>OZ057417.1:47642874-50252625 GCA_964056705.1 Troilus luridus | reverse complement strand
AAATAATAATTAGTCTTATTACTTTGAGATTCAAATAGTGATTCAGTTATTTCCATGATTTTTCACAAGTGATAAATAATTAATAAAAAAACTTTTTCAGGCCAGCCATGATTCATTCATATCAGTTGACATTAACAGTTATTTGATAATATTCGTAAAAGATAATTATGGCCTATTTAAATCTTGGCTAAATTTGTCATGTTAAAGATTAAGAATTATTTAATTTATCAATTCTTAAGAGAAAAAAAAAATGAGAGTATTACAATTCCTACAATAAGAGATTATTTGACACCTGAAACATTGAAATCATAATAAAAACTATAAAACAATTTGACATTATATTTATTTATCAAATCATGAAGTCTTATTGGAATTTTTTCTAAGTGATAATTACTTAACAGTAAGTGGCAAGTAATATTAAGGGTAATTAACACATGGAACATTGCAATAAAAACTATAAAATAATAAAACTATTTATGTACCAGTTAAACTATAAAACAATTTGTAGATTATGTTCATTATTTTTATTTATCAGAATGATGTATTATTGGAATTGTTTCTTAGTGATAAACAAGATTAAATATGGATATGATGACTGATAATACCATTAAATAACAAATGGATTAGATGATCAATTTTAACTGATAAATAAGGATTAGATTATTCAAAGATTAAGAAAAATAAGTCATCAAATAGACTGATTCTATGAAAATAATAAATAGATCTTAAAATATTATGATAGAATTAAAAATTGAAAAAATACACAGATCTCCAAACATAAGTCATTTAACTAAAATATTAAATAATTGCATTTTAATAAATGATTGATGAAATATATAATGAATACTATTTGTAGGTAGATTAATTTGAAATGTTTTTTACTTTTTATCAAATAAAATTGAATGTTCAATAAATTAAAAACATTTTTAATCCTTTCATCACTTCTAGCCATCTACCTATTAACTAACATCTAAACATCTACCTATAAAATTGATTAATGGAAAATAAAATTAATTTCTGAAAATAATAAACAGAATTTAAATTTTTTATGATAGAATTAAACATACACAGATTTTCAAGCATAAGTCATTGAACAAAAATAATAAGTAATTAAATTTTAATAAATGATCGATGAAATTATGATTACTGTGTACAGAAAATTTAAATTTAAATGTTTATTAGCTTTTATGAAATAAAGACAATTTTAATCATTTGCATTTGATCACATCATTCTGCATATATATTGTATAAACAAATAAACACAACAGGTGATAATACAATGTTATTTGAGTGCTATCATTGGGTATTTTCTCTACTTGTCCTTTCCCATGCCTCTATGTATCATTACTGCCATTTACTTGTTGCTTTTTAAAATACAGTTGTAAATTTCAGTGAATAAATTAATTTAAAAAATAATAATACAATAAGGTATGATTAATTACCTGAATTATTTGCGGCTACAAAGCAGAATTATTTTTTATAGCATCGACTAGCCAGGATAATCGAGAAGCAGGTTTGTTTTTAAAATTTCATTCTATCATAAAGTCCATTATTTCATTTCATTACAATGTTTACACCTTTTTGAGATCCCATCTCAGCCCAGATGACTCCATAACTCCTTTTGTATGATCTTTTATGATCCATAAAAACAATAAATATGAACAATAAATATTTTGAAGCGGGAAAATAATATAGTTGCACTTAAATGACAGAAGCTAAACTGAGAAGAGACATGTGATACTGAGCTGGCTACCTTATTGATCCAGCAGCATCCCCCTTTTCTCACACTCTCTCTGTCTATCACTCCCTCACTCTCTCCCTCTCTGTGCAAGCTCTCTGGTGTTGGCCAAATTCAAACTCCTACCCTCACAATGTTTCAAGCCTTGGAAGTGTTGATCTGTTAATTTAATACTGAGACCCTTCTCCATAGGAATTACTTTTCCTTCATTCTTAAGGCTTCTTCAATTGGATCAAGCTGCAGATAAATTTTGCACTCTGGCTATTTTTTTCTTTTTTTTATTAAAAATACCTGCTATGAAATCATAAAGGTTTATTAAAAAATATTTCTTATTCTTGCAAAATATGTTATTGAAAAAGTACAAAAATATATTTAAAAAATGAACATTTAAAAATGCTTATTGTTTATTGAACAGAGGTAATTTGAACTCAACGAAGCTCTTTTTTTAAAACCACATAAATATTATATATTCTATAATTAGTTTAAAGAAGTCATTCACTCAATACAATATAAGACAATAATTTAATATAATTTTTTTTTTAAGTCCAGGAATAATAAAATTTAAGAAAATATTTTATTTGTTTTTATGAAGGTATGTAAGGTTTTTATTTGTTTTAATTTACCCATTAACATTTATATTAAATATATTCTTATAAAATGCTAACTATTTACAATTAAAACTTAGGCCGTTGGAATAATAATAGCTACTTTATTCTTATGAATTTATTAAATGCATATAATAAGTATTAATATCAAATATTTTCTTATAAATATTTACTACACCAATAACTATTTAAAAATTTAAGTAAATAAAAAACTAACTTAGTTGAAAATAATAATAACTAGTTTATTATAATGAATTTATTAACTGCATATTATTGTTATTGATATCAAATATATTGTTATAAATATTTACAATAACAATAACTATTTACAAATTTAATTAAATATAAACTGAAGTAGTTTAAAGTAATAATAATAAGTTTATTGTTATAACTTTGTTAACTGCATATTATAAATATTTATATAAAATAACTAGTTTACTGTTAATATTAATATAAAATAATGATAATTAGTATAATATAATTAAGTAATAAATAATATTAATAAGATAATAAAATAATAATTAAAAAAGTTGGAACACATATTAATATAATTTAGTTGGTTAATAAATACTGCATTAATAACAATAAAAATACTTTACTATAATGAGGATATATTGTTTAAAGTATGTTTTGTTTTTTCAAGTAGCAGTAATACTCTTCTTTTTTTTTAAATATTTGATATAGAATATTAATTAATATACATGCATAAATTATATAAAGGATCTTGAAGTAAATTAATAAACATACAAATATTTTTCAACAATGTTTTGAAAATTCTTTGTCCTCAAATCCATACCCTTGCAGTGAAAAACCGGCTTTTAGTAAATTTGCAGTATAATTATAATTATATAATAATAATTATCGGACATTAAGATCAACGATTAATTGAATACAAACATCTTTTTATATTTTATAATTTAACAAAGTTGTTGAAGGGAAATGTGAATGCATGAATCGTTCTTACAAATCGATTGACTGAATCTTAAGATCTTTAAAAAAACTTATAGTATAAACAGTTAATTTTATAATAATAATTAAGCCTAGGCACTGAGTGAAGATAGAGTTAAAAACAGTAAAATAAAATCTGAATTATTTACTTGGGCTCATAAAATTAAAATGGTACTGAAGAATCACAAAAAAAAAAAATGTTCTTAGCAAAATAATATTAATAAAAACACAATTAACTACTATTCTAAAATAAGCTGAAACTTAAAATTATTATTATATTTTATTATGTCAGTACCAATCTACATACTACTTCTAAGGTTTCAACTATTGAATTCTTTTTAGTTAAAATTGTAAAAACCAAATATTATCTGTATAACAGTATTCTTTGATCAACAATACCTTATTAATTTGTGACAACTTATCTCGGTAGAATATTTAAGAAATCTTTTTTACTAGTTGCGGAATGGCTTAGAGGATAGTACTGCTATGCTGTCCTTGGCTGAACCAATTCATGATTTCAGGGAAAATAAATATTATAATATAAAATAAACAAAGATAATAATAATGAATATATGTGGAAAGAATGTTGAAGTCCTTACGTTTTGGATCCTACATTCTCTTTGGGCTGAAAGCTGTCACCTTTTCTTCACTTTCTCCTTTTAAAGGTAAAGTCACTGGTAATGGGATGAGGGCACAATCTTCCTGATCTATCACAATTTTTTTTAAATTATTTTTTACAACTTAGTTGTTTTACATATCAAAAAGGTCTCGCCACTGATCTTGATCCAGCCAGCCTCCTTTGAATTTGAGCTGAAAAAAATGATCAATCGTCATAGGTCATTTTTGGTTATTTTTCAAGTGTAAGTTAAGTCTTGATTTTGTTTTGTAAAATATTAATTACTCTAATAATATTCTGTCTTCAAAAGTTTTCACGGTTTGGTGAAATTTATTAGGTATCACTTCATAGGTGTCTTAATTTGATTATAAAAATAACAATAGAAATCAGCTAAATAATGGTGAAGTTATATGATCATTCACTGCTGCCCTGTGTCAAGAATATAGTCTACCTATAGGTTGATCCTGTGGTTGGAGCAAGAAAAGTCAAATATACGCATTATAACATATTGACTAACTAACTAATTTGGCCCAGCAATCTAGTGATGAGTCCTGGCCTCCACCAGCAGCTTCCACCAATCGTCATGGTTCTGAGCAGCTGCCATCCATTTGCGTACAGCAAGGATGTTCCCTGCATCAGCCGCTACTCCGTCACTCCACCTAAGCCTGGGTCTTCCTCGTCTTCTTGTCCCGTATAGAGGCTATGTCAGCAGCTTCGTGGGCAAATCTTCCTCACTTATGCGAGCCACATGCCCTGCCCAAAGCAATTGGCCCAGTTTTATGACCTGGACAATATTCAGTTCTTTGAATACGTCATATAGCTCCTCTTGCGTCTCCTCCAGTTTCCATCCACCAGCACTCCTCCAAATATCCTGCAAAGGATTTTCCGCTCAAACAGGAGGTCTTGTTCGCAGGCTTTGGTTGTTGTCCAGGTTCCCGAGCCATACATCAGGACAGGACGAATGATGGTCTTGTATAGGTGCAACTTTGTAGCCGAGAGAGTATGCGGCCACCAAGCTGTTTCCTCAGACCAAAGTAGCACCGTTTGGCAGAGACAATTCTTCTTCTTATTTCAACATCTACTTGGTCACCGTTGAGCCAAAAATATACAAAATCATAGACCTGTTCAAACATGTATTCCCCAAAGGCCACCATCTCACCCCGCCTGGGTGTCTCTTCTGTCACCAAGTACTTGATCTTTGCCTGGTTCACGTCGAGTCCAAGTCTCTTCACAGGACCCACCAGCGCCAAGAACACCTCCCTGAGAGCCTGTAGAAAGCGACCAATATCTATATCATACATGTAGGGTAAGACTTGTACATTCCGGTTAAAGATGGTCCATCTAACCTGCATGCCAGAATCTCTCAAAGCCTTCTCCAGGGAAATATTGAAAAGAAGGCCAGGGAGGGCATCTCCCTGCCGTAGCCCCTTAGTCGCAAGGAATTCTCCAGACAGATTTCTTATAACATATTGTATGAATGTATTTCTTTGGTCAGATATATTTTTATTAAATTTTGTACACATCTGTTATTCTTAAGGAACCTGGTCCCAGAATAAATTTTTTTTTTTTATTCTATTTTATATTGTAAAATGTATTATAAATTGGTGAAAACACACAGTGTCTTATACTTCTTGTATAAATATTCGAATCGTATAGCTATGAAAGCATAAACAACAAAGTTACGTTACATATGCATAATTTTATTTTAGAAATAAAGATGGAATGCTTACCTATGGAATGCTCGATAAAATCTCACTACCAGAATTTGATGAATTGTTTCTTTTCACAGCAAAGGAAAGGATTTATTTTATACTGAAGTCAATTTCCTAAACTGCAAACAAAATATTTATATTAAACTAATGCAATTACTTTTGAACAGTTTTAATTACACATACACACACAGATGTATTTTCACCATTAAAAATTCACAAGTTAAACCACCACCTTTAGTTACAATTTTTAACAAATAGATTTAATCATATCCAACTCTATAATAACCAAATTGGTCGTGTACATTTATTGAACATGCAAAATATTGTTTTTGTGCATAAAAAGGGAGATAATGAGTGCATCAAGTAATAAGCTGGTTACATATTTACCTATCTATCAGGCTGTTAATTGATACTTTATTATCATCAGGTAAGAATAATAATTAGGTACCTATTCTGTAAGTTAGACTACTAACTTTTCTGTTCTCAGTTTGATTTCAGAATGTAATTACTGACTTCCTATATAAGATTACGAGTTATACAAAGTAACTAACCTGTTGCCGAGATAGATTTTATTTGACGGTTTGGAAAGGGCTGTGAAAGCACATTTATACAGATTTATAGAGAATTCTTCAGTTTAATCTTCTGACAATTTACATGAGATATCAGTCTTCGAGGAAGAGTATGGAATGTGGTTGCATAATGGGATTTTTCAATAATATCGCAGGAAGAATCACAATCATAATAATGAAAGAAATATGAACAAAATGGTTAGACTTAGGATGGCCCTTTACCCTTCTGAAAAGTTCTAGCAATATGATTTGTTTAAACATTTTAGCGATTTATGAAAATTTATCTTATTTGTTTTCTAATTTAAATATAATTTAGGAAAAATAAGGAGCAGGGTAGTTTAGTGCATGAGGACACTATTCTGTAAGTATTTGAGTTTCTAACAAAGTGGTTAAACCATCTCAACTGCCAGAGTTTCTTTCAATTCAGGATATCCACTTTTTAAAGTCTGGATGAACCCTGGGGGAGTCTTTAGAGACTATATGGCCCATCCATGGCTATAATGGAGTAAATAACTTATCATCCACAGCAAGTTTTCAACCCAGTACCTAACAACAATATGGCTCTTCATCCAGGTAATGATCTCGGGCTCCCCAAACATCTCGTACACTTCTCTATTGACCATTCACATAAATAGCTCTTCAGAGCTGGCTGAACCCAGTACCTAGAGTTCAATAACTCAGCGCTCAACACACAGAGTTACTTCCCTCCCTCAAACTATAGTAAGTCTAATAAAAATAAAAGAAGCACTAAATTATTCATTTCCATGAACAATCATATTTCACTATAATGATTTTATGTTTAGCAATGAAACCAAAAATAATGAGAATAAGTATGGATCTTCATATATTTGTGAAACAAAGGTAACATTTTTCGTTCAATATAGCCAAGATGTATAGACAAAATCTATTCACCTAGTTCTGAAATCATAATTAAAACAAAGTTACAATACTTCATTATGCATGCCACCATTTATAAACTGTTTTATAATCGTGACAGTATGAACTTTAATTATAATATCTCATAATATATTTATAATGTTATTTAGTGAACACATGTTCCACATTACTTTGATATGATTTTCAAGGTAGTGTTTGTTATGCAAATTCTTTTTTTCCCCTCTCCTTTCGTCGATGTATATATGAAATATTAAATGTTCAGCCTTTTAAAACTTTTATTAGCCCTTTTCATTAAAATATAAAGATCATGCATTAGCAATCTATGCAACTTGAATGAAAGATCAGAAACAGATGAAATAAAGAATCCTAGTTTTGTCTAAAAATATAGAGGTATAATATATAGTTATACAGATGGATATATTCATGTTTTAAATGCTTAAATACATGATATAAAACTTTGTCCCATACTCACACGAGTAAATAATAGTAAATTTTACTTTATAAATTTTTCTATTTATCTTACCCTCCTAATTTATTTACAATACAAAACAAATACAAACTTATATCAAACATATAAACTTGTAACTGAAGCCTTCTTTTAGCCTAGGGTATAAGGCAATTGAGCTCTTTCCGCTGTATGCGGGAGCTTTTATTTTGTGGATTTGCCATTGCCTTGCCTTTTATCATTTTACTTTATAAACTTTTAATAATCTAGTTAAGCAACAATAGAGAACATATTTGCATGAGTATGAATCATATGCAAAAACTTTATTTGATATCCACTAAGTATTCAAATCATTTATTTTTTTCTCATAAATCATAAATATTTTAAAGGAGTTTATAATTTCAATCTTTTTTCAACCGTCCTCTCATTGAATTTTAAGAAAAACAATTGGAGAATACTAAAATGGAATAAAAAGATTTGGTATCTGTTCCGCAGGTTGTCCCTTCGAGTTGAGTTATAACAAGTTTGAACTGTTCATTTGTTTCATTTTTAATATTTTCCAAAAATACAAGTTATTGTCTACTTGAGTATGGAAAAGAGAATTTATTTATGAGTACTGAGTAAATTTCAGTAATCATTTTATCAGCAAATAAAAGTTTCAACTAATATTTCAAAGTGTAGATGGTATATTTTTGTTGAAACGTTCATTTCTAGATTAAATGATTAATGAAGTATACACATTTCTCATAATTAAATTTTCTTTACATACTAAAACTATTGATATCTTGTGTTTTTGGAGAATATTAAAAATGAGATGAATAAAAAGTTTAAACTTGTTGTGACAAATCGAAGCGAAACCTGCAGAATAATTACCAAAGATTTTTATCCATGCTAAAATAGATGATTACGTTTGTCAAAATTTGTAATTCATAATTTAAAACAATATGTTCTTATTTAATTTAAAATAGTCAGCTAAGGTTAAGAAAAAAAACAATATTACCTAACCAGATGGAACCGAACCTAATCAGATCTGCTCCATGTCAAGTTCTTCTTAAGCTTGAAATATTTTCATCTTCCTTGTTAGATGATATTGCTTGAAATCAATCGGATTATTCTCGCCGAAATACCATCTGGAACTAAAAAAATTAAATGTATTAAAAAAGATAATACCAGTTATCATCATGTTTTAATAGCACATGTACCTTATAATTAAATTCATAAAAATAAATTCTTTCTTTTATTAATGTTAAAATTTTTTTTTAAAAATCAACCCCGTTGTTGTACTTCTTTGCCATGTCTTTAGTTGAAACTGCAAGCTTTTTAGATAAATTAATTGCTACCATATTTAGTATTTACAATAATAACAGGACATTAACAATTACTGTCTCACACTATGGTTTACTATTAAGAATAATTCCAGACGGGCTAAAAAATTAGTTTTCCTATTGACTAAGTAAAAATGTCTGCATCGAACACCAAGATTTCTCATATGACTAACATGGAAATAAAAATCATAGCAAAAATTTTAGCAACATCTATTATAATTAAATTATTAATTTTTAACATTGATGAAGGCAAGTTGATTATATGGCTCAGATATCTGACTTTAGAATTCATGTTTTTAAGGTTTGTCTTTCTAACTCTTAAAATTAAAGAACTATAATATAGATTGCATTTGAGAAATATAAAAAAATGTCAGCATTTAGCATACTGTGAAATAAAATTTTACCAATCATATCTTTGATGTCAAATTCAATGAAGTATTGATGCTTCATTCTTCCTGCTTTGGTTACATGAGAACATAGTACTAAGTTAGACGATTATAAACACTTTCAGAGGACGAATGAATATGTAAATATTCTTTCTCATCATTGCACAATGTAGCTTTGAACGAAAGCAACTGAGAAATGAAGCTGTAAGGAATAATAGAAAAATATTATTTTAAACAAATGAGATGTATTGAGTTTCACAAATATTCAATATACAACCAGATTCATTACGAACAATTTTTTCATATCAGAAGTATCCAAAATAAAATCAAGATCTTATTTGTTCAAGGTGTAATTTATAACATGAATATAAAAAACAAGTAAATCAACTTGTTTATTTAATATTTATAAATTTATTAATGTAGTGGTTTGTAAGTATCATAATACATACACATATTAATAAAAGTCTGGATGTAATATTATATAGAGTTTTAAATCTGTCCTTCCTCTTTTATAAATGTCCTGTTTTTAAAAAATTATATCTGCTTACTCCTGTGTAGGTCTATGTTACCTCTTATGATGAAATCATAGATTCAAATTTCAATAAGATTGTGACAAGTTTTTGTATTCACTTAAATATATGAAATGTATATTCTTATATTATATTCAATATGGTCATAACAAGAATTACATATGTCTCTTTATTACATATATCAATTCAATATTATACATACATTAACTCCGAAGCTAAAACTTAAGACACTCCCCAGACATGACCAGTGTTGCCAACTGATTGTCCATTAAATGCTCACAAAACGGAGATTTGACTTTTATAACTTAAACTTATTTCTAATTAGCACATTTCATCATATAAGAATATAACTTAATTTTTCAAGTTAAATTGTTAAAAAGTAATATATTATGGTTAAAAATAATATATATCTAATTTATGGTTTGCTCTCATTAACAAGAGTTCCAGCCTGTTTTTATTGTACAAATATAACATTCTATTTTAAAATACATCTTATTTTTTAATCATACAATTGGCTAATACAATTGCTATATAGATATTGATATAATTGGTTGTTATAAATAACACTTCTAGTGAAGGCGATTTAAAATACCTCACTGACGATTTTTCCACTCCATCATTAATGGGTGGAGCCTATTAACGGATTAATCTATTATTTAAAATCCTTTAATGATTTGTTATCCCCATTAATCAATCGATTTATTTTTCGTTACTTGCTATTTATCTGCAAAAGTATTATTGGGTATGGTAAACCTATATTTAGGGATACAAAAACAATTTTTTTCATAAATTTGGGGATGGGGATTTATCCCACTTATCCCCGCTATGCTCATGTCACTCTTCAGATAATTTTCAAAAATACTTGAATACATAAATACAAAAATTTCATGCTTTAATAAGAAACATTAACCCTGAATATTATGAAACTTATGTAAGCAGTTAACTATCAGTTAATAATTTCGATTGTTTTGAATAAACAATAAGCAGATTCTTTAATACTTAGATTATAAACGGTAATTATTCCGCAAGTTGTCGCTTCCGGTTGAGTTACAATTTTTAACTGTTTATTCATTTCATTTATATTTGTCTTCCAAAAATACAAGTTATCGTGAGCTTTGGTATGGAAATGAAAATGTATTATGGGAAATGAGTAGATTTCGGTAATGAATTATAGTAAACGTTTCAACTAACATTTCCAAGTATAGATAATATATGTATATAGATATAATGATTACCGAAGTATACATATTTCCCATAATTACATTCTCTTTTCCATACTGAAGCTCATGATGACTTGTATTTTTGGAAAATACTAAAAGAAAACGAATAAACAGTTAAAAGTTGTTGTAATTCAACACGAAGCGACAACTTGCCGAACAGATGCCATATAAACTATTTTTAATAGTTAACATTATTCTCAAGAATTAAATTAATTAAGTAGTGAAATTAGTATATCAATCTACTATCCTCAAGAACGCGGGTTCGAAGCATAGCAGATGGCCTAAGGATTTTATAAAGTGGTAAAAATACTTAGCTATGCCGTCCTTTGGATAAGACATAAAGTGGTAGCCCCAAGACTGTGGGATTCCAGGTACTCGTGAAAGATCCCTATCCTAATTACGCCTGGGAACGCAAAACTAAGGACACCTTCTGTAGCATCGTCCAATTAGTCACAGCTGCGTAAAGAGACATTAAACGAAACAACAAACACGAAATTAATGACTGAAATAACAAATACACTGAATAAAGTAAGCATTACTAAAAAAAACAAAACAATTATTTCATGAGGGCAGCCATTTTATTGTTTTTTGTTATTATTAGAGAATTTTAATCCAAGTATAAGTAAAGCAAGTATAAGTAAATTTTTATTTTTGAGTAGTAAAATTTTCGTTATAAATAATAGTACATTTTGCAATTTCTTAATGATATTATTGAACTAATAGGTTAAATAAAGAAGTAAATATAGAAATGAGGATGGCTATTTTTTTTTAAAAAGTATTTAATCAAATGTAAATGAAGTAATACCTCTCGTTGCGACAGTATGGTGCCAGAGTTTCCACTGTTTGATCCCGAAGGTACACATGCGATGGTACATATTTTCTTTTTTTTTCTGATTAATATAAAACCATTCGTGTAGCACGAATGACTTTTTTCGTGACATGTTTCGATCCGAGTGTATTACACATAATTTATTTGATGCTAGGATGTGTTAGAATTCGATGATTATAAGTGAATTAATTGAGGTTGTAGCTCCAAGAAGTGCATATACTACTAAAAAAAAGATTGGTAACTATTCCCCAGGTTGCCGCTTTGATTTGAGTCACATACGTTTTAACTTTTCATTCCGTTTAACTTTTAATATTTTCCAAAAATACAAGTTACCATGAGCTATGGTACGGAAAAGAGAATGTAATTATGGGAAAAGCGTATACTTCGTTAATAATTTCATTCATAAATGAACGTTTCAACAAATATATAGCATTTATACTTCGAAATGTTAGTTGAAATATTTATTTCTTGTTAAAATGATTACCGATATCCTACTCATTACCCATAGTTTAATTTCCATACTAAAGCTCAATATATTTTGAATTTTGGAAAATATTAAAAATGAAACGAATAAACAGTTTAACCTTGTGTAACTCAATTCGAGCGACTACCTGGGGAACAGATACCAAAAGATTTTTTGAGATACTCATTTGAAAAAGATTTTGAAGATCATAAAGTTTTCGTAAACTCTTCTAGGATTTCATTATGGAAATCAGTTTTACCTAAGCTAGTAGGGAAATTTTTTTACAAAGAAGACAGTTTTGTTTTAATTTGGTTACAGCAATACCACAACTACTTTTATGCCCCTTTCTACGGATAACGTCATTTCTTTATGCCCTTCTTGCTCAGAGTATCTCTATGACGTTTCAATGGATATTTAATTTATACCTGAATTAAAACATCAGCTAGTAACTAGTATTTAAAATAAAGCAAAATAGATATTTTATTAATAATAATATCCGTATCACGACTGTTTTAAGAGAGAAGACACATATTAAGAAATTTTTTTTTTTTTTTTTTTATTTAATTCAATGATATTTACAACTATAATGGTATTATATCAAGTAAATGTGCAAAAATGTAGAATATGACATGAAAACACTTGTGGAGAAACTACCCATCGATAGCACTCCAATAAAGTTCTATAGTAGATGATCTCGAGGCCATCTTCTTTTCAGGCGCCTCGGAGGGTTATCAGGAATAGTATGGGAAGCAAGCTGAGAGACTAGCGGATTCAAGTGCGTATGGAGCTTGTTATGGAAGGATAGGTATCTAGTTTGGGCCAAATCAGTAACATATGGGATATTAAGATCATGATGGATGAGTTTGTTTGTGACATAATAAGGAGCATTGAGGATTTTACGAAGGATTTTGGATTGCAAGGATTGGATACGAGATGAATTGGATGGTTTAGTAGAGCCCCAAAGCTCAACTCCGTATGCCCAAATAGGTCTGATGACTGTCATGTAAATAAGTCTTTTGTAATTAATTGGTAGCTTAGAGCGTTTGTCCAGTAAGTGTTGAAGTAGGCGAAAACGTCGAGCAGTTTCTTGTCTTTTCAGTCTTGTATGAGGATTCCAAGTGAGACGTTTATCCAGATGGAGTCCTAGGTAACGTATCTGTTCGACAGGGTTCAGTGGTGTATTATTAAACGATACAGTAGGACAGGAATTCGTAGGTTTACGACGAAGGGTGAAGGTAATTTGATGGGATTTGTTAGGATTTATTTTAATCCTCCAATTTTGACACCATTCTTGTAGGTGTGAGATATGGGATTGAAGAGATTGGGATGCAACAAATGGATCCTTATTAACTGATAACACACATGTGTCATCAGCGTAAGTAGTGAGGACAGTGGTTGGATGGGTTGGGATGTCAGCTGTATATATCGTGTATAGGATGGGCCCCAGGATACTGCCTTGAGGAACACCGGCAGACTGGGTGAAGAGGGAAGAGTAGGAACAATTATGGTTTACTTTAAAGGTTCTATTACTGAGGTAGGAACTGATAATAAGGAAGTAAGTTGAAGGTAAGAATTTACGGAGTTTGTACAGCAGTCCTGGATGCCAGACTCGATCAAAAGCATATTAAGAAATGAATGGAAAATATAAAAAAAACAATACTTTGTCTCTTTAAAACAATAAGGAACAAAAGTACCTTACGATATTTCGCCTTACGATATTCAGGCACCATCATGACAGAGAGATAATATTAATATGAAAAAACAAAACAAACCACATCCCAGACTCACAGCCTAAAATGTTACCGACCAGAGACCGGATCCCACCACCATCAAGGCCCAACTGTTACTTTTTCACTGATACTCAAAAGTCACAGGTCGACCCGTGATTACAAATTCATCAGTAGCAGTTCCAAACTATTCGTCACACATGGGAACTGTTCGTCGGCGAACGGTGATAGGTGATAGAGCGCGAACGGAATTGAAGTGTGATTGTGACTACAGTGATTTAAGTGAAAAGAGTGATTACTGTGATTCGTCATATAGGATATTGAAAATAATTCCATCTGTATGTATATATGTATAGGATTACAGTGAATTATACAAGTGTCAAAGTAATTATTATCATTTTAATGCGTATTCTGTGATCGTTATATTCAAGATGTGGAATTAAGTACACCGACACAATCACTGTTGGCACCATTTCGAAAGAATCACGAACCACAGTTAGTAGCAGTTAAGAAATAACAGGTAACAAAAATCACAGTAACTGATGGAGCTGTTACTGAAAAGTAGCAGTTAAGCCCATCACTAAGTTACTGAATCATAAGGAAGGTTACAGGACAACAGTTGGGAAAGGTTAAATGAAAACAGCTGATTCTAATGAAATGGAAACAAAAAATAAAAACACATACTAAAGATCATAAAGAGTACTAAAAAAAAAAAAAAAACATCATAAAAATAAAAATATATAAAAAAAGTAGCAGCGAAGGATACCACTATCAAGAAACCAGTGCATACATGGCTATTCCACAATGTATATAGTAGAAAGAAAAGCATCAGAAATAACATTTTAAGAATAGTCATATAACAAAAATATATATATTAAAACATAAATGAAAAATTCCCAACAAAAGCCTCTAAAACAATAGTTTTATTAGAATCAGCCGTTTTTATTTAGCCTTCCTCAACTGTTGTCGTGTAACCTTCCTTATGATTCGGTAGTCGCTTTTGGAGTTTGATGGTGGAGGGATGCTGTCTCTTGTCGTGTCTTCTTGAACCGTGAGGTCTGTTTGTGTTTTATTTATTTTATAAAATTTTTATTCCTTTCTTTTGGTTTTGATGATGCCTGAATTTGCGAATTCCAAGTATATTTGCTTCAAGTTGTTTTAGAGGCTGAAGTACTGAAGGAAAAAAGTTGTTGGAAAAAAGTTGAAGAAACAAGTTACATATATATTTTATATCTCTTTTGTGGGTTTGCCTTTCTGTAAGAAGACACCATAAACTAACATTAAAAATTAAAGACTATTAGCTTGAGTTTAACAAAATATTCAATTTTTTTTTAAATCGAGGTATTAACAAAAATAATAATAAAATTTCGATTCTTGACTTACAACAAAATATTTAAAAAAAAGGAAAAGCTTCTAATATCGCAATATGCATTAAAAAAAAACAACTTAATAGTAATAGAGAGAATATTGGAAGTGACTATATTTATTTTATAAAGTTGTTAAAACATGCATGATCTAATCATGGGTAAACCCAATTATTAATTGGATCAAAAACAGCAAGAATTTATCAGGAAATGAAATACTGTTTAAATGACTTATGACTTAGATGGTTCAGGACGAATTATGAGAGATCGTAGGGATGTAAGTACTTTAAACCTCTATGGGTTCGAATTTCAAAGGGACATCTGGTATGAACTTAGCGCGAACTCGTATGAGAGAGATTGGCTTTTTGGATGGGATTTTAAAAAAATTCGTTAGTGGTGAAGAGATTTAGGATGGATCGTAAGAACTTTTGGCACAAATGTATTTTCCAAAAAAAAAAAAAATCATTTTCTAAATAAATAAAAAAATCCTATAGCCCTACAACCCATGAAGGGCTTTGGACATGGCAGAGGCTATGCTGTTTATAGCTCACGCTCAACCACCAGGCTTTTCACAATTAAGGGTATCCACTTTATACAGGCTGGGTGAGCCTCAGGAGGGTCAATCCGTGTCTGTTCATAGATTAAATAATTTACCTGTACAACCGGATTTGAGCTCTTAACCTTCTACATAGCTACTCAGCACTTAACACACTGAGCTACAGCTCGGATTATTAAAATAATGTTAATTTTTAATTATTAATTTAATTAATAATTTTTAATAACCCTGTATCACCTGGATTATCTCCTTACACAATCTACCCGTAAGCTTCTCGTATCATCCCTCATCTTCCCCCACTTTGACTACTGTAGTGTGGTATACGGGGGCCTTTCGTAAATGCTTGAGGGCCGTTTAAAGCGAATAATGAACTGCGCTCTAAATTTGTCCTTGGTACTTCGAAGCGATCCATGGTATCCCCTCACTATGATGAGTTAAAGCGGCTCTGCTCTCCTATTCGTAGACAATATTTCCTTAATGCTTTTCTATACCAATCCATTAACTCGCAACACCCTTCATATATCTTCAGTCTCTTCCAATTCAAATCCTCTGTCCATCACCACAAAAGAAGATCCCGCATTTCCGATCCCTACACTCGCACCCACAGAACCAATGCATTCGAACGCTCCTTTCTCGCCCTCTCCACCACTTCGTGGAAGTCAATCCCTCCTTCAATCGGCGGATGGAGGGATGGCCATGCTTCTTCAGTGGCTTAGTTTAAATCCTTGCTTTTCCAACATCCCAAAAAGATGCTCTCCAAGCAGGTCAATCATCTGCTTAAATAAATTAGTATGGAATAATCGATTTTGTTGCCTACGTGTTTTTTCCCCAAAGAAGAAATAGACTATGTAAATACTTTATTGCATGCTATCCCATTCATTTATTTTATTTAGTAATTTTCTTATTAACTATTTCATAATATAATTTATAGTTATTTTGTAGGTATTGGAATATTTATTTTCGACAATTAGTTAAAATCCTGTCAAGCTTCGTAATTTGTTGTTATTCCATTTCTATTTCTATTTTTATTATATTTTTGTCACTCTTTTGATTACTTCATGATTCGTATTATTATGTAGCCTTCTGGTCTGACATTTATTATGTTTATTTTTTTTTTGTTCTTGATTGTTATTCTAAAGGACTTGGTCCCAGAATAAAGCTTGTTTTTTGTTATATTCTATTATTACAACTCATGGAGGGTTTTGGGTTACGATATTAGTATAAACTGTACTGTCCTGGACAACGGTTATCCAGGGAGGTGATTGTCCTAGATCATGCTCAACCGCCAGATTTTTCCCAATTCAGGGTATCCACTTTATAGAGAATGGATGAACCTGAGGAGTCCCACAGGGTCCATCCTTGGCTGTTAACAGGTGTAATAACTTATCTGCATATAGGGGAACCAACCGGAACCTTGAGCTTAGCAAATCCGGATTGTACTCCCCCTGATATATTTATTAATGATTAATTAAGTAATTTATAAGATAAATTTAAGTTATAGCTGATAAGTATAATCGATACTCCCACAGCACTCAATCAATCGATACTACCCCTCTCTCGTTCTTCAAATACTTTTAGTTATTAATTTCTCCATGTGGAATGTTAAAAAATAAAATACATAATTAATATTTAAATGATAATATTATCTTATGTTAAATTTTGAATCGATAAGGCAATATGTCGGAAGGGATCCTCAGAGACAATAATATGCAAATGAGCTGTTAACTTAGGCAACCTGTACAAGTGTTTGGTAAACAAGCCCTGATTTCGCTAATGGTCTTTCTTAATCACTTCTCGGACCCTTTGCTGATAGCAAATCGACCTACAAAGGTGAACACTTGCTATCTATAATTAGCATAGTTAAGCTAAATTAATTATAAAAATTAACATAATTAATATAAAAAATTCTGTTGGTAATCCAATGGTAATCCACCAAACAATGGGGAAAACAGAGGAACATAGAGATTTTCTGATTTTAGTAATTTAATAACATTAAATTCATCCATAGAATAAACATTTTTTCCATATATATATATATATGTACAACAAATAACTTTATATTACTAAATTACATAATAAAGTGTAATATAATGTTATCCATTATTTTTTTATTTGCTATTATACATTATTATATGTGCTGTTACATTTGAAAACAGTATATGCCCTTTTGGTTATAAAAACATCTTTTATTCTTTTAAATGGTTTTAATGATTATTATTTCTAATAAATTTTAAAAGGTGTATAGAATTTAAAACGTACCCTTTGCCAAGTGCCAAGTGATAAAAATATTTGCCGTTTGCGCATATTTTTAAAGTAATTCAAATGGAAACCTTAAGATATCGCATGTGAAAGAATTATACCACCCTCAAATATAACAGCTCAAATAATGTCTAAATATTTAATAAAAAGCTCGCTTAATTTATATTCAACTTTCCATAACCTGTGCTATTCATGACTTCTATGAAATCAGAACAACCTTAATTTCATAATTAGTGCTATCGATACCTTCTGACTTGAGTTAATTCAATTAACTTCAAACGGATGACCGATGTGGCCATGGATCGACCCTGTGGGATTCGCAGACACAAGTAACACAATACTTATTGACACGGAGAATTCTCCTGAATATTGCTCCTACATTTCCCATTGGTTGGACGAAGTCGCCGATGACGAGGATACGCTACCAGCCCCTGGTCGCTGCGGCTATTGATCTTCCCTGCAAATAGGATTTCGGTTAATTATCGATATCCGTTGATGGCCCATGGCTCCTCCCGAATCAATTATATACGTCGGCTTAGCGCTCAAATCGAGTTTTAGCCGATAATAGTGTTTGGACAGCGAATCGAATTTCAGCGTCGATAGATAAACATTATTAATTTAACAAAAATTAGAAAAACATCAAAAAAGAGACATGAAATAGTTAATAGAATGCAATTAAGAAAACCCCCCAAAATAAAGCTTTAAGTCTCTAAACAAAGTCTATGATAGAAGAGTCTATTGATTTGAAAAACTATTGATGTGAGGTATGGTGCATTTGATATTCATTGATGTGAATCCTTTTTTATCAAAACCAAGTCTTGCTATTAGTCAGCTGTCATTTGTCTAAACATTGATACCGTGAGGGATAGTATAAGGGAATGCTCAGATCCATTGTTATGATTCGTTTTTAAATGGTAATATGGAATATCACCCTGAGATCATAACGACTGAGGTACACTAATACTATATAACCATCAATAAAAATATGTTTCTCTTTACTCCCAGTGGCTTTACTTACTTCAAAAAAATCACCACTCTACATAACCGTTGTCCTAGAAATAGTGCAGTCCCTACCAAGTATTAAACACAAGACTCTTCATGGGTCTTGGTGATCACGTTTTTTTTCTTTTTATTTAACTCTTGTTTATATTATTAAAAAGTATTTTGTACATGATATTGAATGCCCATAATTTATTCACGAGAAAACTTCCAAGGACTTCACAGTTGTCAAAAAGAAGAATGAGAGATCGGTTTACGCTCAGTGGAGAACGTGCGGTTGCTTGGATACTCACTACCCTTTGTCCTAGTATAAGATCCTCCCTTTATAATTAATTGTGACTAAACCCTATTAAAGCTTACGTAATTAGACGAACGATCAGGTGGGGATCGTTTCGAGAAAGATGCCAGGAACTTAAGAAGAGGGCTATGGTGGGAAATTAGAACTTCAGGCAAAAGGAGCTTAAAATATTTGGAGGGGGATCTGCCGAGAGTTTTGTATCTCATCATCGAATTTTCCAATTCGTGGAAGAATTTCCCTTTTCATGAAAATGCATAGGATTGTAAAAATAAAATCTTACTTAAAATTTTTTTTTTTTAAGTTTTCATAAATTCATTCTGCTGCAGCTGCCACAGAAATATTTTGTTTTCATTAGGTAACGTATAATCAGAAATGATTAAAAATAGCGATTACTTAAGAGCATTCTACTATTGTTTGTTCAAGATTATTTTTTTTTAATATTCAGCTTTTCAACGGTATATTTTGTGTCTGTTTGCTACTCCATTTATTAAACATAGAAAAAAACAGCTCAAAAGAGACAAAATATATTTTAAGACAGGAGTGGATAAATTCTAAACAAAAACCCTTAATTCTCTAAAACATTAGGAAAAAATATAGCATAAGAAATCTCCAATTCAGAGTATAATATACATTTTTTGCTAGTTAAATCAAGCTATTTTTTATTGCACGACACTTGGCCGCATTATTTATCTTCATTTTAGAACAGTTCCGAACATGAAGTTTCAGGAGCATAAAATTTCTTGACTAAAATCATAATAAATAGTGTGACAAAGTTTCGAGTCGTACAAAATTACTAAACTTGTGAAAATTTTTAAAAATTCAAGTTTTGAAATTTTGCATTTATCCGCTTTTGATCCTGAACCCAATTTATGGCTCTAATGGTGCATATATATCCATAAATTCAATACTTACAAGTATTTAAACATATAAATTTGTAGTAACTTGTAATATTTTTAAGTCACCGCATATAAATATTTACATTTTTTTTTAGTTACTGGGTAATAATTTATTTTACATATGTGATATAATTACAATAGAGAATAATAATGCATGCATAACATTTAGAAATTTCAAGGGTACTATATTTTAAAAATTATTATATAATATCATTTTCGTTTTCAGTTAATATCATTTAATTAAAGTTGTCATTAATTATAAAGTATGTAAAACAAAAAGGAAATTCTTAAACATGCGTTTCAAGTATAAATCAATTATTCAAGATTAAAGTGTTACACCGGTGCATGAGAAAAACACTAAATAAATTATAAGATATTTCAATAAATGATTTATAAGGTATGCTAATATTTTAATAAATAACTTATGATATATTTGAATCTTATTTTTCGTACTTTTTACTCTTTCAAACAAAGCAAACGAACTTTTCCTGATGGGATATCATTGGATGATTGAAAAACGAAAACTTTTAATTGATCATTATTTTTTAAAAGCTAATTGAGACCAGAGTTAGATGAATATCGCACATAACATTAAGAGTAGCATAACATTAGCAGAAGATATAACATTAGCAGTGAATAAAGTTTATTGTTATTTGGGAACCTTAGAAAATTAAATTAGTGTTAAAATTTAAATCATGTTATATCTGATTATTTTTTATTTTCTTTAATATTAAACATTGATGAACAACTTCTATGTAAATGATTCTAATGGATTTTATTTTCATTTTTAGCATTGTTATCATCATAGCATCATAAGTTCAACAATACTCAGATCAATTGTACTTTCAATCATTTCATAAAACAAGACATTTAACATTGACAAACGAAATATTTTAAGGGAAACGAAAATTTTAACTAGTTATAGCTGTTTTAAGTTACTATTACTAAGAAATGCACAACTATTAAACGATCTTTTAGTTAAATATAATTATTATTATATAAATGGAATTTTAACCTTTAAACTAAAGTTGATTAGAAGACATTGTATAACTCACACACAGGCCACTAGGCGTCGCTAGTCTCGCCTAATACGTCACCAGCATGTCGCTCATGTTGCTGACGCGAAGCCATAGGGATTTCCAGTTCAAAAATACAGTTTTTCACTTCAAAAATAAAATAAATAAACTCTCACTGTTTACCACCACATCACTTAATCAATATACCTGTACAATATTAACATATATCCTATAAATACCAGTATTTTTTTTTGTAAATTATTTTATTGAATTGTACAACTGTAATACATATATCTAGTACAAGGGCTATATGACTAACTAGATGCATGAAAGGAAATGTAGAGGCACTACCCACTGGCAGCACTCTAATAACATTTCTATAATATAAGGTCCCGAGGCCATCTTCTCTTCAGACGCCTAGGAGGATGGTCCGGATGGAATTGGATGCAAGGATGGAAACTAGTGGGTTTGGATGGCCCTGGAGTTTATTATGGAATGATAGGTATCTGAAATGGGCTGAACCAGTAAAATATGGAACTTTAAGGTCTTTATGGATGGTTTTATTTGTGACAAAATAAGGAGCGTTTAGGATTTTGCGAAGGATTTTGTATCGCAAGGATTGAATACGAGAGGAATTCGATGGTTTGGTGGAGCCCCATAGTTCAATTCCATAAGTCCATATAGGTCTTATAACAGTCACATAAATAAGTCTTTTGTAATTGATCTGAAGCTTTGAGCGTTTGTCTAGTATGTGTTAAAGTAGTCGGAATCGTTTAGCTGTTTCTTGTCTTTTCAGTCTTGTGGTAAATACCAGTATACAGTAAATTGCATGTATACAGTGTTAACAGGATATATGTTAATAATGTATATAATATATTGTACAGTTATATTGATTGAGGGACGAGGTGGAAAATATTCCGTCATTAATTTGCCATGATTAGAAGGACAATATGTAACCTAAAGTTCCACCAAAAGGAAGTTACTGAAAGTTAAATATGTGTTTGTCTGGTCTTGTTGTGATTAATAAAATTTCTAAAAGAAAAGACATTTATCATTACTTACACAATATCAGTTTTGGTGACCGATTCTGTTCCAACTTTGTCCGTGAGAAATATCGAACTGAATGAGTTCAGAAATAGGGGACCATTAAAACTGTTTATGAAAACAATGGTCATTCATGGTCATGAGAAATGAAAAAAAATATTCACACAATGCGTATGTGTTATATAACGCTCAAAAAAATATAAATAATTTTTTTTAATCTTCTGTCATCTGCCGATGTAAATAATGTTTATTTATATCGAATAATTTTAGCCTTCGATAAATTATCAATGCTATTTTAAAGTAACCTTGAAGGTCTGCTAAAATTTCATTTCGCGTTTAAGGACGTATATGTCTGAAGAAAGTTCAAAAAAAATGTTTAAGGGATATGTTTTCTCTAAAATTTACTTGCTTTATAAATGTCTAACTTATTTGATATTTATTTTAATTAAATTTCAACAACACATTTTTAAGGCAATTTTTGTTTATGATATAGTTATTGGTTATTCCCTGGTATTTGCAATAATTGTTTTCATTTATTTTCACTAATTTTTTTAAATCTTATAACCTTATCTGAGAAAAATGTTGATTTTCTAAATTGGGGCTTTGAAATACACTACTCGTACAATGCAGTATTTTTTTACTCAAGTCATTAAATGTTTTTATATAATACAAACATTTTTTATGTGTCGACATTCAGGCCACCATCAAGGCTGAGAAAAAACAAAAAACGCCAACATTGCAGTACCAAAGACATTAATAAACATAAAAGTACTTAAAGAACTAAACATTAATAGTCTATGAAATAATAAACTTTAAGCACCAATTACAGTGACAGAATAATATGAAATATATGAAGATAGTAAAATAATAACTATTAAAAAAAAAACTATACCACTACAACCCGTGAGGGGATCTCTGCGACTGTGCTGTTTCTTGGACAACGGCTTTTGCAGGGAAGTGATATATCCAAAATCACGCTCAACCGCCAGATTTTTACCCCTTCTTTTAGGCACCCACTTTATAGAAACTTGGTGAGCCCCAGGAGGGTCCTAGATCCCATAGGATGCATCTCCAGCTGCTAACAGATTGAATAAAAGTCTGCCAGCGAGCGGGATTTGAACCCAGAAACAGGCAATGCAACTCACCACTGAGCCACTCCGCTCTAATAAAATTTGATAACTAGAATTACACGAGAAATTGATTTCAAGATCAAATGCATTAACATATCAAGTATGGAAAATATAATAAAATAATTTTTTTTTAAATTTGTAATAATATTTAAACATTCTGACAAGGAGTAATGACTGACTAGTGAATATTAAAAGTGAATTTGAATAAATAAATTGAACGAATCGTGGATTGCATTAAGTTATGACAAAATATATAGTAAAATAAATCTTAGGTAAACAAAATAATATATTAGATATTAATATAATAATAAAATTAAGGAATAAATTATTAGGTCACTATGTTAAAAGTATGTATGCAAATTTAATATGGTCATACAGATTCGGAGTTTGTGATGTTTTTTCGAATTTACAGTGAATGCATGACGATTAAAGTTCGTATTGCATTTAAAAGACCCAAGTATTAATCCTACTTAATTGACGCTTTTCAATTATTATTTATTATTTTAATACCCTTCTTAATTAGATAACAAATTTATATTTTTCGATCTAAAAATTAACAAAAATCCTTTTGTAACAAGGCTAAAGATTTCATTGGAAGCGCTTGTGTCATCAGAAAATGTGACGAGAATCTACTTTGAAGTATGCGCTTTGAGAACTTGAAAAATATGGTGCTTAGATGGTGCTTAGAAGTGTTCTTAGCTCAAAGGGCTTTAGATGAGACTAAAATGAAATCAGGTCCTATATAGAGTAGGCAAGAAGTGCCTTCAACCAACTCAGGAAGGAGCTATGCAAAGTATGAACTCGCGTATTCGAATCGAAGTACTCAGGCGATATCTGTTCATCTTCAAAGGAATGGACACTTACAGATGCTTCAAGCAAACAAACACAAGCAATCGAAATGTAGTGTTCTCTCCAAATGCTTAGAGTTTCATGAATACACCATTCCAGAAGCGAAAACATACTCCAACCATTACAGAAGCTCTCCTATATAACGGATATCAAAAGAAATAATTCGGCATGCTTTGGTCTTGCCAAACGAAATGAGTATTGATCACAGACAAATCACTTCCTTGAACGACCGTTGTTCTAGAAAAAGTACAGTCTATACTATGAATTAAAGCCAATATGGATCAAAGTGGTACCAGGTTTCGTTTTCTCGTTAATCTTCCATGAAAACTTAGTTAGAATTCTAAATTTATTCTTTGTGGCTGATTTTTTTATGTTAGAGCCCTCCTCTCTAAAGACCCTCCTGAGGCTCACTCAACCTCTAGAAAGTGGGTACCCTTCATTGGGAGACAATCCTGGCCTTAGAGTGTGTTCTCAGACAAATCACTGAGATGAGCACTTTTTATCAGGCTGAAAGGGTAGCTCCATGGTAGAGCGCTGAGTTGCCCTGGGGGTTCCGGATTCATGCCCGGCTATGGCAGATAAATTACTCATTATAATAACTATTCAATCTGTTAAGAGTCATATATAGACCCCATGGGATTCACTGACCCTCATGGTGCTCACCCAGCCTTTATGAGAGCGTACCCTTATTTGGAGAAAAACCTGGCGGTTGAGAGTGATATCAGATAAATCAACTCCTTTCATAGCCGTTGTCCTAGAAACAGTACAGTTTTTTCCATCTACTGAATTCAATACATTTCCCAATCATGCCATGCCACATGAGTACCCTTCCATGGATTGCAAAGGCACAAGTTTGTTTTTTTCGGGGAATAATTTTAATTGATATTTGTACTAAGGAAAATATCCTTATCATTAGGAAATGTATGTGATTTTATTTTTGAAAGTCCATTTGGGTTTAAAAAATAGGTTACGCTTATTAAAATAAAAATAATTTTAATGATTATTATTTCATTATAAAATTTGAAAAAGGTGTGTAGGGTTTAAAACGTCACTCTTTGTTAGGTGCTAAGTAAAAAAAGTATTTACCAGTTTTCCTTATTTTTAAAGTAATTCGAATGGAATCATTTAGATATCGTCAACATGAAGAAATGGACTTATACCAATTTCAAAAATAAAGCATCAGGAAATGAATGTTGAAACTTGTATTTCTTATTGGAATGATTACCGAAGTATATGCATTTATCATAATACCTTCTTTTGTCCATACTAAAGCTCGTGACAGCTTTTGTTTTTGGAAAATACAATATGGAAAAGTTAAAACTTGTTGTAACTCAACTCGAAGCGACAACCTGTGGAACAGATACCCTCAGATGCTATGTTGAAGGTTACGGGTTCAAATCCGTCTTTGGCCCTCTGTGATTTAAAAGCCCTCCAGGGGCTCACTAAGCCTCTATAAAGTGGATATCCTTGATTAGGAGACAACCCTGGCCGTTGAGTGTGATCTCAGACAAATCACCTCCTAGCGCAACCGTTATTTTAGAAACAGTACAGTCTCTTATGTACTGGATCCAAGACCCTTCTATTCATGCCATCCGACTCCCGCTACTGAAATGCTCATACTATATTATAATACGCTCATATTATACTGAATCATTATTGCGGAATTACAAATAAGCCCTGTGTTCTTGTTTTTCTTTGGCCATACCATGCGAAATGCGGAGTCAAATCAACTCCTTGCATAACCGTTGTTCTAAAAACAGTACAGTCTCTACCATGTACTGATTTTAAGATCATTCCAGTCATGAAATGCGAATTAAGTACCCTTTTATGGATTGTTATGGTACAATCCATTTTTTTAATTTAGGTAAAAATAATTTTAATTTAGGTAGAAATAATTTTAATTGATGTTCAAGCTAAGAAAAATACATTTCCAACGATCCAACAGCGGATAAAATAAAAATACCTTTATCATTATGAAATATATTATACCGAATCATTATTGCCGAATTATAAATAAGCTTAATGTTCTGTTTGTTTAATTTTTTTTATCGTTTCAATCCAGTATTAAACAATCGTGCGAGTAGATAAATCAGACAAGGTAATAAATCAGATCGTAACTGCTAAGCAGTTCCATTTTCGTATTCGTTCCTGACGCCTGTCACTGATAAGTTCTTTATAACGACTTAATAACTCTTGGTTATTATGTGATGCTCACGGTAACAAATATAAATTAACCATATACTCGCTGGGCCTAAGCAATCCATTTCGCTGATAGCAACTAATTCCCTTAAGGGACTGTTAGATCGGAACGATAAGGCTGACTGATATGCTGCCTCGCTGTCGCTTAGTAACTGATTATATCTTAATGTCCTACCTGGGTTGACCCTGTCGTAGATTGACTAAAATACCTGTCATGCCCTATATCAGATCCAATAATATCGAGGAAATAAAAAGGGAAATTAAAACGTTTTTATGGATTTGTTAATTAATAAAACAAACCTGTACTATTATAACCCACGAGGAATTCAGAACAACGTAGTGACTGCAATGTACTCATTCCGCATGGCATAACTGGGAAGGCCTTGAATACATGATTGAGACTATATTATTCTGTAGGACAACGGTTGTGAAAGGAGATGATTTATCTGAGATCACACTCAACGGCCAAGGATGTCTCCCAATGCAGAGCACCCACTTTATAGATGCTGAGTGAGCCCTAGGAGGATCTGTATGACTAAGAGGGCCCTATCCGTGGCTGTTATAAGAATAAATAATTTATCTGCCACATCTGGATTTGAACCCGGGATCTTCAGCGTGGCAACTCAGCTCTTTATTATCTAAGCTACAAAAAAAAATCTCTATAAAAATAAAAATATAATTTAAAATGGGAAGTAATCAATATTGATAGATATTTAGTAGATCCAAGCAGGAGGAGGAGTAGGGATTAGTAATTGTTTTCAGCCTTAAAAATCACTTTCAAAAAGGCTCTTTTATTTTATTTAATTATTTTACTTTATTACTTTTTCCATTGTTAATTTTAGCTAATTTACAATACTCTTACTTCTATTTTGAAATTATGCCCAGAAAAATGCAAATTCTATAATAAATTATATATGCGAAAAGATAGTTGACTGGAAGATCGGAAAAAGGAAGGAAATAGTTGGTGGTGCAGTCATATCAAACACTAAATAATTACCCACTTATTTAGTGTTTAATATGACTGCACCCCCAACTATTTCCTTCCTTATAATAAATTATATTATAGATTTATTGTAGTAATTTACTGACTGACTGATGGGGAGGGGTGCGGAGTGGCTCAGTGGTAGAGCACTGAGTTGCCATGCTGGAAATCCTGGTTCAAATTCCCCTGCAGGCCATGACTTTTATTTAGTCTGTTTGGAGCGGGAGATGGATCATATAGGATCTAGGACCCTCCTGGGGCCCACCCAGTCTCTATAAAATATTATTAAATTAGGGTACCCAAAATAAGGGGGAAAACCCTGGTGGTTGAGCGTAACTTAGAACAAGTCATGGGGTGTAGTGGTACAGGTTTTACAGGCCTGATGGGGAGGGGGGTAAATACTACTTTTTATTACAAGTGATCGGGTCACACGATATCTTCAGTCAATATTATGGGACAAGAACATCACCATAGAAACGAAGAAAATAAATATGCTACTTTAAGAAGGGTAGTTTTAATTTAAATTTATTTAGTTTTAATTTAAGGGTAGCAGCATGGGATATCGATAGTAGAAAGCATTGTAAACTTTTAACAGCTGAAATGGGTTTCTTAATAAGGAGCTGGGGAATGTCCGGATCACAGAAGTAGAAACGAAACAGTGAGAAAAATGAAGAAAATATAAAAAAATTTGTTACAAACATTGATGGCCTCAACGAATAGTGGAATGAGTGCCACGAGAAAGAAGAATAAGAGAACGACCTAGAAGAAGCTGGAAGGGATAAGATGGATGAAGCAATATAATCGAGAGATTTAGAAGAAAACGGGATTGGAAACTGGGAACAGAAAGGCAACTATGCATAGTTACGGGAAGATATGTTGTATTTATATTGGGTTATACGTGTTTTGAGGAAGTTTTTTGTTTCACTAATATAGGAAGAGTTACAATTGGGAATGGAGCAGGGGATACGGTATACGACGTGTGAGCGATCTTTAAGGTGAATAGGATCTTTGACTCGGGTATAAATATTGGAGAGTTTATTGTGGGATTTGAAGGCTATGCGTAGGTTGGGGATAGTGGAACGTAGGGATTTTTGGATGATGTTTGAGAGGGAAGGTAAATATGGGAGGGATCTATATATAGGGATGGATTAGTAGGGTGCTGGGTCGGGGTGGGGGGGGGTTTGTAGTCATGAATGAGTTTGTATATGGAGGGAAGTTGTTTTTTAACAATGTCTTTTATACATTAGGTGTTGCTTTTATGGAAGCGGGGTTCAGACAAGGATAGGCCACGGTGGATGATATTTTTGGCTATGTTAATTTTTTGGTGGTTGGGGTGTTGGGAGTGATAATTAAGGAGTCTGCCAGAACAGGTAGGTGCACACAACAATCTCTGGATAAAGTGTGGTCTAGGTTTCTAATAATACGAAGGTCAAGAAAGGGTAGGGATTTGTTAGATTCATGTTCAACGGTGAAACGGAGGCGGGTATGGTATGAGTTGAAGGAGGATAGTAATTCAGGAATGATGGTGGGATTTAGGATAAGATTACATGGCAACTATTTCAGTATTATAAATTAGGTATTTATAGTAACAAATTATATTTCACTATTAATTTTGGGGAGCGGAATAGCTCCTTACATACAGTTCTGAATTACTGATCTATAGTTCTCGAATTGAAGTCCGGGAGTGGAAGATAATTATTCATTCTGTTAATAGCCATGAGCCCACTCTCGTGGGATCTAAAGACCCTCCTAGGGCTCACCCAGCGACTGTAACGTGGATTACCTTAATTGGGAAAAATCTAGCAATTAATCAACTACCTGCACAATTGTGCAGTATTGTTCAGTTTAAAACAGTACAGTCTCTATCATGTACTGAACATTTGTGGTTTATATTGGTTCAGCTTTTCTTTCCTTTTACATTTTCTAAATTAAAATTGAGCTTTTCCTCCGATGTTATTTCACCGAATTAGAAGAGAGGACATTTACTAAAGCTGAGGACTAGTAAAAATATGAATGAAATAATTAGAGGGATATTAAATTAAATACCTTAATGGATTGTAGCGCTACAAGTGTCGTTTTCTTGTAAATCTCCTAAGAAACCTTAGTTAGGATTCTTTGTAGAATAAACCCGAACTTCTCGAATGAAGAAATCCTACCTGTATTTGTCATGTTGAAGTGGAGGTACGAGATAGAAGAAAAGCCCTGAAGAGAGCCCTTAGGATAAATTAAGTGATCCAACTGCTAAGTATCCGTCCCGTGGGACCAGGGTCCCGCCCCTGGAACTTTTAAAGGGACAAGCGTCCCTTCCCGGTTCATGGCGGGTGTAATCATCTCCTAGGGGCCTGAATCACCTTAATAACTTCCCTAACAGCTCCTCATTATCCCCCTCCCACTGGCTCAGGTATCTTCAGGGAGAATAACAATCAAAGCAAGTGGGTTAGAAAAAGTCTACTTCCGGAAGGATATAGTGTCACTGCCGCTATGAAAAATCATTTGTGTCAAAACAAGCTTCTATATATTAGGTGATGCTATTACTAATATTATAATATTATTATAGCATTCACTAATATCTAATAATGCTAAACCACATAAGCAACAATATATTCTTCATCTGGGCCCCGGGACATGTGGGTATTGTCGGGAACGAGATGGCTGACAAAGCTGCTCAAGCAGCTCTAACCCTCCCAGGTAGAGGCACATCTATGCTAACCGCCCAAGAACTTGCTCGCCCCCTTAAAGAATGTATAGATAAAAGATGGCCAGCAATGTTAGATGAAAGTCCAGCCAGTAAATTGAAATATATAAAAAGGGAAGTAAAGCCGTGGGCTAATCTAATCGCAGTAAACGCCATGAAGAGGTGGCTATAGCTCGCCTTAGGACACACCCGCCTTACCCACGCACATCTCATTACAAGGGATGCACCTCCGATATGCCTTAGGTGTAATAAAAATCTTTGTATCAGACATATATTTGAGGAATGCTACTCCTATAAAAAAATACTAAATCAGCTCAAAATAACACCCGATGTTAGAGAAGCACTTAGAGACAGCAAATCTGAAATCGACAAAGTGGTAAAATTCATTACAAACTGTAAATTAATAACCCATATTTGATCATCCACTGTCCCTGCTATAGGCGCATATGTTGTTTTTTCCGATTGTTTTATCTGCTTATTATAGATATATTATTTGTTAGTGTGTGTGTATATGAATATATATATTTTTTAAAGATAACTAATAATAAAAAAAAAAAATCTACAGGCGTTGATGACCCTAGGGTTTTACGCCTCTAAGCAACAACAAACAAACATACAACTCATATATAATAAAAACCGACACCACTACAAAGGTCTTGAGTTCAGTAGAGGCTGTAATGTTTCAAGGACAACGATTGAGCATGAAGGTGATTTTTCTGAGATCACGCTCAACCACAAGCGGCAATTAACAAATTAAATAAATTACCTGCCACAGCCAGATTTGATCATTTAACCTTCGGCATGGCAAATCACTCTACACACTATTTACGTTTTTTTGTTTCGACGTCAGAAGAACGGTGGAGCAAGCCCGAAATGCTACCCGAATGCTACATCCGGTCTTATTAAATACAGAGATTTCTAACAAAAATAAACTTGGAATTTACACAGCCATGAAGGAGTCTATCCTGACATACTCTTCAGAAACATGGAATTATGAACCCCCGTCTGTACTCAAAGGTGCAGGTGGTTGCGATGGATTTATGAAGGAGGTGTCTCCGTGTCACTAGGCTGGATAAAATCAAAACGAAGAAATTCGACAGATGATGGATGTGGGTACATGTGTAAATGGAAGGATCGGGGCCAAGAAAATGGAATGTTGGACGAAGGTTGACCGAAGCGAGTCCTGGATTGGGTTCCAACAGGGAGGAAAGGACGCCGACGGCCCAGGGCAGGTGGATAGAGGTATTCCAGGAGGAGATGGCTGGTCAAGGTCTCCAGGAAGAGGATTGGGATCGAGAGGCATGGAGCTCGGCTCTGACAAGTTGAGGCTACCCTTGTCGGAACGCCTATAAATTAAAGTAAGTATTCTGTTTTATATATTATATTTTAAATTTTCAGTATGTTAATAAAGTTATATGTTTAATATAAAGATGTATTATCAAATTAATGATTTTCCTTTTTATAAAGGTAGAATGATAGTTAACTCATCTCTAACCAATTAATAGTTGTGAGTTAATTGATTGGCCAAATCTCAAATCCAGAACAGAACAAGAAGAAATAAATGTTTTTATAACTCTTGTTTATAAGTCATTGGGACGTGTGTGAATATTAAAAGGAAATAAAATATACCGACATGCAACCTTCTCAAATCCCTTTTCCACTCTATCGTCTTCCGCACGAAACCTAATGTCAAAATAATTCGTTGAACCAAAGGCGGATGAAAAGCAATCCATTATTCTGTTAAGAAATAAACTAGACAGTGGCCGAACAAAAATAAATAAAGGTTGAGGATAGAAATAACATAACAATTGGTTGTCTGTCTTTGGTTAATGTCATGCAATGCTTTGCGGTTCATATTCTCATGAATGCTATGTACTAGATATTACCGGTTCGGAATATACATATAACTTGTTTTTAATACATTATCTTCACTTAAACCGGTTCAAATTATACACTAGCTTGATGGGTAATGGGTGACTATCGGATGTTATGTTGGTTAATTAAACCAAATCTTATTTATTCCATAAATTTATTAACATTGACCCCGTTAGTAAATGTTAAACGTATGCGTACTCTCAGATCTAGTATGATTATAATAACATTAAACATTAAAAAAAAAACCCTGTACCACTACAACCCGTGAACAAGTCTATGGTTCAGTACATGGTAGAGACTGTACTGTTTCATGGACAACGGTTCTGCAATGAGCTCAATTGCCAGATCCCCCCCCCTTATTTTGGGTTCCCTATTTTTATAATACCTAATAGAGGATGGGTGCCTCCAGGAGGGTCCTAGATCGCATATGAGCCATCTCACGCTGGAAAAAGACTAAATAAAAGTACTGCCTGCAGCGGGGTTTGAACCAGGATATCCGGCATGGCAACTCAGTGCTCTACCACTGAGCCACTCCGCTCCCTAACATCAAACATAATTAATTTTTATTCATTAATAAATAATTATTAAGTAGTCACTCGTACACGTTAGATTACTGCAATAACTCAATGCATTCAATGAATTGCAGTGGCTTTGAACCCAGGAATCCTCAGGCCAGCAACTCAGCTCTCTACACATCGTGGTAGCCGAATTCCTAGTTAGCTAAATTACAAATTGATTAATTTTCTAAATTACTCAATGACGTACCAATCACTTAACTAGGTTTACGTACAATAATTACCACATGATTTACACTTAAAACTCAAGTAGTGAGCTGCAGTATACAAATTACTCGGGCATGCATTTGTGTTCAATATTAATTTTTCGTTCATCTCTCAATTTGTATTTTAAACATTAACGTTAAATTATTTTTTACTTTTAACTTACGTATCCTATTAAAGAGGAATACCCCGACATACCTGGATAGCTTCGCGAAGAGAAACCTGGAAAGGAATCGAATGAGAGAAATATTGGAGGATTGTACGGTGTGATCCCTGCTGAACACAAGGAAACCCCGCACAGCATAGCGTTAGAGAGAGGATGGACTATGATGATGAAGATGATGATTTAGTTTTTTAAGCTATCATTTATTTTCTACTTTTTCTAGCTATACAAGTGGGCTATTTAGTTTTCTTATATTATTATTTTTTTTGTAAATATAAGAAACTCCCAATTGATCCTGCCATTAGTCATAATATGATATAACATATTATGTTATATGCTTGTCTCAATCATTAAGCCATGTATTCCTTACTACATACCTTTGTACTTTCCACAAGACATCACCATGTCTTCGGATATGAAAAATCGCCTGAAGATCCCGGTCGAGTACTGAAACAAACTTATAACATTGCAGTATTGCCATTGGTCCTTGAGAACTGTGCAAAGTTTTAATTTAATTCGATATCTCGAGTTCCGTTAGATACATACATATGGACGAAGCCAATAAAAGCGTTTTAAATTAGATTGGTATGCTAATTATGAAGTAACAATGTCATAATATTGTGATACAGGTTATATTAATTATTCTTTAAGTAAATTAAGAGCGGAGTGGCTCAGTGGTACAGCACTGAGTTGCCATGCCGGAAATCCTGGTTCAAATCCTGGAAAGACTTTTATTTAGTCTGTTAGCGGCCGGAGATGGATCATTTAGGATCTAGGACCCTCCTTGGGCTCTCCCAGCCTCTAAAAAGTAGGTACCCAAAATAAGGGTACCATGTACTCAACCCCAGACCCATTCACGCGTTGTATTGGTTCAGGACATGATTGGACATTTGATGAGAGATACTTGAAATAATTCTATAAACACTAATGAGGATAATTAAGTTATCATTGATTAGTAGGCAGCAGTCGACCGGTTTAACAGAGGAATGGGGAGATAGGTGATACTGTAAATTATGCTAACATTGCTGTATTGTCATCGGTCCTTGAGAAGTGCGTAAAGTTTCAATTTAGTTTGGTGTTGACATAAAATGACAATGACAATGAAAAATCAGAGATTTTGAAACCAAATGGCTCTGTGGGTCGAAAACTATACATAGATCTTCAAAACGTCAAAAAATCGCGACCGGGTATCATCCAAAGGCCAAAAATAAAAAGATATTCAGAATCTTTAATATCGTTTTTCTCATCAATACATATAAAATGCTTTGTCGTGAATGACTCACTTAGGTATCAACCCACAGCCTAAACTGCTAACCGTAGAGACCTGAAACTTTGAGGATGTGTTCTTTGTATGACGTAGGCATCCGATAAGAAAGGACTTTCCGAAATTCTACCCCTAAGGGGGTGAAAAAGGGGGACAAAGTTTGTATGGTTGCTCACGTGTTTCTTAAAATCTACATATTTTCGCTGAACAAAACAAATCAAGTAACATAGTTCATTTCTTATCGCCTTCAGCGGACTCAGCCCGATGTAACGCCTTAAAATACCGATAGGCAACACAAGGCTTTTGTTTATATGAAAGCATTTGCAGGCATATATATTGTAAATTGTACATATATTTTAAATAAAAACTAAGAGGATGTGGAAAAAAAAAAAGTTCATTTCTCGCTGCTGCCGTACAACAAGTGAAACTAAGTAATCCTTTTCAATAAATTCAACAACATTACGTACTAATCCTTTACTGACACAAACAACATTAAACGAAGGTAACTTCTGTCCGTCCCGTTTGTTAATCAATGTCAATGTATGTTTCACGGCTGTGCTGATCCGTCTGTGATGAAATTTGATATGGATAATCTCAAGTCTGAGGAAGGACATAGGCTACTTTTAATCAACTCACCACACAGGCGAAGTTTATATAAAACTGTAACCTGATTGACTAACACACCCAGAAGTCAACGCACCGCAGAAACCACTGAACTCAGCATCTTGAAATTTGCAGATAGGTTTTTTGTATAGCTTAAATGAGCATTAAGAAAGGAATTTGGACAATTCCACCGCCAAGGGGCCCCCCTTAATATAATGGGGGCTCAAAGATTGTATGGAATCCGTCAGTTTTTAAGTTAGACATCTGAAATTTCGGATGTATGAGTAACTCATAATTAAAAAAAATTAAATTATTTATTTAAAATGATCTGTCACGAAACTTTATCCAAGAGCAAATTCCACGAGGGAAGCCGTGGGCAAAAGCTAGTTTTGATATCATACAACTTTGTAATACTAAAGTAGGGATATACTAGCTCTAAGATTAGGATAAAGAGAAAGTTGAAGGTAAGAGTTAGGAGAATATGCAGTAGATAGATGTAATATATTCAATAAGTTATTATGATAGTCAATACTCCATAATCCATCTAGTTAGTTCATAAGAATGACTCTTTTATATATCTTGTATATAAAATTATATCTATTCAATATCTCAATAAATATTTATATTTCTCTTACAAGTCGTACACCGTTTTATAACTGTAAGTGTTCGATACAGGTAAAACTAATAAAAGCGTATTAAAAAAAATGTATGTTTTACGATCAAGTAGGAACAGATCAATCAATCCAATATTTTTTTATCACTATATCCTCATGGCGATGATTCGGATAACAGATGTCATATAAATCTGAGCTCGGTATCAAAGAGGATGAGCTGCGAAAAGGGCTATAGCAATAAAAGTCTTCCCTTTCTTTATGCACGCTTCCTCCTTGTTTTCCCTCTTCCCTTCTTCCATTTGCCGAGGAGATTGGCCTCTCCGCCCTAAGGCCCTTATTTTATTCCGGCTCTATCCCCCCTCAGGACCAAATCCTACATCTCGGATAAACCCGAATAAACCTTTTTATTAGACCGGAAAGGGGGGAGTACCTGGGTTATATTTGATTACATTGGTCCCGCTGCCCGTCTTCTATAATCTTCCGGATCTAGAGTTCTCTAGGGTATATCTATCTAGAATTTAATGTCGATCTGATTCATCAAGTATCGATTCGGGTAGACCAATTGTAAACGGTCATATTTACATTGCATTGTGCTTAGTAACAAACGAATTTCCAAGATGTTAAGAGGCGATGTACCGACTGGGAACCGTCCGAGGGGTAGACCGAGGCGTAAGTGGGAGGATTGATAGGTGGGAATGATCTAGTGGGTTTGGGTTTGGGTGGTGCTCCGTGGACGGAGGTTTGTAAACATAGATTGGTAGTGTCGGCATCGAGCCTTCGGGTTCGTTAATTTTATTTATTTATTTATCATATTTGCATTGTTCTGTAGCTTCAGACCATCAATGTTTTTCTCAAGAGAGAATGGTTGGAAGGCGGGGTGGATACCTTATACATTATATTTTCTATTTCATTTTTGTTAAAAAAACCTTATTACTAAAACCCTTAAAGGTCCTTGGATTTAGTACATAGTGGAGACCACACTGTTTCTAGAACAACGGTTGTCCAGAAGGGTGATTTGTCTTAGATCAAGCTCAAACGCCAAGGCTAATTCCCCATTTTAGGGTAATTACTTTATAGCAGGTCAGGAGGGTATGTAGATCCCACAGGGGCCTTCCGTTGCTGTTAACTCTTTCAATGCGGAGAGCATTATATAATGCCATGAGTTTTAGGAACGGAAGGATTACCTGGCTCTATTTAAATGCATCGGTTCCACTGCCCGTCTTCTATAATCTTCCGGTGTCAGTATCCTCTAGGTATATCAATCTCGAAGTTAATATCGATTTGATTCATCAAGAATCGATTCGGATAAACCAATCGTAACCGGTGATATTTACATTGTTCAGTATTAGTACAGGCTTCATAGGTCCAATGATAAGAAATAAAAACTCGGTTTGAACTTTTCACGAGGACGATGCTACAGTGGGAGTCCTAAATTTGGCCTATCCGCGTTTAATTAAGATATAGATTTTTATAATGATCAGAATGAGTTTCGGTAATCATCCAGAAAATGTTCTTTTAACGCCACTTTTAAGTGGTAGAGGACTGAGTTACCGTGCCGAAGGGTCAGGGTTCGAATCCCACTCGGTTGCTGACTTTTATTTCATCTGATACTGGCTGGAGATTGATCCTATGGGATCTAGGATCCTACTGAGTCTCTAAAAAGTGGGTACATAAAATAGGACAAAAAAAAAGGACCTTCCAGCACAATCGTTTTCCAAGAAACAGTACAGTCTGAACTGCGATCGGACGATGCAACAGTGGGAGTCCTAATTTTTTTCTATCAAGGAGTTACTAGAATCTTCAACTAGCTGACATAGATTCTTATTGTTGAATTCCAGGACGGTATATTGAACAATTAGTTCTGGATTTCGTATTAAAAAATAAGATGATAAAAGAAAAGAAAAAATATATATAAAAGAACAAAACCAATCCGAGACGGGCCAGAAAATGAAAAAGTGGGTCCAATAACAAGAAAGGGAGAGAGCTGATAAGATAGGATATTGCCGAGTTCATTATGAGCGGATATAGTCCCAGTCATCAGGGCACTCTGTTTCGTCTCTATTTCCTTTAGGCCCAAGAATTTTCCAATATTTAGCCATTGTTGCAATATCGGGAGCGAAATTAAACTTCCAAGGTAAATCTCGAGGCAGCCAATTTCGTATTCGGCGACCGAAAAAAAAAACTTCATCAGGACTACAGTCGGCAGTCCTGTATTCTTCTCATCCTTCCGAAATGCTGTGCTTGTCATTATGAATAAAATCGGTCTATATATTTTAGGTATCTACAATTAGTAGCTTCTTGCAAGGCATGCATTTTTTTCTTTTTAATATTACATGTGATGAGGGATATTACGAGGGGAAAATTGTAGGAAGTGATATTTTACATTACATGTACATTTTTATATATAACATTAGTATTACTCTTTCGATATCACTATAATTGGTTATTAATTAATCTATGTAATTAATAAATGATGTTACGTGATAACAATGGAATCGTTAATATCTTTAACTTTGCTGAATGTTGTACCAATAAAAAAAATTAAATTAACTACTTCAAATCTATCTTTAAAAAACTGTACTACTACAACCCTTTATGGCATTCAGTACATAGCAGAGACTGTACTGTTTCTTGGAGAATGTCTGTGCAGGGAGGTGATTTGTCCAGATCACGCACAATCGCCAAGTTTTCCCCTTAATATTGTGTACCCACTTAATAGACGCCGGATGGGCCCCAGGAGTGGCCTAGATTCAAAAGGATCCATCCATCCAGCGGGATTTAACCCCAGGACCTTCGTCGTGGCAACTCTATACCACTGAGCCACTCCGCTCCCAAATCTATCAGAAACAATTAGTATTGGGAATGAAAAAGCTGGTATTTTTTTTTTAACTTTTGGCACCATAAGTTGATATTTACTAATGTCTTAGTAACATCAGACTATTAAAAAAAAATCAATTTTATATAGTTAATATATATTAACTGCACTACTACAAATATTGAACATTTTGAATAAACAAGAAATCCTTAGTGACCCTTATCTTACTTAGCTAGGTACTTGCTCGTTGTTAGGGGAAGTCCCTTTGGATAAACTTTAGGGCACCAATTAGTAACGTCTTCGTGGCTCCCACCAGTCCCTTTTGACTAACAATGTTTACAGATGAGTTATCCGGGAGGAAGAGTTTGGATCCGAGTTGAAACAGTTTAGAATCTGTTCGGTCACCGTACCCTTGGGGTACCAATAGTCTAGAGTCTATTAGTTTAAAAGTCTAGAGCATCAGCTTTTCCTTATGTATAACTGAGAAAAAAAAATTAAATAGCCACTTATGAGGAATGCCGACCGAAGTGAAAGCATGCAAATTTGGAATAACCGTGTTCTTTTTTGAATTTCTAAATCAATAATAGTCTGAATTATTTAAATTTCAAACTTGTAAATTTAAATTATTAACATTAGCCTGGTTTTCAAGTATACTGACACTCCGAGCAATAATCTAAATTTTCTTGTTTGTTGTTTATTAATTAATCAAAACATATGATGGGCTGCACAACCTCAATACAAAATAATAATAATTTAATTGAAATAATAATTAGGATATAGTTATATTATTATAACTTGTATTTGTATTTACATAGATGTCAACAAACTTTCTTTTTTTTATCATTAGCTTTATTACTGTCGCTAAGTTCAACAATACCTAGACCATTTGTACTTTCAATCATTTCATAAAACAAGATATTTAACTATTGCAAATAAAATCTTATTGAGGAAACAAAAAGTTCGACTCGTTATGGATGTTTTAAATTGTTATTAGTATCAATCGCACAACTATTCAACGATTTTTTAGTTTAATGTAATTATTCTTACATCAATGGACTTTGAACCTTAAAACCCAAGTTTATTAAAAATAAATTGTATAACTGAATGCAGAGGCCGCTAGCTGTCGCCAGACTAGAGCATGTTGCTGACGCGCAGCTACAAGTTTTCTCCCTACCAAAAGTTGCTAAACGTGGCTAAAGAAGATTTCACTTCAAAAAACTGATTTCAATTCAACGTAACTGATTAAGGAAAAAACCAGTGTAATTCATTTTAAATGGATAAAGTTGGTTATATCATTTATATAGATATTCTTTTCTATCTGAATCAGAAAATTATCAGTGCATTTACTGAATGATAATGATATTGAAAAAATTTGACTTCGAAAAGAACTTTGGTACAACAAGAAGATACAAAGACAATTTGAATATTGGCTACTGATCTGTTATTATAATTTAACAGCTAAACAAGAAATGCAGATATAGGAGTATATGCCCTAAACCTCTAAAGGAATCATGGGGGATGAATGAATGAATTAGGGCTAAATGGATGTTTTAGCGAAGGAATGACTGAATGGATGGATCGATGCACGGAAAGATGGTAGGATGCATGAATGATTAAAAAAATATATGAATGGACAGTCAAATTACCAAATGAATGAAGAAACGTATGAAACATATTGTTGGCTTCAAAATGGTAAATCGAAGTCTGTAAAGCTCGTCGAACTTAAAATAAAAATTCACTTGAACGAATAGCATTATGTATAAATTGGTATATAAATAAATAATATAAACTTACACTGACATAGACTCCTAGACATAAAGAAACCGAAAGCTGAGATATTGGATGCTCTTGCTACGTAATAATATCAATTGGCCAAGAAGAAAGAAATAATCCAAACAATCCATCATATTGTCGAAGATAAGGAACAGCTACACATGGGACTGAGACAGAATAGGTTGATAAAAATAATGATTTCCCATATGGCCCACAATCTGTTTTAGCGTCATCTCAAGAAAATGGAACTAGTGGAAAATTCCACCTATTCTGTCTAGCCGATGACGGAAAGGCACGGAGAATTCTCTTCGTGATACTTCTAATAGAGTATTAAAATCGCTTAAAGCTGAAGATAATATTTGTGCATCGTAATTATGCGATTCCTATGGAGCTTGGGAAAATACAATTGTGTTCTCAGAACACACCTGTATGCGTCGCCGTGAATAAAGGTTTAATGTTTGTGTTACAACTCATGGAAGGTTTAAGCTCCCGTATCTTGGAGACTGGGTATTCGCCAGTAGGATCTTCCGGACTTGAATTCTATCCACGACATAACAGAGAACTTACTACCCACAATTTTCTCCTTTAAAAAAATAGTTGTCCACACTAAAATGCTAATGTAGATCACCATTTTCACTTCAATGCAGTTATCCCTTAAATGGATTCATCAAACGCGTTAGTTTATCCGACTGACTTCACGGCAATGATATAAGAAGGGATCAAAATTGTCGTTACTGCTCAATAAGTTTGAAGTGTATTTTATCTAAAATTTGATTTCCTGGAACTATTAGTTAATACTTAATATACGTCTGACCAGAAGGCTACATAAGAATACGAGTCATGAAGTAATTAAAACTTACAAAAACATAATAATATTAAGAATAGAAATGAAATAACTAAAAATTACGAAACTTCACAGGATTTTAACTAATTGTCGAAAATAAATATATTAACACCTACAAAATAATTATAAACAAAATTAATAAAATAGTTAATAACAAAATTACTAAATAAAATAAATGAATGGGATAGCATGCAATAAAGTATTTACATAGTCTATATCTTCTTTGGGAAAAATAAACAAAACTTGTAGGCAAAAAAATCGATTATTAAATACTAATTTATTTAAGGAGATGATTGACCTGCTTAGGGAGCATCTTTTTGGGAAGTTGGAAAAGCAAGGATTTAAATGAAGCCAATGAGGAAGCATGGTTGTTGAAAGGAGGGATTGAGTTTCACACTATCAAGGAGCGGTCGAGTAAGGAACGCTAGAATGCTTTGGTTCTGTGGGAACGAGTGTAGAGATCGGAAAGGCGGGATCTTGTTTTGTGGTGCTGAGGAGAGGATTTGAATTGGAGGAGGCTGTAAATATATGAAGGGTGTTGCGAGACAATGGATTGGTATAGAAAATCGCTAAGGAAATATTGCCTACGAAAAACATTGTACTGTTAACGGCCGGGGATGGATCCTTTGGAATCTGGGAACCTCCTTGGGGTCACCAACCCTCTAAAATGTGGGTACCCAAAACAGCGGTAAAATGTGGTGGTTGAGCTTAATCTAGGACAGATAAACTTGCACAACCGTTTTCCAAGAAACAGTAGTTTTTTATTTGCATAACTCTGCAACTATAACCCATGAAAGGTCTCGGGTTCAGCACATGACAGTGACTGTAAAGGTTCTATGACAACGGTTGTACAAGTAATTTGTCCGAGATCAAGCTCCACAGAGAGGCTGGAAGCGGGAGCGGGGTGACACTGTCGAAGAACACTCGATCCGTGCCGAAGGCCTCAGGTTCAAGCACTTGCGGCTAACTCAGTCCCTATACAGTGGGTTCCCTTAATAGGGGCTAAACCTGGCTGTTGAGTATTATTACGGACAAATCACCTCCTAGCACAACTGTTGTCCAAGAAATAGTCTTTACCTTGTATTGAAACCAACAACCTTCATGGGTTGTACTGGTACAGGTTTAAGGTGCTATATGTGACATTATCTGAAATATTAGAAGTATCCAAATAAATAGGGTAATGGACATTGAGCAGGTAGTTTAAATGTCCCTCGGGGTCGGTACCGGAAGCGGTTGACTCAACACGTAGACTGTCACATATAGTGAAAGGTCTTTTCTTTCTTTGTAAGTAGAAATATAAGTTAAACTTGTAACTATAATCAGCACACATTTAATATAATGTTCTTAGATGAAAAAGGATCTTTATTCAATATACAACTCCTATTCGTTCAACCGCCTCGATCCTTGGAGGAGAGAGGGATATATCTCTTATTCATCAATGATATAGATTTCATGTATCTCAAATATATCTCAGGGTGGCATCCTATTTTATTATTTAAATATTATTCAGATCAAAGGATCTGGCATTTCCTTATTGCTTGGGCAGTGAAGCCAATATGGCAAATGTTAGAGGATGGAGAGTCCGCAGATCCTACATTTCCTATATTTAGCTATTAAAAAATCAAATAATTTATCCACATCGGTTTCGAACCTAGGATCTTCACGACAGCTTCAATTATGAATACACGAAGTGGAAGGAACTTAGATGGTTTTTTTTTGTTTGTATACACCTCATAGTCCAGGACCTATGGCCCATTTTTGCAGTTGATAACTATCAAGCTGAATCTTCATGAATAGCTTTGTTTCGATTATTTGAAAAAATATTTGTCCTACAAAATGTATGGTTTGATCAAAAAGTCCTCTCCTTCCACTATAAATGAAAAAAAAATCACCTGGTTAGTAAAGCTTTTTGATGACCTCGTTATCGATACATGTTGGAAGGAGGGGACTCTTTGATCAAACCATACATTTTGTAGGACAAATATTTTAGATAATTATCTAGAGATTTAACAAAAAAAGACCCAGTTTGTAATCAATTTTTGAGAATCATCAAATCGACATATTTTATCCTTGCTACCTCTATAAGCTACCACAATCAAGAATTTTCGCACAGGAAATTGTTGGGCGTCTTATCAAAACGAAGTCACGAAAATTCAGCTTGATAGTAATCAAGTGCAAAAATGGACTATGGATCCTGGACTATGACCGTATATATAAAAAAAAAAAAATAACATTGGAAACTCATACGCAAACGAAGACTTTTCTTTCACACGATAACGACAGGACTGTGTAGAGACGATAAGGTAAGCCGTACGAAGCGCTCACGTTGCCCCAGTTTGATAAGAGGACAATGAATGTCTTATCGGAGCATTGGCAGCTCGCAAGTTAGCAATAATGAGTCTTACAAAGGAATATCTTTTTTATAAACTGATGATATCAAATGAAAAAGGAGAGCGGGGTAATTTTCGGAGTATAATAATCTACCTTCATTTATGCAGACGAGGTTAGCCTCGTTAATTTAGCGGGGGGGGGGATAATTTTATGGAAATTGAATAATCAACTTTAAAAAAATAAGTAGTTGGAGTGCTATCGATGGGTAGTTTCTCCACAAGTGTTTTCATGTCATATTCTACATTTTTGCACATTTACTTGATATAATACCATTATAGTTGTAAATATCATTGAATTAAATAAAAAAAAAAATAAATAAATAAGGAGGGTACAGGATTGTTATGTGCCACATCTGTTAATGGCTTTCATAAAACAATTATCGCTTTAATGAGGATTCATAAAATAGCTAACATACAGGAACATACGCCAAATGGGAATAGAACCAATAAAAAGAAAATAATCGTTAAATGCGAAATACATACTGTTTTTATAATCATAAATAAGCTTAAGATAAAATTAAATCTGATCTACGATATAAGTAACAACTCGTGAAGGGACTGGGGTTTAGTACGTGGTTGAGACTGTACGGTTTGCCAGGAAGGTGATTTGTCTTAGATCACGCTCTAACGGCGGATTTTCTCCCTTATTTTTGGTGTCCACTTTTCAGTGGCTGGATGAACCCCAGGAGGGTCCTCCATAGGAACCATCTCCGGCTGCTAACAGATTAAACTAACAGATCCTTGCCAATTGCGGGACCTTCGGCATGACAACTCAGCGCTGTACTACGGAGCCACTCCGCTACCACACACAGATTATATATATATATATATATATATATATATATATATTTATTTGTTTATATATACACACACACACATTTATTTTTGATTTAGAGTATAGACCAGGAAGTTCTTTGGGTGCATAATATGGTTTTCTTACAAGCATTAATTATTTGCCGGGAGAATCGACTGCCTTAGGGATCTCCAAACTTCACATTGCAGTGAAGTATGTTCCAGACTGCCCGTATACAAACAATCAGGTTCAAGGTCAGTGGCAAATCGGTCTAGATCCGTGGACTCAAGGTCACCAGGACCACCAGGGGCTAAATATCTTTCCCCGAAAAAGACCGTTCATGAACAAGGCAGCATGACATCCTGGAAAAGTAAAACTCTCTTGTTGATAGGAGTACACGAGGTAGGGATATCACTCCTTCCTCCTACCGATAGATAACATGTTATGTTTTGCATAAATGTACTACACGACATGTGTTTAGGCTTCAGTACTTGGCAGAGGCTGTACTATTTCTAAGATAACGGTTGGCTACCCTATGGAGTTTTTTTCCCTAATTAAAGGTACCCATTTTATAGAGGTATGGTGAGCCCCAGGAGGGTCTACAAATCTCACGAGGTCCATCAATGGTTGTTAACAGATCAAATAGTTTATATATCACAGTCGTAATCGAACCCGGGATATACAACAGGGCATCTGACCTGGGCATTTCAGGAATAGAATAAACAATAATTCCAAAACGTGAAATATTGATATTTTTATAAAGCGATACATACTTTTGTTTCTCATTTTCTACTAACTTGTTGCCCACAGAGGAAGAAGCCATTAGATAGTAATATCAGATTATGAACTAGTCGCAGCAACTGTAAGTTAACCGGGTGTTGGGTTAAATTGGAACTAAGGCTGCAATATACTTAGAGAATGTTTGCCAACTTTATCAGCCACTCAATTCTGGCTTAGCCAAGTTGAGAACTTGTGCTTGTTACGGCTTCGTAGCTCCCACCATAAGGCTACTGTAACCTTAAATTAGCCTCTAACCAAGCTCTTGAATTTTGAACTTGGTAAACTTGATAATGAGGATTTCGTGGGGAAGAAACGATGATGTGTATTTTTGTAATTATATGAAAAGGTTCTATTATACATAAAGAAGTGATGTACAGGTAGGGTTTTCCAAATCAACGATCTAGCAGTAGAAAGGGATATGAGAGAACACTGGGTTACGGAGGATATGCTTAGGGACGGAACTGCCAAGAGCGTAACAACAACATGGAGATGACTTTTGAGGCAAGAACGAAGGGGACGATAAAAATCCCAGAAGGTATATGAGATGAGAGAGGATGAAGAAACACAGATCGGAGAGAAAATCGCGGAACAAACACTAATGATTGAAAAGGTGTATCCCAAAGGCGGGTGAAACTAAAAAAAAAAAAATTGTATTAATTTACGAAATAAAATAATCATTTAGAGCACATTAATATTAGGTCGTTTAATATGAAATGTTAGTTTTTATTATTTCAAAAATTTAAAGTGGAATCAGTGGACTTCTGTTGTTTACTATGATCATGTTTACAGATTGTAATTAGCTTTTATCAATCCTTTCTTTTTTGATAATATTTACTATCACTACATTGAACGAATATTGTCTAGTATGCTAACATATTTGACCGTGGAAACAAGCGACATTCGTTTACTTTTATGAGTTTAAACTTGAACACATCGGCAGCTCTAACTGTATGAAACATTACCACCGCGTTTGGGGTAGAGTGTTGTAACGAAGAAATTCGCCGTTGGTTCGAGAAATTTTCAGCTGGAGACAATAATTCTTAAATAATTCAATTCTCCATTACACCCAGAGGTGAAACCATCATATCCACATCGCACAGCATAACATATTGACACAATTTAGTAAAAACTTACCAAAAACCAACCAGCAATGGCTAATCGGAAGGAACCTATACTCTTATAGATACTAAACGAATTGAATTACGTAGTCCTCCCACACTGACTTAATTCACCTGACTTATCTCCAATAGATTGCCATCATTGGATCTGTTCAGAAATTTTGACAACTTACTTAAGGGTAAACATTTTTGAAAATGATTCTCGAGTCAAAAACGCGTTTTCATCGAGACTTCATTTCATCGCAAAAAGTTGAAATTTTCATATATAGGATTGAAAATTTGATAATACGTTGGGGAAAATGAAGGTAAATATTTTTCTTGGAAGAATGCTTTTTGTTTTACTAAGTAACCTTTACTTTGAAAACGGCCATTGAACATGAAACTATAAGAAGGTAGAGTGGTTCTGTCCATGACGCTATCCAAATCAATGGACATTGCTACCGCTTTCCGTTTGCGTAGGGAAGACGAACGCAGCTGTGACCCTCGAGAACAGGATCGGAATACCAAACACGATATCCTTGCCTCCTCTCCCTCTTCTCTTAGTATAATTGCACTCCCGTTATACACTTAGGGGGTAGGAAGAGCACTTCTAGGAGTCCAACCTTGGGTACATAGCCTTCGGGGAGGGGAATCGAGGGTGGAGTTTGAGAGCAGTTCTCTAATATCAATCGAAGAGCAAGAACTGCTATATGAATAGTTCCAGGAGTGTCTAGAAAGCATTTAGGATGTTATAAGTAAGGTATAGGAATCCACATAACCATTCAATTTCTGGAAATTTGTTTCAATTTACTCTTCAAAATAATTAGTCCATAGCAAATTAATAAATAAAAGAAAGTTGAAACAAATTTTAGAGTAAATTAGTTCCACTAAGACCATGCGATGGAACTAAACAGCCCATTGTATAATAATTTTAATATCACACCTTTTCGCCGTTTTAGGCTACTAATATTGCTGTTGCTGATTTGACCCTCACTCGATATCATTATAATTTGTATCTATTCTTTTTGTTTTTATCATAGCCGTGTTTTTACTTGAATAACGTACTAATAAACTATATATCAGGGGTGGCCAACCTGCGGCTCTTTGAAGGATTACTTGTGGCTCTCGATAAATACAACCGAGTTCCCTTTTCATTTTTGTGCTATTGTATTTTAAAAAAAAATTATTTCAAAATGTTTTTTAAATTACTGACAACATAAATTAAAGACTAAGTGTAACGTTGTAACAAATTTCATTTCCGTCCAAGTTAAGAATGATATGATTTACTCATCGAAACCTGCGCGAACGAACATAAACTGTGGCACAATATGTAACATGTGTTGTTATTGTTTTAATAAATCAAAACTTAAATTTATTTATTTAATTCCAGTTCTTTTATAAATATGACGACAGAGAACGAAAAAAAATAATACGAGCAAGAAAATATTAGTTATAATAATGGGAGGAGATTTTCTTTTTTATTGACAATAACGTAAAATCATTATGTGTTATTTGTAAATATACGATCAAAAATTCTAAAGCTAGCAATTTATAACCGACATTATAACCCAAAAAGCATCTGGAGAATTAGAATTAATAGAAATGCAAGACGATCAAGCTCTACAATTAAGTTTTTGCAAAAAAAATTGTTTTAGTACTTTTTTGAAAAACCTTTTAAATACGTATTTAATTGCGGCTCGGGAAAAATTTCAAATTTTAAAAAATGGCTCGGACTATCAAGGAGCTTGCTATATATTTTGGGACTTTAAACATCATACAAACTAACCGAAATCAACATTCACAATCACCATTATTATTTTTTTTTAAATTTATTTATCTATCGCCGTTTCAGACTACTTTAACAATACTAGACTAACGCTCTAAGCTCCCAATTAATTAAAAAAGACCTATATACATGCTCAGCTGTAGCGGGAGCGGTGTGGCTGAGTGGTAGAGCACTGAGTTGCCATCCCAGAAATCCTGGTTCAAATCCCGCTGCAGGCCATGACTTTTATTTAGTCTCTTTGCAGCGGGGGATGGATCATATAGGATCTAGGACCCTCCTGAGGCCCACCCAGCATCTATTAAAAAATATATATATAAAAATAGGGTACCCAAAATAAGGGGGGAAAATCTGGCGGTTGAGCATGATCTAGGACAAGTCCTCTCCTTGCAGAACCGTTGTCCATGAAACAGTACAGTCTCTACCATGAACTGAACCCCAGACCCGTTCACGGGTGTTAGTGGTACCGGTTTTTATCTTAGGTTAAATATTGTTTATACTTTCTCCAGAGTATTCAAATATATAAATAATAGTTCAGCATATTTATAAACATTATCTGTATTTTTTCTCAATAAGTGTGGATATACATCTTATAGGATTGATAATAGCATATAGACAAAAACATCTTCTACCAAATAACCAAAATTATTTATTTAAATATGGCAACTAAAACAAAACTTTGGTATTTGATTAACAAAATTTTCCACGTAAATATTCCCCAAACTTAAATCTGTCATCAGAGTATTGCCAGTGTTAGTTTCTCTACTTGCCTTTACTCACTTGTAGTTATATATTATTCATAACATTTACTATTATTATATAATAAAGTCGTAAATTTTAATAAAAAAATAATTTAAAAAAAGTGAAGAATGCGTTTCAGGTCAGTCGCCGCAAAATCAAGAGGCGAGATCTGCACAAACACGTAGGTTTGGCGCCGCATATTTTAATATACTTTTTATTTTAAAAAAAAATTGACTTATTACCCTGCATGGTTCGCATGCCAAGCCATCGGCATACCACATTATGTAATCCTAAGTGATGGAAATGTGTAGGCTACATATTTAATATTTTGTGGAAAAGCGATTATCTTATTTCTTTGAAAGGGTAAAAAACTTGGAACATAAGAAAAGATAAGTCACTGAGGGTTTATAAATATTTTCACTAGACATAAAATCAAATTATTTTAGGTTGTTTGATTAATTTTATTTATATGCCAAATGAAGTAAATAACAGTTTAAAAAACTAAAAATACATGCTTTAATAGAAAACAACTAAAAATTAGATAATAATTTTAAAATAATAATAGAACGAGTAATAAAAAAATTCATTTTACCGCAAAAAAGCGTGACGTGCTTGTAATTTGTTGTAAATATTTTATTGACTGACAATGGTAATGGAAAATTCATTGTTAAAATAACTTGAAAAACACCCCACGCCAAATATATATAAAATAAATAGAAAAAAAAACCTAAAAAATGCTTTTCAATAAGTTTAAAATAAAAATAGAATGTCAAACAAAAAATCCATTTTATGGAAAACAAGTATAGCATACTTGTTAATTGTAAGTATTTTATTGACTGACATTGGTAAAAGTAGAGTCATTATGAAGATATCTTAAAAAGGACTCCGAGCTTTTTTAATATGAAATGAATTTTTTTGTTCATCGTTCCATTCTTATTTTAAGCCTATTGAATTTTTTTTTATTTGGTCTGTTTGCGGCGGGAGATGGATCATATGGGATCTAGGACCCTTCTGGGGCTCACCCAGCCTCTATAAAATATTATTAAATTAGGGTACCCAAAATAAGGGGGAAAACCCTGGCGGTTGAGCGTAACTTAGGACAAGTCACCTCCTTGCAGAACCGTTGTCCATGAAACAGTACAGTCTTTACCATGTAGTAAACCCTAGACTCGTTCACGGGTCGTAGTGGTTACAGGTTTAGAATTTTTTTTTTAGTTTTGATTTCTACTACAACGTGTTTTTTTTAAGTATTATCTATTTTCTAGTTTTTAGTTCGGCTGGCTACAAAAGTGTAGTTTAAATGTTTTTAAAACTTTTTTTTTGTGCAAAAAAAACGAGTAGTCATATGCTTTTCTCAAATATCAAGTTATTAGTACTTGGCACAAGACACTACCGTGACTTCGGGTATGAAAACTTGCTAATCCTGGAGATCTTGGTCAGGGTAATGACACAAACTTATTAAATTATTGTATTTTCATCAGTCTTTCAGAAGTGTGCAAAGTTTCAATTTAATTAAGTGGCCGAAAATCGTGTTCATTACATGAATACATACATACGGGCGAAGCTAATAAAATAGATTTTTATGCTAATTATGTAATAATAATGTCATAATATTCCATCAACGTTATATTAATTATTCTTTAAAAAAATTCTAGCCAACATGATTGGACTCTTAATGAGAGATAATTGAGATAATTAATGGAATATCCGATGCCCCTCATTTCCATCTTCATGCTTTTGAAAAATATCGTTCTGATGGAAACAATGTGGAAGGCCTTATAAACACTAATGAGACTAATTAATTTGTCATTGATTAGTAAGCAGCAGTCGACCGAGTATACCAGAGGATTGGTGGGATTGTATATTATGGTTAATCACAGAAGTGTGAGGTAAAGGTGAGTGAATTCCGGAGAGGGGTTTAACAACCATTTATTGCAAAAAGCAATAAATAATATAGAATATAGCTTTTAAAAATATATAATTTAAACAGGATATTTCCTAAGCGGAAAAGATAAATTGATTGAGCGATGTAGCAAAAAAACATTTCACCAAAAATTCATCAATTTATTCTTCAATAAAAGAAGAAAAAAATAAAAAGAAGAAGGTTGTCCGCCTCACCGTGGCAACGCTCTAACCATTTGAGCTACCGGGGTCGCCCCCACCTAGGACAAATCTGTTCTCTTCACCGATCCCATATCTCCCCTGTCCTCGCAATTTTGCGGTGTATACACGTGGAAATTCTTCATTCACATTGAACATTACTTTTAATTTTAGGATCTTGTTGACTTACGTCGTTATAATGGTTAGAGTGTTGCCAGGGTGAGGCGGACGAACCGGGTTCGAATCCCGGCCGGGCGAAAATCTTTTCTCTTCAAAATAAAAATAGTAAAAAATTATAGCAATGATAAAACAAATATAATATATATTTAGTATAACGATCTCAGGGTGGCATCCCATTTTATTATTTAAATATAACTCAGATCATGAAAGGATCTGCCTTTTTCTTGAGATCATTGATTGGGCAGTGAAGCCAATGTAGGAGGTGATTAAGAATATTTAAAAAAAATTGCTAAGAATATTCAATGATAAAGAATAACTTGAAGCTCCCAAAATGCCGAAGGTGCCGGCTATGGATAATTTGATTTAATACTGGATCTGGAGACCCTAAGGGGGCTCATCCAGCCTCAATAACACACAAGACACCTGGTAGTTAAGGTCAATAAAAGAAGAAAAAAATAAAAAGAAGAAGGTTGTCCGCCTCACCGTGGCAACGCTCTAACCATTTGAGCTACCGGGGTCGCCCCCACCTAGGACAAATCTGTTCTCTTCACCGATCCCATATCTCCCCTGTCCTCGCAATTTTGCGGTGTATACACGTGGAAATTCTTCATTCACATTGAACATTACTTTTAATTTTAGGATCTTGTTGACTTACGTCGTTATAATGGTTAGAGTGTTGCCAGGGTGAGGCGGACGAACCGGGTTCGAATCCCGGCCGGGCGAAAATCTTTTCTCTTCAAAATAAAAATAGTAAAAAATTATAGCAATGATAAAACAAATATAATATATATTTAGTATAACGATCTCAGGGTGGCATCCCATTTTATTATTTAAATATAACTCAGATCATGAAAGGATCTGCCTTTTTCTTGAGATCATTGATTGGGCAGTGAAGCCAATGTAGGAGGTGATTAAGAATATTTAAAAAAAATTGCTAAGAATATTCAATGATAAAGAATAACTTGAAGCTCCCAAAATGCCGAAGGTGCCGGCTATGGATAATTTGATTTAATACTGGATCTGGAGACCCTAAGGGGGCTCATCCAGCCTCAATAACACACAAGACACCTGGTAGTTAAGCGTAAACTCGGCCAAATAACCACCCTGAAAAACCGTGTGCTTTGAAGTAGTACATTCCCTTCAGTGTACTGAACCCAAGATCCATTGTAGATTATAGTGGTACAGGTATTTTAGTATTTGAGCAGGAGTTTTAAGGCAATCCCATGTTTTTTTTGGCAATTCTTGATCATTGATTTTTTTTCTCTTTATATATTTATCCACACCTGTCAAATAAAAACTATGACAATCAGCAGATTTGCTTACAGTAAAATAATATACAATGACCCTTGTCTTAATTCAATTTCCTAAGATAACAAATCCGTCATACACGTTCTTTTTAGTCTCTTCCTAGTGTTCTCAGGCATGAGAGTCGTGGCCATTTGTTCTATTAATGGGTTTGGGTGCCCATGTAGTTTTCCCTGAAAGCGTTTGTATTATGTACGTATGGGTTCGTCAACCGTTGGTATTTTTAAGTAAGTATGAGAGTTTTGTTATTGACATACCATAGTGCTTTGGTGATAACTGTACTTTTGACTGAATAGCTTGCAGTCGTTTTCTGTGAGTCTGTTTAGTAATGCATATGTTCAAACTGGTTTTAGTAAGTAAGCGTACGTGTTTAATTTCTGTCTTAAATATAATTTGGAGTATTTCCTGAATAGCGAATATATTAAGTTCAATTATTGATTTAATATTTATTATAAATTAAATATTATTAAAATGCCTCTTCTTCTAGCTACAGCTTCACTACCTCGCACCTGTTTATCTGAATCCTAAGAAGTTGATAGCTCCAGAGGAAACCACTTGCATCTGCGTCGACGTTTCTCACGGGCCATTCTTGATCTCCCACCGACCCCAGAAATCCTTTATAACCCCTCGTACTAAATCCCCTCTCTCTAATTACGTTTTCGACTAAGTTCACGTCAGTTGTCTCTTTGAAATTAGATCCCATAGTCAGTTTAGGGTCCTTACATCTTTCTGATGTCACATAATATACCTTGTAGGCTCATATACACAATCAATATTGACAGTTAAAGACAAATATTAATTAATTATTATCCCTTAATGGCTCTTCTTTGTTGTGATACGACTATATGTATATATATATATATATATATATATATATATATATATACACACACACACACACACACATATATTATTACCTGCAAAAGTTTGGTTTAGAACTATTTTCTTTTTGTTAAAATAATATCCGCAACTCTGAAGTGTTAAAAGTTTTTGAATTTTTACCCATTCGATTTTATTGAATTAATTTGGTCTTCTCAAGGTATTTAATATACAAATTAAAAACATTAAAAAAACACTTGTACTTGAAGGAATAAAGTTGTATTGAAGGAAATATGTAATCAACATTATTGAAAGATAAAATGTCATGCTCTATTTTATACATATTCCGGCAAATATTACTTACTTATAGAGCTTGATCCATATGTCTCGATCCTGAACCTGCTCTCCCAGGTTCTTCTAGGCCTTCCCTGAGGTCTTCTACCTTCCACTTTAGTCTCGTATGTGGCTTTAGCCAAACGATCATCAGCCATACGGAAGACATGTCCGAACCATCTCATCCTATATTCCTCAACGATGTCTGCTGCTGGTCGTATGCCCAGATTGGTTCTTATCATCGCATTTCTCACCATCTCTTCTCGTTTTCCCCTCAATTCTTCTCAGATATCTCATTTCCATTGCTTGGAGTTGACTTTTATTCTTGCTGGTGAGAGTCCAAGATTCACTTGAGTATGTCAGGATTGGGAGAAAGGCATTTTTAAACACTGTTTTCTTGGCGCCTTTTGTAACTTTTCTTTTTCCAATAAAACCTTTCTTAAGAGAGTTGAAGCATTTTCCGGCACGTATTATTCTGTCTTGTACCTCTTTATCAGTCCATATTGTATAAATTCACATTGTTAAATAATGTTAAAGTGCCAGAGACCTTCTTAATAAATAGTAGTTTAAAAAACAGGCAGTAATAGAAAAAAACATAACAAAAAAGTAGAAAATACTTTTCAATAAAGTTAAAATAAGAATACAGTGACGAACAAAAAATTCATTGTTTCGTTACAAAACCCTGGGGCACTGTTCTAGATATTTTCATAATAAATATACTTTTGCCAATATCAGTCAATTAAATATTTAGAATAATTAACATCAAGCATTCCACGCTTTTTTACGATAAGATGAATTTTTTAGTTCGTCATTATTCTTATATTAAATATATTGAAAAGTATTTTCAACATTTCAGTATTGTTTCCAATTAAAGCGTTTTTAAACTATTATTTTTTTTACTTGTATGTTCTGCTATAAACGCGTGCATTTTACTTTATTGAATTATCCAGTATTTACTTACTGGATTTTTATTACATAATCCAGTATTTACTTTATTACAGTATTTTTGTCTCATTATCTTGGTCAGGTTCAAACTTATTAAATTATTTTATTTTATTTGCTACTAATTTTTAAATATTTGTATTTGAAAAGAAAAGATATGTCCAGGACCGGGGCCCGAACCCGGGTCTTCCAGATCGCTAGTCAGGGATTATACCAACTGAGCCATCCTGGCTGCATCAGGCTCGCTCCCCGGCCATGGTCATATCCGGGTAAAATAAATTATAATGATTATAATGACGTAAGTCAACTAGATCCAAATTAAAATAATGTTAAAGAACATTCTTCCCCTCGTATACTTCGCAAAAAATGCGAGAACGCGGGGACTTAGGATCAGTGAAAAGAAAGGATATGACCATGACCGGGGAGCGAGCCTGATACAGCCAGGATGGCTCAGTTGGTAGAGTCCCAGACTAGCGATTTGTAAGACCCGGGTTCGAGTCCCGGTTCTGGACATATCTTTTCTTTTCAAATAAAAAAAATATTAAATTATTGTATTGCCATCGGTCCTTGAGAAGAGTTCAAAGTTTCCATTTAATTCGTAGCTTTTAAGAGCCCAAAAATCAAGTTCAAATATTCCGTTACATACATACGTACTCACAGGCGAAGCTAATAAAAGAGTTTAATTAGTCAACTCCCTAGGAAAATTTAATTTCAAATTTTAAAATAATGTATCCTTTATTTTAAAGTAGGCGTTCGGTAGCTAATATTGTTTCGCATTTTTGCCTCTAGGGATCCGAAAAATAAAAAATTCGCTAAAGTATTGTTATATATTTATTTAATTCGAATTAGTTTATTTCATAAGATCTGTGAACGATTGCATGAATATTTTCAGACGAGAGCCTGGGGGAGCCTAGAGGTCTATCTTCAATCAGCGACTTCACATCGATCGTTGTCTGCATTCACAGACGGCATAAAGGCTTTGAACCTATTGCCATACCAGCTTCTCTACTTTAATAATATAAATAGTTTAAATACTCATTAGTAATAAAAATAAGTTAAGCCAACCTCATATAATACATTTAAATATATATTTTTATACATTTATATGTTTTTGTATTATGTATGTGAGGGTGTGTGTGTATGTATATACATATGTGTGGTGCAAAAATTTACATAATAACAAATACACTAAAAACAATAAATTATAGCAGTACCAGCAATGTGATTGGGCTTACTGAGAATATAACTTTCATATAATTCAGATATGGAATATACCAATGCCACCCCTATTGGGGAAAAAAGGAAAAAAGGAAAAAAACAAAACAAGACAAGACACTAAAAAACAATACATCAATCATTTAATAATGCAAACGTAAAAAACTCAAATGACACGAGTAATAAGATGTTACACGAGATAAGGAAATAGGTTATGCAGACCGGCAAATACACAAGTACTCATGTGTTTTTAAAACCAACAACCAGAGGCTTACTAAATTATTATTTATGTTTATTCATTAAACGTCAGTTTATCCTCCTGTGCCTAATCCGATGATGCTACAGAGTAAGTCGTAAATGTTAGTATAGTGATCATTAACGAGTATCTGGCATTGAACAAGATAGGAACCGCCATTGTACGCCCCTTCCGAAGGACGGCACAACCAATGGGGTTTTTTTTTACTCCCTTCAAAGAAGCCTTAGGCCACCTGATCTTGGGTATAGTATGCTGTTATGCTAACACCTCAGCTGAACCATTAACTAAGTTATTGAAGAAGCTCGACTTCGTGCTCTACCAATATTAAATCTTGGAGATACATATTGCTTAACAAATTAGTCGTTTGTGTTACCTTCCGAGAATGATAACCTGCCAGTTTAATTAAACCATTATTAAATTCCATCGGAGGAATTTAGTGTTGAGTTCAGAAACTAACTCATTATTGCACATTCCAATCGCTCCTTTATTACATCAATAAAACCAATTATCTACTCGATTCAGTGGCTATGAAATAATACATGAAAGATAATATAGCATGAATATTTTATTTTTGAATAAATTAAATTGGCAACACTCAAGTGGAATATAGTATAATGATAATTAAAAATTTAATACAATTTATTAATAATAATAAAGTGTTTATTTATTCTGGGACAAATTATTCCCTCTAAATAATAATATCTTAGAGGAAAGTACAATTATATACTATTTAATTAATTAACTAAGTGAAAATAAACTATGAATAATAAATATTAATTACTACTAGTTATGTAGGGAATAAACCTAGCAACTGTGACATGTGCCGCTGCAAACTATGAAAGGTCTTGGGTTCAGTAAAGGAAGAGGCCGAGATTGTTTTTAAGACAACGGTTGTGCAAAGAGGCGATTTGTCCGACATCACGCAAAACCAAATTGAAATTGACAACTTTATTATTTTAATGAAACAAGTTTGTCTTGATATTCCGAAGAGGTACCGCTCTATCCCTCTGACTGTTACTCTCAACTTGTGGCTAGTCTTCTTGTCTATTATCCATGTTTCGCAACCGTAAGTACAGTGCTCAGTACTCGAATAACAAATTGAATTAAGAAGATCAGGGGGCCATCTTCTTTTCAGACTCCTCAAATGATTTTAGGGATTTGAAAAGGTAGTTAGGTTTTAAACAAGTCGTTTCAAGTGGGAATAAAATTAGTTATGAAAGGATTGATATCGGATTCGGGCCAAATCAGCAACATATGAGACATTGAGGTCATGGAGGACTTTATTCTTAGCAAAATAAAGAGCAGTGAGGAATTCACGAAGGATTTTGGATTGTGAGAGTTGGGTACGAGAGGAATTCGATGGCCTAGTGGAGGCCCAAATCTCTTCTCCATAAGTCCAAACACGTCTTTTAATAGCAGTGTATATGAGTCTTTTGTAATTAATTGGGAGCTTAAAGCGTTTGTCCAGTAAGTATTGAAGTAGGCTGAAAGGCCTGAAGTAGGCGAGTTTCCTATCGTTTCAATCTAGTATGGGGGTATTGCAATATTTAAAAAATATATATAATGTTTGATCGTATAATTTACGCATAAATATAATTAAATTCATAATACAAACATACTTAAAATAAAGTTTGTGTATTTTTTGAAATTAGAGTCTCGGTTAGGCGGTCATGCGGTACAGTATACAAGAAGCGCCTGCTGAATTAAAGAGCCTCTTAATAACAATTAATCGTTGAATATATATTATAGATTAAAATATATTAATCTGTTATCGATTTTAACAGACCCCTGCAATTATTATCAATGAAAATTTAATGTTTGAAGATTCCTTTTGAAGGCCCTGTTGAATATAGGGAGGCTATGAAACGTGTCGTATCTTTTCGAGGAATCTAAAAGTTGATTAGCATACTCCCTTCTGTTAGTAAAATGTTAGCGTCTCTTATTTAATGTTTTCCTTTTTACACTTCATTTTTCCTTCAACAGTTTTTCGATCCTTTGGGGTGTAATGCTATGAAGAAAAAAAATTAGCATTGGAAGCGTTAGGAAAAAATCATGAGCTAAAAAAGTTTAGAGGTTATGCATAGTGATAACTTGTACCACTACAATCCGTGATCGGGTCTGGGGTTCAGTACATGGTAGAGACTACTATTTCATGGACAACGGTTCTGCAAGGAGATGACATGTCCTAGGTCACGCTCAACCGCCAGATCCCCCCCTTTATTTTGGGTAACCTATTTTTATAATGTTTATAGAGGCAGAGTTAGCCCCAGGAGGGTCCTGGATCCTATATGATCCATCTCCGGCTTCAGACAGACTAAATAAAAGTCTTGTCGGCAGCGGGATTTGAACCAGGATTTCCGGCATGGCAACTCATTGCTCTACCACTGAGCCACTCCACTCCCTAATTATTAGATAATCGTATAAATATGTAGAGAAAAATGGTCCAGTTGTAGGTACAAAATAATTCCTTAATTAGCGATAAACTATTTATTAGAACCAACATTTTGGCCCACATTGCAGGTCTATTCAGGGTTGAATATACTAGTCACCAAGATACTGAAAAATCAAATTATTGGAGTAAAATATATATATATATATATATATATATATATATATATATATATATATATATATATATATATATATATATATAAATGAAAGTATTGTAATAAGTTAAGTAAATTCAAGAATAAGAATAATCTAAGAAATAGTAGTTTAATTTAGTAGTAGTTTAAAAATTGTTATGTATATAGTGGTTATTATATATATAGTGGTTGAGCACTGAGCTGCCATGCCGGAAATCCTAGTTCAAATCCGCCTGCGGGCAGTTACTTTTATTTAGTTTGTTTGCAGCCGGAGATGGATTATATAGGATCTAGAACCCTCCTGGGGCCCACCCAGCCTCTATAAAATATTATAAAAATAGGGTACCCATAATAAGGGGGGAAACCTGGCGGTTGAGCGTGACCTAGAACTAGTCACCTCCTTGCAGAACCGTTGTCCATGAAACAGTACGGTCTTAACCATGTACTGAACCCCCAGACTCGTTCACGGGTCGTAGTGGTACAGGTTTTTTTTATATATGGATATGCAATCGATGAATAGTCTTTGGGTTAATACTAGGTCCTGTTTCAGGGACAACAGTTGTGTAGTGAGGTGATTTGTCCAAGATTATATAGGTTGGTTGAACCCCAGGAGGATATCTAGATCCCAAAGGGTCCATCCGCGGCTGTTAACAGATAAAAATATTATCTACCACCGCCGAATTAAAACCCGGGACCTTTGTCACATCAACTAAGAGCTTTGCACACTGAGCTATCGCCACGATTTCTAGTTTTGTAAAGTTGGAGACATTAAGAGAAAATCTCATAGTATTTTCTAGTATTGTTTATACAAGTTTTTAGTACAATGTTTTTTGAGACATTTTAAAAAATATATAAGGGACTGACGTGTCAATAAAAGATGCGGTATCTGTTCCATAGGTTGTAGCTTCGAGTCGAGTTACAACAAATTTTAACAGTTTATCGTTTCGTTTTTAATATTTTCCAAAAATTCAAGTTTTCGTGAGCTTATGTGTGGAAAAGAGGATGTAATTATGAATAATGAGTAGATTTCGGTAATCATTTCATCAAGAAATAAAAGTTTCAACTAATCTTTCGAAGTATAGGTGATATAAGTTTTTTGAAATGTTAATTTCTAGATGAAATTGTTACTGAAGTATAAATATTTACCATAATTAGATACTCTTTTCCTTACTAAACTTTCCATACTGCAACGAGCAAGCTCCACAAGCTTAGTATAGATGAGGTACCGTCAAAATTATTACCCAAAAACGTGGGCATTATGAAGGAGGATCAAAGAGTATACAAATGAAGGAGGACGCTGATGATCATAGATTTGTGCGTCTTTAAACATTAAAACCTAACCTAACCTCAAAGAGAATATACTATGAAATTTGGACATAAGTTGATTTCTAAACTTCTATAGAGGCTGGCTGAGCCATAGAAGGGCCACCAGATCCCACGGAGCCCGTCTCCGGCTGTTAATAGATTAAATAATTATCTACCACGCCCGGATTCGAACCCCAGGACCAATGGCACGATAATTCAGCGCTCTACCACTTAGCTAACGCATGATAGTTTTTTACTAATATTATTAGATTGTTCTCATTTTTGTACTTACTTTGTATTCATTTACTAACATATTGGTTTTCATAATTATTGTTATTAACCTGTATTCTACTATTCAAAGAACTTTAGTGCATAAAGATTGAACTATCACGTTCTAAATGCAGTTTTTATTCGAGAGACTGAAGAAAGAAAGAAATTATAGAATAAAAAAAGAAGAAGATTCTCCGAGACAGACATTTCGAGTTAAAAGTCCTTGCTAAAAGTGGCCTACTCCTCTTAAAGGGCAATTGGGTCTCGGAGTGGTTTTGATGAGATATTTAAAAGGCTGCCATTAGGAAAAGCCTAAAAAAAGAAACGGGAAAAGGATTTTTCCGAATGAGAAAAGCGGGTTTGATTGCGAGATAGCCACGAGATTTTTATTTATTTCATTTTTTTCCGTAACCACTTAACCACCAATCTTCAGCAACAAACGGTTTAATTTTTTCGTTAGTAAAAGATCATGTACTGGGATGGACAATGCTTTTTAGAAAAAATATATAATCTAACCTTATAATATTTATTCTTCAATATAAATATTTATATACCGATCCTTCAAAAAAACGTCATAACTTAAAAAACCTAATTTTTCAACGGAGGTGTTTGAAAGGTCTACGCGAGTTTAATAAAAATGTGTGTGTCAGCTCCGACGCACGACTGGAGTTTACTCCTGAAGAACTAGTATTGTGTAGATTATGTAAAAAGAGGGTAAATGAAAGCATCTTAAAAAAAATCAAAGCATATATAAATATTTATTCAAAATATTTACATCATTCCGATGAAATATATATCATAAACTACTTACATAAAAAAAATTGTAAAAAAATTTAAATCACTCTTGGGAAGATTCCTTTGTTCAACCATGAACATTTAACATGATTTTGATAGTATTTAGTCCGTGAATAGTATTATCAACATTATTAAATATTGTACAATAGGTTTGTGGTAACTAAAATACAATACCTGTACGTCAGAAGTTACATGGGTTATGAATCGTGAAAACATTGTATCAATAGTTGTACCATATGTAGTCGTTCCGAGTAATCTGCCAGAAATAAAGTCTAAATATAGCCCTAAATTAAGTTCATTTTTCAAGAATTGTACTAAGTGTAAACTTTCATATTTACTTAGTGAAAATTTAATTTACTTTTCACTATTAAAATTTTACTTAGTGACGTTAAGTGAATAAACATATATCCACTGTGTCTTAATCTTTGAAATAACCAACAATAAATGATTTCATAATAAAACTGGTTTTGCTGTAAGTAAGTATTTTTCAATTTTACAATTTGACAACACAAATTGACGGTTAGGTTGCTGGTATACACATGCGGTGCGCAAAGGGACGTAACGTCTCTTAATATATTTATATACAATTTGGTTGTGTTTATTGTGTGCTATTAAGATTTTTAAACAATTATTGATCAATTTTAAAATGTTTGATATAGTCACAAAACAATACCAAATCGAATCTTCGGAATGGTCTCCTGATAGGGAAAACGTTGATGGGTGATCAACTGTAGATTACTTTGTACTAGATTCGCCCCAGAGACATGATAAGGACAGAATATTTGCATTTATATAGAAGAAACTATTTCATCTCCATTCCTGGTTCAATATTATTGTCTTTTGTATTCAGACTTCTGAAATACTATTAGAAAGTTAGTCAACCCTTAAGCTGTAATTAAACTTTCCCAGAAAGTATTAATTAGATTTGTATATGCACTAGTACGATAAAGTAATATTGAAATGAAACGTAATCACAAGAAACGTAATAATAAGAAAAATGACGGTAACATGATCGAGTACCCAACTATTTGGGAATAAATACAGCATTACGTAATTCTTTATCAATTAAATTCTTTTTGCAGTTAAATATATATATATATATATATATATATATATATATATATATATATATATATATATATATATATATATATATAAAGGGTAAAGAATCACAGAACCAATGAGGAAGAGACGGCTGCATGGACATTTAAAAAGTATGGAAGAAACACGGATCACAAAGATTTTTAATTACGTTAACAAACTAAAGAAAACAGTAGGATGGATAGAAGCAGTGAAGGAAGATGCCAACAAAATAGCTGTTACAGAAGAAATAATACGTGACAAGAATCGCTTCAGGCTACTGATAGAAAACGCAACCTATGAAGAAGACAAGTCAAAGCCTCGACCAAAGAGAGTCTGGACAGATGATCGGAGACGAGCGCTGGGAGAGAGAATGAAGGAGTACTGGGGAGAGAAGAAAATAAAACATTTTTTGAGTTATGTGCGCTCCATAGATGGCCAAATTCATAGATAAATATATATATATTTTAATAATCACAATAAAATTAAAATAACAATTATAAATAAAATATTGACGCACGTCAACCAGATCCCAATTAAAGTAATGTTCAATGAACATTCTTCCCCATATGTACATCGCCAAAATTGCGAGTGCTGGGGATGTGGGATCGGTGAAGAGAATGTAGTGGTTACGAGCCCTAGTAGCTCAGTTGGAAGAGTGCCGCGGTAGAGATGCGGAGGACCCGGGTTCGAACCCAGGACAAGTATTTTCTCTTAAAAAATAAAATAATATATATATAAACACAAACACACACACACACACACACACACACACACACACACACACACACACACACATATATATATATATATCCATCTAAGATGTTGAAAAAATCAGCTGCTAAAAAAACCTGCACCACTACCTACCAAATAGTCTTGGGTTCAGTATATCGTAGAATATTATTAAATATTAGAATATTTTATACCATATAATTTAAATGAGTATCTTATGGGTTATCGGAAAAACTTAAAGCGCAAAAAAATAAATTCCTATATAAAGAAATATTTTGTTTTTTTTGTCGTTAAATACATTCGTTAGGTGTTTCTACCTATCTGACCTCACTCTACTGTGGACTATCGCTTCGTACGGATGTATATCATTGGTGTATATGATCAAGTAATTCCTAAATTTTACTATTTTTTTGTTATCGTATCTTTGCGGCTCAGCGGTAAGCATACTATTAAAGTTTATAAATAAAATTGTATATATTTTTATTTTTTGAATTATTTATTTACCTATGATTATTTTAGTTGGTGTTGTGTTATGTCGTTGGTGTTACCGTTTGATGTAAAGAAAATTAATACAACCCTTTTTTTTGGACTTTTTTTATTTAATCAATTTGGACCTTGGACCGAAAACCTCACAACATAATAAAATACATTAGACAGACAAAACATGTTGGCATAATATGTCTTACCGCACGTGCAAAGCCGGGGCGGGTCGCTAGTAAATTATAAAATACAACACACTATACTGTTGTTGTTCCTTTATCCTTTGAACCAACTGATAACCTCTCGTATTTAACCATTACCAACCAAAGTCGTTCGTGATATCCTCAATGGTCCATACTTTGTTACGAACAAAGTAATCCATAATGATTTTTAAATACTGTTTTGAAGAGAAAAGCTTTGCCCTGGCCGGGATCAGTGGAAGACCCGGAGAAGCAGAAGACCCGGGTTCGAATCACGGCCAGGGCAAACCTTTCTCTTCAAAACAAAAATATTTAAAAATAATTACCATAAAAATAACAATTAATAAAAATAAATTACAATCCATAATGACCTTAATGTCCCATTTGATGCTGATTTGGCCCGAATCCGATATAAATCTTTTCATGACACACTTCATTCCCTCTTAAACCCACTAGTTTCAAACCTAGCAAACTCTTCAATTTCAGATAATCCTCCGAGGCGTCTGAAAAGAAGATGGCCTCGTCACCTTCTAAGTTGAACTTGGTGTTTGAGCACCATTGGTTAGTTTTTCTACTTTTTTTTTCATGTCAATGTGTATATGCATTCTATTTACTTGTTGTATTGGTATAATACAGTCGTAAATTTGATTGAATAAATAAATATCCCTGGGTGGTTTCTCTACTTGTCTTAATGCATTCCAATGTGTACCATTACTGCTATTTACTTGTTGTATTGTTGTAATATAGTTGTAAATTTCTATGAATAAAGAATATTAAAAAAATATTAACTATCACCGTCTGAGGCTATAATTTCTCCTTATATAGTATGTTTTTATTATATTGATAGGTACATTATTTATATGAACAGGATACTATTTTAAACTTTGCAGTGCCCTCATAATATATTCTGAAACTACAAGAAACTGCTCCGTTTCAGGGTACTTCAACAACTTACTAGACAAACGCTCTAAGCTCCAAATTAATCAAGAAAGACTCATGTACATGACTATTATAAGACCTATTTGGACTTCCGGGATAGAGCTTTAGAGCTCCACTGAGCCGTCCATTTTGTAATCCAAAATTCTTAGTAAAATCTTCAATGCTTTACTCCCACTCAAACCCACTAGTAGCAACCTCTTCCCGATAATCCTCCGAAGCGTCTGAAAAGGAGTTGGCCTTGTGACTTTCTAAGTTGAATTTATTATTCCAGTACTGCCATTGGTTGTTTCTCTTCTTGTCTTTATCTCATGCCGTTACCTACCATTATTTATATTTCTTATAGTATTTTTTCAGTTGTAAATTAGTTTAAAAAATAAATCAACTATAAATAGTTCTTTTTAAAAGAGCAAACGTTCGATGCAGTAGTAGTATCAATAAATAACCGGGAACAATACTCCATGACCAGAATAATTCCCAATAAAGACTGGAAATAAGCCATCAGTTAGGGTTAAAACGGGGTTTGAATACGAAATGCGTTCATTGCTACGGGACGACTTCGGGGGAAATTGCTTCGCTTCAACCAAATTTACTGTATGTAAATATTAACATACAAACTACGCTCTCTTATGTATTTATGTATCGCGACCTCGTACATCAAATGTATTGTTCTGAAATTCGTGTATTTAAAGCAAGAGTTCTGTATTAATAAATAATTTTTTTTTTAATTTTATTATTCAACGAAATTTACAACTGTATTATACTAATACACCCAGAAAATAGGATGAATGGTACATATTGTCATGCATAAAGACAAGGAGAGAATCTAGCCAGTGGTAGGACTCAAATAAAAAGTTCAACTTAAAACGTCACTAGTGCATCTTCTTTTCAGACGACTCGGAGGATAATCGGGAATTGAAGAGGAATCTAGGTTTGAAAATAGTGGGTTTGAGCGGAAATAAAGTTTCTCATGAAAAAATTGATATCGGATTTGGGCCAAATCTTTAACAAATGGGACATTGAGGTCATTATGGATTACTTTGTTCGTGATAAAGTAAGGAGCATTCAGGATTTTAGGAAGGATTTTGGATTGTAAGGATTGAATACGAGAGGGTAATGGCTTAGTGGAGCCCCAAAGCTCTATTCCGTAAGTTCAGCTGGTTCTAATGACTGCCATGTATATGAATCTTTTGTAATTGATTGGGAGCTTAGAGCGATGTCTAGTAAATGTTGAAGTAGCCTGAAACGGTGAGCTGTTTCTTGGTTCAGTCTAGTATGGGGGCTCCAAGTTAAGCGTTTGTCAAGGTGTAGTCCTTTAGGGGACAGGAAGTCGTTGGTTTACGCCGGATGGTAAAGGTGATTTGATGGGATACTCTAAGCTTCCAAATAATTAAAAAAGAGTAATATACATGAATACTATAAGACCTATTTGCACTTACGGAGTAGAGCTTTGGGGCTCCACTAAGCCATGAATTCCTCTCGGATCTAATATTCACTATCCAAAATCTTTTGTAAAATCCTCAATGCTTCTTACTTTGTTACGAACAAAGCAATCCATAATAACCTTAATGCCCCATTTGTAGCTGATTTGGCCCAAACCCGATATCAGTCCTTTCACGACAAAATTTATTCATACTCAAACCTACTAGTTTCAAACCTAGCTACTTCTTCAATTCCCGATAAACCTCCGAGGCATTTGAAAAGAAGATGGCCTCGAGACCTTCTTAGTTCAGTTTTATATTCGAGTAGTATATTGGGTAGTTTCTCTACTAGTCTTTATCCTTGCCTCTATGTATCATTCCTGTCATTTACTTGTTGTATAGCTGTGATACAGTTGTAAATTTCAATGAATAAATTAATAAATAAGTTTTTTTGTTGTCTTGTTAAACTTTTTTTTATTCCCTATCACTTGATATCTGAGGTTTTAAATACGCTGAGGACATTTTACTATCTACGAATGGCAGCGTCAAAGACCATAAGTTCTATTCATAAGTTAACCATTGTATGTTCCCCGTCCCAGACGTGCTCCTGAATCTAATCATCTCTAAGCTGTTGGTTTAAATACACATCCTAGTGGTGGGTCTCTTTTATTCAGCTCCGAGGAAAATGCAAATTAGTATTCTCCAAGTAGCTACTTACTTTAGCATTTCAATGCCTGTCAGACATTTTCTTAGTACGGTATCTGCGAAGAATAGGAGAAGAGGAGTGTGCATTTGCCGTTATAAAACATCAGTTTAAGCTTATTCTTGGGTTCTTTGGTAACCATCGGATAACACGGGTCAATTACAATAAAACCCTATTTATCCGAAACCAGTTCTATTCTGGATAAGGCTACACTTACATTGGATCCGGTGTGATACGATGAGACGTCGCTAGCAAACCAAATGACTGAAATATATTGAGAGTTATAACATTTGATTCTTTAAATTTATAAAATTAAGATTATTTATTAATTATTTTTAATACATTTATATTTTACTATAATGTATAGTAAAATATGTATAATGTATACACCCCAGCATCGTATGTGATAGAATCACGTCGCACCGAATCGGATTCAATGTAGGTGTAGCCTAAGGCAAAAATCCGAATGAGGAATACTATGATCAATACATTAAAAAGTTTTGATCTTAACGAAATTTATTAAAGCACTATAAATAGATTGAAACGTACATGATAGAGCCAGATTATTTTCTAAACTTATATGTGAAAATTAGTTTATAATTACGCTAATTTATTATTATTAAGATTTTATATTTTTTAAATTTATTCAAGAATTAACTATAATGATTTATTAATTTTATTATTATTTTATTGTTTAATAGTCTTTTAATTTAATGCTAGACCTTCATTTCCTCACGGACTTGCGGGATTGCATACTACTTATGCCTTACGGCGAAAGATGACATTATTATTAGTTTAAGTTTTAAATATTTTTTATTTTGAAAGGAAAAGATTTGCTATGGGCGGGATTTGAATTCGGGTCGACCGTCTTTCCGTGACAGCACTCAACCATTTGAGCTACCAGGGGCCGCCTCACAGTCAGGACAAATCCGTTCTCTCACCTACCCCATATCCCCGCGTTCTCGCAATTTTGCGATGTATAGACGAGGAAGGATGTTCATAAAACATTACTTAAAATTTTAGGATCTTATTGAATTACGTCATATTATTATTTCTAATTTTTTATTATTTTTTTTTAAACAGTAATCCGCCCATTGATAACCTATGCCTCACCTGTCTGGAGTTCAACCTGCGCCACAAATTATCGAAAGTTTGAAAGGGTACAAAACCTATGCATGAGGATTATCAATAATTATCCCCGCTACACGAAAATATCGACTATGCTTAGAGATCTTGAACTCCCCACTATTAAACAATATGTTTCAGCCCAAACAAAAACATACTTTGAAAAAACTCCAGCTTCCGAAAATCCATTAATCCGAGAAATCGGTAACTATGACAAACATTCGCTACGACGCTACACGCAGAAATGAACAAAAGATATACTTCTTTCTTAATAAATCACCATTTGCAGGTATTGTAATCAAGTTATCTGTATTTATTTTATAGTTCTTTTTAATTATTCATTTATTTTCTATTTAATTATTATTATTATATTTATTTACTTTATTATTATCATTTTTAATTATTTATTATATTAGTATTATTATCATTATTATTTTTTTTTTTTGTCTTAACCTGGTTTTTTCTACAATTTTCCTGCTATTGTGAAACTTATTTATAAAAGGTAACTGTAATTAATTAAAATCACGGTCTTATACATGTAAAAGTAATCCGGAACATGTATTCACAAATACTGCTTGTATATGTAAAATTGCAAATAAAGTTGTTTTGTTTTTGTTTGTTTTATTAATTTTTAAATATTTTTATTTTGAAGAGAAAAGATTTGGCCTGGGCTCTGAGCGGTGAGATTCGCTGCGGCCTGTGAGGCGGCCCCTGGTAGAGTGCTGTCACGGAGAGACGGGCGGCCGGGGTTCGAATCCCGGCCAGGGCAAATCTTTTCTCTTCAAAATAAAATTATAAAATAAAATATAAAATAAAATATTTAAAAATTAAAATAATCAATAAAAAATTATATATTATTAGTTTAAGGTTCCTGTTTTTGATTTTTATATATCTCTATTATTTAAAGAAAAGAGTTTCCGAGTGTAATAAATATATAATAGTGCAGTGTTTTGCGGGACTGCATCACAAAAATCCGATTTCTCGTGGTTGAGTTTTGGTCTCAGACAGATCATCTCCCCTCCTAACCGTTGGCTTACGATCTCTGCTGAGTATTGGAATCAATACCCTTTGTTAGTTATAGCGTTACAATTTTTTTTATATTTATAGTTTTATTAATGTTTCATGATAAATTTATTATAAAACAACGTTATTTTTCATTGAATTCACAGTACAGGTAAAGGGCCACCTGTGATGTAGCGGTTAGCATAGCAACCTTCTATGCCCAAGATCGGGGGTTAGCAGCCCCTCAAAGTTTTTTAAAGGGAGTAAAAAATCCTTGGTTATGCCATCATTCGAAAGGGAAGTAAAAAGCACAAGCTGTGCGATCCCAAGTACTCGTTTAAAACCCCTATCCTATTTATACCTAGATTGGCAAAATTTAGGACTCTTACTGTAACATCATCGGATTAGCCATAGCAGAAAAAAATTGGCGTTAAATAAACAATAGCTATGAACTTAAACTTAAATCATTTAAATATACAAAATCATACTTAAACAAATATCCTCGGAATCCCCCATGAAGATGGTTGAGTAAGAAGCTTACCTCTAAGTTGCCTCTCATCTCTCCATCCGGGATTAGCCTCATGGGGGGGGGGAGGCGCTTGGATGAAGAAACCTCTACCAGTTTCAATCATTTATTTAAATAATGGTATAATTTCCTATTTATATCTATACATATTATAAAACAAAGTCCTCAGCCGCGTTTGTTCGCGGTAAACTCAATAATTACTGCACGGATTTTCATGCGGTTTTCACCAATAGATAGAGTGTTTCACCAGGAAGATATAGGTATATAGTTTGTCAATATGTGTAAATGGGTAGGAATATATCGATATTTTGGGGAAATGTTGGAAAAAGTATAGCCTCCTGGGAGGTTTCATCGAAGGCGCTGCCTAATGCCTTTGACATGTAACGAAACAATCCATGGTGGGATATTCCTCTTTTATATGTAGATCCTCATAAACGCCAGCGATAGCATTTATCTATCTTTTAAGGAAAGCTTACTACAACCATTTTATCTTCTAAAAAATTGATAACGTACAATGCGATATTTGGATAGCTATTTAGACTAGTGCATTATTAATCTTTATCAACTTATATACTTTAGTTGCCTTAAGCATTTTATACGCATTATTAAAATATGTTATGCCATATAATTATCAATGAGTATCGCAAAAACTTAACCCGCAAGAAAATAAATTCCTATATAAAGAAATATTTTGTTTTGTTTTTATGGTTATAATATCTACACAATAAAATACATTAGACAGACAAAACATGACATAATATGACTTACTACTGGTGCAAAGCCGGGGGGGGGGACAGGGGTCACTAGTACATAATAAGTTGATAATAAACAATAAAAACGGATACAGTCTATACTCATTATACTAGAGAGACTATCCACAGGCTATAGAATAGAATATGATGGAATAGGGAAAAAACTTAATTCTACGACTGGGGCAATTAGGAATGAAAAAAAAAGAATTGAAAATTATAAATCTACCCAAAAGGCTACATAATAGAAATCAGATGGTATCAAAAAAGTAAATAAAAATTAAAAAATAAGTACTTGTAAAAAAGATATAATTACAAATAAATTATAAATATTAATAATGTAATGTAAGTTATATATACAGAAGTAGCTAATAATTTACATATTTATTTTAACCGCTTTGAAAAGGCTAATTATTTCATAATTCTCGTAATTTTCTGCAGTTTGATTCACAAGAAGGATCTAACTCATTTAAAAAATCGAATAATTATTAACTATTATAAAAAATTATTGATTTAATAACAAAAAAGAATGATTTCAATGAAGATTTAAGCATCAATGTTACTTGCATGGTCATGAACATACTCAAAGGAAAAGACAAATACTATGATAATGAGCGAAAACTCAAAAAATAGGCATAAAGCAGTAATTATTATGGGTATCCCCTAATTCCTTTATGCTGTTTATTATTATCCTTTTTCTCACAGATTTCTCCGGTGCCAAATTCACATCCCGGAATTCAAAATTCAAGGGAAGTTTACATTTATTACTGATTAAGGAATTTTTTAACAATTCTGCAGGTGTCCAGCAGAACTGCCTTTTGTGTCAATTTTAATTTTTCTAAATGGAGCCCAAAGTCTTCTGTGCCCTCCCTTGTGCTTTTTAATATCAGACCATTCGAGGAAATAACTATTGGAGTTATGAGCACTTTTTCCAAACGATAAGTGATTTTAACTCAATAGCAAGTTCCTGATGTTTCCTAATTTTTTCGGCTCTGGTTTTCATTGCGTTTGTATCACATGGGACAGCTTTTTCTATAATTCTACCAATTTTTTCCATTTTATGGATCAACAAAATATCCGGACGGTTATGTATTACCCTGTGGTCCGTAATTATTTGCTCATCCCAGTAAATTTTTATTTCATTATTTTCTAAGAGTTTTTCCGGCTGATATCGATAGTAAGGCACCTCATCTCCGCCCAACAGTCCTAATAGCATGCATATACTTTAGTGATATATTTTCGCCACATTGTTGTGCCTGATCATGTAGGCCGTACCAGCCAGTGCTTCGCACCAATTTGCCACATGCTGTATACACTCATGAGTTTTCGAACAGAGGCGACATTTATCCGTTATCAGGTTCTCCTTAAGAATATGCTTTCTGTAGGCTCTGGTGGCAATTACCTGGTCCTTTATGGCTACGATAAACCCTTCAGTCTCTCCGAACAGTTGCCCTATCTTTAAACATTCAATTGTTTCAAACCTCAGGTTGATGCAGCTGATGGTAAGATCTACCATGCAGTTCCTTCTCCTTCCAAATCGTCTCGTAGTGATACTCATCAGTAATATTATGGAGGATAGGGTCTTTCAGATTTAGGGCAGTGTAACTTTCGTCTAATTGTCTCATCATGCCAATTACTGACGATGTGCTTGTCATAAATTACTCCTTCATGCATTTTACTTGCTTTCTGCATGAATCTTCCATTGCAATTAGCCCACGGTCACCTTCTTTTCTGAGTAAATAGATTATTATTATTTTATGATCCATCTCCGGCTGCTAAGAGTCTAAATAAAAGTCTTGCCTGCAGCGGGATTTGAACCAGGATTTTCTATCAATTCGATCAAACTAGCCCTGAAGAAGACCTGCAATGTGGGTCGAAACGTTGGCTTGCCAACAAAATGTTCTCCGAATGTAGGAGACTTTTCTTGAACTCTACCCGGACCTTCTCCTTCCTCATTAAATATAATAGTTTCGAGCACCAAGGAAAAATCAATGATAATAATTTTTAGATTGACACACCGTCTGATACCCGATATATCAAAATGGATATCCCGGAAACATGGAGAGGTAGATTATTATCTCAACTGCTCACAGGGCACGGTTGCTTTAGAGCCTACTTGGCTCGCTTCGGAGTAGAAGACCGAAAATCTTGTCCTACTTGTGATCCCATGGAGTGCTGCAGCAGAATATGCAGCGCAAATCGGAAGAAGGCTCAGAACACAGGAGCGAGAAAGGAGAGGCCAAGCCCTGACTAATCCCACATAAGTTGTCCAAGGAAGAAATAGGCACATAGCCCTTCTACCCCCCCACGAAGTAATGCTTGACGGTTGTTCCGTGGGATGGTAAAAGGAGAATTGGGAGGTGGTTTTTTAGTGAGTAGGAATCTCACATTGTTGTGTGACTTTTTTTCTTAATTAAATACATTTCGTCTTATGAATGATTTCTCCCCTACCCAGAAACAACACAAAAACACACACACACACACACACACACACGCACGCACGCACGGACACACACACCACACTTGTAGTCCATTATCGTACGCATTCTTCAGTAGGTGATGGAACTTCAATTTATATTTTCTAAGGCGAGTTTCAAGATCCTCATCAATATTTAGACAGTTTCAATTTGAACTTTCCCTAGACATGGAATTTGTGATACCTTCTTTAATAATCTATACGGACTCCACTTTACTATGGATTTGCATATTACCTTGCTAAAAGGAAAGCTATAAGGGTTTAAACCGATTAGGGATAAAACATAATTGGTTTATTTTATTTGTCTCCAGTTATCTATGTTCGAAATGTTATCAGATGGTATTACAAGTAAAACAAGATAGCTCTAAATTGAATAGGTTCCCTGAATATAGGAATGGAGTATTGATGATATAATATTGGAATGATGAAGTATTGACGTTATAATATTCGAATGATGGCGTATTGATGTTATAATCAGAAAATATTAATTTCAGATTCCTGTTTGATTGCCTATGACGGACGACGTGGAACAAATCGTGTTAGCTGTATAGATCATTTCTCCACTAAACCGTGAACACGGCTCCTTCAGATTTAATTAATTCATATTAAATTTGTATTTTATAATACCAATATAAACTAGATAAATATTTAATAATCAGAAGTTTTTAAACTATTGTATTAAAAATATATATTGAAATGAAAAACAATATTAAAATATATTTCATGTGATGCAAAACAATCAAAAACCAATAAAAAATATTGTATTCTATTATATACTAGTAATTTAGATAAAAGCCCATTGTCTATCCTAATTCCATATAAAAAAAACCTGCACCACTACAACCCGTAAACGGGTTTGGGGTTCATTAGATGGTAGTGACTGTACTGTTTCAGTGACAAGGGTTGTGCAGGAAGGTGATTTTTCCTAGACCACGCTCAACTGCCAGATATTCCCCCTTATTTTGGGTATCCATTGGCTGAGCCCCAGGAGGGTCCTAGAACCTATATGATCCATCTCTGGATGCTAACAGACTAAATAAAAGTCATGCCTGCAGCGGGAATTGAACCAGGATTTTTGTCATGGCAAGTCAGTGCTCTGAGCGACTCCGCTCCAATTCCATACGTTAATGTACAAAAATCAAAGAGACTATATGCCGTGAAATTTGAAATTTGCAATGAGAAATGCATTTACTATAACCATCTTCGATTGTCTTCGAACACGTTCAGATTGGGACAAGTAACAGGTTACTAATCATTATTTCTTTTTTAAATAACATGAAATTAGCCTGCAAGGAATTTTCGTACCTTAGCAGTAAATTAAATTTTGACATAACCCTGAAGAAAAGGTAATTTTAAATTTAATATTAAGTCATGTTCGAAAATTGTTGAAACCATACAACTCGAGTAATCAAATTTTAAATGTGCCCGAGCTCCTCTGTTTTTCTTTATTATTGATAAATCACTTAATTTTTCTATTCGAATTCAAATCTGTTTTCATATCATTATTGATGACTTCCTTTGAATTAATTTCTTTAGTGGCCGGTGGCTTTCGGTTTTTGCCCAAGCTCAAAAGAGAGCCAACGGGTTCAGGGCAGCGCTCCTGGTTTAAACGATTCTTGTAACATGAACCACGTTGTGCTCTGGAGTAGGCGTAGAAAAAATGTTCTATGGTAGTAAATTATAAGAACAAAAATTTGAAAGAAGATCCGGTCATGCTCAGAAAGCACGTCCCCACTGAGAGGGATCGCGGAGCGCCGTTGATTCGCGAACACTTTCGATACGCGGACTAATATTTGCCGATTTAAACGCATAAAAACGTTTGAGAGAGTTAAATTAACATCTTATATCTATGTTGCTAAGCAGAATAATGTAAATGATCAGAAAAATGTATCTTAAACAATTTTTATTATATTTATAAAATTTCATTTTTTAAAATATTACACACATAAAAATTATACTATTTATCCTCTTAAAGATGCTCTACTTTAAAATTTCTAATATTCAAATAGTTATTTTTTTTATGGACTATGTGGAAAAGGATTCTGAATTCCAAAACATTTATATTTTATTTAAATAACTTTTTTCAGTAATTACATTAAAGAAAATAGTAGAAGTAGACTGCAAGAAATTTTCGTACCTTAGCAGTCTATTAATTAACAAGCCGTGAAGGGTCTGGAGTTCAGTACATGATAGAGACAATTGTATTGCAGGGAGGTGATTTGTCTTAGATCACGATCAATAGCAAGATTTCCCCTCCCCTGTGAGTGTCACACACTTTTTGAGGCTCGGTGAGCCCCAGGAGGACCCTAGATCCTATATGATCCATCTCCGGGTGCTATCAGACTAAATAAAAGTCTTGCCTGCAGCGGGATTTGAACCAGGATTTTCGGCATGGCAACTCAGTGCTCTACCACTGAGCCACTCCACTCCTTAAATTAATGATTCTATTACATTTTTAATTTTTATTATATGGAACTTAAGAGTTCTGAATTGCCAAATTGCTTAAAAAACAATAGTTCAGAGAACTCTGAATTGGCTCTCAAAAGTTTTTGACGTTGCAAGTGTCTGAGTTATTGGATTTAAGAACTCTTAACACCTTGAGTTGTTTCTTTATGACTGTGAGGTTAAGTTATTGTATCAAGAATGTAAGATTGTAAGGTTATAAAAGTATATTTAATTAAAAATAAACAAAAAAACTATACCACCCTCAGCACATGTAGCGAAGACCATTCCCAAGAGGGTTCACTACATGATAGAGACCGAACTGTATATAGGATAACGGAAGCCTAAGAATGCACAATTAAATAAAAATGTTATTGGTTAATTATTTATTAGTTATAAAAAAACAAAAATAATACTAATAATTAATTACTTTTATTTTTGCACCCGCAAAGTATCGAATTCAACAAGTTTGATCACAATGATATTTTTTTCTCCACGATTTGAAGGAATTTCCCCGGAAATGGTTATGTTCATGGCGCGGAAGGGAATGGAAATGCTTAATCACCTATTGAATCTGATATGGAAGAGAAAGGAAATTCCGAAAGAATGGGAGATGTCAGTCATAATCCCCATTTTCAAAAAAAGCGACAATAGGGAATGTAAAAACCACCGAGGTATTTCCCTCCTTGCATACCGTGCAAGATTTACGCCAGGATCCTAAAGAGGCGGCTTAGGGCAATCGTGGAACCAGTCCTGGGTGAGGATCAATATGGCTTCAGAAGGAATAGAAGCACACAGGACCTAATCTTCACATTGAAACAGATTTCAGAGAAGATAATAGAGAGAAGGATAAAGAAGGTTATACCTGCTTCGTAGACTTAATTAAAACCTTTGATAGAATCAAAAAGCAAGATCTAATATATGCATTAGAGGAAAAAGGAATTGGAATGGGTCTAAGAAAGGCAATTTTAAGTCTGTAACGAAGGAATCCAATAATTTCAGTGGGTAAGAGATTGCATCAGAAGAGGACCACAATAATAATCAGAAAGTAGACCTGCCAAATGGGACATTTTTGGGATTAATATGCGATTGGAGTGCTATCGATGGGTAGTTTCTCCACAAGTGTTTTCATGTCATATTCTACATTTTTGCACATTTACTTGATATAATACCATTATAGTTGTAAATATCATTGAATTAAATAAAATATGCGATTTTTGGTGTTTTCAGGGAGGGGAGCATTTTTTAATCTTCCTCCCACCTAGATAAGTCCTTCGTTAGAAAGGAAAGGGTTGAGATTGCTCAGCTTGCCCTCAATTTATTGACCCTTTTCTAAAGAAGAAATCACATCTGAGAAGTAATGTCATTTTGCCAGAGAGATGTACCTATGCAGGGCATTCTTGAGTTCTTCACTTGAGAGGGGATTGCATGCGTTGGATGATGAATCGCCTTTAATGTTGCATTTTAAAACCGAAATAAAACGTAGAGGATAAGCCATGGCCCTTTGAAGTTTGAGAAGAGAAGAGAATTCGTAAAAATGTTTCCACGTCTCATTAACCCTCGGTGTTGAGAGAAAAGATAGGGATTTAACCTCAGATAGAGATGCAGGTGGATCTAAAACTCTGAGAAAACCATTCGTCAATAGGCAACTGCAAGAAGGAAGGGCCTTTCCAATAAATCTCATGGTCAATTATTTCCATGGGTGTGAGACCTCTGCTAACGCAGTCCTTTCTTTTCTTCGTTGATATATTGTGCCAAAGTGCGTTATCAATAATGTCGTGGATTTGGACGGCTCGATTTGCAACGTATGTTTTGAGTTGATGTGGAGGCGTCTGAAGGCACCGAAGAACGTTGAGAGAGTCGGAAAAACAATATATCTGTTGAATCTGCGGAAGAAAACTTGAAGAGTAGGCAAAACAAAAGATTCCACTTTAGGCACCTTTACCGTCTAAGAGTAATCTAAATGTAGAGGTATCTCATGATGTTCCAGTGGTATATAGCGTGACACTTCAGGGCTGTTACTGGAGAATTTGCGTAGGCAAAAGCCGCCTGAGGAAAAAACGATACCAACTGGTTGTAAAATTCTAGGGCGTCTCCTGCTGTAGCTGCACCTGAGACTAAATTGTCGACAATGTAGTACGTTGTGCCTGGTATACTTTAGTATACCTCCTTTACGAGGAAACGTAATGTAGCATTAAGTTATTTTATTTAAGAGTTTTTAGTCTCAACAAATTACTAATCAAGGTATTTTGAATCTTTCAGAAAATGTCTGGACATTTAAAAACCTTCTGTTTCGACGTTTTTATAAAAAAAATTGTTAATTTTCTAGATGTTCTATACATCCATGTTAGATACATTTTTTCCATGTTTTGTATTGTTAATTTCAGAAAAATAAAAATAAATGGGGGTCAACAGGAAACTACATTTTTTGACGGTCGATATTGACCATTTAAAGTGAAAAACCAAAAAATGTTTTTTTATTTCTTTAAACTAGGCCTGCATAACTACAACTTTTACCTGAATCGTTTTTCTGAATTTTGTTTCGTTTAAAAGTTAAAAACGTTTGATCCTCTTGAAATGGGACACCCTGTATATATATATATATAATTGTACATTGTGATTTTATTTTAGAATAATGATGCTAGAGATGCAATTGTGTATTGGGCTATTACTATAACTTTCATGTTTACTTTTTCATAAATTCCACCGATGGATAGATCTTACAATATACAAAACTAATTTATTATAAAAGCTTAAAAACAAAGTCAAACAGTGAAATATAAACCGTTCCGAAAGCTGCATATACTGCGAATCACCTACGCTATTCACATGCATACACGACCTCAAGTGCATCGCACGGCCGCACAAAGGGTACCGGAACGAAGGTGGGCGAGAGGATAAAAGGGAAAGCCGATGTTGAATGGAGATAAAGGAGTGGGAGATAACCCCTTGCCCCGGGGGGAAACAATTTTTACTCTTCCATACTAGAATTTATCCAAGGGTGCATTCCACAAAGGAAGGTGTATTCATCATCAGAGCCGCAACACGAGCGATGCGTCCCATCTTTGTTCTTGCGTAGGAAGAGAGAGAGGGAATGAAGTAGGGAGAATGTGGGGGGAAATGTGAGGGGAAACAAAAAAGAAAAGGGAAGAAAAGTTGAGATGAAATGGAAATGTCAGTCTGTAAAAGCGATAGGGCGGTCCTTGGGACTTAATGTTACAAACTTTTTTTTTTCTTTCCACCCTTGTTTCAGATACTGTTCCGCGTATTAAATAAATTTTTAGCTCTAATGTATGCTCCACTGAAATATCTCTTTTAATACCCCAAAAAAATTAAGATGGAAATAATGAGATATGCATTAAAATAATATAACTGCTGTGCTGTGAAATACTACTCCCTTCTGATCTTTAGTTTAATTTTATTTAAGAAGATGGCCTCGAGACCATCTACTATAGAAATTTATTAGAGTGCTACCGATGGGCAGTTCTCTACAAATGTTTTTCATGTCATAATGTATGTTAAGGCCAGATGAAGTAGCAACCTTATAAAATATTATTAGTTTTAATCATTAATAATTAATCATTTTCGTTAATAATTTAAACTTATTGATAGCGGTATCTAATAGGTAGCAATAAAAATTTACTTTGAAATGTCTTTCTCCATCTGTTATGGGCTCATCTTCTGGCTCATAATCAAAAAACCTTCTACACGCGCTAGGGCAAGCTGGTGAGGGAAATTCGGCAATTTCGTCGACCTCATCGGCTATGGTTTTCGCGTTATTTAGGAACTCCTGAAAAGGTGACTCATTACGGAATTCAGACACTTCTTTTTACAAGATCAATCATTTTGACCACTTCTGACAAAACGACATCGGAATTTTGAAGAGTCTTGCTAACTATATTTATCTTGCTTAAAATTGCAAACCAAACAACAAGAGAACAGATAAATTCATCATATAAGTTTCCTAGATTAAATCGTAGAGCTTTTATTGCTTCAACCCTGCTCTCCCATCGAGTATTTAAGAATGGTTTTAGAGTTTAAGATAGCATTTCTTTGGCAAGTGATTGCCTATGCGCTGTTGACGAAGAAAAGAAGTCCAAAATTCTCAGAAAAATTGTTAATGCACCATGGTATATTTCGAATCACACCATACACAACGACATGAACATTCCCACTATAAAATCATATATTCTTAACAAATACATGACATTCCACTCATCGACACAATATCACCCAAACCCACTCGTTCTTCCGCTTTCCTACTCCCTGTTACCTGGACTGGATAGGAAAAGATTAAAAAGAAATTGGCCAAGAGACCTACTCACCAATTGATATTTATATTTTTACTACATCATCATAAAGAAGTTCAAGTAGAAAATCAAGGTGAAAAACACTAGTATCAAATTTGCTGAATGCGCAATTGCGCAGGTGCAAATGAAAATTAAATTATAAATAAAAAAAAAAAAAAATTTCTTGCACAATTGAAAAAAATTTGACAATTTCTTACGAACTTTTAGCAGCGTCATTAACTATTAAATCCAGGCTGTGTGTCGCAAAAGGTACGTAAAATGCGCGTGGGCTTAAGTCTGAAATTCGTATCTGGATACCTATATGTTTTCCTTTCATATTCTCGCCATTATCGTATCAATTGCCAAGGTTATCCTTGGCCACGCATATCTTGTATATCGATATCGTTAGAGTTTAAAAATCTAACAAAAATTGAGTTAAACCCTGAGCAGTTGGATCTGTAATTGGGAAAGATCCCAGAAAATGTTCTTTTATTTCAGCCTTGTCATTATTTGTATTTAAAAGAACGAACCGTACGACAACCGATATTTGTTCTATATGTGCAATATCTGGAGTGCAATATAATATAATTGAAAAATGTGTGGATTGTTACAATTCCAAAACAATCGTTTTTTTTATTCTTTCTTCTAATAATTGTATTATTCATTCTGAATATTATGACCAAGATAATGAGTTAGCCGTGACTCAGATTTTTCAATGCGGGCAATGTGTTCTGCAAATACATCACCAAAATTAGAGATACATTCAACCAGTTTCAAAAAATTATCATTATCAGGCTCATGAAATGTTTCAGAATTTCTCCGTAAATAGACATTGCCTCGCTAAAAACCGAATTATATGGATTATACCTGGATAGGCAAAATTTAGAGCTCCCACTGTAGGATCGTCCGATTAGCCTTAGCACCATAAAGTGACGTTAAATGAACAACTACTATGGATTATTCGTTCGATTACTGCCACCCAACGTTTTTTATCTCGTTCAATTTCAGCTTGGCGCACGAAATCGACTGGTTTTTTTTTTAAATACCAATTTTTAATGTAATATGTCTCTTAAGACAAACTAGGTGCGCTGAGCTCTTTTCACGACGTTCTAAGCTTATAGACAAATGCTGCCAATCGTTATAACCTATCTTACAATTTAAAGGAGTGACATCGGCATCAAGAAGTTTATAGTAAAAACAATAAACCGAATCAGTTGAATCAGAACAAGTCAGCCAGGTTCTTGAAACTGTTTCATTACTTAACATTTTTTGAGTAAAATAAGAACTTTAAGATCTATTTGAAGGATAGGAATTCTCTGTTACCTTTACTGGACCGCGCTCTATTAAAAATATCCTTGTTTGTCCGATAACACTTGTGGCCATAACGCGATATCATTGATTACATCTCGAAGTGTATTCCCTAGCGATGATTCGGCGCAAGGAAGTTGGTCGACTACCGACGACGCTTTTTAATTATTTCTTGCAAGGTTGATTTCACGTTGAAACAATATCTACTTTGTGAAAATGCCGACCCATGATCCTTAAAGGTGCCATTCGGAGACGAGCGGCCCCTGAGTCTTTGGAAACAATTTTGAGTTAAGAACGTAACTTTTCCATAGACTGCCCGTGTCGGAATGGCAGCCTTTAAAGCGCGGTATATAAGCAAGGGGCGGCACCTTCTTACATATAAGTATATCATACATAATAATATCGAAGCGAGGCGAAGGAACGCCCGCACCACGCGCGCCCGGGGCTCTCCTCTCTTAATTAATCTATCTCGCCCGCGCCTAAGACCGCCTCCTTGGAGGTTTTGCACCCGTGTGCACCGCACACCCTGCCACAAGGTAAAGCCGGCCCTGTCGACGGGCAAGTGGGAAGATTTTAGGGGATGACAAAGATGAGGAGGGAGTGAGAAAAATTCAGATCCTGGGGTAGAACAACTCGAAGCAGAAAGGAACTTGGAGGAATTAAAAGAAGAAGCAAATACTTACCTATGAGATAGGCAGGATTCCAAACCACCCATGAGGTTCTGCCTGTGGTTTCGTTACCCATTTTTTATAGTGGATGGTTCGCTCACCGAATCCAGTAGCAGGAATGGCTACCTGCTAATGCAATCAGTTGCCCTATCAAACCACTTCCGTCAAAACACCTTCAGTCTTGGACAAACTTTGTATGAGTCTATGAGAAAACAACATGTTTTACTATCACAAATACAACATTATAACATTTTTTTAAGATAAACAAGTACCGGTAAGAGAAAATAATGAAAACTAAGTATGAATTTTCTTTATTTTCCACTTGTCTCGCGTCCCCCTGACTTATAATTACGCCCTACCCCTCTTGGTTGGGAACCAACCAATGCTCTAAAATAATGTATTTTATTGAACTCCTTCGAGTAAGGTTACTGTCTGTGATTGATGAGTCTGTTTAGACTGTTGACGTTAGATGTCCTACATTTGATCTTAATTCATGAATATTTATTTTGTACATAATAACGGTAGCGGGGTGGCTCAGTGGTAGAGTACTGAGTTGCCATGCCGGAAATCCTGGTTCGAATCCCGCTGCTGGCCATGACTTTTATTTAGTCTGTTTGCAGCGGGAGGTGGATCATATAGGAACTAGGACCCTCCTGGGGCCACCCAGCCTCTATAAAATATTATAAAAATATAAGGTGGAAAGTCTGGCGGTTGAGCGTGACCGAGGACAAGTCAAGTCACCTCCTTGCAGAACCGTTGTCCATGAAACAGTACAGTCTCTACCATGTACTAAACCCTAGACCCTTCATGGGTTGTAGTGGTACAGGTTTTTTTGGGTTTTTTTTTTGTACATAATAATGATACCTAAATTGGAGTAACATTAGATGTTTGGCTATTTTCGAGCATTGTAGAGACTTGCTATTCTTAATCCTCAGGTTCCTAGTTCGAATCCGGCTACGGAAGATAAATTTCGTAATTAGTTAATTGCTATGTATGGACCCTGTGAGATCTACAAATCCTCATGGGGCTCACCCAGCCTTTATAACGTGGCTTCTCTTAATTCCGGGAACTAGAAGAACAATCTTTTTACCATTATTGATTGACAAGTAGTAAAGAATAATAAATATCATGATTTATCTATTTAAAAGTAAAAAAGAAAGAAAAATAGATGAAGGTAAGTCCGATTGATTATAGTGTAGAAGGAATTAAAAAAAAACAAAAAAACGGGTAAAATTTCTAGAATATTAACGACTATTAATTTTTTTATTACAAATCAATCTTCCTTCCTGTTAATTTAATAAAACAGAAACGTTTATAACATTCTTAGAATAACCAACATTTACAGACAGGAGACTTGGATACTTACTCTTCTTTTTTTGGAAACTTTTTATAATTTTCGATTATTCAAATTAGCATTTGTATTATAGCTAATAGAAGACATTTTTTTTCACAATTGAAATAATTTAATGATTATATATTTTTTTACTAAAACTAACTACTATATAAAGTATACACTAAATAATAATAAAACTAAAATATCGTACAGCAGGGTTTTATATTTTCAATCCTACAAAATATTTTCATAGTTTTATTTACCTCGACTTTTTAAGACGTAGCTGCGGCATATCAAAGCTTAAACACATACCCTATAGTGCTGTTAAACTATAAATGAGAAACTATAGGGGAGGGGAAAATATACGAAATAGAAACCAGGAGGCTTTGATGGTTTGGCCACCTGATGAGAATAAGCGACAATAGATGGCCAAAGAAACTTTTCCTATAAGCCAAATTATAGAAGAAAGGTAGGAAGATATGGATGGAGGATGTAAGAGAAGCAAGAGGGCTGCGTGAGGAAGATGAAGAACGGGCGGATTGAAAGGATTGGCGAGAAATGATTTTGGGTATCGGGATACATTAATTGTAAAAAACTCAAATAAATAAATAAATATTTATCTCGAAATAGAGAATTTCATTGTCGACAAGAGGATCTTACGTTCCTGGTTTTCCACGCTAAGTCTTTCATTACGGGTAGAACTAATTCAGGAGATTGGGACTTGGTGTTGACAGCTATCACTATCCTGGACTTAATCTTGCGGTACTGGCCAATCAAGTTTGTAAGTTGAACTTATGTTCTGATGCTTAAATCACATATATTTATCATTAAAGTAGAAATATGTAAAAATAATGTTATAAAAATAATTTATAGTTGCTTTTGGAGTTTACTCCTTAATAAAAGATTTTCATATTTAGCCCACGGTATGGGTGAGTAAAATTGAATTTCTACTAAAAGTGGCGGGTTACGTTCCTTTCTCGATAAGATTGTATTATTTACAGTTCCACCAATAGTACAACCATTGATTGGCTCATAAAATTCATAAAGTTCATGTTTATAAGTTAACATAAAAAGACTACATTAGACTAAATGATCTTTTTATGTGTTGAAATTCTATTGATAGAAATCATTATTAAAAGAAAAACAACCCTTAAAATTAATTAAATTAAAAGAATTACGTCCAACATACGGTAGTTCCGCTGGATCTCGAATTCTTCTTTGTTCTTGAAAAAATCTTGTTTGAATTGTTTTAATATTTCGTGATTGAGTTTTATCATGAAATATAAATCAGGGATATTAAAAGGCGTAAGCATTTTGTGGTTTCCTAGAAACTGTTCGATTTTTTTAATTTTTTGTGATTGAGTTTTATTTCGAAATATAAAATTGGTATATTAAAATAATGCTTCCTTTATGATGAGGAAACTGCTGGTGGCCTGGAAATCAGTAAAACAAAAAGATAGTGGAAATTCCTCACTAAATGTTGGGGAATGGGATTTGACCCCAACTGAACAATTTAAATATTTAGGAAGGTGGCTTTTGAAGGGGAGCAGCAGCAGAAAAGATATCGACGAAAAGGTAATAAGAGGCAGAAAAGTAATTAGGAGGCTAAATGCTGTTCTTTGGAGTAAGGACGTCATGATGACAACAAAAAAGAGACTCTGCAGTTTATATCATATAAGTACTGCCCTATATGCATCAGAAACCTGGTCCGTTTCAGCTGACTCGGCAAGAAAACTGCTTTCAATGGAGATGGATTTTTGGAGATGTAGTCGTAGCAGATCCAATTATTGGAAAAGTCCAAAAATTAAACCTTTAGGCTCTAAAATAATGGAAAAACTCGGTCAATGTTTCGCTATTCAGGCATCATAGATCATTCGCCAAATTAAAATAACGAATTTATGTAAATTTCAGTTCGTGTATTGTGCATATTCGCAAGGGGCGCCTCTTGAGACCTGGCTTCGTGTGTACCGGACACCCTGAACACAAGGTAAAGCCGGACCTGTTCAGGACGAGGATTTCTTTCTAACACGGTCCCCAGGAGCGAATTTTTTTTCTTTATATTAAAAATCAACAATAACTTAGAAATAAACTAGCAGTATTTATAGAAATGTTTCAAAGGTTTATTAAAATATCAAAACGATAGTTTCACTCATGTTCTATCTGTTATTCAGATATTTTAACAACTATGATCTTGTTATTTGCCTATATAGTAATGGATTCTCCTCAGTACAAAAAAAACCGTCTGGGGGGAGGGGGGCACGTGCCTCCCTTACATAGTCATACCTACTAGTACTACAATTATTTTTTGTATAGGTAATTTACAAGTAAATATTTATACTTTACAATAAACAAGCTGTAAACAAAATATCTGACTTTCCCTTTTATTTAAACATTCAAATGTAATTAAAAATTTTTACAGTGTAGTTAATTTTCTACAATAAAATTAATTGAGTCAAATTAAGGCAGCAGCCTACAAGAGTTTATTACTGTAGAAAAAGGTTTTCCAAGGGTGCAATCCCTGTTACCCTTACAGCGCCCTAACGAGAGTAATCACTATTTTCACCTGAATCACAGTAGTCACAATCACGCTTTAATTCCGTTCGCTGACGACCAGTTCCCATATGCGAAGAACAGTTTAGAACTGTTACTGTAGTCACAATAACAATCACGCTTCAATTTCGTTCGGTTCTATTGCCAATCACTGTGAAGAACAGTTTGGAACTGTTACTGATGAATTTGTAATCACAGGTTGGCCTGTGACTTTTGAGTAACAGTGAAAAAGTAACAGTTCGTTATTTCTGGCCCATCGCTATTAGACAGAGTTGGAGATGGCTGATGAGGGGGGACAAAGATTTACAAGGTCTGTAGAGCCTACCGAAGAAGAAGAATATAATATAAAATTATATATATATATATATATATATATATATATATATAAAAGTTAAAATTAGACTGAAATAATGTAATAAAAAAAAAGAAGGATTTTGGGGAGCGTAACAACTCACGTTTGAACATCAACTAGTTTTTATTGAAAATACAGCTGTTATATATACTGCATAATGTTTATACGAAAATCAAAACAATATCTTAATTCTTAACCTAAAGTTAATCCTATTAGTATATTGACACACACATAACTTATATATATTCAAGAAGTGCTAGTTGATATACATTTGTATATTTATAAATTTTGTAACATAGCAATTACATAAAACTGGCATTCTTAATTCAGATGTTATAGATAGATTAAGTTATTTCTCACATCGTTTCGTATAAATATGAGCGTGAAAATAATGAATATAGAATTTTAAGAATACCCGAATATAAATTCATTATTTCGGTTCATTTATTCCATAAGCATGCTCCTAACTAACAATGAGGTAGGTTGAAACTCCCAGTGGGATTTCATATTACATGGTAGCTTAAATCTCCGAATACAGGATACATGTGATACATCCTAGGCAGGAGATAAATAATTCATCACTAATTACATTATTGTATTGCCGATGCTCTGTCTTATCTGAGGGAGCGTCGCATACATATTTGTGATTTACATATAGTTCTATGGGATGTATTCGTATCCCCATCTTTGATAGCATGTACATAGAGATAGCTGCTGGAATGTAAACATTAACAAATCCTGGTTATAATTATTATGATAGTTATAATATAAATAATTGGAATGTTAATATGAGCAAATACGAAGGTTATAATTATTAAAATTAAATTATTTAATTTTATAGTAATAAAGTGTTTTTATTAATTATTATAATGTATAATGAATATATGAGGTACTGATATTAAAAAAATGGTCGGAACGGGTTGATTTGATGATAATTTAGCTGCTAAAAAGTAATTAATTATGTTTTTAGATTTTTAATGAAAAAAAAACAACATATTATGTAAGACGCCCTTTTAAAAATTCTAAATATCTGTAACAAACGGTTGTGCAAGAAGGTGATTGAGACGAGATCAGGCTCAACCGCCATTCCATCCCCCAGTTGAGGAAACCCAATTTAAAGATGCTGGGTGAACCAAAGGAGGGTCTGCGGACCCCACAGCCATATCCTTGGCTATAAGCAGATTAGATCATTTATCTGCCACAGTTGGATTCTAATCCGGACATACCAACATAGCGACTGATCACTATACACAATGAGCTATCCCATTTCCAACATATTTTAATAAAGATCTTAAAAATTAAATACGACATAAACTCGATTACATGTATATAATATAGAACAATTAAATGTTTATCTAAAATATGCATTTGATTTCAAGTAAAGTAGAATATTCAGTTTAAAAATATTACCTACAAACAATGTTATTTTTCAATAATGTGTAAATATTGTATACCAAAATTTAAAGTATACCAAAAAACTATGCGTTGTTTGGAAAATGTTGAATAATGTAAAAATTACACTGATAGCCTTAAATTATGTATTTCACTGCATAACATTTTTTTGAGTGCCTATTACTTACAAATATACAATGATCAAATGTAGTGTAGTGTAGGCCTCAGAATTTGTTAAAGAGTTAAAAATCCTTGGTTAAGCCTTGCTTTGGAAGGGACGTAAAATGGCGGGTCCAAGACTTTGCGGTGTAAGGTAGGGAGGGGGTAGACTGGCTACAGTTGTCACAATTTTGGTTTGTCCCCCAATAATTCTGTTAATTTATCAATTAGCTGGGGAAAAAGTAACACGAATTGTAATTTGTTTATTTGTCTATGTAAAATTACTAATATATTGTCCTGAAATACGCTGTATTAGTCATAGAATGAAATTTAAAAAAAAGAAGGAAATTGTCACAACCGACGACACCCCAAGGACGGTTGTGCCTGTGGTTGGGGTCGGTAGTGACAGCCATAAAAATAAACCAAAATGGTTTATAGTTACTTTTATTGTTAGAAATATGTACCATAACAAAACATAAATTTGTTCTAATATAAAGTCAACATTCATATAGCAAGTGAACTAAAATCTGACATCACTTTTGTTCTTAAAACTTGTAGCTCTTGAAAGGCTTGTAGCTGTGCTGCGCGTGCAGGCAGGGACGGGTTTCTATTCATTAATGAACGGAACCATTCCTCACCAGCCATCTGATTCTCATCCCAAGTAGCAGGTCGCTTTATGTTGTACTTTGTCAGGTCAAATGCCAGCTTCCGTACCTCTTTTGGAGAACGACCGAAATATATATACGCGGAACGTGTGTATTTTGATAGCTACTGTTCTTGCTCCATAAAAAAAAACTTTATTATGAGCAACATAGCCCATGCTGATTTCTCTGCCATCGTGATTTTCACCGGCTTCATCACGTTTACGAAGGTGTCGTGACGACGACATGCGATTAATTTGATACATTTCTGCAGGTCTCCATAAAGAAGTCCCACGTTTAACTTCTTCATAAGGATTTTAATAATTATTTATATCAGCCTACACTCGTTCGGTCTCCCGCAAGCGTTTTCTGAGCATCTAAAAGCAATCACTCGTAGTTAACAACTAATGTTCAACTTATAACATGAAAAAATAGGAGGTAATCTATCTGTATATATAAAAATCAGTAATTATTAAAAGAAATCAAACAAAGAAACTTACTTTTGGCTGTTGAAAAGCAATGTAGGCTCTTGCTTAGGTTAATTTCGTGCGCTGACTTTATATAGATATAAAAATGTAAAGTTTTAAAATATAAGTTATTAACTAATATCATCTTTATACAATTACGCAAAATATCCAGTTCATAAAAAATATCCAGGATAGGGTGAGTTAGATTTTTATTCTGAATATATCACTAATTTTAAAAATCCATGCAGAATATCCCAGTTTATTTATGCATTCGTTAACGAAAGGTATTGAGAGTAAGAATAATTTACTTTTGAAAAAGCTGGTATGGAAATTCTGCTGTACACATATTGAATATTTTATACAGCAGCATAAAATATTCCATTAATAATTATAAATAATAAATTATAAATTTAACAATTTTGAAGATATTAATATATTCCCGGCTTCGAACGGTTAGTAGAGCATATTATCCCTACATGTTTTGTCTGTTCTAGGATCGCATCAAATTGATCCGTCGAATACGTGGAACAGATTTAAATATAATACAATGTCTACATTACATGAAGTATTTTATTATGTAGATATTGAAAAAATTAAAAACAGACTAAAATATTTATTTACGTATGAATTTATTTTCACGCGCGTTAATTTTTTGTGATAACTCCTAAGATATTCATTTGTAGAGTAAAATATTATAATAATGCGCTTGGAATGTTTAAGGTAACTAATGTATTTAAGTAGATAAGGATTAAAACTTTGCTCGTCTAAATAGCTTTCCAATTTTTATATTAGGATATAATGGATATAGTAAGTTATCCTTAAAAGATAGATATATATGCTATCCCAAACTTTTTTGTAGATATCATATTGCACCATGCATTGTTTTTTTATATCTCAAAGGAATCAGACAGCGTCTTCGATGAAACTCCAAGCTATACCTTTTCCAGCCCTTCCAACAATTATAACATTATATTATATTCCAGTTTACACAAAATCTTGACAAATTATATACCTAAATCTTCCTCATGAGTCAATCTATCTATTGGTGAAACCCGAATAAAAAACCGTACAGTAGTTTTTGAGTTTATTACGAACAGATAGACAGACGCGGCCGAGGACTTTGATAGAGGCCGGAGACGGATCCTATGGGATCTAGGAAGAAAAATCTGGAGGTTGGGCGTGACCTAGGGTTGGACGATAGTCGATAGTTAGGACTATCGGCTGATAACTATCGAATACTATAGATAGTTTTTTCCAAACCTATTCAACAAAGAATTTAAATTAATATTATATCATAAAGATGAGAAAAAAATAACTAATTTATTTGAATTTTAAAAAAGTATTTAAAATTTACATGTTTACAATAACGATGAACAAATCAAATCTTCAGAAAATAAAAATAACGAAATAGTTAATTTCAAGAGTTATGTGTGCTCCTTGAGCAACATACTTCACTTAAAGTATTCTTAAGTTGAACACTTAAGAATTGTAGAAAAAGATCCCTATTTAAAGAAGAAGTTAAGATAATAAAAACCTAGAAGATCCAATGCTCAATAGCGCGAATTTGGTTTGTTTGCACAAGTGTGAGACTACGTGTAATACCCAACACAATGTAATTAGTGATTCCAAATAATTAAATAATGACACGTTCGGTGCGGCATCAAAGTTATATAGAAGCGTACCCCTGAGCTCTAGGAATTCCGAGTCCAATTTCAAAAGAACTGGACACTGGACAGAGATAGATCAGCATTATTCCGAGAGTTTCAAAACTTGAGGGTACAAAATATCACAGCTATCGATAGGTCGACACTATCGATAGTTACCATCTAAAGACGTGCCTATCGATATATCGATAGTAACTATCGACTATCGCCCAACTCTAGCGTGACCTCGGACCAATCACAACCCTGAACAACCGTTGCCCAAGAAACAGTACATTCTATACCACCAACTGAACCCCAGACCCTTCACAGGTTTCAGTGGTTCAGTGGTGGTTTTTTTTGTCTACAATTGGTTCTCAAAAGAAAGAGTCCTATTTCCCTCGTTTTTTACGTGATATTTTACATGAATTATTTATGTTTTATGGTATAATCGTGATAATTTTTCTACTTCGTATGAATCGTTGAAGAAGATTAAAATTTAACGGATCGCTGAAGCCACTTGTGACATCTGCTCGCAGTGGGAATGACGTTGCTTTTGTCTGATCGACTCTCAAGTGCACTGCTTTCGAAATGAATCGGTGCGATCTAATTAGATCTGTGTTTCTGTTCGGGAAAGCATAAAATATCACCGAGTCAATGATATTGGCTTATCTAGATGTCTGCTAGTCATGTACATTCAGATAGGAATGGAAAATATCAAGAAATAAGTCCATTACATACTAAAAAATGGGTAACATAAAATAAAGAAATACATGTAAATAGAAAAGCATAGTATAAGTAAGGAAGTTTTCCAAAAGTACGAAAACAAAATACTAATTAAAAAAAAAAGAAATTTTGATAAATACTCCGCATCGAGGTGTGTCACAAGTTTTAACTGTTCGTTTCACTTCTGATATTTTCCAAAACAAAAATTATCATGAGGGTCTGTATAATTTACTAATTTAGTAATTTAATAATTTTTCTTCCATAGCCGGATTAGAACCTGGAACATTCCGATTAGTAACTCAGCACACTACACATAAGTATATACATACACATAAGAAATAACCTACTCCAATTATTACAGGCTTAGCATGTTAAAAGTTTGCAGGTTGTCGCTCCGAGTCGAGTGACAAGTTTTAACTTTTTATTTGTTTCACTTTTAATATTTTGCAATAATCGAAGTTATCATGAGCTTTAGTATGGAAAAGAGAATGTAATAATGGGAAATGTATATACTTCGGTAATCTCTGGTATACTTAAGATGTACTCTGGTAGAATTCATTTCATCTAGGAATGAACATTTCAACAAATATATCATCTATACTTCGAAATGTCAGTTGAAACTTTTAGTTCTTGTTATTATCAGCGAATTCTACTCATTATCCATAATTACATTCTCTTTTCCTTTCTAAATACCACAATAACTTGTTTTATTTGGAAAATATTGAAAGGGAAACGAATGAAAAGTTAAAACTTGTTGTGACTCAACTCGAGCGACAACGTGCGGAATAATTATCCAAACTTTAAACTTAGTAAGTCAGTAATAATTGGAGTTGGGTGGCTCAATGTGTAGAGTGCTAAGTTCCTAAACTGAATGTTGTAGAAACCTCAATCCTTGGGGTTGAGGGTGATCTTGTAAAAGTCGTCCCTCAGCACAACGTCTCTACCATATACAAAACCGAAAACCCTCCATGGGGTGTATATAATAATAGGTAATTAAACAATTGTTTCAATAATTGTTAATGTATTTATGCCTTATAGACTAGCAATATCTATTACGAATTTTTAGTACACATCTATTTCTTCAGTTCTATAGCCCGTTGGTTGGTAACATTTTCCGTTGAGTGATTCCGAAAAATGAATTGGGGTTTTTCTTTGTAAAATAGATCCTCGATTACGATAGGTCTTCTAAATATTTGCAAGGATATAAGTGGACGAAGTTTTTACTTAAAAAACAAAGAAATAAATAATTATCCTATAATTGATCCTAAAATTTGAATGAGGTTTTTTTTCCATAGTTAAACGAAGAACGATACCATAGAATTATCTAAAGAATAGAAAAATCATTTTCTGTAAAATCCTTTCTCTGTAAAAATAAGTCTCGGAAAATGTAAAAAAATTAAGCCCGATCAAATGTATAAAAAATAAATAAATAAAAACCCGCAGAAAGGAGTTGAAACTCAAGAGCCGTTTTACTTTCCATTTACCGAGAAACGATTGGAATGGAATGAATGAACACATCAACAGCGTTATTTAAAAAATAAAAAATCATTTCTTTATAAAAAATACATATGTAAATATAATCCTATTTAATTTTTGTTTTTTCGAAAGTTTATCAAAATAATAAAATTAAGATTGTTTTAGGCCTAAACTCTTTTATCTAAAAAAATATCTTTAAACTCTGATAAAAAAATCCATGGGTGAATTACAGACTTATTAAATTTTTTTTTGTGGTTATTCAATTAGTAATATCTATCATTTTTAAAGGTCATACCTTTTCGATTCTATATTTATATATTAACACAGGCAATTTTAGAACTATGACAAGACATCTATTTAAAAACCGGTACGCTACACCTCACCCTTCGGTCCTGGATTTCGTACATTTCATTAAAATAGGGAAACATTTTGTAGATGGTTTTTTTCGCTTTTTCGGTTTTCCTGTCGATGTGTTCTGTGAATGTTAAGGACTTATCTAAAATTAAACCGAGGTATTTTACGGATTTAGACTAGGGGATGTATTCGGAGTTTAAGATGATGTGCTGGTCTATGTTTGGTCTGCCCTTTGTGAAGATTACGGCGGTCGATTTTATTGGATTGATTTTTAGTTTCCACTTTTGACAGAATTTATGGATTTTTTTGAAAGTTGTTGTAATCGGTTTACTATTGTATCGATTCGGTATGATGCTGTGTACAAAGCGGTGTCGTCAGCGTAAAGCGATGCGGTTACTTTAGTATGTTTTGGGAGATCGGATATGAACAGGTTGAATAGGATTGGGGATAGGCATGAGCCTTGAGGAAGTCCAGCGGGTAGGGGAAGTGCTTTGGAGTTAGAACTGTTTATTTGAACATAGAATTGTTTATTAGAAAGGGAGGAATATATAGATCCCATATGATCTATACCATTATTAGACAAAATACATAATTCATTTCTACCCTATTTTCCTAACCTCTAATAAAATTTCATTACCTTAACGATATATGGATTTATTTGGAGGTAAAACGTGGTCTGAAGAAAATAAAACCCTGTTTATGTGGAAAGGTATTTTCTCTCAAGGTTGTTTACTACCTTTTTACACCTCGTGGCGTTGCACGAAGCCCATGGCACGCTAAAGATCCTACAGGTAAATGATCTTCAAGCATGAAGTCTTGGATTGAAACTTAAGAAATTATAAAATAAAGTCCTGAGATAATTCGGAATATCTCACGTTATGAAGTAAATAAAAGCGATAATTTTTTTTCCCCTCTTAGACTTACACAAAACCATCTGTCTCCTTTCAGGCCAGAATAATTGTCACCCGAATAACTGTTGTCATATTTAAAATGAGAAATATTTATGTTGATGATTATCATAAAGGTTGCCTACGACTAAATATTTAGCTATTTGAAAATTGTATTTCGAAAAGTAAATATTTAAAAAAAAAATTCATTGTCTTTAAAATTTATTTGCAGAAAATATTACTCATTTCCATTTGTTAAACTTTATAATCTGTATAAAAAAAGAGTGATAAATATTAAGAATTAGTGGTAAAAATGGATAGTTATTCATATTTTCCATATTTGGGGGCCCTGTACAACTATATTATATTAGTTAGATGCTTTATTTTTTTACATTATATTGTTCAAAGTTTTGAGCACCTTTTAAATATTTTATAATTTATTTAAATACTCGTAGCTTCGCGGTTGATCCGAAATTCGAACAAGACGGGAACAACTGTTTTTATATAATCTTTATTCAACTTTATCCCCCCTACACAACGTCACAGTTTTATAACAATAATTACCTTTGGTTAATAAATTATTTAAATTTCTATTTAAAAGCAATAATTAACGGGGTACAGAGCTCAGTTGCTATGCTGAAGGAATCCCGGTTCAGGACCACTATGTTACTTCTCCTCCGAAGGACTGAAATTTTACTCCCTTTAAAAAATCCCAAGGCCACGCTGGGCTGTGAACCTGCGATCTTGGGTATTATGCTGACCATAACGTAGTGTTCTGTCACCTGTAGTAGGTGACCCCATAAAATGATTCTTAACGAACACATATCGTGTATGATCTAACCCTGTTGAGGGGTACCCATAATGAGGGATTTCAACTTAATCAGAAACGTAGGCGATATCAAAACTATTAATTATTTTAATTATCTATTTTGTTTTATGTAACTTTGTATTTATTATGTTAGTCCATCATTTATTAACCATAATATCTTATTATATCTCCAGCCCCGATGGATAAGTGGTCAAGTCGAATTTTGTCCAGAAAGGGTTGACTGTATTGGAGGAAGCGGAATCGTATCATTCTTGTAGTATTTGGCTTGAAATTGAGTTGTAATATAACAAAATAAATCCATTTCAAGCCTGACATAGCCCCTTATAAACTAAGAAAATAGAACGATTCCTCTTCTCTAAGTACAAGAAGCTGTAGATACAGTTTTATTTCATAATCCTACTCCCGAACCACCTTGTTTTTATAGAACGGAACAGTAATGTGGAATTATTAATCCGGGAAACTTATTATATTTTTCTTAATATTTAAAAAAATATTACTTATTGGAAGTCCCCCCCCGCAAAAGACGAATTATCAATCTAAGCTCTTTTCTGTGAGATCTCGTGGACACTTTGCGCTTTATGCCCAGGTGCGTGCAACACGCGAGCGGTACCACTTCCATTAGAGTGCTAGTGGGCTCTCTAAATACCTCATGTCTTTTTTACTTACATAAAAACAAATTTTAATTAAATTAAAGAGTCCGTTCGTGTCATAATTGTTTTTTGTACGATAGCTGTATCGTATCTTATTACTAAACATACATCCGAGTAATTAATTTATTGCCAAGACATAGAGGGCTCTTCAGCCTGTATGATTAATTACTCTCGATTCTAATTAATATAGTCATTTAGGAATTGTAATGCGAAACTATCCTTGTTAATACTTCTCTCATTACTTCAACCGACAAGTCGTGATATTCAAAACCACCATTGTAATTCAATATACGGTGTTAAATTTTAGGCTGCGCTAGTTTTAGTATCAATTTTAAACAATGATATTTATAGTTAAACAATAATTTGTAGATGATAGAGAAGGCTGAATTATTTTTATATTAAAATTACACAAATAATAAAAGTGTTTATTGACTAAGGTACTCCCAACTAAATATCTAGGAAATTCGGAAATTCTTTGTTTCACATAATAGTTCAAAATCATAAATATCTCAGTAACTTGTTTTTTCTTTCTGTACATTAATGTATATATATATATATTTTAATGACTAAGTTTTTGTTCATGGTATTTTTTTCTATAATTTATTTTTATTAATGGCTATTTTAATAGTGATTATTTAGAAATACTTTTGTTTTGAAGAGAAAAGATTTGCGAGAACACGGGGAAATAGGATCGGTGAAGAAAACGGTTTGTATAACTTGGATACGAACCCTGGTAGCTCAGAGGTTTAGAACACTGCAACGGAGACGCAGACGACCCGGGTTCGGATCCCGGCCAGAGCAAATCTTTTCTCTTCAAAACAAAAAATTTGTTTTTTCCATTTATTTTTTAAAATTAATTCTATTATATTATTTACGAAGAATTATCTTGTTTCTTTTAATTAGTCTTAACTTTTAACATAAGTGTTCTAATATTATTTATTTAATCTGTTAACAGCCACAGATAGACCCTGCGAGATCCGGAGACCCTCCTGGGGATCCTAAGGTTAATCTGGCGTCTATGAAGTGGGTACCCTTAATTTAGCGTGATCTCGTCCAAATCATCTCTCTGCACTCTTATAAACAACACCAACTTTATCACGTACTGAACCCAAAACCCTTGACTTTGTTATTCTCAAGAGACTTTATCTCAGAACTAAAAGTTTTTCTTTCTATTCTATTCTATTGCAAAAATAAAAAACAGAATATATCTTGAATATTCTAATACAATATTTGGTTATATACCTCTTTTGGAAAAAAAAACCTGTACCACTACAACCCATGGAGGGTAATAAAGTTATAAATAAAGACTATTAATATTGATATTTCAATAGAAGGGAGTTCATTTTTTGTTTAAGATTTAGAAACAAATCCCGTCATATCACTTTTGCCCTCCGTCGTAAACCAATGACTTCCTGTCCTCCCGTATCGTTTAATAACATTCCACTGAGTCCTGTAGAACAGGCCCGGTACTTAGGACTACACCTTGACGAAAGATTAACTTGGAATCCTCATAGATCAAGTACATCAACGACAAGAAACAGCACGCCGTTTCAGGCTACTTCAACATTTACTAAAAAACGCTCTAAGCTCTCAATTAATTACAAAAGACTCATTTACCTGACAATCATCAGACCCATCTTGACTTACGGAGTAGAGCTTTGGGGCTCCACTAAACCATCGAATTCCTCTCGTATTCAATCCTTACAATGCAAAATCTTTCGTAAAATCCTCAAAGCAATCCATAGTGACCTTAATTTCCCGTTCATTTCTGATCTGGCCCGAATCCGATATCAATCTTTTCATGACAAACTTCATTCCCACTCAAACCCACTATTTTCAAACCTAGCAACCTCTTCAATTCCTGATAATCCTGATACGTCTGAAAACAAGATGGCCTAATTTAGTAGCATGGGTAGTTTCTCTACTTGTGATTTCATGTAACTGAATAAATTAATATAAAAAAAAAGAAAAAAGATTTAGGAACAATTTTTTTTATCCTATCGCTTTATTATTTTACATATATAAAAACCTGTACCACTACAACCTATGAAGGTCGAGTACATGCTAGTAATCTTAATGTTTCTAGAACAACGGTTGTGCAGGAAGGTGATTTCTCCCAGGTCTTTTTTTCTAATTAAAGGTAACCACTTTTATAGAGGATGAGTGAGCATCAGGAGGCTCATTGGATCCCACAGGTTCTAGATAATTTACCTGGCACAGCTGGATTCGAACCCAGAAACTTCAGCATAGCAGAAATCCGCACTCCACACACTGAGATACCCCGCTCCCATTTTACAATAAATAATATTCTTGTTAAATAGCTGAGTAACAGTATTGAAGTTTTTTTAAATTAGATAGGACGGCGATCAGATCACTAATGACTTTATCTTATCTCCGTTATAGGTAATATGTTACAATAAAAAAATATCTTGAGTTCATGCATAGGAAAGAGATCCTCTTGGAGTGAGAAAATACTGACATCGTTAGTCTCTATACGAGTCAATGAAAGAACCATCAGCGCATTTCTCAGCGATAAGGTTCGACGACATCGAGGATCCATACGAACGAGCAGGGAGATAAAACATTTGAGGTAGAGTAAAAAAAAAAAATAAATAAATAAATAAAAATCTGAAATCCATTACACAATAAGGTGTAAGAGTTAATTGTTCTGAGGAATGCGTAATCATGTTATAGCCGTAGTTTTTGGCTTTAAATGGAGTTTCAATATAAGCAATAGATCCACTTCAGGAGAAAGCCTGACTTAGCCTCTATTTAACTACGAAATTAGGAGGCGATATGTGGTCTATTGGCTAGCATAACAATTAACTAAGCCTAAGATCGCGGATTCCTAGGCCGGCAGGTGGCCTAGGATTCTTTAAAGAGGTAAAAAATCCATGGTTATGCTCTCATTTGGAAGGGTCGGTAAATATCCTGATTATACCTGTACTCACAAAATTTATGGCCCCCAGTACAGTATCGTCGGTTTAGTAACATAAACAAACGAACTACGATAATAATAGGAGTCTGCTTCCATAAGTACAAAAAACTTATTTAGGAGAAAAACTGCTTATTCACCTGGGCTGCAGATATACTTAAATATTTTGTTTATCCCTTTTATTGCTAGTAAAATAATTTTTCTTTTTTCCCCGTAATTTATTTCAAATAGTGATTTTCTTTGTTATATTAGTTTTAATGGTGAAAGCCACCCAGCAACTTTGATCCCATGAGATTGGGGTTGGAACGGGTTAGTTTACAAGCCAAAGTGTCCCTTGAATATTAAATTACAGCAAGTCATGTAGCAACTACTAGAGCCTTCCTTGTAATCTATGCATGCTCCCTTCTGAGTACTACACTATGTTCACTATCTAATCTATGTTAGTTAACATAATCACGTACTATGTTACAACACTTCTCTCACTAAGGCTAAGCTATATCTTAATTATTGAGTGTGCCCTAAGAGCATTATTACGACTTCCCAATATCCTCTTATGGCATTAGGCCAACTGCGATCGTTTTTGGGTATCCTCATACCCTAAGTAAAATTTCATCCTCCCTCATGCCCTAAGTAAAATTTCATCCTCCCTCATGCCCTAAGTAAAATTTCATTCAATTCTCAATGTATTATTTACGGCTAATACACGCTAATAACAGCATATTATAACCCAGGCTCAATTAAGTTTAAAAAAAATGAAGAGTTTTCAATCCAAAGTTTAAATTTTTATTTCTAAAAAATAAATGTATTTGATGAATTAGAATCCTTTAATAAAAAACTGCCTGTTTATTTTGAAGAAACAACAAATAAAAAAATAATATAGGGATAAAAAAGGAAGACCATTCTTATTAAGACACTATAACAGAATTTATATTTAAAAAAATAAAGATAGAAAAAAAACTGGTAGATAGGGAGTAATAAATTTTGCCTTTGCAGATCAGGACACGGATCTTGAAAGAGTAGTCTACATTGCACAGGTTCGGGACTGCTATTATTTACCATCCGAACGACGTCACAACCAAAATTTGTTTATCCCTTTAAAATTCCTAGTTCCACCTGTCAGACTGCCAGCGATCTTGGGTTTAAAAACATAGTTGTTGTACTAACCCTTCACTAAGATCTTCAAACCATACCCAACATTTCACAACTAACTGAAATCCATATATCTGCAGTTCTTGTAAATGAGCGGTTCAGTTGCATTCGGTCTGTTTCTTGTACGTAGGAAAACGGAATCGTGTTATTTTCGTAGTGAATAAGTGGCCAAGTAAGGCATTGGCTTGAAAACGTGTTATTTCTTAAATTGTAACTCCATTTCAAGCCAAAGACTGTCACGATTCCTCTTCCCTCAGTACAATTAACTCATTTCGGTCAAATTTCGACTTAACCACTTATTCACCGAGATGCAGATATATTAATAAAGTAAATCAATCCAAAAAAAAAATTTTTAATATTGCATGAAACATCAGATTATTAAACGCATCAAATCCTTTCAATCCAAAGTCAAGAACCATAGGCAATGCTCCCTTCTACATTTCCAAAAAAACAGTACATGGTAGAGACTGAAATATTTCTGGAACAACAGTTGTGCAAGAAGGTGATTTGTCCGAGATCACGCAAGGTTCGTCTCCTAATTAAGGATACTCACTTTATAGAGGCCGTATGAGCCCCGGGAACACAATCGTTGTTCCTAAAAACAGTAGTCTCAACCATACCAAGACTCTTCATGAGTTGTATTGGCAAAGGGTTGTAACAACCATTTATCCAATTGCATAGGTAAATATATCATAAAAATAGCAAACATTTTTTTAAAGACATAATAATACCCTGTATAGAACCATGTATTGAAACATGTAAACCTTTAGAAAAAGGGACTTGTCCTAGAATAAATAAAGAATTTATAATTATTATTATTAAATAACAAATAAGATATCACATTTCAGTTGATAATTGTTCCCATAGCGATTGATCCCCTAATTAAGGATACTCATGTTACAGAGGCTGCCTGAGGAGGGTCTGTAGGTCCCACAGTATATATCAGTGGCTTTTAACAGATTAAATGAGTTATCTGTCACACCTTGGTTTGCACCCAAGACCTAGGCACAGAAATTTAGCCCTCCACAAACTGACCTACTACTAAAAATATACATGCATATGGAAAATGTATGCTAAAACCCAGTATCACTAATAACTTCCACACTCTATTAAAAATCCGAAAAAATAATGAACTTTTTTTTAGTTTAATTTTTTTTTGTATGCCCTACCGTATCATTAATTTTAATTATGAAATTATTAACATAACGAAGTACACCCAAAGTCTGCACGCTCAAATTATCCAGTATCACTGCATCAATTAAAATTTGCACTAATTATCTTTAGAAATTGCAAGTAAGTTTATTTAATGATGATGCCTAGGCGCGGTTGCAATTCTCGACTTTGAAACTTACTAAGGCCTTCTCATTAGGAGTTTAAAGGAATTGCTACTGGAAAAATTATCAACTCAAATCTGTCCCTCTCATATTTGTTATTTCTATTTGCAACGTTTATATTTATGGTTTCCCTGGTCGTATTGGATAAATGATTTGAATATTTAAAAAATTAATAGTAAATAAATATATAACGTAAAATTTAGAGTTTTGTGGTTTGGTTGTGCACATAATTTTTAAATTTTTGTTCTCTTGCGGAGCAGGGTCGATCAGTGTATAGGTGCTGAATTGCTGTGTAGAAGGATCTGTGTCCAACCCGGCTGTGGTGGATAAATTGTTTAATCTGATAGCAACTAGGGATACAAAGACCCTCCTTGGTCACACCCAGCCCCTATATAGTTAGAACCATTGATTGAGGGAAACACCTAGCGGTGTATCCTCACTAGAGCACTGAGTAGCCATGACGGAAATCCTGGTTCAAATCACGCTGCAGGTAGTTACTTTTATTTAGTCTGTTTGCGGCGGGAGATAGATCATATGGGATTTAGGACTCTCCTGGGGGTCACCCAGCCACTAATAAATATTATAAAAATAGGGTACCCAAAATAAGGGGGAAAACCTGGTGGTTGAGAGTGACCTAGGACAAGTCACCTCCTTGCAGAACCGTTGTCCATGAAACAGTACAGTCTCTACCATGTACTGAACCCCAGACTCGCTCAAGGGTCGTTGTGGTTACAGGTTTTTTTAGGGTTTGTTGGATAAAAAATCTTAATATTTCTGCTCGGTCTTCATAAGTTGCGAAGATATAAGGCTGTAAAAACTAATATTCGCCTAGCATTTAAATAAAGTGTTAATGTCAATGCCGACTTATCAGGGTCACCAAAATACCCTAAGAAAAAAGCGGTGGACAGCGGTCTGATGGGTTTTTATTAGATTTTTTATCTCCATAAAAAAAATTTAGTTTTCTTGGTAGGTTTCGAAAAAAAAATTTTTAATCTCAGAAGAAAAAAAATAAAACATGGCACGGTATCTTAACCTTTTTATGTAATAAAGAGAAAATAAAAATAAAGATTCACCATAAGGTTGTATAAGGAGATGATCAGCAAGCTTTATCTTCTGTTTTCCTACCTAATGATGTAACTGCTGGGTGAGCCCAAGTATTATACCTCCATTCAACCCCTTGAGTACAGTAAAATATCATTAAGTTGCAAGTGTATATAAATAAGACTATTTTCTCCATCCACATTTCATTTTATCCAGACTTATAACAAAAGCCGAGTTAATTATCGCAAAACGAACGACTAGGAAGCTATCTAGATGTCACGTACCGGTGGAAGCCTGTTATGACAAGCGTAACATATGTTATCTCCACCGAGGAGGGCCATGATGACATCTGATAAGGGAAGGGAGACATCTCCATTTGGGCTGATATCATCACTTCTACGCCTGGCCCAGATTTAGCCGAGTCCCCTCCGATGGGGTAACTTTGTATCTACCTGATATTAATTAAGGGCAATCGATTAACAAAAAAAAATTCATTAACTGATTATCATTAAGGTAAGTTGATCCGAAAAAGTATTTAAAATTTTTATGGCTGGAATTCCTCAATATGTATAGATATTAATATAATAGATTTAATATTTTATCTGCATTAAATTATTTAAACTGTTCAAAGGAACTGATAGACTCTGTGGGATCTACAGACACTCCATGGGCTTACCCAGCTCAGGTTGAGTGTTATCTCGGAAAAACCACCCTGCGAACAGAACATTCTCTACCATGTACTGAATCCAAGACCTTTCACGAATGGTAATGGTACAGTTTTCAAAAATATTTTATAGCATGAATACTTCGATATTTTCTAACCTGACAGAATTTATTTCCTATTTACACAAAAACTATTGCTGTAGATTTAGGGAAATATTGCTGTAAAAAAATTCTCTTGTTATATAATAAGGAACTCTATATCGAATTTAAGGATCAAGAAAATAAAACCTGTACCACTACAACCGATGAAAGGTCATGGGTTCAGTACATTCAGAGAAAGTACTGTTTCTAGGACAATAGTACAGGCAGGTACATAGGCATAGACTATGCTCAACCGCCAAGTTTTTCCCCAATTAAGGGTATGCAGTTTGTAGAGGCTGAGTGAGTCTTAGGAGGGTCAGCGGTCCCGACTGAAAGTTAATGTATAGAAGTGTGTGTCTGTATCATCCTGTACTTTTTGTTATTTATTATCAGCCTTAACAAATTAGTATGAACATGGGTTTAGTACATGGTAGGGGCTTCTAAACCAACGATTGTACAGGTATGTGATTTCGACGAGAGCACTGTGAACCTCCAGGTTTTTTCACCGATTTGTTGAGGTTGGATGAGCACAAGTTGGGTTTCCAGATCCCACAGATTTCATTCATGGGTGTTAACTGAACGAATAATTTATCTGCTACAGCTGGTATCGAATTTGGACCATAAGCAATCCAGTAACACAACAGCTTACCTATTTATCGGAATTAAGATAATCAAAATAAATCAGGATCTGGAAATCCCATAGGGTCGGGTTACGGTTGTTAACAGGTTAAATAATTTACCTGCCACAATATAGAATAACAAACTAATAAAAAATTGTATTAGTTTTTAATTTTTTTTGTTCCGAAACTGGCCTAAGGTAGGAAAAGTATGAACTTGAAAGTTTAAAAGTTTCCCATATATTTTTGCTTTAGTTTACCATGTCTCTGGCATATATTTTTAATTCTTATTAACTTTAAAAATGTATTTAATAATTTTAATTATTGTGCAGTAGATAGGTCGTATCTGTAATTATTTATCCTTAGAAATTTAAATTTAATACGAAATATTGTCTAAAGTGATAAATTATAAAGATAATAAGCTGGTCTTAATAAGATAAATGAATATGTTCCAACGGATGGAAACAACGAATTAAAAACAAAACAAAAAACATTTGGAATGATTAATGTGTGGACCCTGTATGATCATTAAGTATAATTCAACTCGGCATTTAGTCGGGGCTGTAGGCAATGTTCATACTGATATAAGACAAGAAATGATGAATATATTGCCAAGATTTGTTTTTAGGAACGTTCAATAACAGCAGCCGATAAATCGCCTCGACCCGGGCGATGAAAATTTGGTAGGAGCTCAAGTGAAGTAGGCGATAGGATAAGAAGAAAATTAAAATAGTTTGTCTGTATGCGGCAATAGAATAGTTTCAGACGCACTCATGAGCTTTCGCTTGATTAATTAAAGTAAATACCGAATAATTTTCTCTTCTTCCTGTCATATTCACAGCTAGAAAAATCGGACGATACAAATTGTTGAGAGATATGTTACCAGCGATGTGTTGCGCGATCGCGCGGGTTTAAACCTCCATTTTTTTTCACTTCCATTTAGATTTCATGGGCCAGTATGTGCGTATCGCGTATCGTATATTCCTCACGATATATCGCTTATCGTACATCGGCTCAGAACGGTGTCTTAAGGGTAAGTCTGTTATAAATTCAAAGTATATAATTAGGTATCATGGAACTTTAAATTTTATTTTATTTACAATCATTTGGCATTACTGAGAATAAGAAAAAAATATTGACAATTAAATTTATAACATAATCTAATTAACAAATTCTGTCATCTTACATAGTTAATTATGTATATTTTTAGGAATTAAAAAAAAATTTTTTTACCTACCATTCAATTAACAAGAACTCCTTCAAGTGCCATAGTAATAGCGAGGGATGGTTAAGGAGATTACAGAATTAGAATTCAATTTCGGCGCTTCTTTACGTTTGAAGTGCAGTCAATTTACCGAATACTTAAATTACTAAGGATCTTGAATTATTTTTTCAAAGGACGAATATTACGTTTTAAATAATTTATTTATTCCTACACCAGCATTAGAATTTTTTTTTTAAATATATTGAAAATAAGCCGGAGGAATGTCAGTAATATTAAATAAACAGTAAATTTATAATGCGTTGGTAGTGATTGCTAAATATGATGAATTTAAATGGTTGGAATTTTATTAATATACTAGGATTACTACTATTATTGTTAATATAATGCGAAAGAGATTGACAGTAAGCAGGTAGGAAATAGGTGGAATTTTTTACTCAATGGTTTTTAAACATTTTTAAAACACAATTATACTTCTTAAAGATTTTTTTTTTTTAATGTTCAGATTAATTCTAAAATCAAACTCCGGAGTTGCTCTTTGAATTTATCTCTATAGACAATATTGTGTACCTATATACAGAAATCGGACAATATTACTACCAGCTACTTCTGTCACTGAATATTTTAACGGTCTTAATTTTTGTAATATATTTTTTAAAAAGAACATTGTATAGAAAACTAGAATAGTTTTATTCTATAACATGTTTAACAATAATGTTAAATAAGCAATAGTAATAACCCTATATGAGATAGAAAACAATAAATTGGCTCTGAAGCTAAATTCAATTATATTTTATATTTTAGTTTGATTATTTATTAATATTTGGCTAATCAGACAATGCTACAGTAGGAGTAAAAGATTTTGGCTTTCCAGATATAATTGGGATAAGCCCAGCAACAGTCATAGCAAAGGCTCGGGACCACTACTTTAAGCCCCCTCCGAAGGACGGCATAACCAAGGATTGTTAATCATTATAAAACATCCAAAGCAGTGCAGTCAAACCGCAACCTTGCACTTAGGAAGATGTTATGCTATCCACTTCACCACAGGTGAATCTACTATTTTATATGGGTTTTGCTCACATAGAATATATCCAGCGCAACGCCTTGTCCAATTTTTAATGCGTTTAGTAATAATATAGTATAAATATTACGCTTTTGTCACAACTCCCTCTTCTCAGACCTTTTTTTAATACCCAGCTAAAATATTTATGGTTTTGTTTTCTATACTATATGTTGAAAGACGTAATACACCTAAACAAATGTCAGTGTCAGAAAAATTTCACACTATTGAAGTAATTTTTCATTAACTGAGTGAAATTAAGTTGAAGTTATATAAAAGCTTGATTAGGCCAGATGTCACCTACGCAGCAGAAACATTGAAGACCGCTGAAAAGCAAGCTTTGCGAGTGTTTGAGAGTCCAATAGCCCGAAGGATTTATGGAAAAGTCCTGGTTGATGGAGAATGGATAATAAGGACAAATGCTGAAATCAATGCCATTCTCGGGAACGAGGAAATCGTCAAGTTTATCAAGTCCCGAAGAATTAGTTGGCTAGGAAATGTACAACGTATGAATGATGATCAAATACCAAAAAAGATGATCCATGATAGGATTCATGCCAAAAGAAGGAAAGGACGATCTCGTAAACTCTAGTTTCAAGATGTGGAAGATGATCTAATAAAGATGAACATAAGATGCTGGAGAACAAAAGCTTTGAATCGACAGGACTGGAGGAGGATTGCAGAGGAGGCCCATCCAAGATCCATCCTGGACTGTAGAGATGTGTGAAAAAAAAAATCTTTACGTAAAACTACATGTCTGAAGTATGTTACATGTAGATATGTAAACAAAATATAAATTATAGAATATAAAAAATTATTAGTCTATACGTTTTTTTTATATTGAATTTTTAATAATGTCACAAGAAGTAAAAAAGAAAATGGATCTGCGACATTCTTAAATAAGAAAGTAATTGAAGTTCTCCCAGTGAATTATAGCCATTTTTTTTTTTTTTTTTTTAAACGGTCTCCTATTCCAATTCTTTATTTACTTACGAGAATGCAATCTACTTTGTTTATAGCATTTTTTATGAACAAATAAAATCAAACCGATATATAATTTCAATATATATTCTACTTATTCAGTAGGGATATTTAATAAGTTATCTGTTGAATAGCAAAGATAAATAGATGATTGAATGTTGCAAATAAGAAAGGCAATTTATTATTTATACTAGTATTTAAATTAACCTAGATATTATAATAAAATGGCAAATGAAACTTGTTCTGTATAGCATTATATATAAATAAAATCAAATAGGTTCATACTTTCAATACATACCTACTCAATATTTAAATTTAATAAGGATATTTAATAAGCAACCTGTTCAATAGCAACAATAAATAGACAATTGAGTATTGCAAATAAGAAAAACAAGTAATTATTACCAATAAATTCTTTTAACTCACACTTCAGTTTCCAAGATGGCGAAATTTATTTTTTTACTTTCCTCAATCTAGCCGTTATCCAAAATACACATCTTAAAACTAACATAAACTGCGGAAACTTGAACAGAATCACGGAAAACATTTTTAAGCTACACTGAATTAATATAAACAAATAATGCCGATAACATACGACACTAGAACAGCACTTTACCGTGTAACTTTCAGAGATAGACTGAAGTTACTGGAGCCAGTGAAGACTAGATAATTAGGTTACAGAAAAGGCTCGCGTTTGATTTGGCGGTTACCAGTGATGCACCCCGATCAGTGTTGCCTTTAAAAAACATTGAAATAAAATTATTTCCCTATATTTTAAATCTTAAAATTAATTAATAAATAAAGGATTATATGCTTTAATTTATTATAATGTTTATTAAAAAAAGTATTTTAGTTTATAATTTAAAAAATATTGACAGAATGTTTCGTTAACATATTATTTCTTAACAGTGCTAGGCTGAAATTTTAAAACTGAGCTTATGATTAAATATATATTAAATTTTACAATCATTTAGTAAATGTTTAATATTTAAACTAAAAAACCGACAACTTAGTTATTATAAATACATTAGTATTTATATATAATTCGATCCAATAACAAAATAATTTAAGTTAATTTACATATTTAACCAATTAATTATATATATCAAGCGTGTATTTTGGTGGTTATGTATGTATGGCCATTTAATAAGTAAAAAGTCAGTGACCTTCTGCACCGAGCAGCCACTCCTATTGGGCCTGAAGATGACCTACACAGTAGGTCGAAACGTCGGCACATATAAAATACAATAAGTTTCACTTATTTGCTGTGTTTTCTTGACTGCACCCCCAACTATTTACATCTTATTATAATAAGTAAAAAGTGATTTAAAAATGGTTTTTGACATTTCATGATCTCATACCGGCATTTAAATTAATAGAGATATTATATCGACATAGCATAGGCAACCTTTTCTTCATGCTTAAGAGATAATATTCTAAAAACATTCAATACTTGATGAATTTTTAGCTATTGAAGAAAGATGCTTTCTAAAAGAGTGGAATGTTTACGGAAAAAAGTATACAAATTCATTGAGTTTATAAATTTTGTTGAGGACTAAAGACATTTCTATTATTATCTGTTTCCTGAACCGACCTAGAGCAATATTGAACAGTTACAACTTCCGCCATTTATCTGCATGTTAATTGTAATCATGACGTGATTTCATTGTTTTCATATCTTTTATATTTATAAGTATGCTATTAAGCATATATGTGTTCTCCATGTTTCAGGCCCTAGCCTATTACAACAATAGAGTCGTTATCAGTTACGCTAGTTGTCGATTCGAGTTGAGTACAACTTTTAAGTCTTTATTCGTTTCCTTTTTAATTTACTCCAAAAATACAAATTATCATGAGCTATAGTATGGAAAAAATAATGTAATTATAAAAAAAGTGTAGATTTCGGTAATCATTTCGTCTAGAAATAAACGTTTGAAGTAATATTTCGAAGTACAGATTATATTTGTTCGTTAAAATGTTCATAAATTTTTGGAGGATATAAAAAAGGAAACGAATAAACTGTTATAACCCGGTTGTAACTCAACTCGAAGCGACAACCTGCGGAACTGCTACCAAATTGTGTTTATATTTAATTACTAAGAGGATGAGACAAGACAGATCCCCTCGGACATTGGAAGCGATACGAAGACAAGAAGAAGCAGAACTAAGAGAGCCGTTAATTAAAGCTGGGGGGTGAGGTTCGATAGAGGCGCAGTGCGCATGCGTCGCCCCCTCGCCGTGCCAGGCCGCCAATGCCGCTTAGTCTGCCGCCGGCTTCCGTCGTGTTCGTGTCATATAATACGTGTTTGAAGTTTGCGTCTTGTACGTCCTCTTAATCTTCGCAACGCTAGCCTCGTAGTCTCCCATCTGGTTAGTACTAATTCTATTCCCATTTACCTTCAATACTAAATTACATAATAAATATTTTTATCTATAAACAGCGATATTTTTACCTATAGATCGGCGGTTCCAAGCCTTTTTAGTTAAGCGAACCGCAAATATTGAAAGGAAAACTTCCGAGGCCAACGAATTATATATAAATATACACCACAAATAGACGTCTGTTCACAATTGATGTAAATGTTTAAGCATTAGTATTTCGAAATTCATACTGAAATGTTTTAATAAAAAAACAAAAATTCTTATATTTACTGATGATAAAAATTATTATGATTATATATTCCTCGCGGCCTAGCCAATATATAAATATTTAAGAACAAACTTGCATATACTGTTTAGGCTAAATCATCTACACTTCAAAACTTCCATTTCTTGGCGATGGTTGCCGGATTACACACATTTCCAATAATTTTTTTTTTTTTGCGTACTTTAAGTTACCATTTTTTCTTACTTTTGAGAATATTAGAAAAATAAATGAATGAAAAGTTATAACTTAACTCGAAGCGACAACCTGCGGAACTGATACTGATTAAATTTAAAAAGACTGAACTTATACTTAACCAATGATTTTGAGGTTTTAGGCGTATTTTTTATATAATATCGTTCAGTAGTATTTTATCTCTTGAGATATCTAATATATATACTATGTTATACTTAATATTTTCCATGTATTAAATAAGAGTATATGCACTTATTTTTGTCGCCTTTTTAACATTTATAGGAAAATATGAAAAGTACATGCACGTTATATTTCTTTATTTCGGGATCTTTAACGAGTGCCTGGCTTCGCACATGCTCGGAACTTCCATCTTACGTCCTCTCCAAAGGACGACATAACCAAGGAGTTTTTGACTTCTTTTTAACAAATCTTAGCGCCACCCGCCGGGCTACAAACCCGCAATTGGGTAAATTAGGTTGTTATGCTAGCAACCGAACCATAGGTGACCCTGGATGTTGTATTTTATTGTTGCATTGTGCATTTACTTTATTCCTATAATAACCTCAGTTATTGATTTATTGTTAAAAAGATATTAATTTATATTCCCTCTGAGTTTCAGAATGTAATCAACTGAGTAGTTGATTTTTTTATTTATAATGGAATGAATTTTTCGTCTCAAATAAAGGATATTAATTGATAAAAAATGCGATGGTAAATCATTGCAAGTATTTATTTATTTGTTTTCAATTTTAAAATATTTATTTAGGTTGTTAGCTTGTTTTGTTATATTTTTTTTTGTTAACTCTTTGTTTAGAACAGTGAACAAAATATAATAATATTAATACCTTAAAAAAAATCATATGTAATAATTTTAAACAAATTTATTAATTTTTGCTGACATTAATTTTCATATAAAATTGTTTGGAAGCACTGGTTTTTTTTTGTATTGCCACTCCACATTTTATTTGCCTTTGAAAACAAATATCAGTCAAATTCTATTGATTTTCACTGGTCCCTCAGTTAACAAATATTTATATTTCTCAATATCTTGTTATTTAATTATGCTGATAGGACAATATTATGTTAATAGCTTTTAAATGTTTGTTATTTTTACAAAAAAATTATGTCGAAATAAATAATCGCTGTGGTGGAAAATATTTTCCATTAAGTGATATAATAATTTATTTTATTTCTACTATTCAATTTTAGACGGAATATATTGCAAACCCAGCTGTATTAATAATTTTTACACTGCCTATGGTTAGAATTAAAAAAAAAAAGAATTTATGTTCTTATTGTTTCCAATATTATCACACCTTATATATGTAGTAAAAACACAATTCATAACAAATACATTATACACAATATAAAATAATTTCATAGATTTAATTTAAATTTAATTAGAATAAAATATTATCTCTATGAATTCCAAACACATCAAACCTGAAACTGTTCTTCTGTTGAAGATACATTTTTTTTTTATTTATTCGGAAATAGAATTTCAGGAATATTAATAATGGATAATGTCGTTAAACATTTGATTAATTTTCAGTTTAACTAGAAAATGTTTCAAAAATTGATTATTGATTGATAAATTGATTAGCCTGATTATGGCTAATATGTTGTATTTACGTTATTTAAAAAAAAAAAAATATATATATATATATATGTATACACGTACATATATATAATTTTTTTTTTGTTCTTTTGGTGGTGAATATTTTTAAATATTTTTACTTTGAAGAGAAAAGATTTAAAATAAAATTTATAAATCATAAAATTTCTGTTATAAATTTATTATTACTATTTATATCAGCGGTCATTTGAGGTATTCAGGGACCGGATATTTAAATATTTATTAGGGAGCAAGTTGTGCATCCTGACCTTCAGCAATTAGATTTACGATGTTTCTTGGCCAACTTTTTTCCGTCATTAATCTTGAGTAGTGTGTTATACAACATTTTAGATTGATTAAGGTTTATTACCTTCAACCTGTAAATATACCTACGTCAAATTTATATAACGCAATGTCGAATAAATTCAGTTTGGGGGTATACCTAAAAATTTTAATTTTATTTCTTGAATACGCTCAGTTGCCGTGATAAAGGTCACGGGTTCAAATCCACCTTTGACAAATAATTTATTCAATATGTTAACAGCCGGGGAAAGGTCCTGCAGGACCTAGAGACGCTGTTGGGGCTCACTCAGCCTCTAAAGCGGGTTTCCTTTTTAGAGGGAAAACCTGGCGGTTGGGCGTGATCACCGCACAACTATTGTCCTAGGAACAGTACAATCTCTACCTCGTGCTGAACCCAAGGACCATACATTGATATTAGTGGTACTTTTTTTTTTCTTCGACTTTGTTTAAAATCAGATTTAGATTATTTTCAAATCCTCAGTTTGGTATCTCCTAATAGATCATAGGGTACTGAAAATAAAACACGAAAACATATTTTTACATTCACACTTTTTTCTTTAATATATTAATAAAAACATTGGTGTAATGAAAAAATAGGAATTATATTCTATCCTGTGGGATCTGGGGCCACTCCTGGGGCTTACACGGCATCTATAAAATTGGTACCCTTAATAGAGGGGAAAACCTGACGGATGAGTGTGGTCTATGAATAATCACCTCCCTGTATAACCGTTGTACTATAAACAATACTGTCCCCACCACGTATTGAACCCAAGACCCTTCATGGTGTTATAGGTTTTTTTTTTTAATTTGTTTAATATTTAATAATTTAGAAATGATTTAAAACCTCAGCTGTATACCGTCTACACGGGTTGGTTATAGAGCACCGAAAATAAAACACGAAGATATATTTTTAGATCCACACACTTTGTTTTTTTGTGAATTTTGTTAAAATATTAGTATATTAATGAAGGCATTGCAATCATAAAAAAATAGGAATTTTATTTTCCAAATACACGTTTTTAGATCCCTAAAGTTTAAATGATTAAAACTTTTGTGTGCCAACATAAGGTAAGTTTGTCTCAAATACGAAAAGGAGTAAGAAATTGAAATTACTTATTTAAGGCAGGAGTAGGGCTGGGATATTGTAGCAACTTCATCGATAAAATCGAACTACCGTTAAGTGCCACTTTGTATAATCGATTCTTACAACATTCTGCAAATAGGCTTTAACGAGTTTGATCAAACTCATTATATAATTACTTAGTATCAATTAAGGCTTATATTCAAAGACACTCAGCAATTCAAGTCCTGATATCCCAGGTTGACTGGTTCAATACCTGTTAACAACAAAGGATTGACCCTACAGTATCTGCAAAGCCTCTTTAAAGTGGGTACCCTTGATTGGGGGATATACCTGGCTATTGAGCATTATGTGAGACAAATCACCTCCCTACACAATCGTTATCTTACACAGTATCAATCCTGGACCAAGACCCTTCATGGGTTGTACATAGCTTTACAGTTGTTTTTTAAATTATTTAACAATAATGAAGATGAACGAATATTCAATGTCGATACCACCTATTTTTGCTTACAAACTTCCACCCACGGACCACTATCCAAACCCATATCCGCCCAATCACTCTTTACGCATTCTCCCACCTACGCCTCGGTCTAATCCTCAGACCCCCCTGTCGGTACAGCGCTCATTAACTTTTTAGGAATCTGTTCATTACAAAGCCCGGCAACTTTACAGTCCTATCTTATTCCTTGTGACGCTACCACTTCAACAATATTAACCGGGTGCATGATTCGCTATTCTGAGTTGTGTCATTTCCTAAATTCTCCAGAGGTCTTTTAATTTTTAGGCCCAAATATTCTACGCAACATCTTATTTTCGAGTAACTTAAGACGCTGTTCATCCTTCAGTCTTAGTGGTCACATTTCACATCCGAATAGTTGGAAGGATCGTGGTTTTATAAATTCTTATTTTTAGATTTTGGGAAAAAAGTAATTATTAGTAACATTTATTTGTTAATTAGCATAATTTAATAGTAACTAAAATTTTCCATGGACTATTATTTCTTGTTATAAACATTTTTTTTTACTAATAAATACTTATTTTATCAATACTAAACTTCTATTGAAGCTATTAGAAACTTTATTTGTTGAAGTTGGTGCTATGAGGTACCAAGTACGTAGCAATAAATTACTTAGTTGAAGTTTTCGAAGGGTGCCCCCTCCAAGCTTTTAAAACAATCGACATAGGTCTTCGACGAAGTTGGTATATTGATGTTAGCACAAAACAAAATTAGTTTCTAAAAAACTTTTTTCCTCTTCTTAGCTTTATAAAAATCCATTTGTCTATTTCGTCTGGGATTCGAACTGAAAACAAAGTTGCTAATAGAATTTAAGAATATTCAGTCTCCATTACGGACTCTTTCTGGATTTAGGACTTTTATTCGCTATAACAGTTATTTTTTCTTCTTCGAACAATAAAAGATAAAATGAAAATAAATGAAACATGAGCTCTATTCATGACACATTCCTTTCCAGATGAAATCCCTTTCAAGTTTCTTATTGCGTTCACTCGACTGGGATAAAACTTAAGTATAGAGTTTCGAACTTTTCAACTACTTTATAAGAATTTTCATTAAAATAGTATATTCAGGCGTTTCATTAATTTAAATTAAGTAATGAGTTCTTAATGTTTTAATTAAACGATAACGATAACGAGCCACAGGAGAGTCCTAGATCCCATAGATCCATCTCCGGCCGTTGACAGATTAAATAAAAGTCTGTCAGGCTGGATTTGAAACCAGGACCTTCGGCACGCCAACTCAGCGCTCTACCACTAAGCCACTCCACACAAACAATAGCTAATAAAACTAAAAAAACAATAACCTAGGATATTTAACCTAGCCAATATGCACTTATTTTGATATTTCTTGTTCTTTTATATCTCATGATGGTTATATTAGCCATAGGTGAACCCTGTAGGATATGAAGATTCTCCTGAGACTCGCCTAGTCTTAATGAAATGGGTACCCTTAATTGTGGAAAAGCCTGGCGGTTGAGCGTTTCTGGAACAAATCACTTTCCTGCACAACCATTTTTCTAGAAACAGTACAGTCTCTACCATGCACTGAAGCCAAAACCCTTCCTGGGTTGTATTGGTACCGTTTTTTTTAAATATTTTTTTTTCTATTTTCGTATAATATATCATTATATTTATTCTCAATACTTTTTTTTTGCTTTCTTTGTTCTTCTTTATAACATTACTTCAAAGACTCTGATATGTGTTTAAAAGAAACGTAAAGCAGGGTATATTGTATATCAAACCTATCTAAGAAACTGTACTGTTCGAAACCTGCCCAAAGTAGGAAACAATAAATTGTTACAGGAAACAAAAGGAAAGGAAGTGGTAGAATATCAGTGGACTGAAGTATTGCCTCTGAATTCTTTTTTTTTTTCAATGAAACGCTTCAAGCTTAATTTGAGAAACTTGAGATCATTGGTACTGATAAAGAATTAGTTAAAAAAATATAATTTGCTATTAATTAACTAATTTAAATTCAAATGTATTGGAGATGCTGATATTGTCCGTAAATATCGACACTTTTGTTATGGAGAGTAGTTTTATTAATCATTAAATTGTTATTTTCAATACATTAATAATTTATTTAGCGATTTCTTATTTATTTAAATCAGTTAAAAGGAGAATATGAGCGTTTATAGCATTGTTAACCATAGCTGTAAGATGTGTTTAATACATATTATATAAATTTTTTAATCCCATATGTAATTTGTAATATTTTATTTTTCAACTATTATATATTTAAACAAACAATTTTTTTTCTCCAAAAAATGGGGGATGAGTAGTTATAGGTCTATTACGAACGATTTGCGAAATACGGTGTTACAGAATATATATATATATATATATATAGAAATTACGTAGAACATAATTATACTACATATTGCTTTTTTCTTTAATATTTTAGTTACTAATAATAACTATAATTATGAATCAGATTTTATACTTCATTCTTCTTTTTTTTTTTTAGTAAATATGATTTTATATACGGAAAAAATGTATTTAAAGTTTGATTTGACTTAGACCATTTTCAAAATTAGATGTCCTGTAAGTGACTTAAAGCAAGGAAAACTTAGGTTTTTTTATATTAGCAACGATACAATTAATGAAATAATATATGAATATTTTATATCATTTGATAATGTATACTTTTATGGTTATATTTATATAATAATAATAAGGGTTACTTAACTCGATTTTTTGATGCCAGTACCATTGACCACTACCCAAATCTAAATCTTAACGCAATCCTCCCACCTACGCCTCGGTCTATTAATAATAATTATTAAAACCATTTTTTATTTGTTTAGATCCAAATAGACTCCTACTACTTTCAAATATAACAGCTCATATATTATATTTCCAGATTCGGATGAAATGAGAATACATTTTACAACATATTACAATTTGTTCTCATCGATAATATTAATTATTAATTACCTCTCTTAATTTATTACAAACACCATTGATTGGGCGCCTGGTTGATTGGATGTATTTTATAATTGCTGTCACGTTGGTGTTGGATTTAAATTGGGTAAGCGTTAGGATAAACTAGCGTGTGGGTGTTCGAATTCGTCTTTCTATTTATGTCGTCGATGAATCACTACGTTACGTTGTAACTGATAATTAAATGGTTTAAAAAAATATAATATTTATTACGTTGATAAAGTTTAATTACATTATTGTAATTTTAAAATGTAAAATAAATAAATATCCTATTATAAATTTTTTTTAAAATCTTTCATAATCCTTAATTGTTTGATTTTGTTAATTCTATGAAATACTTTTCACTCAGTAGAAAAGGAATGCATAGAATAATATAAAAAAAAACCTGTACTACTACAGCCCGTGAACGGGGAGATAATGAGACAGTACTGTTTCATGGACAACGGTAGTGCAGGGAGGTGATTTGTCCTAGATCACGCTCAACCGTCAGGTTTTCCCCCATATATTGGGTACCCATTGTAAGAGGCTGGGTGAGCCCCAGAAAGGTCAAATAGGGTCCATCTCCGGTTGCCAACAGACTAAATAAAAGTCTTGCTGGCAGCGGGAATTGAACTAGGATTTTCGGCTTGGCAACTCAGTGCTCTACCAGTGAACCCCTCCACTCCCCCAAGAGTACATAGAATGGAATAAAAAAATATTTTTATTCTGGGACCAGGTCCCTTAAGAATAACATATGTCGTCAAAATTTAATAAATATACATCTGACCAAAGGGCTATAATACAATTACATTATAATACAAAGATTTATTTAGTCTGTTTGCAGCCGGAGATGGATCATACAGGATCTAGGACCCTCCTGGGGCCCACCCAGCCTCTATAAAATATTATAAAAATAGGGTACCCATAATAAGGGGGAAAACCTGGCGGTTGAGCGTGACCTAGAACAAGTCACCTCCTTGCAGAACCGTTGTCCATGAAACAGTACAGTCTCAACCATGTACTGAACCCCCAGACTCATTCACGGGTCGTAGTGGTACAGGTTTTTTTTTTTTATAATACAAAGTACATTATAATACAATATTTACATAAGAACATGAAAACTAATATAAACTTAAATGGTATGTTCTGATAGAAAAAAACCCTATAAAATATTGTAAAATATGTTGTTAAAAAAAAAAGAAGCATAGACTCTGTCTACGTAACACGTACAGACTTTTTTTAAAATTTCTTTTCGGCAAGAAATGTATCACTGATAATTTTACTTTTAATAATTAAAAGTTTGCATTTATAATTATCTAAAGAGCCCTAGGTCGCGGGATCGATGACCATGGGGTTTTTTAAAGGGAGTAAAAATCCTTAGTTAAGCCGTTGGGTGGGACGTAAATTGAGGATCCCAAGCTTATTAAAGATCCCTATCCTGATTTACATGGATAGGCAAAATCTAGGACTCTCGCTGTAGCATCGTCCGATTAGTCATAGTAGCACAAAGTGACGTCAAATAAACATACAACGAACTGATTAATTCCGGCAAGATAGGTGTTGCTAAAGCAAAATCCGAGGTAATAAAAATTTGTATAGGATAATTAACTGAAGCAATGTCATTTTAACAATGTTCATTATCTACAAATAACGGATTTCTCTCACTCGAAATTCAAATATAATTTTTTAGTGTATTTTATTTAGTTTTCCCCTCATTGTCGAAACTATGCCATTGCGGAAAATGAAAAAAAAATGTCTAAAGTTATCATTCTATCTTTTGTAGTTTCGGATTTCTCAATTTCATTATTACTTATTTATTGGTTGTTATATAAAATTATTATGATTATTGGATTATATATAACTATTGGATTATAATAATATATATTATATTATTATTATTGGATATATTATTATTATGGTGGTTAGAGAACAGTAAATCCATCGTAGTAATAATTTTAAAATATTATTATTATTACCTGTACCACTAGAATCCATAGTCTTGGATTCAACACGCTGCAGGGACTTGACTGTTTCTCGGACAGCGTTGGCAGGGAGGTGATTTGTCTAAGACCACGCTCAACCGCCAGGTTTTTCCCTCAAGGGTTCTCTCTTTATAGAGGCTGGGTGAGTACATACACATTGAGGAGGGTCTCCAGTTCTCACTGGGATCATCTCCGGATGTTAACAGATTAAACGAATTATCTGCCAAAGCCGGATTTGAACCTGGAAAATTCTGAACGGAAGCTCAACGCTCTACCACAGAGCCATTCCACTCTCCAATATAATTTTAAATTAAAAATTATAATTCGCTACTTGTAGGAGAAAATGAATTTTATTATTTATAAAATAGATATATTTATAATAACTATGTGACTAAATAGATGAATAAATGTGTGATTAAATTGTGACTACTATTTATTAGCGCTATTAAATCCGTAAATAAATAATTAATAATTCTCATAATTTATAATCGTCTGCTAATTATTTGCTAGTACTTTACTACTAGCCTTTAAGCTGATTAACGATCTAGTGAATGCTTGTCTTCTTATACTGAGGACCAACGCTGTATTCATTATGTGTGGGGATGTAGGCTGCATTGTTTTCCCAACCCCAACTGTACAGCCATATTTTTCATTACTTCATTTAGAGCATTCCTGTTTTGTGATGGAAATAAAAACTGATTTCATTTTCTTCTTTTATGTGAGTTTTGCTTGGTTTTAAAACAACCTTCTTGGCAGTATAGTTCAGTTTTTCATAACCATTTAATTACACGATGATATTATCTCTAATAGTATTTAAAAAAAAAATGCATTGCAACCCAGGAAGGGTTAGTTTCTAGGACAACGGTTTTGCAGGGGGGTGATTTGTCCACTACTCTCGACCCCGAGGTTTTTCACCCAATTAATAGTAGTCACTTTGTAGAGGCTGGGTGAGCCCTAAGAGGCTTCTCAGAAACGATTCAACCACGGCTGTTAACAGATTAAAAAATGTATCTACCACAACCGAGTTTGAACCTGGCACCTTCGGCATAGCAACTCGTCGTTCTACCGACTGAGCTTACCCCTAATTGTATTATTTTAGATAATAATTAATTTTTAATGAACTCGATAGATTTATAAATAGAATTTAAAATGAATTTCCCAAAGAAGATAAGTAATTTCATAGGACAAATGACTTCCCAAACATCTTCAGAAACTATTGTTATTTTTAAAAAAGAACTAATTTTTAATGATTATTGAATTTTTTAACGTGTTTAAACTAATATGAATGCTGCATTAATTATTAAATTAATAATACTTTACACCCCCCATACACCATACAACACCTTACTCGAATTTTTTTTTTAAATTGTATTAATTGATATTTACAACTATAATAATATTACAACAAGTAATATGAAATATGACATGAAAAACACTTTTGGAGAAACTACCCATCGGTAGCACTCCAATAAAGTTCTATAGAAGAATATCTAGAGGCCATCTTCTTTTCAGACGCCTCGGAGGTTTATCAGGAATAGATAGATAGATAGATAGATAGATATAAAATGCTCTTTATTAAATTATTTACAACTGTTCTTTTTTAATTTTATTTTTCACATTAGCAACCTCAGCATGGTACTTATACCGTCTGCCGGGAGTTTGATTAAACTACTAAACAACAATGAAAACCAAAAAATAAATCAAATTTCTTTTTGACATTAATAATTAAATTCTGAAATTAAAAAATGTCTATAACGACCTGCATTACTTACAAAATTATATAAACCTATAAAATTCTCTCCATTCAGAATATCTATTAATTTTTGTTTTGATATCCGCTCATATTTTAAGAATTTTTTTCTATACAATTTTAAGACGGGACACACTGCCAGGAAGTGAAAACTGTTTTCAATTTCTTTCAGATTACACAGTGAGCATAGCTGTATATTTTGCGAATCAATTTCAAATGGTTTGTAATTTAGATTCAGAAGTTCCCCTCTACACTTCATAACTACGCTCATTTTTTTTGTTGCTTTAAAATGTCTATGGTAATCTATTGTTTTATTTAATGAGCTATAGAGGCCGTGGTGTGTGCCCTCTGCTGCTTTTGCATGGCAAACTTGGATAAAATAATCTTTGTACAGCTCCAACATTTTGAACATTTCTCCCTCCCAAGTATCCACGGAGTTTAAAGTTAAATCCAGTCTATAATTTATTTTTTTTGCAATTTCCCCCCACTCTTTAAACCATGATATGTTTTGTTTTATTATTTCTCTTGCTATAACTGTACATAGCCTATTTTCTTTATAATCTAGTATTTTTAAAATATAATTTATCAGGAATAGTATGGGAAGCAAGTTGAGAGACCAGCGGATTCAAGTGTGTATGGAGCTTGTCATGGAAGGATAGGTATCTTGTGGGCCAAATCAGCAACATATGGGATATTAAGATCATGATGGATACATAATAAGGAGCATTGAGGAATTTATAAAGGATTTTGGATTGTACGGATTGGATACGAGATGAATTGGATGGTTCAGTAGAGCCCCAAAGCTCAACTCCGTATTTCCAAACAGGCCTGATAACTGTCATATAAATGAGTCTTTTGTAATTAATTGGGAGCATAGAGCGTTTGTCCAGTAAATGTTGAAGTAGGCGAAAACGTCTAGCAGTTTCATGTCTTTTCAGTCTTGTATGAGGATTCCAAGTGAGACGTTTGTCCAGATGGAGTCCTAGGTAATGTATCTGTTCGACAGGGTTGAGTGGAATATTATTAAAAAATACAGTAGGGCAGGAATTCGTAGGTTTACGACGAAGGGTGAAGGTAATTTGATTGGATTTGTTAGGATATATTTTAATTCTCCAGTTTTGACACCATTCCTGAAGGTTTGAGATATGGGATTGAAGAGATTGGGATGAAACAAATGGGATAATAAGGAAGTAAGTAGAAGGTAAGAATTTACAGAGTTTGTACAGCAGACCCGGGTGCTAGACTCGATCAAAGAAAAATATTTAATTTAGGAAATTGCTTTTTCTACTATTCTGTTTTTGTGACGTATACCCCATTGCATTAAGAGTTTTTACTAGAAACGTTTATTAGAAGTTTATGTTTTTTTATGGGGGTTGCGATAAAGCTAAATTTTTAATGACCCTGTGCTTTTAACATAGAATTATAAAATGATTTTTTTTTATGTATGTATTTTTCTCTTAATTTACTGAAAATTATAAAATTCTAATTATTCATATACAGCTTCAGGATAAACCCATGGACATAATAAAACGATATAAAACCTTTAGATAATTTTTTTACAAAAAAAAATCTGTATCTACAACCCATAACGGATCTTGTGTTCAGTACATGGTAGAGTACTATTTCTAGAACCAGTTTAGTCCTTACAATTAAGGGTACCAACTTTATAGAGGCTGGGTGTGCCCCAGGAAAGTCTGCATATCCCACATATCCATCCTTCCTTGTCTGTTAACCCAGAACCCTAGCATACCAACTTGGCTCACTATACCCTATTTTGAGTTACTCCCCTTTCTTAATTAAAAAAAAATACTTTGCATCCATAAAAGAAAGACAAAATTAAAGAAAAATATTAAATATAGTTATGATATGTTATAAATATATTTAATATTTAACATTAAAAGACTATAATCCATCATCAAAAAATTCACTCTAGATAATTAAGATATATTTTTTTAATAAATTTTAATTATTTCAAATTAATTGTTTTGGCGATTGATATATAGTTTTTTTTAATTTATTTAGTATAAATATACCCTATTTATTCATATATTTATTTTATTTGATAATGATAATTTATCACAGTAGCTTATAAAATAGGAAGGCATATTGATTGCTAGTATCTATTCTTGTGCTTAGTGACCTTTCCAAAGTGTTAAATGTGATGTGACTAAGCCGTTCTATTACTGTTGTATTCTATATTTGTTTATATAATTTGTTATTTATCCATACGCATAACAAACTAAACATTTATTTAAATTCATTAGAAACGGTAATCAGTTATAATGTAATTTTTATGAAAAGTTTAAATAATATTTTTCAGTTGAAGCTTGAACGTAAATAAAAATAAAAAAAAACGGAAAGAGAAAAAAATCAAAGAAAGTTGCTAAGGCACTTAAATGTAATGTAATATATTAAAAAACTCATTAGTTTACTGGGTTTAATTAGGAATTATTTCATTTTCGTGGAAATTACTTTTGGATGGATAATAAGAATATAAATAAACATTTTTTTTTTTTATTAATTGTTATTTTGATGGTGATTATTTTTGTTTTAATGAGAAAAGATTTGTCCTGGCCGGGATTCGAACCCGGGTTGTCTGCATCTCCGGTGCAGTGCCCTAAACCACTGAGCTACCACGGGTTGTATCCAAGTCAGACAAATCCGTTCTCTTCACCGATCCTATATCCCCATGTTCTCGCAATTTTTGCGATCACCCACAAGGTCCCGGGTTCAAGTGGGTATCCAAAATAGGGAAAAACCATGCGGTTGAGCGTGACCAAGGGTAAATCGGCTCGATGCGCTACAGTTGTTCTAGAAACAGCACAGTCTCTACCACATACTCAATCCAAAACTCTCCACGAGTTGTATTTGTACAGGGTTTTTTTTTATCCAACGATTTAAACAAATTCTAGTTATGATTTAATATTATTTAGCGACGAGTATATAATTATTGAATTATACTAATTAATAGAACCAATGGCTAACGTATTCCGTCCAACTTTTATGAAATACATAATATAATAACATTCTTACACATATCTTCAATTATACAGTTCTTTATCTATAAAATTATTTTAGGAATCAAACAGTGACGACGAGAGGAAATGCACCGAAAAGATCGTAAATAACTAACATAAAAAGGACAAAAACATTTTTTTTCTAAAACCTTAAAAGTTTTGTGATTTTACTGTTCACTATGCAGGAGTGTATGAGTTCATATGTAATTTATTCTGAGTATTTTTTTTATAATGTCATTACTTTTAAAATGAGATGTTTTAGTTATTTTTTGTTGTTATTAATGATGTTTTTAGTTATTAATATATTTTAATTTGCTGTTCATTTCAATATATAATTGTTATGTTTCTATTTGTATGACATTAAATAAACTAAAAAAAAAATACCTCTATTAACCCCATCAACAACAAAAACAATATTTTATTATATTAGTTTCATAATAAATGACCATATAACCTTACAATAATATTTGTAAATAAACTAAAAATAAGAAGTAAAATATAAAGTTTTTATTAATGAGAAGCGAGGGATCGTTGACTGGATGATGTAAGGAAGAAAATAGTTGGGGGTGCAGTCAATTAAAACACTAAATAAGTGGATACTTATTTTAATTAAGTGCCGACGTTTCGACCCACTTTGTGGGTCATCTTCAGGGCTAAGGACGCTTGCAGAAGCACGAGGGGCTAAGAAGAGAATACATTTTGAGGTCGTAATCAGAACGATTCATAATCACTGTAGAGTTGCCTTTATCTGCCTTGGTGACAATCAGGTCGTCATGGGATTTGAGGAAAGAACGTGTGAGTGATAGGTCCTTGAAGAAATGTGGGGAGAAATTAGAAGGGGTGGAGTGGGGGTGTTGAAGGAAATTAGAAATGATATTGGCTAGGGAGACACGTGATAGATCTAGAGGAACAGGTGAACGGTGGAGGAGGGGGTCATTGTGAATATATTCTAAGTCGGTCAAAAGATCAGGAATAATTTTTTTGAAGGAAGAGGAGGGTGCAGCAAAGTTGGGTCCTAAGGATAGAATGTTGTGGACATGGGTGGGGATGTTGGTGGTAGAGATATTGTGTACCCAGGTTATATCTCCTTTGGGGTAAATTTTGGAGGTAAGTGATTTTTGGTAAAGGGTATTAAATTTGGAGATGAGGTGGAGTTTTTTACGTGACCTTGTTGTAGAGAATGTGGATTCTAATAGGGTGGATAGGTTATGCATGTGGTAATGGGTAAGGTGACTAGTTAAAAATTGGGTGAGGGAAGAAATACGAAGGTTCAAAGAATGGATATGTTGTATATTCTCCCTTATTTTTAGATTCAACAAAGATTTTTTAAATTTTAATGAGAAATTATGTAAAGTGGGGTATAGGGAATTTGATGTGGTGACATGATTCAGGGTGTTGGTTATAAAATTTGGAAAAAGGGAGTTTGATCGACATTTAAGGAGGAAAATGCGATGTTCTACGTGATGAGCTAAGTGTTTGTGTAGGGCGCAAAGGTGGTTGATGTGGGATTTTAGGTTAGGAACTGAAGATTTAATTGAGGAGAAGGATAAGTTAAGAGGGGGAGTGTTAGAGATAAAATGTGGAGAGGCAGTTCCATCATAGTTGAAAACATTAAGGCGGTTGGAAGTAATATCGTTAGAAGAGCGAGTAGGAGAGCGAAGTTGAGGAGAAGAGGTAGATGAAAGATGTAATCTTGAAGAAGAGTGATGTTGTGGTGAGGGCGACGAAGCCAGGTGATGGTTAGAAGAAGAAGAGAAACTAGAAGAGCGGTGTAGTGGCGAGGAGGTAGAATTCCGGTGATTTCTTGATGAAGAAAGAGCTTGATGCAGAGGTCTGGGTGTAGTAGAAGGAGTAGCGAGAAAAGACCCCTCGTGCTTCTGCAAGCGTCCTTAGCCCTGAAGATGACCCACAAAGTGGGTCGAAACGTCGGCACTTAATTAAAATAAGTATCCACTTATTTAAAGTTTTTATTAATTCAATAATTGTTAAAGATGGGAGTTGGCATGTATAATATGTACAAACTGCTTACGTAACACTACGTGATATATTGCAATACGTAAACATATATTAACCTATTATATATTATGTATTTTTCTATTGATTATTATTTATTTTTCGTTATTTAAATTTATAAATATATAGCAGAGATGAATCGGAAATTTTCAGAAATTATTAGTGGCTAATAATTCTGCAATTAGTGCAGAAAATTCCTTAATTTTCTAATCGGCTTTGAGGTTTAGACGAATACAAATGACTTTCCCATTTTCCAGTCTGAGAAAGTTATTTGCCTAGAACCCAGCTTAGACCAAACTCATTACTTTGAATATAACAGTTCGAAGCAAGGTAGGGAATTGAACTGTTTAGAATAGATTCATTATTCTGCTAATGATTTTACTAAGTGAATTTTCATCCAGTAAGTTCTATTCAGGAAAGTTTTCTTCAGTATAATAGTATAAATCGAAATATATTTTTATGAATTATCTGTGAGGCAAAAATGTTTTATGATTTAAAAAAAAAAAAAAAAAAGTGTTATAAAATATGTATTATGAGGCTGCTTCAAGTTTGTAAGAGAAAAAAAATGTCTCTCTACCCACTAAGGTCTTCTAAAATATTCATAACATATCTAGCTGCGAAGTTATTTTTATAAAAAAACTTCCTGGAACGCCATAGTTATGGGTTCCAGGCATTATTCTTAAAAACACTGGAGACATTAGTAATTAATAGTATAATTTAACATGTATCATTAGTGTTAATTTTTTCGAACTCAGTACTAAAATTAGTTAAACATTATCATTTTTGAACATAAGTTATTAATGCCTATCAGTTCGCACTAAAGTCTAATGCCCACCACAGTGACATATTTAATTAAAATTAAGTATTTTAATTAAAAAACCTTCAATAAATTAAGCCAAAAAAACTATTTATTAAAAATGTTTATATATTTGTCTTTAGTAATTTACTATTAACTAACACTGAAAACAATAATTAAAAAAATTACAATTATTTAATCACACATAAATTTATTGTAAAATATATTTAATTTATAAGTTAATATAATATAATTAATAAATAAATTTCTTTCTACTGTAAGATAATCGCAATATTTGGTCTCATGGATTTAAAAAATAAAATAATCATTGAAATATTAATCATATTTATCATTATATATAATGGTAAAAAATAAAATAAAATAGTATCTCTCAGAAATCATTTATCGGGGTTTGTTTAATCAGTTATTAAACAAATAACTCATTAAACAGACCAAACACTCTCATAAATTACATTTAAATTTTTTATTACATTTAATTGTGTGTTTTTGTCTTATTCCTTTTTTTTTTTTTATTACCTGTTTAAAATGAACAGGATACACTTAGGAAATAGCCATCTTAAAAGAAGAAGCTGTACAATACTTCATAATATTTCATAACAATTCCTTCATATTTCAATTTCATAATAACGATGAAATTAAATGAACAGGTCATAAAATGAATTTTGGCTAGGATATCCATTAATGTGAATAAGGAGGTAGGTGTTATCAGTATGTTAATTATCATTGTTCAGGTTACAAACAATGGCTGATAGCAGTCCCTCCAGACCGGCTAATATCCAAGTACCCTCTATGTATTTATAGCGGGCGAATTTATTTTCGCTTTAAACTTGGTGTATTCTCCAATTTCTTCCGGATTTATGAATATATTTCATTTATGATGCTCTCAAGGTCAAAAACATTTTCTTCAATAGAAGCTTGTGTTTAATTACTTACTGCAATATTTCTGCAGAATAAGCAGCGTTGAGGACATCCCGAATACCTCTCATTTTACATTATTATAACAGGGCGTAGAGTAATAAAGCAGAGAAGAACAGATGTAGGGGTGGAGAACCGAGGAGGGATAAATGGTCCAGCGAACAGAAACCAATTACCAACTGGGAAGGGAGAGATTCACGTTATGGCTTTAAATATAATTTTAAAATTAAAATATAAATACAACGGTTCAGTTATACCATAAAATTGTGAAAATAAATAACAATATTTTTCAAAATAATTAAATTATGAGTTACAAGTACAAAAAAGTAGTATCTGTACAAGCCAGTAATGGTATTGGCTTCAGTGCATAGTAGAGACTGTTTCTAAGCCAATTGTTGTGGAAGTCGATTATTTCGCCAAGTTCACGCTCCACTCCCAATTAATGAGAACCTATATTATTGAGGCTGGGTGAACCCCACGTTGGTTTTTATATCCCACTGAGTCGATTCATCACTGTATATCATTTATCTGCTACAACCGGTTTTGTACTCGCGGCATAGACGTCTGAAACCCAACACCCAAACTACTGAGCTGCCCTGCTCATGTAATGAAAATAAAAGAAAGTTCTTAAATCCGCTTGCAGCTTATAATTACATATTAAGATTTTAGGAGAAACCAAAAAAAAAAAAAAAAATTATACTCGTATTTACTGAAATTTTATTATTCCTGTTAGATTTTTACTTAGACAGATCTTTATTTTTGTATTACAAACTCTTTTTAAAAAAATAATTTATTCATTGAAATTTACAACTGTATTAACAATGCAACAAGGAAATTGCAGGAATGGTGCATAATGGCATGAATAAAGACAAGTAGAGAAACTAACTGAGTGGCAATACTCAAATAACAAGTTCAACTTCGAAGGTCACGAGGCCATCTTCTTTTGAGAAGCCTAGTAGGATTATCAGGAATTGAAGCGGTTGCCAGGTTTGAAACTGGTGGGTTTGAGTAGGAATAAAGGTTGTCATGAAAGGATTGATATAGGATTCGGACCAAATCAGCAACAAGGGGGACATTAAGGTCATTATGAATTACTTCGTTCGTAACAAAGGAGTATTATTAACTCAAAGTATTAAAAAATACCTTTTTATTCGAGTTCAAATCATGTTTCAAACCATATAAATGTTTTTATCATTGTAGCTTTAATTATTGTTCTAGAGATCGGGTTAGCGCAGTGGTAGAGCACTGATTTAACGTGCCGAAGGTGGAAATCCGGCTCTGGCGGATAACTATTAACCTGGACAGGAGACCCTCCTGTGGCTTACCTACCCTCTATAAAGTGGGTACTTTTAATGGGGGGGATCAAGTTTACTTTTAATGTACTTTTAACGGGAAAGCAAAGATTCCTTCTCCTTTGAAAAGCAAAGATTTCTTTTCAAATAAAAATATTTAAAAATATACGATCAATAACAAATAAAATAAAATAAATTATAATAATATATATGACGTATGTCAACAAGATCCAAATTAAAATAATGTTCAACATTCTTCCCCTCGTATACATCGCAAATTGCGAGAACGCTGGGACATGGGATCAGTGAAAAAAAAGGATATGTCTATGACCGAGAGGCGAACCAGGATAGCTCAATTGGCTGAGCTCCAGGCTAGTGACCTGGGTGACCCGGGTTCGAGTCCCGGTCCTGGGCATTTCTTTTCTTTTCAAATAAAAATATTTAAAACTTAACACTTATAAATATAACTTTAATGATCCTTGAATCAGCATTATTTTATTACCTATTCAGGCTAGAAAAAAGGGACGCGATCAGAATTTCCCTAGCAGCATGAAGGAAATAAAGGTTATGGAATGTGGCGTCTATAAAGTGAGTATAGGAGTAAAAATCGGGCGGTTGAGCGTAATCTCGGACAAATCACCTACCTGCGCAACCTAGAAACAGTACAGTCTCTACTCCATGTACTGGACCCAAGACCCTTCATGGGTTGTAGTGGTATAGGTTTTAGGTTTTTATCGTGATCAGTCGTAGCCCCTTTTGCCATCAAAGGGAAGTATATTTAAATTTTTTTTTTATTGTTGAGGTTTTCCGACTTGCACTCTCATCAAGGAGGGTGGCGGGAGGGTCATTTCATCTTGCGCTTTTTAAAAACAAAACTTTTTTTTTTCTATAAAGGAGTCGGAGAAGCGCTCCTTCAGAGATAGAAGTTGGCGGAGTACACCACTTATCCCCTAATGCTTTTTCATCACGGTGTTTAATATTGAAAAGGCTCTAGGCCGAGGGATGGAAACATATAAAAAGGGAGAGAAAGCAAAATAAAATAATGAAGAGAAAGAGATAAAGCGCTGAATACGGATACCGCGGCGAAGGGGAGGGAGGGGAGGTTTAAATAAAACAAGGGTGAGGATAAAAACCGACACCCCCCTTCAGCTGTTATCGTACGGGCATCAGTGCCATCTGGGAGGAGCTCTGTCCGTATATATAGGCCCCCCCCCCTCTCTCTCTCTCTCTCAATCGTGTTATTCTCATAGTGGATAAAGGGTTAAGTAGCCATTGGCTAGAAAAGGAGTTATTGTTTATATTACAACTCCATTTCAAGGCAAAAACTACGATAATGACACGATTCTGCTTCCCTCAGTGCAATTAACTCATTTTGGACAAAATTTGATTTAACCACTTATTCACCGGGGCCTTTACACACAAATCGGGGATCATGCATTAGAATAAAAAGGTGGCAGTTGAAAAATTAGCTCCCTTCACATCCGTTGGCTTAGAAAATATACGTTATTTACCATTTAATGAGCCCAAGACCCAAGAGTCCATTCCCTTGATACATTTTTTTAATTTTAAAATCCAAATAGCAATACACCCAATTCCTAAAAGAAAGAAGGTATATCTACAGTTTTAAATAGGTTTCAAATATATCGATTTTGTTGTCTAATTCATTACTACCCTGTCATATGACTACACTACGACGAGTACGAGAATAAAACACATAAAAGCGCTTAAGAGCGCCATCGATTTTTCTCAAATACTCTACAGAACGCTATGTTAACAAGCGTTTGCATTTTATTTTAATCCCCGAGAGATTATTAATAATAAAATATGTTTATTGATTATCATTGTTATCATAGTTGTGTATGGACATATTTACATGTTGCGAATTTACAGAGACACTCGTGGAACTTCTTGAGAGGTTGTTAAGCATTCCGATGACAGGTCCACTAACGATGACGTCACACTTGTACTTCTAACCTTTACGAGTTGGAGTTTACTCAACACCAATTAGAAGTTAACTCATCTGATGAAGCTATAAAGTGAGCGTAATATTTCAAAATATTTACCTTCTGTCTTATGGTTTGTTTATTCAATTAAAGCCACTTCATGCTAATTGGGCTCGATGGTACAGGAGGGATCCTAAATTTGGCCTGTCAAGGTATAAACAGGATAGGGATCTTTATTGAGTAGCCAACACCGAATAGGCACGGGATCACCATTTTATGTCCTCTATGAAGTACTACATAAGGCTGATCGGACGATGCAATGGGGGGGGGGGGGTTCTTAAATTTCACCTATCCAGATATAATTAGTCTGGGATCTTAACGAGTGCCTGACACTGCCATTTTACGTCCCCTTCGAAGGACGAAATAACTAAGTATGTTTTTACTCCCTATGAAAAATCCTAAGGCCACCTGCCGTCCTGCAAACCCGCGACCTCGGTCACTGTTTATTTAATTAACTAATTCAGGAGGTTTTAATGAAACTGTGTATCATTATTACGTAATCCAGTAAGTGATGTTTTGGGCGATGACCTCATCATTTTAAGAATCAGAATTGTTCAACTTAATAGGAAGTCTATTATTAATCTATTGTCGGTCATTCAGAATTGATCAGAGATTAAAAAAATAGTGTGTATGGGGGATATAGTGATTTCCGTTCCCTTGATATATTTTTTAATTTTTTAAATTCCCACAAGCAATGAACCCAATTCCTAAAAGAAAGAAAGTATATCTACAGTTTTAATAAGCTTTCAAAATTATCGATTGTTATCATCTAATTCATTACAAATCTGTCTGATGACTTTACTACGAAGGGTACCAGAATACTTTTTAAAAATACTTTTTTTTTTTTTAATCTCTAACAGCTCTTACTCTATACTCCAATAACATATCCTTGCTTTTTAGGGTTGGTGGAAGTGTGAACTATGATTATAAACACTACTAAAATAGTTTGGTAATTTTTATCATAAAACTAACTTTACGCTGATATGGCTAATCGGACGATGCTACAGTGGTAGTCATTTCAGGATAGGGATCGTTAAAGAGTACTAGACAATGTACAGGCACGGCATCGCCATTTTACGCCCCCTCCGACGGCATATCAAGGATTTTTTACTCCCTTTAAAAATCCTAACGCCACCTGCCGGTATACGAACCCGTAACTTTGGACGTAGATAGATGTTATGCTACTTTACTATAAATGCTATGTTACTACACCACTGGTCACCCCTCTTTTTCTCTAGTTTCTCCCTGATTACAACTAACATAAACTTACTTTATAAATACTTTTATTTGAAAAGAAAAGATATGTCCAGGACCGGGACTCTAACTCGGGTCGCCCAGATCGCTAGTCTGGAACTCTACCAATTGAGCTATCCTGGCTCCATCAGGCTCGCTCCCAGGTCATGGCCACATGCTTTCTTTTCACTGATCCTATATCTCCGCGTTCTCACAATTTGCGATGTATTCGAGGGGAAGAATGTTCTTTGAACATTTATTTAATTTGGATCTTGGATTTTATTTGTTATTGATTTTATTAATTTTTAAATATTTAAATATATTTATTTGAAAAGAAAAGATATGTCCAGGACCGCGACTCGAATTATTTAAAAATTAATAAAATCAATAACTAATAAAATAACATAAATTAAACTTACTTTAGTTTGTTATAGAAGTATTTCAGTTTTATTTTTCATAAAGTTTAAACTATACTTATTTACTAAATAAATGATACAATTATCCCTGAGATGTCAGTTGAACTGGCCAGTTTAAGAACAGGAACATCGCACTTTTGCCCTTAAAGGAACAGATCTTAAATTGGATAGGACAGACATGTGATCTTCCCAGTGACAAATTGCTCTCTCTATTCGTTATGACTGTCTTCTGTAGACGTCTCCATCTCCCCATAACGCCATTAATATTGCGTTAATAGAGAGAAGAGGAAAATAAAACATGTTTTTTATAATTTGGTCTTATTAAGGGCATATCGTTTTTGTAATATATATTTCACTTATTATATATATATATATATAATGTTTGGTTCTTGAGTTTCAGTCAGTTCTTTTAACTTCTTTAGGCGACGTTTCGAGACTAGGTTAGTCCCATACTCATGCCTTAACAGTGAAAAAATGAGCTTTTAGTAAAACCATTAAATAGCACACTAAAATAAATAAAAAATGACCCGTGTAAGTTGTAATGGATAGGGTGTACTTACAAGTCCCACATAATTAATAGTTTATCATCAATCAGTTACTTCGCAATATATCATAAAATGTTTATATTGCAATAGCTATGATCAACGAGTAAGTGATCTATTTTTAGGAACATCAGTTTTATTTAATTGTTGAAACATATTACATTATTTTGATTATTATTCCATTAAGAATTAATTAAATTTGCATAACACGAGCTTAGATCTTGAACATCCAATTTTTTGTTTACAGCGCGATTTATATATATATATATATATATATATATATATATATTATGTTTTGGTTCTTGAGTTTCAGGCAGTTCTTTAAACTTACTGAAACTCAAGAACCAAACATAATATTTCCATAACAGTCAAGATAAGTAAAAACCAATATAAATATATTTATTGGAGCTAACTCGTATTTTATGTTCATTTGTTTTTAATTTTAATTTATTTATTAAGTTGCCATTGTATTCTATTCTAAGACATTATAGTACATATTTTAATAATAACATAAATGTCTTAACAGTATCAATAAGTTTAAATAATTAGGAGAAGTTATAACCCTAAATGAAATATATAACGGAGTAATTTAATATGAAAAAATGCAAGTTTTTTTCATAATTGTATGCATATATATTAAAAAACGCTTGTCTATAAAACTGAAAGACGTTATAAAACAGTAATTACCTCAACTTACGGCCTTTACGGCTCTGAATGTTATTTGTCTATTAAAGAATTATTTCGATTAGAAAAGATAGATCAAGAATCACAGCTGATCAGCAACATAAACTTACTAGGAGATAATGAGCAGTTAGATCCAGATATAAATGGTGCTATGGCTAATCGGACGATGCTACAGTGGGAGTCCTAACTTTGATCAGGATAGGGATCTTTAACGAGTACCTGACATCGCAAAGTATAGGGAATCCCCATTTTACGTCCCTTACAAAGAAGGGTATAAGCGAGGATTTTTTACACCCTTCTGAGCCTTCTGTTTGATCTTGGGGATAGAAGGTTTTTATATTAACCACTAAACAATAGGTGACCCCAGAATAGATGGGAATAGACATACTAAATAAATATTATTTTTTTGTAAAAGATAATCCAAACCTAAATGGTAAAGAAGTTTATAAAGATACAGAATATGAACAACTAAATATGTCGTCGAAGACTTAAAAAAAAAAATTACGTATAAGTTCCGAAGTCTGAAGGTTCAAATCCGAGTACGAAAGATAAAAAATTTAATCTGTAGCAGCCACGGTTGGATTGTGAATTCCCCTGACCCTACACACATACTCTATGCGGGTTCCCTCAATTAAGGGGAAAACCTGGTGATTGAGCGTGATCATTGGCAAACACCTCCCAGCACCTCGGTATCTTAGAAACATTGAGTCTCTACCAAGTACTGAACCCAAGACCCTTCATGGATTGTGGTTGAGGTTCAGAAGTCTATAAAATAAATACTTATATATCTGTCTAAAATCTTTTAGAATTCATAAATATTATCTTATAATTGATTGTTTGTTTATTTAAATTACTTTTATGCTGCTATGGCTAATATGACGCTGCTATAGTGGGAGTATTAAAGTTTGCCACTCCAGGTTTAATTAGAATAGGGGCTTTTAACGAGTGCCTGAAGGACGGTATAACCAAGGATTTTAATCACTTTATAAAATCCTTGGGGCTCCTGCAGGGCTACGTACCCGCTATATTGTGTATAGTAGGTTATTATGCTAACGTCTAGCACAGACTAGACTCCATATTATGATTGAACCACTGAGTGGAAAAAGAGAATAACTTTTAAATAAATAAATAGTTCCTACGTCCTAAAAGTATAAAATAATATTTTAATAGAAACATTTTAAGCCTGCCCATGTATGAAAGTATATTTTTCATGAAATTATATTTTGTAAGATCAACAGAAAGGTGAGATGATGACAAATGGTCAACTATTTAGACAGTTTTTTTGCGTTTCTGAAAAAATATGTTTCAGTCACTTATTCCAATCAGTGGTTCAATTGGTAAGAATAATATATGTTTAAACAATTATGAATATAATGTAGGTTTGTTAATTATGAAAATAGAAAATAATTTTTCTAACCATATGAATTCCTAAACTCGATATTGCTGCGTTGTATTTAATATTTTTTTTCTGCTCATTTTAATAGTTAATTTTTCCCCAAGAATATATGGGATTTTCATCCGTATCAAAAAGTTTATACAGGGCTGGTAAATACCTGAAGAAATTCCTGAAAGGTTTGAGGCCCATTCCTACAAAGCTAAGGCATGTGTACATCCATACCCAGAGCAACCTGAAGAAAGAGGGTGGTCGCCTTGGAAACGCCACAAGACCCCCCCCCCCTCCTAAGTGAACTCTTGTTGCCTCCATATATAACGCCCTACATTGACTTTGTATATTTATAATCAATAATGCAATTTAATAAATAAAAATTATAAATTCTAGATAGTAACAGATCTCAATTAAAAAATAAAATGTACCACTAAAACTTATTTTAGACTGTGCTGTTTCTTGGACAATGGCTGTGTTTCAAGGTGATCTCACGCTCAACCAATATGTTTTCCTTCTTATTTTGGGTACCCATTTTATAGAGGCTGGGTTAGCTCCAGAGGGGTCGTAGATCCCAAAAAATCCGGCTTTTAACGCAAGGAGTTAAAATGTTCAGTGACATTCACACGTATAGAAGAATTATATAATATAAAGATAATAAATAAAGATAAATATTATCTTATAATTCATTGTTTATTTAAAATCACTTTTATGCTGCTATGTCTAATCGGACAATGCTTAAGTGGGAGTACTAAATTTTTCCTACCAGGTGTAATTAGAATAGGGATCTTTAACTAGTACCAGCATTGTACTGGCTCTGGACCCCCCATTTTACGACCCTTCGTACTACGCCGCCTTGAGGGCATAACTTAGGGTTTTTTCATGTCCTTTAAAGAATCCTAGGGGGGAGGGGGCTAAAACACGATCTTCCACATTTATCCACGATTGTTATGTTAACCAATACACAACGGGTCATCCCTTATTGTAAAATGTTATCCTTGTCAAAATACCCAAACTTTATGAATATATTTGGAACATGTAAACGGTATGATGCATTTTGAGATAGGTAAAATGAGGGGATAAATCACTAAGTCATCTGCGTATGAATAGTAAGTAGGTACGAGATATGGTTTAAGGAAGATCATTAATATAGATGGGAAAAGATAGGGTGAGAGGTGAGTCCTTTGGGAACACCATATAAAATATGAAGACGTTCCGAAGAAGGATTAGTAGGAGAGAAGAGGAACCGATCAAAGGAAAAGTAATAGAACCAAGAAATTATTCAGGCGGAGAAAAAGACTCGAAGATGGCATAGGTCCTTGAGTAGGTTGGTGAAGTGGATGTGTCAAAGGATTTAGATAAGTCTATGAAGGAGGATACGAATGTATATATATAATAAAAAACAAAACAAAAAAAACCTGTACCACTACAACCCGTGAAGGGTCTGGGGTTCAGTACATGGTAGAGACAGTACTGTTTCATGGACAACGGTTGTGCAGGGAGGTGGTTTGTTATAAATCACGCTCAACCGCCAGATTTCCCCATCTCCTTATTTTGAGTACCCACTTTTAGAGGCTGGGTGAGACCCAGGAGGGTCCTAGATCCTACATGATCCATCCTATATGGATCTTAACAAACTAAATAAAAGTCTTGCCTGCAGCGGGATATGAACCAACATTTTAAGCATGGCAACTCAGTGCTCTACCACTGAGCCACTCCGCTCCCATGAATATATATGAAGCCGTATATGTAAAAACCCTTCATAGGTTGTAATGACACAGGCCAGGTTATATATAAAAACCTATACCACTACAAGAAATAGAGTGCGTGGTAGATACTGTTCTGTATCTTGGACAACGGTAGTGCAGGGAGGTGATAGGTCCTAGATCACTCAACCGCCAGATTTTGGATTTATTATTTTATAGGCTTGATGAGCTCCAGGAGGGTCTTTTGAATCGATTGGATTTTATATCCATCTCCGGCAATAGGAAACAAATCCAAATAAAACTCTGCCAGTGAGCGGAATTTGAACCCAAGAACTTCAGCTAGTCCACTCAGCTCTTTACCTCTGAGCTACTCCGCCCTCTGATATATATTCTGCATTAATTGTCAGAACGAGTCATACACTAGAACTTAGCTTAACCAATCAACTAGCACTAGATAGAAATATAAATAATTAAATTTCTTATAGTTTCAGCAGTTATTGACAGCATAGTAACCGCTGGGGTGCTGATTTTTCAATTTAACCGATACCGGATGTACCAGATAAATTATTTATTCTCTTAGCCGATAAAAGACTTCTTCTTCTTGTGAGACCCTCCTGAATATAAATAAGCTTCTAAGAAGTGGGCATCCTTAATTGTGGAGAAAATCTGACGGTTGAGCGCAACCTCCCTGCACAGCCGTTGGTTAAGAAAGAGTACGGCCCCGAATTTGGATACCGAATATTTTCAGCGGATTATTTGGATAGTGATTGCATACATAAAAGTTTGAAGGTTTCAAGAAGATTACAACTTTTATCTTTCTAGCTGTATCGATGTGAAAAGCTGTTACATTTGAAAGACGGACAACTTTGGCCTAGTAACGAACTAATTTCTTAATAGTTAGTAATCTCTGAGCCGACTGGGAAACGTCCAAGAGGTCGACCGAGATAACTACATATTTAGCGAAGTGACGCAGTGGGATCTGGGACCCTCCTGAGGCTCATCTAGCCTCTGTAAAGTGGCTACACAAAATAGAGAGGAAACCTGATGATTGAGCGTGATCTGAGGCGAATCATCTCCTTGCACAGCTGTTGTCCTGGAAACAGTACAGTATCTACCATTTACTGAATCCAAGACTCTTCATGAGTTGTAGTGGTACATTTTTTTTTGGGAACTTACATTTTATAGCTTTGATAACATACATTTTATTTTATCACATTACTAATACCGACATTGGCTATTAAGGTCTGAATTTGTTCCAGTCCAATGATGCCTCAGAGCCCTATAGTTTTCCTTTGGGATCGATGTAAGTTCAATAGAGGACGAATGACATCGGGATTTGTGTTTTTGTCCTCCAAACTGTTGTCGATATTGATTTATATTGGGAAGGGGGCACGCCGTAGGCTTCACTCCTAAATTGACTTAATACAACATCGTGCCCTACAGTTTTGTTGCAGTGGTTTTCACCCACGTCTCGGAACAAAGATTACTTCAACTATTTCTGAATAACCATTACTTTATAAGTAATTAAAAATAAATACAATTCCTATTATTTTCTTGTAAACATTTCCGTATTCATACTAACCTAGTAATTTTTAAAGCCGTAAATCATTTGATATGGAAAGATCTTAAAGCAGCAAGATTTTTAAAAACAATAAAAAAATATGAATAAAAGTTGCAAATTCTACGAACCATAAAAAGCTTTGGTTCAGTATGCTGTTGGGACAACCCAAGTTCTCCCTCCTAAATTGAAGGGTGGATGAGCAGTAGGGTCTCAATTTCGCAAAATATCCATCCTCGACTGTTAACAGATTAAATAAATTATATCCTTCCACCGGATTCGAACCCGGGACTTTCAGCATGGCAACTCAGCTCTCTACCCCTGAGCCACCCTACTCCCTTTTAAAATTTACAACTAGTGACAATTTATTATAGTCTTTAAACATTCTGACCATTAATAATGTTATAAATTTTACATTATTGAAAAAAGAAATTGGTGTGCATGTTTTTAGTTAACTAATATATCGATTATAAATTATTAAATATATATATATTTATATATATAAGGGAGCAGAGTGGGTCAGTGGTAGAGCACTGACTTGCCATGCCGGAAATCCTGGTCCAAATCCCACTGCAGGCAAGACTTTTATTTGGTCTTTTTGCAGCTGGAGATAGATCATGTAGGATCTAGGACCATCCTGGGGCTTACCCAGCCTGTATAATATGTTATAAAAATTGGGTACCCAAAATAAGGGGGGAAATCGGGGGGTTGAGCGTGATGTAGGACAAATCACCTATATATATATAATTATAATTAATATTAATATTATATCATCATATAAAATAAATTTAATTTAATTATAAAAACCAATTCTTCTTTTTAGTTCAATCATTCCCTACTTGTAAATAAAAGGTAATTAATGAAGCAAAAATCATAGTACATTACTTTACTTGAGTTATCAATTATTCACCTTAATTACTAGAACATTATTAAAAAAATCAATCGCATCTTTTAATTATTATGAAAAATTATATATCTTGGCAGTTAAAGTTGTTTTAAACATGATTTGTTACCAGGCGTAATTTGTTGTAGGATTGAGGTCCAAAGGTCCAAAATGTTGAAAACAGGAAAACAATCCATAGAAGACCAAGTTATAACTTCATCTACATGACAAAAAGTCATTTGCTTGTTAAGATCAATGTAACACAATAAAATAAACTTATAAAAGGTATACATCCGTACCTGACGATAGTTCACCAAAAAATGAATAAAAAATGGCGGAGTTCAAAATCACTTAGGTCTAGTCCGAAAGGTGGCAGCACCGGACGGACGGGGTAAACGACGTAAAAAAATCGTATTAACTATGAAATTGAATTGTATTATATTTAGATAAATAAATATATAAAATGTTATATATTTGAATACTATGTAGTGAGTAACAAGTTCTATTATTTATAAATATTGATCACAAGATGAAATATTTAGAATACTTTGAATTTTTATTTTAAGTAGAAAAAGGCAACACTGGGACGCGCCAATTCGAATGCGAGCCTTTTCTGTAACTTAATTATCTAGCCCTCACTGACTCCCATAATTCAGTCTCTCTCTGGATATTACCCGGTCAAGTGCGGTTCTGGAGTGTTCTATTTCTTTATTTTATTTATTCAGTGTAGTTTATTAAAATGCGTTCCGTTATTCCGTTTAAGTGTCCGCAGTGTAAGTGTGTGTGTGTGTGTGTGTGTGTGTGTGTGGGTGTGCTTGTGAATATGTGTATTGTGGCAATGTGAAAGGTTTAATAATTTAAGGGAATAATATATCGCCATATTGGATAATCTAATGTAAGTTAAAACATTAGTTTAAAATACTTCTTTTTCATATTTAGGCAATACACTCGTCTATTTATTGTTGCTATTGAACAGAATAATTATTAAATACCCTTATTAAATTTATATATTGAATGGATGTAGCAATTTGTTCATATTGGATGTTACATACAAAAAAGTAGAATTTTCCATGCCGATTTAATTTCTATATTTATTTAAAATATAGTATAATATTGTCTGTGTGTAATTAATATGATATACATATATTATTACATTTTATTAACCTCATCATATATCGATGACTAAGTTCACATATGTGTTAAGTGCCGAAAACCAGATTTTACAGGAGTCAAATTTTATAATAATTTAACAAAAGAAATACAGTTCAAGCTTAAGCACACAATATATTTTTTCACAGCTTCTCTATTAGTTTTATATCAATATTATGATCTATGACTTCCTGATCACAACTTTACAATATTATTTATATAACAAAACCCATTTTTGAAAAATTTGCACTTAGCACATTTGTGAACTAAGGCATCGATATGTTTGTAACTACCATTTTTCTTAACTATTAATAAAATAAGATTCACTTTTCAGCTATTATATTCAGCGGTATCAGTTCCGCAGGTTGTCGCTTCAATTTAAATAACAAGTTTTTACCTTTCATTTTTAATATTTTCGAAAATAAAAATAATCATAGTTTTTGGTATGAAAACAAGAATGTAATTATGCATGAAATGTGCATATTTCGAAAATTATTATTTTAATCAAGAAATGAACGTTTCAACAAATACTTACATCATCTGTACTTCAAAAGTTGAAACGTTCATTTATTGATGAAATAATTATCGAAATATAAACATTTCCCACAATTACACTCTTTTTTTTCATACCAAAATTCATGATTTTTTTTTTTTTTTTGAGTTTATTAAAAATAAAACGAATGAACGTTTTAAACTTGATGTGACTTAATTGAAAGTGACAACCTGTGGAATTCGTACCGTATAAACTTTATTTATTTGTGCTTTTAATAAATATAGGCTGAATAAAAAATATTTTTTAAAATAAATTGAAATTAAAATATTAAATGAACTGAATATTAATAATATAAATGTATATTTTTTTGACAATAATTAAAATGTTTGTTTAAAATATATTCTGAGTATTTAATGCATATTAAAGTATATTTTAATTTATTTGTTAAATGATTTTAAGATTAAAATGTTTCTGAAAATACTTGAATATTTTAAAATATAAAATGCATCTCTAATCGGTGTGCAGGCAGCACTACACTGGTAACCGCCAAATCAAACGCGAGCCTTTTCTGTAACCTAATTATCTAGTCTTCACTGGCTCCAGTAACTTCAGTCTATCTCTGAATATTACACGGTAAATTGTTTTACTTTCTTACATTATCCTTAATATTTTCTTTAATTCAGTGTGGTGTATAAAAATGTTTTTAATTATTTCTTTATTAAGGTTATAATAATTTTAATATGTGGGCTTTGACAAATTTATAGATTTAAGAAAAATCAAAAAGAATATCTCGCCATATTGGAAATTCATATGTAAGTTACATTGAATATTTTTTAAGAATTATTTAGTTTTTGGTTTTTCCGTTATACAATCATCTATTTACTGTTCCTATTGAATATATTACTCAATAATTATTCTTATTAACTTTACTCTAATGGCTGTTCCTTATAGAATGGAACAATTATATACCAATTTGATCATATTTGTTCATATGCGCATGTCATATAAAACTACATTTAACTTATAATAATACACATATTTGGTATTCTTGAAAAACATTATGATACACATATATATGTGTTTTTGCGTGTATGTGTGTGTGTCAGTGTTTGCCTGTGTCTGTGTATTTATTTATTGATATGAAGAATTGTTAATTCAATGATTTATTTCACATGATGTTACATACCTATATCATATAGTGAAAAATAATTGAAAATTTTTAACAATAAAATGACAAATATACTAAAATAAATAAAATTAGTTATTATAGCTAAATTAAGTTGGAAATGGTACAGTAGATAAATTATTAAAAAATAAGTAGTTGTTATCATTCATATAAACAATTTTCTAACGAATAATTATCGTAATTTATTTAATATATGAATAACTATAAAATAATATTATATTATAGTTTATTTTGTATTTTGCTTAGCTTTTCATTTAGTATCAAACATTTTTATCTTTCAACAAAAGTTAGTTTTAATTTAATGATAGTTATATTTCCAGTTGGTAACTTTTTAATAATACAATCTTCAACATTTCGGAACATTCGACCTCTTGATCTGAACTAATGTAATGTAATCAGAATAGACATTTTTTTATATTAATGATTGCTAAAATGTTCGATATCATGTTATAATTAAGTTATAAAAGACTTTAATAACTTAATTAAATGTATGTTAAGTTATTTATAAGGAAATAAAACATTGTTCTTTACTGAATATTGCAATTTAACTTGATTTTATTTATTTTATTTTAGGCCTCTCAAGATAGAATTTATGCTGTTCCTGTCTGTATTCACTGATCTGCTGGTGCTGATGTAAGGGTGTGTTTTTTTAATGTTTTTAAAATTTAAATTTGTATGTTCTTAAAATAACAATATAAAAATTTTAAATTTTATAATTACAGGGTTACCTCTTTTTATTTTATTTTTTTTATTACTCTTTAATAATATTTGACTCACAATTTAAACAGGCTGATCTGTATACATAGTTTTTTGTTTAGAAAAATGATTCCATATTTTTTATTGATAAATAGCTTCAATTTAATATTCTTTAGTCTGATTTATACATTTAGTTGGACCACTATATGATTTAAAGTTAAAAAATTTAAAACTACGTGCTGGTTGCTTCTACTTTTTTTCTTAGTCTCTTTAAAATTAATTTTCTCACAGTTCAAACAGCATAATCAGCATACTTTTTGTACAGAACATTAACATATTCTTGAGCACAACAACATTAACATTTTGTGCTATATCGTTGTTTTTTTGAAGGAGCGAAACGTCTTCAATTTATTATCCTATTTGGTCTGATCTATAAATTTATTCGGACCGCTATAATATAAGTTATTATAGCGAATTGAAAGGTTACGACTGTATTATGCTAACAATAGATCGAAGACGGGAGAGATATGCTTTAATAAAGCCAGACCTTGGCCATTAGTGAGCCACTGTAATGGAACAGATGGGACATTTCTGGGACACCGCGATGGGGGGGCCGCAATTTAATAAATTTCTCCCCCTCCAACAGAAATATGCCTGTATGGGTCATCGCCTGCACAGCTTGCTCTGCCTGGGATATCTCCCCGCAGATCTCTATCTGGAAATCTGTGGCATACTGTTACTGTACAGCCATGATGAAGCTTAGTATTGTTGGGTTCTAGCTCTAATGCTACATTTGTCCGGGATTAAGTCGGTTAAACCACACTGAGCTCTGCACTATCTAGTTTAAATCTGCCATAGTCCAGGTGTGCATAGCAGTTTAGGGTTATCTTCCATCATCTGACGCGTAATCAGAAGAGGTTATTTATGACACGAATTAATTCATATCTAAATTAAATTTATATAATTTAGGGAAGTAGCTGAGCTGCTGAGCTGTAGCTCCAAGGTTCGAATCCGGCTATAGCAGACAAATCATTTGATCTGTTAGAAGCCAATGTTGGACTCTGTGGGATCTGCTGAAATTTAGGAAACCTGAAGGTTGGTCCTGATGTCTTATCACAACAGAAACAGCACAGTCCCTAAATGTACTGAACTCAAGAGCCTTTATGGGGTTCCAGTGGTCAAGTTTTTTATTTGTCGACATCACCGCTCTACCTATAAGTAACCAAATTTTTTAATTTTTTGATGATCTTATGTAAAATATTTTAATTATAAAGTTTATCGTTATAATTAAAAAGCATTAATATTCATAATGCCTTTTATATTATTTGAATATAATATAAAGTATTACATTACAATAATTATAAAACTGCTGTATTACTATTCTTACTAGGACTATACATCTTAAATCTTTGTTTTTTTTTATAAACCTCAGCAAATACCTATGCTGTTTTATGATGAGGGACACCATTAATATATTTTTTATTAATTATTATAAGAAAGCCAAACTTTTGAATTTTAGTCTAACTTAATATATCTTTAAGAATTCCCTGATGAATGCATATGTTCACGAAAAATAAGAATCTTGAGACCCGGCGCTCATGTGCCCCGCGCACCCTGCACACAGGGGAATTTCGGCCCTGCCTAAAAAGGGGGGGCTGACTGTTGTTGAGAAGTCGCTTTGACCACCAAAAAAAAAATCACAATCAACATATCCTAAATACACGTAGAGGTGTGCCACAGAGATTTACCTGTGTTGTCCGCCTCAAGAGGTAAATCTTAGTATAGAAGTCACTACGTGCGACGTAACTCCGGGGGCGAACAAACCTCTGGAAACGTGTAATCAAAATTATTGAAAGATAAAATGTAATGCTCTATTTTATATATTTTATACATATTGCGGCAAATATTAGCCCCCGGGTCCACAGTGTTCGCGAATCAACGGCGCTCCGCGCTCCCTCTCAGTGGGGACGTGCTTTGTGAACATGATCGGATCTTCTTTCAAATGTTTGTTCTTATAATTTACTACCATAGAATTCCATAATAATGGATACTTATGATGAAATAGTAATCATCAATCAAGACATTTTTTCTATGCCTACTCCTGTGCACAATGGTGTTTCATGTGACAAGAATCGTTTAAACCAGGAGCGCTGCCCTGTCCACGGATTCGAATAGAAAAATTAAGTGATTTATCAATGATAAAGAAAAACCGAGCCGCTCGGCCACAATTAAAAATTGATTACTTTTCGAACATGACTTAATATTAAATTTGAACTGCCCTTTTCTTCAGGGTAATGTCAAAATTTAATTTACTGTTAAGGTAAGAAAAATCCCTGCAGGCTACTTTAATTTTATTTTAAAAAAAAGTAACGATAAGTAAACTGTTACTTGTCCCAATCTGAATGTGTTTTAAGACGATCGAAGATGGCTTGACATTAAATTTGAACTGTCCTCTTCTTCAGGTTTATGTTCGAATGTCCGAAGGGTATACCGAAAACTTTATATTCCTTCATATCGAGGAGAAAAAACATCATTGAGATCAAACTTGGTGAATTCGATACTGTGCGGGAGCAAAAATACAAGTAATTAATTCTTAATATTATTTTTCTTTTTGTATAACCAATAAATATTTAACCAATAACCTTTTTATTTAATTGTGCATTATTAGACTTCCGTCATCCTAGATACAGTTCGGTCTCTATAATGTAGTGATCCCTCTTGGGAACGGTCTTCCCTACATGTGCTGTGGGTGGTATAGTTTTTGGTTTATTTTTAATTAAATATACTTTAATAACCTTACGATCTTACTGAGACCTGTCCGAACCAGTTACATTCTTGATACAACTACTTAACCTCACAGTTGGCGATTATAACAGTCATAAAGAAACAACTCAAGGAGTTAAGAGTTCTTAAATATTCTTTGTAAAAGTTTAATAAAAGAATAATTTTTTGCTCTTAATAATTAAATAATTAAACATTGCTCTTATAGTTCCAATACTTTTTATAAAATTCAAATCCTAGTTTCAGTTTCAGACCCTAAATAGGTACACTTTCTTTTTTATGAACGAACTTTACGCAGCTTTAAAAAATCTTTATTTTTATCGATTTTTGATACTCTCAAAAGCAAAATAAAAAGAAAATGGCCTGACACATTGCATAAAAGATTCATTGGTTCATATTTTATTAAGACAATTTAAAATTTTATTTTATTATTTTATGTAAAATAGAACATACATGTAATAGTTTAAAATTATTATCATTTTATTTTTAATGATAGGTTTAAAAAACATATTCATGATGTTCGCATGCTAAGTAGTCAGAATAACTAACTTGTTGCTGAGGCAGCTATTACGAGTTATAAAAAATGTGGCAATTACATGAACGTTAAATGCTTAAGTTGACGGTTATGTAGCTCAGATTAATTGGTAAAGTGTGTTATTTAATTTTTTTTTTTTAATGTAATCATAGAGCTTTATAACTTACTCTCTTGATTAATTACGGAATCTATTAAATAAATGTCATAGAGAATAAAGTTGCTCTTGAATTTTTAATACCTAGCGCTAAGTTGCTGTGATCAGTGTCCCAGGTTCTAATCTTGCAGACAATATAGATGATGATTTGACCTAAACAGTATGTGTATGTCGTTTCTTTACTCTAAATACAGTCTGTTATAGTTATCGTATACAATCAATAATAAAGATATTTTTATTTTCGAGAATTTTAAAAATTCTATCAATGAAAAGTTAAAACTTGTGGTGACTTAATTCGAAGCGACAACTTCCCGAACTGACACCGAAACATATTTTTTATCTTTGAAAACAAACAAACTAATATCTGTTCATTTTATTTTATATTTTTATCCTGGTCCTGGACAAATCTTTTCTGTTCAAAATAATAATATCTGTTTAGATTGTATCTAAATTCAGAAACCTTGGTTAACATTTAACTTAGACATTTGTGTATATTTAGGTTAATTTGAAGACGAATTTAACTTGTTACTTTTTTTTAAGCCGAATTTTTAATTTGATGCGAATGCCGTAATCCTATTTCGTTGATATTTTTAAAGTGTAAAGATAAACATCCTGTCGGTTTTCACAACTCGGCTCATTTCATTTCTGTTCCAAACTCTATTAATAATTGTCTATTTCAAGACAGACCTACAGACTCATTGACAGGGATATGCAATCTGAGTAGGGAAGGTCAAAATGTTTATGAATTTCGTATTTTTTTATACTTCAATATGTAAAAAAAAAAAAAAAAAAATGAATCCCATAATTTAAATATGGTCGGTAAAATATATATATATAATTTTAATTTTGGACCAAGGTAGCTCAGAATGTAGAAGGTTGAGTTTCTATGAAGATTTCTGGTTCGAATCCAGTTGTGGCAGATAATTTATTTAATCAGTTCAAAGCCAAGGGTGGATACTTTGGGAACTACAGACCTTCCTGGGGCTCACCCAGCCAATGTAGGTCTGTTGAGGAGGATATCTTTATTGAGAGAAAAGATGTTCATTCTGTACCATGTACGGAACTCAAGACCCTTCGCAGGTAGTAGTTTTTTTTTAATATTAAAAAACCCACGTTAATTGTTAATAATTGTTTTATTTATAAAAAAAACTTGGGTTCTGTACGTAGCAGAAACTGTGTTATTTCTAAGTCAACGATTGTGCAAGAAGGTTATCCTAAATCAAGCTCAACCGACAGTTATGGCTACCATTTTATAGAGGCTGAGTGAGCCACAGGAGGATCCTCTGATCCCACAGCGTCTAACTCAGGCTGTTAACAAATTTAATAAATGATCTGCCAGAGTCGAATTTTAACCCGGGACCTTCGGATCAGAGCTCTACCGATGTGTTACCCGGCTTGTTTTATTTATTAGCAATAAATACAGAGAGGCATACTATAAATATCATTATAGTATAAGATGCTCTTGAGTATATAATATTAAATATATTGTAATTGATAGTTGAGAAAAGCTAACAGCTTTATATAAAATCATTTTTTAATTCGGCAGAAAATATAAGTAATGTCTCGAACAAAAAAAATAAGCAACTGGCTTCTTTAACTGCTTCGCTATTTTCTCTCGATTTTTTTTTAATTTTTCCGGTAAAATATTTTACCTAATATATTTGTTTTCATCAACTAAATAATTTAATTGAAGTTGAAATGTATTGTTTCTTATTAGGCTATATCACCAAATTCTTTACTTCATCTATTTTTATTTTATTTTTAGCGTATATTATTATGATTCAATATAATAAAAGATTTTAATAGATATATATTTAAAATTATGATTATTATTAAAATTAAAAAAAACAACGATAATCATAATTCACAACTTATTTATCTTATCTTCACACAATAAAATATCACAAGCCTCATATTGATACTGTGATCAAGTTTAATTACCAACCAAGATAAAGACTTTATCAAATCTTGACTTTATTTTAGCGAAATTAAATAAAGTTAGTTTCCTCGGAGGGAACTTAGAGCTTGGTTAGGAACTTTGTTATCTGCCGATGGAAGTCGCAACTTGATTCTGGAAGATGATGTTCAAGAGAAAAGGGACCTTCGAAAATAAACAATTCACTTCGAATTTCTTGTTTTCACCTGGAATAGACAGGACCGTTCATCGACCGGGGAGTTTAATGGAACCTAAACAAATCATTTGGAAAGTTTTTACATAAGTTTTGATTCAGGAAGCGGTGTAGAGCGCTAAAGATCTCGGATTCAAATCCTGCTGTGAAAGATGAATTATTTCAACTGTGTACATCCCACGGATGGGCCTTTGGGGTCTGCAACACCTCCTGGGGCTCACTCAGCCTCTATTAAGAGGGCTATCATGGACAAATAACCTCCCTACAACCATTTTCCTAGAAACTGTTTCTACTTTGTACTCAACTATGTAACATGCAACCCAAGACCCTTCAGATTATCTATTAGTTTTTGTTTTGAGATCAGCTCATGTTTTAAGAATTTTTTCTATACAATTTTAATACGGGACACAAACTTTTTTCAATTTCGTTCAAATTACACAGTGAGCATAGCTGTATATTTTGCGAATCAATTTCAAATGGTTTGTAATTTAGATTCAGAAGTTCCCCTCTGCATTTCATAACTACGCTAATTTTTGTTTGTTACTTTCAAATGTCTAAGGTAATCTATTGTTTTATTTAAAGAGCTACAGAGGCCGTGGTGTGTGCCCTCTGCTGCTTTTACAGGCAAACTTGGATAAATTAATCTTCGTACTGCTCTAACATTTTGGACATTTCTCCCTCCCAAGTACCCACGGAGTTTAAAGTTAAATCTAATTTATAATTTATTTTGTTTGCAATTTCCCCCCACTTTTAAACCATGACATATTTTGTTTTATTGTTTCTCTTGCTATAACTAATATTTTTAAAATATAATTGAATTGGATTTATAGTATGTACATGTGGACTAATTTTCTATTCATTTCTAGGTACACAAAGTAATTTGGGGTCTTAACCGGTAATTAAAAATTTTTTTTAATGAAATATCTTTCTACTTTTACGATCTCCTCATAGTATTTGTGGCTCCAAACTTGACATCCATAGGTTATGACATATTTAATTGTTGACTCGATTACTTTGAGTTTTGATTCTAATGGCACTTCTGGATTGTTGGACAGTTTTCTCCACATCATATTAATCCCTACTTTTGCCTTGCTTACTTTTTCTTTAATGTCATGTTTCATTTTTAAGTTATTGCACTCCTCATACAAGACTGAAAAGACAAGAAACTGCTCGACGTTTTCGCCTACTTCAACACTTACTGGACAAACGCTCTAAGCTACCAATTAATTAAAAAAGACTCATTTATATGACAGTTATCAGACCTATTTGGGCATACGGAGTTAAGCTTTGGGGCTCTACTAAACCATCCAATTCATCTCGTATCCAATCCTTACAATCCAAAATCCTTCGTAAAATCCTCAATGCTCCCTATTATGTCACAAACAAACTCATCCATCATGATCTTAATATCCCATATGTTACTGATTTGGCCCAAACTAGATACCTATCCTTCCACGACAAGCTCCATACACACTCGAATCCTCTAGTCTCTCAACTTGCTTCCCATACTATTCCTGATAACCCTCCGAGGCGTCTGAAAAGAAGATGGCCTCGAGACCATCTACTGTAGAACTTTATTGGAGTGCTGCCGATGGGTAGTTCTCCACATGTGTTTTTCATGTCATGATGTACATATCAGCAGATTTACTAGTTATAATCATATTATAGTTGTAAATATCAATAAATTAAATTTAAAAAAAAAGTTATTGCACATCACCACCCCTAGATATTTAAGGAATTAGAAAAGTGTCTCATTATACTTTTATTATTGTTAGTTTAACATATTTTTTTGTAATACCAGTAAATTGCAATAATTATTAAAATTATTTCTTCCCCAAGTTTAAAACCTGAACACGCTCCATTAGTTTTGTGTGGGGGAAATCCGATAGGGGTTCTATAAATCCATTAGCGTTGAGCTGTTGGGGTGATGGCTGATTGATCTTTCAAATCCTGATTATCCGAATCATATAAATGTTTCATTTCCATTTGAACTTAAACCATAATATTAACCATATGGATTCTTCCAATTAGCTATAGCAGAATATAAACGTTTAAAGATCCTGGTACATGCATAGGACCTCCATTTCATGTCCTTCCGAAGGGATTTATAATTAAGGTTTTTTTACTTCATTAAAAAAATCTAATGCAAAACCAGTTTTCACTTTTAATGATTTTAATTAAAAAAGCAACAGAACAGCATCACCTTCATGCATACAAGAGATTTTATTTGTTGACTGAGAATAAGGGGGAAATAACTTCGGCCAAGATTAACGGACCGTAGCATTACTTCCGAACTCACTCAACCTCGAGGAAAGAACCTACATTTGAATGTTAACGCATAAACTATGTAAAACTCTTGGATACTAAAGACGGGAATGGCCCTTCGGAAGAATCAGCACCTGAGAAGGGCTGGCTACTGGCACTGATCCAGCCTATAGATTATGCACCCTACCAAGCTCTTCCTTCCCATAATCTCTCCTAAATTTTTAAGGGCACTGTGGAACAGCCCTTTTCAATTTTGAAACTGGGGTGCCTCCGCGTTGGGTGGGATTTTCTCATACAGGCCGAAATGTATAAAATGTTTTCTCAGGCTGTTTAATACAAAAGTAATAGAAATTCAAAATTTTGCGAAGTCACCATGTATGATAATAAAATCGCAATTCATAATATTCAATAAAATTGCAGTTTATTGATAATGAAATATATTTAGATATTCCCCTTAGAAATATTCGTGCCATGAATTTTGAAAAAATTAATATTGGGGCAGGAAGTGGGAAGAAAACTTGAAAACTTTCCAAAATCCATAACTTTTTTCTTATTATTCTTTATATTTATTTGTTTTTTATTTATTGGAGCAATTTATATTTCCGTTAAATATATAAAAGGGTGGTAGAGTATCTCACTGGGTCGATCTACGACTGTTATATAAATTAAATAATATGTTAAATATATTGTATATTCCTATAACTTAATTATTTACCCCTCAAAACATCACTGTTTTTATCTTTATTGTAAAATTTCACATATATGTATAATGGAGAAATCCGGTAAGAAATTGAAAATGTTCTTTTTAAAGACCATTTTTTTGAAGTCAAAAAAAGAAACCTGGTTTGAAAAATGCTTCCTGGACTTGCAGAGCTGATACCCAATTTGGAAATATTTAATATTTCGCTTTTGATTCTGAACGTTTATGCCTAATAGGATGATAAGTAAATAAATATTTATCAAGTCTTGCTTTCAGCATAGGCTCGTCTGATGTATTTAGTCCATGTTCGGTGTGTAATATACAGATATCGTGATATTTGAACAAGAAATTGTGCCAGCTAAATACGTAATTGATATATAATACATATAAATAAATACATCTTGGCTGGGTTAAACACCCTAGATTATTTGTATTTACTAATTGCGTTTTACTTATTGATTGGTAATAAATGGTGTGGTATACCTTCTATTCAAATAAGACCTTGTCGTAGAAATGATGTAACATGACGTCAGTTGACAGTACTTTAACTACCACTACCAGAAAGCTAGCAGCCTGCGGAAAATTACCTAAGTCTTTATTTTTATTAAATTGAAATTTTTTGAAAAAATTGATAATTCTTCCTCTGTACACGAAGTTCGCTTGTATCCCGGTTGCCTCGCAGCATCCTCCTTAGTAACTTGGAACAGGATATTGGGCCGGTTGGCTAATCCTGAAATAGTGAGGACTTACATTTCCTTGTGACACTAATAGCCGAAGTTGTTCCAAGATCAAGAAGCAACGCCCTGGTTTAGTTATTTAACACAGAGGCCTACTTCTATGTTTGTTGGCAAGTACCAAACATGTCTCCACTAAGTTGGCAAGTACCAAACATGCACTAAGTTGGCACCAAAGTACCAAAGTCCCAGTTGGCACGGCCAAATTTATGGAGGACCAAAGACACGACAACTTTATAAATATTATACGAGTATTATCGTTTATGTATTTGTGACGTTAAATACATATTTATGCTATGGGTAATCAGAAGATGCTACAGTAGGAGTCCTCAATTTTTCCTATCCAGTTATAATAAAAATAGGGATCGTTAATGAGTATCTGACACCGTATAGACTTGAGACAACCATTTTAAGTCTCAACTAAGAAGAACGGCAATTACTAAGGATTCTTTACTCCATTGGAACAAATAATCTTTAATTTAATTACATTTTGGACAGGTATTTTCATTTTCCTGTTTTAGTTTAGAGACTTAAGGTTTATAGTTGGAATTTTTCCACTAATGTATTAACATTTGTTTAATGTCTCTCTTAACCTTTCCCTTTTTCAATATATATTTTGTGGAATAACCATAAGACCACTGGTTTTTTGATAAATTCTTTTTTTTTTCTTTTTTTCTTGCACTTTTACTTTCATTTTTTCATCTTTTTTTTTGTCTTCCATTATTGGGTTGTTTGTTACTATTATTTATTTTATTTTGTTTTCCTGTTGTGTTTTTTGGGGTTTGGTGAGTTTATATTGATGTTTCAAATTCTGGTGAATTTATCAGGTGTTTTTATCTAACCTTAGCCAGCTGGGAATCTAGTAACCTTCCCTATGATTCAGTAGTTGCATTTGAGCCTTAGAGGTGGTGGGATGTGTGTTTTTTGGGTGCATTATTCATGTTTTGCTTTGCTATTATTCTCTTTCTGCCCTGAGGATGCCTGAACAGGCGAAATATTGGACAGGTATTTTCATTTTCCTGTTTCAGTTTAGAGACTTAAGGTTTTTAGTTGGAATTTTTCCACTAATGTATTAATTACATAGCTTATCGACGGCCAGAATATGAAATTATATCAGTACAAACCATTTTTATTTCAAATATTTTTATTTAAAAAGAAAAGATATGTCCAGGACCTGGACTCACTAATGACTAATAAATCATTTTTATTTTAGGTTATTTTATAATTTTTCCTATAAATTGTTGGCCCAAAAATTAATCGTTAAACTTTCCTAGTCTTTAGAAATACCAATAGCTATTTTCTATTTTTCTTTTTAAATAAATGAATATCTCTATACATACATTGATATAAAATCAATATTTTATAAACTTGTTCTTTTTCTGCGGAAAGATTGGGGTTTGACAAATATGTTAACTATACTAGTTTGTAAAGTGCTGAGTTGCTAGTCTAAAGGAACCGGGTTCGAATCCGGCTTTGGCACATAAATGATTTAATCTATTAAAAGCCATGGACAAATGTCCTAGAAACAGTACAGTTGAGAAGATCCTTAAAAGGTTGTAGTTGTCAATGGGAGGTTTTTCCATACACGCTTCCACGATCTCTTAGGGAAGGTTTTCAAAAGAAGATCAAAAATACAATATGTGCGAGATGGCATTGTATAATTTCTTAAATAAATATATATATTTTTAGTTTTTTTTTATTATGGTTGTATCAGCTGCTGATTTTAACTCTGTAAGTTTCTTTGTAAGTTTTATAAATAAATGAATAGTTATGTATTTGATGTTGATGAATGAATAGTGATAAAAATGCCAACGTTTTTATTAATAAATGAATGGACAAATGAACGATTTTCTTGTTGAGAAAAAATATATCTTAATATCTTTTTTTTTTTTTATAGAATTACAAGACGAATATTTGGTTAATAAAAGTTTCCAAGTAACATTTGTTTTACCAGCGATTTATATTTCAAATAAATTTCATAAGAAATTAAATATTATTTTCTCGTTTTTATATTTTCTACATGGGAAAAATCCACTCCCCCACCAATTATTTGTCGAGAAGAGTAATTTACAGTAATGAAGGATTAAACTTTTAATTGAAGAGAATCCTATGGCCAAGTTGGAGCGATTAGGGGATTTCCACTTTAAGTGAAGAAAAGTCTTTAATCTTCTGAAATGGCCAGAGTTTGGTCTGATGTTCATCCACATATGGGATCGTAGGATGGCTCTAGTTAGAACTTTATTCCTACCTAGGAAGTGAAGGATTACTGAGAAAGAAAAAAGAAATTCTACTTCCAAATTGCCTTTTTCAATCTTGTTCGAGCAATAAGATTCAATACTTCGAAATTAAAGTAGAAATATTTAGTGGCTTGTATTTTTTATACATTTATTGCTGGGAACCACTGGTAAATGTTTTAATACATAAGGAAAAAAACCACTACAACCCGTGAAGGATCTGTGGTTCAGTAAATAGTAGGGACTGGTTCTTTGACAACGGTTGTGCAAGGAGGTGAATTGATCACGCTCAACCACCACGTTTTCCTCCTTATTTTGGGTACCCACTTTATAGAGGCTGGGTGAGCCCCATGAGGGTCTTAGATTGGATGGGATCCATCTCCGCCTGCTAACGTGTTAAATTAGAGTTCCCAGCAGCGGGAGTTGAACCCGGCATCGCAATCTCAGTGCTCTACCACCAAGCCACTCCGTTCCCGTATACATAATACATTAGTGTCAAGGTTTTAAAATAAATTTTTCTGATATATATATATATATTTATGATTTTGAAAAAATACTTATGAACAAATAAAGTCTAGAAAGTCTAGGACTCCTCGATTTCACTCACTGTTTGTGTTTTATGCTGCTATAGCTAATCGGACGATGCTACTGTGGCAGTCTTAAACTTTGCCTATTTACAGATACCGTTCTGTGAAGACCGTTTTACGTCCCCGCCAAAATACGGGATAACTAAGGATATTTTATGCCATTTAAAAAAACCTAAGGCAGGGTTGAGGATCTGGAATTGTGTGCATATTAGGTTGTTGTGCTAATCACTTCACCACAGGTGACCCAATAATTACAACTCTTTACGGCTATCATACCTATTATAACAATTAATGCTATTTTTAATACCTATTGTTATAACTAATAATGCGTTATAGAGATTTTATTAAAATCAAAGAGAGCTCGATGAATGATACATTCGCAGTTTAATATTCAATATACTTCATCTTTTTGCATATATTCGGTAAATATATTTTAAATAATACAATATTATTGATATTTCCATATAAACTTATCGGAATTACATAAGGCTATAAAATCCGTAAAGGGTTATCAGGGCCAAACAGACGTGTAAACACAAGATGGGAAAGTTTGATAAGACATATTTTTTATGTCTGTAGGTTCTGTTGCATCAGCATGGAACCTTCAGGTTCTAGAAATAATTTTAGTTTTTTCCACCAAGTTACTTAAAGTAATAACAGTTACATTAAAATAATGACGATATTTATGTTTTACAATTTTTTTTTTGTTTCCTTTCTAAGTAATAGGGAAGGACCATTTGTTTATTGGCACATTCCATACCGCTGTAAAATACTTTCTACATTTTAATTACTTATTTACAAAATAAAATCATAACATATATATACAAACCTCAAAATTAACAAATGCATTATAACTTATTTCCTACTGAATATTATAAATGTTAACATTTACAAAAAAAAATTTTTTTTAATTCTTATTCCTTCATATACGTCTATCGTATATCGTCTCTTACAAAAAGACAATGTCGTAACTCAAAAAACCTAATTTTTCAATAGAGGTTTTTTGAAAATTCTATTTTTTTGTTTAACTCACTTGAAAATTCCATGTGAGTTAAACAAAAAATTGGTATTGATAAAACAAAGCATTCCTATTGTAATAGAAATTTTTAAAAAATTTTTAAAACGTTGAAACGTTTTTTGTTTTAACTTATGTCATAAGTTCCTTAAAACATTAAGTTCAAACATGATACAACTCAAAATATGACTGTATTAAAAAATAAACGGAATATCAGATGTGTCGTTCCTGAATTAAAAATCTTCAACCAATACAATTTCTACTTAAGGCTTCATTCAAAAATGGCCATTCTTCAGTAATGTACTTGTTCTTTTGAAAGGTATGTTATAAGAAATTTCTGGATTGGATCAAATTATTCAATAAATTAAATCATATATAAAACTATTTATTAATATTAGTACGGCTTTCTATGTAATTTCTGGTAAGCACCAGAAAAACATTACTGGACTAATATTTGTGTGATAGATGTTAATAAATGATTATAATTTTTTAATATTGATATGCTATTTTTCTTGTAGTTATTTTGAAGTAAATGTGATTATAGTAATTGCCTGACACATATAGAATAAAACATACCCGTCCTTTGTATTTTTTTTTACTATTTCCTATATGTTTGAACTATATATGGCTGGTTAATTGTATGTTAACAATCGCCATATTGTATGTAGAATATTCGCCATATTAGCTTTTTGAACGAGCTTCGATTTGTTATAACAATTGGGGTGTGAGAACAAAGAGATGACGTAAATTCTATTAATATCTCATGAAATGTGTTACAATGAAAATTAGGATTTGGATTTCCAATTGCATTTTGATCCTGATTATGAACATCAGTTTATGTTTAAATAATTTATATTGTCATTAAATATTGTTATTGTTGGCTTTATTCTTCAATGCCGGATTGTTAAAAAATTATCTTCACTGAATAACTAAATGAATTAGGGAATTGAAAAATGTTTATCACTACAACCCACGAAGAGTCTTGGATTCAATTCATTGTATAGTCTCCACTGTTTCTTGGACATCGGATGTGTAGGGAAGTGATTTGTGCCTGATCATCCTCAACAGCCAGATTTCCCTCCCCCAATCGAATATTAATTAAAGATCATTATTCTAAAATATCTATATTATCAGATAAAAAATATTGATGGGTTGCCCATTTTTTACCCAAGTTCTTTGTATGTTTGTATAAATTATTCATAAGTGTTGGTCCATAGCTCTAAATGTAGCTATTTAAAAAAAAATTAATTAAGACGTTTATAGAAATAATATGAAAATAGATCTTTACAGCAAAAATGTCAACAGTTATTGCTATAAATTATAACACATAGGAGAAGTATGAAGAAACCTTTATGGATTTTCTATTGTTTTAATCTATTTCTAATTAGATGAATGAGTATTAAATAATGACTTTCGTTACTTAATCTGTTTTTTTTCCTGCTATTATTTATTTATTCTCTTTAGTTTAATTTTGTCATTACTTTTTTAAATGCTTCATGATTTTCGTTATGTAGCTATTTCTTAATATATTATTCAGTAATAAATAATCCTGATCCTAAATGTACCATTATACCTGTTTTGTTTTTTAATAAGTAATTCAGACGTTAATAGAAATAATATGAACAGACCTTTATATTAGAAATATCAATAGTTATAAATTATCAATATTTATAAAAGAAAAACTGAAGACATATTAAAAATAAAATGGGTTTCTTAATTTTTGGCCTTACTCTTTTATTTATTATATATATATATATATATATATATATATATATATATATATATATATATATTAATTTATTTAGGGTACTCTCCCCGAAGTTATTATCAACAAAGTATTATTAGTTCTCTGGTTCACTATCAGAAGCTAATAGTTATTCACCGAGGACCTCTGAGATAGCCTCATCGAAGCTATATATACTGGCGGTGGACATTTCCAATTAATGCCGTTTATCAGTTTACACGATATTCTACTTAATAGAATGGATAGATTGTATAATTGAAGCTCCTATGGGCCTACGCTGCTCTGTTTGAATGGTTTATGATATGGCATTATCGATTAGCTCCTAGCTTATATCAATTATAGGTCCCGTAATATAGAGATTACTTTCTAATTTATTATTTTTTCTTTAGCGAATGAATAAACATACAATCAGTCCAATAAGATATTGAAAAACTCTTGAAGGATTTTTGAAAATTAGTCCCCTAAGAGGGTGAAAAGGGTGGTAAATGTTTGTAATAAAAAAATCACGTCATTTTTAAAGCGAGCACCATGAAATTTTAGATATGGCTTGTACATTAAAAAAAAAGGTGTTAAATATGGGAAATCGTAGTATGTTAAGTTAGAGATGAGTAAACAGGCTTTACATTTTAATATAATAATAATTGTATTCAAGATTTTGAAAATCAACCCCCCGATATTGCAGTTTTGGATATTACATGGTGGATTTAAAAAAATAACTTATCGATAGTTCTGTAATTATGCCATGTAATATTTAATAGGACAGTTTGTAGGCTGGCTGAATTCTCAAATGCTTTAAGTCCTTGTTTATAATATAGAGTTCATTTATGGAATTTAAAATTCACTCTCCGTTTAAACTTGAGATAAATTTCTATTTAAAATCAACGCGGACGAAGTCGCGGGCAAAAGCTAGTTTTTTATATTTTATTCATTGTATTTTAAATATATCTATATTTATGAATACTTTTCACGCGGTTGATATATTTCACATGATAAAAACTATACAGAGAAGAAAATGTTTTATCAGTTTTTTTTTTAAATAACAAGAAAGTATAATGAAATATTTATCGAGAAATTAATTCTAAAATAGCCAATTTTAAGTTATTGAGCTTCATTTCCATTAAATAATCATACAGTTTGGTTAATAAACATATTAACTACGGTTATCATAGCCACATCAATATTTATCATATATATAATACGATGTATTTATGATGAGAAATCGTATAAACGGTTTTAAATTAATATATATTTTCTAAAAATATATTTATTAAATTTACAACTGTATACAGAATACATCAAGTAAATAGAAATTAATAATAAATTAAATTATTGTTGGAATCTATACACTTACCACTATTTTATTGATAACTTTTTTTTAAAGATTAATATAGTTAGACAGACCTAATATTTTCCTTAATACTTTTACATCCCATCTCTTTTATATTATTGTAACAAATTAAAATTATTGATTACTATTTTAAAAGCATATATTCAACAGCAGTTATTTTATCTGCAATATTTTAGCAGTTATTTATTAGAAAAATTTAACACCTTACATAAATCTAACACGTTATCCCCCTCCCCTCCTATTGTATCGATTTAAATCCTATTGTAAATTATAAAATATAATAATACCATAATGATACATAAATACATCGTTCTAATTATAAATGGATCATTGCAAAGAAGTTGTAATATAAATATGTATAACCTTATATGAAAAATAAAACTGCATAATTAATATAGATATCTTCTGGTGTCTATATTATCTTTAATATTCTGATGTCTTGAAGTCAGTTCAGACCGTTAATGTTTTGTTTTTTTATTTAGTGTTTATCTTTCGCATTTCCTTGGAAGGATTTCACTATTGCTGACATGATACTAAAGAGCAACAGTTATAGACATGGATTTACATTGGATATAAAAGGAAAAGACTCGACACACATTCGGGCCACTAGCTATTCAGTAAACACCTGAGCGAGAACGGGATAAGATTTGAATTTAAAATACCTGTTCTACATTTATCGATGAAGCATTGGAGAAGGCGAGGCAGGCTTTCGCAACCGTTGAGCCACATTACTCACTTGAGGCAGGTAGATCTAAAGCGACTCTCAATCCTTTATGGACGTGTTAGTACCTCTGGTGTTCCTACGAGAATTCTCGGGGGATAACAACTATTTTGTCGGAGTTCCCAACTGTTTTAAATATTCTAATTTCCCTAACTGTTTAGGAAGTAAATGTTTAACGTAACTCTTGAATGTTGAAATTCACTTCTATTCAAACTAATTTTTTTTTGTTATTTTATTTATAATATCTGAGGTCCTTCTCTACAAAGAGGGGGTTAAAAAAAAACATATTTTTTATGTTGGTTTACGTTTAGTATACTGTAAATATGTATCTATTTAGTATATATGAGTATACTCAACATACTAGAATATAATAATAATAAGGCTTACCCAATCAGAAGGCTCGATGCCGATACCACCAATCTCTCCTTACATACTTCCGTCCATGGACCACTACCCAAACCCAAATCCTCAAGATCACTCTTAACGCAAGCCTCCCACCTACGCCTCGGTCTACCCCTCAGACGCTTCTTAGTCGGACAGTGCTTATTAAAATCTTAGGAATTATTTCGTTACTAAGCCCAGCAACTTTCAGGCACATCTTAATCTTTGTGACGTATTATTATCACTTCAATAATATTTACTGGATGCATGCTTCGCAACTCCGCGTTATATAATATCCTAGTAGAAATTAAATTATTGATATGGAAATGTTGGATTGGATATATATTAGAAGAGTGTAAAATAAACATAGGAAGCCTTGATAATGTGCCTACATTCCTGCATAATTTTTACGACATCAAGAAGGCTGTGAATAAAAAAAGATAGACAATACAAACAATGTTTTCTTTTATTCTCGGAACTGAAGATGGCCTTAAAATTAGGCGAAGCATAGGCACAGATAATATTTTATTAGGCTAACTTATTGAATGTAGCCCCTTACCATTTCACACTCTTCTTTAGCACGTGTACATAAACCCGAGCCTCTTCAACTGAAGAATCTTGGTTTCAATAAATGGTCGAGTCTGTACTGCTTTAAAAACAACGGTTATGCAGGACGGTTTGTCCGAGATCACGCTCAAGCAGAAATTTTTACCCCCGATTAATGTTATATCTATTAGTAAATGTAACAGAAGTAACATTAAAATTACTGTTACTGGGTTCGCCGCCTACGATCTTTGATATGATGGCCCTCGGATTTTTTTAAAGTGAGTAAAAAATCCTTGGCTATGTCGTCCTTCGGACGGGAAATACAATGGAGGTCCCGTGCGTTTACGGCGATCCCTATTATAATTATTCCCGCAGAGTCAAAATTTAGGACCCCCAATGTAGCATAGTCCGATTAGTGACGTCAAATGAATAAACAAACAAAACTTTTATAATTGTTATATATTTGCTGAAGACTCAACCTCAGACTATTTTTGTCAATTAACCAATAGTTGTTAACTTGCGAGCACTTGGCCTAACTCGTCAAAGAACCTCGAGAATCCCTTAGTTGTCGGGTTCTAGGCTAAGGGTTGCGAATTCCCTTAATAAGTGTTTCTTCAGAGAGCGTCCCTTCAGTACTCAAGGGGATTAAGCTCTAAAGAAACTAGGAGGAGATTACGCGTACCTAAATCAACTGTTGTCCAGCACCACTTTCGCCATAGTAGAAGCGAGTATTCACGGATAATCACTTTAGAGTATTTGTGAGCAGGGCACGTTTTATCGATATTAGAGGAGGGTCGTAAAAACGTCCGAGTCAATTTTCGCTCAGACACGATGCTTTTACCTTAAGGTAAAGTCTGGCACTTATATTACAACTTTATTTAATTTATTTCTCTACCTATATAGTGGAGACCCAGCTCAAAGAATTCCTATCATTAGGAGTGTTCCGCTTGACGGGGAAATAAAGTCGTTCTTGTTTATTTTTTATTATTAAATGAAATTTACAACTGTATCATACTAATACTCGTTCAACAAATAAATAGGATGATAGGTACATATTGGTATGAATAATGACAAGTAGAGAAACTACACAGCGGTAGTACTCAAATTTAAAGTTCAACTTGGAAGGTCACGAAGCCATCTTCTTTTCAGATGCCTCGGAAGAGTATCAGGAATTGAAGAGGTTGTTAGGTTTGATACTAGTGGTTCGAGTGGAAATAAAGAGTTCCATGAAAGGATTGATATCGGATTCGGATTTCGGGACATATCAGCAACAAATGGGACATTAAGGTCATTATGGATTACTTTGGTCGTAACAAAGTAAGGAACATTGAGGATTTTACGAAAGATTGCGCTGGTAGTATTTTGTAATTGAGTGTATTGCTCACAAAGCCTCTATAAAGTGGGTATTCTTATTCGCGGACAAACCACCTTACTGTCCAACCGTTGTCCTAGGACCAGTACAGTCTCTATAACATACTGAACCTATCATGGATTGTAGTGGTACAGGTTTCCAAAAACAAATACACTCCCAATCTCAAGCATGAGATTAGATTTCTTCTTGAAGTTATATGCATTAAAAAATAGAAAGCATCGTTGGAAGCCATATAAGAAGAATATTAATTTCTAGTTTGCGGCCCCATCGTCCGGTCTTAGTATCGCAGTCACTCACTGGCCCTCCAGGTTGGGGGAACAGTACTCTGACATTCACCCATCTACACTCAAAACAGCACACTACAACACCACACATTACAGACCAAGGTCAATAGCAGTACTCAACCTAGGGTTACCTCCCCTAGGTAGCCGCCCCGGATGGGGAAGCATGTAGGGATGTCCCGAGGAGGCAGCCTCTCCCCCTGCCTCGGGGGAGGAGTGTGGATGGGCTAATAACCCCCTCCCCTTAAACTACTGTTATTCTGAAACCTCAAAGAGATAACGCCGGATTGATTTATGGTAAAAGACCCGGAAAGGACATAATAATTGGACATTGGAATTTTTTAACGCTAATAGCAATTGATCGAGCTGGGTGGCGGAAGCTCCTAGATGAGGCCAAGACCCACCCCCGGGTTGTAGCGCCATATAGATTGATAGTATTAATGAAGACTATTTTCTACTGTTAATATTTCAGATGTTTCTTCTTAAAAAAAAGGCGGTGTTTGTTAAATTACAAGATATTTAATCTTAATACTAATGCAAGAAACAGTACGCTGTGGTTTTTATTGCGGAAAGGATAAAGTTAAAAAATTAAAATTGTTGCTTAATTTTTTAACTTAATATTAAAAGAATAATATAGAAAAACAATAGCTGATTATTATAGTTGTATTTTTTTTCAGTTTATGGGTAAATCCTTTAACAAACAATTTCATTTTCGTTTAAAAATTACTTAATATGGATTTTTCAACCTTAAAATAACTAATAAATCACACTTTATATCGGCTGGATGAACCTCAGGAGGTTCTGAGGAACCCACAAGGTCCATCCGTTGCTGTAAACTGATTAAATTAATTATCTTCCACTGATGGGTTTGAACCCGGAATCTTTAGCATGGCAACTCAGCACACTACACACTAAGTTGTTTATTGTTTAAAAATTAATACCAACCCTTTAATTTCTTATTTTCCAATTCTTTTATAGAATATTAAATACCATTCAAGGGACATTAAATTTTAAAATGATTATTAAAATGTATAGTTTCATACCACCATAATTTCAATTTATAAGCATTAAACCTTCACTAGACATTTCCGATTTTTTAGTCAATTTAAAGTTCAAAGACTTGCGATGCTTCACTCGTATCGTGCCCCTGAATTTAGAATTTTGTATGCATGATATCGCCAATTGGTCGGGGAATACCCATGCAAAAGCCTCTCCTAACCCCATTCGAAATCGACCATGCGATTCCACTTTTTATTATCCTCAAGATGAAAAAATATTTTTATGTGCCCTATACTTCAATGGTTGGGCCTTTTTTATAGACTTTTCATGGTAAAATATCCGGGTTTATTGGATATAAATAATTGTGTTATAGGTTCTAATTTAAAGGAAGCAAATATAAATTCAAAATTGGGGAGATGATGGCGTAATGTTAACTGTTTAAAGTTTCCGTAAATGTCAAATAATATTGAAGAGTGTGAAATGGTCGGAGGGTTACAATCAATAAATTTTACAGAAAATAAATTTATTTTATTTTATTTGTGCCTAAGTTTCGCCTTAATGCTTGTTATTTTATTCATTTAATGTCACTTTATGCTCCTATGGCTTTTCGATCCTACAGTGGGAGTCGTAAGTTTTGCAAATTCAAATTTAATTAGGGTTCCCCATCCTTAACGAGTATTTGACACCGCACAGCCTCGGACCCGCAACCTTACGTCCCCTCCGAATGATTGCATAAATACGAATTTATCACTGTCTTTAAAAAAATGCTAAGGCTACCTGCCGGGCTTAGTATCATAATTCAGATATTTAAACTATTAAGTAAATAGTATATTTACCATCATATTTTCAACGGTTTTTAGGTGTTTTTATTTATTATCTTTTATTGTTAATATAAATTTACTACGGGCGGTGTAAGAAATCACTAATACGAGGCTAAGTTTATGGATTAATCATTTATATGTCATTCTCAGAATTTTAATAGAAAAATTGTTCTAAGAGCAAAAGTGTTTACATTTACAAAACTTTATCCGAGGCGCATGAAAAGAAGATGGCCTCGTGAGCTTGACCAAGTTGAACTTTTTATATGAGTACTATCACTGGGTAGTTTCTCTACCGGTTTTTATTCATGCCAATATGTATCATTTATTCTATTTACTTGTTGTATTAGTATAATACAGATGCATACATTGAATAAATTATAAAAAAAAACTGAAATTTGGAGAAAAAAAACACCTTTAAAGGGTCTTTTGTTCAATACTTGGTAGAGTATTGTTCCTAAGTCAGCAGTAGTGCAGGTCAAATCCCTTGATCTAGATCAGGCTCAACCGCCAAGTATTTCCCACATTTTAGGATACCCACTTTTATAGGCTAGGTGAGCCCCAGGAGGGTCTGAATGTCTGAATGCTACCATTCGTCGCTGTTAACTGATAAAATAATTGATCAGCCACTGCTGGATTTGAAGAACTACTCTATGAAAAAGATCCTTACCTTGCTATTTTTTACCAGAAGCTAGTTCTTTTTTTTATTTTTATTATGTACAGGTTTTATTATATCTTGGTTTTGTTTTATGAGGGTTTGGGGAGCTGCGTACTAAGTGGGCCACTCTCACTCCCTGTGTTCCTCAGGGAGCAGTTTCGTCCCCATTATCTTTCTCACTTTGTACGCTAGAGTCTCTTCTCTGCTGGTCCTAAACAAGAAAAAGCTTGCACGGATCTTTTGAAGAAACAGCTTTTGGATAGTTTGGATTGCTTGCCGTTAAATCAGACTTCTTCGAAGGCTGGTGGTCAAATGAAAAACTTCAATGTAAAGGATGTTTAAAAGAGAAAAGAAAATACATGAATTCCTCCGGAGTTAGGGATAGGCACTGGATCTTATGTGCAATATTTACAATTAAATAAACGATAGTTTTTATATATTTGATAATAAGTTTATTGTTAAATATGGTTGAGTCTTTACGGCAACTCAGCGGTATACACAGTGGATCTACCCTGCTCTTTATTATAATGATTAGGTCGTTTAGTTAAAAAAAAAAAACTATACCACTACAACCCGTAAATGGGTCTGGGGTTCAGTACATGGTAGAGACTCTACTGTTTCATGGACAACTGTTCTGCAAGGAGGTGACTTGCCCTACCTAGGTCACGCTCAACCGCCAGATTTTCCCCCCTTATTCCGGGTTACCCTATTTTTATAATATTTTATTGAGGCTGGGTGAGCTCCAGGAGATCCTAGATCCTATATGATCCATCTCCCCCTGCAAACAGACTAAATAAAAGTCTTGCCCTCAGCGGGATATGACGCAGGATTTCCGGCATGGTAACTCAGTGCTCTACCACTGAACCACTCCGCTCCCTAAGGTCGTTTAGTACAATAATTAAAATCCCCAAAACCAAAGCCTTAAGTCATAAAACACTGGAAAAACCAGCCAGTCGAAATTTCACCAATTCAAGCATCATAATGGCATGCACCAAAAGAAATATCACTTCAAGTGCAGCACGTCTCACATCAGCAGCCCTTTATGTCCGATTTGACAAGCATTATTCCCACTCAAAGGCACTAGTTTTAAATTGAACTATTTCCGATAATCCTACGAGTCGTTTGAAAAGTAGATGGCCTCGTGAACGTCCAGGGTAAATTTGTTATTCGAATACTACCAGCGTATAGTATTTATTATTGGCTATATCTCAAGTCATTATGTATCATTCATTCTATTGTTGTATTATTATAACACCGTTGAATTGTTTTAAAAATTGTCAGTTTCATCAATTTTAACATCATCCATATTGAGTTATAGAAAAGTAAAGAAAATTTATACTATCAAACATTTTACATCACTATCTGTAATTGAACGAGATTCCAATAAATAATTATATAGATAAAATTGTGTGTTAATTTTCATAGATATTTACTTATATAACACTCTAATAGTAAATCATCATACATTTTACTTTGTATATGTAATTTAACTAGGTTTTCTATAATTTTAAATCTAAGCATTTTACGTTGGTACCTCTTCATTTTGTATCTTACTGTTTACATTCTCATTTTTCTTTCTCTTCGTATTTCTTTGCATTATCACCTTTCTGTATTTTTTTTTATTCATATATATTCTTAATAATATATCCATCGCTAAATTTCATTACTTTTCTATAACTCTAAATGTTATTATATTCTTTCTTGGACCTGCAAAGTATTTTTTTCCAGTTATTTTTGTTTTGTCTGCTTTTCTCTCATAGCCCTGAAGATGGCCTACAACGTAGGTCGAAACGTCGGCACTAATAATAAATAACTTTTACTTATTTGGGGTTATTTATGACTGCACCCCTAACTAATTCCATCCTTCATACAATAAATCAGGTTTTTGATACAGATAATGCCCAAATTAAACCACAAATATTAATATAAATGATTTAATATTACTTTACCTAGTTTATTATATATATTACGTTATTATTACCATCTTGCTAATACTTTATTTATTATTAATATTACATACACTGGAACGTAACATACTATACTAGAAGCCGCAGTTCGCGAATCAGGTTTCGCACAGAACGGTCCCAAAGAATCACAGTGCGAATATTAATTGAGAAAGAACGGTTTTTCTCTCAAGGCAATTACAATTGCAAAATGCAGAGCTCAGACTGACTCGAGAAAGGCTTCCTTTCGACGGGCCTTTAATTTCCATTAAATTACTACAGGCTTTAAACTAAAAAAATATTTTATTTAGTAGAGATTATTACATTTTTTTTAAAATTATTATTACAATAATACAACAAGTAAATAGAACGAATGATACGTAATGGCATGAGATATAACCAATAATAAATACTACACGCTGGTAGTATTCGATTAACAAATTTAACTTAGAGGGCATTATATGAGACCATGTTCTTTTCTGTTGGATTATTGGAGATAGTTAATTTTTTTTTAAAATAATTTATTTAATGAAATTTGCAACTGTATTAAAATAACACAGCAGGTATCTATAATGAAAAATAAGTAGAGAAACTACCCAGTCGCAGTTCTCAAATAATAAGTTTAACTTAGAAGGGAACGAGGCCATCTTCTCTTCAGACGCCTCGGAGGATTATCGGGAGTTGAAGAGGTAGCTAGGTTTGAAACTAGAGGGTTTGAGTGGAAATAACGTTCGTCATGAAAAGATTGGTATCGGATTCGGGCCAAATCAGCAAAAAATGGGACATTAAGGTCATTGTGGATTACTTTGTTCGTTACAAAGTATGGAGCATTGAGAATTTTACGGAGGATTTTGGATTGTAAGGATTGGATACAAGAAAAATTCGATGGTTTAGTGGAGCCCCAAAGCTGTATTCCGTAAGTCCAGATGGGTCTAATGATTGTCATGTATATGAGTCTTTTGTAATTAATCGATCTTAGAGAGTTTGTCAAGTAAATGTTGAAGTAGCCTGAAACGGCGAGCTGTTTCTTGTCGTTTTAGTCTTGTATGAGGATTCCAAGTTAATCTTTTGTCAAGGTGAAGTCCTAAGTACCGGACTTGTTCTACAGGAATCAGTGGGATGTTATTAAACAATACAGGAGGGCAGGAAGTCATTGGTTTACGACGGAGGGTAAAGGTGATTTGACGGGATTTTTGAGAAATTATTTTAATCCTCCTGTTTTGACACCATTTTTCAGGGTCAGTTAAATTTAAAACTAGTGGGAATAATGTCAAATCGGACATAAAGGACTGCTGATGTGAGATGTGCTGCACTTTAAAGTGATATTTCTTTTGGTACATGTCATTATGATGCTTGCATTGGTAAAACTTCGACTGGTTAATTTTTCCTGTGTTTTAGAGATTTTATCTATTGTACTTTACGACTTTATCATTATAATAATAGATCACTGTGTAGACCGCTCAGTTACTGTGCTGAAAGTCTTGTAATCAAATTATTGAATATGTCAACTGACACTACTGAATGTAGATTTCCTTGGCAGACGAGATGACAATCTCTACCATATACTGAATCCAAAACCCTTCACGGGTTGTAGTGGTACAGTACAGTTTTTTAAAAAATACTTGTCAGTCTTGGAAAGTAGAGAAGCCAATATATTTTTGTATTTTTTATTTGTTATTTTCCATACTAAATATTAGTTAAATGAAAAAAATATTTATGATTAAATAACATATTGCTTGTTAGAACGAGATGGCTTCTTTAAAAGAAGAATTCTTTGAAGTATATCGTAACGGTATAGGTATTGTATTAGGTTTTTTATGTTTTTCATTATAATGAAGCTTTTTAGTTATTAGACTAGCTATAAATTATATCGGATTAATAGGCCTTCCGACTTTATCCCTATCAAACGGATTAATAGGAATAAGAATCGTTTTATTTTGTATTCATTAGCGTCAGTTCCCATTGAGATTAAGCTCTGGGACTTTGGGAAAATAATGCTATCGCATTTGTATTCATTTGTCGTCGGATCTATTTCTGGATGCTTAGAACACCGGTGTGTCGTCGTTCGCAATAAAAGGGGAAACTGTCATACAATAAAAACTCTTCAATAGAAAACAACTCGGGTCTTTTTCGTTTAATCCCCGCATTTCTAATGTATGGTTACAAATAAAACACATGAAAAAAATAACTACATTTACTAACAGTTACTCTAAAGACCAAAATGATACTCAATTCTTCTTTACAAAATACACGTAGTCACTTGAGTCACTATGGGCTGCAGCAAAAAGAAGAAATGAGGTACAGACGGGAACTAAAAGATCCTGGTCTCGTATTTCTGTCAATTTATGTCGAGGCAGAGGTAGGTATAAAGACAAAAAAATTTTTGAGGTTATTATAAATCACATATCTACATTTTGGTCTTTAGAATAACTGTTATTAAAAGTAGCTATTTTATTCATAACACGTGTTTTATTTTTAATATTTAAATAGATACGGGGATTAAACGGAAAAGACCCAACAACTCTTTGAACAGAATTAAACTGTGTGTACCATTAGTTCAAATAGAATAATGTTTGTTAATTGTAGATATTTTATTTAATCAAAGTAAATGAAAGAGCATGTTATACATGAACATATACCTATATTATATTCTGTAGCGCTTTATGTTGTCAACTTACATTAATTATGAATAATGCCATATTTGTGAAACTTCAGCCTTACAGAATCGTGTAGTTTAATTATTTTGATTAATTATTATTTATTCACTATAAAATTCTTTATATAATATTTTAAATAGGTTTCTTTAGTTAATTTAATCATGTTTATAGGGCAACCTGTGGTATATAGTGGCTAGGATAATGACATACTTAGCTCAAGATCGCATCTAAAAATCTTTGCTTGTACCGTCCTTTGGAAGGGACGTAAAATAATGGTCCTGAGCCTTTTCAATTCTAGGTACAGATTCCTCAAGGTAGTATCCTTGGCCCAATCCTTTATACAGTTTATACAGCTGACATCCCAACTCATCCTAATACTATCCTTACCACGTATGCTGATGATACATGTGTATATCAACACCAATCCAGTTATTGCATCCCAAAGGCTCCAATCCCATATCACTGATCTTGAAGAATGGTGTCAAAACTGGAGAATTAAAATAAATTCTCAAAAATCCCATCAAATCACTTTTACCTTACGTCGTAAACCAATGACTTCCTGCCCTTCAGTATCCTTTAATAATACCCCACTGGTGCAGGTAGAACAGATCCGATACTTAGGGTTGCACCTCGACAAACGATTAACCTGGAATCCTCATACTAGACTGAAAAGACAAGAAACTGCTCGACGTTTCAGGCTACTTCAACACTTACTAGACAAACGCTCTAACCTCCCGATTAACTACAAAAGACTCATCTACATGACCATCATAAGACCTATTTGGACTTACGGAGTAGAGCTTTGGGGCTCCACTAAGCCATCGAATTCCTGTCGTATCCAATCCCTACAGTCCAAAATCCTTCGTAAAATCCTCAATGCTCCTTATTTTGTTAAAAATACCGTCATCCATAACGACCTTAATGTCCCATTTGTTGCTGATTTGGCCCGAACCCGGTATCTTTCCTTTCATAACAAACTTCATTCCCACTCAAACCCTCTAGTTTCAAACCTAGCTTCCTCTTCGATTCCCGATAATCCACCGAGGCGTCTGAAAAGAAGATGGCCACGTGACCTTCTTAGTTGAACTAGTGATTTGAGTACTACCAGTGGGTAGTTTCTCAACTTGCCATTACTCATGTCATTTTGTATCACATAGCCTATTTACTGGATGTATTTTTTTTATTATACAGTTGTAAATATCAATAAATAAATTAAAAAAAAAAAAAGGTACAGATTAAAGGTTCCTTTAAACCCTGATAGGCAGAATTTATAACTCCCACTGTATTAACGTCCGATTAATCATAACGGCATTAAGTTACGAGACCAAAACCCTTTGAAATATATTAGTAAAGTAACTTATATGGGATCACCTGCGGTGTAGTGGTTAGCATAACAACCTTCTATGTCTAAGGTTGCGAGTTCGCATCCAGGCAAGTGGCCCTAGGTTTTTTTAAAAGGTAGTAAAAACTCCTTGATCATGCCGTCCTTCGGAAGGGGGGTAAATTGGGGGTCCCGAGGCTGTTCGATGTCAGTTACTCGCTAAAGATCCCTATCCTAATTATACCTGGATAAGCAAAATTGACTGGACTCCCACTGTAGAATTTAAGTGACGTTAAATGAACTTACAGCAATTTTTATTTTTAAACGGAATGAAAATGAAATAATCTCAATGAAAAAATAATATATTCAAGATGATTAACTTCTCATGTTCTGAGTACTTAATATGTACAGTATAAATTAATTTATTTATTTTTACAAAATATTCAATGCGTTCTCTTAAGTTTTTGAATCAATTATAAAAGAACAATGAATGATGGGGTGCAGTCAAAATAACACTAAATAAGAAAAAACTTATTTATTATAAGCGCAATATTTTTCTTATTTAGTGTTATTATTGACTGTACCCCCAGACCAATTATATCCTTCATTAGATCTTCCAATCAACTGCATTCCTCTCTATCATAAAAGAACAATATTGAGTTTTGATAGCGAAAAAACCTCAATGCTATTGTTTCCCTTTCCAAGCCGTATATCAGAATTTTTCATTAGCCGAAGTTGGTCGTATTCCAAAGATGTAACAAATGCGTATGTGTGTTTAGTAACTTTGGCAATATTGGCCACCGAACCGGTCTGATTTATATCAAAGGGTACTACAGATGGAATCAAACTTCTTTATTAATGGTTGCTTTTGTTTACACGCTACCTAGATGGTTATTGATATAAATAACGAAAATAAATATTTATATGCTGTATGATATGTTTATTTTTGGTTTAATAACATAAAGTGGAGCGGGTAGCTCAGTTTGTTTAGCTCTATGCTGAAAGTCCCGGGTTCAAATCCAGATGTGGGAGATTATTTTTATCAGTTTACAGCCTTTTTTTTAAAGCATACAACTCCAAAGTGAAGTCTAATCTCATGCTCAATATTGGGTGTGTATCTGTATAGTATTGTTACATCTGTTGGATCTGGAGACGCTCCTGGGGCTCAACCAGCCTCCATAAATTAATTTCTGTTAACGTTAATTGGGGAAACACCTGGCGGTTGAGCGTGATCTCATTAAAGTCTCTTTGTTTGACCGTTATCTTATAAATGGTACAATCTCTACCACGTTCTGACCCTAAGACACTTCATGGATTATGGTGTTGTATTATTTTTTTAATAACGCAAAAATCTCTCCTCAGCCTAATGTTTTTCTTCTTGAATTATGTTTAATTGATTTTTCATGGGTTTTTTTATTAGCAATTTTTCATAAGTTCATAAGTTCTGTAAGGGAAATAATAAAAGTAAGAATTGTCTTATTAATTTTTTAATTTTATCAAATTTGTCTTCTTATCAATAGCCACAAGTAATTAAAGACAGATAGAAATCATGTTTAGGGCATTTAGAACTTATCATCAATATTTAATTGCTATGCTATATATATATTTGATTGGTAACATAGTAAGAGGACAGGAAAAAATTAAATTTATAAAGGGAAAAAAATATTCCACTTTTTTGTAGAATTCATTTAAAAGACGTTTTTATTTTTTAGGATTTGATTACAAGAACTGTTTTTAACAAAAGCTTTTTATTACATCTTTAAATATGCCAATTAAAGGACGTTCGTCTAAAATAGCATTAAAAAATTCTTTATAGTGATCCTATTGTTTTATTCCACTTAGACAATAGACAATGAGATAAAGGTATTCTTTTATTGACGTCATTCATTTAATTTATTATACCTTGATTGAAATGGCTATTAAAACCCTCTATTAATTCTTAAAGTACATAAAATTGTTTCGTTTTATCATAAAGCTGTTTAATCCGATTATATTATTAATTTATTTAATTATCTTTATAATATATATGTTGACGAGTTAACTCAGCTCATAAGGTTCTAGGTTATTGATTTTTAAGTGTTACCTCAGCCAAATCGCCTTGTACAACCGTTGGCTTGGCTACAGTACGATCCCACGTTATTTATTATTTTATACTAATCTATACTTTTCTTTCTAATCATTTATTTCTTCATATCCAACCATTCGTATGACTTAAAGGAATAACAGTATTCTAAGCAGGTAGTGATAATAAGACCGATTTAGTAACTACTTGACTGCACATGACCTCCACGTGACTATAAGTGATAGTAAAATAACGGGTTTGTTTCCAACCTCTCTGGCGTCAGGAGTGAAGGGTATCTCCTGTCATAGGAGAGAAAGTCTATCAATACGACTAAGGAAATGCGAGGAAGTTATTAACGGTTTTGGATTTTGGATAATTATTAGTTGGCCGTATAAAAAAAAAAAAAAAATAATAAATTCTACTAAAGTGTATACCTGTACCACTACAACCTGTGAAGGGTCTGGGTTCAGTGCATGATAGAGACTGTGCTGTTTCTTTGACAGCGGTTGTGCTGGGATGCGATTTGTCCTGGACTACGCTCAACCGCCAGGTTTCCTCCTCTTATTTTGGGTTCCCCACTCTATACAGGAGCGTCCTAGATCCCATACATCCATCACTGAGTCCTAACAGAGTCTGACCTTCGACATGGCAACTCAGCGCTCTATCACTAAGTCACTCTCCTCCCTCTATATAATATGGAGAATAAAATATATTATATATGGGGGAATGGTCAGGTTGGAGGTAAAAAAAAAAATTCCTTAAATAGTGATAAACTGTTTATTAGAATTCGACATTTTGAACCACGTTGCAGGTCTTTTTAGAAAAACTGAGTAGACAAGATACAAACATATTGCATCTATTAAAACTGAATAATTAGAATTAAAAAATATATAAAAATGAAACTATCATAATAAAAAAGTTACAAAAACATAAATAATTTAATTTTGAACTAAAAAAAATTAGGGGCGACCTGTGGTCTAGTGGCTAGCATAACATCCTACTAAGCCTACTATCGGGGGTTCTTACCCCGGCAAGTGGCCCAAGGATTTTTTAGATGGGAGTAAAAAACTCTTGGTTATGCCGTCCGTCGGATGGGGCGTTAAACGGGGTTCCTGAGCCTGTACGATGTCATGTACACGTTAAAAATCCGCATTAACCATAACTATTAACTATTGATTAATTAAACCAGGATAGGCAAAATTTAGAGCTAAAAATTGTAGTATCGTCCAATTATCCATAGCAGCGTAAAGTGACGTAAAATAAAGAAACAACAAACTAAAACAATGGGATATACGATTCTAATAAATTCACTTAGTAAAAAAAAATATTCCTGAAATTTAGAAGAGTAGTTAGTGTGGACGAAACATTGAAATGAATAAAGATACGACTTGGTTGGTTTCTTCTGTAGAAACTTCTCATTTTTGTAGCCAAGTAAAGCTGAGAAAAAATTCGAAATCTTTAATTACGATTTTTAACGAGTACCTGGCATCGTGTAGGCTCTGGCCCCCTGTTTAACGTCCCTTCCGAAGGACGACATAACTAAGGATTTTTTACTCTTTTAAAATATCTATGATCACCTGCCGGGCTACGAACCCTCGATCTAGTAGTATTTTATGATTAGCACTACTATAGTTCATAGTTTATGACCCGCGATACGAAGTAGTTTATGACTATTTAAAGAATTATTTACTCCAACAGGACCATTTTTATCTATATATTTGACTAAAAATAATATGTATTTATACTTTGTTATATAATTTATATTTATATGTTTATATACCTCTTTTAATATACTTTTGATAGCAAATAAACCCTACATGTTATGTAAGGAATGTAATCTGGTTAATTCATTAAGAGATATGAAGGTGTTTGGTGGCATTGTTGACCCCTGCTAGCCCATTATTCAAAACCCGCCTCCGTCAAATTTATCGCTCTACACCTAACCTAAAGGCTGGCTCATTTTTAATGATCTCGGTGATGTAACTTCTCAACGCAGTTCGATCTCAGCTAATCATACTATCTAGATGAACCGAAATTAAAGTGAAGAGTTAATAAGGATAGCCTCTAAAATCATTATTTATGATATAATGATTATTAATAATATATTCCGAGCGATTAGTCAAACACTAAGAATATCCGGCTTATAGACATTAATTGTATTTTATTATCATTGTATATTTTGTTCTCCATGATTTCGAAAGATTCAGATTTTAAGTGGAAACAACATTTTCAAATCTATTTTTTCAAAAATCTAAGTTTTTTTTTAATTAAAGGAAAGTTTTTTTACTTCTTTAAATCTTTGTATCCAAAACTGTATAAAAATAATTTGATCGGCATTATAACCATATTTATATGGTACAGTATATACAGTTAACTCTACCATTCGTTTCTATTGTTCTAAAATTGTAAACTTTTATATTTACCAGCAAAAAAATCTAACATTTTTTATAAATACTCCAAGTTAATATACAAGATTTTCAAATAACCTGTGCTTCGATACGGTACTTGGTAGAGACTGTACTCTTTCTAAGCAATCATTGGCTTAAGAAAGGCAGAAGAAAGGTGAAAAATTTATATGTTGTTTAAATGCTATTTCATCTGCTTAACTTTATGAAATATATACATTATTTAATTTATGAAATATATATTACAACTCCACTAATAGATGTTTCGGTTTTTATTAATTTAATCATAAAAAGTTTCAAAATTAATAAATTAAAAAAAAATGGTATTAACTTTAATCATGTAATAAGGACGTCAGTTTTCCATTTATTTACAACTTACAACTAAATCTTATCTGAATCTGAAGTGCGTTTATTTATTTAGCATTACTTTATGCTATTATGGCTAATCGGACGATGCTACAGTGGGAGTAGCATCTTTTGCCCATCAAAGTATAATTAGGATAGGGATCCTGAATGAGTAACTGACCTTGCACAGACTAATGACCCCCATTTTACGTTCCTTTCGAAGGACGACAAAACTAACTATTTTTTACTCCCTTTTAAAAAAATCTTAGGGCATCTGCCGTGCTGCAAACTCGCGATCTTGGGCATAATAGGTTTTTATGCTAACCTCTACACTACAGGTCACCCCAAATCCGTATTTATTCCATAGGATCAGTAGTTATTTTTATTATAAATCACAGCACATAAATAAAAAAATTATATTACCAAATAAAATTAAAATAAAAAAAATATTGTTATTATAAAAATAAAAATCACGTTGTAGAGACTGAAGGCCTGTGCCTGTGAAGTGCAACTCCTATTAAAGCCTTTATCTGACAGAGCCATATGGTCGCTTGGCATTCCTCATGTCGTCTTTTATCTCACTTCCAATTGGTTCTATTAACTTACCCTTTCGACCAATCGCATTCCACTCATGTCTATCGATAACGTCGTCTTTCATTAATAAATAGACGTGTAGTTTTTTTCCATTCAAATCAGATTGAAACGAATGCATTTAAATGCCTTCGGGTTTTATTTGAATTTTATGTGGTTTTAAGTATTTTGTTGTGTCGAAAGAATCATTTATTTTTTTATTTGATGATTCGAACATTTAAATGCATCGTCGTTCTGGCCCAACTGCTGATATTTATTATATGTTCCTCCCTTATAATTATTGTTTACTGTTTTTTAAAAGTGTATTATAATGAGTTAACCAATTATTTATTAATTAATTAATCAAGTTACGCTTAACTTAATGCTAAATACAAAATCATTATTATTCTAGAACTAATTGTCCCAGAATAAATAAAGAATTTATTCTTGAGTGGACCAATGGGCAATTTCAATGTTTACCTCAGTTGTTTATTCTGCTTCCTCCAGTAGTCCTTCATCTTCTCACTGTGTATCTTCTTCCTTCCTTCTGCCCTCTTTGAGCCTATTTTCTTTTCCCCTAAAGTCTCTTTCTCTATTACATCGTCAGAGAATTTATTACTACTAAATTATTAAATAGGGAGCGGAGTGGCTCATTTGTAGAGCACTGAGTTGCGATGCCGAAAATCCAGGTTCAAATCCCGCTGCGGGCAAGACTTTTATTTAGTATGTCAGCAGCCTTGGATGGATCACATAGGATCTAGGACCCTCCTGTCCCTCACTCAGCGTCTATAAATTGAGTACCCTAAATAAGGGAGAAAATCTGGCGGTTGAGCGTGATCTAGGACAAATCACCTCCCTGCACAACCGTTTTTCTTGAAACAGTACAGTTACTACCATGTACTGAACCTCAGACCGTTCACGGGTTGTATTGGTATATATATTTTTTTAAATATTATTAAATAGAAAAACTCATCATCATCATAGTATTTTCCTCTTCTACCAATGTGAAGTGTGAGGATAATAGAAAACTCATGAGAAATAACTTGTCTATCAAAATCTTCCTCCACTAGTAACGTAACGTGAAATTCTATAATCTTTTAAAATATCCCCATCTCCAGTTATAACTGTCAAGCCAGTTCAGGATTGGCATTTAAGCTAGGTAGAGTTGTTATTATTTAATTTTTAAAAAACGGAATCGTTTTGGTTTTCAGATGTGTTTTGCGCATGTGCTGTGCCTCTTCTTGCTTTTTCCTCCATCTTAAAAAAAATCGCTTTGAGTGGTAATTTTACGGTTCGTACATAAGTTCGACTTACTTAATTATGTAGTTTATTAATATATTAAATAAATAATAAATTATAATTATTAGTCGTAAAGCTGCCGAAGTGGAAGACGCTAAGTAAAGATGGTTAACGTTTGGGGCTTCTTGTTCTTATTTGCCCAACAGGTATTCATTCCTTGCGAAAGTTCAGCTTTTCTTTCTTCGCTCCATTTTGTTTCAGTTTTCGGTGCTTTTGTCTCTGGCTTAACCTCCCATTTCAAATTTAAGTTAAAAATTGTTTCATGGCTAAATTTTGACTAATTCCGAGCCTTTCTTAATATTTCGGATCCATTCTCCTCCATTAACATGGGATCCTACGTATTTTACTATTCTTTTTGTTAGTCTGTGTCCGGGAAGCCTTCTTTTCCTCATGTCTGTCTCTATGTTAGAATATTCTTCAATTTTAGATGTTTTCTCTAATCTATATCCACCATCAGTCCATCTTTGTCCCAGAACTGTACTATTTATTTTCCTTTCTTCTTTCTTTAGATTTTCCTTATCATTTATTCTGTTAAGTTTTAAGGTTTCGCTGGCATTTAACATTGTTGGTTTAATTACCGTATTATAATGTTTAATTTCTGTATTTAGAGATTAATATTTTTAATTGTAAAGGTTTTGCACCAACCCTAGGCCTCTACGAGCTTTTTGTATTCTTTCTTGTTGTGAATATTTTTCAGAGATAACTTCTCCTAGATATTTAACGTACGGTATAAATAATATATTTATGTATTCTCAAGTATTTGTTGCCGACCCACTTTTCAACAACATAAGTTATCCTTGAAGTACGACAGAGGACTCTCTCCTCAAGCGATGCGTAGAAAGTACAAAAATAAAGTATTAATTCGTAATCACATATTTATGAAGTGTATAGTCATTTTTATTAGGCTCCTAGCTCATAAAATTAACATGGAGGCGAGAGAAATTTTTTTAGTATGTCATCCTTCAAAGCTATATGATGTGTTACTTTTTTCAGTCATTGAACTCTTCTCGGTGTCTCGGAGATTTTATCGCAACACTGCTTACCTTAATATTAAATTCAATACAATGTATTAATGTCAGATAGTTTGTTTATTTATTTGACGTCACTTGATGCTGTTATAGCTTATGGGACGATGCTACAGTGGAATTTCTAAATTTTGCCTATCCTGGTATAATTAGGATAGGGATCTTAACAGGGAGTACCTGACGCAGTGTATGCTTAGGATCCCCGTTTTACGTTCCTTCCAAAGGATTGTATAACCAAGGATGTTTTACTCCATTTAAAAATCCTAAGTCCACCTGCCATGATTCTCACAACTCAACTTTGTTATTGTAAGCTCTTTTCTAATAGTGATATTAATTTATAGCTTATCAGACTGACCAGCTATTAGATCTATATTATTTTTATAAATATTTTTGTTTATTTTTAATGAATAATATATTGATATTTATGCACCCATATTATATACTATGAAGTATTCTAGGTTCGTTGTTTTTAAGTTAGGGCGTAAAACACATCGGTCATCATCGATCTAGTTTATGCTTGTGTATGAATATTCATTTGTTAAATTTTAAGTGTAAATTTAGTGAAATGCAAAGTATAACTTTATAAAACCTCTACCATTACAACCCGTACCATGATTCAGTACATGGTAGAGACAGTACTTTTTCTTGGATAATGGTTTTGCAGGGAGGTGACTTGTCCTAGATCTTACTTAAACGCCAGATTTTCCCACTTATTTTGGGTACCTATATTATAGAGGCTGGTTGAGCCCCAGGATAGTCCTAGATCCCTTGGAATCCATCGCCAGCCGCTAACAGATCAAATAAAATTAGGATTTCAATCTTCATGACCTTCTGCATTACTTCTCAGTTAATAAAACAATAACATCCCTGATCATGTGTTTATTTGCAACATTAAAAAATTATTGATTTATTCTTTTTAGTTGTCCAGTAATTTGTTAGTGTACTTTTTTGTATTTTAATTTATGTTATTGACGCTTTTGTGATTTTTAAATACTTTAAAATTTGTATAGTGCATCCTTCTGGCCAGATGAACTTCTACTATATATATGTGTATATATATATTTTTTTTATATATATGTAATTTTTTGTTATCAGCGTCGAATCGACTCAATGGGATCTCAGGAACCTCCTTGGGGTTCTCCTATATACTTAGTTCTTATAATTGATGAAAAACTTAAACGTGATATTGTACAAACGTTGGTTTAAAAACAATATATTCAGTGGTGGACTGAGAATTCCTGTAGTGGCGTTGGTTATTTTATGCTTGCTTTACTATTTCGTAGCAAACTCTATTTTATGATGTGTTCCCGGAAAACTAATTAACGACTTATAGTTACTTAATTGGCATTAAGTTCTCGAGTATAGCTTAGTAATAACTTCGTAAAGTTGGCTCTGTGTACTGTGTTCGCAGTTGGGCTTATATCAAAGGTGAAGTTATATTGGTGGTTCCACCAGGGTAATCATATTTCGCATGTTCTATGCTATGATCAAAGCGATGGAGGATACATTACAATTTTTTTATTTCTTAAAAATGAAAAATTACATTTATTTAAACTTTAATTGCCTAAAATATACGGTAATCCCTATTAAGTTTATTATATTGTTGAGAGATAAGTCTTTTGGTAACTGTTCCACAGGTTGTCGCTTTGAGTTGAGTAACAACAAGTTTTAAGTTCTTATTCGTTTCCCTTTTAATATTTCCCAAAAATACAATCATGAGCTTTAGTATGGAAAAATAATGTAATTATAGGAAATGAACTTTTCAACAAACATGTATCATCTACGCTTCGAAATGTTAGTTGAAACTTTTATTTCTTGATGAAATGATTACAGAAATCTACTCGTTACCTATAATTACAATCTATTTTCCCTACTAAAGCTCGCGATAATTTTTATTTTTAGAAAATATTAAAAATTATAACTACTATAATTATAACGAATAAATAATTAAAACTTGTTACTCAACTCGAAGCGATAGCCTGCGGAATAATTACTGGTCTTGTTTAATTGTTTATAATATTTGTCATGATAATTGAGGTTCATTCAGGAAAGGTTAAAAACAGCGATATATTTAAAATAAATAGCTTGTTATTAACAATTAATATCAAATAATAGATACCGTTAAACGTTTTTTAATCTTAAGTCATAAACAAAATGCAATCAAGTATAATTAAATATTAGTAGCATTTTAATTAGTATTAAAATTACGGCATTACATCAGTCGAATAAAAATAATAATTTCTATCTTGAACCTTGTCCTAATATTAATAAATATAGTCATAATATTTTATCAGATATGGGATCAAATAATTACAAATATTTTCAAGAATTCGTTTATTCATTACATATATTATAAGCATTCAGTATTTAACTGAAATTATCATAGCATATAATTCTAGTGTTATGAAATCGTACTACAGTTTTTATTTTCGCAATCTGACTACATCGTATTTAATTTAGTAACTGTTTCTTTTGATGATTATTATCGATTATGCAAAAACCATGTTTCTTTTTCGGATTGATAAGTATAGCTTTTGGCTGCGAATTTCGCCAAGAGGTGAATGCTATGTTACTGAATGTAAGTTGTTCGGCAGTTTTAAAATTGATAGTAAATGGTTTTATCAGAATAGGATGGTGGTAATTTGATGATGAGAAATATGTTTAAAGTGTAGACATTGTAATTGTAATGAGTATATTGATTTATATGAATTTAGCAATGAATTTATAACAGATATCAATTTTCGGAATTTCCAAAGTATAATTTGAATTGATGAGGTATGCAATTTTTATAATCACCATAGAATTAAAATAGAAAATCTCAGAAAAATTGTCACTAATATTAGTTAAGAATTTACATTTTTTTCTGATTGCATATTTGTTTTGAACTCCGGGCTTGATCGCTTTCTTACACAACCGTTGGCTAAGAAATAGTAAGAGTTGATTGTTCTTCTAATACTTGCTATCATTACAAAGGACATGGAGCTTCCTCCAATAAAATCACTTAAAAATTAGTTTTTTTTTTAAATTTTCAAAATATTTAATAATGGTTATTCGTCAAAAATTTCATATACAAAAAATATTATTTTCTCCTTTGAATGAATGGTAAATACTGAGCTTTTCTATTTCTTAAATGGGTTATTTTTTTTTTATTAGTTGATCACAAAGGATCATTATTTATAATCATTTGGCATAATCAATACGGTAGAACTAAGATTTTATTTTATTGATTTTTCTAAAAATAAAGATTAAGAGATTGAAATTTTTATCTAGGAACAACCGTATCAGTACAGTTTAAATTATGTGTTTGAAAAAAATACCTTATAAAGGCTGGGTGAGCCCCATGAGATTTTTTCTCTCTCCTCATATATTTATATATATCTAATAAACTATGTTTAAAATACGTCATAGTTCAGTCTACCTTTTTAAAAAATATATTTTACTTAAAAAAAAGGTTTCAAGGGCCAATAGAACTTCCTTTTTTTAGAAATACTTTTTGATATTTGAAATTTCAAATAAAATATGCTCTGGATAAAAAAAGTTTGTTTTTTTTAATTCGAAGCTGAATCATAAAAAAATGTTTATATTTTTAATTCAAAAGTTTTAATTATCGTTTCAACAATTAAGACTAAAATAGACTTAGACCTTCTAGGTCCCTCGAGGAGAATTAAGGATTGTCTCTGGCGATGATCGTACGAATGTAATTTGCTTTTGAGAGTTGGCCCTACGCCTTTACTGCTAATGAGGAAGTTGGTAACGACGTCGAGACTTAGGGCAAATTAATGGAGGTTATTCGTCACTCTTGTAGATTACCTTCTTTTTATTTTTATTCCTGTCCCATCCGAAACTTGAACCTTGCTTTTATAGCGCTGAGAGGAAATTAGGCTTCGTAATGGCGGCACTCTTCAACCTCTCTGACATTTTATACCTGTTATATACAACGAGCCACTGCCTTATGACTAATAATAATTAAAAATAATAAAACATAAAAACTTATTAATTAAAATTTAGGTAATGTTTTTTTAGGATTGTCCTAGGTACAGTTGTGAGACCAAAAAGGTGTGGCAGATTTATAAGGCTTTGGTATATGATGAACTATGTATCAATAGAAACATAAAAATGAAACCTGTACCACTGTAACCCTTAGAGGGTGTTTGGTTCAGTACATGGTAGAGACTGTACTGTTTTTTAGAAACTGTTGTGTAGAGAGCTGATTTGTCGAAGATGACATTCAGCACGAGGCTTTCACCCAGTTAAGGGCTCCGATTTTATGAGGTACAGATGAGCCCCAAAGGGGTCTGCAGATCTCACTGGCTGTTATCAGATTAAATAATTTATCTGCCACAGCTGGATTTGAACCCGGGACATCCATCACAGCAACTTAGCGCCTTGCCCACTGTCCTACCCTGCTCCCGAATTAAGAGATATATTTTCGTAAACATATTAATACTTATTCTAAATGGTCTATATTATTAGTTAAAAAAAAAATTTACTGATTTTCTAATTTTGTATCTTAGAAGTTAATTTTTTTATGTCAAAATACATAGTTCTGATCCTTAATGGATCTTTATATAAGGGTTTTAAAAGTACTTCAAACGTTTGTAGAAATAACATAAAAATAGTTATTTTTAATGAACATATCAGTTGCTATTGTTCTTTTTTTTTATAGAAATTACTAGCAGCAGTTTAAAAAAAATCTAAATTATAAAAGAGTACTAAATCAACTACATAGATTTGTGTAGCCAAATTATGTCTATCACTTCAATTAACATAAGGACTAAAATATCGATATTTATTATATTACAATAAATTAATTGTTGGTATTAATACACAAAATATACAATTTATATCAAATTACACCAAAATATACACTAGATTAATAGGTTTTCGATTTATTTCGATTCATCCCGGAAGAAAGATAAATATATATAGTCAGAGCATTAATAGATCTATATATTTTTGAAGTCTTTTGGGTGTTTAGTAGTACTGTAATTTAATATTGATGTATTAGAATTTTGTTTAATATTTTTTCTTTGTTTTTGTGAGTATCAGTGTGGAGACCGCTGAATTGCTGTGTTCAAAATCCCTGGTTCAGGCAAATTAATTAATCTGTTAAGAACCTTAAATTTACCCAGTGAGATCTGCAGAACCTCCTGGGGCTCACCCAGCCTATATTGGGGGCAAATCACCTACCTGTACCATTATTTTAGATTCAGTAAAGTATTTTCCAAGACTGTACCAATTTCAATCGGCTAAAGTGGAACAGATTTTTTAAATATGTATTTCAGTTTTAGAAACTTAAGAATCCATTATTTGCACATATTATTATTATTATAATTCTCTAAAATAAATAAAAATTTAAGGAATATATATTTATGATTTAAACGCATAGCTAGAAAGAGATAACTACTTAAGTAGAAGAGTTGTTTGAAGTGTGCCTTAACGGTATAGGCATTGTATTAGGTCTTTGATGACCCATAATAGCCTGGTTTTCCCTGATTTCCAATCGATCATGAACTATTGCGTGAGCCTCTTCCTGACTCCCAGACAGCTTTCAATCAATAGAAGGAGACTGCCCCTTTTCAATTTTTCAAGCCTACTTGAAGAACAGCTCCTATTGTTAGACGGTCTGCATTTTTTATTAGGGTCTTGAAAAATGTTCCGCCTTGTTGATTTTGTTCTAAATCTCCCATGGAAGAAATAGTATGACACGAATCTTTTAAAAAATAAAGTAAAATAAAACAGAGAAATATCGATTGTATTTTCTCATTTACCTTTACTGAATTATTGTTAGTAGTCCTCTTGTAATCTGGGTTTATTGAATAGAATAGAATACAAAAAACAAAACATGTACCACTATAACCTCGGAAGGGTCTGGGGTTCAGTAGACTGTACTGTTTCAAGGACAACAGTTGTGCAGGGAGGTTATTTTTCCTAGATTACGCTCAACCACCAGATCCCCACTTAATTTGGCTACCCACTTTATAGAGGCTGGGTGAACCCCAGTAGGGTCCTAAATCCCCTAGGTTTCATCTCCGGCCGCTAAATCAAAGTCTGCCAGTAGCGGAATTTGAATTCAGGACCTTCGACACGTCAATTTAGCGCTCTACCACTGAGCCACTCCACTCCCTACTAGATAAAGAAAAGGAAAATAATTTAATTTAAGACCAACTCACATTAGAATAACAAACGTTTGGGGCAATAATAAACATACGTTCGATTATAGGGCTTACCTACGAGTCGAAATTCTACTAATGTTAGAAATTAACCTTTGTTTCTTTAAAATAAAAAATTGTTAAGATGAAACATAATTTTCTCCTATAAGCCAGGAATATTTCTAAACATATTTCATTATCCAATTTCTGTAGATATAGAGAATTATATTATTTAATCTTGAGAATTATGTATGTAAGAATTATCGATATTATAATGCCTTAAAAACTTTGACTTACATATACAGTAGACTGTCTATTTTCCGAACTAACGTCGTTGTTTCGGATAATCGAAACTTCGGATAACCGAAAGTTCTCGTAAATAAAGGAAAATGTCAACCAACAAAAAAACAAAAACAGTTATAGCGTTTGTATAAAAAAAATCTTTATTTTAGTGAGTAGTACCCAATTAAAAAATAGATGAACGTAGTTAAAAAAAATAAACGCCAATATGTACGTATACAAAAAACATTTATGGTAGTGATACAAAGAAAGTTACAATAATAGTTTGCTCCAAATTTGACTTCTTTATGGCAGCTAAGTCTCTAACCCTTTTAAGTATGTTATACTTAAAATATAAAAAATAATTTTTGATTAATGATTCACCTGGTCGGTGTATAGTTTTAGTTCGATCCTGAAAATTTAAATAATTTTCAAAAATGTTTATTATTGTTTCGAAATACTAAGACCACCTCGGCGTTCTTGTAACTATGAAATTTAGTTGAAATCCGCGATTGTTTTGATAATCTTGCCCAACATCATTTGTACGCTGTATCGTTCCTCTTGTCTTTACGGTTCATTTCTAATCGAGAAGGTTGTGACATAGTGATAGATGTTCTGAGGACCTTAGAAGCTTATCACGAATAGAAATTAATAATAGTAAATGACATCAGTTCTTTATTTATTTCGACAAAAATGTGTGAAAACAAAGCTAGAAGTGCTGACGGAATACTTCTTTATCAGTTGGAGTGTTCTCGGCATTTAGTGTTCGATTAAAAACCAGATAGAGACGGATATGTTAGTAACAACTTGTAATTATATAAAAAAAAAAATATATATATATATATATATATATATATATATATATATATATATATATATATATATAAACTTGCATTGTATTCAATATTTTGATGTTGATAAAGAAATAATATTCTGCATCTGAACTTTTTAATTAATTCTATGAGATGTTTTTTTTTTAAAAGTGATACAAGTTCATTTTTCTTGTGTCAAGATATTTAAGGGTTTGTACTTCAATTCATTTTAAAATATAGGCAAACGCTATGTTTTTAACTCTTAGCAAGGAACAAAGAGTGATGTTTTTAACACTTTAAAAAATACCTGTACCATTTCTACCCATAAGAAGTCCAGGTTCAGTACGTGGTAGAGACTTCACTGTTTTTGGACAACTATTCTGCAGCACCTCCTGCTTAACTTATATATTTGAAAAAAATATACATATTAGTTCAATATGGTCTTTTTTTAATATAAACAATCTGTAGCACAACATCCTTTGAAGGTTTTAGGATACAAGTACATGGTAGAGACTGTAGTGTTATAATGATGATTGTGTAGTGAGTTGATTTGCCCGAAATCAATCTGAGATGTCAGGCTTTTCCCCGATTGATGGTACCTAATAGAGGCTGGGTGAGCCCCAGGAGTGTCGTCAGATCTCTTGATGAACACGGAATCTTTGGCATGACAAACCGTGAGCTACCCTGCTCTAGAACGAATTTAAGAAATTTAAAATATTGATGTTAAATATATATCGTGTTTCTTGACATTTGTTTGAGTTTATCATATTAAATGGTTATCTTATCGATATTTAGGTTGTATTTGTGATTTATTGAAAATAAACCTTTACCACTACAACGCATGAAGGGTCTAGGATTCAGTACATGGTAGGGACTGCACTGTTTTTAAAACAACGGTTGTGCTCCTTCGAAAGAACCATGTCATAACTGAAAAATCTTAATTTTTCAATAGTTGTATTTGAAAGTTCCATGTCTTGTCAAAATTAAACCAGATGAGTTAAAAAAAAAATTAAAGTTTGGGTATTGGTAAAGCAAAGTATTCTTATTGGAATGATGGTATCGAAATTATTTTATTAAACATCAAATTTTTTTTTAAGGCTTGAAACCTTTTTTATTTTAACTTATGTCATTATTCCCCTAAAACTTTAGATTCAAACATGATACCAATTAAAATATGACATTATTTTAACAAAAATAAAGTCCTATGATATGGAAAAGGAATACAAGATATGACGTTCATGAATTAAAAAGCTTTAAACAATACTATTGCTAGTGAAGGCTTAGCCAATTTTTGAGTAATGTCGTTGTTCTTTTGAAGGAGCGATATATGGGAAGTTATTCGATCATAGGGCAAGGTAGGGACGATATGATATCGCTAGGCTCCAACTCACTTGTTTATATTTAATAACAGAGATATCAAATTTATACTGCGTTATATAACATGTCGGCGTAATACTGCCAGAGTATCAGGGAATACCGAACGAAGCTATGACTAGACCGAATCGATACCCGTGGAAGAGAATTGGTCATAGGACAGAGCTGGGAGTCGTGTTACCATGAGAGCTGCCCCGGGACCACTCTTCTGTAACAATGCACTTCTCTCTGTATTAGGGCCCTTTGCACAACAGTTCTTGTTTTCCCAACACTGACAGCCGCGTAGAACAATGGTGGTCGTAGGAAATGTCTTATTAAAGGAGAGTCAGTTGGTTTGAGAAGGGTTAAGTGTCATTTTTGCGAGTTTCCCATTTCGTGATATTATAATAACGTTCTTTTAATTAATATTATTGGGGCGACATGTGGTCTAGTGGTTAGTATAACAACCAACTATGCTCGGACATTTTAAAAGGAGTAAAAAATCTTAGGTTATGCCGTTCTTCGGAAGGGACGTTAAACGGAATAGAGACAAAATTTAGATCTCCCACTGTAGCATCGTCCAATTAGCTATAACAGCATAAAGTTACGTTATATAAACAAAAAAAAATTACTATTATTATTTATAAAAAAAACTAAGTGAACTACTACAACCCAAGAAGGTGCTTGGGTTCAGTACATAGTAGAGACTGTACTATATCTAGGACAAATCGGGCCTGTTTCGGAAAACTCATGCAGATTACTTATTCGGTTATTATGATTACTTATGTGAAATAACTCCATATGTTTGAGAAATTTAACCTGCAACCTAATTATAAATCCTAATACGATCTGGGACAACCATTTTTTCTGATTGCTGGAAGGCATATAAGGAAATAAAGCCAATTGTTGCAATCGACGAGTCCTGCTTCTCCAAAAGGAAATATAATGTAGGGAAGATATACCCGCAGCAACGGGTGTTCGGAGGCGTTTGCAGGGAAACCAGGGACTATTTCCTATATTCTGTCTCATTTATATCAGCTGAAGTGCTGACATCTTGCATTAAAGCCGCAGTACGACCTAGGACAACAATATATTCTGATTGCTGGAAGGTCTATAAGGGAATAAAGAAAATTGAAGGCATTATGTATAAATATTACGTTGTTAACAATTCAAAATTTGTCGTTGACATAACCATAGGTGCTCATAGCCAAAGGAATCACTTTGGGGGGTTCGTTTGTTCCAACGAAGAAACAAAAAAGAATGTGGAACGAGTAGAAATGTGTTGGATTCATATTTATGCGAATCCATATCTCCATATGAAGATGAGAAGGTACAAGAAAGAATGTCTGTTGACTAAGATTTTAGAAAGCATTGCTTATTTGTATCCAACAATTTAACTGGAATTGTTTTGTTTTGAGGTTATTTATAAATATACACATGTTGTTATGAGTATTTTATTTAGTAGCATAAATAACTGGCATCTAAAAAATAATATCCTTGCGTTTTCCGAAACAGACCCGACAAATCATGTACAGGGATGTGGTTTCTCCAAGATCAGACACCCTTAGCCACCAGATGCTTTCCCCAATTAAGAGTACCTACTACTAAGTTGAGTGAGCCCCAGGAGGGTCCCAGATTTCAAATACCATCCTCAGCTGATAACAGATTATAAAATCTGCCAGCAGCCGGATTTGAACCCGGTACCTTGCGCATGACAACTATGCGTTCTACCACTGAGCCACTCAGCACAGACGGTAATGCAGGGAGGTAATTTGTACATCACTTATGTTTTCCTCAATTTAGGGTACCTACTTTATAGAGATTGGATGAACCCTAGTATGGTTGACAAATAGATAGCTCATCTGCCAGATTTCAACCCCTAACCCTTAACACAGCAACTCAACGCAATACAAACATAGCTACACTCTTTTGTGTATATATATATATATATATATATATGTATATATACACACACACAAACACATTATATGCAATACATTATTTCAGCTTTGCCCCTTTCTACTAATGATTATAGGCCAACTCTGAATTATAAAATTATTAGATAGAATGAAAGCTCTGTTTAATTCTGTGTTTTTTACAAACCTTTTGTAATATTGTCCCCAGGGATTTTAAAAACTGGGTCACTTGGAGTCTCTCTTGTTTAAAGCTCATTTAAAACTCTCTTAAGAACTTTTTATTTCGTGATCTCTCTTCATAATTATTAATATTTACCCTTTAAAAAATAATTAGTAAATATCAAAATTTATTCATTGCTATATTTATATAAAAATAATTTAATCTTGTTAATATTTTCGATTTCTCTTCATTCAGATCCATTTTCTCATTCTTACTTGATATTTTGTTCTTATTGTATTATTCATAAGGGTTTGAGGTTTAATTTCTTCTTCTTTTTTTATTATATTAGCATTTCGAATATACTTGGTAATTTCAGTTGTCTTAAATTAGTAAACAAGACATTTTTTTTTTTAACATTCGTACCTCGTATTCTAATGCTCAAAGTATCTCCAAATAATTTCCTATATCAATAATTTTTTTTTCAACGACCAGTTTCTCATAAAATATAAAAATTCTTTATTTACGAGTTGAATTTGCTTATATTTGTGTTATCATTTACTGATCGTCTGATTTACTTATTATGTCTCGACTTTTGTCTTTTCGAGTTAAAATGAAGTACAATAATAGCTATTGTAATGTATTTTGTTTCAGGTGAGTTGCATTCAACTGAAGATTATTTTTGGAAAAAAACACTGTACTGCTGTCAGTGAGTATAGAAATCTATTTTCAGTAGTACTAGTGTTCTTATGTTTACCACTTTTCAGCTTTAACAACTCTGAAAAAGCTAAATCGGCTGGGGTTTAGCCAATTTTTTTAAATTATTCATTTATACCCACACGATTTTTAGATTACAGCTGCGAACTGTATGAATTTAAAAAAAAATTAATGGCATCCGTTTGTAAAGCGTTGATTAAAGTTCTTGAATAGGCAATAATAAAATCAGTATAAAATCGTGTTATATATAATTATAAAATGAATAAATAACGCTGTATTATGAAATAAAATCTTAAAAAATATCTTCATATTTTCAATAAAATTCTATAGTTCTTATAAATTTCAAAGAGTGTAAAAAACAAACAATTGTCTTGAGAAGATTGGTTTTTATAACTACTACGTTCTTTGAAAATGTATTAAAATGTAAAGTGTGTACCCTTATTTACGGAAAAACTTGGAGGTTGAGTGTGACCTTGACCAAATCATCTTTCACACAAACGTTTTCCTAGATACAGTTCAGTTTCTTCTATGTACTCAATCCAAGGAGCTTTTTCAATGGTATTTTTTTTCATAGCTTAGTCATAGTAGGTCTATAATTCCATTTTATATTGCTACAACGTTTATACCATAGTTTTATCATGATCTAGAAAATGCTAGAGAATTCCTTTTTAGCTAATACAGCTATTAATATAAATAATTTTATTTTTTTTTGTTTGGATGTCACAAAGAGATCGATATATTTCTATACCACTTTCACGTACCCATTCTCTTCCAGGGCTATGTTACGAGAGATATCTCCGTGTTTCCAGTTGTTCTCACAAACTCCCCTCCGGACACGGACTGCATTCACCTATACACAAAAGCGGATCTATACAGGACTGCAGGTGTAGTAGTAATATATTCATCGGTCGAAGGGATAAGGGAGGGGGGATTAATTGAAAAAGTCTAAACCAGGAAGGGCCCTGCAGCGATATATAAAGGGCGACATGTTAAGGGTTGACAAATAGCACTCTAGCGGCGCCTATCATAACATTTCCTCTTATGCAGTCATTTGTACCGTCTAGTACTCTACGTCCACGCTTCGTTTTTCTGTATTTGTTTTTTGAATTTATAACCAGTGGTGTGTTGAGTTCCGATTTAGTCACAACTGAAGAGGGGGAATATTTCTAAAGGTCGGTCGGAAATATGACAAAAGAGTTATTTTATAACAATGGGCTGAACAGCTTTCTAGTATTTTGTTATATAAAATAAATTTTATGAAACAAAATGTTGTATGATTTTGTTATATAAGAAGTTTGTTATATAACTTTTTTTATTTAGCTGAATAACCGAATTTTAATTTTATTTGAGATCAGATTAGTTTATGCCAATGCTTTAGTTTGAGAAATGTCATTCTTGTTAGAAGTGGTGAATATTACTAAATTTCGATTGGTAGTATAACCCAAGAGTTATTTTATAACAACTTTCTAGTATTTTGTTATTTAACAATTTTCTTGTGTTCATTTCAATATATAAATGAACAACACAAATTTAAATTTAAAAACAGAAGAGAATATTTCTAAAGATCAGTTGGAATTGCGACAAAAGACTTATATTATCACAAGTTTCTTGTATAACTTTTTTATTGAACTGAAATCTAATAATAGTTATAGGAATGACAAAATATTTGATATGCCTTTGTACTCACAAATAGCACTAAATTTTTTATTTTATTCTGAAAATTAAAATGTCTAATCAACAAAAAATATATTTAAAAAATGATACAATCTTTTAGTTTAAAATTTATGGATGTCTTTCCATAATAACTGAGGCAGACGTCAATTTCAAATTGTATTTTCAAATTTTAAATTCCTTTGATTTTACCCACACTAAGCGGGAACATATAGCCTTTGATATAATGTGTAAAAAGAGTGTTATAAAATTATAATAAAAAATGCACTGACCAGGCAAGAAAGGCTATTCGTAGTGTTAAATTTATTTGATTTAATTTTTACGATAGGCGAGAAAATGTAAGGGGTGGATAATTAAAGTAACATGCCTAGTTATAATTTTACAATGATAATTAAAGATAATAATAAAATGTTTTACATTTTTCTGCTATACAATAATACATAATAATTATCCTACGTTTTTCTTTTTCACTTTTATTTAGCTTATACAAATATTATAATAATCTATGCACTTATAACTTATACTATAGTGCGTACGTAATATGAGCTTGGTTATAGGAACGTGATAGTACTTGAAAGTATACTACGGTATTTGCAAGGTCAGAAATCAAACGATGCAGAACTATGCACTCCCTACTTATGTAATAGCATAACTCTTATATATATATATAAATAATATAAAACAATATACACAAATCTCTCTAATTGGATGTTTCTCATAAAACCTAATTCAACAAAATAAATTTAAGTTATATCCGTAGATCTTATTTTTAAGCAGTACTTCGCCGAGATTTCAGAGTAGTAAGTCCGTGATGTATGTGAGCTCACGCGATACAGAAACTGCTTCAGATCCGCGCTCTGTTTCTCAGACTCCGTGAGATTTCCCTTGCTTATTCTCCCTCGTGAAAGTCTTATTACAGGCCTCCGTGAATTTGTGCCCGAGTTTGTGAATATTAAATCCGTTTTTGCTAGGACAGAGGGAGAGAGAGTTGTAATCAAGTTTTGAAATGGCACCATTGTTTTGAAAAATGATGACAATTTAGAAAAACAAGGAGAATATTTTTGTATTGCGACTCTTAGTGAGATGTCTTTTTTATTTCTTTTATAAGTACCGTTGATTATTTATATGAATTATAACTGACTTTTTTTACCATTAAAAATTGAAATAAACAAGATACAACATAAATAAAATTTAATATACAAATGGTTAAAAAAAATTTGTAGGTAAAATAATTAGAAATAACTAGTAAAAATTAAAGAATGCCAATAATAGATACTGTGAAACATGAAAAATTAAAAAAATCAATACAAATTTCTAATGAATAACATAATTATGTATTATTTATAAACATACACAATTTTTAACGACAATATTTAATTAAATTATTTTAATTATATTGTTATAAAATTATATGATACAAAATTTTATAAATAATGTGGGTCGAAGCTTCGATTTCTAATAAATAGTTTCACTATTTAATGAATTATTTTGGACTGTTTTACTCTTCATTTTTATTTTTATTTCAAATTTTGTTAATTTTCCTTATTCAGGTAATTTCATTCATTCATATTCATTCATCATCAAATAATTTCGATCGAATATGATATTTAACAACTTTAATACCTCCATAATTAGTATTTGTAAGAAACATTAATACAGAAAGAAAATAACAATCACTTGTTTGTTAGTTTGTAAAAAATCTATACGATCTGCGTTTGATTAATGACTAGTACTTTCATTTATAATAACTTTTAAGCGAAATGTTATTTATGAACACCCAAAATTGTAATATCAGGAAGATGATACGAGAGGTCGTTATTGACAGATTTGTACCGAAACTTTATTGCTCGACAGTGAGTTGCAACTTTTGATGAAATTGGGTTCCCTATTGATTAATGCCTCAAGTTGATATTAGCAATACGTTGTTACATAAACTAAGCTATTGAATAATGTGTTATTTTAAATCCAATTATCTTTTCATATTATTACAAATTAAATTTATATTTTTGTACTTTAGATACAATAATAATCATTATCATCTCACCACTGAAACTTCTTTACAATTAGATTAATTAATAAATTATATAATAGATAATAAGTATTAATAAATAATAAATGATAATAAATTAAATACAAATATATAGCTTGAAATAAAATTCAATTTTAATGGCATTTGTTGATTGTCTTGTTCAATATTTATTGCTCTGTAGTAAATTGCAAGTTTTCATGAAATTTGATTCCGTATTGCTGAATTGATTTTATTAAATAAACGAAGTTATTAAAATAAATCTGAGTGCTGCTTTAATGCCGCTTATCTTTTCAGTTTTCCTAGAAGTTTAACGTACATTGTAATAATAATAAGTAATGCTGTAACCACTATTCCCCTTGAAGGGTCTTGGGTTCATTCATCGAGACTGCTCTAACCCAACGGTTGTGCAGGGAGGTGATTTGACCGATATCCCACTCGACTTTATAGACACTTTATAGAGGTGTCTATAGATCCCACAGAGTCCAACCTCTGTATAACAATAATAAATTCTTTATTTATTCTTATTCAAATCCACTTGGAATAATAATCAAAAACATAATATATGAGCTAACGTATCTTAAAATAAAATAACATTGCAACGTAATTAATCAATTAAATTAAAATAAATTATGAGTTAGCACTTATTAACAAGTATAAAAGATGAAATTATAAATCAGGAAGACATAATAATACTTATATATTTTTAAATTTTATGGAAACAAGGGAATGAAAGAAACATCTATGACCAAATATTTGAACTGTTTAAAATTATTATATAACGAAATCATTTAAATATATTGATTGGAAGAATTTTAGTTACTGAAATACAATATAATTATAACAATAATCTGCTCTCAGTTATTGCCCAGGTTTTAATGGCCTTGATTTTTTGTTTCCCAAGTATCTGAGTTTTGATCACTTTTTATAACAACATTTTATTGAACACTCATTGAAGCTCTTGTTGCATATATTTTTATGATAATACTAAGATATAATAATAATCATTTAAACCGTAAACCTCCTAAGATTTACTTAGATTACTTCAAATAAATATATATTCAATATGAAATCACATTAAATTTGAATATCATTAGTTAATTTTATTCTTAAATTTTATATGATTTCGTAACTTAATGTCTCAATGAATTCCTCGTCTATTCATAACTGCTTGCTCAGTTCAGTACCTTTGATTCGTCGAATTCGGTATCACAAAACCATATGTTTAGTTATAAATGTATGTTTGTCTAAATTATACCTGGTATATTTTCATTTAAAAATACCATAACCACATGTACATGGTTCTTCGATTCCAATTGCTAGTGATATTCTTTATTTGTCATACTTTTTTATAATTCCAAGTAATTCTTGTTATAATAAATAGAGTCGGTCCTTGAAACAAATATTGGCTTTAATCTTTTCAAAGAAGGATTGTGTCATTTTATTTTAAAAGGTTTCCCTCTACAACGATTTTTCTCTATTCTCTAGTTGTTTTATTTATTTTCCCTTTTCAATGGGATTGAAATACGATACAGATCCTAACGTTTGTACAAAGCTGTTTTAACTCCCTCCCTCTTACGCCTACTCTTCGGCTAGTGTTTCCTTTTAAGAGAAAAGTGCCTAGATCATGTTTCAAGATTTTTATATTCTTATTTTTATATCAATAACAGTTTTTTTTTAATGAACTATTCCTTTATTTATTTTTATAAAATGTTTGTAATATTCATAGGATATAACGGAAAAAATACTGTACTCTCAAACTATCGAAAAAGTAAAACTCAAATATAAAAAAGAAAACAGATTTAGCCAAAATTCTACATAATAAAAATCAATTCTTATTTACATCAATGTCAATGAAAATAAATACCAATAAAACAGTAAAAGAGTTGTAAAAAATAAAAATATTAAGTAACGAAAATATTAACAGTAAAAATATAGTGATTAAAAAATAAAATAATATAATTATTATATGTTATATAAAATACATAATTTTAAAAAAATAAGGTATTACCTTTCCTTAACCGTTGATGCATTCCATGGGATCTGAAGATCCTTCTAGGAAAAAATCTTTGACAAATCACCTCCCTCTCTGCACAACCGTTATCCTAAGAACACTACAGTTTATAGTTTCGCAGATGGTTTTCAAAGCTTTTCTTGTTGAAATAATTCTTCTTAAATCTAAAAGAAAAATGTTTGCAAGTTTTACACTTTCAAATAATAGTTTCGGGGTTTAAGGTTGATACGTCATCAAGGGTCAATGGCGATATAATACATCGTAAGCGATATACGATATGCGATACGCACTGACAGTTTGAAGAAATCTAAAGGCGGTAAAAAAGGTTAATACCCATATCATAGCATACTCATACCCATAGCAACATATCGCAAGCGGCATATCTCTCGAAGTACTTACTACTTTTCTGTCTCCTCAGCGATTTGTATCGTCCGATATTTCGAGCAGTGAATATGACAGAAAGAAGAGAAGATAATTCAGTAATTACTTTCATTAATCTAGTGAAAGCTCATGAGTGCATCTCCAACCATTCCATTTGCGCATACAGAAAATAAAGTATTTTTCTCCTCTAGCTACTTCTGAACCAATCAACCACTAAACCTTCCTCACTTCAGCTTATTTTTGTAACTGGAGCGGTGAAAATTGTCAACCCACAAAATTTTTATCACCCAGGTCGCGCCGAATTAGCTAGGAAGGTTCAATTTTGCTAGGAATGAAATGAAGGTTCAATTATGCTAGGAAGGTTCAATATCAGCGACCGATAATTATCGGCATTAAATCGTTATATATATAAATCGTTGCGATATATTCCTTACGATATACCGCTTATCTTATAAAATGCTTTATACATTTTGGTTTCTTAAATGCATCAGAATTAATTAAGGAAGCCATATATTGTAAAATGAAACAGTCTGATATAGAATTTGGTAATTACTCAACTGCTTGTAGCTTCTGATAGCGGCCATTTTAGAGGCGTCAGTGTTACATCGTTATATATTATCCTGTAAGACATATTAGGTTATATATTATTCCTGTATTGTTATTATAAAGGGACTTATCCCAGAATAAATAAAGCCTTTTATTATTATTATATACGTACGTACTTATATCGCCTTTGTGTAAACTCGGTCTTAAACTTGCCCTCCAAAATATTTCTGAATTTGAGGAGGATATTTGATGTCTATGATAGGCCTCAATAGCAGTCATCTGGATAGTCGTTTTTTTTTACGTGAGGTTACAGCCTCTTTGGCTGTCTTACCTGAGTCTATGACTCGAAAAGTTGGTTAGTCATATTGGAGTCTATAAAAAAAGAATTAAGAATCAAGGCATATGATATATGTCATTGTCCGAAGTCAGTGTAGAGTGATTTTTTTTTCATGATATTTCATTCCAGAACCCGTTTTAGTTCTCTGTGATGACGTACAATAAATCTGAGGACAGTGTTCTGAAACTGCCTGAGTTTTGTGTCCTATATATTTTATAGATTAAGGAACGAAAAACAAAAACCAAAGAGGAATAACGGGGAAATAACCCAAACCCGAATGCTTCACCATTCTACAGTTAACAAATAATTTTTTATGTTATAAAAAGGGCCACATAAATATATATATATGGATATATATATATATATATATATATATATATATATATATATATATATATATATATACATATATATGTATATATAAAAACTTAAAATTAAACATAGCTCATTTTAATATCAAGTATCTCAACGAAGTAAGTTTACTTACTGTACTGGTTTATTTTTACTTTTTTTTCAATATTATTTATTATACTAACTATTATACTAATATTAAGAGATAATTTATCTGTCACAGAACCATGGAACATCATCACACCAACCCATTGCTTAGCTATTAATTGTATCAATAAAATACAATAAAAATATTTAAATAAAGTCCATTGAAAAATCTTAATTATAGATAAAGGACCTCGAGTTATTTCTTCAACACCGATTACCAAATGTACAACATTCCCACAGAGATACACAAGGATTCTCAGTGTTGGAAATCCTCAAATGATGTTACGGAGAGGTCTAGAAACGACAAGAGAAAGAGAGAGATTTCGTGATCCATGAAGTTTTGGCGTGCCTTGGCCTAACGATATAGTAATGCCCTGATTGGAGAAACTTCTGTCGGGTGAAGGAGTGCCGAATATGGCAAGCCCGGAATAGAATGTAACAGCGGTGATTTAACACAAAACTAGGGGCTTGAACGAAGAAGATGTGCCGGAACTTATATGTCGGTTAATTAACATTTGATTTATGGAATGCAAAAACTAAAAAAAAAAGTACCTGAAATACGGAAAAATAACCTAACAGCCAAACTAATCACAATAGTTATTAGATTGAAATTGGACTCAACTCAACTCAAGAATCAGAATATCTATATGTATATATATGTATCAACATTTTCCCCCAAATGCATCTTTCGAAAAATTAGGTTTTTTGAGGTATTACTTGGTTTTTTTGAAGAAGCGATATTATAATGTTTAAGTATCTACAATTAATTTAATCCTGTATACGCCTAAAAATGGTTTAAAAAAAAAATGAAATTACAACTTTATCTAAAAAAACCTTTGGTTTTATAACTGGATATAGGATCTCTTTTTTTTCTTAATATAAGGCTATCCATTTTTTTTCTTCGAAATTTTGAAATTACATGGTTTTAAATCAGGAAAATTGTGCATCATCATTCTTGTTTATTAATACCGTTAACGAAAGTCGGGACGGACGACATAACAGAAGCTGTTAAAAGATATAGCGAGACTTGAAAAACGACTCTGACCCCTTGCACTAATAGCTCCGGTCCTCATTTAAATTGTATTCAGCAACATCGTTTATTTACTCTGCCTTGTAGCTGTACGGGAATTTACATTGCCCCTCATAACTCATAATAATATTTAATTTGTTATCTTCAGAAAGGTGTGGAATTTACTTAAGTCGATGGAAGTATTCCGTTTTATTCATTAGATATTTATTATAACGAACGAAGATAATTGTACAAAATAATATAATATAAATGGATGTTTGTAAATTACTGTTTTATATTTAGAAATCGCTATATTTGATTTTTTCTTTTTACTTCAATATTTTATATATATATATATATATATATATATATATATATTTATATATGTATATATTAAAGGCGAGGATTGAAAACGGTAACAGATGCTATTGGTCCCTCAGAAACGTGTTCCAAAATAGAGCTGTACACCGTAGTCTCAAAATAAGGGTATATAAGACGATACTTCGTCCTGTCGTTGCCTATGGTGGGGAGGCGTGGACTCTAACCAAACAGCATGAGAGATTATTGAATGCATGGGAGAGAAAGATTCTTAGAAGAGTGTATGGCCCAACCAAGGAAGGAAATTGTTTCCACATTAAAAGGAACCAAGAACTTAAAGACCTATATGGAGAACCTGACATAGTTTCTTGTATTAAAAAAGCCTCCGATTTTAATGAAATTTCGCACAGATATTTGTTGCTATTGATATTTGATTGTCCAATTTAAAATATAGCCTATATTTTATTTCGATTAACTGAAATTTTATTTTTTTTGCAAAATTTTTTTCTAACCTGCTACATTCTTGATATGTTGTAAGGGCATGTCTGAGTAGTGTAAATCCAACTTTGCATTCGAAAAAAGGGATGGTAAAATGGGATTATTTCAGTTTTTTGCCTGTGTCTTTTTTTAAAGTAGATTAAATTTGCTACAATTTGAGCACAACCGCAGCTCTGTAGGTCTAACAGATTCCGAATACAGCCCCTATCATGTAACAAATAACTGGAATGTTATATGTATATATATATATCACCTGTCACGATATTTGTCCAGGCTAATCTCCGAAACTAATCGACCGAGTTTAGTGATATTATTATTATTTAAAACAATATAACTATCCATAATTAAAAATCAATCATTATATACATACTTCATTTATTAAACTAATGTTTGTATTTTATCAGCTATGAATTTTGTATTTATTATATACCATACTTAGATATAAGATGAATAAAATGCAATATCCAAAATCTATTTAGTTCATTTTTTCATTCATTCATTGTTTCTTTTAAATTCAAATTTTAACGTAATACTTTTTAAAACTATTATATCAGTCACAGCAACGCGTGGCCGGGTCAGCTAGTTATAATATATAAACATCGGTTATTATAAATAGTTTCAATATTTAAGGAATTATGTATTTGACCTCCAGTCGGACCACTTTTGTCTCCACTTTTATTTCTTGTTCAAAATTTGTCAATTTTCGGTAATTTCATTCCTAGGATACAATCAACTGCCAGATTTCCCCCTATTTTGGGTATCCTGCCTAGAGGCTGGTTTAGCCACTGGAAAGTTCCAGATCTTAAAAGATCCATTTCTGGTTGTTAAAAGATTAAATAAACTATGTCAAAGCCGGACGTGTACGTATGAATTCCAACCCCCAACAAAGCTACCCAGAAAGTAGAACTCAACAAGAGCTGATATACTAGACGATCCTGAGGAAAGAGATATTGTTGCGTGCCTGCGAACCATATCTTCTTGGACAATGCTTCTATGTTCCTACTTCTGCATCCTCTCTATAGCCAGTATAAACTGTTCTAACTGCGATCCACCGCTGCATGCGGTCTCTCATATCATCTCTGCAATTCTGGAGATATACAGCAGGAGTATAGTCTGAGTTTCGCTAACTTTAAAAGGAAATATCCTGTTATTTAAGAAACCAAAAAACTAGACACATTAAAAAAAATATAGTAACGAAAGAAGGAAATATGAACTCAAGAAAAACCATGGAAATATGTCTAATCTAGTAGAAGATGGATTCGGAGACTTCACTTATCAAGACTCACCAACAATATTCTTAACAACAAACAGGAGTTTAAATCAACACTAGGATCACACAAGTGAAAGTAGATCTAAAGAGCCGGCAGATATTGGAGACAGAAAAGGCTTTTGAAGAAAACTAGAAAAGTGGAATGTAATGTCAGTAAGCGAAGTTCCAAAGAAGAGACCTGGAACTAAGTGGACATAAGAGAAAAAATCACTCGTAGAAAAAATTAAAGATGGAAGAAGAAATTAGTCAGAATGGTTTGCGTGATCATAATACTTTATAATAATAATCGTTCTAAATAAAAACATTTACTAACTAAAATATTTAATGATTATTGGTAATCTCGATTATTCGTTAACTATTTATAATAAACAACGACGATTATTATTAAAATATTATATATTATAATAATTAAATTAACGATGTTTCTATATATTAAATCATTATACACAGATTTATTACCGTTTATTAGTTGTATTTATTTTAAGGGGACGGCGTAGCTCAGTGGCTTAGAGCTGTATCTTTCTAAGAAGCTCCGGGGTTCAAATCCGGCTGTGACAGATAGCTTATTTGATCTGATAACAGCTAGGGATGGATCTTGTGGGATCTAGGTCTCTCCTGGGGCTCACCCCACAGATCACCAAAATCTAGCGGTTGAGCGTAATCTAAGACAAATACCTCTCGGCACAACTATTGTCCCAGAAACAGTATAGTTTCTACCATATACTGAACCCCAGATCCTTCAAAGGTTTTGCTGGTACATGTTTTTTTTTTAATTTTTCCGAAAATTAAATCAACTTATATTAGATCTAGTACAAGTTCACCATAATTATTTATATATGTTCTTTAAATAAATATTTCGGAGAGTTATAACTGAATATTGACTGATATTTGAAACTAGACCCGAAACCTCCAAGGATCTTCCAATTACAGGGCATTTTGTGGTCTGTGGCTCAATATCCCCTTACGGATGTACTGATTCAAAATCAATATTTATCTTATTAAGTTATTTCTTAAATAATATTTAATTATAAATAAAGTAAACAATATATTTATAAATATTCGTATTACGATTTATGATACTCTTAACTTATTTTAAAACCTTTTGTGCGATTATTAAATTGTGATTGATGGTTCAATTATGGATTTCCTAATCGTTCTTATTAGCGTTCTTTATTTTTTTTTTACAGTTTTTACAATTCATAAAAAAATAAGAATCATGGGTAAGATTTGTTCAAGTATTTGTTAATGGTTGTTTGGTTGATTTGTTTATTTTTCATCTTAGATGTCTGCACTAATTTGAATTTTAAAAGTGTTTCTAAAAGAAGAATAAGGCTTAGAGAACCCGAAGGCTCTATGCCGATTTAATGAAATATACTTTACTATTGTTCGTTTTCCGTTTGATGTTTTCAGAATTTTTTTTTTTTTTTTTTTGGGAGCGGTGAAGTGTGTAGGGCGATGTGTTGCTTTGCTGAAAATTCCAGGTTCGAATCCGACTATTATTTAATCCCTTAATATCCAAATATTGATCCTATAAGATCTGCAGACCCTTCTGGGGCTAATCTAGCCTTTATACAGTGGGAAAACTTTGGCGATCGAGCGTGAGCCCGGAGAAATTACCTCTTTGCGTAATCATCGTATTTATAATAGTACCGTTGCTGCTATGTCCTGATTCCAAGATCCTTCATGGGTTGTAGTGGTACAGTTTTTGTTTATGATTCATACATTTCTATTTATTTATTTTTTTATGATCTAATGTAACATATTTTGTCGTCTTATATTTGGAAAATTACAAAGTCAATTTTTATATTTAAAACAACAATAATCATAATGCGTATTTTATTAATCTCCAATTAACTCAATAAGATCACAAAAGCCTTATTTAAATGTCACACGCAGACTCATTCATGGATTGTAGTGCTATTGGTTTTTTACCTTTTTTATTAATTTGATTTTCTTTAAATCTTTGGCATATTTTTGTGTCTCTTGATTTGCTATTCCAACCACTCTTTATTATATCGATGAAGTAATTAAAAAATATAAATTTTTGCATTGATTGAGTAAGAATTAGATATTACGAAAGCGAAAATTCAGTTTGCTTTTAAAAGAATTTTCCCTTTTAAGGCCTGGAATCGTATCTGATTAATTAAGATAACAATTCTTTTCTTATCGGTTCATCTGGCGATTTTTAATTGCACCACTGCCTCCTGAATATTAATAATAAATCAAATGGTAATTAGTAAGATTTTTTAATTAACATTGGACCAGGACCCTTTCATATAGGCCAGATCTCAGGGTAGTCATTTAGAATATTACACTCTCTCATCTCACCAGCGACTTTCACTGGTTTCACTTACGCTCATAAATTATTTCTATTTCGTTAGTAATTACGTTTTTTGCAGAAATTTAAAAGACATATATAAATTATATACATTTAGAAGTTTTACTTATGACATCAAATCAAACAGTTAAAAAAAAATATCTGTTCCGCAGATTGTCGCTTCGATTTGAGTTACAGTTTTAACTGTTTATTTGATTCATTTTTAATATTTTCCAAAAATACAATATATCGTACGCATTAATATGGAAAAGATAATTTAAATTTTCGGTAATCATTTCATCCCGAAATAAAAGTTTACAATAACATTTCGATGTATAGATATATGTTTGTTGAAATGTCCATTTCTAGAAGAAATGATTACCGATGTATACACATTTTCTATAATTGCATTCTCTTTTCCATACTAAAGCTCATGGTAAACTCGTATTTTTGGAAAGAATTAAAAGGGAAACGAATGAAAATTTAAATCTTGTGACTTAACTCAAGAGACAACCTCCGGGAAAAAATATTATTTTATTATTATTTTCGTATATTCCCCTCTAATGAGAAAGCTGAAAACACAAAAATCTAGCTTTGGTGGTGACTTTTTTCTGCTTTTTGTCTTCCCTAAACCTTTTCATTTTTTCACTTCGAGCCTTCTTCTGTTCATCTGCCCATTTACGCCTGCTTAAATGGCTGTGATGTAACTTCAAGTTTCTGGTTCATAATTTTGTCTCTACAGATTTTACGATCTTGAATGTCTTCTATGGTGATGTTAAATCTTCTCAAGTCTTCTGTGGTTTCTTTATACCTGGACGTGCCCAATTTCGATGTAGAGACTATATTGAATATTCTTTTAGTCAGTCTGCTATCGTTCATTCTGGAGTTATGTGCAAAAAATTTCGCTCTGCGTTTTCTGATGACAATAGTATATATGACTGTATAGTTCTTCTGTAGGTCTTTTTTGCCATACGTTGTCTCTAAAAACTGTGGCGTGGTTTTTTCTCAGGATTTTCCTTTCTTGTTTTTTTTTTCGATCTCTTTAATTTTTGTCCTTCCTTTGATGCTTGTGGTTTCCGATGCTTTTAGGGCTTCCGGTAGAACTACTGTGTTCTAGTGTCATAATTTTGTCGGCAGTGGAGATGCATTTTTTATTGTAGTGCGACCAGGTGTGTTTATAGGCTATATATATATATGTATATATTTAAAAAAAAAGATTCTAGTCCCGGAACAGAATTATTTCTCTATTCTATTCTAGTCTATATTATACCACGCATATATGCCTGATATATAAGTTGTAGTTACCATCTAGTTTCGGTCGTCTTTTAGGTATTATAAAAACATCAGACATATCCAATTGCAATGATTGGAAGTCTGTTTAACAATAGGGGACTCTTACCAAATTAAAAAAAAAAAGAGAATAATTTAAGAGATCTGCAGACCCTCCTGGAGTTCACCCTGCCCATAATAAGGTGGGTACTCTTAAGCGGGGGAAAACTTGGCGCTTGATGGTGATACCATACAAATCACCTTCCTGCGCAACCGTTGTCTTCAAAAAGTAGTTTCTATCATATACTGAACCCAACCAGCGGTCCACCTTGAACATTTTTGTGGCTGTGAGATTCATCACACTTTTACAAAAAATATTTATTGTATAGCAGTCAAAGTTTAGAAATGAATTTGTTAAAAAACACATTATTTGGCATCTATATATTAAAACATTTACTGCCGAAATCATAATTTGATGAGGTCATTATTACAATTACAATGTAGGTTCGTGTCATTATTTCTATAGTGTGTATGGTTGCATGCAGGGATACCTGTAAATATTATTATAATAACCCTTATGTTCCAATTTTTTATTCCAAAAAATATCTTGTGGCTCTAATCTAAAAGTTGTATTGTTGTTTTACCTATTCTGAAAGTAAAGTTTGTTGTTAAGAAGAGTTAATATCGTAAATAGATCAGAAGAACTGTAGTCGACCATACGTTATAATAAAACTCCATCTTCTCTTGCGGGGAATATTGTCGATCTTTATCTGAAAAAATATATGCCTACATGGTAATATTTCTGGGCCCGCGAATTGGAAAATGTGTGGTATGAATTCTCTGTTATGGGCGTATATCTTGTAAAGGTTGTTAATTCTTGTTCGCTCTCCGCATTTTTTTGTAGTTCAGATTTACAAAGAGTTCTCCCTCTTTTTTTTCATTTGCTTCGGACAGACTGGGCACAGTGGAGCCCTAAAGAAGAGAGAGTAGAAAGAATAAACTTTCGAGCTCTACTATGCATGAAAAATATTCTTGCATAAGTAGTCGTAATGCGATGTTATTGGACTTAGCGATGATTTCATGATAATGTATTCTTTTTACTGTTTTCTTCGGAGCATAAACCCCTCTCGTTTCTGTCTTTGAAAAATTTTACTTTTGTTTTAGACTTACTTACTAGGAGCTTAGACTTAGGGGATTAATGTAGCTCAGTGGTAATGCCTTAACAACTGGGTACGGAGCCTTATGGATCTGGAGATCCTTCTCGGGTTCACCTAGCCTCTATAAAGGTACCCTGGGGGATAAGACCTGACCGTGATCGAAGACAAATCACCTCTCTGCACAACCGTTGTCCTAGAAACAGTACAATATCTGGCACGTACTGTATCTAGGACACTTCATTGGTTGCAGTGGTACTGGTTTTTTTTTTAGACCTAATGGAACTTTTTTATTATTTTACTAATAAATTCGAGGATTAACTTATCCTTAACTACTATAATTAATCACGAGTATTAACTATCTTAACTGAATTTAATGTAAAAGCGTTATCAAAAATAAGAGTTTTTCAAGTTTGATATTGATCGATGTCTTGCAAGAAAGTAATGATAACAATTTTAGTCTTTGGTTTAGGCCATTTTTTTTTCATGAGTGGGGCTCATGATAGACCTAAGAGCTTAATCTGTCTAGGAGTTCAGGATTTAGACAAAATCGGTTCAAAGAATAAATAATGACCTGCAATAAATTCTTCTTGAAGCTTCCAAATCCGTTTTGTTGAAATTTTAAGTAAGACTTACTTCTACAAGAAAAACGCCATGCTAAAACAAATGAATATGTACCTGTACAACCCTTGCCTTGGGATCAGGGGATGGTAGGGACCATACCGCTTCTAAGACAACGGTAGTGAAGGAAGTTGATGAGGCCGATATCTCACTCAACCGCCAGGCTATTTCGGAGTACCCACTTAATAGAGAATGGGTGAGTTCTTATGAGTCTTCTATTGTACAACAGATCTCCTACCATTAGACTATAATTCATCTCCTGGTTTTATAACACCAAATTTCCAATGCTGGATGCTAACTGCAAATAACCTTACAATTTAGAGAGGCTGGGCGAGGCTTGGAAAATCTGCAGATACCATAGGGCCCATCTGCTGCTCATAACAGATTAAATAATTTGTCTTCCACAACTGTATTTGAATCAAGGATCTTCAACACACCAATTAAGCACTAAACCCACTTTCATACATACATGTATGTTTATAGATATATTTATAATGTACTAATAAATTTATGTTACTCCTTTACCTGTTGCTAGTGCTAAGAGTAACATACACAGAATCGGTAATTAAGATGAGGAAGACTTATAAAGGAACGGGACTTTGTGTTGAAGAGATCTCAGTCAATTAGTCGCGAATCTAATTGAGCTAATTCGTGGAGCGGCGCCCAAGGCACGCGTTCTTCGTGCCTCTTTCACGCTTTGCACATGGCCAATGAATCCTCCTCAATTAGTCTGATTGATCGTCCTGAGCTCAGTCATAGGAAGAGTGTAATGTAAGTTTGAAAGGCTTGAATAGTACAATAGCTATAATACAATTCATTAAAAAAATAATAATATGCATATATCTTATAAAGACCCTGTGGAAACTGCAGACCCTCCTGGGGCTCACCCAGCCTCTATAGAGGGAAAATCTTCCAGTTGAATGTTATCAAACTTCTTTTTGTGGAATATGTATTTTTTTTTTATATAGGCAGTTGTCTTCTGTTTTTATGATCTCTATTACTACCATTTTCCCCGTAGTGCTTTTTGAAGTTTACTGTGTGTATTTTGCATTTTCTATTTAGTATTTATCATCTGTTTTTCTCTAACCTTTTCCAGCTGGGGTTTTTTAACCTTCCTTATGATTCAATAGTTTCATTTGGTCCTTGGAGGTGGTGGCATTTTTCTTTTATTTCTGAAGATGCTTGAATGGGGGAAATATTTTGACTGGTATGTTAGTTTCCTTTTTTATTATTTCATTTTGTTTAACGTCGCTTCGACTGCTGAGGCCATTAGCGACGACTGCTCTTCTTAAATTTCTTGAAATAACTTCCTGTTTTAAGTATATTAGAGTCATCTGTAGTTAATTATTATCTTTAAACGGTTGGCACGTTTCAATATCATTTTTTTTTTTCTATTAGATGCTTCTTATATACAAATAGATGCACTTTTTGCGGAAGCCTCTCCCACTCTATGTCCCATTTTTAAAATTTTTTATTGGATATCACGTTTAGCCATTCCGACCAAATTATTAATCTTAAGAAGAGAACGTCACCGCTTTTTGCTGCTGCTTAAGCCTTCGCTCGTTTGTTACCGCTTATTTATTATTTCAAGTTTGGTGTGTGTATTATACATTGAGTATTTATAATCTTTTTAGGGGGTCTGGTAAGCTTCCTTATGATTCAGTAGTTACATTTGGGCCTTGGAGGTGGTGGGATGTTTCCTCTGGTTGGTATCTTACTGGACTTTGGGCTAGGTTGTGTTTTATTCGATTTTGTTTTCTTTCTTTCTTGAAGATGCGTGATTGGGCGAAATATTTTGACATGTATTTTAGTTTACTTTAATTATGGGCCAATTTTTCCACTAATTTCTTAACGTGTAATATATGTCTCTTGTCAGAATTTGATTTTCAATATTAACTAACTGCTCGAAGCGACATCATTTGCAAGACCTAGAACTCCCTTACGAGCTTCCTCCACACCTCTCGGTCCGTTGCCTTCTTTCTCTCTCCATCTTCTCAATCCCATGTGTCTCAGATCTTGCTCCATCGATCCATAGACGTGTTCTTACTCGTTTCATCTTTCCTCCTGGAGTTCCATAGAGCGTTTATATATATATATATATATATATATATATATATATATATATATATATATATATATATATATATATATATATATATATATATATAATTTGGGTATACCAGCTACGGTGTTAACGGTATTAAGGTTTTGGGTTCGCTAAGCAGCCTTTTGCTTAATAATCGTTAAGTACTTTCTGTATGTTCTGAAACCGAACCATCCATATGCCGTGGTAGACTTATTTTTAGCTATTATATATCCATCCTCTATAGCTGTAGGTATCATGTATTAGGCATTATACTTTCCCTGAAATTCTCGAAGACGCTTGGTGATTTTACAACTTTTTCCTTCTGCCCTTCCAAGGTTCGCAAAAAGGCAGCTTTTCTTAGAAGCCCTTTTGATCCTTAATATCAAAGGACATATCCTCAATGGTAATAAATAGAACCTCCTTGGAGTTATTGATTGCGAAGAGAAGGCGACCTTTGGCCCCAGCCTCCCTGCCCTTAAAATCCTATAATCGGCTGACCCTTTCCGTAGGAGTCAAAGGTCTCCGTTCGGTCGTAAAATTTGTTTGTAATACAATCCTTGCTGGATGATTCAGGTTCGGGATGAAATTATTTAAGGAAAATTCATCGTTACAAAAGAAAAAAAAGGTTTGAATTGAAAACTTTTTCATCCAAAAACACTTTCGACACAGAAAAAGAAGGTTTTATTAGAATTCCAATCAATGTACCTATTATAGCATTATTTAATTTTTAGATATAATGAAAAAAGAAATATCCACACCTCAACGAACGTTTACTTCAATTATGGTTATCAAGTTAATATATAATGTTAAAATTAATATGTAACACAGCTTCATATTCACTTTAATATTAGCCTATTTCTTACTCATTTCGTCTCTCATCACTAACCTTAAAATAGTAACACTATAACTCATCAACAGTCTTCGATTCTGTACGTGGTAGAGACTGTACTGTTTCAACGATTGTGCAGGTAGGTGAAGTGTCCTCAGTCACAACTCACTTCATCACGCTCAACTACCAGGCTTTTCCCATTTTGGGTGCTCATTTTATAGAGGCTGGGTGTGCCCCTGGAGGGTCCCAGATCCCAAACCACCCCCGGCTGTTAACAGATTAAATAAAGTCAGCCACACCCCAGATTTGAACGCGGGTCCTTCGGCAAGGCAAGCCAGTGCTTTACCATTGAACCATTTCGTGGCCAATGATATGACGTTCATTATATTTTGTAATAAAATCATCCCTCATGTAACTTCATTATGTTTTATTATCTTATAACAATCTACTTATAAACTTATTAAATGAGCTTTTAAATGCACAAATTGATTAAGTTTAATAAAACAAAAAGTGGAGAAATGCGAGAAAATAGTGTGCATTGTTTTGTTTTTTCTAACTATTCTTTTTCGACCTTTCTAACTAGATAGAATTCATTATTTAGCGGTTGCTAGTGCATTTAAATGATATTATTACTACGATATCCATTAGACTACGGAGTTAATCAAAATTACCATTGAAAAAAATTGTTCATTATTCAGCTGCCAAAACATTTTTGTAGTTAAATGGTGTTAATCTTTATTGTTTGGGAAATATATTAATAATATACAAAGTTATGACTATACCAAGTTCTTTTACAATTGAATTTAAGATTTTTCAAAAAGTGGAGTTAGTCAATTTGTGCTGTGAACGGTTCAAATAAAGAAACCAAAAATAAAAATATGCATAAATTCAAATTTGGTAATAAACTGGAGCAATAGTGAGTTAGAAAATAAATTAAAGATTATTTTTAAATTATTTATCACCGATTTTTTTGCTGAATAAAAGAAATATGAGCCGAGTAGACTCGGAGAAAGGTCAGACGGTAAATGAACGGATTTTCTTTCCATTCGATTTTCGGATTTTAATTATCGTGAAACGTTAAACCTTAAGGTATTAACCCTTTTAATGTGGACAGGTATTTTTTTCGGCCTCAGCAAGGGTTCATTATTGGAAATAATTAATGGAATCTAATAAAAATAAACTTAATTAATTTTGAAAGATATTAGTTTTATGTTACCTTCCGTTTTCTGAAGGGATCTGTTGAGATGAAATGATGAGTAATCTTTGGCTCATGGTTATGTTTATTGTAATATTCGTTAGTTTGTTTATTTATTTAGCGTCACTGTCGTAGTCAATAGTAATAACTGCTAATAAGTAGAAATGAAAATAATGCATAGATCATAAAAGTAATGAAATAGGAATAACCAAAATAAAATTAACATCATATATGTCTTATTTATTTTTAAGTTTATTTTGTTTGGAGCGGCGTGGCTCAGTGGTAGAGCACTGAGTTGCCATGTCGGAAATCCTGGTTCGAATCCCGCTGCAGAACATGACTTTTTTTAAGTCTGTTTGCAGCGGGAGATGTATCATGAGAATCTAGGACCCTCCTGCTGCTCACCCAGCCTCTATGAAATATTATAAAAATAGGGTACCCTAAATAAGGGGGGAAACCTAGCGGTTGAACGTGACCTAGGACAAGTCACCTCCTTGCAGAACTGTTGTCCATGAAACAGTACTGTCTCTAACATGTACTGAACCCCAGACCTTTCATGGGTTGTAGTGGTACAGGGTTTTTTTTGTTTAGTTTATTTGCATAATGCTCTTATGGCCAATCAAACGATACTACAGTGGGAGCTCTAAATTTTGGCTGCCAGGTATAACGAGTAACTGAAATAGCACAAGCTCAGGACCGCCATTGTACGTCCCCTCCGAAATACGGCATGATCAAGAAAATATTTTTTTTTAAACTACTTCAATTAGTTAAACTCATTTATTTTGGAATTTAAGTAAACAAATATATTATTATGTATACTGTAAACGATCATTTATAATTTTAATAATCTATGTAATAATGTTGCTACGGTAATATTAAAAAAAAAGTGTCTTTTAAATGAGTAAATTCATTTCAATAATGAGAATTTCTGCCATGTTTTTTTGGAACACTTCTTAATAATTTTACATTTAGTATCTTTTCATTATTAATTGTATTCTTCTTTTATTAATTGAAGTGATGTCTGTTATATTCTTCTAACCTTGTGTGATTATTTCTTTGAAATTTAACAGGTATCGGAGTGGTTAAGTAGTAAAGTTTATTTGCCGTGCCGAATTGATCCTATGGGATCTTGGACCCTCCCGGGGTTAGCCAGCCTCTATAAAGTGGGTACCCATAATAGGGGGATAAATCTGGTGGTTGAGCGTGATCTGGGACAAATCACCTCTCTGCACAACCGTTGTCCAAGAATGAGTGCAGTCTCTACTACGTACTAAGCCCAAGACCCTTCATGGATTGTAGTGGTAAAGGTGTTTTTTAAACATATTTAACAGGTTTGAGAGCCAGAATATCATTTGTAATATCGCCCTGATATTTTTACCTTGTAGCGACATGACTATCGAGCTGCTGGGAAGCGTAGGGACATTTAGACAGGATATGTGAGAGACTTTCTGATAACTCGGAGCCAATTGTGCACTTCTGAGTCTTATCTGCTCCCCTTTCCATGACCTCATTTCCACACCGGAGGAAACTTATTGCCACTGATGTTTCCAAGAATAGGACTAAAGATAGATCTGGGGTAGGGTTGCATGACAGCGGAAACATATCCTACTCGTATGTTATGTTAGCCTCATCAGGTGTGATATAACGTTTGTTTGTTAATTTGACGCCACTTCATGCTGCTGTGGCCAATCGGACGATGTTACAGTGTGAGCTCTAAAGTTTGCCTATCCAAGTTTAATTAGGACAGGTATTTTAAACGAGTACCTGACATCGTGCAGGCTCGGGACCTCCGTTGAACGTCCCTTCCGAAGGACGGCATAACCAAGCATTTTTTACACTCTTTAAAAAATCCTAGGGTCACCTGCCGGGCTATGGACCCGTTGTGGGCTTAGTAGGTTGCTACCCTACTATACTCCAGGTGACCCTTATGTAACGTTTTTTTAATATTATGAAATAGATTTATTTATTACAAATTTACTTAAAACAAATAGAGGAATTCGGAAGTTCCACGTGAGTTAAAAAAATAAACGAGGAAGCAAATGGTCCGAGTGGAATTTAAAAAAAAATCTCTTATACAGGGAGTACGGTTTATTGGAAAGCCGACGTTTCGACCCAGATTGCAGGTCTTCATCAGGGCTAAATATACAAGACAGATATAAATTAAAATAATATATGGTAAAGAATAACGGTATATCTAGTATATTGATAGAATAATATTATGGACTTGATGATGGAAAATGAATTAAATCATATTTTTCAATAAATGATTTTGTCTAAAATAAATGCTTTGTGCCACTAGTGTTTAAACTATTAATTAAACTTTAGTTTATACTTGCGATACTACACTATTTCCAATATATATGTATACATACACATACAATATAAGATTACTAATAGTTTCATTGTATATCTTTATCTCTTATTTATTCATATAATGTCATTTTATGCTGATAAGGCTAATTTTACGATGCTACAGTGGGAGTCCTAAATTTTAACTATCCAGGTATAATTAGAGAATTAAGTAATTTATTAAAGAAATTAATTCATGTGCTGAGTAGTCTGCTAATTGGAGTTTGTGATTTTTTATTATTTTTGCGAGATACAATGTTACTTTCCTAGCAGATTTATTAATTGAACCCATAGATCAGATGCAAACTGATCAGATAAAAACAATCTCATGTTCAGTTTCAAAACTGATAAAGGAATAAGATATTAGAGAAAGTTGAAATAGGTTTTGTTGAATATTTTTCCTGCTTCAGAGATTTTTTTTATTAGACATTTACACGTACAATGACCCTAATATATTCTAATATAATCAAATAAAAATAGCTTAACTCATATTGAAATGCTCTGTCATCAGCTCATTTGTATTAATTTTAAAACGTTCATTTGTGTTTTCTCTTTGTAACGGGTGCGATCACGAAGGCAGTTAACGCATATCAGAACACGCACGCCAACCGGTCTGGCAAAATCTTCGCTACTCCATAATCGACGTCATTAATTATTAATAACACATAAATAATTTACTACGCCGTAAATATCTCGCGTTATTCCAATGTTATCGTTGTCGAAAATTTTGCTAGGGGATATGTACATTGTCGGCTATATATATTGTATATGTCAACTTCAATCGACTGTATATTCTAAATGAACTGAAAAAGAAAAAAACTATGTGATAACCTTAATGAACAAAAATAAATACTTTATTTTTTTACAATTTATTTATTTGCCTGTTAATTTACTATTTATTAGCGGTAACCACCTCTGGCGTTATGGTTAAGACTTTTAATTTAACACAGTTTCCTTAAATCCTTGATTAAACCGTCCTTCGGAAGGGACGTAATCGGGGTTCTCAAGCCTGTTTTGTGTCAGGTAATCTTTTAAGATCCCTATCCTAATTACACCTGGATATGCAAAATATATGACTCCCACTGTAGCATCGTCCGATTAGCCATAGCAGCATAAAGATATGGTAAAATGAATAAATAAACTAACAAATTTTACAAAAACATAATTCAAAGATATATATTTGTTTTTAATTTGTGCTGGAGTAATATTGGTGTGTCACGATACAATTCTGAAAGCCTAGGCCAGTCCATCTACCATGCACTGAACTAAAGTTGAACTCCATTTCCGGTAGATCGTGCAGAGCAATAAAAAATATACTGTTTTTGATAAATCGTGTAGTGTCTACTATGTTTTTTGTAAATAATAGTTCCTCTTTATTTTCAAATACCTCTTCCGGATCCTCGTTACCGCTACAACAGGTAGAACTAAAGTGGCGGACGACCAACAAGAGGAAAGTGGTGAAAGACATCAGCGTTCCTCTGGGACTCTTCGCTATTTATCGCACTTCTGGGAGTCCTCCAAGCCCCCCCTGGCCACCACCACTCTCGAAATCATTCGCTCTGTCTTTGTGTGTCTGTGTGTGTACGTATGCGTGAAGGGGGAATAGGGTGGGGAGGTGAAGTCCCTCGAGGGGGGGAGGGGTGGGAGATAAATTCTGGTCTCATTGATATCCTGAATTCTTACCTCTCTGAATCCTGTTATTACAACTGTCTCGTTCATTTGACAATCGTTTCAATTTTATACATCGCTCCTTCAAAAGAACGACATGACTCAAAATTTGGCATTTTCGTAGTAATAATAATAAGCTTTCAGTAGTAATTGTCTTGATTGAAGCCTTTTAATTCAGAAACGACTTCTCTGATATTTCTTTTCCAAGAGTTTTTTTTTCAACAAAGTCATATTTTGAGCTGTATCATGTTGGAACTTGAACCTTTATGGGAATAATGACATAAGGGAGTGGATTGGCTCAGTGGTAGAGCGCTAAGTTGCCATTTCGAATCGCGCTCGCTGTCCTACCTTTATTTAATCTGTTAGGGGCCGGGTATCCTATGGGATCTAGGGCCCTCCTGAGGCTCAACCAGCCTCTATAATGTGGGTACCCAAAACAAGGAAACAAAACTGGCGGTTGCGCTTGATCTAAGACAACCATTGTCCAAGAAAGAGTACCGTCTCTATAATGTACTGAACCACGGACCCTTCACGGATTGTAGAACAGGTTTTTTTTTCAACGGCATAAGTTTAAATAAAAAATGTTTCAAGCTTTTATAAACTTTCTAATTGTTAGTAAAATAATTCCAAAACCATCATTACAATAGGAATGCTCTTCCAATACCCACATTTTTTTTTTCTGTAATGGAACTTTCATAAGCCTCTATTGAAAAATAAAGTTTTTGGAATTATGACATATATATATATATATATATATATGTGTGTGTGTGTGTGTGTATATATATATAACGCCCCACAGACACAAGACTCTGTTTGGTCCACTCCAACCTTACCTCTCCTCCGAAGATCGACAAAGCCAAGATTTAACTACGCTTTAACAACTTCCAGGGCCACCTGCCGGGTTGCGAACCCGTGATCTTGGTCATTATAGGTTATCTTCCTAACAACTACACCATAGCTCACCCTTTTTCGATTTCTTCACAAATAATTTGTTTGTTTTTATTCTTATATTAAGAACATCGTTCCAGAATACAAACCCACATATTCTTCTCCTTTCTTAATTATTCATTAACTAAAATATGGGTTATTGTTAAGATCGGGATGATAGATAAAATAGGCTGAGAAATTTACTAACCAAAATTATTGCCAATTAAAAAGATTTTTGTATCATTTTTCTGATCTCTTAAGATGTAACATTCCATTGTTTTCATGATAACAGACTTAACTCGTGGGAGCGGAAATGGTTAGGTGGACGGCTACACCCCAGTTAGTGCAGGATGCGTATCAATGCGGTTTTAAAGTATTTATTTGTATAATATAGCTATTTATAATTCTAAAATAGCTAGTCCCAAACCGGGGTAGCTCAGTGTGTATAGCGCTGATTTGCTTTGCAGGAGATCCCGGGTTTGAATCCGTCTGCGGCAGATAAGTTATTTAAACTGTTAACAGCAACGGGTGGGCCCTGTGGGATCTGCCTATAATCATCGGGCTACAGCCTGAAAACTGAGTACCCTTAAATGAGTGAAAAATTGGCGTTGAAAGTGGCCTCTTACAAATCACTTCTCTGCCCAACCGTTATTCCAAAACCAATATAGCCTCTACCATTTATTACCAAGACTTTTCATGAGTTATAGTTGACTCAGAAAATAAAAAAAACAAGTGAAAAATACATTATGTTATATTTATATCTGCAGCCACAGGTGGCCCTATGGGATCTAAAGATCCTCCTTGGGCTCTGTAGGTTGAGGATAATCTTGGACACATTACGTTCCTGCACAACCGTTGTCCTGGAATCTCTATCATGTACTGAACCCAAGAGGCTTCGTGGGTTTATAGTGGTACAGGTTTTTTTTTCAGTTCCTCACTTTATACTTCCTAAAATTTTCGTTGAAAACTTAAATTCGAGAAAAAATATTATACACTTCATATACAGGATAGTTTTAGATATAATATTCGGTAGTTTTAGGATATAAGTATTTGTCTATTCGCTGTATGTTCATGTGCCAGCCAATCAACTGGTTGGCCAGGATCAGTATTCAATTAAGTGGGACATCCGAGGCCATAAAATCAATATCCCCTGATAAATGCATACAGTTTCCTCCTAGAAATTTGAGGGCATACAGTCACACATTCTCATTTCGTAATACTGAGTAAATTTACAATACTGTGCATTGCATATGCAGCACATAGAGATAATATGTATTGTATAGCAAGTATTATGTATATGGCCGTACGTTTGTTTAGTTAGTCATATTTATCTGACAAGACCTAATAAAAACATGGGTCTCTTATGTTATTAATTATTTGATTTTCAACACCAATCATAATTTTTAAAAAACAAAACATTAAAACCTAGGAGTTTCTCGGGTTTAATACATGGTAAAGACCGCTCTGTTTCCAATACAACGGTTGTGCTAGGAGGTGTTTAGTCCATGATAACGCTCAACGGGTGGGTGAGTCCCAGAGGATATCCATACCTCATAGCTATTAAAAATTAAATATATTTCCTGCTGCAGCCGGATTCGAACACGAGACCTTCAGCTCAGCAACTCAGCGCTTTGAATCATGATTAAGACCTTCTTTGACTTGCATTCTTCATCACTAAGAGTTTTATTTTATCTATATTTAGCTTTATCTGGTAGCTATTCACCATGGAAGGTTTCAAAGAATGCGATGTTTAGTTTGGATAGGTTTCAGGTGTTTATACAGGCAACTGTTTCTATTTTTAAAAAACAGGAATATTTTGGTTTTGAGACTTTGGCTACGAAATCAAGTTGGGATAATTATTTAGTTAAAATAGTTCATTTTAATTTTGAAAGTAATTATTGTAGTTTTGTAGAAAAATGAATATTCCAAGACTAAACCTTCGGAATATCGGTTCACTTGTAGCTGCTTGTTGTTAACTAATGAGTTTTGAAAATTTGAATGGGTTAAGTAGATGGATTGAACCAGTTTTAGTTTTGGATTACGGAGTTTAAATGTTTTAAAAAAATATGCTCTCAAGGAAAAGTCAGATCCTTTGATGTGAATTATATTTAAATAATAAAATATATCATTCACGAATAAGAGACATATCCCTCTCTTCTCCAAAGGTTGACTGACCAGGAGTTGTTTATCAAATAATAATATTCATTATTTATTTGTGCTGATCATGGTTGCGAGATAACTTATAAAACTACTTAGAAAGAAAGGGTGACGCTGTATGTGACTCGCTATTTCTCGACCATTGCTTCATCCAGTTCCTTGCATCTTGAGTTGACAGCTCCTTCCGAACAACTGCCTATTGTATATCTTAAGTGTAAAAAACCACCCCTGTTTCACTACTCACTACCTGTTTCATGCTCCTTACCCTTTTTATCAAGGCACGGTAAAACCTCTATTATCCGTCACTCTATTAACCGTCACTCTTTGTTAACCGTCACCTCAGTTTTGAGGGGAAACAAAAATATGTGTATATATTGTACGGTTGCTAAAGTCATAGGAGCCGCCTAATCGACAATCAAGAATCAATTGTTGTGACTTGACAACTTCGATTCCTAGAATCTGTTGTTTACTCAAAACCTAGGCTACCTCACACACATTTCTCAGAAATTATCTCTGCATCTCTACCTAGCATAGCTTCCGCTGTTGAACTATCTTCTGTCTTCATTCTTGTCTTACGGCTACTTGTCGTTTTCTTAAAAGTACGCATAATAATGTTGGAAAAAAGGCAAAGGAAGAGTTTAGATCTCGCTACTAAGTTTGGAATTGTAAAACGTTTACGAAAAGGTAGCAAAAATCTATGATATTCCTCGGACGACAGTTAATGATATAAAACGTATTTTTATTTAAAAAAAATATTTGTACTACATATTTGTACCTTATTAGTACGTAAATAAGTTACGAGTACATGTCGAATGTTTGAAATATATTGTTCAATTGATGTGTATACATAGATATATATATATATATATATATATATATATATATATATATATATATATATATATATATATATATATGTATGTATACACATAAATTAATATATATATATATATATATATATATATATATATATATATATATATATAGCATATGTCTCAATCCCATATCCGTCTATTTCCCAAATCCGTCACTATGTTGGTCCCATACCCTGACGGATAATCGAGGTTCTACTGTAACTAACAAATTTTTTTTTCTAATTTATCAACTCGAATTTATTTCTTAATAATACAATGTTATTTATAATATAATGCATTTGGATTTTTTGTGGGGCGACCTGTAGTCTAGTGGTTAGCATAAAAAATTACTAAGCCCATGTTCGCGGGTTCGTGCCCTAAGATTTTTTACTCGTTATAAAAAATCCTTGGCTGTGTCCTTCGGAAGGAACGTAAAATGGGACAACCTAGTATATGCTGTGACAGATATTCGTTAAAGATTCCTATCCTAATTAAGCCTGGATAGGCAATATTTAGAGCTCCCGCTGTAGCATCGTCCGATTAACCATAGCAGCATAAAATTGCGGTATACAAACAAGCAAACTTTTTTTTTGCAATTATTATTATCCTGCAATAAAGCTCCATAGTGACGATAAAAGAAAAAGGAAGGCATAAAAAAGGAAGCGATAGTACTGAGAGGACCTGAAGTAAACAAGGTTTAGCTGAAAGGGAGTTCCCTTTTGTCGTGCCGGGGCAACTCACTGCTGAGAGCTAACAGAATTAATGTTGCCGAGTTAGCTACCATGATACTCGATAACTACCTCTCTTCTTCCATTTAGATCCCTATCCTCGTTGGGGGAGAGGTTTCTGTAATTGCATAGCGGAAAAGAATAGGGTAACAAAAGCTTTGAAGCGCTTGATTGCGTTTTGAAAAAGTCCGGGTACCAAAAAAAAGTTAAGAGTTTTTTTTTCTTTTTGATTGGCTCCTCTATAAAGATAAACCTGATTTCATTTATCGAAACGAAGTTAACTTTAGCTAACAAAAATTGCATTCACTTTACAGAATCATCTCGAATAAAACTTTTAAAAAAATGAAGATTACCTGCTCCCCTACGACCATAAAGGGACTTTGGTCCCTATACTTTGGTTCAGTATATGGTAGAGACTGTACTGTTTCTAGTACAACGGTAATGCAGGGAGATGATTTGTCCCGGATCACGCTCAATCGTCAGGTTTTTCTCCTGATTAAGTGTTCTCACTTTATTGAGGATGGGTGAGCTCCGGGCGGAGTATTAATATCCCACAGTATTCATCAGTGTATAATAAAATAAGTTATCTGTTACAACCGGATTTGAACCCAGGAACCTCAGTATAGCAACTTAGCGCTACACCAATGCGGTTCCCGCTCCTTCATGTTTGTAAAATGAATCCCAATTGTAAGGCTTAGCGAAGCCGGAGGCTCGATGCTGATTCCACCATTGCTTGCCAACTCCCGGCCAAGTCAGATCAATTCTAATACTCCCATCTACCTCTCGGACGCTTCCCTGTCGGCACTGCGCTTATTATACGTTCGTTATCAAGCCCAACAACTTTACAAGCCCATCTCAACATTCGTGACGTTATCTATTTAATTATATTAATCGGGTCATCGTCTACAATTCTGCTTTGTGTAATCTCGTTGCGTTGCCATTCTGCTTGTCCTTTAGGACAGTTATCGTGCTCTCTTCTAGCACTCCATTCTCCACCTATTCTAAATAAGCAAGTGGTCCAGTACTTTTCTATCCTGTCTAAAGAGGTTATTGTGATGTAATTAAAAAGTTCTTAGACCTCTGCGTTTTTTGTTCTACTCCAAAAACAGTTCTCATGGGTCCATCCGATCTATATGATCTCGTCTGTGGATATGCCTTTTACATATTTCCACGTATGTTCTTGTTTTGGGAGCACCCAGAACACATAAAATTAAAATAAAAGATTCAACTGAAATGATTTAGATTTATATTCAAATGGAAATGGCTGACTGGATAATTTTAAGAAGAGTTTAAAAGTGGTAAGGGCGTGCAGTCAATGAATTACACAAAATAAGATAGACTTATTTCATTGGGCCTACGTTTTGACCTAAGTTTTAGTCCATCATCAGGGCTGAGGGATAAAAGGGATAAAAAAAGTTTAACTGCAACTCCTCTAAAAGACCTTTCCTAAAAGGAGGAAACGTAGGCACGATGAAATAAGCTTATCTTCATTTTTGTAATTTATTGAATGCACCCTCTGACCATTTTACACTCTAAGTTTTAATTTACTTGGTATAAATGAAGCAATACTATATTGAAATGCTGGATGTACAAATGATTTAGCCTGTTAATTATGTTAAGAATGTTAGGAGAACTGTATGATAATTTTTTATTTCATTATACTTTTAATTAATGATTATGATATTTTTAAATATATCGATAGCAGTTACATACCGATTTCCAGAATCGATACTGAGATTCCGCTTGGATGAATCTTTAATTTATTCGTGAAGGGGGACCCTAAAGATGTAGATCTCTCCTCTCTCGAGAGGTTCGGCACTTCAAACGAAATTAACAACAGAAACACTTTTAATTAACGGCCATCAAATTGATTAAACCAGTGCCAATTGCCGAATGTCGGGAAGTCGTTTCGGCTTTCTTGTTAACCAGATTCGGGGCATTTAGCACAGTCCTATCCAATTCGGTTAAAAAATACTGATTTAGCAGATAAAAGGCTGTTGTAATAATTTATAGCCATTTAAATAATGTGGTTGAGTTAACTCCTATAATTATAAATTTTAATTAAGATAAATGATTGTAGGCCTTGCATCCAAATGTAATAAATAACGCCATTATATTATTATAATAATTTTTGCTGGAAAAAGCAAAAACACTCTTTTGTCTGATGTAGTGATATAATTACATTAAATAAAATTTTAGTATAATTATTATAAGTCACCGAATCTATACTCTTCGGTCTAGAGTTTTTAATTTCTAATTTTTTTTAAATATATGAATGATATGAACTCGATATTAAAAAAAATAATTGTTTTGATCATATAAAAATTTTTTTTTTTTTTTTTTTTTTTTTTTTTTTTTTTAATTATTTTATTGAATTGTACAACTGTAATATATACATCTAGTACAAGGGCTGTATGAATAAATAAATACATGAAAGGACGTGTAGAGGCACTACCCATTGGCAGCACTCTAATTATATTTCTATTATAGGAGGTCTCGAGGCCATCTTCTCTTCAGACGCCTAGGAGGATTGTCCGGGATGGAATTGGAACCAAGGATGGAAACTAGTGGGTTTGGATGGGCCTGGAGTTTATTATGGAATGATAGGTATCTGGAATGGGCTAAATCGGTAACATATGAAACGTTCAGGTCATTATGGATGGTTTTATTTGTGACAATATAAAAAAAAAAAAAAAAAAAAAAAAAAAAAAAAAAAAAAAAAAAAAAAAAAAAAAAAAAAAAAAAAAAAAAAAAAAAAAAATTAAAACACTTTTATACACAACAGGAGTATAAAAGTAACCAAAATAAATATCAGGATGTGATTAAAAACAATAAATTTGTATTATTGCTTTATAAATTTGAAGTATCAATTAATACAAAATGAGAAATATGAAATTTTTAAATATTTTTTTAAAATTATTATTTCTAATGTATATTGGTTTGAATTTGTTCTTAGATCTCTAATTATTACTGCCTTAGTATGGCAGATTGTATTTTATTTCTGCCCAATAAATATGTTAGTATTTGTAAAAAAAAAATCTATATTTACAGGGAATGGATGAAAGAAATTATGAATTTAAATGAAATCTTTATTGATTCATAATAAAAATTATAATAATAGTAGAATCAATGATCATTTAAATTTTTTTTTATATAGTAGACATTTTCACTCTATAAACGCATTGACTTTCTATGAAACTATGATTTTTATTTTCTTAGTATTTTCTGGTTTTAGGTTTGAGTTCCATAAAGAGGGCCGAAACGTCGACAGCCTATTAATATGATTTTTTTTTTTGATCCCCTAACAACAACACCACTATTTTTTCTTTATTTATAAATAATAATTTATTCAGATATTATAATACAGTATATTTTTTATCATGTATTTTAATTATTATATTTATTTGGATATCAGTGTCAACCATCGTTATTTTTTATAACCTTATTAAAAAAATACAACAGACAGTGCGTGGTTGAAACTGTAGTTTTGCTAAGCCAACGGTCATACAGAGAATTCATCTGTTTTGAGAACTCCCTCTATCGCCAGGTTTATCCGACAACCGATTTAGAAACATAGGTGGCTTCAGCATAACAACTCACCACTCTACAAACTGATTTACTCAGAAGTCATAGTGTAGAAAACTGCAGAGAAGAAATATAATTCACAAAGTATTCTTATAAAACACTTTTTCAAACTACTGCTTATCACATAAATTTTATTATTATTATTTTTTTATTCACGTCTTAAGAAACAGATATTATAATACTAACACAGAAATAAAATGGGTTCGAATTATACTTTTGTCAACAATGCCATTTATGTTAGTAGATATTAAACTAGAGTACCTGTTGAGTATTTAGTTCCCTTGGTACTACAATCTAAATAAAGCTTGTATTGTTCTCTTTTTTATTGTCGGTTTGTTATTGTTGTTGTATCAACAACTCCTGATAAGGAACGACCTAAATTTATCTATTAGACAATTTTCAATTATTTCAATCTATAGTATTCCGCATAGAACGATTGCTATTGTCCATCTATGAGAGTTATGAAGCTCCACAGAGCTGGTGAAATCAATATTGGCAGATAGATGAATGAACTTGCAGTAGTGACAGTTCAGTGAACATACCAGTCAACTGTTAGAGTTCTTGATTAAGTGTCAAGCTCGCTACTTCACCAGTGCTCTTCCAACTTTTTTCCTTGCTTTTTAAAAAAGCCCTTCGATAACGTCCATTTATTCATTTTTTTGAACAACAGTTAATTAATTAGTTACAGGAACAAGATAGTTCAGTTCAAATCCGGGTGTGGCAGATAAATTATTTAATCTGCCAACTGCCACTTATGTACAATTGGGCTCTCCCAGCCCTATACGGGTGTACCTTTGATTGGAGAAAACTGGCGCGGTTGAACGTAAAACCTAATTCCCAAGTTGGAGAAAGATTTTTAAAACTCAATTATTTATTTTGTTAACAACTGTGGGATCTTGAGACCTTCCAGGGCTCACCCAGCCTCTATAAAGTGGCTACCCAAAATTTGGAAAAAAATAATCTCGGCCTAATCAACTGCTAGCACAAACATATACTTAGTAACAGTAAAGTCCATACAGTCTGAACCCAATACCCATCATGGGTTACATTGGTACAGTCGTTTTTTTATTTGTATATGTATAAATATTATACATAGAGTCTGGGTGCGGGGTAGTTAGTCCTGGTGCCCTGGTAACGTAAATTGTACGAAAAATCTGGTTGTTGAGCGTGATCTCAGACAAAGCACCTCCCTGCACAACCGTTGTCCTAGAAACAGTATAGTCACATGCATTGCACCCAACGCCCTAATTCTTTGGTTTCGCCTCCAGTATTATTTTAGTAGTTAACCTAAATATATATCAGTCAATGCAAAGAAAAAAACCTGTATGTATCACTATTTTCCACCAAAGATTTTGGTGTCAGAACAAACAAAAAGAATCTCTCTTAATTGACATACTGCATGAACAGCTACATTATTAAATCTATTAATAACACATACATAATAAATTATTCAGATATTATAATACAATATTTTTTGTCATGTATTTTAATTATTACATTAATTTGGATATCAATGCCAACTATCGTTTACTTTAAAAAAATTAAAACAAAATACTTATGCCAACAACTGTCATGACGTGGATAGCTCTACTATTATTAAGCTAACGATTATGCAGAGAATTCATCTGTTTGAGAACTCACTCTACCGCGATGTTTATTTAACTCAGCGGAATTATGACCCGCCACCTTCAGCCAACAACTCAGGACTCTACACACTGATTTAGCCAGGCTCATAGTGTAGAAAACTGCTAAGAAGAAATATAATTCACAAAGAATTTTGATAAAACACTTTCTCAAAGTACTAACTATATAAATTTTATTTATAACGTTTAGTGGGGAATAAACAAATTTGAACCGCAAAGTTGTAAGACCTAACATTACTAACACTTTCAAATTGACATCTTTATAAGTCAGTTATTCTGCAACTTAGCGAAGTTACGTGGGTGATTTGCGTTTATCGCAGTTTCATATATCATGATCACAATAAGGTAGTTCTTACAAGTTCAGAATTTAGATTAACAACGGAGTAAAGCTAGGGACTCCACTAAGCCATCGAATTCCTCTCGAATCCAATCCTTGCAATCTAAAATCCATCTTAAAAATCTTAATGCTTATTACTTTCTTACGATTAAACCTGAACTTTGGGGCTGAACCATCTAATTTCTATCGTGTATTGGAAATCTTTCGTAAAATCCTTAATAGTCTTTACTTTATTTCGAACAAAGTCATCAATACGTCCTTAATGCCCCGTTTGTTGCTGATTTGGCCCGAACTCTACATCAGTCCTTTCATGAAAAACTTTATTTCCACCTCAAACCCACTAGTTTCAAACCTAGCTACTTCTTCAATTCCCGATAATCCTTCGAGGCGTCTGAAAACAAGATGGTCTCGTGACCTTTCAAGTGAAATTTGTTAATATAAATGAAACTTTTTTTTTCAATTATGTTTTTAACAGTTCAGCTTCTCTCTTTCTTTTTTTTTAATTCAATCCTAATATTTATCTATTTTTTATCTATTGTCTTTTGATGCTGATTATTTTTAAATATTTTCATTTTGAACAGAAAAGATTTATCTTGGCCCCGGGTCTTAGATTCGAACCCGGGTCGCCCGCATCTCAAGTGCGGTTTCCTAACGACAGAGCTACCAAGGTCGTATCCAAACCATTCTAATCCATTATCTTCACCGATCTTATATACCCCCTGTTTTCCCAATTTTACCGTATAACTTAATTAATTTTGGAATCATCTCACAATTACCCCTAAATCATTTTATTTATTATAAAATATTTTAAAAAACCTGTACCACTACAACCCGTGAAGGGTCTGGGTTCGGTACATGGTAGAGTCTGTACGATTTCTTGGACAATGGTTGTGGAGGGTGAGTTGTCCTATATCACGCTCAACCACCTCATTTTGGGTACCCACTTTGTAGTACAGGGTCCTAGATCCCATATGATCCATCTCCGGCCGCTAAAAGATTAAATAAAAGTATTGCCAGCGAGCGGGATTTGTACCCAGGACCAACGCTTTACCACTGAGGCACTCTGCTCCCTTACTTAAATAAAATGCTCACTTATTATTAAAGTAAAATCTGGTCCAATATCATCTAAAAGAACATTATGCAATAGCAGTAACTCAGGAGCTTGTGACAAAATCATGACACAAATAGAAAACGAGTTTAATAATTTCGGTTTTCCGCAGATTAAGTAAATATATTGTATATTCGACCTGACATATATTATACATAAATTAAGCGTTTAATATTTTATTTATCGCGTAATATATCACTTTTGCAAATTACATTACTTATAAGGAAAGTTGTTTCTCTCTCCTGTCCTGCGAATGATCTCACAGATTGGACAATTCTTAATGATAACCCCATTTTTTTATCTCGCCTTGACTTGACATATATTCCATAATATTTTTCTTCGAAATAGGGGTGTCGAATTTTGTGGACAAAATCGGTTATTAATTATTTTACTGATTAGTTTTAAATGAACCGTTGATAATAACATTCAACAGTTTTTCTCGTGATAAATAATGTTTTGCAAATACACTTATTAAAAATTACACAGCCTAGATAAAATAAATAATGTTTGAATTATAACTAACACGGTTTCAACACTGGAAAAATATGTTGTAATAAATGATGTTTATTTATCAGGTAATTTTGATGTTATTATACCAATGCTACCATTGTTTAAAAAATAGTTAGTACCAGTAAAAATAGTACTTTACACCAAAATGGTATTTTATAAATTGCTTTCAGTTTTATTTATTTGGAAGAATTAACGGCCTATTGTAATCTGTGAAAAGCAATAGGATACTTATTAATAAACAGAGAATTATATGATTTACCCAAGAAGGAAAAGTAAAAATATTTTTCAATATTGGAAACGAATTTAAAAAAAAAATTATAGCGAATAAAATATAAAGTATAAATCTGTAGCAGGCAATGAAGAATAACAAAAACAGAAATAATGATTTGTAGTTTCCTCATTAGGGTTATTAATTGAAAACCAAGTGTTTTATAGGGGCTTATGTAGAACGTTTTTAAATTTATTTAGTGTAAACAGGTAATTACAAATTATAAGAAATATAATTTTTGCAATCACACCACTTTGTTTTTAGTAGAAATAGTATAGTTTTTATTTATTTACTTTTTCGCCGTTTCAGGCTACTTCAACACTTACTAGACAAATGCTCTAAGCTCTCAATTAATTACAAAAGACTCATCTACATGACCATCATACGACCTATTTGGACCTACGGAGTAGAGCTTTGGGGCTCCACTAAGCCATCGAATTCTTCTCGTATCCAATACATAAGATTTATATATTAGATTTTGTTTGCTATACTTTTTCTTTATTTGTTGCAAATATTAAAAAATAGTTTTGCTCTTTTCTTCTTTGGAAATTTACAAAACTCTCTCATGATTAATATGTATCCACTTGTTTTTCACAGCTAACTGTAGGCCGTTAATTCTTCCAAATAAATAAAACTGGAGACCATTTATTGCAAGCCATTTTTATATAACGTACTATTGTTTTTAACAAGTTCAATAAATAAATTTTTTCAAATATCTATTTTTCTCTAGTTATATTGATTTTCATAAAAAAGTAAATGAGTTGTGAATGTTTTTCTTTATTTTTGCTTTCCATGCTATAATTTGCATTAACAAATATTTATAATAACTTCTCAGATATGTATAATTTAAACATTTATTCGGATCTTTGTTAAAACAGCTCCAGAGGACAATCGGTAGGTATTGAATAGCGTCCCAATCAGGCTCTGTGGGGGAGAATAAGGGAAAGGCGAAACGGTGATTAAAGAAGGCGTAGGGGTTGGAAGTTTGAGGGTGAATAATAAATAGAGGTAATGGCAAAGTGTAGGCTCTTCTGATAGGCTCTGAGTTTCTCTGTCGTTATCGTCTACTGAGCACAGTGCAGGGATCTCATTGCAAGGTCTTCTAGGAGTCATCTAGCGAGCACAGTGCAGGGATCTCATTGCAAGGTCTTCTAGGAGTCATCCTCAAGACCACTGCAGTCCATGAAGGTTCTTGGGTAGAGTACGTTACGTGTCCAAACAGTTGTGCTTCTTCTACTTTATCTCCCTCCTTCTGTGTCTTTCACCGTAGAGGAGCCAGTTCCTTCAGCTGTACCAGGGTCTTCCGTCTTTTCTGACGTTCCTTCTTGTCCTTGGATGTGCAACATGTATGCTCTACTAGGCCAACCTGGTGGTCTCGCTTCCATACACTTTCCCCATTCTACATAGGTGTCCGTATCATCGAAATTGTCGACTAAGATTGTTGATTGTAAGGTGGTTTTCAGTGATGGAGTTCTTCTCTTATTTCTCATTCTGCCTCTCCTGGTTTTGCCCAATATGCTTCGTAAACATTTGTGGAAGGAGATGGTTTAACCGAGGTCTCTAAAACCTGAGAAATTAGTAGGCAAAATGTTTGAATAAAATAGCGAAAAATTCAAAAACCCTCAGTTAAAAAAAAAATGTTTTTTATACAACTAAAATTATACATCACGTTTTACAGTTTTGAATATCCGATAATATTGCTACAAACAATAATATTGCTGATTGCAAACAATTAGTAGGATTTATTACCAAGTCTAAAAGGATTAGGTTGAAATTAATGTCGGGATATTACCCACTAGCACCGAGATTATTCTGTTTAAGTCCTTATGAGGCAGTGGTCCAAATTAATATGTGTCTGTCACAGAGCATCAACGCTAATTCTGCCATTTCACGTTAATTCCGTCTGAATCCTCGCGGTATACGTGAAGGCTAGTGAACGGAATTCTATATTAAGTGTCTCAGAACTTTAGACTGTTTCATTAAACTTGTGTGTACTCGACTGAAAACATTTCCTGTTTAATATCTACAATATGTGGCTTCCTTAATTAATTCTGATTCATTTCAATAACCAAAATGTACAAAGCAGTTTATAGTGCGCTATTATAAGATAAGCGATGTATCGCAAGGGATATATTGCGAAGATTTATTCCTGGGAAGGTTCAATTATAGCAGCCGATAATTCGACGTGACCTGGGCAATAAAAATTCGGTGGCTACACAATTTTAATCGCTTCTGTTACAAGTGAGGAAGACGTTGTAGGTAGTAGTCAATTGGTTCAGGCGTAGGATGAGAAGACAAATAAAATACTGGGTGGATCCAGAAAAAAGAAATTCCTTATTTCCTGGCAAGGAAATAAGGAATGGAGCGACAAGTAGTACTTTGGGAGACATGTCACTTACGATATGTTGCACAATCACGGGTTACGAACCTTTTCTATCGTGTCCCAATATATTTCATTGTACTGTTTGTGAATATCGCGTTTTCTATACCTCTTACGATATTTCGCTGATCTTACATCGGGCTAGGGAGCTGAGTGGCTCAGTAGTAGAGAGCTGAGTTGCTTCCCAAAGGTGCCGGGTTCAAGTCCCGCTGCTTGGCAGACTTGTATTTAATCTTTTAGCAGCTCGAGGTGGATACTATGGGATCTAGGACCCTTCTGAGCCTCATCCAGCCTCTATAAAGTGGGTACCTAACATAGGTGGGAATCTGGCTTTCTAGCGTGATTATAACAGATCACCCTGAACAACCGTTGCCCAAGAAATATGGCGTACTGAACCCAAGAATCTACATATTTTTTTTAATGGGACAGCATTTTTTAGTTGTTTTTTTTTTATATCGCTTTAGTGTTCAGGAATAAGCTAAGGAATTTCATGAATTATTTTTAAAAACATCAGATATTACAATAAGAATAAACAAAAGGGATAGTTAACGGATGATGTCTTTTATAAACAAATTTGTTTCAATGAAGAGAAATCCTTTTTAAAAATTAAAAGATTTTTTGCTACTAGCGCTTATCTCTTGAGTAGGTCTTTGTCTTGAACTAGGGAAAGTTTTCTTTCGCAATGAAATTAGAATTGTCCTTTTTTCCGTTTTATGAATAATTTCTGTATTTTTTTTTTCCTTTTTTTTATTCTTTCTTGAAAGAAGGGTTTTATAAATGCTGAATAAATAAAGTACATAGCTTTTTATTTACCGATTCTCTTTAATATTTGTCTCCCTCTTTTCGTCCTACGAAGAACATAGAAAAAAGTTGTTCAAGGAAACTGGATAATATTTATATTTTTACTTTAGGAATAAAAAAAAATTGGCTTTTGACAATTATTACATTTCAATTTTAAAATTGAATTGTTCAGTAAGTAGAGTGCTGGATACTGATCTTTAAATCGTTAATTATTTATTCTTTTAACTACCGTGGATAACTACCTGGAGACACTCCAGGGCTCACCCAGTCACTCTAACGTGACTGCCCTTAATTGGTAAAAGCTTAGTCTCGGCCCAATCTACTCCTTACATAAACGTATGCTTAAAAACAATGCATCTACCATCTACTGAACCGGAAATTGGGTACCTTAATAGGGGGACAACCTGGTAGTTGAGCGTCATCTCGGATGAATCGCCTCGCCTCAAACCTTTTCCTATAAACAGCACTGTCTCCATTACGTATCGAACCCATGATCATTCATGGGTTGTAGTGGTTTAGTTTTTTTATGTAAACATTTGGATAGCTCAGTGGATAGCTTCTGTATTCGAATTCGGCTGTAGAGGTAGATTATTTAATCTGTTAGGTAGGGGGGTACTTGTGTATTAGTTGCACCACCAGAAAAGGCCAATGTTGTACGCATGCGTAAGCAATTACATTTTGTAACAGTTACATTTCTAACAGAAACAGTTACATTGTTTACAGATTCATTCTTCTTTGTTTCTTCCTGTGTTCTAGAGTTGTTGTATCCTAATTTTTGTTTTTTGCTGATTTGTTGTTTGTTCGGTGGTTAGGGGAGATTTTTATTTTAAATTTTTGATGTTATATTCCATTATTTATTTTTAGTATTATTCTATTTATTTTTATTATATATTCCATTATTTCTAGAGTTGTTGTTGTATCCTCATTTTTCTTTGTTGCTGATTTGTTGTTTGTTTGGTGGTTAGGGATGGTTTTTATTTTAAATTGTTGATATATTCCATTATTTATTTCTATTATTATTATATTTATTTATATTGTATATTTCATTATGTTGTTATATATTCAATTATATTATTATTAGTTCTATTTATTTATTTCCATTATTATTATATTGCATGTTATGTTATGCAAATTTTAACCCCAATAAAAATATTTAAGAAGGTTACCCAAGGTAACTGTTAAAATGTAGCTGTTATAAAACGTAACTGATTGCCGATTTTCCTTTTCTGGTGGTATATCTAATACACAAGTACCGGTAGGGGGTAGGTACACCTCTTTCGGCTCACCCAGCCTCTATTGTGTTCACAATAAACCGTACTCTTAGAAATAGTGCAGTTTCTACCTTTATATCGCACCCAAGTTTAGAGCTGTAGTAGTACAGCCATTTTTTAGTAAATAATACACTTGACACTAACCAATTAAATTAATTGCCTTTTTTTTGAGTTCATAATTCAAATATTTACAATAAAATACTTGGCTAGTGATTATTACTGTAAGTAAAGACGTAGTTAATTATACAAAGTTTATATTCTATTTGTTTCTTTTTTTTTTGTCATAAAATTCAGCTGTTGTTTTTTTTTTGTAGGAAAAATATTGACATTGATGTCTAAATCGGTCCATCAATAATTTTGAGGCTCACCAATACTTTAGTAGCTGAGTGGTAGAGCGCTGAGATGCCGTGCCGAAAGTCCTGGGTTCAAATTCTTGTGTGGCAGATAATATATTTAATCTGTGAACTGCCAGCCAGGGATGGACCTGTGGGATCTGGAGATACTGGGCTTACCCAGCCTCTATAAATCGGGAACCTTATTAGGGGGAAAACGTTGCTGTTGAGCATGGTCTCGGGCAGATCGCAGGCACAACCATTATTTTAGAAAAAAATACAGCATTTACCATTCATTGAACCCAAAACCCTTCATAAGTTTTAATCGTGCAGTTTTTTTTTTGTTTTAAGAAATTAAATAAAAAGATTAATTTGCTAAATCATTATATGTAGTCTGTTAGAAAATTTTAATTTTTTATAATTGTAATTATATTTAAATAATTACTAGTGTTTGTTGAGAGAAATTATACAAATGCTATTTGGCACATGTTATATTCGCGATCTTCTATCTACAACTTATTCTATGATATTCACGTTGAAGCGATATTTAAATAAATTAAGAAATAATAACAATCAGAAACAAGGAATTTTTAAATCTACATATGAACAAAAAATGGCTAGAATATTCACTCAGAAAGTTTTACTAATCCGATAAACACGAATACTGAACTTTGACCGGATTTAAGAGACCATCTGTTCCGATTGGTAGTAACTAACTGGCGTTGGAGTGAATCGAATCGTACCGAGTTCTCATTTGTTACTGAAGGAGGAGTCGTAAAACGGGATGAAATATTGACAGATCCGTGGAGCAATATGGAAGAGAGTATATGGCCTGGAGGGAATGGCTAGATGGAACTGCCCATCATAATAATAGCCCGTCTACCGCATCCATCAACATCAACATCTTGCCCTGCGTCACCGTTGAACGAGCCGTGTCAACGCCCCTTTCTTCGCCAGTCGGCTCTTCAGCCGTTTCGTACTTGGCTACCCAAGGAGAAGTTTTGCTCTGAAGACACAGGTTAAAGTCTTAAATTATTGAGATATTGAGACTTACGACCATATTTTTCTAAATGTAGTCCTTAAAAACTCAAAACTACTTGTGATGATTGTATTGAGGGGAGTCACCTGTGGTGTTTTGGTTAGCGTAACAGCGTTTATGCTCCTATGCTCAAGATCGCTGGTTCGCAGTTTGGGGGGGGGGGTGGCATTAGAATTTGTTTACAGATAGTAAAAACCCTTCGTTATGCCGTCCTTCAGGTGAAACGTAAAATGGGGTCCCAAGCCAGTGCAATGTCAGGCACTATTGGCTATTGGGTTATTTATTTGATTTTGCTTTTGAGAAACGGCCTATAAAGGACCACGCAGTTATCACTTTTTTAGCTTTTTCTTTTTTCTCCTCTAATAATCCTTCATTCTCACCAAATGTTACAATCTTCTCTCCTCCGCAACACTTTCATGCCTTTTTCTCTTTTCTGCCGCAACAACGTGGAATAACAGAGCATCCACAATGTTAATGTAATTGATGCGATAACATCGTTAGATATACGACGGACGGCCTTTTAAAGTTGTTGTAATTCAGAATTAATTAATGTTTGATATTTTTTTAATTTAAGGTTACTTTATACTGCTAGGGCTGATCGGATGATACAGTGGGAGTCTTAAATTTTGCCTAGGGCAAGGAATATGGATCTTCAACTACTGGAACCGCACAGGCTTAGGACCCTCCAAAGGACGGCATAACCAAGGATTTTTTACTTCCCATAAAAAATTCTAATGCCTCCCGCCGGTATTAATTAGTGCTGAGCAGATTGGTAAAAACCAGAGGCGTAGGTGGGAGGATTGCAGTAAAAATGATCTTAAGGTTTATGGTTCGGGTGTTAATCTGTGGATTGAGTTTGAAAGCCGCAAAATCGTATCGGCATAGACCCTTTTATTATTATTTAAATTGAAAATATTATGGTAAATCGGTTTACTAAGCTATTTAATAAATTCTTATAGGTGGGTAGGAAAACTGCTGATAAGATTATTTCCATTTACGATATGAATCACATAAATCTTGTAAATCGCAGCGTGGTTCTGATCCCCCCGAGAATATTTGTTCGGCGCCCCGCTGTGGGATCTGATATCCGGCTAAATCCGCCAATAGAATCTAAAGCTCTATCGGAGTCTTAATGGGCATTAGCCTTCTTCAGCTGGTTTCAATCGATAGCTATAGTACGAGATTTATTACTATAGATTCCATTAATAGGTTAATAGAAGTAACAGTTTTTTTAACGGTTAATTTTGGAGGATTATTAAATAGACTTACTACACGAAATTTAGAAAAGCTATTAAATGAGAAATTCATTTACTTATTAAATGCAATGAAATATATATATATATATATTCGAATAGAATAGAGCAGAAAATTAACAGTTGTGTACAAAATTTAATGAATATCTAGCCAAAGGGGTAAATTATAGCAATGATCTAATATTTACATAAGTACATGAGAATAAGTATGAACTAAAAGGATATTCTGGTAAAGAAAACAAATCTAAAATAACAAGAATTAAGCTGATCGAAAAAAAAAATAATGGCACCTATAAAAATTAATATCGTTATAACAGAACAAAATCGGCAGTATTCATCTACCACTTCTGATCTAATTAATTCTAAAATATTAGAGAGCATCTGTTTGATAATTAAGGAGATGTAGGAAAGGGTGTGTATAAAGATGTGGATAAAGAAGGAGCATGCCGGATATTAGGTGGGGGCGAGTTCCAAAGTGTGTTGGAGAAAGGAACGCTCAAATATTTTGTTTCTGTGGGAACAAGTATACATGCCAATTTTTTGTTATAATTGCTATATTTTCTATCAAGTTACCTGTTTACCGCATCAGAATGGAATTGCAACGGCGTGAGTAAGGCTACACCTACATTGGATCCGGTGTTATACGATGAGAAGTCGCTAGCTAACCAAATGACTGAAATATATCGAGAGTTATAACATTTGGTTCTTTAAATTTATAAAATTAAGATTATTTATAAATTATTCTTAATACATTTATATTTTACTATAATGTATAGTCAAATATGTATAATGTATACACCCCAGCATCAGCAGTGATATAAGCACCGAATCGGATCCAATGTAGGTGTAGCCTAAGAAGTTTGAGAAGTTTTGACAGAGAAATAAGGATGAGTAAGAAAATTTGACTTTCCGAGCCTTAATTATTGCATTATTAATTAATTTAATTAGAATAATTATCAGTCGTATAACTTGATGCCTATAAGTATTTTTAATATTTTCCCTGTATAATTTTAATTTGTATGTATCTTGTATATTTAGCTCTGAAGAAGACCTGCAATTTTGGTCGAATTTTCGGCTTTCCAATAAACAGTTTTGCCTATTAAAGAGAATTTTTATGAGCTTCACCCGGTCCTTTTTCTTCCACGTATATGTAAGGTCAACTGATATTGTTCAAGTAAAAATAATATAGCTATATCAAAAATCATAAGTCGAGTATGTTAAGCCTAAACAAATATTTTAAGAGAAACATTGTGGAGCGGAAATATGGCTATTCGGAAAAAGATGCAGTGGGAGTCCTAAAATTTATAAAAATATTAATACTGAAGAGCAAAAGATATCTTTATATATAAAAATCTCCTGTCACGATGTTTGTTCGGGCTAATTTCCGAAACTACTGGAGCGATTTTTATAAAATTTCGCACAGATAAGTAACGCCTGTATCTCCTAATCGGTGCGTTTTTGGAAAAAACCTAAGTAACCTTCTTTTAAGTAGATTAAATTTGCTACAATTTGAGCCCAAACGTAGCTCTGTAGGTCTTATAGATTCTGAGTTCAGTGCCTATCATATAACAAATAACCGGAATCTTATCTACATATATATAAAAATCTCCTGTCACGATGTTTGTTCGGGCTAATCTCCAAAACTACTGGACCGATTTTAATGAAATTTAGCACAGATATGTAACATTGTCCAAATTAAAGTATAGGCTATGTTAATTTGATTAATGTCCGCGATAATTTTTTTGCAAAATTATATTTTTTTCGAACCTGCTGCATTTTCGATATGTCAATTAAAAATCAACCATTATTTCCTCATTCATTACTTTATGTTTATATTTTATCAGTTAAGAATTTTGCATATTTTTCGTTTATTATATACAATAGTTAGATATAAGATGAATAAAATGTAAAATTAAAAATCAATTTAATTCATTTTTACATTAATTCATTTTTTTTAATTCAAATTTTAACGTAATATTTTTTAAAACTGTGATAAAAGCCACATCAACGCGTGGCCGGGTCAGCTAGTTAATATATAAATATATATAAGTGGGAAAATCCAACCATAAAGACTTAGGCAAAAATACCTGCCATTTTTTTTTCTTTAGAGGCCCATTCTTTGGATTTTTTCCCCTGCCTATATGTATTTTTTGCTCTTCAATATTAATATACTTATTTATTTAGGACTCACATTGGATCATTGTCAAAATGGCCATATTTACGCTCTACAATGTTTCTCTTAAAATATTTATTTAGGCCTTAACGGAATGGACTTTTGATTTTTGATGTAGCTATATTAATTTTGCTTTAGGCTCCGAAATTTCAAATTCTCATTACTCATGTTTACTTATCGCTCAAAACTTTGTTCAAAACTCACACCGTTGCAATTCCATTTTGATGCGATAATGGGGTAATGGTGGGACAGTGAAAACTTGATTGAAAATAACATAATTATGTCAAATAATTATCAAGCGACTAATTAAAATTAAATCTCTTGTATTTTATTTTCGATGTTTAGTTATAATTTTATTTTCGATAATTTGTTAATGTATGAATTTCAAAAAAGTTTTACTACTATTTTTAATTTGCTGTAGCACAAGAAAATATATTCTGTTAGGGATGTTGTGTGAAATAATAAGACACGAAAAAACAACAACGGAATTTTATCGCCCAGACTGCGTCGATTTATCGGCTGTTGTTAATGAAAATAAACTGTACCATTACAACCTATGAAAGGTTTATTTCTTGGTAGAGACTGTACTATTTCATGGACAATGGTTGTTAAGGGAGGGGATGCTGTTATTGAACCTAGATAGCAACAAATCATCGTAATATATTCCTTACGATATATTGCTTATATTATATTAGCAATATATATATATAGTGAGGATCGTGAAGTCCTTATAGATTTAACTTAACTTAACGAAGGTTAATATGGAAATATCTGTGCGTCTCGGGTATCTTATATCTTGTTTGTTTATTCATTTAAGTCACTTTATGCTGCTACAGCTAATCAGACGATGCTATAGTGGGAGTCCTAAATTCCGCGTATCAGGTATAATTAGGATAGGGATCTTTAACGAGTACCCGACATCGCGCAGGTTCGGTACCTCTATTTTACTTCCCTTCCGAAGGACGGCATGACTTAAAAGTTTTTACTCCCTCTAAAATATACTAAGGTCTCTTGCGATCTTGGCTATATTAGCGTTTACCATTTGCGATGTATTGCTGATCTTATATCGCCTTAAAGGTAGGAAATATTCAGCGTTCTTCAGCCAAACGTTTCTTCTAACCATCATCTTGGTGTTAGCGATGATGACCTCTTGTTCAAAAAGGAAACAATTAATCCGTGTACAGCCAGTATTCCTGAGGACCCCACAGCAATTTGCCAAGCCTGGGCTGGTTGAAATTAACTGGCTAAATACTTTAGAGCTGAAAGTTACAGCATCTGTTACAACAGTTAACACGCCTCCAATTTCTCATTTCGCCCCCCCCCTGACCCCCTCCTCGTTATTTTAATTTTAACCTAATGGTCACGGTGTTTGCCCCGCAAGTTTAACTGTTCTCCTCTTGTATTCTCAACTGCGTCTGAGCATTATAGTTCACTGTAAGAGGGTAATATAACTTTTTGTTATTTAAAAATATTTTATTAATTTATTTATAGGTAGTAGAGTAGCTCATTAGTAGAGCGCTGAGTTGCAATGCTCAAAGCCCCGAGATCGAATCCGGCTGTAACAGATAAATTATTTAGTCTGGTCATATTTGTTTTTAATTTTACCCGAACCCGATATCATCCTTTTGATGACAAACTTCATTCCCTCTCAAACCCACTAGTTTCAAACCTAGCTACTTCTTTATTTTCCGATAATCCTCTGATGGGTCTGAAAAGAAGATGGTCTAGTGATCTTCTAAATTCAATTTTCAAATTCAAATTCTAAATTGAATTTGTTATTTGAGTACTATCACTGTGTACTTTCTCTACTTGGCTTTATCCATGACGTTATGTATTATCCATTATAATTACTTGTTGTTATGTTATGATAAAATAGTATATTTCAATAAATACATTTTTTTTTAAATTTATTTATTGATATTTACAACTGTATAACAAAAAAAATACATCTAGTAAATAGGCTAAGCGATACATAATGACATGTGAAAATGACAAGTAGAGAAACTACCCACTGGTAGTACTCAAATCACAAGTTCAACTAAGAAGTCACGGGGCCATCTTCTTTTCAGACGCCTCGGAGGATTATCGGGAATTGAAGAGGTTTAAAACTAGAGGGTTTGAGTGGAAATGAAGTTTGTTATGAAAGGATAGATAGCGGATTCGGGCCAAATCAGCAACAAATGGGACATTAAGGTCGTTATGGATGATTTTATTCTTAACAAAATAAGGAGCGTTGAGGATTTTACGAAGGATTTTGGATTGTAGGGATTGGATACGAGAGGAATTCGATGGCTTAGTGGAGCCCCAAAGCTCTACTCCGTAGGTCCAAATAGGTCGTATGATGGTCATGTAGATGAGTCTTTTGTAATTAATTGGGAGCTTAGAGCGTTTGTCTAGTAAGTGTTGAAGTAGCCTCAAACGTCGAGCGGTTTCTTGTCTTTTCAGTCTCGTATGAGGATTCCAGGTTAATCGTTTGTCAAGATGCAACCCTAAGTATCGGATCTGTTCTACAGGCACCAGTGGGATATTATTAAAGGATACTGAAGGGCAGAAAGTCATTGGTTTACGACGTTAGGTAAAAGTGATTTGATGCTATTTTTGAGAGTTTATTTTAATTCTCCAGTTTTTTACACCATTCTTCAAGATCAGTGATATGGGATAGTATTAGGATGAGTTGGGGTGTCAGCTGTATAAACCGTATAAAGGATTGGGCCAAGGATACTACCTTGAGCAACACCAGCAGATTGGGAAAAGAGGGATGAATAGACATTATTATGATTTACTTGGAAGGTTCTGTTTGAGAGATAGGATTGAAGGATGAGAAAGTAGGTAGGCGGTAGGATTTGGCGGAGTTTGTAATAAATACATTTAAAAAATATATATTAATAACCACGGATGGACCGTGTGGGATCTACATACCCCTATATGTCTCACCTAGCCTCTATAAAGATTTTAATTTTTTTAATCTACAAAGGTGTCCTTAATTGGAGGGAAAACCTAAGGGTTGAGCGTGATATCGAAAAAATCAAACCAACTTCCTGCTCAACTGTTTTTCAAGAAACTTTACAAGACTTATTTTCCTTTTTCTTCATATTATTTTTATATTTTATTCTTTCAGCTAGAAATTTTCTTTCTTTATTTTGTTTCTTGGAGCAACATTGTTATTCTTAAGAAAAAGATATAGATATTTTTCAAATATATCATTTATATTGTATTCTATTATATTTTAAGGCCATTAGCACTTGTAAAATTCAGATTGGCTAATGTGAGTTATCAGTGTTTTCCCACATTATTAATAGTCTATTTTTATAACAAGTTTTCATTAGTGAAAATTGATAAGATGTATTTTAGCTCCCATAATAAATTAAATCATTTTTTTATCTTTTTATATTTATCCGCACTTGTCAAGTAGAACAAATTGACAATTAGCAGATTAAATTATTATCGTATAATTAAAACAAAATAAAGAGAGGCATGAAGAAGAACAGTATCCAACGATACCTCTCCCGTGGCATGATTTGTTATCCTCATGATAACAGATCCCTTATCCACGATCTTTTAATCTCCTTGTGTCCTCAAGCACGTGAGTCGTGGGCATTTGTTCTATCAATGGGTTGGTGTAGGTTTTCTTGGAAACGTTTGTAGTTTTTCTGTATTTCGTCGACCATTGGTATTTTTATTATTGTTTGCTTCTTTTTGTGATTTGTCTAAGTATATTTGATTGAAAAGTTTGTATTGGTTTTTCGCGAGTCTTCTTAGCGATATCGTAAGTTTATTACGCATAAAATAATTGTTTTTTTCGTTGTATTAACACCTAAAAGAGCAATAACCAGATGACTTTTCGTCATTAAGGACTGAAACTAATCACTCTTTGATATTTAAGAAGTGGTAAAGCACTTGAAATGAGAGCAAGGCCATATCATAAACCCAACCTGAATTATTCCTCTCGAATGCGGGATATGATTAATCATACGAACCACTTTGGGATATTATTAACACGAGTATAATATGCCTTGTGATTAATTGCTACTAGTAGAGCCCTTTATAAGTGCTTCAGGTCCTAGCATAGAATCTGCGGGATACAGCTGCAGTAACTGGGCCAATGCGGATAATCGTTACTTCTCGATATATTTAGCTTTCATAGTCGATTTTCGATTTTATCGAATCAATGCAATTTTTATTATCTATTTGTAAAGCACATTTTTCATCTACTATCGTATCCCCAAACCTGTTCACTTTATAGCGAGTGGTAATAAGTCGCATTCCATTCCACACCAATTAATAACAGTTGCATAATTTGAATCTGCGAAATTAAAATGACTTCATTAATCACTGTATTTACATAGAAAACGAAAAGTATAATCAAAATGGTCTATAAATTAATTGTTTTCCTACAACGCGAAATCACAGTAATTTTTTAGTTGAAATTGGTATTACATAGTGCTCAATATTGTTCAAAATGAGCTCACTCGAATTATATATGTATAATATGACTACTCAAAAAGGGTAGTATTTTTAATGACTTTAACTTAGATATCCATTCAGCCACAGTTAAATTTATAAAAAAATGTAAATAAAAATATCTGCACCTGTAGTCCTGAACGGTACGGTTTCTAAGACAACGGATGTGAAGGTAGGTGATTTGTCCGAGATTACATTCAACCGCCTGGTTTTCCCCCGGTTAAGGGTACCCACTTTATTCCCAGGATAGTCTGCAGGTCCCGTAGGGTCTATCTATGGGTGTTAATAGATTTAATAAAGAATCTTCCATAGCCGCATTCGAATCGTGCAACTCGGCAGTCCATACAGTGAGCAACCCCGCTCCCTTATAGATTATAAAATAAATATTTTTATTTTATTACTCCCTACCTCAATAAAACCTAAAGACTGATGTCCAAATATCAATTTCATTAATTAGATTAATTAGTTTTCCATATTTCAAGTAACTATTCATGTGCACTTGATATTACAGTTGAAATTTTTTGTTCACATTCCCCAATTTATTAATAAATATAACAGTAATAAAAATAGTTTACTGACAAATATCGTGTATTCTAAGATCGGAAGGGATTTTTTTAAAGGGGGGGGGAAACGTTGGTTGTGCCATCCTTCGGAAAGGGCGTAGAACGGGGTCCCGAGCCTGTGCTGTGTCAGTTAAGGATTTTTATATTAATTATGGAAAGGCAAAATTTAGGACTCCTACTATAGCATCGTCCGATTAGCCTTAGGAGTGTAAAGTTTTCTTTATATTGTTCATTTTAAAAAAACAACAAGATTTTTTATATGGAAATCACCCATTTCGTAAGTGAATTCACATAAATAAGATCATTGCACACCGGGTGTGCAGCTCGCTCCTCGGAAAATTGTTATTGCGAGGAGCGAATTCTACACCCGGTGTGCAACGAAAGGTAAAATGAAAATAAATCATTAAAAATTTATAAACATTTATTTCAAAAATATTCAGGTAATATAAAATCGGTATTTTGCTTTCGACAATAAAGAACATAATATAATGCAAAAAAAAAATTAAAAATTTTTAAATATTTTATTTTGAACAGAAAAGATTTGTCCAGGGCCAGGATCGATCGCGGGTTGCCTAAGTCTCCGTCGTGGTGCTCTTACAAACTGAGCTAACCTGGCTCGTAACACGGCAAGACAAATCCATTCTCTTCACCGATCTTATATCTCCGTGTTCTCGCAATTTTGCGATGTATACGCGGGGAAGAATGTTCATTGAACATTACTTTAATTAGGATTTTGTTGGATTACGTCATTATATTATTTATAATTTATTTTTTTATTAATTGTTATAATTTTTAAATATTTTATTTTGTAGAGAAAAGATTTGTCCAGAGCCGGGAATCGAACCCGGTCGCCCATGTCTCTATAGGTGAAGAGAATTGTCTGGCCGTGTTACGAGCCAGGTTAGCTCAGTTGGTAAGAGGACCACGACGGAGACGTGGGTGACCCGGGTTAGAATCTCGTCCCTCGACAAATCTTTTCTCTTCAAAATAAAATATTTAACAACCATAACAATTAATAAAAAAATAAAATAAATTAAAACATTTTAGATTTTTTGGTACATAGTAAAACCAATGCCAAATTTTGTTTTCCTATACTTTACAGATTTCATTAGTTCAAAAAAAGTCTTATTTCGACGACTAGAACACTCAGAATAACTGATAATTGGACATTACTGTTATTGCACACACGGTGTGCCAATAAACCAATCGGTCTCGTATGGGTTAATAGACAAACTCTTTTATACAATAGTCACTAAGACCTCTGTTACTTAAGGAGTAATGTGTTTCTTTCTTTAAAGTTTCGAGATACTCTTTCGTCAGTATAAAAAATTAACAAAAAAGTTATAAACACTTACTAGCCTTCCATAAATGCTAACATACTTCAATTGTGTTCTTTCAATAATGTTGGAAGCTTAGGTTATCCAGTTTACACTTTCGAGATATTTTTATTCTTTTTTTTCCATTCCTTCTTCATTCTTGCTAGTTCTCTTTTATATTCGAGTCCTATCGCCTGACCTATAATGGTTTATTGATTTGTATAACCGTTGGCCTTTAGGAAGGACTGAAGAAAGCAATCCCTCAAGCCCAGGGACGATCTGTTCCAGATCCAACTACCAGCTCTTTCTAAATTTAGCCTAAGGCGCCCTTTTCTCGGTTCCAAGAGTCGATCAAGGCTTTCGTGATAGAAACTAATATAGCTATACTATTTAACTATTTTATTCTGTTTATTGTTAATATTTAATTACAGAAAACTATTGGTTATTTAATATTAACTCGTAGTATGATGTTTACTCTTGTAAATAAGCGAATCCGCTCAACATTCAGAAAGTAATGGTCTCAAAAAAAAATTACTTCAAGTGACGTGTTATTTTTTTATATTATAATCGTTATATATTTTGTTAACGTTGTAATAGGGTGTATCAAACAATTTGACCGTTTTGTCAAATTTCAGAGTTCAAAAGTCTGTAAATATTTTAATGCTATTTATTATTACCAACACTTAATAATCCCTTTAGAACATTCTCTAAACTTGTTTACTAACACTGGACTTCTTCAAAAAAGCCTCAGTTAGTTACAGGACAGTGTTCTACGAAATTCTCGTATTTTTAAGACATTAACCTGTTTAACCTGTACCACTACGACCCGTGAACGAGTCTGGGGGTTCAGTACATGGTTGAGACTGTACTGTTTCATGGACAACGGTTCTGCAAGGAGGTGACTTGTCCTAGGTCACGCTCAACCGCCAGGGTTTTTCCCCCTTATTATGGGTACCCTATTTTTATAATTTTTTATAGAGGCTGGGTGAGCCTGAGGAGGGTCCTAGATCCTATATGATCCATCTCCGGCTGCAAACAGACTAAATAAAAGTAACTGCCCGCAGCGGGATTTGAACCAGGATTTCCGGCATGGTAACTACAGTGCTCAACCACTGAGCCACTCCGCTCCCTTTAAGACATTACTGCAAAAAAAATTCACAGCCGCTGAAGCAACTCGTGAAATTATTAAATATGAAGGGGAAGGTGTCATTGACACGCGCCCTGCGTGAAAAATTTTGCAGTGGAGATACGACGTTGGAAAGGAAGAAGGGCTCCGGGCGACCATTAATGGATATTGATGAGGTTCTGAAGGAAGCTGTTGATTCAAATCCGTTTACAAGTACTCGAGGCGCGCCCTTTTAGACCCAGGGTCGTGTGCACAGCACACCCTGAACACAAGGTGTAAAGCCGGCCTTGTTCAAGACGACGATTTTTTTCGAACACGGTCCCCAGGAGCGAAATTTTTTTTTCTTTATATTAAAAATCAACAATAACTTAGAAATAAACTAGTAGTATTTATAGAAAGGTTTCAAAGGTTTATTAAAATATCAATACGTAAGTTTCACTCATGTTCTATCTGTTATTTTATTCGTATATTTTAACAACTATGATCTTGTAATTATCCTATATAGTAATGGATTCTCGTCAGTACAAAAAAAAAACGTCTGGGGGGCACGTGTCTCCCCTACATAGTCGTACCTACTAGTACTACCATTATTTTTTGGATAGGTAATTTACAAGTAAATATTTATACTTTACAATAAACAAGCTGTAAATAAATATCTGACTTCCCCTTTTATTTAAACATTCAAATATAATTTAAATTTAGTACTGTGCAGTTAATTTTCTAATTCTATTATGTAAAATTTAGGCAGCAGCCTGTCAGAGTTTATTACTGTAGAAAAAGGTATTCCAAGGCTGGAATCCTTATTACTCTTATGGCGCCCTAACAACTGTAATCACTATTTTCACCTGAATCACAGTAGTAACAATCACGCTTTAATTCCGTTCGCCGACGACCAGTTCCCATATGCGAAGAACTGTTACTGTAGTCACAATAACAATCACGCTTCAATTCCGTTCGGTTCTATCGCCAATCACTTTGAAGAACAGTTTGGAACTGTTACTGACAGTGACAGTGAGGTAGACCAGTAATTTTTGATTAACAGTGAAAAAGTAACAGTTCGTGATTTCTGGCCCATCGCTAATTTCATAGAGGATGGGTGAGCCCCAGGAGGGTCCTAGAACCCATATGACCCATCTCCAGCTGCAAACAGACTAAATAAAATTTATTGCCTGGAGCGGGATTTGAACCAGGATTTCCGGCATGGCAACTCAGTGCTCTACAACTGAGCCACTCCGGTCCCTCTCCTTTCAGATATATTACATTAATATTGTCTTTACCTTACCTCTACCTGGCTTTTGGTTCAGTCGTTAGAAGATTAGACCACAGACGATCGTAGTAATGCTATTTCATACCTTCAAAGTAAGACCAAAGACCACCCTAAGACCAATGGTTAAAGGTTTGCCCTAGGGAAATAAAACGGTAGCTCTTCGTAGCATTTAACTTAATCTCAACGAAGGCCCCCAATTAGTCGGGTAATCACTGATCACACTTCCTCGACAATTATCTGAGCCAATGCCGTTAATTCCTATTCAATTGTTTCATCTCCTAACTTTATCTATCCACTAACATTTAGTTTATAGGTTTATTAGTTCAATATGGTGGATTGTATGGAGGAAAACGTTAACCAAATATAATTAAATATCATTAAGTGGAGTTCCTTACTATTTATGGATGCTATACATTTTAAAAGGAAGCTGGGTAGGTCTCTGTGTAGAGTGTTGACTTGCTAGGCTGAAGGTATTTAATTTCTTTACGGCCACGGATGGATCATGTGGGATCTGGAGACCCTCTTGGGGGTGAAAGACACGGTGATCGATCGTGATCTCGGACTAATTACCTCCCTGCACAAGCGTTGTCCCAGAAACAGTACATTCTCTGTATTGAACCCTGTACTACTAAACCCTTGAATGTTCTTCATGGGTTGAAAGAAAACGTTTTTATTTAATTTGTTAACCTCTAAGAGTTCTATTATATAATTTGGTTTTCAAGAAAAAAAACCAATGTTTGAAAATGTTGCTTCTTCTTTCATATCTAGATTATACCCTTACTATTTTAAATAATCGAGTAATTTTTACATACATTTTTAATGTATACTTTATAATTTTCAAGAATATTTCCATTTTGAATCTTTGTTGCTCATTGTTTTCCATCCGTCTGTTTTCCATCAGGATTAGACTGTTCGTTTTTTTTAAACCTACTATTGTAATTTTTTTTTTTTCTTGAGGCTTCTTCAAAGATAAAGTTTAGAAGGGCCATCATATTTTTACTAATATTTTTATATTTTAAGTCTCTTTAATGTCTCCTTTGAGCTTATCCTCTTCTCTATTAATATATATTTTTTTCTTTAATGATGATTTGAAATTTAAAAGTTTATTGATACGTTTGCTGGTTGAATATATAACCATGATCTTGGTGAAAATCCGACGTAATATATGCTAATTACGACAAGTAATTCTGCATTTGAGATTGAGATAGTCGCTGTAGAAGTTGCACTATTTCGCTCGGTATGTAAATCCTGGTCGAAGTTAAACTGGATCGAAATTCGATTTAGCTTGTTTTGTTTATTAAATCAATGAATAGCCCAGGATCCATGGTCCATTGTTTCAATTGATTAGTATCAAGCTGAATTTTCGTGAATAGCTTCGTTTCGATGAGACGCCCAACAACTTCCTGTGCGAAAATTCTCGATTGTGGTAGCTAAAAAATGTAACAAGGATAAAACATGTCGATTTGATGATTCTCAAAAATTTATTACTAACTGGGTTTTTTTTTGTTAAATCTCAAGATAATTATCTAAATTATTTGAAAAAATTTTTGTCGTACAAAATGTATGGTTTGATCCAAGATTCCCCTCCTTCCAATATGTATCGATAACGAAGTCAAATGAGAAGAAGTAAAAAAAACCCAGCTGGTTATTGATCATTTTTAATGCCCTCGGTATCGATACATGTTGGAAGGAGGGGACTCTTTGATCAAACCATACATTTTGTGGGACAAATATTTTTTCATATAATTTAGATAATTATTTTGAGATTTAAAAAAAAAAAATCCAGTTAGTAATTTTTGAGAATCATCAAATCGACATATTTTATCCTTGCTACCTCTGTTAGCTACCACACTCGAGAATTTTCGCACAGGAAATTGTTGGGCCTCTCATCGAAACGAAGCTATTCACGAAGATTCAACTTGATACTAAATGGACCATGTATCCTGAACTAGAACGTCATTTTAATTTAAATGCATTGCTATATTATATGTAATGGCTTAAACAAATCAGAAACAGTAGCTTTGTGATATGCCATCTTTTAAGAATATTTATAATTTATAAGTTATGTTATTGTTCGAGCACTACAAAATAAAATATTACATCACTCAAAACTGTGTTATATAATATAAAGATCAACTAATTGTCTATGGACATCATGAACTACTTACTTAGATTAAATATTAGCATTAATAAGAGTTTTATTGTAATTAATTGTATATTTCTTGAATTAATGCACCTATGTATATTTTTTATATATAGTATGCTTATGTTGTTGTTAGGTTATAGTGAAACAATATATATCGTAGAAGAAGAAATAAGAATTGAATTTTATTAAAATAAATATTTCATTTTTCTCAGTATCAGCATAACATATTACTTTCTTTTTTTTAAAATGTATTTATTGATATTTACAACTGTATTAAAAAATACATCCAGTAAATAGGCTATGTGATACATAATGACATGAGTTAATGGCAAGTAGAGAAACTACCCACTGGTAGTACTCAAATCACTAGTTCAACTAAGGTCACGTGGCCATCTTCTTTTCAGACGCCTCGGAGGATTATCGGGAATCGAAGAGGAAGCTAGGTTTGAAACTAGAGGGTTTGAGTGGGAATGAAGTTTGTTCTGAAAGGATAGATACCTGGTTCGGGCCAAATAAGCAACAAATGGGACATTAAGGTCGTTATGGATGACTTTATTCACATATTACTTTAAAGGAAGATTTTGTGTTCCAAAAATAACATTTGCTATATGAATATTACACTTCCGTGTATGATTAAAACTTTTATATCTGAATTGACACAAATGAGTTTTGGCTTAAACAAATGGGAAAAAGTACATGTAAGCTCTTTGTTAATACATAATTCCGAATTGGATCGTTCTAGTTGTTGCAAAAGCTGATCTTTTTTCCCTCTCCCATTTGTATTCATCTAGGAACAGTCTGTTATGTTAATTCAAAACCAATAACGGGATATGAATTATTCCGAGAGAGACAGAGATAAAGAGGGAGTGAGAGAGAGAGATAGTAAGAGAGACGGAGAAAGAGATAGGACTCTCGTAATGAGAATACTGAATAAAACATCCCCCTAGATAACATACGTTTTGCCCTTTCATTACGCAATAAATATTTAATTAGAAAATATTTATGTATTTTAATATAATAATAAATGTTAATAAAATTAACCTTGTAAAGACATTATTCAAGTATACCAGTTTTTTAACATAGTCGTATAAGTACCCCCTTCTTTGACCATTTCTCAACAACTATTGAATCATATTGGATATAGCTTTTTATATATTTTAATTTGCAATTGATAAAATAGATTTGTGATAAAAGGTTTAAGCGAAAATATATCAGTAAGAGTAAAATTAGTCTACTATCTTAAATAACTTCTATGTTATGCGGCATTGTATACGTTTTGCGCCTGACGGGTTGAAGATTTTTTTTTTATGTTCAAACCTTACATAGTGTATTATGTATTTGTAGGTAAAAATGATCACCTGTAATTTTATTAAATCGTATCTTTGATTATTATCGAAATTATCAATGGGCAGCTAACAGTTATAGTTTAATTCGCGATGTTTTCAATACTTAATCGTAAATTTGGTTCTCGCCGTATTTGATTCTTAAATTAGATTGAGGGTTGAAATGTTATATTTTAACATCAGAGAAGTGTATTTAAAAGTAAAATTGCAGCTATATTATTTTTTTCTCAAAATTATTTTATTATATTTTTTTAATTTATATTATTCTTGAAGGAAGTTGGGCAGCTGAGTGAATAGAGTCCTGAGTTGCTATGCTGAAGCTTGCCGGGTTGTCTTTATAAAGGACTAAAAAAATATTTATTTTAAAGAAATTCGACTTAATATTCACCGGGGCTATTACACATAAAAGAGGAAGTATGTTCCTTCATGGGTCACAAAACCATATTTACTCAAAAAATCCTTAGGCCATCAACCTTTTCGGTATGTCAACGATTGTGCAAGAAAGGTAATTAGGCCGAAACCACACTTAACCGATAGGTCTTTTACAATTTATAGTTACTGGGTGTTCCTCAGGAGGTTCAGAAGATTCCAAAGGATCCATATTAAATAATGGATCTAACACAGCCGGGTTTGGACTCGGGACCTTCAGCGCACCAACTGAGCGCTCCACACACTGTCCTACCACGCTCCCATAAAAACACCACAAGAATATACCCTTCTTTATTCTAAAGTAAGGATAAGATCGAGAGATATTACGATGAAGTGGAAGAACGTGGCTGTCTCTCACACCTGGTCCGTAATATCCTTGTAAATCGGGGCTGTCCAGTTCTGCATATTGCTTCTTCCGAGGCGGCTATAGATCAGAACTGGAGGGATAATCGACTGGCTTCAGAGTCTTGTAAAATACTTGCTCTTTGTGTAAAGGCAATTCGTTAAGTGTTTTAGAAAAGGAGTTCATTTTTATATTGCCATTCCATTTCAAGCTAAAAACTACGAGAATGGCACGATTTCGCTTCCCCCAATACAAACAAATGACTCTTGGCGAAATTCGACATAACTAATTATTCACCGGTGCTGCAATATATTCCATCTGTATATTGCAAGACAGATAGAGAAGAAAAGATGGAGAAGATGACTAGAATATAGTATAGATAGTTAAGGGTACAGATAAGAGAATACACGTTAGTTCATAATTAATAATGTTGTCCTATAGTTATAATTATATATTATTATAGTTAATTATTATTTAATAGTATATCATTTAATTGGAATCAGAAAGTCAGTTCGAAGTGGAAACATACCACTCCTTTTTATGGGATATTGTACATCCCCGCTTTGGTATTGTTGACTGTATTTAAAAAAAAAAAACTGTACCATTACAACCCGTGAACGGGTCTGAGGTTCAGTACATGGTAGAGACTGTGCAAGGAGGTGAGGTAAGGACAACGATTGTGCAAGGAGGTGATTTGTACTAGATCACGCTCAATCGCCAGATTTTCCTCCTTATTTTGGATACCCATTTTAAAGAGGCTGGATGAGCCCAAGGAGGGTCCTAGATCCTATCTGATTCATGATCATCCTATTGTCCATCTATTAGCTTCTAATAGATTAAATAAAAATCTTGCCAATAGCGGGATTAGATCCAGGATTTTCAGCTTGGCAACTCTGTGCTCAACGACTTGGCCACACATCTATGAATTCCATATTTCTTAGCTGTAAATAAATTTCATATTTCTTGGTGATTAGCTTGATTCTTACCCTGCTGGCTGCTGAGGGTTTTTACTTCATGGCAATGTGATACTTAATCTGATATATAGAGCGTATGTGTCTGGTGCTTGAACCTGTCCCAATAAGCTATTTCATCCTATCAGAAGGCCTAGAAGCCTCTTCCTTTATGGGAAAGAAAAAGAGCAGTGCGAGGAGTAAGGCGAATTGGACCAAGTTTTTGTGTATATTATATCGTTCCATTAGACCATAAATAGAATTTATTCGTACAAGTCAAGTCTCTGTTAATTAGAATTAGTACAGTGTCTACGATATATTGTATACCCTAGATCTGTTGTACGTTGTTTTTTTTATATCAAAGCTATGAATGTTGGATTTTATCTACATATATTTGATTTACTTCATCCATGAAATTTGAAGGTTTTACTCCGTTTTAAACAAGAAAAAAAACCCACACAAATAGGAGAGGTTTTAGTAGTGATTGATGGAACGATCACAAGACAAAGCGAGAGTACAGAGAACGACCTATTAAACCCTTCATGATTTACGAGGCCACCACCCGACCAAGAAAATACATCAATCTGGCTCCATTGCCGTGGTCGATCGGAAAAAAAATCTAAACAACTTTAATAACAAAATAAGAGATAAATCATAATTGTACAAACTTGAGTAAACAACATTATTAACAAGAACAGAACCGAGTCCTTGGACTAGAACACGTACTTAAAGGTTTACTTTGGGATGAAGTACAAAACTAAGTCCTTCGCTATAGTTAATACACGGTAGACGACATGTAAGATTATAGTTTTATTGTGATATTGAATGTTATAACATAGATGTACAATGAGCTTTTTGTATATAAACTAGCTAGGTTTATTTGTTTCGTTTAACTTGACTTAATCCTGCTATGGCGAATCTGACAACGCTACGGTGGGAGTCCTAAACTTTGCCTATCCAACTATAATTGACGAGTAACTGAATCGTACAGGCTCAGGATCCCCATTTTATGTTCCTACTAAAGGATGACACAACCAAGGATTTTTTACTAATTTAAAACGAACTTACAATCTTGGGCATAGTAAGTTGTTATGCTTCGTAGACTTATTTACTATAGAACTTACTTAGATACTCTCTTTCATCCTATAGTCTAACCATACGATTCCTCTCTAATCTATCTTTATCTCAGAGCTTGTATAAATACATAAAAAAGAAGAGAAAAGGTCAAAAGGAAGTTTACATTTCTGACAACACGGAAGCATTGGTGAAACTTCCTCGTTACAAATCCAATTTATAAACAGTTCAATTGTCGTGTGGTAACTCTGTGAAGCCACATAAGAGAAATGTGTTTTGCCAAGAAATTGAATATTTCATTTGAATATCAGATATCAATCCAAATATTTCAAGTATTAGGAAATGTTTGACCACGGACTTAATAAATATGTAGGAATTGGTCGGTAGTGTGGTCAATGTAACTCGACACAGAATGCCAATAACATCTACTTATCAGAGTTTTGAATTTCATTGACCGATTCCTGGATGAATTTCTAGTTATTTATATAACCTGCATTACTAGAGCCGATGAAGGGTCTTGGGTTCAGTACATGGTAGATTCTTAACTGTTTCTATGACAACGGTTGTGCAGGAAGATATTTTTCCGGGATCACGGTTAACGCCAGGTAAAAACCCTCACTTAAGGGTATCTACTTTAAAGAGACTGGAGCCCCTGCTGTGTTAGCAGATCCCAAAGGAGGTGCTTTGGCCGAAATCACATTCAACCACCACGTTTTCTCATTTTAGGGTACTCATTTTATAAAGGCCCTAGGAGAGTTAATAGATCCCACAGGGTCCATCTGAGGCTGTTAACCAATTAGATAATATATTTGCCACAGCTGGATTTGAAATTATGAAATCACCTTCTTGCACAACCATCGTTCTGAACACAACACAGTCTCTACCATTTACTGAATCAATGATCTTTTCACACATACTCATAGTACCCTGTCTTGAATCTCTCCACCTTGGTTATGGCTGCCTGTTGTACGGTCGCCTCCCGGAGAGCCGACGTGGCAGACTGAAGAGAATTATGAATAGGTTCGAACCCCCGGGGCGTTCCTCGGTTTCCCTCCGCTATGACGAGTTAGGGTGACTTCTCTCCCCTTCTTCCGCAGGCAGGACTTCCTAAGCACACCCCCTCACCAAACAATTATCATCCATTTTAGGATCCTCTTCGTTATCAGCATCTAAGAACTATTCTAATTCCAGCTCACAAAGCAGTCAAGCAGCAAACAGCGAGGTATTATTCTTCGTCAGGTTCGTTAGTACCTCTTGTTTCACTTGAATATATGAGGCGTTGATGGTCAAAAGCGTATAACCCTGAAATTTAGATAATTGACTTAATCACATTTTTCGCTAGTTTAGTCAAGCAATGCTTCATGCTTCCGAAACTTCAGGTTCAGAGTCAGGCTAAAACATGAGGAATAAGGCGGCAAAGTATCGTATTTAATAAAATTGCTTGAATGAACTAGCGAAAAATACAAACAAATAGATTTTTTGAAGTTTTGGATATCCACTTTTGATCCTGAAATCCTCATTTAATACATTTCATTAATTAATATTTTCTTTAGACTGAAGCAACTAGAAACAGCTCTCCGTTTTAGGCTATTTCATCACTTACTACAAAAGCGCCCTAAGCTCCCTTTTAATTACAAATGACTCATATACATTACTGTTTAAGAGACATTTGGACTTACAATGAAGATCTTTGGGACTTTAAGCCTTAGAATTCCTCTCGGATCCAATCCTTCGTAAAAACTTCTGTGCTCCTTATTTTGTTAAGAATGAAGTTAAAGAAATAAAAAAATAATTTGTTGCTTATTTGGCCCAAACCTTTCACTAATTTCAAACCTAGCTAACTGTTCCATCCCTGATAATCCTCAGATGCGTCTGAAAAGAAGTTGGGTTCGCAGCCTGCTAAGTTGAGTTTGTTATACGAGTACTACCAATTGCCAGTTCCTCTACTTTCTTTAATCCCATTTGTATCATTCATTAGATTTACATGTATTGTTATAATTCAGTTGGAATAAAATTAAAAATTTCTCTTTTGTTTATAATTCCCCAGATATCCTCGATTGCTTGAGTTCTTCACAGACTTGAGCGAACCGCTTACTTTTTTATTTTAACTTTCTAGGAAATCAATAATCTATCCAGTTAATCACTTTTCCTTCATTCTTTCTAGATATGAGGAGAAGGGAATTAGTATTTTTCTTATTGTGCCAGAAATTCTGTCTACTACCGTGATTTGTGTACTTACGTAGATTCTTTTTTGAAAGGGCTATGAGCTGCGAATGAACAGTCAGTATCATTTTCCATGTTTGGATCTTGTTCTTTTACCAGATTTGAATTGCTGCCCGTATCTCTTGAGCCACACACTCAGTGCCTTTTCCGTTCCTCTGTTAGCTGCCGGAAATGAATCATACAGGATTTTGCGCTAGAGCTTCACCAACGCGAGTCACCTTCCTGCACAACCGTTGTCCAAGAAACCTCCCATAGTTAGTAGTGGTACTGGAAAAAAAATCTACGAACATGGATAAAAGTTCAGTAAGATTCTAATATCTAATATTTATTCAGTTGCCCAATAATGTTGTTTTTCATTTCAGTTCTTGAGATTCAGTCAATACAATTTACTACGACTTTATAGAATAATAATTGTTCTCATAACCATGCCAAACCGATTACGAAATGTTCACCACTACATCACTCAATCAATATAGCTTTAGAATATTACTGTATCTTCGACATAATTGCAAATTATAAAAATCACAAGCGCTAAAACTGTTTCAATTCATTCTACTGGAGTGCTTCAGTGGCAATCTTCAATTTTGTTTACTCACTTTTAAGGATAGGATCTTTAGCGAGAACCTGACAGCGTAAAAGGTTCGGCATCTCCATTTTACGTCCCTTCAGAAGTTTGGCACAACTAAGGATTTTTATTCCCTTTATGAAATCCTAAGGTTACGTGCCGGGCTGCGATCTTGGACATAGTAGGTTGTTGTGCTAACAACTAGACCACTGGTGACCCCATTAAGTGTTATATTATAATATTGATAGAATAACACTAACATTTATTATTTAAAAAAAATCTATACCATCAAAGCTCGTAAACGGTCTTGGGTTCCTTATTAGGGACTGTTTCTTGGTCTACGATCGTGCAGAGAGGTGATTTGCCGGATATTATGCTCAATCGACAAGTTTTTACTCCCAATGAAGGGACCCACATTATAGAAACTGGGTGAGCTCTAGGACTGTCTCCAGATCTTACAGGATCCATCTCCGGCCCTAAAAGATTGAATAAAAATGACATAAAAGCGGGATTTTAACCCAGGACCTTTGGCTTCTGCTCATCGAGCTACCACTAAGCCACTCCACTCTCTGAATATTTATATATTTATTATTTACTTTTTTTCCTTTTTTTATTAATTGTTATAGTTTTTAAATTGAAATGCCGGTCTGCGATCTTGGGCATAGTAGCTTGTGATAACAACTTGACCACAGGTGACCCCATTAAGTGCTATATTATAATATTGATAGAATAACGCAACCAATATTTATATATATAAAAAAAAAAATTTTTTATATATATATATAATCAATTACTCCTCATATATTTCTTTTCAAAATAAAAATATTTAAAAATGTATATATTTTTATTTGAAATTCGATACGTTTAGGAGTCTAGAATGTTTCAATCCCAGTTCTGACTCCTAAGATCCAGTTTGGACGTCGAATACTCAGAGATAATACTCCTTAGCTACCTCAAGTGCGGTCGCCCGGGACGAGCAAGTCACGAAAAGTTTCATCTCTTATAAAACTTGCACGGGGTAATTTCAGTCTGGGGCTACTCTGGACATGTTTCGGATACAATTATGAAGATTGGGACGGTAATAGATGGCTTTATTTATAGACGGCCTTCTTCATTTCCATCTTTACGACGAGCAACATAATGCACAATCTCATCCCCCGGGCTCATCAATTACCCCAACCGTCTCTGCCTGGGGGGCTGCCTCCCCCTCCCCGCTTTCCTTATCTTAGCTCTCATTTTTAGTTTGAATTTTTATTCCTGGGGCACTTCTGTGTGGGAATTCCATCATATTTACAACCTGTTTACGAGTTTTTCATCCTTGGCGATCAGGTATGTATCTTTGAAATCGTTAGAGTTTTGAGAACTATTTAGGAAATCCTTAGGCAGTTCTCAACACTCTGAAGTCTTTATAGGTAGTCATCTGTACTATACTATCTCCCACTGAAAATCAGTTCCGGGAGCTAAAAGTTTCTGACAGTACTGCGACTTTTTCGGGCGATTTCTGTCACGTGATTTAATTACTGTGACAGAAGCCGGTGTAACCCAATTTCCCGTTCACAGTAATACAATTTTAACTCGGCTAAGATAACGATGTTACCGAATTCGGTAGGCGAAACAAGGCAAGAAAATTTCTTGATAAATATTTTTTTCTATAACTCTGATGCATTTTTCTCTCCAACAATTTTTTTTTCGAGCTGAGATTATCAATGTTTATGTTCTTTAGTAATATATCCTAGTATTTATAAATATTCGGGGGTGGTGTAGCTTAGTGTGTTGGCTGCCCTAATGCCTCCCCTATTGGATCTACAGACCCTAGCGGGGCTCACCCAGCCTCTTAAGTAGTTATCCTTAAATCAGAGGAAAATCTGGGGGCTGAGAAAATCCTAATTCTTCTCTCTTTGTAGCCGTTGTCATATAATTTTTTTCTTTTATACAACTACTTTTCAATAAATATTACATATTTTATTAAAATACATGAATAAAATATTATTTATGTGTTATTAATAGATTTAATAAGGTGGCTGATATAATGTTCTAATGAAGAAAGTGCCTTTTCTAAGACAGGAATAAATTCGAATGTACCGGCGTCGTAACTTTTTGTGGCAAACAGGTTTTGGTTTCGTACCAAACACGACCCTATAATCGCTTGTCAAACAAATTAGGTTAAATATGACACAGATATTTTAGTTATATTTATGTATATAATAATAGAGATAAAACGTACGTATGCGTCTCCGTTGCAGTGCTCTAAACCACTGGGCTACCAGGGGTCGTATCCATGTCAGACAAATCCGTTCTCTTCACCGATTCTATATCCCCATGTTCTCGCAATTTTTGCGATGTATACACGGGGAAGAATCTACATGAACATTACTTTAATTAGGATCTTGATGACATACGTCAATATATTATTTATAATTTATTTTTATTAATCGGAGGAGGAATCGGGTCGTCTTAAAACATTTCTAAAAACCTTTATTTAGTTAAATTTCATAAAATGACGAATTTTAAGATTTTTATTCAAGATTTTAAAAAATGTACTTTTTTCAATCATCATAGCTATTTTAATGGTTTGCGAAGGGTAATATCCTGTTAACTATATAGTTTTTTCTCTAATTTGAGCGATTTATGTTAAAAAATAATTCATGATTCTTTTATAAATATATTTTTATATAAGTCACATTGGTATTAATTAAGTGATTTAAAAAAATTCTATCAAAAGTAATATTTATTTTTATTATTCTGAGAAAATCCATTATAAAAATAAAGATTAACAATTGTTTGTCTTTGGTTTGCATTTTATGTTTTGTTTGAACCAACGAATATGAAATATACATGGGTAAGCCAATTTAATTAAAATAAACGGATAAATATTAAATTACAATTTTTTTTGCGAAGTTTGTATAGTCGTATAGTACGCGAAGATTGTATAGACGGTATAGTCTATTTTGGCGAAAAAGTTACTAATAAATTCGTTTGTATTTATTTACCTAATAAGTGTTATTTCACTTTCACGCAACTTTTAATTTTTGATCTAGACTTTCAACTAACCAAAGACTTCCTGTCCTCCTGTATCGTTTAATAACATCCCACTGATTCCTCTAGAACAGGTCCGGTACTTAGGACTCTTAACTTGGAATCCTCATAAAAGACAAAAGACTCATATACATGACAATCATTAGACCCATCTGGAGTTACGAATTAGAGCTTTAGGGCTTCACCAAGCCGTCGAATTCCTCTCGTATTAAATATTTACAATCCAAAATCCTTCGTAAACTCCTCAATGGTCCTTACTTTTATAAGAATAAAGTCATCCATAATGACCTCAATGTCCCATTTGTTGCAGATTTGGCACGAACCCGTCATCAATCCTTTCATGAAAACTTTATTCCCACTCATTTCAAACCTAGAAAGCTCTTCAATTCCTGATAATCCTCCAAGGCGTCTGAAAATAAGATGACCTCATGAACTTCTAAGTTGAACTTTTTATTTGAGTACTACAACTTGTCTTTATTCATGCCAATAAGTATCATCCTGTTTACTTAATTGTATTAGTATACTACATTTGTAAATTTTGTTCAATGAAATTTTGACAAACGCTTAACTTGGAATCCTCATACTAGACTAAAACGACAAGAAACAGCTCCCCGTAAAAAAAAAATTAATTAAAGACTTTCAACTTACAGATTCTTCTTCAACAACAACCTAGCGTTTGAGAATCTAAATACTCTTCTTATATGTTCGATCATTTCTGCTCTTTTTGGCGTATGAAAGGACCAACGTAAGGACATGAATAGTCTATGTGATTAGAGCTTGGGGGCGTTTAAAATGCCTTTGCTTTAAACTTTTCGGAATCGATTCGTAACACGATAAAGAATAAGCCATTAAAGAATATAAAATAATGAGCCTGTTTCTGCTACTGATTTTTTAATTAAGGTCCTTAATGAATGATCCTTATCTTCCCGAAAAGAGAACTTCTCTATAATGGCTTCCTCAAACATTTCTAAAGAGATTTTTTTTTATTCCTTAATTTAGTCTCGGTCCAATCCTCTCTTAAACAGTATTTTGAATTTAAGACAAAACACTCTAATGATTAAATAAACGAAAGCCTCAATTATGTTGAATGGTCTTAGTTCTGTCCAAGCTACTAAAAACAATAAAACGTTTTGTATCAGTTCCGCATTTCAAAGTATGATTAAAAATCTTGGGGTGCTTTTTAATACATTTTCATAATGGCTCTAATTATATCTTTCATTTAAATATTAACAATTAATATCAAGCACCCCGTGTTGTTTTTTTTACAATAAAATGAATTATTTTGTTCATAGCTCTATTCCTATTTTAAACGTATTGAAATTAGTTTTTTCTTTTTTGTTTTCTTTGTGTTTTTAAAAAATGTATTTATTGAAATTTACAACTGAATACATCAAGTAAATATAATGAAAGATAAATCATGTCCCGGAATAAACACAAGTAGAGACTCTACCCAGTGGTAGTACTCAAACGTTCAACTTAGAAGGTCACGAGGCCATCTTCTTTTCAGAGGCCTCGGAGGATTATCAGGAATTGAAGAGGTTGGGAGGTTTGAAATTAGTGGGTTTGAGTGGAAATGAAGTTTTCATGAAAATATTGATATCGGATTCGGGCCAAATCAGCAACATTAAGCTCATTATGGATTACTTTGTTCGTAACAAAGTTCCTTTGTGTTAAAGTGTATTTTTTAAACTATTGTTTATTTTTTAATACATGATATTTTTAGAAGAACATGATCTGGGTTGCGGTCAATAAATTTTACACAAGATATGTTCAAATTATTTTATTTTTGCCTACGTTTTTGGCCAGCATCAGAGAAGAGGGAAAAAAATGTACTAACTACTACAACCCGTGGAGTGTCGTCAAAGATCACACTTAATCTCCAGATTTTCCCCCTATTTTTGATACCCACTTCATAAAGGCTGGGTGGGCCCCAGAAGGGTCCTAGTTCCCATAGGGTCATCTCCGACCGCTAGCAGATTTAATAAATTTTGCCAGTACCCGGTTATGAACCGCCATGGCAATTCAGCACTCAACAACTGGGCCCTTATATAATATAATTTATATATGAATAAAAATATCATATTTTTATATTTTAATAATCGCTTTAATTTTTATATTATAATAATGCCTTATAATCTATAATATTTTTATTCATATGTAGTAAGTAATATTTTTGGTTAAAATTGTATTCTTAAATAATATTTTATTTTATGTCATTACGTATTACTACAGTAAATTCTTTATCGTGATTTGGTTAATTAGATTCAATTGCGATACTTAGACCTAATTAAGTTGGTCGCTATTAAGCAGCCCTAGCTTTATCTCAACGATAATAGCCTCTAATTATTTAATGCATGAGGTATTTTTAATTAGGTCTCGGCTTCAGCAAATGTCCTCTCTACTAATTAGGGTCGTTGAAATAACACCGGAGCAAAAGTGAGCTCAATTTTTATATAGAAAATGTTTACGCATATAACGTTCGTTATTTTTCATATTATCACCAATAATTGATTAGATTTTATATAATAATAAATCAATAATTGTCAATTATAATTTAAATTTAAATTATTGATGTCCTCAAGGTAGTAGTATCCTTGGCACAATCCATTATACAGTTTATACAGCTGATATTCCAACTAATCCTAATACTATCCTTACCACGTATGCTGATGATACATTTGTATTATCAGTCAACACTCATCTACATGATCATCATACGAACTATTTGGACTTACGGAGTAGAGCTTTGGGGCTCCACTAAGCCATCGAATTCCTCTCGTATCCAATCCCTACAATCCAAAATCCTTCGTAAAATCCTCAAAGCTCCTTATTTTGTTAAGAATGAAGTCATCCATAATGACCTTAATGTCCCATTTGTTTCTGATTTGGCCCGAACCCGCTATCTATCCTTTCATAACAAACTTCATTTCCACTCAAACCGTCTAGTTTCAAACCTAGCTTCCTCTTCAATTCCTGATAATCCTACGAGGCGTCTGAAAAGAAGATGGCCACGTGACCTTCTTAGTTGAACTTGTGATTTGAGTACTACCAATGGGTACCTTCTCTACTTGTCATTTTCACATGTCTTTATGTATCGTTTAGCCTATTTACTTGATGTATTATTGTAATACAGCTGTAAATATCAATAAAGAAAAAAAGAAAAAAAAATTATTGATGTCTAAACCAATCCTAGTTCTCCAATAGGTCATTCAAAGTTATACTGCCCCACAAGAATGCCTACTCACCCCCCTTTCCTCGGTCTGCCGGTGTTCCTCAGGGCAGTATCCTCAGTCCAATCCTCTACACAGTTTATGCAGCTGGCATCCAAACCCATCCTAATAATATCCTTATCACATATGCGGATGACATGTCTATTATCAGTCAACAGTGATCTAGTTATAGCATCAAACACTTTGTAGAACAGGTCCGGTACATACGAGTACATCTTGACAGACATTTAACATGGAATCCTCATACAGGACTGAAACGACAAGAAACAGTTCGACGTTTCAGGCTACTTCAGTATATACAAGACAAACGCTCTATGTTCCTAATTAATTACAAAATACTCTTAGATATGACTCTCTATAGACCCATCTAGACTTACGAACCAGAGCTTTGGGGGTCGACTAAGCCATCGAATTCCACTTGTATCCAATCCTTACAATTACAATGCTTCTTACTCTGTTACGAATAAAGTCATCTATGCCTCCTTTGTTGCTGATATGGCCCGAACCCGATATCGATGATTTCATGACAAATTTTATCCCCACTCAAATTACTCACGTACTGCCCGTGGGTTGTATCTGTACTTGCCTTTATTTTATGAAATTACGCATCATTCATTATATTAACTAGTTGTATAATAATGCAGTTGTAAATCTCAATAAATGATTTTTAAAAAATAATAATGATTACGAGTAGATTAATTGATAATTCCTAAACCCTTTTTACTAATAACGTAATAAAATGAACAAAAAAGCAATCGTACAAATCACGATGAAGTCCCAACAATCTGGGATCATTTATTCATTCAGAGAAAAACCTGGCAACTGAGCGTGATCCCAACCAAATCACCACCCTGCCCAACCGTTTCTTAGAATCAAGTTAGTTTTTTTTATTCTTAGCCTATTTTAATTTATATTCATGAGGGTTTTTAAAAGTAGATATACCACCAATGTCATAATATAATCGGGTTACGCAAGCGGAGTAAGGTATATACCGCCATTGAATGGAGATGCGCTCTACGGCCCTAAAAGGTCTGGAAGGAAAAAGCCGAGCTGTGCACTAACTCAATAAACCCACGAGGGACTCTCTACTCGGTCGCCTCCCTAATTTACAAACTTTCCAACCTACTTTGTACCTTACTCCATTTTATAGGAGTGTTATTGCCCGTTTTATCGTATCATGTATGAATAACGGTGCTGCGAAGCATTATAAAGCAGCAAGTTCTCCCGAAATCCCGGCTTTCCACTCCGGATACGGGGTGATTCGTGGCAGGGGATACTTGATTTACTTTTCTTCGGGGGAGGTTTGGGGGTGATGTGGTCAGTGCACGTCTTCTGATAAGAAGGCGTGCCCTAGCTCGGATATGGATTCCAATTTTCCCCTTAAAGTTATCTCTGATAGATTGTTGTGAGTTATGGGACCTTGGATCCTTGATAAAGAACAGACGATTTATCTACCCCATTTATAGCGAGGGAGGGATGAAAAAAATACAACTTTACAACAAGATGTGTGTGCAAATGATATGGAGCGGAATGTCTAAGTAGGAGAGCGCTGAGTTGCCATGCCGAAGGTCCGGGGTTCAAATCCCCCTGCTGGTAAGATTTTTATTTAATCTGTTAGCGCCCCGGAGAGGAATCCTATGGGTCTAGGACCTTCTTGAGCCTCAGCCCAAAATACGGAGAAAATTCTGGCGGTTGAACGTGATCTAGGACAAATCTTCTCCCCCACAACCATTGCCCGAGAAACAGTGCGGTATCAATCATGTACTGAACCCCAGACCATTCGCGGGTTTTAGTGGTACAGGTTGTTTTTTATCTTTAATTTTAGTAATATTGTATATACAAGGAGCTTTGATAAGAATTAGCGTAACGTAGTAATACTTATAATTTATGTATTCTTACATTCTTTGATCAACAATTTATTGTATTCCATCACTGACTGTTAGGCAATAAAAGATAAGGGATATATCGTAAGGAATTGCGGCAACTTATTGCTTAAGTTCAATAGCAGCATCCGATTAATCTTAATAGCCACACGATTTTCACCGCCCCAGTTACAAAAAGGAGCACAATTGAGGAAGACGTTGTGGTTTATTGGTTCAGGCGTCGGATGGTAAGAAAAAGAAAATACTTTTTTCTGTATTTGGCAAGGAAATGGTTGAAAATGCACTCATGAGATTTTTCTATATTAATGAAGGTAATTCTTGGACTGTAAGTACTAATGGAAGATGGAAAGATGGGTGCAGGCAAACATTTACACAATAAATAAGTGGAAAGTTATTTTTTGTGTAAATTTATAAAAAATAAGTTTCCACTTATTTATTGTGTAAATTTTTGACTGCACCCCCCAACTATTTCCATCCTCCGAAATGTTTATTGTTTTAAATTAGCGCTGCGCAGCGTGTTAAGCACTAAGTTGCTATACTGAAAGTTCTGGGTTCAAATCCTTTGACAGATAAAATTTGTTAACAGTCACAAATGGAACTAGGTTATTAGCACATTTGTTCAATGCAGTAATGAGCTTGAATTACCATATCCTGAAAAATAATAGAATATAATAGAATAGAAAAGTAACTTTATTCTGAGACTAAGTCCCTTTAGAATAACAGATATGAACAGAAAAAGAAACATAATATTTATCTGGCCAGAAGGCTAAATGTTACAAATCAAAAAGTGACAGAAAAGAATTTAAAAGAAATATATCAACAAAAAATAATAATAAGTAAATAAACAGTACGAATATTAAGCATTTAAAAAGAATAGATAAATCCATAGCTTTTGTTAGATGCATGAGCTAGCATGCAATAATTTCTTTACATGATGTACATCTTCTTAAAAACCAAAATTAAAACAACTAAATAACACGATGAATTATTTTATATATCACATTCTAAGCAAATGACTCACCTGCTTAGAGAACATCTTTTTGGGAAGCTAGGAGGTGTTGGAAAAGCAAGGATTTAAAATCCGATAGTGAGGGACTATGATGGATATAAGGAGGGACTGAGTTCTACACTGTGGTGGAGCGGGCGAGGAAGGAACGTTCCAATGCTTTAGTTCTGCGTGAACGTATATAGAGATCGGAAAGGTGGGATCTTGTTTTATGGTGTTGAACTGAGGATTTGAATTGGAGGAGACTGTAGATATATGAAGGGTGTTGAGAGTGAATGGATTGTTATAAGAATGAACAGAGGAAATATTGTCTTCGGAAGGGAGGGAACAGCCCCTCATCATAAAGGTGGGACGCCCCTATATTGAGGATCTATTAAAAAAAGACAGCATACACATATATTCATTATTTTATAAGTTTTATTCCAGATTAATATTTTATTACATTTCTATTTTAAATATATATGTTGTTTCACTCAACAGGCTTACTAAACAACCGTAACTTCTGAAATTGAAGATATATTATACTTCCATTTCCTATGAAGGCGTGAACCCCCCCACTCACAGAGAGGAAGCATAAGAAAGCGCAATCTTACAGAGGAAATTATTCTCTACGTTGAGGGTATGGAAAGGAAGAACGTTACCATTCTCTTCAGCTGGGGACATTGCTATTTAAGTTGTTGCCATAACCTGTTTTATTAATATAAATTCAATCATTTTTCAAACATATCTACAGCTACTCTTTAATAAGTGGTTAAGTCGAATTTAGTACAGAGTGAGTTAACCGTATTGAAGGTAGTTGATTGGTGTGACTCTCGTAGTTTTTTGTCAGAAATGGAGTTGTAATGTAAGCAATAAATCCTTTTCAAGACAATTCTTGACTTAGCCTGTTATATACTACGAAAATGACACAATTTCGCTTATATCTAAGTACAAGAAACTCAATTTGAATATAATGAGACTTATCTACTTATTCACCTGAGCAGTAGATTTCTAATAGAACAAAAATTCTAATGGGCATTCTTTATGGGTGATACTAAAATCAAAAGAACGAATTTCGGGTCTCCACACTACTTAAAACGTACTAACTAATGGGGGAAAAAATACAGGAGATGATAGGCTTAATAAAAAACGCCAATAAGGAAAAATTACTACAAACAGGCACTCAAGTACAAACTGAAAGAGAGGAAGACATTGCGATGTGGATTATGTGGAAGATGGATGTCGATCATGCACAGAATAGAACAGAGAAGAATCGTAAAGGAAGCGGAAAGACGAAGAAAGAAAGTTTTGGAGTTGGTTATGAAGGCTGTGGATGTACTACTTAAGTCGATATGTTATTGTTTTTTATTTCAAGTTTACAGTTATTATTTATTGTAATGCTAATTCTCATTCCCACTTGTTATTTATTATCATTACCAAGAATCATTCGAAAATCCTTGCTTGACACTTCTTGGTCCACATATTCTTCTTCTTTATTTTCTTTCTGTACCACTACAACCCGTGAAGGATCTGTGGTTCAGTATATGGTAGAGATTGTTCCGTTTCATGAACAACGGTTATGTAGAGATGTGATTCCTCCTAGATCACGCTTAACTGCCAGATTTTCCCCATTATTTTGGGTACCCACTTTATAAAGGCTGGAGAGATCCAGGAGGTATTAGATCCCATAGGATCCATCTCCAGCCGCTAATAAATTAAATACCAGTCTGCCAAGTAGGGGGATTTGAACTAAAGACCGTCGTCATGGCAACTCAGCGCTCAACCATTGAAACACTCCCCTCCCTGATAATATCTAACCACTCATTTATAATACATATAACATATAGAAGGATATATTATGTATTACTACTATATATAGTATTTATATATACTATGTTACTACTATGTATAGTGTATATCTATCTATATTAGATATATACTCGTATACGTATATGTATATATATCAGATAATTGGTTAAGGTGAAAATTATAAGAAGCAAGCTAGTTCACGATGTTTTGATTGCAATACATTATATAGGAATATAGGAAAAAAATCTATATATAAATAATAAATCTAGAGTGTAGCAACACATGAAACTCCCATGCTCAGTATTCTCTTGAGAATAAAAAGCTTCCGACATTTTTTCTACCTTGTAGGTTAGATAGTGGTTTTGTACACTGGCCGTGAATACATCATTATTCGTTAACCTTACATTTTTTTGTTTATGCTCTTGTTAATACACAAAGCCCTTTTATGTATTCAGCAAAAAAAATGTAATTCCTTACTTCCTGAGCTCATCTTCCCCTCCCTTCCAGCGATCCCTAAAAGGGCGAGAGCTAATTTTCTAAATTCAGTTTCCCTTCCGTAATAAGCCCCGAATTTGTTGTCGTCACTAATGATATTTAATCAACTCAAATTCATATTTATGTTGGGTGGATTATGTGTATAAATAGTAATGAATGAATACCGAAAGCGTTGTGCCTGAGGAAACAGTGGCGTAGCTACGGAGGGTTATTACCGAGTTGCTCGGTCGGAAACAAATTGCTTCAATTCATAATTTACCCCCCATAAGATTTACCCCCTCCCTAACCCCGCCATTACAGCCCCCCCCCCCCTCCATCTTTAATATAAATCGTTTGATTAAAATCCCCCCGGATAGGGCTAATAAATAAGGTGGTTATATCGTAATAATCATTGTTCGCCCAATTTACAATCGCCTTCAATTTTCAGAATTTTCATCGAGTTTTCGTATCCTTTAGTCCTTTTTTTTATTTTTTATTTAACGCCACTTTAATACGACAATAACACATTAACGACAATACCACTTTAATACTGCTAACACACTGCTAATGGTATGTGACGATCTATCAAGACGACGGACGATGGTATGTGTGATTATCTATAAAGATGTATGTATTATATATATATATATATATATATATATATATATATATATATATATATATATATATATGTTCGAGACTGTACGGTTTCTAGGACAACGGTGATGCATGGTTTTTCCCGATTAAAGTCACCTACTTTACAGAGGCTGGGTGAGCTCCAGGAAGTTCTGCAGGTATCTCAGGATCCATCTATTGCTGCTAACACATTAAACAATTTATCTGCCACTGTCGGAACCATCTCCAAATAGCTCAACAATTCAGCGCTATACACACTAATCCCCTCCCCTTAAAAACTGTTAAATTAAAAAAAAACAAAAAAAAACATACTTTTCTATTTCATTTTTTCCTAATCACTGTCGATTCTTTCTTCTGTCCAATTTCTCTTCGGAGTAAATTATTTTTATTTTTATAAAAACATTATATTTTAAATTAATGCATTAGTGGAAAATTCCAACTAAAAACCTTAAGTCTCTAAACTAAAACAGGAAATTGAAAATACCTGTCCAATATTTCGTCTATTAAGGCATCCTCAGGGCAGAAAGAGAATAACAGCAAAGAAAAACATGAATAATGCACCCAAAAAACACACATCCCACCACCTCCAAGGCTCAAATGCAACTATTGAATCATAGAGATGGTTACTAGATTCCCAGCTGCCTAAGGTTAGATAAAAACAGCTGATAAATACTCCAGAATAGGCGAAATATTGGACAGGTATTTTCAATTTCCTGTTTTAATAACCTACTATGCTCAAGGTCGCGGGTTCGTAGCTCTCCAGATGGTCCTATGATTTTTTTTTAAATCCTTGGTTATGCCGTCCTTTCAATGGGACGTAAAATGGTGGTCCTGAGCCTGTAAGGCGCCAGATACTCTTTTCAGACTTGGATTATACTTGGATTGGAAATATTTATACCTTACCCTTTAGATTAACCATAGTTGTTTGAAGTGAAGTTAAATGAATAAGCACACGCCATTTATGTTTGGTTTTTCTTTTATCCAAATATATGAATATTATTTTTTTATTGTTGATATAATTAATCATATTACAATATTTACGTACTGATAATAATAATACATGAATTGTTCTGTGTAATACTCGTCTTATAATTTGGGTGTGACCACTACAACCCCTTTCCAAGATGACGTCACTAATGAAGTTTTTCTTCGTTACAGGCCAAAGACCGACACGTGGCAGCAGTCCCCTGGCGGGTAAGTGTCTAGCTATCCATTTTTCCTTATATAAGTATATCATTATAAATACATAACTAGTATTATACATAATAATAATTACATTAAATATATAGAATAGAATAGAAAAGAAACTTTATTCTGGTACCAAGTCCTTCTAGAATAACAAACATGAACAGAAAAAGAAATATAATATACATCTGGCCAGAAAGCTACAATATATATTATATTAATAAGTATATACTATAATATTGTCTATAGCAATATAAATACTGTATATTTCGCTCTATTATATCAAAAAAATTTCAGTGATCATTTTACAACGTTTTCCAAGCAACCGATCGAAAAAGCACTTTTTGTCTTGTCTTTAGTCTAGTGAAATTGTTAATATTTTTTAAAATTGACAAATCACTGTTTTTGAATTTAAATGAAAAAAATTCTGGAATTCCTCGATTTGAAAAAGTAAACAAGTTTAATCTTATACAAAATGCTTGAAACTTAGACTAAATTAGTCTCAATTCAAGCCTTGAGGAAGCCAGCAGCATGTCTGTTGGCGAGAAATTTAGTGACACGGCCGAAACCAGAAGAAAGCTTTGAAGCCCTTTGTATAAAAATTGGCCATGGAAACTTAAAAAAGTATTTAAGCTTAAACTTCTTCCAATATTTCGATTTTAGGACTCTTATTTCAATACAGAGATTGTATTTAAATAATATTAACAATTTCTTATAAACTATATTTTGTTTTTGTTTTTGAAACAAACCTAAAGTAAATAAATAATCATTATTTTAATTAATTCAATATTGTCAACATCTCAAAACAATACTAATGTGTACCCATATATTTTCATAGGCTCATTAAGGGTGTACAAAATAATTATCAAGTTGAACAATTTTTAGAATAATATCAGGGTACTTCTACTAAAACGCACAAGTACAAATTTTAATTATTCATATTAGCAGATTTACTTGTTGTAATATAATTATAGTTATAAATGTCAATAATTGTTTTAAAAATTTATTTATTGATATTTACAACTGTATTACAATAATACATCAAGTAAATAGGCTATGTGATACATAATGACATGAGGTAATGACAAGTAGAGAAACTACCCACTCACTGGTAGTACTCAAATCTCTAGTTCAACTAAGAAGGTCACGTGGCCATCTTCTTTTCAGACGCCTCGGAGGATTATCGGGAATCGAAGAGGAAGCTAGGTTTGAAACTAGAGGGTTTGAGTGGGAATTGTGATGAGGTCGTGCCCAGGAGCTTTGTGGGAAGGTAATCTGTGAATAATGTTGGGTATTTCTGTAGGATGGAATGCTTTGGGTGGAAGGGACATTTAGAGGGGAACATCTAACGCTTCTTTTGTATATTCAATATGAGTTGGGTTAATGATATCAGGATGTGGATGAAAGATTTTGGAAAGGTATTGACCAAACAACTGTGATTTTTCTCACTCAATATCAATAAATTAAATTAAAAAATGTACAATTTTACGGCAGTTTATCCGCCCATAGGCGGGAGCTAGGGGGTTGGCTCTGGTATATTATAAATTTTAACGGTTATAAGTCAGCTGCAGTTGCCTTTTAATATTCAATTATAGAAATATTGATTTTGAAGTCTATTGGTATTTGATTTTTTTGTATTTAGCTCTTTTATTTACCTACAAATGAACTTCAATCGTTAGTAAGAATATTTGTAACAAAAAACTTGACAGTTTTTAATTTGGTCGTATATTTATAACTATTTTAAGTCTAAATTAGTCTTCCAGAAAATAAAAAACGTTTTCTCAGGTTTTTTAGGACCAGTTAATAAACCACATAGGCCTCATATTCTCAATTGGACTTTTTTCTTCACCATCCCGAGTTTCGTGAAAAAACAAACTCAGAATAACTTATAATTTTACCTTGTTTGTGATATGTTTTATTAAAGCTCCTGAATCTGGAGTAGTATGTAGAGCGAAGGGTTCTTTTGCATTTTAGATTGGAAGGCACATCTTAACAAGGTAGAAAAGTTTTTGTGTTTGTGTGTTCTTGGTTTATAATTTAATAAATTTTCTCATGTATCGATACTGGAGCACGTTCGTGAGATTCAGTATATTCATTAAACTTCCTTTTGGAGGTATTTAGAGACTTTATTGTTCTCATAATCATGCCCTAATAGTGAAAAAATAGGTTTTGAGTGAATTATATTATATGACACACAAGTCTAAATATAAACTTAACCCTTGTACGATGTTAATATATAAATTGTACTTACAAAATGTTTATAACATCGCTCAAATAAAACACTTATTCAATATTATTGGGTTGTCCGGAAAATAATGCAGAATTTTATGGGGGTTTTTTAATATCCCTCCGAATAGAAAACTTTTTATATTTGTTTGACTCTTGACTTTTTCTTTTAATGTTAACACTTATTAATCCTCATATAAACAAAAATGTTTGATTAGTTCAAACATTTGGCAACTTGGGAATAATTCAGTGTTAACTAAGATGTCGAAGCATGATTTTCGCTTAATTCGGTTTAACGAGTTCAAACTCGGCCGGAACGGAGCCCAAGCGGCCAAATATATCAACGAAGTCGGGGCAAAGGCAGTATAAGTGAGAGCTCCAGAAATTTCGAGAGGCAGACTTGAGTTTAAAGACAATGAAGGCCTCGTAAGAAGTTCTGCCATCTTTCAAGCTTTTTCACCTTCCCGATCGCTTAGAGATGGCCCTCGACGGTTGATTGGCTGACTTCGAGTTTTCCTCCCGGTTCTACAACAGTGGTTCTGAAAGTTTCTTTCACCGAAACTCCGATAACATCGTCATTATGTGGTGAACTTCATTCATACCAAATTTACCATATATACAATATCTATATATTGAATCCTATTTTATGGAATCCTCATCCTAGTTTAAGATTAAAACAACAAGAAATAGCTGAGAGGCTGTCATTCCCTGTTCCCAAATCGTTCCTTGGATCCCGACGGATAATTAAATCTCTAAGAATTGAGAGGACCTGAAGATGATTAAGATCAGACAAAGGAACCGAATGCATTGTGCCTGGGGAGACTTCTCCATGTGAAACTATGCAAGCCATTAGGTTCCAATTGGGGTCGCTAATGTGCATATAAAGGCGGTTGGAACAATTGAGGACCCCTTCTTTACTCTTTGAATCTTCGTGTACGGGACTATTCCATTTATCGAGGGATCAGTTTCTTAACCAGAAAAAAATAATAAACAATAAGTATTATTCCAAATAAGCATCCAATATAAGAACTGGGAGTATATCCGGATTTTATAGGATTTATTTATTGAACTTTACAAGTGTATTACAAAAATTCAAGTAAATGTCATGAAATAAAGGCAAATAGAAAATTCATCTTTCTTTTTAGACGGCTTGGAGGATTATCAGGATTCGAAAAGGTGGCTAGGTTTGAAACTAATGGGTTTGAGTGGGAATAAAGTTTGTCATGAACATATTGATATCGGATTAGGGCCAAATCAGGAACCAATGGGACATAACGGTTATTACGGATGACTCGTAACAAAGTAAGGAGAACTGAGGATTTTACGAAGGATTTTGGATTGTAAGGATCTGATACGAGAGGAATTATATGGCTTGATGGGTCTTATAATAGCCATGCTTATGAGTCTTTTGTAATTAATTCTGAGCTTAGATCGTTTGTCAAACAAATTTTGAAGTAGCCTGAAACGGCGATCAGTTTATTGTCGTTTCAGTCTAGTATCTACCATTCAATTGCAGAATTCCTTATTTTTAGTCGAAAAATTCATAACCTACGTCTTATTCTAATTGCTCTAATCTGTTATTTCAATGCAGAGAATGCAGTTTAATAAGATTGAAATATTTTCCTTATAAAGTTCAAATTTTTGTTTTTAATTATAAAAACTATAAACTAAAAAACAAAAATTTCTTTACTTTTTTAATGAAAAATACTCAATATTTCAAAATGATATTAATTCGGTATTCATATTTTTAATAGTCTCACTGGGGGGGGGGGGGTACAAAATAAGTAATAAAGTTAACTTAAATTTCTTGAATATTATCTGAGTAGCTCTACTAAAACGCTAAATACTTACCGGAGTACAATCAAATCGTTGGGGTCGTATCCAAGTCAGAAAAATCCGTTCACTTCACCGATCCTATATCCCCGTGTTATCGAAATTTTTGCGTTGTATACACGGGGAAGAATATTGCATTACTTTAATGTAATGTAATGTTGACTTACGTCATTATATTATTTATAATTTATTTAGCTACTTATTATTATATTTGTTATATTATTTAGCATTCAGGGGTCTCATCCAAGTCAGAGAAATCTGTTCTCTTCCCCGATCCTATATACATACTACACCGATCCTATACATCGCAAAAAATGCGAGAACAGGGGGATACTGGATCGGTGAAGAGAACGGATTTGTCTGACTTGGATAGCTCAGTGGTTTAGAGCACTACAACGGAAATCCGTTTCGCATCCCGGCCAGAACAAATCTTTTCTTTTCAAAACAAAAATATTTAAAAATAATCACCATCAAAATAACAATTAATAAAAAAAAAGAACAGTTGTTTAATATGTAAAACGGTAATTCGTCCACTGTTAGATGGTCAGGGGTTACCCCAATAAATTATAATGTAGGCATATATTATAAAAAAATAATAAATTCGTTATTAATATCCATAAAGAAAGACTTATAAAAACAAACGTAGCCTGAAAAACATGCCACAGACCGCAGTATCGGTGAACCGCAAGGCTTGCGGCAGACCTAGAAACGCCCTACCTCCAACTGGAAAAGGTTTTTTCTTGTTATACCTGTCACTTAAAAGAAATATTTAATTAATTTTGTGATTTAACTTTATTAATTCGAATAATGAGAATTAATAAAAAGAGTTTCAGAAATAAACGTAATATCAAGTTATTCCTGTCTGATTGATTGGAAGTTTTCTTTTCCGAACATAGAAAGATATTGCAACGACAGGGAGCGGGATGACTAAGAACACAGGGTTCTGAGTACCTCATATTTAGGCCTCGAGTTCTAAACCGGCTGCGGCTGTGAATTTTCAGATTCTCCTCGGGCTTACTCAGCCTCTAGAAAGTAGGTACCCTTAGATGGGGGAAACCTAAATTTCTGATGCATTTTCCTTTTTTTATTATTTAAAAACGATTTTTTTATATCAACTTAAATAACTCATTCTTAATAATGTATGTATATTGGGTATAGAATTAATACGTTGTTCTGATTTTTTTGCTCTGTTTTTATTGCTGTTTCTAGTTTAATTTGGAATGTGTTATAAAGCCAAATTTTAATTTAAACTGAAAGGAGCTGGGTAGCTATGTTGGAAGGTCCTGGGTTCAATTCTGGCTGTTACGGATAATTTATTTAATCTGTTCACAGGCGGAGATGGATCCTGTGGGATCTGGAGAACTTTCGGGGGCTCACCCAGCTGAGTGGGTATTCTTACTTGGGGGGGGGGATCTAGCGGTTGAGCGTGATCTTGTACAAATCACCTCCCTGCACAACTATTGGATAAAAAACCGTACAAATTTTACCTTATACTGAGGCCATGACTCTTCATTCGTTGCAGTGGTACAGTTATTTTTTTTTAATAATATCGGATTCTTAATATAAACGAAATATTATCCTTAGATTCGGAAGGCAGGCTCTACTACGAACAGCATCCCTCTACTTCTTTGTAAACACTGAAATATCCTTACATTATTTTACTCGGACGTGACAACATAAGATTGGACTAGCAAGGGATCGAACTAGAAGAGACAAGGTATTACTACTGAACTAGGACGTCGACGGGAAGTTACGCATTATCTAAGGCAGAGGCATGATTGATGAGGCCGTGGACTGCATTACTTTAATTTAGTCACCATTAGCTTCCCGTCCAGACGCCATTGATCACAATCCCTTCATGCTACTTACCTTTCGTGTCATTTAATATGAATCTCATCCATTTCCCTCCAAGGGCTCGTTCGACTCCGTGTCGTGACGGAAGGGACTTGAAACGATAAGAAGGAGACGGAGAACTCAAAAAATCGGTTTTAAAATAATGTGATTAATTTTGATAACAGCAACAGCTTTCCTTGACATTTTATGTGGGTACTTATTCCGCAGGTTGTCAGCTTGTTGGTTTGGGTAGTCAAAGTTCTGTCAAGTGTCGTCACATTACATCTTACATCCTACGTCACGAGCTTATCTGTATCGGTGGGGGACACCACTTCTTCCTGATAATTATCTAAATAACAATAACCTAGGATATTTAACCTAGCCAATATGTACTCGTTTCGGTATTAAAATCTGCCACAATTTCGTGTTCCTGTACAAGTAATGATGGTTTCATTAGGCTTTTTATATAACAAGAAAGGATGCCAGTTGAAATTACTCATCTTGAATTACCCATTACTGGTTATGTTGTCATTCTCAAATAATCTGTCAATTTGTTATGTTGAGGTATATTTTTAAGCAAATGTTTTTCTATTCATTCCAGTTTTGTACCAACGCATAAGATCGTGATAATATCGTAGAGGGGGCGATCTGTGCTAACTCAAGTGGTTAGCATAACAACCTACTAAGCCCAAGATCTCGAGTTCGTAGCCTGGCAGGTGGCCCTAGGATTTTTTAAAGGGAGTAAAAAATCCTTGGCTATGCCGTCCTTCGGAAGGGACGTTAAACGGGTGTCCCGAGCCTGTACGATGTCAGGTACTCCCAAATAAATAAATCCCTGTTCTAATTAAACCTGATAATGAAAATTTAGAGCTTCCAGTGTAGCATCGTCCGATTAGCCATGGCGACATAAAGTGACGTTAAATCGTAGAAAATACGTAACTGACGTTACTTGACGGGACTTCGTCTACCAAGCTGACACAAGTATCCTTTTTTTTTTGTAAAACCGTATTTATTTGATGATTCTTTCAGCAACACTTTGTCCATTATCGAACATCTTAACACATTATCAAGTTAAGAACAGTCTTTATAGGATAGTGGAACAGTCATCTAAATCGTGCCTTAATATTAATAATATTCCAATAATCTTGAATTTTTAAAAAAAAGTTAATCTATATTTTTGCTAATTGGTACAGGAATAATCTATATATATATATATATATATATATATATAAAATGATTATTCCTGTAAAATGATGATATATATATATATATATATATATATATATATTGTTTATGGTTCTCGAGTTTCAGTCAGTTATTTCAATTTCTTAGGCGACGTTTCGAGACTAGGTTAGTCTCATATTCATGCCCTGTCAGTGAAAAAATGATCATTTAAGTGAATTATTATATATATATATATATATATATATATATATATATATATATATATAACTATTCAATGTTTAATAAATAAAGTTTATTATGATATATAAAAGAAGGAAGGGCATAAAAGTTATTTATACTCAAAGCTCGTGAACTGATGCCAAGATCTAATATTATTTATTAATATAATAATATTATATTATAATAATATAATATAATTATGCAATAGTATTGTTATTAATATAATAATATTCTATAAGGTTTATAGTAATATAATAATATTATGTTTAAAATAATATTTATTAATATAATAATCATAATATTGGGTAAGTGATGAGAGCTTGGAAATAAAGAGTTGTGACGCACCCTCAGTGATCATCCATCACCACTTTTTAGTTTTTGTTAGCGATTTATCATTTCTTGTCCATAGATTCATAACACATACATATCCCATTTTTATTAACTTATTTATACATTATTATTTTGATAATAATTACATATTGATAATTTTTTTAAGTTCAGAATCTTTGTTCTTCCTTATCTTAGTTTCATTAAGAAGATTTAAACGACAAGAAACTGCTCACTCAGGCTAATTCGAAGTCATCACAATCCAAAATCCTTCGAAAAATCCTCTATACATCTGACTTTATTACGAGTTTCTCTCCTTGATTTTGCATCACGTCATTACGTATCATTTATTCTATTTACTTATTAAAATTGTAAATTTCAATAAATAAACTTTTTTTTAAATTATTAATAATCTTAATGATCATCATGTTTAAAATTAAGATTTTTTTTTACATCCTTTATTATGTCTTCTTAATGGTCTTGCATTCTAATAGTTATTATTAAAAATCAATTATATATTTTTTTTCTTGTTACATAAGCCAGAAAAAAATTCTTTTTAATTTAAAATTAGTTGGAGTATATAGTGAGTGTGATATTATATTCTTGTTTTTAATGTGTATAATAATAAGGATAAGTTAATATAGTTTTAAAGGAGACTGCTTACGCATTTTAATTTCTTTCGAATTCAAGTTCTACTTTTGTTTAGATTATTTCATAAATTTATATAAACAGAATAAAAAATATTCTTAAACTTTTGAACAAATGTTTCGGATCACTACACCGCCTAATCGCCTAACAGAACGACGATTTTGCCTCTAGTTCACCGTGGCTTTAGAATTGAAATTGTGACTAATGGCAGGAAACTCGTCATTTTGAACAATAGCCCGGAAAAACTCTTATTATCTAGGCAGTGGCGTTGTTAAGGTCGGATTGCAGTATCCAGATTAGTAGATCTCTATTTGTATTCAAAATAAAACAAATCTATTTGATTCATTTCGTTCACACACACACACACACACACATACACATACGCATATATATGAAGAAGTGCCCTGCGTGTAGCTCGAGCTTTTCGCACTGTTTCCTATGATGCTGTGTGCGTAATAGCAGATATTCCTCCGATAGATCTTTTGGCAGATGAATGCAGTCGGATTTTTCGAAGGATAAATTAGTCATAAGATTTTTCCCTTACCCAGAAAAAAACAAAAAAAAAACAAAAAAAAACATACTCATATGTATATGTATATAGAAATGGGGAGCGAAATGCTCAGTGGTAGAGCGCTGAGTTGCCATGCCGAAAGTCCTGGACAAATCACCTCTCTGCACAACCGTTTTTCAAGAAACATTAAAGTCTGTACAGTGGTACGGGTTTATATATATTTCTTGACTGTTAATAAAATAATTATTACTCCTGGTTCTTGAGATTCAGTCCTATACTCGTCAAAATATATGTTGGTGACGTTCTCATAATCATGCCTAACAGTGAAAAAACAGGCTTTAGAGTTGTATTGATCAAAAAGAAGTTTAAATATAAAATTGAAACTTATATTTTACAATATTTACTGAATACATAATAATATTGAAAAGGTAATTGGATTGAGTGATGTGAAAGTAAATTTTGTGAAAGTAAATTTTATATGTAGACTAGTTCGTGATTCAATTTGATATATATATATATATATATATATATATATATATATATATATATATATATATATATAATACGACTAAATCTCAAGAACTGTTAGTAAAATTTGTATATAGTATTGCTCTGACCAGTATCGACATATGTGAACCTTTATTAAATTATAAAACCAAGTCAATGTGGATATATTATATGTATGTATGGATAAATGAATTCATATAGTTATATGTTAATGGATAATTTAAATGTATTCAGTAAAATTGCTATTTCTACATAAGTTTTTCAGTTACTCTTATGTATTTTGATCGAACATTTTTGTGTAATTAAAAGCTACGAGTAATAAAGAAATAATCCTCCTTATTTATGATCATAACTTTAATTAATTAATTATTTTTTAATTAATTATTTTTTTAGAGTCTCTTGATTATGACCAATTAAGGAAATGAATTCTTTTCTTGATGTCTCGATTTAAAGTTTTTTATATAATTCACTGATTAACAATTTTTGTAGTATTACTTAATTATTTTGGATCTATTTTAATTCATGTTCTTTTGTCGATTTATTTAAAATAAGTATAAATCAATCAACGACCGTTGCCCTAAAAACAGTACAGTCTCTACCGAGTAATGAACTCAAGACCATTATGTGCTGTACTGGCTCAAGTTTTTATAAATAAATATTGCTTTAAAAAAAGGGGAAAAATACATAATATGGGTTGATTCAGGGCAGATGATGAGGATCTCAAAACTTTCTACTCAAAAATAAAAAATATGCTTAATGGAAGAAGTTGGGGTCTCGACATAATGGTGTAAGTTGTGGGCTTGAGATAGGAGTATTTTGCAGAATCTTTCCTATTCAACCTTCTCTGGTCGTTGTGTATTCAGATGTATATCGCTATGGCGATCTATTTCGCATTAGCGTCTTTAAATCATACAAATATATTATGATTGTACATCGAAAATGTCCCGTTTTTATCACGCTTTTATTAGCTTCACCTGTATTTATGTATGTAACGGAATATTTGAACTCGATTTTCGGCCACTTGGAAAAATCGAATTGCATTGGAACTTTGCACACTTCTCAAGGACCAATAATACAATAATATAATTAGTTTGTCTCACTATCCAGAACAGGATTTTCAGTATTAGAGATTTTTTATATCAGAAGACACGGTAGTGTCTTGTGCCAAGTACTAAGGCGTGTACAAAGGCATACATGGCTTAATCTTTGAGACAAGCATATGACTAATACTGGCAGGATGAACTGGGCAGTTTCGTAAATTTTACTCAAAAAAAGGAGTTTGAAATAAATAAGAACACGTTAAAAATAAACATAGAGATCATTTATTGATTTTTTTATTGTTGTGAGTAATAATTAATTAATGTTTTACTGCTTACGAACTCAGTTTATCAATTAAGATGTTGGTTTTTGGACTAAATAAAAGCATTATTTGTTATATTTTATTATTGCAGTTAAGGTCATAAATTTTTGAAGCCTCTAATAGTGATTTTATAACATAATTTTATTAATAATAATTGTTTAGGATATAGAGTTCTCTATTTTATGACAGTTGGAAATTCCTCGATTAAAATTAAATTGAAAAATAATTTTTTTATTTAATAACTCGCTAATTTAAAAAAAACTTACTTACTATTTCGAATATTATTAATATTTATTAGGCTATTCTTAGATTTAAGAATTTAAAATGTCTGTATAACCTTGTTTTAAACATTTTATACTCCTTATAGTTGTAAATGACTATAAATAAATAAATTCAGACAATTTATCATACATCAATATTCGTGTGTGATCTATACGTATATAAATAATCTTTAAAATATAATATAATTTCTTTGGACGTATTAAGTGACACAAATTTTATTTACTAAGATTTGGAGTTTCGCCTTCAAAATGAGCACTTGGATTGTTTATGTATAATATTTTTATTTTTAAATGTTTTTATTTGAAAAGATATTGAACTTGATTTTCGGCTACTTCAAAACATCGAATTGCATTAGAACTTTGCACACTTCCCAAGGACCAATAATACATTAATTTAATTAGTTTAATAAAATAATATTATATTTTGTACTGATAATATTTTTAACATTAAAAAATTGTGACATAATATGAAATCTTATTTTTAAAAAATATAAATTGTCTTGTATTATTTTTATAATTTATTCCCAGTGTGCTTTTGAATCATGGCATTCTTTTAACGCCAATCTCAAGAATATTTCGTTTTAAACAATTTAAAAAGGAGATGAGTTTAAATGCCAAAAGGAGTTAAATGAAAACGACTTTCCACGCGGAAAACCTTAACAATGTTATTACTGAACAAAATTTAACTCTCAATTAAGGAACATTGTTGGAAACTGTAAAAGGCTGGCCCGGGAGTTCGCCAAAGTTAGTCTCCAAGCATTACAGGGAGCTCTTTCTTCCGTTAATGAACCAATTATTTGATTAATTCATTTATTTGAAGACTCCATTCATTTGAAATGATTTTAGTTTTATCCAGGAAAATTTATTTTAAAAAACAGTCGACAATTAAAATTAAGTTTATTAAAATAAAATAAATATTTAAAAAAATACAGGGAGGGTGGCTGATTGTGTTGAGAGATGTGTTTGAATGCTGAAGGTTATGGGTTCGAATCCGGCTTTTGTAGATAAAATATTTAATACATCAATAAACATGGATGTGAACCGTGTGCTCTACACCATCTTCTGGAGCTCACTAGGCCTCAATAAATTTGGTACTCCTTAATTTAGGAATAAACCTTAAGCCTAATCTCAGACAAATCTACTCCTACACAACCGTTGTTCTAGAAACAGTATCGTCCCTACTATCTGAACTGAGACTAAGGGTTTTTTCCTCTCCCCCTCCCCCCCCCTCCCCATGGTAACCCCATGGAGGGACCGTTTATTAATATTAGGACATGGTCCATGCTTACATAAGCATATTACATGTCATTACAAGTGATTTTAATAATTGGTTTTCAGTTTAGTATTATGATTACAGAATACATTTTAGTATAAGTTAACAATAAAAGATTTACAGTTTGACTAAATTGATAATTTACATGTGAGAATAAAATTTAAAATTAAATTTGTAATCATAAATTATATAATAAAAACAAAATAAAATAAAATTTAACAAATATAAAAAATAAACAAAATTAGTATTTTAAGCACAGGAATAAAGCTTTTATAATATAATTTATATAATTAAAAACATCAATGAATAAGTTATAAATATAGAACATTATGACTAGCGAAAGTACTTAATAAAAAATTTTAAAAACAAAAATAAACTTTCAAACAGTTATAGACTATGGGTTGTATGTGTATATATATATATATATATATATATATATATATATATATATATATATATATATATTGTTGTGTATATGTATAAAGTTTTCGTTTAAATTAATTCGTTAGTTACTTTTTTTTTATTAATTCTTTTTGACATGACTTTCTGCTGCTCTAGCTATACGGACGATGCTATTGTAAGATTCCTAAAATTTACCTATCCAAGTATTATTGGGGTAGGGATCATTAATATGTAATTGATAATCACGACCACTGGCGGATCTAGGAGTATTTTCAGCGGGGGGGGGGGGGGAGAGGGGAGCATGTGAATCAATGTGAATTTGTTCCATGCATGAATGAAGATACATAAAGGGGTTCGGAATCGCCCATTTTGGATGCATCCATTGAGAAAACATTCGATACAATGAATAATTTTGGTGTGTAAAACGTGTTTTTTTTTTGTTTAAAACCAACTAAAGTTCAGGTCAATATATCAACTAATGAGAACTCTAGGGGGGTCCATGGCCCCATGGCTCCCCCCTCCCTCAAATCCGCCAATGATCACGACATAACCAAAGATTTTTCACTCCCTTTAAAAAATCCTAAGACGACCTGCCGAAACGCGTACCCTGGATAGGTTGTTATGGTGGTCCCACAGGCACCACCACAGGTGGATCCATACAATTCTTTCGTTTTTCTATTTATTGAAAAAAAATCAAGGCAACTTAAAGGAATTAAATCTAATTTTATTTCGGAAAACATTTTTGATGGATTGAATTGCTCTGGGTGTACAGCGCAAAACTTATTTTTTTTATTGTGTCAACATTTCGACCTATGATGTAGGCCATCTTCAGGGATAGGAATGAAATTCTTTCATATATATACATATATATATATATAGATAGATAGATAGAGAGATAGACATACTCGTATATACTATTATGTTTCTGAATATTATTGAATTTAATAATCGTTATTCTTAAATAATTCATTTTATTTAAAAATTTTATGAAGACACCTTGTTCCGAAGCTATTCATTTGAAATACTGAAGGAGCTGTATAAAAAGCATCAGCCGAAATCGATAACCTCAGACGGGCAATAAACCAGGCTAGTAAACTCTATTCTATTGCGTCCCTTTAGCCTCCGTTCGTGCTACCTGTTAAAGCTGTTCTCTTATTTTAACGATAAGTTAGTATGCAAAACATAATTATTTATAAAAATTATGATAATCAATGAGAAAAAGTCAATAACATTACAACCAATGAACGGTCTTAGGCTAAGTGCATGGTAGATACTGTATTGTTTCTAGGACACCGGTTTTTGCAGGGAGGAGGTCCGAGGTCACGCTCGCCAGCCAGGTTTTTTCCACAAGTAAGGGTATCCACTTTATAGAGGTTTGGTGAGCCCCAGTAGGTTTGGTTGCCCAACATTGTCCTTTAGTTTGTTAATTAGATTAAATAATTTATCTGCCATAGCAGGTTTTGAACCCGTTACCTTCACATCTGCTTCTCAACGCTCTACATGTTGTGCTACCCCTCCCAAATTATATTAAACCTCATATTTTATTTTAGAATTATTTGTCTGATGGACTTTATTATTACTGAACATTATTGAGTAGTTTCAAAGTTTGTAATATCTATAGAATCCAATAATATACGAAATATGCCTGAGCACAGTTAGCTAATTTCTTGTACTGTCACGTTCTTACGTTCCTTGAGAAGTCGACCGAGTTGGTCTGCTTTTGTTCCGCGCAAGTTGGCCGCTGTACCAGATACGCTCGAGTAAGCGGTGAAACGAAACTCGCCTTTGTTGCTGAAAAGGCGGTTTTGTCTTGAGGAGATAACATATCTTATTGAGAAAAGATAATACAAGATCCCTATTCTAACTATACCTGGAAAGGCGAAATTTAAAATTCCATCATCGTCCAACTACCCATAGTTGCATAAAGTGAGGTTCAATTAATTAAAAAAACAACTTATTTTAAACCAAGATCTAGAATGAATTGAGTCTACTCTTAAAACCAAAGAGAGGTGTTGAAGTTAAAAACTGAATTGGCATTACGTTGATGTGCTGAAGATTTTCGGTTACGACTGTAACAGAATAATTAATTTATCCGTTTACAGAGATGGATGGACTCTGTGCGATCTACAGAGTCTCCTTTGGCTCACTCAGCCCAGAGCGTGTTCTCAAAAAAATGACCTCCCTACTAAACCGTTGTCTTAAAAATAGTAGTCTCTAGCACGTACTGAACCCAAAACCTATATGTCGAGTCCTCATATCATAGACGAACCTTTTATGTTTTGCAGACCTTCCTAGGACTCACCCAGCCTCTATAAAGTCGGTGCCCAAAATTAACAAAATCAGTGTTGCCTTCAGTTACCTAGCATGTCTAGGCATTAAAAGAATAAGAAGCTGGGTCACTCAGTACACAGGGTACTGGTGTACTGATCTTTAGGTCCAAAATTCGGAACCGTATTTGGAAACAGTACAGTCTCTACTATGTGCTTTTTTTAAGAATGCCCTCACATTTTTCCTATATTTAATCTGTCTTTGATCGATAAAGTGAATAATTCGATTATTCGTTTGCCTGGAGAGATGATGTTGGTTTCACTTCATTAGACCCGGAAGTTATTAAAAATTGTACAGTCGAATGAATTCTTTTGAAGAGCATGTATTAGACGAGGGGTTTTGATAGCTATTCTGTGAAAGGGGCTTGGACCGGTGCCAGCGTCGATTAAGAAGCAATGATAACTTCAATATTTCTGCCTCATCGGTTGTGCAATGGTATCTTGTTGACTTCAATTCTATTATATGCTCCATTGAATAACTCTTTTCGTATTTAGGAACATGAATATTCCTTAACTTGGTTGTTGGTTCCATTTAACGTTACTTAATTTTCCGATGGCTAATCAGACGATTCTGCTGTGGTAGCCCTACTTTTTACCTATCCAGTTGTAATTAGGGTAGGGATCTTTAAGGAATGCTTGACCTCATGATTGGGAACTCCATTTTATGTTCCCTTCGTAGCATGGCTCCACTAAGAAATGTATACTCCATTTAGAAAATCCCAAGGCCACCCGCCGGCAACCGCTTTCTTGGACATTTATATGCTAACTACTACACCACAAGTGGCCATATATATTTATATATATATATGTTTTTACTCTACAACCAGTATCATTATTCTTCTCTTAATAAAATGACTGCTGCATTCAACTCATCAATAAATATCCTCAAAAATAATTCACTAGGGAATTTGAAATGTATTATATTTTTATGCTTGTTAGTTTTTATATAAAACAATATTCATAATAATATAATAATGAGTTGCTGTGCTGAAGATCCCCGGTTCAAATACGGCTGTGGCAGTAATGGTAAATTTATTTAATTTACAACCGGGGATGAACCCTCTGGAGACCCTGCTGAAGCTCACCTAGCCTCTTTAAAATTGGTACCCTTAATTGGGGGGAAAACCTGAGAGTTGATCGTGTTCTAAAACAAATCGCTCTCTTTACAACTTTTGTCTCGGAAGTCTTAGACGATAGAAACGAAAACTCCACTTAAACATCGGGTGACAGTCCCTTGAGATACCGAAACGTACAAAGCAAATGACCAACATTTTACACAAACTTACGTAATTATTACAACAATTAATGCAGAGAATTAATTAAATGAAAATTATATTAATTGATTAATAGAGTAAGGTAGCTCGGTGTGAGTGTTGAGTTGTTGTTATGCTGAAATCCAGGTTCATATCCGTCTAGGGGAGATAAATTGTTTACGGCCGTGGTTGTACCCTGAGGACCCTCCTGGGGCTCACCCAGCCGCTTTAAAGTGGGTACCCTTAATAAGAAAGAAAACCATTTGATTGATCGTAATCCCTAACAAATCACCTTCCTACTCATCTATGTCTTAGAAAAAGTAGAGTCTCTACGTACTTCTACTGAGCCAAGACTCTTGATGGCGATGTAGTGGTTCGTGTCTTTTTCGTGTTAATTATAATATACTTTCTTGCAGACCAGAGTGAAATATTTGTTGCTGTCCTTCGATTTCGCCATAGCTCCATTCCTATTACTTTCGGAATGGATGGAAGCTGGATAGCTTGGAATTGGAATCCTATTGGCGTTTCATTATCAGGAAGCGAGATGGATTTCATGGGAGAGTTGGCTAGACCCATCTGGCCAACAGCCATGATAGAGATTGGAGTGCAAATGAGTTATCGATTTCCAGCACCATTTCATTTTTTATTTCTGATATGCAGCTCATTTGGAAAAAAAAATCATGATCATTAGCATAGGAAAAAGTCTATTCCGTTTTTTATTTTTAAAAAATCTCATCCTAATCTTTTTTAAATTTATTTTCTATGCGTCTTTGTAGATGCGAGTTGTTCGTTTTTTAGTTGTTATTTGAACTCCTTACTGAATAATAAAATTATATATAAAACTGATTTTTAATAATGAAAACGATAAAAAAATATATTTACAATTATGAATAGTATATATTTTATTTGTAAATAAAATGTTAGGATCAGCTTTCGTTATTTTTCTAGCATGCCTTACCTTAATATTATAAAATAATAGTGAAACTATTTGCAATAAACAATTTAAAAACAATTTATATGAATAAAATGATTTAAACGGTCCAACCATAATTTTATAAATTATACAACGGTATCGCGATATTGTTATAAAAATTAAAAATCAGTTTAGTAATTTTTCGTTTACCCCTAGTAAGCCTATGAAAGAATGAATACCTACGTATTGTTTTTTGAGATATTGAATATTTTCTATTAAATAAAATATTAGAATATAGAAATAGTGCAGTTCCTACCATTTACTTAACACCACTCTTTTTTAGGTAGAGGTGGAGTTTTTGGGTCTTATTCGTTTAATCCCCGCACTTCTAATTTATCTTTTAGTTCCTGTCTCTGCTTTATTTCTTCTTTTGGCTGCAGCCCATAGTGACTCAAGTGACTACGTGTGCGCTCCAGTTGTCGGATGCACAAAATGTACTCATATCCGGCTATTTTTTATATTTTTGAGTAGGCCTTCCATAAGTCAGACATGCTAATTGTTTCAGGACTCACTTGCTGGACGTCCAAACTCATTACTGACAGATACATTACAACAGAATCCGACAAGGAGAATGAAACGTCTATGGAGCAGGGATCTACTACTGTGAGATGAACCCCGCTATGAATGCCTTCAATGGGAGTTTCTCCATACACGCTTTCAAGAGCATGTAACCTCAGGGGAGGTTATCCAAAGAAGATCTAAAATACAATATGTGTCAAATGGCATTTGTATGGTTTCTCAAATAAATATTTTTATTATTATTATTATCATCTTTTGAAAAAACCGCCGTAAAATATTTTTTTGAAAACATTAAAATGGATAAGACGTAATTCTATTGAATTATAAACCCATGACCATTGTAAACTTACAATTAACAACTTTGTTAATGGGAGATCCCTTGATTTTATCAGAGCACAAGATATTTGCTAGGAATGCAGTTACAACTTCGCTACGATAGTTACAAGTTGGGACATTACTGTGTCATCCTAGATTGATAATGAACAACTATCCACAGCTAAGTTGACTATCAAGATGATAATGAGGTGTACATTATTAAGTTTACTATGTACTACATTGTTAACGAGAATTATCTCCTCATGTTCAACAAGTACAAATAAATGTTAGAAATGTATCAACTAGAATATTCCCCACCTATTTACCTTGGTAAATCAAATGTGTTAATGATACTAAAATTTATATATTTTTTATTTACATAAAAAATATACCACTACAACCCATGAAGGTCTGGATTTCACTACATGGTAGAGACTACTGTATATATGACTACGGTTGTATAAGGAGATGATTTATATGAAATCACGCTCGATTTGTTCTCCCAATTTAGGGTACCTATTTATGTAGACTGGGTGAGCCATGGGTGGGTTTGTAGATCTCACAGGATCCAAACTATGGCTGTTCATAGATTGAATAATTCACCAGCCACTGCAGAATTTAAACCCAGAATCTTTAGCATAGCAATTAAGCACTCTGCCAATGCTTTTCGGAATTTTAATTTTTTTTTAATTATACATATGTTGCTGATCTGGCCCGAAATCGATATCAAGCTTTTCACGAAAAACTCTCTTCCTATTTAAAGCCACCAGTTTCAAATCTAGTTTCCTCAATAATTATCATTCATTCTACATAATTGTTGTAATATAATAATACAGTTGTAAATTTCAATAAAGAAAATATTTTAACCGATTCATGCATAAAATCCATTTTCTATTTGTTTCTGATTTGGCCCGCACCCGATATCAATCCGTTCATTCCAAACTTTGTTCCAACTCATACCCAATAGTTTCAAACCAAGCTACCTCTTCGATTCCCGATAATCCTCTGTGGCGTCTGAAAAATGTTGTTTTGGTATGCCATTATTTCATTGAAACACGTCCATGAAGTAACTAAATATCTTTGACAATATAGATTTTTTAGGAGTAATCTTACCCCTTAGTGGAAGTTTTCACTGTGATAAATATATCTGATTAAAAAAAAATGTACATTTCAGGGTCTTCTGATATCTTGATCTAGAAAAGTTTTGTTATAATTCTAAAGGGAGAGAGAATGATATATACGTGGAGTCCCCTCTCTAGAATCGAATTGAGATATTCAGAGAGCCGACGACAAAAAAAAACTAATATAAATCCTTTCCATGCGGGCTTCTCGGGCGGTTTTGTTCGTGATCGTGTAAGAGGATCGTGGCCGTTGTCCCGTGAAGACACAATAGAAGGCGCCTCCAAGATGGTGAGGATAGCCATCCAGGGCCTTTCTGCTAAAACCGTCCCCTTACAGAAGAAGTAAAAAGATGTCGCTCTCCAAATCGGGAATGGACCGGTTCGTCTCCTACCGGGAGGCTTCCAGTGGCTTCAGTGGTCTCTCCAGAGCAACTGTTCGACTCACGCGTGTTATAATTAAGTTTAATAACACGGAGGACTTGGAAAATGCTTGATTTTAAAGTACGAGGACGGAAATAGACTTGGTGGAGTATAAAGTGTGTGAAGTTCATAGGTCAAAAGTGCAGTCACCTGCGCCACAACTGGTTTCACTCCTGGCTTTGGTATGGATGGATTCCTTTAATACACCTTTTTTTTATTTCGATTTTATTAATGTAATAAAAATAGTAATACTAATAATAATTAATCCCATTTTACATGACATATGTGATTTAACATGCTTTCTAGGGATAAACATAGTCACGAAACAATCTGTGTAACTATAAATATTAGAAAACTAATTGTAAATTGAAGTTCTATTATTTATAAAATAATGTTAATCTTGAATTTTTACTTCTTGTGGTAAAATATAATCAAAAGAATTTTTTTTGTTCTGCTGGGTGACTTTTATTTAATCCTAGCAGCCGGAGATGGATTCTATGGGATCTAGAACCCTCTACGGGCTCACCCAGCCTCTTTAAAGAAAATCTTTGTCCAAGAAACAGTACTGTCTCTACCATGTATTGAACCCTAGATCATTCATGGGTTGTAGTGGTACCTTTTTCACATATCACAACTTTTACTAACCACAATGCCATAATTATTTATTTAATTATTCTTTCACTTCGTTGTTTAATTATAAACTGTCACTACCTTCCGGTATCCAAATAACGTGATTATAATAAACAAATATATCTATATAGTTTTTAATTGTTATAAAAATCGCATAAAATATTTGAAGGTATACTCATAAGCGTCTTGTCCTTAAAATTTATTACAATTTTTTTTAAACAAAAATATTTGTTTAAGAAATCATACAAATGCCATTTGGCACGATATTGTATAGTAATATATAACTAGATATTATAAACTAGAGTCACACATGCTTATGAGGTTTTTTGCCACAATCCATTCCCTCAAACAGGAATATACTATATATATTTATTTTCCTGGATTCTTTAATCTACCAACTGATATGTAACAAATCTATTACCATTGATTCTCTTCGTTTAATTTTTTATTTTACATTTATTTCAAGTTTTTAAATTTTGTACTTTATTATTATTTAATTAATTCACCATTTAAACTCCGAATGATATTTTAAAAAAACTATTGAATTATATTTATTTATTTTTATAATATAATGTAATACTAAGCGTCTAGAAATATAATAAAATATAAATAAATAATTTAGCATAGTAATTTTTTTTTTTACCTGCAAATATAAACTAAAAAATTACAAAATAGCTTTCTGAAGTATTTAAAGACGATTTTTTTTTTCAAATTAAACTTATAAGAATAATACAATTTTCTTATAAGTTTAATTTATCCTCCCACTAAATAACGTGAGGAAGATCAATGTAGAGAACACTGAGTTCCTATGCTTAAGGTCTCGTGTACAAATTCGGAAGATAAATCATTCAATATGTTAACTGCCGTATATGGACCCTCCTGGGCAACCAAAATAGGGGGAATCCGGCGGTTAAGCATGATTTTGGGCAAATCACCTCCCTGCACAACCGTTCTCCAAGGAACAATACAACCTCTACCACGTATCGTACCTAAGTCCCTTCAAAGATTGTAGTGGTAGAGCTTTATATATTAGGGTTTTTTTTTTTATTATTAAATAAATTGCTACTACTATATCAGAACGAAATGAGTTTTAAGAACAATCTGAGGACATAATGGAAAAATACCAGAGATGGAAGGATTTATCTGAAGACAATGGTAGAGTATTCTAGAGCCGCTAGTGAAACCAGTCGTTTCATCAGAGCGGTCGCCCGAGGCTTCTAGTTCTTTTGTGTCCTCTCTCTTGTAGTCCTTATTGACTTTCTGCTATTTGCTTCCCTTTCAAGTCTATTCTGTCGTTTTATCCATTCTCCTTTCACTGAAGAAATAATAATAGCCGTATTATTCAGCTGAAATAGCTCAGCTCAACTTTTTATTCAAAATAAACCACTAGTTCCAAGTCTAAAGCGAATTGGGAGAGGTGCGGCTCAGTGGTGGAGTTCCAACCGGTTAATATCACCCGGGAGTGACCATACTATAAAGATGGATGGTTTGGAATCTGGAGAACCCCTCCTAGGGCTCACCCAGCTTCTATAAAGTTTACATAAAAATTAACAGGGAAAACCTGTCGGTTGAACGCGATCTCTTGGACAAATCAATCTCCTACCTCAACGTAACGTTGTCCTTGAAACAATACAGTCTCTTTCACGTACAGAAATAAATTGGTTAATTATTAACGATAATTAACTTTCTTGATTGTAATAGGAGATTATCGAAACAGTTGTTCATTTAAATTTTACACCCTAACATTTAAATAATTTGGTTTTCGCCAACTTAGTTTTAGGGCTTATAAAGATATATAGGGTAATTAAAAGGTCTAGAGGATAATCTCTGTTTCTTAAAAAATATATTATTGTTAACGTAATCATTGCATAGTGAAATAAAATATAAATATATTATATATTATATTTATTTAGTATTTTGAAAAAAATAAAATTAATATTAATAATAATAAAAATATGTGAATTTGGCGCCAAATAATTCTGTGAGAAAAATACAAATATATAATAAATTGAAAATTCCACTTTTTCACATTGTTTGCTAATTTAGTCATAGAATTCTTAATGGGCACAAAAGTACAGATTCGGAACTGATCTAAAACTATAAGAAATGATGTTTTAAAGACAAATATGGTTTATGGTTTTTATTTGAAAATCAATCCGTGGATTTACTTTCAATAAAATGTATTCATTATTTGCATCTTTGTAAGATTCGGACCATTGTTATGACATCGTTAATGAATAGGTAAAACCATTGAAATAAAATTAATGTAAAAAAAGTTTATAAACTATAAACATAATTAAAATTGAGCAATGATGGAAAACAATAAAAAAAAAAATTATATATAACAGAATATCTTAATTTATTTAGTCACCACATCATTTTATCTTTTTTATATTACACTGGAAAACATTAATTTTTAGGTTACGAATAAATTTATCTCCTATGAAAATCTAAATTTCTTTAGTAGAAATTATTTATAAAGCAACGAACTAAATTCATTGATCATTACACCATGAAGGGAAGACTTGCTTTGATAAATCATTGTCATCAAGTAAATGAATTTTCGGGCGCCATAGAGAAAAGTAGGTCATGTCATTTTATATAGTCATATTATGTAGTCCTAAACAATATTTATATATTTAATTATCTTGAAATTAAATATATTAAGTGGGTTATTGGAAAATAAATTATAATAACCATACAGTTTTACGGTCATTCAAAATGAAAGTTTCCATATCAGTTAGTAACCCTGTTTTATGAGGTCGTAAAATAGTAATTTTGTTTAATATATCACTTCATTATAAAATTTATAAAATGTAATAATCGTTATTTATATAAGTTTTTATGCGTCGTTTAGGTTTCAAATAAGTAGTTACTTAGTATGCGAGAATATATTTTGTCCTTCATCCGAACCATTTTCTCCTCCATTTATTTTATATTATATCGAATGATATAAAATAACTGTAATTTCTTCGTAGTTGTCTACTTTAAGGATTGCGTTGTTAAATACGTAGGATGCAGAGTTACTGCTCTCTTCGAGACCATCCGTTGCAGATAAATTATTGTTAAACGCCGTAGGATCTGTGGACCTTCTTGGTGTTCACTCAGTTTCTACAATGTGGTTACTCTTAATTAATGCGAAGGCATAACGATTGCACGTGATTTCGACCTAATCACTTTCCTGCACAACCGTTAGTTTATCTTCTCTTGGGAAAAAATATCGCCAATCATGGAATTTACTGCCCAAGATACTTTAACAAAGTATATTTCATGTAGTACGATTTAATTCGTACGTCTAAAATTTGTAATAGATCAATTTTATATATTCTTTATTTCCCTCAGCCAAATCACCTTCTTGCACAACTGTTTAGATAGAAACAATACAGTTCCCGATATCTAATGAACCCATGACCCTTCGTGATTCGTAGAGATGCAATTTTACTGCCCAATGTCATTATCATGGCACCTCTGTTTAGGAGTTTTGACGTAACAAAATATATCACCAACGTTTATATTAAAATAATATTAACAGGTAATTATCCTTTTTACTATACCTTAAGTCCGATTTGTCTTTGATAATATCTGACATTTTCTGAAATAAGTCCTTCTGTCTGTATCTTTCTCGAAAGATAAATTCAATTAAATAGGATTGTAAATAATTTCTTTTGGCTCTTCTGCCTTTCTTATTTCCTCTCTGGGCACATCCCTCATTCTTTCAATAGTTTGCGTATCCTTGCGGTTTTCAGGATAGATGTCATTTCCTAACACCAGAAATAAATAAGTCGTATGCCTTCTTCCGAGGCAAAATCTCTTTTTATCGTAAAAATGAAACTGCTTCAATCTCTGTTTTCGGAAGATCCTACATTTGCAGCATATTTTATTAATTAAAGAAAAAATAGCGGAAAACATATTATTCGTTATCAGTAGTGGCGCTTCTATAAGAGGAAATCACCGGTTATTTTCTTTCTGTTTAATTTTAAATTGTAGTTAAATATTTGAAATTTCGCGGGGGAGGAATGGAGAAGAATTATTTTTATTAACAATTCACCTAACAAATTTTCAGATTACCTTAGGTTATGAATGGCACCGGTTCAATGATTCAAAAAGCCGCCGAAAACACTATCTCCTGCCCCCTAATAGCCCATGTATTGTTAACGTACCTCCGGGAGATCTTGAGGAGGTGAAGAAAGAAATCAGAGCTTGGTAAATATTAAGGAAGTGGTGAGAAGGGAGTTGAGAGACTCCTCAATAATGTAGCTCTCCCGTGACCACTACGAGGTGCTACAGCAAGCTGCTGATCCCTGCGTCCATGGCAACCTAGCGATCTGCTCCGGGCGAGCAATGCAACAATACCTTCCGGATTAGGCAGGGTGTGCATTGTATTCTGTGCAACTGAATTGAATGAAAACTACAGCCGTCTATTTTAGTTATGGAGAATTCGAGTAAGCGCAATTCTCAACACTTTTTCAAGTTTGGGGCGACCTGTAGCAGTGGTAAGTGATTTTTTAAATGGGGGTAAAAAAATCCTTGAAGATGCCGTCTTTCGGAAGGGACGTAGATAGGATGTCCCAAGCCTGTTCGAAGTCAAGTACGCGTTAAAAATCCTTATCCTAATTAAACCTATGATTTATTTGTCATGATGAATTATATATTATGAATCAAAAATAATTTTTCAAAGGTATTGATTATTAATAATATCAAGGTATTAATGGACGACGAAGGAGCGGAGGAGCTTAGTGGTACACCACCAGCCTCTATAAAATATTATAAAAATAGGGTACCCAAAATAAGAGGGGAAAATCGGGGGATTGAGCGTGACCTAGGACAAGTCACCTCCTTGCAGAACCGTTGTCCATGAAACAGTACAGTCTCTACCATATACTGAACCCCAGACTTGTACTGTTTTGTGTTGTGTTGTAGTGGTACTGTTTTTTTTTCTTGTCTTTTTTTCTTATTAATGGACGATTCATCCTTTTTGAGGCACAATGGTGTAGTGGTTAGCCATACCTTCTTTGCCCATGTTTCGCCGTTTTGAAGGGAATTACAAATCCTTGGTTGGAAGGAGGTGGCTTAAAATGGAGTTCCAATCCTGTGCACTGTCAGGCACTCGTTAAAGACCCAATTAAACCAGGATAGGAAAAATCCAACATCGTCCGATTCACCATTGCAGCATAAAGAGATGTTAAATGAATCAACATTAACTTTTTTGAATGCAGGACGGATTTCTAGAATCGAAAACATACGGTTGAGTGATAGAAATAGTATTTGAAAGCAGTCTTAACCATTTATCGGGTTTTACGGAAAATAATGATGGATTTTATGTCTTCTTTAAAATTAAAATAAAAACTGTACCATTACAACCCATTAAGGGCCTGGGGCTCAGTACATGGTTGTACTGTTTCTTAGACAACGGTTGTACAGGAAGGTGATTTGTCATAGATCACGCTCAACCGCAATAATTCCCCCCCCCCTTATTTTTTTTTTATCCACTTTATAGAGGATGGGTGAAACCCAAGGATCACTTAGGATCCATCTCCGGTCGCTAATAGATAAAATGAAAGTCTTCCAGCGAGCGGGATTTGAACCCAGGACCCAGGACCCAGGCACGGCAACTCAGTGCTCTACAACTGAGCCACTAAGCTTGTATTTTATTTTATCTTCCGAATTGTTTGGTAGAAGATTGTTGACCGATATTGGTGGAGTCTAAAAAATCAATTTGTTCTAGAGTAGGCATTATCTATCACATTTGGCATTAATTTGCACATAAATATATTTTAAAACATGAGAACCGGGCTAAATCCAAGAGAAACAATTTGGCGAAGTTTCATGTTGGGTAAAATTGATTGACCAAACATGTGAAAAATATGAAAAAGTAAATTTTTGAAATTTCATTGTAGGGGATAACTATTGTGAAATGGGCCTTTCCCAAAGACTAAAGATATAAAAATAAAAATAAATAAATAATAATGTTGTAAATTTCATTGAATAAAATTAAAAAAAAAAAATTATTCTGTCAACTAACGTCAATATAACCTGTTGAATCTAGGAGGTTGTGCGTTATCTCAGCTAAATCGCATCCTGACACATCCTGTGGTTTACAAACAATAATGTCTCTTACATGTACTGAACCTCTTGATGTGTTTGCTGTAGTAATGCAGTTTTTTTCTTTTGAGGCGTTCATCCTTTAACGTTAACGTATTTTGAAATCAATCTAGAACTATATTATAAATGGTATACCATCGCTCTGTAAATTTTAAACAAATAATTAAAAGTTATTTATTTAATGCCAACGTTTCGGCATTAGTTTTAACTATAAAGGGGCCAACTAGACTTTTCACCTCTCTCTATTGTTTTTAAGAGATTAATTTCTTTAGCCAAATCCTCATTATTTCTCTATATCAGAAGATTTTTAAGTGGATATTTTAGAAGCGTGTGAATACAAGAGAATATTGTCGTATTTCGACACAGCTGAAGAATTATATAGAAGAAAGGAACCATAGAAAGTGGGATCGTGGAAAAAGGGTTATGAAAGAGAACTGTATGGTACGTGCTCCGTAGAGAGGAGATAAACGTGGTTGACCCTCAGCTGGAAGAAAGGCGGGAATGGCGAAGAGCGAGAAAAGGATGAGTGTGGAGTGCCCTTAACCCACTTCCCTTTCACCACAACTTCTCCTTAAACTATTCTCCCTATCTCCTATTTCCTCTAAAGAGATGTATCTCTATTATGTACCAGGCACGAGTCTAATTAGCTCTTCTAGTTAATAGAAACTATGTACTGAAATACTAATTATGTTTATGTCGATTGCATCCCTATTCAGATGCAGTTAAGTATCATTAGGTTCCTAGCAGATAAATACTCATATACAGTCGTTTATTAACTGGATCATCATACATGTATAATAATAATTTAACGGTTTTGATAATCAGCGGGGTAGCTAAATTAGTAGAGCACTGAGTTAGTATGCCGAAGGTTTCGGGTTAAAATTAGGCTGATGCAGACACATTCAATCCGTTAACAGCCGTTTTTGAACCCTGCGGGATCTGATTTTCTGGGGCACACTCAGTCTTTATGAAGTGGGTCCCTTTATTAGGCGGAAAAACTAACGGTAGAGTAATTGAACCAAAATAAGAAAGACGCTGATGACCATGGATGTTGGGCGTCTACAAACAATAAAACCTAACCTAACCTAACCTATGTACACTAGGAGGTTTATTTGAATTAGCCCGAAGTTCGTCCCATCTCAAAATTGATTTCGGTATCAGCTCAGCAGATTGTCGCTTCTAGTTACGTCACTTTTAATCTTGAAAACAAAATAATCGTGATTCAGACATACGAAATCTATACGTTTCAAAAAACATTTCGAAGTATGTATGATGGTATAACCTAAACAGTATGTGTAAGTCGGTTCTTTAATCGATGTACAATCAGTAGTAAAATTAGTTTTATTTTGATAATATTATTAAAAAGGAAACGAACAATAACTTAAATAAAGACATAAAATATTAGTAGTTAAACTCCAATTTTAAGTACAATCCATGTAGGGTTTTGGATTCGATACATGGTAGAGACGGTACTGTTTTAAGGCTATGGCAGAGAGGTGATTAATCCGGGATCAGGTTGAACTGTCAGGCTTTCCTCCAATTTTAGGTACCCACTTCAGAAAGGCTGGGTGAGGATCTGAAGATCTCACGATATCGATCTATGAGTACTAACAGAATAAATAATTTATTTTCCGCAGCCGGATTCGTACCCTGGCCCTTCAGCATAGCAACTCACACATTCTACACGCTGCTCTACCACACTACTTTTATCAAAGCTACATCAAAGAAAATTTTGTTCTAAAAATATACAATTATTAACATATCTTCTCACATTGTGCTATAGAAAGTAATCCATTTCTTTGCAATCTCTTTGATGCCCGGCTATTACTAAACCTCCGTGCTTGAGGAGATAGCGTATCATGGGACTCTTAACTTGATGAAATCCTCCTCCAGTCGTGTCTATCTCTATTTCGTCGAAACAGCTTTATCACTCATATGATACGAAATATTGACAGTTTTCATGATAATAAAGGTTTTCATTAATCATTTGAGAATTAATTAAATTTATCTGTTAGTAACCTAGTGCTCTCATAAAGAGAGTTTAGTGAGTAAAATTCGTGTCGCAATCCAAATCTATTTAGTGGGGACAATAACCGAAAGAAAAAAACTGTCGATTTTGTGTGACTTCGTTCAATTTAACTCCCTGCACAACTGTTTTCTTTAAATAGGTACAGTCTCCACTATGTACCCTTCATGGGCTACAGCGGTATTTTTGATTCCTTTTTTATAATAATATCTTGCTGATCTGATATTCATAAGAAAGTTTCCCTTCCCGTGTTAGGTAGGTGTTTCCTTTTATCATTCGAAGTATCAATTTAAGATTGTTATGATCGTAATACACATTTTTAATCGAGAAGAAAAAGGCTACACCTCCTTAATTAAATGTGGTCATTAAACGAGGGTGTTATAAGCACTTTTCTAACATGTTAAGTATTACATTTTTCCTGCAACCATTATACTTAATTATGAAATTAAAGGTAAAACTTTAGATTTGTTAAAACTACACTAGTGCTAGTGGGTAAGTAATGCTATTGCAAGATCTCCAGATTTCTGATGTGAGAAGGTTCTAATACATTTAAGGTTATATTAAATATTTCTATAAAATCGCTTCAAAATAAATAAAATCTATCTTGAATTAAATATAAAATATTTAATTCAACCGTTCATTCGGTTCATTCTCTTTTCAGCCCTGAAGAAGTCAGCAGCATTTCTGGCGAAACGTTGGCGAAAAAGTTTAGCGACACGGTCTAAACCAGAAGATTCCACTGAAGTATTTTGTATAAATATAAAATAGTTCTAAAATTATTTATATCAACATTTTTGGAATATAAAATTAATAATATTATAATACCGCCATTTAACATTTAAAATAACAGACTGCTGATTGTCAAATCCGATCTAGGTGGCTGTTACTTTCCCTCACTAGTGGGGGAAAGTGGGACTTTCCAGACCGGTTTTAGTCGAGTAATGGATAGCATTACTCATTGGTTGCAGGAAAAAAGTTTTTTCTATTGTTTTCGTTAATGAACCTTAGCACTTGCGCTAGAAAAAAAATGTACACTCCCTCTCCAAAACAGGAACTGTAATACTTGAAATTAAGTTATCGAATTAGAAAAAGATCCACCCATCAGATGTTCTCGTATTTTCTTAAAGTTTACTATCTGAAAATCGACATTGACCTACATCATCGAGAAATATAGGGGTATAATTCGGTTATTTTTACAGATTTAGGAAGAACGTAAAATTATATGAATCAATATGCCAGTACACTAATAAAAACTGTTTTCGATAATGAACCATTGCATTCGAAGAAGTAAACAATGTACACTACAGTAGGATTCTAAAAGTATTTCGATACTTGAAATAAAGTTATAGAATTAAAGGTAGATGCCTTTAGGTAGATATAATGCCACATTTTAAACGAGAAAGAATGTTAAGTGTATTGGAATCAGTACAGAACAGCTTTTGGTTTATTGTCGCGGTTAATGAACCATTATAATCGACAGCTAGCTGCCATGATCAAGTAGCAGTTCGTTCCCTTCCTCCGGGATTCCATGTTTTCCACCCAACTCCTATTACGGAACCCATGTACTTGCGGACTTGTAACAACCGAGATCGCATTACACTCTACGCTTCTACTCTTCACTTCCTATTCCCATGGGCCGTTTCCTTAAAAGGGGATTTGTGTCCTTGCTAGTTAAGGAAAAAAGAGTCGACTCCTTCGAGGGTCACCGACATTGTCCTAGTAAAAGGAAAAAAGAACACGACCAACGTTTTACCGCTTGAGGTACTCAGTCCGCTCAGTATTGGGGAGTACATTGTCCAAGTAATGGTCCAAGGTGGTTTTTTTCACAAATAAGATTGAAGAGAGGTATTTGATGGAGTATTTTTATTATTATTCGTATTATCTCAAATATTTAAAGCCACATGTAGCTGAGTTCCTCAATCCTGAGCTCTTCAAATACCTTATCATTACTGTTACTTACAAATAAGGTTAATTTATTCTACAAAAGTAAACCTCAGTAAACTCAAAACCATTTAATAGGTTGTATTTAACATTATTTAAATGAGTCATCTTTGGTGTAGTGGTTAGCATAACGACCTTCTAAGATCGAGGGTCTGTCCTTTGAAGGGGACGTAAAATGACGTTTCGAACTTGTGGGTAATCAGTTACTCGTTAAAGACCCTCGTCTTAATAATACTGGATAGAAAAGATTTAGGACTACCAATGTAGTATCGTCCGATTAATCATAGTACCATAAAATGGCGATAAAGGAAAAAACAAGCAATTCTAATATTATATATGACCTGCAAGCTCAAACTTTTATTTATTTTAGATGTAGAACTCTTAGCTAATTTATTTGTCAGACAAAAAAGTTTAGGTATGTTATTTCAGCATAATATGGATATGGATATAAATATGGAGACTATCTATCATTATTAAATATTAGTTTGGCATATTCCTACTACAATTGAGAGATTAATCAATTCTCAAACAGTATCTGATAATCTCGAATTAACTAACATTACCAAGATGGCGCGTCGAAGTTATAGCCTTAATCGGGAGATCACGTCATGGTCCAAGGGCCTTAGAAGTGGCCTATGACACGAGCTGAATGAGTCAAAGAAATATTATAATAAATATTATTGTATATAGTATAATAAATACTTATTTCGGAAATAATATAAAAGCCGTTTATATGAAGTATAAAATAAAAACAACCTGTACAGCTATATGATTAATGTGTCAGTACATACTAGGAACAGTATTGTTTCTTGGAGGACGGTTGTGCAGAGAGGTGATTCCTTGATGGTTGCCTGAGATCACGCTCAACCACCAGGTTTATCTCACAACTAAGGATACCGACTTTTTTTAAAATGGGTGTGCCCCTCAAGGGCCTTCAGATTCGAAAGGGTCTATTCGTGGCTGTTTACATTTATCTTCCACAGCTGGCTTTGTACACTGGGCCTCAAGTACTTCAACCCGGCGCTCGATACATTAAGCTACTCTGCACCCACATATGATAATTTCCTTGAATAAATACCTTTAACGTATAATCCACATGCCTTCATTATTATCTTATATTAATGATTTTTTTTTTTTTAATGAATTTCTCAACCTTATGTGTCTTATATTTTTTAGAAAAAACAATTGGATAAAAATTATATCCTCAATAAACAATTATTATAAATTAGAAACATGTATGATTATTTATGTAGGAATTTTCTCTAAAAATAATTATTGTTAAAAAAAAATTAAAAATCAATATTGGTAAAAGAATAAATGCTAATACAACTTTTTTTAAGTTTATGAATAGAAGATGGCCTCGTGATCTTTTAAGTTAAATTTATTATTAGAGCACTAGCACTGGGTAGTTTCTCTGCTTTCCTTTATTCTTATCATGTATCATTAATATATTTACATTTGTATTATTATAATACTGTCGTAATTTTCAATAAATAATTAAAGAAAAAAAAGGTAAGAGTAATGAATCAATCCAAGGGGCCTAAATAAGCTTAAATACTTTGAGAGAGGATTTAGAAGAAGACTGGATAGGTCAGTAGATTTGTACGGTTCAGTTTCTCAAAGTTTAGTAAACTTCTCAATACCAACTGTCCGTTCCCTTCTAACATCTCCTTCCGACTGTTTCTTCATTTAATAGGCTCAGGAATTAGTTTAAATTAGAGGGGGAAGTATCTTGACTGTGTTGATATGATGGTGGTATTTTTTTCTCTTTATATTTATATCCATACCTGTAAAGTTAAAATAATTGGCAGTTAGCAGATTGGCCATCAGAAATGACATGATAAAAAAAATGACATGAGAGGCATGAAGAAGAACAGTAGCCAGCGGTAGCTCTCCCATGGCTTGAATTAATATTCTTATGATAAAAGATCCCTCGTCCTTTTCACGTTCTTTTTAGTCTCCTCCTAGTGTTCTCAGGCATGAGAGTCGTGGCCATTTGTTCTATCAATGGGTTTAGCTGCTCGTGTAGTCTTAGAATCTTTCGTAGTACGTTCGTATGTGTTCGTCAACCGTTGATATTTTTATGTCAGTATGCAGAGTTTTGTTATTGACATGTCATGGTGCTTTTGGGTTTAAGTATTTTCGATTGAATAGTTGGTAGTATTATTGATATATATTTTATTATACGCCTTACAAACCTTAAATCAGACCACACTAAGCATTCCTGACTACTTGTTCTTCCTCTTTCATTGCTTCACTAAATCCTCTTCCTTACTTCGGTGATGTTTCCAGTTCAATTCCGACTTGTGTCTTCCAAGGTATATCTTGAGCCTTTGTATGTACCTAAGTATTCTGTTGGTAAGCCTCTTCTAAGTGAGTCTCCGAATGTCACCGTAAAATTGTAGTTGCTTCTTTCTCATGTCTGCTGTGAAGTAGGGCAACGAGGCTGGTATGTCCAGAGACTCCAGAGTGAATTGTGATTATTTTTCTAATTATTATGTATATTGGTATTTATTGTTATTATTTCATTTAATTTTGAATCACCAAGTCTAGAAAATATTTGCAGGATTTTTGTTAAGTGATAGTGTGATGCATCAGTAAGCATTTCGTCATCAATTAGGCATGATTATGACAACAATGCAGTCTCGAAACTTCGCTAAAAGATGGCCTAACCAGTATTAAATGAATATCAAGAACTCAAGAAAAGTGAAACATATGAGATTTCTTTAATACAAGATAAAAACATTATCTGGCAACCTGCTATGCCCAATACACGGTTTCGTAGCCCAGGAGGTGGTTCTAAGATCTTTTAAAAATGAGTCCTTCGGAAAGGGCTTAAAACGGGGGTCTCGAGCCTTTACGATGCCAGGTACTCGTTAAACATCCCTTTACTGATTAAATCTGGATTGACAAGTTTTAGGGCTCCCACTGTAACATCTTCTGATTAGCCATAGCAGCAGAAAGGAACAAAAGGAACATACAAACAATTATTGTTATCTGTAACATAATCTTCATAGCCATGGCGAAGTATTTAGATTATTTTTTACTTTTTACTTTCATGAGATGAACCCCAATTCAAACGACATAATAATATTTCTTCTTCAAATGTCCTAATGAATCAAGAGGTCGAGGTATAAGAGTTACACCACTCTCGAAATTTTGAAATTAATTTCTTTTGAATTTTCCTCATGAAAGGATTAGCTAAGAGATTTTTTACTTCGAAGCGAGAGACGACGAGGCAAAGGAAAGAAACTAAAAGGAAAGAAGGAACTGTAAAGAAAAACAAATAAGAAAAAGAAATGGAAAAGAAAATTTTCACCTGAGAGTAGCACTCATTCATTAAGGGACACTAATTAGAGAATATAATAACAACCAAAGAAACTTACCCTCGAATCCGGTTTCGAATTTGTTTAAATAATTAACTTCATCTCTGGTAAATTGAAGTCTACTTCGACAATTAATTTTGGCAAATAATAAACAAAAATTTTAAGAACGCTTTTATCAATTTTCATGAAACAACTTTATTAAATTTATTTTGAAAATAAGTAATCTCCCTTAATGTATGTTAGGTTTCATATGAATATTTTCACGGGAAAATATGTTATTTGATTTTTTTTTTTTTTTTTAGTTTAAAATTTTAATACTGTATCATGGTGTCAAAATTGGAGGATTAAAATAAATCCTAACAAATCCCATCAAATTACCTTCACCCTTCGTCGTAAACCTACGAATTCCTGTCCTACTGTATCGTTTAATAATACACCACTGAACCCTGTCGAACAGATACGTTACCTAGGACTCCATCTGGATAAACGTCTCACTTGGAATCCTCATACAAGACTGAAAAGACAAGAAACTGCTCGACGTTTTCGCCTACTTCAACACTTACTGGACAAACGCTCTAAGCTACCAATTAATTACAAAAGACTTATTTACATGACAGTCATCAGACCTATTTGGGCATACGGAGTTGAGCTTTGGGGCTCTACTAAACCATCCAATTCATCTCGTATCCAATCCTTGCAATCTAAAATCCTTCGTAAAATCCTCAATGCTCCTTATTATGTCACAAACAAACTCATCCATCATGATCTTAATATCCCATATGTTACTGATTTGGCCCAAACTAGATACCTATCCTTCCATAACAAGCTCCATACGCACTTGAATCCGCTAGTCTCTCAGCTTGCTTCCCATACTATTCCTGATAACCCTCCGAGGCGCCTGAAAAGAAGATGGCCTCGAGATCATCTACTATAGAACTTTATTGGAGTGCTATCGATGGGTAGTTTCTCCACAAGTGTTTTCATGTCATATTCTACATTTTTGCACATTTACTTGATATAATACCATTATAGTTGTAAATATCATTGAATTAAATAAAAAAAAAAAAAAATACTGTATCACATTAATTTTATTATTCATTTTTTTAATTGCTAATTAATTTTTTGAAAATAATTTATTCAATCATTGCACTAATACAACAAGGAAATAGAACGATTGTTACATATTAGCATGAAAAACAGAAGAGAAACTACCCAGTGGTAGTACTCAAATAACAAGTTCAACTTAGACGGCCACGAGGCCATCTTCTTATTAATTTGAATATAAACACACATACGTTTCCCTCTATTAGATAAAACGTATTTAGCTATGTAATATCTTTTTAGCTTTACAGCAATCTTTCGTCTGTCCACTATTGGTTGCCCTGGAGATGGGCTACACTTTAGGCCGAAACGTTGGCACATTAAAATAAGTATTGTTTATTTTGTGTTATCATTGACTGCCCCCCCCCCTGACAAATTCAATCCATTATTAGAATTATCCAGATAACCCTTTTCCACTCAAACATTAAAAACTTTTTACTATAAATAAATGAAAGTTTAAAGTGGCATAAATTCTATCCTGCATTTTTAAAAATGTATTCATTAAAATTTACATCTCTTTTATAATAATACAAGTAAATATAATGAATGATAAATAACGAGATAATGGTTAACAGGTATACGAGTAACAAATTCAATTTTAAATCATATTTTCTCTGTTCTTAATAATTCTCTGGAAAAGTACCTTGATATTATGTGTGTATATGTAACACGCGCATATACATAATAGTCGTGACTCCCAACGGGTCCTCTGAGTTAGACCAAAGGATGATTTACGAGTGTAGAACTGACCATCTGCAGTCCCCTCAATGAGATAGCAACAAATTTATGTACTGTATCACCCGTTGGAATCCACATTCATCTTCATTTGCATGTTTTCCCTGTCGAGGATTGTTGATCACCAATGAAATAATTATCTACCTCGTGATTATCAAACTTCTTCATTAATTGCTCGATGAAGTCCTAACAATCAGTATTTTAGTGCTCGCAATACGGAAGAAATATTACCAAGTATAAATTTAACAAAGTAGTTAGAATTAATTTACTTATTTAATTATTTTGTTTGTGTATGCTGAGCGTGATCTCGGACAAATAACCTCTCTGCACATCCGTTGTCCTAGGAACAGTACAGTATATATCAATTACTGAATATTCATGGACTGCAGTGGTTCAGTCTGTTTAACAGAAAGGGCGGAGTATTTGGTGAGATATAGGAGGGAATAAATTCAAAGGGTCAAGAAGTTTAATCACTTAGGTTCTACGATAATTAGAAATAAAGGAAACCCAAGAGAAAAAGAAGACGCAAGAAATTCTTGTTACTTTTTGTTCTTGACATTACTAAGCTGGTGCCTTTTGTTCTGAAATTTAATATCTATAATTTACAAAAATATCTTCCTTCAAACTATTTATGGATATTACGTTGAAGGATGAACAACGTCTTAGGGTATTCGAGAATAAGGTGATGCCTAGGATATTTGGACCAAAAGAGGATAAAACCACTGAAGGATTCAAGAGATCGGGCAGGTTGTGATAGACTGTTTAAGTTGTTGGGGTTAGTAAGGAACGAATTCCTAAGTTAATAATCTTTGTGCAGACTGGTAAACGTCAGAGTGGTAGACCAAAGCGTAGGTTGTAGGATATCGTTAAGAGTAATCTAGCGGATTTTGTTTTGGGTAGTGATCCGTAAATAAAAGTTTGTAAGCGGTGATTGTGATATCGGCATCGAGCCTTCGGGTTCACTCAGCCTTATTATTATTACTAATTATTTATTTAATCATTATTCATTAAATAAAGTGTCACCTATAACAAAGACTTGAACAGCTTAGCACTTATTATTATCATGTCTATATTTTATGCCTAGTGCATTAACATTCCTGACTTTAATGGATGCTTCGATATAGTGTGGTTCAAGGGGTGCTTTAGAACTTACATCAAATGTTACTTACAGTGATTGAATCCGAAATGCATAATAATTTCATTTTGACGATGTAAACCCCAGCGAAGAGGGAATAATATTAATCTCTATAATGCAAGCTTTCATGTTGTGAGGAGCTTACACGGAACTGCATCTTTGTGGTGTTTGCACTTCATCCAGAGTCCATTTACGTGATTGTGAAAATTTACTTTAATACTAGCTTGTATCGAAAAACGATGTTTTAGTTTAAATAACTTGATGTATATTTATTAAATCAAACTATATTATTAATTACTTTAGTTATACATTTGCTCAAAAACGGATCGCCTCAGATACTTGTATACTTCTAATTTATAATGATTAAAAATATATATAAAGAGGTGTTTGTTTACAGATGCATTGTTACGATATATAAAAACTCATATGATTATAATCTTATCAAGTTGTGAAACGGAAAATTTCGAATTTAATTTATTTATTTTTTAATTATGCTGAGTTCCTAGGCTGAAAGATCTAAGTTCAAATCCGGAAGTGGTAGACAAATTATTTAATCTTTTAACAGTCACGAATGGACTCAATGATATGACCAGACCTTCCGGGTGCTCACTCAGCATCATAAAAGTGGGTACCCTTAATTCGAATTCCCACTTAATTACATCTCTGTACAACCGGTGTCCTATAACCAGTACAGTCTCTACCACGAACTGAACCCAAGAACCTTCATCTAATATATGTTATTTGATACTAATGAATAATTCTATTTTTAAATTGTCGTTTTTATTTTATTTTTTAAATTATTAAAAAAATATGTTCTAATAAAATATGGTACCATGGTATTGTAAATAGTTACAGTTGGTTTCGATCCCGGCTGTGGCAAGTGGTTTGTTTGTTTTTGTTATATTCGCTATATCAGCTTATTGGATGTGGGGTAACTCTATGGTAGATCACCGGTTTAAAACCAATAAATTACTGTTTAATTATTTAATCCGTTTAGATTTAAATATGGAAAGTGGGATTTTCTTATTCGGAAAAAAAAACCTGATGATTGATTGTGATCTCGGACGTCATCACCATGAATAACCGTTGTACAATCTCTAATGTGAACTAACACCAAAACCCTTCGATGGCTGCAGCCGTACAAGATATCAGATGGGTTACCTCATGAGACATATATGCCCTAATATTTCTAGATCTGGTTTTTCATTGAGTCTGGTTGTGAAAAACCTGATAGTTAAGCTTAGATGCTGAACATGCTGAACCTACTCCATATTTACTTGTCGGTCAAACTTAAAATACTCCCCAAATTTTTGGCCCATTAGATCGTTAAAAAAATTTATGATTTTTTTCCTAAGATTCTTTGTTTCTTTTTTATTATTGTAAATATCCTCATACAAGACTGAAAAGACAAGAAACCGCTCGACGTTTCAGGCTACTTCAACACTTACTAGACAAACGCTCTAAGCTCCCAATTAACTACAAAAGACTCATATACATGACCATTATACGACCTATTTGGAGTTACGGAGTAGAGCTTTGGGGCTCCATTAAGCCATCGAATTCCTATCGTATCCAATCCCTACAATCCAAAATCCTTCGTAAAATCCTCAACGCTCCTTATTTTGTTAAGAATAAAGTTATCCATAACGACCTTAATGTCCCATTTGTTGCTGATTTGGCCCGAACTCGCAATCTATCCTTTCATAACAAACTTCATTCCCACTCAAACCCTCTAGTTTCTAACCTAGCTTCCTCTTCCATTCCCCATAATCCTCCGAGGCGTCTGAAAAGAAGATGGCCACGTGACCTTCTTAGTTGAACATGCGATTTGAGTACTACCAGTTGGTAGTTTCTCTACTTGTCATTATATCATGTCATTATGTATCACTCAGCCTATTTACTTGTTATATTATTGTAATATAATTGTAAATATCAATAAATAAATAATAATAAAAAAAATTATTGTAAATAATACTAAAATAAATATTTTATAATAGAAGTTGCAATGGATATAGGAACATAGACCCAACTTCGGCTCTGTGGTCATTAGGAAGCGCGCGCGTGTTGGTTCATAAAGGACGGGTATTTGATCCTCTCCACCATCTCCAAGGCTCTTCGTAAATATTTATCTTTAACATTGGCTTCGTTGTTGTGTCTTCAAAAAATGTAACTTCATGTCTCGACTAACTCAATAAAAAATATTATAAACATTTTAATGATATATAGAATATGGCATCAAGGGTCAAAAGCAGATTATTCCAAATTTCAAAAATTCACTTTTTTTCACATTTTCCCGTAGTTTAGTCTCTATGCTCTCGAAACTTCAGGTTCTGAACTGGAATAAATTATGAGAAATAAGCGGTAACTTGTGTTTGACGGAATTGCTCGACTAAACTACGAAGTAGGAAAAAGTCAATTTTGAAATTTCGGAATTATCCCCTTTTTTTACTGAAAGCCTTATAAAGAAGTTATATAGAACGACAGTAGCCATTAATATTATGTATGAATAATAAATTTTTATTTATTTAACGTTAATATCGCTAGCATCATCCAGTTATTAGCCATTATAACCATATGATATCAGCCAGGCTATGATATTCTACATTTTTGATGTCGATAATTATTTTGTATAATTTCTTTATTTCAAAAGGGACCGGAGTGGTAGTAAGTGACTCAGTGGTAGAGCGCTGAATCGCCATGCCGAAGGTACCCGGTTCAAATCCCGCTGCTGGCAAGACTTTTATTTAATCTGTTATCGGCCGGAGATATGGGATCTAGGCGCCATACCCTGGCTTTATAAATTGGGTACCCTAAATAGAGGGGAAACCTGGCGATTGAGCTTGATCTAGGACTAATCACCTCCCTGCACAAAACTTGTCCAAGAAACGGTACAGTCACAACCGCCTACAGATTCCATGACTTATTTACAACAAGTTATATTTATTTTTCACTGTGCTTTACAGTCATGGCACCTTACAATTCGTCTATTCCGGTACTTGAGTCGATAAAATGGAGGGAATAAACTATCTGAAACTGTTAAATTTGATTCAAAGGTTTTTTTATACTAGATACTAGATATTACTTATACGTATACTATATACTAGATACTAGATATATAGATTTATACTAGATACTTTTATTTTATACCAGATACTAGAGTCGATAAAATGGAGGGAGTAAACTATCTGAAACTGTTAAATTTGATTCAAAAGTTTTTTTATCACAAAACAATTTGTTTTTCAAGAGTTTTAATAGTCTTCGCTTGTTACTTAAATCTCTATTAAATACTCTTAACTTCCTCTATTGCCTGGCTTAGCCCCTTATTCACTACGAAAATAACATCATTAAGCTTCTCTAAGTATAAGAAACTCATTTCGGAGAAAATTATACTTAACCACTGATTTACCGGTGCTGTAGATATTATGATGTGGTAAGTTGATGTGATATTGTAAAATTGAACATGAGTAACACTAATGTAACTGTTTTATAACGTTTAAGCAGTCGCCATTCATAAGTGTAAGGACGCTTCTATATCGTAATCTGCCTTGCTTTGCCTTGTCATAAATCCTAAGCCCAAAGCTCGCTTGATAAATAGCCGAAGTGACAAAGGACAAAATCCCGGCTTGCGAGGAAAGTAAGATATTAGAGAGATCTCAATAAGGAACAATACAGTGGTCGAGTTAAAGCAGGCATAAAGCACGGGCTAAGTCTGCCCCAGGACTTGCCGCTACTTAGGAGAGGACTTGCTTGCTACAGGCCAACTCTTCCATTACAGACAAGACAGCACCCTAGCAGTCGCGTTATCAATTCATGGTCCATTCCTGCCATGTAACCGCCTAACTGCTACTTCCCTCCCGTTAGTAGGGGTCGTCAATTATCACGTTATTCCCTTACTAAGTTATTCACTAATTCCTGCGAAGTTATTTACAGATAGTGGGCTAGGAGGATCTTAAAGTTGTGGCTTTATGCATCCTAATGGCTTTTCCCTTTCATATTTGACTCTATGCTAGACATTTAAATCCGATGAATGCCTCTGTACCTTCGTCTCTGAATACATGTGAAGTCATAATTATGGCTGAAGAGGAATAACTATATTTCTTAAATAAAGGATGCTTTCCAAGCTGAGCACACCAACCTGTTGAATAATTTTTATTCATATAAACTTCCTCCTTTGAAGAAATATTCATGTAGCTTTAGAAAGTAAGATAAATACTTGTATAGAGTGCTGATTTGCTATGCTGAATGTCTGAGGTTCAAATCCGGCTGTGGAAGATCAATTGTTTAAGGATACTTCGATACAGTGTGGTTCAAGAGGTGCGTTAATACATCAAATACAAATACTACATTCAGTGATTGAACCCGAAATACACTATAATTTCATTTTGCGATGGAAGGGTATAGGTTATAGTCTAATGGGTGTTACTAAGCTCACTATACTTAGTAGGATATATTTTAATAATGGACACAATTAACATATGAGGAAATTAAACAAACGTGCATAATTGTTAATGTGATGTAGTTTTTTCTTCTCTAGCTGCAATTGGTTGAGCTTGGCCTTAGTCAAATCATTTTCCTGAATAATCATCATCTTAGAATCAACTTTGTACTGAAAGCTAGACAGTTTTTTTTGTATACACTTTATATCAAGTATATATAAATACTGTATAAGCGGACAGAGGCGAATGGCGCAAGAAGTTAGCAGAGGCCAGGGTCCTTCAAGAACAGTAGAGCCCATTAATAAATAAAAAATATCAAGTTAATTTCCCCTACACCAGAATAAGCCTGTAAGTTTACTTTCCGAAATTCCACAGACAGGTTCTTGAAGATTTATGGACTAATTACGTGGTTTTAGGAAGTTCAACTAAGGTAGAGCTTGTTAACAGACGTAAAGTGAAATATTCGGTTACTTTCTTCATAAAAAAAAAGGAAACATCAAAAAAGTTCAGCTTAGGGTAGACTTACCCGAAAGGCCATGGAACAAGGGTGGAAGAAAACCGAAGAGGGTGGTACGAGGGTGACTGCGTGGGGAGGATAATGAATTCCCAAGACTTAGGGTGGGTTCCTGGGGTTCGGATAATGTTATACCGCCTCCAGTTAACCGAACTACCGAGGATCTTGGCTCAAGAAGAACGAATTACCATCCTGGCGGTCCTAGCCATCAGGATGAGGAACGGACAAGAGACAGTTTGATAAAATTGTTCTGGGATCAATACATAGGCCAGATTCTCCAAGGAAATATCGACGAGCATGTCGGCTGAATACGAAATAACTTGGATCAGATCGCTTCGTTTTTTCAATAGCGAATTCCCGAATATTATAGCATTGTGATTGATAGTGTATGATTCGAAGACTAAACGTGTCAGTAGTATAAATTTTTTCTGCTAAATTTGTAGTTAAGGTTTTCTCAATAATAAGGAGTTAGTCATAGATTAAATACTTCGATATAAACAGGAAATATCTTTTCAATTACCCTTTTTTTCCTTTTAGTCCTTGAGATTGCGTAGTATACTCGTTCCTTTCGGCGACGTTTCGAGACTATATTGTTCTCATAATCACGTCCTTAATGTAAAAAAATGTGCTTTTATGTTACACGCAAGTCTACATAGAAAATTTCCACTTTTACGAATAAAATACAATATTAATACATAGGTTGTACATACAAATTAATGGCGAAATGTTTTCAAAGACATCACACGATCAATATACCCGTTCACTTTTAACATATATCCTTCAAATACTCAATACATAGTGAGTATTGATAAGCGAATTAATTCGATTGATTATCATACCCAAACCTGCTACTGTTTCAAAATTATTTAGCAAAACCGAAAATTCAGAAAAATTAGAGCTAAGATCCAATGTGTATGAAATCCGCTGTGAAAATAACTGCGCTTGAGAATTACAAATATAGTTGTTATTCCATAAATAAATAAATAAGACCCAAATAAACCTGGTCCAACAGCAACTTAGTTACACATTTCAGAAAAACAAAACATATATTTAAATTTGATACACCTAAAATAATTCACCATAAAATAATTAGGATCAAACACAATATTGAAGAAAGGATTAATATAGAAAAATATAATAATTGCGTTAAAAAAAAATGGATGTGGAAGGTCTAAATTCGTGTTCATACTCTGTAACTCTTATTAACTACACAAAAATAAACATAAAAATTATATTAATATACATTATATATATATATATATATATATATATATATATATATATAATATAATGTAATAATATATATATTATTATATTAATATACATTATATATTAATATCGATGATAATAGTTAAACAATAGATTATATCTGCTGACACTAATTCACACTATATGAAATACAACGTAGCATAAAAAAAAAAATACTTTACAGATTTCAATATTCACCCAGTCTTGAACAATATTTGGAGGACATGTGTTAATATTGTACAGGTATATTGATTTAGTGATGTGATTGAAATCATTTCGTGATCAATTTCTTAGTAAAATTTATGTGTTAACATTGTCTCCAAGTCGTACAAGTGTCGATTTTGATAAGTGTGCTAATTAATCAAAATTCTTTAAAAGCATTTTCAATGTTTTATTTTTTATATTTTTATTTTTTTTCTCAAGCGCATACCTGGAGTTTTTCTTTGGTAAAATTTTATTTGAAAGTTTTTACGACACGATTTTCTACATTTGTTTTTTGTAAATAGGTTTTAATCTAAATATGTCTTGTACTTTAAATTGTTTTTCGCTTTTTCAGGAGACTTTATTGGTTTTTATTATATATTTAATAGTTATGTTCTGTCCAATTATTTTGTATATACTCATAACCTTATCTGAGTTCAATATCCTTTTTTTTTTTATCGGTGCTTTGAGATACACTACCCGCACAACACTGCAGTCTTTTAAATTTATTACATGTCGGAAATTTATTTTTTTATAATTACGATATATTACTCACTTTCATAGCAGTAAATATTATAATAAATATGAAATAAGCCTAATTTTTGCTTTTAATCACGAGACTCAAAGCTCCCCTTCTTCTATATCTTTTGAGATTATTGAAATATCGGAGCAGATTTTTATCACCCTTCCTCCCAGTCGAGATATGATTAATTTTGGCCATCCCTTCTCATCTTCAATTTATCTCCCGGATTTCATATCTGCTGAGGGAAAAATCTGGTCGATGCCGGGCTAAAATATGTAGAGCTCTGGAAACAAATGGCCTCCTCTTCTAAAGTTTCCCGAATTTATTTATTTATTTCCTGTACTTATATTTATGAATAAAATTATAGCATATAGACATCTTTTCATTACTACTGAGGTTGAAGTATACTACAACGATGAAGATCTATATATGAGCTGTTACTTTTGAAAGTTGTATAAGTCCATTTGGATCTAAAAAAATCTTTTATTCTTTTAAATGATTTCAATGATTATTATTTCATACTAAAATTTAAAATGTGTATAGGGTTTAAAACGTCACTCTTTGCTAAGTACTAAGTGATACAAAAATTAGCATGTTTGCACATATTTTTAAAATAATTCAAATGGAAATAACTTTATACCTAGACAAAATATTGTGAAGATAAAAGTGGTGTGCCCTCTTCACAATGTCTATACTTGTTGACTGATGAGATAGTTGTGTATTGAAAATGACCATGTTTTGGGTCGAAACTTCTAATTAATGAAATGAATTTTGGACTTAAAGGTTTTTTACACACCAGAACAAAATATAAAATTAAAGTCCAGTACCCTTGACGCTAAATAAAAAAATTGTCTCTTATTAAAACATGCTAACTAAGAAATGTTTTAAGAACAAAAGTCTATGCAAGAATGTTCAAAGACCTTAATTCTTTACGAAGAAGGATATTTGTGAATCTTGTGAAACAATATCACATATCCAGTGCCGTTCTCCCACTGCTGCTCTTGAAGAAAGATGCCAAGCCATCATTATACTCAAGGAAATCACTTTCAAAAACGTTTAGTATGAATGTTAATGTTTACATTCAATTAATAAGTAGTTGGAACATGTAAAATAAACTTTATTTATTTGCTATGCCTAAATAGTCCATTAAAATTAAATTATTAAGGTATGAATATCTCCTAAACAAAGAGTTTGCGGACATACCTCCATAGGAAATTTTTTTCTTGTTTTGAGGTCCCCAGTTCAAATTTTCTGTTTGGCTACTTAATCCTGAAATACCCTGTATACTTTTATGATTTCAATGTTCGTAGGGAGCAAACACTTTACTCTGAGCTTAATTTGCAAGTCAAAAAAGCTTACTTTACTGGCTACTCACCCTCTCGTACTACCTCGAGAATTGATTTGGTTTTTAATTACACGTATACTTAAAATTTGAGAGTTCGTTTAAAGAAGGCCCTATCAGTTAATTGCCAGCCAGGCGAGAAGGCGCCCAGATATCAAAGGGCAGAGATGCCTCGTTATCAGCCTTAATTATGACAAGGTAATCTTTAACCCTCCGCTGAAGGGACGAAGGGTGTAGGGAGCCAAATTACTTATTTAGGACCCGAAGACCCTCCAGAAGGCCTCTCTTATTATTAACGACTCGAGTCCAGACAATGGTTTCGACTAACGAAATTAGACTCGGCTCTTCCATCAGGCTCTACCCTTTGTCTGCGTCCGTGACGTGAATGGGTGGATATAAGCCCGGAATTGGCTGCAATTTTACTTTGAACTAACGGATTGTGTAATTTGTACTACAATGATTATACTGGTATTTCTATGTTCAGAATTTACACTACATACTAACATGCACATTTTTTTCTTCTTGTGCCTTCTGAATGTAGGAATTCCTTTTTATTCCCTTAATACCATACGCATCATTTGAAGGGTGCCATTTTCTGTATGTCGAATGATTGCGTTTGTGTTTCCCTTTCCATATCTTACACCTATGTTTAGTAGGCTAGATTATTGCTTTCTACCTGAACTCTTTGATGTTTTCAAAATATAAAAAAGTTAATTAATTATTAATTTAATTATTAATAGGGTAGCTCAGTCAGTTGCAAAGCGCGGAAGGTCCCGGTATAAAATCCAACTATGGCTGATAAATTATTTAATCTGTTAATAGCTACGAATGGACTCTGTGGGATCTGCAGACCCTCCCTGGGCTCACCCAATCTCTAAAAAGTGGGTACCCTTAATTAAGTAGGGAAAGACTAGTTGTCCTAGAAACAGTACAGTCTCTATAAAGGACCCTTCATGGGTTGTAGTGGTACAGATTTTTTTTTGTATTATTAGTTTCATTTTACTTATTGTTCACACGTGGCCTAGTTCGAAAATATTAACAGAGTTGTCTTTATTATATCTAGCTATTGTTATTTTGTACAATTAATAAAAATAATTTAGAAAAAAACATAAAAAGCTGTTCTGCCTGTTAGCAGGGTTCTTAGGTTCAGTAGATTAAAATGTATAGTTTATGAGACTAAATTAAAAAGTATTATCAAATTGAATAGATATCATCGATACAAATGCAAATGACCTTATGAAATAACACGATCACATATATGTAAGAAATCTATAGATTTATTGTATTATTGAACAGATATAATATGGATATACAGGAGATATAAAAGAAACATTCTTATGAAATAAACTTGATGACTCATTGCTATTGCCTATAATTATAACTTATAAGCGCTGTGTTGCTGTGCTGAATATTAAATCCAGCAGTAGCAGTTAATTATTTAATCTGTTAATATCAAAGGGTTTGTTACGGTATCTCAGTTAACAAACGGTGGAAGAATTGTAAGGAAATATATAGGCTTATTGGCATATTTAACAGATATAATATGGATGTACAAAAGATTTCTATTCTTATTTATAACTAACTCGATGACTTATTGCTATTGACTACATCTAACTTAGAGACTACTCTCTTACGTACTATAACTACGTTCACGTAAATAATATAAGTTCACACATAACTAAAGCATTCGAACGTTCCTTTCTCGCCCGCTCCACCACAATGTGGAACTCAATCCCTCCTAATATCCGTCATACTCCCTCTCTATCAATATTCAAATCCTTGCTTTTTCAACACCTCCTAGCTTCCCAAAAGGATGCTTTCTAAGCAGGTTAGTCATTTGCTTAGAATGTAATATACAGAATAACTCATTGTGTTATTGTATAGAAATTATTGCATGCTAGCTCATGCATCTGACAAAAGCTATGGATTTATCTATTATTTTTAATTGCTTAATATCTTGTCAAGATCTGTACTGTTTATTTACTTACTATTATTTTTGTTTATATATTTCTTTTTAAATGGTTTTCTGTATTTTTTACACGCATTATGATTTGTAACATTTAGCCTTCTGGTCAGAAAAATATTATGTTTTTTTGCCTGTTCATATCTGTTATTCTAAAGGGACTTAGTCGCAGAATAAAGTTACTTTTCTATTCTATTCTATTCTACATCTTAATAGTTTAATAACTTAATACTACATCTCTGTGCTATCCTGCCTTCTCTCCTGATCTTAGAGCTAGTATTTATACATGTAAAAGAAGAGGGCAACTCGATGAAGTTGCATTCCTGACAACACGGATGATATTTCATAACTTAGGGGAAAGGAACCCGCAAGTCTCTCTAGGTCGTCAACCCAATCCAACTATCCATTAACTCTTGAAACACTTTTTTCACTCTCCAGAAAAGTGGTATTTTTCACGATTTTGCTTTTGTATCGACGATATATATTTATTTATAACGATGCATTAGCAATGGCTTCGTATCGGATAATATTTGCTAACGGACCGGTTGGCCAAAGTTGCTACGAGTCGATAGAACTCTATGTTGACCCAGCTAAAGTTTCCCTCAATGACCTCTCAAACAGAACATGGAACTGGCCAAGTTGGATGTAGGATTGATTACATATTGCCAGGAGATGGGAAGACAAACAGATCATGATGTAACGTCAAGAGTCGGATGTGCTCAGCGAAGTACGGTCTGGAGAACCGGTATGGAAATTCGGACCAACTTTGTGATCAATATTTATGAAGAGTATATATTAGTAGTTGCAGCTTTTGATGCGAAATTCATGCGATTCCACTTTTATACATTAATCATGCTCTCAATAATAAATAAGTTCTTTCTCCAAAAAAAAACATGACAAATACGGTAATTCGCATACATATAGGAACTTTTATAAAAAAATATTAAGGTATGGGACGGCATATCGTGTAGTGGTTAGCTAACGACCTACTATGCTCAAGATCGCGTGCTCGTAGCCCGCCAGGTGGCCTTAAAATTTGTTTTAGGTAGTAAAATCTCTTAGTTATGCCGTCCTTCGGAAGGGGCGTTAAACGGGGGTTCTGAACCCGAACGATGCCAGGTACTCGTTAAAAATTTCTATCGTATTATAACTGGATAGGCAAAACTTAGGACTCTCCCTGTAGCCTCGTCCGATTAGCCATAGCAGCATAAAGTGGCGTTAAATAAACAAACAAACAGGTTTAGGTATTTAATAATGCTCAGTACATGTTGCACTAGGTACGTGTTATAACCTAACGCTTGTGGAGGGAACCTTCGGCTTTCAGCTTAGCAACTGAGCGCATTAGACACTGAATCCCATCTAGGCGCTTCCCCCAATTAGAAATTTAACGTTTAAAATTTCATGCGACGTTATTCTGCCTTCTAATATACTTTTTGTTATGCAATCTTGTAAAATAAGCTCGCTGTATACCTTTGTGTTAGAAACAGTACAGTGCCTATCAAGTATTGAGCCCTCCATCGGTTGTAGTTGTACAGTTTACGTTTTTCTAAAAATTAATTTATTGTAATTTACGACTGCATCATAACAGCAAGTAAATATAATGAATTGTGACTAATGATACGAATAAATGCCAGTTGAGGAATTACCCACTGATCAAAAAACGTCGTGATACCGGCTTCTTTGAATACACATCAGAGGATTATTGGGAATTAATCATAGGGTACCTAGCTTTGAAACTAGTGGGTTTAAGTGGGAATAAAGTTTGTCATGAAAAGATAGATACCGATATTTTGGGTACCCTATTTTTATAATATTTTATAGAGGCTGGGTGGACCCCAGAGTGAATGTCCTAGATCCCATGTGATCCATCTCCCGCTGCAAACAGACTAAATAAAAGTCTTGGCCTGCAGCGGGATTTGAAGCAGGATTTCCGACATGGCAACTCAGTGCTCTACCACTGAGCCACTCCGCTCCCAATTAAATAGTTATAGTGCATAGAAATAGAAATCCAGTTACATACTCAAAAGCTATAGGAATAAAAACGGGTAGTAGAAAGCTAGGCATCCCTCAAGGTAATCCTTGCATATACTTAGCCACTTTTTCTTACAGCGGACAACCCCCGAGGCCTTTACACGGACTTGAAAAATGGAGCTGTGAAAGCCGCTCCACCCCAATCGCTCCTTCGGCACCCTCACCTTCTAGCTTCACTATAAGGGCAAAAAGTGAAAGAAAGAAATTTAGTCCTTCAAGACAAATTACCATGATCAATCAGACTTAGTTAAGGGAAATAAGATGGTTATTCATGTCTTACTCAGGGTTATTGGTTCTGAACAATGAAGTAATCAAACTTCATTTCTCTATTTTTTTGTAACACTCAGCCGCTAAGTTTTTCACTCCCTGAAGTTGCCCATTATATAGAATCTGAGTGAACCCACGGAGGGTACCCAGATCCCACAGGGTCCATCCCCGGCTGTTATCGGATAAATAATCCATCTGCTACAGCCGGATTAAACCCAAGACCTTCGGCACAACAACACAGTGCTCTACCACTGAGCTACCCCGTTCCTTATACACATAAATATGTACATATAAATTTGTTAAAACCTTCAAGTAAACTAGAACTCTCAGCGATAGTGTCCAAAAATGGTGTTACATATGCTGATATTACACACACACATATATATATATATATATATATATATATATATATATATATATGTTACGGTAAATGTACATTTCCCAAAAGTTAGGTATATGTGAACTGAATATAATGTATATGTACATTTCCCGATAAATGTGTACTCTTGCCTTCACGTTTTGGTAAATGTATACTCTTACCTTCATGTTTTAAGAAAAGTTGGAATACAAATAAATTAAAAATGTTGTTAAAAAATAAATATATTTAAATAAACATAATACAAAAGGCTTTAATAACGAAAATTATTTTAATTAAAAAATGTAAATGACAAACAAAACATACTTTTTTCGCATATTATATAATATGTCGTAGGTAATGATCCCAATATTCATAAATACAATTTTCATCCTAGTTTTTCAGGACCGATACGATGGGAATCAAACAAATAATAATAATAACACACTTTTCTTTATTATAACAGTTAAATTTTATAAAACTATAAAGGAACATATCGAAATTTCATGATGAAAAAAGTTTTTATTTATTTCAGCAAGAATTGCTATTGCGGCACTTATAATATTCCAGCATTTTTACAATTGCATTTTTTGTAGGAACATGTTCCTTTACAGATACATCTTTTAAAACCTTGTCCACCAGTAATAGACTGCATTTCTATAATTTCTCTTACCGATTTCTCAACATCTTGAGGAACATCTTCGTATGATATTAACTTTTGTTCGCAAATGGTGAATTCATGCCTAGAATAAGATTGTTTTAAAACTCCCTGTTTAGTTCCTTATGTGGGTAACTCACATTTGCCAAAACGACATGCTCATTGTGAATTCAATGTACATTTCCCTTCTTTGAAATTGAAAATGTTAGTTGAATGCACATTACCCAAACGAGGAGGCAAATGTGCACATTTACCGGGAAATGTGTACATTTGCCGCAATATCTACTTTACCGTAACATAGATATCTCAAATATTGAATTTCGATTTGTAACTTTCCGGTTTTGATTCCTGTGAGACGTACTAGCAAATGTCATATGGATGTATTCCTTTGACTTCTGAAAATAAGTAATTATATTCTATTGAATAATTATTGGTCTTGTCAAAGTCCAACTTTCTTGCTCAAATTCCAAGTTTGTCAAAACCAACTTCACTATTAGACCTTGTATCTTATTTTTAGACATTTTCGAAAACATAGAATGTTACCAAGAAATTATGCAGCGGCTTTTGATAACAATTCGCTAAAAATAACTTTTCCATTACAACCCATGGAGGTTTTTTGGTTCAATGCGAGGAAGAGACTACTATTTCTTAGAACACCCTCTTTATAGAGGCTGGGTGAGCCCTCAAAGGTTCCCCGGCTGTTAACAGATTAATTATTTTATCTGCCACAGCCGGATTCGAACCCGGAATCTTCAGCACGGCAACTCAGCGCTCTACTGCTGGCTACTCCCGCTACCTAGTAGCAATAATTAGTTTAGCATAATTAAATGCTTAATAATGGAGTCGGATTAATGGGTTTGTATAAGATTCCTGAAGAGCAGGTTTCCTAACCGGCAGGTGATATCCAATTTCACAACACCGCTCACCTGCTGCTTCTTTGAATATAAAAGACGATTTATTTTTAAAATAAGAAGTACGCGTCTTTCTTTTTTTTTCTTTCTTATCGTAGCCTGTACACCTTCGGTTCTACACCTGGAGGATCCCCTACCACGGTTTTATTTTTTAAATTTTAATCTCGTATTTATTCCATTCGGATCTGTGTTCGTTTTTAGTCTGTTCCGTGCTTGTGTTGCCAGGAGAGTTGCTATTTTATTGTTCGTAAGTATTTTCCTATCTCTAGTTTAATTAATTAATTGAAATTATAAAGGATCATATTTAAAAAGTAATTAATTAATCTGTGGAAGTCAAGTAATTAATGAACATATGAGATATTTTATTTATTCGAATTGGTTTTTACAATTACTTATTAAAAACCTGTACCGCTACAACCCATGAAGGGCCTTGTGTCTAGTACGTAGTCCTTAACTGTGCCGAAAATAAAACAATTGAATAATCCACAAGGAAACTCTTTAAGTTTATACTCCGCTTATTAAAAGTTTTATCGACATAGTTTTTTTTGGTCAATCTTTTTTAGTAGATTCTTTTGAGACGGGTCGACTCAATATTATCTTTGCTTCTAGTAGAGACTGTTTCTAGGACAATGGTTGTACAGTCTGGTGATTTGTCTAGGGAGACCAAGCTCAAACGCCAGGTTTCTTCCCGATTAAGGGTAACCTATAAATGGAGGCTGGGTGAGCCCCAGGAAGATACTCCAGACCCCACAAGTTACCACAAGTTACTGTTAACAGATTAAATAATTCATATGCCACAGCCGGATTTGAACCTGGGGCATTTGTCACAGCAAACTAGCGCTCGACCACTTATCATACAGATAGATATTTTTTCATGAAATTTATCAGTTTAGATTTGAACATAAGTGACCTCTTGAATCTGAGATTTTTTATCTAATAAAAATATCTTTATTAACATATCAAAATATTTAAATTTAGCAATATTTCGTTCATTTACAGCAACTTAATAGGATAAAAGAGTAGTCATAGTTAGTTCATAATTTATAATATTAGTCTGTAGTTACAGTTATATATCTACATCCACGTGAAAAAAGTGTTTAAGTCGAATATAACTGTACCAGAGAGAGTTAACTGCTATTAGGGAAGCAGACAAATGTAATTTTTGTAGTTATTTACTTGAAATAGAGTTATAAGCCCTTATCCCCTTATTTACCAAGAAAATAGCACGATCCGCTTTCTCATGTACAAGAAACCCATGTTACAGAAAATTCGATTTAACCACTTATTCACAGGGGCTATATAGTGCCTATACAGATATGATTGGTTAAAATATTTCCCTGCCTTCCACCATTTCTGTTAAGGAAGTAATTCTCCCCTACACGGTTGTGTACAGGAGACTTGGTAATCTATCTGTAGCAATGAGCGTGAATGTGGAGGGAACCAGATCTGTGTGGTTCCCCTTGCTGCATGAGTCGATAACATATGAGGTTCTTCTGCTATTGAGGTGTATCTTCTTCATCATCTTCTTGTTGGTCTGATTCCCCCGGGTCTACCGTTCCTTCAACATCATTCCCGAGGGTTGTTCTTGGAGGGTGTTCGCCGTTCGCGGGGGGTATGTAGCGGAATACCAATGCAAGGTCTGATGGGATCGACTCCTATCAACCTTCGACACCCTGGGTGAACATAAAATATAACATATTCAAGATATATTTGTAAAATTTACCTTACTTTATTATTTTCATATGAAATACTCAATCCAAAGAAAAGGTTATTTTGTTAAATAAAATATTTTTATTCTGGATATTTATCCTCATTTTCTATATTTTAACCAACGCGTTGTAAAATTATCGATCCCAGAGCTGTAAAATTCAGGATTTTCAGATGAATTACTCTGAAAATGCGTTTTTTACTGGATAATCATTTACGACCATTTTACTATTAAGGGATTTGTAAGAATTTTGAGACAGATGGAAATCTGTTTAAGATAAGAAAAGTGGTTGTTGAAGGACTCTTTTAGTTTCTTCGCTGTATGTCGTGAAACATAAGGTTATTAAAAAAACATGATCTTTTTTTAAATAACTTTAGTCCCTGTTATAGGTTTCCTTCAATCCAATTTCACAGACATTGAAAAATGGTGTCAAAACTGGAAGATTAAAAAGAGTTCCCACAAATCCCACCAAATCATCTTTACCATCCGTCGTAAACCAATGACATCCCAATGATTTCTGTAGAACAGGTCCGGTAATTAGGACTACACCTTGACAAACGTTTAACTTGGAATGCTCATACTAGACTGAAACGACAAGAAACAGCTCGCCGTTTCAGGCTACTTTAACATTTACTAGATAAACGCTCTAAGCTCCCAATTAATTACAAAAGACTCATATATGTGACAATCATTAGACCCATCTGGACTTACGGAGTAGAGCTTTGGGACTCCACTAAGTCATCGAATGCCTCTATTACCATTCAAAATCCTTCGTAAAATCCTCAATGCTCCTTACTTTGTTAAGAATAAAGTAATCGATGATGACCTTAACATCCCATTTGTTGCTGATTTGCCTCGATCCCGATATCAATCTTTTCATAACCAACTTTATTCCCAGTCAAAACCGTTTAAACCCTTCTTCAATTCCTGATTATCCTCCGAGGGGTCTGAAAAGAAAATGGCCTCGTGAACTTCTAAGTCGAAATTGTTATGTGAGTACTATCACTGGGTAATTTCTCTACTTGTCTTTATTCATGTCAATATGTACCATTCCTGGCATTTACTTGTTGCATTGTTTTAATACAGTTGTTAATTTCAATGAATAAATTATTTTTTTTTAAATACTCTAAAATTGACACTACAAATCGGAGAGTATCAGTTAGACTAGTTTATCGTAAACAACTCTTACTACGAAGAAGTTTGTTATTCAGGAGATTGGAGCACTCTCCAACCGACGGAGAAAAGATTTTTCTTTTTAAACAAAATGCAGAGAACTTGAGGAGCTCAAAGATACCCGTTCGATTGGACGAGGAGGGAATATTTTGCCGCCGCCCCGTGGGACAAAGTTTCGGGACATTATCTAACTCCAATCTTCTTGCGCTCTTCCTCATAAATTGAAAATATCATTTCCTTCTCGAAATCCCACTCGAAGATAACGTTTTACACTCGATTTTATCTTTAAGTTTAATTAAATTTCCATATTCATGGTGATGTGAGGAGTGTTTTCTAAAAACTGGTAAATCTACTCTTATAATAATAATATTAAATTATTTATTCCGTGGCATGTTCCTCTATAGTAATATATTAATAATAAATAAAAATGAGCTGAAGACTCTTAGAGTAAATTATAAATACAATTTAATCAATTAAGAGAAGGGAAGCCCGAAATTCCCTCTCTGGTTCGAGGATGGTCTTCACAGACCCTCAGCACCGAAGGAAATGCACAGATGGCTTCTCCCTAAGTGGCTGTAAAGTCGGTTGATCGAGAATCGAAGCAGAATGCCCATCCCGTGATTGGATCTGATGGCCACATAAACACGACCACTCCTATCTTCGCTTCCTGCTCCTCTGTCTATTGTCTTCCTAACTGTTGTGCAGGATGTCTCATAAAAGGTGTTGATTAATGTTTCATATAGTAATGACCCTATACTATAGTTCATGTCCTTGTAAAGTTGTCAGGCTTAGTAACGAACGAATCCCTAAAAAGTTAATAAACGCTGATGGAAAAACGTTCTAGGAGTAGAGCGAGGCGTAGGTGGGTGGATTGCGTTAAGGATGGTCTCAGGATTTGGGTTTGGGTATTTATGGTAACGGCATCGAGCCTTCGGTTTCACTAACCTTTTTTTTTATGTAATCATTACTTAATTATACGTGCTGTTATATTTGAAAGTGGTTCCAGTCCATTTGGATCTAAAATCGTTTATTCTTTAAAATGTTTTTAATGGATATTATTTCATAATAAAATTTAAAAGGTGTATAAGATTTAAAACATCACTCTTTGCTAAGTGCTAAAACATTTTCCCGTTGGCTCGTATTTTTTAGGTAATTCAAATGGAAATCTTAAGATATCGCGATTTAAAAAAAATATTACGAGTATGCCACTTTTAAATATAACAGCTCATGCATCGGTCCTTCAAAAGAAGATCATAAAGAAAATTTAATATTTTTGAGTTAAGCCTTCAGTAACAATTGTATTGGTTGAATTTCATTAGGCTACGGCGTATCTGATCTTCTATCCCAACGTTTTTTTTTAATGAAGTTATATTTTGAGCTGTTTCATGTTTGAACTTAAAGTTTTATATAGGATGGAAATAGTTGGGGGTGCAGTCAAAAATAAAACAACAAATAAGTTGAAACCTATTATATTTTATGTGTGCCGACGTTTCGACCTACTGTGTAGGTCATCTTCAGGGCCAATAGATGACCTACACAGTAGGTCGAAACGTCGTCACACATAAAATATAATAGGTTTCAACTTATTTGTTTTATAAGAATAATGATGTAAATTAAAATCAAAAAGATTCAACCTTTTAAAAATATTCTAATGGTTAATAAAATATTTTCAATACCATCGTTACTATAGGAATGTTCTCCTTTACCAGTACTCATTTTTGATTTCTGATATTGTACATTTAAAGGAGCAAATACAATGTAATTAATAACATATAAGTGAAAATCATAGCACTTATTGTTATTACTATTTGTGTATTTTATGTCTAGTGCAACAATATTGCTGACTTTAAAGGATGCTTCGATATAGTGTGGTTCAAGGGGTGCTTTAGAACTTACATCAAATATTACTTACAGTGATTGAATCCGAAATACATTATAATTTCATTTTGACGATGTAAACCCCAGCGAAGAGGGAATAAAATTAATCTCTATAATGCAACCTTTCAAGTTATGAGTTCATGAAAATGCATCCTTTGCCGCCATCTTTGTGGAATTTGCACTTCATCATAGGTTTGGGTTTGGGAATAGAACGAAGTAAAAATTATAAAAATATTCGTCTGACATTGATACTTGTCATTCAGTAAGAAATAGACTTATTACAAGAACATATGTACAGATATCAATGTTATAACTTTTTTTAAATAGCGAGGCAGCTCATTTTTTTGGGTACCATATTTTTTTAATATTTTATAGAGGCTGGGTGAGGCTCAGGAGGGTCTTAGATCCTATATGATCCATAGAGCTAGTATATATATATATATGTAAAAGAAGATAGGAGGACAAGGAAGTTTACATTGCTGACAACACAGAAGCATTGATGAACCTTACTTGTCTCAAACTATTTTAATAAACAATTTGCTGATTGACATTGACCGGTAACTTCTGGACATCCCAACACTCATCTCTCTGTACAGCAGTTCAGCCTCTACTATCAACCGAACCAAAGTTGCAGTGGTATAAGATTATGTTTATAGGATGTTAAAGAAAAGTTTTAAGATAAGCTAAATGCACCGGATTTTTTTATAATAATGTCTATGTTTACAAAGACATTTTAAAAATTACAGCCATAAATTGTATACTTAATCAAGTAACACTAGGTGACTAAGAGATGAGAAGTGAAAGTGTATTGTATGAGGAAGGCGAGACTGAAACCCTAGCAAGGACAAAGTTTGATAGGTGTTGAAGGGGAAGCAGCGAGTCGATACTCTTGTCGTCCGGAGGAATGTCGTCACCTTCTTAGGGTTTAGAGTCAGGCCTGTGTCGTACTTCTAGAAATTATGGCTAAGGGGATAATATTATATAAATAACTGTGTGTGTTTTTTTTGTTTTGTTTTTCAATTTTGTATATTGTTCTTTTGGTGGTGAATATTTTTATTTTGAAGAGAAAATATTTGTCTTGGCCGGGATTCGAACACGGGTCGTCTGCATCTCTAGTGCAGTGCTCTAACCACTGAGCTACCAGGGCACGCATCCAGACAAATCTATTTTCTTCACTGATCCCATATCCCAATGTTCTCGCAATTTTTGCGATGTATACACGGGGAAGAATGTTCATTGAGCATTACTTTAATTGGGATCTCATGGACTTAAATCAATTTTATATTATTATAATTTATTTTTTATATTGTTCATTTGATGGTGAATATTTTTAAATATTTATATTTTGAAAATAAATTATTTTTTTCTATTCTATTAAAATAAAATGACTTGCCAATTAATTTATGTATTTTATCGTTTTGTTTCAGGTTAGTACGAGTGGCACACAAGTACCTTTGAAAGGATACAGATATATAAATAGTCGGTAAGCAGTTATTATTTTAAGTAAATATATTGTTCTTATCGCTTTAACCGCAGTTAATCTTCAAACTTATTCAGTTTCTTCTCGAGAGAACTTAATTATTTAAACAAAAAGAAGTTCATCGACAAATTCTCCCGGTGAAGAACGATTTTAATTAATTCGTTATCCTTTTGTTGTTGTTGCTTGAGAACTTAAGTAAGTCCCGTTAAAGGGCTTAGCTTGCTGAGGGAGGATTGCGGTGGATTAAGTCTACTTCTCGCTGCCAAGTTTTTCAGCTTCCTCAACACTTTTCGAATCTTTATCGCTCAACTATATTTACCGGGTTTTAGGAGATTAAGTAGCTAGCAAAGGTTGGGCTCATCTGAGTTGTGCTTTGCGTAACAACCTCCTAAACCTAATATTGAGGGTTCGCTGCCAGACAGGTGGCCCTAGGATTTTTTAAAGAGAGAAAAAATCTTTGATTATGGTGTCCTTCGGAAGGGACATACAATGGGGGTTTATTATGGCTCTTTTGCGTCAATTTCAAGCTTTAACTCGTAAAACAAAACTGTGCGAAAATCACAATCATCATCTTAGTAAAGACTGATTTTTTTCAAATGGAAAAATGTTGCAGAAGTAAAAAAACATTATTTTTTTTAAAGAGAATTAATAAGTGTTAACATTTGTTACAGTCAAATGTTTACAAACACAAACAGTTTACTATTTTGAGGGGTATTTTAAAGAAAACATAATACCTTGCATTATTTTCCGGACAACCCAATATTTATATATTGGATCAAGGAGGATCACGCAACGCATTCTGATATTTTTCATACGTTTTCATCTTTTCTCCATTTTTTCCCCCTCCTTTATCTATTTTGTTCCTGCTTTCTTTAATGATTCCTTCTCTGTAATTTACTACACAGTTTCCTATCTTGTTTCCAACTACATTATGTAATAACACAACTTAGTTCTAATTTTGTTATTTGTATATCTCTCTACATATTTCTTATTATTTGTAAATTCGACTACACTCCACAAATACCCTTAAACAATCGAAACTTTACTTTGATTTGTATCCCTATTTACATAATAGGGTGGCTCGGGACACCCATTTAACGTCCCACCTGCCAGGCTACGAACCCGCGATCATGGGTTTTGTAGTTTGTTATGCTAACCATTAGACCACAGGTAGCCCCTTATTATTCGATTTAATTTAACTTCGCTTCGACTTCCGGGGCCGTCAGCGACGACTGCTCTTAAATTTATTGATTTAACTTCGTGGCTGCTATATCAGCATCTTCTCTATTTTATTATTTTCTTTTAATTTTCTTTAAATTGGCGCTTCACTTTAAGTTTTCTCTAATCACAACTTTGGCAGGTTGGTTGATACAGCCCTAAAAGTAGTTTAATACGAGTCTGCTTTGTATGTCCGATTCTTAGCCTGCTTATTACTATGCCGCATTCTTTTGACGTTGGAGGGATACAAGCAATGTTTTTATCTTTTATTTGTGGGAGGTGGTTTTACGGAAGCGTCTCCAATCTTCGTCCAAATCTTCTTTAATTTTATTGGATATAACTTTTAACTGTTCCAACAGAAATGCCAATTTTAAGAAGATTTTTGCTGGTTTGATTGGTATATCGTTATTATCATAAGCCGTATTAAATTCCACACGATACGAATGGTTGTTTTATTACTCCTGCTTCTTTATTAATAACAGTTTATTGCAAATATTAAAGTTTAATTAGCAATTAATGGCGATATAGACAGCAGGTGGTTGCTAAGAGGACAGATGTGGCGGGCGCCAATAGCTCCACTCCCGACCGGCTCATTTCCATACAATGCCTCCAAGCACCTGGCCTAACTTTAGGCAGTCGTCATTGGTCTCTTAATGCTTTAAACATTATTGTCGTTTGTTCGATAATTGTTTATCTTATAGGTCAACGGTTTCAGAAGAAGCACGCTAAAAAATATTATTAAATAAATAAAAAACCTGCCATTTAAGTGGTGTACTTCAAATACCAAGTTAGACATTTGAAGAGTACTGTCATTACGATGAGTATATTACATTTAATTATAGGTACTTCAGGAAAATTGATTTTTAAAAAATCAGTAATTTTTAAGGTCATTAGATTAATTAAATGGATATAAAAATTCCTTGATATAGTCATTTTCATTAAAATTTGTTGTGCTTTTGTCGTGGAAAAAATAATAAAAAATAGTAGAATATTGTAGAAAAATATCCGAAATTTTCCATCTTTAGATTAGCAAGTGTTTTATTAATTATTTTTTACTAATATGAAATTATTTTCTGTTTATAAACTATTTTTACAACCTAATTAAAAGTAATATTAATTTATAACAAATAATGAAAAATAATGCTATTTATTAATAACAATTTGTCCATGCTAAGCATATAAAGTATCTCGCTAAACCCTAAAAAGTATTAATAGTAGACTACTTACAGGTAACTTATATTTTCCTTAGTGCTTTTTTTATTAGCCTAAATTTTTTTTCTTTTGTCCATATTGTTTTGTAAATGAGTTGTAAATTTTCTTAAATTCAATTAAAAAAAAGAGAATATTGTAGGGAATGCCTGAAGAAATGTAACAATGCTTCAATGGTTTTTTCTATGCGTTAAAATGTCTCCATTTGTTTTTTTTTCCTCTCCGACCCCCCCCCCCTACTAATGCGGTTGTGGGCTAAAGTAAAGCACGACATTCTATAAAATGGACCCTCGCTCAGACACTCGAGTTCTTTTCGGTCTGTGTTATTCCATTGAAGGCGCCTCCAAGCCTCTCTCGAGGTTTTTCCGGAAGAGATTCATGAAATTCAAAGCATGACCTTTTCACCACTCTCTTCTCCCTTTGTATTTACTCGAAATTATTCCTTCGATTTATTTTACCTTGTTTGATTAGATTAAATAAACTGAGAGATCTTCTGAAATCGAATTAGAGTAGAGCTTCGATTATCCGAACATTCGGTTATCCGAACTAGCTTATTTAGAGGAAAACCTGGCAGTAGAATGTGACCTCGGTAAAACCATCATCAGCTCAACCGTTGTATAGTACAGTCTTAATCATGTAGTGAACCCAACAAGACTACTACTGTATTCTAGTGGTACAGATTATTCTGTATGTTCTTTAAGAAAAATTACATTTATGTGGAATTTAATAATTTCCATTTACAGACACAAATAAGATGTTTGCTCCCTAGCAATGACTACGACTAATAAACAATTTTATAAACTGAATCATTATACGTTATGTTATTTGCAAAATTTTTTGTTAGGACGATTAACTATAATATTTAGTAGTGGGCCTATTAACGGGTTGAATCGCCCAATAGATACTATTTTTAATCTCTTCTTTCGTGTAAATAAAAACGTACCCGTTTCACATGTTTTCATCATAACTAAAGGCGTAGTTAAAATTATATCACGTGACGTCACATTACGTAATTTTTACGTACCAATATATCAGCATTGTCCCTTACCATTTCTTTACTCTGTATACCTAAAAAAAACAATAACCAAGTATATTTTACCTACCCAATATATACTTTTTTAAATTGAAATATGCATAATTTCCTGTCCTTTTTGATATAATGATGGTTATATAGCCTTTCTTTAACATGAAATTATGCCAGTTGAAATTACTCTTATTGAATCGCCTATTACGGGGTACGTTAATCATTCTCTAATTAGGTTTCTATTTTATTGATGTATATTTTCTGGCCAATTTTTTTTTTCTGAGCTTACCAATTTTATATGTAGCATAGCGTAAGATCATGACGTTACTTGACGGGACTTTAACTACTTCTAACACCAGGCTGGCCAACCTACGGAATTAGTACCAACAAATTATAAATTATTTCACAAGAATTTTCTTCACTTGAAAAAAAAGTGGGGCTAGGGATCCCAACTCTTAACGGATTGAATCGCACTGTCGAAATTTAATAACGATTTTGTAGTTAGCGAAACAAATTTCTGGGGATTTTTTTTGCATTATTGGGGGGGGGGGGCATAATCCTCTTAGGGTCCCCCCTCACTCAATTCCTCCATCCCTCGGAGCAGCTTCCTATTCATTCTCATCACCGCCATGAATAGAGTCCGTTATTATTTCTACATCGGTGGATTCCCTTATTATAATCCGTCCGGAAAATTGGAGTTATAGGAATATGTTTTTGAAAAAATGATATGTTTATGAAAAAATAAGATAAATTTTTTAGTAGGTCTAATGGATCACTCCAAAAGTGAAAGGAGTTTGCTTTATTAACAAACAAAATCCTTAACCTATACGAAGGTAATTGGGTTCAGTACATGGTAGAGACTGTACTGATTCTAAGCCACGTTTGTGCCTGGGTGATTTGGACGAGATCACGCTCAACCACCAGGTTTTACCCATTATAGGGTATCCACATTATACAGGCTGGCTGAGGCCAAAGAGGGTTTGTAGGTCCTACAGGATCCATCTGTCTCTTTTAATAGACTAGATAGTTGGCAAGCCACTGTTTTTATGACAACGGTTGTAACACCTGAACCCCCCCCCCCGTGCTTTACGCTCATATTTATTAGTACAAGATTAAATATAGCATAACAAAAAGTACATTAGAAGGCAGATTAACGTCGTATGAAAATTTAAACTTTAATTTTTTAATTAGGAGAATCGAGTTAGCTCATTGTCCATACTCTATTCAGGCTGGATTTAATACGGCTGTTAACATATTAAACAATGTACTTTCTACAGATGGATTGTGAATAATGGATCATTATCATAGCAAATCAGCTTCACACATTGATCTGCAACGCTCCTAAAAAATAACTTGATGATCTACATTTATATGAAATGAGCTGTTATTTTTATACAAGTCTATTTTTTTTCATCTATCGAGATATTTAGTCCAGGATCCATGGTCCATTTTTGCACTTATTAGAATCAAGCTGAATCTTCGTGAATAGCTTCGTTTCGATGAGACGCCCAACAATTTCCTGTGCGAAAATTTTCGATTGTGGTAGCTAACAGAGGTAGCAAGGATAAAATAGGTCGATTTGATGATTCTCAAAAATGTATTACTAACCGGGTTTTTTTTTTGTTAAATCTCAAGATAATTATCTAAATTATTTGAAAAATATTTGTCCTGCAAATTGTATGGTTTGATCAAAGAGTCCACTACTTCCAACATGTATCGATAACGAGGTCATCGAAAATGATTACTAACCAGCTGTTTTTTTTTTATTTCTTCCTTTTTGAATTCACTATCGGTACATATTGGAAGGAGGGGACTCTTTGATCTAACCATACATTTTGTGGGACAAATATTTTAGATAATTATCTTGAGATTTAAAAAAAAAAACCCCAGTTCGTAATAAATTTTTGAGAATCATCAAATCGACACATTTTATCCTTGCTACCTCTTTTAGCTACCACAATCGAGAATTTTCGCACATGATATTGTTGGGCGTATCATCAAAACGAAGCTATTCACGAAGATTCAGCTTGATACTATTCAAGTGAAAAAATGGACCATGGATCCTGGACTAATTTCAGGGGTTGCATTTTAAATAATTAAAAAATATTGGAAAAAGTTGTGTTTTTAAGATTTCGTACTTAGCAAAAAGTGGTATGTTTAACACTGTACACCTGTTAAATTGTATTTTGAAATAATAATCATTCAAATTATTTAAAAGGTTAAACTATTTCTTTAGATGTAAAATGGTTTAAACCACTTTAAATAATAACAATTCATATACCTTCAGGCCCGGTGAATAAGTGTTCAAGTCGTATTTTGTTGAGTGACTTAACTGTATTGAGAGAAGCCGAATCGCTTCATCCTTGTAGTATTTTGATTCAAATGGGGTTCTAATATAAGCAATAACTGTTTTTCTAGCTGATGCATGACTTGGCCTCTTATACTGTACCAAATAACACGATTCCTCTTCCTTAAGTACAAGAAATCCTTTCAAGAGAAAATTCGACTTAACCACTTATTCACCTGGGTTGCAGATAAATTAATCCTTTTTTTGGTTCGATTTCTTCTATGTCCTTTTCTCCTCTAATCTTTGATTTGCGAATGTATTGTTCCATCCTGAGGCAGGCCGTACTTCTCTTTTGTGCTATTGTACCTTGGCTTTCAGATTATCTTAGAGCTATCCGCACTGCCCGATGTGATCTAAGGGAAGAGGATGGACACGATGCCATTAGTGAAACCAGGAGGATACAGAGCCGCCATTGTCACCGGGACATGACAGGGCGCCCTTCGGTCAATGTAAATGAAACAGAGGCATTATTGGGAGGGAGATCGTGTTAGGGTGCAGGTGGAGGGCGTTGTCATGGCAACGGCAGTGGGGGGGGGGGGTAAATTGTTTTCCCGACGTCTCTGCATTAATTATTTTCAGTGCCACCTTTATTTTTTTTTATCCCCTTATTTGCTTAAAAATTAATTTCCCCGCAGTTCAGATTCTTAACGGAAAGGGATTAAAATAGGGAATTTACTCCCTAAATTAAACGGTATGATATTTAGTTGGCTCCCCAACTGCTTTGTGGTATTTTACGGCTCCCCAAAAAAAAAAAAAACTCTCAGCTTAATTACGTATTCTGACATTTTCCATTTTCCTGATGCCTGTTCCCTCTTTTTTGACAGCCGTATGCCATCATTTTCGTTCTTTTTTTGGTAATTTCATTCCGCAGGTTGCCAGGCAGATGAATTCCCGTCAGGTGACGTTACATTACGTCGTATCTACGTCACGATCTCATAGGTAACGACAGCTGCAGCTAAATACAAAATCATTATTAAAATTTTTTTTAAACGATTTAGCCCGTTAAGAGTTGAATTCTCTTGGCCGAACTTTTTTCAAATGGTGAATATTCTTATGAAATGCTTCATTATTTTTTATGTACTTATTCCGCAGGTTGTTGGGTAGTATGGGTAATTAAACTCCAGTCAAATGACGTCATATCACGTCATTTCTACACCACGATTTTAAGAGTCATAAACCTATATTATATAAATAATTCCTTATGTCATGAACCCTATAAATAACTCTATTATTGTCATAATAAAATAATGTGGGATAAAAATATTCCATCATACATTTCTTTGTTTTAAAAAAGATTATTTATTGAAATTTACGACTGTATTACAATAATTATAATGAATGATTCATAATGGGATGGGTAAATGCCAGCAGAGAGACTACCCAGTGGTAGTACTCAATTATTTCTATGTTAAAAAAAAAAACTTATTCCTTAGGTTGCAAGCGTAGTGGTGGGGGTAGTTATTCCCGTTAAGTATTGTTTATTGTTATTTCTACGTTATTGTCTTATCTGTATCGGTGGTGCCCCCCTCCATTTTTCCCATCGAATAAGTAAGAAACAATAAATAAAAAACAATAACTGAGGATATTTAACCTAGCCAATATGTACTTATTTTCGTATTACCATCTGGCATAATGTCGTTTTACTTTACATTTAAGCTTTTGCCCAGGGCTACGCTTGTGTGGAATTTGATCTGCCACTTAAAGTTTCATGACAGATCATTTTAAATAAATAATTTAATTTCTTTTAAATTATAAATTACTCGTACATCCGAAAATTCAGATGTCTAACTTACTGACTGATTCCATACAATCTTTGAACCGCTATTATATTAAGGGGGAAACTCTTGGGGGTGGGATTGTCCAAATTCCTTTCTTAGTGCTCATTTAAGCTACACAAAGAACCTACTTGCGAATTTCAAGATGCTAAGTTCAGTGGTTTCTGCTGTGCGTTGACCGCTGGGTGTGTTAGTCAATCAGGTTACAGTGTTATATAAACTTCGCCTGTGTGGTGTGTTGATAAAAGAAGCCTATGTCCTTCCCCAGGGTTGAGATTATCCGTATCAAATTTCATCACAGATGGATCAGCACAGGCGTGAAACATACATTGACACTGATTAACAAAGGGGACGGACAGAAGTATACTGTTGTTCGTGTTAGTAAAGGATTAGTATGTGATGTTATTGAAAAGGATTACTTAGTATAACGGTTTCACTTGTCGTATGCCAGCAACTACGGCAGAGAAGTGAACTATGTTACTTGATTTGTTTTGTTCAGCGAACATATGTAGAGTCAGAAACACGTGAGCAAGCATACAAACTTTGCCCCACTTTTTCAGCCCCTTAGGGATAGAATTTTGGGAAAAAATCTCTTATCGGAACGCTACGTCATAGAAAGAACACACCCTCCAAGTTTCAGGTCTCTACAATCAGCTGTTTAGTCTGTGCGTTGATCCGTCAGTCAGTCAGGACAAAGCATTTTATGTGTATAAATGAAGGTTATATTAGCCTTCTCATATAACAGAAAAATGTGCCAATTTAAATTACTCACATTGAATTACCCATTACTGGCTGTTATGCCGGATTCTATTATCATTATTGGCTAGGTTAAATATCATACGTTATTGTTTCTTACTTATTTAATTGGGAAGAAATGGCAGAAATAAATGGAAAAACCACCGATAAGATAGTAACGTAGAAATTACGTAAAGTAACGTTACTTGACAGGAATTCAACTATCTGCACCTCTTAGGTGCATCCTGCGGAATAAGTACCTTTTTTTTCTTTAACATAAAAACATTTGTGTACTACCACTGGGTAGTTTGTCTAATATCCTTTATCTATGCCATTATGTGTCATTCAAAATATTTCCTTCTATTATTATAATGCACTGAGTCGCCATGCAGGAAATTTTGGTTCAAATCCCGCTGCAGGCGATTCAAATAAATACTTTTATTTAGTCTGTTTGCGGCGGGAGATGGATCAAATGGGATCTAGGATCCTCCTGGGTCTCACCCAGCCTCTATAAAATATTATAAAAATAGGGTACCCAAAATAAGGGGGAAAACGGTTGAGCGTGACCTAGGAGGAGTCCGTGAAACAGTACAGTCTCTATCATGTACTGAACCCCCAGACTCGTTCACGGGTCGTAGTGGTGAAGGGTTTTTTTTAATGCAGTTGTAAATTTCAATAAATAAATTTTTAAAAAGCATAGATTGTTATGGTGAACTATTTTTATATCACATTATATTATTATTACACGAATAGAATTATCTGGTGGGCTTATGATATAAGGAATAATATATTTATTATTCCTATAATCTCATAGTAAATTATGACATTACTTCCTTATACCTTCTTGAGCTCCCTTTCTATTTTCCTACATTATGTATGGATAGTTAAGAGTATTGATAAGAGAGTACATTGTTCACTATGTTAGTCCTTTTTAATAATGTTAGTCTATAGTTAATAGATAAGCTTCTTTATATATCCATGTAAATTCATTCCATTCGACGATAAATAGATTTTCTTTTTACACTCCACGTCTTCGTATGGATTATGAGTTGTTTTAATGAGGTTCAAATCCTACTGTGACAGATAAATTATTTAATCTGTTAACAGCCATGGATGGATTCTCGGATGGAATCAACACACCTTCCAGGGGCTCACCCAATATCTATATTAGTAGTTACTTAATTTGGGGAAGACATGGCTTTTGAGCGTGATTTGGGACAAATCACCCCTGCACAACCGTTAGCTTACAAACAATTCACCCCCTTAATGGATTGTAGTTTTATAGATTTTTTTAAATACTGAATGAATGAAAAATCGAGCAAATAAATTAAAATAAACCCCTTATTATTAATTGAAAAATAAAACAATTACAACGATACTGTTCAATTATATACTGTTAATCAATGCTATGTATTTAGGTAAATAAGGGTTAATGCATTTTGTGGCAAGTACATAATGCTTCCATTAAATCCAAATCTCAACTGGTGAGAGTTGCCCGATACGCAATATGAATTTTAAACACTAATGCATCCAACATCATTCGCAGGAGTGCATTCGAGTGAATAATGAGTTGTTAACATATCAGTCCAAAATTGTGGATATTTTTATGTTTACCACCGATAGATCTAGTTTTTATTTTTATTTTTTTATAAATTAAATCTTTATAAGTTGTTTTTCAAAACACTGTCTGGTTGATAATTATACTTTACATAGTTTTATTATTGTAAGCGCTAATTAGCAGTTACCCTTCATAACATTGTAGTATCGTAATATCAAATCTCTTTTATCCAATTACGTTATGTATACACTAGCCATTGACCATGTTTAATGGGGCAATTTCAGGATAACTATATTGAAATAAAAAATATAGGTTGAAATAAAAAAAACTCTCTACTATCTTCTATGAATCTATGAACATTTTTAAAGACTACAGAAGTCTAAAATTTTGCGACGATTACATTTGTATAATACTCCACCGTGGTTTCTCGAGACCCTTAGGTAGTAATAAAGAATTCCCACTTAATTGAGGGTAGGTACATAACGAACAATTCGATTTATTTCATTAACTTTAAATCAGCCGTTCCACTTATATAATTTATTTTATTGTTTTATATAATTGATTTTTTAAATTATTTATTATTCAATTATTTGTCCTTTTAATTGCAGTTAGTTTAGCCTTTTAAGTGTTGGGTTTAAGTCCAACTATCCAGATAAGTTTATTTGTTAACAATCACGGTGTACTCTGTGGGATTTCCACACCCTCTTGAGTGGATACTCTTAATTGGGGGAAAACCTGGCAGTTTCCCTGGACAACCGTTGTTCTTGAAACATTGCATCCTCAACAATTTGCTGAACCTTATCCATGGGTTGTAGTGGTAAAGTTTAAAAAAGGTTGATATGGGTCTTAAAAAGGCCATTTTTAAGTGAACATAAATTGATCTAAACAAGAGAAATAAATCGAACGATAAATTTTGAAAATATGCAATCCATCTGTTGTCTTTATGGAAAAGAATTCTCCAGAGAAAAAAAAAGAGTTTAATGTACGCTTAATCTTTCATCTCTGGCTAATTACCACTTTGTAATGTCTCAGAAATTAAGATGATTTGTTTGACTCATCTGTTATATTTTTTATTAAAGCGTTTTTAATTGAAACAGTTTAAGAGTCATTTTTTTTTTCTCTCTGAGAATATTCTGGTTCAAGGCTTTATTTCTGTGTCTATTTTTTATTTTTTTTGGATTTTTTGTTTATTGTTAACTTAAAAATTAATTATCTAATATGATAAATTCATTAAAACAGACAAGGAAGTGAAGGGATCCAATGTTATGTCAGTTCTGATTTTAAGGTATTAAAGGTGTTATGGTTAGCATAACTTTGTAAATGGTATTTACTTTATAGAGGGAGTAAAAAATCCTCGTTTATGTCGTCCTTCGGAGGTGGACGTAAAATGGTGGTCCCGAAATTATGCGGTGCCAGTTAAAGATTCCTATTATAACTGAAAAAGGAAAATTTTGGACTCCCATTAGAGCATCGTCCGATTAGCCATAACAGCTTAAAGTAGAGTTAAATGAATAAACAATCAATAAATATAATTTTAAATCGTAGACAAATATTTCATATGAGTGAAGTATGTGTTGGCACTTGCGAATCTCTTACGCTTAGAAGATTCTGGGAACTTGGATTAATATGTATCAGCTAGTGTCATCTCTCCAACTCCAAAGAAATTTCGTCAGTCTTTATACTGAGCAACATTCTTCATTCAAATTGATTCCGAAAATCCTATCCGGTCTAATAGATATTACATATTCATTGCATGCGTTCTATCCGATGCGCACATAATAATTAGCTATTAATTTGTTGCGCACCTTGAAGCTAAATATTAAAAACATACAGGTTTTGGCCTATAGGGGCCCACACACGATCAGTATTACTGACAGTATAGTCAGTCAGATACTGTCAGTAATACTGACCGTGTAAGGGAAGTACTGATGTACTGAAGTAGGGTATTGAGGAGTGATGGTTCACTCCATCATTCCTTAGTTCAACCCGGCGTAGGGGAGGTGATACTGACAGTATTACTGATCGTGTATGTCCGTTTCTTTCATTCCTCAGTATTTTGTAACTGTTGAGTGCGACGCATCGACTGATTTCCGATTCAATAATGAAAACATAGCCACATTTTTCAAAAGTTATAAATGATTTATGTAATGTTTTTCTTAAAACTTCATTTTTTTCTTATAACAACAGGAAGGAACTTAATTTTATTCGTAAAATCGTGTATTGTATATGGAAAAAAATTATATTTTTCCTAGTGTCTAAATGAGAGCTTCACAGGTTTCTATCACAATCCGGCTAATGGAGAAATAAGCGTGGAAAACTCTAAGTCCTCAAAATTTCGGCCTGTTGCTGAATAGCGTAGGGTAACTGCCAACCGCTGTTTTGGGTATATACTTTCCCTCACATTTGTATCTTCGTTTTTAATATGAGGAGAAACCATATTTAATAAATTATTGAATACGTTTTCATTCATCCGAAAATAGTTATAGTAATTTAATTGTTCCTTTACTGAAATCTCGTTGATGAAGTTTAAATGGGTGACCTTATCTCAGTCCAATAGCCAATCCTTCACCCACAAGCGTCTTTTCTTCTTTCTTTTTTCCAATGCCATGGTGATCACAATTGCTAACCACTCTCTATCCATTAAAAAAGTAGGTATAAATCTGCGTGAGAAAAAGATGACTGTTCTTATCGCTAGCTAACTCTGAACTGAGTATTTTTTATTTATTTCTGATTTTTAAATTAGTAAAATACAGAGAGAGTTTGGTTAGAAGTTTTACAAAATTAATAGTACATACAAATAACAGAATAGTAAACATACAAAAAAAAGAATGTAGATAATTATAATACTAAACATTGTAATGAAGATAAAATCAAAAATATAGAGTCGACACTATATAAAAAAATGGAAAATGAGTTAAATACTGACAGTAATATTGATCGTGTATGGTGTAAAAATACTGAAGGGTTATTCCTCAGTATTTTCGTCTTTCCAATACTGTCAGTAATATTGACCGTGTATGGGCCCTTATTAAAAAATATATATCTTATAGTAGGATATGAAGCTTAATGAAAAAGTGTAACATTACACTGATTTAATAATAATTACCATTTAATATTATAAATGTGTCTTCTAAATGACTAGCATCGTCATCAATTTTAATATGACAAACTTAATAGTTCGTAATGTATTTGAATTTTTTTTTTCGTTTTTAATCTTTACGCCGCCGTTTCAGACTGTTTGAACACATACTAGACAAACTCTCTAAGCAACCAATTAATTCCTATACTCCTATACATGACTACTATAAGACCCATCTGGACTTACGGAGTAGAGCTTTGGGGCTCCACTAAGCCACCGAATTCCTCCCGCATGCAATCCTTGCCTCTTCATACCTTACCGAGGCGTCTGAAAAAGGCGTCGTGATCTAAGTTGAATTTGTTATTTGAGTACTACCTATAGGTAGTTTCTCTACGCCTTTATCTCGTTCCATTATGTATCATTCAATCTATTTACTTGTATTATTATAAATTAAAAAATAAAATAAACGTGTACTACAATTCATGAGTCTTCGGTTCAGTACATGGTAGAGGCTTTACTGTTCTTAAAACGACTGTTGCTTAGGGAGGTGATTTTTCCTAGATAACGCTCAACCGCTAGATTCCCCCCCTATTTGGAGTAATCATTTTATAGAGGCTGGGTGTGCTCCATGAGTGTCCCATAAATATCAAAGGATCCATTCCCCGGTGTTAACAGATTAAATAAATTCCGCCATAGGCGAATTTGAACCCGTGATCTTCGGCACTCCAACTCAGGGTGCTACCACTGCGCCTCCGATCTGTAAATTTCAGTAAATAAATTTAAAAACAAATCTTTACGAAAGTGGTATTACTATATGATCATACTACATCAGAAACTTATATTATACTTATATTCATCTTCACTGGCCTCATTTAAATCCCTGCTTTTCCATCATCTCTTGGCATCCCAAAAAAATGCTCTCCAGACAGGCCAATCTTCCGCTTGAATTAATGTGTGTCGAATACTCGATCTTGTTACCTACGTGTTTGTTTATTTTTCCAACAACAAAGAAGATACAAACTTTGTAAATACTTTATTGCATGCTATGCAATTTATTTGCTTTATTTAGCAATTCCGGTATTAACTATTATATTAATGTTATTTATTATTATTTTGTTAATTTCAAACCTTTATATATATATGTTTTATTATTATTTTTATTTTTCTAGAAAATTAGTTAAATTCCTGTAAAATCTATTACTTTTTAATCAGTTATTTATTTTATTTTATTTTTTTTCTTTCTCTATTTCTATTATGTTTTGTCACTCATGATTACTTCATGATTTGTATCATTATGTAGCCTCCTGGCCAGATGAACATTATGTTTATTTTGCTTGTTCTTTATTGTTATTCTAAAGGGACTTGGTCCCAGAATAAAGTTTGTTTTCTATTCTATTCTATTCTATTCTATTCTATAAATACGATTGTTACGGGGTTTTTTGGTAATATTATTAACGTTTTAATCATGCGTCAAATTGCTTACTAGTAATTTAATTTTTGTTTTTCAATATTCTAGTGCGTTTTAATTCTTGTAATAAACAAAGGAAAGATATGTTGTTTCTTGAAAAAAACACAATTTTTCCAAGAAAAAAATACCGGTGCCTCCAATTTGAGGCATCGATGAACCCAGGAAGCAATGACCCCTTTGAAGAAGAAGCGGCGGAGATAGGATTGGAAGGACGCCTATGAACATAGAGAAAGGATTTTTGGCCGATGATGAGGATACGGTAGAGATGAAAGGAGGTGGTACTGGCCAGTACTAAGACCAAGGGCGGGGAAATTACCTGGCCCCTCCGATGGGCTCTATTCACCCCTCACCAACCCCCTGGTTTCTTCAATCCCCTATACACCCCAATCCCCTGTTTCTTTTTTACTGTATAAAAATGGACTGTATGCTTGGTCGATAGCCTTTTCGACTCGTTGATGAAGTACCACCAGGGAAGTTTGGCTACTTTTAGGGAATATGCTGTGCTTATTCTGTTCAAACCATTATAGTATCTTGTTGTTGTTTATTTATTTAACGTTACTTTAAGCTACTATGGCTACCTATAGTACCTATATATAGGTACCTGATACCGCACAGGCTTGGATATTACCTCACCCTGCATGAGCGGTAGAGAGGATGGAATGTGATGATTATTTCTAAATTTAATTTTTCTAAATCGAGACCAAAGTCTTCTGTACCTTCTATGGTGCTTTTAAGTCTCTGACATTTCGATGAAATGGATATTGAATTAACAAGCATTTTTTCCAGATGTAGATTGATCTAACTCCACGGACAGTTCTTGTTACTCCCTAATTTTATGGGCTGTGGCGTTCGGCATCACGTGAGACTGTCGTTAGTTTATTTAACCCCACTTTATACTCCTATAGCCAATCGGACGATGCTACAGTGGGAGTCCTATTTTTTTTCTATCTAGGTATGATCAAGACAGGGATCTTTCACGATTATCTGACTCCTCACAAGCTCGGAAACCCTAGATTACGTCCCCTCCGAAAGACTGCATTATAAATGATATTTACACCCTTTAAATAATCCTAGGACCATCTTTGAACCCGCCAACGAGGGCATAGAAGTTTGTTACGCTCAAGACATATTAACAAAGAAATGATGAATAGCTTATTTTCTTTTTTTTTTGTTCGTGGGGGTGGCAAAGAAAGACACAGACCTCGCCTTAAAAAAAAACTATGTGAAACGGAGCAGAAGATCCTTTCGGCCCTGAAAAGCTTAATGAGTGTAATTAGGTGACTCCAATCTCGCTGGTGTGCGAGGCGACTTCTTTCATCTTGAAAATTACCTTAATTCGAAATCATTTTCTCAATATTTTTCCTGCTTACTCGGAGTCGTTATCCCTTGTTAGCGGTTGTATTATGTACAAGATAATTTGTTTATCTTATTCATAATCATGTTACACACACGAACTCTTATGGACTAACCTGTACCACTACAACTCATGAGCTGTCTTGGGTTCAGTAGATCGTAGAAATTGTACTGTTTCTTGGACAACTGTTATACAGAAGGTGATTTGTTCTAGAAGAGGCCTAGCCGCCTAGTTTCCCTCGATTTTGTGTAGCCACTGTCTTGAACGGCTATGCAGTACTCTGCTGTTTCATATTATTATTGGTAGTCAGAAATGAAAAAAAAGAAAACTGAACGTCCTTTGAACGCCAAGGTTTTACAATGTTTCGTTATTCCATCTCAAGAAGGTGACTCTTACATTGTGTATATCAACAATCAGTGATCAGAGAGTAAATAAACAACCTAATGAGGTATATTTACGACTGTGTACACCTCGACCGGACAGGATGATATGTTGCCAGAAGAAGGGAGACTAAATGCAGTGGGCCGAAACCTAATGGGCAATTAATATCTGTGGAGCATAGAAGAATCCGGGGGTCGTTAACCGCATCATTTGTTAGGAGAGGAAACCTACCAACGAATTTCTAACATTGCCTCGCACTCCCGGAGCTTCAACGTGCTATCCCTAACACGTACTTGTCACCTCTTGTAGCACGTAATGTGATGAGATCTGAAGGTACGAAGGTCTCATTCAATGGGTGGCATTTTAAGGTATCTACTCTATTACCTGTTGTGTAGTGTTTAGTATAACAACCTATTATGCCTATAACGTAGGTTCACAGGTCACGATCAAGGGTTCACAGCTCGGCAGAATTTTTAAAGGGAGTAGAAAATCCTTGTTTAGGCCATTCTTCGGTGAAGAGATGAAATGGCGGTCCGGAGTCTGTATAATGTCAGATACTCGTTGAATATAGTAATTATATATTTTTATAATTGACCTGAATAGACGAAATTTAGGACGCTCACTGAAATATCGTTCAAATAGCCACACCAGCATAAATTAACGTTAAATGAAACAAACGATACACCAGTGTTATCATATTGGTCGAACTACAGTCGTGGTCATATAAATTGGATCACTTAAAAATAATGGAGGATCGATGGAGTCGATCGAATTTTTTATGATTTCGTCACTGATCTCCTCATTCCACACCCTTTCGATTCCCTGTTTTAGCTCATCTTTAGTCATAGGCTTTGCAGCATTAATATCTTTTTTCATGATCATCCTCAAGTTTTCTATGGGATTTAAATCGGCTATTGCCTGGCCATGGCAGCGTGGAGATCTCGTTTTCTGTTAGAAACTACTTTATCTATCTAAAAACACAATCGTAAAGACAATAAAAAATACAGCTAAAACATTTTTTAGATAAATAAATAAATAACTTACCGATTTGGCTCTACGGCATGGAGCAGAATCATCTTGAAAAATGAAGTCTCCGCAGTGTTTAAGACGGGTATTCATTGAGTGAATCAAACTCTCTTCCAAATTGTTTTTCTTTTCTGCATTAACCGTTTATTTTACCAATTCCAAAGTAGGAAAAACATCCCCAGATCGTCACACTTGTCGGATGTTTCACTGTTTTTATAGTACAAGATTCGTCAAATCTTTCATTCGCCCGACGTCTTACGTATGGAGCACCGTAACTGAAGATATTTAATTCACTCTCATCTGAAAACATCACTTTCACCGGAAAGTGATGACCGCATCAGATTTCAAATTTTTAAAATCCTGCGCCTAATTTAGGCGAGATTGTTTCATTTTTTTTGTTAATAAATGGCTTTTTGGGTGGTTTTCTTGTCCATAAACCTTTTTCTGTTAATCGTCTGCCAACTGTTTCTCGACTTACATCTGCTAAATTGCTATCTGCTAGATCTCTAGATATTTCTTTAGCAGTTTTGAAGCGATTTTCTAAGGATAATCTCATCATCATGCGATCTAAACGCTCATCTGTCTACCTTTTCCTTCCAGCCCCTTTCTTTCGCTCAGTAGATCCCTGGGCCTAAGATTTTTGTTTATTATTTTGACCACATTGGATTGGTCGCACCTCACCCTCCTCGCTATCTCCCGCGAAGAAAGTCCAGCTTCAGCAAACGTCACTATTTTAACTTTTTCTTCATTAGCATTTGTTAGAAACTCAGTCTATTGGACATCATAATAAGAAATACGTGCTTAATATTGGATACTCTAGGCACAACTAAACTACGAGTCACTGATTCCACCTCACTCTAATATGTACTAGATGGTAAACAAATACAATCTTACTATTTGTAGGATCAAAGCGGTAACAATCATAGGTGATGCAATTTCTATGACCACGAATGTATATTGGCTCAAACATGCTAATTTCTTACTTCATTTCCTACAGTGATTGAATCATTAAATTATTATATAACATATTATATATTATATTATATATTAACATTATATATTAAATATTATAATATTATTAAAAACTATTATAAGATAATATTCGAGTCCTGGCCCTCAAGAAACTGGGGCAAGACAAGAGGGCTTATCACAACTTCCTAAGTATTTCATTATTTTATCGATTATTGTTCGCTAATATTTATAGCGAGAAATATTTAGATAACCTAATTGAATTATCTGATATTTTGACCAATATCAATACATTTTTATTAAATGGTAATAATAATAACTAATAATTTTTCTTTTAGCCATCAGTAATTTACAGTGACTAGAAAAAGTGTTTTTTGTGTATTAGTTTTGTATTTAGGAATGAGGTAGCTTATTGTGTGAAATGCTGAATTGTACAGAAGTTTCTGGGTTCAAATCCGGCTGTGGCGGATAAATAATTCAATCTGTTAACAGCCACGGACGGACCATGCGAGATTCCCAGACCCTCCTAGGGCTCATCATTCCTCTATAAAATAAGCATCCTAAATTGGAGGGAAAACCTGTCAGTTAAACGTGATCTTGGACTAATAACCGCCCTGTAAAATAGTTGTCTTATAAACAGTACAGTCTCTATTATGTATTGAACAACAGATTCTTCATGGGTTGTAATGGTATAGTTGTTTTGTTTTTTTGGTTTTTTATTTTGAAGAGAAAATATATGTCCAGGTCGGGATTCGAACCCGAGTTTCCTGCATTAAATAGCGCTGGGCTATAACCAACTGAACTCGTAACACGGCCAAAGAAATCCATTCTCTTCACCGATCTTATACCGATTGTATACTTCACCGATCCTTTTTTTTTTTTTTTTTTTTTTTTTTTTTTTTTTTTTTTTTTTGTATTCGTATTTTTTGTTTTACTGTTATATATTTTGCTATATTTTCAAAAAGAAGGCTTTAGCCTCTAAAATCCATTTTAAAAAAAACAAGTCGACGAATTTTTATTCTGGTTTCATAAGGACAAAAACAAATTTTGTTTAATTTTATGTTTTATTTTCCACATTTACTGACTACGTACATTTTAGTCTGTAGTATTTTATTAATAAATAATACTACTGCACAAAATAGTGTATTGATTTTTTTTTTTGCAAATCCATGAAAAATCCTGGGTTCAGAACGTGGTAGAAACTGTACTGTTTTCATGTCAGAGGTTCTGCAGGAAGGAGTTATGTTGTAGATCAAACTCTACCGTCAGGTTTTTCCCTATATCATAAAAGCTGGGTGAGCCCCAGGAGGTTCTGTAGGTCTCACAGGGTCCATCCGGGGCTGTTATCAGGTTAAATAATATTACCTGCCACAGCCGGATTTCAACCCGAATCGTTCAGTCCAGCAACTCAGCACTCAACAAACTGAGCTACTCCACTCCCTAATTTACGTTTTACTCCTTCAATAATCCACACAAGTCGACTCTCTTAGATATCTGAGTTATTAAAGTTTTAGAAACTTCGGCGATTCTGACAAGGAAGTAGGAAATCTGTTGGAGGTAAGCCGGCGTAATGGTTCAACTTTTTGAAAGTTTTATGTGCTTTATCCCCCCTTTTAACCCCCACCTCAGCAACACAGGCCCCTCTGATGATACCAAATTGTCTGGGGAGGCTCCGGGATTCTCTGGGTTTGATAACTCAAAGTCTAGGGAGTAGGGGATGATCTAAAGCATAATGCCTCTAATGAAGGCAATGCCACACATTTACCTTGTTGATGAGTCCAATTCATCCTTTTCTACTTAATCAACCTCATTGCCTTATTGAACCGAGTAAATTACTGGAATAATTACTTAATAATTAAAGAATTGTTACTTACACACTTATAAAGTAATAATTAAGGTGATTTTTAAATCCGGCCGTGGCAGATCATAATATAAATTATTTAATATGTCAACAGACTTAGATAAACTCTCTAGTATCTACAGACAATCCTTGGGCTCACCCAGCCTCTATAAAATGGGAAGAAAATCCGGCGGTTGAGTGTGGTCTCGGCTAAGTCAACCTGAGCACAACCGTTAACGGTTCAATCTTTACCATTAGCTAAACCCTAAATCCTTCATGGGTTGTAGTGGTACAGGTTTTATACATTTCTAACGAAATTAATTTCATTCATTTACTTGTTAATTAATTATTCATTCCTAGGGCCTTCATCAAGATCACTTCCTCATTATTCTGAGTAAATTACTGGAACAATTACTTAATAATTAAAGAATAGTATGCTCGTATATTTAATGGAAATTTATGCTGTAATGGCTAATCGGACGATGTTATAGTGGGAGTTATAAATTTTGCCTACCCAGGTTTAATTAGGATAGGGATTTTTGAGTACTAGACACCGCGCAGGCTCGGTACCTACATTTTACGTTCCTTCAGGACGGCATGAGTCTGGATTTTAACTTCCCTTTTAAAATCCTAGGAGCGGAGTGGCTCAGTGGTAGAGCACTGAGATCCCATGCCGGAAATGCTGGTTCAAATTCCGCTGCTGGCCATGACTTTTATTTAGTCTGTTTGCAGCAGGAGATGGATCATATATTATCTAGGACCCTCCTGGGGCCCACCCAGCCTCTATAAAATATTATAAATACTACCCAAAACAAGGGGGACAAATCTGGCGGTTGAGCGTGACCTAGGACAAGTCACCTCCTTGCAGAACCGTTGTCCATGAAACAGTACAGTCTCTACCATGTTCTGAACCCCAGACCCGTTCAGGGGTTGTAATGTTACAGGTTTCAGGTTGGAAAATCCTAAGACCACTTGTCGTGTTGCGAACCGCGATCATGGGTATTGAAGGTAACCCCTTTAAGGAATTGTTACTAGCATACTTATAAACTAATAATTGAGTCGATATTTAATAAAAATGAAGGTATCAAATTTATGTTAACCATTAGGGTGAGTATCGTGCACTGAGGATCCCGGATTCAAATCCCCCTTTGGCAGATAAATTATTTGAACTCTTGTAATTGGTAATTACTTAAAATATAAATGTACCCTGAAGGTAGCCTTTTCAAGAGGATTAAAACGTCTTTGGTAATGCCATTCTGAGGGTACGTAAATTGGTACATCCGAATCCATGCGTTGTCAGATACTAGTTAAAGACCCCACCTATGTACGTATCCTATCCTATATTTGTAGAGCGCTGAGGGTTCATGGGTTGAAATCCAACTGTGGAAGATAAATTAATTAATCTGTTAAGTGTTAAGTGATTTGCAGACCTTGCTGGGGTACAACCAACTTCTATATAAAAGTATATCATTTATTGTAGTGGTACAGGTTTTATTTTATATATTTAAAAATTATATATATGGAATGATAAAGTTGAAGAATAATGTCACAAGACTAAACTTTGCCCTGACGTGAGTATTGAGGTGCCCTATTTCCTCAAGACAAGGAACGATTTTGTTTATGAACCACTTCCTGCAGATACCGGCGATGGATTGGGGCCTATCTACAATGCCCGGGGACAACCTCCCCCCTTCGTCTGCTGCGGGGCGAAGGTAATAAGGGTAATCCTAGTTTATCGCTTCCATCGGTTCTCCCTAACCACTGCTATTCTCCTCTTAGAAATCTCTCGGTCATTCTTTACAATTCGGACATATTTTCCGGTTGCTAAAATATATAGGCAACATTTTTGGGGGGTCTTACCCACAATTAAGTTCGACCTAAATATATACCTATGTCAATACTCTAATGTAGCAATTTTGAAACCAGATCAGATTTTTATTGTCAAATAATGCAAATACCATGGTGGGAATGCCATTTGATCCTATTAAATTATATCTGCAGCCCCGGTGAATTAAGTCGAATTTTGTCCAGAGAGAGTTTAATGTATATGAGAAAGAGAAATCGTGCCATTCTTGTAGTTTTTGCCTTGAATTAGAGTTATAATATTGTAATAACTACATTTCAAGCCAATGACTTATCCCGTTATTCCGTACAAAAATAATAATAATCATTCCGCTTCCTATGTATTCTAGTTCCCTACATCTTCTATTCTATGTCCAGGAGTTAAGTTCAAAGTTAAAAGTAAGTTAAAAAAAAAACATCGGACTGTTCTGTTTCTAACCCGAGATCACAATCAACCGCCAGGATTTTCAACTAACTAGGGTACTCATTTTGCAGTCTAGGTTAGCCCCAAGGGAGATCTTCGATCCCAATTGGCTTTTATTAGGACAATATATTTGAAAATTTGTATCTGTATTATTTTTTTGTTAAAGTAGTACCACTTGGGATCTCAATATTTTCCCCCACAACCATATTTTGGTTATTTCCATTTTTTATTTTAGTAAATATACGACATGGGGTCTATCCTTTATCCTTAAAGATAGACCAAAAGCTCGAAAGGAACAGAAAAGATAGACCAAGTAAAGGAACAGAAAATTATGTCAGATTCTAATACCAATATCGGCTAGGTTAAATTTCCTAGGTTATTATATCCTATTCAATTATTATGAAGAAATGGTGGGGTTAACCGCCGAATAGATAAGTACGTGACGTAGAAATGACGTAACGTGACTTCAACTTCCCCCTACCCCACCAAACCGGGAACCTACGGACTTAGTACACAAATGTTTCTTAATAAAATTTAAAATACTTTTTCTAATGCGACTAGTTTCCAGAAATGGAATTTTGTGGGCGTCGAACTGAGGACAGCGGGTCATCGACAGAAGATAAAAGAAAAAAGGAAATGAAGGGAAGTTCGGGAGAAATAAACGATAATTGTCCCCGAAATATCTCCTAACGAGAATCCTTCATCCTTTCGTTAACTCCGAGACTTCTTTAATGACTTCGGTTCAATGCTTCAGGCTTTATTGATTACACCGAGGAAATTTGTTTTAAAAAATAAATCACTCTCAAATCAGTTTGATAAATTTTTCCTCAACTATGAACCATCACTGTTTCTAATGTAATATTAAGAACAGATAATACTAAATTATAATAGAATGTGACTGGAATAAATAATTTTGCTTGAATTAAAAAAAAAAAGTATAATAATAATGGGGTGTATAAAAAAAAATTACCGTTTCACCTTCCCCATGGAGAGAAGATGGAGACTAACAGTATATTTCGACACACCACACTCCCTGGCAAGTTCCCGAGTACTTATGGACGGATTTAACTCAACAGCTTCCTTCAGAACCAAACCAATATCCATTAATGGTCGCCCGGAGCCCTTCTTCCTTTCCAAAGTCGTAACTCCACTACTAAATTTTTCAAACCAACGCCGCTTAGTGCGCTGGTCAAGGACATCTTCCCTTTCATATTTAATAATTTCACGAGTTGTTTCAGCGGCTGTGAAATTTATTTTCCAGTAATGTGTTAAAATTTCGTAGGACACTGTCATATTTCTTCTTTGAAATAAATAACTAAACTGAGGCTTTTTTTGAAAAAGTCCATTGTTAGTAAACAAGCTTAGAGTATGCTCTAAAGGGATTATTAAGTGTTGGTAAATAATAAATAGCATTAAAATATTTACAGACTTTTGAGCTCCGGAATTTGATAAAAAGGTCATTTTTTTTATACACCCAATTAGTACTACAAGTAAAGGGAATAAATGATACGTAAAGGTATGAGATGTTGAGATGATTGTAGGCATGTTGCGGAACCTCAACTTAAAAAGTCCCAATGCCATCTTCTTTTCAGACCCTTCAGTACATGGTACAGACTCTGTCATAGCTAACGGTTATGCAGGAAAATAATTTGGCCGAGATCACTTGGGTCCCTTTATAGAGGCTGTGTGAGGCCTAGGAGGATCGGCAGATCCCACTGGGTTTACCTACAGATGTTAACTGATTAAATAATTTATTTCCCACAGCTGGATTTAAACCCGGGACACTCACTCCAGCAACTCTGTGCTCTGCATTCCGAGCCAGCCCGTTTCCAAGATCAGAATCATTTATTTTAATCTAAGTGATTTATAGAAAATCAAATTTCAAAGCTGAATGTATTTTATAGTGCAACAAGATAACTCATTTTAAATATTTCAGCATATAATCAGTCTTTTACGGATTTTAATAGTAATATTAAATAGTAATAACTTTAAAATTGTTTAAAATTGTTACTATTTACTGTGCTGAAGGTTGTGTACAAATCCTTCTGTGGCCGATAAATGGGATCTGGAACAAATCACCTCTCTGCTTAACCGCTGTCCTAGAAATGGTAAAGTCTCTTCCATGTACTGAACCTAAGTTTCTTCATGGGTTTTATTGGTGCAGGTTCTTCATTTTTTTAATGTCCCCAAACCATTTTCTTTTTTTTCTGCCTCGCAATCCTTTAATGACTCGTAGATAACATTCGTAACCGGGTTTGATCTCATTTTATGTGCAATAATAATAATTTGCATATAATTAGTATTCTCCCTTTGATATTAATTAAATCAGAATAGGAATTGGGACTGAGGCCCACGGTTCAAGGGCTAACAGTTGAGCTACAAGGGCAGCTTTAATTAGACTGGTTACCTTTAATTGGAAAGAATCTAACCTGAGAGAGAGAGCGAGAGCTACTTCTTGTCAAGTCCCAGCTTTTCAATTTACTTCATTTAAAAGAGTCTGCAATAGGTTTTTTTTTAAGTGAGAGGTTTATCATAGGAGTAGTAGGTATATTTTGCTTTAACCCCCCCCCCCCCAAAAAATAGTAGGTGTTTTACTTAATTAACGTTCAGTCCTTGAATATTTTCGGAATATTCCGTCCTGGAATACTGAAATAATTTTAACTATGGGGCTCCATCAAACCATCGAATTCCTCTCGTATTCAATCCTTGCAATCCAAAATCCTTCGCCAAATCCCAAACGCTCCTTATTTTGTCACAAATAAAACCATCCGTAATGAACTTAACGTTCCATATGTTACCGATTTAGCCCATTCCAGATACCTATCATTCCATAATAAACTCCGTGCCCATTCATATCCACTAGTTTCCATCTTTGCATCCAATTCCATCCCGGACAATCCTCCTTGGCGACTGAAGAGAAGATGGCCTCGGGACCTTATATTATAGAAATGTTATTAGAGTGCTGCCAGTGGCTAGTGCCTCTACACGTCCTTTCATGTATCTAGATAGTCATATAGCCAATGTACTAGATGTATATATTACAGTTGTACAATTCAATAAAATAATTTTAAAAAAAAAATTGTTTAACTCTTCCTGCTCTATAAGGCAGAAACTATATAGTAGTATATATAACAGTTATAAATATCTCTACAAAGATCTATCTATAGAGATAATCATTAAAAAAAAAATTGTACTACTACAACCTCTTAAGGGTCTTGGGTTCAGTACATAGAAGAGACTATGTACTATTTCTTAGCCAACGGTTGTGTACAGAAGTGATTTGGCCGAGATCATTCACCCATGTGGTCCTTTTCACTGTTGTTGGACTATTATATAGTATCTGCGCGAAGTTTATTTTATTTGTTTTAATCATCGGAGTAGTTGATATAATAAAAAAAAAGTGTATGGGTTTTACTTAGTTAATGATAAGTCCTTGAATATTTTCAGAATATTTCAATATATTATATTGAATGTCAATTATGTTATCTAATTTTTATATAATATAAAATACTAAGTAAATTGTTTTAACAAAATTAAACCTAAGTTTTAATTATCTCCAACTTTACTTTAAGTAATACATTTAATTAATACATTTGAAATATTTAATTATATTATCAATCTATTATGAACTAAATAGTGTATTATTAATATCCTCTTATGTATGAATGATTAATAACTGTATTTTATTAATATGAATACCATTTTACTAACACCAAGGTCATATGTTCTTCAAAATGGAGCATGTATGTTAAATCAATAAACAGCTCCCTCACGGGGTTACTGTGGATGAGGAGGAAAATAAAAATATATATACCCATGTATCATATATATGTTTTTACTTTCATTTCTTGATATTCAGTTTATTCTTTAAACTTCGTTTTGGCGATGTTTCGTAGACCATATTGTTCTCATAATTGTGCCCTAACGATGACGAAATGTTACTACTACACCAATGAACCAAAATACCTGTTTAATATTATCATGTATTGTGTAAATATTGTTTAAAATTAGTTATTGCTGAAGTGTGTAAGTAGGAATTGTTTTATTTCGGACATTGTGAATTAGGATCAATTGTTTTTTTATTTGATTCTTTTGTCATTATTATCGATTTGTTGGTATTTATTATTATTTGTATTTTGTTAATAACAGTTTATTAAATTTGATGAACACGAACTTATACATCGATATTAGACCTTATACATCGTTTTTTTTCGTTTTAAGCGCGATTAACAGTCAAGTAAAGTAGGTACGAATATATATATATATTTATATTAATTATTAATTATATTATATATTAATTAATATTCGTATATACTATACAGGGAGCGGAGTGGCTCAGTGATAGTGCGCTGAGTTGCCATGCAGAAGATCCTGGGTTGAAATCCCGCTCGCTGGCAAATTTGTATTTAATATGTCAGTTGCTGGAGATGGATCCTATGGGATCTAGGACCCTCCTGGGGCTCACCCAGCATCTATAAAGTGGGTACCCAAAATAAGGGGGGAAAATCTGGCGATTGAGCGTCATCTAGGACAAATCACGTCCCCACACAACAGTTTTCCAAGAAACAGTACAGTCTTTACCATGTACTGAGTTTTTATGAAAACCATAATCATAATTATTTTGTGCATGCCACATCCCAGTGAACCGGTACCATTAAATTATTCCCGAATTTCCAGAGAGAAAAGAGGCCTGAAAGAAAAGAAAAAGCTGAGACCTATACAACTGGATAGAAACAGTTAACGGACTTAGAGGGAAAAGTAATTCGTGGCTACAGCGGTCGACCATTAGTAAGGGAACTTTCTTTCTCCGGATTTTTCCTCAGGATTCTTCCAATGGCCTGGAAGTTTTTAAGCAATATCTGAGGCCCTCTTGGAGCTGGAAGAAATTCTCTGTAGGATATTCTGCCCAATTTAATCTTGTATCGGAATCTGTACCGGGGGTTCCATTTGCAAAACAATATCCCAGTAGCTTCTCTCAGTTAATTTCGGTAAACAGAGTCTTAAGCCATTTCCATGCTTGCCAATTCAAGAAAGACTTTCCTATTAATTAATAATATCTGTTTAAAAAACACTGCACAAAAATGAAAAGGGATATTGCTAATTTTTTTGTATATACCTTAGCTAGCATTTATATTATTATATATTTAATAACTACATTCATATTTAATGTAGTCTAATTTATAAGAAATAATAATGGTTTTTATAATAAAAATAATATCTACCATTGAGCAACTCCGCTCCCCAAATAAATAAATAAAAATAATATTATCTAACATCGTTAAAAAGGGCCTCTATCACAAAAAATTAATTATACTATTTATAGAATAGACCGTCTTTCATTAAGTACATTTGGTATTTTCCAAATACTGGTTCCGTAATAAGAAAACAATCCATTTATAGGAAAATAATTTATAGCATAATGAAGTAGGAAAATAGATATTTATTAGTATAGTATATTTCTGCTTAAAGCATAGTATTTCATTGCTTTATATACAAACATACTCCATACACGGGGATTTTATCTAAAACAAAAGAAAAACCTGTACCACAACAACCCATGAAGGTCTGGGGCTCAGTACATAGTGGAGACTGTACTGTTTCTTGGACAACGGTTGTGCATGGAGGTGAATTGTCCTAGATCACGCTAAACCGCCAGGCTTTTCCACGTTATTTAGGATACCCACTTTATAGAAGCTGGATTTGCTCTAGAAAAAAATCGAATAAATGATAATATCATAGTTTGCGCATACTGTGGGAGCATATTCATACTGAAAGGAGCGAAGTGGCTCAGTGGTTGAGCACTAAGTTGCCATGCCGGAAATCCTGGTTCGAATACCACTGCAGGCCATGACTTTTATTTAGTCTGTTTGCAGCGGGAGATGGATCATATAGGATCTAGAACCCTCCTGGGGCCCACCCAGCCTCTATAAAATATTATAAAAATTGGGTACCCAAAATAAGGGGGGGAAATCTGGCGGTTGAGCGTGACCTAGGACAAGTCACCTCCTTGTAGAACCGCTGTCCATGAAACAGTACAGGCTCTACCTTGTACCGAACCCCAGATCCTTCACGGGTTGTAGTGGTACAGGTTGTTCGTACTGAAAATCTATGGACAAATAAATAGCTGTTTTATAATCAAATAGTTTCCGAAATACGGCGTTTCAAATATTGATCCTATTCTTAAAATTTTTTTTTATGTCTGAGGGGTAGACCGAGACGTAGGTGGGAAGATAGATTTAAGGGTGATCTGACGGATTTGGGTTTGGGTATTGGTCCGTGGATAAAAGTTTGTAAGTAGAGGTTGGTGGTATCGGCATCGAGCCTTCGGGTTCGCTAAGCCTTATTATTATTATTATATAATGCCAATAGTAAAAAAAACAACGGAAAATTGTGGTGGGGGGGTACTTATTCTATGAGGAAAAGTCACAATGAATATATGTAGTTTTACTTCAGAGTAAATATATGAATTACTGAGCTAAGGAAACAATATATTGGGAGATATTATTTTGTTTTTAATTGTTATTAAATGATTTAAAAAAAATTACTAATGTTTAAATTTCCAATTATCTCTAAAACTAATATTTTCAGTTATTATTAGTGCTCTTAGCAAGGGTGTCATTAAAATTAAAACAATAAATACTTTACAAGTTGGTGAAATTTACTGCGTAATACAGAAGTCAACGAGGAAGCTAATTTCGTCAAAAGAAATTAAAACAATATCCTTATATTACTTGTCGTAAAAAATAAATTAAATAAAAGTCTAAACAAAAGGTCTCGAAACAATTATACCTCGAAAGAGAAATTGTAAACTGAGGAATAAGATACGGGCGGGAAAGCGCGGTCTTATTAAAAAAAATATTAACCAAAGGAATTGTTATATTTTACGAGCTCTTCTATAACTTCCTTATTATATAATGGTATATAATAAAATGTTTAATTATTTTTAAAAACTGTACTATTGCATCTCCCAAAGGTTAAGTGGGTAGGATTCAGCACATCGTAAAGGGTGTACTGTATCTAGGACAATGGTTGTGGAGGTAGTTTGATTTGTCCGAGATCACGTTCAATCCCGGGTTTAACTCCCAATAAGGGTACCCAGTTTATAGACTATAGTGCAGGCTGGATGAGCTTCAGGAGGTTCTGCAAGATTCTATAAGGCGCAGGTATGACTGTTAACAAATAAAATAATTTATCTGTCGGAGCATGACTTGAACCCGGGATCCTCTATACAGTAACTCAGTGCGCTACACTGAGCCCTCCAGCTCTGTATATAAAATGCCACTTAATTTAATTTCAATAGTAACTTAATCCTAACTGATTTAAACCTAATTAAACTTATATATATTTGAAATTCATTTATATCACGCCCAACCGCCAGGTTTTTCCTCCAGTTAAGAGCACCCACTTTATAGCTAAGTGAGCCCCAGGAAGGTCTCCAGATCTCAAAGTGCCCATTCGTGGCTGTCAACCGATTAAATAAATTATCTGCCGCAGCCGGATTTTTAAGCTACACTCATAGCTACCCAACTTCCACTATCTTTTATTAGTATGGCTTATTACCAATATACTTCCATGTAGAAATCTATTCATCTATCAATGTAAGCAAACTGAATATTGATCATATTTTCGTAAACTTTTAAGAATTTTTTTTCGAATAATCCCTGCATGTAAGGTTTTGATGATAAAATTCCCTTATTATTCATATACCAAATATCCCTCGATCCGACGCAGTTGGCAGCAGTGGAGGCACTAATTGCACTAATGCTGTTTACCTATGCCGGCCCCCCTCAATTTAGATGAACCCTTCCAGGTCCCTACCCTACGGCTTCTGTCAGTCTAGTCACTATGTTATTGCCCAGCGTTCGGTTCATTATGCTAATCAACAGGTAGAGGTTTCAACGTAGATACAAGCCAGTAACCATACGATACATTGAAATTTACAGCTATATTATGGTACAATAAGAAATAGAATGAATGATACGTAATGGCATGAGATAAAGAAGTTAAGAAACCACCCAGTGGTAGTATTCAAATAACAAATTCATCTTAAAAGTTCACGAGACAATCTTCTTTTCAGAGGCCTAGGAAGATACGCAGGAATTGAAGAGGTAGATCATGTAAGGATTGATATCGGAATCGGGCTAAATCAGCAACGAATGGGACATTCAGATAGTTACAGATTACTTTGTTCTTAACAAAGTAAGGAGCGTTGAGGATTGTACGAAGGATTTTGGATGTAAAGATACGAGAAGAATTCGATATCTTAGTGGACACCCAAAGCTCTCCTCCGTAAGTCCAAATTGACGTTATAATAGTCATGTATATCGCTCCTTCAAAAGAACAGGGTAATAAGTCAAAAAAAATAATTTTTCAATAGTATTTGAAAGTTCCCTGTGAGTTAAAAAAATACAAATTTCGGTATTGTTAAAACAAAACATTCTTGTTTATAAAAAATCGATTAATTTGATCGGAATAGATTAATTTGATATCTGTTTGTAACCTGGGATTACAAAGGTATTTGTATTTGCTATTTCCAGAGGTGGATTTAAAGTTTTGCGACCTTAGGCGATTTGTTATACAAATACTTGTATATAGAGTAGAATAGAGAAGTAACTATATACGTTAATAACAACAGGTAGATGCAGTTTTATATATAACTGAAAATAACTTTAGCTGATGGCAAAGTTACAACGAAAGTGCGAGTCTGTTCTCGTGATAGCGAGGAGCCAAGATGATTTATCGCAAGCGGCATCTGTTTGTGATGCTTCGAAAAGTCTTTGTAAATGACCAAATCGTAAAGGAAGATATTGGGTGGAACTCGCTTTATAATTTAGGAAACTGTGGAACGTCAGGAGAACAAATAACACTCTCTAAACCAAAAATTCACACACATAAATTAAAAAAATATTATTTATTTAAAATGAGAATTTGGTTGTCTTAAAAAACGATTTCCTTCCCAAATACAGTTAAGTCAAACATCCCAAGAACACTAGGCTACACCTACATTGGATCCGATTCGGTGCGACGTGATTCTATCACATACGATGCTGGGGTGTATACATTATACATATTTTACTATGCATTATAGTAAAATATAAATGTATTAAAAATAGTTAATAAATAATCTTAATTTTATAAATTTAAAGAACCAAATGTTATAACTCTCGATATATTTCAGTCATTTGGTTTGCTAGCGACGTCTCATCGTATCACAACGGATCCAATGTAGGTGTAGCCTGAGTCACACATGGTTTGTCTCTGGTTGCTATCATATAAGGTAATTTATCTCCCACAGCTGGATTCGAACCTGGGACTTTCAAATCAGCAACTCAGCCCTCTACAAACTTAGCTACACTGTTTGTCTAGTTTCATGATATATTTGAATATATCAATCAATATTATATCAACCTGTGAAGGATCTGGCTGGGGTTCAGTACGTGGGAGAGACTGTACTGTTTCTTCTGCAACGGTTATGCAGGGAGATGATTTGTCCTAGATCACGCTTTACCACCAGCTTCCCCCCTTATTTTGGGTACCCACTTTATGTAAAGTTGGGTGAGCCCCAGGAGGGTCCTAGATCCCAAATGATCCGTCTCCGGTTTTTAAGAGATTATATAAAAGTCTTGCCAGCAGGGAGAATTTAACCCAGGACCTATTGCATGGCGACTCAGCGCTCTACCACTGAGCCACTCCGCTCCCCAAGAAGGGACCAGCCAAAGTATGCTTGGACATAATTTTTAGTAGGTAAAATTTATTTTAATTGTTCGATTTAATTATCGTACTTAACTAAAATTATGAGCTATTTCAATTTAAACGTTGTTTTTTTAAATTAATATAGTCGTGGTCATAGAAATTGCATCACTCAAAAATAATGGAGGATCTCCTTAAACCAATGTTATTCTTACTTTTGATAATTTTATTATTATATGGTTAAAACCCCCCCAAAAAAAAATAATATTCATAAAATGATAAACACAATTTTTAGTGTTAACGAGGAATTTAAGAAAAAAATTGTTTTTTGCATACTCATATGAATTTATTTGGGTAAATTGTATAAAAACATTAAAAATATATTTATTAAAATGTTAATATAAACTAGTATCTTGTCGAACCGCCATTAGCCCCGATAACTGAGCCGATCCTGTTTGGCATCGAGTCGATCAAATTTTGTATGATTTCGTCACAAACCTTCTCATTCCACAACTTTTCGAATGCCTGTTTTAGCTCATCTTTATTCTTAGGCTTTGCAATATTAATTGTTTTTTTCATGACCATCCACAAGTTGTCTATAGGATTTAAATCAGGCCTATTGCCAGGCAGCGTAGAGATCTCGTTTTCTGTTAGAAACTGCTTTACCTATCCAAAAACACAATGGTAAAGGCAATAAAAAATAATGTATCTTACAGCTAATACATTTTTTTTAAATAAATAAATAATTAACTGACCGATTTGGCTCTATGGCACGGAGCAGAATCAACTTGAAAAATGAAGCCAGTGTGTTCACGGTTTTTATAGTACAGGATTCGTCAAATCTTTCATTCGGCCGACGTCGTACGTATGGAGCACCGTCAGAACTGAAGATTTTTAATTCACTCTCGTCTGAAAACATAATTTTCCTCCAGTCATCAGATGTCCAATTTTTAAAATTCTGCCACCAATTTAGGCGAGGGGGCATTTTTTTGTTAAGAAATGGCTTTTTGGGTGGTTTTCTTGCCCATAAACCTTGTTCTCTTAATCTTATGCCAATTGTTTCTCGACTTACTTCTGCTAAATTGCTATCTGCTAGATCTCTAGATATTTCTTTAGCAGTTTTGAAGCGATTTTCTAAGGATAATCTCATCATCATGGGATCTAAACGCTCATCACACTTCCTTCTCCTTCCAGCACCTTTCTTTCGCTCGGTAGATCCCTGGGAAAGATTATTGTTTATTATTCTTACCACAGTGGATTGGTTGCACCTCACCCTCCTCGCTATCTCACGCGAAGAAAGTCCAGCTTCAGCAAACGTCAGTCACTGTTTTAACTTTTTCCCCATTAGGCATTTCTTAGAAACTCAGTCTATTGGACATAATAATAAAAAATACGTGCTTAATATTAGATACTCTGGGCACAACTAAACTATGCGTCACTGATTCCATCTCACTCTAATACTAGTAGGTAAACAAATATAATCCTACTATTTCTAGGATCGAAAAGGTAACAATCATAGGTGATCCAATTTCCATGACCACGACTGTATATATATATATTTAAAGATTTAAACGAACATTTAAAAGGGGAAGAAGCTGTCAAGACTTGATAAATAAGCCTTTTTTTATATATTTTTTTGGACGAAAATTCACTGCTGATGGAAAATATGAAAAGCCCTGCTACTATAAACCATCTGCCTCATTTTTTTTCTGATGGACCCGCTTCTGGTTTAGAGTTTTCTCATTTCCGTCTCTAAACCTTGACAATCTCAAGTTTAAATTAACTTTTTTCTAGTCGTTTTTAAAGTTTCCATTCGGCATCTGGTTTATTTTTTTATCTCTTCATATATATGAACTTTCCACACTTCTGGTGAAGTTCAATTTATACTAGCAAATATTATTATGAAAGTTTATTTTATTTTACTAACTCAAATCTTGTCTTAAGGTATTCGAAAATAAGGTGTTACGTAGAATATCCAAAAAAGGATGAGACCCCTGGGGAATATAGGAGATTACATAACGCGGAATTGCGAAGCATGCATCCGGTAAATATATTCAAGTTATAGCGTCGCGAAGATTAAGATGGGCATGTAAAGTTACTGGGCTTAGTAACGAAGGAATTTCTAAGATGTTAATAGGCGCTGTACCGACTGGGAAGCCTCTGAGGCGTAGGTGGGAGGATTGCGTTAAGAGTGATCTAGTTTGGGTTCGGGTGGTGCTCCGTGGGCGGAGGTTTGTAAACATAGATTGGTTGTATCGGGTTCGTTAAGCCTTTTATTTATTTATTTATCTCAAATCTTGATATCTAAAATGAAATTTACTATATATCGGAAAAGAGGAGCTTTGACAGGGTTCGGTGGAAATACTTTTTAGTGGTAGACGTTTTCATGCTAATTCATTTAACGTCACTTTATGCTTCTACGGTAAATTAATTAATTTGCCTAACCAGGTATAATTAGGATAGGGATCTTAAATAAGTATCTGACATCGCACCGGCTCGATATTCCCGTTTACGTCCTTTCCGAAGGATGGCATAATTAAATTTTCATTCCCTGTGGATGGCGTTGGCTCCGGAATTTATGGTTTATTTAATATTTCTATTTCTATGTTTGTAAAGGCCAAGTTTTATTAATTTTTGTTTACTGATATATGAGCTTTCCTCTCTTATGGTGAAATTCTGCATATACCCTCTGAATATAGGGAACTACACAAAAAATAGTACAAAGCGGTATACACATAAAAGAACAAAGCATTTATAATTTTTTTTCTGTACGTTATTACGTCTATTATCCATGCTAAAAAAAATTTAATAACTACGATTTTATGTACAACATAGGTGTTAGTGATTTCCGATCTTGAGAACTCTAATATATGGCAGACCAACAGACAGGGTACCAAATTATCTTATATTATTGTTATTCCTCATATAGATGTATATAAGTTACTAAGAATGTATAGATACAAGTTTGTTTATTTTGATTATAATTTTTTTTGTATTATTTTTCTTTCATTGTTTATGTGATTCTTTATAGATATATTTAAATTTGTCTATTAAGTTTTTGAGTTTGAGACTGGTCTGTTTGGTACAGCATATTACGTTTGTGAATTGTAGCAAATTATATTAGAAATAAATTAAAATATATATATATATATATATATATATATATATATATATATATATATATATAAATATATATATATATATATATTTATATATATACCCTCTAACGTTATTGTAATTATTATTGATGTTTATTTTATTTTATTATCACAAACCTTAATATTAGTGTATTTGTACTCGTATATACTTGAAAATATGAGTTTCGACAGGATTTAGTGGAGATATCTGTTTCGAAAGAAATAATAGTTGGCCTCGAAAGTATAATATCCTTAGTAACTTAGTGGTGTATTTAGTCTTTTTATTTTTATGTCTGTACATAAGGCCAATAAGGGAACGGATTGACTCTGTGGTAGAGCTCTGAGTGGAGTCGAAAATCCTAGTTCAAATCCCGCTGCTAGCAAGACTTTTATTTAGTCTGTTAGAGCCCGGATATGGATCATATGGGATCTAGGACTCTCCTGGGGCTCACCCAGACTTTTTAAAGTCGGTACCCAAAACAAGGGGGAAACATCAAGAGGTTGAGCGTGATTTATGACAAATCACCCCCCCCCCCTGCACAACCATTGTCTATAACACAGTACAGTCTCTATCATGTAAAAAACATTAGACCAAGTTTTTTTTTTACTTAGATCTGAGTTTACATTTAATCATTATTAAAGTTTATTATACTTCATTTTCTCATTACCTTGATATATAAAATTGTGTGTGTGTGTGTGTATATATATATGCTTGAAGATTTTAGTTTTGACCGGATTCTAGTCTTTTTATTAATATACTATTTTTAAATGTTATAAATTAAATTTTATTATTTATTTATGTTAATATTAGGATCTAAAGACATCTCATTAATTATTTTCTTCAATCTATAAGCTTAGAGGCTTCCGTTTGATCAACCTTTAACCTGATTCTATATCGGGATGCATCAAAAAATAAACCACGGCCTGTTTTAAGTTCTCAGTTTCCAACCTCGAACACTTTCATCTTGGATTCCTGTCAGAATTTTTAATCATTTTAATGCTTCCTGTATTTCGAAATAGAAAAAAATACCGAAATGTCATGAAATAATATGATAGATTTTATTAGAAATGCTTGATGTAAAATGTTAACTTTAAACATTGATGGATGAATTAATGAATCTGGTTTACAATTGTTAACATTATAAAATACAAATAAGTCCTGCTTTAATCCGTTAACAGCCGTAGTTGGACCTTTGGGATCTGATGACCCTCCTAGGGCTCACCAAGCCTCTATTTATATTGGGTAAACTTAATTGGGAAAGAATGTACCTGGAGGAAACTATACAGGACAAGAGGGAATGGATAATGAACTTTAGACATTTAGTTGTTTTTATTTATTTTAAAATAATAGTGAAATAATTTTCACAAAGAACTTAGTCTACATCTGTTTTTGTGGATACCTCTATCCTATACTCCTATACTGTGTATTTATGGATATCTCCTCAGAATAATAATTATTATTTACAACGTTTAAAACTATTTGAACTAAACGTCCCAGCACATCGATGGTATAGTTAGTTTTAGTTTTATAGGCGTTCCGACATGGGTTGCCTCAACTTGTCAGAGCAAAGCTCCATACCTCTCGATCCATCCAATCCACAATCTAGAGACCTCGACCAGCCATCTCCTCCTGGACTCCAACAACCTGCTTCTGGGCCGTCCGCATCCTCTCCTCCCTGGTGGAACCCAATCCAGGACTCGCTCGTCCTGCATTCGCCATTTTCTTCACATGACCATAGCGGCATGCCCCGATGCTTTCATTTGTAGATATATCCACATCCATCGTCAGTCGAATTTCTTTGTTCATCCAGCCTGGTGCCAAGGAGACACCTCCTCCACAAATCTATCTCAACCGCCTGCGCCTTTGAGTGCATAGTCCATGTTTCTGAAGAATGAGTCTATGGTTGTGAAAATACGACGTTTATTTTCTGTAGAAATCTCTGTATTCCAGAGGACCGGATGTAGCATGCTGGTAGCCTTTCGGGCTTGCTCCACCCTTTTTCTGACGTCCTACTCAGACGACCCACAATATACACAGTGGTAAAAATATATACAATGGTGCTATATATTTTTATAATAATAATTTAAGATTTTTGACATGTTTGTTATTCGTCATCCATGCCTTAGTAATTATTAGTTCGGCAGTTCCGAATCACATCAGACTTGCTTATGATTTTTTTTTAATTTGTTTCATATTCCATTTCCTTATTTCCTTCCATCTATTATTTTTAATTTAAGTTTTTAATTGCTATTTAATATTTTCATGATATTTATATTAGCTTTAAAGTGTAAGACTTAAAAACAGTAATTAATAACGTAAGTAATAAGTAATTAATTAATTGTGATTTGTATTGATTTGAATTAGACTAACACCCGGGTTTAATGACATTTTGGTGATTGTAGAATAAATTAATCCTCTTTGATCAGTCGGGAATTGAACGTGTAAATAGACTTCTTGCATTGCCAAAGTAATCAAACATAGGATGGTACAATTCTTCATCGATCGTTGAGAAGTTTGTTATGCTTTTAAGTGGCCTAAAATAAAGTTGGGAGGTTCTGTTACACACATACGTACAGGTGATCCTAATAATAAGCTTTACTTTATTCCGATTTCACCTCTATCCAAACACAAAGACCCCGAGCAGACGAAGTTAGCCCAAGTTCTGATGAAGTTGCGCAGCAAGGCGCCCTACGCACAGACACCCATCGGCAGTCAGCAAATCAAATGAACTGTTTGGGATTGTTCCATGGTGGCGAGGAGTCGAGTTGAATATAAACGAGGTTTGGGTACCCCCCTTCAATCTCTTCCCCCCCCCGTACCTTTGTTTGATTTGAAATTGAAATTTCAATGAAACCGAGGATTGCTTTAATCTTCCCATCTCTAATCTCTACCTCCTCTTGTGTTTCCTCGCACAACTTTTTTTGTCCCTTCCACCCTGCTCTTGATTTCGTTGTGTTATGAATCCCTAACGATATGTAAAGTCGACTAGCCGACTTATCCGGAATTGAAATGAGTTATTGACTCTCTCTGTTATTTGTTAATAATGAATCCAGACACTTGTTAATAATGAATCCAGACACATGTTTAGATGCTGCAAAACTTATTTCAGTTACAAAGGTCAAGGACGACGCTTTAACAAATAATCGTGGAATAGTTTCAACTACAGCTCATGAAGATTCTTGAGTTGTGTATGTGGACTTAAGAGACTGCCAGGATTATATGCCAGGATTTTGAGTAGACATTTCATAGAGGGTCGGTTTAGCCCGAGGTGGTTGGAGATCCCAAAGGATCCACGTTCACAAAAATCTGCCGCAGTCGGATTGGAACCAAGGACCTTTGGCCTAGTAACTCTGCGCTCTATCACTAAGCCAATCCGCTCCCTATTCAACAATATAAATGGGAGAAACAGAATATTGATGGGGAGTCTTGTCAAAATCATGGGAAAAAATTAAATTTGGAAAAGTATGTATAAATAAGTATTTATATCTCAGGTTCTCCCTACCCATTTTTATTTTCCACCACTCAGTTACCTTGATACTTATGTATTTTAATATTTACCAATTGTAATTTTAATTTTTATCTTTATTACCTTATTCTTTAATTTTTAACACTTTTTTTTATTACTTCTTATTACTTATTTTATTCTTTATTACTTTCTGGACTACCTTCCTGTAACTTTGCTATTAATACTCTTGATGGTTATACATTTTGGCTTTAATATTTACCATATTTAGTCATTTTTAACAATTTAGTAATATTCAATTGTCTGTATTTTGCATGTTTACCCCTGAAGAAGACCTGCAATGTGGTTCGAAACGTTGGCTATTTAATAAACATTTCTCCCTATCTAAGAGAAATGTATTGACCTTCACCCGGACGGACCATTTTCTTCCACAGAAATAAGTTCTAGTTAGAAGATAACTTTAAAAGAAAATATATTTTGATTTCCCCAACTATAATTATTAATTTTCCCAATTCTATAACTTTAGATTTTTTATGTTATGTTTAGAAGTAATATTGATAATTAGCAGTAATTATATTTTTATCCATACTTTTAGTAAAGCTTATAATGAAAAAAATAATAGTTGCTCATATATACTTTGATTTAGCCATTTATATTACCGGGTACTTTAATTTTCCTAATCTCTAAGATTAGACTTTTCATATTACGTTGCCAAATGTTAAAATACGAGATAACAGTAATTTTCTTTTCTATCCAAACTGTTCCTTAATGAAACAATAATGAAAAAAAATAAAATACTGCTCTGGTTAGAAGATAAATATTCTAAATAATAAAGTATAATTTATTTTTTAATTTTCTCGACTATATTATCCGATACATTAATTTTCCCAATTCTATTGCAATATAATTTACGTTTATGAGTATTGGAATTTAAAAGCGATTCTCTTCTACCCATAATATGGTTTAACAAAACTAGTAATGGACAAATGAAAGAAGATAAAAGAAATTTAATAAAATAAAGAGATAAGCATGTTCTAATAAAAAATATTTATTCTATAGCATAGAATATTTTAAATAATAAAATATATATGATATTTAAATTAAATAGTAAATTAAAAAAAATATATGATATGACTAATAGATAATTTTGTTTATTAAATATAAATAAATTGTATACTTGAATTCAAATGTATACAAATAGATAGAAGATAATTCAACCCCGTAGAAAATGAATAGTTATATATCTGGCAGATGGAAAGTTTTCATCTCTAAGCGGAAACACGGTCAACTTCAGAGCATTCATACAACGAAGTTGCACGATAGCGATCCGTTCGTATAAATTAACTGCCGTGAAACAAATTTGTTCTTCGTGGAGGCCATTTCGTTAAACTAACAGTGTTATTAATATTCAACTTATATATTTCTTAGCATTCTTTTATATTTGATCAATTAACAGCTTAGTATGTCTCTGTGGGACATACCAAACCATCCTGGTGCTCACTCAGTCTACATAGACGAAATCCTGTATTGGGAAAACCGATTACACAACCTTACACAACCGGTGGCTTAGAAACTGTACTATCTCTACTTTGTGCTGAACGCAAGACCCTTTGATGGGTTGTAGTGACTAATAAAAAAAAAAATTAAATCCTCATGAGGACTCCCGACAGAAGTGAATACTCAAGGAATAACTGTGTTCTTTTTTCAATTTCTAATTCATTTATAATCTGGGTTACTTAAATTGAAAATTCGTAAATTTAAATTATTAACATTAGTCTGGTCTTCACATATACTGGCACTCCGAACAATAATTATATATATTTTTGAGTAGTTTATTTTTAATCAAAACATATGCACAAGCTCAATACAAAATATCAATAATTTAATTGAAATAATAATCAGTATATATTTGTTATTTATATCTTGCATTTGTATTTACATAGATTTTATTATTATTTTTAGAATTATTATCATCGTTACGTTCAATAATACATAGATCACTTGTATTTTCAATCATTTCAGAAAATAAGATAACGACCAATAAGGTAAAAACCAAAGGGTTTTTAGTTGGAATTTTCCCACTAATGTATTGACATGTATTTAATGTCTCTGTTGACCTTTCCCTTTTTCAATATATATTTTGTGGAATAACCATAAGTCCACTGGTTTTTTGATAATTTTCTCTTGCACTTTTACTTTCATTTTTTCATATGGTTTTTTGTCTTCTGTTCTTGTGTTGTTTGTTACTATTATTTATTCTATTTTGTTTTCCTGTTGTGTTTTTTGGGGTTTGGTGAGTTTATATTGATGTTTCAAATTCTGGAGTATTTATCAGCTGTTTTTATCTAACTTTAGCCAGCTGGGAATCTAGTAACCTTCCCTATGAGTTGCATTTGAGCCTTGGAGGTGGTGGGATTTGTTTTTTGGATGCATTATTCATGTTTTGCTTTGCTGTTATTCTCTTTCTGCCCTGAGGATGCCTGAATAGGCGAAATATTGGACAGGTATTTTCAATTTCATGTTTTAGTTTAGAGACTTAAGTTTTTAGTTGGAATTTTTCCACTAATGTATTAAAAAATAAGATAACATTTAATAAATAAAAATAACTTTTACAAATAAAATATCTTAGGGGGTACAAAAATTTCAACAAGCTATTGATGTTTTAAGCTACTGTTAGTATCAATTGCACAACTTTAAACGACTTTTTAGATAAATGTGATTTTAACCTTTAAACTAAAGCTGATTAAAAGAAATTGTATAACTGATGCAGAGCCCGCAGGGTGCCACCAGTCTCGATGTTGCTGACGCGATGCCATAGGTTTACCCCCTACCAAAAGTCACTTATAGCGGCTAAAGAAGTTTTCACTAAACAAATTATAAGCTCCTATAGAAGATCTTGGATAACTATGAGGTTGCAGGTATTCACATATTAATACTGGAGATCTTATGAAATGATTAGAATATGAAAGGGAAAAGGTTTTTAAGGCAACCATCTAATATTTCCTAAACGCGTGGCCATTTTAAGAGCATACGCTACCCGTAATAATAATAAAGGCTGGGTAGGAACTAATAACCGAGCAAGGTTCTTCCAGCTTTCTTCATTGTACGATCTGGGTCACGAGCTTTTTCCCTCTTATTCCTTACACGGGAGTTATATATCTCAAACCGAACTTCCACTTTTTAAAAAGAATTTTATTGAATATAAACAATTATAAACAATCATAGACTAAACACTAAGGATATAAATCAAAGCTTCTAATGCTAATTACTAATTACGACTCCTGACTGGCTGTCATACAATAATACAGAGCCTATATAGGTCTGGAGAGGAGTGGGGTAGGAATGTTGGAATGTGCTGAGGTAGGTTGAAGTAACTTGATGTAACTCCTCCCTGCCAAGTTTGAAGTGTCCTCACGAAAAATGAGGTGGGGAAATTTGAGGATAAAGGTGAACGTCCGGAGGTGGGTCCACGTCCATTGGTTCATCGTGTGGCAGTGTTGTGGTGGGTTTCAAATAGTGGTAGAAGTTGACAAGATGTCTGCGTAGAGCAGCATAATACTGAAGCAGAAGAGATAGTAGAAACAAGCTCATGAGTATAAGAAAACAGTATATTACATAATGGTTGTCTGCGAGAGGTGAAGTTTCTTCTAGTTCTTCCAGAGGTATTTGGTGCGTGTTGATGTAATGTAAGCCGTCAAATGTAATGTTGAGAGGAGGAGATTCCTTTGGGGATAATAAAATATTAATATGTATAGGAAGATGATTTTCATCATATGAAAAGGAAGAAGGATATTCAGGAATGGACTCATTTGGTTGTATGGAAATTAAGGAGGTTGGTTGGAGTCCTACATTAATGTTAACATTATTTCTAACAATAGTTAAAATAGTATGATTAAAAATTAAATAATGGTTTAAAATGGGAACGTATTTTATAAATGATTGTATGTTTTCTAATCTATATCTAGAACAGTTATAATTATTATGATTATATATAAGATTAATAACACATTGATTAGTGATTACAGAGATATTGGTACAATAGTAATTATTTAAAATAAGATTACAATTTCCAGTATAGAGCTTATGACTACGTATAATAAAAGAGGGGTGTACATATGTTGTATATACATAATTGTTGGATGCATAAGGATAAGATAATAAGAAATATGTTTCTGTTAATGGAGTTGATAAAGGTAATTGTACAAAATAATGAAGATGGGTCTGTGTCAAGGAACAATGGAGTTTTCCTAATTGCCATAAGATATAAGGTTCATTAGATATTAAATTAACATTGTTATGTATTAATGTTTGTATTTCCGCTATGGAAATTAAGCTATTATGTATTATATTACTTTTACAAAACTCAAGTGAAATATCTAAGTCATTGATCTTGTTGGTTAATAACGATAAAGTGGAGTACAATAAAGAATAGTAATAATTACGCTGTATGTTAGTGGTTATATTAGAGACTAACAATTTCTTTATTTTATTATTATTTAATTTAATAATCTTGATCTCTTCGTTGAATTCATCAATTAGTTTAGTGTTGATAGTGAGTTGGTTTTTAATATTGCTTTCTAAATGTCGTTCATTCTTTTCAATGGTTTTGATGGCACTATCATAAGTTTCTTTGTCGTGTGCGTCTAAGTTCCCTGTTATCCACGATATTGCGGTACCAAGTCCGTTAAATAAGCCTCTTTTTTGCCGTTTAGGAAAGGAGTTATAGTGTACATGGTCAAGTTTGTCCTGTGCGTAAGCTAAGTGAGATTTTAAAATTAGGATTTGAGAATTCGTAAGGATTAAGTCTATAGATGAGGAATAAGAAGTTTGAACATAAGAAGGGAATTTGAAGGATGATAATATATGTGCTATATTGGATAGTTCATCTTGGATCATAGTTATGTTAATAGAGTGGACATATGTATGATATTCAGTTAAGATATAAGAATTTTGGATTTGAATAGGGATGATGCCAGGTCCATGAGATAAATCTGTAAGTTTATAAGCCGTTGCTAGGCCCAGGTTGAGGAGAAGTAGGAGAAGCATTTTCTGTTTCATTCCTGAAATCATGTTGTTCATGTTTAGTTGGGCGTTTTATCTGACTAGGATGAATTTTAATTTGTTTTTTATTAGATTGGGCTTTTTGTGTCGCGGGATTATATATTACCTTTTTGTATTTGGGTTTAGATTTGTTTCGAGTATGTGTTTTAATATAGATTTGTCCAGGTGGTATTTCTAGAATTTCTCGGTTTTTATTCAGTTGATTAGTTCTATCTTCTTTTTCTGTTTGGATTAATGTTTTTATAGTATTATGAATAATTTGTTTTTCTTTATGATAGTCATCAACGAGTTGGTCATATATTAACGGTTCTAGCAAGGGGTTTTCCGATATTTTTCCATAGGTGATTTCGTTGGGTGATAGTTTGGTTAAAGAGTTAGGAGTGTTATTATATGCGATAAGGGATAATTCTATGAGTTTCGAAAGAGGTAAAGAAGGTTCTTGGTCCTTCACTATATTTAAGATTTCAATAAAAGTGGAGTGTGCGCGATTTATTAATCCATTGGAGTTTGAATGATTAGGGGTAGTGAAATGTATATGAATATTGTTATATTGTAAAAAGTTTTCCACGCATTTATTTGCGAATTCTGGTCCATTGTCCATTTGAATTTCTTTGGGAATAGGAAAGAGACTTAGGTAATGTTGTAAATTTTTAACAATAGAAATAGCGTTGGTAGTCGGTATTAAGTAAGCATATAATTTTTTTTGAGAAAGCGTCTATTATAGTGAGTATAGATTTGTTGTTGTAAAATAAAACGTCAATTTGTAATTGCTCGAAAGGTTTGGAAGGAGTTTTTGTGATTTGAAATTTAGGTTTAGGAGGGTTCCTATCGTATTTGTATTTTTTACACACCGTGCAGTTATTAATGTATTTAGTAATGTCGGTTAGCATTCCAGGCCAATATGATTTCTTACGAAGGGCATTATATACGTCGTTTATTCCACGGTGGCATGTTTTTCCACAATGTTGATTTATTATGTGCTGTAATTGTTCGTCTTTATCTTCTTCGTCTAGTACAAAAGTTAAATATTTCTTTATTTTTACGGTGGGGAATGATGTCTCAATTATTTTTTGGAATTGCTTAAAGATTTCGTCAAGAATTTGATTTTCAGTCTCGGATTTTGTGTTTGAACAATATACTCCGTAGGTTTTATGTGGTTCTAGGTATTCTAAACAGGTCCGTTCGAGATCATTATTATAAGGCCAGGCAGTGTACCAAATATGTCTAGTTTTAGTTCCATTAAATAGTTTTGTTATCTGATTTTTGTTACGATTTCCTCTCTCGATTATTATCTGGTTTTTTTCTACATTGATTATTTTCGTAGGGTCATCCACTAAATAGATTTGTTCATGCGAACTTAATTGCGAGTGAACGGTCATTATACTGCTACTATTGTCGTTTGGTGTGTTATTCTCGCGTATAGATATGTCTAGGTTACGAGCTAATTCTTCTATATCGTCAGTGTTAATGTCAGGATTGTGTCGTGAGTCGAGGAAGTTATCAATTACTTCCTGTGGATTTATTTCTATATCAGAGATAGCGTTTAAATCATGAATAGGGTTTCTGGAGAGTGCGTCAGCTACGAAATTTGTTTTTCCTTGAATGTACTTAATGTCAAAATTATAATCTGATAGTTGGCATTTCCATCTTAATATTTTAGAGTTAGGTTCTTTCATATTATAAAGGTATTGTAGAGGTTTGTGGTCTGTTTGTATTAAGAATTTTCGTCCATAAATATATGGTCTAAAATGTTTACAAGCCCAAATAATAGATAACAGTTCTTTTTCAATAGTACTAAGATTTTGTTCATGCTTGTTCAGAGTTCGTGATGCAAAGGAAACAGGTAAATCTTTATTTTCTACTGATTGGGAAAGTACAGCTCCGATAGCATAGTTTGATGCGTCTGTTGTTAATGTAAATGTTTTCGTAAAATCAGGCATTATGAGAATTGGATTATTTTGTAATAAAGTTTTTAGTTCGTTTATTGCATTTATATATTCAGGGTCATTGATATTTACTTTACTGTTCTTTTGTAGTTGTCTGGTTATAGGTTTCGCGATTTTAGCATAATTTTTAATCATCTTTCTGTAATATCCTGTAAGTCCTAGAAATTGTTTTATTTGTTTTTGATCCTTGGGTACTGGAAAGTCTTTTATTGCTTTTATCTTTGTAGGGTTAGGTTTAATTCCGTCCTTTGTTATAATGTGTCCTAAATATAATAATTCCTTTTTTATGAATTCGGTTTTGTCCAGTTGTAATTTTAGATTGTATTGGTTCAATAGTTTAAATACGGTATTTAAATGCTTTATGTGTTCCTGTAAATTGTCAGAGAAAATGATAATGTCATCCATATAAACGAGTGTATTGGGCGTGTTTGCGAAAATTACATTCATTGCACGTTGAAATGTTGGGGGAGCGTTTTTTAATCCGAAGGGCATTCTTATAAATTCATAGTGTCCGTTCTCGGTGCTAAATGCTGTTTTAGGGATTGAGTCTGGGTCCATTTCGATTTGGTGGAAACCGGATGATAGGTCCAAAGCGCTAAAATATGTTGCTCGTCCAATTTTGCCTAATAAGTCTTCCATGTTAGGTAAGGGGTATTTGTCATCTATGGTTTTTTCATTTAGTTTCCTATAGTCAATGACTAATCTTATTTTTCGTTTACCAGAGGAGTCTAACTTCTTTGGGACTACCCAGATTGGAGAATTATAAGGAGAATTAGAGGATTGTATTATTTTATTTTTTAATAGGTTGTCTATTTCTAATTTTACGTCGTCTTTATATACTTGAGGGTATCTATAATTTCTAGTATATGTTGGGTTTTCGTCTGTTGTCCTGATTGTATGTTTAAGTATTGGGGATGATGTTAATAATTCATTTTCTTTCTTTATTATATTGGGATATTGACATAATAATTGTATGATTTCGTTTTTTTCTTCTTCATTCATATGTTCTGTACGTATTAATTGTTCAATTTCTTTTTTTTCAATCTTATTTTTGATTATTTTATTATTATTGATTATTTCTACTTCATCTACGTCCATGGGCTCGGGACAAATGGTCAAAAGCTCCTGGGCGTGAACAAGACATTTAATTTTATCGTTACTAATGGGATAAATTCCTTCTTTTATTGTATATTTATTTTCCTTTTTTTCATTTATTAATCCATAATTCATTTCTTTATTTTCATTATTTAATATATCTTTATTTTTTATGTCTACTTCTATATAATTTAAACCTTTGTTTAAAGTTATTATATTTTCTTTCTTTTCGAAATATAATGGTATATGTTTATCTTTATATATTAAATTATTATTCCTAAAATCTATATTTATTTTTAAGTTCCTTAGTGTATCGTTTCCTAATAGTAAGTCGTATTTGTCTGAAAATTTTAACAGATAAATTTTAATGTATTCATTTATTCCAAAATGATTTATTAAATTTACTAGAATATATTCCGATCCATTTATTGATCCAGCGGGGGTTGTTACAGTGAAATTTTCATAAATTCGTGGTATAGAAGGTTTTACAATATCAGGGTTTACGTAATTTTGAGAAGAGCCTGTATCTATTAACCATGTTTTGTTAGTAAAGTCTTTGCAATATGGAAGTGTTTTGCTTGTAAGATTTAAGTCATAACGGTTTATAGTGGAGGGCTTACACAATCGTTCGGATTGTCGCCGGTGACTAAAAAATTGTCGCGATATTGTTCAGACTGTTTTGACAGCTGTAGTTGTTCGTATTGTTGTTTCAACGTTTCTATTTCCAATTGTTTTTGTTCTAATTCTGTTTTCTGTTGATCGAGTTGTTGCAATAAGTCAGTAGGGGAAGAAGAGATGTACGTTAATTCATAGGGAGATATCATTTTCTTTGTGTTGGGCCGATTCCATGTACGCATAGATACTGTGTTTTGCGATTCTCTATTTTGGTTAAAAGGAATATTTTGTCGATTTATGTTGAAAGGATGTCGCGGATCATTAGGATGTTGCAATGGGCGTTGTCCACTAGGTGGTCGGTTGTATTGTGGTCTTTGAAATGAAGGATAAGCAGGAGGTGCATGAGGAGTAAATTGATGAAATTGTTGGTGAGATTGCTGTGGTACATTAGGGAAAGGTTTCTGTTTATAAGGAGAGATGGGATTATTGTGAGCTAGTGGTTTATTTTTGTTGTACATTTGATCTATTATAAAGGAGCATTTCATATTCAGAATCCGTCTGTAGTCTTCTAAAGTTTCTGGATTAAAAGTCATTATGTGATTGGAAATTTGCCAGGGGAGGCATGAATACATATGATGTATTATTTCTTTTTCAACGTAAGCTATAGCGGATGTAAGATTTGGTCCGGTTAGTCCGTCTAATTTAAGTCTTGCAAATATGAGGTGTCTAATAGATTCAAGTCGGTTAAGAAAGTCTGTTGGAGTTTCTTTTGGAACTAATTTAGTTGAGTATATTTCGGATTTTAAAGATTCATAGGATCTGCTGTCAGCAAAATTACGTTTTAATGAAGTTAATAGGTCCGGTACAGTATTAATGTTTTGTGTCAATATGAGAGATTGAGCTGATCCTGTTAGTCTACTTTTAACTTTATTTAATAAATGAGCGTGATTTATTTCTTTTTGTTGTATTCTTGGATCACAAACGAAATTAAAAACATTTTCGACAGTCAAAACGAAATATAGTAAGTCATTTGGATTTCCGTCGAAATTTGGTATGTGGTCATAGTCTTCTCTACGTATATCGTGGTTAATTGGTGTTGCCATTATTATTAGTTTGATGAATTACGATTACAAAAGATCAAATGAAATAAAAATTAACTGATATTAAAATAAACTTAACTTATTATAAGATATTGTTAAAATATAAAAGTATATAATATACTGCTATTAATTTTATATAAATGTTTATACTCTTACGATAAATTGGTGTGGAGTCCAGCCTGCTGAATATAGAGTTCTTTTTCGAAGAGCGATGAAAATGAAGAAGTAGGCGATGTTCAAAGAGAAGGGACAACTGGTCACTGTCGCAGGGATGAATGGTCGCTGCGTCTCTTCTAATAAGCGCTTCCGAAGGGATAAATGGTCACTTCGTTGCTTCAATGTTCACAAACTTCGAGTCCGTCTATCGGGCGCCAGTTATATATCTCAAACCGAACTTCCACTTTTTAAAAAGAATTTTATTGAATATAAACAATTATAAACAATCATAGACTAAACACTAAGGATATAAATCAAAGCTTCTAATGCTAATTACTAATTACGACTCCTGACTGGCTGTCATACAATAATACAGAGCCTATATAGGTCTGGAGAGGAGTGGGGTAGGAATGTTGGAATGTGCTGAGGTAGGTTGAAGTAACTTGATGTAACTCGGGGATGATCTTATCTAGGGAATAATAGGGGACACGTTAGGAATATGTTAATATAAATAACATTAAATGTTTAATTAAATATGCACGTTCTATTAATTCCAGATAAATTAATGTAATAACAATTAATATAACTGGAAGCGGGTGAGTTGTATAACGTTTGTGGTGGGTTAGTGGATTAGTTATTTAAAGGTTAGAAGGTGGATTAGTTTTTTAAGCCTAATTAGAGACTAGCTGTGGAAGATAAATTATTTGTAGTTTTATCACCAGTTTGGATTCCGAGCATCCCACTCCACTATTCAGCAATGTCATCGTGTGGTGGATGTAGTCTCCTCTGCATTAGAACGTGGATCATATTGTTTTGGCGTCTTTATTGATGTGGAACAGGCATTTGACCGAGTCTGGCATCCTGGATTACTCTACAAACTCCGTCAATTCCTACCGCCTACCTACTTTCTCATCCTTCCAAGTAAATCTTAATAATGTCTATTCATCCCTCTTTTCCCAATCTGCTGTTGTTCCTCGAGGTAGTAGGTCCAATCCTTTATACAGTTTATACAGCTGACATCCCAACTCATCCTAATACTATCCTTACCACGTATGCTGATGATACATGTGTATTATAAGTCAACACCAATCCAATTATTGCATCCCAAAGCCTCCAATCCCATATCACTGATCTTGAAGAATGGTGTCAAAACTGGATAATTAAAATAAACTCTCAGAAATCGCATCAAATCACTTTTACCTTACGTTTTAAACCAATGACTTCCTGCCCTTCAGTATCCTTTAATAATATCCCACTTATGCCTGTACAACAGATCCGATACTTAAGCTTGACAAACGATTAACCTGGAATCCTCATACGAGACAGAAAAGACAAGAAACCGCTCGACGTTTCAGGCTACTTCAACACTTACTAGACAAACGCTCTAAGCTCCCAATTAATTACAAAAGACTCATCAACATGACCATCATACGATCTATTTGGACCTACGGAGTAGAGCTTTGGGGCTCCACTAAGCCATCGAATTCCTCTCGTATCCAATCCCTACAATCCAAAATCCTTCGTAAAATCCTCAATTCTCCTTATTTTGTTAAGAATAAAGTCATTTATAACGACCTTAATGTCCCATTTGTTGCTGTTTTGGCCCGAACCCGCTACCTTTCATAACAAACTTCATTTCCACTCAAACGCTCTAGTTTCAAACCTAGCTTCCTCTTCAATTCCCGATAATCCTCCGAGGCGTCTGAAAAGAACCGTGACCTTCTTAGTTGAACTTGTGATTTGAGTACTACCAATTGGTACTTTCTCTACTTGTCATTTTCACATATCTTTATGTATCGTTTAGTCTATTTACTTGATGTATTATTGTAATACAGTTGTAAATATCAATAAAGAAATAAATAAAAAAAATTATTGATGTCTAAACTATTCCTTGTGGGATGTACAAATTGTGGGTAGTCAAATTGCGGGATACTCTGGCTGAACCATATTAGAAAAGGGGCGACCCGTGGTATAGCGGTTAGTATGACAACTTACTAAGCCCAAGATCGCGGGTTCGTAGCCAATGGTCCAAGGTTTTTTTAAGGGAGCAAAAAATCGTTGGTTATGCCGTCCTTCGGAAGGGACGTTAAACGCGGTCCCGATATCAGGTACTCGTTAAAAACCCTTTCGTATTTACCCAAAATTTAGAGCTCCCACTGTAGCACGTATCCTTAGCGGCATAAAGTGACATTAAATGAACAAATAACAACATATTAGAAAAATTGAATTCAAGGGAAACAAAATTCTCTCAATTTACCTGTAATTGGTTTTTAATTCTCTATTAATATAGCTCTTAAGTACTATTGAATGGAATACTTAAATACATCCCCTTGGAATCGAGAGAACAGTTAGTGAAACAGTTAATATTAAACTATAAAAGTTCACGAAAAAAGAAATTAAAATTGAAGAAGACCTTTGCTTTCAATCTGGGCTACTCCTGTCCATGCCAATATTTACGTTTCGTGATCAAAAGGAACCTTCCAATAAAATTATTCGATGGCCTTAGGAAAAGGTTTTTTCTTCGGAATAATTTCAATCTTATATTAATTTAATTTTTAAATGAACTCGAAGCCTAAAGTAACTGCCTCGTTCAATTTTCAAGTATCTTACAAACAAGCAGACAATTTATTAGTCGTGTATATTTAATTAGGTGATTGAGGTAGCTCAATGGGTTGGCTTATTTTCTTACAGTCATCGTAGACAGTCAGAGGGAAAGGGAACCCTTTCTGGGGCGCATCCAGCCTCTATAATTTGGAACGTTTAGTGATTTGAGACCATACGTTGAGATGTCACGAAGATTCCAGCCTTTTGTGACAGAGAAATTATTTAATCTAATACCTATAGATAGATCCTGTGAAACCTACAGAATCAACCAACCTCCATAAAATGAAAAAAAATTCAATTTCTTTCACTAAAATAATGTGGAAAATATAGGCGTTATCTCGTACAAATCACCTCCCTGCACAGCCGTTGTCTCAGAAACAGTAGAGCCTATACTAGTAGCAAATATAATATTGAGTTCCCCCATCAATATAAACTACAAAAATAATTGACAAAAAAGCTACCTTGATATAATTATCCAAACGCGGGTTATAATCTAAAAGAGTGTGGTTTTATTCCTTGCCTTCTAGGGCACAGAGAAACAAATGCCGGAACACTTATACAGTATTTTTTTTTTAATTATTTATTTATTGATATTTACAACTATATTACAATAATATAACAACTAAATAGGCTAAGTGATACATAATGAAATGATATAATGACAAGTAGGGAAACTACCCACTGGTAGTACTCAAATCGCATGTTCAACAAAGAAGGTCACGTGGCCATCTTCTTTTCAGACGCCTCGGAGGATTATCGGGAATTGAAGAGGAAGCTAGGTTTGAAACTAGAGGGTTTGAGTGGGAATGAAGTTTGTTATGAAAGGATAGATAGCGGGTTCGGGCCAAATCAGCAACAAATGGGAGATTAAGGTCGTTATGGATGACTTTATTCTTAACAAAATAAGGAGCGTTGAGGATTTTACGAAGGATTTTGGATTGTAGGGATTGGATACGAGAGGAATTCGATGGCTTAGTGGAGCCCCAAAGCTCTACTCCGTAAGTCCAAATAGGTCATGTATATGAGTCTTTTGTAGTTAATTGGGAGCTTAGAGCGTTTGTCTAGTAAGTGTTGAAGTAGCCTGAAGCGTCGAGCGGTTTCTTGTCTTTTCAGTCTTGTATGAGGATTTCAGGTTAATCGTTTGTCAAGATGCAACCCTAAGTATCGGATCTGTTCTACAGGCACAAGTGGGATATTATTAAAGGATACTGAAGGGCAGGAAGTCATTGGTTTACGACGTAAGGTAAAAGTGATTTGATGGGATTTTTGAGAATTTATTTTAATTCTCCAGTTTTGACACAATTCTTCAAGATCAGTGATATGGGATTGGAGACTTTGGGATACAATAACTGGATTGATGTTGACTGATAATACACATGTATCATCAGCATACGTGGTAAGGATAGTATTAGGATGAGTTAGGATGTCAGCTGTATAAACTGTATAAAGGATTGGGCCAAGGATACTTACTACCTTGAGGAAATACAGTATTTTTGAATGAAGAATCGGAAAAAAAAAGTTTGAAATTGGAGGCCTATTTACTGTTTAATTCTCTATTTTCTAAGCTTGTGCTTATATAATGCATGGTTGTTCTCTTAATGTCACTTAATGGAGCTATGGCTAATCGTACGATGCTGCAGTGGATAACGCCTATCAACGTATAATTAGGACATGGATCTTTAACGAGTCCCTGACATCACGAAGACTCATGACCGTTATTTTACGTCCCTTTATGAAGGACGGCATAACCAAGAATTGTTTACTCTTTTTAAAAAATCCCAAGGGCACTTGCCAGGATGCGAACCCGCAATCTTGACCGTAGAACGTTGTTATGCTAACCTCTACATCACGTATGGCCCTAATTATATAATATTTATAAACATAATACAAACATTATAATATATGTTATAATGCAAATGGAAAAAACCACAAGCAGAGCCTTATGTTTAAAAAAAAAAAGCAAACAAGAAAAGCCTTTTCAGTTTTGGGTTGAACGTCTTGGGGTGGAGGTGCGGTCCCGAATTATGAGCCTTTTTGAGCGATTATTCTTTGGGATGTATTGCACTTCTGTTTTGAGATGTGAGTGAACTTACTTTTTATTGTGTCTTGATAATGCCTGAATGGGCGAAACGTCGACTGTTTGTATAAGTGTTTGTATTTTACACCAGATTTGAAACATAAGGCTCTGCTTGTGGTTTTTTCCATTTGCATTATAATAAAAATTTAATGTTTCATTTTGAGTTTTGGCTCTATTTTATTTATTATAATATATGTATATACCGAAGATGCTTCCCTTCTGTTTTTAAAACAGAATCTAATCACATTACTGGAAAATGCTACCACAGAGCCATTTTCATTGGTGTCAGAGATTTTCCGATTGAGGTGACAGATAATGTGATCCGATTGTGGGAGGGTGGCTAGTACGGGAGGAGGTTTTTAAATATTTATCCTATAGGGAGCAGCACTGCGGCTGGGATGGAAAACAAATGAAAATTCATGATTGCAAATGAGTTTTAGAAGCTTGTTAATGTTTTTAAAGCTTAGTGCTCTACTTTTCCAACCCTTCTCCCCCTCTAATGGAAATAAACAAACCTTAGTTCGGATGTTCCTGCCATTCCCTTCTGCAGGTTAGAATACCTGGCCCTCGTTTGTTGTTCAGTTTGTTTTTATAACCCGCTGCCAATATTACAGCTCTCGGGATCGATTGATGAGTAGGAAAGCTTAAAGCGACTACGTATTATTAATTGAATGCGCTTGAAAAATTTCATAAAATCTCGGACATAGTTCCAACACATCTCAAATCAACAGTCCAGGAAAACTCATCTATTAGAGACAGCAACCTCACTCCAAGACGTTCAATATTGGTATTATAGTGTACCTCTTGGAGTGATACTGTGTGTTATTGATCAATCTGTTCGGACTGTTGATGTGAGAGGAGTCACGTTTGATCATTGATTTTTTATATGCGTAATTGACTAGGAGTAATTTGATGGTATTTGTGAGACTTAAAGGTTTGTTTTGGTGTTTCCTATTAACATTAAACTAATAATTTATGAAATAAAGGTTTTTCGACAAACCGTTTTTGTTTTTTTTTTGTATTGAGTGTTATAGTTTTCCAAAAGTTGTAGTTTTCTCCAACCAAATTTTACGACAGTATTTTTTTCCTAGCCTTACTATCAAGAGCAACTTTAACATGAGCATATTCTGCTGTGTCTTCTTGAACTTGGTTCATCCGTGAGATTCTTGGTCGGCCTCTTCTTCTTCCCTATCTTTCTTTTTTATGACTCATATCCCTTGATGCCTTTATGTATTTAAAAAATAAAAAAAATAAAAAACCTGTACCATTACAACCCATGGAGGGTCTGGGGTTCAGTACATGGTAGAGACCGTACTGTTTTATGGACAACGGTTCTGCAAGGAGGTGACTTGTCCTAGGTCACGCTCAACCGCCAGAGTTTTCCCCCTTATTTTGGGTACCCTATTTTAATAATATTTCATAGAGGATGGATCATATAGGATCTAGGACCACCCAAGGAGGGTCCTAGATCCTATATGATCCATCTCCCGCTGCAAACAGACTAAATAAAAGTCATGGCCTGCATGTATTTTTAATATTTACTAGTTATCATTTTAATTTTGTCTGTATATTCTATATTTATCCCTGAAGAAGGCGTGTGGGTCGAAAAGTTGGCTTTCCAATAAACAGTGACCCCTATTTAAGACCATTTTTCTGACTTCCAACCGGATCATTTTCTTCGTCACATATGTATAAGGTCAATTAACATTATTCAAGAAACTTGTTTTATTTTATTTGGAATCATATTTAATTGCCGACATCTGAATCAAAGGGAAGTAAGAGTAACTGTAACAATGAGTAGCAGGCCTCGTACCATTCACATGTGTACCTTGCAGAACATACGTTCCTTTCAAAGGGTTGAAATAACTTGGATAAGTGGACCATTTTTTCCTCAAATAATATCATTGAGGTAAAAAAATTAATTATATTTGGAATCGTATTTGATTAACGACGTCTATAACAAAGTTAGGGAATTGTAACAGTGAGCAGCAGAGCATATACTATTCACATGTGTACTTTCCAGAACCTATGTTCCATTCAAAGGGTTGAAATAACTTGGATAAGCGTAGCACTACAGAGGGCAATGCCTTCACAGAGCTACCAGGGCTGTTAGAGAGAACAAACTTAACAGATCCCGGAAGAGGAGAGGACACAAAGAGATCTATCACAGAGACGAGAAGAGATTGCCCACCTGTTTTTATTCTTGAGGGAGCCCTAGCTATTAAAACCCTGACTGCCTCTCATAAGCTCGACAAAGGCCCACCACAATATTCCGACCCTCCACTTCTGTACTAATTTCCAGCTCTGTTTTAGGGTTCCTGGTCTCGTGCCTTGCAGGCAATCCGGAAAACAGCATTTATATCAGTACTAATTTAGGCATTTTTGAAGTGAGAACTGAAGCTCCGCGTCAGCAACATGCCCGAGACTGGCCTTACCTACCGGCCCGTTTCTTGAGTTTTAAATGTCTTTTAATCAACTTTTCTAAAAGGTTAGAATTGAATTAATATAACCATAACTATGTGTAACTAAAAATAGACACGGGAGAGGTACCGCTGGGGACAGTTCTTTTTATGCCTCTCATGTCATTTTTCTAATAGCCAATCTGCTGATTGTCAATTGTCTTTACGTGACAGGGGTGGATACAAATATAAAGAGAAAAAAAACTTAGCATGAGTTATATATTTCATTTAATCAACTTTTGTTTAAAGGTTAGAATTCCATTGGTATTAGTGTTATTATAGTTATCTAAAATGTCGTTTAATAGTTGTGCTATTAATAACTTAAAACATCAATAACTGGTTGATATTTTTGTTTCCCTTTAATTATTTTATTTGTAATAGTTAAATGTCATACTATGTTATAAAAATAGTATGTTGGTATGCTAACCATTATACTACAATAATTTTTATTTTTTAATTAATTGTTATTTTCCTGATTAAAAAAAAAATTATTAATCTCTCTATTACATGAAAAAAAAACGTGGTATTTATTCCGCAAGTTACTTGGTGGCAGACATGTTGCTAGATATAAAATATTTTTAAAAAATAATGGGTTTTTTTTTTAAAAGATTAAATTCTCCTTGTAGATTCTCCAAGAAAATCTAAAACTCATTACAGAATTGCAGAGCATTGAGCTTGAATTGGACTTTCAATGGCCAATCATCAATCGGCTAAGGCCTGAGCAGGCCCATCTTAAAGCTACCGTTTTATCTATCACACCAAAGCGATATAGGATAAGCGATTTATTGTAAGGGGTACACAAAGTTCACCGCTTCAGTTATTAAAATTAGCTCATGTGAGGAATGCGTAGTGGTTTATTGGTTCAGAAGTAGCGCGAGAAGAAAAAAAAACTGGATAAATTAAGAACGATAAAGTACTTTCATTTCCTGCATGCGGCAATGTAATAGTCGGAGATGCACCCATGAGCTTTCACTAGGTTAATGAAAGTAATAAGCGAATTATCTTCTCTTCTTCCCGTCATATCCACATCTCGAAATATCGGGCGATAACGACCATGTACTCGCGAAATGTTGCACAATACCGCGGGAACGAATACGTTTTATCGATTTCATGGTACTTTACCAGCGTGTCGCATATCGTATATCACTTACGATATATCGCTTGTCTTATATGGCCTCATTGTGAACGCGGCCTTATACATCTCATCACGGTTCGTGAAGTTTTTATGTAAATAGTCGGTCGGGTTCACTAGTTCTTTAAAATAGAAAAGATCAACCACTGTATATATTTATAAACAAATTCAGATCTTAAATATTAAATTAATTTTTGCTAATATTAGATTGGATAATAAGTTTTGATTATCAATAGTAAACTTTTAGGTTAACGTTGATCTGGAACAAACTTTAAACCGATTGAACGCAAAAGAGTTTTATTACTATTTAGTCTGGCTATTTTTACTTTCCCAACCTTGATAAGACTCTTTTATTCTGCGTAAAATAAGGTTTTGATATATTTTTTTATGCACGTGTACGTTTTATAAAGCCACTTTGGTATACCATAAAACGGGGGATATTTGTTCTGAAGTGGAAATGAAAATTTGTCCGTTATTTCTATCGTAGTTTCAGCGTGATATTGTACAATATTCCTTTCATGTTCTGAAGACATCCCATGCATTTAAATAACTGTAGAGTTTCGATTATCCGAATGTCCATTATACACGAATGTTCAATTATCCGAACTCGCTTCGCGTAAACGATTCAAGGAGGGGTCGACATTAACCCTATAAAATTAATTTGATGAGTATTTTCTTTTTTAAAACTGTTATCATGAAACTCCAGTTCTGTAGTTTTATAATAATTATGAATTTTTTGGACTTTATCTGTCGAACAGTAATAAAGTAAAACTTAAAATCAGTAATACTGCTTATCGGACGATCCCTCAGTGGGTGTCCTAAATTTTGCCTATCCATTTATAATTAGGATAGGGATCTTTAAGGAGTACCTGACAGTGGACCGCCGTTTTACCCTCAGAAGGCAGCTTAACCAAGGATTTTTGACTCCCTTTAAGAAATACTTAGGATATCTGCCGGGCTGCGAACCCGCGATCTTAGGCATGGAACGTTGTTATGCTAACCACTAGATCGTAGGTGACGTTAACATATAAGGTCATTGTGAATACCTAAGGTTGATGGAATTACGAATGAGGAAGTTTAGCGAAGACACAAAAAGGAACGTGGCTCCGTTCGTCAAACCATCTCTTCAGAGGAGCAGTCAACAAGATTCAAACATCATGATGTTCGTCAACCTTCAACAAAAAAAGATGGTAAGAAGAACCCTCACTTACTCGATACTGTCTGAAGCTGGGGAATCATCCCTATCCGTTATGTTTTTTCATAGCAATCATAAACATTAAGAGAGCAATTGAATGCCATTAAATGGGGCAATATTCCAGAACGGTGTCCTGCCCTCCTGAGATAGATAAACAATCGGCTATCTCATCAGATGACGTCACTAACAGCGTTAGGGGGGAGGTGATGCATCAGCTGCGAGTCTTAACTATCGTTCTCTCCGGCCATTTGTCCGATAGCTCAAGGGGGGGGGAGTCTCGAACCCCCGGTACCATAAATTCCGGGCTAAGCTGCCGATATGTCTTGGGAGGCTTCCTCCAAGTGGAGGCAGTTCGGCAGATGCCAACTTTAGAGCCAAGTCCCCCTCGACTTCAAGTATCCTTTGGGGGATAAGCGACCTTACGGGGGGTGTTATCCGCGAAAACTACTTGAGATTTTCTTTGTCGATATTAATAAAATTAATTAATAGAAACAGATAAGTAACTTCAACAAAAAATAAGTTTTTGATCTGCGAATAACTTAACAACAACAAAGGAAGCGCGGTTACTCCGTGGGTAGAGTCCAGAAGAATGTGGCATCTTTGTAACTCTACATTGTATCATTTTAAATAATTTCAAAATATAACCATTGCAAACTATTGAACATGTCATAATCGATCTACTTTAAAAGAACTCGTTAGTTTTACAAAAAATTGCTACAGTAAACACACGAGCCATACAGACATATACAACAGTTTTTCATGCAAGGAATTCCGTTTAGTTACTATTCGAACTCAAACACCCAAAGATCCTGGGTTAAGGATGAGACCAATGGAGGATTTAGGAGATTGTGTATACACGCGTTTAATACATAATTGAAGTGATAGCGTCGCGAAGGTTGAGATTGGCTTGTAAAGTTGGATCCAAATGATAACTGTCCTATGGAGAGACCAAGGATTACTTTAACAGTAATCATCTCCAAGAAGTTCGGGTTTTGTGTAGTGGTCCGGAGATTTGAAAGAAGAGATTGAAGGCGTCGGCATCGAGCCTTTGAGTTCGCTAAATTTTATTTTTCTGCATAAATTTTATTATTCAATTTGTGAATAACTTTGTTATAAAAAACATTACCCATACGACACATGGGTAACATAGTAAGGACCATTCATCCAACGGTTATGCAAGGGTGTGATTTGGGCGAGATCACGCTCAATTCCCTTTTAAGAATACGCCACAATATGGTTTTCAGATCCCACACAGTCTTGGGGCTGTTACTTCTCTCCTATTAGTAAATATTCACTGGAATTTTAACGATAGCTTAAAATTGAATACGTGCATTCTTTCTGAGGGGAAGTAAAATTACTCTAATTTTTTATTCAATTAATGTCACTTTATGCTGTTATTGCTAATCGAAATTTTTCCCATCCAGGTATGATTAGTGTAGGCATCTTTAGCAAGTACCTAACACCTCAAAGGCTAGGGACCTCCATTTTACGACCCTTCTGAATGACGCCCTAAGAGTATTTACTCCCTTAATGCTATTTAATAACACGTCTCTGCAAAATTTAGGAAATCCATCCCTATCTTTTTTAAGGGGGCGGGAAAGTCTGATGGTCAAAATAAACTGTCAAATAATTAAGAACTATTTATTTATTAGTAGTTAAATAGTTTCTTATTATTCTAGGCTTCATTTTGACCTTTTTTTCCTCCGTATAATAATTATTCAAGTATACCTTTTTTTTTTTTGTTCTCTTGCATAAAGATGCTGAAGAGGAAAGTACTCTGGTTTCAAAAAGGCAATTAATTACGTAAAAGACAATTCTTTTAAAAAGAAAAAAAAAGTATTTTTTCTTTTCGGAGAGCACAAGAGGTTCGTTAATCTGTCGCTCCCTTCCTAAGTACCTTCACTTCGGGGGACACGAGCGACTCTAATGACGACAGGTGAAGCAGGCGATTGATGATCTTGCTTTAAAAAAAGGAGGAGAGGTGGTCGCTAGCTGGCTACAACCGCATTGTTTTACCCTCTTCTCTTCTCCGGGTTATGACTGAGCACAATTGCTCTCTCTCAATCTGAGGGTTGCCAACTTCAGTATAAGCCTGTAAGTCTTTGTCAAAGTCGAGAGCTCGATGTTTATGAAACCTTTGAAAATCCCATAAAATAATAAAAGCAATGAAATTATTTATAATTACTGTACATAATGTCTTCATCTTTATAGCCTGTTTAAAATCAATGAACTTTCCATTAAAGTATCCTTATATTTGTCGGGAAAATAATGCAGGATTTTGTGTTTTTCTTTAAAATACCCCTCCAAATAGTAAACCTCCAAATGTAGTTTATGTTTTTGCAGTTAAGACTTTTCTATAATTGTAAACACTCATTACTAATTAGTTATGGGACAGTTGTTCTCGGATTTTCTTCCAACAAAGCTCGGAGGATATTGTCTTCAAGAGCAGAACTTCTTCCACAGCCTTCTTTGTCTTCAAGGCTCAAGTCTTCCTCTCGAAATCTCTGGAACCCACTTATACTGCCTTCGCCCGAGATGGATTGGTTTGTAAACCATTTCAACTCATCTGCCATGTAAAGGACATAAACTAGGGGAAAATAAATTTTACAGTTGATTTTTTTATTATTTTTTTACAATGCATGTATTGGTATGTCTCTCTTTAAGAGTGATCACTTAGTTCTGTTGTTATTATTTGAAAAACTGCTAATAACTGTAAAGATTTACGATTATTTTCTAAGTAGAAATGAAGGGCATTACTGACTGATCATAATAACTGTTTATATTATTTGGATTGTGTTCATAGAAATGATTTTATTTATTACAATTTACTTGTTGTGTTATTTTAATACAGTTGTAAATTTCATTAAATAAATTATTTTTAAAAAAATTTATAACAATCTAAGAGTTTCGATTATGATGAAGGTAATAATGTTCAGTCTACGAGTATAATGAATAAGAACGATTATAGAATAGCAAAAGCATAAGGATATGATGTAGATTATAGAGTCTTGGTACTAATAAAAATTTATAGAAGATGATATGTTTTGAAAAATTTAACAAACATTCATAATAATTACAAAATTTAGCCAGAAGCACTATATGCTGCAGAAACAGTAAACATGAACTTCAAAGGTCAAATGGAGAAACTTGAGCTAAAGGAAAGGAAAATTTTAAGGAAAATCGTAGGACCAAAATTTCAAGATAATAAGATGGTATACATCAAGAATGAAACTTTGTACAAGAAAATTGAAAAACTTTCAGATACTATGCGAAAAAGGAGAATAAATTTTTATGTTCATCTTCTCAGAATGAACCCTAACAGACTAACCAAACCTATCTCTAACTTTTTCAGTAACCCCAAAACAAAACCCAACTGGTTTAAAGAAACTGAGAAAGACCAAGCAGAATTTAAAGATTTCAGAAAATTCACTAATTAATCGAACGGCTAAATTAATTACTAAAGATGAAAACATAAGGTTCCAAGACAAATCTACACAAAAATCCAAACCCATCATTTCGAACGAAGAGAGGAAAAGAAGATCAGAAAGAATGAAGAAATACTGGGTACTAAGAAAAGAATAGCACAAAAAAATTATCGATCCAACGTACCCCAAAGAGGGTGAAACGAAAAAAATAATTAAAAAAACAAAACAATCTGTAATAGAATAGAATAGAATAGAAAAGTAACTTTATTCTGGGACTAAGTCCCTTTAGAATAACAGATATGAACAGGAAAAAAACATAATATTTATCTGGCCAGAAGGCTAAATGATACAAATCATAATGCGTGTAAAAAGTGACAGAAAACAATTAAAAAAGAAATATTTAAACAAAAATAATAGTAAGTAAATAAATAGTACATATCTTGACAAGATATTAAGCAATTAAAGAGAATAGATAAATCCATAACTTTTGTTAAATGCATGAGCTAGCATGCAATAATTTCTTTACATGATGTACAGCTTCTCAAAAAGCAAAATTAAAAGAATTAAATAACACAATGAGTTATTCTATACATTACATTCTAAGCAAGTGACTAACCTGCTTAGAGAGTATCCTTTTAGGAAGCTAAGAGGTGTTGAAAAAGCAAGGATTTAAATGATGATAGTGAGGAAGCATGACGGATGTTAGCAGGGATTGAGTTCCACACTGTGGTGGAGCGGGCGAGAAAGGAACGTTCGAATGCTTTAGTTCTGTGTGAACGTATATAGAGATCAGAAAGGCGGGATCTCGTTTTATGGTGTTGAACTGAGGATTTGAACTGGAGGTGACTGTAGATATATGAAGGGTGTTGAGAGTGAATGGATTGGTATACGAATGAACAGAGGAAATATTGTCTTCGTAAGGGAGGGAACAGCCACTTTAACTCATCATAAAGGTGGGACACGCGCGATCGCCTAGGAGTACCAAGCACAAATCTTAGAGAGCACTTCGTTATTCTCTTTAGTCTGTCTTCAAGCATTTTAGAGAGGCCTCCATATACCACGCTACAATAGTCAAAGTGGGGGAAGATGAGAGAAGATACGAGAAGCTTACGGGAAGATTGTGTAAGGAGATGACGAGAACGATGGAACAACTTCTATTGCCCGTCGGGATATCTGTGCGATGTGGGGTTTCCAAGAAAGGTTTTGGTCGATGGTGATGCCTAGGTTTTTCACAGAGGAGGTGATCGTGATAGGATGATCGTTTAGGAGTAATATTGGGAGGGTGTGGATGGATGTAAGGAGGGAATTTGAACCTGAAACAATGGTCTGAGTTCATTGCGTTCAATTCCAGTTTAATATTACAACTGCGTCTTATTTTGTTGTTTGAATTTAATTTACTACGACTTATTTTGAATTTACTTTGTGATTTAGTCGTTTTAGTTTTGTTTTTTAAAAAGATATACATCATTTAAAGAAATTTTTGCATGCTAGCTCATGCATTTAACAGTTGGTATTAATTTATTTATTCTCTTTAATTCCTTAATACCTTCTCAGGATTCGTACTTTTTATATATTTGTTTTATTTTTTCTTTGTTTAGTATTGTCACTTTTTAAACACTTTATGATTTGTATGATGTAGCCTTCTGGCCAGATGTATATTGACTTTCTTTTTCTGTCCATGTTGGTTGTTCTAAAGGGATGTTTTTTTTAGTAACAGACTAAAGTTACTTTTCTATTCTATTCTACGACCCATGGAGGGTCTTGGGTTCAGTACGTGATAGAGACTGTGCTGTTTCATGGGCGACTGTCATGCAGGGAGGTGATTAATCCGATATCACACTCAACCTGCAGGTTTTCCCCCAATTAAGAGTACCCACTCTATAGAGGGTTGGTGATCCTTAGGAGGGTCTATAGATTCCACAGCATCTATCAATGGATGTTAATAAATTAAATAATTTATCTTTAAGCGGAAAATAATTGACTAAATAATTCTAATACTGGATTGAATAGGTCAGGTGGTGCAGTCAAAGATAACACAAAATAAGCGAATATTATTTTAATGTGCCTACGTTTGAGCCTAAGATGTAGGCCATCTTCAGGGTTGGAAAAATAAATAGAAAATTACTATATAAAACATTGCAGTAGCAAGGAAGGATAACAGATTATATTAACATTCGTATCCTGTTTTTTAACATTATTATAAATTCTGTTCATATAATCTGTTATTCTTCCTTGGTACTGCAATGTTTTAAAAATACGTTTTATTTTTAATAATTATTATTTTGATAGTGATTATTTTTAAATATTTGTTGCTTATTTTGTGTTATCATTGACTGCACCCCCTGACAAATTCAATCCATTATTAAATAATTTATCTGCTTTAACCAGACTAAAACCGGGAACCTTCAGCATATCAACGCAGCACTCTAGTCCATCCTGAGCTTTCCCGCTTCTTTGAAGGAGATATGTAATTTTCATGATTCACAAATTACACATTCCTTTAGCTACGAGGGATTATCTATCTAAGCGGTAATAAACGTATAAGAAAGTCCTTGCCAGTTTTCTTCAGCTCCATTTAAGTTTCGACAATCGTTTTTCGGATGCTTTAGCGCCGTATTTTCCATACCCTCTTTCCCACCCTCGACGCCTGAAGAAGCCTATATGGAAATGCCTCCTCGAGACCGACCCTTTTAATATAAGACCCAACACTTTGGGAAAATCGATCACAATCCATTCAACACTCCCATTCACTCCTTATATTCTAAACAAAAATGCCTTTTCTTATTTCCCCAGTATTAATGGCTTCCGTTTAATTTCTTTTTATTTCAAGGCTAACGTTTATTTTTCTGAAATTGCTTCGCACAGTTTTTATCTGAGTAGATTTTTTTAAATAATATTTTACAAAAAAAAAACCTGTACCACTACAATCCGTGAACGGGTCTGGGGTTCGGTACATGGTAGAGACTGTGCTGTTTCATGGACGACGGTTCTGCAAGTCATGGCCTGCGGGATTTGAACCAGGATTTCCGGCATGGCAACTCAGTGCTCTACCACTGAGCCACTCCGCTCCCCAATATTTCACAATAAGAAGTAACAAAGAAAAAATCTAATGTTTAAAGTTTTGTATTAGCACAGCAACCCAGCCTTCTACATACCTATGTACCCACTCCTGACTCTAAAAATTCTACACTAAATAAAAGCGCCAATTATTCAGTGATGACTTCGAATAAGGGCTTTCTCCTTCCTCGGCATTTCTCTTTCATTATCTAAGAGCAATTTCTACGAATAAGTTGAAAAGAACAATCTTGTTATAAACCTTTCGTCAAGAATATGCTAAATCATTAATCGATAAAAGCTAAAATAGTTAAATAATGTTTATACGTGGTAAATTAAAAATATATAAGGATTCTAATATGTTTGTTTGTGTATTCATTCAACGTCACTTTATGCTGCTATGGCTAATCGGACGACGCTACAGTGGGAGCTTTAAATATTGGCCATCCTGTTATCACTAGATCTTCGTATCTGTTCCGCAGATTGTCGCTTCGAGTTAAATCAATAATCATTTCATCAAGAAATGAACGTCCCAACAAACATTTTGAAGTAGAAGTAACCTAAACAGTTCGTGTATGTCGGTTATTCAATCTACATGCAGTCGGTTATAGTTACTGTATACAGCCAGTTATAAAAATAATTTTTATTTTCGAGGATATTAAAAAGGAAACGAATGAAAAGTTGTGACTTGATTCGAAGTGACAACTTGCGGAACTGATGCTAGAATCTAGGCTGTCATTTTACGTCCCTTCTGAAGTACGGCATAATCTTAGCTACCTCAGGTGACTCTCACATACGACAGTTTTTATCGCACCTTAAAGAGGACTATATGAATATTAAATCAGTTATCAATCTTAAAGGAATCGCTATAGATTGAAAAAGAAAAATGTGTTGTTTCTTTTCACATTCGATATTTTTAATTTTTTCGGCATCTTAATAATTTTATTTTGACTTTAAGGGGCTTTAGCACAGCTTCATAATTCTTGTTCAAATGAAAATCTCATATTATATAAATCGTTTTTTAAAGAATCTGGTTGCCTGATGTAATTCAAACCATCACGACTTGTTCGATACCGATTTTCAGAAACCTTTTACTAGAATTTACCGCCTTTCCCACCACACGATTTGTTACCGATCTCGTCCTGTTACACGAACTCCAAGGAGGTGGAAGCAGAGAATAGGAGACAGGTATTGGAAGAAGTAATGTAAGAGAGACAATCAGTTAGTGCCACCAGTATCTCTTCTTCTTGGTCACAGTAAGTCTTGGTGGATCAGGGTGAGCAATGGCGTCCAATATAAAACAATTGGAGGGAATAACTGGTTAACCAAAGGGCAGTATTTCATTCACTCAGTGAGGTTTCCTTTTTTTCACCAAGTCCCTGATATTATATAATACAACATAAAACTGTATATAATATAATACCCATCCTGTACCGCTACAACCCTTGGACGGATCTGGGGTCAGTTCAGGGTAAAGATTGTGCTGTTTCAAGGAAAGAGGTTGTGCAGGGAGGCGATATGTCCTAGATCACGCTCAACCGCCAGATTTTCCTCCTAATTTGGGTATCCTGTTGGGTAACCTTAGTATGGGTGAGCCCCAGGAGAGTCCAAAATCCCATATTATCCATCTCCGGCCGCTAACAGACTTAATAAAAGTCTTGCCTGCAGCGGAATTTGGACCAGGATTTTCGGCATGGCAACTCAGTGCTCTACCACTGAGCCACTCCGCTCCCAAATATTTTATAATACCCATGCTACATGCGAATAAAATTTCATTAAAAATAATCCGAATAATACATTTTCAATCGCTTAATGCAAAAAGAAAATTGATGAATAATGATTAAATATAAAGTATTTGTTCCACGGGTTGTCGCTTCAAGTTCAGTCACAACAAGTCTTAACTGTTCATTCGTTTTCCTTTTGACATTTTACAAAAATAAAAGTTATCACGAGCTTTAGTATGGAAATGAGGATGTACTTATGGGCAATGAGTAAATTTTAGTAATAACATCATCAAGAAATAAAATTTTCAATTAACATTTCGAAGTATAGATGATATATGTTTGTTGAAACGTTCATTTATAGACGAAATGATTACTGAAGGATACTTAATTACATTCGCTTTTCCATACTAAAGCTCCTGATAACTCGTATTTTTGGCAAATATCAAAAGGAAAATGAATAAAAAGTAAACACTTGTTGTGGCTCACCAAATATAATGTTAAATCAATAATAAAACAGGTTGTACTTCATAATGTACCCGTAATTCTTGTTTACTGGCTTTCATTTTTTGCAAATACAGTGTATATATATATATATATATATATATATATATATATATATATATATATATATGCTTTAAATAAATAAACCAAACCACAATATTTATAAATATTTTTATTTGAAAGGAAAAGATATGTCCAGGACCGGGACACGAACCCGGGTCTTCCAGATCGCTAGTCTGGGACTCTACCAACTGAGCCATCCTGGCTGTATCAGGCTCGCTCCCCGGCCATGGTCATATACTTTCTTTTTACTGATCCCAAGTCCCCGCGTTCACGCATTTTTTGCGAAGTATACGAGGGGAAGAATGTTCTTTGAACATTATTTAAATTTGGATCTAGTTGACTTACGTCATTATAATTATTATAATTTATTTCATTTTATTTGTTACTAATTTTTAAATATTTTAATTTGTAAAGAAAAGATATGTCCAGGACCGGAACAAAAAAAAATATTTAAAAATTAGTAACAAATAAAATAAAATAAATTATCACAATATTTATAACTATATATAATAAGATTTATTTTTAATAATTGTGATTTTGAAGGTGATTATTTTTAAATATGTTTGTTTTGAAGAAAAAAGATTTGTCCTGGCCGGGATTCGAACCCGGGTCGTCTGCATCTCCGGTGCAGTGCCCTAAACCACTGAGCTACCAGGGGTGGTACAAACTCGTACAAAAATATAAAGATATTTAAAAATAATCACCATAATAATAACAATTAATAAAAATAAATTATAATTGATATATTTACGTAAGTAAACAAGATCCTAATTAAAGTAATGTTTAATGCACATTCTTCCCCGCGTTTACATCGCAAAAATTGCGAGAACACGGGGATATAAGATCGGTGAAGAGAACGGATTTGTCTGACTTGGATATGACCCCTGGTAACTCAGTTGGTTAGAGCCCTGCGCTAGAGAATGCAGAAGGCCCGGGTTCGAATCCCATCCTGGACAAATCTTTTCTCTTCAAAACAAAAATATTTAAATAATATGCATTATCTTCTCCAGTATACTCACAAATAGTTAAAACTTCATTTTTTTTTTCAGATGGATTTCATAGCCTGATGGAAGCTGTATAGAGAATCGTCAAAAAAACTGTCAAGAAGAGAAAAATAATTGTAATCATAGAATGGGAGCTGATCTGCAGGCATTGTGAGTTTGCATGGGGTCAGGGGGATAAGAAGGGATGTTCGGGACGAGGATCCGCTCCTGGATGGAAGCGCACATTGTGCGAGCCCGCAAGAAACAGTCACGCTCTAAAAACAAATCAAAAGGACTCGAGGCGCCACAATTGGCCATATCTGTGAGTAATGATCATTTAAACATCAAATGAGTTTTCTTTCCTAAAAGTTAATTATTAATTGGAAACAATTTCTTTTTTTTTTCCAAAGAACATGCCAAAGATGCTGGGTGAGCCCTGGGATAGTCTCTCAACTCCACAGGGTCGATTCATAGCTTAAAATATAATATATAGTTTGTCTGTTACAGTCAGTCTTAATTCCAGAATCTAATTAACTATCCTAATTAACACTCTCTGCCCTTGAAAAATATACATTAATAAAAAATTACAACTATTATTAATAAGGGTTATAAAATAATTTTATTAGGGCTCGCTATGTTCTTATGTATGTTCAATAGCTTTGTTGAAAATTCTGTTAAATTTCTTTCTTTATTTAAAATTTAAGAAATTAAAAATTCCTTATATCATATATGAGCCATTCAGGTTCAGAACCAGATAACTACAAAACTTTAAAAATTGACTTTTTCACTAGGATTAGTGAAGCAATGAATTTTGTCTTACTCGAAACTTTGCCATCTTATTTTTCATGGTTTTAGTCATGTTCTGAAGCTGAAGTTTCGGTACCAAAAGCATTGCTTGACTAATCCTGTGAAAAATTCAATTTATGAAATTTGTAATTATCTACTTTTGATATTGACATCTTTTATAGACTATACATAATGTGCTTTCATTACAACAGAAAACAAAAAAAAGGAGCAATAATTTCATGAAAAATGTAATAAATATCAGATAATAACTTAAATGTTTAAAATTTATCACAAGATTTTGTAAACTAATTATTCATACTTTTTTCAATAGGTAAAGCAGTGTTTATCCTAATTATGAAGGTTACAATTAAATGGTATTTTGCATAAAACAAAACTCATTTGATGTTTTCATTGACTTTTAAGTTATTTGTGTGTTGTTTCTATTTCTAAATATATGTGAAATTTGCAAAGCTTCATGTGATTATAATCGCCACTAAAGTAGCTCTACGTATCTCACTTTGAGTAAATGAGTGCGAAAAATTAAGCAAGTAATCACATGTCTTTACTTATAGTATGCCTGCAAATCGACATGATACACATTAATTGTTTGAGAATTTCTCCTTATATGTAATCATTTAAGGAAGGCTGTTTCTGTCAATCAATTGCTTCTTGTCAAAAATCATTTCACATTCCTAAACCAATGCACTGAAATAACGACACGTATTTATCGAAAGAAATGCTTTGGGGCTTTTTGAATATTGTCTAATTGAATCATAATTGTAAGCAGTATGTGATTATTGTTACAACATTAAAAATGCTATTGTGGATAATAATTTAATTAGTTAATGCAGTAATGTCGATTGCAAAGTGGCAGTGAGGTTGCCTGCACTGCTTACGCACCTGTTGTTGTAAAAGCTTTTATTCGAAGTTGATACTTTAATAAATGTTGAACTAGGACAGCCAATGGATTTAAAGGATTCTGAGACATCACTCACTAAGGGAGTACAGTATACCTATTTATATTTGAATATTTTTAATTGTTTGAACATTGTTTAAGCTTAGTAATATTTTTCTGATTAAGATAACAAAGAACAAAATGAAAAAACTATTATTGTATCAATATTCTGAACCATTGTTCTAATATTTATTAACAAAAACAAAACCTTTATTTGAAACCACTAACTTTTGTAAAGTATGTATTCTATTAAAATAATACAGATTGAGTAAACAATAAAGAAATGATTATTTCTATAATTCAAAAAAAAAAATCTGTACACATGAAGGGTCTTCGGTTTATACATAGTAGAAACTGGAATGTTTCTAGGACAACGGTTGCTCAGGGAGGTGATTTATCTGTGATCACATATAACCGCAAGAATTTTCACCATATTAAGGGTACCCACTTTATAGATGCTGGGTGAGCCCCGGGAGGATCTGTAGATCCCACAGGATCCATCCCCAGCTTTTAACTAAATAAATAAATCACCTGCCACTGCCAGTATTTGACCCCTGGGATCTCCAGCATGGTAACTCAATATTCCACCACTGAGCTACTCCGCTCCCTTTTTGAAAGAAACACATTCCAAATAATTTATTTACTAAATAAATTCAATGCCTTCTGAATATTTTTATATTTTACTCAATTTAAAACAGTTAGAAATTTACATAGGTTTTCTATTTTGATGATTAAGCTATCAGAAATCCCCATTAATTTTATTTTTTATTTATATTTGCTTTGAGCAAAATTTATAAAAACTTTCAGCAATATTTTATGTTAGGCAATTTTCCATGGAAGAAGTATAAAATCCCTTTTTACTTGTTAATGTAAGTTAAAAATTTCTTCTCGTCTTCATAAATCATGAAATAGTTTATAATCTTTCTGTTTTATTTATATAAGTGGAACACGTTTATTTTAAAATTAAATTGGCTTAATCATTTTCAGATTTTAAACTTTTACCAGGGAGTCTTAATGTTTAAATATAAAGAATCTATATTTAAAAGTTGTTATTAAAAGTATATATATAATCTAATAATACTTCATTTTAAAATAATAATTTATTACAACTGAGACTTTTATAAGTTTTTAAAAATGTTAAAAATATGTTATTTATCTATTATTTTTAAGGATGAAAAGAGTAATGAAATTAAGCACTCAGTACCAAAAGATAACTCAACGTATAGTGTTGGTAAAACTGAAGTAAACGGTGTACACCTTTCTTCTCCCGAATCAGCCTATTCGACGGGTTATTCAACTGACGGGACTTCACCGGGAGCTTCAGTTCCTCCGGAGTATTACATCAACCTTAGGACAGGAAAACATTACGTTCAGGTATCGTACAACTAATGCTTTAATTTAAACAACAACAAAAAATTATCATATCATTGTGTGAAAATGGTTGCCAGAATATAACTTTTATGTTTAAAATGGCCAGGGGTACAGACAATAAACATTACACACATAATTATGACTTATTTTATTTTTGTCAACGTTTCTGCCCAATTTTCAGGCTGAAATCAGGGCTGAGAATAATCAATTATTGTTCTGTTTTGTTTTATTCTCAGCCCTGATTTTGGCCTAAAAATTAGGCCTAAATTTTGGCAAAAATAAAATAAATTATATTGTTTTTTTGGATAATTTATTGACCATTTGATCATTTTCAACATTTCTTATGTTATATCATTATTGATTTCATCAGAATAAACTATATTATTTAAACTAGTACTGACTCAAAATATTTTATCAACTTTATATTATTATTGGTTCAATAAAGGAATATTATTAGTTTGTTTAAAATTATAACTCAGGCATCTTTATCATTTAAAAAATATTTAATATTTATGTTAATATATTTTAACTTCTTTTATCATCAGCAGATGGAAAAGTATAGCATATTCAGCTCTTGTAACATCTATACATATTATAAAACAAAGTCACGTTTGTTCCTGGTAAACTCAGTAACAGCTGCACGAATTTTCATGCGGTTTTCACCAATAGATAGAATGATTCACCTGGAAGGTTTAGGTATATAATTTGTCGAGGTTTTGTGTAAATGGGTTGGAATATTGATGGGTTTCACCGAAGATGCTGCCTAATCCCATGCAATTATCTAATGTGCAAGATAATAAATTTGTATATAAAGAAATATTTGGTTTTGTTTTTATTTTTATAATTTCTATATAATAAAGTACATTAGCTGAGACAGGAAGAAAGAAAATCAAGACTCCATAGAGGCCTAACCAATGATATTCATGTAGTGGTTAATGGCCTGTACGTGATAAAAAAAAAAAAAATACATTACACAGACAAATTATGTAGACATAATATGCCTTATTATCAGAGCAAAGCTGGGGTGGGTCACTAGTTACAAATAAGAAATAATAATATTAAATTTAATTTAATCGTGATTAGTTTTAAACTAAAATTCAAAGAGAAAAAAAATTCTATAAATATGGGTAAGAGTAACCATCAAATCTTAAGCAATATCACATGTATACTTAAATATATTATAGGAAATATATATCTGCAGTGCTGTTAAATAAGTAATTATGCCAAATTTTGTCCAGAGGGAGTTAATTGCATTGAAGGAAGCGGTATTGTGTCATTCTTGTAGTTTTGGCTTGAAATGAAGTTGTAATATAAGAAATAACTCCATTTCTAGCCGACCCCTGATTTGGACCCTTAATTGCTACAAAAATAATACAATTCTGCTTCCCCAAGTACAAGAAACTAAAATTGGAGAGCATTTTACTTAACAATTTACTAACCGTGGCTGTTCGTTTCTATTATTATTATATCTATATCATAATGATAAATATATATGTATGTTAAAGTATATTGGTATAAATTTTATTATATTGAATAAAGACTTATTTATTGCTTTGCGCTGTTATAAGGCCACGGGGAATACAGCAGTTAGCGGAGGAGCGGGACCAGAGGGTAGAAGTACCCCAGGTCGGAGAAGGAGGGAAGAAACCAAAAGAAGAAGACAAGATGGCCTTCCAGGGTCTTCAACAGAAGAGGATATTGCCGATAGGGTTGCCAAAGCAACTCCTCAACCAAGAATTATTACTCCAAAAGTAAGAATTATCAATTAATTAGTCTTTATCTTATTCTTTTTCTTCTTTCATTCCACTCCAGCACATCTATGAGCTTGGCCTCCTCGATATCCTCGATATCCTCAACCAGTCTTCCCTGTCCAGTGCAGCGCCCTTCCAGTTCTCAAAATTTAGCAGGCTCGTGGAGTCCACACTGACGCCATCCAGCCATCGCAGCTTGTGTCTCCCTACTCTTCTTGTGCCCTGTACCCTTTCTTCAATTATTCTTCTGGGCCCTTCGAGACTTTGAGACTTTATCTTATTCAGTAACATTAATTTAATATTTATTATTGCTTTTAGATCAGCTATTTTATATATATCTATTTCTGCCCTATGAGCCTCGTGTTAGTTTTTCCAACTACATTCTCCAATATTCTAAAAGAATTTTTTTTTAATGCTGGTCATATTATTAGTTGGAACCAATTTTTGTTTTTTGTGATGGGAAAATGTATATACAGTCAAATCTACATGATTTTTATATTTTGGCTTTTATGTTATTTAATTAACATCTATTTCAATTTTTAATTTTATGAATCGCAAATAGTTCATTATCAATGAGTCTTATTTCAAACTATTTTATACTAACTTACTGGGATATTTACTTTATGTCATGCTATTATGTCACTGATTAATTCTTCATATTTTATATATAAGTTGGATAGAATGGATTTTATATATCCTAAAGATTTATAATTTATAATAGGTTTAAGTTTAAAAACTATCATTTAATTTTTATAGAATAAAACTAGCAGATGGTTATTATATATAGGCTACATAGGAAATTCAATTACGCTTCATTTCAGTTACAAAGGAAAGTGATTACCTGTGAAGTACCTACATTCCACAGAAGAACTGAATCATACGATGACAGTCAGCATCAAAATTTCTTCACCGAGATTTCCTCACGGGATTCCGAGGGTTCCTCATCCACCCACACAACAGGTGCGAACCTTCAGTGCAGCTCACCGTTCTTATCTGCTTCCCCTCGACAGAGAAACAGGATACGCACTAATCCTTGGTTGGGTGCGGAAAAAAGTAAAGCCTACAATTCCCAAGGAGAAACTTCTTCGACCGTCGGAAGCAGCTCGACGCTTTCGTCGACTGGTTGTAAAGAAAGGCCACCGCCGACGATTCCTGAAGAAGTTAAGAATTTAAATTTATTGAGAAATTCAGGAACTTACATCGCAAGCCCGTAAGTTATCTGATGATTCATTTTTTCCTTTAAAAACATGAGAACATAATTATAATTTTATCTTGTTTATGTCTAAACCAAGAGGGAATAATTCCATATTTATCTCTACACTTTAGAGATGAATATGCTATAGTTTATACTTTAGTTTATTATAGATATTCTAATCCAGTCGCCTATCTGTTGTGAATTGCATAAACAATTTGCAACAGACAAACAATTTTTTTTCCAAACACTACTTTTTTAATTTGTTATTTTTTTTTTTTAATAAGTATTATAATTTTTAAATATTTTATTTTAAAGAGAAAAGATATGCCCAGGACTGGGATTCGAAACCAGGTCTCCCATGTTTCCGTCATGGTACTCTGCCACTTTAGCTATCCTGGGTCGCATTTCAGTCAGACAAATCCATTCTCTTCACTGATCCCATATATGTCCATATATATATATATATATGGATTTGTCGGACCGAGATGCGAGCCAGAATAGCTCAAGTGGCAGAGTACCATGACATAAACATGGGAGACCCGGGTTTGAATCCCGGTCCTGGGCATATTTATACTTTTTTATTTCACAAACCTTTCCCTTCTCAGCAGAATTGTTTCATTCGATTTGTGCATAGGTGGCTAGGTGAGGCTTTGGCTTGAAATGGAGTTGTTTATATTATAAATACCATGCCAAGCAATTCTGCTTCCCTCAGTACACTCAACACATTTTGGACAAAATTCGACTTAACCACTTATACTCCATGGCTGGAGATATAATAGCAAGTTTTTGATATTAAATAATAATAATTATGTATTTTATATTTATTATTCTTATGATAGTGATAATTTTTAAATATTTTTATTTTGAAGAGAAAAGATTTGTCCAGGCCAGGATTCCGGGTTCTGCATTCTCTAGCGCATGGCTCTAACCAATTGAGCTACCTGGCTCGTAACACGGCCAGACAAATCCATTCTCTTCACCAATCCTATATTCTCCTGTTCTCACAATTTTTGCGATGTATACACGGGGAAGAATGTTCATTGACTTATGTCAATTTTATATTTTAATTTATTTTATATTTATTATTCTTATATTTATTATTGCGAGAACATGGGGATATGGGATCGGTGAAGAAAATGGATTTGTCTGGCTGTGTTACTGTGTTAGCCAGGTAGCTCAGTTGGTTAGAGCCCTGGACTAGAGAATCCAGAAGACCCAGGTTCGAATCCCGACCTGGACAAATCTTTTCTCTTCAAAATAAAAATATTTAAAAATAATAATAATGATTTTTGTTATTGGTTAATGATTTGAATTTCCAAAAAAATTATTATGTACTTATTGAATATATTTTATTTTATACAATGTTTATTAATGTTTTTATGTCTTTTGTAATTTAGGTTAATAAATGGGAGAAGGGTGATGCACACAGTAACGACATGCTCTCCCCAGCCGAATCGACCATGCCATCATATACGGCCGACAACATCTTCATCCTCCACATCCGCACGAAGCTCGGGCTCAGATGACAACCACCACGGGAACACAAGTGATTTCTCTGACGATGACGTTACCCTCAATGAAATGCTCGGGAAATATGATGAGAGTTATGTCTATGAAAAAGAAACAGATATCCTAAGTGACAGTGATCCCACTGATTGCGAAGACCAACCTGATTATAATGGTATAGTAAAAGATGTATATTTATAATTTTATTGACATAATTTTTTTTTGTGTTATCAGACGTTCGATTATAATTTTGTGCAGATAATTCAAGTCGCCAAGAAAGCGAGCGACAGGACGATCTTGATTTTATTGACACTGGCTCAATTGCAGAGTTAACAAACTCTGATTCTGAACTACCAGGTATTCGATCAGCATGGCACTGGATGATTGTTGTTTTAAAAACATATCTCCTTTGATGTGTATATTTTTCAGAAATCCTATATTTTCTTCTTTTCTTTACCTCTCCTTCATTTCCATATTCTGATGCAGAAAATAGGATTGTAGGCTATACATATAAATATATATTGTTTTACATTTATCTGTTATAAGAGATGTAGATTTGTATATTTAAAGCTCTCCTTTTTTTAATCATCAATTCCTCTTTTAAGTAATAATTGTTAGTTTCACAACTTCTTCAATTGATTTTCTTGGTGTGCCGGTTTTTATTTAATTTTTTAATGCCTTGCTGTTTGCTTACCATAAATGAAAACAAAAATGGTACTTGTGATTTAGCCGGTTTCCAGGGACTGTTATACACCATTGTTTATAACCTGAACACTGATAATTCTGATACTGATAATGCCTATCTTCTTATTCATATTGATGGAAATTCAAATATACAAAATCTAATTATAAAATGCTAATTCTAGTCACTTAACCACATTCTTTTTCTTATATAAATGTTTTCCCTTTACTTTCAACAAAATCATTTCAACATTCGTGTCCTTATCAAAATCAATTGATTGATGACCTTATTCACATAATTTCATCTTTGGAATTATTCCAAACTTATGAAAGTATTTCACAGCTCCTTCTTTTAAAGATGGCTATTCCCAAAGTATTAGGAAATAGCAAAAGGAATAAGACATAAACACAAAATTAAATTTAATAAACAATACAGAAATTTAAATAGACAATAAATAAAATTAACAAGACAAAAACAAAACAGGAAACAATTTAACAACGCACATACAAAAAACTCAAATTAGACGAGTGATAAGATACGAGATAAGGAAGTAGGTTTCATGGATACCAGCAAGATCACAAGTACCTAAAGAATTAATCTTTTAAAATAATGTTAAAAAATTACTTTCAAAAGCAACTTTTTCTTTCATTTGGGAAGCTTTATTTGTGACACTCCTTAAATGTCAGCATGTCCAAGTATGGTAATTCATAATGACATTTAATTTTAACTATCTCTTAATGAAATCTTTTTAATTGTTGTTTCAGGCAAGTTCATTAACAGAGGCCATTGTACTTTTGTGAGTAGCGCAAACCATACGCCTGAAATGTGCAAGAGACAGTGCTCCAGACTAAGACGTCAAAAGGCAGAAGGTAGCACTCATTCTTCCAGGGGCTCTAGCCTTTGTAATAGGAGAATGAGAAGGAGCAGTTCGAGAAGAAGCGAAGATCTGAATTCTGAAGTTACACCGAAGCGATACAGAAGGAAACGTCAGTCTTCCAAAGATAGCAGAAAGTCAGTCGAATCTCTCCCGAAAGATCCTCCTCCTGTTCCAATGAGAACATTCAAACCACCTCAGATCACTGAGATCGAAAGAAAAATCTCAGAACCAGGCAGGCATCTGAATCTCAACAGAGTTTTAATGGAACGACTGATACAGAATCAAAGGAGTGGGACAAGAAGTGCAGATGGTACTCCAGTTTCTTTAAGGAGGAACGGGACGGAATACAATGGAAAATATTTGAAAAACCCGCATGTTTCTAAATTGATTAGTTCGAATAGTAATATTGTCGAAAGAAGATCACTTGTTGATGAAAAAAAAACTGACACCCAGGAAACAGCCACGATAAAAAAGAGGTCTAATTCCCTCACTGCCTGTCCAGTTAACCCTCCAGTTGTCCCTACTAGGTCCTTCAGGAGAGAAGAAACTGAGCTTGACAGAGAAGGAGATATGAGATACAGAAAACTGATTCAAGAAGCCGAACATATTTTTGAAGATTTTCATGGTAGATCCCAACCGGATTATCTCTCCCCAACTCTAAGTACTCGTTCCGCCATTTTCCCAGCACCAAGACCACCTCCTCATGTATTTCCTTTCCACAGGATTCCCAATGAAGCCGAAATAAACTCGCAGATTGACTTGCTACAAGAGACTATCAATAACAACTCTGTTCCCAAGATAGAAAACGAAGAAGGCATTTTCAAAACAATTTCTAAAACATTAGAGAAAATTATTATTAGAAACAATTCTGGATTGAAAAAAGCTGATAAACTCAATGATTCTCTCAAATTAAAGAAGAAGGAATCGAATAAAATGAATGCATTCAATGGCTGTGCTTTATCGATATTCAATGGGGCAGAAACTAACAACATGAACCATGAAAATGACTATGTCAATAATCCCATTCCGATACCAATGAATACTTTGTCTGATCCTAATGACAATTTATACAAAGATAACTATAGATACAATTTATATAGCAATGAAAATACTATACCAATTAATCAAAATGCGATGATGAATTATAACAGGGGGTCCTTAGCTTCGAAAGGTATCGATATTATGAGAGACAATGAATCTCCATGTCGAAGTTATAAGACAGCTAACAAAATAGGTCAAATAAATAGAAACAATAAGGCCAAAGATTTCAGTTCAAGCTGGCACGGAAGACGAACGATCGCTGAAATTCATAATGGGAACGAAGAGACCGTGAAGACACCTTTGAATTCCTTCAAGTCGTTCGACCTTGGGAATCAGGTGGATGCTAATGCGAAGTATTGTCCACAGAGTGAACCGGTCAAAAGAAAGGTGTACGTGTGCAGCTCAACATTCGATAAACTTCAGAAATCTCTAAGGAAATCTTCAGAGAAACATTATGAAGTTCCTGACTTACCTACTGAAGTCTTGAGAGGTATATAAACCACAATATTACTGAAATTTGTTATTATATGCTAATTTTTTTTTTTTAAACTTTCCTTATAGGCAAAAAAAACTCTTTTTTTTAAATATAAATTAAAAATTAGAAAATTTTAAGCTTTTATCGAAAGGGTGTACATTATACTGACTTGAGAATAAGCATTAATTTAAAATATTTTTCATCTGAATATTAAAGTTGGAGAAGAAAATGGTGGAGGTGAAGAAAATTAAAAGTGATAAACTGTTTATTAGAAACCCGCATTGCAGGTTTTCTTCAGGTTTTTGTTTGTTTGTTCATTTAACGTCACTTTATGCTGCTATGGCTAATCGGACGATGCTACAGTGGGAGCTCTAAATTTTGCCTATCCAGGTTTTATTAGGATAGGGATTTTTAACGAGTACCTGACATCGTACAGGCTCGGGACCCCCGTTTAACGTCCCTTCCGAAGGACGGCGTAACTAAGGATTTTTTACTCCCTTTAAAAAATCCTAGGGCCACCTGCCGGGCTACGAACCCGCGAATTTGGGTTTAGTAGTTTGTTACGCTAACCACCAGACCACAGGTCGCCCCGGTTTTCTTCAGGGCTGGATAGACAAGATACAAAAAGGTTTAAAACTAAAATAATTGGAATTGAAAAATAAAACAATATTATATAAAATACATACAAATTAAACAATAATGGAGTAAGCGAGATACAAGAGTAGAAATAATTTAAAATATAGTTTATGAATTTTTAAGGAAATACATGATTTAAATAATTTCTACTTTTGTATCTAGTTAATTCCAATGGTGTATATAAACTAAAAAAAAACAAACTGTACCGTTAGTAAAAATGAAGAGTCTTGAGTTCCGTACATGGTAGAGGTTGTACTGGTTCTAGGATAATGGATTTGGAGAGAGCTGATTTGTCTGAGATCACTCTCAACCACCAGGTTTTTCCTTCTATTTTGAGTACACACTTTATAGAGGCTGGGTTTATACACCTTGAGAGGTATATAAAGGTATAATTAGAGGAGGGCCTCCAGATTCCCAAGGATCCATCTCTGGATGTTAACAGATTAAATAGATCGTCTACCATAGCTGGATTTGAACCAGGGACCATCGGCACAGCAACTATTATTAGTTTTTCTATTCTAATTATTTCAGTTTTCAATATTTTTGTATGTTGTCTATCCAGCCCTGGTGAAGATCTGCAATGTATATCGAAACTTCTGATTTGTAATAAATAATTTATCGCTATCTCAGAAATTAATTTTTTTAACCTTTGTCCAGACCATTTTTTTTTCCATATTTACAAGATTAACTAATAATTGTTCAAGAATATTGAATTTGTTTTGTCTTATGATATAATTAGCTCTTTGATTTTTTATTTATTTTTTTTAAACATTGATACAGTTGACATTAATTGATTAATTATTTAAGTATTATATTCTATAAGCATTAGTTATTATAGAATTATTATTATACAATTATATTCTATAATTGTTTAGATGAAAACACATCACTAAAGGAGAAGGTGGCTCAACTGCGTAAAGAGCGACTCCAAGTCGAAGCCAGGGTCAGAGAAACTCAAGAACAAATTGACAGGTTACGGCTCGCAGAGGCATCTAGTCATTGCTAAATCTTGTAAATAGCGATTATGTACAGTACATGAAAGTTAGCGGTTACATAACTTATATAATACGGGAGAGAGCTTGTGTATGTATATTCGATTGTTGAAAGTGCTGTTAAACATGAGACGTTTTGAAATAATTTTTAATGTTGACTTTATGTTACTCATAAATACTTATAAGACTGTAAGTGGAACAATATTGATTGGCTTTGGATACGAATAGGTTGTACAATCGAGGAACTAATTATTTTAATTAGTTTGTGTTTTGTTTTAATGAGAGCTGAGGATATTGTTCTTGATATTTTATTTTCTTAATTTAATAAATTATTTTTTATTATTGAATTTTTAAAACAAATTTCTAAATAATGTGAACAATTGGAAATAAGAGATTAAGGAAGTTGGTATGGTATATTCATCAACCATGATTCATTGCTTGTAATAGATTGGATTTTAATTAATATTTTATAATGTAATAATATATTATATACAAATTATATCAACAGGATATTTCAGGGTTAAGCAGCCAAACTGGAAATTTGAACTAAGGACCTATGGAGGTATGTCCACAAACACTTTGTTTAGGACATATTCACTACTAAATATTTTCATTGCTATGAATTATTTAGATGTTTACATTTAATTAATAAAATAGTTGGGACAAATAAAATAAGTTTTATTTATTTTATATGCCTAAACAATTCATAACAATGAAAATCTTAAGGTGTGATTATCTCCTAAATGAAGTGTTTGCAGCAGAGCTACCTCCATAGGAAATTTTTTTCTTTTTTTTTGAGGGTCTTAATTCAAATTTTCAGTTTGGCTACTTAATAATATTTACTTAACAATGTTATTTTATAGTATTGATCTTAATTGTTTAGATAATACAAAGAGTTATTTATAAACTACATAAATAAGTGCTATGTCCATTTATTAAAATAATAAATCTAACCATTTATATGCCCGCTTTAGTAATTTAAGGGGATATGACTTTCAGTTTATTATATATGAGCTTGAATTTTCAATATTTTCATTTGAATTTTTAAATAGATTAAAATTAAACATAATTTTAAATAATAGTGAATTATTTTGATTATTTGATAATCTAATTGTTTTGATATCTTATTTTGAGAATTTAAAAATTGTTGATTTTTTAAATATTTTATGTTTATAAGTTGTACAGAAACAATTCTTATAAACTGTTTAGATTTGTTAAAATTACAAATAAAATTATAAAAATGTCTGCCAATTTTTATTTTTTATTTTTAATTGATTATTTAAATTAATATAACTGGATTATTATAAATTAAAATATAACGAGATTTAGTTTAAATTTAAGTAACTAAAAATAAATAGCTTTTGTTATTTAAATTTACTGCTAATCGTCTATTCAATTAAATTGTTTCAATGTTGAATCAATTATCTCATCAACAATTTTATCTTTAAAATCAGAATTTAAAGCAATACAGCCCTTATAAGTACAGTTGAATATATAATGCCAAAAGTTCACATTATTTAGTATTGCTATATTTTAAAAACTGAAAATTACATTATCATGGCATTGTAATATAAATGTTTTTTTAAACACTTTATGGATACAAGTTATTGTGAAAACAGTTATATATTTTCATATTTTCTGGGGGAAATATTTGTACACGTTTACCTTGTGCACATGTATTTTTACCAAGAGAAATTTCATATTTTTGCAATGCACTGTGTCAAACTTATTCTATTAGTTTATGTTTTCTTTATTATTTATTTTTTGTTTTTTTTAAGTTTTCATCCACATACTTTTAATTGTTTATAAACTTAAGTTTTTTTTTACTGAAGAAATTTATTTTTAGCAGTAGTAAGTTTATAAAATAGAAATATTAGATTAGCTTCACTGTCATAGCTATTAAATAGAATAACTTTAGAACTGATAGAGTATTTTGCAGCTGCTAGTTAAAATGTCTTTATGTTCATATCATTCATCATTTTATTTTGTGCTAATTTTAATCAGATATGGCTTTATGTGAAGTAAAACACTTTACAAGTGGTGTTAGGCCAACAATACATTTTTGAAAGCAAAAAAAAAAAAAAGTATCATAATAAACAAATTATTGCTATAATTTTACTAAATAATTTTTCGCACAAAGTTACTTTTTATATTTACATATAAAATGAAATAAATAACTAAAATTAAACTAATAACACTAATCTGACCATTTATTTATGCAGAATTCTAATCTCAATTTTCTTTATTTTTTATTATAATCTTTGATAATTCCATAATATGAATATGAACTGCAAGTTTGATAACCGATTCTAAAAGCTAAAAAAAATAAAGTCTAAATAATAATTAACTTCGGCAAGCTTTTACAAAAAAAAACCACAGTGATTTTTTTAGGACTGATTTGCCACCTATTAATAAGTTGTAAAAAATATTTAACACATTTATTTTTAAACACATCAAAACGAGCAAACTTGTTTGTTTTGACAGAGAACGCAAAGCAAAATCGGAAATAGTTTATGACTTATAATTAATCCTTATGAATTTAGGAGATATGCTCAGCCCAATAAAATTATAAACATTAAGTCCATTTTCTGGTAACTATTAGGTTTTGGGCAGGACCTATTAAATCCTAAAAATTTATCATTTAAATTACTGCTTTTACATAATTATTTCTAAAATTAAAAAAAATCTTACTTGTTGATGTCCCAGAGAGATATTAAAAATTCTTTTCTTGGAACGCGAAAAAAAAAATCTTGCAATATATTTTTACTTTAATAAATCATTTGATTATCGGGCAATTTTTTAAGACAAATTCCCTATCTTCAGTTCTCTTCTCAATAAAGTTAATAGTATAATAATAGGTAATATGTAATATATTTCATTGTAGAGAATTGAAAATGGAGGGAGGTTATTTGGGTATTATTTGTATTTTATTTTTTATTTATTTATTTTTCTTAAAAGCATTTATAATTAATTATGAAGATTAATCGGGTATTTATTGTATTGTACACAAATTATAGAACTGTTACTACTCATGATCTTAAATTCCCTTTACTGTTGTAATTATATTTTTATTGCCACTTACTGGTAGTGATTTCATTTCTAACAGTTAACTACTTAAATCAAATCTAATACTGGAATAACTGTATAGTTATATTAAATTACATTAGCTTAAGTATTTTGGGAAATGTGGTTGGTTTATCTACCAAATAAAACTAATTCCGATTGTCTAATGTTTTGTATGAAAAAAAAATATATTATCTCTAAAATTACAATCTTATACTGGATAACAATGTTAATCACTGAAGCAAAGCCACAACTTAAAATTCAGATTTAATTCAGTGCATTCGCAGTTTTAAATAGTGTATTAATTTTTGTGTAACAAAAGAAGGGATTGAAATATCAGAAATTGTAATCTACTTATAATTTGTTATCATTGCATATTTAAGAATCACAAAATAAAATATTAAAAGTACCAAAATAAAGCATTTTTAAAAAACAGCTGCAATAATTAGATATCAATAGATCACTTGTTGAGATGCACCTAAAATCCTTATTTGATTAGTATAAGAACTTTACATGAAGTAGTGTTTCTGTTTAAGTAAAACTCTATATAGAATATTCTATGATTATGAAATATAGCCAAAGAGATTTTTTAATTAGAATTTATTTATAATTTGTAGAATAGAACTGTAGTTAACTGCAAAGATTTAATTGTCAGTTTATTGGTTAATTTCATTAACTAAAAAGTGCAATAAATTACAGCTATTTGCAATGTTATAGAGAACAAGTGTGATTTACGTTAATTTAAAGAAATATACTTAGCATAGTTTAAGTTTTATAATTTATTATTTATGCATATTCTAAATGTTTATAAGCATATAAATACCAATAATGTACATTCAATGTACCTAGTTTATGATAATGTATATAAGTAATTCATTGTTATTAATAATAAAAAAAGAAGTATACCAACACAGTGAGATGGTTAACTGACCAGAGAGAAGATATATAAACATTTTAACTTTCAAAGCACTGAAATTATTATTAAATGTTTTAAATTAATGAGTCTATTTTTATCGCTCCATTTTTCAACAGAAGAAACAACATCTATCCGAAAGTAATGCTCAGGGATAAAACAAACTAAGTGTCACATAGACGTTAAAAAATAGTTTCCAAGGTGGAACCATGTGTAGTTAATAGCAGTTTAACAGGAAGATTTTTAAATTAAAAAAAAAATCAAATATACTTGAAATTAAATTGGTTGAAACAACTTCAATGTTTAGGTTGTTTTTTAATTTTAAAAAATTAATAATTATAACTGTTTTTAAGTTGCACAACCCAGGTATCAAAAGTTTAATATAATTGGTCAAACCAACTACATTTATTGGTTAATTCAAAATGAAAGCAATTATTCAAAAGAATAAAAGGTAAGAAAAATTAAGATATTTTATTTATTTTTATTTTTTATCAAATAACAATGATACATAAATATTTCAAATATAATTTTCATCTTTATCAATAGATTAAATCTATTATATATTTTTTTAAATCTTTTTGGTCTATGTAAATATATTTAAATTATTTCTTAAAATAATTAACATTCGGGATAAATAATATAAACAATATATATCAACAAAAAATAAAGAAACATACAAAAGCAGATATTCAAAGAACAAAACATTTTTTCACTCTTGCAGTACAATGTAAATAAAAAATTTAAATATTCAATGATAATTATAAACCATAGCTATAATACCTGTTCCATAACAATAAAAAAAACTAAACAAATTTATAATAAAATAAAAATAATCGGAATAAATAACACAAATATTCAATGTTCATAGATTTACATATAGTTAATGTATATTCTAGGATAAGATTATTGTATATGCTCAACAAATATATTTGTGAAACATGAAACAAGGCATTGTAGCTTGGAAAAAACACTAATTTTGTTAAAAGTATCTTTTTCAGTAGTAGAATTCTTTAATCAGTTAATTAACTGAGAAAAAATTAAAATTTGAATTATTATTCACAAATTAATGATAAGTTTATCGCTATTTTAAGGAATCACTTTTATTTTCTATCTAAATAATTCTGTGATTCGTCTAGATATCTTACATTAGACAGATGTAAATTCCATATAGAAATCTCTAGAAACCCCTGTATACTTTGTGTACACATGTTGATAGTAGATCACCTACTGGTTTGGTCTAATACTTTAGGTATATAAATATATCTGGATGGTCAATATATTAAAGCACATTAGCCATAGACTAAAACAAATCCTTACTTAAAAAGTAATAAAAAAACAATAATTAATACATGATGCAATAACCCGATTTGAACATAAAAGTTGGAATGGATTCATCCAAACATTAATATTTAAAATAAAATAAATACAAACTAACTAAAATTACATATTAAATATAATAATACTAAGAGTGTTGAACTAATAATAAATGAAGGAATAAAATGAGATTCTATGATGAATTAAATTAAACAGATAAAATAAACTAAAATATTAAAAGCATAATTCAGAACTTAAGAAATGGAAAAAAGAAGACAGAACATTTTTGAAATGATCTATTTATACTCTTTAACATGCTAACACGGTTTCACAACCATCAAAATATATCATACCCTATAGATAAATTAACTTATGGTCCATCAAATATTTCGTTAAATAATTTATTATAACAACATATAATAGATTAAAATAAGATAAGTGGCTAATATCCATAAAAATAAGCCTATTAAATATGTCTTATTGAATAATACTAAATTCCATAAGTTTTCAATACACCATAGATATTGTTCTAACTTTTCAAGCAATACAGAACCCAGTCTGAACTTATTTTTGTAATCGGAAACTTAAAGAGAAGACGCAACTAAATGTTATTATAATGTAAGAATAGAAAAAGAAGACAATCTTCAGATGGATTAATAGGAAATTCAATTTGTTTTGATGTCACCACTTTTAACAATAATCATATTGCTTTATATATTTGCATGGCTAAATAAACAAAAAAATTAACATCTGAGATAGCCTGCCTCTTTCACTAGTTTGGTATTTGTATTACCTGTTATTGTTACAAAATAATAACTATTGGTAAAATGAAAAAAAAAAATATTCTCAGAAAATATAAACACTTTACTAATGATATGTACCTTACAATTAAGGAATGTTAAGTGAAAACAAAAACACATTTCAATAATCTAGATAAATATAAAAATAATTTTGTGAAAGAAATAAAACTTTTCTTATAACTACAAATATTCCGAAATTATCATAACCGTTAATAGACCTAGCTAACGTATATTTATACATGGGAAAAGGGCAATCAAAGTGTTATTCGTTAAACATATTCAGGTCACCAAACGACGTAGCTACTCCTTGGTCGAGGATATGCATCATCATATCCGACAGTTCGTGAGGTTGATTGGGTTGATTATTGTTAGCAATACTATGACTACCTGAATTGGAACTCTGATCATCGACCTGCGACTGACCCTGCCAACTTCCCCATAAAGACGGATTGTTCTGAGCACTGTGATAGGGCGCTTGAGGAGCTGAACTTCCGCCCAACTGGGTATACGTAGATCCCGATGGGGATCGCGATGGACTTACTTCACTGTACTGGTAAGCCTCACTCCCTGGCTGGCATAGACCCCATGTAGACTGAGCTGCTGAGGGACTAACCGACTTTGTCATTCTTGGTATGACTTGCTGAGCAGGTGAAACATAATTGATAGGCGACTGAGTAGCTTCATAGCCATACACTTGTCCGGTTCTTGCGTCTCCCGAATGCATATGTTGGGGTATGTGAGTATACCTCTGCATACTGTTATGATCAACTACCGGGTGATAATTCATTGCTTCAGTAGTTTCTGGCTCAGCAGTAATTTGTGATTTGGCAGGTGTATTAGTGCAAACTACATATTCGACTTCATCTGAATAAGGATTAAGGAAAGCAAATGCCGAAGTTCGAAGCCAAATCCACTCCCTGTTCTTCATCTGTAATCGAAACATAACAGACATGACTTGGCCTTTTAATTTCACCACCTGTTCGAATGATTCTTTCATATGCTTTTGATCTTCGTTATGAATAAAATCGAAACAAGATTTACCGAGCAGTTCAGGAGGCGTGTAACCTAGAATGGCAATTACTCTTTGATCAAGAAATGTGAATTTTCCATCAACTGCATGCCGTGAAATAAATTCAGCATTACTATTGGATCCACTTAAATCACTTGTATTTGGAGTAGAGGTGACTTGCAGCCTGCCAATAGCAACAAGGCAGCAATGGGAGCCATCATCTTCCATGCCTCTTTCCATTTGAACAGCAGACAGAGGATGAGCTTCGAACTGACTAGTCGGAGGCCAATTTTTAATATAACCTGTACAATGAACAACAGCATAATTATTACCATCCCTAGATGGGCCAAGTGAGTTTCTTTGCTTTAGACGGTTAAGATGTCCTGCAGTCAGGCTTTCGGGTCCGATATTGCCTATTTTCATCCGACAAATGAAACCTCTTCTAGATCCCATACATAAGCGCAATGAAGACTGGTGACCTTCTTTCTTAACTGTTCCTGTTTTCAGGTCTAAGATTCGCCCCGAGTTCTGAGGTTCTTGCGTAGATAACTGTTCTCTGACTTTTCCGATATCCTCTGGGTGAAGATGTTCGAAAATACTAGAACCATACCAATCACCTTGGGATTGGTTAAGAACAGGAGTAACAGAGTCGGAAACATAAATGATCCGACCTGCATCACAAGTTACTACAAATAAAAACCCATCAGCTGCTTCTAAAATGAGGTGTTTTAATTCTTGATCAGTTAGAAAAGAAGGTTTATAAGTCCCGTCAGAACTAGTATTGCCCGTACCTCTCAGAGCTTTCATATGGGCCACTGCCATCCGAAGAATTGTTAACTTGTCTGGTTTCCTAGCAAGTGCGCTGCAAGTAGGAACCATATCTGACAATTCAGTTATATAAGCTGTCATTTTATTCCTTCGGCGACGTTCTATTTCACAGTGATTTTCTCTACTTACAAAGCGGTCCTTATCCTGAAGGTTATCATCCTCCACCCTGGGATACTTGTTTCCACTAGGATCTTCCTCATTTGACCTACACATTACAAACATCTATTATCAGTTTCTTATAACTACCAAAACTGTTAGATCAAATACTTAAAAAAATAAACTTCATATCTATAGAAGCCGCACCTAAGTTAAGCAAGACCTTCAATAAACCCAGACCACATTCTTTATAATAAATACCATCATATGTCCTACAGATAAAAGATATTGGAAACAAGATAAAAGCCCTTAAGGTATGGCATAGCCATGTGGAATTTCTCGATAATACAACAAATAATAATTGTTAATACATTAGTGGAAAAATTCCAACTAAAAACCTTAAGTCTCTAAACTAAAACAGGAAATTAAAAATACCTGTCCAATATTTCGCCTATTCAGGCATCCTCAGGGCAGAAAGAGAATAATACCAAAGCAAAACATGAATAATGCACCACCTCCAAGGCTCAAATGCAACTACTGAATCATAGGGAAGGTTACTAGATTAATTTCCTGTTTTAGTTTAGAGACTTAAGGTTTTTAGTTGGAATTTTCCCACTGATGTATTAACATTTATTTGATGTCTCTGTTGACCTTTCCCTTTTTCAATACAACAAATAAATTAATACAGAACTAATTTCAAAGAATCTAAGACTAAGAAAAACAATACAAACAGTAAAATAAGACCTCATTAATTTGGAATACTCAGTCCGTAATATATCTACTATTATGAACAAAAGTTAAATAGTAACGGAATATACTGAAACCCTGAACTGTAAAAACTCACTAAATATGACAAGAGTTATCATATAATTTTTTAACTAAACAGTTAACATCAATAATAACATTATATATTGTTAAAGCCAAATTATAGGGGATTATGAGAACTACAGTTGATTACAGATATTTCAATTTAAAAAATAAATAAATACACAATTGAATTTCAAAAGGAAATTAAAGTAAAAGTAAATCGAAATTTACAAGAAACAAAAATAAAGGTTTACCTTGTGATTAAAAAATTTTCAAGTGTAAATGTGAAGATGACAAATACAAATTAAGTCCTGGAAATACAGTAAAAAAAGAACTAACCTAATATGCGGTGTTTATCTTTAAAAAATTTGCTTTGATGTAATCAAAGAAGGCCAAATCTACCTCTAACAGCAAGGACCCAAGTAACATAGCATTTTTCACACTTAATTTAGCTTATCATCAGAATTTAGTTAAATCTAACGAATTAATAAAAATTTGTGGGCAGATTAAATAATTTAATAACAGTAATATTATTTTTTATTTATTTATGAAATAATCCGATTAATCATATCCATTAATGGCATTCCAAACTTATAAACAATATAAGTCCTGTAACATTATATCAATAAAATGTTACTACAAGTTTGTACGTAAAAGAAAAAAAAATCCAGAAATAGTTACATTTTTAACGCTATGGTAATTAACAGGAATTAAACACATTACTTTTAGAAAAAATATGTATTCAAAAATTTAACATACTTAACACTCCGTCGGGCGCAGCTGGCCTGAGAAGCCAGCGAAACACATTTTTACACACCCCTCCTTTATTTTGCTTCTCAGAAGGGCCTCCCCTCAGGTAGTTTTTTGTAAAGTGATTAGGCCCTAAACAAACTATTAGGGGGGAGAGTGGAACAAAAATATGTAGGTGGCCTCTCAGGCCGGCTGCGCCCGAATTTGTTTCGTTTGGAGGTGCGCCCGACGGAGGGTTAAATACAACCAAGAAATAAATGTTTTACTCATGATAATTGCTAAGCAATTATCTAAAAGAAATGACACATATGCTAGAAATTAATTTTAAACAATTATCAAATATTTAACGATAAAACATTAGTGAACCAAAACATGGTATGGAATGATATAAAATAATATCTTTATTCCAACATAAAACAAATATGTTCATTTCAAAACATAGAAGACATGTAACTTACATATATGAGTATAAACTTACCGTAACATGTAAACATCTGCCATTGTATATTAAGTCTTAACAAAATAAATAAATTCTCAATAAAGACACAATTCTTCTAATCTTAATACTTTTCAAATCACCAAACTGTTAAACCATTGTTGTTGGCTTGTCAGTATGGTTAAGTAACCTTCACTAGATTTATTTTGTAAACATTACTAAAAAATTCAAGTATAATTAAGGTTTTAGTCCAATATTATTATTCTTGTATTATAAAAAGTTGATTCTATTAGAACTTTAATTTTTAAGCGAAATTTAAAAAAAAATCCAACCGATACAAGTTGACTAAGTATCAGGTTAGCATTGTTTAACTTCAAGACTTCACATTACCTTTAAACTTCTTGTCAGTTTTAGATTATTTGGTCATTTTGGCTCAAATTTTTCCTATTTTAACTTTATTAATGTTTTTATATATTCTATTGCTCTATTAATACGTCACATAGTTATGGCAAACGCTTAGAACTGGCAAATACTTAAACCTATGATGGGACAAATAGGAAAAACTGCTAGTAATACGGTTCCACGAAAAATAGGGAGTCTGAGAGGTAAGATATGTATGGTATCCTAGAAAAACGATAGTTAAAATGATCTGGATGGGGACGATTCCAGAAAGCTTATGGTTCTTGGGAGATAGGTCGGGATCCAGACAGATGTATAGGGTGTTTTCTAACTACATTCTTCAGTCATGCTCAACCCAAATTAAGGGTAAAGCTTTTATGAGAAGCGAGGGGATGGTTGACTGGAAGATAGACGTAAGGAAGAAAATAGTTGGAGGTGCAGTCAAATAAAAACACTAAATAAGTGGTTACTTATTTTATTATGTGCCAAAACACTTATTTAGTGTTTTTATTTGACTGCACCCCCAACTATTTTCTTCCTTAGGTAAAACTTTTAGTAAGGAGACCCCCAGGAAGGTCTGCAGATACTACAGTGTCCAACATCTGAGGCTGTCGACAGATTAAATATTTAATATCTTGCAAAATTATTAAATAGTAAAAGAAATATTAAATAATATCTATCACAGCCGGATTTCAACCTTGGAACCTTAAGCACAACTAATCAGTGCTCTACACAGAGCTTATTCCGCTCCATAAATATGATTCAAAGTAATAATAATAATTTTTTAGGCAACCATGTTAATTTTTATAATTCTTGGTCAGTTCGAGTCACTATGGGGGACTATGGGGGAGCTCGAATCAACTAATGTTTTGCCTCGACATTATTAAAAAGTTTAATGTTCCTACTCTATAGCGCATATCAGAAATAAACTTGTAGTGGTCTCAATTAATTCCTTTGTAAGGTCTCTCGCTCAATGTAATTAATCTATTTATTTCTATTATACATAAACCTTATAATGATCATTTAACTTTTGTATATTTTTATAGTTTTTTGCATCAGCATTATGTTTTAAGGCGCCAAGCATCTAGGCTATTGGTGGAAACTTATAATCTGTATATTGCATTGGGTAGTCATGAAAGATAAAAAATGTTTCGAAATATTTCAAATATGATGCTTTAGTTAAGCCAGGATTTAAATAAATACAATCATAAATTAAAAAAACTAATTAATTAACCGTTTAATTTTTGATTTTTCATACTTTTTAATAGGTTTCTATAAATTAATATCGATATACAGTAATCATTGTTATCGATTTTAGTTATAACCTTCCGTAGTAGGTGAAAGGTAAATTGCGGTTTCTTCAATTTTTGAATTCTGTCATCCTTTCGCTATCGGGATTTTAGTGATTTAGGGTTTAATATTCATGGATCGGGTTGAAGAAAACCAAAAAATGTTTACTCTAAAAAAGTGGAATGCTGTTGCTATGTGGAGCTGGGATGTTGAATGTGACACTTGTGCTATATGCCGAGTTCAAGTAATGGGTATGTTAGACTTTTCACTATTCTATGGGTGTTGGTTTTTAACTCTCTTCTTAAACACTTGTATTCTATTTTATGCCTAATTTTCAGCGAATATTAAGTTTTGTATACATTTCAAATTTCAATGTATGAATTTGTATTTATTACTTTTCATTATCATTTTTACCTATTCTCATTCACTTTCTCTCTCTCTTTCTAAAAGTAGTCTGATTAAAAAGTATCAAAACTATAAGTGAATATTTAAATTCATATGAGTTTTATAGTTACTCTTAATAGTTGTATAACATCAATGCCTTAGTTCACAAATGTGTTAAGTGCAATTTTTTCAAAAATGGGTTTTGTTATATAAATAATATTGTAAAGTTGTGACCAGGAAGTCATAGATCATTTGTTGATATAATATCAATAGAGAAGCTATAAAGGTTACAAAAATATATTGTCTGCTTAAACTTGAACTGTATTTCTTGTGTTAAATTATTATCAAAGATGACTCATGTAAAATCTTGTTTTCGGCACTTAACACATATGTGATCTAAGGCATCGACATAATATATTCGTTTAAATTAAAATATTTTAAAATTATTTTTTAAAAATAATAAAAAATTGGTATCTGTTTCGCAAATTCTCACTTTGAGTTGAGTTGCAATTTTTAACTGTTCATTCGTTTTCCTTTTAAAATTTTCTAAAAATACAAGTTATCGTCCGCTTTAGTATGGAAAAGTGAATGTAATCATGGAAAATGTGTGTATACATCGTTTCATCTAGAAATGAATGTTTCAACAAACATATCATAAGTATAGATGATATATGTTTGTTGAAACTTTTAATTACTGCTGAAACTTAAAATTATTGCTTGTTGTAACTCAACTCGAAACAACAACCTGTGGAACAGATACCAAAAAAAAACTGGATGATCAAGCACTGAAGACTTAAGTATATGCAACATTAATTTTTAAATATCTACATATTGAATCATTCCTACTCAATATTCTGGATAGATGCCACATAAAAATTTGTTATTATTGAAATACACTATCACTACTTTTACCTATATTGTAAGAACTTTAATTAATGACATTCTTATTAAGATTAAGGTTTACGGAAGTGCAATTAGCAGCAAATACTACTTAGAATCATTCAATAGAATATTTGGTATCTGTTTCGCAGGTTGTTGCTTTGAGTTGAGCTACAAGTCTTAACTTTTCATATATTTCATTTTTAATATTTTCCAAAAATAGATGTTTATTGTGAGCTTTAGCTGGGAAAAGATTTGTAATTATGAGTAATGAGTAGATTTCGGTAATCATCTCTTCAAGAAATAAAAGTTTCAACTAACATTTTGAAGTATAGATGATTTATGTTTCTTGAAACGTTCATTTCTAGATGAAATGATTACCAAAGTATACACATTTCCCATAATTACATTCTCTTTACTATAATAAAGGTAATGATGTACTTGTATTTTTGGAAAATATTAAAAGGGAAACGAATGAAAAGTTAAAACTTGTTGTAACTCAACTCAAAGCGAAAACCTGTGGAGTGATTACCCAAATCAATAATCTGGATAGATGCCTCATAAAAATTTGTTTTTATTGAAATTTGCAATCTGCTTTTTCATATATTGCAAGAAACTAAGTTGGTGCCATTCTTAATATTCTTATTATGATTTAGATTTAAGGAAGTGCAATTGGTAATACTGAATAAACAAAGGTGAAGTTAGTCGAGATTTTTAGTAGACCAAAAAAACTACTTAGAATTATAAATAGAATAATTTGTTGATGTGATGACAGTATTATGGCTTGAGATCTGAATTCATAAATCGGTTGTCAACTTAGTTATTCATCTAATATTGAAGAGCAAAAGCTCTAAAGAGACACTATATACATGTTAACAAATTAGAGGGAAAATTACAACCAAAAAGCCTTATCTTGAATGATAATAATTGACCTTGATGAAATATGTGGAAGAAAATGGTCCGGGTAGAGGTCAATAAATTTCTCTTAGATATGGAGAAATGTGTATTAAGAAGCCAACGTTTCGACCTACTTTGTAGGTCTTCTTCAGGGCTGTCGCAGGGGGGGGGCGGAGGGGCTGGGGTGTGCCCGAGATATGTCCTTCACAAGCTATAATCACATCATATCGAGATATTTCACCCATTCAGATGAGATGATGGGGTGCAATTATAACAGGTAATTTTGTTTCCTGTTTTAATTTATAGACCTTAGTCTCTATTATTTTAAGTCCCTTAACTTAATAAACTTAACTAAATAAATAAGTCTCTTAACTTAAGACTTAATTATTAAGTCTATTAACTTAAGTCTGTATTAATATTTCACCCATTCTGATGGGATGATGGGGTGCAATTATAACAGGTATTTTTGTTTCCTGTTTTAAATTAGAGACTTAAGTCTTTTTGGTTGGGATTTTTCCACTACCTAATGTCTTAATTATTTATCAGTTTTCATTTAAAAAATGACTTGTTCCTAACGCTTAGTAAAAAATATATATACTTATTCTTCTTATAATTTTTATTAGCTTTATTAACATTTTTTATCATGATCTGTTTTTCTGTTTTATTTTTAATTATCGTATTGTATTTAAAATTTTCATTCTAAAGTTTAATTAACTTTAGGGTCAATATAATTGCTTATATTATACTATAGGTTGTGTTTATATTTTATTGTAAGTTTAATGAATTAACTCTATAATCTTTTGTTAAATTTAACTTTATTGGGCATGTATAATCAGACTTTTAAAATTTCCCGAAATTAGTAATCTGAAACTTAGCATTGCATTTATTTTCTCAATTTTGATGTGCTCGTATATAGAAACTTCTATTACTAGACCTTTAAATAACTACAAACTTCTAAAGATGACGAGGGCTGCTATTCTCAGATTTAATGTATGTCTCTTTTTTTAATAACAGAAATCCTATGGACGTTTTTGTAATAGACCATAGCGTAAATGCCTTCACTGTTTATTTTGCTTGGTAGCCCTTCATGCAGTTGAGTTAAAGCAAAAAATAAAACAAAACAGAAATTAAATATTTGATTAGATCTAATGATTGTCTAATTGATCAATGACTGAAATATTTTTATTTTGAAGAGAAAAGATTCTCTTCAAAATAAAAATATTTAAAAATAATCACCATCAAAAGAACAATAAATAAAAAATAATTAAATGATTGAAAGAATTTGAATTATTACTGTTTTAATTACAACATAGCTCCTGTTCACTATTTTTGCTCAAGAGATATGCAAATCCTGAAGGAGTCTTTTTCAGTCAAGGTCAAGGTCAAGAAAATAGTTGGGGGTGCAGTCAAATAAAACACTAAATAAGTGGGTACTTATTTAATTATGTGCCGACCTTATTACTGTTTTAGGTTACACTTCCCCTGACCAGAAGAATTCAACAGCATCAATAATTTTAAATGGTTAAATAGTTAAAGCAGCGAAATTGATTTAATATTTTACACTTGAATACAATGCACAGTCACCAGAAATTGCATTAGATGGCACTAGTGGAGTGTTCTCATGTGATAATGAAGCCCTATTCCAGAGTGGTACCCTAATCGTTGGTTTATGTAATCATTTCTATAAAACCTTTCAATTAAAAGTTATTCAGGGCTCAGTATTTAAATCTAAATTAATTAATAAATGATTCGATTTATACACTTTCATAAGTAATCATAAATATTCTTTAGCACGTTCAATACTGAGAATTTTTTCCTACTCCTAACTAGTTACTGAACTTTTAATAAGGTATGAATATTAGTGCATATACCGTAAATATATCTCATATTTTTATCATCTTTAATTTAAATCTTACTGGAAATTTATTGCCATCTGTAGAATTCTTTTAGTATTATACTATTAGTAAATCATGTTATTTGATCAGTATAGGATCCTTCTGAAGGTTGTGGAAGTTCTTATATATAGAACTAACGATATCTTCTAATGTCTAATTTATTAATCACTACTCATATTTTGTTTGTTATTGTTATTTTTTCTGTTTAACTTTCTTCTTCTCATTTTTAAAGGGGAAGGGAAATATAGATAAGTCACCTTATTCTTTTAAATACAACAACAACAACTTTATTTGCAATTTTACATATACAAGCACCATAAGTGTGAATACATGTTCCGGACTACCTTTACATGTTTAAAGAAGAGTGATTTTAATTAATTACAGTTACTTTTTATAAATAAGTTTTACAATAGCAGGAAAAATGTGGAAAAAACCCGCTTAAAAAAAAAAAAAAATAGTAATAATAATAAAAAAATAAATAAAAATGATAATAATAAAGTAAATAACTATTTTATGAATAGTAATTCACCGATGCTGTCGACCATTGCTGCCCTCGAATGCAACTACACAGCACTGAATTTGCTTCGACAAGATCCAGTAGCAATCCCAACTGAGGAGAGCCTTACAGAATCATGGAAGTGTAAACCACTCCATGGAAGGTTTTACAGTTCTTTATATGCTCAGGGCATCAATTTAGAAGCGTCAGTCCGCTGGCTGACCACAGGAAAAATGTTCCCCGAGACTGAAGGATTCCTTTTGGCAACACAGGAACAGGTCATGGCAACAAATTCCTACAGAAAGCATATTCTGCACCAAGCAATCGAAGATAGATGTCGCCTATGCAAAGCAACGTATGAATCGATTCAACATGTCACCTCTGGCTGCCAAGCATTAGCAGGTAAAGAATATCTAACTAGGCACAATAATGCTGCAAAGATCGTACACCAGGCACTCGCTCAAAAATATAATTTAATAAGCAGTCATCACCCATTTTACAGATCAGCCACAGGCAATATTAGAAAAAAACAACATTAAACTATATTGGGATCAAACTATGATAACTGACCATAATATACCCCACAACAGACCAGACATACTACTCGTAGACAAAAAAATAAAAAAGGCCATCATCATCGAAGATGGAGTTCCTGCTGATGATAACGTTTCTAAAACATTGAGCGAAAAAATTCGGAAGTACCAAGAGCTCTGCGAGGAATTAAGGCATCTCTACCGACTGGTGGATGTAAAAGTACTCCCGATCATTGTATCCAGCAATGGTTTAATTCCTCAGGAAACGATTGCATCAATGAAGACGTTGGAAATAATTAGGGGACTGGAAGAAGTACAGAAAGCGGTTATGCTGGGAATTGCCAGCATCGTTAGAAAAATTTTAAATATTCCCATTTAACTTTTAAATGAACCATACCCTTGACCTTGGTCCGGGTTGGTGTAATTATCCGGTACACGCCGAGAAATCCAAAAAAAAAAAAAAAAAAAGTAAATAAGTATTATTATAATAATTAAATAGAAAATAAATAAACAATTAGAAATAACTATAAAATAAATACAGATAACTAGATTACAATACCTGCAAATAGTGATTTATTAAGAAAGAAGTATATGCTTTGTTCTTTTGTGCGTGTAGCGTCGTAGCGAATGTTTATTATAGTTACTGATTTCTCGGTTTAATGGGTTTTCGGAAGCTGGGGTTTTTTCGAAATATGTTTTTGTTTGGGCTGAAACATATTGTTTAATAGTGGGAAGTTCAAGATCTCTAAGCATAGTCGATATTTTCGTGTAGCGGGGATAATTATTGATAATCCTCATGCATAGGTTTTGTACCCTTTCAAACTTTCTGTAATTTGTGGCGCAGGTTGAACTCCAGGCAGGTGAGGCATAGGTTATAAATGAGCGGATTCCTGTTTTGTAAAGGATTGTTTTTAGGACTTAGCTTGGATTTTTTATTAAAATAGGGAAACATTTTGTAGATGGTTTTTTTCGCTTTTACTGTTGATGTGCTCTGTGAATGTTAAAGACTTATGTAGAATTAAGCCGAGGTATGTTACGGATTTAGACCAGGGGATGTGTTCAGAATTTAAGATGATGTGCTGGTCTATGTTAGGTCTGCGCTTTGTGAAGATTATGGCAGCCGATTTTATTGGATTGATTTTTAGTTTCCACTTTTGACAGAATTTTTGGATTTTTTTGAAAGATTGTTGTAATCGGTTTACTATTGTATCGATTCGGTATGATGCTGTGTACAAAGCGGTGTCCTCTGCGTAAAGCGATGTGGTTACTTTCGTATGTTTTGGGAGATCGGATATGAACAGGTTGAATAGGATTGGGGATAGGCATGAGCCTTGAGGAAGTCCAGCGGTTAGGGGAAGTGCTTTGGAGTTAGAAGAGTTTATTTGAACATAGAATTGTCTATTAGAAAGAAAGGATTCTTTTAAATAGATCTCAATGAATAGACCATTTTTCTTGGATGTTAGAGTGAAAATGTGTTTACAGTTTTACTTTGTGAATAAAACTTTAATCACTTATACCTGACTTTTTTTTTTCTTCTTACTCTAATACTCTGATAGAGTACAGCTTTTCTTTCTGGACCAAACAACAAACTTTGTTTGTTTAATACATGCTATGATCCTTGTGTACCATTAATTTTCGTTTTTTTTTTTTTAGCTTTCTAATTTTTTGAGAAAAAAATCAATCTAATTACCACTCATTTGGATTTATTTTTATTTACCTTTTGTTTAAAAATTTAACTAATAATTTTTGTATTTTTACCATTAAATAACTGATAACCTAGGCATATTAGCAATTAATAACGATTTATTTAATCAGGATATATCTAAAGTCCCCAAAATAAGGGTGTACTGTATAGTTCTGCAACCAGTGGTTATGTCTAGAAGTGAGGCCTGGACACTTGTCTTTACTGATGAAAGGCTATGTGGGAGCCCTCCTCAATCCTCGATCCTCAGAAGAATTCAGGCCTATACAAATGAAGGGGACTGGAGGCAGATGAAGACCTTTGGAAGAATAAACCTCTATGTAACACTGTGATATTCTTTCCACCAAAAAGAGTGCCAGAATAAGATAGCTGGGACGTGTACAAAGAATTGAGCTTGGTAGATTTCCTAAAATGTTGATGGAGGTACATCCTGGTAGACCTAGACTTCATGTTGGCTGCAAGATGTGGAAGACAACCTCTTGTCGTTAGGTGTCAAGGAATGGAGTAAGGCAGGTGAAGACAGGTGTGTGTAGAGGAGTATTAGTGAGGAGGCCAAGGTCTGCCAAGAACCATAGCTAGAGTTTTTATTATTATTTGTTTGCAATCAGTCTTATTAAATGTTTGCATTATTTACGTTGTTTTTTTTATAATGTTATTGCCTTCATCTTGATTTTGTTTGATCATAACAGTTAGTGAATTTTTTGGAGATAACAAAAGAAGAGGAATTGTTTAAATTTTATATATTAAATTCATATAAAAATATAATTATAATTTTAGGCTACAAAATTTTTGAAGTATACATTTCTTCTTTTCTTTCAAAACAGTAATAAAAAAAAAAAGTATATCGTCTTTATAATACTAAGTGAGTGTGCTCTTTGTGTATGTATTTTTACAATAGCACTTACTTCATATATATATATATATATATATATATATATATATATATATATATATATATATATATATATACACAGAACAATATTCCCTGTATTGATTTGTGTAAATACGTTATTAAGAAAAATATATCAACAGTGAAAATTTGAAAGTAGTAAATCAGTGACCTATAGATAAATATTTGTGTTTTTTTTTTTAAATCTTAATAAATAAAATTTGAAAATTTAAGAGCTTTTTTTATGGTGTATTTATTTAGTTTTGTATAATTCTACTGTTATTTATATGTTTCCATAGTTTTATTATTCCTGCTAAAGTTCCTTATAGTTTAGTATAAATTATGTGAATTATTAAATTAAATAAGTAAAAAAGTATAGTTTTTGTCAAATATTAAAAAACAAAATACTCATTAGGTAGAATAAAATTTGATGATCCTTTTAGTTATTTTACTGTAAAAAAATAGTCCTAATTTTATTATTATTTTTTTTAAATTGTCATGTGAGATATGATTGAGATTCAATTTTTTGTTTTCATTCTTATGTTCTATTTGGTTTGATTGAATCTTTTTAATATCCATAATAGCGCTTTAATTGTAATGTTACTTGATGTGTTCCTAGATGTAAACTGCAATGAAATGTGGTAATTAAGTAAGCAAGATTGAAAATTAAAGAAGAAAAAATTATTTATTCAATTTTTTCCTCAAAAGGAACTATAAATCATTTACAAAAATAATTGTATCAAACGTTTTATATACATTAAGACAAAAATCCAAGGTTTGAGCCATGGTACTTAATAATTTTTACATTTATTCAATAAATTAATTTTTTTTTTTGTCTTGTAACAAAAAACTTGCTATTTGTACTATATAAAAACTATATATACAGTCTTCTCAAATAAAAATAAATACACTATTAGGAAAATATTTACAATAAAATTATGTATATAGCTATTATTAGTGCAATATTTAGAAGTAATAACTTCTTTTTCAAAAACATTCTATCATACCAAATAGAAAAATAAGATATTGGAATATCAGATCTTTGGTATCTCACTTAACAATCTAAAAGTGCACCATTAAGTACACAAAGGCACACATCTACCATCAACAAATTGCATTGGAATATTTAATGATTTTAATATGGATGGAATGCTTTTGATTTCATAATAAGACAAAATATGCACTCTTTTTTATCACAAAATATTGCTTTGGGCCTATAGTTTTACATAATCACAGTCATAGAAGGGATTTTCCTATTATCCTGTTTGTAGCTTTTCAGTCTAATTAAAATATCCTATTATTGTTTACAACATTGATGGAAACGGTTTCAAGTACGCTAGGGAATTAATCTTCTTCAACGACTTGACAGAAAGCCTGCTCGACCTCCTCCTGGCCATCAGATTGTTCTCAATGTCTTCAAGCGTCCTTCCTTGCGTCTCTGGAACCATCCTGTATGTAAAGATGATTCCTAATGCGCAGATAACTGCGAACATCAATAATGCAGAGTGCGTTCCGAAAGCCTTGCTGATGTCGATGAATGTTTTGGTGACGATGAATGTGCAGGCCCAATTGAAAGCGGTGACAATGGAAGCTGCTGTACCTCTTACTTTTGCTAAAAATTAAAACGATTCATTGTAAAGAATGTTGACATAAATAGCTTCTGCTTCAAATTCTATTTCAGTTATGTTCTGATAGCTAATCATCTAAAAGCAATAACATAATATTAGATCATTTTAATACCTGGTAATATTTCTCCCATCATAAGCCATGGAATCGGTCCTGCACCAATAGCGAATCCAAATATGAATATGACAAATGCTGGCAAGGGTACCCAACCGTAGTTGTCCATGTTGTAATCGTGTGTTTTGCCATAGAAGAAGAGTCCTAAAACCACGAGGGTGAGGGTCATTAAGGAATTGGAGATGTAGAGCAATATTTTCCTTCCCAATTTATCGATCAACACTGTTGCGACCAATGTTGAGGCGAGATTGACCGCACCGACAATTATTGAACAGATATTTGAGTCAATCGTACTACCAGCCTCCTGAAATCAGAAACCGAAATGATTAATGGAATTGTTATTTTTGTCCCCTTAAATCACAAGCTGTTTTTAATAGTCACTTATTCAAGATTTATCAAGTACTTTTATAATTTAATTTAATAGTAGTTTTTACCTTAAAAATTGTCACCGTGTAGAAGATGACAGCATTGATACCGCTGAATTGTTGGAAGAACATCAGTCCAATCGAAATGATGAATGGTAAAATATACTTTTTGGTAAATAGCTCCTTGATAGCGTACTCATTTTGGTCATGGTAGGCTTCTTTGTGTGCTTTAATAATGTTGCCTATTTCTGATTTTACGTTTGCTTTTTTTCCTCTGAGCCACTGGAGGGAAGCTTCAGCCTCTTTTTCTTTACCTGGACAAAGGAAATAGATTCAATTAATTTTTATAAATTAATTAATAAATAATCAAATTTTATAACTCCAATAGTTATACTTTTGTTTATTTTAAAATTAGTACGTACCTCTATTGATGAACCAAGTCGGTGTCTCTGGTATGAGTATTGTGCAAACGAAGAAAGGAAGTGGTAGACATGCGCCAAGAAGAGCAAGGTTTACCCAATCCAAGTAAGCACCAGCAGTAAAAGACAACAAAATGCCTGGAATAATAAAAAAATAATTTAGAAACGTTGCAAAAATATATATTAAAAAAAAAGATTATCATATGTTTTTATACATACCCATATTTCCTAGTGTTGTTGGTAAAAGCCCAAGTGTTCCTCGTACCCTGGCTTCTACTGTTTCACCAAGGTATACTGGAAGAGCAAGGGAAGCAATTCCTACACCCAATCCAGTCAATGATCGACCAGCCATAATAAGAGCAACGTGATGTGCAAAATATATCAGCAAGAATGCTGCAAAAAAATTATACATTAGCTATTTTTATTTCTATTAAATTATAGAAATGCAGATTAACTAGTAAATAAATACTTACAGGCTACAAATGGGATTGCTGTTACTATAATGGTGTTTCTTCTTCCCAAATTTTCAATCAAGGGACCTCCTATGATCCCTCCGAACAGAGCTGACAAAGGCATCAGGCTTCCTATCCAAGATGCCTGAAAGAATATTAAAATATTATAAACTCCGTTCTAAGGATGTATAATAATTACTTCAAGCAATGTGCAACCATTGAATGGACTTACCTCTGATTGCGTTACATGGAGTCGACTCCCTGGATCGTTCATAGATTCCAAGGCGGGTGCTGTAAATGCAGAAGAAAATCCGACTACCATTGAACCCAAGGATACTGCAAGTGCTGCCAAGACCTAAACATGGAATAAGTATTCATTAATATATCATTCTCCATGGATAGAACTTGTATTCGCTAGCGCATTGACTTTGTACAAGTTTCAAAATTACAAGACTTAAAGATTAAATATGGAAGACTTTCAAACCTGTTCCTTGGCACACCTCCATTCTACCCACTGGTCCTCGTCGAATAATAATGCTTGGCTGGGGAATATAAGGCTGTAGTGCGTATCTGATCGGAGTAGAACCATCTTGTCTTACTTTTTTCACAATTGTTCATCAAACACGTCACTAAAATCTTCCCTTGATTTGCCCAATAACTACGGAAGATTAACCTTTTGGCCCAAAAGCTTTCATGATTTTAAATCGGTCGGATAGAATAATTTTGATAGATTATAATTTTTATATAAATAAGACAGCGAAATCACGTCACATATTATTGTACATATGTCTCGATTTGATTTAAAAAAAGTTTGTTGTTCGATTCTTTTGGTTATTAAAAAAGAAAATTTTATCTAATGAAATTTAAATAAATTTTGAAATCTTGAATTTAAATTTCATTAAAGATTTCGGTTGCTTTATTATGAAACCTTCAACTATATCATTGCCTGATTTAGTGATTATTAAAACATAAACATCTGAAACATTTATTCACAAAAAAACACGTGACAATTTATTATTTTAAGGCATTATAAAAATTCTAATTCAAGACTTGAACAACTTTTTTATTTAAAATACTAATAATTTAAAAAAAAATAGAAGGACATAACGGATAAAGGTCTGAAACTAATCATACGTCCTTGATACGTTTGATTTAGTTCATGGCGTATTCGTGTGCTTTACATAACAGCTATGTTCAAGATTAATATATCTGTTATTTATTGAATTACTTAAATATTTTCGTTCTAAAAATCTCAGAATTACAAGTAAATGTATTTTGGCTATAGAAATGTTTCTCATAGATTAATTTACGTTTCTCTACCTTAATTTAATTCATGTGTTGTAATTGACCTATGAGTGAGCCAATGCGCTAGGTATTTATTTTCGATATGTTAAGACTAGTATATACAAATTATAATGATCTATTAATAGGATACAATAGGGGATAATTCCAAAAACAAAGGCGGGTAATTATTCCGCAGGTTGTCGCTTCCAGTTGAGTCACAAGTTGTAACTTTTCATCCGTTTCCCTTTTAATATTTTCCTTAAAATACAAGTTATCATGAGCTTTAGTAAGGCAATGTAATTATGGGAAATGTACTTCGGTAATCATTGCATCTAGAGATGAAGGTTTCAACAAACCTATGTCATCTATACACCCAAATGTTTGTTGAAACTTTTATTTCTTGATGAAATGATTACCGAAATCGACTTATTACCCATTATTACATTCTTTTGTGATTATGATGTAATGATAACTTATATTAATAGTAATATTATGTTAAAACTTGTGACTCAACTCGAAGCGACAACCTGCGTAACATATCCCTTAAGGTTTTGTTTTTGGAATTTTTCCTATCGCACCGTATTTATAATTTTTTAGTATTTTTTTAGATTTTAGCTTAAATTTATTTAATTATAAATTTCATTAAAAAAATAAATTACCTGTTTTACTAAAGCCATCCGACTGTGCGACATTGCTGGTTCCGGGACCTTTTCTTCAGCGGGGTCCTCCATTTCGATTTTCTTTCCAGATTCCATGTCTGGTTGTGTGGCGAGCAATATGTTCAGTTCCTTCTGGCTCAGTTTTTCCTGCTTGTTGGAGTTCTTGAGGTACTTCTTCACCTTCGCTCCAATTAGGGCAGATGTGCTTCCGTTCGTGGCTACTGAGGCGTTGGAACAAGTCGCCGAAGCGAGTATGCTCGGAGGATCCCTCGATTTCACGCCTATCAGAATGGATTCCTCTCCTTCTCCCTGTTGGAAACAGAAGAAATTTTTTCTTTATAATAAACTGCGGATACGCTTCATTTAAGTTTAAATAGTTTCAATTTGTTTTTCCGGTCTTATATACACCAACCTTGTATACGATTGGATCTAGCAAGAAATTTTCCCGATCTACTACTAATTCGTAAATAGACTGACCGATGTGGGCTAATCGGAGCAAATATATGCCCTCCGAAACCGTTGATAATTTCTGATAAGAATGTTTGGGATCATGATCTTTGGATCATGGTTGCCTAAGCTGAAGACACTGCACTCCTTTTTTTTTTTTTATTTATATCTTTTTAATAGTTTGATAGTAAGTATTGCGTTGTTAGTAATGAAGATGTTTATTAATTAAATGCAGAAAATATGTTTAAACTTTATGAGGAAGCAAATGTTCTGAGTGGAAGTTCTTATAAATAAGGAGAACTATTTATTTTAAAGCCAACTTCAGGACTTATATTAACTTTATGTTTGTTTACATTGTTAATTGTAAGTCAAAACTTGGTTTAGGAATAGAAATCTATTTTGAAGATACTAAGCTAATGCTCTGTTAAAGTGTGGAAGTTATAGAAAGAACTATATAATTATTCAATATTTAATTTTTCTTTTTTTTTACAGTAGGTACTTCGGTACATTGTGTTTATTTCATAATGTTTTTTATGAAATATTATAAGAATTTCTTTCGATAAGCAAATCCATTTATTGGTAATACACCATATTGGAGTCATGCAAAGCCGTGAAGGACATTGGTTTATTATACTATTCGTTATTGGTTTATTATACTATTCGTTATATTATTTATTACTAGTAACACTTAGTCTCTTTAGGTCACCTTTTTTTTTTTTTTTTTTTTTTTTTTTTTTTTTTTTTTTTTTTTTTTTTATTATCAGCCAAAGGCGTGAATCTTACCACTCTTCTTACGATTAGTGTTATTTCAGATCTAAGGTCAATAGGTGAATTAGATAATACGATCACAATTTTTTTTTTTATATTTTCTAAAAATTTGTATTATTCTGCGTTTCTTCAAAAGTTTATTTACATCAATAAATGTTGATTTTATTCTTGTTATTTTACTTTTGATTATGAAAAATAGTTAATGCATTGATAAAGTGCACTTTGTATTGATTTCTTATTATTAATTGTAGATTGACACTTCATCTTTTATTAAATTTTATTTCTAGGATCTATTACATCTTATTATTAATGATTCAATTTTTTATTTATCTAATAACAATAAAAAAATCTTTATTTATCCTGGGACAAGTCCCTTTAGAATAACAATACAGTTTTCTATACAGGGTATTATTATGTCTTAGAGTATAATGGGATTACATTTAATTAATTACTACCATTAAATTAACAAATGAGAAAGAAAAAATCAGACAAAAAAAACATTGCGAACTAATGGTTAGTTCGTGATTTTAATCCTCGACCTCTGGCCTATTTCGATCTAGACATCGCTCCTGGGAAGTGATTGATAATAAACTTTAAAAAAATTAATAATATTGACAATTTCGTCTAAAAGATCAGCATTAAAAGAACATTATTCAAATTTAAATAATGCTTATTTCAGAAATTGTTTTAAAAAACAAATAAAAATATTTCAATAGTCTTCTAACCCTTTTAAAATATAGATATACTTATAATACTAACTTATAAATGGATTTATTTAAAAAAACTTTTGTACTCGGTTCTCAAAATCTATTAGTTTTTAATATTAAGAAATACTTTTGGTTTAAACCTTCAAGAAATAAAAATAATATAGTTGCTGATCTAGACTTTGTTTTAGGGAAGATTAATCCTTTTTTTTTGTTTACTTTTAATTTGCCTCACATTATGCATAAAAAAAAGTACCAATGTAAACAAAAATAAAAGAAATATTTTCATTATATTGAATTAGTTTAATTTTATTTTAATGTTAACAATTTAGCTTTTTATTTCTATATTAGTTTTAAATATTTATTTAAGAATTGATAGTGCTGCCATCTGTGTTCTGCCATGAACATCACGACGCCTGCCAAAGACAACATATACCTTCCACATCTACTCAATGGATGGCAAGAATAGTATACCCTTGGGTCTTTAGGCTCTTTTTAAATATAACATAATATATATATATATATATTGTTTTTTTCTGTATGGTATGCGTGTTTACGAAACACAAGCGCTATTTTTTAGTAGGTTTCATGCTTTGTAGAGAATATTAGTGTTTCGTACTTCTCCCATTAAAAATATGAAAGTTAATACACGACAAAACTTTATCCAAGTATCTTTAATTATTGAAATTAATGATAATTACACTTATATAATTCCGAAAATTATTAATTTTTCCCTGCAAAAAAATTTACTTTTGTCATCCATTGTTTTCTTGGCTACTTCCTGATAGCCCTCGTATTAAAAAGAAAATGACCGTTATTATTTTCTTATATATATATATATATTTATTATTATTTTATTTATTGCTATTTGATACGACACCATTTTGAAAGCCTTCTTTGCCTTGCAACGTGGCGAATATTGCGATTCTCTTTAATAGCAAAAATAATTATTCAATGCTCATCAAAGTGTTAGCGTTATGAATAAATTAAGGAATAATGTTTGGTAATGTATGTATGTATATAAATATATTTTATGTTTATTTTAAATAATCAAAATTACAGCTATATAAAATTATCTTATAAAAGATTTCACTTGTATATAATCTGTTTCGTTATATATTTGTGTTGAACATTTCTTTTGAAAATTAGCAAAATTATACAAGAATAATTAATTTTTAAATTAAATAAACTATTTAAAAATAATACAAAAATATATGATCCACTCTTTTTACAGTTGTATATCTTTAGATTAATGTCTGTTATTTTCTGTGTTATTTTTTGTAATTATTTTTTTTTTTAGCGTTTATCTTTTTATTATTTAAATAATAATTAAAAATGCGTTTAGCTACAACTTTGAAATTGAAGGTTAAATTTCTGCTTTGCTACCATTTACGAACTAAGGTCTAAGGTAGGTCACATTCCCTTCTCCCTGTAAGCTGTAGAATGTTCTAGAATTGACGGGCATCGACTAAAGGAACTTTCCTAGACGCATTTATCAATAGAACGGTGTAGAAATGTTAACTATAATTTTAACAAGATGTAATCAAAATTTAATAATATTATATTCGCATATAGTATTACACAACATTTCTTAATTACTGGATATTTCAGAGCTTTAATTATTATTTCAACATGTGTGAAACAATAAATAAACTCGTAGGGACATTAAACTATACATTACAATTATTCAACATTAAATGTTTTTATACATATACATATTTTTTATAAATTGTTCAAGTCTTATTTACCTGAATTTCGTAAATAAATACAGAACATAAAAACATTATATGTGATAAAATGTACAAAATAATAGTTAAATAAAAAAATATTAATAGTGGTTTGTTGGCTCTTAAGAAATTTTGCTGATTCTGGTTATTACGCAATATTTTAAAAATGTTTGAATTTTTTAATGTTTCACAATTGATGTTTTGCCACACCGACTGATTTATAGGTCTATAATAAGCGGTTAAGACGAATTTCGTCCGGATTAATTGTATTTAGGGAAGTGAAATCGCGTGATTTTTTTTTTTTTTGCTTAAAATGGAGTTATAATAAAAGCAATAACTCCATTTCAAGCCAAGGCCTGACTTCATGCATTAGGAAGAATAATAATTTTCCGCTTCCTTAAGTACGAGACAAAGTGAACGATATTCGACTTATTCACAAGAGTGGCAGGTATAGTGTTTAATTTTTCGATCATTAATTTTTAGTTTAGTTAAGTCACAACAAGTTTTAACTTTTCATTCGTTTCCTTTTTAATATTTTTCGAAAAAAAAAAATAATCGTCAATATGAAATGAACGTATTTTCAAACATATATCATCACCTGTACTTCAAAACGTACGTTAATTTCTTGATGAAGCGATTACCGAAATATACACATTTTCCATAATTACACTCTTTTTTGCATACTAAAAGATTATTTTCATTTTCGAGAATATTAAAAATTCGTTTAATAATAATATTAAACGAATGCTAAGTTTAAAGTTGTGACTTAACTCGAATCGACAACCTGCGGAACCGATACCAAATATACAAATTCCCCATAATTACACTCTCTTTTCCATTCTAAAACTCAAGATTATTTTTATTTTCGAGAATATTATAAAGAAAACGAGTGGAAAGTTGAATGCTATGACTTAACTCGAACGACAACTTGCGAAACTGATACCAAACATAATGCACAAATTGATAAAATAAAATAATTTGTATTTCTTCTTGTTTACTGGCTTTGTTGCGATTGATATAATATCTAATTTTTACAATTAATATTTTTTTCATTATTATAAATGTTAAATTCATTTAGATACCTCAAATACCGAATATACAGTCAATAGTAAAAGCATTTTTATTTTCGAGAATTATATTAAAAATGGAAACTATTGAAAATTTAAAACTTGTGGCTTAACTTAAAGCGACAACCTGCGGAACTGTTACTATTTTTTCCAAACTAAAACTCACTATTATTCTTATTTTCGAAAATATTATAAAGGAAATAATTATAATGTTAGAACTTGTGATTTAACTCGAATGCACATGTTAAATTTATTTAAATAACTCACGAATTTTACTGGATTTTATTTATTCAAGTTTTAAGTTATTAAATAAGTTACATTATGTTAGTTATTAATATTATTATTAATAAAAAAAACTCACAGGTATAGCCTGGCCGCCGCTAAAGACCCGAGGCAGTTCCTTCTCGGTCCACATCCTGTATTCCTTCATCTTGGTTGTTCTTGTTGTAGAATGTACAACGGATTATAAATATATGTCAAACGAATATACAAGTGAAAACACTGATAGCCTTATCACTTAGGCTGACTTGCCGTGAAAGGTAAGAATGATAATATGCCTGAGTCTACCGCTACTAGCCGGTTATATAGAGTGTCCCTCTCTCCCTAAGGACCGTCCTGAAAACATCGGGCCGGGACGAGCCCCCACCTTCGTTACGTCAGGTCTCTCCTCAATGGGAGTCGGGAGTCACGCCTGCTCACTAGCGGGCCTTTCCCACTATCCGAAACCGCATGCTAGAGTAGTCACAACCTTGAATGAGTCCACCCAATAGTAATAGTGGGTATTTTTTTGGTCATTCAGTGTATATCTCGCAGTATTCAGCTTTTTTTTCTAAGAATAATGTTAAAAATGCCGGATTTTTACTCAACAATACTTGCTATCGATTAAGTTTTTATTTAAGTAAATATATTTTGTATTTATGAAGTAGAGGATGATCTAAAGTAAAAAAGAATATATATATTTTATTGTTATTTTATGGTCTTTTAAATCTTTCACATGCTAGAGTAACCTCAGCCATAGTGATAGAGAATAGTTTTTTGGTCATTCAGTTTATTATTCTTATTAAGATTTCTATGTCTTGATCTTTAAAATGTCGGATTTCTACACACCAATAATTGGTATCGATGAAGTTTTTATTTTTGTATTAATATGAAACATATTAAAGAACAAAAATAAAGAAAGTATTTTTTATTTATAAAAAAAAAATGAACTTCAGTAATAGTGCATATAATGGTATATTTTTAGCCTTTTAATTTTTTTTTATATTAGTTAATAATAATAATTGTATATTAGCTTTTTGCTCAGTCAGTATTTTGCTTAGCAGTATTCAACTATGTCAACGTTTTTATGTAATGATCTTTAAAATACCAAATTTCAACCCAAAATTAGTTGTTTTCAAATATGTTTTTAATCTTTGTAACTATAATTCTTATTTATAAAATTAAGGCTGAAGTTAATAAAATAGAATGCATATATATATATATATATATATATATATATATATATATATATTTCTTCGGATTTCTACACAACAATAAAAGCTATAGGATTAAGTTTTATTTTTGTGTTAAAAGTATTTTTTCTTATTTTTAAAATAGAGGATGAACTTTAATAATATTACATATATTTTGGTATTTTTTTTGTCTTTTTATATGTTTCATATTAGTTAATAGTAATAGTAAATAGTTTTTTGGCAATTTAGTAAATATCTCACAGTATCCAGATTTCTATTCCATCGCTTCTATGTAATAATCTCTAAAATACCGGTTATCTATCCAACAAAGGTTGCTATCGATTAAAGTTTTATTGAAGTAAATGTAGTTTTTATTCTTAAAGTAGAGGATAAACTAAAGTGAAAAAGAAAACAGTTTTTTGTTAGTATATATTTTATAAATAGAGGATGAACTTCAGTAAAAAAAATTTATAAAATTAGTGGGCGAATTGAAGTGCTTTTAATAAATAACACTATAAAAGGTACATTTCAAGTTTAATCTTCAATAAACTATTGCATCGCATTTTAAAATTAACAATATATTGTTTGCCCCGGAACTAAAATATAGTGGCAATTTAATAATTTCTAAATATTTCTTATTATTTTTTACAAATTTTATGTTGTATTTGATGTTTTTAGTTCTTATTTTTTTGTTATTATATTTTTTTATGAAATGCAGGATTTGCTATAGTTATATCTAAATATAAAAATGTAAGCATTTTTTAAATATAAGGTTTTCTTACTTATTCAAAACAAAACGAAATTAGTAAGTAACTTAGTATTTCATTTAATATTACGGTTAATTTTTAGCGTTAAAAAGTATATTTAAGATCATGCAAGGTTAATAGGCGCGAATAATTAATTAAGCTGAGCAAAAACGTCAAAAATGAAGTAATGAATTATTTATAATTAATTGTTTCAGCTATTGTCTAATTTTTTACGGATTTGGGTGTGTCAGGACTCGAAAAACTTTTAAGTTTAATTTAATAAATCGACTTTTATATAGTCGTTAAATAAATATGATATGATATGATGATGATATGAAGTATGATAGTCTTTTTGGTCGATAAATAAATCGATTATTTTTTTAAACTTCTGACTAATACAAATAATTTCTGTAAAAAAATAAAATAAATAATTTTATGTGAAATTAGTGTATCAAGTAGAAATCTTAATTAAAAAATATTCACTTTCACTAAATTCACTTTTTGAAGAATTTTATTTTATTTTTTAACAATTCCACTTCATTCTTTATTCCATTTTGGTTTAGATATTTTCGGTTTGTTCAGGATATTTCGTGTATTATCCATGTATGAATACTCGTTCCATATAATCGATAAAATACACCAATTGAACGCTTTACAATTGGTGACTCAATTCTGTCAACTATCAATTGACCTATGAGTTATAGAGAGAAAAAAAAAATATATGGATTCTTAATTTCTCATCCATGCAGACCACTCTGATTCCAAGATTAATTCTAGTTTCGTCATTTAATTCATTTCAATTTGATAAATTATTTAAATAATATTTTTACAATTGTTTTTTACTGAAAAAATATTATTTAAAGATATCTAAAAAAATCTTGATGAAGTGATGGTTCTGAAAATCATATAAAGGTCGGAAATTTCGTAAAATATTTAATTTGTATTTATCTTATTAATTTTATATATATATATATATATATATATATATATATATATATATATATATATATATTTAAACATTAACACAATTATGTTTGTATGTTTACGAATGGGTGTGTCCATCCCAACGGTATAAAAATACAAAACATAATATTTTATTTATTTATTCCACTTCGTTCAAGCAAAAAAAACATGGGAAAGAGCATCAACAAACAATATTTGCACAAACATAATTAAATAAACTTGGAATAAAGATAGTCAATAACCTTACTTTTGTGTAATTAAATATAATAATCATAAAAGTTTTTTTTATGGGAACAGTACAATCGATGATTGTTTTATTTTCTATCCGATTAAAATTATTCATAAATGAGAATTTTCACTATTATTTAACTCTGTTATAATAAATATGTTAAGTAGACTTGTGTTGATAACCGCTTGCTTACGAAGGACGCCAAGCTTGAGTGAACCCCATTAGAATGTCTGTTAATTTTTTTTTTGAATCTGCTGGTTTCTTTGGCTTCCTCGTTGCGAATACTTGATATTTTTATCCGCAGGCTTAAGAATTTTTTGAATATTATAATTTATCGGGGGTTATTAATAATTCAATTGTTAATTTTTTTAATAATTATTTAACTTGAGAAAAATACAAAAAAAAAAAAGTTGACTACATCTGGTATCTGTTCACATGGTCTTTGAACTTTTTTGGAATTTAAACTTGTGTACATGTAAATTTTTACATTTTTGATATGGATATTATCTGTTAAAAATTCGATCATTCGATTTAATATGTATGATTTTTAAATGAATACAAATTTTATTTCATTTTTATTTATACACTTTTATAACGGATTAGAATTTTAGCGAAACGATTTTTTTTTTTTCCGGCCATTAATATAATAAATATTCAAGTAAATGTTACTGTATCGAAATATTATCGTAGCACTGTGATTCGGAACTAATTATAATTTAAATTTTTTTATATTTGAGTACTAGCACTGGGTGGATAGTTTCTCTTCTTGGCTTTATCCATATTTATACAACATTCACTTTTTGTATTATTATAATACAGTTCTGAGTTTCAATAATTTTTAATTTTATATATTTTTTTAATTTAAACGAGTTGCTTACGTTAAGTTCTAAAAATAGGTTGACTACATCAGCTATATGTTCACATTTACTATGAATTCATTTTGTTTTGTCGCAATAAATGATCCGAGCTAATTAATCCATTATTCTTTATATTCGATGTCATTATTGTGGAACGGAAAATTTGAAATTTGATTATTATTTTCGATATTTTGAAGTTGTGGCGAAATCCTCTCGATCTTTCATTTTCACAATGAAATAAAGTAATAGTATGCATTGAAAAACTAAAAAAGTTTTATCATAGAATTAATTTTATTTTTTATGAAGAAGTAACTGTTAGAGCATAATCATCCATATATATTCAAACAAAACTTTAATTGCTTTAGGCAGTGTTAACATTTACACTTTTAAAATTATACAAAGAATAAAATTTAAAATCCCTTTTCGTTTTTAACATTTTTCATTGCAAGAATAGCTTAGAAACTCACTTATTTAACCGCCATTTTGTAAATTTTCGTACTAAACTACGGCGCTAAATACCTTGTGCATTGAAGTCACTCAATATCAAGGTTCTTGGTACACATATATACATCTATCGAATTATTTTACACACTATTATTTTGCGAATCCTTAACAACTTTTTTTGAGAAGGGTCATTAACACAATAAGTATTTTAGTGGATATTAATGTATAGAAATATTATAGTAACACTTTGATTCTGCACTGATTGAAATTTTAAATTTTAAACGATTGACTTACATTAAGTTTTTGATTAAGCGCTGGACTTGGACGAAGTTGCTGCTGTATCGGTGTTGAGAACTACTCCTGAACCGTGTTTCTGGACAAGATTCCAACAGTCATTTAACAATTCAAGGTGATTACCAATCGCTTTATACCTTTCAGCGCGACCTGGAGCTAAACCGCAACCTATCATTCACTTTGTACCTTTCATTCGCAATAATATTCCTACTAATGGTACCTTGTATCCGAAAAAATCTGTATCACTACGACCCATAAAGTGTCTTGGGTTCAGTATTTGGTAGAGACCGTACTCTTTCTAGGACCAAGGTTATCCAAGGAGGTGATTTGCCTGATATCTTGCTTAACAGCCAGGTCATTTCCCTACTTTAAGGTACACACTTTAATGAGGAGGATTTAGATCATACAGGGTCCATATATTACATTATATTATTACAGGGTCCAGGTTGAATAATTTATCTGCCACAGCCGGATTTGAAACCGGAACGTTCAACATAGCAATTCAGCACCCTACCCCGCTCTCCTGGGCTCCATAAAGATTTCTCAAAAAAATCTACGAGCAAACGCCTGCATAATTCCTCTGCAGTCTTTTCAGCAACTACATATAATATTCGCTTAGTTCACAAGATTTGATCCGGTATTTAATTCACTGACACAGATATCCGAACACGTTCCATTAATAAAGCACCGCTTAACAAGAAATTGATGAGTGATTCAAAGCGCTGATAGATCAGCTTTAAGGCATATCGTCTGTAAACCTATAATAATGTAATGGTAAATTATAAACCGCACGTATCTTGAATACATATAACCTAAGAAATAATATATTTTCCAATTTTATTTTATTCGTATCTCCTGGTCAGTACGCATAATGTGAATATATATATATATATAATAGGCTACACTAATATATATATTAGTAAACATCCCACGCCTTCAATAGTAGCTATCTGAAGATTACTGTTAGTAGATATATGTACATATTATAGGAAAGAAACAATACTGATAAATATTGTACCGATAAGAAAAAATATTGATAAATTCCAAACAATAGAATGTGAGAATATTTCAGTTAAGGTCACTTTATACTGCTGTGGCTGATCGGACGATGCTACATTGGGGATCCTAATCTTTGCCTTTCTAGGGATCTTTAACGAATAATTGACTGTGCCTCCTGGGGCTTACCCACCCTCTATGAAATATATTAAAATAGGGCACCCAAAATAAGGGGGAAATATATTAGTCATTAAAGACCTAGGACAAGTCACCTCCTTGCAGAACCGTTGTCCATGAAACAGTACAGTCTCTACCATGTACTGAACCCCAGACCCGTTCACGGGTTGTAGTTGTACACGTTTTTTTAAATTTTTATAATCAATAGTTTTATTATTCTCTTTCAGTTCTGGCGATGCTTGAATTCTTAAAAAATTGCCAAATTTCCTATTCTCTGTTATTTTTTAAAGTTAAAACATATTTTTTTAAATCATTCCATTTACTTATGTACTTACAGTTATTGCACGCCTCTTTTTGAGCTCTTTTATTGTTTCTTTAATAAAAGAAGCTTTTATTATTCTGTCAAAAGCTATCTAAGCTGAATCTATTGCGGAAAACTTCTGCAGTTAGTCGAGAGAAATCCGTTTTAGGTTTTTTTTCATTGACCTTGATCGTTTTTTAATTGCCCCTAGTACAATTAGTAACAGTTATTTCGATTTATTCGAGTTTAAAAATATGTTAACATTATTCTGTGTGAAATATTATATGATTTGTTACATTAATTTAAAAATAGGTAGCGCAGAAGGGAAGTTATAGAATCCACTTTCAGCAATGTGCGAACATTTTTATACTTGATAAAAAAAATTAATGAAATTCGTAATAAATTTATGGAAGCTTTACTAACTTTAATTATTAATATTTATTAAAAGTCTAATAAACAAGATATATACCTTAAAAATTCTCAAGAAATTGAGATCTGTAGTTTCCTTATAGGGGTATACGGGGTATTGAGGTTCTGTAGAACACTATAAGATGTGATTTGGGTGATACGGTATTTCATGGCGACTTTGAAACGTGGTATATCTAATAGTGTTTATCAGATTAATAACGTTTTAAAACGATTTTAATATATCTATAAAAGTATGTTAACTTTTCACATCGAGATTAGTATAAGTAGAATTGCATTTTTAAATAATTTTAAAACATAATCTTCTTGATGCATTTAATAGTGCCTATAAATAGAATTTATGACTTATTTATTTACATATTTTTATAAATAGTTTTTAGTGTAATATTTTATTGTATCGAATAAATACTTTTTATTTGTCTTACTCTATCAGTTGAATTATAAATATTTTTAAAAATTGGCAAATCACATAGACACAGTTCCTGACTTTTCAAACCGTTACATAAACATTGTTTTTGTATCTAAATGTAAACATGTGGAATGCATAGCATCAAACAATAAAAGAAGCTACATCTTATTCCTACGTTAAGATATCAGGACTGTTATTTCAATACAAAGAATGCAGTGGAATAAAACTAAGAAATTCTTATAAACCATAATTTTGTTTGTTAAGAAATATTGTTGACCTTATGTACATATATATGAGGAAGAAAATGTTCCCTGTAGAGGTCAAGAAAATTATCTTGTATAGGGATAACGTTTTATTGGTAAGCCTGCATTTCGACCCACATTGTAGGTCTTCTTCAGGGCTTAATATACCAGATACAAATACATTAAAATAATACATGGCACAGAATAACAATGTATGTAGTATAGTATAATATTGTATTATGTAATAAGTAATATAAGTAAAACCCAGTGGGGATTGAATCCTTAGTTCCCAAAGTGGTCCAGGTGGACCCCCGGGGGTCCTCGGGAGACTCGAAAAAAAAAATGCGAGAACACGGGATATGGGATCGGTGAAGAGAACGGATTTGTCCTGACTGTGAGGCGACCCCTGGCTGCTCAAGTGGTAGAGTGCTGCCACCCGGGGTTCGAATCCCGAGGGCAAATCTTTTCTCTTCAAAATAAAAATAGCTAAAGTATAAGCATTGTGCATCATCCAACAACATATATAAAGTTATAAGTCAAATTCAACTGCAAAAAAAAAAAATTATATACAGCTCACCTCTTACTCATAGCTCAAATTTTCAAATCATTCCTAGACTAACATTTAACCATGGGGTATAAGTTGATCCGTAGATGATGACAACTTGTACAAGTTGTTGGACAAGTTGTCATCATCTACGGATCAACTTTAGAAATTAATGATACAGTATTGCACTTTCAGTGGTATCTATACTTTGTTCACTATTTGTAAGGACAAGTTTTTAGATTTAAATTTTTTAAATTGTAATTGTTGTCTTTGCAGATGAATTTGACTCATAACTTTATAGAGTTATAACGTTGTTGGACGATGCACAATACTCATATTTTAGCGTTTGATTATGACTGATGTCGAAACGTTTTAAATAATAAATAATTGTGTAGACTGGATACTGGTTTTCTTGCTTATTATGGTTATTAATTGAATTAGTTTAAAATATAGGGAAACGTTGTGTTTTCAGCACTTAGCACTTAGCAAAGAGTGATGCTTTTAAAACTAAATACCTTTTAAATTTTATTATGAAATAATAATTTATTTTATATAATTAACGATATCCAAATTATATTTTTAGATCCAGATGGACTTATATATGCTACTAAAAAATAACAGCTTTTAGGTATATATATATATTTATTATCTTTACTTTTCTTTCTAGATCCAGATTCTAAGATTCAGTCTATTCTTTTAACTTTCTAGGATATTAAATATTTTCTTTTTAGGATAGTCTGTTATATGATATAATTCATTAAAATGTCATTTTTCCCCTACTGTTCTGCTGATTACGAGAACAATATAATCTCGAAACGTTGTCAAAAGAAAGAACAGACTCAATTAAAAATTATTTATAACATTCATAAAAGTAAATACCGATATATGTACACACCGATATATAGATACACACACACACACACACACACATATATATATTCTTTCAATCAATGGTGAGTATTTTTATTTTGAAGAGAAAAGATTTGTCCTGGCCGGGAAATGAACCCGGGTCGTCTGCATCTCTAGTGCAGTGCTCTAACCTCTGAGCTACCAGGGGTCGTATCCAAGTCAGACAAATCCATTCTCTTCACCGATCCGTTCTTCAAAATAAATAAATATATATATATATATATATATATATATATATAATTTAATTGTATGATTTTGTCAAAAGTTATATAACCCATCGTTTTGAATCTGTTGCCGCGAATCTTACATCTGTTGTTGGTCACGAGAAGTCCGTTTTTTTTTCCATGAGCAACCTTGATTGTTTTTAATTATCCTAGTAAAATTAATGACAGTTATTTTCTTATCGTATCATCGTAATAGCCAACAAAAATAGATAAATAAAAAAAATATTATTCTGTAAAATAATGTCTCATGAGGTTTTATTTACCTGTGAAGATAGGTTTAATCTAGACACCTTCACTAGCTATGAAAGACTGCGCGCTCATCTTCTGGATCTGGCCTTTAAATACGGATACACTAAGTACTCCATAATAATACAACTACAGACAGAAATAAAAGTATAGCTGTGATATGAAGGACGTGCAGATCGCAGGTATTCCCGAGCATCTCCCAGCTGGAAATGAACAATGGAGATATTAATCTTTGATTTTTTAATTATTTTTTTTTTTAGTCTATTTCGGAACAAGTCATCAACATCAACATTGACATAGCAGGTATTTTGTTTATTCATTTAACATCACTTTATGCTGCTATAACCATCGGACGATGCAACAGCTGGATCCTGGTATAATTAGGATTTGGATCTTTAAGGAGTAACTGACATCGCAGAGGCTTGGATCACCTATTTTATGTCCCTTCCCAAGGACGGCATAACCTCTTTTTTATTAATTTAAAAAATCTTAAGGTCAACTGCATGGTTGCGATACCGCGATCTTGGGCATAGTAGGTTGTTATTCTAACCAATAGACCACAGGTGACCCCTAGATTGCGGTTATTATGGATAGGTTTGTAGGTAATCGCCTTTGAGGGTAATAAAGGATTTTGGTTGCAATTCGATCGTTTCATATGAAATGTCCGTTTTTATTATTTCTAAAATTCAAAGTGGAGTTAGTAGACTTCTGTTGTTTACTGTGCTTATGTTTACAGATTGTAATGAGCTGGTATTAATCCTCTCTATTTTTTATTATATTTAACATTGCTAAAATTTGTTTGAAAAGTGTTTAGTATGCCATAAAATATGGCATGGACCATGGAAACAGGCGACTTTCCTACAATTTTTTTTACGAGTTCAAGCTGCTAGAAACATTACCACCACATTCAAGGATGGGTGTTGCAATGAACGGACCATTCGCTTTTTTTTTTTTTTTTGAGAAATTTTCAGCATGTTACACAGATTAATTCATTTATCCTTTCTACCCATAGGTGAAACCATCACATCTTCATCGCACTGCAGGAGATATTGATATAAGACAACAAATCTCATTAAAAAAAAAACCCTGAATTTGTTATTCTAAAGGGGATACTATACTCTTATACGGCGGACAGTGAAGAAACTAAACGAGCTGAGTTACGAAGTCCTCCCACGCCCAACTTATTCGCCAGACTCATCTCCAACAGATTTCCATCCGTTCAGAAATTTGTACAACTTCCAAAGAGTAAAAGTTTAAAAATGATTCTCAAGTCAAAAAAGCTTTTTCAGACTTAATCTTACTAGAAAATTCTGATTTTTCTTGTTCTGGGATTGGTAACTTGTTTGGGGAAATGTATAGAAAATTAGGGAAAATATTTCAAGGAAAATTTTTTGATTTCATTAAGTTTTTTATACTAATTATCATTTCCTTTGAAAAGGACATTTGATATAGTATATTAGCAGTGAGTCCTTAAGTTCCAATCTGTATGTACGAATCTGTTTATTTGTAACAATAAAGATGGCAAAGATAACAACATCGATGGCCGTGATGATACAGATCTATTATTTGAGAAAGTACTTGAACTATAATTCGAGAACGTTTTAGCTCGGAAGGTCGATAAAGGTTCAATAACAATATGCAAAGATACTATAAATAGTTTAAAGAAATAACAAAAAAACAAAACACGCTTTAATAGGAATAAAAACTAAAATGTAGAAAATAATTTTCAATAAGTTTAAAATACGAACAGAGTTATGTACAAAAATTTGAAAAATATTTATTTTGTATTAAAGCGTGTTTTTTAAGAACTAAAACTTAACTTAGTTCGGGTTGCTACATACTTGTATTTTTAATCTACTATATATTTTTTTTCTCGCAAAATATACGAAACTCCTCAGTTGATCCTGTCAGTAGTCATATGCTTGTCTCAAAGATTAAGTCATGTATGCCTTATTACACGGCATAGTACTTCGCACTAGACACTACCGTAGCTTCAGATATGAAAACTCGCTAAACCTGTAGATCCTGTTCAGGATAATGAGACAAACTTATTAAATTATTGTATTTTCATCGGTCTTTGAGAAGTGTGCAAAGTTTCAATTGTATTCGGTGTTTTGAAGTGGACAAAAAACGAGTTCAAAGATTCCATTACATACATACGCACATACAGGCGAAGCTAGTTAAAGCGTGTTTTTTAAGAACTAAAACTTAACTTAGTTCGGCTTGCTACATACTTGTATTTTTAATCTACTATATTTTTTTTTTCTCGCAAAATATACGAAACTCCTCAGTTGATCCTGCCAGTAGTCATATGCTTGTCTCAAAGATTAAGTCATGTATGCCTTAGTACACGGCATATTACTTCGCACTAGACACTACCGTAGCTTCAGATATGAAAACTCGCTAAACCTGTAGATCCTGTTCAGGATAATGAGACAAACTTATTAAATTATTGTATTTTCATCGGTCTTTGAGAATTGTGCAAACTTTCAATTGCATTCGGTGTTTTGAAGTGGACAAAAAACGAATTTAAAGGTTCCATTTTCTTTTACATACCGGCGAAGCTAGTTAAAGCGTGTTAAAAAAATATATATTTATGAAATAAACTGAATAATCAATTGATATCACAACTTAATTACCGATTTAATGTGAAACGAAAAAATCCAAATTAATAATAGAGTATTTATTTTAAAATTAAAAAATAAATTTATTTTTCTTAACTAATTAATTACTAATCAGATGTTTATATATCACATTAAGCACAAATAATTGAACCTAATTCTGTATTGGTTGAGTAGTGAACATTGTGAAACTGGTCGAAGACTTAATGGATATCCGTACCGCATAATGTGTCTCTACAATTTGTAATGCATTCTGCATAATTCTTTCTTGTGTATCTTATGTTTGTTAATAATTCGCGGTTCTACTATTTTTTTTAACGGTAAACGAGTAAATTAAAACATTTACATATTTTGACACGGAAGGACTTTAAAATTTCATAGTTATACTCCTATCCTAATGGAATGAATTTATATTGTACCATGTAGTGAATTTATGATTATACATTAATTCTTTTATTTATTTGTTTTTGTAATAGCTCTGTAATTCATAAGTTCTGCGATTTTAGGCCATTTAAAGACACAACTCTTAAGACATAAGAAATTTTAGAAACTTTAAATTCATTACTCAATGTTAGGTTTATATAGATTCTAAAATCAAAATGTAAAACTTTGATGCCCACCGATTTTTATACATTGAACATTGATAGATTGAAGCGATTTGATTAGCATATAACGGTAACATTTTATCCTACGTAGTTAATAATTAAAGTAATTAAAATACACTAATTAGTACGTAGTAAATATTTTAGGTGGGGGTGTGTCTGAAGAATGGACACGGAAGAGTTATTAGATCTGGCCTTGGAGTACTCCTGCGGAAAACCGCGAACCGTGCGAAATATTATAATTTTTGTACACTATTTTAGGAAACTACAAATTTTTCGTACATTTTTTAAATTATATCTACATATCGTTAAACTATTATATATTTAATGTATTGTTAAATTTGCAAATGTGTTTTTTTATGAGTATTTTTTATAGTTAAAAATAAGTTTATAATAATAACAGTTTTTCATGCTCTGACCATGATTCCATCACCATTAGCTGTAATTACCTATGCAGGATATAGTTATATATATATTTCTTCTTCTTTGTATTTATCTTCGAAAAGATCATTTACTATTATTGTTGCGGTAATTACTAATAAATAAGGGCAATATAGCAATTATTCGTGTGGGTTGCTAAGGCGTAGTTTTCAACAGATTTTCATACTTTCACTTTTATCTTCCAGTTGGTTTATGTTCCTCATTTGAAGGATTAGTTTGACTTGTCACTGTTCGCAATTGTTTCTAGTAAACAAATAAACAATAGTATAATTAGATAGGTCGTGATCATCGTAAATGATCTTTTCCTTAATGAAAAAAAAAATGGATTCTCACGATGCAGTAAGGCATGATGCTACGGTCATGTTTCTATGACATCATAATGATGTCATAAAAACAAATAAAAGGACTAACTATTGTATTTAGTCTTAAAATTGTTAAATATTAAACATTTATTAATTATTACTCTAGGCAAAATTATATTGAAGGAAATTGTGTGGTAACTACCTTAACAAATTAACGTAAACATGAGATTTTAAGACGAAAATCTGTTTTGACTAATTAAGAAAAATATATGGAATTAAAAGTAGAATTAATGTTCATTTGTTGCAGTCTCTAAATTAATATGAGATCTTCCTCGCACGATTTCAGTCTTGAGATTTATCCAGTTGTTTCTTTTGTGTTGGAAACATACTATTTTCTCTCCCTAAAAGATCCCAAAAGAGGAGCTGGGTAACAGTGTGGATTGCTGAAGGTTCCGGGTTGAAATCCGGCTGCAGTAGATAAATAATTTTTACCTTTAAGCAGCCACGGGTGGATCCTATGGGATCTGCAGCCTCTCCTTGCGTTCTCTACGTATCTATAATGTGAGTACCCTTAATTGGGGGGTATAAACTTGGCGGTCGAGCGTAATCTCGTACAATTCACCTCCCTGCACTATTGTTATTCTAGAAAATGTACAGTTTCTGCCATGTACTGAACCCAGGATCCTCAGGCTGTAATGGAACAGGTTTTTAAAAGAGTTCGAAAGAAAAATCACTTTTCTGCCCTTGATAATGTATATAAGGTACTTACGCCAAATATACTGTGTTATGCAAACCTGTATGTAGTGTGTCTATTCCCCTTTGTTCGAGATTTGAGAAGTTTTTTGAATAAAATTTATTTATACTCAGGTACTTGTTACTTTAGAAATATTTGGAGAAGGTTATCTGCAACTTCAATGCTCATTCACTATTTTTCCTTTGTTGTTTGATTAATACGAATCTGTCTTCTGCGAACTCCTTCCGTCTGTATTTGCGGGAGGGTGTGGTGTTTCGCTATTGTTAGTGGAATAATGGCTTTTGAACAATGGAGTTTTTTTTTCCGCTTCGTTTTTGAGCTGATGAGTCGGTGTTTGATGAAACCATTCATTACCAAATCAGTCCATCCTACAACCCAATCACTTATGTCGTCTTATTTAATTTTAAAGACGTTATATAATTTCCAGACCTTAGACTTCATTAGTTGTATTGAATAAATATATTCAGTAGAGCTTGGTTTATCCGAACACCAATAATCCGAATTGGCTTAGGTGAAAATATACAAGAAGAGTCAGAATTACAAATCGTAGAATATATAATAGAAGAGTATTTTCTCTAAATAATATATTCTTGATTACTTAATACATACTGCTATACTTAAAAAAATTCGAAACTTAGATGACATCAAGAAGAAGTCAAGATTGTAGCAAACTAATTTTACAACATTCTTTGCCAAAACCTTATGATATTGCAGGTTCATATATTTATTTAAAAAAAAAAAAAACTGTACCAGTACAACCCGTGAATGGGTCTGGGGTTCAGTACATGGTAGATACTGTACTGTTTCATGGACAACTGTTCTGCGAGGAGGTGACTTTTCCTAGATCACGCTCGACCGTCAGATTTTTCCCCCTTATTTTGGGTAACCTATTTTTATAATATTTTATAGAGGCTGGGTCCTAGGACCTCAAGAGGGTCCTAGATCCCATATGAAAAATCCCCCGCTGCAAACAGACTAAATAAAAGTACTGCCTGCAACGGGATTTGAACCAGGATTTCCGGCAACTTAGTGCTCTACCACTGAGCCACTCCGCTCCTCCATATTTTTATTAGTAATAAAAATTATAAGGTTTAGCAAATTCGAAGGCTCGATGCCGATACCACTAATCTCTGCTTACACGCTTCCGTCCACGGACCTCCGCCCAAAACCTAAATCCGCCAGATATTAACGCAATCCTCCCACCTACGGCTATAAGATGGCTAATTGGGAAAAAATCTGGCGGTTGAGCAAGAACTGGGCTAAATCACCTGCCTCCTCAACCGTTGTATTAGAAATAGTCTGTATCATGTACTGAACCCTAACCTTTTGTCGCATATCTCAATAACTAGTACACATTACAAAATCAAACCAACTTCTGTAACACATCCCCGCAAGTCTACTTATGTACTCCCTGAATTCAATATAGAGAAAGAGTAAATGAGTGCAGATTAATCTCTAATCTATTTTTGGTACAAGATAAATTTAGATGACTCCTCTGGCTTCTCTAAAGTCTTCTGAGGTCAATGAGCAAGAGACTGAAGTTGATTAGTTGATTAACTTAGTATTTTAATTATTGATGATGTACATATCAATTAATTAAGACTTGGAAATCAATCCAATTCGGAAACCTGACGCTTCCTCTGGAGTTTTACAAGAAAAATTGCGGCAATTGAACCAAACCGCGTTGCGTCGAGTTGTTGATTGGATAATAGAGTAGCGGTCTGATTTAGGGAATTACTACCAAGGTTACTAGAAATTACGTAAAAAGGGTGTTATTCAATTTGTTTACTAACTTGTTAAACTTTTAAAGATTTGTCTGGAGTCAAAGATGGGATATCTCCTGATAATGAAGTGATGTCATGGTATTTGTGTATTACTCGGTCTGCTGAAACTGTTATCCGCCATTGTTTACAACCTGAACACTGATAATTCTCATACTGATAACACAGACCTTCTTATTCATATTAATGGAAATTGAAATATACGAAATGTAAAAATAAAATGCTATTTCTAGATCCCTCTAAACACGTACCTCTTCTTGAATAATGTTTTCCCTACATTTTCGTTGAAAACATCTCCATTTCTATTCTTGTCAAGATCTATTTTATCACCTTTTTCACATAACTTCATCTTTGGAATTATTCTAAACTCCAGGAAGCATTTCACAGCCTATTCTTCTAAAGCTGACTATTCCCAAAATGTTATTCTGTTTATTTTAAATATCCTATAACGAAAGGAATAAGACAAAACCACTATATTAAATTCAATAAACAATACAGAAATTTAAATTGACAATAAACATAATTTTTTTTCCCCATGGCTCTACAGCCCTTGCAGGGCCCTGGCCTCCGCAACAACGCCTCTCCAGTCCTCCCTGTCAGCAGCTCGACCTCTCCACTGTCCGATCCCCATCCTCTGCAGATCGTTCTCCACATAACCCAGCCATCGCAGCCTGGTCCTTCCTCTTCTTCTTTTGCCTCCTGGTTTGCCATATAATAGTTTCTTTGGGTACCTATCTTCTCCCATTCTTTTCACGTGCCCAAGCCAACTTATACGGGTTGATTTGACATAGGTGACTAGGTCTGGTTCATTGTATAGGTCCAGAAGCTCTCTATTATTTCTTGACCTCCATTGGCCCTTATTACATACTGGCCCAAATATCTGCCGAAGCACCTTCCTCTCCCAGATCTGCAGCATTTTTTCGCATTACTGGGTCAGGACCCACGTTTCCCCAGCGTACGTGACAATCGGTCTTAATCCTTCCGTGACTAGTTCCGAAATCTTAATGCTTTTCGCAATGCGAAGAGACATCTGTTGCCTGCTGAAACTCTTGCTTTAATTTCTGCAGTGAAGTCATTCTTTCGTGTCACTAAATCACCCAGATACTTGAAGCTGTCCACTTTCTTAAATGTGTGGTGGATCAGTTGCACACGACTCTGCCCTTCCTGCCCATCATTTTTTGTGGGAATCATGTATTGGGTTTTTTCCTTATTTATCACCAGACCCAATTTTTTCCCAGCTTCTTCAAATCCTTGCAAAGCTTCGCTTTTGACCTTGCTGATATCACTGTGTCATCAGCATACGCTAGGTGTTGGGCCATCCTGTTACATATCGTTCCTCCTGGGTTGGTCCTGATTGATCTCGCAGCTTGTTCGAGTGCTATGTTAAATAATACAGGTGATAGGGGATCTCCTTGGCGCAGACTATCCTCACCTCAAATTCTTCTAATAGCATATTTTGGGGCTTTTTTGGGACCCCCAGAGTTTTCATTACTTCGAGCAGTTCATTCCTGTCAAGACTATCGTAGGCCTGGCAGAAATCTATGAAGAGGTGGTGGAGGTCAACATTGTACTCATATGCTTTCTCTAGCATCTGCCGTATGGAGAAGATATGATCAGTTGTGCTTCTAGTTGGCCGGAAGCCACTTTGGTATTCCCCAATATTTCTTTCAGCCCATGCCATAATTCTCCTATTTATTGCGACTGAAAGTACCTTGTAGACAGTGGGCAATAGAGCGATCCCTCTATAGTTTTGGCAGTTTAATCTGTCTCCCTTCTTATGTGTTGGGCACAACACTGCCATATTCCAGTCCTGTGGCATCCTCATCTCTATCCATACATCAAATATTATTCGAGGTTATATGTTTCCTCCACCACCGCCTCACGCCCATATTTCGGGACCTCATTCGGGAGGTCAATTAACAAGACAAAAACACTAAAAAACAGTACAGAAAACTATTTATTAACACAAAAACACAAATAACTCAAATGAGAAATGAATATTTTCTACAAATCTTTTCACTTCAAAATGAAAATATTTAAAAATTATTAAATATCACCATCATAAGAATAATAAATATAAAATAAATTATTATATCATTTATACTTCGAAATGTTAGTTGAGCTAACCTGTTATGTCTTTTAGTAACTCAATTCGAAGCGACAATCTGCGGAACAGATACCAAAATTTGTTCCTTGTTCACTTATAGAACCAGTTTAAAGAAAATTGTTCACATTGTTATTTCCATTGATTAGTGATTGGAAGTATTGATTATAGTATTTATTTAGGGCTATTTACATAAAGTATTACCTATTTTGTCGACATGGTGTCCTTTTCCTACTGGTTTTTTTTTTGTTAAATCTCAAGATAGTTATCTAAATTATTTGAAAAAATATTTGTCCTACAAAATGTATGGTTCGATCAAAGAGTCCCCTCCTTCCAACATGTATCGATAACGAGGTCATCAAAAATGATTACTAACCAGCTTTATTTTTTTTTACTTCTTCTTTTTTGACTTCGTTATCGATACATATTGAAAGGAGAGGGGACTCTTTGATCAAACCATACATTTTGTAGGACAAATATTTTTTCAAATAATTTAGATAATTTTCTTAAGATTTATCAAAAAAAAAACCAGTTAGTAATAATTTTTTGCGAATCATCAAATCGACATATTTTATCCTTGCTACCTCTTTTAACTACCACAATCGAGAATTTTCGCACAGGAAATTGTTGGGCGTCTCATCGAAACGAAGCTATTCACGAAGATTCAGCTTGATACTAATCAAGTGAAAAAATGGACCATGGATCCTGGACTATGTTCCCCATCTCGGTTTTGAACCTGCAAATGCGTGAAAAAGTAGATACATGGTAGTAATAATAAAATTACTGCCAATTATTGTATCCGGCAATGGTTTAATTCCTGAAGAAACGATTAGATCTATGAAGACGCTGGAAAAGAGTTGGGGACTTGAAGCAGTACAGAAAGCGGTTATGCTGAGAACTGCCCATCATCGTTAGAAAATTATTGAACATTCCAAATTAATTACACAGGCCAACGATGAAAAAATGAAAAAACTTTTGTACTGAAAATACCTTCCTGTACTTTTTAGGGTGCTGAATCCAAATAAGATATTAAAAAAGCTGTATCTCCCACAATTTCTTCACATTTTATAGTTAAATTTATTAAATTAAGCGATTTTTAAAGAATTGAACAGCTTTAATATTTAAAATAAATAACTGATAAACTAGGTCTATTGGTGTGGATGAAGTTGGTAGCACTGCTGAAACACATTTGCTGGCCAAAAAAGGTAGATTCTTTTTTTTGTTAACTGCTGATGTTTTGTTTACTGTCAAGCTAACCTCACTTTCACGTTTCCTGTACATGTGCTCAGTATAATGTCTAATCGCGGTTGTAAATACTCTGCTGACAGTTTTTGTTATATTTGTGGGGAGTTTGTGATTAAAAAACACCAAAGAAACATTACAGACTTTGTCAAAAAGGTTTATCTGTCATACTTTGGAACTAAACTGGGTGATCAGGATAAATAAGCATGGGTATCATTCAAGGAAGTCGTTACAAAGTTCTTGGGAAATGAAAAATACCCAGCCTATGTTTCTATTGTAGCTAACATGTTACAGAAGTTTTAAAAGTTAGGATGTTTGAGATGTGCCTGGAAGTTCACTTTTTGAACAGCCACCTTGATTACTACCCTGTGATTTGGGAGATGTTAGTAAGGAGCAAGGTGGGCCTTTTCACCAGGACGTTAAAGTGATGGAAAAACGCTACCAGGGCCGCTGGAACACCAACATGATGGGGACTACTGTTGGTCACTTTACCGAGAAGTTCAACAAGCGAATCATCGTAGAAAAAGCTACACAAGAAGCTTCAAAGAAAAAAGAGAAAGAAAGTATAGACAAATTCCAGTTGACAAGTGAAACCTGTATTAGCACATTATATCACTGTTTTAAGTAGCCACTGTAAATACAAACCATGCTTATGATTCAACATGGTGTTTCATTAATTCCCCCCTATACCGTAGAGGGGTTTAGATAGGGGTTTATACTATATAATACAAAGCATATTGCTGTAAAACTATGATAAAAAAAAACTAAGGCCAGATTTAGATTCAGCGCATAAAAATCTATAAAGATCATTGATTAAAGTTAAAAAAGTTTTTGATCTATATAATTTAATAAATAAAAAAAAATGTTTTTTGTTGGCCTATGTTATAAAATGAACCATACTCCCTTGACCTTGATCCGGGTTGGTGTTTTTATCCGGCATAAGTCGAGAAATCCAAAATAAAGTAGTAATAATTATAATAATAAGGCTTAGCGGACCCGAAGGCTCGATGCCGACACCACCAAATTTTGCTTACTAACTTCAGTCCATGGACCACTACTCAAATCCGCCATATATTAACGCAATCCTCCCAGCTACGCCTCAGAAGCTTCCCAGTCGTTACAAAGCTTATTAACTTTTTAGGACTTTGTTCGTTACTTAGCTTAGCAACATTTATTTACCCATTTACTACAATTTACAATTACCCATTATATTAAAAAATATCTATATTTTCTTTATTGTACAGGCTGGGTGAGAGGAGAGTCTACAGCTCCCTTAGGGTCCATCACTGGCTGTTAACAGATTATATAATTTATCTGCTTAGGCCGAGTTTGAACCCGGAAACTTAAGGATAGAAACTCTAACATTGAATATTACACTTAAATTTTATTTTTATTAAACTTACAAAGTGTTTTATAATTTTTATTTTAATGAGTGGGTGACAGATGTGTTTGATCATCGTTTGATTAACGTTCATCTTCATCGTCAAAATTACTCGAACTGATGCAACACATAGGGATACCTCTTTCAGGCTATTGAGAAATTCTGAAAATTGGTTAAAGAGGCTTGAACGCGATCAAAGCAATTGAAGATAAATTTCATCACTTGCGACGCGATGAATGAAGCAGAGGTATTCTGTGAAAAATTAGATAAACAGATACTCGTTATATCGTATAGATACACACTCCAAAGGTTGTCAGTTGTTATCAGATCAACAGGTATTTTTAGGAACGTGATGTAAGGTAGGTTATAACCCTTGGTCTTCTTTTTCATATCAATTAAGATCGTGTACCTACTTTCATGAAACAAGGAAAAAAAACTGTAATTATTTTTTATCTCAATGAACACATTTTTAAGAAGGAACGACTAGCGTAAATTATTTTATTATCCTAAATAATATTTGATCAAACAAGGTTCTGTGTTCTAAATTTTCTTACTAATTAGGATTTTCTTATGAATGACGTCGTGTCATTTGTCTTTCAAATTCAATGATGCAACATCAAACATTCTTGTTTAATTTCACGGGTTTGGAGTTGACTTGATAGATCGTGTTTTTAAAGAGAAAAAAAAATTACAATTATAGCCTATGAAGGATCTTGGGCTCAATATATGGTTATGACTTCTGTTTTTAGGGCAAGTGTACAGATATGCGATTAGTCCGAGATCACGTTCAACTGCCAGGTTTTACCACAACTAAGGGTATCCAATTTATAAATGATGAGCCCCCCCCAGGGTCTATAGATCCCATAGGGCACATCTATGGCTGTTAAAAGACTAAATAATGTATCAGCCACAGCGTGATGGAATAGGAAAAATGCCACTAAGCAAAGCTTTATGTCTCTAACATACTGGAAAAACTTCGCCAATTCAATCATCACCAGGACACACCAAAAGAGAAAGTTTAGCACATCTCATATAAACAGACTCATTGAATATAAACAGCAACTTGTGCTCTTGGACGTTCCTAAAACAACTCTGTTATTCCAGTATTTATTTGTTGGAATTTACGATTGTTAAAATACAAGTAAATATATTGAATGATTCATATTAGCATGAATAAAGGAAAGTAGAGAAACTACCCAGTGGTAGTACAAATAACAATTCGACTTAAAAGGTCAAGAGGCCATATTTCAGACGTCTTGGAGGATTATCAGGGATTGAAGAAGTTGCTTGGTTTGAAACTAGTCGGTATAAGTGGGAATAAAGTTTGTCATGAAAGGTCTGGTATCGGGCTCGGATCAAATCAGGAACGAATGGGACATTGAGGTCATAATGGATGACTTTATTCGTAACCAAGTAAGGAGCACTAAGGACTTTGGATACGATAGGAATTCAATGGCTTAGTGAAACCCCAAAGCTCTGCTCCGTAAGTCCAAATAGGTAGTAATAGTCATGCATATAAGTTTTATTTTATTAATTGCAAACGATTAACCTGGAATCCTCATACAAGACTGAAAAGACAAGAAACCGCTCGACGTTTCAGGCTACTTCAACACTTACTAGACAAACGCTCTAAGCTCCCAATTCATTACAAAAGACTCATCTACATGACCATCATACGACCTATTTGGACTTACGGAGTAGAGCTTTGGGGCTCCACTAAGCCATCGAATTCTTCTCGTATCCAATCCCTACAATCCAAAATCCTTCGTAAAATCCTCAACGCTCCTTATTTTGTTAAGAATATAGTCATCCATAACGACCTTAATGTCCCATTTGTTGCTGATCTGGCCCGATCCCGGTATCTATCCTTTCATAACAAACTTCATTTCCACTCAAACCCTCTAGTTTCAAACCTAGCTTCCTCTTCAATTCCCGATAAGCCTCCGAGGCGTCTGAGAAGAAGATGGCCACGTGACCTTCTTAGTTGAACATGCGATTTGAGTACTACCAGTGGGTAGTTTCTCTACTTGTCATTATATCATGTCATTATGTATCACTCAGCCAATTTACTTGTTATATTACTGTAATATAGTTGTAAATATCAATAAATAAATAATAAAAAAAAAAAAGAAATATTTTATTAATTGGAAGCTTAGAGTGATATGGGATTGAAGAGTATGGAACGCGATAACTGGATTATTGTTGACTAATAATATGCATGTATCATCAGCATACATGGTAAGGATAATATTAGGATAGTGTGGTATGTACAAACAACAGTTTGTAAAGCCGGGAGTCAGACTCAATCTGGTATTTAAAACCCATTTTTTCCATCCAGAAAAGTATTAATAGGATGAACTTGGACGCCAAGAACGAAGAATAAAAGTTTCATCACATTACGAAATTGTTTACTTTTACTTATCTGTTTTTGTTTTTAAACATGCTGAGTTGTATTATTCTCGGGGGAAAAAAGTTTCCAGTTGATTAGGGTATTGCATCTTTGTTTGCAAAATTTCGCATTCTTACTCGTACCTCGTTTGGACTTATGAGTACATATACGTTATCAGTGACGCGATATGAGTAATCTCCTGGTTCACAGGATGGTTCCTATTGGTCGGATCTTGGACACTCCCCCCATTTCCCCTAGCCGTACCTCCTCAACCTTTGCCTTGTTGACGAAGCCCTCGCTACAGCTGTTATCGATTTCCCGGGTGCGATGACGTTGGAGAGGGTTCGCTCAATAGACATTTCATGAACGGTCACGGTCAAGGATATCTGTATTATTCATTTTGTCGATCATTTTTATTTATACCAAAATCTTTTTCCTGTATAATGATACTAACTGTATAATCAATGAATTACACAAATTAAGAATGACTTATTGCGCCTATGTTTCGGCCTAAAACTTAGGCTATATTCTCGGCTGAGAAAAAATGAACAGAAAACAATCAGTATAGAACATTTCAGTTCTAAAGAAGAATAACGGTTCAAACAGATAAGAGTGAAAAGAAATACAAAAAGTAAAAGATGAATTAAGAAATAACTGATGAGAAATAATAATGATGAAAAGAAATGTAGGAGATAATAAAAAATACATAATATTTTGTAATACTTTTTTTTTATTTCCTTTTTTTCAATTTCACTTTTTACTAATAACATGGCCGGTTGAGCATGGTGTAGGACAAATCAACAACCACGAATGCAGCCTTTGGGAATTACAGACACTTCTAGGGCTCACCCAGCCTCTGTAAAATGGGTGCTCAGAATAAGGTGGAAAATCACATCCCTGGACAATCGTTGTCCATGAAACAGTTCAGTCTCTAAAATGTACTGAAACCCAGACGGGTTTTAGTGGTACATTTTTTTAAATTTTATGTGCCTACGTTTTGATCAAAGATTAGCCCTTCTTTAGGACTGACAAAAAAGCAACAGAAATAAACTATATAAAACATTTCAGTGCCAAAGAAGAATAACTGATTATGTAAACAGAAATTATTAGAATGATAAGAAATACAGAGAGTAAATGATAAATTATGGAATACCTGATGAGAAATACTCGTAATAAGAATGGAAAGAAATTTAGAAGTAACACAACATTCACAATAATGGGTGATTTTTTAAGAACTTTCGGATTTGATTTTTAAAAAAACAAAACATAAAATTTATAAATATGTATGAAATCTTTATTTGAGTCGATAGAACGATCTATATAATTCAATGTTTAAAGATGATTTCATGCAAAGCTGACCGCGGCTACCCCTCAAATGATTCATACGCTGGGTACAATTTTGCATACGTTCTCCAACATATCGGCCTGTATCTCACGAATAAATTCTTCAATATTGTCTTCCAGTGCCTCAACTGTTGCGGGCTTGTCCCTATAGACATGAGCCTTAGCATAGCCACACAAAAAATAGTCTACAGGCGTTAAATCGCACGATCAAGGCGGCCAATTGACCGGCCCCGAACGTGAAATGAACTGCTCAGCGAACTCGCTTCTCATCTTTTCATTATAAAATTCAATAATCTGCAAGCGTTTTTCGTTTGTAAGTAGATTCGTGGTTAAATTATAGACCAAACTGAATATCTTTAACTGTAACATGTTATACGAAAACAGCTCAGCTGCCAACAACAGTGTTCCCAAAAAGAAAGTTGCTAAAAAATCACCCAGTATTTTGTACTTTCTGTAAAGAGGCCGAATTATTTTTTCCATTTTTGTTTTTGACTTAAATTCAGATAATGGGTAGTTCATTCAGAGTTCATGCATTACAGCTTGTGTAACCGTCTATATTCTTCGATTGACTTATGTTACTCCGGCAGAATATTCTACGCAATTGTTAATTTTCTGAGATTTTCCTTTAACCTAAACTACCACTTCACAAAAACAGTGAAAAATCTTGTTAATTAGAAAATGAAGAAAATGGTCCGGGTGGAGGTCAAGAAGATTCTCTTTTATAGGTAGAACTTTGGTAAGCCAACGTTTCGACCCACAGTGCAGGTATTCTTCAGTTCTAGTGAAAATTCAAAAACTTTATAACTAGCCCTGAAGAAGACCTGCAATGTGGGTCGAAACGTTGGCTTACCAATAAAAAGTTCTCTTATATCCTATAGAGAATTTTCGTGACCTCCACAAAGCTCGCCTATATTATTCAGCAGTCTATTGTAAATTACATCTTTACACTTTTAAAGAAGAGAAGAACTAACAGAGTTAACACAATGTTTATTTTCTACTGAATTTCATTTCAGTGTATTATTCTGAATTATGAACCTATTATTATATGTAATGATGGGCGGAGTGGCTCAGTGGTAGAGCACTGAGTTGCCATGCCGGAAATCCTGGTTTAAATCCCGTTGCAGGCCATGATTTTTATTTAGTCTGTTTGCAGCGGGAGATGGATCATATAGGATCTAAGACCCTATTTTATAGGGCCTACCTAGGATCTATAAAATATTATAAAAATTTTTCTGTATAAATGCACCCGTTGTCCATGAAACAGTACAGTATCTACCATGTACTGAACCCCAGACCCTTATAGGTTGCAGTGGTACAATTTTTTATTTTATTTTATATAATTTTTTATATGTAATGATTCAAAAAAATAAATTCCAGGTGTTATTTTTTTTTGTTAATTTGTCTCTTTATTTTGTTCCATTTATAGTTGAATGATTTTTATTTTTTTATTTTTAATGTTTTTCGTAGCCAGTTGTGGAGGTAATAGAAAAATATAAACTTTAAGAATTTTTGTATCAAATTTAGAAATAAAAATAAAATCTTTTCAGTTTTTTTTTAAATTGAAAATAGACATCTTTTACTTAAATTATTTTATGTATTCATATATATTTCTGGAAGTTATGAACTAAATGTTTTGGACCTCCATATGTTAGTTATTTGGTGTAACCTTTTCTATGAAAATAATAGAATTGTCCTGTCCGGCTGTAGAAATAAAACATCTTATTATGATAGATAAAAAACACCATTGTATTCAAAATATACTCCCAGCATTTTCCATGAGGAAAATAGTGCTGATTTAGTTATATAGTTATATTAAAATTAATAATTGATGTGTTAAATGGGAAAACATAATACCATCTACAATCCATTATGTGTGTAGGGTTCAGTACTTTGTAAAGGATGTGTTGTTTTTAAGTCAACGGTTGTGTAGGGAAGTTATGTTGTTAAGAACACGCTCAGCGACCAATTTTGTTCTTTAATTTAGGGTATTTATTTTGTTTTTATTATCAGCATGTATATGTTTTTATTTTATTATTCTATTTTGATTATTTTTTTTTCGTTTTTATTGTACGATTGCATAGCTCCTTAGCGCTATTAATTATTGCCCACAAGTGGCAGATTGTAATAATATTTCAATAAAGTGTATTATAATAAAATTAAATTAAAAATTTAGGTTATACACTTTATTCAGATTGAGTGATCTCTAAAAGAGTCTGCAGATCTTAAAGGGTCGATTCACGAAAGATAAAGTATTAAATAACGTTTCTGTAACAGCCGGTTTCGAACTGAAGACCTAGTGTATAAGGTCTGTATTTTTTTAGTATAGTAGCTTTTTCCTTTATTAAAATAAGGAAAATTAAAAAAAATCAGAGTACATTATCGCACATGACTAAAAAGTGACAAAATATACTTTTGTTGGGCCAGAAAAAACGAAAAAAAAACCGATTGCGTTTAATTATTGTATGTAATAACAATAATAATGTGTAATAACTTGACCTAACAGGTACAAAAATTTGTGTGCTTTCTCTGCAAACCTTATTGCTAATCGACTCAACGATTTAAAAAAAATATAAAGAGAAAGGAAAAACCTTAGACCACTAACCGCAAAAACCACAAATAGCCAAAACTAGGGAGGTGTCTGTTTGCTCATTTTACCTTCAATGAGAACTTGATCGGTTTTTGCCGGTGCAGGTAACCGGTTTTAGGAAAAAAGGTTATTATAATTTCAATAACTTGTGATCAAAATTTTTTAGTGCGTTGGGAGCGGAGTGGCTCAGTGGTTAAGCATTGAGTTGCCATGGTTCAAATGTCCGCTGCTGGCAATACTTTTATTTAGTCTGTTAGCAATCGAAGATGAATCATATACGATATAGGACCCTCCTGGGGGCCACCCAACCTCTATAAAGTGGTTACCCAAAATAAAGGGTCAACCGTCAAACCCCCCGCCCCTTATTTTGGGTAACCACTTTATAGAGGTTGGGTGGCCCCCAGGAGGGTCCTATATCGTATATGATTCATCTTCGATTGCTAACAGACTAAATGAAAATCTTGCCTGCAGCGGGATTTGAACCAGGAGTTTCGGCATGACAACTCAGGGCTCTACCACTGAGCCACTCCACTCCTCAAATGTGCTATTAATTTATATATTAATTTGATATACAATTTTTTTATTATTACAATAGGAAATAATTGTAGTAAGACATATTCAGTAATGTTCCTTCCTTATCAGACTATATTTAGATTTTTCTTTTATAAATTACTTATTCACTGTTTATTTTTCATAAGATGCTAATTTTTGTAGAATCCTCCCCGGTTTTTCATAATACTATCCGAGTTTATCTAATAAATATACATGTATAGTAAATATGCATGATACCAATTATCACATGCGCCATAGAATACGATACCCATACAAACCGAATCGACGGAAAAGTCAAGATGTAAAGAGTTTTGTCGATTTCGGTGATCTAAATGAAGAAGAAGGAGTATGAAGTTTTTCTTGCTCCGTTTTGGTGGGAACACCAGCTTCGTCTCCTCCCTCTTTAAGATCAGTTAGTACTCAAATATAAAATTCAACTAAGATGATAACTAGGCCATCTTCTTTTCAGACGCCTCGGAGGATTATCATGAATTGAAGAGGTTGCTAGGTTTGAAATGAGTGGGTTTGAGTGAAAATAAAGTTTGTCATGAGAAGATTGATATCGGTTCGGGCCAAATCAGCAACAAATGCCACATTGTGGATTACTTTGTTCGTAATGAAGTAAGGAGCATTGAGGATTTAAAAAAAGGATTGAATATGAGAGGGGTTCGATGGTTTAGAACAGGGGTCGGCAACCGGTTGCCCGCGGATCATCTCGATGCTTGTGAAAGTGTGGAGTTTGAAAGGTACAACTACGGGATAATATTTATTTCATCATTTGGAACAAGCCCTGGAATTATCGCAATTAAAATGGGAAAAGTTAACAAGTTCACTACCGATGGAGGCAAGAACATGAGCGGTCAAAACAAAGGTGTTGTTGGGAGAATCATCAGCAAAGTCAAAGAATCTGGATTTACTGTTGCATAGATTTTTGGCTCCAAGTATATCCTGGAAAGAAATAATGGATACTGTATGCCTGAGATGAACATCCACTGTCAATTTTATTAGAAGAAATGGGCTCACACACTGTCAGTTCCAAAAGTTTTTGGAAGATCTGGAAGCTGATCATGGCGACGTTGTTTACTACTGTGGAGTGAGGTGGCTCAGTCAAGGTACCGTTTTGGAACGGTACATGGAAATGAAAGGAAAGCCAGTCGAAGAGCTTACTAACAAGTATTGGATTATCGATCTTGGTTTTTTGACTGATTTGACTACGGATCTGAATCAGCTGAACAAACGCTTGCAGGGAAAATGCAAATTGATTTGCGATATGTATTCAGATGTAAAGTCATTTCAGATGAAACTGAAACTGTTTATCAAGCATATTGATAAAAGAAAGCTAAACAATTTTCCTATTTGCAAGAAAGCCGTGGAGAAGCTGGACATAATTTTAAGTGGCAAAATATTACAATGAGAAATGTGTTAACACAACTACAAACTGAGTTTGTAAATCGATTCACCGACTTTAAAAAATCTCCCTTAACATGGAAATTTTCCAAAACCCTTTTGCAATTGATGTTATTGATGTACCAAGCAATTAGCAAATGAACAAAGTAGATTTGCAAAGCAATAGCACACTTATAACGGCATTTAAGGAAAGCACTGACTTGGTACAGTTCTACGGAGGTTTGAGTTCTGAAAACTTCAAAGAGTTGAAAAAGTTTGCTCAGCAGATAATCACTATTTTTGGTAGTACGTGTTTGTGTGAGCAGACTTTTCCATTCTCAACTACCGCAAAAATAAGAATTGTTCGCGGTTAACAGATGAACATTTAGACGCGATACTGCGCTTGTCAACGACTAAGATGAATGCAGCCGCAAAAATCTCACTAGTTCTTACTTTTATGTTAGTACAGTAATTCAATTTAAATAGAAATGAGTATATGAATATATATATGATTAAAAATGTGGATATGGGTTTTATTTCAAATATAAAAGTTACATGTCTGTACTAATAAAAAACGTGCGGCCCGCACTGATACTTTGGCAAAATTTGTGGCCCTCCTATAGCAAAAGGTTGCCGACCCCTGGTTTAGTAGATAGGTCTAGATGGTCCGTAAGTCCAGATAGGTCTAATGATTGTCATGGATATGAGTCTTTTGTAATTAATTGAGAGCTTAGAGCGTTTGCCTAGTAAGTGTTGAAGTAGCCTGAATCGGCGAGCTGTTTCTTGTCTTTTCAGTCTACTATGAGGATTCTTAGTTGATCGTTTATCAAGGTGTAGTCCTAAGTATTGGACCTGTTCCACAGAAATCAGTGGGATGTTATTAAACGATACAGGATGACAGGAAGTCATTGGTTTGTGGGAATTTATCAGTTATTGTTGAAGATAAAAACTTAAAATTTGGAGTCTCCTCTAGTGTGTTGGTTAGTATAACATCTGTCTAGGCCCAACGTTGCGGTTTTGCAACACGGGAGATGCCCTTGGAATTTTCTTAATGGAGTAACAATCATTAGTACGCAGTCCTTCGGAAGGGACGTAAATTGGAGTCCCGAGCCTGAGCGTTGTTAGTTTCTCGTTAAAGATCCCTATCCTAATTATACCTGGATAGGCAAAATGTAGGACTCCCACCGTAGCATCGTCCTGTCAGTCATAACAGCATTAAGTGCCGCTAAGTGAAATTAAAACTTAAACATTGATCTGAAATCCTTTTGAGCTTAATAACATCTTTACTTATGACGCAGAATATACAAGAATCCTGAACAGAATTTTACAATTTTTTATAATCTGTTCAATTAAGAAGACAGTTACTGACGTCAAGAACCCTACTCATACCAATTTAACTAAATAACCCTAAAAGACTAAAACTCTACCAATTTATCAATAGGGAATCAATTTCGCTCCTACATCTATTAAAATTAATAATAAAAAAAATTAAAATCTATTTTAACCTTGAAATTAGTTGGAATTCCCACTCCCCAGGAAAGAAATGATTTTAAATGTAGACTGGAGGTCAGTGATTAGGGTTGAATGGCATGATGTGGTTTCTAATTTTATCGACAATTAGTATTCAAATTAAGATTTTTTTATTTTATTTCGTTATTTAATTATTATACAACTGACGTACTGGTTGACATTGAGTTGGTTTTAGTCCGTACCAATATTGTGGTTTAGCTCCAGGTTTTATTTTGAAAAAATTGAGTATGTATTATATGAGTCTATCGCCAGACATGGTATGGAATATACATGTACACACAAGGGAAGAGGAGCTGGTCAGTGATAGAACGCAGAGTTGCCGTGCCGAAGGTCTTGGGTTTAAATCTTTCTGTGGCAGTTTATTTAACCTGTGAATGGCCGGGGGGTGGATCATTTTGTATCTGGGACCTTCGTAGGTCTCACCCAGCCTATATAAAGTGGGTACCCAATATAGGTAGCAAATCTGGCGCTTGAGCGCGATCAACGACAAATCACCTCCCTACAAAACCTTTGTCCAAGAAATAGTACAGTCTCTAAGTGATAGAGCACTGAGTTGCTATGCCGAAAATCCTGGTTCAAATCCCGCTACAGGCAAGACTTATATTAAGTCTGTTACCGGCTCGAGATGGATCATATAGGATCTAGGACCCTCCTGGGGCCCACCCAACCTCTATAAAGTGGGTATCCAAAATAAGGGGGGGATCTGGTGGTTGATCGTGATATAGGTTAGATCACCTCCCTGCACAACCGTTGTCCTTGAAACAGTACAGTCTCTACGACGTACTGAACCCAAAACCCTTCATGGGTTTTAGCGGTACAGGTTTTTTCTTTATATCTACAACCTGTACCACAACTAGCCGTAAAAATCTCAAGTTAAGGACATGTTTTATGAATTGTGAGTAGAGCCAATTCTGTTAATAGAATGAATAATTGTAAATTAAGAAGAAAATACATTTTAAACTAAACACACAAACAAGTTTATAATAGCAACGTTAGTAATATTCCAAATGGGCTGATTCGCAAATCTATTTATGCAGGAACGGTCAAGGAAAAACAAAAAAATATTTGCGTTATGTTTACTTAAACTATTACTTATTTCAACTAATATTACTGGTAAATATTTTAGCCTTCAAATATTATACTGATAGAAAATATATCAAAAATAGATTAAGAGCTTTATTTTATTAATTACAAAAAAAAAACGTATACCCCTAGAACCCATGAAGGGTCTTGAGTTCAATATTTGGTAGAGTCTTTACTAGTTCTAAGTCAACGATTGTTCTCGGAGGTAATTTGGCATAGATCATGCTCATCCGCCTGTTTTCCCCTTAATTAAAACCTTATTGTGACTTGGTGAGCCCTTCGAAGTTCTGTAGAACCAATAATCATATCCGATTCTTTCCTCAGTGTTGACCATATTAAATTCAGAATTATGAGTACAAAGCACTACTTAAATCGTACCGAAAAATATTTGTAATACCTAGTAATATGTATTAATATTGCTAGTAATTAATGAATAGTACTTGTACAAGTGTTGGGATATAAATAGGAATTCAGTATTTTAATCGCCTAAATCAGCAATTCCAAATGTTAGTTGTTATAGTAATTAGTCACTAATAATAATAATAATAAAAATAAGATAATTTGAATTATTGCGCGTAGTTATTCATAAAGAAATAGATGATAAATACCACGACGGTATATTCGGCGAAAAACCTTTGCTGTTGGCTAGTTTATTGTATTTTCATTTATAATTTAAAGTTTAGGCAATTAATGTATATACATCCGCTTGAATTAATTTGTATCGAATACTCGATCTCGTTACCTACGTGTTTGTTTATTTTTCCAACAACAAAGAAGATATAAACTTTGTAAATACTTTATCGCATGCCATGCTATTTATTTGCTTTATTTAGCAATTCCGTTATTAACTATTATATTAATGTTATTTATTATTATTTTGTTTATATCAAACCTTTATATATATGTTTTATTTTTATTTTTTCGACAATTAGTTAAAATCCTGTAAAGTCTCTTACTTTTTAATCATTTATTTATTTATTTTTTCTATTTTTATTATGTTTTGTCACTCATGATTACTTCATGATTTGTATCATTATGTAGCCTCCTGGCCAGATGAATATTATGTTTATTTTACTTGTTCTTTATTGTTATTCTAAAGGGAATTGGTCCCAGAATAAAGTTTGTTTTCTATTCTATTCTATTCTATATCTGTATATAATTTTGCGCACAATTACCCCACTGTCCCTTATGTAGGACAACCAAATATCAGGTGGAGAGTAGGTTACTGGTCCAATGATAGTATCCTTAATGCAGGTCAAGATATCTAATAGCGCTTTAAGATTCTACACATTCCGTTAATATCCCATCCAAATTATAATACTAACCTAAATAATTTCACTTAGATAATAAAACCTCTATATATCTCTAGCCTTTAGATTCGTTGATAAGAGTAGTCTATGAAATGGGATTTTTACAACGTAAATTTAACTTTATATTTTTTAAATGTATTTGTGTGTTTGCGAAGATTAAGATGGGCTTGTAAAATTGTTGGGGTGAGTAACGAGCGAATTCCTAAAAAGTTTATAAGCGCTGTGGCGACTGGGAATCGTATGAGATGGGAAGATTGCGGATTTGGTTCTGGGTAGTGATCCGTGGACAGAGGTTTGTAAGGAGAGAGTGGTGGTATGGGCATCGAGCCTTCGGGTTCGCTAAGCCTTATCTATGTAACATATATATATATATATATGTTCTTATGCTGGATCCAGGCTAATTTAAAATATAGTTATTTTCGATGCTATCATTGTTTATGATCAGTTTTTATTTTTATAACATAAACATAACTTGCCTACTATTTTCATTTACCCATTTTTCTTATCATGGACAAATGTAGTATAACTCTTTATTATATCTTTTTTTATTACATGTTGCTTTATGTACTCGGAGTTATAAACATATATAAATGTGAACTGCGTTTTAATTTTTATAAATGATAACATACGTTTACAACTTCTTTCGTGATTCATTGAAGAAATTTGGGTTTCAGATAATTAACAAAGTCGTTATTTAACAGATGAGTATGTATGTTATATAACATAATATTAAAACAACCTTTCTGATAGATAAGGCATATACCCCTTCTCTATCGTTTAATAATGAATTTTCATTCCTGCAAAAATTAATGATGAAAATGTCCTGATTGTGCTTCAATTTGCGAAATGTTGACTGGCTAGTTTTTTTATCTTTACTAATAGTACTGTACTGTTTCTTGAAAAACGGTTGTGCAGAGAAGTGATTTGTTCGAGATTACGCTAAATTGCCAAGTTGTTATCCCTATAAGTTTACCAGAGTTGGGCGTATGCGTATTCGCGAATACGAATACCACCCAAAGCATCCCCAACCTGCGGATACGAATACGAATATTCGTATTCGCATATAGGAATACGAATATATTTGTATTCGCAAATGTAAATACGAATATTCGTATATTTGCAGAAAAATATGCGAATATTCGCAGGAAAAATTTGCGAATATTCGTGTACTCGCAGCTGAAATACACAAATACGTTCATATTTACTTGAGAAAAATACAAATACACTCGTATTCCCTACAAAAATATACGAATACTCTTGTATTCGCAGGAATAAATACGAATACAGCTATATTCTCAACTAAAAAATTACTAAATATTATAAGTACTGGGCAGAATTTGCCAAGATTTCAATTTGATTAATATTTTTGTTTTGTTTTGATGAATAGATTGATGTTGTAATTAAAATTAAGAGAGCAATTTTTTTATCATCATTTTAGTGACAGGATATCATTTAGGAGGCAGTTACTGGCACCTTAAATGAATTTAGGCAGTTTCTCATTTCGTTTATTGCCCTTGATTTCGACTGGCTATTTACAAAATAAAGAAATCAATATCTGATTGTATTTTATTTGTGAGTTAATGTTGCCTATTTTTAGAAGTGGTTCCTATTTGACAAATTATTTGATGCATTATTATGAACTATTTGATGAATATTGTTATTACCTGTTTGATTAATTATTTGATGAATAAATGGATTACCTAAGCTATTTTCATATTTTTTAGTCACCCCTGGTTTTGGTTTGATTTTCTAATTGAAGAAAAATCTTAATACTAGCAGAGACCCCTCCCTTTGACAACGTTTTGTCAACCTTCGAGCATCCCGAGGCCATGAGAAGTCCCAATTAAAGTCAAAAATTGACATATCTCGATTCCATCGCAAGATGCGAAGTTAGAAATTATTTCAATCGATTCTTCACCCAGAAAAACATGGATACGAATTCCCACTAGAATTAGTGGACACCGACCCACTGATGGTATCAGCGACCCACTTGGTGGATGTACTGTTGAAAAATGATAAGTCAACGAGCGAATTTTCATGGAAGTTCGAGGGGACCCCTCATCCTTTTTGAACATTACATCCACGAAAATCCAGGAAAAAATAGGAATAAAGGTATATTCTCAACTAAGTATACTAATACAGGAATTCCATGGTTAAACATTATTATTGTTTTATTAACTTTAAGGTTAATATAAAAAGTAATTATTTAATCGTTATATTTTTTTTTTTAATATGATTCATTCAAAAAATATGATCTTCACCTGTTCAACAAAAACTGTGTCTTTTGTTAATATAAAATATTTGGCTTGCCCAATGATTATTTTAATGGCTGCTTCAACATGGAATGCATGAAATAGTGTTTTTAAAAAGTCAATTGAATTCTTGGCAAATCATGCCCAGTACTTGTAATATTTAGTAATTTTTTAGTTGAGAATATAGCTGAATTCGTATTTTTTCCTGCGAATACAAGTGTATTTGTATATTTCTAAAGTAAAACGAACGTATTTGTGTATTTCAGCTGCGAGTACACGAATATTTGCAAATTTTCCCTGCGAAACGTAAATATTCGCACATTTTTATGCGAATACATGAATATTCGTATTTAAATTAGCCAATACAAATATATTCGTATTCGTATTCGCGAATACGAATACGCCCAACTCTGAAGCGTACCCACTTTTAGAGGATAGGTGAGCTCAAGAAAGTTAAAGTCTCCATAGTGTCCATCCTTGTATGTTAAAAGATTAAATAATGCATCTGTCACAGCTGGATTTGAACTAGCTTTTGTTCAACTTAGGATAGTAACTAAGAACTCTAGTCATTGAGCTACCCCGCTTCCGACAGTTAAAAATATTTGAAATATAAACTAAACGGTTTTTTTTTTGTATTATTTTTCTACACATAGTTAAAATAAATTAGAACGAGTAATTCAAAATTAATTTTGATTTTTTTTTAGTACTATTTAAGAATATATAGTTATAGCTATACAAAGTATTATATTTATTAAACTTGATAATATTGGTTTTTAAAAGTTTCTTTAACCTGTAAGTTAGGTTATATGTACAGTTTATACTCATAAGTACCTATATATTAGGTTCATTTATCTTAATAATTATGGAAAATTACAGTTCACCTTTTAATCACGTCCAAGGCAATGCATTGCTGCAAAAGGCGAATTTGTTATTGATTAACGTTAATAAACAATACCTTGGAACCTTCAATAACACGTTTATAAACAAATTATCGGTTATTTTCCAAATCAATATAATAATATTTTCCTTATAAAGGCGAGGACTTAAAATTTGTAGCTGTTTTCGGTTTGCTTCAAAAGTAACAAAAATAAAGATTTTTAGTCTTCAAGATATATATCCATATGTTGAACGACTTATTAAAATTATCTCCTATTAATGTAGTTCGTAAATAAAATATACATTTTTTTCTAATTGATATGATCCATAATGAAACGTATTCATAGGTTTCTCCAAGATTAGTTTTAAATTAACATCAATTATAATTTCTAATAAATGATAACTGTGGATAGGATGATGGGATAAGCTTATTGAATTATTCCAGTGCAGGGGAATCTAGAAAATAGAAAATAAAATCCTTCGCTTACGAAACCTTGACAAAAAATATGATCGAGTAATCCTAATTTCTAAACGCGATCGATCGTCTTCAGCATATTTTTATGACAGTTTATCTTGTTAAATAACTGATGTTTTTTTAATGTTGAGAATACAAATTATAAATATAATTATGAAAATGAATTTTACTTGAACTCTGTTTCCTAAATTCGACATTTTGCTGATCTCCTTAATATTTATATTGTTTCTTTATAATCAATAAATCTATAAATTTCTTATCGATTATTTAGGGAAAAAAATCGTTATTATTTTAGAATATTCTATCATTTAATATTTTTACATTTTATATGTTATATAAAATGATACACTACAATAGTTATTCGAGTTTGAGTCAAAAATAAAGAAATGTTTTTGGGTTTTTTCGGACTCCATGTATCCATAAAACATCTACCTGAATTAAAAAATGGCTGATCTCCGAAAATTAATAGTTTCTTTTTTAAAGGGGCGGTGTAGCTCACTAAATTGAGCTCTCATTTGCTGAATGTTTAAATCCGGCTTTGGCAGCAAAATTGTTTTATCTGTTAACAGCTACGGATGGATTCTGTGGGATCTGTAGACCCTTATGGGTTTCTCCAAGTTTCGGTAAAGTGGGCACTCTTAATTATGGGAAAAACCTGTCGGTTGAGCGATCTCCGAAAAATCCTAGAAACAGTCCAATCTCTACGATGTACTGAACCAGAGACTCTTCATTGGTTGTAGTGTTTTTTTTTGTTCTAGAATTTAGAAGATTCCTCCATTATAGAAGGGGTGCAGGATATGGACTAATTTTGTCTAATTATTTTTTATTTAAATATAAATGAAATAAAATATTTGAATCGTGTATGAAAACAACTAAGAATTCTTTATCATGTGTTTTCTTTAGTTTATATATATATTTTTTACTGTTGAAGTGAGATGTGCTATACTTAGTCTGCATTTAAATAGTTCTTTTTTTTTGTCTTAATGCCTTTCCAAGTTGGTTGTTTACTGCTGCATGAGATACTTAAGGCTTTCGTTGAGGAGTCTTCCAATTACAAATAAACTTTTTTAATCCTGCTCCTCTAATGGAAGTCTTCCTAACTTCAATGCCCCTGTTATATTGTCGGCCGAATCTCCTCAGTTGGTCCGTAATAGGGCGAATTTAGTTGTTTGCTCCGTCCATTTAGACGGATCAAATTCAATAGCCGACTAATATAAAGCGGTCCTTGCTAACGACGGATTTTTCCTTCATCGCTTAACAGATAGGAATTTTTTTTTTTTATTAAGCCTTATGTTAAATTTGCCTACTCAACTCTGATCTATTCAAATGACCTTTAGGAAGATTTTGTAACTGTGTGACGTGCGTCAAATTATAGGTCATTCTACTAAGCTTAATTCGGGTATTACGATTTATTGTAGAAGATGGCCTCGTGACCTTCTTAGCTGAACTTTTTATTTGAGTACTACCACTGGGTAGTTTCTCTACTTGTCTTTTCATGTCAATGTATTCACTCATTAAATTTACTTGATATATTTTGTAAACAGTTGTAAATTTCATCTATTTTTTTTAACAAAAAAAAAACAAACGATTTATTGTAAAGCAAAATAAGGAAGAAAATGGTCCGGGTGAAGGTCAAAAAACTGTGTAACTATTAAACCTGAATCCTTGAACCCAATACAAGACCCCAAGAAGACCTGCAATGTGGGTCGAAACGTTGGCTTTAAAACAAATAGTTCTCCCTACTAAAGATATTTATTTTTACCTCCGACCGAGCCAATTTCGGTATCTGTTCCGCAGATTGTCACTTCAAATACAACAATTTCTAATTGTTTATTCATTTTCCAAAAATACAAGTTATCGTGAGCTTTATTGTGGAAAACTGTTTGTAATTATGGGTAATGACTAGATTTCGGTAATCATTTCATAAAGAAATGAAAGTTTTAACTTACTTTTCGAAGTATTGGTACTGAAATAAACACATTTCCCATCATCACAATTTGATTTTCTTTTTTCATACTAAAATTTTTAATAACTTTTGTATTGAACTTAAGAAAGTATTAAAAGGGAAACGAATGAAAAGTTAAAACTTGTTGTGACTCGAAGCGACAACCTGCAGAATAATTACCCCATTTTCTTCTTCTTACAATATATATATATTTGTCAACTAATATTATTTAAAAAATAAAAATGTAAAATAATATATTATGATTAACGTTGGTGAACACCTGGTATTTGGTGGATTATTTATATTATTTACTTCAGTTTAATGTAAAAAATTATAATTATATTGGTTTAATATAAGAGAGTTGTTAGCTCAATATGTAGAGCGTTGAGCTGCTGTACTGAAAATTCTGGGTTCAAATCCGGCAGTGGCAGATAAATTACTCAGGTGTACAAAAAAACTTTTTTTTAAATTGTTTTGACTTAGTTAACTGATCTTTGTGTAGTTTTTTGCGCTGATTTCAAATATGACATTGGTTTTTTCCTATCACGTACGGCTTGCCTACAAAAGTTGAAGTTTTTGGAAAAAGTACAAAAAAAACCGGGAAATTTTAGATTTTTTTAACAATTAAGCAACCAATGTTTTGTAGTTTGAGTCTCTTTTGTTTCCAAGAAAGCCTGTGACAACAAGTTTAAATGAATTCCAGACATTTTTTTCTTCCATTTCAATTTTAGTGACAAAGCTTTAATCTTTTAAAGTTTTCTGATGTCATGCCCAACAAAGACTCCCTCTTTCAGCTTAGCATCGGATATACCAGGAAACTGTTCACATAGATACTTGAAACACCTCCTTCTTTGGGTAATGCTTTCACAATTTTCATTAGCCCCAATTTGATATGAAGTGGTGGAAGTAAGACCTTTTTAGGATCCACTAAATTTTGTCTTTCAACATTTTAACTCCAGGAATAAGAGCCTTTCTGATTGGCCAGGTCTGCTTGACGTAGTGTTGTTTCCTGCCACGGCTATCCCATTCACAGAGGAAACATGGAAACTCTGTGTAACCACTTTGTTGACCTAGTAACATGGAAATAACATTCAAATCCCCACAAATGGCCCATTTATGGTCAGAGTAGCCGAGCTTATTAGAAACTAACTCAAGATTTTCGTAGCATTCTTTCAGATGGACTGAGTGTCCATCAGGCACAGAAGCATACCGGGTACCATTGTGATGAAGTACAGCTTTCAAACTCTTTTTTGATGAATCAACGAAAAGCTTTATTTCCATGCATTCCTGGTAAATTGTTGCAGAAAACTAGGGGACCCTCTTATGTAAAAAAAGGAACAAATTCCTTTTCTCTAAATCGGTACCATGAAAATGAAACACCGGAGGCTAACGTATGTATTTTTTTAAGTCTGGACCCTAAAAGTTCCGCTGAAATTTGTGACTTGTCTTGGGGTAATGGAATTTGTCCAGTATTTTTTCCGTAATCATCACAAAAAATACTGTTAAACCCACTAGTTAAATATGCTACAATTTTTTCATCGCAGAGCTGTGTTATTTATCTGTTAACAGTCACAGGTTGGAGACTGTGGGACCAGCAGACCCTCTTTGGGCTTACTCAGCCTCTGTAAATTAGGGAGTTTGATCTCAGACAAACCTTCTGCCTTGAGAAGTCTTGTCTTAAGAACAAAAGTACATTCTATTATAGTATAATAGTACAGTCTCTATTATGTACTGAATGCAAGACTCTTCACAACGTGTATTGGTATTTATTAGTTTATTATTTCTCTAAATATGGTAAAATTATTAAACAAATAAAACTTCTTACTATAATTTTTTGATAAATCTTCCATTTTTTCTTTATTAAAAATATAACTACTGTTAAAAAAAAAATCGGTGGAAGTGATGGATATTATTATATTTACATATGCACATACATACATATACTTATGTGTATACTATAGTGCTTCTATTGTTTGTACTAATCTCATCGGAAAATTGCATTTCATTTAAAAGAAGGAAAATGCTAAACATTCACCACGTTTGTATAAAGTAAATATTCATTTTCTTGTGTAGTACGAAACTTAAACAAATAAACGTCAATGAAAATATGTACGTACATCGCAAGATCGTGTCAAAGTTATTACACGAGGAAAGTCGCGTTGTAAGTTTACTTTAATCTTGACTTCCTCTTCATGGCGGTTAAGTTTCTAATAATGTTAAGTATAGTAGTAAGTATGAAGTATTAGTTTCAGGAAATCAAATTTTAGAGAAAATACACTAAGTTGTTTTTTAGGTATGGTTATGTCGACCCTTCTTTGTACCTTTTCCGCGAGGCCACTTTGGTTAATAGAAGTTCGGATATTCGACGCTCTACTGAGACCCAGTAGGGTTTCCAGATCCCGTAGGTCAATTTATGGGTTTGAACAGATTAAATAATTTGTGTACCCAACCAGATTTTAACACGGGACTTATAGCTTAGCATGTCATTGCTCTAAACACTTAGCGTCCCTGCTATATACTGTTACGGTCAGAGCGGGGACGAGAACCGGCTGAGAAGATTAGGCAAACAATGGGATTAAGCGGAAGGGATTATAGAATGGCGTAGAAGCTTCTGGATCGGGCTCGATGGGACTAGGTGGTCTTCTTCCGAGAAATCCCCACCCCGACCGGCCTTGCCTATATAAAAAGGACAGCTGTTCGGGCCGCGAGTCAGTAACGAGTGGTAATAAGTGAGTAATAAGACGAGTCTGTAATAAGCCAGTGAGTAGCAGTTGTTAACTAGTGGCAGTGTGTGTGAGTTAGTTAGTATTAGTATCAGTCTGTAATAAGTGCTTAGTGAGCAACAGTGACAATTAGTGACCGTGTAATAAGTGTAATAAACTGTGTGGCAGTTTGTCATATTTGAAGAGTCTTACGGTCGGTGGACTTTAGTTAGCGAACTGTAAGTGTTAATTTGTAATTGTAAACTATAGTGTAATATTATTGTATTTGTACAAATTTATATAAATAGTTTAGTTACTTAGTATAAACAATATCTTATATTATTTGTATATTATCTTAGAAATTAGATAACATTTAGTAGAATATTATTATTGTATATTAATATTAGTTTAATAATTTAACTGTTTTAAATAATCTCATTGTATTCTTGTTAATTTGTTAATAAATATTAGATTCTTGAATTAAGTAATAGTTTAGTCCATTTTACACCCAGTAGCCCGTAACAATACATTATTTATTATATAGTATATTGATCAGTGCCTCATCATTCCCCACATCATTGGAATTTCCATATTTTCTTTTTATATTAAAGAAGAGCTCTCTTTTAGTTATATGTTCCAATTTAAAATTTTAATTTATCTACTTTAAACAATGATTTATTTATGGTAAACTATTCGAAGGCTGAATATATTGACAGTTGTTATATTTAAATAACTTTAACAAGTTTATTGTTGATAATTATTCGAATCGAGGATGATGTAGAAAGTGATTTTTTTCGCTTAAACCATCTCGCTTTTTCAAAAGAACAATGAAATAATTTTTAAGAAATGGCAATTTTGAGTCAAGGCTTAAGCAATTAGGTAGGTGAAGCTTTTTAATTAAGGAACGACATACCTGATATTCCATTTCCATGATATGATAATAAGATTTGATGACTTTCTTTTTTTAATAAAGTCATATTTTGGGCTTTATTAAGCTCGAATCTGAAATTTTATGGGGATAATGATATAAGTTAAAATGAAAAAATGTTCAAGCTTTTACAAATGTAGTAATGGTTAATGAAAGAAACCATTAGAACCCTTAACATTGACCCCTGTGAGCTAAATTGTTTAAATTATTATTTATTTAAAATCCTTACCTGTCATTGACGCAAGGCAATGCGGGTGTTCGTAGCATTTTGATTTAATACATGTGTGTACTTTTTGCTCTTTAGTTCTGCTCTTTTGCATCTTCTTTCACATGGCTTTCTTGATTAGAAGTGCAATGGACCAACTATATCACTCCACCCTTAGATTCATTGTAAGAGAAAGACTACTCTATATCAAAACGGAAAAGGCAGGTTGTCCAGTTAGGTTGCATTGTTCAGAGTTCTCAGTCATGAAACTGAAAAAAGATAAACAATAGGAAAGAATAATTATTAATAATAAATAAATGGAATATAGCAAAAATAAAATTAATATTACTAGAATGGATGCCATGAAGCAAATACAAAGTCTGTACCACTACAACCGACGAAGGTCTTGGGTTCACTATGTCGTACATACTGTTTCTTGAGCAACGGTTGTGCAGAAAGATGATTTGTACGATGAAGCTCAACCGTAAGTTCTCCCCTTTTAAGGATTTCAAAGCGGATGCAACGTGAAGGAAATTCTTGGGTTTTCCGTCATGGTAAGTCTGGAGGTTGGGATGATCCTAAAATCGCTCCTACAAAATAGCGTAAATTCTATTTAATCTATTTACGTTGGGAGAAGCTCTCTCGGGGCTCCCCCATCCTCTATAAAGTGGTGCGATATTGGCTTCACTGCAGTGATCTTTTGACCTGAATAATATTTAAATAATAAAATGGGATGCCATCCTGAAATCATTATATCTGAGATATATTAATTCTTTATCTATACCTAGGAGTTGTTTATTAAATAAAGATCTTTTTTCATTTCATTGAATAACATTATATTTATGGTGTGCTGATCAAGTTACAAGTTCAATTAAAAATCTACTTACAAAGAAAGAAAAAGGGACCCTTTCGCTTTATGTGACAGTCTAAATGTTGCCTGTCCGGCCCTTAAGGGTAAAAGTGCCACCGTCCCTAAGGGACATTTAAACTACGTGCTCAATGTCCCTTAACCTATTCATCTCCCTGTACAACCATTGTGTCAGAAACAGTACAGTTCCAATCAAGTACTGAGTCACCAAGTGTATTGGTGCACACTTAATGGGTTGTGGTGATACAGATTTTTTTTACGATCTCATCTAAAAATATACTTCAATTAATAGTTTACTAAGTAATTTAATTATTGCCACACGTTGTATAATTAAATACTTGTTTTTAATCCCTAAATCTCTAATCCGATCCTTGAAATGTCAAAACTGAAATTCAAGATTAAAAAATATTTAATTTATTATTATTTATTTATATAGCTCATAAATCTCGCAAAAACATCAGCATAAATATACGAGTATATGCAGGAAGTCGTTTGCATATACCTTAAACAAATAGTCGCACATTCCCTAAGGTTTTATCTTAATAAGCGTCTCTCGGAAAATTTTGCCAGCTTTATTTTAAAATTTTCTTCTTTACTAAATGGTGTAAAGCTAACACGACACGTTTCACCTTTCTGTTGTACGTTCATTCACCGTCCACTGTTTACTGTTTAAAAAAATCTCATGAAATGTTTCACTGACTGCTGAAAATTTTAATTTTCTGGTCCTTCAAGATTTCTGGAATGGCGTTCCCTCATAATGTTTCGAAGACTTCGTGAGAAGTAAATTTAACCATAAATAGGCATATTTACTTTTAAAAAATAAATATTTTACATTTTAATCGTTGAAAACTGTTAATCCATAACCGACACAAAATTGAGATTGAAATATTTAATTAAGTATGAAATAAAAATATGAAGTGGTATCTTAGCTTCGATATTTCCAAAATATGCAAGTTTTCTTGAGTATATTTATCAAATTATAAATGTTATTATTATTGTTTTGATAAGTATTTGTTGATCGTATAATTATAGAGAAGAAAATGGTTCAGCTTGAAACTCAAATAAGAAATTCTTAAATAATGATGTTACAGGTTTCTAATAAATATTTTATAACTATTTGAGGAATTATTTATTTCACCTCCACCCAGGTCATTTTAATATATTAATAGCCTATTGATGATACCTTAACAGTAAAAAACATTGTTCAGGTTTTACAAACTAAATTTGGTTATAATTTATATGTATACATCGTATATACATCGCAAAATTGCGAGAACACGGGGGATATGGGATCGGTGAAGAGAACAGATTTGCCCTAGGTAGAGAGCGACCCCGGTGGCTCAAATGGTTAGAGCGTTGCCACGGAGAGGCGGAGATCCAGGATCGAATCTCGCCTGGGGGCAAATCTTTTCTATTCAAAATAAAAATATTTAAATTTGATTATAGTTTTTCCTACTTGAATTTGAAGAACAAATGATGGAAGATGAGGCAAAAACCTTGAATTGAATCGCTTTACATAAAAACATAAGTAAATAAGTAGGAAAATCATAACTGAAGTAAAACAACTTGTGCATATTTACATTCATATAGATTTATTTTTTATGTTTATATAATTATTCATTGGAATAATTTCGGTAAGCATTTTTTAAAATTTAATATGGATATTATAACGTAGTTGAGCTTTGGGGCTCTACTAAGCTTTAAATTCCTCTCATAGCCAATCCTTCCTAAAATCCTCAATGTTCCTTACTTTGTTTCCAACAACTTCATCCATAATGAATTTAATGTCTCATTCGTAGCTGATTTGGCCCGAACACTATTTCAATCCTTTCATTACAAACTTTATTCCCACTCAAGCACACTCCCGATAAACCTCCAAGGAGTCTGAAAAAAAGTGGCTTGGTAACCTTTTAAGTCGAATTTGTTGTTTGAGTTCTACCACTGGGTAGTTTCCCTACTTGTCTTCTCAAGGCATTACATATCATTAATTTTATTTACTTGTTGTATTGTTATAATGCGTTTGTGAATTTCAACAAATGCATTTTTTTTAAATATATTACTAAACAACAATTCTAATTTATTAGACGAAAAAAGCAAAATTTATTCTTAAAATATTAATCTACTAGACTGAAACGACAAGAAACAGCTCTCCTTTTCAGGGTACTTCAACATTTGTTAGACAAACGTTATTAGCTCCCAATTAATTACAAAAATCTTATATACATGAAAATCAATACACCCTGGACTTACGGAGTAGAGCTTTGGGGCTCCACTAAGCCATCGAATTCCTCTCGTATTCAATCCTTACAATCCAAAGTACTTCGTACTCCAGGAAGCTCCTTACTATGTTACGAATAAAGTCATCCATAATGATCTCAATGTGTCATTTTTTGCTTATTCGGTGTGAATCCGATTCCAGTCATGACAGACTTTATTGCCGCTCAGACCCACTTGTTTCAAACTTCTTCAATTGCCGATAATTTTCCGTGGCATCTAAAAATTAAGTTGAACTTTTTATTATACTACTTCTAGTGGGTAGTTTCTCTATTTGTCTTTATCCATAGCATTACGTATCATTCATTATATTTAATTTTTTACTTCGATGAATCGGACAACTAACTATTCCTTTAAAATCGAAAACTATCGACAAGAGATTAGTCATTCCTACTAATTCTAATGCATCGCATCCTCAACATTCGCAAGCCAGTTGACAACTAGAGATTGTTTATTTTAGCATGTTTAAAACCTTCACCCAAGTGGTTTTGCACATCCTTCAGTTTGATGCAGGACTCTGGCTTGCCTGACAACTGATGCAGATATATACTTTTGGCTCTCTCCCTAGAAGCCATAGGCTTGTCCTATTTATAAGCTAGACTCTTCAGAACAGCTTTATCTATTTGTGTACACTAAGGTGTTGCTCACATCATTTCCTACATTTTCTAAGCCATATTTAATTTTAATACATTAATGGAAAAATTCCAACTAAAAACCTTAAGTCTCTAAACTAAAACAGGAAAATAAAAATACCTGTCCAATATTTCACCTATTCAGGCATCCTCAGGGCAGAAAGAGAATAATACCTAAGCAAAACATGAATAATAAAATGAACGTGATAGGAAGATCGTTATATATATATATATAAGGAGGAAAATGGTCTGGGTGGAGGTCAGAAAAAGTTCTGTTTATTAGCAAAGCCGACGTTGTTCATTTAACGTCACTTTATGCTGCTATGGCTAATCGGAGCAAAGCCGACGTTTTGACCCACATTGCAGATCTTCTTCAGTGCTAAATATATAAACAGTATATGTAGTATATTAATAATAATATATGTAGTAAAGGATATCAAGATATAAAGTCATTTAATGGTATGACTGAATAAAAAATATATAATAAAATGTATAGTTTACTTCTTTGAAGAATGCAAACAGTGACTGTGTCGCCTGCCTTTGGTTTTTGTATTCATCCTTTTTAAAACGTGATATAGCACACCTTAAAATAAACTCCTGGCAAAGAAATAGTGCACTGTTTTTTCATCAATGAGCTACTAGTCATTAGAAAATTATTTATGGTTCTAGGTTATGTTAGCGCCGAGTTGCTGTGCTCAAGGTCCAAGGTTCAAAACCAGCTGAGGCAGATAAATTATTTAATTTTTTAACAGCCATGGATCTCCAGACTCTCCGGGGTTCATCCAGCCTCTGAAAAATGAATACCTTAAAAGTGGTTTACTGCGATCTCTGCCAAATCAGCTCCCTGCATAACTGTTGGCTTAGAAACAGAATAGTCTCTACTCAATACTGAACCCAAACACCTCCTTGGGCTGGGACTCATCATTTTTTCATAGTTAGATTTTAAATTTAAATTTAAATTTAAATTTAGACTCTATAGCTATCTAATCTTAAATCTAAATCTATAGCGTTAAAGCTACATGGATTTGTAATAAGTATTATACTATGTAGGGAGGGAGGCGACTCAGTGGTAGAGCACTGAGTTGCCATGCCGGAAATCCTGGTTCAAATCCGGCTGGGGGCAAGGCTTTTATTTAGTATGTTTGCAGCCGGAGATGGATCATATAGGATCTAATACCCTCCTGTGGCTCACCCAGCCTCTATAAGATATAAAAATAGGGTACCCAAAATAAGGGGGGGGAATCTGGCAGTTGTGCGTGACCTAGGAGAAGTCGCCTCCTTGCAGAACCGTTGTACATGGAACAGTACAGTCTCTACCACGTACTGAACCCCAGAGCCGTTCACGAGTTGTAGTGGTACAGTTTTTTTTTTTTTTTTATTATACTTTGTATATTTTGTTTTTGTCTTCATCTCTTTTCTGTCTCTCAACAATATCTATGTTTTCCCACAATTATATTTTTGTTTTTGCATTGCGGAATATCATACACCCAAACAATGGTTCGTCACCTTTGATTTACTGCCAGACTGAATGTCAAGGCTAGAAAAGAGAAATTCGTTAGCCTTTCCTCAGTTATTACTTCCCGATTTATTGTTTAGTATTAAATAAGATATTAATCTTTAATGTCGATATTACCTGCACATACACTAAATCTTTAATTTTAATTTAAATTATAAATATACAAGATCCATTTGAACTTACGGAGTAGAGCTTTGGGGTTCAACTAAGCCATCGAATTCCACTCCTATCCAATCCTTACAATCCAAAATACTTAATGCTGCTTACTTAGTTACGAATAAAATCATCCATAATGGCCTCAATTTTCCATTTGTTGCTGGTTTGCCTCGAACTGGATATCAATCCTTTTATGACAAACTTTATTCCCACTCAAACCCACTAGTTTCAAACCTCGCAACTGCATCTTCAATTGCTGAAAAGCAGATGGCCTCGCGACCTCCTACGTTAAAGTTGATACTTGAGTAATACACTGGGTGGTTTCTCTACTTCCCTTTATCCATGTCATTCGGCATCATTTATGTTATTATAATTTATAGTTGTATTCTCATAATTCAGTTATAAATTTTAATAAATAATTTTAAAAAATTTAATTTAGTTTAACACTATGCGAACATTTTGTATACTTTAAGTAATTATACTTACTTGGTACCGTTGTCCTTGAAACATTACAGCCTCTACCGTGTACTGAGCCCCAGACCCGTTCACGGGTTGTAGTGGTACAGGTTTTTCCCCCGTTTATTTGTTCCACTGTAGATACTTAACCTTTTTTGTAGTTAGCTACGGAGGAGCAGACAACCAGGGTTCCAATCCCGGCCAGGGCAAATCTTTTCTCTTCAAAACAAAAATATTTAAAAATAGAATAATGATTTTGTTTTAATGTTAGAATTTCTAAATTAAAAAAAAATTTAATAAGAACAATGTTAATTATCTTTCATTCCATTCTCAGTATTTCATGTTCACTCCATTCTTTTAAATATTTCTGGTTTATCTATTTAGTAAAATAGACGGGTTTTAGTTCTATGTTCTAAAGAGACCTAGACACGCTACCCTTGACGGCCCTAGATACCTCAGGGCCGTTATAAACATGGAAGTGGAAATTTCCACTGAAGGGATTAAGGGCCTAAGGGCGTATTCTTATGAACATCATGTCTGGCATTCCCCGACCACATGTCTGCCTGCTAGTTATTTTGGAACAAATAACCTGCACCACAACAGCCCAGGAAGGGTCTTGGGAACAATACATGGTAGAGACTGTAATGTTTTTTTGACAACGGTTGCGCAGGAGAGGGGATTTGTCCTGGATCACGCCCAACAGACAGATTTCCCTTATTGTGGGTTCTACTTTATAGAGGCTGGATGAACCTCAGGAGAGTCTCAGATCCTAAAGATATCCCCCGCTGATATCAGACAAAATAAAATGTGCCACAGCTGGTTTTGAACTGGAAATTTGAAAGCTACAACCCGCTGGATCTGATACCTTCTTTTTAAACTTTCAGTATGTACGAGTAAATATTTATTCTCGAAAGGAGTTAATAAATAATAAGATAACTTAGGATCATATCAATTAAGATAAAAGGGTTTCCAGCGTCCTTTTTTAAAATGGGATCTTAAGTCTTTGATGACGCCAAAGGAAATTATACATCAGAGAAGCCATAAGAAAAACCTTGATCCAACTTTTTAAATTGGAAAATCGCAATGCTATTTGCTTATCTTATCGTTATACAAAGTATAGATCTGTTTTTGAATTTAAATGGAAGCAAAGTGAAATGCATCTTTTTAAAAAATAAAACAAGCAATGTCTTATTCCAATTTTTCAATTTAGTACTGTAATTTCTAAAATAATATGTGGGTAGCTCTACTATAACTGTATATACATACTGTTCTACAATTAAATGAACAGTTATACAGCATGTAAATGGGGATTTCCTTCCTTTAGCTATTTAAAAAAAATTATATTCTATTATTTAAATGTAATATTAATAATCTTACTAACAACATTTTAAAATATTTTTGTTTTGAATAGAAACGATTTGTCGTGGCTGGGATACGAACCCGCGTCGTCTGCATCTCCGGGGCAGCGCTCTTAACCAGTGAGTTATCAGGGGTCGTATCCAAGTCAGACAAATCCGTTCTCTTCACCGATCCTATGTCCCCGTGTTCTCGCAATATTTGCGATGTATACACGACAAAGAATGTTCGTTGAACATTACTTTAATTAGGATCTTGTTGACTTGCATCAATTTATGATTTATTTTTATTAATTGCTATTTTGATCTTGATAATTTTTAAATATTTTTGGTTTTAAGAGAAAAGATTTGTCCTGGCCGGGATTCGAACCCGGGTCTTCTGCATATCCGGTGCAGTGCTCTAAACCACTGAGTTATCAGGGGTCGTATCCAAGTCAGACAAATCCGTTCTCTTCACCGATCCTATATCCCCGGGTTCTCGCAATATTTGCGATGTATACACGACAAAGAATGTTCGTTGAACATTACTTTAATTAGGATCTTGTTGACTTGCATCAATTTATGATTTATTTTTATTAATTGCTATTTTGATCTTGATAATTTTTAAATATTTTTGGTTTTAAGAGAAAAGATTTGTCCTGGCCGGGATTCGAACCCGGGTCTTCTGCATATCCGGTGCAGTGCTCTAAACCACTGAGTTATCAGGGGTCGTATCCAAGTCAGACAAATCCGTTCTCTTCACCGATCCTATATCCCCGGGTTCTCGCAATATTTGCGATTTATACACGGGAAGAATGTTCATTGAACATTACTTTAATTAGGATCTTGTTGACTTACGTAAATATATTATTTATAATTTATTTTTCAGATCAAGACAAATCTTTTCTCTTCAAAACAAAAAATATTTAAATATTTATCACCATAAAAATGACAATTAATAGAAATAAATAATAACATTTTAGTTTCCCATTATCATATTTCGTTTTCGTTAATCGGGCCTTTTTCTTTATCTTCAGGAGACTCTTTGATATGCTCGTGGATTTTTCCACTGTCCAATAATAGTTCAGTCTTTGAGTTAAATATAGACGTTGGAATGTTCCTATTTCATCCCTGTTATTGCGATTTATGTATATATATATGTGTGTGTGACGATGCTATAGTGAGATACCTATAGTATAGGGGTCTATGACGAGTACATGATATCACAACCGGGTCGGCGGGACCTCCGTCTTATGTCCCTTTCGAAGTACGCCATAATGAAGAATTTTTTCTTCCAACATCTTAGTCGTCAATTCTCACGAGTCTTAAAATCACTGGCGTAAAAATCTTTTTCAATAACCCTATCCTTGTTTGACTGCATTATCATTGAGTAATAGTCTCTGATCTTGAAAATGATACCCTGATACAAATTAATCAATGGTTTTCCCAATCCAGGTTGTGATACATGTTCATGTTTGACTCTCGAAACGCCATTTTGTGTAATTGTTTCATATAATATATGTATTTCACGTTTCTCGGTAAATGTAGGCCTTATGGAACTGAAAAAGTTGTAGACAAGTATATTATTGAAAACTTGTAGGAATGTGTTTTTATTGTATTATTTTGTTTTTTACATAAGCCTAATAGAAAGTTTTGATTTTTATGGTAGAACCCATGTTGAGTTCGACAAATAGTAGCCTATCCCTGACAATAGGTTTATAACAAGGTTGCTCTTTGTGTCCTATTCTTCTCAACTTCTACGTAGAAAGTGCACTTGAATAATGAAAGAGAAATGCCATGGTATAGCGCCTAGCCTCATCAGGTACAGTCCGTTCAAACTACAATTTTATGATCATGGAGTGCTTCAGAACCAGAGGGTGGAGAATAACTTTTGATATGTAGAGAAGTATTTTAGTTGTTTATCATCGGTACTGAAAGACAACATAAGTACTGTTGTATATTAATTTAACAAGTCATTATTATTCATACATCTACTAAACACTTGAAATAACCTAGTGTGGATGAATTTATAAAAATGATGATCTCAATTTCACTTGACTGTACTTTTATTAAGTAAGCTACCATTAAAAAAAAATGGGGGAAATAAATTAAGGTCTCGCCGGATAGTTGAGTTCATCATAGAATCATTGGCACTTTTTTAGTGTGGGTTTGAATTTTAAATTGGGAAGTGGGTAAATAAGTATGTAGAGCGCTGAGTTGCTGTCCAAGATTCAATCCTGGTACAGACGAATTGTTTAATGTGTTAATCGTCTTAATGGATCTTCTGGAATCTGCAGAACCTCCTTGGGCACACCCAGCCTCTTTAAACTATAAAAAACTTGGAGTTTGAGAGTGATTTTGGACAAAATCACTTTGTTACTCCTCTGCGCCAGCGTTGCCTTAGTAACATTTACTGACTCTTCTTGTATCGTAGTAGAACAAGTTTTCTTTTAATTGTCGTTTATTCTTTGAAAACCCAAGAGTGATTGAATAGCATCACTTATATTACTTTTTATATGTGTTAAACGCAAAGTGTTTATAAGAAGTGTCAGTAAACTTAATTAGCAATTATAATTATTCACCTGCTTTCACTGCAATACATTCAATTTTCTCGATTTCTTACTCTCTTTTTTTTTAACGTAATTTATATAAATGAATGTATTTATGTAAATGTAAAATAGAGTTGGTCCTTCAATAAGCAAGTCCTGGCTCATGCGCATTGAGCATTGATTAGAAAATGAACATTGATTGTATGTATCTTGAGCAATGTAAAAAATGGCCGGGAGTACAGTCGAAGATTTAGACTTTTGAAGAAGGCCAAGAACGCGTTTGTCAGCCAGCAGAAGGACGAAGGGTACCGCTGGTTTTGAATTGCATTAATAATTCGTTTCAGTAATAATGTTATTAATGACATTAATAAAAGTATTCCGATTGCCCTCTCTGTACCTTGATCCTATGCCAATGACATGTTTCAATCCAAGTTTTACTGCGAAGGTGTCCCGGAACAGCGGTGCGTGGTATTGTTGAGCCTCAGGTACGTGTAGGCGGTACCGCTGAACTTTAATTGAGAATAATTAATCATTCTCCAAGGAAAGACCTTGTTATAAAGCTCCTCCCGTTATTTGGCGGGCGTTCTTTGTTCTTTAGCTTTGAACAACAGTTGATTCGCGTTACACATGGTGCATTAAACATATGTTATATTGTTTCAATATCATCTTCATTGATTTCAATTGAGGCGTTTGGTTTCAAAATCGGTTACATCATTTTACAGGACAGATTAAAAAAATTCTATTTGGAAAAATAATCAATTTAACAAATTGTTTTTATTATTTTGCTAACAATGCAGTGTAAACAATAATTATTGACAATTTTTTATGATCTTCTCTTTTTCTTTTTTTTTATCTCGTTTAATATCAGGTGTTACGTAGAATATTCAGGTTTAAATAAGTTGTTACGTTGAATATTCGGTCCAAAAAAGGATGAGACCACTGGGGAATATAGGAGATTACATAACGCGGAATTGCGAAGCATGCATCCGTTAAATATTATTCAAGTGATAGCGTCACGAAGATTAAGATGGGCATGTAAAGTTGCTGGGCTTAGTAACAAACGAATTCCCAAGATTTTAATAGGCGCTGTACCGACTGGGAACCGTCCGAGGGGTAGGCCGAGGCGTAGGTGGGAGGATTGCGTTAGGAATGATCTAGCGGGTTTAGATTTGGGTGGTGCTCCGTGGACGGAGGTTTGTCAACATAGATTGGTGGTATCGCCATCGAGCCTTCCGGTTCGTTAAGCCTTTTCTTTATTTATTTAATATCAAAAATTAGTTGGTTATAAAATACCTGGCTTTGATCAGAAAATATCACATACCTGCGGGTAATAGAAGGCTGTAGAGTCCACATGTACATATTATATGTTCACTATGTTGTAATTGTAATTTCATAAAATAAAGGAGGTTCAGAAAAAAAAGAAAATATCAATATCTGGATAGTTTATGGTGGATAAAAAATAAATAAACAAATAAAATAGACATTTAAAAAAAATCGCTTTAGTCAATATAATTAAACAATATATATACATAGCTAGGTTTTCATTTGATGTAATGGACGTATATGGATAATAACCACTTTTGATAAGAGGTGGAGTCTTTTGGTATTGATTTTTTGAAGGATTTTGACAGTTTTGAAACAAACGCAACTAAAAAATCATTTCGGGCATTATGAAACTTATAAAAAAAAAAAAAAAAAATGGATCCAAAATTTAAAACCAAACGTCTCAATTGTACTCTTGATCTATGCCGTATTTTTTGGATAACTCTCGCCCGGATAATCTGATTACCTAAATCGAAACAAATGTCATCTTATTTTAGTTACTTTAACTGGAAAATAGTTGACTGGGTAATTCTAATTGTGGGTTGAGTTGGTCAGAGGGTGGGGTCAATGATGACACAAAATATATTTTTTGTTATCTTGGACTCCTTATCAATCTTATCCATTATTTAGTATTATGCTGCATAACATTGGGAGTGGTGTAGTTCAATTCAATGAGTTCTTTAATATGTTAATACCTGCGGGATCTGTAGACCCTCCTTGTGGTCACCCAGCCTCTATGAAGTAGGTACGCTGAATTGGGGTAAAATTATGATTTGTCGAAGGTCACGCTCAACCATCAGTTTTCTCCTATTTAAGGGTACCAAGGGATGCAACGTGAAGGAAATTCTTGCGGTTTCCAACATACAAAGTTTAAAAAACTGGAGGTTAGGGTGATCCTAAAGTCGCTCTTACAATATAGCCGAAATTTTATTTAATCTGCTAGCGGTTGGAGAAGCCCTCCCGGTCTCACCCGCCTCTATATTTTGGGTACCCATAATAGGAGGAAAATCCGGTGGTCGGTTCTGATCTAGGATAAATCTCCTCCCTGCACAACCTTAGAAAAAGTACAATCTCCACCATTACTGGACCCTTCATAGGTTGTAGGGCTGTTTATTATTATTTTTTTTAACATTGCGAAGGTCGTCTTTCACGTTCAGTCGTCTTATAATAATTCTGTACTGTTGAAATTGATTTATACATTTAGATGGATAAGATAAAGATAATTTTTTGAGCGATAAATGGCTTTGCGATATCGGAGTTATGATTGCCGAAATCACAAACACTCCTTAGAACCTACCTCCACTGAATTCCTTCAATACTTTGCACAATCTTCCCATCTAGTTTTAGGTCGACCTTTTGCTCATTGTTATTTGAGTGATTCGTTCCTTTTCCATCCTCACAGCTTCCAACTGATTCGCAGCGATAGTTTCACTCAACTAGTTGACGGGGGCCGTTTGTGGAATGGGTATTTTATAGTTTTTTTTCATTTCGTTTAATGGCACTTTATGCTCCTATGGTTAATCAGACTATGCTACAGTGGGAGTCCTAAAGTCGCTTATCCAGGTATAAATTGGGGAGTTCTTTAACGAGTACCTGACTTCCAAAGGCTCAGTACCACAATTTTTCGTCCCACCCTAAGGACGGCCTAATTAAAGATAGTTTACTGCCTTTAAAAATCATTAAAAGTTCACCCATTAGACTGCGAACCCGCGATCTTCGGCAATACTTTTATTTTTATATATTGTACGTAGTACTTAATTTAATTTAAAACTATTTAAGCGTTTTTATGGTTTCATTATTGCAGACTATTGGAAAAAGGTTTCTGGATAATCTTAGGGATCGTTAATTGTTGCATAAATATTATTCTTGGTATAAATCACCTCAGTATCTTCTCATTGGAACATTAATTTCGGAATTTCAATTTCTAGACACTGCATCACTGTTATATAAAGTGATGCATTTATAAAATATTAATGGTTGATACTTGAGAATTGTATATCAACAACACTCAATGCTCAATAAATTACATTATTGTTTTTCTGTAATTTTGAGTGGAGCAGAGTAGCTCACTGTGTCGGGTACTGTACTGAAGCTCCCGGGTTCAAAACCAGATGTGGCATATAGATTATTTAATATTTTAACAGTCAATGATGGACTTTGTGAGGTCTGCAGACCCTCCTTGGACTAAGCCTCGATAAAGTGGTGGTCCCTGTAAAATTCAATGTTTTTAAACAGTGCAGTCTCTACCATTTACTGAGCCTAAGAGATTGCACCCTATGGCAGTAAAGAATACACTCTACCCATGGGTTGGAGTGGTAAAGGTTTTTTCTCTAATGTTGGTCTACTCGCAGTTGCCCAAAGTCACGAGGATCATCGTTAGAGCTAAAAAGTCTTCTGGGACTATCTTTAGTATTCATTTTGGAAGGATCATCTAAAAGGTGCAAGTTGGCTTTCATCTTGTTTCCTACAAAATAGATGATAAAAGAAGTCGATTCATTCCTATTTTCGGTGGAAAAGTCGTCCTCAAACTGATGTTCACTCTGAACTCTTGGTGAATTGGGTAGAGCCTATTTCATTCGCGAAATTTACTTTTTCTCTATCCTTGAAAAACGTTGGACATCCTACATGTTGATCACTTCAAGGTCTTAGTTACAATTAAAACGTTTGACATCCTACATGTTGATCACTTCAAGGTCTTAGTTACAATTAAAACGTTGGACATCCTACATGTTGATCACTTCAAGGTCTTAGTTACAATTAAAACGTTTGACATCCTACATGTTGATCACTTCAAGGTCTTAGTTACAATTAAAACGTTGGACATCCTACATGTTGATCACTTCAAGGTCATAGTTACAATTAAAACGTTGGACATCCTACATGTTGATCACTTCAAGGTCTTAGTTACAATTAAAACGTTGGACATCCTACATGTTGATCACTTCAAGGTCTTAGTTACAATTAAAATGTCAAAGATTTCCCAACCACAACTGGCTTCACTAGCGTCGTTAAAGTTTAATCACTGGAATGAAATTATATTACGCAATAAAGATTTGAAGGTTAGCTAGTGAAGCGGATCAAATAGGCCATTTATAATTGCAAATTACTGAATCATTCCTAGTTGCGTGAATGGTTATTATGTATATCCCTATTAGTTGTTTTTTCCCTAGTATAATTACGCATTCGCAATCAATGCAGTTGATCGTTAGGAAATATATAACAAAAAGTTTATTATATCTCTAATAACTATGATCTTGAATCATTATCTCTTCTAGCATCCGATTAGTGCAGTTCATCAAATGCTGTAGAATTAAGTCTCATATAACAGTACGATTTCGTTTTTAAAGAGGATAAAAAATCCTTGGTTATACCCTCCTTCGGCAGGGAACGTAAAATGGGGGTCCTGTTACTCGTTAAAGATCCCTATCATAATTAAACTTGGATAAGCAAAATTAGACTCCCTCTGTAGCATCGTCCGATTAGCAATAGCAGCATAAAGTGACATTAAATGAATAAACAATATGATTTCGCTAAATTTAAAGACTTAAACCACTTCTCCTACTCAAAAAATCAACTGTTAGGGAATTTGATAACTCTAATAAGTCTTTAAATCTAAAGAAGTAATTATACAAAGATATTTAAATCTTTTGTCATTCTATTGTGTTACTTATCATTTATAGGCTAAAGTAGATTTATATTTGGTTATTTTAACGTGTTAAAGAAGATAGAGCGTAGTAAGCAAGTATCATGTTGATATGTAATGCAGGGTGGTAGGAACCACAATTGATCCTTGTAGTACTCACTTCAAAACAAACCTAATTTCTATAAAAGGAACCATTTATAATTAAAATAAGGAATAATAATCGATAAGGAACTAACAGCTATTCATTCATTAAATATTGAATTAAAATCTCAATTTTATAGTTTCTTAGATTTAGATTACGAACACAATGGTGAATTGTCTGTTTTAAACTGTATTATATTTCTAAATTTCTTTATATTTTTGTTTTCTCTTAAGATTTTATGTGATTACTGTATGAAATTATTTAAATAAAATTATGAATAAAACATATTTCGTTAAAATATGTAAATAAGCTTGAGAATATTCTCTCTAGTTGGAGTATTTGAGTTTCTTAATTCAAATTTTGAATTATTATAAATTATATTATATCATATAAACACCCACATTGCTTACTTTAAGTTTTATTCATCTATTTATTTTATCAGCTATTGAGAGAATTCTGCAACAATTTTTTTTTTTTCTTTTCAGGTGAGTACCACTTTGTACTTTACAACAGTTTTCGCTGCAATTAGCAGGTATGTTTTAATCTTAATGTATTTACCTCTTACATAAATATAGCAATTTATATAAAGTCCCCTAAAAAAAAATTTACAATTATTAATAACCATTACTCATCGGTCATGAGTTTTTAGATCAGTTAATGAGTGTAATTAACGGAAATATGCTAAAGTTCTTTGTTCAAACTATTATAAGATATATACCATAGGAATAGTTACAGGCTTAACTAGATATATTAAATACAGTTAGTAACCGGGGTTCGAATCCCGGCCAAGACATATTTTATCTTCATAATAAAATTAAATTAAAAGGAGAGGGCATAAGATTTTCTTTTTTGGGTTTTCGAAAATTTCGAATATTTTAATATTGCACCTTTATGACATTTAATATCCTGTGATTCTTTCATTTATAAATAGTAACCAACCCGTTTTTAATATGTCATTCTAATCCGCTTATTATCTCTTATCATCCAAGCACGTGTATTCCATTCACGTTAGCATTGTAAACACAAATCTGATCTTTTTACGCTGGTCACACACCGTTGTTCAGCTTACGAAATCAGTTTTTTTCGGATCTATAATTATGATTTAACATTACGTTACTAATTGCTCATTTCAATAATAACGCGGAGGTGAATGAAATGTTCGTCTTAGTTTTTAGTTTAAAAATAAAAACATGAAAAATCTTTTGGCTTCTGCAGGCGTTCCTTTGTTCCAACTCCGCCTAGGCTTGAGGCGTCAGAGTTCAAAATATGTCCAACTTTGACGCAAAATGTTTTTCCATTTTCTGGTCAATTAAAAAAATTCAGAAAGTTAGTTTGTTTTAAGTTTTTATTAGTCATTTTCTTTATAAGAATTTACAGTAATGATTTGGACTTATAATTTTAATGAAGTTGTATGAGGAATTGCTGAAATTGAGAATGACAAATAAATGTCGAAACGTTTTTTAATCATTTGTAAAGTTAAAACAAAATATATTAACTGAAATATGTTTTTTTCTTCTCTATATTTATTATTAGTATAAATTTCACCAATATTAAACGTTTTTTTAGAAAAAAATAATTATGTTTATATCAAACGATTTCTAAAGTTGATCAACAGAAATTGTAAATCTAATCCACAGGCCGCTATGTGTCCCTAGTCTCGAGCATGTTTCTGACGCGAATCCACAAGTTTATCCCATACCAAAAGACGCTAGCTAAACACGGGTAAAGACGTTTTTATTTCATAGAAATAAAAATATATTAATATTTAAGTGAATTATGACATATCTGGTGAATTACTTTACTATCCGAGGTTGCCATTTTAAAATTAGACGAAAAATTATTTCTTAAGTTACTAGTTCAAATATAAGAATTTATAGTTGCAATATAATTGGTCTAATACTTTTCTTCTTTGTAACTTTCCGCTTCGAGTATATTATGAATGAGCATAGTTTAAAATTAAATGGTTTGTTAGTGATTTATTAATTATTATTAATTGAAATGCACGAATATTAGAGATGGAGTTAAGAGTATGTAGGAGGATCAAGGTAACACAATGTGATGAGTATGATTTGCTGTGCTGATGTTTCCGGGTTCAAATCCGTCCGTGGTAGATAAATTATTTAATCTGTTAACTAGTTAACTCTAGCCTCTATTAAATGATATCCTTGATTGGGCGTTGTCTTATACAAATCACTTCCCTGTAAGCTTTGTCCTAGAAGCTGTACAGTTCAATCGGAACTGGTAGGAATTATGAAACTAAATCAATTTTTCGTACCTCTTTTTATTTCATTTTCCAGTCTAAAATTCTATCTGCATTTCCAGAATTATTCTCCGTTAACTTTCTCCTTGGAATCAACAAATTTTCATAACTTGTTTTTTTATTTCTCTCTCCATTGCTTCATTTTCTCTTATTTTTTTCCTTGTATTTCTTTACTTTTTCAATTAAATTTGTTGTTATTTTGTTCCTTCAAATATTCCTCAGTATATGTTTTTTAATCTCCCATCACTCCTTATATGGATATGTCCAACAAATATTAATCCTTTTTGGTCTTTTTAATAATTGTTTTTTTGTTGTGCTTCAACTACAGGAGGGTCTTGGTACGTGGTAGAGACTGTAGTGTGTCTAAGCAAATGGTCATGCATGGAGGTGATTTGTCCTAGATCTCGCTCGATCGCCTGGTTTTCCTCTAATTGAGGGTACCCATTTTCGTGTGGCTGGCTGAGCAGATTAAATAATTGATTTGCCATAGCTGGATTTGAACCCAGAACCTTCAGCACGACAGCTCTCAACACTCAGCGCTCTACAACATGAACTATCTCACTCCTTATTTTATTAAGAACATCATTATATGATTAACAATATTTTTTGAAATATTCCCATTTTCCAATCGGTCCGTGAAATGCCCTTTTTTTCTCCTCAGTAAAGTGTGATCTTCTACGTCTTAATATTTATTTATATATTAGTTTCTAGATAAGTCATTGATGGAGGTGCTAAATAAACCATGTGTCTCCTGCGTGGTAGTTGTTTTCATGGCTCAACGACGCCAATGATCTTCACTTTCATCCGTCATCACCGTTCACTTTCATCAGCGCTATGTCTGTATGAAGAACGTTATCCTTCACGATTCCATTCCTCTCTTTCTTGGCACCTCTCTTCCTTGGCGATCCTCCTGTACACTCTGTCTCCTGTTCGTCGTAGTAATCTTTCTATGTTGTCTTTACTTCGTAAATATGGACGCTTCTTCCTCCTCCAGACATACCTTCCAGCTGCTTTGTCTCGAGTACCTTCTTCTCATGTCGAATCCACCTCAACTGGTTCTTCCTAACGAAGGTTACCTTTCTTCAAGCTCTTCAAGATTCCAACTTTGTAAGGTCTTAGAGTATCCATCCATGTTCTTCTTCCTGTCCTTAAAATGTACCTCTACCGAAATTCACAGGACTCTCTGTTTTCTCATGAAATAAATCGATTAATTTTCTTTTATTTCACTACCATCCCGTATAACGGATGGTCATCTACGCCTTAATATTTATTTATAAATAAGTTATAAATGGATCATTTCATTAGATAGAAAATTGTCTCCTGATTTCAAATAAAGATATGAGGAATAAATAACGGAAAATGGTCTCTTCCGTACCAACACTTAAAGTTTATTGTTTTGTTTTTTCGAAGATTTGAAATGTGGCGTGTTCCATTGACGCAAACTGTCTGCATAAGTCGCAGAAACTCACTCTAAAAGGTTTAAGTGAATTTTTATCGTTTTGCAATCAATAAAATTTTATATGCATAAATATACATTATTTTTATCAATAACAGAAAAGAATTTGACAATTTTATTACTTTACTGGAAGCTTATTTTTATAGCAGATGTGCACGTTAAGTTTTTTTTATCACCGTCATTGTAAACAAGATAACAGCTCAGAAAGAAATATAAATAAGTCTGGATCTTCTTTTTTTATTCTATTAGATTTTTTTGTTTATCTTTAAAAAAATATCAATTAAAACCATATATACATATCCAAACTTCCCACCCCCCCAAAAAAAACAGTTTACACAATGTATATTTTTAAATGAAATTTTAAACTCAGGTATTGCACTTTGTTTCAGTAAACTACTGAAAAATGTCTTATTATACTCTAGTATTAGTTAATTTGATGTATTTATTCTTTCCAGTACATGGTAGGGCCAGTATTGTTTCTAAGACAACGGTTGTGCATGGTGGTGAATAGGCTGAGACCATAATCAACCGCCAGGTCCTTATCCCAATCAGGGATACCCACTTAGTACAGCTCCAGGATGATTCAGATCAAACATTGTTCATCCGTGTTAAATAATAATTTTCTATCACAGCCGGATTCGAAAACGAGAAACTTCAGCACAGTAACTTAGCGATCTTAGCTACCCTACTCCTTAATAGTTGCTATCAATGGCATAACATGTTTAGCTTATTTGTGATCTAATTGTAATTTAAACCTTATCTATTTCTAATGCTATTTTGTTTTGATCATATAATCACTTTCTGTTCATATAAATGTCACGTTTTGGACTAATGGCGCCTGCAAGAAAAATAGCCTTGCTTGGCAGCGCTGTCTCTGGCCACTATGTTAACCATGATGACCCTACGTGAAAACCTAGAACCCTTCTTAAATAAAGGTTCGTAAAACCCTGAACCTTAACCTTCGTATCTAAATCAGAACCTATGAGCTAATGAACTGTTTAGTTATATTTGTCCGTAACATTTGCGACTATCAGTGGTCCATTTCAACTCAACTCAAGTATATCATCAATTACGAAATTTCACTACCATATTTTCTGAAGGTTCCGTGTTCAAATCCACGACACCAGTCTCTGCGGGGTCTGCAGACACACTGGGGCTTACCCAGCCTCTATAAAGTTGATACCCTTTGCAGGGAAACATGGTGTTGCAAAACTCCTTGCACAACTGTTGTCCCAGAAACAGTACAATCGCTACCATCTACTGAACCTTAGACCCTTCGTGGATAGTAGTGGTACATGGTTTTTTATTAACAAGTTATTTTTTTCTTAACTCTATTATTTCCTAGTATGTACTATATTGGTTGAGAGGGGAGTGGCTCAGTCGTTCAGCGCTGAGCTACCGTGCCGAAGTTCCTTGGGTTCAAATCCTGCTTCCTGGCAGACTTTTATGTAATCTGTTAGCGACTGGAAATGGATCCTATGGGATCACAGAACCTCCTGGGGCTCACCCAGCCTCTATAAAGTAAGGGGGGATATTTAGCGGTTAAGCGTGATCAAGGACAAATCACCTCCTCCCTGCACAACCGTTATCCAAGAAACAGCACAGTCTCTACCATGTACTGAACCCAAGACCCTCCATGGGTTGTAGTGGTAGTTTTTTTTTTTCATGTATACTATAATGGGCATCATATACTATGAAACTACTATCATATACGAACTAGGCCCTTCATGGGACCCTTTTTGATTATCTTCTAATTATATTGGATTTAATTATTGCTAAACTTCAAAGACTGGCTGGAAAACATATTTATTTATTTATTTGTTTAAGTTACAGTTGGATTTATTAGTCTGAATTATTTTAGTGTTACTTATAAATTTAATTTTTTTAGTTAATTTTATGTTAGTCTTATTCTCTCATCTGTTTCAGTACCCATTAACTTAGACATAGAGCAGTCCCTACCATGTACTGAACCTAAAACCTTTCATGGGTTGTAACGTTTTTTCTTGGGTTACTGTAGATTAGTTTTATGTAGGTTTAGTTGTATTTTTTACATCATTGTAGCTCTACTGTGCCAATCTTATCTGTAGAAACTATCATTAGCTTGGAATATTTCCGTTTATCTTCGTTATCTCTTTCCTACAGCTTTGGTACCTCTACCTATATATGACTCCTATCCACAAACAGTTCGATATTCATCTTGTTTGTGTAACTCGAATGATCATTGATTGTTCATCAATCAGATGTTATCTTGACTGATCCGAAGAAGTTACCTTGTGCCCTGAGATACGTAGAGGATCGTTCAATCTCATCTAGGGACCATCTCTATTGCTCAAGTTCATTAATGTTGAAGTGATTAGCATAACCTTCTATGCCTAAGGTCGCGGGTTCGAAGCCCGTCAGGTGGACCTAGGAATTTTTTATAAGAGAGTAAATAAATCCTTGGTTATGCCCTCCTTCGGAAGGAACATAAAATGGGAATCCCAAGCCTGTAAGGTGTCAGATTTTCCTTAAAGATTATTATTATACTTTATTTTAGGACTCCCTCCGTAGCAGTTTCCCATTAGCCGCAGCAGCATAATGTGGAGTTTAACATCCACTATTTTTTTTTATCAAAATAGGCTATGTTGCATTCCTATTTTTTTGTATTTGTGTTTTTTGTTTACAATTAATGTATCCCCAGAGCCAAACCCTTTTCTCGTCAATTCTTCCTATCAGCCCATTATTCTTCTTCCTCTCGCAGCCCTTGGGCTGCCATTCCTTTTATCGCATCCTCCATCCATGTCTTCCACGGTCTTCCTATCTTTCTTCTATAATTCGTTTTATAAAGGAAGAGTTTCTTACGCCATCTTTTGTCTCTCATTCTCATAAGATTGCCAAACCATTGAAGCCTATTTGTCTCTATTTCATACAATATATTTTTCTCCTGCCGTATAGTTTCTCTTATAACACTATTGGGTATGTGTTGGATGGCGCAGCTACGTCTTACAAACTCCATGTTTCGGCCCTATATAGGGTTGTCCCCAGGAAAAAAGAATGATATATTTTCTTTTTCATTTCTAAATAGACCCCTTTATTCCAGAGGACCGAGTTGGGGATCCTAATGATTCCTAATTATATTATTATAATAAAATAGTCTTGTATCTTCCCCGCTGATTTACTCCTTTCTAGTGAGATTGATTATGCCACATTTTGAAATGGTCCCTAAGACAAAAATGCTAATTCCAATATCAGAGGAAAGAGCAAGCTTTGTTAGCCTATCGTATGAATTCACTAATCAGGAAATATATAGAATGAAATTTTATTGAAATATTTGATGGAGATTTCATTTGGCATGCATAAGAAACTACAAGCTCAAACCAGTGCCGGAAACGGAAATAATTGAAGATTGAAAAAAAATTAGGTAAACATTACTCACACACACAACTTTCTGACAACAGTAAATACAAAAATTGGAAGGATTCATTACTAAATGGTGCCCAATATAATGGAAGGTAGAAAGAAAAATAACTCGTATTATTAAAAAAAATCTGTACCACTATAACATATGTAGGATCCACGGTTTAGATGTGGTAGAGTTCTGTTCTGAGCCAATGGTTTGCAAAGAGATGATTAGTCCCTGAACACACTCAACCCCCGAGTTTTTCCCCCAACCAAGAGTACCCGCTTTATAGGGGCTGGCTAGTCCCTGGTGGGTTTGCAGATCCCACAAGGTCCATAAATAGCTGTTAACAGGTTAAATAAATCTGCCACAGCCGGATTTGAATCAGCCTGGCAACTCGCATTCTACACACTGACCCAGTTCGCACTTTTTTCTTAAGTAAAGTAGACGAAATTAAAGAGAAGTTGATTCGTTACCTAATTAGTTAGAAGATTACAACGGTAATAGTCATAACTAAAACCTGATCAATCTATATGGTTTGAGAAAAGATATATGAAATATATATTATAATATAATTTTAAAAATATGATGTAACCAACACCAATGTTGAAACCGCGTTTCACCCTGAGCCTCTATCAGCGATCATACCGTCATACCAATTAAGATTCGTTTAAATCTATCGCCGATGGCGTTCGCTTTTAAAGTTTAACTTCGCAGTTTTTGTTAGGGACTTTTTAATGGAAATATCAGTATCTAATTTACCGCTTACATTAAGTAGGTGTATTCTTTTTTCACTTCAAGAACGTCCCGAGCTAGGTGTGGGAAGCTGGAAGTCATCCTCTTCTTCTCTCGCCAAGGTTTCCAATAAAATAGTTTAATTAAATATATTAAACATACTACCAGATCACTGATAGCATCCTCGGCCACCGTTAAGTGGGTAGACCAAGATGGATGTATATGAATCTCTGTACCTGCCTATTCCCCCTTATGGCGGAGGAAATTGGACTATGTTGGAGATACATTACCGTCGCATATCTGCTGCAGGAATGAAGTTCCTGCATAGATCGTTTGCAAAAACCAGGAGGGATCTTATTAGTCAAAATAGTATAATAGAGCAGCTGTAAATACCTAAACACAAAACCACTTTGGAGAACATGCTACATGCGGTTTGGGATCACAAGAAGACGGAATTTTAAATTTCTTGAGGAAAACTACTTATCTTGTCGTAGTAAAGCATTAAATATTGTTAGAGCTATACTGCATAGTTCAACAGTGGCAAAAAAAAAATAAAATATATATATATAGTACTGAATATAGTACTCTACATATATTGTCTTCGATGTGTCTAGTTTTTTATAAGGTATTAGAAAACGGATTCGTTGATGAATGCAGGTAAGGAAATAGGGCTGGAATTAAATTCGGATAAGACTCAGTATATGGTTAGTAGCAGAAAAGTGCGAAATTTTGTGGATATTGTTTTAGGTGGGAATAAGTTTGAGCATGTCGAGAAATTTAAGACCTTAGGGTCTGTGATAACTAGAAAAAAACCAAATTCAAGAGGAAATAAAGACGCGATTAAAGACAGTAAATGCTTGTTACTGTTCGGTCTCTACATTACTAAACTCGCGTATTTTTTCCCGAAATCTAAAAATCAGAATTTATAAAACCATCATCCTTCCAACTCTTCTTTACGGATGTGAAACGTGGCTGCCAAAGCTGAAGGATGAACAGCGTCTTGAAGTATTCGAAAATAAGGTGTTACATATAAACAGTACATACCTGCAACTGGAGAATTTAGGAGATTAAATAACGCGAAATTGCGAAGCATGCACCCAGTTAATATTATTCAGGTTATAGCATCATGCAGATGGGCTTGTTAAGTTACTCACCTTGGTAACAAACGGATTCCTATAAAGTTAATAAGCGCTATGCCGGTTGGGAAGCGTCTGAAGGGTAGGCCGAGACGTAGGTGGGAAGATCTGGTGGGTTTGCTAAGCCTTATTATTATTATTGGATTGTTTCCCCACATCAAAATGCTTCTTATTCATACTAACACCACTTCCTTACTTGAGGGGCTTCTTTAAAAAGTAACAATTTTACTTATCATTCCTTCTCATTGACCTTCAATTAGCCGCCATATATGACTTCACTCTCTTATGACATAGAACTTCGTCTTTCAGGTATGGATCTATAACCGTCAGGCAGTGGAGCAGGGCAAATGGCGCTTGGGGTAAACTTCAACCCCCCCCCCCACTAATACTTCATAAATTATTTTTATATACTTCAAGAAAACATTATAATAATGCACCGAAACCAATAAGGATTTCGGTTAATAGTTATCTCAGTTTTTCGATAACCTTTAAACCCAATTTATCTCTGATCAAATGGAAGGATGTCTCGAAGATGTGGGTCATTTAATGAAGGATATATTCCGGAATGAAGTGTCGGATATTTTGTTATCTTGTTAATGGATATTTATTATTATAGTAGAGATAATTTTATTATTTGTTTAACCTTAGTACTATTTAATAAGTATGGTAAAAAAAAAAAAACTGCAGCCCGCGGAGGGTCTTGGGTTCAGTACATGATAGAAACTGTACTGTTTCTTGGATATTGCAGGCACGTGATTTGTCCCACATCACGCTCAACCGACTCCCACCCCCTTGTTTTGGGTATTTATCTGTTTATAATTTTATATAATATATTTATATTTTAATATTTGTCTGTTAATATTAGTCCCAAAACCTTCGGCATGGTAAATCAGTGCTCTAACACTGAGCCACTCCGCTCCCTAAGTATTGGAAAGCTTTACATAATTTTCATATGCAGCCTTGTTGAATAAATAGATAGGTCGAATATTGTCCAAAGTGAGTTAATTGTATTGAGGGATGTGTAATTCTCTTAGTTTTTGGCTTGAAATACAGTTCTAATATTAGCCATTACTCCGTTAGGAAAATAACACGATTCCGCTTCCCTAAATACAAGAACTTATTTTGGAGAAAATTCGACTTAACCACCTATTCAAGGGACTGTATATATGTAACTAATTAAAAATGATAATTAGATGGTATGGTTTTAATATATTACAAAAAAAAAAGTTACTTATTAACCATCATTTAGCCTATTCCAGTTAAGTACAATTTAAGTATTAATGTTTTCTCGTTTTATTATTATTTAGAAAAGGACAGAATCTTATAGGCTTCCTTGTGAAACACCTATAGGCTTCTGTTTGGTCTTTTGAATAATTATCGATAATAATTCCGAAATTATAATTATTTTTTTGTGTGTATTTTTATTAATATGATTGATTCCATAATATATATATTTAAATAATACATATTTTTCCGAAATTGAATTGAATCCGGACTGATTGATACTTTGATTTCAATCTGATAATGATGAACATTCTAAATATTAAATATCGATTATAAACTGGAGTTAGTAGTTTTAGATTAATATATTTTTTTATTTTCGATTATTTATTTTCCACAATTTCAGCAGGATGCTGACGTATGTCAGGTAAGTCTACGTCAGCATATTGCAGCAGTCCCAACCTATATTTTTTTATTCTTTGTATGTTGACGTTTGATAAGGTTAAATTTTTATTGGCTTGTAAGTTGTAAATAAAAGAGGTAATTTAAAAGATTATCACTTCTTATCACGTGGATAAGTATTTGCAAAATATTTCAGATTCTCTCTGAAAATTTATCAAAAAAAAACTTTTTTTTATTGCACTATTATTGCTGGGAAAAATAATATAAAATTGCCAATTTACAAATGTTATAAAAAATAATAAAATTGTAAAAAGTGTTATTTTTCTATTTCAAACCGTCTTCGTACGTCTAGTTTTATGATTTTTTTTAAATATATTTTTCTTTGCATGCTGTGGTTCTTTCAATTATTTTAGCAATTTTTAAATGCCTGTTGCCAAATGGAAAATTAATAAATCTTTTGATTATAAAATTCTCAATAGTTATTGAACTAAGAATCAGTTTTGTATCAACTTTTTTTCAATGGTCAGTGAATAGTGTGAAGTAGGAGTTCCAAAATTAAAAATAAATAACCAAATAATCTAAGGACTGGTCTGTGAGTCACATGTTTGGACCGGTTCTAACTCGTTTTTTTTTTTTTGTTTTGTTTTTTTAAGATGAAATATCAGAAAATTTCCGCCAAAATCAATATTTTTTATATTGTTACGGGCTACTGGGTGTAAAATGGACTAAACTATTACTTAATTCAATAATCTAATATTTATTAACAAATTAGAAAGAATACAAAGAGATTATTTAAAACAGTTAAATTATTAAACTAATATCAATTTACAATAATAATATTCTACTAAACGTTATCTAATTTCTAAGATAATAAACAAATAATATAAGATATTGTTTATACTAAGTAACTAAACTATTTATATAAATTTGTACAAATACAATAATATTACACTATAGTTTACAATTACAAATTAACACTTACAGTTCGCTAACTAAAGTCCACCGACCGTAAGACTCTCCAAATATGACAAACTGACCCACAGTTTATTACACTTATTACACGGCCACTAATTATCACTGTTGCTCACTAAGCACTTATTACAGACTGATACTAACTCACTGTAACTCACGCACTATCACTAGTTAACGACTGCTTATTACTACTGGCTTATTACTCACTGACTTATTACTCACTCGTCTTATTACTACTGACTCATCTTATTACTACCCGCGGCTCGAACAGCTGTCCTTTTTATATAGGCAAGGCCGGTCGGGGTGGGGATTTCTCGGAAGAAGACCACCTAGTCCCATCGAGCCCGATCCAGAAGCTTCTACGCCATTCTATAATCCCTTCCGCTTAATCCCATTGTTTGCCTAATCTTCTCAGCCGGTTCTCGTCCCCGCTCTGACCGTAACACTGCCCCCTCCTTAAAAGTGCTCTGCCCCAGAGCATAGTCCGGAGAAATCGGGCGGTTATGAGCTTCCCTCGATGGAGACGTATTTCCTTTCCAGGGGTTGAACGTGCACACCAATATGGCGACTCCAGAGTTGGCGAATGTCTGTTCAAGCATGTTCCTGACAACCTTCCACTCCAGGCCGTCATAGCCACAGCCCAACTTAGGGATCGCGAGCTTGGTGACACGCAGTCTCAGAAGCTTACTCCGCAGGTCGTCGAGGCTTCGCCGCAGGGCGTCATATGTGGGCTTCTGATCATTGGCACACTTGGTTACCAAGTAAAACAGGTGTCGTCCTTCGTATGTGTGGTGGAGTGCTTTCCCCACGCTTGGTCCTTGGCGTTCTAGTTCCGTAGTACCACCAAACTTCTTCCTGAAGACCGTTGCAATCCCTCGAGAAGTCCTCAGATCTTCGGCTACACAATGGGCCAGAGAATAGTCCGCGGGTAAAGAGAAGATATCTCTGTATACTGCTTGAGTTACTCCACGGGAACCTTGTACCTTAGGTTGTGCAACTGATACCTTACTGGCCTCCACGTTGTTGAGGTACCTGACTTGCTGGTCTTTTGTCGGGCCATGGTCTCCTTTGTATGGGGCCAGTCTATTAAAATGGACTACCCTGGGTTTTCCTTTTGGCTGCTTTCTGATCCTATAGATGACGTCGTTTATCCTATTGATGATCTCAAACGGGCCATCCCAGGAGTTCTGAAGTTTAGGTGAGTAGCCTCGCCTCCTTCGAGGATCATGTAGCCAGACCAAATCTCCAGGTTGGAATCCACCTTTCTCTGCCCTGATGTCGTAACGCTCCTTCATTCTGTTACTGGCTCCCTGGATGTTTGCACGAACCTGCCGAAGGATGACTTCTTCGTCTCCCATCGTCAGCACACCTCTCGACATGTCCAGCTTGATCCCGTATGCCATCATGAAGTCCATGCCCAATATGACATCTTCATCGATCTCTGCCACGAGAGCGCGGTGCTTCAGATGTTGACCCCCGATGATGAAGGTGGCAACTGTCTCCCCGTAGACCTTGGCTGGCTGTCCCGTGGCAGTCCGTAATGCCCAAGTTGTTGGTAAGATCTTCTCAGCTGGAAGTGTCTTGGAGTTCAAGATTGTCATGCTCGCGCCGGTATCCACCAGAAGGCTTCGCAGCCGCCCGTTCACCATCCCATCAACGTAGAAGCTGTTCGTTCTGCTTCCTATCGACGCAACTCTGATGGCCTTCCTGGGGGCTTTGACGTTACGGGTTGGACACTTGCTTCTAGGGTGTCCCAGTTGGCCGCAGCCCCAACAGCGTATCTCTTCTTATGGGTCCTGAGAGCATCCAACACTTTGGTCACTATGTCCTCGACGCTGGTTACCACATTAGGCTCTGCTCCTGCTGCTCGAACTCGCGCATTGCCCCGTACAGACAGCCTGACAGCTTCAAACTCCATGGCCTGAGATAATGCGTCTCCCAACGTTTTCGGCTGGGCGAGCTTCACTGCTTGTTGTGTCTCTGGGTCCCGAAGTCCATCCAGGAATTTGTCGACAGCCAAACTCTCGTAGACATAGTCAGTGACCGATGGGTAGGCGTTCCTCACCAGCCGGGCAATATCCGCTTCAAATTCCTGCAGCGTCTCGTTGTCCTTCTGGACCCTGTTTCTTAACTGTGAGCGATATAGCTGGTCCATGTGGCGGTGTCCGAAACGCATTTCCAGTCTTCTAATCAGCTTCACGTAGTTGGACCGCTCCGACATGGGCATCCCCTGCAGCACTCTCAAGGCGTCCCCACGCAAGGCCAGGCACAACGCTGAAGCTTGGGTCTCCTGTGACCACCCGTGGATCGAAGCCGCTGTCTCGAAGAGAGTCATGTAGTCCTCCCACGGCGTCTTTCCGTCGAATACTGGAATGGTATTGTGAGTTGGCGGCGCCCCAGCATAGGCGGGTAGAATGCTATTACGATGGCTGCCCTCGGAGGAACGGTCGATGTCGTTCGTCGGTGGGTTGCTCTTACGTCCCTCGAGAGCTTCCATTCTTAGCCTTATTTCGTTCACTTTTTCTTCTAGCCTAGATTCTATATCAGCTACTTTATTATCTACATTTTCCATTAACTTAGTTTCTAATGTGCCTAATTTAGACTCTAGCCTATTTTCTACATTGCCTAGTTCATTTTTAACACTGCTTAATTCATTACCTAGTTCATTTTTAACACTGCTTAATTCATTACCTAGTTCATTTTTAACACTGCTTAATTCATTACCTAGCTTATTTTCTACATTGCCTAATTCACTTTTAACACTGCTTAATTCATTACCTAGCTTATTTTCTACATTGCCTAATTCATTTTTAAAAGTTGCAGACAACTTGCTTAAATCAGTTTCAAACAGAACGTCCTCTGGATTTTCCCCTAACTCTACAAAAAATTGACGCAAGCGAAGTTGCAGTACACTTTTATTTCCGGAAGAATCCAGATCACGTTCTTCTAATTCCCGTTTTAAATCCGCAACTTTTAAATCCATCAATTTAAGACTTTGAGAAGCCATTTTTCAAACAGTAGCCCAATTATTACAAAATGCTAGACAAAATAACAATTACACAAGATCCCACTTCTGACACCAATTTGTTACGGGCTACTGGGTGTAAAATGGACTAAACTATTACTTAATTCAATAATCTAATATTTATTAACAAATTAGAAAGAATACAAAGAGATTATTTAAAACAGTTAAATTATTAAACTAATATCAATTTACAATAATAATATTCTACTAAACGTTATCTAATTTCTAAGATAATAAACAAATAATATAAGATATTGTTTATACTAAGTAACTAAACTATTTATATAAATTTGTACAAATACAATAATATTACACTATAGTTTACAATTACAAATTAACACTTACAGTTCGCTAACTAAAGTCCACCGACCGTAAGACTCTTCAAATATGACAAACTGACCCACAGTTTATTACACTTATTACACGGCCACTAATTATCACTGTTGCTCACTAAGCACTTATTACAGACTGATACTAACTCACTGTAACTCACGCACTATCACTAGTTAACGACTGCTTATTACTACTGGCTTATTACTCACTGACTTATTACTCACTCGTCTTATTACTACTGACTCATCTTATTACTACCCGCGGCCCGAACAGCTGTCCTTTTTATATAGGAGGGCCGGTCGGGGTGGGGATTTCTCGGAAGAAGACCACCTAGTCCCATCGAGCCCGATCCAGAAGCTTCTACGCCATTCTATAATCCCTTCCGCTTAATCCCATTGTTTGCCTAATCTTCTCAGCCGGTTCTCGTTCCCGCTCTGACCGTAACAATATGTTTCACATGGGGCTAGTGGATACGATTTTGATATACAGAAAATTATTTTGCCTAAATGATTAAGAATTACTTCACTGGAATAATTTATAATTAATTATAACTGATGAATAAGATATGAGGGAACTTTTTTGCGAAAAGGATTTGTTACAATTTTTTATTCTTAACTTTAAAAAAATCAAGGATATATGTTTGTCACGCGCGTGCGTAAATATATTATATGTTAGAATTGTAATTTTTATCTGCATCGTATGGTTTCGAAATGTAACTACTCTATCTTCAAAAGAGTTTTATGTTTCCAATAAATTAAAAAAAAAACTATAGTTAATCCTTAGCTTTAAAAATATTCATATATTTATATTAATATATTCATAATGTAATGGATAGCTCAATGCATAGTGTGTTAAGTCTAATCTTTTGACTCTGAATCGATAACCGAGGCAGATAAGTTATTTATTCTGTATACCCTGGAATTGGCCTTGTGGGATATAGTGATATCCTTTGGCTACTCGGCCTGTATAAAATGTCTTTTACTGGGGGAAACGGATTGGTTGAACGTTGTTTCAGCCAAATCACCTGTTGCTCAATCGTTGGCTTAGATACAGTACAGTCCAGTGTCCTGTATTGACCTTTTCATAGATTGTAGTGGCACAGTTTTATTTTATTTTTTAATTGTTGTATTTTGTATTTTGACGCATTAACAATGTTTTTCCCCTGTCGCGTATAGTTTTGAAAGTTATATTTGTTAGCTAAAACACATGTGGGGATTTTTTCTGCAAAATATTACTGTGAGTTTATGAAAGGACTGATATAATATTAAATGAAACACCTGCTTCGAAACATTGCTTTTTATTGAATAGTTTGTTATTGTTTGAGGATTTTTTTTAAACTCCAACTCCAAGTAGAGGTTTTTTTCACCCCAAGTAGAATCTTGAAAGTTTTAGTGGAAATGTCCTATTGGAAGCAATCTGACTGCCAACAAACAACAAGCAGACGAAAAAAAGCAAAATTAGGGTTTTAGACTGTGAAAAGTGTACTGAATTTGTAAGGTTATCTCCGTCCTATGCCTGATGAAGTATGATTTTATGAATGATTGCATATGTGTTTGATGCAATATTGAAAGGTACCTTGGCCTAAGTAAGCCGATGACCTTACGGATCGGGCTCTGTCACCTTTTGAGTCATGAGGGAAAAAACCCGATGTTACGCTTCCACCGCGGGGTTCTTCGGAAATCCTGCGTTTCCAGCGGAATGGGCCTGGGTTTGTTGCACAATCCGCGTTGAAGGAACCCGCCGGGCGAGCCCCCAAGGCCGGTGAGGAAGCTTCCGAGAAAGTACTGTTAATTCCTCTAGCTATTAATAGGGTAGGGGAAGGGAGATGTTTTCAGGTCGGATAGTAGCGGAGGAGGCTCGCCCTGCACAACCAATCAGGAGCCGCCGTGTCGTTCGAGCCTCCGCTCTCTTGCGACACACCCATTGCTGACGTAATGTTAACCCATATCTCATCAGGAAAAATAAGAAAAAACAACGCTATAAGCACTTTTGCCAACGTGTCGCAATTCTCGACAAGCATCTTCTTGAGAAATATATATCGATTGCCCTATTGATCGTTGGAATTGATATTTTTAACTTGTGGCCTGCCCTCAAATCGAATCACAAGTGCCAAGCCCCCTAGGATTATATTTAACTTTCCTTATGCCCCGAACATGGCCTAACTTCACCAAACCATTCTATGCTGAATGATATTTGATAAATATATATTTACTTAAACATCATATAGACGCCATACTATAGTATGCCGCCATATTGTATTTTGAACATCCTTTCGAGTTATGTCCCAAAAAGTTTCGACTTTTCATTCGTTTTGTTTTTTCAATAGGTCCATGAGGAAAGTTAAAAACAATGATAATTATTCGCTTCAAGTTGAGTTACAAGTTATTCGTTTAATTTTTAAAATTATCCAAAAATTTAAAAGTTATCACGAGCTTTAGTGTGGAAAATTTAATGTAATTATAGATAATGAGCAGAATTCGGTAATCATTTTATGTAGAAATGAACTTTCTAAAACATATATCATACTTCGAAATGTTAAATGAAATTTTTATTTCTAGATGAAATTATTACCGAAATCTACTTATTACATCCTCTATACTAAAGCTCAATAACTTGTATTTTTGGATAATTTTAAAAACTAAACGAATAACTTGTAACTCAACTTGAAGCGAATAGTTACCATTGTTTTTAACTTTCCTTATGGACCGAACATAGACTAAATTCACCAAACCAATCAATGCTAAAATCAAGAGTTGATAAATATTTATATGAGAAGCATGTAGAAGACCAGTCCCCAACTGTAGCTCTCTCGTATGCTCTAATGATAGCAGTCCAGACATGTGTTCCGCAGATTGTCACTTTGAGTTGAGTTACTAGTTTTAACTGTTCGTTCGTCCCCTTTTAATATTTTTCATAAATACAAATTATCGTGAGGTTTAGTGTAAAAAAAGAATGTAATTATGGGTGATGAGTAGATTTTGTAATTATTTCGTCAAGAAATAAAAGTTTCAATTAACATTTTGAAGTATTGATATATGCTTATTCAAACGTTCATTTCTAGATAAAATTATTACCGAATTATTCACATTTTCTATAATTACATTATCTTTTTCATACTTCAGCTAACGATTTCTATTTTTAGTTTTTTTTTTAAGAATTCAAAAATCCAATATGGCGGCATACTAGTATGGCGTTCAATATCGAAATACGTAGTAAAAAGATAAATATTTAATGTGAGGTATGGGCTTGTTTCAATATTTATTCAGTTGAGTATCCAAATTATTCTTCTTTTGTTTTTTAGAAGATTTTTAGAATAACAGTACAATTGAGAATTTTATATTAAAACATTTCTTTTTAATTCAAATTTAAATCAATAATTTTTATTTTGTTAATTATTGTTTATAATAACGTTACGGTTACATATTATGGTTGAATATCTTCCATGCGGCTATTAGTATATTTATTTTATAATAATATAATATAATTATAATATTATCATTATATTTATAATATAATTTTATAAAGATAATCTTACTGTTTTGTATTTTTGTTCCACCACGCGTTCCTGACATTTATATGCATATTTTTTTTATTTTAACGATCATTTAAATTTACTAATCCATTATTTCCCTAAAATATGTTCCATCACCAAAAATATGTTTACTGTCTATGTCATATCAAAACTGGAATGTCCAACTAAATTGGAATTTTGTTGATTCTAGAATAATCTAAACTTGATTTCGTTATCATTATTACCATTGTTATCATCCGTATAGTCTATTATCATCTGCTCTATTCATTTTTTTTTTACATAATATCTTCGTTTAGAAATATGTTTTTTTCGCGGAAGTTTCGTCATAGGTGACAAATAGTTGCCATGCAAAACAGTTTCTTCCTCAATGAAACATTTTTTATGTTAGCTATAGTAGTAACATTATGTTTATGCATTTTCGACAAATATTTTATTCTTATATTAGAGTTTCATAATGTTTCACTTATGGTATTTATTAAGTATGGTATTTAGATTTATAATTTTTTTTTTTATCATATTTTTAATTTTTACTGATCTATTAATCTCAAGATCCCTAATCCGAGGTCGGTTAGGGCAGATGAATTTTTTAATCTGTTAATTCCTGTGATACCTGTACTCACGCATCTTCTAGGAACCCTACTAGAGTAAAAAAACCAAGGGAATAGGTGTGATCTCGGCTAATTATCTTCCTTTCACAACCGTTGTTTTTGAAACAGTAAAGTCTCTATCTTGCATTGAACCCAATACCTTTCTTGGATCGTAATAATATAATATTTTTATTGATTTTAATTTGGTTGGATCAGAAAAGATTTTATGTGTATTTGCTGTTATGACGGTATAGTGAAAATATAATTGAAAATGAATTTATATATGGATTTTAGCCAGTTTTTCATAAATGGATTGTATATCTCCAGTGTCTTGTTTGTGTTACTTAAGTTAGCTAAGATTTTTTTAATAATTTTAATAAATATTTAAAAATTCTTGTTCAAAAAAGTGACCAAAGTGCAGAATGTTTCTGATTGCAAATTGTATTTATTGCATCTTCTAATCCATTACCATCTTTACATTTAAACAAATATTATCATCATGACCGTCGGTACTAAATATTTGAAATTTTTAATTGTTGACTTCAAATTTGAAGTCAACAATTTCAAAAGAGCCCTCATATCTCAGAGATTTTTTTCCCGTAAAATGAACCATTTAATTTTTTTTTTGAGAATTTTCAATTAAAATTTTTAAATACTTCAATTTCATTTTTGGGATTTTGTAAGTTACCAGTTGTTTTTACAACGGCAAATAATAATTTCAGCATATATTTTTCGCGTGTACCATTAAATTATTGTTTCGAAATTGTGGATTTCATTGTATGTTAAAATTAGGAATTCTTAGGGATGATTTTTACAAACCGATCCTAATTAATTGTTTCCTAATAATATATATGCACTTAATATCCATAAATCCACTGTTGATATTCAAAAAATAAATCTATTATCTGTTTAATTTTTATTATAAAATAATGAATAAATAATCCATGCTATCTATCTAACCGGCAGCAGAGTGGCTCAGTGGTAGAGAGGTTGAGTTGTCGTGCCAAATATCCCGGGTTCAAATCCAGCTGTGATAGATAATTTATTCAATCTGTTTACAGCCTGGTATGGACCTTGTGTGATCTGAAGATCCTCATGGAGCTCACCGAGCCCTTAGAGTACCCACTTTAACTCTTAATAAAAGAAAAACCTGGCGGTTGAGCGTGATCTCGGACAAATAATTTCCCTGTACAACAGTTCTAGAAACAGTACACTTTACCACATACTAAATCTAAGATCCTTTACGGTTTTTATTGGTACAGGTTTTGTTTATTTTTTTCAAAAATGGTAAATAACAGTGGAAATGATGTTTGTTTTTTAAATTGTCAATTATACTGAAACTATATTTCCCATTATGAATTCTTAAAACATCTGTCTAAACCATAAGTATTGCCCTATGCATAACAAGACTGATAAATGCTAAATATGAATACAATTTTTTTTGTATTATGTAATTAAAATGATTATTCAAAAATAATTAGTTTTATATTAACTTAATAAATAATAACTTGGAAAAAATCATCAACAAAATATAAATACAAGAATAACTGAACATAAATTTAAGCAAAAATATCAGTCTTTGGAGAAACAGAATCATTAATATTTGACAATTTTTATTTCAATAATTGTACCACTACAACCCATGAAGTGTCTGAGATTCAGTATGTATGTTCATGGTAGAGTATGCTGTAATAGGTTGAATGTTTCTAGGATAACGGTTGTGCAGGGAGGTGATTTTTTGGAAGTCAACCGCCAGGTTTTCCCCCGGGTACCCTTAATTGGGTGAGTCCCAGGAGGGTGTCAAAATCCTATAGGCCTTTAACAGATTGAATGATTTATTTGTCAGAGCTGAATTTGAACCAGGGCCCTTCAGAATAGCAACTCAGCACTCTACACATTGGGCTACTCCGCTCCGTTATGTTTTTTATACTGAGCATTAATTTCGTTCAAGTACAGATCGATAGAAACAGACTTTAATCTTTTCAAAAATACAGTCAGTTTTTCCTCCAAGACGACAATTACTAAAAATATCTTTCTGATAATTTGAGATGTTTCTGATTGTTGAGTCAAAGCTCGTATGTTAACTTTGTAATTCGAAACGAAGCGGAACCTCGTCTGAATAACAATTACGCACCGGGTAGGACTGTATATAAAGGAATTTGAACAAGGTTCGCAATTGAAGAGAGAAGAAAAAATAATAGTCAGAAGAAATCTAAACCAATTACCTAAAGTTGACTTACCATGGCAGTAGATCATGCATACATACAGGCAAACCTTCCCTGGGCCTCCAAATGCCTCCAAATTTGTCTGTCCGGAGAAAGTTAGGCGGCGATTTTCGAGGGGTGAGCCAATCGGTTGAGAATTCTTCCGGGTGATCTTATACTCATTTGCAAGTAAAGGGGCATGTAAAAGTCTTTTTAATGGAAAACCATGAAAATGAAAAAATTGTTTTTTTCCCAAATTGGAAGGCAATTGCCTTGAGCAAAATTTGGAAGGTAAAAACCTTGATCATATTTGCTAGAATTCATTTTGAAGTGGGAAATAGACGACTGGATAATTCTGATGATGGATTGAATTAGTCAGGAGTGTAGTCAATGATAAAACAAAATAATCTTAACTTATTGCATTGTGCCGACATTTCGGCCTAAGATATGGGGCATCTTCAGCTAGGAAAGTAATAGACAATCTAATATATAAAATTGTCGTGTCACAGTGTTTGTAACAGAACTCCTACGAAACGACTCGACCGATTCTTATGAAATTTTGTGTGTATATTTAGTAGGTCTGAGAATCGGACGTAAACTATTGTTCATACCTCTAAGTGATATGGGTCGGCCATTTTTATTGATCATGCGTCGATCGTAGCAGCGACGCTTGATGATGCTGCTTTTTTGATATGTTGTAAGGGCATGTCTGAGTAGTGTAAATCCATGTTCGCAACCGAAAAAACGGACGGGAATACTTTTGGTGGCCGAAATTTATTTCAGTTTTTGGCCTGTATCTCCTGATGATGGGTAAAACCATAAGAATCATTTTTAAAGTACATTAAATTTGCTAAAATTTGAGTCCAAATGAAGCTCTGTAGGATTAATAAATCCTGAGTTACGTTCCAATCATATAAAAACCATAAATAACCATTTTTAAAGAAGATGAAATTTGATTTTTTGAAATTTTTCATATCCCTAAGTGATATGCGTCGGCTATTATTATTGATTATGCGTAATTTGAATCCTCCAATTATGGAATTTTACACGTTTGGTCGTCAAAAATATCACCGGGAATGTTACTGAAACAGCAATGTTGACTGGAATCTTTGAAGGAGAAATCGTCCTTTAGCCACGTCTTTCAATGATACCATCAGAACCCATAATACCTTTCAAAAGACTTCAATTTTATATACGCTTGGCTTTTTTTGCTATGACCATCAACAAGTCTCAAGGCCAGACAATGTCCATTTGTGGTTTGGACCTAGAACATCCATGTTTCTCCCATGGACAATTATATGTTGCATACTCACGTGTTAGTAAACCATCTAATCTATTTATATTAGCAAAGGACAGATTAACAAAAAATATTGTGCATCGATTAGCAGTCATTTATATTGAAATAAATAATTATAATTTAAAAAAAATATTACTAGCCATAATTAAAAATCAACCTTGATATACCTCATTCATTAATCTAATGTTTATATTTTATCAATTAAAAATGTTGTATATTATTTATTTATTATATACTATACTTAGATATAAGATGAATAAAATGTAAAATCAAAAATCTATTTAATTCATTTATTCATTTTTTCTTTAAAATTCAAATTTTAACGTAATCTTTTTTGAAACTATTACAACAGCCGCAGCAACGCGTGGCCGGGTCAGCTAGTAACTATATAAAACTTTGCAGTATCAATGAAGAATAAAAAATTGTATGTACATATATATAATAATGTAAAGAAAGAAAGTTTCACTAGGCCGAAACGTCGGCACAATAAAATAATTTAAGCTTTGTGTTATCATTGACTGTAACCCTGGATAATTCAATCCGTCGCTAGAATTTATTGTTTCCTTTCTTGGAATTAAACAATATTTTACTCATCTATTATTGTTTTTTATTAAGAAGTTCGTATTACTAAACGAATGAGGAATGAGCAGTTGTATTTTAGTTGTAAGAAACAGTTGAACCCGTGAAGCTTCTTGGGTTCAGTAGATGGTTGGAACTGTACTGTTTCTCAGACGACGGTTGACCAGGTAGGTGATTACTCTGGGAGCACGCTCAACCGCCAGGGTTTTCCCACAATTGAGAGTTCCCACTTTATGGGAACCCCAGGGGGGTCTGTAGATACCATAGGGTCAATCTATGCCTGTTACCGGGTTAAATAATTTGTCTGCCACAGCCGGATTTGAACACGGAATCCTGAATAATTACTTGATGCAGTATTTAGAGCAGACAACTGGGTGATTCAAAACGGAATCAAGTTTCATTTAAAGCTTATGCTAAGGAATAACAACAATTTTCCTTATTTTGAAGAGAGTTGTTCATCAAAATTTTCTTATCTTGTTTTTTAACCAAGGAATTGAGAGAGCGTCGCTGATGTACTATGAGTAAGATGAATGTCCAAGAGAGTCGAGAGTTTCGAGGAAAAACAATTGTTTTGAGGGTTTGTAGAGTACTAACTTGCTATGCTGTTAACTGTTAACTTGCTAAGTTTGTAGGTTCTAATTTGGTTGTGGCAGGTACGATATCAATCTGTTAATAACCACTGACGGGAAAAACCTGAAGATTGAGTGTGGTCTCGAACAAATCACCTCCCCGCACAACCGTTCCCCTAGAAACGATACTATCTATACCATGTACTGAACCCAAGACCCTTCATGGGTTGTAGTGGTACAGGTTTTTTTTTGTTTTCTTTTTAAATTGAATCTGGATTACAATTAAGTGTCCAATTCATAAGATTACTGAGATAAATATGTTATTCACAAAAAATGTAAGAACTTTTTAAAATTTCGTCACACCTTTTTAGAACTATTTGCAAAACATTTTACGCAGCAACGTTGAGTCCCCTCATCATTATCGTGATGTATGTTTCTGGCTCATCACAAGCCTGTAATTAGTACTCTATTCTTTTTTGGAAGTTCATTTATTTGTTTAATGATATTTTTTATTTATTTTCCTCGTAACTTGTCATGCCGATTTAAGACTAACTTTGACCTTGTGATAAAACTGTTTTGTTCAATTGAAATAAAAAAAACAAAACAATAATAAGATACGTCATGTTTACAACATCCGATCAATAATTGTCGGTCCTTGGGCTGCAATTTTGTATTATTATCCGAACTCTTCTTTGTTTTTGTCCCGAGACGAGCCCATCTGACGTTGCGATGTCAATTATCGAAGTTGTTTATTAATGTTCAATCCCCCTAATGCCCTCCGACTGAAGTTGGAATGAACCGAATCAGAAGTTCAATTGGCCTTGGAGGCTCTGATCCGAAGGCGGAGTTCGTTATGAAAGAGGAAGATGCATTGCAAGTTAAAGCAATTAATTAATATATGAGGCGTTCAGGATCAAATGCAATTTCGCTAATTTAGTCAACAAATGCTTTATGCTCCCGAAATATCAGGTTCAGAACCGGACTAAATCATTTCAGGTCGAACTTAATTTAGTACAGCCGGGAATGTCAGACCTGAAAAAGGATCAAAGGCGGATAACTCCAAACTTTCAGTGTATTGACTTTTTTTTTAATTTTTGGCTAGTTTAGTCAAGCAATGCTTAATGCTCCCGAAAATAGAGGTTCAAAATTTAACTAAATTCATGAAAAATAATGCGGCAAAGTGTCGGGTTAGACGAAATTCCTTGAATAATCTTGCGAAAACTTCAATAGGCTTAATTTTAATTCAGGTTGAACTTACTTTTGTACAGCGAGGAGTGTTAGAAATGAAAATTTTATATGAGGCGTTCAGGATCAAATGTGGAAAACTTCGAAATTCAGAAATTTACTTTTTCAAATTATTTGCTTCTTGAGTCGACAATGCTTTTTGTTTCCGAAACTTCAGGTTTGGAACCAATTCATGAAAAATAAGTCGACAAAGTGCCGTGTAAAACTTAAATAGGCTTAATTTTATTTCAGGTTGAACTCTCTTTACTTAAAATATTTCTATGGATACCAATTCATTATATTATGTATACATTTTTATACGTATGTTAGTGTAATATGCCTTATACGAGTTGAAAACTGTACTCAAGCCATGTTTCGTTCTAAATGTTTACAATGACTTTTCAGACTGATGATCAATAACTGCTCTTCATTCTAATGTCGACGTTAAAGTAAACATGTAAATATAAAATTTTACTTGAATGGCGCTTTTATAATGTATTTATTTGTTCAATCCGTTGTAATAAATTTACATTTTTTTTTTTTAATGGACGTACAGAGTTACTTGGTCCACAAGATTAATTTTATTGACTGACTTGAGTTTTACAATATTATCTGATTCCATTTCTTGGGTCTTATTTCTCAAGTAGTGGCTCAGTTGTACAGCGCCGTGCCGAAGGTCTTTGGTTCAAATCCCGGTGTGACAGATTTTATTTTATCTCTTAACAGCCGGGAATGGACCCTTTGGGATCAGGGATCCTCCTGGGCTTCACCCAGTCTCTATAAAGTGAATAGCGACAATAGGGGTTGAACATAATCTCGGACAAATCAACTCCCTGTACAACCGTTGGCTTATAAACAGCTGCATGGGTTGTAGAGCTATATATATATATATTTTTTTTTTTAATCTCCCCAGTGGATAGATAGTTAAGTGTATATTTGTTTAGACAAGTATCTACTTCCTTTAGAAAACTTACATACTTAAATTTAAGTCATTATGCAAGGTTTATCATATCAGTATTAAGTGACACCGAACTCGTCTCAATTAGTAGTTGTTATTGTTTTTGTAACGTTAAATAACTGTTATTGAAACAACCAAAACAAGTTAAATGGTTTCTTTGAAAAAAAAATTACGTCAAGAATACGACTTAAAATTTCAAACGGATTCAGACCATGTATTATCATAAATAGGAAACGGGATTACTCTGTTAAAAATATTATTTTGTGTCAAACGAAGGCCTTTTTAAAATAACAATATGATATATAATAGTTCACGTATTCACGTTAAAAATATACTAATTAGTAGACAATTTTTTATATTCATCGTTATACTGTTCTTCGGCATGTTCAAAGCATAAGCGTCATTCGTATAGCTTTGTCTTTGTCACTTTTATTTTCAAAATATGATGAAGCGTTCTTTAAAAATGAATAACCCGTTCTGGAATGCTAATGCCGAAAAATAAATACGCGGGTGGAAATAGTTGGGGGGGGGGGTGCAGTCAAGATAAACACCAAATAAGTGAGGACTCATTTATTGATTGTGCAGACGTTTCGACCTTCTTTGTAGGTCATCTTCAGGGCTATGAGAGAAAAAAACAGACAGAACAAAATAAACTATAAATACACATTACAGTACCAAGAATATAATAATATATAGAGAAATAGAAAAGTAGAAGAAAAAGTGAAGAATAATTATAAAGGATATATGAATTAATTATGAAGGATATATGAATAAAAAAATTACAGAATAAATGTACAGAAGGGTGATTTGGAAATGTACCAAAAAAAGTAAAAATACCTTTTACGATCCTTGCGTCTGTTACACGTAAGCAGGGAATCCGTTGTCACAAATTTTCTTTGTGTACATTTCTGGTTTTTTTATTTTGTTTCTTTCACAAGTAAATCCTTGACTTTGAATATCAGAAGATACGAATATTTCAAGTGTATTGTCACTTTCAGTACTGATCTCACATCAATAATAATAATAATTTAACTAGCTAAAAAATCTATTTTATACATACTGATTACTTCAACTGTGCACCATAGTAAATAAATACCTCTTTCTTCTAAATGTATTAAAAGAAAAATTACTAAATCTACAAAAAATTCTCTGTATGTCCCTAAAACAAAATTTAATACTTAATTTCTATGTTGGAGTGCTACCGATGGGTAGTTTCTCCACAAGTGTTTTTCATGTCATATTGTACATATCAGCAGATTTACTTGTTATTGTAGTTGTAAATATCAATAAATTAAATTTTAAGCAAAAAATTCTTAAATGTTTTTTACTATAACAGTTGGACATAGTCGCAACAAAAATAAAAACCGAATTTATTTGCTTACTACTTAACCTCTAAAATATTGAAATACTAACAATAAACATTGTTTTAATAAAATATTTTTATTTAAAAAAAAAGGAATTATTTAAAAACTAAATCGAATCGTTCACCTATTTTTTTATATAGGTACATTTTTTTCTCAAAATGTTATAATATTTTTTCAAGTAGATTAGGGAGCGGGGTAACTCTTTTGGTAGAATGCTCGGTTGCTGTGCAGAAGGTTCCGGGATCAAATCTAGCTGTAGCGAATAAATTATTTTATCTGTTAACAGTCTCATATGGACCCTCCAAGAACTGCAGACCCTCCTAAGGATCACCCAACTTCTATAAAGTGTTTACCCTTAATGGGGAGGGGGGGGAATCTGGCGGTTGGAAGGGATCTCGGACTAATCTTTCTGCATTGAACCGTTGTCCTAGAACAATGCAGTCTCTACCATGTACTTAGCCTTAGACCTAGTATTTTTGTTTCCGAATACTTTATGTAGCAACCGTAAATTATTATTTTTCGTTTAATTTCGTAATATACATTCGAATGTAAAACAAAATTCTTATACCTAAAGGGAATACAGTTGCAATGAATGCTGTTAGGCGAGTAGATGCCGACAAACGCTTGCTTTTAAGCAGATAAATTGTCAATATAAATAACAAATGTTTAAGTGTTGGAAAAAAAAGTTATTTGGAAATGTTGTTATCAATTGATCTGCCCACTGCTCTTATCAGTTTTCTATTTACGCCTTAAAAAATGGGCTTCCTAAAAAAAACGCGTACCTATGCATTTTTTCTATTATTGCTTTTTACTCAAATAATGCCTATCATATAAAAAAAAAAAACACTGTAGGACCACTACAACCTATGAAGGTTTCTTGGACATAGGTTGTGCAGGGAGGTTTTTTGGCCTAGATTTTTGGGGAAAATCTAATAAAATAGTGGGTACTAAGGGTATCTACTTTAAACAGGCCTGTTGAGGGTACGTAGATCCCATAGGATCCATCTCTGACTGCAAACAGATTAAATAAAAGTTTGTCAGTAGCGGGATTTGAACCGAGGACCTTCGCCACGACATACTTATAAAAATATTTATACAAAGTATCTATAGTCTATCTGTCATGAGATTTCTGTTGACTGCATATATAATTTTTGTCTAGTCGCTACTCAGTTATTCTTGCCATTGCCTTGATTGGACCCTGTTATAGACCTCGTCATCACAGGTATGTTTTCAGTTCCATTAATAATAAGACATCTGTTAGCATTATTTGTCTCGTCAACTACGTTCAAATTCCAACTGCGTCATAGACCTAAATTTAGCGAGCCAAATAAATTCACAACAGTCTAATTTTATTTATTTACTCTATATCTGAGTTATTTAATTCTTCATTCCCACTCGTCAAAGGTTTCTTAGTTCATCCTTTTTCCGTCATTCATAAGATACCAAAGAATGGCCCATATCCTGACATCCTTCTTTGGTGGAAACTGAATAGCTGCAGTAAGTGACTGAAGGCAGATAATAGTTTTATAAGTGATTCCTTTGGCCCTTCTTGAGAGGTTCATAAATTTTAGAACTTTATATAGGGCAAACCTGCATCTATTGCCGGCCGCCAGCTTCGCTCTCAACTCGATGGTAACGTCATTATTACCATTCCTCCTAGGTACTTGAAGGAGCCTCATCCTGGGAATCACCAGTCCAAGTAAACCTAAGTAGTTTGTTTGTTTGCTCATTTAACGTCACTTTTTGCTGCTATGGCTAATCGGACGATCCAACAGTGGGAGCTCTAAATTTTGCCTATCCAGGTTTAATTAGGATAGTGATTTTTAACGAGCAACTGACATTGTACATGCTCGGGACCCCCGTTTAACGTCCCTTCCAAAGGACGGCGTAACTAAGGATTTTTTACTCGCTTTAACCCTTTCAGTGCTGAGCTAATTTTCACATATTTTGCATAAATCGCGAAAGGATTTTTGAAAAAAAGTACCTTATTAATTACTGCTACGATACGTCCGCACAGATCGATACCTAAAATCAAACTGCGCAATAGTCGATGTTCCGATGCTCCGTAATTTGTACCCATTAATAGAGAGTCCATTTATCGACTGTTCGCACTAAAAGGGTTAAAAATCGTAGGGCCACCTGCCGGGCTACGAACCCGCGATCTTGGGCTTAGTAGTTTGTTACGCTAACCACTAGACCACAGGTCGCCCCTGAATAGTAAATATTCAATAGTTTCGCAAAGTAATTATTTTTAGCGAAATTTTATAATAATAAATTTAATAATAGTGCGAATATATAAATTTATAATAATAAATTTAATAATAGTGCGAAAGTTAATAATAATAAATTTTGTAGGAGTTTACATTCCTAAATAATAAATGAAAATAAAATATCTATATCCCTATAACCCATGAAGGGTATTGGGTTCAGGAATTGACAGAAAATAGAGACGATTTAACCGGGACACTAAAGGGCCTACTTCCTTAGGTATTTGAATAAACATAAAAAAAAAAAATCATTCTTCATTACACGCCTAAACCCTAAAAAGGCAAATTTTCTGAAATTCTCCAACAGATTCCATTCAGTTTATAACTAATTGCTCTTTTTTTTTAAAATAAATGTTTCAAAAGCCACAAGCCACTTCCTTAATAATGCATATCCTATAAAGATGAAACATGCTAGGAAAGCCTTCAATGGGAGTTTTCTGCGTTCACGCTTCCACGTGAACCCCTTCAGGGAGGTTTTTCAAAAGAAGAGTGCAGATACAAACATATGTGCCAAGTGGGATTTGTATTACTTCTCAATAAATATTTATTACTTTAATAAATACCATTGATATAAAGATTGATATACGAGTATATAGTATTCGTACCAGATATCCAGTATTATAGTTTCTACTAAAACCTAGTTTTAATAAGTATACCGTACTTGCTAGGCTTACTTTACGAATGCGTTAGATCAGCAGTCACAAGCACTTCAGTAAGTGCATCTGTAAGCTTTCTTGCATAACGTTTTCCTCAGTGCTGACTGCTTCACTAGCTTGCCTAGCAGTTTTCTCAGTCTAACGAGAGGATTTTAGCAAGCCTGCAATTTTAGTGTGAACAAAAAAAATTGTCTGTTGAGTGGGCTGATTCGGCTCCTTTTGTAAAATTGTCGAATCATAAGTCGGTCTTCTTGATTGTTAATATTTCTGAGTAATTAATTATAGATCTATAATAATTAATTTTACATTAGTTATAATTATAGCGTGGATGCGATGGACTGATGCTATCAATTCCACTCTTATCAACCAATATCAACTCTATTAACCGCGCTTTCGACATCCGCCTGTCAAATCTGTCCTGTTCAGATACAGCCAGTTCGATGTAGGAACCGAATTGTTTCAATCATCAATTTAGCTCTAATATTCCTCTATTGGTTACATCTGTATCCAATGTCGGGACATAAGGGCTACAGAATGTAGGGGACAGAACTTTTTCTGCGAAATTTTAATTTTAGGTTAAATAAAAGTTTTCTATGGCATCATAAGGACATACTCCAAAGAAAAAATCATTTTAGTGATGAAGATTTTGAAAATCTTACAAAAATTATGTTATGCAAGTATATGATAATAATTATTTATTTTTTTTTACAAATTTATTGATCGTATTTCTGATCAGGAACTCAGCGCTCTTCACACTGAGTTGACCCGCTCACTCAATGGTATTTATTAGTTGGCCGTGTAAATATCATGAATGTATATATGACGTTTCTACCCACATTGCAGGTCTTCTTCAGGTCTTATTGTCACATATGTGGAAACCAATAAATATTAAATTCCTCATAAATTTATTTTTGGCCTCCATTCTGACCAATTTGTCCTCCAACATTAACAGATTCATTTCAGAACCGAATCGAAGGGTTGTTTTGCTCTTACCGAGAAGCGAGATTGAGAATCCGGATATGTGTGGGCATGATAATATGATAAAGTTTTCGGGCAAAATATACAGTGTATGTTAGATTCATTATATAAATCTGGATATGTGGATCGATATTTTAGGTTTTTGTGCATTTTTTAATGTTATTCCCAGCCATTTGATTTTTTTATTTAAGTTTAAGTCCCATTTAAGTTACTGAAATTATTATGGAAAACATTGCAAATTTCGCAGAGGTTAAAAAACACTATATAAGGATTTTATTGTTTAAACATTCATTGCCCTTACCATACGCCTAAATAGTGAAGAGAATTGTTAAAACTACTCCCGTAAATTATTGGCGAAATATCTTATATTAGCTTTATCATTGTACTACATCTTGTGGAAACTCCAAACTTGTAAACATCCTTGTTTTTGTACAAGAGCTTTCAAATACAATAGAGCGTCGATAATCCAAACTAATGTTGTCGGTTGTATTTCAGATGATATCTTATGAATAAAATCTAGAATGGTAGAGCTCTTTTTCATTTATTTTAATGCTAAAGATAAATAAGATACTTTTAAACATGCTTATATTGTACATGTATCATTTATGTAGTCGTCACTTCCAAATACCGTTCGTTGCTGACTTCAAGAGGAGATATGTCCTGAGCCTAGTGGTTGGTTATTCATTTAACGTCACTTTATTAAGCTATAGCGGCTCAGGGGAGCGGAGTGGCTAAGTGGTAGAGCACTGAGTTGCCATGCCTAAAATCTTTTTAAAAGCTTTTTTATTAAGCACGATACTAAAGTGGGAGTCCTTAATTTTGCATGTTCAGTTATAATTATGTAACGAGTACCTGGCACGGTAAAAGCTCGGTACCCCCATTTAACGTCCCTTCCGAAGGACAGCGTAACTAAGGATTTTTTTCTCCCTTTAAAAACACTAAGGCCACCTGCCAGGCTGCAGAACCTATTGCGACAGACAGTAATATCTTATGCAACTCTGGAACCAGTTGAGTACCAATCTCCATATTCGGAACATATGTTAATATTGGCATTATCTTCAGTTCCTTTGAATATATCCGCCTTAATTATTGTAAGACACGAACTATTCCGCTTCCATAATATACCCACTTTGATCCAGCTCTCGGCGGTCTATTGCCCTACCCCATCGCTACTCAACAGTTTTCGCGTTTCCTCAATCAACAACCGCCGTCCTAAACTGTTGAACTGGTTTTGCGCGGTTCCTTCCTGTGCAATCTCCAGGCATTTGCGGCTATCAATTAATTTGACTGCTAAAAGCATCCGCCGATAATTTACTGAATATATTAAGAGTCATAGTGTTTGTTGGCTTTTGCAACTTACCAGCATTTTCCTTTCTTTAAAAAGTACCGCTACCATTACAACCTATGAAGTGTATTGGACTCAGTACATGATTGAGATTGTACTATTTCTAAGGCGATAATTATGGAAGTTAATTTGGCTGAGATCACGCTCAACCAGACTTTTCCTAGAATTAAGGATGGGCCCTAGCGGGGTCAGCAGATTCCATTGGATAGATCTGTGATTGCTAACAGAAACAATAGTTAATCTGACAATAGGGTAAGCAATTCAGCGCTCTATACGATGCGTGCATCTCTTTCAAAATGTAATGCTCAATATACCCTTCATCATCTAGTGAAATTACTAAAGTATCATCATTACCAATTATTATTTTTCATAATAATTTCAAATTCTGTCCATTGAACCAACCTTTCCTTTGTGTTCGTCACATATCATTTTTTTTTTTTGTTTTACGTTGACCCGAATTTGAATTATTGATATAATCCAGTTTTCTAAATCTCTCCGATTTTATTACTTCCAGGGAGTCCAGTAGCTCAGAATGTAGAGGGTAGAGGGCTGCCTTCCTGTGCTGATGGCCTGTATTCCGATACAGTGGGAGATAAATTATTTAAACCTGGTTAGAGACAGTGGGTCTCGTCTTTATAAAGTGAGTTAGGTTGTTTGAGTGTAAATCGGCCAAATCCCCTTCCTGCACAGCCGTTGCCTTAGTAACAGTCTCTACCATATCCTGAATCCTTGAAGGTTCATGGGTACAATACACAGTGCTGTTTCTTAGTTACCGGTTGTACAGTAAGATGACTTGTACAGGTAAAGCTGAACCTCCAGGTTTTCTCCTTATTAAGGGTACCCTCTTTATATGGCTGTGAAAAGAATAATTAATTCATCTCCCACAGGCTGGTTTGAACTAAGAACCTTCATCATAGGAACTCGGCGCTGTAGCTCCCTACCTTAAGTTTTTTTTTATTACATCAATCCTAACTGTGGGAAAAAGTGGGAAACTCTTCCTTTTTTCACATTCTCCTTGAAATTTTTCATCCGTAAGGAGATCAAGTTCCCATATCTCGGAAGCCTTTGAAAAGTTCGAAGCAATTCCTTCTCTCATTATAGTTAGCGATCACTCCATCTTGCTTTAAGGACAAAAACCCATGCAAAACATAGACATGATGATAAAAAAAAAAAAAAAAAAAATGAGCGAACAAGGGTTGCTCCAAGGACGTCCGGTGACTGAAGTCACTCCTAAGGTCTCCCTCATCACTTTAATTCGTGACGGAAGGGTGAATCTACAACTGGCGGTTTTTTAAAATTACCGGGCGAAAATAACATTTCTAACCTTCGGATGTGTTTTCATCCTTAAGAAATCATTACGGAATTCCGATATCGTTCGCGGAAAAAAAAAATTGACAGCTTATCAAGGAAGGATAATTTATAAACTAACACATAATTAATAAAAAGTTGTTTGTTAGTGATTTAAACGGAATTTAAATAATTATTTTTTTTTAGAGCAAAGACCACGTTTGTTAACAGGTTTAGGGGTAACGAGTTCTAACAATCGAGTTCACAAACAGTGACCTTAAAATTTCCCTCAATTTAAAATTATTTAATTGTTTTCTCAAGTAGTAGTATATTATAATAATTAATATTTTTGTATTTATTTATTGATAATGTATCCAAATTTGGGAATAACTCCAGCCAAGGATGTTTCCAGACCTTCCTATCTAGTACAATTTTTTTTATTAATTTTGAAATTTTCCTGTATCTTCTTTATTTTCTTTAACACGAAGCATATTATTTGATTTAAGTTATCTACTCCGCCGTAAACCAGCGACTTCCTGCCCTCCTGTATCGTTTAATAACATCCCTCTAAGTCCTGTAGAATAGATCCGGTACTTAGGACTTCTTCTTGACAAACGCTAAACTTGGAATCCTCATACTAGACTGAAACGACAAGAAACAGCTCGCCCTTTCAGGCTACTTCAACATTTACTAGATAAACGCTCTAAGCTCCCAATTAAATACAAGAGACTCATATACATGACAATCATTAGACCCGTCTGGACTTACGGAATAGAGCTTTGGGACTCCAAAAAGCCATTGAATTCCTCTCGTATTCAATCCTTACAATCCAAAATCCTTCGGAAAATCCTTAATGCTCCTTACTTTGTTACGAACAAAGTAATCCATAATGACCTTAACGTCCCGTTTATTGCAGATTTGGCCCGAATCCGATATCAACCTTTTCATGAGAAACTTCATTTCCACTCAAACCCACTAGTTTCAAACCTCGCAACCTCTTCAATTCCTGACAATCCTCCGAGGCGTCTGAAAAGAAGACGGCCTTGTGACCTTCTAAGCTGAACTTTTTATTTGAGTAATAGCACTGGGTAGTTTCTCAACTTGTCTTTTCATGTCAATGTATTCACTAATTTTATTTACTTGATGTATTTTGTATAAAGTTGTAAATTTCAATAAATAAATTTAAAAAAAAAAGTTATCTAACTTTTCTAGAAGTTACTGCATCCCTTCGTAAGGCTCTTGTTGAACTATTTTCATGTCAACTGTGTCATTGCTTTCTTTATCTTCTCAAGGATCTGATCATTGTAAAATCGCAGAAGCTGTTAGTATTGTCGAAAACGTGGCCTTTGGCTGTAGGCCGAAATCTGAGTGAGAAATTCATGTTTTTGTGCAAATACATTTTAGGAAAAATGATGACATGGTATTAAAATAATTCTTATACTGTTCTGTATTCTTATGATTTTCCATGAATTTATAAAATGATTAAACGTTTTTATGACTGTTACAAAAACTTAATTACTGAAATTATTGTAGTTATTGTAAAAAAAAAAAAAAAAAATACTGACAAACTGCTCACTTTGATTCTTTAATGTTCCACTTTAAAACGAATCACAGTTGTGTTCTGTAGTCATTTTGTATTTCGATAGAAATGTCGATCTTATGAAATATTCATCGTTTCACAATCTTTTGGCAAATCTTAATTAGACTGATTTGAATACCTGATGTGCCTTTAGTTCTGATCTAAAGAAATGATCATCTACGCGGTAGATTGAGAATCTAAGAAACACAATATTAACATTTTAATGGTACAAGAACAACATTTTTTTCAGGTAAGCTGTTAAGATGGTTCAAATTGTTTTTATGTTTTTTTTTTTTGTTTCTTCTTGCAAATAGTGTATTATTGAAGATATGCCCAATGCCCTAAAATAAACTTTAAAATAACAATATGGTTCAATCTCATTCCCTACAACCTTTTTGATATTTAATTTCTATTTGATATTTGACCATGTATTTAATTTGTAGTAAAAATCATTTTTATTATTTTCGATTCTCCTTTCCATAGGTAATTAACACTTTTTCACTAAAGTATTTTTAGATGACCTTAGGCAGACAAACCTGTTCTTGGCAAATTCCTTAAGAATAACAGAAAAAAGAAGAAAAAAAGTTGACTATTTTCTTTTACATATTTTTAATGTGAAACCGTGAAGTAAACTTTAATTTTGCAATATGTATTTTGGCCATGTAAAATTCATTATTGATCCAGAACCATTCAGCACACGGATTTATCAATTTTTTTAAGTATCGTTGAACTATCGGAATTCATGAAGCGTATGTCCAATTCTTGTAATATTTAGATGAGTATCATTTAACGTTCCATTAATTTTTTTAATATTATTAACGTTTTGTTGTGTTAACATAGCTTTTTGTTTAACATATTATGCTTGGGGCTTGTTTGTCCCAATTCTTACCCATATCTTCCATCAATCCTATTAAATTGATTCTTTAATTTTGGTGATCTATTTTCGACTGATTTCCTTTTACAGATTACCAAGCTTTACACCGTATCATCTAGAGGTATAAAAATATGATAAGCAATAATTAAATATTTATTATTCTTGGTGACGTCAGATAAACTTTTTTATATGAATTAATTGTCGTATATATTGTCTTATATAAAACATTAAATTAATCATGCGCCATGAGCATCCTATGTCTTATTGTTGTTCTAAACTCTTCTCCTTTTTTACATTTTGAAGTAATACTATCTCTAACTAAGTTATTGTTTCCTAAGTGAAAAATAGTACTTAATCAATTTTTTTATTCATCATCAGATGAATTGTTATATTTATAATTTAAAATTCAAATCATTCAAACTATAGTATCTGGCCAATTTTACTGAAGTTCATCTTATTTACACTTAACGTAGATAAGAAATTATTCTAGAGCGTTGAGTTGCTGTGCCGATGGTCTCAAGTTCAAATCTTACTATGGCAGATACATTACTTTATCTGTTAACAGCTAAGGATGGACCCTGTGGGATATGGAGACTCTCCTCGGGCTCACCCAGCCTCTATAGGGTGTCCTTAATTGGGGAGGAGCAAACTGTCGATTGAAAATGATCTTGGACGAATCATCTCCCTGCACAACCGTTGTCCTAGAAGCAGTGCAGCATCTACCATGTCCTGCTCATAAGATCTTTCACGGGTTATGATATAGTTCTTTTTTTTTTTAATTAATGAAATAAAGCTCCCAATTTGTTGTATTTTCTATCATTATTATTATTCTAGGCTAATATTTTTACCTGTAATATTGCTTGAAACCAATTGAAAGATTAAACAAACATAATTGTATGCTATTGCGTTGTTGTTTTTTTAATCGTTCCTTTATAAATAAATTTCCGAATCAGCCCATCTGGATTATTACAAACGTTGTAATTTTTCTGTAATAACATTTTTTTTAGTGTTTTTTAAATTTGTTTTTCTTGTTGATTTATAATTATTCATAATATTAACAGAGTTGACTATATTCATAATTCATAATTCTGTATATCATACATTTACTTCACATATCCGTATGTATATATAACATATAACATCAATAATTTTTATTGAATTTTCGATAATATTTTGACTTCATTTCATCTAAAAGCTAGATAATTCAGGATAAAATCGTTTTATTTATTCGAGAATCTACTTATATTTATTCATTGTAATATATAGTATATAAGTATAGACATATGTATTAAAATATAAGAATAGACATATATATTAATATTTAAGTATAGACATATGTATTAATAAATAAGTATAGACATATATATTGCAATACAATTTAAGACCTGTATGAGTGTGACCCTGATATAGTCGATCTTCAAGTATGGAACATTTTTCCATTAATTAAATTATCTGTATTATGATTTATAAATTATCTTAAAATAGTCAAAAATATTCATCCCATGAGAAAAGTCAGGATTAATATTAAATAAGTTTTATTCTCCTTTAATTTGAGCTTTGGCAGATACTTTACACCTACGGCTTTTCAAAAAAATAAATACATTTATTAATTAAGTAAACAAATGGCATACAGCTGAGAAACTTAAAAAATTTGTAAGATTAACACCTTTGAAAAATATTTAGTGTTAGCTATCATGTTGATTGCTTTCCTACGGATGTTGAGCATTTCAGAAACGGTATAAATTATATTTATTTATATTCTAAATAATATATATTTGTATCAGTCGGGGACAGATATACATAAATGTACAGTCACCCTATTAATAAGACCTCGTGTTTCTATTTGTGGAGTTGCTGTATTTTAAATTATTTTTTTGTGAATTGATGTAATGCGTTATTTAGTAATGAAGGGATATCGAATAAACACTCAAGAAAAAAATACATCTTTCACGATTATGAATTAAAAAAATTCGACCTATAAAAAAAATTCCTTATAAACAAAAAGTATAGCAACGGGGTTTTTATAAGATGGTATACATTTTTTTCATTATTTTTATTTTACTCTCTCACAATGAAGCCTTATAAATGTTTTAGTTTTCTTTTGGATAGACCTTGAAAACTTTTTTTTTTTGTTTAGTCTGGAAGAGGGTGGGTTCATGTTATTTATAATTTATAATTCGTATACTTTTTAAAGTAATATTTATATTTTAAAGCAAAAACAACTAAGCGTGTCTTGAGAACGGTGTGTTGTCTCTGGTTAGTGACTTTTTTTGGGGATGTTTTTGTTTTATTTATCTCTCTTGTCAGCAAGATGCCCGAATTTGTAAAATATTGACATGTTAGTCTTTTTCTTTTTATTGTCAGTTTAAATATATGTATATATGTGTGTATATATATGTACACAATACATTGCAAATATTTGAGATGTATTATGTCAATAACATTTCGATGCAAATTTGTAAGTATCGTTTACGTATTAACGTTTTAATTTTAATAAAATGTCTCAATTTTATATTTTCACTAATATAATTCACTAAAAAAATATGTTTTCGCTGTTAGGACATGATCATAAGAACAATGTAGTCTCCAAACGTCGCCAAAAAGATTTTAATAAATAGACTAAATTTCAAAAACTAAAATTAAAAGTGATGGTTGTTAATCTTGTAGTAGATGCCCTAATGAACCAAATTTATGTACAAACATGCCTTGGCTCTGTGCGCAGGCCATTCACTGACTCAAGTCGTAATGCAAAAAACAAAATGATATACCCACATAAAAAAAATCATTAAAACTGTATTCTACTAACACTTAAAATTTGTTAACAATAATTACATCATAAAAAAAACTAAACGACTTGCCCCACCTCCTGAGGAAAATGCTCTATGACCTTGTTTGGTTCATGCTTTTGCCTCTGTTGAGAATTATTATATGGCTAATTAAATATTTTTAGTATGTTTAAATAAATAATGTCAGCATAAATCTAGTGCCAAAATAACTATACATGACATATATCTATTAGAACGTCTTACGATATTAAACCAAATTTTAAAAACCAATAATTCGCCTTGTAATTTTGTTTCTTTTCTATTGACTAGAAGTTCCATGTTTAGGACATTATACTAGCTTGAAACGACAAGAAACTGCTCACCTTTACAGGCTACTTCAACACCACACACACGCTTTAAGCTCCCAATTAATTACAAAAGACTCATATACATGACTATTATAAGACCTATTTCAACTTACGGAGTAGAGCTTTGGGGCTTCACTAAGCCATCGAATTCCTCTCGTATTCAATCCATACGATACAAAATCCTCTGTTACGAACAAAGGTATCCATAACGACTTCTATGTCCCATATGTTGCTGATTTGGCCCGAATCTGATATCAGTCCTTACATGACAAACTTTATTCCCACTCAAACCCGCTACTTTCAAACTTAGCAACCTCTTTTATTCCCGGTAATCCTCTGAGGCCTCTGAAAATTAGATGGACTCGTGACCTAAATCTATTATGTATGAATCCGTACTACAGACACAACCGTTATTTCAAAATAGTTGTTATCTGTGGGTATGTATCCTGATTCGGATAGTAACCCAAATTGTTGAAAACAATTTTTAATTTATAAATTTGGTTCATTGATACTAAGATTTATTATTTTGCCGATTTTATTTTTGTTATGATAAGAATAAGAAGCTACCAACACTTTGATATTTCAGTTTTTGAAAGAACATTGCCTAATAACCAAATTATAGCATTATCTCAAATTGTATATAAGTTTTTTTCCATCGTTCAGTTTAAATGTCTGTGTAGGTGTGTGTTATTTACCTACAACATAAAATACAATTCTATGTAGCAAACGGTAGGCAAAGAAACTTATTTTTTTTTGTCTTGAAATTCGCTTTAACTGGCATAACTGTTATACTGTATTTGGAAACCTTATCATGCAAATCCAAAATCTGAAAACCAAGTTTTGTACAAACACGTTTGAACAAAAGTTGCTGCTGAGTTTTATTATTTTGCTATAATATTCTCTCATTATCAATAAATCCGCTTTGCAGGGATAACTGTCCCGCCAAGGCCAATAGTTTATTTTGCACTTTTACATTAAGCCTTGAGATGCATTACCCTCTGATGTTCCCTCAGTGGTACCAATCATAATGTTTGTTGGAAATGAGGATTAAATTGCCCAGCAATCCCTCTGATTTGACCTGGCGGATGCCCTTCGAAATTGTTAGTTTTTTATTTATTTTTTTGTTCCCTGCGAAGGGGAGGTGTGGCATTTTGTTTTTCCAATCCTGTTTGTCTTCTTTCCTTTTTGTGAAGAACGGAATGCAGGAGCGGCAGCTGATGTAAGAAGTTGCTCCGCGTCGTCATGGGCGAGCCTTCTCTCTCGACCAATCAGATCACGCCATCTGGCCACACCTCCGTCTACGTCACGGCCTTGCCCTTGTACAATGTCGACGCCACGCTCCTCTCACGAACTATAATGGATCTTTGTTCTTTACAATCGAGATAAATTAGCTATTGCGCAGTATCTATTGCCCGAGGCTCGCTATCAGCATGATGCAACTTATTCACAACTTTTATTATCGATGAAGTATTTTTTTTCTAAGAGAGAATTTTTATTGCTTAATCATCGAACGTTTTTAGAACTCCAGTCGCTTGATTAATAATATTTCCGATTCATTAACTTCGCCTCAGAGAAAGCTTTACACTTGAATAATATAACTTATGTATAATATAATGAAATATGTTATGATGTAATAGGGTTGTGTTATGTATGTACAGTATTAAGCACCTATATCGTCGATACAAATCCAAAGGGCACAAAACAAGGTTTATTGACACGGCTAAACTACGATACGCACTGATTTTCAATGAACCTTGAAACAGTTTTTTCACTCTTCTGAAAATAGTTTTTTTTTCGATACTTAGCATTTCCTCGACGCTAACAATGGGCATAAGAGGAAGTCAAATAAGAAGATAGTTAGCTTTTGTATCGACGACATAAACTAGTACCTAATATTCAAACAGTATAATATTTATAATAGGATGTAATTAGTTGGGGGTGCAGTCAGGAAAACACAGCAAAATAAGTGAAACTTATTGTATTTTTTATGTGCCGACGTTTCGACCTACTGTGTAGGTCATCTTCAGGGCCTTGTCGTCAGGTGACCTTCTGCACCGAGCAGCCACTCCTATTGGCCCTGAAGATGACCTACACAGTTCGAAACGTCGGCACATAAAAAATACAATAAGTTTCACTTATTTTGCTGTGTTTTTCTGACTGCACCCCCAACTAATTACATCCTATTATAATATCTACGAGTCAACGAATTTCTTTCCTACAAGTATGATATTTATTAGGGAGCGGAGTGGCTGAGTGGTAGAGCACTGAATTTCAATGCCGAAAATCCTGATTCAAACGCCGCTCACTGTCAAGAGTTTTATTTTACCTGTTAGCGGCCGGAAAAGGACCAATTGGGATATAGGACTCTCCTGGGGCTCACCCAGACTCTTAAAGGGGTACAAAAAATAAGGGGGAAAATCTGACAGTTGAGCGTGATTTAGGACAAATACCTCCCTGCACAACCGATGTTCATAAAACAGTACATTCTCTACCATGTACTGAACCCCAGACCCCGTTCACAGGTTGTAGTGGTACAGGTTTTTTTTGTTTATAATATTTAATAATTGTTAATTATTAATATTAAATGTTATGAGAATTGTTAATGGATGATCAGTGAGAGCAAACAGTATAGGATATTAATAAACACTGTTAGAATGGATTCAGTCATATAATACCATCGTCGATACAAATGCAAAGTATCGAATATGAAAAAGCACATTTCGTTGCTATTTCCTTGGTTTTCAGTCGCCGGTCAGACAGCAATTGCAGATTACACAAGTTGGATTGTTTCAGAAGTGACAGCTCCCAATGGGCAACCGGGACCCGGGTCATCTTCTAGACGTTCCCTCCCTGACTTAAATAATTTTGCCCATTCTTTCACTGTAGAATACGAGAGGAAGAACTGCCCGTATACACAATCCAAGCGCTCTTTAATTTGCGCAGGAGTAAGACCCTCTTTACAAAATAATTTAATAACCGCACCGTACTCGAATATAAACATTGTAAAAATGGGGAGCTTCCTTCAAGGGTGGACACTGACTGACAGGACTGAGGAAGTGTGGGCTATAGGTATGGAGTGAGCAGGCATGGACCTGGATAGGCGTACTGGCCTATAGGTAATTATTTAACATTGCAAATAATGATGTAATGTAGGCTGTGTTCGCAGAGGCAGAACTGAACGAATACACGAGAAGGGAACCAAAATAGAATATGAGTAAGTTTTAGGTTTTTAACTGAGAGATATTTTTCCTTATTCGCAACACATATACTATGTGAAGGAATCATTTGCAAACAATTATATGTGCTCACCTAAATCATCCAAAAAAACTAAAACTTCTAACTTGAGACTCAATGGTCTATCGTGTTATAACATTTTTTATATGTTTTCTGTGATTATTCATTAACGTCAAAAAATATATTGAGGTTTTGTCATTAAAATATGGATTTGGTCGTGAAAAATAATGGATTTCTTTTTCCCCAACCTATTATTAAATATGTTAATAGTATTGCAGCGCTCATTCGATTCGATCCTTGGAGAATAGAAAATACATACGCATATATGAATTTTTTAATTATAATATTAAATATAATAATATTTAAAATTATATTGGTCATGTATTCCAGCGTGCACTCAAACTGGTCGTAGGAGTATATAAAAATATTTGAAATTGTTTAACATAATATTAAATATGTGAATAATTAAAATATACTGTGCATGTATTCATTCAAATGGGTTCTAGGGGCATAGAAAAATATATTAACATTAAAAAAATAGTTCTTTAAATTTTAATCCTATTGTTCAGTATTTTTTTTTCAAATAATTACTAAGTAATATGAGAAATTTTATTAAGCTTAGACCGCTGTTAGACTAAACTGAAACAAACAAAATAAATTATTAAGTTTTTCCCAGTTACAATCATAAGGAATATAATTTCTGTCTATCAAAAAAAAAAGTTTAAAGAAATTGAAAAATGTATAAATTTTTAACACAAATACTTTTAATGATAATTCTTAACATTAATAAGAAAAACCGCCTATCAAAACCAAATTTTTATAGTACCAAAGATACGTAAAAAAATTTCAAATTATAAAACGGTGGATTTGAATTTAAGATAAGATTCCATTGTATTTTGCTGTGTAATTATTATTCTTTGATAGACTAAAATACGAGAAAAAAACGAATATATGTTTTATGTACATGAAGAAATTAACAGAAGTTAAAAAAAAAAATCTGTTTGCAGCGGGAGTTGGACCATATAGGATCTAGGACCCTCCTGAGGCCCACCCACCCTCTATAAAATATTATAAAAATAGGGTACCCAAAATAAGGGGGGAAAATCTGGCGGTTGAGCGCGACCTAGGACAAGTCACCTCCTTGCAGAACCGTTGTCCATGAAACATACAGCCTCTACCATTTACTGAACCCCAGACCCTTTATGGGTTGTAGTGGTACAGGTTTTTTTTTTTTTAAATAATTAATGTAATTTCTCGAACTCGACAGCAATCAACGCTATAAATACGTGGATGCAAAATTATCCTTTTTTTTTTTAAATAGTCATTTATGTATTCATAAATAATTTATCGAATAACCACTTTATTTACAGATAAAGTTTCCCACGAAGCTCAGAGGTCAATGGGTTTTATCTTTATTTGCTTTATCAATTAATTAAATGAATCCTGATTATTTAGAAAATTTAAATTCTTAATATCGTTTTGCAGCTGTTGTTTTCAGATTTTATAAACAAGCAAGGACGTGTGAAAAACATAATCAGAAAAGTCTTCCTGCAACAATATTACTAAATCATATATAAATTATAGTTAGTCTCGAATATTTACCTATTTTTATTTCCAACTATTTATTTATTAATAACATTAACTGATTATTATCCATTTGTTAAATTTAGGTTATTGTTTATTACTAATCTATTTTTCCGGTATCTCTGAACCAACAATATACATACATATATCAACTATAGACTTTTTAGTAAAAATAGACCCTTAGGGCACACGTACACTGAAACCGTTATCGTGCGAACTTTACTCGGACGTTATCGTCCGATCTCTGCAGATCAAATCAAACATATGTAAAAGAAAGGTAGTGCTTACACCATTATAACCGCCATCGTCCGATTATAAAAATGGCATTTCGCACATATTACTGTATCTATACTCTTCTTTTGAAAACCTTCCCTAAGGGATTCTCGTGGAAGCGTATATGGAGAAACCTCCCATTGAAGCCACTCCTAGCGTGGTTCATCTCACTGCAATAGAATCCTGCTCCAGAGATCTTTCAGTGTTCTTTTCGGATTCTACGGAACATGTGTGTCAGTAATGTTTATACCAGTTAATTTGGGCGAAAAACATAAAGAACGTTTATTTCAAAGAGGTAATTGTAACATGTTTAATACAAATCTCTACTCTTTACCCATATTTTTTGAACATCTGTAATAGAAATTAAAGTTACTGGTGGTTACAAATGGTAACTCAGAAGGAAAGAGGTCAAAGGAGGGGGATAGCCAAGGGTGTAGAGTGCTCAATTGCAATGCTGAAGATACCGGGTTCAAATCCGGTTTTGCCAGATTAATAATTTAATCTGTGTCAACAGCCATTTATGGGCCATGTTGGACTTTCATACTACATTGGGATCTTCTTTTGGATCTTCATACATAGGCCCAAACTTTGTAATGCGAATACCTTTAATTAAGGGGCTGGCAGTTGAGATAGACTCAGATAAATCACCTCCCTGCACAACCGTCTGAGAAGACGTTCAGTTTCTATCATGTACTGAAATGATCTGTCCTCGAACAAACCTCAAACGTTCCACAACTAACGAATGTCTCGGTTGTTCTAATTCTAACATGAATAACGCATTCTCAGGTACCCTTTTGATTTTGAAAAGATTTTGAAAATAACCTTTAACCAAGGAACTTACTGATTTCCACTGATTAAACAGTAAATAAACAATGCTGTGACGAACAAGGAAAAAAAAGAAGAATGAAAATTGTTCTTTGGATCGCAGCAATTGAGTTCATGAGTGGAATCACTCGAGAAATCGAACAGGAAACAACCTTTATTTAGAAAGTAATAAATAAATAGCAATACAAAAAACAGTGCAAAGTTAAACTGTTGCTTACTTCAAAAATAAATAAACGATTATCTTGGATTGGACTAATTTTGAAATAAAATATAAGGATTACCTTCCGGAGTGGAACCATTAGAATAAGTTATTGGGAAAAACAGTTTAAGTTGGTTTGGACATGTCCTAAGAATGGAAAACGAAAGGATGGTCAAGATAACATACGAGGCTAAGGTTGATGAAAGGTGTAGATCAAGATCCGATATACCGGATACTCCGAAGGAGTTAAAGAATGCTCAGTCAAGAGAAGCCTGGATTGGAATAGAAGAAAAGAAATGGTAGAGGATCGTAGGGTGTCAATTATCAATAAATAAAATTTAAAAACTATCCTATTTTAAATGCTTAAAAGGAATATACAAGAACATTAAAGTATAACTTAATGATAATAAAATACACAGGAATAAAATTTACTTTAAAGTTTAATCGTTACATTTATTTTTTTGGTGCTTCAAACACCAGATCGGCCATTGTGGATAGAGGAAATATTTAAAGCAATTTTTAATGATGGTTTTATAAATTATGATTTTTAGATTTCCCGACAAAAGACGTGAACTTAGTAATGTCGAGACCGAATAACTTTATTTTACCTCCTGCAGAAACATCACCAAAATTTCTCCCTTTCCTGCTACTCACCATATACTTAGTCATATCCGAATTTACTTTCAGCCATATTTCCTATTCATGAATTTTCAAATAAGTATTTAATATAATTCATGCTTGATGCCAGTACAATGCTATTCTGTTTTTAGTGGAACTCTTTTTAGAGAATTGTGGTTGCTTGCTTGCAGATGGTAGAGAAAATTAGTTTCAAACTTTACATTGCTATTTTTTTAATGATATAATAAGCATATTTATGGTAATTCAACTTTTCTCCCCTAGCGTAAGACAACAATCTTTATTGATTATTATTCTTTTTCTTTTGGCACAATAGAGTTGTACTGCTTCTTCTTCATATCTCCCTTTATATTTCTTTTTAGAAAAACGTCAGCGCATTTTTCTCTTTTTCTACTTGGTAAAAAGTAATTTTGATATATGTTTAGCCTCTTAGGTAACATATCCTATTTTGGATAGGAAAGATTTTCAGATCATTCGGTCGGCCGCTGAACATCTTAAGGACACATCTGATTCCGTCAGAAGACGAAGGAACGTCGTGGTACCCACGTGAACTGTGGAAGAAGAACTACAAATTGATTTTGAAGGCCTTGGATCCAGAACAGAAATACATTATTGTTTTTACAGTTGATGTCAATAATCTTTTATTATTTTTTTTTCAGCTGTAAATATACCGACTATTTTACATAAGAATCGCCGGTTTTATTAGTGAAGTCTATAAACGAGTTATTTGTGTGTGCTTGCAAAATGGATTTCGAAATTCCACTATTCCGTCTAAAAACCATTTATAAAAAAGGTATTTGGGTCCAAGAAATCTTTTGCCTTGCCTAATAAACGAGTTAGTCCGTAGATGGTAATTTTTAATCATCGAGTCTTGATTTCGGCGTTGATCCTTCGGGTTCGAAAAATATTTTATTATTACTAGTACTTTTCTTCGCAGTAGGTACTTAATGCTGGATGACTTGGCCTATCCGGATCGCTGTTATAGGTAGGCTCATTTGTTTCTATTTCATAAAATTTAAAAAGTATTCTCTATATTGCATATATAACATCACCGGGAGCTGGGTAGATATGAAGATAGCCCTGGGTCAAATCCGGCTGTTGCAGATAAATTATTTAATTTGTTAAAAGCCACAGATTGACGATGTGTCATTTGCAGACCATCCTGGGGCTCACCCAATCTCTATGAAGTAGATACCAGCAATAGGTTGCAGAATATGGTAGCTTTTAACAAATTAAATTATTTATCTGCCACGACCAGATTTGAACATGGCATCTTCAACACAGGAACTCGGTAATCTACACACTGATCTGCGTCGCTAATTTCATATTTATATCACGATAAGCATTTACGATAATAGTTCCGTAGCCTTCAATATATTAAATAGTGCATTGAAATATCTTTAAAGCTACACCAGAAACACCGTTGTGAGATAAGACACGACTAAGGAAAGAAGAAAACCGAATTTAAAGTTGTTATAGAAAAAATGAAATATCAGTATGAATTTGTATATCAGTATGATATAATATGTATATCAATATAATAACTTACCTTCATGTAAGACATAGTTTCTCCCAAAATCTTGAATTTCTTATGCCCAAATAAGAATGATATCGAAGTGGCTCTTGTAAATTGTTAATTACCTATTGTAGTAAAATTTAAGGTAACAGTCACGAAAAATAAAAATTGGTTTAGTTTTGTAAATTTTTAGGAAATTTCTTTATTCGCCATTAAAACGTAATAGTAATGTCATTTATATAATCTATTATTGTAGTATTATTATTTCATATTTTATTGTAATTTATTTATATATTTAACAAATAATTTATAAACATTAAATCTGTTGACGTAGGTTGTCATGCCCTTGAAAATCTCTTTTAGGTAAGGTCATCTCTGGGAAAATCAGGTTTTTCAACTCTCAACGTGTGGCTTTATTTAAGTTTATTTTTTTATTTATTATACTTTTTATTTTTATAATTTTATCTAGTATAGTATTAATGTTTCGAAAATTAAATTAAATTTTTTTTTTTTATTTACGCAATTAAACTTCCTGAGTGTTAGCATTTATATCCAAAAAATATTTAGCGTTTCAGTGCATTGACCCCCCCTTCAGGAACATTATTAACGTAATTATTACTTTAACAATTATATTTATATTATTTTTGTAACACAATACAATTAATTTTACTTTTATAAATTTAACGTCACCTATCCAGGTTTACTTAGAACGAGTACTTGACATCATAAAGGCTTGGTACCCCATTTTACGTCCCTTTTGAAGGACGGGATAACCAAGGGTTTTTTTTAATTACAATTTACTTAAGAACCAATAAAACAATTTAATAACGATTTCTGAAATGATATGCAATGGCTATAAATATCTTTCTTGTTTTAAATTATGTTAATACAATATGTATATAATATACATAAGTTACAACAAATATAAATGAATTATTTGTTAAGTTATCTTTCACTGTGCCCCGCATTATTATTAATGGTTTTGACGCGCAATCTAAATTATCCTTTTATGTAATATAAACATTACAACGTTTCTTGGTTCAATGGAATGGAACATTTTATTATCAATGTCGTCAAAGATTTTTTTTCTTTTTCAACAATCACGTATCATCAACACTAAAACATAAGTTTTATTTATTTTTTAGGTGAGAATTAATTTAGAAGCTATGGAAAATATTATTTTGACGTGATACGAAGAAGACATGGTTTTCCGATGAAAATTTGTTTATTTAAAAAAAATTGTAAAGATCCTATGCTCAGTTAAACACAACAGCTTCAACAAAGGTATAATTGTCTGTGAAAATAACAACCAAATACTCTTTTGATCATAAGTTGATGACGAACCTAGAATTTTACATCAGTTTCCACTTTTTTCATTATATGTGTTTTTAAGAGAGAGCAGGGAGTGAAGATATCTGAGTATAGACGACTCCTTGATGGTCCGATTGCCATAACAGCTTAACGTTAAATGAATAAACTACAAACATCCAGTCATTGCTATCTGGCCAACCGGCATTTTATAAGTAAATAAATATTATTTTTAAGCAAATCTGTAAGCCCGATCTGGACTTAAAAGACTGATTATTGTAAAGCTAATTGTTCTATTATATTAGAATATATATATATATTAATTTTTTACTCGTATTGGCCTACTAAGGAGCTCGTCATTTCAACTATCTTTTTTTCTTCTTTTGGCTCTGTACTCCCTCATTCGTCGGCGGTGCTGTTTCCTTCTTTCTCCTATCTACTTTCATCCTGAGGCGATTGCTATCCAAAACATCCTCGCCGGTAACCCCCCTCTCCTGTAAATCTCTTTCTACCTCTTCGCGGTCTTACGGTTCTAAATAGGGTTCGCCAGTCTTATGGGTTTCACTCTTAACAGGTGGCCATAGAATGATATTCTAATTTTTCTCATTCGATATATATTCATTTATTGATTACCAATAAACAGCAATTATCCTCTATTACCAATAAAACCTCTGGAAAAGAAAATTATAACCATTGACATACTTATAAATTATTATTATTATTATTAAGAATTTTTATAATACAAGTCAATTCTCTGTATCTCCGTGGTAACCTGAGTGATTTGTGGCTCTTCATAAATCACCAACAAACCCCAAACGTTACTAAAATATCCAACTCTAAGGGTGGCATCCCATATTTCTCATATTAAAAACTAATTAAATTAATGAATATTTATTTTGTCTGAGGATTATTGATGCGTTAACATTAAGGTAGTTAGTAAAAATACAAATATTTTTTCTTATTTTTTTCGTTACAGAAGTTTTGTATTTAATCATGGCAGAAAAAGCAGTAAGTCAAAACTGGGAGTGGTTTAGTTTCTACAACGGTACTAGTTACTATTTTCCAATTGAAAACTTTGGTAATTATTCCGTAGGTTGTCGCTTCGAGTTGAGTCACAACGAGTTTTAATTTTTCATTCGTCTTCCTTTTAATATTTTTCAAAAATATAAGTTGTCATGAGCTTTAGTATGGAAAAGAGAACGTAATTATGAGAAATTTATATACTTTGGTAATAATGTCATCTAGAAATGGACGTTTCAACAAACTCGTGTCATCTATACTTCGAAATGTTAGTTATTTTATTTATTTATTTATTTAATCTACTCCTCTTCTACCGCCAACGGTGTGAGGATCTCTCCTGTAGAGCCTAACCCATAAATGGTCTCTCCTGTACCAATCTTCTTCTCCTTCCCCATTCCAAACCTCTTCTGTCAAAGGCCTCATGGATTGCGCCTTCCCAAGTCTTCCTTGGTCTTCCCTTCGGTCTCGTACCTTCCACCTTCGTCTCATATACGGCCTTTGCCACACTGTTTTCTGCCATTCTGGAAACGTGGCCGAACCATCTCAGCTGATGCTCCTCGATGATATCCCCAGCTGGCCGAAGCCCCACATTGGACCGTATTGTTATGTTTCGCACTCGGTCTCTTCTGTTCTTCCCTTCCATTCTTCTTATGTATCACATCTCCATGGCTTGGATTTGGCTCTTGTGCTTTTTAGTTAGAGTCCAAGATTCACTTGAATAGGTGAGAATCGGTGAAAAGGTACTTTTATAAACTTCCACCTTCGTCTCATATACGGCCTTTGCCACTCTGTTTTCTGCCATTCTGGAAACGTGGCCGAACCATCTCAGCTGATGCTTCTCGACGATATCCCCAGCTGGCCGAAGCCCCACATTGGACCGTATTGTTATGTTTCGCACTCGGTCTCTTCTGTTCTTCCCTTCCATTCTTCTTATATATCGCATCTCCATGGCTTAGATTTGGCTCTTGTGCTTTTTAGTTAGAGTCCAAGATTCACTTGAATAGGTGAGAATCGGTGAAAAGGTGCTTTTATAAACTTCCACCTTCGTCTCATATACGGCCTTTGCCACTCTGTTTTCTGCCATTCTGGAAACGTGGCCGAACCATCTCAGCTGATGCTCCTCGATGATATCCCCAGCTGGCCGAAGCCCCACATTGGACCGTATTGTTATGTTTCGCAGTCGGTCTCTTCTGTTCTTCCCTTCCATTCTTCTTATATATCGCATCTCCATGGCTTGGATTTGGCTCTTGTGCTTTTTAGTTAGAGTCCAAAATTCACTTGAATAGGTGAGAATCGGTAAGAAGGTGTTTTTATAAACTACTTTTTTTGAAATGTTAGTTGAAACTTTTATTTTTTGGAAAATATTAGAAATGAAACGAATACACAGTTAAAACTTGTAACTCAACTCTTAGTTGTCAATTCGTAGCTCAAAATATTTTTTTCCCTGTAAAATTATCATGACTTACTAACGTTTCCGTGTCAACGCCTCAAATTTTTCACTTTAGGAATAAATATCATGGGTCAAGCTATAATAAGTTTTCCATTCTTAACTAACCCAGTGGTTTAAAAAAAAAATTATAAATAAAAATACTACAAGCAACGCATAATTCAGGCCAACCCAAGCCAAAAGTAATGTTAAAATAAATTCACACCTCTTGGATTTAGGCCATTGCAGTTTGAATACTAGTGTTGGATATCAGTATCGATTATGTCGAAAAGAAAATGATTTAGTCAATAAAAAAACTTCTTAAGAAACTATACCTCTTGAACCAATGAATGCTTTTGGGTTCAATACATGGTAGAGTTTACAGTGTTTCTTGGATAACGGTTATTCAGGAAAAGTGATCTGGCCGAGATCACAGGGGAGTGCGTCTTCTTCCTCCTAATTATGGTTACCCAATTTATAGAGGCTGGGTGAGCCCCTAGAGGGTCTGCAAGGTCATCTATAGGTGTTATAAGATCTAGTAACTCGTCTGCCAAAGGCAGACATGAGCCCGGAACCTTCAGCAGTGATTAATAGCCCATTTATGGATAATAGTGCACTATTTCTTAGTTATGCTCATCATTATTCCCCATGTCTTTTTACTTTAAGGAGACTGAATGAACCCCAGGGAGAAAAGTCTGAAGATCCCTATAGGTCATTCTTGGCTGTTAAATTAAATGAATTATCTGCCACGACCAGATTTGAACCTGACATCTTTGTCCTAAAAATGTATACAAATATTTGGAGAGTCCCCTCCCTCCAATATAAATGGAAAAAAAAAATCAGCTGGTTAGTAGTCATTTTTTATGACCTCGTTATCGTATCCTTACATGTTGGAAGGAGAGGACTGTTTGATCAAACCATACATTTTGCAGGACAAATATTTTTCAAATAATTTAGATAATTATCTTGAGATTTAACAAAAATAAAACCAGTTAGTAATGAATTTTTGAGAATCATCAAATCGACATATTTTATCCTTGCTACCTCTGTTAGCTACCACAATCGAGAATTTTCGCACAGGAAATTGTTGGGCGTCTCATCGAAACGAAGCTATTCACGAAGATTCAGCTTGATACTAATCAAGTGCAAAAATGGACCATGGACCTTGGACTAATTGTATTATTAATGTTTTTATTTCGAAGAAGTGGTATTCAATGTTTGCTACTGACAATTGTGGTGTTTTTTTGTTCTTATCTTTTTTTGCTCTAATGATGTCTAACTTGGCAAAACGTTGGCATTGTATTTTGTTTATTGATAATTTCTTTAATTGACAGAAAAAAAGTGACTATGTCCAAATCTCAAAATAACATTTTTTGTCAAAGTCAGCAAAATTAATATTTATACACATTTTTTTCGTTATCTATTAAAAGGTTATAATAATATTAAAACCGTTAAAATTTTTATCTCGCCTTATCCGGCTGCTTCAACATTTGCTAACGCTCTAAGCTCCTAATTAATTACAAAAGACTCATATACATGACTATTTAATATATATTTGGAGTTACGGAGTATAGCTTTGTGGCTCCTCTAAGCCATCGCATTCCTCTCATTTCCAATACAACAATCCATAATCCTTCGTAAAATCCTCAATGCTCCTACTATGTTACGAATAGTCATTAGATCAGCCGAACCCGATATCAATCCTGTCATGACAAACTTTATTCCCATTCAAGCACACTAGTTTCAAACCAAGCTACTTCTTCAATTCGCGATAATCCTCCGAGACTTCTGAAAAGAAGATGACCTCGTGACCTTAAGTACGAAATTTACTATTTCAAATGTTTTGCTAGTTTAGTCAAGCAATTTTGTCTAATACGACACTTTCCTGCCTTACTCATCGTTATATTCTGGTTCTTAACCTGAAGTTTCGGGAGAATTACGTTGCTTGACTTAATAACCGAAAAAGTAATTTTTTTTTTTAATTTCGGAGTTGTCAGATTTTGACCCTGATCACCTCATTTTGAGTAATATACAGTTATTATATTTATTTTTAAGAATTATGTATTACAAAAATTTACTATAATAACAGAATATTAAAATTATAATTAATTCATGTTAATGCCTTAATTTCATTTTATATTGATTAATTTCTAGTTTATTTTAGTTGCACTAAATGCATAAGTGAGCAAGGTATTGTGTATTGAGACATGCCCTCTATAAACCTTGACACAGTTTTACCCAGGAATAAGCCTGAATTTCCAAATTGTATATATTCTTGGTTCCATCAATTCGCCAAAACATTCCAATTTTTGCTTGTGGTTGTAATTAAATAATAATATAAGAGTATATGTTATTTACTTACTTACTCATAAATATGTAAATTTAAAACTTTCTTTAAAACATCCTAAAGTCACTACCGGGTTGTGAACCGTCGAACTTGGGCCCCGGTGAATAAGTGGTTAAGTGTCTCGTCCAAAATGAGTTTCTTGTACTGAGGGAAGTTGGAACGTGTCATCCTTCTTAGTGCATCAATTCCTAAGTCAGGCCTGAGCTTAAAATGCAGTTATTGCTGGTATTACTACTCCATTTCGAGCCAAAGACCAACCGAATGACTCGAATCCGCTCACCTCAATACAAGGATCTCATTTTGGACAAAACTCGACTTTATGAAAGGGGGTGCAGATTTATTATTCATAGTTTAAGTTCATGGTCGAATTTCATGTTGGATCTAATTCTTTAACGATATTGTTGGCCTGTATATATCCCCATTATATTAGGGTTTTCTGCAGTACATGGCATGGTACCCTACAGCCTGCCATTGTGAATAGTTAAGGAGGCGAATCAATAGTTTCTTATGGAAGAAGCTTACGAGCTCAGATGTCCTAGGAGACATAAGTTACTGATCATGAACTTTGATTTGACCAACCCATGCCCTTGGAGACATTAAAGACCAAAAGGTTGATGGTTGACGTTGACTGTTAACGGTTAATGGTTCAGTTGCGCTGTAGCCGCCTCGTTATGATCGGTGTTATGTACGCGGGCGAGGACGGGGCCTTGAGCCCCTTCTAGGAAGCCGATTTTGCTAATTTGTTTCTTCTTATTTCCTAACATTAGGCCTTGTCAATTACCAGTACTCAACTCCTTGCTGTTATCATTGTTAACGATTTTGGTAGGACCATTTGGTTTAAGATATTGCTTATCAAATCTGTGCTATGTTATTTGAGCTATTTTGGAAAGTTGATGGAAAAAAACAAAAAAAAAACTGTGCCATTACAATACATGAAGGATTTTGGGTTCACTACGCAGTAGAAACTGCACTATTTCTAGGACAATGGTTTTGAAGGAGATGTTTTTTCAAGATCGTGCTCAACCGCCAGGTTTTCTCACTAATTCTCTTTAAAGAGGACCTACGTGAGCCTTAGGAGGGTCTCATCTCTTCCTTTCGCTCGCCTGTCCATTTTTTTTTTTTTCCTCTTCATTTTCGCTACTAGGTCCTCATTGTATTTTATGAATATTTCTCTATCCTGGATTTCTTTTTCTGTGAAACTAGGTATCTATATGACCAGGGAGTCCTCATCACTTTCTTTGTCCCATCACTTAGTAGGGATTGTACTATTTATAGGAAAACTATTTTTGATTTGTCCGAGATCTCGCTCAACCGTCCGCTTTTGGCTACAATTAAGGGTAACTCCTTTATAGAGGTTAGGTGAACCTCAGGATCCTCATCTCTTCCCTTTGCTCGTCTGTCCATCTTTTTCCCTCTTTTCTCTTAATTCCCAATATAATGGCCCTTATTGTATTTTCTGCATATTTCTCTGTTCTGGTATTTTATTTCTGTTACACCAAGGCTTTGGTGTTACAGAAATAAACCGTTTTATGCCGTCTAACATATGACTGGAATATCCAATATTTCTTCATTCCATCACTTTATTTACTATCTATTTGTTCAATCCGTTTTCATCCTTTCATGTGTCCGAAACATTTGAGACTTCTTTTCCTTATTGCTATTTCCAAGCCTTCTATCCTCTCTTACAGTTCTATGTTGTTGTTTTTTAGGCAAGTATTCTTCTTCTACCTTTCTTTCCATTTTCAGCAAATTCTCTAACTTGGTAAACCCCATTGCTTCTGACCCGTATAGTATCCCGGGTTTTACGACTGTATAGTGTAATTTTTCGAGAGTTTCTTTTTATTGTAGGTAGTCTTTTTTCTTGGCTCCCAAAGCTAAAGGAACGATTTGATGGAGAAAAAGGAAGAGATAAGCCTAATCTGCGATGTGGAAGTAAACCTTAGGCTCCTGGTGGAGAGAATATGGAGAAAATCCGCAAAAGAAGATCGGTCAGAGTGGAGGAAAATCATCGGAGAGGCCAAGGTCCTCCATGAACCATAGCGCCCTGTGAAGAAGAAGAGATCCCTTGGTTATAATTTATTACAATATACCATTTTTAAAACTACAAATATTTGCAAAGCTGCATAATAATAATTTTTCGAATTATAATCTTCTTTTTTCGAACCAGAATATTGTTATAGATAAATATTGTTATGTTAAATAAAATCGGTGTATTCCAATCATCGAGTACAAATACCACCTTGATACTTGTGGTAGATTTTATTTACTGTAAAATAAATGAATAAATAACTGAAATAATAATTAAATAGGTGGTACTTAATCGAGGGGGTTGCGCACAAGGAGAACCCTCCTCCGGTACTTCACTCTGTTTAACTTTATAAATGAATAATTTTAATAAATATTTATTATTCGATAGTGTTCGTAATATGTAACCTGATAAGTATACAATGCAGCTAGATATAATAATGTGTTCCTTTTTATACTTATCCGTGTGTAACCACAATTTATTTACTAGGCGCATTCATTAATCATTTGTCTAAATGTATCTCTTCTTGTAAATCTCTTGCCTTCTTGAAAAGCAACCATGACTCCTTCGTTTTAGCATTTATAATTAATTCCAAAAAATCGTGAGAACTCTGCGTCATATAATAATGGCCTCTATGTAAGAAAAAGTTATTTGTTTTTCTGTTATATAACAATGACCATTACTTAATTGTCTGCATCAATTGCTTGTTTTTGTTGTTTAAATGTTAATGAGTTGATTATATGTTAAAACGTTGTAATGAAATTATCATTTACTAAGATTATTATCCGAATAACTGTTACAGGAGTTCTGCTCGATGTAGCAGGATATGTAATTATGTTGTCTGAAGCTTTTGTGTGTTGAGCAAATCTATTCATATTTATTAATTTTATATTAGTGCGAATTTTATTTTAAAATTTTAAAAAACAAAATAAAATTTGTACCACTATAACCTATGAAGAGTTCTGTACATGGTAGGGATTGTACTATTTCCAGGACAACGGTTTTGCAGGAAGGTAACAAATCACGCTCAACCGCCATTTTTTTCCAAAGTAAGGGTGCCCACTTTATATTAGCTGGGCCTTAAAAGGCTTGAAAAAGGAATGTTAGGTATGAAAAATAAGACACAAGGAAATGTCCTTATATATCAAGCTCAGTGTAAAGAATTATATTTTTAAAATGGTATTTAACCTCAGTAGAGGTAAAAAAAAAAGGTTATTTGTTAAATAAATAAGCCTATACCGCTAAAAATCCTATATAAAAAAAAACATGAAAATTGTTATTGACTTCATATCTTATAATTTTTTTTATTGTAAATTGTTAAAAAAAGAAAAACTGCCACTACAGCACACGAAGAGTCCTTGGGTTCAGTACATGTTATGGACTGTGCTTTTTCTATGCCAATGGTTGTGCAGGGTGATAATTTGGCTGACGTCACGCTCGATTTCCAGGTTTTTCACTTTATAGAGGATGGGGAGACACATTTTTTGGCGTTGGGAGTTGGCAGCGCCATCGCCCGGTCTTAGTACCGCAGTCAGCCACTGGCCCTCCAGGTTGGGGTACCAGTACTCTGACATTCACCCATCTAAACTCAAAACAGCACACTACAACACCACGTATTACAGAACAAGCTCCCCTAGGTAGCCGCCCCGGACGGGGGAGCATGTCAGGATGTTCCGAGGAGGCAGCCTCTCCATCCCCTCCCCTTAAACAACTACCTTTATTCTGAAACCTCAAAGAGATAACGCCGGTTTGATTCATGGTAATAGACCCAGAAGCCGTCATAAAGACTTAGTAATTGGACATTGGAATGTATTAACCCTTATTAGACCTGGAGGACTATAAGCCCTCTTGAAACAAATTGACAGATACAAGATAGACACACATAGAGTGGGGGAGAGAACTACTCCCCGATCAAAACTCAAAAATGTTTTAAGTCCCCTCAAACATCTAAGTCTCTAGATTAATATCTAAATTATAATGTTTCTGTTTTCATTTAACACAACTTTATGCAGCTAGAGCGAATATGACGGTGCTGCCGTGCGAGTCCTAAATTTTGTCTATCCTGCTATAATTAGGACAGATCTTTAACACTGCAATGGCTCGAGTCCCACATTTTACTTCTCCTCCGAAGATCGGCATAATAAAGACTTTTAACTCCCTTTTAAACATCCTAAGACCACCTGCCGGCTGCGAACCCACAAAAAGAAAAAGTCGGTTTCACTTCAACCCATGAAGAATCCTTGGGATCAGTACATGTTAGAAACTTAAGATAATGGTTGTATAGGGAGGTGATCTTTCCGAAATCACGCTAAATCGTCAGGGTTTTTTTTTTCCGAATTAAGGGTGCCCACATAGAGGCTGAATGAGCCTTGGGAGATTCTGCGGATGCTAAAGTTTCGATCTTTGTCTATTAACAGATTAAAAAATAATTTCTCTGTCAGAGCAGGATTTGAGCATGGAACCCTCAGGTTAGCAACTCGGCGCTCTACAGGCTCAGCTACTTCGCTACCTTATTATTATTATGTTTTTATTTAGTTTTATCCAACTTTGGGATACTTCGTTTCAATCATCAATGGTTGTTCCCTGACTTCCTCTCCCCTCAGTATCTCTTCATCCTTCCTCGTCCTCTATTCCTTTCCTCATCGGAGGAGATTTTGATCGTTCGCCTTCTCCTCATCCTCTTATGCTCTTCCATGGGTTAGGCTCTTGGCATATTCACCACATGAACCTTCAAGACACTAGACAGGTATCCATATTCTTAACTATTAAAGTACTAAAATATTTTTATTGCTAAGTTGCAATATTCTTTTTAATATTGTTTCTGTTATGATATCATTAATTATATCCTAAATTATTAAACTTATGATCTCAATAACGGTTACTGAGGGAGGCGTGGTCAGACGTCACACGCCAGTCCCCGTGATTGGCCGTAACTGGTACCATTATTCTCTCAAGGAACACCATTCCATTCACCCTCACAGCCTTGCGAATTTAGTTTATCCAATTGGCCAAATCCTCAATCTCTTCATTCAAATATTAAAGTGATTTCCTTTTTCGCATTCCTTGGTAGAGGAATGGATAAGAGCAAGATTGTTAGGCAATAATCCCTTCTTTTCTGCTCCCTGCCTCATACCAACTTCTTTTCTTGTTTAATCTGTACCACTACAACCTATGAATGGCCTTGGACTCAGTACATGGTAGAGACTGTACTGTTTCTAAGACAGCGCACAGTGGAGTATTATCCCTTAAAACCTGGCCAAAAATATTAATCTTTTGATAGCTGTTATTTAAGTGTTAAAATAAGTTTATTTATGCTTGTTTATATATTTTAGGATATTTTTAAGCCTCAACAGAGTTTTACAGCTAAAGGGACTAAAAAGGTTATGATTAATAATACTGTTCTTATATAACTTCAATTTCCTTGATAAAAAGCTCAGGGAAGGTTGTTAATCAAATCAATAAAAATCTTTTAACTAATTTTTAGTAGTTTTCAAAATTATTTATAACATCCTTTTTTATGTATATGTATATTTGTATCTATATATGATATACAGGGTGTCCCATTTCAAGTGGATCATTATTAGAAAGTATTAGAAAATGTCTGGACATTTAAAAACCTCAATTTTAATAAAAATCTGCTTCGGCGTTTTTATAGAAATTTTTTAAATTAAAATTAAGGTTTATAAATGTCCAGACACTTTCTGAAAGATTCAAAATACATTGATTAGTAAGTTACTACGACTAAAAACTCTTAAATAAAATAACTTAATGCTACATTACGTTTCCTCGTAAAGGAGGTATACTAAAGTAGTGAACTTTGAATTATTTTTCTACTTAACCTATGAAAGATAGAAAAAAATGTTACATACACTTTTTCCATGTTTTGTATTGTACATTTCAAAAAAATAAAAATAAATGGGGGTCAAGAGGAAACTACATTTTTTGAAGGTCGATATTGACCATTTAAAGTGAAAAAACAAAAAATGTTTTTTTAATTCTTCAAACTAGGCCTGAATAACTACAACTTTTACCTGTATTGTTTTTCTGAATTTTGTTTGGTTTAAAAGTTAAAAAACGTTTGATCCATTTGAAATGGGACGGCCCACAGTGGAACGAGCGTTAGGAGCGTCTGGACATTCATTAATATCTCCACTTCTGGTTCTCCTAGAATAAGGCTATTGCTACGGTTTTAAAGCTTTTTGAAGGAACTATTTAATTATATGATAAACAGGATCAAACCTTTTAGGGTAAACGTGTAAAAATTCTAGATTTGATATTTCGATGTTAGATTATTTAGTATCAAACATTGTACCATTTATTGTACCTACATACTACGAGAATAGGGACAATACAATATTCTATGGAAAGACAGATACATAGGTATTAAATAAAGTTACACAAAAGAAAAAGTAACAAACCAAATAATTTAGTTTTAAACAAAATTAATAAAATAATTTATAATTACTTTTGTTAGTTAATATACTAGGTATAATTGATACATCAAAATTATAATAAATGTAAGTGCCTATATAAAATTGTTAAATAACGAAATAAAAATTAAATAAATCAAAAATTAAAAACTTAACGATTTGTTGTAAGGACTATTGCTCCTATGTGCAACATTACACATATGTCGTTGAAATACCACACGCAAACTGAGTTCATTGTTAATCCTATTATGTTAGATGAGGGTTGTTCGGATAAATGAATGTAAACAAACACTGGTAAAAAAAAGAAAACTTGCGAAAAGTAGACGTCAATATCAACATAAACTATTTTAAATTAATTCTCAAGGCCCATAAAATAAAAAGAAAAAATCATTTTCTCGGAAAATAGCACCTAGTAGCAAAATCCGACTAATGGAAAAAAAACTTCAAACATTCTAGTTATTTACTGTGAAGGTAGTTTTTTGGGCGATTTTGAGCGATTTTCGCAATTGATTATTTAATTTTATCACCCAATTTTCACCGAAAAATCCCAGACGTTTGAAATAATCCCAAGTTTTATTTGCCTAAAATATCTTATTATGGATGTGTTTTTTTCCAGTAGGTGCACGATTAATTTAATGCATTACCTCAAACAGTGGATTGCTTTAAAAATATGAGTTTTTAGAAAAATTTATATTTCAATTCAGATTTTTTTATATAAGATTTAATTTCACAATTAATTTATCTATGGATTTTGTTAAGAAGAAGTATTAAGTATAATTTAAGATCAAAATAAACTACAAATTTAGTTATTAGAGAATTGGTCCAATGTCCAACAAATGCGTTGATTCGTTCCACTGTGCGGCCTGTATATACCTGTATATAGCCTACTGTAGTTATTCAAAACCATTTAGTGCAATATTCGGAGTATAATTATCTTTCTCAACCACTATGATAACAAACATAACCATCTGGACAGTTGTTATTAATCTATTTGAAAATTAAAAAAACGCCACTAATGAGGTGATTTGTCCAAAATCACGCTCAACCCCAATTCAATGTACCCACGTTGTAGTGGCTAGGTGAGCCCCAGGAGGCTTTGCAGATCCCACTGGGTCCATACCCTTCTAATTGGGGGTTCAAATTCGGCTGTGGCGGATAAATTGTTTAATCAGTTAACATCCTGGGAGTTAGTGGCACTTTGCCTTTATAAACTGGGGAGCCTTTATAATTTGGGGAAAAGGCTGAAAGTTGAGCTTGATCTCGGGCGAATCCTCTCTCTCTCTTTGCACAACCGTTGTACGACAAATAGTACAACCTATACCATGCACTGAGTATAAGGTAGTTGATGGTTTTTATGGTTTTTAATATATATATATATATATATATGAAATATGGCAGAATTTCATGGCAGAAGTTCATATGTGGAATGGTAAAGATTGAATTCTAATTTTAAAAAAACGAATAAACTTTATTGCAATTTTACATATACAAGCAGCATAAGTGTAAATACATGTTCCGGACTTCCTTTACATGTTTAAAGAACATTGATTTTAATTAATTAAAGTTATCTTTTATAAATAATGTTACGGTCCGAGAGAAAGGCCCGGAACGATTAGGACGGCTGAAGGGATTATGAGATTAGAAACATCGAGAACCATCTCGATCTGGCGAGACAATTCTTGGAATGTTCTAGACCCCCCCCCCCCCCACCCCGACCAACCTTGCCTATATAAAAGGCCAGCTGTTTCGAGTAGTCAGTAATAAGTCAGTAGTATAGTTGTTGACTCCTGTGACAGTGAACGGTGACAGTCCGTTTGAGTGACAGTGACAGTTAGTGTCAGCCAGTGACAGTGTGATAAGTAATAAGTGAGTGTAATAAACTGTGTGTCAGGTTGTCATATTGGGAGGGTCTTATGGTCGGTGGACTTTAATTAGAGGACTGTAAGTGTTAATTTTTAGTTATAAACTATAGTGTAATTTTATTGTGTTTGTACAAATTTATATAAATAGTTAAGTTATTTAGTATTAACAATATCTTATATTATGTGTATAATAATAATAGTAGTAGTAAATAGATAACAGTTAAGCCCAGTTTATAATCTGTAGAATATTGTTATTGTAAATTTATATTAGTTTAATAATTTAATTGTTTTAAATAATTACATTGTAGTCCTTTAATTTGTTAATAAATATTAGTATCTTGAATTTAGCAGGGAAAATGTAGAAAAAACCCGCTTAAAAAAAAAAAAATAATAATAAATAAATAAAAATGATGAAAATATAGTAAATAAATATAATGATAATAATTAAATAGAAAATAAATAAATAACTATAAACTAAATACAGATAACTAGACTACAATAGCTGCAAATAGTGATTTGTTAAGTAAGAAGTATAAGCTTTGTTCTTTTATGCGTGTACCGTCGTAGCGAATGTTTATCATAGTTACCGATTTCTCGGATTAATGGGTTTTCACAAGCTGGAGTTTTTTCGAAGAATGTTTTTGTTTGGGCTGAAACATATTGTTTTATAGTGGGAAGTTCAAGATCTCTAAGCATAGTCGATAGTTTCGTGCATCGGGGATAATTATGGATAATCCTGATGCATAGGTTTTGTACCCTTTCAATCTTTCTATAATTTGTTGCGCAGGTTGAACTCCAGACAGGTGAGGCATACGTTATCAATGAGCGAATTACTGTTTTGTAAAGGATTAGTTTGTTTTTGGGGCTTAGACTCGATTTTTTATTAAAATAGGGAAACATTTGTAGATGTTTTTTTTCGTTTTTCCTGTTTATGTGCTCTGTGAATGTTAAGGACTTATCTAGAATAAAACCGAGGTATGTTACGGATTTAAACCAGGGGATGTGTTCGGAGTTTAAGATGATGTGCTGATCTATGTTAGGTCTGCATTTTGTGAAGATTATGGCGGCCGATTTTATTGGATTGATTTTTAGTTTCTACTTTTGACCGAATTTATGGATTTTTTTAAAGGATTGTTGTAATCGGTTTACTATTGTATCGATTCGGTATGTTGCTGTGTACAAAGCGGTGTCGTCTGCGTAAAGCGATGTGGTTACTTTGTTTTGGATTCTAATATCATCTTTGCTTCATTCTTAACTTTTCTCGGTGCCATCTTCTTTTGTCTTGCCTGTAGGTTTTCTTAATTTTTTTTCTCTCTCTACACTTTTACCGAATTGCTTGAGTGTTTGATATACAGGAATCTTTAGTCTTGTGTATCCCTGTGAAAAAGTCTCAAAAATCTTCGATTTATGCTTTGGATAGTCATACTTCTGTGTAATAAAGAAATTACTTTTTTGGCGTGTATAATAAATCACGATAAAATAATGAACATTCGTATGAGTAGTAAAATGGACACTGTGGGATCTGCAAAGCCTCCTCGGACTCATCCAGCCTCTATAAATTGGATATCCTTAAATGGGGAAAAAATCTAGTAATTCCCACCAATCACCTCTCTGTACAATTGTCTTAGAAACAGTCTCTAGTATGTCCTTCACGGGTTGTAGCGGTACCGGTTTTCATATGGCTAGAAAAATAGAACAATAAATTTTAATTGTCCTGAACAATAAGTCCTGTTCTAAATTAAGAAACGCATATATAAATATAAATCTATTGGATGACCTTGTTTTTCACAAATAAGATGATGTAAGATTCTCCAGTGATTTCACCCTTGCGGTTTTTGTTCGATCAGGGTGAACAAGTCTGTACTTAAAATTTCACCGATACGATCAACAACAAAGAAATAAAGACAAAAAATATTTTTTTTAATAATTAAAAAAATTAAACAGCCGAAAAAGTTTAACAATAACTTCTAGGACTTATTACGTGACAATCGACACGCCTACCCATGGTTTTTTCAAGACCTACCTATCTTTAGACATTATGAAGTTTATCTAAGTTTGCCTAAGAATAAGTTGTGATATATTCAACTGCAGTTCATTTAATAATATATAAGTTATATTTTTATGTATCGTAATATATATGAGACGTTCAGAATCAAAAGGGGATAACTATAAAATTTTAAAAATTGGCTTTTTCACATTTTTCGCTATTTTACTCAAGCAATTTGGTCTACCACGACACTTTTTCGCCTTATTTCTCATGGTTTTAGTCTGGTTCTGAACCTGAAGTTTTGAGAGAAAAAAAATGCTTGTCTTATCTAGCGAAAACTGTGAACAAATCAATTTTGGAGTTATCCGCTTTCGACCCTAAACGCCTCATTATATTATTAGAAAATTATATATTTTTAATATTCCTATTGATAAATCAGATTTTAATTATTTATTTTTTTGGTAATTATTCCGCAGTTTGTCGCTTCGAGTTGAGTTACGGCAAGTTTCAACTGTTTATTCGTTTCAATAACATCTTTTTTCATAAAAAAGCTCATGATAACTTGTATTTTCGGAAAAAAAAACAATTTAGATTAAAAGGGAAAGGAATGAAAAGTTAAAACTTGTTTTCACTCAACTCCAAGCGACAACCTGTGGAATAATTATCGCGAAAAAATATAAAAAGTGATTTATTTTTTTACTTTGTTTAAATTTTTGGCTTGTTCCTTCTAAAGGGTAAATGAAGTCACATATTAGTCACGTATAGGGTTGCCATCATCATCATCATAGTCGTTCCTCGATGATGATGATGGCCATACGTTCGGAATTTTCCGGACATGTCCGGAATGCGGGGGAATTCTAAGCCGTCCGGATTTCCTACAATTCAGGTAAATAAATAAAAAATTAAATAAACTCAAGATTTTTATTAAAAATCAATTTTGCATTACTATAAATTATACTTTATTATTAAGATCACCGTTTTTATATGTTGTGCTCCGAGAAATACTTTTTAATACTTCCGAATCGTTCATAATATTCTTATAGAACATTTCACAGGACATATTTTTTTTTTTTTTTTTTAAACAATGGAAAATACTGGACTATAAATCTTCAATTTTCATTAAAAAAATGGAGAAAAAACATTATCCAGTCTGTGTATATATTCTTAATTTATTAAAATTATTAGACGTTTCGACAAATTTGTCATTTTCAATCTTTCTAAAAAAATTCTTCTACATCAATTAACAAGCATATATAACTTTAAAAAGTTATAAGTCACAAATCTAATAAAATGCATTTTTAATGTCGAAAATTTTTATATATATGTTTTCTCGAGGATTAGCTACCCTCTATGGTCAATTGTTAATATTAAAATTACTAGAACTATCTTCGTTTTCTCACAAAACGACATTAACATCATATTTAAAAGAATGCCCGGAGTTTTTTTCAAAAAGCGGAATTTTCATTTTTTGATCTGGTAAGCCTAGTCACGTAAGACTTTATACGTGACGTCGATCACGCCTGCTGTTTATTTCAAAACCTGCGTAATATTTTTAAGTCTTCATAGTTATCCTTAAAATTGGGACCCTCTTTTGGTTCACCCAGCCTCTATAAAATGGGGGGTCTTCAAATCGGGAAGGAAAATCTGGCAGTTGAGCCTGATCTAGGACAACCTTTCACCAACAGAACAATCTCTACCACGTATTCAATCCAATACCCTTGAAGGGTTGTACTGGTACATTTTTTTTTAATCTTACTTTTTTTATCCGTTGTTCCGCCCGTTTTTTATCCGAATTGAATTATTTTTATTTTTCTGGAAACCTTCTATTTGTAATTTTTTGTTTCAATTTGTCTTTGTCATTTATTACATATTTTGTGATTCTTAAACTTTCTTGATCTTTATTGAGTTCTGTGAATAATTGATATTTGTGGTTTATTAAAGATGACAGTGAATTTTTTATAGACGATTATACAGTGCCCTCCAAAAGTTATTTGATTTGAAATAAGTCATGATTCGTTTTAAATAAGTCTGTCGTCGATAATATGTTTCCAAGCGACGTAAATAACACGGCTTTTATTTTACTATAATACCCCTATAATACCCCATAGGAAAGGAAAAGAGATTCTTATCGCTTGCACTGCCCAAACGTTAACCAAGATTTTACAGTCAAAAGTAATCCGCCAAAAGTTAGTTGAATCATATTATGTATATAAATTCGTGGTTGGGTATGGGGCAATTGCATGTGATTGATGGTAAGATGCCTGCTCGTGTGTATTGTGATATCATAATTATCGTGTGAGAATAATTTTTAAAAATCAGCTAGCTCTATGGGAATAAATCAGGATTTTATATTTTAACAAGATAATGATCCTAAACATACAGCTAAAATAACAATGCAATATTTAAAAAATAAAAGATAACACTATTGGATTGGCCGTCTATGTCACCTGATCTTAATCCCATAGAGCATTTGTGGGATGAAATATACCCTAGGATTTCTACAACTTCAAGACGCAGCGTCGCAACACTCAAGAGGGAGATCTTCAATGTATGGTTGAATATGCCTAAACATGTTTTGCAAAACCTGGTAGAATCGATGCCGCGAAGACTGAGGGCAGTGATTCAGAATCGAGGTGGACATACGAAATACTAAAACAAAAAATATTTTTTAATTAAAATTTTGTTTCTACATTACAACTAACTTTTGGCGATGAAAATTTTGAAAATTAGTTAAATTATTAATGTTTTATTGTAACTATGGTTATTTAAAATTTCAATGACCCTGTTACATAATAATTCAAACATTGTACTTTCAAATACAATACGAATGCTTATAAAGAATTAAGTGTATTTATTATACTAGGGTTATTAACTTTTTGTCTGAATATTTCAACTAACTTTTGGAGGGCACTGTATATCGTTGTGTTACAAGTGAAATATACTAAGTCAAAAGCATGATTTTGATAAAACGTCGATACTTAGTCTGAAAACGAAACATTAAAATAAATATAATTAACATATTAATTACTGGGTTTAATCTGTAGAAACGTCTCACTCTAAGTACTCTAGCTTTAGCCTGTTCATCATCGTTTTCTCAGAATCATGTTTTTGACTTAGTGTATTTCACTTGTCAAATCACGATATATATTGTTTATATTATGTAGAGCAGAGATTTTTCGACTTGTTCTTTCTTGAGAGGAATGAAGTCACATATTAGTCACGTAGGACTTTTTTATTACGTGATGTCTATCACGCATGTTCATTTCAAAACCAGTGTACTATTTTTTGACATTCTGAAATCAGTCATGGTCGCACATTAAAATTATTTTTTTGATGAAATATTATATGATAATTAAATTTGCCAATAACGAAATTGGCCAATAATTTGAGTACAGTACATGAAATATCTACACGCATGTTCCAGAATATAAGATAAAGAAGATGTGTGCATATATATTCTTGATTGTTAATACATTTTTCTTGTTATTTTTTATATGAAATGGTGTAAATTACATATATACATAAGTAATTAAAACCCATCTTGACAACAGTACTACTGTCAGGTATAACATAACACTGAGGGAAAGAAGAATATATATATGTACATATATAATGTGTGAGGAAAATGCTAATTTTCAAATTATATTTTCCATATGAAATTTCATATCCTCATAATGCACTATTCATTCCACTTAATTTTCCCAAAGAAAAAAAATCGATTTAATTTATGGTTATGGGCAGAAACTGTCGACACCAAATTCTGTTTTTTCCAAATTTACATAAAATGGATTTGGATTAATTTGAGAACTACAGAAACTATTAATTATTTAGCTTTCCATTACTATATGGTAGATTTTATACTTTTAATTTTCACCAGACATTTTTAAATTTATTGAAGCATCCTTTTTTTTCCCTCTTGAACTTTTTTTTTTTTTTAATTATTTTATTGAATTGTACAGCTGTAATATATACATCTAGTGCAAGGGCTATATGACTAACTAGATACATGAAAGGACGTGTAGAGGCACTACCCACTGGCAGCACTCCAATATCTCTTGAACTCAAACACGATTTAAGTGCTACCTGTGAAATACTTGGTACTACTCGAACCAAGTGTAAAGATTGTTTGAAAAACTCTTATGTTAATACGACGATTTATTAAAATGCATTTTAAAAGTGAAATTTTATCTGGGTATCAAATAAAATTATATATGGGTCAATGTCTTATGATATGGAATGATAAAAAAAATTAATAAAAGAAAATCATTAATACATTCTTTTTTATTAGTGTCGGGTGATATATTAAAACGTTTAGAGAATATCATAATTATGATTGTTTTTTTATATTAGTATTGACAAAGTAGGGAAATTCCCAATAGTTAATCGATTGATAACTAAAGGGTTTGTTGAAAAAGGTGGTAAAGCAGTTTGGACAATTAAGTCTATCAATTTTATTATTATTAAAATCATGGTTTTTTCTACTTTTAAATTAATTGTAATTGTTTCATTTTCAAACTCATTAATATTAATATTTATTTTATTTTTCAAAACGTGTCCTTTCCATTTTTCCGCTATAGTGATCTTCGATCAGTTGATATTTCATCATCTATACCTATCAAGCTTTATTTATATTACTTAAGCGTAAACAAACCACACCCGTAGAATTAAAAGAAAAAGAAATAATAAATGGAGAACATTCCAAATAAATTATTTCAACGTCTTTCGATAAAAGGCTGGTTCTAACTTTACAAGAAACATTATTCCGTTTTCTCCAACTTTTTTATTATTTATTGGATACAATAGGAATTTATTAATATCTAATTTATTTACACGGCCATCAATTGCCAATTTTTATTTTTATATCGTGAAAGGGGAATCGACAGTGTTTACGACCCGTATTAAATTAAAAGCTAAACTTAGATTTATTTACATTTGTTTTTAAAAATAAAATAAATTAATTAACGAGGTTGATTTAATTAGATATTATTAAATTAATTGCTTAAATACAGTATTTTTTAGCCTATTTAGTACAGGCCCTGTGGCGCAACGGATAACGCGTCTGACTACGGATCAGAAGATTCCAGGTTCGAATCCTGGCAGGGTCGTTTTTTTATTTTTTTTCAATTTACCAATAGTTTTAATGAATTGTTGGTAAGAATAAAGAAGTTTATCAATTTTAAACTATCCTTTATTAATAAAAAAAAATTAAGTTTTTATGAAAGCTTTATTTTACAATATACCTACATATCTTTGGCCAAATTTTGTCTTTTTTCTTTTTCATCTCAATATTAGGTTTAATATACTGTTGGTAAAAAAAATAAGTTAATAAATATTAAACTGTCCTCTAATTATTTAAAAAAAGTATTTTTAGCTTTATTTAACAACATGCCTATCTAGGTCCAAATTTTATCTTTGCAGCATGTTTAATTAAAATTTTGTTTTGACATTATGTAAGAACTCTTTACTTTTTTCATTAAAATTCATTTAAATATTTTTCAAAAATTGTTATTTTACAAGCTACTATAAATTATATCAATTCTTCCACTTAATAGAATTATTACAGAACATTTTTAAAATAGAAAAGTAACTTTATTCTAATTAAACTAAGTCCCTTTAGAATAACAAACATAAACAGAAAAAGAAATATATTATATATATCTCTATAATATATAAAGATATATAAATATAATATATATTATAGATACATAAATATAATGTATGATATATATACTGGCCAAAAGGCTACATAATGTGAATCATAAAGCATTCATTAAGTTCCAAAAAAGTAAATAAATAAAAAGCACCAATCATGACAAGATATTAAGCAATTAAAGAGAATAAATAAATTAATAACAACAATTATATGTAACAACACGTTTATTTAATATGTTAGTATAATATTATATATAATTTTAAAAATTATCTTTTAAGTTATGATTATTACCCATAGAATTAAAATAAATAATCCACATTTGATATTATTCTTAAAGTAAAAAACACAAAGTACAAGTAGAAAAGTCATAAATTAAATTAAAGTTAAGTAACAATTGAATATTATTATGTATTTAAATTTATCATTAGAAGAACTATTATTTTATAAAATATAATTTTTAAAATTATCTTTTAAGTAATGAATATTACTCAATTAAATATATAATTAAAGTAAATACTCCATAAAAAACAAAACAAAAAAAACGCACATCCGGAAAGGTCACAGATTGAATTAATGTTAACTAACAATTGAAGATTATTGTTTTTTAAATTTGTTATAAAAAGAACTACTATTTTATTAAATATATTTTTAAAATTATCTTATAATTAATAAATATTATTCAATAAAATATAAAATTAATTAAAATACTCCACAATCGAACATATAATATTTTATGTAAGAAAACAAAGTACAAGCGGAAAGATCATACACTGAATTAAGTTAAGTAACTGTTGAATATTATTGTGTATTTAAATTTATCATAAAAAGAACTTGTATATTATTTAATTTAATTTTTAAAATTACATTTTAAGTAATGAATATATATAATTGAAGTATATACTCCACAATCAACCATATAAGACTAGAAAAACCAAGTACAAGTGGAAAGGTCACAGATTGAATTAATGTTAACTAACAATTGAAGATTATAATGTTTTTAAATTTGTCATAAGAAGAACTAGTATATTATTAAATATATTTTTTTAAATTACCTTTTTGAATATTCACTGATGTTTACTTGTAGAGTTTCATTACTTAGAACATTTATGTAGGGTTTATCCAGTATTTGCTGAATTCTCCGTGTATTTTCTATGGTTTATAGGTGATTGAAATTACACATATAAAAAAATAGCCAAAACGGTTATCTATCTAACAGGGAAAAATCAAATTTAACATTTTTTACTTAGCTTTAGAATACTACTGAAGACAGTGTACATGCTTAATTTATTAATATATTTACTGATTTGTTTCTGATTTTTCTACTGTGGCTTGTACATTACAGCGATCAGGGGGGAAATTTCCCTTTATCTGTTCCCTGAATTATTTAAAAAATATTTTCATATTAACATACACTCTACTTAGCAATAACAGATATTTAAGGTAATTACTTGTCTTTTTCATACTATAGCCCATCTTCCACCCAAAAATTTTAAATCCCATCTAAAGAAAAATTCTTAATTGATACCTGGTTTCTTGAATATCTTTAGAATCATAAGTCATTAGACATTAGATTCATTTTTACCAAAAACTAATTTGTATTTATACATTTTCTTATGTTGGATTTTTTTTTTTTTTTTAACATGGACCATTTGTAATTGTTTAGTATTTAGAGTAAAAATCAAGTACTGTGTGAGTATTTGTGATTTTTAAAAAAATGTATAAGTATGGCTTCTTACTTTCTTTGATATTTATAAATTAGAGAGAGAAATGCTTTATTTTTTCAGCAGTGCTGTCCAACCACATTGGATTGCCATAGCGCAGAGCATACTCATCAATCCATATTGGACATACTGTACATTACTATTTTTAATTTAAGAATATTCGTTTTACACATTCCTTATCATACCTATTACATATTTCTCCTTTTCATGACATTAATCAAAATACGTACTTAACAACTACTCTACAATTCCTATTTCTTTTTACTTCCCTTTTTCTTTTTTTCTTCTTAATAACGAGAAAGCAAAGAAAATTAATTAAATATCATATAGCTTTTATAGATATAACATATAAATATTAATTAAATAAACTGAGTTGCTAATATATCTAAATATGCCTGATATTGATTTATTTATGATTTCATTGACTTTAATTTGTTTCTATTATTTCAAATACTTTTAGAATTACCATTGTTTTGTGCACTGATACACAATATTTCTATATACCAATGCATTGATATAAAAATATTCTATTATTATTGTATAAATATTAAAATTGCACAATATATTAGTATCAATACTAATGATATACAACTATATACTAATATACTTCTTTATTTACTATACTCTAAATTATTGTTTCTTAATATTATACTTCGAGAAATTCCATGAAGTAATAATTATTTAAATTAATTGAAACCTGGAATAAAGTTTTGACATGATAGTACCTATATCATGTGGCTCTTGACTACTTTACCAGGCAGGTATACTCAAGACCTCGTGGCGCAACGGTAGCGCGTCTGACTCCAGATCAGAAGGTTGCGTGTTCAAATCACGTCGGGGTCATATGTTTTTTTTTTCCTACAATTATTTTTTTATTTAAAAATGTTAGCCTGTATTAATAAAACAAAAATTTGGATATTATTTAATTTATATTGACTCTTGGAATATTAAATTTTGTTTGAACTTAAGAGTGTCTCTTCTATGTTAAGACGTCTGTAGTTGTTACTTTTAATTTATATTCGCAAATTGAGTTTAAAATTTATTTTCTGATTTATGTTACACACCTATTGCAACTAATAAATATACAAAATAATTTATATTGATGAGGAAATTGAAATAATGTAGAAAACTGTCAGATGGAGGGGGGGGGGGTAGAATTACATATATACTAATAAACAAAACTTATTTATAATGTGCCAACTTATTATTATTTTATTAATTTTTGGTGAAAACTTCTTACAATCCTTTTATTTGATAAAATTCTTCCAGTATTTTTTTTTCAATCAATAATGATAAATATTATCAACTAGTAAGTTGGCAGAACTGAAAAACGGAATTTTTAATCTCTCTTTTTTTAAAATATTTATTTAGTTACCCTTAGACTTTATATCCTTCTGGTATGTTTTTCTTTATATAATTATATTAATAATTATACATATACATATTCATATTTATACTACTAGTTAATATTATATAATTGATAACATTTCTCTAATGTTAAACATATAACGTTTTCACTTTGCATCTCTTTCAATATAACTAATTATGATTAATTTTATCCTTATTTTAACTTATACTGGTCGCATGCCAAACATTATTGGTTTTAAAATCAATTCTCATATAATTGTAGTTCTCATGTTTTAATAACTTTTTAGTTTTTCATCAATTATTCGACAATTTAACATTTTATCATTCTTTTTCATTCCAATCTTTTCTCTATATATAACTGTTTTCTTTGGTGATATCAATGTTATTATAATTATTTTATTTTTTTATCAGCTTTGATGATGGCCGTTAATTTAAGCTGAAATGGTGGAAAATAATGAATAAGTTTTGCTTATTGGTTTTAAATTCTATTAACGGAAACCTGTTATATGATATTTCCTAAAAATGTATATTATATCATACATTAAGTAAATTACTTGAAAATTTATATAGGTGCGTAATATATTTTTTGTTTGTTATTTTTTGTATTTCTTGTTTCATTTTCGATTCATTATTCATTGATTTTATTACTGATATTAGTTTTAATTTAGGAATTTGATTTTGAAGGTTTTATTGATTTAGCATATTCTACATGTATGTATTTTTTAATTTTTATTTTATGGTCTATGTATTTAATTAATTTATTTTATGTTTTTAGATGCGTGTCTGCGATGCCAGGCTGAAAGCAAACAGGATTCTAGATACGGAAAACAAGACTGTGTTGTTGTGTGGGGAGATTGTAATCATTCTTTTCATTACTGCTGCATGTCCCTATGGGTGAAACAAAATAATAGGTAAAGAATTTATTTTCATTATATATGTATAACTAATCCATCTCGATTGTCAATATAATTCTGATTTGTTCTATATTTAAATATTGAAGTGTGATGCATATTTGTTAAAAAACATTACCAAGCCTTTAATTTTGAGAATCTCAGGGTTTTATTTTAGTTTTTTTATGTGTCAAGTATGAATTTTTCGTTTTCAAACCTCTAATTTCTTATAATGTACTTTATAAATCCTGCATTAATAAGTTAAACATAAAGTTAGAATTCCAGACTGGAGATTTAAAAAATAAATGTCAATTGTCCATTTATTGTAACAACTTTAAATAGAAATATATAAATCAAATTTATTTTAACCAAAACAATATTGTTTTAAATTGTGCGGTCTTTGCTGGTTGGTTGATTCAATTTTAATTATATGTTAATTATAATGTGAAATATTATACAAAAAAACAAAAACAAAGTAAAAAAGTAAAAAGTAAAAAACAAAGCTGAGCTGCTATTTATCAAGTACATTTTACTATGCTTATTTTATTTTTTCATTATTATTTATTTTTTAACCATTTTTCTCAATACTTAGCTAACATTGTGAAAGGTCAAACAAAGTAGACATTGTTATCATATTTTTAATTTCTGTTTTCTTTGTTATCTGAAAATAACAAATACAACTATAGACAAAGTTTGAGGCATTTTCTTGTAGACTTGTTTTCGGTTGTGGGTCCAATTTAATTAGACAAAACAATTATGAATCTGAGAATTGTTTAATCCATCGTTTTGAACCAATTGAATAATAGAGATTAATTTATAAAAATCTAAAATGACAAACAAACAACTAATTCAAACTGGATGATTTCTAATATATACAATATTACTTTCTCAGTAAATATCTCAAAGGCCTTTTTTATATGTATTATTATTTATAAATATTATTATAAATTTTGTTTATTAATATAATTTTATGTATAAGTATTATTATATTTAAGCATAAATTTATCTATCATAAGAGCCAATATTCTGTTTGTTTTTTTCTTTCTGTATCACTAAATATCTCAAAGCCTTTATTATAAGTATTATTATTATTAACTATAAATTTATCTATCATGAGAAACTAATTAATATTCTGTTTGTTTTTCTCTTTCCGTAGGTGCCCACTTTGTCAACAGGAATGGTCCATCCAGCGAATGGGAAAATAACAGGAATCATTATTAAACAATAATTTGACAGATGTAACAACTATATAATTCTTACTGCACTAATTTTTTCTTCATATAATTATCTACAATTGCATTTGTTTTATGTTATACAAACTAATAACATGTTAAAAATGTGATGTATTAATAAGCCATGTTGTATCACAACATTTTCAAACAAATTTTTATGTTCAATAAGATTTACAATTAATTATCACATTCGCTCTGTAATTTATTAATTATTATTAATTTTGTAATTGTCCCATACTTCTATTGTATTCTATATAATAAATAATCAAGCATCTGTAGTAGAAACATTGTTTCATTTTTTATAAAATACATGTATCCATCCATTTTGGTTTCCATCCCCACAAGTATATAGGACTGTCAGCCTATAAGTAATAACATCAAAAAAAATATCACCTGAAAATGGAAACGTTCATAATCATACTTATGATTAACAATAAATAATTTATTGAACTTGAAGGTACATCTCCGTTTCCACTGCACATATTATGTTTTCCTGATGAGCAGTGTAACCCTTCTATTATCATTTGGAAACGAATGTCATGAGGTGTCCGGCATTCATTTTCTGAAGAAAAAAAAAATGGGTTAATGTACAAATAAATTTTTAACAATTTTAAACAATGTTATGAGGTCATGTTATATTATTACACTTGTTTGTTTATTTAATTAAGGTCACTTTATGCAGCTATAGCTAATAAGACAATGCTAAGGCGGGAGTCCTAAATCTTGTTTATCCAGGTATAAATGGGACAGGGATCTTTACCAGTACCTGATACCTCACAGCCATTTTACATCCCTTCTGAAGGACGACATAATCAAAGATCTTTACTACCTGAAAAAATCTGAAGGCCACCTTCCAGGCTTGTGTGATCTTGGGCTTGGTAGTTTGTTATGTTCATCACTACATCACAGGTATATTAATGTATTTTGACTTATTTTTAATGAAAATATTTTTATAGTGATTGTTTAACAAAAGTACTTGTCATTTAGGAATTAAAAAAGTTTGTTTCCTCTCTCAAAAATAATTGTAATCCCAACTGCCAAAAACGAATTTATTTATTTAAAATAAAATAGTGATTTAAAAAAAAAAAATTACTTTTTATTACACTTATTTATTTACTTTTACTGTTTATTATAATTATTTATTTATATTTATTATTTATTTTTTCTCCCAATTGATGATACCCTCATTATAGAGCCTAGGTGAACACCAGATGGGTCTGCAGATTGCTCAGGATCCATTGTTGGGTGCTAAGAGATTAAATAATTTATCTGCCACAGCTGGATATGAACCCGGAACCTTCACTTCTCCACACACATTAGAGCTACCCTGTCCTCTAGACAGATTGGTAAAAAAACATATTCTACTTAGATTAACAATATTTAAATGTTAGCATTAAGAATAACTATGGTTCATGACATTTAGTCAATTTCCTTAAGAAACACTCATTTACAAAGATTGAATAATACTTATTCAATAGTAAACATATTATGTGTAATTTTTGTATTTGTTGAGGACAGCCAATTTTCCATAACTTTGAACTATTAAAATTTATTTTTTTGTTATTTATACAAACAGCATAAAGAAAATTGTTCACATTGTTATTGGCTTTAATAAGTAATTGGAAGTATTGAACATAGTATTTATTTATGATAATTTACCTAAAATGTTACCTATTTTGAGGACATGGTGTTCTTTACTCCTAGGGCACAGAAATAAATAAGCAGAAATTATAGAGACTCATCTTTCCGACTGTTCAAAATTATCATGATGCAGAATGGTAGCAATTGTGGATTTTTTAATATAATCTCTGGTACATTCTCTAATTTATTAATTTTAATTAAAAGATAGGGAGCGGATTTGAGGTGTATTTCAGTGGTAGGTGAAGGTCCCGGTGTTGGATTTGATCTTTGGCAGATAATTTATTTAATCTGTTAACTGCTGGGGATGGACCTTGTGGGATCTGGAGACCCTCCTTTTATTATATTTTAAGTTGAAATGTTTTCTACAAGTAAAATCTAATAGATCATGAATAAGAGATATAAAAGGAACTTTACAAAAATATTTATATAAAATTAATTAATACAGTTTTAAACAAAAAATAAATAAATTAGCAGAAACTATAGAGGCTAGACTTCCAACTGTAAGAAATTATTATGATGCAACATGGTAACAACGGTAATAATTTTTAGTATAACCTCCAATACCTGCTGGAAGTAAATTTATTAATTTTAACTAAAACTTTATATTAATACCTGTGCATAAACTTAAACTTTGTTTTGCGAATATTCTGAGATAAATTGGCTTGCAACGTTCATTCCAATTCTGATGCTCGCTATACAATACCCTTGAAGGGCAAGGATATCGTATCTTGAACGATGTTTCCTCATTCAACGATACCTGTTTGCATTGTTCGTTGTCATTAACTTTGTTTTCCCTGGATAGGCACACTGCCAAAGTTCCGTAGTTTTTGTTTAAAACCTGGAAAAAATTATCACCACTGTATAATATTTAAAATTATTATATACACAATAATAATTTTCATTAATATTACCTACCCTCATATTTATGGCTTTGGAAACCTGACAGAGGTATTGCGGATGAATCCTATAAAAATTTACTGCTCCTGGTCTTACATAGTCTTGTCGCTCGATACTTCTTCTATTTTTAGTTTCGTTCAAGCATGGTAATGGTTTTATTGCAATTGGGTCTGAAATGTTTTAAATTATATAAATAAAGTTATAAAATAATTTATATGACATAATTGTGTATCAGCTTGTACCACATGAATCTTAGGCTTTATTAGTTAACCATACATTCTATTGAATTTTAATAATTTTTCCAATTATGCAACTGTTGTGCCTTTTTTATTCTTTTTCATTAAAGGTTGTTACTAGAAATGAAATCAAATTATGGAAGTATTTTTAATTCCATTTTTACTTTTAACGTCATGATGAGAATGGAAGTGAAAACATAGTAACAACACATCTGAAAGTTAAATTTTTGAACTGCTATCATCATATCAATTGATTTTACCACTGAAGTATTAGCACTTTCTTGTGGGGGAAAAAAATAATAAAACTCTTAACAGATAATCTGTCAATAAGAAATAGAATTAATAAAAATTATAAACGTAGATATTCTAACAATAATGATTTTAAGAGTAGATCATAATGGTGTGTTGATCTAAATTTTCTTGATTTTTTTTTAGTTTTTTTAATGTTTACTTGAAGAGAAGGATAATCCAATGATATGCAGTTTGTCTTAATTAGATGCTATTGTGATTATTTTTACCTTGTTAAATTTTTATAAAAACAATGTTATTCTCTGAAAATGATACAACTAATGATACATTCGCCTTGCTTGAGGTATTTACAAACAATAAATTTATTTAGATAACTAGTAAATTTTATTACTTACATTAATATTGCTATTGTTTAAGAATATAACACATAGTTACGGAATGAATCTCGGCCTTTATACTATATTTAGAATAGAATAATATTTAGAGGAGTAGAATAATAATATATTATTATTGGAATAATAGCCCTAGCAAGAATAGAAAAAGCATTAAACTCAATCTAAAAATTTTAAAAAGTGATACTACCTTGTAATTTTATGATATAATTACTTAGGTAATGCAATATATCTTACTGAAATGAAGATCATCCAGTTCTTGTAAGATTTGATTATAGCTGTTACCATGAGGAGCTATGATCCTGTCATTTTGAGAGTCCACAACCGAAGTGAGTTTAACATACATCGGAGCCCTTGCAGTCGATGTTACGTAAACGAAAATCATATCTAAAAATAAATCAACATTTTAGTGCTTGGGAACTATTATAAATAACATTAATCGTTTATTATAATCGATACCTGGATTTTGCTGCTTGATAGATTTCAACAGAATCATGGAATCGTTTATATCTTGGTCATCTGGACTCGTGCTCATTGCTAAAATAACTGTTATGTCAGTAACCGATTCATGATCATCTTTTGAAGATTCTTCTATTGTCATTTTGTTCAGTTTAGTTAGAATCTCAGGAAGAAGCATTGTTCCTCTGTCTGTAATCAATGAAATATTTAAGAGACAAATTTTTTTTTGTATGTATGTTTCTTAATTAAATTACAATTATTAATATTGAACTTACCATGTATATATGTCTTCCAGTTATAAAATAATTCTCCGATTGATTTACAGTCTTTTACTATAATATTGCCTATATCACCAGCAATCACAGTGATACTGCTTCCGTGATATGATACATCAATTCTCTCTGCCAATTCCCTTAACAATGAATAATTAAATTATAAATATCAAAATACCATCGTTAACTAATGGTCTGTTAAATAAATAAATTGTTTTAAAAATAATGTTCTTCGAATAAGTATATTCTAAAATTTATTTTTTATTCTTTAATCTACATTCTATGACATCTATAAGTCATGATGAATTCTAAAAATTGTCACCATGATGTTGGTCTCTCTAAAACTTTAATTGTATTTTTAGAGGTAGGGACAATTTTTAAAATTGTATTTAAAGCGTTGTGGAAAATACATTTTTGTTGAAAAGAACAAAAAAATTATTGTAATAGCAATAGCCTTATTATAATTTAATGTATAGGCTATTATTGCTTTTATTTTACTGAATTGATTTATTAAGTTAAACGCGTGCATTTATAATTATAAAAAAAATATTAATTCAAGTTCAAGATGATGTTGCAAATATTATTGATTTAATGCCTGTTAAAAGCTTATATTTTATTAAATTGATTAATCAAGTAAAAATCCTGTATTAATAATTATTAAAAACAAAAAAAAATGCACCTGCGATATGCATATTATAAATTATAAATGCTGTGGTTTATAAATTTATCCACTGGATTATTTCTCCTGCTCCTGTCATGTATATTCAATTAATTATTAATTTAATGAACTATGAATAGCAAGAATAAATTTTCAATTCTTGAATTCTAAATGTCATCCTCTTAAAATTGTGTTGAATCGATTTTACAATCACTCTACAAATTTTTGTAAGATTGGGTGAAAAATAATTATTAAAATTGGATTGGTTTGATTAATTTAAATTTTTCTTTTCAGGAGTCCCTTAATTATTATTAATAAAATTAATCGAGATTGTTGAGGAAGTAAAAGGATTATTTTAAGACAGTCCTTCAAAAAGAATTTTACCTTTTCTATTTTAATTAGAAAAAAGGTAAGGTAGTAAAAACATTCTTACTAAAATATTAATATATAACTTTTTAAATGATATTACTTACAATAGAAACGTTAATGTTTCATACTCAGACCAAGTATTGTCGTAAATTACATTCATTCTAATTTTCATTTTTGTATGAATTTCTTCGGGGAACTGTTCTTGTGTTATTAACAAAGATGCTAAAATATACATATGTGATGTATTAATTTTCAAATGTTTTTGTCATTTGTATTTTTAAAATTATTATTTAACGTTACTTACTGGCATAGTCGTTGAACTGGTCCACTAGTCTTCCGCTTTCAGTATTAATGATTGACCTATTAACTAAATAATTAGGCATATGATCAGCCAAAATGTGAGAAAAACTTTGCACCTAGAAATGAATATTCAATTAAAAGTAGGAAATATTATAAACAAACAGTAATAAATTCATTGTAATTCTAAGAAAGAAAAAACCCCAGAAAATGACTTTAATTATTTTCATAAACCTTAGAACATATTTATTCAACTTATCATCAATATATTTAATAATAATTTTTTTAACAGTTAGTTATCTCTTATTAGTGTTAAAAAAAATATTCAACCCCTTGGCTTTGGTTTGCTTATTCCCATACCATCTGGGACTTCCATACTTGTCACCAGTGGCACTCCACTCCTACTATGGTCTGGGAACTTCTCAGGATGAGAATAAAAGATTACAAAAGAAACCTAAGATTAGTAATCTCGGAAAGGAGAAGAAAACCAAGATAGGAGAGAATTAAGGAATATTATGAAAAGCCCAAAGAAGTGTCTATACTTCCACAAAATATAATTGATTTAACCTACCAATAATTGGGTGATTAAAAAAAAAACATTATTTAATCTAACTTACTTGTTCGACAAATTTATCACTAATCTTCATAATTTCACTGAAAAACAATTTTCTCTTGCTAGCATGCATTGTATGTAAGTAACTTGTGAATCTATTTGTGTAATAAAATTCAAGTAACTGTGATAGGCGCAAGAATCGTCTCGATTGGGACCAAAACATTGCTTCGTGCGCTAATCTCATTCCTAAACACATAAAAATTATTTTTAAAATTAAAAAAAAATGTACAATTGTTTAATTGCGATATTTTAATTTATTAATTGATACTTACCGTCTATAGCACCCATGATCTCTGCATCGGTAAACTGCCATAGTTCCCTTTCGATAGCTTCATTGTCAGCATTTATATAATGATTTATCGGCAACTTATTATCATACCAATTTCCTCCTGGACCGAAGAAGTAATTGGTTTTTATGATTGGTTTCTGTATAATTAGCATTTCAGCTAAATCTCCTAAAAATGTATTTATTCTTTAAATAAATTTAAATTAATGATAGAATAACTGTTTATTCTTCTTTAAGTTAAAAATTATTTTGAGAAGGTTTAAATAGATTTGGATTTGATACATCTGACTCAATAGTGCTGTTTAAGTAGACTAAAAGAAAAGGGTTATTATAGTCCTAGTAATTTCTTGTACTTTGTTATATTGAATAAATAAACATAATTTTAAATAAATTTCATTTAAAGAAATTTATAATAGAAAATGGTCCGGGTGGAGTTCAGAGAAAGATTTTCTTAAATAGGGTTGAATTATATATATTTAAACTAACATTTCGACCCACATTGTAGGTATTGAGATTAGAGCTGGATAGACAAGATGCTAAAAATTAAATTGATATATACAAAATTGTAAAGAATAAAAATAAGTAAAATAAAATACAGAAAAAATCCTATAGGAGTAAACCAGATACAAAAGTAGGGATGAGCTATGATTTGAATCATAAAATAAAATAAAGGTACTATAAGAAATATATATATATATATATATATATATATATATATATATATATATATATAAAGAAAACTACTTCGTTAATATACGAACCTTTTCTTAATTTTCTATTTCCTGCAATAGCGTCACTCGAAACAACATATGTTATAAATAAAATTTTTTTTTTTTTTTTTATTATTTATTTATTGATATTTACAACTATATTACAATAATATAACAAGTAAATTGGCTGAGTGATACATAATGACATGATATAATGACAAGTAGAGAAACTACCCACTGGTAGTACTCAAATCGCATGTTCAACTAAGAAGGTCACGTGGCCATCTTCTTCTCAGACGCCTCGGAGGATTATCGGGAATTGAAGAGGAAGCTAAGTTTGAAACTAGAGGGTTTGAGTGGAGATGAAGTTTGTTATGAAAGGATAGATACCGGGTTCGGGCCAAATCAGCAACAAATGGGACATTAAGGTCGTTATGGATGACTATATTCTTAACAAAATAAGGAGCGTTGAGGATTTTACGAAGGATTTTGGATTGTAGGGATTGGATACGAGAAGAATTTGATGGCTTAGTGGAGCCCCAAAGCTCTACTCCGTAAGTCCAAATAGGTCGTATGATGGTCATGTAGATGAGTCTTTTGTAATTAACTGGGAGCTTAGAGCGTTTGTCTAGTAAGTGTTGAAGTAGCCTGAAACGTCGAGCGGTTTCTTGTCTTTTCAGTCTTGTATGAGGATTCCAGGTTAATCGTTTGTCGAGATGCAACCCTAAGTATCGGATCTGTTCTACAGGCACAAGTGGGATATTATTAAAGGATACTGAAGGACAGGAAGTCATTGGTTTACGACGTAAGGTAAAAGTGATTTGATGGGATTTTTGAGAATTTATTTTAATTCTCCAGTTCTGGCACCATTCTTCAAGATCAGTGATATGGGATTGGAGGCTTTGGGATACAATAACTGGATTGGTATTGACTGATAATACACATGTATCATCAGCATATGTGGTAAGGATAGTATTAGGATGAGTTGGGATGTCAGCTGTATAAACTGTATAAAGGATTGGGCCAAGGATACTACCTTGAGGAACACCAGCAGATTGGGAAAAGAGGGATGAATAGACATTATTATGGTTTACTTGGAAAGTTCTGTTTGTGAGATAGGATTGAAGGATGAGAAAGTAGGTAGGCGGTAGAAATTGACGGAGTTTATAGAGCAATCCCGGATACCAGACTCGGTCGAAGGCCTGTTCCACGTCAAGAAAGACGCCCGAACAATATGATCCACGTTCTAATGCAGAGGAGACTACATCCACCACACGATGACATTGCTGAATAGTGGAGTGGGATGCTCGGAATCCAAACTGGTGATCTGGAATTATGTGATTTGCATCAAGGATGGGGTGCAATCGTTTGAGGATGAGTTTTTCAAGGATTTTACCCATACAAGGTAGAAGAGCGATAGGACGGTAAGAGGAAGGGTATTCTGGTTTTTTTTTAGGCTTGGGTATCATTTTTACAATGGATAGTTTCCAGAGGTCAGGAAAATATGTGGAGCGGAGTACAGCATTATATATATAGGTAAGGAATAGAATGGCTTTTCTAGGAAGGTGTTTTAAGATATGAATTGTGATGAGGTCGTGCCCAGGAGCTTTGCGGGAAGGTAATCTGTGTATAATGTTGGATATTTCTGTAGGATGGAATGCTTTGGGTGGAAGGGACATTTGGAGGGGAACATCTAACGCTTCTTTTATATGTTCAATGTGAATTGGGTTAATGATATCAGGATGTGGATGAAAGATTTTGGAAAGGTACTGACCAAATAACTGTGATTTTTCTCCGTCAGTTCTTGTCCAGTTATTTGATTCAGTAAGGAGTGGATGATTAAATTCTTTGAACTTTAGGAGTTTTTTAGTGGTCATCCATAATGTTTTGTCGGTGGTTGTAAGATTTTCAGTCCAGGTAATTAAATTTTGAATTTTGAATTTCTTAATTTCTGCTTTTAGTTTGTTAGTTAATTTTGTATAGATAGTTTTATCTGCTGGGTATCGAGTTCTATGCCACTTCGATCTTGCTCTGCGTTTTTCTCTTAATAAGATTCGAATATGCTGTGGCAAATCAGTCTGTTGATAGTTAATAATTGTATGATTTGTGATGTTATCATGTAAACTGCTTCTGATTGAAGTTGTAAGTTTCTCTATGGCTGTATCAATGTCTTGTTTTGTCTTCAGTGAAATTTTTAAGTCCAGTTTGTCCTCCAAGTCATAACAAAAATCATCCCAGTTGACACGTCCTGTAATCAGTGTGGGAGGGGAAGGCTTGGGAGCAAAACTTGAGTGTAAGAAAAGGAGGACTGGACTATGATCTGATGACAGGTCGTCCAAGGATTCAATGTTGGCATGTGCGGGGGAAATTTGGGATGTAACAAATATGTCAAGGATGTCGGGACGTTTTTTGAGGGATGTAGGCCAATAAGTAGGATATTTTGGGGCAAGGATTGAGTAGCTTTTTGAGGATGTGATGGAAGATAGAATATTTCCACGGGAGTTGGATATTCGACAACCCCATCGTTGGTGTTTAGCATTGTAGTCCCCTCCAGCAATGAAGCGCGGTCCAAATGATAGGAATAAGGAATCTAAAAGGTTATGGGAAATGGAACTACCGGGAGCACAGTATACAGCTGAAAGTGTGAAATGGAATGGACGAGTCGTTATGTTTACAGAGGTTGATTGGATAGCATCAGTTGGAATGGAAGGAATCAGGGAATGGGATATATTTTTATGAATGAGAATACAAGATCCGGCATGTGAAGTGTTATCTGGGTGGTCTGATCTGTAAGTGATGTAGTCACGTATGTAGAATAGTGAGCGGTGTGTGAAATGTGTTTCAGTCAGTAAAGCAATATCAATTTGTTTGTCATGTAGAAATATGTCAAGTTCGTCACGGTGATTATTCAGTCCATTAGCATTCCACAATAGGACAACTAGGGGTTTTATGCTCATTGTGGACGATTAAGTGGGAATTCTGTTAGGATTCTTGTCAATAGGATGATCAGCGGTTTTATGGTTTCTTGAAGATCTTTAAGGAATGATGTTAGGATTGAATTAATGTCGTTGGGGTTTTGCATTTGGATAGGATATAGATCTGGAGGTTGGGGTGGATAATTTACATAAATAGGGGCGTTGGTTGGGGGTTGAGCCTGAGGTACTGGTTCTGTTTTCAACGTGTGTTGAACTAGGGAAGGGGCAGGATTCGGATGTTGTGGTGGAAGATTGACTCTTAAGTTTTGAGGGTGGAGAGATATTTGCTGACGTGGAGTTTGGACTTTAGGATTGGGTCGAGCATCTCGGGGTTTAGGTTGGGAGTTTTTGGGCTTGTTATAGGAAGTCTGGGGTTTATGTTGGGAGGTTTGAGGCGCCTGATGTTGAGGCTGGTGCTGGTTAATTGTTCTGCTTTCCTTTTCCGGAGGTAGAACTGTGGTGGTAGGTTGTTGTAAGCTGTTCTGTGTTTTTGGCAATTCCGGGAAGATAGTGGAATTGTTAACTTCTGGTGGCTGAGGAACGTTATTTTCTAGTCTTCTCTCTTGTATTTTGTGTGTTCTCTGTCGTAATGAACTTTTATAGACCAAGCAACCTTTGTAGTTCGCCGGGTGGTCCCCACCGCAAAGAACACATTTCGGAGGCTCGTTTCTGGATTTCTGACATGCTTCAGTAAGATGTGAGCCAGCACACTTGACGCATCTGGCTTGATGGCGACAATAGGTCTTGGTGTGACCTAAGTTTTGGCACCTAGCACACTGCACTAGAGTGTTTTTCTGTCTGGGCTCCTCGAATTTTACGGTTGAGTAGACAAGTCTGGTTACTTGAAATATTTCAACGTTATTTTTAGCCGGTTCTAGATCGACAAAAAACAACGGAAGGGGATATTTTTCAGTGGGGTGCAACACTGAAGAGATATTTCTGATGGTGTGGCTTATCTCTTCAAGATCTCTTTTGATAGCGTCTTTAGGCGTGGTCGAGTGAAGCCCTCTTAAAACTACCCTATATGATTTGTCTTCTTTTAGCTGGTAGCAGTGAAAATCATAGTTGTTGCTATTGAGATGATTTATTAATTTTTTGTAAGATTCTTTATTAATGGTATTGATTTTGATGTCATTTACTCGAGAGTAGCATGTAAAATTTGGTTGCCCGATCAAATCCGCTACTTCTCTTCCGAAATTATAAAAATCTGTTATTTTGGTGATAAATATAGGAGGTGGTACCGGGTCATCGTATTTTTTACTTTCTTTTACTTCTTGAATGTCCTTAGGAGCCTTAACTTTGTGACTAGGGTTGCTGCTGGTGGATGCTACAGGTTGTTTGACTGCAGTAGATTTACTGCGGGTTTTTGGTGGTTCAGATGTATTATTCTGAGTGGCTGCTGGCTTTAACATAGCCGCTTTGTTTTTTTTTTTTGTTAGGCGAGTTGCCCGCTGAGCCAGGGGCAGATTTTCTTTGTCGTTTCTGAAGCGATCGTCTTTTTAAATATTGAGAATCGGTCTCACTGATTTCGGAGAATGGAGTCTCTTCCTCCGACAAATCACTCCCCGTATTGTCCACACTCATCATTGTATTATTAATTTATTAAATGAAAAAATAAATAAATAAAAATTATCAATTATAAACTTTGTTAACTTCAATTATCTTAATTATAATGAACATATTTATTTAATTAATTTTAATGAAGAAAAGAAGAAGACAAAAAAAATAAATAAAAATAAAAAGTTTACGTAACCGGGGTTAGATTGAAGACCGGAGAAGGTGGAGAGCCAAGCCTTGACCTTGATATTGCTATCTATTGTAGTATTAGTCCTGTCTATTACTATGGGATTAAGGCCACGTTGCTGCCTTTAGCAGCCGGTCACTAAATTATTTTGTGTCTATAGTTATATTATTATCACTCACCTCACTTATATTGTTAATAAAACAAAGTAATGTCTATAAACTTAGTTTTGGTGAAGTTTGATGACATTATTTGAACTGATAATATGAAAATATTGTCTCAAGCACAGAACGATGTTAAAGTTACACTTCACTTGCGGCCATGGCCATAAATAAAATTAAGAGAGGGAATAGTTTTTAATGTATGGTTACAGCTTGTTGAGGTTTTGAAACCCTTAAATTGAAATTTGAATAGAAACACGAAGTAAAGTCATTGAATGCTGTTTCTTTGTCTTTTTTCAGGTGAGGGAATGTTTAATTGAAAATTATTTAAGACATGTAAATATTTATTGTAAATAAATCGTTGTCTTTTTTCAGAGAAACAATTCTGTCTTTACTTCATTATCCAAAGACTTCATCAAATATCATTATAAATATATAATTGTATTATAATTTATATATTGTAAAATAATAATTTTATTTTTTAATTTAGATTATCCCTACTTTTGTTTCTGGTTTACTAAAATATCATTATTTATATATTTTATTTAATCTATTTTTATTCTTTACAATGTCTTATAAATAATTTTAATTTGTTTTTATATCTTGTTTATTGTCCAATTTGTCTAGTAAACGTTAGTCTCAAATAAATTGTTCAACCCTATGTAAGAAATTTTTTCTCTGACCTCCGGAGTGCCTCAGGGGTAGAGCACTGTGTTGCTATGCCAAAAATCCTGGTTCAAATCCCGCTGCAGGCAAGGCTTTTATTTAGTCTGTTTGCAGCTAGAGATGGATCATATGGGATCTAGGACACTCCTGGGGCTTACCCAGCCTCTATAAAATGTTATAAAAATAGAGTACCCAAAATAATCTAGGACAAATCACCTCCCTGCAGAACCCTGGTCCATGAAACAGTACAGTCTCTACCATGTACTGAACCCCATACTTGTTGTAGTGGTTATATGTGTGTGTGTATATATATATCACTGAAACCATCAGAAAACGTAAAGCGAAATTTTTTGCACATATCTCCAGAATGAACGATAGCAGACTGACTAAAAGAATATTCAATATAGTCTCTACACCGAAATTGGGGACTTCCTGTTATAAAGAAACCACAGTAGACTTGAGAAGATTAAACATCACCATAGAAGCCATTCAAGATCGTAAAACCTGCAGAGACAAAATTATGAACCAGAAACTTGAAGTTATATCACAACCTACACTAAGCAGGCGTAAACGGACAGATGAACAGAAGAAGGCTCAAAGTGAAAATATGAAAAGGTTTTGGGCAGACAAAAAGAAGAAACAAGTCACCACCAAAAGCTAGATTTTTCTGTTTTTAGCGCTCTCCTTAGAAGGGAATATACCCAAATAATAAATAATAATAATAATAATATATATATATATATACACACTATATATCTAATATTATTCAAGAAATATTTTGTTTATGCTATATAACAATGAATCATATATATTTAATTTTTTATAATTATAATAATACCTCGGCAAAAGAGAGTTGAAAATTTATTCACATTTTTCACCTGTAAATGTAGAAACCCATTTATTATCAACGTACATATTCTCTTCAGTTCTAATGTAATCGTTGGCGAACTCTAACATTTGTTCCAGTTGGACCTGCAGGGGTTGTAGTGCAGCTGCTATCCCAGCAACCACATGGTTCAGGCTTACGGTTCCGTATCCTCTTGTTCTCACCACACCTTTTTCGATTGGGCAAGCACTTTTTCTTCTATTGTGAACGAGAGAAATGCTTGGAAACAGAGAACAATCAATTAAGTTTTTAATATTTTTAAAATGGTTTTCTTAAGACTATCAGAACCTGTTCTGAATCAAATATTACTTTTAAATGAATGAAATCTAGCCCAGTCCAAATAATTTGTCATCTCTTTCAATTTTCTATCTTTACATAACTATTTTAAGTTATGAAAATTTAAATTTTATTCCATCTTTTTATAATTTATTTTCTTTTGAACTAAACCTGAAGTAGGAAAGTTACTACTCACTTCTCCTCAATTCCAAGCACCACAATATTTAAAATATTGAAGTTTTTAAATTTAAAATCTAGAGCCATGGCAGACAAATTATTTATTCTGTTAACAGACATGAATGTACCCTGTGAGATCTAGAGACACTCCAGGGTGGACCCAACTTCTATAATGATTTGATGTTCATTGATGTGAGTTTTTAAAATTTGTATCTATGTTCTGATGGTATCTGATTTGGAGAAACTTTGACTATGTATTTATTTTCCTGTATTTTAGAAACTTAAGGCTTTATTTGTTGGAGTTTTCCTATTGTGTTATAATGATTATTTTATGCCTCTTTTATTTTTGTGCTAATTTATATGACTACAATATAATTTTTTTAGGCTAAGCAAAATTTACACATAATAAAATTGTGTTTGTAAAAAATTATCACTTTTCAAGAAGTCTATTTAAAATTTAAATTATAATTTAAAGGAACCTCTAGTTATTCATACACATTTATAGGTGAACTTTTAAGTTCCAGAATTCAAATGCAGCTGTGGCAAATAAATTATATTAACTGTTATATAAGATTATCTACTTGAGCTATAAGTTATTTAGAATGAATAACGTGTATGATTTTAAAAGATTGAATGATTTCTCATTGCCCTGTGAGAAGCATAGGGGTACAGTAATTTTGTAATTACTAAGAAAATATTTATAAAAGTTTTTTCAAAAGCAATATTTCTGAATAATCAAAGTATATACAGTAGAACAATAATATAATTATGATACGATTATATTATTGTTTCTTTAAAATGTATTTTGATAAAATTATTAAATTGTCGCCTTATATTTCTTAGTTTCTAACTCATAAATGGGTTTTTGGAAGATCCCATGAGTTTAAGAGACATACTCAAATTTTAATCTTACTTCTGATTCTTAAATCTTTGAGGACAAATTAAGTTTTCATCTCCTCTCTCCCAGATATCTGCACTACTGGATAGCATGAAATGGAGTGTGCACTGCAAATAATGTAATTTTATAAATCAGTAAATACTATAAAAATTATGAAGTTATGTTTTTAATTATTAATCATCATTTCATCAAAATGTTGATTGTGTATATCTTAGTGTAAATCTATCAAAACCAATTGGATTAATCTTATTCACTTAGTGTTAGAAAAAATAAATAATTAAAATAGCATTAAACTATCCGAATGGATATAAAGAAATAATTGTTTAAATAGTGAAATTTTTTATTAAAAACTTTGGATTATTAGAAACCATTATTTAGGTATTTAATTTTTGACATCCACCCAAAACATTTTCTACTCCATATTTATACAGTCAACTATAATTATAATTATTATTCAAGATAACAACAATAAATTAAGTTCAATAACATCGTGTTTTAACAATTACCTAAATTTAATTTACAGATGAATATGCTTTGAATAAACATAAATATCTATATTCTATTTGATTTCCGTAATTAATTTGAAAACTTCTATATTTTTTAAATGAAGGTATTTGAATTTTCTTCTTAAGAGTTACATATAAACATATTATGTAATGATTTAAAAAAAAAAAAATTGTTGGTAATGCTAATAAAATTCCTAAAATAGAATCGCTTAGTAATACTTTAGTAGGAAAATTAAAAAAAAAAATATTGTATACTAACGTTATATAGGCATGATATATAAATTATTCTATAATTTATGTTTTAATAGTATTCTCTGAAAATTTCATAAAGTTTCAAATGATATGACTATTCATTCATTTATCATATCGTTTTTAAGAAATGTGTGAATCACATTTCTTAAACAAATATTTGATAACAATTATAGTTCATTCATGATTAATATACATAGTTAAGCATAAAACCATTTTTATCACCTCTTAATGATTAGTAATAAATAATTATTGACGTTAATCAGAACCATACCCACTCTTCTAATGTTAAAGCATCATCCGGAAAATTGTTGAAAGGTTGTGGTAAGAGGTAATGAGACAATAGATGGAATTTAAATGACTGAAACCCTGTCGTTGTATAAGGGACTGTATTCTCTTCTGAGGTTACAAAGTCTCTGTCTTTCTCTATCCCGTCACGACAGAATCTAAGGAGAAACAATGTTATTAATTAAAATAAAATGTATATATCTTTCAAATTTTCTTTTAATGTCCAGAAGTAACAAATAAAAATACCTGTGAAATAAGGTACTGGAAAATGTCCTCATGTCGTTAGAGAAATACGGATGCATTTCTATTTTTCTTATTATTTCTATAAATATTTCCATCGTCATAGGATATAGTAAAACATCATTCTTGTAGCATTTTACTAAGTGTTTGGGAATAGTCTGTTTTTGGAGTGAAGTACCTTAAAATAATAATTATAAATTATAATTTTTTCAATATAAAATAACTCAAATTATTTAACTTATTACCTTTGATCAAAATTATAATGATGAAGGTTTGTTTGATGAGATATGAGGTAATCATGTTTATTAACCAGCACCGGCCTGAACACTGAAAGGTGTAGAGATAAGATTATGTTTGCTTTGCTCTACACGTTACTATCTTTACTTCCACCAATCAGGAAATAGGTAATTATATTAATTTTAATTATTATTTTTTAAAATACTAGTATTTAATTATTTTAGATGTTTTAAAACCAATAAATATAAATTTATATATGAACCAATATATAAATTTCTAAGCTTTCAAGGGCTTAATAAAGTTATTTTAATATTACTATAATTATAATTATAACCAAAACATACACAACAAATAATTATATAATAAATTTTTTTTTTCAAGAAAAGACATAATAATTTAAATTAATTATTATGATTCAATATTATAGTAAAGTAATATTATTTGATGAATTTTAAATATTTAAAAAAATTATTTATTGAAATTTACAACTGTATTAAATAATAAAACAAGTAAATATTATAAAGCCAATGGGTCCCAAACGGTGTGGATCGTAGAGTAGAAGAAAATATGAGTAAAACAATTTCAGCCACTCAGTTGCTTGTTAGTTGTCAGTTGTACTAATAGTTGTATAGCTTATGCCAGTAGTGGATCGAGGCAGAAATTTTGAGATTAAATGTAAGCTACTAGGACAGGAGATTGGTGTATTAGGAGGTGGACAGGCAGTGAACATGCTGGACTTAAATACACCTCTACTGGACTCTGAAGATGAGGCTCCCTTCAAAAAAGTAAAGACTGCGAAGATATCAGCCAAGAGGAAGACAAGGAAAGCAGAAGAAGCGCCACCGGTAGTGACATCGAACAGTTACCGCTCTAGCTAATTTACCACCAACAGAGGAACCTATGATGGCCCCACTGAAGTAGATTCGACTGACACCATACGACCTTCTTTTTGGATTGCCAATGCGAATGAAAGATGAACTTCAACTCAAGACTACTGTGGAACAAGTTGCAAAAGCTTATGATACGCAGAAATAGACTTACGACGACATGCCAAAACTCGGGTACAAAAGATTTAAGCCAAGCAGACGACGCAGTTCGACGACCACCGCAAATATACCAAGTGGCGATTAAGAGAACTCAGTTTGCTATCTATGCGAAGATTAAAACCCCATACTTGGGACTGTATAAAGTTGTTGCTGTTAAGCCAAAAAACCGATACAACATAAAAAAGTTGGAAACAGTGAAGGCCCTAATAACCACCAGTGACTATATGAAAAGATGGAAACACGATGATGATGATTCCAATGAGGAAGAAGACGTCTGGCCATCAGGTGATGTCCCGGGATTTATTTATTTGTTCTGTTAACGGCAGGGGATGGATCCTTTGCAATCTGGGAACCTTCTGGGGCTCACCCAGCCTCTTAAAGTGTGTTCCCAAAATTGGAGGGGAATCAGGCTATTGAGCGTAATTCTGAATAAATTACTACATCAATACTGATTAATCAAAACTACAAGTAGCATACTGAGTAATAAGTTGCATATTTTCAGCTCTCCATTGATAGAACGGGTGAAACACTCTGTGCACAGTTCTTATTCACATTGGATTTACTTTTTTTTTTAACTTTTTAGAATACCTTGCTATTTTTTTGAAGCCAGCTGATGATTTGTTTCAGTTGATTTATTATCAGTAATCTAATAAGATTTTTTTTTCTGTAATATTTCCAATCAGGAAATATCTCTGTCTGGAGGGCATCCTTGGCCATATTTATTAAGAATCTTCAGCAGGTCCTTTATAAACTCTTTAAAGATTTATTTATATTTCTTAATTATAAATAATAAAACAACGTTATAAGAATTAAACATGTACAATAGGAAAATATTTTAAGTCTGGCTAACCCTTAATATGGGGAGAAAAGTAGATTTGTATACTCTCAAATTTGAGTATTAATATTTCATATTTATATAACTATGAATTTATATACTCCAAATGTAAATAATCAAACCTTTTTATATCATTCATTACCTGTAATTTAACAGTTGAGATTTAATATTGTGAATTTATTTATTTGGTTAAATTTTGTCTTGTTAATCCATGAATTGTGGTTTCACATCATGGAAGTAAATTGTGCCATGAGCCGAGCCATCTAATTGCCACGGGATAAATCTCTTCCTCTTGCCTGTATATTTTAATCACATTCACTGGTTCTCAGTTACCACTAACATTTATCAAGTAAGCATTGAAGAAAAAAATAAATACTAGTTTAATGGATTTATTACTGATATTGAAATTATTCATATCATTTAATATTTGTAATTATTAATGTAGTAATGTTCTTAACGGTGTTCAGATTACATGAATATCATTAAAAACATATAAAAAATGTTTTGATAAGCATTATAATAATGTTTAGATGGGCTGGACATATGACCAGAATGAGCGAGGAGGAAATACCAAAACGCTTGCTCACAGAGCTCATCCATTTGCAGAAGAGAGTCAGTCGACCATGACCAGTGGATTGACTGTGTAACACAAATATAGCTTTTGTATTTACAGGATTTTTCAATAAATACGCTGGAATTATTATATGGTTGTCTGAACTAATTAAAAGATATGTTTTAAATAATGATCTATTAATAAAAGTGCAAAATTGGATTGGATTAATAACGTATTAGTTTAGTTGTCTGTTAAATATGAGACCAAATTTATATTTTCTTCGAACGGTATCTCATATATTCTTGGTTGAACATATATGTATTTAGAATAAAATAATTAATGTTTTGCCATTTTAAGTATTTGATTATTAGAGCACAGCCATTGTCTAGTTCCACTACTCACCTTTATCTCTTGCCATTATATTTAGGCCACTTATTACTATGATACAGTTGTAAATTTCAATAAATACATTTTTTTTTAAGTATTATGATATGTTTGTTTATGTATATATTTTATGTACTTGAAAATTATATATACAAATTTTTTAACGGTTTTTTCTTTATCCTTTTATCCCTTTAAAGAGTTTCCTTATTCGAATTATCTTATTATTTTAATCCTGTTTTTCCTGATTTGACCACATAAATAATTAAATGATATATTAATTATACTGATTGAATGAACATATATAAAAATAAAGTGAATAAATTCCAAGAAATTTTATGAGTAATGAAAATACTAGAATTTTAGTAAAAAATATTATCTAATTAGATGACAAGTAATTATTTCGCATTGTATTTATTTCCTATTGGAGAATTGAGGCGTTGAATGAAAAAGATAGTATAGTATCTTAGAAAAGGCAATAAATAATTATTAATCAAGCTAAAATAATAGAAAGAGAAGTAAGTCAAAACTGGAAGTGCTTTTGTTTCAAGGACGGTAGTAGTCACTATTTTCCAATTGAAACTTTCATTTTAAGTTGTCAAAAGAGTTTTTTGCTTCGTCTGTAAAATTACATTTACATGACTTACCACCTTTTGCATGTAAACACATTATTTCTTCAATAATTAAAAAAAATCTATTGGATGATCCCGAGGTTGGTAATTATTAGATAATAAAAACAACCGGATAAAAAAAATGCTTTCTATTACAATTACAAAAACTATTTTTATTAAATTGTATGTGTTGTGTAATCAGTTAATACATAGTTAAAAATCTGTGATTAACTGTAAATGGAGAAATTACAATAAAATCGTTTAATACCAAAGAAAGCATAGGGAAAACTGGAAAAAAACATTAATGTGTGTGTATTATTCTACAATATTTTAAAAATATTAACATAACTATTGCATCTTAACACATTTATCGACACAATTCACAGTCATTACTCTCAAATTCCATCAGAACACTGTTTTAATAATATTAGTTTTAAAATATATTTTAATATAAATACTGATGAAAATATGGTCATTTTAAACATTTCAAACTCTGCTTCTACTTTTTCTTTAAAACGACAGCATTGAATGATAAAAGCAAGAATATTTTCTGTATTAAAAAAATGAATTTACGTAAGGCATATTCTTTCTTAATTATTTACTTAAATAAAGTAAAGGTAATCTTCAATGCTTGTTTACAATTAAGCCGACCATTTGTGTTAATTTGCATCAGGTAAACTCTAATTTAATACAAAAAGAACTGTCATCAACTCTACATGGATAAATGAACATCAATTTTTTTAATGTAACAAATGAATGGGGAAAAGTTAATAAAACTCATTGAAAACCATTTATTGTTTATTCTTCTGTAATACTATAAAAATACTCACATAAATATTGTATCTTCAATACTTATTGATGTATTATATATTGATGTATGTATTATATAAACACAATTCACTTTCACTAATCACAAATACTTCCAGAACACTTACAACACTTGATATGCACACATTTGGGAAGTTCATAATAAAAAATTAGAAAATTTCTAAGGTAAAACGTGTCTTTATAACGAGTATGAACATAAATATAATATATATTTCCATCCTTCATAAAAGTGCCCAACACTATAATATACCAAAGGTGTAATGGTATTCTAAACAAATTTATAAACACAATTCACAGTCAGTAATGAAGAAATCCTCCAGAATATCTTCCACGATCTTCTACTACACTTGATATCCACACACTTGGAAAGTTCATGATATAAAATAAACAAATTTCTCTAATTTAAAAGGCAAAACATGTCTTTTTAATTATTTAAGAGTATGTAAGTGTCCAACATTACAATATACTGAAGAAGTATTAGTATCAAGGAAATTCACTGGTAAGAAATAAATTAATAAACACAATTCACTTTCAGCAATAACAAATTCCACCGGAACACCTTCAACATCTTACTATACTTGATATCCACACAATAAGGAAACTCATGAAAAAAATTTAACTAAAGTCAATGATTTTTATAGCAAAACACGTCTTTTTATGGAGTTATGATAAGAGTTTAAAAGTATCCAACACCACAATACACTGAAGGTGTAATGTTATCATTAACAATTTGACAAACACAATTCACTGTCATTAATGAAAAATTTCTCTGGAACACCTTCAACAATCTTACTACAGGTGATATGTAAACTCTAGAAAGACTCATGATGAAAATTAAACTAAAGTCTGTAATTTCTACAGCAAACCATGTCTTTATAACGAGTTATGAACATAAAAGCATCCAACACCAACCTAAACTGAAGATGTAATAGCATTTTTAACAAGTTTATAAACACAATTCACTGCTAGTAATAAAAAATCCCTTCAAAACATCTTCAAGAATATCAATGCACTCGACATGCCCTTATAAGGTAAGTTTTTGGTAAAAATTAAACTAAATTCGTAAATTTATAATGCAAACAAATCTCTTAAATGAGTTATGATTCAGAGCATAAAAGTATTCAAAACTATATCCTGCTGCAATATACTTCAGAAAGAGAATAAATATATCATTCTCTGATATACATTTAAAATTTGAGAGTCTAGTTTTAGCTAAAATTTAGTAAAAATAATTTTTAAAAACAAAAAACAGGTGAAACGGAATGAATATCGAAAATAAACACTTTAAGTAGTTCTAAAAATATCCGCAAGATGCCAGCACCATCCAAGGAAGCTTCAAAACTCGTAAAAGTTCTAAAAGTATCCGCGAGGTGCCAGCACTATGCAGAGAAGCGAGAATTTCTCAAATAGTTCTAAAAACATCCGCAAGATGCCAGCACTATGCAGGGAACACTCTGAAAGTCTAGTTCCAGCGCCTGCCGCTAGATAGCAGCACTATCTAAACTAACAAAGCTCCTTGAAAAGGAGCTCCTGCGGCTTCCTACTCTCCTGATACAAATAAACGATTTTTAGCGAAATGTTTAAACCTTAAATCGTAGTTCCTCGATATCGCCAATAGATAGCAGCACCGTAGGGTATATGAAAAAACAACCCATGCTATTTTTTCGTATTCTGTTATTATTAAATGAATATTTTCTACTGGAATTTAGTCTTAAATTTGGAATTAATAATAAATTAATCAGAAGTGTAATTAACCATAATGACCACAACTGCGATATAAATTACACGACTCAAAAGGATTTAAATGACATTAAAGGTTATGGAGACTAATTTAGCCTTTGTTCTTTAATTCTATTTTTTTTTAATCCCTTTTAATTATTTTAATTCATAACTGTCTGTGGCCACTGACAAACAGTGAATGTGATTTCCTAATTATTACACGTAATTGTTTTTTTAATCTCTTTTATTTTTTTTAATTCATAATTGTCTGTTCCTACTAGCAGTGAATGTGATTTCTTTATTATTATACGTAATTACTATTTTTTAGTGCTGGTTGTTACATAAAACACAATTATTAATTATGAATTATTTTTGCTCATAATTATACGAATATATTAATTTTGCCCAGAAGAGCTTTATTTAATAATAATAGAACAAGAAAAAGTAGCCTAGATTGATTTTTCAAAGACGCGGTGGTGCTGCCATCTATTGGCGGTACGTAGGAACTACGATTTAAGCTTCGAATTTCTTGCTGAAAACATTTATTTTCTATTAGGAGAGTAGGAAGTCACAGGAGCTCACCTTAAAAGGAGCTGCGATAATTTAGACGGTGCTGCTATCTATTGGCGATATCGAGGAACTACGATTTAAGGTTTAAACATTTCGCTAAAAATCGTTATTTTGTATCAGGAGAGTAGGAAGCCGCAGGAGCTCCTTTTCAAGGAGCTTTGTTAGTTTAGATAGTGCTGCTATCTAGCGGCAGGCGCTGGAACTAGACTTTCAGAGTGTTCCCTGCATAGTGCTGGCATCTTGCGGATGTTTTTAGAACTATTTGAGAAATTCTCGCTTCTCTGCATAGTGCTGGCACCTCGCGGATACTTTTAGAACTTTTACGAGTTTTGAAGCTTCCTTGGATGGTGCTGGCATCTTGCGGATATTTTTAGAACTACTTAAAGTGTTTATTTTCGATATTCATTCCGTTTCACCTGTTTTTTGTTTTTAAAAATTATTTTTACTAAATTTTAGCTAAAACTAGACTCTCAAATTTTAAATGTATATCAGAGAATGATATATTTATTCTCTTTCTGAAGTATATTGCAGCAGGATATAGTTTTGAATACTTTTATGCTCTGAATCATAACTCATTTAAGAGATTTGTTTGCATTATAAATTTACGAATTTAGTTTAATTTTTACCAAAAACTTACCTTATAAGGGCATGTCGAGTGCATTGATATTCTTGAAGATGTTTTGAAGGGATTTTTTATTACTAGCAGTGAATTGTGTTTATAAACTTGTTAAAAATGCTATTACATCTTCAGTTTAGGTTGGTGTTGGATGCTTTTATGTTCATAACTCGTTATAAAGACATGTTTTGCCTTAGAAATTTGTTTATTTTATATCATGAAGTTCCCAAATATGTGTATATTAAGTGTTCTGAAGAAATTTTTGATTACTGACAATTAATTGTGTTTGTAATGTGTTGAAGATTCAATTGTTAAGTATAATAAAATAAATTCACTTATTTATGCTTTTCTACAAATTCTTTAGTTTTCCTCATTCATTCCTTGATATTTTTATCAATTTTATTCTCATTTCCTTCTGTTCTATTAATAACTCATGTTTTTGTATTAACTGAATATTTATTTGATACAAAAGGTTTGCTTACTTGTAAACAAACATTAAAAATTACCTTTATTTTATTTAATTAATGAAAAGTAAGCCTAATAATTCATTCTTGTTAGAATTTGTGTATTTTGGAATGAAGCTATTCTCCCTTTTGTCATTCAAAGTTGTCCTTTTAAAGAAACTTAGAAATAGATTTATATTTAAAACTTTTTTTATGTTTAAAGTGACTATCTTATCATTAATTTTTAGATAAGATTGTGTTTTATAAATAGTATTCCATTCTTATATTGTAGAATAGATTATCTATGAAATAAACAGTGAAAAACAAACTGTTTTATTTTTGTTACCTGTAAGTGTGAAGTTTAATAGTTTTTTTTTGGAATGGGGTAATTTGAGAAGTAATATGTACAACATGTTTACAAAAGTTTATTTATTATATACTTTACAAAATTACAAACATCCGTTAAGAGAAATAAAAACAACCACTTATACTACATTAACCTCATTTATAATATATATTTATTTGTCTTAAACTTAAAGAACACATTACATAACTATATATAATCCTAAAATAACAAAACATATTAAAGAATTATATTTATGGAATGTACAGTACTATTAAGTAACTGTGTTGAATTTATAATTTATAAACTTAATACTTTTGATAATGAAAGCTATGCATTTTCATGTAGAAACATACATACATATTTATATATAGAAAGAATGAAACTATTATAAAATAAAACTCATCATTTACAACGGTATTTCTGTTTGCGATTTCTCAATCATCCAGTATACACAATATTTTTGAAATCTGAGGGATTTTTATCATTACAAAGTTAATTTTTCCATTTTTAATGAATATTTTACAACAATAACTAGCCAATATAAAATTATTAGCTTCGACATTCCCCAAGTAAAGCTGGAAAAACTAAAGAAGGCAATTTAAAAGCCAGAAATTACAAATTATGACAATTTTATTTTTAAAAATGCAATTTATTTATTTAATGTACTTTGCTTATGATTACAATTGTTATTAATAACCATAATATTTAATATTTCCCTGTTCTGTAATCGTTAAAAATTAATTCATTCACTCAATGAAAACCTATATCATTGAGTGAATGAATTATTAGATAATGCAATCCAGTTTACATCCTTTCAAAATAAAAATTAATCTAAGTTGGAAAATCTAAAAAAAAATGTCCAATCTCTCAGATCATTGCGTATACTGATGTTACATCTCAGAGGTTTATTGTATTCGTCATAATTTTTTTCCTAAAAAACATTTTGACCAGCAACTGTATTGCTGTCATAGAAATATGACTTATTTCATATAAATAATAACATCATTAATCATAAATATTAATAGATGAATTGATAATCTTCAATATTAAATATATTTTTTATTTACAGAATCAAATTTAAATTAAAATGGTTTATAAAAAAAAACTTAATTTAAAATTGTCTTTTTTATTTATTTTAGAGAATAAGGACATAACTGTAATATAGATAAATATTAACTTTCTTCATTACTTTAATTACTTAATGGATTAATTTCTGTCATAAACTCCTTCTTTTTTTTTTATTTGTTTTGTTATTTATTATTTATTTAAGTTTTTGGGCTTTATCAAAATCAAATTACATCAATATTTGTATTCATTTATTAGGTAAAATGATCAATAATGATCATATATATCTGGTTCTTTATAAGCTTTGATCGCTCAAGTCTTACCTTACGTTTATATTGTACTGTTTTAAAAGTTAAATTTCATTAACATAGCTAAGATAATAAGAAAAGGTGTTGCTAAAAGATGACTCGAAGAACTGTAGCAACTAAGTCCTTGGTGCATTATCGAATACTTCGTCATGTCCGGATATTTGCAGCCAGCATCTGAAATTCAAAGAATAAATAAATAAACATACTATAAATAATAATAATATAATAAGTAATTATTCTGGAGGTTGCTGCTTCGAGTTGAGTCAAAAAGTTTTAACTTTTCATTTGTTTTCCTTTCAATATTTTCCAAAAATACAAGTTATCATGAGCTTTAGTATGAAAAAGATAATGTAATTATGGGAAATGTGTATACTTTTGTAATCATTTCGTCAAGAAATGAACCTTCCAAAAAACATATGTCATCTACACATCGAAATGTTAGTTGAAACTCTTATTTGTTGATGAAATGATTATCGAAATCTACAAACTACCCAGAATTACATTCTCTTTTCTACACTACAGCTCAATATAACTTGTAATTTTGGAAAATATTAAAAATGAAACAAATAAACAGTTATTACTTGTTGTAACTCAACTTGAAGCGACAATCCAGGGGAACAGATACCATATAATTATAGAATTGATCTGTGTCAAGTAATAATTCAAATTATACAGCATTCTTTTTACAACAATATAAGTTTTCAAAATTAATCAATAATTCAGAAAATGATAATATTTATCTTGAATAATAATTAGATAACCATATAAATATGGGAAAGGAAATGGTAATAAATGGAAATGGAAGTAAATATTAAAAAATTATAATAATTCCTTAATTATTAATAAACTATTTATTAGAAACTGACGTTGCAACCCATATTGCAGGTCTTCTTCATGGTTGGATAGACAAGATAAAAAATGATTTAATACTGAAATAAATGGAATAGAAAAAATATATAATATATAAAAATGAAACTATTGAAGTGAATAAGATACAAAAGTAGAAATAATTTAAATTATAGAATAAATGTATTTTTTAAAATTTTTAACTAATTTTATTTTGTATTTTAAATAATTTCTACTTTTATGTCTTGTCTACTTCAGTAGTTTCATTTTTAAATATTACCTGTACCACTACAACCAGTGAAGGGTCTGGGGTTCCGTGTATGGTTGAGACCGTACTATTCTTGGAGAACAGTTGTACAGGGAGGTGATTTGCCCTAGATCACTCTCAACCACCAGATTTCCCCCCCTATTTTGGGTACCTACTTTATAGAGGCTGTGTGAGCCCCAGGAGGGTCCTAGATCCCATAGGACCCATCTCCGGGCTATAAAATATTAAATAAAATTCTGCCAGCGAGCGGGAGTTGAACCCAGGACTTAGAGCATGGCAACTCAGTGCTCTACCATAGAGCCACTTCGCTATCCAATGGTGATTATAAAATAAAATAAATTTTTTTTTTAAATTTTGAACAAAATTTTTTATTGTAATTTAAATTATTTCTACTTTTGTATCTTGTTTACTTCAATATTTTCATTTTTATAAATTACTTCATTTATTTTATTATAATTCATTTATATTTTCTATTCCTAATTTTAAATATGTCTATTAAGCCCTGAAGAAGACCTACAATGTGGGTTTCGAAACGTCTAATTCCAATAAATAATTTTTACTGTTTGAGGAATTAATTTTTTTGACCTCCCCTGGACTATTTTCTTCCCTTCAAAATATTTAATAAAATTAAATTATTTATCAAACCAGTACCTGTACAAGAAGCAGAAGTCAATTGGGCAGGAGCAGCGTCATTCGTTCCGATTGAGAAATAAACTGGATTACAGTCGATCGCGTACGAGGAGGTGCAAAACTCCTGGCTCACATAGAAGTCATGTGCGTCTGATCCTTTCAAGGGGAAACACTGAACGTCACTCGCTCCTCTCGTATGGTTTGAAATCGGCATCGAATTGAGCCTAGAAGTGCACACTGTGACAGTCCTCGTGAGGTCTTCGTTTTTGATCTGTAATGTTTAATTATTTTAATTAAACGCTTTTTTAATAAAAAGTAATTTTATTACTGATTGTATATCAACATTATGAACATTTTAAACCAAACAGAATCGAAATAATTTATTTTACGGCGTCCACCAATAAATTTCTGATATTAAAGTCTACAATGGCATATGAAATAAATTACTTCTTCTAGCATTATTTTTTGCCAAGGGGTGAAATAAGCAGTAAACTGTAAACATTGCATTGTATAAATTTGATTCAAATCAAAACAAAAAACATTATAACCTATATTTTAGGTCTCAGTATTTTTTTTTTACTTCTCTAATTTTAAGCTTTAATTTTTTCTTTTTATTCACTCATGCAGTTTTTACAATTTAATATTATTAACAAAAAATATAATGTTAAAGCAAAACAATAAAATATACTTATATTTTTACTAATGTTCTTAAGTTATTTTAAGCATGGGAGTTAAGAAAAATCCAATACAATAGTAGAAAATGAAGAAAATTTGTATTTTTAAGTTTCAAAATCAAGTATATATATAAACTAATTTTGATAATTAAACTTCATAAAGTTAAACGATTTTCTGAAAAAATTATGAAACTTAAATTTTTGATATTAAACAAAACCATTCTGCCTATGACATTCTTATGGATATTTTTTAAATTAGTGTCTTAGTGTAGTCTGTCTTAGTGCCTAACTTTTGTAAGGCAAATTATATCCAAGCAACGCAGACCAGAGACATAAGATCTTGTGACTTTAAAATAAAACATGAAAAATAGTGTTACTATACCAAACTCATACCAAATTTACAATTTTGAGTCACTAAGGTTAAGGTAAGGCTATAAGTGAAGAAACACCCAATTCAATATATGTATGCAAAAAAAAGATTTATTTCTGTAATTTTGTAATGTTTTAGCTTAATAATAAAATATAAATAATGTAAAAAAAAAAGAAGAAAAATATTCCAATTAAAAACCTATTCATTGTTTAGATGGTATGTTTCTGTTGAGTATCAGACCAACTTTTTTTTTCTTTTAATTATTTTATTGAATTGTACAAGTGTAATATATACATCTAGTACAAAGGCTATATGAATAAATAAATACATGATAGGACTTGTAGAGGCACTATCCACTGGCAGCACTCTAATAACATTTCTATAATATAAGGTCCTGAGGCCATCTTCTCTTCAGACGCCTAGGAGGATTGTCTGGGATGGAATTGGATGCAAAGATGGAAACTAGTGGGTTTGGATAGGGCTGGAGTTTATTACGGAATAATAGGTATCTGGAATGGGCTAAATCGGTAACATATGGAACGTTAAGGTCTTTATGGATGGTTTTATTTGTGACAAAATAAGGAGCGTTTAGGATTTTGCGAAGGATTTTGGATTGCAAGGATTGAATACGAGAAGAATTTGATGGTTTGGTGGAGCCCCAAAGTTCAATTCGGTAAGCCCATATAGGTGTTATAACAGTCACATAAATAAGTCTTTTGTAATTGATCTGAAGCTTTGAGCATTTGTCTAGTATGTGTTGAAATAGTCGGAAGCGTCTAGCTGTTTCTTGTCTTTTCAGTCTTGTGTGAGGGTTCCAAGTAAGACGTTTGTCTAAGTTGAGTCCTAGGTAGTGGATCTGTTCAACAGGGATAAGTGGAGTACTATTAAAGGATACAGTAGGACAGGAAGTCATGGGTTTTCGGCGAAGGGTAAAGGTAATTTGATGGGACTTGTTGGAATTGATAGACCAACTTTTAAATCAGCATTTATTTAATATTTCAAATATTCTATCAAATCAAACAGAATAGTTTCAAGGTTTTTATAATGACTAAACTTATATATCTACAACCCTGGGGAATCAGTAGTTAAGTCAAATTGAGAGTTAACTGTATTGATGGAAGTGGAATCGTGTCATTCTCATAGTCTCTGGCTTGAAATAGAGTTGAAATATAATCAATAACTCCATTTTAAGCCAATGCCTGGCTTAGCCCCTTAATCACTATGAAAATAACACGATTCAGCTGACTTAGGTATAAGTCAGTTACCTTCTGCCCCAGCAGCCTCTCCTATTGGCCCTGAAGATGACCTACACAGTAGGTCGAAACGTCGGCACATAAAATACAATAGTTTCACCTATTTTGCTGTGTTTTCTTGACTGCACCCCCAACTAATTACATCCTATTATTGACTTAGGTATAAGAATGGAGAGCTCATTTTGAAGAAAATTTGACTTAAATGCTTATTCACCGAAGTTGTAGTTATAGATTATATATTAATATTATATTGAATCATTAACATGATGAGTGAACATTAGTTAAAACATATTTTAACAGCAATAACAAACAACATTCTATGTTCTTAATATCTATAAAAAAATAAAAACAAAATCCTTACTGTTATGCGTGCATTTGCTGCTTTGAAAAAGTAGTACGGATGAACCTTATAGTAATGGATTTCAGGATTTTCTAAATAACCATTTATTGTCGCCAGATTGTACCACATGGGTGTAAAAGATATACCACATTGAGGATTAATTATTCTCTTTGGAACTGAATAAGAAAATGAATAAACAAAAAAAGCATAAAGTAAATAATATTTTGTCATAAACATATTTAAACTATATACATAGATAAAACTTTACTAAGTACTTACTGGATGAAATACGCCTGATTACAGGATCCATTACTATTGAAACATCTGTGAATACGCTTATAGTGAAAATGTCATTTTGTGAATCGTCGACAAAACGGGAAAATTTTTCTTTTGCTCCGTTCACCAAGAAAAGAAATTTGACATCTGAAAAATTAGGAAGGTGTTAACAATCATTTTCCTTTTACGATTTCACTATATTTTGAATTTCGGTTGTCATGTTTGGACTTGATTAGTTAGATTATTTATAAATAATTTATAAAATAATGCTGCTGGTTTAACCACTAACCTTGTCCAAATTTAAGTAATTTTATATTATTTAATTATTGCACTTTTTTCTATTAAATCTATTGTGTTTCGAGTGAATGATACTTTCAAAATTTCTTCGTTCAACAATGTTCTGGATTCGAAATAAATAATACTCACTTAGCATTTTAATCACAACTGATTTAAAAGAAGATTTAAACAGGCCATGTATATAAATAAATGTTTTATTATTAATTCAACTTTTCTCATGAAAAGGACGTCACCTACGGTGACAACCTGCTATACCCAAGATCGCGGGTTCACAGCCCAGCAGGTGACCTTAGTATTTTTTTAAGGAAATAAAAATCCTTAGTTAGGTCATCTTTCATGGGAGACATAAATTTTAACGTGTCAGGTACTTTTTGAAGATCTCTATTCTAATTATACCTTGCAAGGCAAAATTTAGGACTATCACAGTATTATTGTTCGATTGGCTATAGCAGTATCATGTTACGTTAAATGAATAAATAAACAAAATCAAAATATCTTTTAGTGGTGGTTTTGAAATATTTACTTATGCTCTAATAGTTTTTAAAACTACTGTCAGAACACATGGTATTAATTATATTAAATAATTAGAGGTTGAATATATAAATTATGTGAATGATGAGAGTTTCTGGGAGGCAGTAAACATAAATTTTCAAATAGTAAACAACAGTTTATTGATGTTGAAGATCTCCATCAGTTCTAAATGAGCATGATACATATACAAGCAAAAATATATATATGAATATACAAAGAATGATCTGACTGATAAAAAAAAGACAAATAGAAAAAAAGGAATACGTATATTCTTTTTTTTTTTTTTTTTCTTTTTTTCTCTTTATATTTTTATCTACACCTGTCAAAACAGTGACAATCAGCAAGTAGTCTGACAGTAAAAAAAAAAAAAAAAAAAAAGAATACGTATATTAATTATTAAACAAACAAATTTTGTTCATATAGCCCTGATGATTTATATCTGTCGAAGCATTCAATAAAAAGTTCCTTTATTACTTGAGAACTTTTTGACTGCCTCTCAGACAATCTTCATCTCCAATCAAGATGCGACTATAATTATGATATAACTAACTCAAAAAATAAAATTGTATCATAGTTTCTACTAAGTATTTGGAGTTATTACTTAACATAAATTGAATGAAATATAGATTAAAAAAAGTGAAATTACCTGGAATAATTTGTTTGAAATACTTAATTTTGTTTACGATGTAATCTTGGTTATTGACAGTAGTTCCGCTACTAACAACAAACAGAACTACTCTGGCATTTCCTCCACCTGATAAAGTTTGTTTATCGTTGACTAGTCTGTTTTTGAACCTGATGACCAACGACGATGTTACCAATTTCTCTATATCGAATCCTTTAGGTACTGAAACAGAAAATTTTATACATTAAATGTTAAATATTTATTCTTTATATAGCAATTCATGTATATACATTTTTAGAAACCTTATTACATCACTACCATGTTTAAATGACAGATATGAAAGTAGCTACTTTCCGAGGAAATATATATTTTTTATTAATTGTTTTAATTTTTAAATATTTTTATTTTGAATAGAAAAAATTTGCCCTGGCCAGGATTCGAACCCGGGTCGTCTGCCTCTCTGTGGCAGCGCTCTTACCATTTGAGCTCTCTTACCATAATCCCGGCCAGGGCAAATCTTTTCTCTTAAAAATAAAAATATTTTTTTAATTATTTTACCTTCATTAGTAATTTTTTATTTCTTGGCTTAATTATTTCTCTGAGTCCTATATTTTTATTTTCAGAATTGATTTTGCAAATATCCTTTTGATAAATTGATAAAAGTAAAGAATTAAAAAAAAGTGATGACTTAAGTATGGTGGCAAAAATATGTTAGAGAGAAATAAATTATTTGAAAATGAGAGACAAGCTACATATGTGAAAAGTATGGGGAAAAACTATTATAAAAATGAAGATAAATAAAAAATAAATATAATTCAACTTTTAAACATAAAATATTGAACTTCAATATATCAAGAATAATACAGTATCAATTAAGCTGTTATTTTTGAATAGTCTAAGTCCATTTTTTCAAGTAGAGAGTAATTGTTTAAATTTGAATTAATTTAAAAATATGGGCAAATGTTATATTTTTAACACTTATTACTTAGCAAATAAATTATTCATTATCAATCAGCAAATGAAAGTAATCAACTTTTAACTCCATACACAACTTTTAAATTTTATTATAAAATAATAATCATTAATATTATGGATTTATACCACCTTAAAAAATAATGGGTCAATTTTTAATTAGAAAAATTCTAAATGTAATTAACTAAAAATAGGATTTTTTATATTCACAAGAAATAAGCATAATATAAATTTAAGATTTTATTACTGAAAATGAATGTTCAAATTCTCAATTTTTGTAGTTTAAAATTACAAAAATCTTTATTTTCTTTAATCACATGAGATGAAGCATGTGAAAATTAAAGTTTTGACATTAATCTTCTTAGGATCACTATTTTAATGCCTATCAGCATTGGAGATAATGTAGTCATCACCTATATTCTTCCTGGTCTTAGGGTTTTTTTTCAGCACAAGTGTTCAACATACTCTGAGTATGAAATAATAGTATAAAAAAAATTATCAGTTCCAGAGGCTGTCGCTTCGAGTTAAGTCACTACAAGTTTTAACTTTCCATTCCTTTCCCTTTTAATATTTTCCAAAAATAAAAGTTATCATAAGCTTTAATATGGAAAAGAGAATGTAATTATGAGAGATGTGTATACTTCAGGTAATCATTTCATCAAGAAATGATTAGCGAAATCTAAAACTTAAATTTACGATTATTTTTATTTTCGAGAATATTAATGAATGAAAAGTTAAAACTTGTTGTGACTTAACTCGAACCGACAACTTGTGGAACAGATACCAAAAAAAAAATATAGAAAAACCTTCATCCATTAACAAACTTCATGTTCTTCATTTAAAAACATGCTTTTTATTCTAATTTAGTAAAATAAACTTCCTACTCTTAACCATAAATTGTTACTAAATATATTTTACTTCTGAGAAAAAAAAAATAATTTTTTTAAAATTCAACTATTCTCTTTATTTACCAGTAGTGTAGTTTTTGTAAGTGAAATTGCTGTAAACATCGAGAGAACTTTGGACCGAGTCAACTAAAACTCTGCCATCTCCATTAATTACACTGAAGTTGCTTGCATACTTGTTAACCTCCATATTATCGGCCAGGTACCTAGAATCAAAATTGAATAATGTAAATTGTATATGAAATAAATTAAATTTAATCATCACAATTTATTACATTTGGGCATAACTAAACCAATTTTTACTTCACAAAATTTTGAGTAAATCCATATATTTTGGAAAACTATATTTTTTATGTACAACACATTTTATATATTATTTAAAATAAGTATACAACGGTAACTATCTATGAAGAAAAAATAAATGAAGAATCCTAAGAAAAATTTCATTTTTCTGCTATTATGAAATATAAATATATATTTATATTTATAAATATATAAATATTTTCTGCTATTTCATAATAGCACAAAATATGGTTACTTACACCAATATCTTTGATATATCTTTGTATTCGAATTTAGAATCGATTACAACATGCAAGTCAACCGCTGGCGAAGGTATGTACGAACTGTTACTTGTTGGTGTTGTACAGTGGTCCGTCATCGAAGCTGAAAATTAAAGATAAAGTTTAGCAAAATGTTCAATGCAAAAAATAAATAATTTAATTAAAAAGTATCAAATATGTTCAATTATGATTTTTAAACTAAAGCATGAGTTAATTTGATAATCTATTCAGTACTTATTTAAATTCTAGTGGTCCTTATAAATTAATTATATAATACAGTGGTCATCAACTTTAATATACAATCTAAAGTTGTATAATAGTTAACATTTGCTCCATTTCTACTAATAACTAATAATATTAGAATTAAATGAGAAGCATGACATTCTTCAAAAGGTATAAGGACTATCATATTGATTGATAGTTGGTAATACATGGTTTCACACTGCCTTGAATAACTACATTATTTAGAATTTATAAATTTCAAATATATTTAAGTATTAAATAGTATTTTATTAAAATTTTATATAATAAACACAACGGAATCACTATCTTACCAACATAACTTCTTAGACTATCCGCAGCATAAGATATGTAGCTTTCAATGCCTTCTTCATTGATTACTACAGACTGAGGTAATCTATCGTGTAAGACAGCAGCAAACGAAAAAGTCTAGAACAATAAAATAATGAAATAATCTTTAACATGTTTTTATAAATTTAGTTGAATAATAAAGAAAAAATAATTGTTGAGAAAGCAAATAAAATAATTATATTTTCTCAAAATATTTAAAAATATTTTGTAGATTCGAGAAGTTATTGGCACTCAAGCTCTAGATAGTTATTGGTTTACTCAATAATTATTATAGTTTACTGCATCTTAATTAATTATTAACAAAAATGGTCTGGATGGTATCCAAAAAACAGATCTGAAATAGTATAAATTGAGGTGTTTGGGATCAAATGAGCTTTCCTCAGAAATTTTATAAATTGACTTATTGACATCAAAACTTCAGGTTCAGAACCGGACCAAAATCAAGAGAAATAAGGTGGCAAAGTATTGTGTTAAACAAAATTGCTTGACTAAACTAGGGAAAAATGTGAACAAGTCAGCTTTTGAAATTTTGGAGTTGTCTACTTTTGATCCCAAATGCCTCCTTTATTAAAGATCCATTTTTTGACTACTGCTTGCGCTGTTTTATTGTATATTTATAATAGTTTTATAAAATAATTCTTTATTTCTTAATTATTTATAATAGTTCATACTTCTGGACTACTGATCTATAAACAATATTTTTGTCCTATCAGGATTGTTAAAGTGTTTTGATACCGCATTAATAACAAATATATTAAATAGTGATCATATTTCATGAACAAATGGATCCTCTGGAATCTGGAGATCCTCCTGTGACTCACCAGGCTCTATAAAATGTGTAAATTTAATTGGGGGGGGGGGAAACCTGGTGTTTGAGTTTGATCTAGGACAGATCACTTACATAAGCCTGGCCCAGGAAACAGTACAGTCTCAAGCACGAAGGAACTCAAGACCCTTCATAATTTATTGTGGTACTTTTTTTTCTTTCATAAATTGTAAATAATTTTTTTTTTTTTAAAAGGAATAAATAATATTTTACCTGATCCTTTAAGTCATGATCTGGAGCTATTTCATCCAAATAATCCCTCCTGTTACAAGCTTTAACTTTGCCGCCAAACAATCCTTTTTCCGAATAATACATTCCCAAAACCTGTGACAGTTTCAGCCCACCGGATGACGCATCGTAGAAATTCTTTATATCCTTTGCCAACAGCAGGCCTGTACGATATTTTTTTAAAATTAAGAAGCGTTATTTATGAAAGAGTACAGTTTAGAAAAATTATAATTCACTTGCCATCGACACTTCCTCTGATTTTTGCATCGCTGAGTGCATATTTGATGTAATCGCTGATGAAATAATATTTCGGAATTGCAGTATCGTTCCATCCCCCAGCCATACCTACTTTGATTCCCTGTTGCGGGCCAAGCAAGAGAGCGACCTCAGCAAGTTCTCCTGTAATTAGCATAAACATTTGTAAGCAATAAAAATTATATATTTCCTCTCTACTATTATCGTTACCATAAAAATTAATTTAAAAAAACAATAACAGTTGTTTAAGAGTAATATTTCAAGAATCAGTTTATAAAGGATTAACATAAGAATTAATAATATATAATCAATTAATTGATAAAATTATCTAATTTATATAATGTAATTAAGTACGCGCTAAGGATTAATTTTAAAAATAATTAGAACAATTTTGTATTTCTTAAGGAGTAATATATGAAGTTGGAGTTTATAAAGCACTTATATTTTTAATAATATTTAAAAATACTTTATTGTTTAGTTTTACTAATAAATTAAATATATTTTATAAGTAATAAATTGAAAAATAAATATTTTATTCAATAGAGATTTATCTTATTTATTTAAGGAGTAAAAAAAAAAAATAATAAATAAATATTTTTCTCCCTCAAAGTATTTGAGAGGTGTTCATGATGAATAACATTTCTCTGAATGTAGAAACTTAGATAGAAACAGAATCCATAATCCTTCTCAGAATATATCTTTCAAATCTCAACATATATGATTCTGGTTTTAATAATTATTATTTCATAATAAAATTTAATTCATGTAAAAAACACTTACATACACTTTTTTTTCAGACTTAAACTTATTTCTAAGTATAGATGATATACTTAGAGTGTAGATTTTGGTGATCATTTCATCAAAACATAAAATTTTCCACTAACATTTTGAAGAATTGATGGTATATGTTCGTTGAAACATTTCTAGATGAAATGATTACCTGAATTATACAAATTTCCCATGATTATATTCTCTTTTCCATACTAAAGCTCATGATAATTTGTAAAATATTAAAAGGGAAAGGAATGAAAACTTAAAACTTGTCGAGATTCAACTCGAAGTAACAACCTGCAGAATAATTACCAAAAAAAGTTGTAATTATATTTTTAAATATATTTCTTTAAGTAATAAGTAATTTACTTACCAGCTAATGTTGATACGTATCGGTTATCTACGGTGGAACTTCCGTAACCACCATAACCACCAGAACCTCCAGACCCTCCATATCCTCTCGAACCTCCGTATCCTCCAGATCCGCCGGAACCTCCATACGATTTACCACCATAACTTCTGCCTCCAACAGTACCTCTCCCTCCATAGCCTCCTGCTCCATCATCATAACCTCCTGGATTTACTCGGGATCCGGTTTGCGCTCTGCCAAACGGGACCTGCCTCTGCTGTTGTCTAAGACGTGGAGAAATATTATTGAATAAGTTGTTGACATTTATATTCTCCGGCTGAAGTCCAGTTGCGATACCAGCCAGAACTATTCCTGGAGTTACAGCTCCATTCCTGTTAAAAAACAAAAATTTATTTGATTATTTTTCATTTATATGCATTTAAAAAATATGAAATTAGTATATCTATTTAAGGACTTGATTTATTTTATCAATTATGTGGATTCTTTGATTACAAAAGATATCTTAAGCCCACAGTCCCAAAAAATGATCACATCTCTTTTAGTTTTAATTCTAAGTTTTATTTTCCAAGTTGATAAAAATGTACACACTTTCTCTTAATCCTATAAAGAATTAGTAAATAAAATAAATAATTTGGTGACAGGAGGGTAATTGTTGACCAAATTCTTCAATTCTAACTTAATTTAATTCATAGAACATATATATAATACAACTTTATTATAACAATTGTCATATGTCGTAAGCTGACAATGATTTCTTCCACTTTTCCCGGTCCTGGCAGTCCTCCTCTGTAAGCCCTCTGCTTCAGAGGAATTCCTTCTTGCAACCCATCGTACCATTTCTTTGCCGGACGTCCTCTTCTCCTACTCTCCTTAGGAACATAATTTATTATTCTCTTGGGCCATCGATTTTCTGATATTCTCATTACATGGCCATACCAGCTCAGCTTTTTGGTCTCAATAGTGTACAATATATAGTGGGATTCCTGTACTTTTTATCTGATCACGTAGTTATTTATTTATAGTGATTTATATCACATAAAGAGATACACTAAGGTATCTTATTACATACTAAGTATGTACTCAAATAGTACACTTCATCTAGAAAACCCAAATTATATATTAATTTATATGCAATGTTTATGCATTTTTAACTTTGTGGTACACTATCTTTTACTAACTATCAAAACCTTGAAAATTAACTACAATTAAACAAATAATAATTTTTTTAAAGTACTCACTTATGGTATATAACACCATTTTCCAATGGGCATTGACTTTCCATGGCATTTGAAAATGTCTGTAACATTGAACGGCCATACATTTCTTCATCATTTTGAGGCCTGAAACAAATCTTTCGATGATAATATTAATTGGTAAAAAAGGGTTTAATACTACTGAGGAAAAATATATTTGATGCAATATTTGAAACAGCCATATATTGAAAAAAAAAGAGTATTTTATAGTTTTATAGCATATATAAAATAATTTTATAATTTATTTCAAAAGAGTAAATGTGATTTGCTAGATGGCTGCATTAATTATATATATATAAATAAACTTTATAGGTTAATAATCGAAAAATATAATGTTTAAATTGATCCCAACTAAGCTTAAAGTTTTTTAATAGTAAAATAGGTGAAACAAATCTTAACCTAGTTAATGTGTGTGCCCTAGGGATATTGGAGTTTTGGAATTAGCAAACGGCCGATTAGTAGATATTTTAAATTTTTTTATTCATTATAATTTATTTGTTTTAAATACAATAAAAAAATACAAGTTTTCTTTCTGGAATGAAAGTTTCATTGTATTGTTACGGTCAGAGCAGGAAGGAGGCTGAGAGGATTAGGCGAACAATGGGATTAAGCCGGAAGGGATCAAAGGTAGACTAGACTCATCGGGGTTTGCGTGGAATATTCTAGGTGCCCCCACCCCAATCTCCCTTGCCTATATAAAAAGGACAGCTGTTCTGGCCGCGAGTCAGTAAGCAGTCAGTAATAAGCCGAGTCAGTAATAAGCCGAGTCAGTAATAAGCCAGTAGTAATAAGCAGTCGTTAACTAGTGATAGTGCGTGTGAGTTACAGTGAGTTAGTATCAGTCTGTAATAAGTGCTTAGTTAGCAACAGTGATAATTAGTGACCGTGTAATAAGTGTAATAAACTGTGGGTCAGTTTGCCATATTTGGAGAGTCTTACGGTCGGTGGACTTTAGTTAGCGAACTGTAAGTGTTAATTTGTAATTGTAAACTATAGTGTAATATTATTGTATTTGTACAAATTTATATATAAATAGTTTAGTTATTTAGTATAAACAATATCTTATATTATTTGTATATTATCTTAGAAATTAGGTAATATTTAGTAGAATATTGTTATTGTAAATTGATATTAGTTTAATAATTTAGTTGTTTTTAATAATCTCATTGTATTCTTATTAATTTGTTAATAAATATTAGATTCTTGAATTAAGTAATAGTTTAGTCCATTTTACACCCAGTAGCCCGTAACAGTATAAACAGTAATTAATAACTGATTCCATTAGAGCAAACAAATACATTTAAAACAAGTACTTATACTATAAAGAAAAAATTATTTTGGAGGTGGCAGAATAAAGAGTAGGTGGGGGAAACTCACACACCTTAATATGGTGAAACCTTGAAGATAGCTAATAGCATAAAAAATTTCCGAAAAAAAACAAACACAAAAAACCAAGGCCTAGACCAATTGAGAAACAAAAAGATTTCACAAAGTTGATATTAGTATTTATAGAAAAAAAATGTGTCTATTGATAAGCATGGAAAAGTTTAAACAAACTTCAACAATTATTCTCTCAAAGAGGTTTCTATTGGGTAAAAATCCTAAGCCACCACAACTTATGATGGGTTTTGTTATTTGTAATGACGAAACTATTTCTGGACCAACAGTAGTACAAGGAGTTCGTTAAGCTGATAAAACCCTTAAACACTAGAATTTTCTCCAAATTAAGAGAGTTTATTTATGCAGGCTAGGTAACCTCCAGGAGGGTCTCTAGATCCAAGAGTGTTCCCTATTGTATATAAGTGTCAGTCTTAAATTTAGAAATAATGAAAACACAGTGGCAAACATATGCTCATTTTCAAAATTGTCTATTCTTCATATTAAAATTAAAAACAAAATATTAAATTATTATTTTGGGCGACCTATGATCTAGTGGTTAGCATAACAACCTTCTAAGCCCAAGATTGTAGGGAGATAGTAAAAAATCCTTGGTTATGCCGTCCTTCGGAAGAGGCGTTAAGCAGGGATCCAGAGCCTGTACGATGTCAGGTAATTGTTAAAAAAGCCCTTTCGTAAATAAACCTGAATAGGCAAAATTTAGAGCTCCCACTGTAGCATCCTCTGATTAGCCACACAACATAATGTGACGTTAAACAAACAAACAAATTGTTATTTTTTAATTAATGAACTGTGTAATAGCAATGTGTAGAAATGTCAAGAGTCATGACACAATTCTTTATTAATTTAATAATACACCAGATAATAGTTGGAATAAATAATTACCATCAATGGTTGACTAAGTGAAAATGATTAGATAACTAATTAAGCTATGAAAATTAAATAAAAAAGGCATATAAAATACATATTACATAGTTAATGTATAGCTGGGATTAATAGATTTAGTTATTGATCCGTTTAAAAGATAAGTTTCTTTCCTGTCATAATACTTAGATGACTGACTCATAAATATTTATAACTTTTAAGTAGAATATAATTCACTCACCCTTCATGCGGATCGAATGTCTCAATTTCTTCCCTATTTGACAAAGATCTTGGAAAACGAACTCCTCCCCACTGCCAACTTGAAGAACTGGAATATTTTGAAATTTTACTGCATGGCTCATTGTTGTCTCCTCTGTCCCATGGGTCAACAGACAAACTGAGCATCGAATGTAAAGTGCACTGGCAAAACAAATAATTAAATAAACCTTTATTTTAGATAATACAGAGTTAAAATATATGAAAAATATTGAAATCATTTTTACTAGATACACATTATACACAGATACGCCTAGATACTTTTATAGATTTAAATAAAAAAATTATCTTTCTAAATATGACATTTGATGTCTAATGAAAGAAGAAAAACAATATTTAAAAAAAACAAAAACAGTACTTACTCTCTCAATCTTTGAAAGTGTATTGTTAGGGATAGGTAGTGTGCTGTGAATGATATTTTCAAAAAGCATTTTAAATAAATAAAATTCTGATCCTGTTATACTGTAAGGAATTACATTCTCAGACCAAGGCACATCTGGATTTCTTTGGACTCCATCAAAACGATACCTAATAAATAATTTATTTGCATAATTATTTAACATATATATTCAATATATCTTCGGATTAACTATTAATATATTATATATTAATTTTCTATTTTGTCTTTTTATTCTATATATTACCTAGCTTTAATATCAAATGTTGCAAAGGCTTATAAGGCTATAAAGAAGTAAAAATGAACATTTACTAACAGAGATATGGAAATACTAATTATTTTGGATTTTAGATACATATAACATAGTTACTTATCAGGAATTAAATCTCAAGCAGACATTTTTCATTAATTATTGAGTTATAACAATCAACTGTTACACAACTAAATTTAAATGAGCTTGAATATAAATGATTAAAGTATAAGAGATATAGTTACATAGAGAGATATTGTTGATGAAAAAATTAACTTTTATATTGAGACTTGTATTATCCCTGATCGAAAAAGAAAAAAAACTATATTCAGTTCATTTATATTTTATTACGAATAAATATAAAATAAACTAATTTTTGTGAAACTATAGCAAAATATTATATAAGCTTTTGTAAGATGTCTAGCTTTTTGGAAAGGTTGCAGGTCGGCCAACTGCTATAAAACAAACAATTAATATCCCTTCTAACTTTCATTTACTAATATTATTTAAACAAAAGTTAAATTAAAATTTTATTTTAAATTGAACAAAAAATGAATTTTATAGATATTACAATCATAGCTAAAGAGTTTTTTAAAGTATTGAAATATTAAGTATGTAATGGTTAAGAGGTGTCCAGCAATTAATTCAGTCTTTCATGTAATTAAAGTTGTGAACCAACATTTGCTGTATCAATACTAGTATGAATAGAACTAATTGTTTAGTTCAATCTGTGATTATTTGTTTAAATTTTTAATAAATAATTTTTTTAAAGTAAAAATCGTCTATTATTTATAAGGGGGGCACTGACCAACATAATACTTAGTAAGAAAAATAATTAAGTGCTTATTGGTGAATTAAAATAATATTTAAATAATATAATATAAAATGATATATAATGATATATAAAAAAATCTTTACGTCTGCGATATCGCTGATGACAAAACCCTTATATCAGTGTTAACAGTTTCTTCTAATTTCCTGACTAATGATATTAATGTATTTAATGTGAAAGGAAGCAGATTGTCTTTCGTTGTTATGATGGTATCTTGGTAGCACTCTTTTAAATTGCTGGGTAGGTTTTCTTTTATATCCAAAGCATTTGTGGCTGAAAATTTAAAATATATTATTAGATAAATTGAAATAATGTTAACATTAGTTCTTATATATCTTTTACTTACCTGTAACTAAGAAACAGCTTACGACCGCAAGCCACATGATTGTATTGCTCTGTAACAGGTGGATCTGAATACGAATCTGAACAAATGTGAGACAAGAAATGAAATAAAAAAGAAATAGTTAGTCATAAATTAGTCACCCTTGATCACATATGAACTCCCATATTGATGATTTTGCTATCTGGAGAGGTGGGAAAAGTAAATAAAGGAGCAACCCTTATCTGATATGATTTCACCAGCTTTTAATTCTTTTGGTTCAAAAATAAAACATTCAATTTGTAATATATTAAACATTTTATATATAATAAACTTCAAATTAAAAAAAAAATCTACATAGTATATATATTCTACAGTCAATTAGAGCGACGGTTTCAAGCATCTTTACATTCATTAATTCTATTTTACTTTTAATTCTTAACATTTAGTTATTTAATTTTTTTTAGATTGTATTTATCTAAGATTGCTTTGTCTGATGGAATCATTAGCTACAAAGAAAAATGACAAAAAATATACAAATGATGAAGTCATCATAATTTGTACAGTATAAGAAATATAATTGGTTATTTAGATACAAATATTTATTATTAATAATACAATTAGCAACATTGTTTTTTTTATTTTACACAATATATTTTATTTTAAAATGTAATGGAGATTCCTGAATCTCGATAAATATCTTAGGAATTAAACAAATAATTTAAATTTATTCTATAGATGTTTTCATGTTTGATAAGTTACATGAAGGTTGTCTGTTTCCAATTTTAATGGGCTCTATAATTGTTAGCTTTAAGGCAAATGATCGAAGACAAAGTCTGAACATTGTAATTATTTTAAGGACTTTTTCCGGAATGACATTGTTTTGCATTTTATTTAAGCTTGTTTTTCTATAGGTTATGGATGAGTAATAATTAATGATCAATAGCATTATCTGTTATTATATTAAATATGATAAAGTTTATATTGTAAAACTTATGAAAGTTTTTCTAATTATATACAAGATGACTAACCGATTGATTATAATACTTCATTGAAATACCTATATACAATAGGAAAAAAGTTAGAAAACAATTATATAAAACATTATTAAAATTATTTGAAATAATTTTTCTCTCAGTTTCAGGGATCTATTGGCAAGAACCTTCATGATGTATACCAGAAATAAAAAAAATAAAAAATGACTGGATTTCGAGATACTTAGATTAACTATGTGGCACAGAAAAGAACGAGAGATCTGAAAATTAGTTAATAATAATTTCTTGTTAATAATAATGTACATATGTGTAATGTGGCAGCCATTTATTGATTGGGTACACTTTTACCTACCTCACCCAGGCGGAGAGAGGACTTTAGTTTTCCATAATTCATAGATATAAAATAAATGAGATATACATTAAATAATTATATAATATAAATATTTATTAAATAAAAAATTAATAAACTACTTTATTTCTATTTCTATTTGATATCTAATGATATTAAATTAGTATTTGATAAGCCATAATTTTCTTTTTGGGCAAATATTCCTTTTTATTGTCTGTTTGGCTCGTTTACTTATCCTTTGATTCATTTAAGTGTCATTAAATAAGCCATGAAAGATTGTAAATTATTTTCCCCTAATCATTTGCTTTATCCCAGGCAATTTTGCAAAAAAAAACAAGCAGCAATACATGATTATATATTAAATAGGAATGTTAACATTAGTAAAACTTATGAAAGTTTTTAATTAAAAAATTCATATAATTCAACTGTATGATTACATTAGTAACTTTTAACTAAATGCTTATTTTTATAAAGATTTATCATATTAAAAAGGTTTTTGAGATCACTCGATATCCAAACAGTTGTGCAGTCTTCTTCAATTTTGAATGTTATGGAAAAAAAAACATGACACAAGAGACATACTAATAAAATAAATTCAGCTTATTTTAATTACTTGTGAATATTAATTTTCCATTATGTCTATTAAACATACAATCAAGCATGGAGCATCATCATAGATACTTGTAAATGGTGGGATGTTATTGCAGAAAATTTTCTTTTTTATATATAATATTTTTTAATTTGAAAACCATAAATGAATAAAGGAATATTGGTCTGAAACCAAAAATTATTTTATTGCTTAGCGAAATATAAAGTGCTTTACGTAAATAAAAATGGAAAGTTTTCCTCATTAACCGATAACATTTTATTTTAATGTTCACTATTATTATTAAATTATCTTTTATAACTTAAACTTAAATATTTACTGTTATACATAAGTTTACGATGGATTTTAATTTAATTTTACCTTCATTTCTTTGTCCCTCTTAGCACATTTCCAAATGATATTCCTTCGGAGATAAACAAAAAAAAACTGAGAGAAATATTCTTGCCGGACACACCCTAGCACTAGTTTCAGGTCTGTACGTTTTTGAGAGTTTATGCCTGATAAGGGAGATAAGATAAAAATAGCTAGCAGCTTACCTTAATTAAATCATTTCACACTAATAATAATGTCTAATAGTATTAATTAATTAAATATATCAATAATTTTATAATATTCCAAATATGTAGGTAAAATTAAAAAAAAAATTAAATCTAATTTTTAATTAGTCTAACTTCAAATTTATTAAATCTATATTTAATAAATTAATTATAGATTTAAGTATATAAATAATATTTAATAATTATGAAAAAAAAGTTCCGACGAGGATGGGATTCGAACCCACGCGTGCAGAGCACATTGGATTAGCAGTCCAACGCCTTAACCACTCGGCCACCTCGTCATGCCTTCTCGGTACAAATAACTTACGTCATCAACATTTCAATGATCTTTAAGTTATTTATTTATAATTGTAAATATTTATTTTAAATATATACAATTATATATATATTTAATAAAATATATATTTTATCTTATACAGCTCCGGAATTCTGCTCCGTTATGAATCACAGCGCCACAATGTAAAATTCGTAATGATCGGAATTAAATGCTCTACTTGATAATTGTCTAAAATTATTCAAGATATTCAATCATCCCGCAGGTTGACTCTTCGAGTTGAGTCACAACAATTTTTAACTTTTCATTCCTACGCCTTCTAATATTTTCCAAAAATACAAGTTATCATGAGCTTTAGTATTTAAAAGATAACGTAAGTGTGAAAATAAAGGTTTCAACTAACATTTCGAAGTATGTATATATGATACATGTTTGTTGAAACGTTAATTTCTAGATGCAGCGATTACACACTAAAATTACATTCTCTTTTCCATACTGAAGCCCACGGTAAACTGTATTTTTGGAAAATATAAAAAAATAAACGAATCAACAGTTAAAACTAGTTGTAACTTAATATTAAGCGACAATCTGCGGAACTGATACCTAAGTATATCTTCAGTTTAAGTTAGGACCTAAATTTAATTATTACTATTTTAATTACATAGCACAAATATACTTTACACAACTATATTACACTGTTGGACTTTACTATGCTAACACTACTATGCTTTTACATTACTACAGTTACTCCACTGTACTTAACACTACAATACTTTACACTACTTTACTTAACGCTAATGTACTATATATTACTATAATTTTACTTCTTTATTTTTTCCTTCGGTAAATATTTTTCTTTTGAAACTTACCGTATATTAATTATGAGGATATGGATTGCTTAGACTTGCGATATTAAACGGAGACATGGCCAAAATCTACGGTTGCAAAATATGTATTTATACTCGTATTTAGCAATCTTTTAAGTCATTACAAACATACTGAACAAGCATATCCTTTAGATAAATCATAAACCAACGTCTTGAAATCCACGCAATATGGCATCGATTCACAATAATTTATAACTTCACATAGTAAAATAAATAACGTGACACGTTAAATTCTGCGACTAACACACGGTTTCTTTTAATCCGTTCTTCCGGGCAATCAAGCGATACCCCACTACTTTTTTCAAGTTCCCTTAATCATTTCAATGAGTTTCTGACCATTACATTAACCATTTTTAATTTTTACTGATGGTATATTTTTATCCGGGAACAGTTTAGCTCAGTGTGTAGAGTACCGAGTTGCTTTGCTGAAGGTTCCGTGTTCAAATCCGCCTGTGACAGATAAATTATTTAATATGTAAACAACATCGTGTGGCATCTATAAACCCTCAAGGGGCTCACTCAGCCTTTACAAAGTGGATACCCTAATTATAAAAAACTGGTGGTTGAGCGAGATATCGGAAAAATCAACTCTCTGCAGAACCGTTGTCCTTGAAACAGTACAGTCTCAACCAAGTATGAACCCAAGAATAATTTTACTGATACAGGTAGAAAGTATAAACATTTCTATATACATTATATATAGGTATTCATTAAACAAAAATGTACCACTACAATTGTACCACTACAAGGTCTTAGGTTCAGTACATAGTTAGGACTGTATTGTTTCTAAGACAACAGTTGTACAGGGAGGTTATTTGTCCGAGATCACGCTCAACTGCTTTTTTTCCAGGTTTTTCCCCAATCGATATATTTCTAATTTCCTCATCCAAAAATTTCCAATTCCTAATAGAATCATATAAACAGAATACGTTAAAATTGCGTAATATACACTTATAAAATAAAACTGAAATTTTCAAAATTTCGAAAAACTTTCGTTTGTTTGCTAGTTTACCTCAATTCCAATAAAATTTCATATTTCAAATGACCATTGAAACCCTTTGTCTGACAAATCGTTTACCAAAAGTATAATTATTTCCAATATCGATATTCTATATTTCTATATTTTTTTCGAATAACTAAATTGTTGGCTACGAACGAAAAATAATACATGAATTAATTTTAATTCTAAGTATTATAATTTAATACTTTGATAATTATCATATATATATATATATATATATATATATATATATATATATATATATATATATATATATATATATATATATATATATATATATATATATATATATATATGTGTGTGTGTGTGGCCGATTCTACCATTAAATGGGCGTTTTTTACTTACTGTACAAATGGACGTGAGACACTCATAAAAATTTTGCCTGAATTCATCATCATAGCATTATATAAGCTTATTATTTTATTAATCATTAAACTTAAAAATTGCTAAGAGTCATTATTTTAATCGATCTTAAAACAATTAACTTTGGGACTACTGCAGGCGCGTACTTATGTACAGTATAATACACTGAAAAATTATAAGGTTTTTTTAAAGAAATGAGACATCTTTAAATTTTCATTACCCATTTCTCAACATATAAGAGGAAATGCAATGAGTCAAATCTTTACATTTGTAGAGATATAACATATGAAAGAGTCAAGATACTATTGCTTATCTGGAAGTGTATTAATAGTTAATCATTGTACTCGGCATAATACGTGTATTCTTGTTTAATCAGCAAGTGAAATTATCGCATAAAAATAATTTATATTTTTTGTGTTCTATATAATATAATAAATTATTATAAAATATTAATTCATTACAAGATTTATAAACAAGATGAAACGGTATAAAAAAATATCTTAGTCCGTTATATATACAAGATGCATACAGAACTAAATGTAAGCGCATTGAATAAATTTGATGTTAACTACTAGCATTTATAGTTAATTTATAAAAAAAAAACTTGAAAATTTTTAAAGAAAACAAGGAGATTAGAACAAAAACATGTTTATAAATTATCTATAACATCTTAATCGGGTCAAAGTGATTATTAATTAAATTTTAAACAAATAATATTTTTTAATATTAACAAAAAGTTTATTGTGGGTCATAAATAGTTACGATAAATTCAATTTTTATTATCATCTCACAAAATACTTCATTCTTACCACAACAATAGTTCATGATTAAAAAGTTTTTTTATTAACGAAAAATAAAAGTACAGGTTTTTTTTTTTAATTAAATTTTTGGCCCCTCAGATACATTTTCAACATTAAAAAAATTTTTTTTTTAAATTTTACATTTATTTTAATTTTTTTAAAACGTTATATCGCATAATACTGATAGTTTGGGAATTCATCCAATAAATTCAGAAAAAAAAACAATAAAATTACATTAAGATATTATATATATATAATATTATCTTTTTACAGAAAAGATGTAGTTATATTACTTTTCGATGATGTAGTTATATTCGAAAGATGTAGTTATATTCCGTCTACATTAATAATAAAGCAGTTGTGCAATACAATTATTATAAAGATAATAACAAATATTCAAATATTTATTTATCTAAATGGAACAAATTAAGAGGTTCAATAAATCACTGTCAAAATTCGTATAGTATAGAAGCATAATGCAAAAATTAATGCCAGAATATTCGTAAATGTATTAACTGGATTAACTTTATTATTATAACGAAGAAAAATATCAATAATTTCTCGAAAAAGCAAAACCCCAAGTCACTAAGATAACGGAAAAAACTAATGAGTCAACTTTTCGCCAGTTCAGTCATCATTAGGCCACACATCAAATGTAACATCACACCCAAGAAGACATATCTAAAGTCTAAAGTATCTAAAGTACACATCTTATTAAAGTTTATTTTTAAAAATAATGAAATAAATATATTTATATGTATCTGTCAAGCAACTGTTGTTAGGATAGGTCGGTAACACACCATTCCTGACTTAATGAACATAGTAATTATTTTAAATTCTACAACAAACTCATAACCTTTCTAGGAAATCTAAAAATCTAAATCGATAAAATGTAATAAAAAAATAAATAAATAAACTCACCAAACCCCTTTCAAATAAACAATTTCCTTTCCCAGATAAATCTTTCTAATCCAAGTAAAATAACATTGGATAACAACATCAAATAAAATAAAACTTCAGAAGTCTTCAGGCAGGGTAAGTGAACTACAACGAAGATATGAATGGCATTTGTAAGTTTAGTTCTTGTACAAACATAGTTACCCTACATTACACGAAGAACGACTGGAAATTGTGTCATTGTTTGAACAGTGTCTTACGTTGAATCTCAGCTTACGTTTATGATGAGAAATCATTTTTTTATTCACTACCTTCTTTGCACTGTTAATGCTTGAAAATTTTGATTGCGATCTGAAAATATTTCTTGTCTAAAAAAAGGTAAGGAAAGAGCTAGTGAGAGAGTTTAGTAGTATGGTATGACAGAAACTTTAAGATATGATCTATAACTATTTTTCATAAAAGTTCGAATTTCGCACGGTTTAAAGAAAAAAATGATTAGCTTTCACTTGTTCTATTTAATTTAGCTTTAGAGTATGTCATTAGAAAAGTGGGTAATTATTTTGCAGGTTGTCGCTTCGAGTTGAAACATTAGTTTTAAATTTTCATTCGTTTCCCTTTCAATGTTTTCCAAAAATAGAGATATGAGCTAGCTTAAGTTTCTATAGTAACTGAATAAGTAATTTAAAAATTAGTGTAATTATGAGTCATTAGTATATTTTGGAAATCACTTCATCAAGAAATGCACGTTTCATCAAACATACATATGTCATCTATAATTCGAAATGTCAGTTATTTCTTGACGAAATTATTACCGAAATCTACTCATTACCTATAATTACATTCTCTTTTCCATACTGAAGCTCACGATAACTTGTATTTTTGGAAAATGTTAAAAATGAAATGAATAAACATTTAAAACTTACAAGTTACAACTAAACTCGAACATATACAATAAAAACATAATAAGTAAGCAATTTTTACTGGAATACGAGTGTTGTTTATAAAATACATGTTTTATTATTAATATAACATTAAAAATGTAAAATAATGAAAAAAATAACGTAATTAAGAAGTATACGATTGGGTAAACCATTCTGTTTGTAAATAATTTTAATCGTAGTTCCTTCGACTATTAATCATAACTATATTAGTTAATTCATATAGAAAGTTACCGTATGAACATTAATGTAATAAAATATTCTTTTTGTGCTTCACACGTGTAATACGTTAAACGTGGGTTATAGGGAACGTTGGATCCGGGAGGAGGCTGAATATCACAGAAAAATTCCCAAACACAATGGTGAGAGAAAAATAACTCTTAAAATATCCACAGGTAGAATAAAGGTAATAATAAAGTATAAATATGTTTCCATAGCTTGTACATATTTAAGGAGACTGTAAATTAATTAAATGAAAATTAACTGAATTCATTACCGACCAAATGTCTACAAAATTAACTTACCTCTTTTTTAAGACCAGTAAATGGTCAAGAGAATATCCATGTCTTCTTTTCGACCTAGGAACCATCGTCTACCTTAATAAGATCCCTACTGAGGAAGCCAGTAGCTTTTTTAATATTCAAGATTATCGATTGGTTGAGGTGACTGAACTGAAAAAAAAAATATTAATAACGCTTTATTCTTCAGAATGATTTTAAAGGAAAGAGAGCTAGAAATATTCACACATGAGCAATCTATTTAATAGCAACCTGATAAAAAGGTAAACATGCCTAAAATATATGGACGATGTTACACTAAATTTTTGGACAGTTTTGAACTGAGAGAGACTTCTGTTATGAAGTCTTGCTATATGCTGGCAACATACTTCTGTTTCGTACATACATAATATTAAACATACAAAAGTATTATATAAGAAATATGCAACATAAACAATTTATTTTATAGCTGTCATATAAAAAAGAACGTCTCCAGAGAATATGCACCATATTAAGTTAAATTTTGGACTATTGGACAGGGAAGAACTTCATTACAATGCTGCCAACATACTTGGATTTCTTACAAATATAACATTCAATATATAAAATATATTATGTAATTACGAATATACCTATATAAGGTATTTTTTTTTCAAATAGAGTACACGATTTCATAAAATAGTAAAATCCTCCATACATCAAATAATAATACTAAATGTAAAAGAAAAAAATTGGAATGCTCCGATAACAGTGATATATAAAAGTTTACAAGCTAAAGTAGGCGAATTTACCCCCCCCCCCCATATTTAATAAAAAAACTCATCACTCTCAGCAGATTCATTATTTAATATACCAAGTACTTTAGAAAAAACTACAACAGAAAAAAAAGATAATAAAATTACATCTCACTTTCTAATGTATTGAGCCTTATTAAGTTAATGTTAAAAGATTTCGCTATAACTTGCTATCAAACTATCAACTTTTATAGCAAAATTGCCAAGAGAAGTTCTCATACCCTCTCTCTCTCTCAAAAAAAAAATAATATATATATACATATCTTTTTTCTTGATGAAAATTACAATTACTCATATTGGATCATAGGCGATTAATTTGAAAAACCGAGATAAAAATTACTTAAATAAAAAAACTAGTCAACAGGTTAATGTTTGAGCCACCGATTATTTACAGAAAGTAATCTCTAAATAATCTTAAAAAGTAGTAGGTTGTAGAAAAAAAGAAAAAAAGAATTACTAGTTTAATTTTATTAACTACTATTATTTCGTATTTCGTGGTGAAAAATTAGTAATATAAAATCATTAGCAAATACATACGTAATTGTTTAGTCTTATTCATATTTATAACGAATAACATAAGGTTTAATTATTGTTAGTTATAAAATTTATTAGGTTAGGAAGTTTTGGTTAATTTTTGAATATTATTTACGGTGAGTTTAGTAATTATATAATTAGTTTTGTGCTGTAATGGTTTTGATTTGTTTGCTGTGATTTTAATTTAGATGAACAATTGTAATAGTTTTGCCTATCTTAATTTTACTTTTAAAGAATTAATAAAATAACATAGAGCCAATATAAAATTGTAATATTACTTTCTTTGATCGAAAAGTTAAAATTTTTAAAGTAATTTTGAAATAATAAGTTCTTACAAACTCATTGTGCATTCACCGATTTTTGAATTGCGTGATTGGTTCCGCCAAATTATCATGTCATGATAGTCATAAATGTATAAAGTTAAATTAACTTACTAAATAGTGTACAATGACATAGTATAGGGAATTGTATATTAATTAATTAGCGAAATATATTGATAAATAAACATAAGAAATTCAATATCACATTTTATTTAATGTCCCTGCCTTGGATGGAGAATGACGTCATTCTTCTTAAAATGGGTCTTGATGAGGCTACGTATTTGGGTGGTTGTTAGGTAAGATTTCTCGGTTTAGTCGTATTATTTATTAAAATTAGATATATCACGCTCCGATAGAATATGTTTTGTGAGTTGTTTAAAGGTTTTCTTAAATTATTGTAGCTATATAATTGATTAAATCATTGTAATGCTGAACCAACATGACATTGATAGACTGTCAATTACGTATTTCAATTTGACATTAGTAGCATGAAACATTCTGTTCATGAAAATTTCTTGGAAATTTGATAAGGATTTGTGTCAGCTCTTCTGTCATTGGTGTTTACTTGATAGTATACTTTTAGGTTACGATTCTAACCTTAATTGTTCTCTATTTTGGAAGTTTTTTAAGCTATTCATATGGTTTGACTATAGGATAATAGAAGGGTAATATCATGTGTTCATTGCAGTTTTATAAGTTTTTTTTTTGGCTGCTTTTGAACAAATTTTAGGTAAATGTTATCCTTAATTGGTTATTCAACTTAGGTTTATGGCTACTTAATTCCTTCTGCTATTTAAAGTTCTCTGGATTTTTTTATATAAGTACCAGTTAAACTAGTCAGCTGTTTACACACAATGCTCAAAGTCATTGATATAAATTTATTCGGTTAAATAGTTGTAGGATGGAAGTTCGAGATTTTTCCTTGTAGTAGGTTGTAGAATAGTAGCAATATAAAGCAAGTAATTATGAAGCGATTTAAATCAATTTCAGTTTTGCAATTACTGTGTAAGATGAGTGTATTGATTTTTTATTTTTCTAATTATATAAATTTAACAATAGTGTGTAGTTGCTGTAATTTATCATTATTTTGTAGATCTCATGTAAGGTATAATGCCTTGCTCTGCCGTGACAGTGGATTACCGCCGGGACAGTGCAGCAATGCCCGTACCCATAACAAAAAGCATTCTGGAACCTGAATATTCTCGTCTCAAATTTAATAGCCTTAGTTCTTCATGCTCTCGTAGAACTTCTGGCTCTTCACCTCTTGTAGCTGAACTTGTTCAAAAATATTCAACATCAAGGTAAGCAGATCCTTAGATATATCACATGTACACTTGTAATAATACTTCCCTATGATTGTTTTTAAGATGTTGAGTCGTAATTGTTACAGGGGTAGCCTTGGATCGAGATCGAGCTCCCTGACAGATGATATAAGGGACAGAAGTCAAACTAGAGACACAAGCACCTTAAGATCTCGCACTACCAGTTACAGTTCCGAAAGCTCGACCCAAAGTCACAGGAAGCCGACTACAAACTATACTACATTTGATTTGAACGAATTCAGAATAACCTACGCTCCAAGTAGCTACATCCCTGGCTCCACGCGTTCAGAGCTCAGTCGTCCGCCCAGGTCAACTGAAACCCTAAGAACTAGAGCGTCGACGTCAGTTCTAAGAGAAAAGAAAAGTGAAGTTGCAGAAGGCACCAATCTGGAGGTAATTTCTCCTGCTGATAAAACCAAAGACACATCCGATCTTAGCAATGGAGATGTGGCCAAAGATGAAAAAACTGATGATAGTAGTGAATTATCGTTGTTGGAGGTAAATTCTTCTGCAATAAAACATGATGGGGCTTCTGAGAGCAATGATTCAGCAGACGTGGTAAGTTTAATTATTTTATAATTATCAGGCAGCTTAAGTCTTCTTGAAAAAGATGGTAAAATGTTTAGAACCAAAAGATAAATTATTTTATCATAGTGGTATAGATCTGATCATATTGTATCTAACTTAAGCTGTTTGATGGTCTGCTTGTAATCTTTACTTAGAAATGTTTTCTTTTCTTTTAATTTCTTTTTATATTCTTATTTTCTTCTTTTGTACCTTATTTTTGTTTCTTTTAATACTTTTGTTTTCTCAGCTTTATTGACTAATGTATCTGAAATGCTCTTATTTTATATGCTTTGATGACTTAAATCAGGACCTCGAAATTTATTGCCAATAAACTTACGTGATTCTGTCCCTTTCCTAAAATATGGAATTATTACAAGTATTGCGTAATTATAAAATGGAGTAGGTTATTTTTAACCTTTTCTTTTTATTAATTCGAAATTAAAAAAAATTATTGGTTCTATTTATTTATATTAAAATATTGCGTTAGAAATTTAGTCTGATAGGTGCAGGTTAATTGAGGACGACAGTCTATTTTGGTCCATCTATTTTCTTTCTGCTAGTTTTTTTCCCCCTTTTACGAAAGGTTATTCCCTGAATACTTATGTCCTCATTTAGTGTCATTCACCATAGTATGCCAAATACCTCTTTCTAATATGTTTATTTACTTCATTATTTTCTCAGTGCTTTATTCACTTTTGGTTTTTTATTTAGCAATAGTTTCAAAATATATTGCTGGAAGATTTGAGGTTAACAGAAGAAGAAAAGCTCAAACGCCTGAAACACCATTCATAGTACTTCTTCAACTGTCACATTTCATATTTTGGATAATTTAGTATATAATCAAAATAATGTAATGATATCAATTTATGGTCTTAATCGGTAGTTGGCATGCTCTTTGTTTAGAATAATTTTTTTTTAACAATGAAATGATGAATTTTTGAGTAAAAAATTATTTAACTGGACTTTTTTTTTTTGTAACCTTATTTATTGGTTTTATTACTAATACATTTTATGCATAATTTAAAATTATCTATTGATTAGTTAAATTTTATGTTAAGAAATGTTTGAATTTCAAAAGTTTGTTGAGAAAACATTGGTGTTGAGTTCAACTATTATTTCTATTTGCAATCACTATTATTTTGCACATCTTTCTTCCAGTAATCCTAAACGGGTTTCAATTAAAATTATAGTAAAGATGCATTATATATCGTTAAAAGGATTATCTTGCACATATGTCCTTGATTCACCTACACCTTTTCTGTTCACTCTTCTTTTATACATGATCTACCTAAAAAAAAAAAAGCAAGAAGAAAGAAAAAAGAAATGATTAGTTTCTCATTTAAATGATAATTTTTCAGCTTACATGGCTTATAGTGCAAAATTAAGTAATGCTTAGTGATTTTATGCAGATTATTCTTATCATAGCTGATTAATTGCATTAACTAAAATATATTTTTCCAAACGGTTAAGTAAGGCTGAAACAGTTTGATTAACTGCGTAGCTAAGTTATAAATTTATTACATCTGTTCTTCTAATTTGCTTACGCTTCACATTCTAGTGCACTTTTTAATAAGTAGGTAATTTTGGGTCATTAGGGTCGACAAGCTGAAACGTTATCCGGAACCTGTGAGTATAATATTTCATTAATTTCTGTTAGTACGTCTTGGAACCTGGAATGACAAAACGGCGAAATATATTTAAAAAATGTATTTATTTACCATATACTTTGATTACATCTGAAACGAACCAAAAGCTCATTGTTCAACATCACATTTTTCTTCCTGCTGTATTTTTTATTTTTTTTCATTCTAATTAGAATTGGTTTTTGAACTAGTTAATTCATGGCTCAACGTATGTCAGGTTGTTAAATATTTTTTTGTTTTACTTTTTTATTTTTAACCGAAAAACAATAATCAATTTTCTATAACTTCCGAAAAAATAAAAGGCTTGAATGAATATTAGATTATGAATATGAGGGTTGAATGAATATTGAATAGGCATGGTATAAATATGTATTGGGGTCATTTCTTTTTCATCTTATCATGTAACATGTCTAGATTGGTTTGGGTTTTTTGTTTCTTTTTGTGTGAGGTAATGGTCGTTGTTTGATAAATGATTTTTCAAAGGAAAATTTTTTTGTTATTTTGATTTATTTGTTTTAATTAATCTGATTAGATTCTGTTAGTACTGGTCATTTAGTCCTAATAATAGGAATTGTTTAATTTTCTCTATAAGAGGACATCCCAGTAATGCAGAGGATAAAGTAAAAATGGCATTTAAATATTTTTTTAATTTTTAATTTTGTTATTTTCATAGCTCCTTACAAAAATGTTTTTGTGAATTTAGAATATAATTTATTTAACCATACAATTTATTTGTTGTTAACTCCATATCTTTTGAACCTGTTAAGAATACGGCAGCAATTAAGATCTGAAAGTAACAATGTATCGCTCCTATCAAAACTCTGGATTGCCCATGGCCAAACACTAGGTGGGAAAGCAATGGCCTATGAATTTTGTTTGAAATTATATTTTTATTTAGGTTATGTAAAACATATTTGGCTTTTATGTGTTATACTTAACATAAATTTTGTAATGCATAGGTCAGAAACCTGTCCTCATGTTAATAGCCAACATCTGCTACAGATGAGCCACGGGAATGAGAAAACATTTGTTTCAGATTTTTATATTTTTTAAAACTTAGTTCAGTGACTAAAGGAATAAAAAAAAAAAAAAGGAGATGATTTTATTACAGTATCCGACTTACGATACTGTCATAAAACTAATAATGTTTATTGGTGTAATGTAAAAGAAGTGGTTACAAAATTAAGGTGGCTCCACTTTTAAAGGTGATAATTTGATATTAACAAAATGGCTGAATCTTCATCTTAATAAAGAAAATTAAATAAACTATTTGGGATTTAATGGTCTGTAATAATAGCATTATATTCAGATTGATTAAAATCATTTAATTCAATTCTTAAAAGTCCTGCCGTGTCCTGCTGTCATCATATATCTTGTTGCTTGTCTCTGTCTTCTTGTACGATGCATACTGTTGGAGCATTATTTTTTTTTTAAGTTATAAGATTTACTTTTCGATCACTAACATTTTGTTTTTTCCATAGGTTTCGTTAGTTTGTGGAGTTGTGACATTTAGTTACAGAGTGTTGGTGAGTCAAAGTTGTATGCATTTCTTGTGATATATATGTGAAAGTTGTTAATATTTTTCTAATTGTAAGTATTGTTTCTTATTTCTAATCTGGAAGGTAAAACACTTTTTTTAATCATTTGATATACATTACTATTTTGAAGTAAAAAAAAAATATAGGTATACTTTATACATGTTTCTTATTTACTTTTTTATCCTAAAAAAAAAGTTTTTAAATCACCAATATCGAGTGTAATAATAAGCAAAAAAAGTTAAAAGAGTATAAAAGTGACTCTCTCAATTCAACAACGTCGGGCATTTTTGTCAAAAAACAATAGAAATATCCATCTAAAACAAAGTTTCTGAAATATTATTTGAAAAATCCGCATAATGTTTATAAAACCATTTAAATATTTTTAATTCTTTTGAAATAATTAAATTTTACAATACCTCAGGCTTATAAAGAGGCTCCCATGTATGGCTTATTTTATGATGTATGCCTTAGTAATTTTACAGTCCTGTTGCAAAAGGAATGATTTCACTCTCGGTATTGGGTGTTATTGTTCAAAATATTCATGTCATGTAAATAACTTTAACTATATTTTTAAATACATCAATATTAAATCAGTAACTAACAAATTTAATGTTGCTATGTTTCTAACTAAAAAATAAAATCCATGGCATTCTAAACTATTGTGTAGTAATAACTTGTAGATCATGCACTATGTCTCTACATACACAACAATTACATAAAAACAATGGCCTCTTCTCTCTATAACTGTATGTTTGTTTTTGTGTATGTTAGGTGATGGTGCAAGTGTTCGTATCATATTTGCTGATTATTTTTTTATAGTTATGAGTAATCTGTGATGATTTATGTTTAGTTTTAATTGATAAAGCATTTATAAGTTAGTGAATTTACTTTGATACTTATGTCAGTTTTTTATTTTTTATTTTTAATAATCCTATTCTTTTTCTTTTATTTTTTTCAATTAAATAAAAAAGGTATCTATAATATAAGGGTTGGGTAGGCCTGTATTAATTCATAATATTAAATTTTGGTTAAATTAATTGTTTTAAAATTCTATTCAGGTCATATTTATTTTAATTGGCATTGCTTTTTTACTTGATCTCTAAATACACAATTAAATATAAAAATGGTATTTATTGAGACCTGCAGGTATTTCTTTAAAATCTGGGATCTGTTATAGTTTGTTTCTTTTTTTCAAAAACTTAAATTAACAAGCATAGGTCTATTTTCTGTTTAAGTTATCTTTTATCAAATTACTTATAATATCTTTAAAGGCTAAATAACTCGGCAATTTTATGTTCGATTAAAAACTTTTCGTAATTTTTTAAATAAAAGCTTTCTTTGTTCATTTCATGGTTAAAGAGGGCCTATTCATAATTTTTAATTTAAAAAAAATAGTATCTAATAATAGTATACAGAAAAATGTGATGTTGAAGCAATTACTGCCTTATTACACTAAATTTATATTTACTACATATCCTAACTATAGAATGGTATTAAAATTTATTGAATAGAATAGACTGAACTAATAACTAATAGTCGCTCATAATAAAGTGTTGAGTATTACACCAATATTGAAAGAGTGTTTTTACCAGAATTTCAACATTTTTTTGATTATTTTTATCTCTTATTGCTATTAATAAACTCCCTTTTATCTAACATATATAATAATAATTTTCCAGGGAAATATATCACCAAGACACTTTAGGTCAGCTGCTAATACTTCACGCAAAGAGGTTACAGCTAGCAGTTCAGTAAGCAGCTCGTCTAATGGCCTCAGTGGATTGAGAAACATCGGAAATACTGTACGTTTTTTTGTTTTTTTATGTTTGTATTATCAATTTATTTTAAATTTATAAAAACAGGTGAGTAAATTTCATATTTGTTAAGCCTTGCAGGAGCTAATAACCTCTCATTTAAGAAATAGCAGAAATTAAATGTAATATAGATTAGAAAAGTAATTTTATTCTGGGTCTAAGTCCCTTAAGGATAAACAAACATGTAATCATACATAATTTATGATAATTATTATTAGGAAATTCGACCAGAGTAATGGAAATACTAAAATTTTCAGTTCACCTTTCATAAATTAGGTTTATCCATGATAGATGCTCATATTTTTTTTTTGTTTACAGTGCTTTTTGAATTCTGTTGTTCAGTGCTTGAGCAATACAAAAGTTTTGAAAGAATTCCTGATTAATAAAGAATTCATATCAGAAATTAGGAATTCTGAATCAAGAGGTGCTTTGATTAAGTGTAAGTGTTCTTTTATTTATCTATTTTTTAACCATTTTAAATATTTTTGCTTATTAATGGAGTTATAGAAATTGTAGTTTTGTAATGTTTATAATCTTATTATTCATAATTCGTTAGTTTCCCCTTTCCCGTTTCCTTTAAATATTTAATGCAAATATTAGTCCGGTAATTTATTAGTTATTATTTTAAGTTATAAACATTTGTATTTGGGTGGGAAAAAAAGAAAGAAAATATTAATACTCACAGCATTTGAAGTCTTATTTTTCAAGGAAGTAAGGTTCAAAATATTGAATGTTGAATAAAATTAATCCATCTGTATGCCGTAAGTGGTTTTTCCTCCAAGACTATTGTACAAATGCATTAAGGATAGTACTGGAGTAATGCATTAGGATTATTGCACCTAAGTGTATAAATAAATATGGGATGTATATATAAGTTCTAGAAGTATTTATATCCATTACAGAAATTCCTATGTATGTATAGAATATGGGAATATTATTGAAATTTGACTCTAACATCCATAATTTTGTTTTAAAATGGCCAATTAAAGATTTTATAAGGCCATAGCTTGATTATTCGTGTATTGTAAAATAGTGTTTCAGTATATACCTTATTTATGTAATTTTAATGTTTGATAATAAAAGAAATGCATAAAATAAACCATAAAATTTGTATATGTTTTTTAATGCTAGCATTCTCTGAGGTAATACTGGAGCTATGGAGTGGCGAAGGCAAAGTGGTGAACACTACCGCATTCAAAGCTCAAATCCAACGCTATGCTCCAAGGTTCATGGGCTACAATCAACAAGATGCTCAGGAATTCCTCAGGTACCTGTTGGAAGGTTTGCACGATGATATCAACAGGGTTGCGGTAAAACCTAGGAATTTGCCAGAGATTGATGATAACCTTAGGTAATTCATTTATTTTTTAAATAATTAATTTCAATTTAACAGCAAACTTTCTGTTACAAATTGTATGCAAATTTTAGATTACGTCTTTTTTGGGTTTATTGTCAATGCATAGTACAATTTCTTTATTAGTATGTTAATAAATGTTATTGGAATTTTTTTTTTTTCATGTGTGTAATTTTTAAAATTTTTGGTTAACGCAAGAGGATTTATGTCATCAGAATTGAATACCTCCAACATGAAATAAATCCAATCTTTACTTTAATGATTAAATTTCTCCTCAACTTTTTTGAAACATATATGTGTATAGTTTTATGCATTTCTACAAGAATGTAACATATATATATATATATATATATATATATATATATATATATATATATATATATATATATATATATATATATATAAATACTATATAAAAATATACAATATATTCTTTGAAAGTTATGCAAGATTGTACAATATTTCAGGTTTATCTCTTAATCACTAATATTTATGACATTCACTCTCATTCCCATGAATTTCAAAATTACTATTGTAAGTTGCACCAAATTTAAAATAATCTATCTCATTAAAATAAATTGCAATTTATGTATATGCATTTCAGTGACAGTTTAAAGGCGAGTGAGTGCTGGAAACAGTACCTAAGGTGCGACAATAGCAGAATCGTTGATTTGTTTGTCGGACAGCTGAAATCAACTTTGCAGTGTACTTCATGCGGCCATAGCTCAACAACATTCGAGGTGTTTTGGGACCTTTCCCTTCCGTTACCATCAAGGTCCGGATCCCTCCGGTTGTCTCAGTGCCTTGATCATTTCACAAAAGAGGAAGTGCTCGATGGCGATGAAATGCCTGTAAGAACATTTAGAAATTGTAATATTTATATATTATTATATCAGTGAAATAGGTTAAGCCAGCAAGTTAATTTAGACAGAATAAGTTTTAAAATTTTGATTATACCATTAAAAATTATATTACAATTCCAAACTTTTTAGCTGTTACAACTGTTTGTAGGCAAATTATTACAATGATAAAGCTTATAATATAAAAATGATGAATTCCATTCAATCTTTAAACTTTAGTTTTGTCAGAGAGATGTAAAAAATTTATATTCATTTAAATAAAATTCAAAAATATTTTATTTACGGATGTATATATTCTGTGGCCTGTAGGTAAACTACATCATATCTACAAAATAGGTAATATTTTAGGTTAATTGTCATAAATAAAAGCTATGATCAATACTAACAATTACTCATCGATGCCAATAATAATGTGAACCGTTTTCTTTAAATAGTTTCTATAAGTAATGAAGAAACAAATTTTAATAGTTTAAGGTTATGAAAAATTGGCTATTCTCAAAGTTATGAAAAATTGGCCCTTCTCAAAGTTATGAAAAACTGGCTCTTCTGAACCAATGCAAAAATGTGACTCAGTGTCCTTTGCCTTCGGAGTACAGAAGTAATATTACATTATTTAGAAAAAATTATAAATGCAACTGAAAGCCTTCCAATTTTTTTGGTTATTACAACTGATCATTGATAAATCCAATAATGTAAAAATGATACATTCCAAACCTTAATCTTTAGTTTTGTTTTGGAGATGCAAAATATAAATATTGGTTTAGTTTACTGAGTTTTGTACCATAAAATTTATAGTGGGCGGTACAAATCAAATTCTAAAGGTATTTATTTATAAATTTAGAACTTACAACACATTGATCAGACAGAATTTAGTTTCTTTCCAGCTTGTGATTCTTTTGATCCTTCTATTGGAAATATTTAATATATGCGGCTTTTTTTGTTTCAGACATGCTGTAAGTGTAAAACCAGAAGAAAATGTACTAAAAGATTTTCCATCCAGAAATTTCCAAAGATTTTAGTTCTACGTATCCTTTTTAAAATTATGTTATTTATTTTTACAATGATTTTGACTCAATTTGATCTATTTAATATACTATAATGAGTTAGATAGATAGGGTTTTTTAAAAATAGAATTAGTACTGATTATTTAGATTAAAAAAATAACATTCAAGATGGGTGTAGCATATGTTCAATGCTTATTTTGATCTTTATATAATTTTTTGGGTGATTAAAAAAAATTAACAATTAAGCAGACCTTATTATCTCTTATCAGGGAGCAGGCTAGCTGAGTGGTAGAGCGCTGAGTTGCTATGCAGAAGGTCCTGGGTTGAAATTTGACTGTGCCAGATATTTTATTTTATTTGTTAAAAGTTGATGGACCTTGTGGAATCTGGATACCCTCCTTGGGTTCGCCTAGCCTCTACAGCCACTTTAATCAGAGAAAAACCTGGCGGTTGAGTATGATCTAGGATAAAATCACCTTCCCGCAAAATCGTTGTCCTAGAAATAGTTTCTACTACGTACTGTACCCAAGACCCTTCATTGGTTATTGTGGTACCGGTTTAAAAAAAATTGTCTATCAACCTGGGGCACAAATTTTAGTTTTATTGTGTACAAATAAAGTTGATTTTTCATAACGAGGGATCATTATTAATATTTCTAGATATAATTTCCATTTATTGAAATTATCTTTTATTATAAAAGATATGTAATTGTTTATATGTTATTTTTAATACTAGTTTATATTATGCTGTTATTTCAGTTGTAAATTTTAAACTTATGCATAAAAATTCTTCCTTAAAGTAATATACAGATCTGAAAAGGTTTTCGCCTAGCGAGCGGTATAGAAAATTGTCGGCAACCGTGGAGTTCCCTCTAACGAACCTCGATATGTCGGGTTATTCTACGACTCCACAAGTCTCTTCTTATAATTTGTACGCCGTTTCCAATCATTCTGGAACAGCCTATTCCGGCCATTATACAGCTTATTGCTTCCATGCCGGTTCGGGCCAGTGGTATGAATTTAATGATTCGAGGTAAGTAAAAATCAATTACCAACATTATTCTCTCTCTATTAATTAATTTGGTTTGGTTTAAGGAAAATGATAAGTTAAAATCATGCAGTAACAAGTGAAATATACTTAGTCAGAAACATGATTTGGAGAAAACACTGACGAAAAGGTTGGAGTATATAGTGTGATTACAAACTATTGAAAATAATTAAATAAAAATAATACTTTGTGGGTTTCATCAGTAGAAACATCTCATACTAAATACTCTAGTCTTTTCTCTAAATAAATCATGATTTTTATTGTATATTACTTGTAACCCCGCATGAAATTTATTATTTAAGGAAAAGTATTACTGTTACTCAACCGTTGTTATAATTATAAATATTCAGATTTTAATAAAAATAGTAAATGATAATACAAAATGCATCGAGGCGGTTATTGTTCAACCTAGCTGTAGACAAAGCGATCTGTCACACTGGCCTACATGCTATGCTACATGATCCGTATTCTGGCCGAAGGCTTAAATCTTAAGCTTTCTGCCAGAAAAAGGGGCTTTGTCATTCATACCCATAAAACTATGTATACACTTATCAGAAACAATTGGATATGCCATTGTCTCCAAGAAGAATATTTTTGCGAGAAGATCTAACGAAAAATGCATGTGCCCTACGCGAGCTACTATTATCTTTTGAAGAATTAAAATTCTAGGCTTTAATTTAATTACTTTACTTCCTAATCTCAAAGACTTTAAAGTACTTTAAGTCTTGGATGATTACCTGATTTATATGTCTTACACTGATCAAACTCGTCCTCAGCTATGGATCAGAATCCTGCGTGGGTAACACAGGAGGATTGATGACTGAAGATCGAACATTAATCTTAATCTAAACTGTCTGTTGGGCAGGGCATCTAAAAATAATGGGCAAGATGTTATGCCGACTAGGGATGCTAACCACACACCTAAGGAAAAGAGGAAATTCGGAAGATCAAAAGCTTGTTGGATGGACCAGATAGGCAGATAGGTGCAATGTGCTGGTTGATTGTGTTCCGAATCTGAGAGGAATTAGCAAATTTTCTATAAGAGACAAAGGATGTATCTATAAATTAGTTATATTTTCTAGTACCAGTATAACTTGTTTTCTTTATCAAAAATATTTTAAAACAATTTATTATTATTATTGTGGCTCAACATTCCTGCAAGGGCCTCCACGACTACTGCCAACCAATCTCTGTCCCCTTCAGCTATTTTCCTCCAATCTTCTACTCCCAGCAGCTTTAAGTACCCTTGATATCAATATCATTCAGCCATCAAATCCTAGCGTGTCCTCTGCTTTGTTTGCTGTCTGGCTTCTCATAGAGGATTCTCTTTGGTATCTTGTGGTCTTATATTCTTTCCACATGCCTCATCCATCTAATTCTGGCTTCATAGTATAAATTGTTGGGTGATTTATAGTTTGTTTTTTTTCTTCATGTCCATAATGCTCTTTTATTGATTGATATATTTATAAACATGCTTCATAATGATTTTACAATGACTATATACATATGTTTTTTTCCCCCAGAGTATCAAGTATATCTCCAAGAAGCGTAGTTTCGAGTGAAGCCTATATTCTCTTTTACGAGCAGAACACAACAGTAACCACATCTCGACTTTAACCTGCCCTTCACACAAGAAATCTTTAGTGTCACCATTAATATCTATTTACTTTCTAGTCTATTCTTAGCCTTAATAGACTTTTGGCAGGCTGCGAAGAAAAGAGAAAAATTAACAAAAAATAAGGGTAATTGAATCAAATTACTGCAAAATGAATCTGCACTCTTAAAAAAATTTTTTTTTGCTAATTAGCAAATTGCAGACTTTTATTTGTTATTTATATTGTTTTTGTTATAAAAATTCTATTACCTCTGTCCATATATTTTACCATTGTAGTGTGTAGCATAAATATTAATATTTATATGTGTAACTTTTAAATAAGTCATCTGTTTTTTTGATGATTATTAATTTCCAGAAGACAACTAAATTATTTATAAACTTTGGTTGAAAAGACAAAATAAAAAAAAAAATTAAAAGGAACCTTCTTTAAAAAATATTTAAATGTTTATAAAATCTAGTCATTGTTATGTTTTAATTTATTTTAAAATAAATAAATAAAACTTTATATTAAGGGTTCTAATCAAATAAGCATTAACTATTACAATTTATTATACAAAGATCTTTTATATTCCTATTCATACGAAACCCCCAAATATTCAATTTTTAAATAAATGTCTGGTTTAAAATCTACAATTATTACTTTAAGTGGCCTGAAACGCCATTGAAATTAGTATTTAATGCCATTTGTTTTCAAGTGGTATTTTTTTTTACTTTTTAATACCAGTAAACCCTTCCTAATCTTCCTCTATTTGACGAATTTCTGTTGTGTTTAAAAAAATGTATTATCTCATAATCCCAATAAATATTATTAATATTTTTCACGGAGTATATGCTGTTTCAGTATATCTTCTGAATGTTATTTGTTTTTTTTGTCATTAATGGTTGAAATGTTTGTAAATATGTCTGTAATTTGTAGGAACGAATACACTTTTTAAATGTTAATAAAAAACAACAAAACAAACACTTATCTATATTATAAAACCCTATTTATTATTTGTATATCACAATTAAGTGTTTTAATGTAGATTATCAAATCACTTTTAATACTCTATTTATCAGATGTATGTTCTTTGAAACAGTAATACTAGAGACAAAGTATCCAATTATTAAATATTGTGTAACAAAAAAAACTTAATGTCAACATTTGTTTCATTATTGGAGTTCCAAAAAAAAAAGTTAAATACATTGGTGTTGAAAAAAAGAGAAACTATTTATAAATTATTGTATCAATCCCATTAAAAATATTGTTTTTACCTTTTATAATCGTTTTTAGTTTTTGTTTTTCTTATTTTTGCAGATTAATTGTAACGATACTCGAATAATAAATATGAGAGAAATTTTCGAGCTTGTGTGAATGACAGACTATTTTTTTTTTTATATTGCACCTTTGTAATTGATCAATTAAAGAAAAAAAATCATGTACTCATTTGAATTAAATCTAATTTTTTATGCAATAAATTTTACACTGCTTCATGAATTGCGACTAATAGTTATTAATTGCGACATTATAAGTTATTAATCATCCAGTTGATTTGAACAAATAACTTAGACTTCCATAATCAGTGATGACGGTACTGTTTTATATTAATAATTGCTACCAATTTATGATTAATTTAACTATAAAAATAACTTCATCTCATTTCATATCTCAACAAGCAGTTTTTAAAATAATAATTTATATAATAAATAAAATATATTTATATAAATAATAAATAATTTTCTTTTGTTTAGCTAACACAACAATGTTTGCTGGACACTGCCATCAGGTTTGAGGTTATGGTGTATGATTAAGTGGTTGAAGATAAATTTGAGAATACTTATTAATAAGATGTGAAATATGAAGTCGTATTTATTTGATCAAATTAAAGTTGTTTGGTTAAATTAAATTCCTATTTTATTGGCAAGACTGTTTAAAGAAGTTTTTTTAACAAATGAACATAGAATATTTTACTTTGTGGTCATAATATTTAAATTAACGGCAGTATTAATCATAGATTAATTGAGAAAAATTGTTATCCAAACGTGTGCTTTATAATAGAAATAGAAAGTTAAAATGACCTAAAATTTTAATTGATTCTTTTTTCATACTGCTACTCAATTAAATGCTAAAAATTTTGTAAATTGTAATTAAAAAAAATGAAAAGTTAAAATTTGTGACTCAACTCGAAGCTACAACTTGCGGAATAATTACCAATTTAATAAAAAGCAATGACAAATGTGTGATTTGAAAATAGAAATGGAAGTTTAAATAGAAGTTTTAAAATACATGACAGGTTACCAAGTAATGAGGAGTGTCTTCTTTTTCTTCGGAATTGCAAACTGGACAATTGTCCGAACTTTCTTGAGCCCACGGATTTGAGCTTAAGTTTAGTCCTACAGCGGAAAATTGAACGTATCGAACTAAGGTCAAGAATATCATTAAGATAAGGTGTAGTGGGGCTATCCACCGTACATAGCCCTGCATACATGTTAAATCTAGATTGCAGACACTTATCGAAATTTTTTTTGCTTCTCCGATTCTTCCATACGGCGCCTAAGTGCAGTAAACTTCCAGCGTAGGTCAGATGGGTCTGACGGATTGAGATTCATTCCATATTGTTCCTCAAATTCCACCCACTTTCTGTACCAATAAACTTTCTTTTTTATCACTTCTTTCGCTAAGATGTGGGGCAACCGATAATCCGGCATTTCCAGGACTTGAGGAAATGAGCCTGATGAAGTTGATGATGAAACATTTGAGCCGGAAAAGGTTAGGTCCCCCAAAGCTTTTCACCTAAGGAGAACTGAACGACTTAGTCAGACTTGAATCTCAAAAAAGATGCAGCAGAAGTCCTTGAGTCAATGTTAAAATAAAAAAAAACCTTTTGGCCTCAGGGGTTATATTTGCATGGTACTGACATCGTGAACAGGAAATTGCATATTCTTAAAAAAAAAAAAGATTCTATGGTCTATTGTTGTGATATAAATTCTTTAATGGGGTTTTATGGGATTGAATACTCTTCAGCTGAGTGGAGGCTGTTCATAGACGCTTCGAGGCTAGCTTAAAAGGAGTTCTTCTTCATAATAGGAATAGATACGTATCTATTCCTATAGTTCATTCTGTTCATTTGTTCATTTGAAAGAAACTTACCAAAACCTAAAAATTGTCTTAGGAAAAATTAAATACCACACTCACAAATGGATGGTCTGTTGAGATTTCGAGGTCATCGGCCTACTACTAGGGCTGCAGGCTGGATTCACTAATGCCTTGTTTTTGTGTGAGTGGGATAGTAGGGCAATAGGAACTAGGTCATCAAATATTGGCCCCAAGAGCACATCCACGCTGAAAGGCACAAGGAGGAAAAAGAAGAAGGTTATAAATAAAATGATGAAGGTTGAAACTAAAACGAAATTGTCAAATACCACATACATACTCGGACGAACTATTAAGAATGAATGGTTCGAATCTTGAATAATATTAAATTATAAAGACGCTAATTAAAATTATAAAAAATATATTTATTTATAAATTATAAATTAAAAACAAGTATTTAATAGCTTATCTAAGTAAAAGAATTTTAAAAGTGACAGCATAATTCTTGATGTGCAAAGGAGACAGTCTGAGCACTCTGCTCTTCATCATATTCATGAATATAAAAAATAAATATGTAAGAGAAGAACAGCAAATGTATCGATTGGTTATTGGAAAGACTCCAGGGTACGTCAAAGATGGAAAGGGACAGAAAAAATGCAGATCTTGGGGCAGCACAACTTGAAGCAGACGAGGAAGTAAAAGAAAAAGAAAATACTTACCAATGAGATAGGCAGGATTCCAAACCACCCATGAGGTTCTGCCTGTGGTTTCGTTACCCATTTTTTATAGTGGATGGTTCGCCTCACTGAATCCAGTAGCAGGAATGGCTGCCTGCTAATGGAATCAGTGTAGCCCTATTAAACCACTAGACCGTCAGTCCCTGCCCCCACGTCATCAATCCGTCGTCCTAGTTTCTTCTTCCCACCTGTTCATCTTTTAGAGCATTTTCTTCGACAGTCTGTTTGGCCCCATCCTCTCCATTAACAGTATGAATTATCTGGAATAGGAAGCCTGGCTAAGCCTCAAGGTTGTGGTAGAAGGATTTCTAGGCAATAGCAAGAACCCAAATTACCGAAATTTGGCGAAACGCTTGCTGAAAACTTTCCAGAACCTCGGCTGACTCATGAGCGTAATGGTTCATTTTCTTTATTCTCACACTGACAATTTTCCCCAAAATTTAGCGGATTACAGTGAAGAACGAGGAGGTTCCACCAGCATATAAAAGTGATCGAGCAACGATACCAAGGGAAGTGGAATACCACCATGATTGCTGATTACTGTTGGAACCTAATAAGGGAGTTTGAAGGTGAAATAACATGCAGAAGGTTAAGAAAAAGAAAATTCAACAGTGACTAATTTATACTTCAATTGAACCAAAATTAACGACAATAATGTAAACTCAACTATTGGAGAGAAACTTAGGAAGTATCAAGAACTTGCGGCTGAGCTTAAGGAGCTATACGATATGGAAAGCGTGGTGGTAACACCTATTGTAATCTCCACGAATGGATTAGTTCCTAAATCCACGGTGGAGGGTATTGAGAAGCTGGGATTTCCGGTCGATGTTTTAAAGGAGGCTCAACAGGCAGTTCTCCTAGACACAGCCAGGATCGTTAGAAAATTTCTGAATGTTTAGAGATGGAAAATATAAAAACCAAAAATAAGAACTGCAGATGGTTGGACTTGTCCCCCATCTCTGTTTTGAACCCGCAATTGCGAGAAGAAAATATAGACCATAATAATAATAATATATATATATATCGATGCCTTAGTTCACACATGTGTTAAGTTCAAATTTTTCAAAAATAGGTTTTGTTATATAAATAATATTGTAAAGTTGTGAACACGAAATTATAGATCATTATATGAAATTATAGGAGTTTGGTTCTAGCATTCGTAGAGTGAACATCGTGTCTTGCAAAAGTTTATTAAAAAGTGGATAAAAGTGAGTGTATGGTGATAAAAAATTGCAACAGTAATAAAATACAGTACCTGTGTTAATTCTACGTAATGGACGAGAATTTACACCGAGTGGATTAGCGGGAAATAAATAAGGAGAAAAATTTAAACTGGAGCAACTGGCCACGAGCGGGAACCTGCAGGTAAACTACGTAGGCTAGTGAGTCATAATCCCACAGAGTATACAAACAATATCTTAATTCCTGAAAGATAGAATATAAATGTCTAGCCATAACAAACCCTAACCAAAACAATTACAACGAAATAAAAATAACAAACATTCAATAAACCAAGACAAAATAAGGTTTTCTCTTAACAGAATAAAATAAATGCCAAAATCAATTAAAAATTATACAGTGGAAGGGAAAGAATTGTCAACGCCAATACAAAAAAAAGAAAGGGTCAAGAGAAGTCGATCGTCGCCGGAAGTTTTAGTGAGTACTAAAATAAGTCGGACAGAAGATACAGTGTCATCAGAAATGGGAGAAGAAATTAATAGAATGGATTATGGAGAAATGATGAAACAATTTTCAGCGATGATAGACTCAAAGGGACTGGCGACAAAAAAAGATATATCAGAGCTCTTCACAGAAATTAAAAAACTAAAAGACGAAAATTTAATTTTGAAGAACGAACTGGAGAAAATGAAGACCAAAAATCAAGAAAATGATAAGAGGCTAGAAGCAATAGAAAACCAGTTGAGAAGAAACAATTTAATATTTAAAGGATTTGACGGAAAAGAAAATGTTGAAGAAATAACAACCTTTTGTAAAGAAGTGCTGAATGTTGAAGTGGAAGGGAAGATAGAGGACATCTTTACAGTAGGAAAGGAAGGCAAAGGACGTACGGCTAAGAAGGTAATGTTTACCACCAGTAGAGTAGTTACAGACATACTAAGGAATACGAGGAAACTAAAGGGGACTGGCTTTTACATAGATAGGGATTACACCTGGAAAGTAAGAAATAGAAGAAACAGGATGTTCTGGATCAAAAAAGAAATTATGAGAAAGGGTGGACATTTAAAATGCCTGGTCAGAAAGGACACTCTGATTCTGAATGGGAAGGAATATCAGTGGGATGATGAAAGTGGTGTTTCAGGAGGAGAAGATGACATTAACTACTTGAGGGGTCTACTGGGAGAAGAACTGTGGTCGCGCTGCTGTACGCCAGGGGACCAGGCCAATCAACCAGCGAAGAACGAAGAGGTGAAGATACCACTTAGTAAATAGGAATATTCCGTCTGCCGGGTAAACTCTAATTTGGCTACAAGACTGTATGAATCTAATAAAACGATTAAATTATTAGGGTACAATATAGCAGGGATAAAAAATAAGATAGATAATTTTGCTTTTTTCAATTTTGTATGTAAGTATGACATATTTTGCCTGTTTGAAACCCATTTAGAAATTGATAATTGTAACGTGCACATTGAGAATTATTTTGTTGATTACTGTCTGTATTGCGAGCCAGCCAGCAGAACTAGTAAGTATGGTAGAGCTAGCGGTGGTAAAATATTCGGATATAAAAAATGGTTAAAGGAGGAAAAATTATGTAAATATGTAACGGTAGAAAATCAGACTCTAATACAGTTAGAAACGGGAAAGGAATCAGTACACATTGTTCCACTATATATTAATGCTAGGTATTGGGTAGAAGAATTTGAAAGGCTACAAAATTTAATTTTTAGTAAGGATAAACTACAATACCTGTTGGTAGGGGATGTAAATGCGAGGATAGGAGAAAGACAGACTACATATTGGGAAGATAATAACCGAGAAGGAGAATTGGTAAAGAATAGGAAATCAAAAGACAAGAAAGTAAGTAAGCAAGGAAGAAAACTCTTGGAACTGTGCGATGATAATGGGCTAATTATACTTAATGGTAGATCAGAGGGGGACAGAGAGGGAGAATTTACATACATCAGTAATGCCGGTTGTTCCACAATAGATTTAGGTATAATTTCAATAGGGGTTAAAGAAATAGTAAAGGGTTTTGAAGTAGAAAAACAAATATTTTCGGACCACATGCCTCTAGTCATTAGCATTGGAATAAAAATGGCGATAAAGGATGAACAATGCTGTCAGCTAATCCCGAAAATGATTTGGCATAAAGAGAGGTCAGCGGAGTATAGGGAAAAGATAGAAAAAGAAACAGATGCATTTTTGAAAGAAAGAAAGCTAATAGGGCTGGCAGACTTTGAGAAGATGAAGGAGCTAATTAAAAAATGCTATGTAATAAGAAGTAGGGGTGACTTTAAGATTAATAAAAAACAACCTTGGTATGACTATGAGTGTCATAATAAGAGGAAAAGAATATTTAAACTATTGAACTTGTACAGAAATACCAACTCCCACTTGATCAGAAAGGCATATTTAAATAATGTAAAAAATTATAAGGAACTCTGTAAAGGGAAAAAAGAAAACTACTTCAGGGAGATAGGTGACAAGTTCGAGAGGGCGAGGGATTCCAAGGATTTCTGGGACTTGACTAATAAATTTAAGCAAAAAAACTACTTCCGTATTGGAAATATTCAACCACTGAAATGGAAAGAGCATTTTAAAAAACAGTATAACCTTCATCTTTGCACTGAACTTTTCTCATATGCGGCTCCTTGGGTAAAGGATGGGTATTTAGATAATCAATTCAGTTATGATCAAGTGGTCGCAGCCATAAATAAGTTAAAAGACAATAAAGCACCTGGGCTTGACCGAATACCAAGTGAGTTTTATAAAAATTCTCCTGAATGCTTTACGAAAGCTCTACTGCAGCTGTTCAATTTCTGTTTTGATGAAAGTAAGGTTCCAGAGAGTTTTGGAAAATCAATCATCTTCCCTCTCCATAAAAAAGGTGAGCTTGGCGAAGTGACAAATTACAGGGGTATTTCTTTTTTAGATTCCATTTCGAAGATATATTCTGGGATGCTAGCAGTAAGACTTACAAACTGGTTGGAAGAAAGAAATGTATTGATAGAAGGCCAAGCAGGTTTCAGAAAGGGCCGCTCAGTTGTTGACAATTTGTTTATTTTAAGCAATTTAATAGAGTACATGTGGCATTTAGGGAAAAATAAAATCTATTGTTTTTTTGTCGACTTCAAGGCAGCGTTTGACTCTGTGGACAGGAATGCGTTAATTTACAAAATGTACGAAATGGGTTTGTCAACTAAGTTCACTAACGCTATAAAAAGTCTTTACGAAAACACGGAGGCAGTGGTCTGGACAAAAGATGGAGTTACGGAGTCATTCAAGACGGGGATGGGGGTCAAGCAGGGATGTGTACTGAGTCCATACCTGTTTACTCTTTTCATAAATGATTTAGCGGAGAATCTCGGGGGAGGAGTCATAGTGGGGCATAAGAAAGTGAATATGTTGGCTTATGCTGACGATATTGTCCTAATATCAGATAATCCGGTTGGTTTGCAGTACATGATAGGCAATTTAGAAATCTATTGTAAAACATGGAATTTGTTTGTAAATCTGGACAAATCAAAAATTATAGTATTTAAGAAGAATAATAGAGGCAAAATGTGTACAAAAAAAGAGAAATGGTTCCTAAATAATGAGCAAATTGAATGTGTGAAATCATACAAATATCTAGGGGTGGTGATGTGCAATAACTTAAAAATGAAATATGACATTAAAGAAAAAGTAAGTAAGGCAAAAGTTGGGATTAATATGATGTGGAGAGAACTGTTCAAAAATCCAGAAGTGCCATTAGAGTCAAAATTTAAAGTATTTGAGCCAACAATTAAAAATGTCATAACCTATGGATGTCAAGTTTGGGGCCACAAATATTTTGAGGAAATAGAAAAAGTTGAAAGGTATTTCATTAAAAAAATTTTTAAATTACCGGTTAATACCCCAAATTACTTTGTGTACTTAGAAATGAATAGAAAATTAATACACATGTACACACTAAAAATGCAATCCAATTATATTTTAAAAATACTAGATTATAAAGAAAATAGGCTATGTACAGTTATAGCAAGAGAAATAATAAAACAAAACATATCATGGTTTAAAGAGTGGGGGGAAATTGCAAAAAAAATAAATTATAGACTGGATTTAACTTTAAACTCCGTGGATACTTGGGAGGGAGAAATGTTCAAAATGTTGGAGCGGTACAAAGATTATTTTATCCAAGTTTGCCATGCAAAAGCAGCAGAGGGCACACACCACGGCCTCTATAGCTCATTAAATAAAACAATAGATTATAATAGACATTTTAAAGCAACAAAAAAAATGAGCGTAGTTATGAAATGTAGAGGGGAACTTCTGAATCTAAATTACAAACCATTTGAAATTGATTCGCAAAATATACAGCTATGCTCACTGTGTAATCTGAAAGAAATTGAAAACAGTTTTCACTTCCTGGCAGTGTGTCCCGTCTTAAAATTGTATAGAAAAAAATTCTTAAAATATGAGCTGATATCAAAACAAAAATTAATAGATATTCTGAATGGAGAGAATTTTATAGGTTTATATAATTTTGTAAGTAATGCAGGTCGTTATAGACATTTTTTAATTTCAGAATTTAATTATTAATGTCAAAAAGAAATTTGATTTATTTTTTAGTTTTCTTGTTGTTTAGTAGTTTAATCAAACTCCCGGCAGACGGTATAAGTACCATGCTGTGGTTGCTAATGTGAAAAATAAAATTAAAAAAAGAACAGTTGTAAATAATTTAATAAAGAGCATTTTATATCTATCTATCTATCTATCTATCTAATATTGTAAAGTTGTGAACACGAAATTATAGATCACATGTTGATATAAAATTAATGGAGAAGCTGTGAAGGTTACAAAAATATATTTTGCGCTTAAACTTGAACTGTATTTCTTGTGTCAAATTATTATCAAAGTTGACTCATATAAAATCTTGGTTTCGACACATGTGTGAACTAAGGCATCGATACATATACAGGGTGTCCTGTTATTATTGGCGGAGCCGTTAAGGAGTGATAGTATGGGACAATTCCAGTCGATATTACTATGAGACCTACTGTCCTAAAGTTAACCCTTTCCGAGATATTCCTACTTTAAGAATTTTACAAAAAATCCTATTTAAAATCTTAAAATAGCATCAAGAGCGTCAATGTTTCTAAGTAACTTTAACAGCAAGATAGAGTAGGGATGTCGATGGGCTTCTTTCCAAGTCCTCCACTGAGAAGGTCGAGAGTAGAGGTTTCTTTCCTCGCTGATACATCACGATGGCATCCTTCTTAGGCTACACCTGCATTGGACCCGATTCGGTGCGACGTGATTCTATCACATACGATGCTGGGGTGTATGTTATACATTATACATATTTTACTATACATTATAGTAAAATATAAATGTATTAAAAATAATTAATAAATAATCTTAATTTTATAAATATAAACAACCATATGTTATAACTCTCGATATATTTCAGTCATTTGGTTTGTATCAGACCGGATCCAATGTAGGTGTAGCTTAGACGGATTCACCTTGATGCGGTTTCGCCGGAGGTCTTCGATGATGGCAGTAGATGCGGTCTGGGCGATCTTCAGCGCTCTCTGTGCATTGAAACTTGGGGCGTATATGCCGATGTCATCCCCATAGGGAGCTACCAATGCTCCTGGATGGTTCGCCAAGACCACTGGTGCCGTGAAAACAACAAACAGTAATGACCTCTGTTAAGGTCAGATGAAGTAGTAACCTTATAAAGTATTATCAGTTTTAATCATAAAAAATTAAATCATTTTTTCGTAAAAGAAAGAACATTATCTTTACTTATTTTTCACATTTTTATTTAATATAATAATTTAAACATTTATTTCATAGTTGTTTAGAATAATATAACTTTAAAGGTAATTTTATTTGTTTAGTATTAAGTGTAATATTTGTAATAAGTTTGAAAACATATGTTACAAAAGAAGAGAGAAAAATAAAAGCGGAGTCGATCGGCTTTTGTTCGCTCCGGCTAGACCGAGCCAGACAGTGTTGACGCGAGCCCTTAGCCGTGCACTTCGTATGCTCTCTAGGAGCCCAAAGTTGTTTTTGTGAATTTTAAGACAGTGTTGCCACGAGCCTCTTGACGTGCACATCGAATGCTCTATAGGAGCCCAAAATTGTTTTGTGTGAATTTGACGAAGATACTAATTTGCTGCCCACCTGCAGGTGTAATTAGTTTAAACCTCGTCATCGATTCGACCAATTCGAATTGACCCAGTCGATCATCTGAACGTCTGTTGTCTCAACGTCTTCGTTCGCCCTGCCGACGAAAATACTCTGTCGTCTCAACATCCAGCTCGCCCTGCCGAGAATCTACTATCTAGCTACCTATTATCTACTATCTAGCTAGATAACTACTTCGACAGACAGATAAGAGTTTTAATTATTATATCATCTCAACAACAAAACCAGATAAACGTTCATTATTTAGTAATAGATTTTATTTGAACATTTTATTTATTTGTAATTTAATAGAGTTAAATTTATTATCGTAAGATTAAATACTAATTGTTTTCCTTTTATTATGAATTAGTTGTTTACAATTTAGGTAATATTAGTAACTTCATTTTCTCATTATAAAAACGTTTAAATTGTTCTTTTAATTTAATTAATTGTTTTTTTCATTCTCAAAAATATTAGTTATTTAATTTATGAAAATTGATTTATGTTATTAATTTAATAAAAGGTTACAATCAAAATGACATGCGATCTGGTATAATTGAATCAGACATTTATTTTCCTTATCCATTTCGGAGCTCTCATCGAAAGGTCCAATAACTATTTCGAGGTTGCTCAAACAACCTCAGTAAAGACCCTTGCGGTGCTTCATAAGTGGTGGTGCTAGAAGTCGAGTAGCTGTTCCCAACTCGGACGACGAATAATCTTCCACTAAGATGCAATCCAGGGAGATGAATGATGTGGCTCTGTTTCAGTGCATCTGCTATATGGTGTGGGCCTGGAGTTCACTTCGGCTTCCATTTCGTTGGCCATTTTCCGGGACGGACCGTAATGAACGCACCTTGTCAGGGGTGGTCTTTTTTTTCCCAATAGGGATGGGAGTGGTATAAAACATGCAGCCATATCTGAATCATATGAGAGTTATACTCTCAGCAAGCCCAATCACTTTGTTTGTACTGATACAATTTATTATTTTAAGTGTACATGTTATTATATAAATTTTTTCAACACGCATATACATATTCGATCTCCACACATATATACACATATACACCGACACATACATTTATATACATATACACATAAATGCATTATATATTTTTGTTAATTGTTTTCAAATATGATTAATTGGTCACAAATTTTTTTAGAGTCAGATAATTTTAATATTTCATCATAAACAAAGTTTTTTTTTCCAAATTTAAATGCTTGAGCATTATTTCTCTTTGTTGTATGTACGCAGGACATTCAAGTATGATATGCTTAAGGGATTAATTAGGATTACACTTTTCACATTTAGGACTTTGTTTTAGGCCTATTTTACATAAATAATTGTTGCAAGTTCCACGATTTGTTCTCAGCCTAAAGTAAGTTTTTATTTTATCTTTTCCTATATTTATATTTGTGAACCACGGCTTTCTAAAAATTTTCGGAAATATCGATTTATATAACTGTCCGGTGGATTTGTCCCGATATTGACTGCTAACTTTTTAACTCATCTAATTTAATTATTTTAAAATAATCTGTATACGCTGTTTTAGAGTTTGGCCAGTTGTCACTGCTAATTTAGCCATTTTGTCCACCAGTTCGTCATCTCGGATCCTCACATGTCCCTTAATCCACAAAAATATAATTTGCTTATTCGCTTTTGTTGCTCGATAATGGTATTTTATTATTTTCTTTATGACATTATTGATATTCTTATTAACAATATTATTTAGTGATAATAATGCGCTCTTGCTATCAGTTAAAACAACAAAATTTTAATCTATGGATTGGTTGATATATTTGACCGCTTCTAAGATTTTGTCTCGTTAATTTTGTTTATTGTCAATCTAAATTTCTGTATTATTTACTAGAATTAATTTTGTGTTTTGCCCCATTCCTTTTGTTATTGCCAATTTAAATTGAACGGAATAACACTTTGGGAATAGCCGCCTTTAAAAGAAGAAGCATTTCATAGTACTTCTAGAAATTCTTCTTCTTAAAGTTTATTGAGGCATTATACGAAATGGCTCAAAAAGTTGACGAGATTTACGGCACTATAGTTCCAATGCAAAAACTGACCCAGGAAGAAGAAGAATAAATTCATAGGAGTATCAGATGTATCATTTGTGAAAAAGATATATCTCAAGATGATAAAGTCCGTCATCACAATCACCGATCAGGTCGATTTATTGGTTGTGCTCATTCGTCTTGTAATTTGCGAGCCTAAACTCCTAATTTTGTCCCCGTATTTATTCACAACTTTCAGGGTTATGACAGTCATCTGATTGTTCCTTTCCTCGCTCACATCGAAGGTTGTGTTTCAGTTATTCCTAGCAATACAGAAAAATATATTAGTTTCTCAATACAGTTTAAAGGATGTAAAACCAAAATTCGGTTTGTGGACTCATATAGATTTCTGGCTTATAGTTTAGACGTCTTAGTAAATAATATGAAAGAAAACTACAATTGTTTGCGGGATACCTTTCCAAATTTAAGTCGACTATTTCCGGACGAAGAGAAAATGGCTCTGCTTACTCGAAAATGCGTATTTCCCTATTGCTATATAGATTCAATTGATCGTTTGGCAGAAACAAAACTACCCAATAAAGAAAAGTTTTTTAATAATTTAACAAACTCAAATATTACTGAATCTGAATACAACCATGTGCTCAGTGGCAAAAATTTAACATTAAACATTTAAAAGAATATACAGAACTGTACATAACAACCGACGTTGTTCTTCTGTGCGAGGTTTTTGAAAAGTTTAGGGAACTATGTATGAATATTTATCATCTCGACGCGGCTTGGACGTTCACCCTGCCTGGGTTTGCGTGGCAGGCTATGTTGAAATACACAAATATACGCCTGGAAGTAATTAAAGATATCGACAAAATATTATTTTTAGAGAAAGGAATCCGGGGAGGGCTCACTAACGTTATAAAACGTTATGCAAAAACAAACAACAAATATGTTCATGATTATGAGCCTAACAAACCGTCAACATATTTAATTTACGCAGATGTTAATAACCTTTATGGATATGCAATGAATGGATTTCTACCTTACTCTGACTTTGAATGGGAAACGGAAAATTTAGATATTCAAAAAATACCCAACGATTCTCCCATCGGTTATATATTCGATGCAGACTTTAGTTATCCTAAAAATATTCATGACTTACACAGTCAATTACCTTTTTTTCCGGAAACAAAGAACGTGCCGGGAGGAAAAGTAAAAAAGTTGATAGCTTCATTGACTGAAAAGAAAAGATATATTATCCATTATATTAATTTAAAACAAGCGCTAGATTTGGGTCTAAAAATGGAGAAGGTTCATAGAATTTTAAAATTTCGTCAAAAACCATGGTAACCCCTTATATCGACTTGAATACATATCACCGAACTAAGTCACTAACTCATTCGAATCAGATTTTTTTAAATTGATGAACAATAGTTGTTTTGGTAAGTTTTTAGAATGTGTCAGAAATAGAATTGATCTAAAAATTGTTACTAAACAAAAATCTTTAGAGAGATATGTAAAAAAACCAAATTTTAAGGATCGCTTTATTTTTTCCGAAAATGTAGTAGCTGTACAGCTCGAAAAAGTAAAGGTAGTGTTAAATAAACCAATCTATGTTGGGTTTGCTGTTTTGGAGCTTTCAAAAGTTCTAATGTATGATTATCACTACAATGTATTATTAAAAACATATGGCCGCGATTGTGTAAGTCTTTGCTATATGGACAACGACTCACTGCTGTATGAGTTAACCGTGGATGACTTTTACCAAGATCTAAAAGATACCCTAAAATGTCATTTCGACACGAGTAATTTTCCAGTATCACATTTTGTTTATTCACAAGAAAATAAAAAAGTAGTCGGAAAATTGAAGGATGAAACGGCTGGAGACCCGATTGTAGAATATGTGGGATTAAGGCCCAAAATGTACTCATTTATTACAAACAAGAGTAAGATAATCAAAAGGGCAAAGGGAATAAAGAATAGTGCTGTTAAAGAGTTTAAATTTAATGATTATCTTGATACTTTACAAACCAATATGAAAATGTTCAGTTCGTTTCAAATCATTCAATCAAAACGACATAATTTGCATACAGTAGTTGTCAACAAACTATCTCTCAGCCCGCATGATGACAAAAGAGTGACTTTATCAAACCACATACACACTTTACCCTATGGTCATTATTCATTAGAAGAATAATCAAATATTGTAATGCTTAAGCTATGTTTGATGAAACAAGGAGGGATATAAACGTCAGATTTTTGTAAAATACATTTATTAGTGTAAAGATACCTTTTTTATCGCAATAATATGTCATGTAATGTACTTTGTTATTTAATGTATATTTAAAGTTACAATACATTGTAAGTTGTCATTCAGCTTAATTATGTACATGGAATATTCTTTTTTATCTCATATAGATTGATTATATAATTGTACATATACTTAATAAACTTCTTTGCAGCTAAACGATATCACTTTTATTTATCCACGATTTTTCATCAAGTCCCAGCCACTTAACATATATTTTATTTCCTTTCTTTTTCAATATTTTCTCGATCAAATAAACATTAGGATGTTTTACTTTTTGGAGTTCTTCAGAATAAAATGCACCTTTGATGGGTTGACCCTTTAAATCATGCAATAGGTAAGTATATGGATTTGTATTTTGCACTTTGCCTATTTTAAACATCTCTGCCGACCAGCTGGGAGTATAACCTTTGTAACCTATTGTAAATGATATATAAATGTTGTTATTATTATTTAGATATTATTATTTTTAAATTTAAATGTTATTTAAATATACATATGTCATACATTCGTGATATAATTTTCACATCAAAACTTCTGAACAGAGGCGGTACCATCGGAATGCAAGATTAAGTAATAGTATCAGTGACCCGGAAAGTGCCAAAAATTATATATATTTATATATTTATATATTTATATATATATATATATATATAAAATTATTTCATCACATCATCTAATCAATATAAGTCATTCCTACATTAATCTATGCTATCATGTTAAAATCAATGGTCTTTTTTTTTCCATGAAGTAACTCCAGATTCACCGACGTTAAAAAGATCTCCCTTAACATGGAAATTTTCCAAAACCCTTTTGCAATTGATATTAATGATGTACCAAGCAATTTGCAAAGTAATGGCACACTTAAAACGGCATTTAAGGAAAGCACTGACTTGGTACAGTTCTACGGAGGTTTGAGTTCTGAAAACTTCAAAGAGTTGAAAAAGTTTGCTCAGCAGATAATCACTATGTTTGGTAGTACGTATTTGTGTGAGCAGACTATTTTAATTCTCAACTACCGCAAAAATAAGAATTGTTCGCGGTTAACAGATGAACATTTAGACGCGATACTGCGCTTGTCAATGACTAAAAAGAAAGCAGCCGCAAAAATCTCACTAGTTTTTACTTTTATGTTAGTATTGTAATTCAATTTAAATAGACATGATTATATGAATATTCACTCAACAGCAAAAAAAACCGGACACTTCATATTTTTCGTATTAAAAGCTAATTTTCAGCAATGTGTTTGTTTTTGTGGATATTCTAGTTATTACTGAGAATGTAAGGTCTAAGTCCATTGAACTAATCCCTTCAGGATTAGTAAAGAACTAGATAAAACTCAGATTTGATTTATTTGTCTTGAAGTTGATTTACCTGTCGGACCTATTCTAAACTGTAAGTAGTTTTTCGCACATTTAAACATCTTTAATTTATTAACCAAGCCTTTACTGTGATTAATGGACATGTTTTATTAAATTTTGGTCCAGAATAATGGTAACTTCAAATGTTGACATAGCCCGAGCTGATGCCTTGGCCAGAGAAGGCCGGAGCTTGGGGTAGCGAAGTCTACCATTCACGATGCACTCCGGCGTTTCCGGGAGACTGATAACTACGATAGTAGGGCCGGCAGTGGGCGCCCAAGGGCAACAACGGCAGTATACGATCGAATTATTACGGCAGGGCCTGTATGAATAAGGCAACGACATTTGACGCATTGTTGTAATGGGGGTCGTTTAATATGTATATATATATATATTTTAATTTATTTTATTTTATATTTCATTGTATACTATGATTCTTTTCAGATACATTTAAATTTGTCCGATGGTAATTGTTTTAATTTTTAAATATATTGAAGAGAAAAGATTTGCCCTAGCTGGGATTAGAAACCGGATCGTCCGTCTCTCCATGACAGCACTATACGATTTTAATTACCAGGGGTCGCCTCACAATCAGGACAAATCTGTTCTCTTCACCGATCCCATATCCCCCGTGTTCTCGCATTTTTGCGAGGTATACCCGAGGAAGAATGTTCATTGAACATTTCTTTTTAATTTTAGGATCTTTTTGACATACGTAATTATATTATTTATAACTTATTATAATTTTTTATTCATTGCTTTAATTTTTTAATATATTTATTTTGAAGAGAAAAGATTAGACATTAAATATGCATTTTCTGAATTCATTTCATCACGTGACTCAACCTTTTCCAAATCTGGGATAGAAAACTTGGTAAGCCGTTGGGAGAAGTGAATCGAAAATGGTGGTAAATACTTTGAATAAAAAATATGTTAGATTTGATCTCAAATATTTATTTTTTCCTCGTTCTAAAAACGGCCATTTAATGTGTGGAAACCCATAACTTATGCAATAAAAGCTACAAAATTTAATTTATTTGATACAAAAACCATGGAGGACTAAGCGACTATGATGCAGAGGTTTCTTTTCCAGTCCTTTATTCTTGGCTCATGTTTGCCTGAGGATTTCACTGAAATTTTTCCTACTTTATTTTCCGTCCTGGCATTGGAAGGAAATTCTTTTCTTTCTACCGCAAATACCGTATTTTCAGGAATTTCTTGTATTCTGTCCGATTTTACGCAAATCCTGTGTAATCCGAGTCTCTGTGTTTCTTGTTTAATTTTTTTCATTTTATCTGTGGTTGAATTCGTAGCCCATAATTTTACTGAAAATTCCTTGTTTAATCTCTCCTCCCCCACCCTCCGCTTGAATCCATAAAACCTGAGTCTTCTTATCCTCATATCTGTTTCCAAGTCAGGCATTACACTGTAAATTGCTCAGTTGGATTTTAGCTTTAAATGTTTAAATGTTAATTCCATGATGAGAATCCTCTCTGTTTTCAGCAGTTTTTCTAAAGTTGGAATGCACAGTCTCTGTCACATACAATAAGATGGTGATGACACTGGTTTTACTATTATATTGTATTGCTTGATTTTGGCCATTTTGGTGAGGCTTATAATTATCAAATTATTAAAAAAGAATATTTTATTTCTATATAGAAATGTAAAAACGCTTTATTTATTACAATCAATTGTTTCAATTGACCTTACATCATGCGCTACAAAAGTTTATATTTTTTTTCAAACATTTTTAATTTACTTACATATCATGTATTCCTAAGTTACAACTATCATGTTTAAATTGAAGGATAATATTATGATGAGCTGAAGGTAACTCAAAACATATTGTTGTTAAATTACCGATTTTGTAATTTAATTTTAATACAATTTTAGTTTTAAACATCGATCAAAAATTTAATGAATGCAGCATCGTGTTATCAAAAATTAAAGAGGTTAATAGGTTTGAAACTGTGGGTTGAGTGGGAATGAAGTTTGTCATGAAAAGATTGATATCGGATTCGGTTCAAATCAGCAACAAATTTAGGCCCCTGTGGGATTAAGGAACATTTAGGATTTTACGGAGGAATTTGTATTGTGGGGGAAAAAATCAACTAAAAACTCGCTTTTGTTGCTTGTCGAACTAAAAAGTACAAAATGAATATTAGTTTAAAATCACGCTTAAATAGGAAAAATAGCTAAAAAGTAGGAAATAATTCCCTTTTACAAGATTTTGGAATATATCTTCCTTGGCACACTTAAGAGGGATACACCTCGGTGGTTATTACCCCATTTAGTCCCTGTTGTCTCCTTTCGTAAAGATCGGGACTATAACACCCACTTCCCAATCCTTCGGGATTTTCGTCCTATTTCCAAACTAAATTCAGTAGGTGAAGCATAATCTCCTTTCATTTAAATCCCACATATTTTAACATTTCGGGACTTATTCCGTCAATACCTGCGGATTTTCCTAGCTTCATGCTTAGCAGGGCTCCATCGTTCTGTTCTTCACTTATGCGTGGAATCTGTGAGTTTCCCTCCAGCAGCTCTTGGAAATATTCTTTCTACCTGTCCATTATTTCTTCGTTATCCATGAGAATATTTCCTTCTTTGTCCTTTACAAACTTCACTAAGTTTAAAATAAGGTTAGAGTGAAGAACAGAACAATTTATGGTATCATAAAAAACCGTGGGGTGGCAGGGATTAATTGTTGTAAATATTTTATTGATTAATATTGCTAATAGTAGCGTTATTATGGAAATATCTTGAAAACCACTCCACTTGTTGTTTTTTTTACTATAAATGAATTTTTGTTATAATTATATTTTTAATGCTTACTATTAGCACTTATTAGTACTTAGCACTGGACAAGTACTTAGCTATTAGTACCAGTACTGTGTTTTTTTCCCTTCGTGCTGGGACGACCCCTAATGGAACTCCCTTGTCAGTTCATTAAAGACCTTCCACTGCACCGCCATCAGGTGCTTTTGCTGTTTGCGTCCTGTGCTGCATGCCTTGTCCTCCATTGTACTGCTCTGTTCCCAGCCCAGTTATTCCTCCGTGCCCTTGTTTCGTCCATTATGCGTCCCGTCCGACCAACGTATTTCTGTTCCAAAATAGCATTAAATCTAACCCATTTCTGTTAAAAGTATCTGCTAGCATTGATGTCTATGGCTATCCCTTATTGTCCTTTTACATTTTTTTACTATTAATTAATATATTTTTTACTTTCGAAATTATATCTGTTTATTCGTATAAATTAAAAGGAGGAGAGAATGGTCTACCAGGTTGAGTTGAAAATAAATTTACAAGTAGTAAGAAAGTATTTATTTGAAAACCAACGAAGTATATTTATTTCGACCCAAATTGAAGGTCTTCATCAAATAGTTTTCTTTTTTCATTTTGACCTGAAGTGTAGATTCTTGATATTTCTAAATAATTGTTGGTATAGATTTAAAAAGGGAATACAATAAAGTTATTCATATTAATAATAATAATAATAATATTAGTCGAACTAATAAACTTGGGAAATAAAATGGTCCGGATGCGGATGGCTTCGCATAAGCCATCTGTTTTGCAGCAGTACTCACGTTCGACCGCTAGGTTTTTCCCCGTTTAAGGGTCAACTGTAGTAGAGAATGTGCGAGTCCCAGAATGGTCTATCTGGTTCTGTTACAGATTAAATTATTGAGCTCAAAACGGAGACCAACAGCTCAGTACTTCTAAGGATCTACGCCAGCTTCAAGTATGACCAAAAATAAATATTTTAACACTAATAGAGAACGTGATCGCAGAATTATTCATCTAACCAATTTTATAAGTCCCATTTTTATGATACTCGCGAGTGTTTACTGCTTAATGAGACAGGAAAATACGGTTTTAGTGGCTACTTAACTAACCTATAAAATTTTATCGGTTAGTAACTATAAAATTTCAATTTAATTACAGATAGTGCTTGCAGGGCCCCAAGGCCAAGGCTTTTGCAGCAAACTTAATTATTAATTATTCAAGTAATACCCTTTGATTTTTCTGACGCATCTAATGCTGTTTTATTTGTATACCGTGGTAAAATTAACTATATTTTTATAAGGGGAGCGAAGTTTAGAAGTACGCAGGGTTCTTGATCACTGAGCTTTAAGTATTGAACTGGAGACCGTCTAGAAGGACTGTGGCTTTGATATATTATAATAATTATAACTATTACTAGGGGCTCACCTAACGGCGGACCAACCCCCAGTTTACAGATTAAAGCACTGCCCAATTAATTGTACAATAGTGGGTTCTTAACATTTTAATACAAGTACCCCGATATTATTCTAGAATGATTAGTTTAATCCTGCTTTTCAATGGTGTTTAAATAAATAAAACATAAACTTGTTAATAATATAGATCCCATGAAATATAAATGATTGGAATCAAAGATATAAGCAAACAATTATTACTGGAAATTATTACTTTCTGGAGCTTGTATGTATACGTTCTTTCAAATTTTTGGATAAAAAACACCCTTAAATTATGAGTTATCAATGTAATAATGTAATCCTGGCAATGCATACGAAATTGATATAATCGAGAGATCACTTCGCGGCCTAATGGATGCTTTTCTTTGGCCTGCGGCGGTTTCTAAGTAGTCGCTTAATTTCAAGAAAAACGAAGGCCCAGATTGCGCTGGATAGATGGGGTCGACGCAGATAGTAGACCTCGCTAATATAAGCCAGCTCTTTTCCTCATTGAAATAGTTCTTCTTCATCGGCACTACAACTCAACGCTGAGTCCTGGCCTCCTCAAGTAGTTTCGCCCATTGGCCCCTCTCTCTTGGAACGGTTCTCCAGTTAGCCAGCCTAAGAAGAGCTCTACCTTGGATTTTTGTGGTAAATATTTAGACATCTCATTGATGAAAGACTAAATTTTAATACATATCCACAATAACTAACAACGAGGCTGTTACAACACATCTAACGGTTAACACCAAAGCAAAAAGGAGGGAATATTCCCAAGAAGATCGATACCATAAATACTGGATATAATCGATCTATTAGAACGTAAATTTCAACACTATCCAGAGCAATAAGGGCCTTCGTTTTCCTTGAAATTAAGCGGTTACTTAAAAACCGCCGAAGGCCAAAAAAAAGCCTCCTTTACGCCGCGAAGTGAACTCCCGATGATATCAATGTCGTCTGAATTGCCAGGATTTTAATTAATTACATTCTCTTTTTCACACAATCATGATAACTTTTTGGAAAATATTAAAATTTTTTTTTTTTTTTTTTTTTTTTTTTTTATTTAATTCAATGATATTTACAACTATAATACATTATTATATCAAGTAAATGTGCAAAAATGTAGCATATGACATGAAAACACTTGTGGAGAAACTACCCATCGATAGCACTCCAATAAAGTTCTATTGTAGATGATCTCGAGGCCATCTTCTTTTCAGGCGCCTCGGGGGGTTATCAGGAATAGTATGGGAAGCAAGCTGAGAGACTAGCGGATTCAAGTGCGTATGGAGCTTGTTATGGAAGGATAGGTATCTAGTTTGGGCCAAATCAGTAACATATGGGATATTAAGATCATGATGGATGAGTTTGTTTGTGACATAATAAGGAGTATTGAGGATTTTACGAAGGATTTTGGATTGCAAGGATTGGATACGAGATGAATTGGATGGTTTAGTAGAGCCCCAAAGCTCAACTCCGTATGCCCAAATAGGTCTGATGACTGTCATGTAAATAAGTCTTTTGTAATTAATTGGTAGCTTAGAGCGTTTGTCCAGTAAGTGTTGAAGTAGGCGAAAACGTCGAGCAGTTTCTTGTCTTTTCAGTCTTGTATGAGGATTCCAAGTGAGTCGTTTATCCAGATGGAGTCCTAGGTAACGTATCTGTTGGACAGGGTTCAGTGGTGTATTATTAAACGATACAGTAGGACAGGAATTCGTAGGTTTACGACGAAGGGTGAAGGTAATTTGATGGGATTTGATAGGATTTATTTTAATCCTCCAATTTTGACACCATTCTTGTAGGTGTGAGATATGGGATTGAAGAGATTGGGATGCAACAAATGGATCCTTATTAACTGATAACACACATGTGTCATCAGCGTAAGTAGTGAGGACAGTGCTTGGATGGGTTGGGATGTCAGCTGTATATATCGTGTATAGGATGGGCCCCAGGATACTGCCTTGAGGAACACCGGCAGACTGGGTGAAGAGGGAAGAGTAGGAACAATTATGGTTTACTTTAAAGGTTCTATTACTGAGGTAGGAACTGATAATAAGGAAGTAAGTTGAAGGTAAGAATTTACGGAGTTTGTACAGCAGTCCTGGATGCCAGACTCGATCAAAGGCCTGCTCTACATCGAGAAAAGCTCCTGTGCAGTACATTCCGCGCTCTAATGCAGATGAGACAACGTCCACCACACGATGGCATTGCTGGATGGTGGAGTGTGATGTTCGGAAACCAAATTGGTGATCTGGGATTATTTGATTGGATTCTATGATAGGATGAAGACGTTTCAGAATGAGTTTTTCAAGTATTTTCCCCATTATGGGCAGGAGAGATATAGGACGATAAGAGGATGGGAGTTCCGGTGGTTTTTTAGGTTTTGGAATCATCTTAATTATGGATAATTTCCAGGAATCAGGAAAATATGTGGTGCGGAGTACGGCATTGTATATATATGTAAGGAGTAGGATCGCTTTCCGAGGAAGGCGTTTTAGAATCTGGGATGTGATTAGGTCGTGTCCAGGGGCTTTGTTGGCGGGTAATCTATTAATAATGTTTGATATTTCGGAAGGATGGAATGCTTTAGGAGGAGGGGACAACTGAAGAGGAATACTTAATTCTGCTCCAATGCATTCAGAGTGGGTTTGATTAAGGATATCTGGATGAGGGTTAAATGTTTTGAATAGGTGCTGGCCGAAAATTTGTGATTTTTCTTCATCAGATCTTGACCAGGTTTGGGATTCGGTTAAAAGTGGATGGTTGAATTTTTTATAGTTTAGGAGTTTTCTAGTGGTATTCCATAAGGATTTGTCAGTAGTACTGAGATTTTCTGTACGGTAATACAAATTTTGAATTTTGAATGTTCTAATCTCTGATTTTAATTTGTTGGTCAGTTTGGTATAATGACTCTTGTCCGATGGATATCTCGTGCGGTGCCACTTTGCTCTTGCCCGTCGTTTTTCTTTTAATAACTCGCGAATATGAAGTGGCCAGTTATTCTGTTGATAATGATTTTTACTTGGTAAAGTGTTATATTTTATATTGACTTGTATTGCTTCTGTTAGTTTGTCTATTGCAGAATTAATGTCTCCTTTTGTTTTAAGCGGAATTTTGAGGTCTAAATTATTTTCTAGATTTGATCGGAATTTATCCCAGTCTACACGTCCTGTAATCAGTCGGGGAAGAGAGGGCTTAGGAATAGGAATCGAATGCACTTGAAGCAGAACTGGACTGTGATCAGAGGAAAGGTCATCCAGGGATTTTATGGCAGTTTGATTGCAGGAAATCTGTGAGGAAACAAATATATCTAGAATATCTGGACGTTTTTTGAGGGATGTAGGCCAATAAGTAGGGTTTATGGGTGCGAGGATAGAGAAACTATTAGATGTTGAAATTTGGGATAAGATGCTACCACGGGAATTGGATGTTCGACAACCCCATCGTTGATGTTTGGCGTTGTAATCTCCTCCGGCAATGAAGCGCGGTCCGAAGGATTGGAATAAGGATTCGAGGAGGTTATAAGAAAGAGAATTGCCAGGAGGACAGTATACAGCTGAAAATGTGATATGGAAAGGACTAGTCGTTAAGGTTACTGATGTTGATTGAATGGCGTCAGTTGGAGTAGAAGGAATAAGAGAATGTGGTATAGATTTATGGATAAGGATACAAGAACCAGCATGTGCTGTATCGTCAGGATGATCTGATCTATATGTGATGTAGTCCCGTATGTAGAAATGTGTGCGGTGAGTGAAGTGTGTTTCAGTAAGTAAAGCAATATCTATTTGGTTGTCGTGTAAAAATATATCAAGTTCGTCACGGTGATTATGCAGTCCATTAGCATTCCATAGGACGATAGCTAGGGGCTTTATGCTCATCGTGGGTAATTAAGTGGAACTTCGGTAAGGATTCTCGTGAGTAGAATGATGAGAGGCTTGATAGTCTCTTGGAGATCTTTCAGGAAGGATGACAGGATTGAATTTATGTCGATGGAGTTTTGGATTTGGACTGGATATGGGTCTGGAGTTTGATATTGATAATTAACGGGTAAAGGAAGGTTGGCTGGGGGTTGTACCCGAGGTGATATTAAAAATGAAATGAATAAACAGTTAAAATTTGTAACTCAACTCAAAGTGACGACCTGCGGAACAGATACCATATTATCGTTCCATCAATTACTTTGAAGCTTCACAGACCTGGTTCCAGTGATCTGAACTAATGTAACATAAATAATAGAGGAAAAAGGAAAAAATTGGTAAAAATGAGAGGGATAAATTCAAATATATTAAGGTTAAAAATTATTTTGACTAAAGAAGTTAGGAATGATTTAGAAAAGTTGAACATCAAAGAGTTCTAACATGTGAGTTACCGAGAAGTGGATTTATCAGTATATTCATGTAAAATTTGAATAAATAAGTAAAAAATTTGAAAGGGTTTCCGGTTAAAGAATACCAGAGGTTAGACAAAGTTGGACAGGGGATCAAAGGAAACGTGCCAATGATCATACGAAGGATTATTGTAGACAGTGAAAATTCCAGCAGAGGAAAGGAAAGAAATAATGTTATTGCTTGGTTGCTTTATTAAATAGATACCATATTTATACAATTTATATATTTTAGTCTTATGATTTTTTTTAATGAGCTACTGATCTGTAGGTCCTGATTTCAGCTATGAATGAGTTAATAGCTTTAAATCGACCCTGTGCACTCCAGAGACTCCTCTGAGCTAACTTGACCTTTATACAGTTGGTACCTTTAATTGAGGGAAAACCAGCTGGTTAAGCACGATCTTGCCCAAATCACCCTCCTCCATGATTGGCACAGAAGGCATTACAGTCATTACCGAGTATAGAAGCCATTTTGTTTTTTTATCTTGATTCGAGTTGCAGGATTTCACATAGAACAGAAAGAAATTTAATATTTATATTCTTTGTTATATATGAAGCAATAAATGATAATATATTCAAGTTTATTAAGCTCCTTTTGCACGATAATAAAGTTGACAAAATTCCTTTTAAAATCTTACTTTACTACAAAAGCTTCTGTTTCAGAGTCCTCTCTGAGGCTGATTTGAAGATTAATTTTAACGATAATACTTTTAATTTAAGCATGTTTTGTATTTTTATAGTAAGTGTTGCGAAACAATTGTTTTATTTTTAAAAAATATTTAATCATTATTAATTTTTATTTGTTCATGTTTATTTCTAATGACAACTTAATTTCAGACTTTTTTTGGATAAGTGGTATCAGTTCCAAAGGTGGTTGCTTCGAGTAAAGTCACAAGTTTTTACTTTTCATTAGTTTGCTTTTTAATTATCGAAGTGTAGATCAAAAATACAAATATTCGCAAGTTTTAGTATAAAAAAATAATGTAATTACACAAAATGTGTACATTTAGGTAATCATTTCATAAATGATGATGAATGAGAAACAAACTTTTCATCTATTGTTTTCAAGTATATTTATGGAATATACAGGGTATATAATGTAGTATGTTTGTTTAAATTTTCTTCACTTAATGAAGGATTATACATTTCCCATGATTACACACTTTTTCATATAGTAATAAAACACATAGTTACTTTTATTTCCATGAATACTTAAAAAGAAATTAATAAAAAGTTAAAACTTATTCTGTCTTAACTCGAAACAACAACCTGCGGAACTCATACCGATTAATTTAACAATTTTTTTTTTTTGGTGAAGTATAGAACTTTACAAAGAACCTTTTTACTATTTAGGTCTGTTTAATTTCATTTATTAGAGCTAAAGTGAATTTAAAAACTATTCGAGTGTTCAGTCAAATAATTATTTTTCTAGTTTTTCTTTGAAGTTTATTACATCAATTGGTATATATCTGCAGCCCCAGTGAGTAAGTGGTTAGCTCGAAAAATATTTAATCGTACTTGGAGAGCAGAGCCTCTTTGACTAACACAGTCTTTGACTTGAAACAGAGTTATAAGCTATAAATCCATTTCAAACCAAGACTAGACTTAGTGCCGCTTAAGCACTAAGAAATGACACGATGCCACTCCTATCAGTACAAATAATTTACATTGGACAAAATTTGACTTAAACACTTATTCACTGGGGTTATAGATTTACGCTTAACCATTTCCTCATAAAAGTTAATTAATCATTAATAACTCAGTTCAAAGCACTTTTTTTTGGTGGTAAAACTAATTGAGTTTCAACTGTTAAAACTGTTTTGAACTTCAACTTTATTACGAAAAATTTAAAGCCTAATAAAAGGATAAGATTTCCTGAAAGTAAAGCATTGATAGCTTACTAAGTGAGAAAACATTCATCATTAATGTGTGATTTAAAAAATTAAACAGTCTACCTTCCCCTTCCGATGGATGTAATGGATTGCAAACTACATTTTTTAAAGGGAATTTTGTCTATATAGTAATGAAACTAATGGAACATAATTATCTTGATTATTATTGAGTGGCCGCACCTGATTTCCTGCATATCTAAAGAATCGGAAGATGGTTAATAGGAATTTTCTTTTTGGAGCTCTGGAGAAGCATTGTACCTGAAGTTTATCGCTTTCATCCTTTACAGCCTGTGTAGACATATTTATAAATATAATAAATTGTTTTAATATCATAATAAAGCTACATTACTGCTTTTATTGATTTCATATCTATGCTCAGGAGGTAAAGGACACTATGTCCACAAAATAAGTAACATTTTAGGTATATTGGTCAATACTTCCAATAACTTATCAATGCCCATAATAATGTGAAGAATTTTATCTATGCTGTTTCTACAATTATCAAAGAAACAAATTTTAATAGTTGAAATATATGAAAAGTTGAATCTCCTGAATAAATAAAGAAAAATATAGTGCAGAGATCTTATAATATTTCAGATCGATCTTTAGATGAAATATAAAAACTCGAATTATTAAGTAATTTTAAATTAAATAAGCATTAAATAATGTAATTATCTATATTTTTACAACATACCAAGCTTGTAATTGACTGTCGATGACAAACTTGATGAAGGAATACAGAGCTTGTCATAGTAGGTTAGAGATTTCAGTATTTCCAGTCGCATTACAGTGTATTAGGCTAAATTTACCTACGAAACGTAATTTACTGTCAGATTGTAAAACTCCCATATATCACGGGCTATAAATATGTATATTTGTATATTGCTTATTCAAAATAAAATCTTGAAAAGAGAAAAAAAAATACGAAACGGGCAGATTTAACGTTATTTTTAATATAGGGGTTGTAAAAAAATACATCCTAAAGATAAGGATAGAATATAATGTGGGAATAGAAAGATCAAGATTTGTATTACATATTTGTTTGATAGTTTTGACGTGATTTTGGGTGCAAAACTATAAATGACAAACTAAAAAAAAAAAATACGGGATGGTAAATATCAGTAGAGAGCGATTAATTAGCAAGAATAGCTTTAAAATCCATTAATTAGCAAGAATAGCTTTAAAATCCATTAAAAACGAAAGGAGATTCAGCCCTTTTTTTTTGTAAAAAAAATAAATAATACACACAAATTTTTGGGGAGTGCTCGTATGGATTAATGCTTTTTTTTATGGAAACAAAAAAAATGGATACGTGTATTTTATTTATGTATGTGTGTATGTGTTTTTTTTTGGTGTTTTTTTTACGTGGGCAGCTGGAAATCTTCAAAAGACGCTGAAGGGACCTGTTCCCAGAATAAAATAATTTTTTTATTCTATTTATTTCACTCCCATTACAAATTTAATCAATTATTGTAATTTTTGTTTGGTTTCGAAATGTAGTGTTAAAAACAAATTTTTGGAATCATATATATATTTTATATATCTCAATATAGTTGAATTTATATTAATACAAATTGTATTTTTTCCAGTAATTTTTCAGACTTGGTCGATTTTTTTTCTTAAACTTTCTTTTAAAAACACCAATTTTTGGTAAGTTATAGGAGACGCTGTTGTGCTATTTCCAGAGTTCAGACGATCCTCTACACAATAGAAACAGGAAGATTAAAATGGTATGGCCACTTAAAAATGATGGCAGAGGAACGATGACCAAAAATAATCTTTGAATACTGCCCTGTGGAAAAGAGGAAGAGAGGACGACCCAAAAAAAGATGGTTACAGAATGTGGAGGAGAGCATGACAGCGAAGGGGCTTTTATATATATATATATATATATATATATATATATATATATATATATATATATATATATATATATATATATATATTTTATTCCCCATTGAGAGAGCGCTTGAATCAATTCACTGCTTTTTCTCTCTTCCCAACGCCTCTTCATTAACTCACTGTGTTTTTCCTTCCACTTTTTCGATGCTGTTTCTTTACTTGAGTCTTGCTCAATTTTCTTGTTCCTGAATTGTTGCCGATTCGGAATTTCATCTTTGGAGATTTTAAATAATTCCATACTGTAGAATTGTAGCCGTCTTGTTCTAAATTTATCTCTGATGTTTTCTGTATTTTCATAGAGTTCCTTAGTTGGTCTTTTCATCCAGATTCCATCCCGAAGAACAGCGCCATAATTGGTCCTCACTGCAGGTTTTCCTTTGAGAACCTGTAATTCTTAAAGTCGAAGTAACTTTCATCCGTAAATCTAAATATATGTCATACATGATTTTATCACGCATTTTATTTAACATAATCGCGGGAATGGCTCTCGGAATTTTCGTGAGATTGGTTGGCAATATTCACATTTTTAATCACAAAGTTACCTAGCCTTCAATCCCCAAGAGAGCAAGATGGCAACCACTCCGAGCACCTAAGTTAACCCTAGTTTTTCTTAAATTTATGATGTTTTTTTAGTCCAAACTTTTATTTAGCACATTCGTTGAAATTTAATAGGAACAAAACAACTATCATAAAACAATAACAAGAAGTAAAAGAAACAATAAGAAAATGGCGTAAAAAAACCTTGCAGTTATAGGCCTTAACGAAATTCCTAACCCTAACCCTATGTAACGGAATATCTGAACTCGATTTTGGGCTAATTCAAAACATCGGATGAAATTGAAACTTTGCAAACTCCTCAAGGACCGACGGCAATACGATAATGTAATAAGTTGGCCTTCTGAACAGGATCATCAGATCAGCGATTTTTCATATCTGCGTTGCCTCCAAGCTAACTTCATAACTCCAAGCTAACTCCATATCGCCTCCAAGCTAACTTCAGCTCTCGATCTATCACAACACGAGATATCTGTGGCGAGCCAAGTCAATACACTAATGTTTACTCCCAATTGGAAATACTTTGAATACTTATTAAGTTAAATTAATGTTTAGCAATTAAAAAATTATTGATTTGTAACTGTTTGTGCCAAGCAATAAGTCATACCATAGGATACATGGTTTAGTATTTGAGAAAAGTATGTAACTTTTGTAGCAAAAAAGTATAGTTTAAAAAAAAACTAAAAAACCCTTTTGTAGCTAGCCGAAGTTTATCTCTCAGACAATCCTTTTGCAAGTGTAATTCTCATATAGTAGTAACTCCATCTCAGATTTTGATTAAATAAAATAAAATAATCATTTTGTTTGAGCATGGTTCAACTCATAAGTTGTGACGATATCCATAAGAAGCATCCATTAAATACTGAATCCGAGTTCCATTATATTGAATTCGATTTAATTTGTTTGCATTTTTGTAAGGACTCAATATTCAGGTGTTGTAGGCAAAAAATAACGTAGCGGTATTATTTCGCAATTATTTTGGTTGCAAATAGTCATCCTGAGCTCGCTCGTGTTATTATATTTTAATTTTTATATGCTATAACCGAAATGTACAAGTTAAAAAAAAAATCGAACAACCAATACTTATTTTCGGTTCGACTAAAATATAAAATAATAGTAACATTGTTGAACGAATGAAATCTGTTATAATTTTTCCTTCCCATATCTTCAGGTTTCTTTACTTATGCAAATTTATAAGATTAACATTTAACAATAATGCTTATTTTTCAATTGAAAGCTATGAATCTATAAAGAGTCAGGCCTCTAATGGTGTTTTCCCCCAACTTTGAAAAAAACAGTGTTATTTCTCTATCTTAATAACCTAAGACAACTAGCGTCCGACTAGGACAATAAGGAAATCTGCTGTCCGATTAGCCATGTTAGCTAAAGTGACCTTAAATAAATAAACAATCAAACAAAACGTAGGACTACTTCTAGCATTAAGAAAGAAATAAGAAAATGTAGCAAAAATGTATATATTAATATTTTGTAATATGGAGGAATGTTCCGATGACGTAACAAGTCCCTTTTAGCCTGCATCAAACTTACTGACCATTAAAATCGTTTTAAAAAATGTATACGGACATATGGACAACATTACAAATTAGTATTTCTAAAGTAATATGAGGAAGCCATTACACCAAGGTCTGTAGCCCGATGAAAACGGCTTAGAATCTATCGATAAGATCTAAATTTGATACTTCACGTCACTTTAATGGCTCTCTTCGTCCTAACTAACAGCAAAGTTTTAGACAAGAACTGAAAAAAATATTTTTTCAAGGAATTGTTGCAAATCTTTTCAGAAATCAACTAAAGCATGACGCGCTGTCTATTCCTCATTTTGGTGTGTGCAAAAATTGAGCATATAATATTTTTACTACAAACATTGTAATTTCAATTTTGTTTTTTTGTGGGTTTTTTTTGCATTACTCGAATAATAATTAGCTTTATTTTTTATTATCATTGGGTTTTTTAATTTTCTCACATCCCAACCCAAATTCACCTCCAATAAAACCTCTCCTCTGTCAAACCTATGAATTAGGAAACCTATTTACCATTAGCCATTTTGTTTTCAATACCTCTTTGCCAAACTTGTCAATAATCACTGCAAGGTACTTGAAAGCAGTACTTTGAGGGATTGTCCAATCTTCTACACAGAGAGAAGAAAAAATTATTTCGTTTTTCGGTATTAATAATTAAAGGGCCTGGACCTTTTTGTACTCTTCAAGGTGTCTCCTCATCATAACCCCCCCCCCCCCATATATTTCTGTTGATTTGACTACCTGGGTATCTGCAATCTAAAGGGTAAACACAATGTAATTTCAGTAAGTGAGGTTGGTGGTGATTTGGAACCTGGTTTTATCCGACAAAATAATCATTTGTCGATGTCTTGAGATTCATTTATTTCACCTGGTGTTAATAAAAGACAACAGTTAAATTTGGTTTATAACAACTAAACATGTCAAAAAAGTCCTCCACAGAGTGAAAAATGTATTTGAGGGAGTTGTGTGCTTTTGGATTAAAACAAAACGGAGACACAATAGTTTAATTTATGTTTCCAGAAAAAAACAATAAGAAATAGGGCCTTCTTATTTAAGAGAATATTGTAAATGATATATAAATGTTGTTATTATTATTTAGATATTATTATTTTTAAATTTAAATGTTATTTAAATATACATGTGTTATACATTCGTGACATAATTTTCACATCAAAACTTCTGAACAGAGGCGGTACCATCGGAATGTGAGAATAAGTAATAGTATCAGTGACCCGGAAAGTGCCAAAAATTATATATATATATATATATATATATATATATATATATATATATATATATATATATTTATATATATAAAATTATTTTATCACATTATCTAATGAATATAAGCCATTCCTATATTAATCTATGCTATCATGTTAAAATCAATGGTCTTTTTTTTTCCATGAAGTAACTCCAGATTCACCGACGTTAAAATGATCTCCCTTAACATGGAAATTTTCCAAAACCCTTTTGCAATTGATATTAATGATGTACCAAGCAATTTGCAAAGTAATGGCACACTTAAAACGGCATTTAAGGAAAGCACTGACTTGGTACAGTTCTACGGAGGTTTGAGTTCTGAAAACTTCAAAGGGTTGAAAAAGTTTGCTCAGCAGATAATCACTATGTTTGGTAGTACGTATTTGTGTGAGCAGACTATTTTAATTCTCAACTACCGCAAAAATAAGAATTGTTCGCGGTTAAGAGATGAACATTTAGACGCGATACTGCGCTTGTCAACGACTAAAAAGAAAGCAGACGCAAAAATCTCACTAGTTTTTACTTTTATGTTAGTATTGTAATTCAATTTAAATATACATGATTATATGAATATTCACTCAACAGCAAAAAAAACCGAACACTTCATATTTTTCGTATTAAAAGCTAATTTTCAGCAATGTGTTTGTTTTTGTGGATATTCTAGTTATTACTGAGAATGTAACGTCTAAGTCCATTGAACTAATCCCTTCAGGATTAGTAAAGAGCTAGATAAAACTCAGATTTGATTTATTTGTCTTGAAGTTGATTTACCTGTCGGACCTATTCTAAACTGTAAGTAGTTTTTCGCACATTTAAACATATTTAATTTATTAACCAAGCCTTTACTGTGAATAATAGACATTTTTTTTTTAATTTAGGTCCAGAATAAGGGTAACTTCAAATGTTGACATGTTGTTCAAATGTTGAGAGCTGATGCCTTGGCCAGAGTCCCCCCCCCCCTCCTTTTGAATATTAAAGAATCGGAATAAAAATATAAAAAAAAATGTTTCATTTTCCGTTTTACTTCCCAGTTTTACAAAGATTTTGGCAAATGTAACGTACTTTTTAGGCGATTTTACGAAGAGGAGGATTTTCGTTTTATTATACACATTAAATGATAAGCTTCGATTTTGAACTTATTTAGAAATTTTGTTTCCGATGTAAAAAAATGTTTTCTACCTTTAACGGTTTCACCCGCGTTAAATTTAGACTATAAATAAAAGTGTTAGCACTGTTTATTGTTTCACTGATATTATTTCCAAACTCTTTTGGAACTTTTTAATACAATAATTACACATGTATATAGTTTATGTTATTTTTTAGCAGCAAAAAGATATCGACGAAAAGGTAATAAGAGGCAGAAAAGTAATTAGTGCTTTAAATTATGTTCTGTGGAGTAAGGACGCCATGATAGCAACAAACAAGTACCGCCTCAGAAACCTGGTTCATTTCAACTGACTCGTCAAGAAAACTGCTTTCAATGGAGATGGATTTTTGGAGCCGAAGTTGTAGGATATCAAGACTACAACAGACGTTCCTAATGACAGAATTAGGGAAGCAGTAAACAGACCACTTAACATCCTGTACTCCGTTGAAACGAAAAAACTGAGTTGGTTTGGCCATGTTATGATGATGGCGAACGACCGATGGCCTAAAAGGGTACTGAAACATGTACCATCGGAAAGGGAGAAGAGAGGTCAGCCAGAGAAGAGGTGGATGGAAGGGATCCGGTGGCAATAGTGGCAAGAGGACTTAGAGAAGATGACTGTTATGATTTTAAAAAATGGCGGCAGGGCTTGTATGAATAAGGCAACGACATTTGACGCATTGTTGTAATGAGGGTCGTTTAAAAATTTATATATATTTTCAGATACATTTAAATTTGTCCGATGGTAATTGTTTTTAAATATTTTTATTTTGAAGAGAAAAGATTTGTCCCCAGCCGGGATTCGAACCCGGATCTCCGCCTCACCGTGGCAACGCTCTAACCATTTGAGCCACCGGGGTCGCTCCCTACCCAGGACAAATCTGTTCTCTTCACCGATCCCATATCCCCCGTGTTCTCGCAATTTTGCGATGTATACACGAGGAAGAATGTTCATTGAACATTTCTTTTGAATTCACGGATCTTTTTGACATACGTAATAATATTATTTATAACTTATTATAATTTTTTAATCATCGCTTTAATTTTTTAATATATTTATTTTGAAGAAAAAATATTTGACATTAAATATGCATTTTCTGAATTCATTTCATCACGTGACTCAACCTTTTCCAAATCTGGGATAGAAAACTTGGTAAGCCGTTGGGAGTAGTGAATCGAAAATGGTGGTAAATACTTTGAATAAACAATATGTTAGATTTGGTCTCAAATATTTATTTTTTTTCTGGTTCTAAAAACGGCCATTTCATGTGTGGAAACCCAACTACTTATGCAATAAAAGCTATAAAATTTAATTTATTTGATACAAAAACCATGGAGGACTACGCGACTATGATGCAGGTTTCTTTTCCAGTCCTTTATTCTTGGCTCATGTTTGCCTGAGGATTTCACCGAAATTTTTCCTACTTTATTTTCCGTCCTGGCATTGGAAGGAAATTTTTTCTTTCTACCGCAAATACCGTATTTTCAGGAATTTCTTGTATTCTGTCCGATTTTACGCAAATCCTGTGTAATCCCGAGTCTCTGTGTTTCTTGTTTGATTTTTTACATTTTATCTGTGGTTGAATTCGTAGCCCATAATTTTACTGAAAATTCCTTGTTTAATCTCTCCTCCCCCATCCTCCGCACGAATCCATAAAACCTGAGTCTTCTTATCCTCATATCGGTTTCCAAGTCAGGCATTACACTGTAAATTTCTCAGTTGGATTTTAGCTTGTTCCTTCTAGTGTTAATTCGGACCCATGGATTCTCCTGTGAATCCTCTCTGTTTTCAGCAGTTTTTCTAAAGTTGGAATGCACAGTCTCTGTCACATACAATAAGATGGTGATGACACTGGTTTTACTATTATATTGTATTGCTTGATTTTGGCCATTTTGGTGAGGCTTATAATTATCAAATTATTAAAAAAGAATATTTTATTTCTATATAGAAATGTAAAAACGCTTTATTTATTACAATCAATTGTTTCAATTGACCTTACATGATGCGCTACAAAAGTTTATATTTTTTTTCAAACATTTTTAATTTACTTACATATCATGTATTCTTAAGTTACAACTATCATGTTTAAATTGAAAGATAATATTATGATGAGCTGAAGGTAACTCAAAACATTTTGTGGTTAAATCACCTATTTTGTAATTTAATTTTAACACAATTTTAGTTTTAAACATCGATTAAAAATTTAATGAATGCAGCATCGTGTTATCAGAAATTAAAGAGGTTCCTAGGTTTGAAACTGTGGGTTGAGTTGGAATGAAGTTTGTCATGAAAAGATTGATATGTTGATATATTGATACGATTACCTGGTCCTAGAATAAAATTATTTTTCTATTCTATTTATTTCATTCCCGTTACAAATTAAAGCAATTATTGTAATAAAATTTACATAGCTTAACTGGCTTTACTGCAGTTTCTTCCATTTGGTGGCTTTAACAATTTTTGGAAAAATATATAAAAATATGACTTTATATTAACCCGTCAGTTCCCATAATAAGGTGCGTCATTTTATTTTTCATTTTATACGTAGGTTATGACCTTAAGGTAAAATAAAACAACAAAATTAGTTAAAGATTTTTATAGTTTTTATTTTAATGATAAGATTCGGGTAAAAACAAAATTAGTTTAAGACTGTCCTATATAGAATGTTTTTTGTCTTTCCATCATTTGTACAGAGATACAGACTCCGTGGATTTGATACGCGTGAGGAAGCCAGATATAGCTGGCCGTGTGAAAAACACTGTTTTTCTAAATGAATGCCAGCTACCTTAAGCGTTTGCCCCTGGGCTACATTAATAGTGATCCCAAAAGCTGGTTTTAAGGGAAATTCCTCTGACACCTCTGCGTCCTGCCAACTGTCGATGACAACCGTTGTCTTCAACAGTGTTGCCTGCTTCTCTTCTTGTCGGGAACAATGCCTTCATTATTCGTCACAAGGTCTCCTTGACAGCACATCCGCATTCCTGTGGCTCGTTCCAGAATGATGGGTAGATTCAAAGTCATATTCTTGAAGTCACTCGATCCACCTCGCCACTTGTCCCTCTGGTGACTTGAACCGCAGTACCCGCATTAGAGCCGCGTGGTCCGTTCTCAGGAGGAATTTTCGTCCGTATAGGTATTTATGAAAATGCTCTATGGACTTTACTACTGACAGAAGCTCTTTCCTTGTGACACAGTAGTTGCGTTCCGGAGCTGAAATATCTAATCACACTTTCTTGTGTGACAACTCCGTTGTCTGACACAACATGCCCCAGGTAGTTGACTTGACTTCGGAAGAGATTACACTTCTTCGGGTTCAACTTTAGGTTCGCTGCACACAGTCGTTCGAAGACCTTCTCCAGATTCTTCAGATGGTGAGCGAAGGACTTTCCCAGCACAATGATGTCGTCAAAGTATACCAGGCATACCTCCCAAGAGAGACCACTTAAAACGCTTTCCATCAGCCTAGTTGCGGTAGTTGAAAATTGAAAAAGTCTGATCACACAAATACGTACTACCAAACATAGTGATTATCTGCTGACCAAACTTTTTCAACTCTTTGAAGTTTTCAGAACTCAAACCTCCGTAGAACTGTACCAAGCCATTGCTTTCCTTAAATGCCGTTTTAAGCGTGCTATTACTTTGCAAATCTAGCGTCTCCATGAAGTTGCCAATTTCTTTCTTCAAATCAAAAAATCGTCCCAAAATGCCACCTCACTTCATAGTAGTAAACCACGTCACCATGATCAGCTTCCAGATCTTCCAAAAAAATTTGGAACTGACAGTGTGTGAGCCCATTTCTTCTAATAAAATTGACAGTGGATGTTACAGTATCCATTATTTCTTTCCAGGATATAACCTTGGAGGACAATGCCTCTTGATGGACAATACAGTGAAAAATCAATGGCACAGTAGACCCAGATTCTTTCACTTTGCTGATGATTCTCCCAACGACACCTTTGTTTTGACCGCTCATGTTCTTGCCTCCATCAGTAGTGACACTTCTTAACTTTTCCCAACTTAATTGCTACGAATCCAGGGCTTGTTCCAAATGGTGAAATTAATCTTCTCCCTTAGTACAGTAAAGTTGTCGTCAATGCCGCGTACAAATATCAGTAGATGTGCTGTATCCAACACGTCAGTACTTTCATCCACCGCTAAAGAGAAGCAGTCAAATACTGCGCCTTATCTCTGAGTTGTTCACACAAATTAGCACCCAAGTCTTCGGTACGTCGGGCGCAAGTTCTAACAGAGAGACTAAGACTTTTAAACATTTCCTAATGGATTTATACGGTATTTTGCTTCGGTATTTTTTTCTTGCGGACCTCAGGGTTGCGGGCCGCACCGAGATGGTCCACGGGCCGCATGTGGCCTGCGGGCCGCCTGTTGCCGACCCCTGCTCTAGATTAAACAAATATTATTAAAAATGGAAAATAAAAATAAACGAACACAAAACTTCAGCAATAATATTTACAAAAAGAAGGCCTACCATACCATTATCCTAAATAATACTCGAATACCCCGGGCACAAAATGTCACTTCCTAGGTCTGGAGTTAGATAAAAGCTTAACATTTTCTCCCCATATAAATAACAAATGTTGTAAAGGCAAAAACTTATAAGTACTATGGCCCATATTTTCGTAGAAAATCTCCGCTCTTTAGTAAAAACAAAATTATATTATATAAATAGAAAGAATACAGAACTTATGTATGAGAATCATCACAGCCACAAAAAAAAAAAAAAAATAACCGACATGTTATTTGATTTAGACCTACAAACAATTATACAGTTTATTCCCTCGGGCACTGAACATATTAATGAGTGAGAAAATTCATTGAGTCATTACTATTGCTAGCACTGTTACTCATGATTATAAATTATAAATTTATAAAGCAATTTATAAAAACAAATAAAGATATTAAGCAAATAAGTGTGGATTTTTTTCTTTTTCTTTTATGGAAACAAAAACAAAATGGAAACGTGTGGATCAAGCCTCAAAATTTCCAATTTTAGCGCTTGATGTAAAAAACCATTATCGAGGGTTAAATAATATCTAAAATCTATGTTGCTTAGCAGAATATAATAAACAAATATAGACCAGCGTCGGTAATTTTTGAAACCAAAAACAATTATAGTAGAATGAAACCCATTGGAAAAGGAAGATAATATAACAAAAATGAAAGGAAAAATAAATTACGGGCGATCTGAGTTCGGGAAGTGGAAGGGGGGGGGGTTAAGGGTAATAAACGGTTTATCTCGATTTCCGGCAAAACTACAAGTCCAATGGAAAAAAGTAAAATCGCAAAGTTGTAGGCAATGAAAAGATCTACAACTTTTGTATTTACGTTTTTTTCACATAACCTCAAAATGTATGTGAAAAATTAAAAAAAACAAGATTTTGGATTTTTATTTTTTATCTTTTAAAAAAATTTCTCGAAATTTGGTGAAAACTAACTTTTTAAAAAATTTATTTTTTCACCTTATTTCGACTTAATATCGAAAAAGCACCCTAATTTTCAATCGAAAATTCTCACGTCAAAATATCTGTTTTTTTTTAAAAGTCGGTGGGCTACTTGGAAATAGTTACCTATGTTTTTTTTATCAAAACGCACCGATAAGGAGATAAAGGTCAAAAACTGAAATAACTGCGAAAATTTCGATGTTTTTATGCCAGCAAAAATTTTCCCATCCGATTTTTTCGTTACCAAACTTGGATTTCCACTAGTCAGACACGCCCTTACAACATATCAAAAATGCAGCTCTCTTTAATTTATTGCGTCCTTCAACCACCTGGCCGTTGGCCTATAGCTAATTTACCATCAACTGAGGAACCTACGGCGGCCCCACCGAAGAAGATTCTTCCAGAGATAATGGAACGTCAAAACTTCACGTTAAATGAGGTGAGTGATTTCATGAACAAAATTAATATTAATCAATATTTTATCAAACAGACGAGGACTAAGATCCATTTAACCTCCAATTAGAGACCGACCCGACCCACATCAGAATGCATCTGAAAACTCCCGGAATTGAGTACCACAGTTTTGCACTCAAAATCACGACAAAACTCTCCAACACATTTTTAATAAAAATCATGACCTTTCTATTCCCATATCTGACGACAGGAAGGCATTTGAATCTATTAAGCCTTCGGAAACATGAGTATGCAAAATACTGCACCGAGCGGAAAGAAAATGAAATTATCACCTTTAGTGATAACTGTTCTACAAGGTATCCCTATAAAAGATATACAAGACAAAGTACGCCACGTCAATAGATGCATGTTCACGGTTGTGAAATATCCCAAGAAAGGATATCCTACCGCCCCAGTGCTATTAATGTCAGCAATTTGGGCACGCCAAAAACTACTGCATCCACCCCGTAAAATGTGTAAGATGCAGTGGCTCACATAACATTTATGAATGTTCGCGACTAGGCCAACCAAAATGCTCAAATTGCGAGGGAGCGCACGTCGCTTCTTATAGAAAATCCGTCCATAGGAAAAAATTAGAAGTAATAGTGACTAAAAGGATGGATGAAAAGAGATCTAAGCAGATCACTTCTAACCAAAACATACCCAAACTAATGACTAACAGCATGACAGTTCGCCCGGGTGTAGAATAGGCATATTTTCTACAAGGTACCGAGATGACAAAAAATAACAATATTTGGCTATACATTGCATATCACAACTAAGAGTATAATAAATATATTTTTATTTTGAAGAGAAAAGATTTGCCCTGGCCGTGTCGTCCGCCTCTCAGTGACAACAGTCTACCATTTGAGCTACCAGGGGACGACTCACAGTCAGGACAAAACCGTTCTTTTCACCGATCCCATATCCCCATAATGTCAAGCAAGCATGATAGGTTACTTACATACTCAATTCCAGCTGCTAAATATCCGAGAAATAGAATTTATAAAATAACATTAATCTAGATATATAAGTAGCGTGTAGAGTGTAGAACGTTGCGTGGCTAGCCTGTGACACGACAAGTGTGTACTTTAAACTGACCCACGGCAAGTCGGAATGTAACTACAGTAATTTTATCTGAAATATAACAGCTTCTATTTCTATACAATAGAACAATCCAGCCGGACCAGTGTTCCTCAATTTTCGAATATTCAACTATTTTTTTGTAACATTATACAATTATTGTATATTGTTGGAAATATAAACAATGTAAATTTATAAATAGAAGGACATCCATCATACATAAATATAATCGTAAAATATGTTTGCGGATCATGTCCAAATTATATTTATTATGTTATAATTTTTTATTAATTGTTTTAATTTTTAAAATTTATCTTCACCGACCCCATATCCCCGTGTTTTCGCAATTTTGCGATGTATATACGAGGAAGAATATTCATTGACGTAGGTCAAAAAGATTCTAAAATTGGAGTAATGTTCAATGAAAATTCTTCCTCGTGTATAAACAGCAAAATTGTGAGAACACGGGGATACGGGATCGGTGAAGAGAACGGATATCTCCTGATTGTGATGCGACCCCTGGTAGATCAAATGGTAGAGTCGTGCCACGTGTTTTATTTTTTCTGAAAATCGACCCGTAAACGAGTAAAATACGGAAAATCGTATTATGTAATCTATGTATATCAAAGAGTTCGTCCTGACCGAAAAGACCTTCGCAAAGCCAAAACTAGAATATGCCGTTCTGGCTCTTCGAAGGTCTTTTCAGGCTTGAAATTTAAAATGTAGGTCCATTTTATAACGCCGACGCGTACTAAGAAAGGATTTTTGAAAATTCGTCCTCTAAGAGAGTGAAAGGGGTGAACAACTTTTTAAAATACAAAAAAACCAACGTCATTTTTAAACTGAGCACAAAGAAATTTTATATTTAGCTTCTTCATTAAAAATAAAGAAATACGTGTTTTGTTTTTTTAAATCGACCTGTCAAAGAGTAAAATACGGGAAATCGTATCGTGTTCTCTCTCTCTCTCTCTCTCTCTCTCTCTCTCTATACACACACACACATATATATATATATAAAAGAGTTCGTCCTGACTGAATAGATCATTGCAGAGCCAAAACGGCATAAGCTACAGACTTGAAATTCGGACAGTAGGTACATTTTATAAGGCTGGCGCGCACGTAGGAAGGATTTTTGAAAATTCGTCCCCCAAGAGGGTGAAAAGGTTGAACAACTTTTTAAAATACAAACAAAAACGTCATTTTTAAAGCTAGCACAATGAAATTTTAGATTCAGTAGTCGAAATTTACAAATCCCCGCACTATCCAACGAATGTTAGAATACATTAAATCCATTTGGTCTGCCACCACACAATCTTTTACATAATGTAGGGGCACCTTTGATTTAAAAACTCCAAAATTGTGTAATGGGAATAGACTGCAGGTAAAAGCTTTGCAAACAAATATAGAAGCTCATTACGGGATGTGTTCGAGAAGAAACTGTTTTTATCCTAAGAATATCTCTAATAATATCCAAGAATACATTTTAATTCAAGAGATTATAGTTTTGGATATTACATGTAGGATTTCAATCTAAAGTTCTGTATCTATATTTTATATTACATTAATATTATATAGGACATTTTATTAACTATGATCAACAAAGGGATAAAAATTGGTAGGCTGGCTGAATTCGCTATTGCCTTAAGTCATTGTGAATAATATGTAGTTCAAAATTCACTCTCCTCTTACACTCAACGTAGGTTTTTATTCAAAATCAACGCGGACGAAGTCGCGGGCAAAAGCTAGTATATTAATATTAATACTATTAATCTTTGTAAAGTCGCCCCAATATTATCAATAGCATTAATTAATGTACTGTCTTACAAACATCTGAATTTCTCAACTGTACTTTTAATAAATAATATTTCCAAAATTATATCGCCACAAATTTTCCTTTTATATTTGTCTATACACTTTACGTTATCTTTATTATTTTGAAACCTTAATTAAGTGTGAGGAATTATTAGTGTTATCCATCTATTAATCTCCATTATTGTAGTGGCTCCTGGATCTGTACTCAAGAATACACTCCAATATCCATTATTGTAGTGGCTCCTGGATCTGTACTCAAGAATACACTCCAATATCCATTATTGTAGTGTAGTGGCTCCTGGATCTGTACTCAAGAATACACTCCAATATCCATTATTGTAGTGGCTCCTGGATCTGTACTCAAGAATACACTCCAATATCCATTATTGTAGTGGCTCCTGGATCTGTACTCAAGAATACACTCCAATATCCATTATTGTAGTGGCTCCTGGATCTGTACTCAAGAATACACTCCAATATCCATTATTGTAGTGGCTCCTGGATCTGTACTCAAGAATACACTCCAATATCCATTATTGTAGTGGCTCCTGGATCTGTACTCAAGAATACACTCCAATATCCATTATTGTAGTGGCTCCTGGATCTGTACTCAAGAATACACTCCATCAGCAAATCTAAGTCCGGCTATTTACTTCCCCCATTTGAAATTTTCTTCTGATCATCAACATTCGATTTAATAACTAATAAAAATATTTGAAAAACGTGCTTTGAAACTCAAACATATTCATATTTAAAAACCAAATCAAAGCGAGAAAAAAAATGTTAAATATATTATAAAACATAATTCTGTTAAGAATATAATTACTTTCTTCTGAGGCGGAAGTCCAAGCCTTTACTTCCAGAGCTTTTTATTTCTTTGATCTTCCGGTGCAGCTAGCGTTCCAGCACTCAAAAATTTTGCTTAAAAGTCTCTGAATGTTTTATTTGTAATATTATTTAATTCTGTTTTTTTTTTTACTATTCATAAAAAACAAATATTAAAAATTGTTGAATGAGTGAGTTCTATCTTAATTGCCTGTTTACTCTCGATTTCATTTTTCCTCTCTTTATATTTGCATCCACAGCAGTCAAGTACAAAGAATAGCCAATACTCAGATTGGTTGTTAATAAATTCAAAATAAAACGATATGACGTGAGGCATGAAGAAGCGGTATCGCTGCTTGGCTTGAGTTAATTTCTAATGTTAACAGATTCCTCACCCATCTTCCTTTTAATCTCCTCCTAGTGCCCTCAGACAACAGAATCGTGGTCATTTGTTCTATCAAAGGGTTTGGGTGTCTGTGTAGTTTTTCTCCAAAGCGTTTGTAGTATGTTCGATAAACGTTAGTAGAATGATTTCATTAATTTTCATTTTTGTTTATGGCTGTTTTGTTTTTTTAAATACATTACTTACAGTTCTGAAAGTCATTTTTCATATTATAAAAAAATCCTCAAAACTTTGTTTATTAAATGTTTTTTGTTTTTAGGGGGGGCGGGGTTAAGGAATTATTTGAATGTAGATAGAGCATAGATAATTTTTCAAAAATATTACGATTCGGAACCCATTGCGGGGGGTCAGAGCTAGGGCATTTGTTCCCTTCTCGCTCCGTGGTACTGAAAGCTGAGGAGAGTCCTGCTGGACCCGTAAACCAATGCTGTATATGGGGGTTGCCCCATATCGAGAAGGGGTTGTGGGAAATCAACTTTTGCAGTACGCCTTATTCGCCCCTGACTATACTCCACTACTCTCGTGACTGACTGACTCAATCAGCAAAGAGCACGTGATCCAGCTGATTATGTACGAATCAGGCCCAGCCGATCATTAACGAGTAACACGGGATTAACCGCTTGAGTATCCCAGGTGACAAAAAAGTGAATAACAGTTCGGATTTGAAGTTAAGGCGCTTTTGGGCCTAAGAGGTTTTGAAGTCCCTTCCCAATATCATCAGGGGCGAAGGGTGGAGGGGGGGGGGTCCGGTCGCTCCGGCAATTCTTCTCAGGAAAATTATCACTATGGCAACATTAACTTTATCCCATAATGAAATCACTTCTGATCTTAAGAGACGTGTTTTCTTTACTCAGAATAAAAAGAAATTAAGGGTATGTCAGTTATAACTCCATCTCGGTTATTAGACACCACTCTCAGACCAATAGTCAGAAACTTGTGATCTCTAAGGCTTGGTTGCTAGGTTGCAGGTACCGTCCCGGCTATGTTTAAAGTAGGATCTACGATCCCTTTTTTATGGGATATGGCATATTCATGCTCTGGGATTGTAGACTGTACTTTGATAAATGATTCTAATGAAAATATTAGGCATTATGTAATTATATGCCCTAATGATAACAGAAAATATTATGTTAATTCCTACTTGATTCATCTGGATGGTTGATGACTTAATCCTTACCCTCCTGCCTGCCTGCTGAGGTTTTTTTTACCCCATTCTGATGTGACTTATGTAGAGGAATAGCCGTTATCTAGTGGTTGGTTGTAGGAAGCGATTTTGTTTATGGCTGTTTCTTAGAGGAGCCTCCAGTAAATCAATCATTTCTTTTTTCTCCTATCTTTTCTTCTTTTAGACTATTGATATGAGATTTGCTATTTCAGGCTTTCCATTATGTAATCTTTCATTTTATTTTTCTGTAGATAATGCATATATTGGCATTTTTATATTGACTGTTGTTTGGTTGTTGTTGATTATTTAATGCAACTTTATGCTATTTTGGCTAATCAGACGATACTATAGTGGAAGCTCTATCCTATCCAAGTTTAATTAGGATTGGGATTTTTAACGAGTACTTGACATCGTATAGGCTCGGGACCCTCGTATAACATCCCTTTTTTTTGTTTTGCAGAACAGTGTTATCATAGGTCTACAACAAGAACAAAATGGCTTCCTACTAGAGAACAACTAAACCATAGGCCATGTCCTCCATTTATTTCAACAAAAATCACCTCACTATGAGATAGAAAAACCGCAAATCCACATGCGCCTAACATATACCTAATCCCAATGTCCGCAAATCCAACACTGCAAAATAAAAGTCTGTTGTAGAAAGTCGATTCTTGACGAATCATTCTCATTTTACGAATATAATTGAGAGCAATCACTTATAAAAAAATAGCCAGTTTCAATTTAATAAAAGAAAATTTAGAAGAATAAATAACTCCTTAACAAATAACCATATAAATTATGTAACCTTGTAAACGAACCGAAATCCCTTCTAAGGTAATGGTTTTATTGGATGAGGAAAGTTTTTTTAAACGATTGGGGATGAGAATGGTAGGGATTCCTGATTTGAAGTTATAAAGGTCGAGCGAGGATATCGCATCAGCTTCCCCAATTTGGGAAACTCCAATTGTTCCATCCAGGACCGACCCTAACGAAAAATGCAATTGCTTCCCACCACTTTCCTTCCCCAGATAAAATCAGTTAATATTATCTTTTATTCTTTGCCCTGTTGGTAAAGAGAAAATAATCCTACTCTTACTTTACTTTTAGTCAGACTAAATTATCCTGGTACTTTATTTAGTATTCAATACGATCATTTGCTAACTATATAATTTAATATAAAGCAGTTGGAGCGTTACATAACCTGTAATAATATAAGAGGTTCTATTTTCAGGTAAGTAATACTGTTTGTTATTGCAGCGTAGGTACAATCTACTAGTCCATAGATAGTAGTTGCTAGATTGTAGATGGTTTTCCAAATCGGTTTGGCGTGTAAGAATTAAAAATAAAAAGCATCGCTCTTGTGTAATGTAAATGAACATGTTTCCATTTTTTGTTTTTATTTTATTGTATACCAACGTTGAGTTTCAAAACTAAAGAAAGTATTGTGAATGTGGTACTTGAACTAGTGATGGCGTTTGATGAAATATAATGTATAGGTTTTTATTTTGGCCAATAATTATTAAGTAAAAACATAGATATTCTAAATTTATTTTTAAAATGGACCTTATCGAAAAAAATAACATGTTCGATTATTCAAATATGCTGTCGGATGTTTTAAGTTCAAGAACTACTGGAGGAAATTTTGATATTGTAAAATTCGAAAAACATTGTCAACAGTCTCCTCGAACTTCCTGATTGATCTAAAATCTACAATTCTTTGTACAATAACGAAGATACGAACAATAATGGTCTTGGCTCGAAAAGATACAGCTTGATATTCTTCATTTTTATTTCAGGCTTTGGGGATAAGGAAAAGAGGAAGTTTGTAGCTAATTAACAGCGCAGAAAACCCTTTTAAGACATAACAAAATAAAATAAGAAAATCTCCTTTGCAACATAATTTGTGCTGCTAAATTTAAACCTGTACCTCTACAACCCTCAAGCGTTTTGGCTTAGTACCGGGTGAAGTTTGTACTGCTTCAAAGCCAACGATTGTGCAGGGAAGTGATCTGCCCATCATCACACAATCAATGGGCGGGCTTTCTCCTAATTAAGGACACCAATATTATACTGACTGGGAAAACCCACAGATCATCTGTAGTTCCTACAGAATCGATCTCTGGCTGTTTGCACAACAACTAATCGATTAATTAGTTTAATAGTTTAATTAATGGTGTGCTGCATGTTCCATATTCTAACCCGGAATATGCAGGAGAGCACTTTAGTCTCTACACGCCCACTTTGCTAAGATTCGTATAGAAAGAAGGGAAGGACAACACACAATTTGGCATAGATGAACTCGACCAAAAGTCGTTATACACGCTTTTTTTTCTTTGGCCATTACTATCAAATCAGATGTGGAGGGAAGTCGGCGTATTGCTTATTAATTTTGAGTTTTTACTGACATCCATGATATTTAAAGAATATATTTGAACAACTTCAAACCTAAGAAATTTTGAAAACGGTCAAGGAACTACGAGAGTCTAGCATTTATTTTGGAAAGACACCGAGTTCTTCCATATCCAAAATGTAAATCTTATATTTACTAATAATTCTATACTTCATTATTTGCCTGATTTTAGGGAGAGATTTTATATATAAGTCACACTTAGGACAAAAATTAGTACAAATTGTCGGTATCAATCCATATAGTTTTAATCCTATACTTTTTTTTGGAGCATGCATTTGAGAAAAATGTTAATTTTTTTTCACCACCGTTTTGTACATTTTCTCTGTAGTTTTTTTATTCATATATATCCCTCACTTTTGTTTTAAATTTATACCTCTCTACATATATATTTTTTCTCATTTATCATATACTTAGTCTGCAATGTATTTTTATAGTTCTGTTATTTTGTCTGTTTTTCTTTCTTAGCCCTGAAGATGACCCACCAAGTGGGTCGAAACGTCGGCACATAATTAAATAAGTAACCACTTATTTAGTGTTTTTATTTGACTGCACCCCCAACTAGTTTCTTCCTTACGTTAATTTTTTTTTTTCTTTAACCTAAATGTAGTACTAAATATCGCCCATTTTTTATTTGACCAAACATAGTGTTCTTATTTAGAACTGTAATTGTTTTTAAACCAAAACTGTATTCATAATCTTCAAATAATTTAGACCTCAAAATTCCACTTAAAACAAAAGGAGACATCAATTCTGCAATAGACCAACTAACAGAAGCAATACAAGTCAATATAAAATATAACACTTTACCAAGTAAAAATCATTATCAACAGAATAACTGGCCACTTCATATTCGCGAGTTATTAAAAGAAAAACGACGGGCAAGAGCAAAGTGGCACCTCACGAGATATCCATCGGACAAGAGTCATTATACCAAACTGACTAACAAATTAAAATCAGAGATCAGAACATTCAAAATTCAAAATTTGTATTACCGTACAGAAAATCTCAGTACTACTGACAAATCCTTATGGAATACCACTAGAAAACTCCTAAAGTATAAAAATTTCAACCATCCACTTTTAACCGAATCCCAAACCTGGTCAAGATCTGATGAAGAAAAATCACAAGCACCTATTCAAAACATTTAACCCTCATCCAGATATCCTTAATCAAACCCACTCTGAATGCATTGGAGCAGAATTAAGTATTCCTCTTCAGTTATCCCCTCCTCCTAAAGCATTCCATCCTTCCGAAATATCAAACATTATTCACAGATTACCCGCCAACAAAACCCCTGGACACGACCTAATCACAACCCAGATTATAAAACGCCTTCCTCGGAAAGCGATCCTACTCCTTACATATATATACAATGCCGTACTCCGCACCACATATTTTCCTGATTCCTGGAAATTATCCATAATTAAGATGATTCCAAAACCTAAAAAACCACCAGAACTCCCATCTTCTTACCGTCCTATATCTCTCTTGCCCATAATGGGGAAAATACTTGAAAAACTCATTCTGAAACGTCTTCATCCTATCATAGAATCCAATCAAATAATCCCAGATCACCAATTTGGTTTCCGAACATCACACTCCACCATCCAGCAATGCCATCGTGTGGTGGACGTTGTCTCATCTGCATTAGAGCGCGGAATGTACTGCACGGGAGCTTTTCTCGATGTAGAGCAGGCTTTTGATCGAGTCTGGCATCCAGGACTGCTGTACAAACTCCGTATATTCTTACCTTCAACTTACTTCCTTATTATCAGTTCCTACCTCAGTAATAGAACCTTTAAAGTAAACCATAATTGTTCCTACTCTTCCCTCTTCACCCAGTCTGCCGGTGTTCCTCAAGGTAGTATCCTGGGGCCCATCCTATACACGATATATACAGCTGACATCCCAACCCATCCAAGCACTGTCCTCACTACTTACGCTGATGACACATGTGTGTTATCAGTTAATAAGGATCCATTTGTTGCATCCCAATCTCTTCAATCCCATATCTCACACCTACAAGAATGGTTTCAAAATTGGAGGATTAAAATAAATCCTAACAAATCCCATCAAATTACCTTCACCCTTCGTCGTAAACCTACGAATTCCTGTCCTACTGTATCGTTTAATAATGTACCACTGAACCCTGTTGAACAGATACGTTACCTAGGACTCCATCTGGATAAACGTCTCACTTGGAATCCTCATACAAGACTGAAAAGACAAGAAACTGCTCGACGTTTTCGCCTACTTCAACACTTACTGGACAAACGCTCTAAGCTACCAATTAATTACAAAAGACTTATTTACATGACAGTCATCAGACCTATTTGGGCATACGGAGTTGAGCTTTGGGGCTCTACTAAACCATCCAATTCATCTCGTATCCAATCCTTGCAATCCAAAATCCTTCGTAAAATCCTCAATGCTCCTTATTATGTCACAAACAAACTCATGCATCATGATCTTAATATCCCATATGTTACTGATTTGGCCCAAAATAGATACCTATCCTTCCATAACAAGCTCCATACGCACTTGAATCCGCTAGTCTCTCAGCTTGCTTCCCATACTATTCCTGATAACCCTCCGAGGCGTCTGAAAAGAAGATGGCCTCGAGATCATCTACTATAGAACTTTATTGGAGTGCTATCGATGGGTAGTTTCTCCACAAGTATTTTCATGTCATATGCTACATTTTTGCACATTTACTTGATATAATAATGTATTATAGTTGTAAATATCATTAAATTAAAAAAAAAAAAAAAATCTTCAACGATAGAGGTGAACATAGTAAAATTATAATTTTATTTATTTTATCATGGAAATGAAAGGGTATGTCTGACCGAAATGCGAGCCAGGTTAGCTCAGTTGGGAGAGCACCACGCTAGAGAAGTGGGTGACCCGGGTTCGAGTTCCAGCTCCGGGCATATCTTTTCTTTTCAAATAAAAATATGTAAAATTTATAACAATTAATAAAAAATTAAATAAATTATAATAAAATTATAATTATTTTTTATCATATTATTTCCAAATTATTTTATTTACTATAAATATAAGATCGAATTGTAAAACCTAAGTTGGGGAAATGTTCCATTGTGAAAACTTCATGGAGACTATGTAAAATTTGATAATTGACCTTACTGTTCAATAAATTATTTTCTTAGAATGGATTAATTTCACAAAAACATTATTTTTTATTATTCAAGAGGTCAGTATACTTCTCACATTCTATTAATCTGGCCATTCCAGGGGCACTCCAGATAATCCCATGTCCGGGATCAAACACTTTGCTTTCAAGTCCACCTTAAACTAAATAACTATTATTCTAAACTGCTAACTCTTCTGTCGTTTATGGTGATGTTAATAATTGTGCTCTGTATCTTATGAAGAACGTATTACTATTAGTAAGTAAAAGCGTTATAAACAACTTGATTTATAATACTTATTGGCTACTCCTTCTGATTAAAATTATTATCTCGTGATGATATTTTTATCATCCAGCCATGACAATGACTCATTTTACGTCCTGTTTTGTACTCTTATCTAATGTTTATCTTCTTCTATCTTCCTACTTCGTTTTCCGCATACTTGAACGTTGCAATATTTCCTTGGAAAATCATACAAATAAACAAAAATTGATTTCGAATGAATTTTCAGTCTCTGTAAATTACAGACGAAAATATAGAGAGAAATTCTAATTTAAGAAGAAAAAAAAATCGATCCGTGAAAAGAAACATTACCGTTTCATGGTGGAACCTTCAGACTAATAGCAATTCCATGTGCAAAGTGATAACTGATTGAAGAAAGATTCCCTTTGACATTTGAAATGGAAAATTTCTTTTTTCTGATGACCTTAACGGCACAGATTCGCGTGGAGACTTCGTTCGTTTGAATATAAATGTCTCCCTACATTAAGACTTAAAGCTTTATGAGTTATTGGAACATCTCTACACATTAATTTTGGAAATTATGTTTGTATCAGAATAAGTGTAAGGAGAGGGGTGGTTCGTTTACCTATTAGTACATCGTCGCTGTCATAACAATACCGCCTATCTACAACTTTTTATGAAAATGAGTTAGTAACGGTAACGTATTGTAGAGGTTGAATTACACACTGACGAAGGCAGGTATTAAGTACAACAACATAGCAGAGTATGATTTTTTGATCATACGAACTTCTCTTCAATAGTTCTGAAAAAAATTGCCAAGTCTACAGTCGGCGTGTTTTTTTTTTCTCCTGTAAAATCGCCTGAAGTGTACACAGGCGGTATTGTTTTGACGACCGACGATATATTTATAAGCATACAAACTAAAATAAAATAGATTAAATGTTTCTACCTATTTAATTTTAAACAAAACCCATTCACATTTCTTCTGAATGAACTCTAAACAATAAAAAATATAAAAATAAATTATCTATAATATAAAAATGTATTGGGATGATAGGATTATAATAAGTATGAATATTTCAATACATATACGCTTGCTGCCATGTTCAAATATTCTACGAATTCTATCGTGGTTCAATGCATTCACTAAACCTCGCCACTTGTCATCGGTAACAAAAAATCGTCTATTATTTTAGTCCTTGAACATTATTATTTCACGTAGTTAAATTTGTAACTGGTAATAATAAGATGGCTTTTATTTTATGGTTATTTATCATACATGATTCATAAATTGCTTTCAATGACGTGTAAAAGGAGAGATTTTTATTTTGATGTATTATATTTAGTCCCTCTTTAAAATAAATAACATCAGGGAATTTCTGGAGTTGAATAAATAAGAAACCTTTAAAGAATACAGCCCTCTGTTGCTGAAGCACCAAATCCGAGGGGGAAAACTTACTGGAATCAAATAAACTTGAAAAGTTTTCTAATGGCCTGTCAAAATAAACTTTTATAAAAATATTTAAAGCTATTAATAAAAAAAGAAAGAATTAAAGAAGTACACTTGTAATGTAATCCTATTTCAATAATTTTATTATGATATTGTTTGTAAGGATCATAATATAATTATGGATCAATGATAAACAAATTTTTTTACAGTAACTATTTATCTTAAATAGTCATCTGTTAACGTCCTGCTTTAAATATGAAACTTAAATAAAGAAATGAGTATTAATATCTTGTATATGCTTATATATATATATACACAAGGTCACCTGTGGTCTAGTTGTTAGCGTAACAAACTACTAGGCCCAAGATCGCGGGTTCGCAGCCCGGCACGTGACCCTAGGATTTTTTTAAGGGAGTAAAAAATCCTTATTTACGCCGTCCTTCGGAATGGACGTTAAACGGGGGTCCCGAGCCTGTAAGATGTCAGGTTACTCGTTAAATACCCCTCTCCTAATTAAACCTGGATAGGCAAAATTTAGAGCTCCCACTGTAGCATCGTCCGATTAGCCTTTGCAGCATAAAGTGACGTTAAATAAACAACAAACTAACTATATAGTTACAGGTGGCACCCAAGTAAACAATTCTTAAAATAATAGTTAATTCCTAGAATTGTTATGCACTTTTAGATGCAGCTGCAGTTGGCAGGTGGCTACCAAGTAAACAATTCTAGAAATTAACGTCATCAATAACAGATCCTATTTAAGCCTGGAGCGGAGGCTCCTCGCTCTCTTGATTTTCGTCACTCGCCCGACTAGTTACTCTTATATTGTGTTAGCTTACTTTTTATTTGTATATCATTCATAATAAAGTTTCTTTTTAAAAACCTGGTGATCGATTAATAACTTTTAACTGGCGCTCGAACACAGGGACTTGGGCAGATTTCGATACATTCTAGTAACATTGCGGGAGCTTTTGGACAGAGTCGAGAAGACCACCCCAGAAGCAGCAAGACCACTACTCTCCGTCTTGAGGAAGAATCGCCACTGCGTGTACAGGTACAGCAAGCGTTCTCCACGACTACAGAGGTATCCAGATTTCTGAATATTTTCAAATATTTCACCCAAGATTGAACAAATTTTGTTAAAACTATTAGATCTCCAAATAAACTTTTTTCACTGAAGATTAGTCAAGTAAATTTTAAGTTAACATAATTATAATTAAATTTAAATTCATTTTTTTTTTACAATTACTTTTATTCCAAATTTTAAATTTATTATTATTACTATTTTATAATTTATCTTTAAGTTTATTTCATTTATATGCCAAATTTAACGGAAAGATTAAACCAACTTCGACAAATTAACAATTCTACTCCACTTACAATTGAAAACTTAGACAATTTTTTATTAAACGAAACTATAATGACCAATATGGAAATTAAGGATCATGATTTTAAATTAATACCAGAATACAATGGTGACCCGTTGTTATTGGTAGATTTTATCAGAAATACTAACTTTATCTATGAACTATATTGTAAAGAAGACAATACATTTAGAGAAATTAATCATTCAAAATTAGTATTAACTTTATTAACTAAATTAAAAGGCAAGGCGAAAATTGCCACTTACGACAAAGAATTTAGTAACGTACAAGACATTTTAAAATTCCTAAAACGGAAATATCAAGATACTAGAACTCGCGAACAATTAATAGGTGAAATCCTTAGTATAAAATCATACGCGAACGAAAACCCCCATGACTACCTTGACAGATTAGGCAAAAAGAGATGTATGTGACTTATACGCTAGGGTTTACGCAGACCCCGAAATTGTCGACAAGGCATCCGAAATGTCTCGCTACGACAGACAGATTTCTCATCACGCGGTACATAATCTCAATCCACAACTGACGGACTTTGTATATCATATGACATTTAATACTCTAGAAGATATTGACGAAATATTGCGCAATACTGCGTCTCATATTGTGCATAGACTTTACGGACAAAGTTATAAAAAGGAAAAACAACAACCATCACATTCGAACTATAAGGGCAAAAATTAGGACCCTAATTTTAAATTTAATAACTATACGTCAAATAAACCAAATTATCATAATCCAAATTATAGTCATCCAAATTCTAATAAACCAAATTATCATAATCCAAATTATAGTCATCTAAATTCTAATAAACCAAATTATCATAATCCAAATTATAGTCATCAAAATTATAACCATCAAAATTATAACCAACAAAATTATAATTATACAAAACCAATTTATAATCAATCATGGAATCCCCAGGATCAACACCGTTTCTTTAACAAACCCTCATCGGGTCAATGGAAACAAAAAGCAATTCAACCACCAGTAGAAAAATTGGGAGAGTCCCAAACAGTATCCATGCGTACCGTATCTAACCGCGTCCATCTAGTTGACGAGGACAAAGACGCAATTATACAAAAACTAACGGACAAATTAAGCACCTTAGAAACGAAGTTCGAAAATTTTTTAGGGCTAGGCCAAGACCCCGACAAACCGCCGGATCGGGTTTAGACGAAACGGACAAAACAAAAATTAATATAGAATACGAATTAAATCGCGAATCGGATATTAACTTACCGCGTATCATAGATAAACAAAATAATAAATGGTTGATCGATACGGGATCTACCAAAAATTATATAAATCCGAAGATCGTACCCAAGGATGCGGTTATTAAAGAGGAATGCTTCGTAATAAAAACCCCTACCGGGAGAGCAGAAGGAACACAAAGTGTCAACCTAAACCTGTCACCGTCGTTAGGAATCAATTCCGATGCAACCTTTTTAATTTTCCCCTTTACGACTAAATTTGACATCCTATTGGGTTACGAAACAATGCAACAATTAAACGTTAACATTGATTGCAATAATAAAAATATAACAATAAATAATAAAAAATATAAAACAAAAGCAAATCACGAGATTCACTTAATGACCGATACGGAAGAAATAAAAAACGTGATCCGTCATTCTCATATAAATAAATTATGTACGGACGAACTCGTGAAAATATTAAGTAAAAACGGCGAAATAATAAAAAAGGAAAATGAAATCCTAAAGCCAACTAATTTATTAAAACATAAAATAAATACAATAAATGAAAACCCCGTTTATACTCGGAATTATAGATATCCCGAACAATTTAAAAAACAAATAAACGAAGAAGTTTCAAAATTATTAAAAAACGGGATAATAAGACCTAGCAATTCACCTTACAACTCGCCACTTTGGATAGTGCCGAAAAAGATGGATGCTAGCGGTCAAAAAAAGATACGTGTGGTCATAGATTACCGCAAATTAAATCAAATGACGATAAAAGACAAATTTCCGTTACCTAATATAGAAGACTTGCTGAATCGATTAAGAGGAGCAAGAATCTTCTCAACGATAGATTTAACGTCGGGTTTTCACCAAATAGAAATGGACGAAAAGTCCATTCCAAAAACCGCGTTTTCAACGGAAAATGGACATTTTGAATTCGTCAGAATGCCTTTTGGTTTAAGTTGCGCGCCGCCCACTTTTCAACGTGCTATGACCATATTGATTGCCAATTTACCAAATACATTAGTTTGCATAGATGACATTATAGTCTATTCTAAAAATGAAAACGAGCACCTAAAAGATCTAGAACGAGTTTTTGAAGTGCTTAAGAAACACAGACTTTCGATCCAACTAGACAAGACTGAATTTTTTAAAACGGAATTAAAATTTTTGGGATACATAGTGACGGCAGAGGGTTTAAAAACTGACCCAAATAAAATAAATACGATAGTTAATTTTCCCGTACCACATGATGAAAAGTCGACAAGACAATTTCTAGGTATGACTGGATATTATCGAAAATTTATTAAGGGTTATGCAAAGATAACAAAACCTCTTTCGGACTCTATCAAGACAAAAATTTACAAAACTAAAGTAATACATGACGCATGTAAAACATTAAAAGACTTAATGACCAACACTCCCATTTTAAATTATCCAAATTGGGAACAACAATTTATTTTGACAACAGACGCAAGTAACCAAGCACTAGGAGCTGTACTATCGCAAAAAGATGAAAATGACATTGAACACCCCGTAGCATTCGCTTCACGAGTACTACAAAATGCGGAATATAACTATAGCACTATAAAAAAAGAATTACTAGCAGTCGTTTGGGCTACTCAACATTTTAAGCCATACTTATATGGGAATAAATTTTTACTACAAACGGACCATAAATCATTGACATGGATTTTTACAATGAAAAACGGAAACACACGCATTATGAAATGGGTATGGAAGTTACAGGAGTTTGCTTTTGACATAAAACACGTAAACGGTAAAACGAATTATGTAGCAGACGCACTCTCGCGAACTATGGCGGAAATTAACCATAATGAATCAGAACAGATGGACATTGACAATTTATTAGATAATCCAGCGATTGAAGATTCGCAATATGACGCAATCATGGAAGACCTACACATACCAACTCCCATGACAACCAACCAACAAGAACAACAAACTGATTTAGAGACCATCCATTCTCAGGAATCAAGTAGGGAACAATTTGGAATCTGTGACCCTGACAAATGTATAAACGTTGAAAATCATCAAATAATTATTAAAAGAGGAAACAAAGACGAATTAAACTTTACAAAACTATTCGGAAATAAAAAGAGACATGAACTAATTTTTACGGAAAAAGATGACTTACAAACTTTACTATACCAAATACTTGAACCTCACAAAACCTATGGAATTTACTGTTCCAGCAATATGCAGACACTAGATAAAATTTATAATGAATATTTTAATGAAATTCGAAAGATAATTGAGGACGAATTTCCAACGGTAAAAATTAAACGCTATTTTAAGTTCCTTCGAGACATTGAACAAGTTAACGAACAAATTGAAACAATCGAAAATTATCACTTAGGAAAAACTAAACATCGCGGAATATTTGAAACATTCGAAAAATTAAAAAAACAAGTATACTTCCCGAGCATGAAAGACAAAATCACTGAATACATAAACAAATATGAAATTTGCAAACAAGCTAAATACGATAGAAGACCAATCAAAACAAAATACCAACTAACTCCTACACCAGAGAAACCTTTTCAACAACTAATGATTGACATTCTAAAATTTGAAAGTAAAATCATATTTACATCGGTAGACACATTTTCAAAAAGACTATTCGCGCAAACAATACCTGCACACAATGCCATAAATATTTGCGACAGCTTACAAACTTATCTAACATACTTCCCAACACCAACACAGATCACTTTGGACCAAGGTACAGAGATGAAGAACAATCTAGTTAAACAGTTTTGTGATTACAATAATATAACTCTTCATTACACATCTACTAATCATTCGAATTCTTTAGGTTTACTTAACAGAGTACATCTAACATTGACAGAATTGCTAAGATTAATTTCACACGAAAAGAAAAAACATACTTTTGAACAAAAATTAAAAATCGCAGTCTCAGCATACAACAATACATTAAATACAAATTTAAAACTAACTCCAAATGAAATAACTTTCGGAATCATACAAGATAATAATAAACAAACGGATATTAATATTACGGAACTATACGTACAAAAATACCATAACGATTTAAAATTATTACATGAGTTAACACACACAAAAATAAATGCAGAAAAAGAAAAACGCACAGATAAATTAAATAAAAATCGCGAAGACCCACCAGAACTAACTAATCAAGAATTTATTAAGAATACTCAGTCCAAAATAAAAAGTAGAGATAAATTTAGAAAAATAAATGTTTTAGTTCAAGGAGCTAGACAATTGACGACACATGTAGATAACATTAGGAGACCTAACAAACGTAAACGAAAGAAACATTTTGTTTCAGATGAAGACTCATTACGTGTTAATGTTACTGACTATTCTTCAGAAGACTCTGACGATCAAAGTAGTAGATCTGACTAACTCCCCTGGACTGCTACACTACTCAATTGACAACATTAAAGTTATTAATCAATTTTATGAGACATATCATTTTTACAATTTAAGTTTGTTAGCAATAGAAATTAGGAATATAAAAATTCACTTGACTAATTTCAAGGATCACAGGATGTATAATATCCTACATGACTTAACAAATGACGCAACTGACCAACTTAATCTAATGTATTTTAAAGAATTTAACAATCGTCATAAACGAGGACTCATAAACGGATTAGGTAACGTTATTAGTTGGATTACGGGAAACATGGATGCTGATGATAAAGCATATTATGATAAAATTATAACAAATGTAGAAAAGAACAATTTCAAAATTGAACACAACATTGAAACATCCATCAATATCAACAAACAAATTATAGAAGACTATAAGAAAGATGTACAGACCATTAATAAAAATTTTATGACTAACAGACACAATTTTAATACCTTAGAACAAAATGACAATGCTTATGATTTTTACATACATATTATATTTCTATTAAATAAAATTAAAAGTTTAACATTATCTTTAGAATTTTGTAAACTAGGAATAGTTCATACTAACTTAATGACCGACGTTTTACGAAACTTGCCTGAAACAATAAAATTAATATCTAATAATTCAGAAGTCCTATGGACAAACAGTAAAATCTTTTGTTCAACACAAAACAATATAATCCATACTTTTATTAAATTACCAATTCATGATGACTCCTATAAAGGATATTATGTCCTACCAATACCAAAGGTGATCAACCAAACCGTATTTGAAATTGATTTAATACATGATCTATATTTACAACAAGGACAGAATTTGTATACTGGACAATGTATATTAATTGACGACTATTATTGTTTAAATATCAAAAAGACAAATTCTAGATGCGTACAATCTATTATTAAAAATGGAAACTTAGAAAATTGTCAATTAATACCAAGAAATCTAAGCACAATCAAATATGTTGAATTTATTAAACAATATATAACTGTAAATATTAATAAAATATTAGATTGTAAGAATAATAGTATGTTTTTACCCATTGTTAGCTTAATTAGTATTAGTAAAGAGGACTGTTTCCCACAATTTAATAAAATTTATGTTCATAATTTTAATTCTGTAATAGAACCATTTTATAGCTCTGTACTTTTAAACACCACAATTATGTTTACTCATAATTATACTATACCACCATTGGAAGTGCTTACATTTGTAAGAGACAACGATATTTATTTTTATGGTGTATGCTTCTTCATAATCCTTTTCATAATTATTATTATTATTTTTATGTATAAACGAAAATATATTCAACAGAATAAGTCAACCATACCTAATATTCCAACAGTACCCATTCCTGTAGATAATCATAGAATGATATTAAGTAGATTATACCAAACTAGTTTTGACTAATGTATCATGTTTATTTTTCCATTTATTATGTATCATGTTTATTTTACAATTATTATGTATTATGTTTATTTTGACTAATGTATCATCTTTATTTTACAATTATTATGTATTATGTTTATTTTGACTAATGTATCATCTTTATTTTACAATTATTATGTATTATGTTTATTTTGACTAATGTATCATGTTTATTTTAAAAACTATTATGTATCCAATTTATAATTTATCAATATGTCAATATTGTTTGTTTTGACCGGAGTTCAAAACTTAAGGTAGGGTGGAGTTACAGGTGGCACCCAAGTAAACGATTCTTAAAATAATAGTTAATTCCTAGAATTGTTATGCACTTTTAGATGCAGCTGCAGTTGGCAGGTGGCTACCAAGTAAACAATTCTAGAAATTAACGTCATCATTAACAGATCCTATTTAAGCCTGGAGCGGAGGCTCCTCGCTCTCTTGATTTTCGTCACTCGCCCGACTAGTTACTCTTATATTGTGTTAGCTTACTTTTTATTTGTATATCATTCATAATAAAGTTTCTTTTTAAAAACCTGGTGATCGATTAATAACTTTTAACTATATATACACATACAGGGTGTTGAAATGGGTCAAGTGAATCAAACGTTTTTAACTTTTAAAGAAAACAAAATTCAGAAAAATGTTTCAGGTAAAAGTTGTAGTTATTCAGGCCTAGTTTGAAGAAATAAAAAACCATTTTTTTGGTTTTTCACTATAAATGGTCAATATCGACCTTCAAACAATGTAGTTTCCTTATATTTATCTGAAATCTACTGTACAAAACATTAACATGTATGTTAGGGAGGAAATAGTTGACTGGAAGAACTAATAGAGGATGGAAATTGTTGTGGGGTGCAGTCAAAATATACACTCAAATAAGTGGAAACTTATTTTTTATTTGTGCCTAGGACCTACTTCGTTAGTTATGAGAAAAAATATACAAAAAAATTGACTATAAAAATACATAACAGTACTAAGAATATAATAAAATAAAATGATAATAATAATATAGATATATATATATATATACATATATATATATATATATATATATATATATATAATAGTTGAACGAAATAGTGAAGGATATATTATGAAAGGATAAAAAATAAAATAAAAAATTATAGAATAAATGAACAGAAAGGTGATGATGCAAAAATATAAATAAGTAATATGTTTATATTTTATAGATTACTAAAATTTTTAATTATGATAATACTAATAATTTATAATATAAAAACAATTCAACTTTGAGCAATGTTGATTGATCAAACTAATTTTATGTGATTGACATAATAAGTGTGTATGCATCCTTTAAGTGATGAGATAGATTGTAGGTGTTTGATAAATATATAATTGGATAAGTTAATATTTCTCTATCTACTACTATTGAAATAAATACAGAAAGGGAAGATTGTTCATTTTATGGTAATTACTTTGCCTACTATCTTTATAATATTTTTATTAAAAACTGCATTCATATTTATTATAAATTTTTTTTTTTTTTTACTCGTGGGAAATTAAACGACAGGATTTCGGATAATAACAAAATAAATTGTTTCAGTTTATTAATTTTTTTATTGAATACAATACTTGTATAATGTTCTCTGTTAGCCAGAACCTGATCCACCGATCAAGATTACTGTTAATTGATTTACAGACCATTACACCACCTCTTCCAAGCTGCACTAAAGGGAGCATAAAATGAGGAACTTTACACATTCTACGGCGTCTGGTATCACTATAGTGACAGAAGCGCGATTCGCTAGTAAAGAGGCTAGCAATAAAGTGTCCTATTCTAGGCGTTAGCCGTACCATATTCTTCAGAGCTGCTTATGATGGAATGTTGCTCCAGGTCATCCTAAAGGGTATATAAGATGTAATGGAACCTAGCCACAACGTCTGTGTGTATAAAAGCCTAGCCAAAAGACCGTTTTGACCCCGAAGTCCTGGAAGAACTGGAGACAAATGTCGTTGAAGACGAGAACACAAAGGAAAATTTATATATAAAATTTACTCATCTTGTTAGTAATTCTATTCGCAAGCCTTATTTTCAAACATAAAGCTTTGCTTATGGTTTTTTCCATTTTCATTCTAATAAAATTATAATGTTTCGTTTTGAGTTTTGGCTCTATTTTAATAATCATTTTAAGTATAAACATGATAGTTATGAGCTATAATTACAAATAGCGAGACCAGCTTAGACTATGTCTCTAGACCAGTTCTATGCAACGGTCTAATAGTGTGGACATATCTTTAGAGATGTCAGAAATGTCTGCGGTGGACGCCGTATTAGACTAATCCATTCACGTTTCTATTCTGTTTTATTTAAAATCTTCATACCGTTAATTATTAAAGTGATAGTCAATTGTAAAATTATTTTTATTTTTCTCCAAACCCGAAATAGGATACTTTTTCGTAAATATTATTATTCTACCCACTAGATTTTGACTTAAAATCTCCTCGAATAACTTAAACATAGGTAAAAACAACATTAAGGTAATAAAAACAATAAACCCAAGTCGGTTTCATCTCCCAAACATTGTGCTGCATCCAATGAGCGAATGCGTGTCTGCGAACTATCTCCAGGCTAAAACAGGTGCACTCCCTACTCCTGCGAATGTGATAACTATGCTTTGAGATCTTGAATCGCTCGTAGGTCTCACCCTTTTTAACTTCCATGCTTTCATATTTTCATGCCACCGTAACCGAAATATTCTACCAGTTCTTCTTTGTAGCAGTGTTTTAACAAGTTTGCAATAGTTGAACAATCAGTCGTATGTATGTAAGTGTCTATATAATATATATATGTAAAATCCAAGTACTGGATATTTAGTTAGCCTTGATGGAGGTTATAGAACCTTCATATTTGTATTAGATCACGTGGTCCTAATAGCTCACAATCAGTTTCAATTTATTAGTTGGATTTCAACCTGTAAATTTAATTAATCTTATCAGGTTTGTATTGTTTAGTTGCGTTCTGTAAATAGTGTATTAATATGTTTTGTATTGTAACTTTTAAAACGTTAATGTGAAATCTTTTCAGATTAATAAAATCAGTAACTATACGACTTTAAAAATTAAATTGCAAGTCAATGGAAATGGAGGACAAGACAAAAGAAGCGAAATTATTTGTCCACATAATCAAAGTAGATAAAGATGAGCACGAATTGGTGGAGGTATCCGAAGATAAAACAGAATGGTTTTTATTACCAGAAGGTTATAGAAACCTACGCCATCATGAGGTATTATTAACTAAATATCCAGTACTTGTATTTTACATATATGAATATATTTTGTAATGCTACTCTGGGCTCTCAATAAAATTCTTCTTAATCGGAATATACCCCGAGAGGTGTATAAATAAGAGTATACATATAAGACAGTTCTCCAACCAGTAGAGACATATCGCTACCTCAGTATTGCTAAGTTGTATGATACATATATACGAAAATGAGAAAAAAAATATCAATGATTCTGAGTTTTTTTTTTTAATTTTTGGTCTTTGGCTGATACCCGGTCGCAATTTCTTAACGTATTGAAAGTCTTTGAATAGTTTTCGACGCACAGAATCATTTCGTATCAAAATCCCTGATTTTTCAATTTTGTAAGATACAACATTGTAATACTACGTTAGGCGTGTACCCTTACAAAGCGATGTAGCCAAACCAAAGTCGAAAATATATGCAGGATACCTGTATATGTATATCTCATTTTATAGCGAAATAAAGATGGCTACTTGCAATTTATCTTTAAAGGTATTCATCCTGTGTGTTCAAGTAAAATGGAGAAGACATTCAGGTTCACTCCTATTTAGTTCACTCCTTCTCTCACTCTCTCTCTCCCTCTCACTCTCTCTCTCTCTCTCACACGCCCTCTCAACTGGTAACTGCTCTCAGGCCAAATGGTTTCCAGATGGGAATATACCCTTCTAATCATTTCAATTTACTTTCCGTCTCCATTTTTTGGTTTTAAGCCCGTGTACCACTTAGTTGCTATGTACTTAAATTTTGAAATATATTACAGTCATTTTCAATTTTGTAAGATACAACATTATAATACTAAGTCATTATATAATAATACAGCTTAACCATCCTCCACAACCCATTTATCCTATGGCAAATTTGCTACTCCTGCGTCGTGTACGACCCATGGCCTGAAATTCACCTTGGCATTAAAAAATCAATCATTTAGGGTTTAAAATAAAACGTACAAGACTTGTAATTATAGAAACATAATAATTATATTTAAAAAGGCAAACAATAGTAAATAAATTAATAAATTGAACTATTAAGTTATAGTATTAACTTATAATGTTGGTATGTTTTATACTCTTCAATATATTTTAAATATTCCGATTGATTTTGGAGTGCCAGAGTATTTTTTTAAGATGACTACTCAAATTATTAATTCTTACTTTATTCTTAATTGGATTCTTTTCCAGAGGTCCATTGTATGTTTACCAATTTACTCAGTGTTCAAACCTTCAATATATTATTCATAAATAAATAGTCCATCTGGGGTAAATAACCACCAAAAGAATTATAATGACTATATTTGACGTGGGATATAGGCAGTCAGAGGGTGCAGTCAATATAACACAAAATAATAAAAACTTATTTATTATGAGTGCCGACTTTTCGACCTACGTTGTAGGGCATCTTCAGGGCTGATAAAAGCCGGACCCAAGATCATCGATATGCCAAAATATGCCCATTTTGTGCTCACCACAAATGGATTGTTGGCAAAGCTGACAATTCGAATTGCTTTTTCGATACTTCTTCCAAGGACAGGCACTCCACCTACGTCGTTTTAAGGTAGACGATTTTTTAGGCTCTTGGTACCACAATGTCTTTTTGAAGAAAAGATCTTACATCTTACAGTACGATCTTGCAAGAAGGTTGAATAAGTCCTATGCCTCTCTAAATGCAGCAAACTTAATTATTAATTATTCAAGTAATACCCTTTGATTTGTCTGACGCAATTAAAGCTGTTTTATTTGTATACCGTGTTAAAATCAACTATATTTTTATAAGGTGAGTGAAGTTTAGAAGTACGCAGGGTTCTTGATCACTGAGCTTTAAGTATTGAATTGGAGACCGTCTAGAAGGACTGTGGAATTGATATATTATAATAATTATAATTATTACTAGGGGCTCACACAACGGCGGACCAACCCCCAGTTCACAGATTAAAGCACTGCCCAATTAATTGTACAATAGTGGGTTCATAACATTTTAATACAAGCACAATGATTAGCTTAATCGTGCTTTTCAATGGTGTTTAAATAAATAAAACATAAACTTGTTAATAATATAGATCCCATCAAATATAAATGCATGGAATCAACGATAAAAGCAAACAATTATTACTTGTTACTGGTTTTTGCCTTTTGGGATTTCTTGTCAAAAAAATTTTTGGATAAAAAACATGCTTAAATTATGAGTACCAATGTAATAATGTAATCCTGGCAATGCATACGACATTGATATCATCGGGAGATCACTTCACGGCGTAAAGGAGGCTTTTGTTTGGCCTGCGGCAGTTTTTAAGTAGTCGCTTAATTTCAAGGAACACGACGGTCCAGATTGCGCTGGATAGAAGGGGTCGACGCAGATAGTAGACCTCGCTAATATAAGCCAGCTCTTTTCTTCATTGAAATAGTTCTTCTTCATCGGCACTACAACTCAACGATGAGTCCTAGCCTCCTCAAGTAGTTTCGCCCATTGGTCCATCTCTCTTACAACGGTTCTCCATTTAGTCAGCCTGAGAAGAGCTCTACCTTGGATTTTTGTGGTAAATATATAGACATCTCATTGATGAAAGACTATACTTTAATACATATTGAGAATAACTTACAACGAGGCTGTTACAACACATCTAACGCTTAACACCAAAGCAAAATGGAGGGAATATTCCCAAGAAGATCGATATCATAAATACTGGATATAATCGATCTATTAGAACGTGAATTTCAACACTATCCAGAGCAATCTGGGCCTTCGTTTTCCTTGAAATTAAGCAGTTACTTAAATACCGCCGCAGTCCAAAGAAAAGCCTCCTTTATGCCGCTCCCGATGATATCAATGTCGTCTGCATTGCCAGGATTACATTATTAAATTGGTACTCATAATTTAATATGGCAAATAGAGAGATAAATTTAGTACTAAACTTTAATTTCTAGAATAATATTGGGGTAGTTCTATTAAAATGTTAAGAACCCACTATTGTACAATTAATTGGGCAGTGCTTTAATCTGTAAACTGGGGGTTGGTCCGCTGTTAGGTGAACCCCTAGTAATAATTAAAATTATAATTCCCATCTTTACAATCCAAAATCTTTTGTAAAACCCTTAATGATTCTTACTTTGTTACGAATAAAGACATCTATAATGAATGGCCCTAATGTCTAACCAGATACCAGCCCGTTCATAACAAACTTCATTCCCACTCGTTTTAAACCAAGCTAACTCTATTCCTAGATAATTCATTTCCTGATAATACACCAAGGCGTCTGAGAAGAAGATTGGCACGTGACCTAAGTAGAATCTGTTATCCGAGCACTACATGTGAGTAGTTTCAATACTTATTTTTGTAAATTGTCAATGATATTTATTACAGGTTAAAAACAACAGTTAATGTCAGATAAAAGTCTATAGTAAAATTAATTTTAATTTTCTCCAAACCCGAAATAAGGTACTTTTTCGTATATATTCTACCCACGGGATGTTGACTTAAAGTCTCCACGATTGGCTTAAACATAGTTAAAAACATAATTAAGGTATTAAAAATAATGAACCCAACTCGGTTTCATATCGCAAACATTGTGGTGCATCCAATGAGCGAATGCGTGTCTGCTAACTATCTCCAGGCTAAAACATGTAGTGCACTCCTCCCTCCTGCGAATGTGATAACTAAAGGCCGGATTTCGTGCAGTAAAAATTGTAAAAACGTGCAATAAAAATTAGCCAGACGTGCAATAAAAATAAAATACACTCACAAAGGTGCAATTCAACCTTCTAATGTGTGTAGAGGTGATGTGTATTAAAAGCAATTAAATATTAATTGAATATCAAGCACCTTCTCACGGAATGTAGAGGATACCAACATCAAAGAGAAGAATCAGGAGTTTTAGGAAACTTGGAAGAAATAATAGGCAACAGCCAACAGAACTTAACTTCCTAAATTCAACAGGCCTATTAAAACATATATAAATCAAAAGACAATTACGAGTAAATTATTCATAAGAGACTACGATTCAAAAATATATGTATGTGTGTGTGTGTGGGCGTAGGAATAATATAGATATAATAAATATTTATTTAATTTCAAATTAGACAGTATATAATAATAAGATTTTCCTTCAGGTTAAAATAGGATCCAGTCGGGGTCCCTTGGTGGGGGTACGGTGGTGGGGGGCCGTTGGCCTGGGAGGTGGAAGGGAGCTTTAATGTATCAATACATGTTATACATAGCTTTATATATACATGTAACTTTATACATGTTATAGTTAAAGCAAATAAAGGATTAAATAGATACTTCAACATAAATTCCAACAAGATATTTACTAAAGGTATATATATATCAACGGCATCATTATCCACTGGCGTTAATGAATTAAGGTTGGCACGCCAAAAAAAAAAATGTTACTGCATCAAGAGCAAAGCCAATAATCAAAACATTATTACTAGAAATTCATCTATCAAATATAGTCATGCAGAGATATTTTGTTAGTATTCAAAAGATTATACTATGAGATTAGTAAATATAGCATTGTTTAATGATATTTTTATAAGTTTTGTTCCATTCATTCACATTCTTAGCCATTAAATATCATTTTAAACTTCAATATTCAATGTAATTTATAAGTTATGTAATTTTAGGTTAAATATTAATCAATATGCAGTCAATGTTTTATTCTGGAAATTATATGGACTTAAAACTGTTATAGGCTAGTTGGTTGCCATCCCTACTCAAGTCGAATTCCTCCACAATTAATTCAGATCTAATTTCTCTCTCTAAAATAATTTTTGTTTGTCTATCTTCTGCTATTTCTATTTAAACTATTATATTACAACTTTTGCTTTAAACTTTTCATTTCATATTTTACTATACATTATATACTTTAATTTATATATTTTATAATGTTTTATTTATTGTTTTAATTTTTAAATATTTTCATTTTGAGGAGAAAAGATTTGCCCTAGCCGGGATTCGAAACCGGATAACCCGTCTCTCCATGACAGCACTCTACGATTTGAACTACCAGGGGTCGCCTCACAGTCGGGACAAATCTGTTCTCTTCACGATCCCATATCCTCCTGTTCTCGCAATTTTGCGATGTATACACGAGGAAGAATATTCATTGAACATTTCTTTTTAATTTTAGGCTCTTGTTGACCTACATCATATTATTACTTATCATTTTTTATTAATTGTTTTAATGTTTAAATATATTTATTTTGAAAGGAAAAGATTTACCCCGGCCGAGATTTGAACACAGGTCGTCCCTCTCTCCGTGGCAGCACTCTACCATTTGAGCCACCAGGGGTACATATACTTTAATATGTATCATATCTTTAGCATTAAATTATATTACATTTGAGTGGAAAATAGTTGACTGGATAATTCTAATGATGGATTGAATTGGTCAGGGGGTGCAGACGAAGATTATTAGATTAAGATTAAGACAAAATTACCATTAATCATGCCAACGTTTCGGCCAATGCATGAAGAGGGGCTACACTGTAGGCTGCAACATCGTCACAATTAAAACAAGTTGTGCTTATTTCATGTTATCTTTGACTATACCCCCAGACTAATTCAATCCATCATTAAAATTATATTACATTGACTGCATCCTTATTATTAATTTCATCACAAAGATCAGAGCAACAATAATAATTATATCTATGACTGTAATAATTATATGATTTATAATAGAGCTGAGATTTACTAATATGTTTCATAATGATAAAAATAATTTTGTAATTAAACTGTTTTTTAAACAATTCCAAATTATTAACATATAGCCCAATGTACCTAACTATGTTGGAATATTTAAAGTTGTCACTAAAGAAATAAAAACTGTTTTTGTATAAAATTGTAAAAAGTAAACATAAGTGATAAATATACAAAACAGTACTTATAAAATGAAAAGTAAAATCTAAATTTAAAAAAAAAAACCCTTACATTTCAGTAGATCAAGCACTTCTTCTGCTAGCGATGCCGAGTGTGTTTAAGCAGCGATCTTGAATTCTTGCATCAGGTATGCAGATTTGATTCCTCCTCAGTCTGCCAAGAAAATATTGGTAATTAGAAGGATAACATTCTATCATACCCTAGTTTAAGTGCTAAAGCTAAATGAACAGAATAATAATTAAACCAAAAAACTAAATTAGAGTACATGATAAGGACTGTACTTCTTAAAAGCTAGTGGTTGGGAATGAAGGTGATTTGGCCAATAGCACTATTTTCCTCCAAAGAGTACCCATTGCATAGAGACTGGGTGAGCCACAAGAAGGTCTGGAGATCCGACAGGGTTGATTCATGGCTGATTACAGAAGAAATAATCTATTCTCTCAGCTGGTCTCAAACCCAAGACCTACAGATATACACCACCTACCGAAATATTTAGCATTGATTAAAAATCACTTAGGGTTATAATTTTTTATATATTTTTTACTGTTTAGTAATTAATTAATTAATAACCAATAAATCATATAACTACTTTTCTTTAAAATTATTAACAGTTTGTAAAATTCAATTTATTATTTTTTATTGATGCTTCTATATTACTTATTATTTTCTTCTTGTTCATCTAACTCCTGTGCGCCGTTAAGCGTGCAGTCCACACCTCTCTGTCCCTTGCAAACCTTTGTACCTCCAAGATGCTATATACTCTTGCTGCACTAGTTTCCAATGCATTCCGCAGACATATTCCCTCCTATAAATATATTTTTAAAAAAGGTTATATTATTTCGGCTTTTCTTCAATAAACTACTTTCAATTGAAGCATGGTAGAAAGAAGAACATATTGAATTAAAAAGATTATTTTAATTAATAAAATCGGTAATTATTCCGCCGGCTGTCACTTCGAGTTGAATCACAAATGTAATTGTGGGAAATGTTTAAACTTTGGTAATCATTTCATCTAGAAAGGAACGTTTGAACAAAAACAGATCACAGATCATCTATACTTCAAAATAATAGTTGAAACCTTTATTTCTTGATGAAATGCTTACCGTAATCTTCTCATTTCCCATAATTACATTCTCTTTTTCACACAATCATGATAACTTTTTAAAATATTAAAAATGAAACGAATAAACAGTTAAAATTTGTATCTCAACTCAAAGCGACGACCTGCGGAACAGATTCCATATTATCGTTCCTTCAACTACTTTGAAGCTTGACAGACCTGGTTCCAGTGATCTGAACTAATGTAACATAAATAATACAGGAAAAAGGAAAAAATTGGTAAAAATGAGAGGAATAAATTCAAATATATATTTAAGCTAAAAATTATTTTGAATAACGAAGTTAGGAATAATTTACAAAAATTATTTTGTTCCTTAGCAGATAGATTGTGGTGAAATTCGAAAAAGTGTCCATCACAGTTTGGAAATACCTGTACCTATCAAAAGTCTCAGGCGTAACAGGTCCACATAAGTCTGTACAGATTATTGAAAGGAAATTTTTACCCTTAGGTAAAGCTGAACTAAACGCTTTTCTGACCATTTTCGATTTTGTGGAAATATCACAGTTGTTAGCCCCATCCAAATTTGTTTCACCGGTCAATTTTCCTAGCTTTTTCATTGCATCTAAGCCTGGATGCCCCATCCTTTCATGGAGCGTTACACTTGCAAAGGATCCGGAAGGGCAAATAAAATTTGCAAAATAAAGTTTGCCTACCTTACGACCAGCCAAAAAGGTTTTTCCTTTCCCTGATATTTCCATTGTATTTTGTTTAAAAATTATGTCATAACCTGCCTCACTAACCTTTGGTACAGACAATAAATTATATTTTAAATTTTCAACAATTAATACATTCACTAAACTGCATTATCTAAAAACAATGGTACCCTTCTCTCTGGCAATCAAATATGATGTACCGTCTGTTACGATTATTGAGACAGGTTTGTCTAAACAAAAAACATCCTTCATAATAGATTTTAATGATGAATTTACCATGTGTTCTGAAGCACCCGAATCACAAACAAAAGAAAATTTTAGACAACACTCACTGAGATAAGTCACACCACCTTTAAGAGAGGTGGCTGTGAAAACAACTGAAGAGTCTTCATCAACAACATAAGCTTCCCTGCTCCTATCTGTTTCAGCTCCATCTCTTGATCTCCATGCGCCACCTCGTCCTCTTGATGGAGTAGATCTTTTAAGTTTGGGGCAAAACCTTTTCGTATGACCCACCTCATTACATTCATAGCACCTGAATGTCTTTTTGCTATAGAATGAGCAATTTTCTTGTACTTTATCAACTATTGGTGTTGATTCCTCCTTCATTCGGAGTTCCGCATCCAAAAGACGGCCTTTAACAAAGTCCATAGAAATATCCCCGGTCATTGTTTCGATTGCCGTAATTACGTTGTCAAAACAGTCCGGCATAGTTAACAACAAGTAGCACACTTTGTCAGTATCGTCTAACTTGGCTCCTGCAGCCTCCAACTCACGTAGCAGTGACTCAACCCCAACGAAATGATCCTGTAGGTCACTTTCCCGCTGAAACTTTATCCTCAATAATTTCCTCATGATAAATAGCTTGGAAAAGCGGGCTTTTTCGTGCAAAAACACTCTTCAGCGAAACAATCATAGCACTCGCCGTTTCAGCACCTTTAACAATTTCCAAGTGTTTATCACTTACTCACTGGACAATGATCCACCTAGCTTTCCTGTCCTTCTCCTCAAATTTGTTCACATCTTTGGCCTTAAGATTTTAATTCAATTCAATTCTTTCTCCAACAATAACTCAACTCGCCATAACCAATTTGAAAAGTTTATTGCCGTGAGCTGTGGGAATACTCGACCACTCTGTAACATGATGATTCCGGGGTTTTAAACATACTGAAACACTTTTCTTTTAATAACTTAATGATCTGGGCCCATAACCTTTGTTATAATATTGTAAATACACACGGGGTAACAGAACTAACTCACACTTTTATTCTATCAACAGGTAGGTTACAAAAGGTAGCCGAGGCCAACATAATATACAAATAACTATAAAAAACATTGACTTTCAACAATTCATAGCTGAAATCAGGACCTACAGATCAGTAGCTCATTAAAAAAAATCATGAGGCTAAAATATATAAATTGTATAAATATTGTATATATTTAATAAAGCAATCAAGCAATAACTTTATTTATTTCCTTTCCTCTGCTGGAGTTTTCACTGTCTCCAATAATCCTTCGTATGATCACTGGAACGTTTCCTTTGATCCCCTGTCCAACTTTGTCTAACCTCTAGTATTCTTTAACCGGAAACCCTTTCAAATTTTTTTACTTATTTATTCAAATTTTACATGAATATACTGATAAATTCACTTCTCGGTAACTCACATGTTAGAACTCTTTGATGTTCAACTTTTCTAAATCATTCCTAACTTCGTTAGTCAAAATAATTTTTAGCTTAAATATATATTTGAATTTATTCCTCTCATTTTTACCAATTTTTTCCTTTTTCCTGTATTATTTATGTTACATTAGTTCAGATCACTGGAACCAGGTCTGTCAAGCTTCAAAGTAGTTGAAGGAACGATAATATGGAATCTGTTCCGCAGGTCGTCGGTCCATTTTATGTTTACCAATTTACTCAGTGTTCAAACCTTCAATATATTATTCATAAATAAATAGTCCATCTGGGGTAAATAACCACCAAAAGAATTATAATGACTATATTTGACGTGGGGTATAGGCAGTCTGAGGGTGCAGTCAATATAACACAAAATAAGAAAAACTTATTTATTATGAGTGCCGACCCAATATCATCGATATGCCAAAATATGCCCATTTTGTGCTCACCACAAATGGATTGTTGGCAAAGCTGACAATTCGAATTGCTTTTTCGATACTTCTTCCAAGGACAGGCACTCCACCTACGTCGTTTTAAGGTAGACGATTTTTTAGGCTCTTGGTTCAATGTCTTTTTGAAGAAAAGATCTTACATCTTACAGTACGATCTTGCGAGAAGGTTGAATAAGTCCTATGCCTCTCTAAATGCAGCAAACTTAATTATTAATTATTCAAGTAATACCCTTTGATTTTTCTGACGCAATTAAAACTGTTTTATTTGTATACCGTGTTAAAATCAACTATATTTTTATAAGGTGAGTGAAGTTTAGAAGTACGCAGGGTTCTTGATCACTGAGCTTTAAGTATTGAATTGGAGACCGTCTAGAAGGACTGTGGAATTGATATATTATAATAATTATAATTATTACTAGTGGCTCACCAAACGGTGGACCAACCCCCAGTTCACAGATTAAAGCACTGCCCAATTAATTGTACAATAGTGGGTTCTTAACATTTTAATACAACCACAATGATTAGCTTAATCGTGCTTTTCAATGGTGTTTAAATAAATAAAACATAAACTTGTTAATAATATAGATCCCATCAAATATAAATGCATGGAATCAACGATAAAGCAATCAATTATTACTTGTTGTTGGAGATCGTGGACCTTATGCGTTGTCAATTTTTGGATAAAAAACATGCTTAAATTATGAGTACCAATGTAATAATGTAATCCTGGCAATGCATACGACATTGATATCATCGGGAGATCACTTCACGGCGTAAAGGAGGGTTTTGTTTGGCCTGCGGCGGTTTTTAAGTAGTCGCTTAATTTCAAGGAACACGACGGTCCAGATTGCGCTGGATAGAAGGGGTCGACGCAGATAGTAGACCTCGCTAATATAAGCCAGATCTTTTCTTCATTGAAATAGTTCTTCTTCATCGGCACTACAACTCAACGCTGAGTCCTGGCCTCCTCGAGTAGTTTCGCCCATTGGTCCATCTCTCTTACAACGGTTCTCCATTTAGTCAGCCTGAGAAGAGCTCTACCTTGGATTTTTGTGGTAAATATATAGACATCTCATTGATGAAAGACTATATTTTAATACATATTGAGAATAACTTACAACGAGGCTGTTACAACACATCTAACGCTTAACACCAAAGCAATATTCCCAAAGAGGGAATATTCCCAAGAAGATCGATATCATAAATACTGGATATAATCGATCTATTAGAACGTAAATTTCAACACTATCCAGAGCAATCTGGGCCTTCGTTTTCCTTGAAATTAAGCGGTTACTTAAAAACCGCCGCAGGCCAAAGAAAAGCCTTTACGCCGCGAAGTGAACTCCCCATGATATCAATGTCGTCTGCATTGCCAGGATTACATTATTAAATTGGTACTCATAATTTAATATGGCAAATAGAGAGATACATTTAGTACTAAACTTTAATTTCTAGAATAATATCGATGTACTTCTATTAAAATGTTAAGAACCCACTATTGTACAATTAATTGGGCAGTGCTTTAATCTGTAAACTGGGCGTTGGTCCGCTGTTAGGTGAACCCCTAGTAATAATTAAAATTAATAATAATTATAATTATAATTTCCATCTTTACAATCCAAATTCCTTTGTAAAACCCTCAATGATTCTTACTTTGTTTCGAATAAAGACATCTATAATGAATGACCCTAATTCCTAACCAGATACCAGCCCTTTCATGACAAACTTAATTCCCACTCGTTCCAAACCTAGCTAACTCTATTCCTAGATAATTCAGTTCCTGATAATAATCCAAGGCGCCTGAGAAGAAGATTTCCACGTGACCTAAGTAGAATTTGTTATTCATGCACAACCGGTGAGTAGTTTCAATAATTTTTTTTTGTAAATTGTCAATGATATTTATTACAGGTTAAAAACAACAGTTAATTTCAGATAAAAGTCAATAGTAAAACTATATTAATTATTCTCCAAACCCGAAATAGGCTACTTTTTCGTATATATTATTATTCTACCCACGGGATTTTGAAATAAAATAAAATTGTACCTTTGATTATTATGGTTTAAGGTTATTATCCAAACCATCAAAAGTATCTAATTTAGGAAGATTAGGTGTGGTGTACCAAGCGTTGAGTCAATCAATAGATGATACACACAAAAAAATATCGACATAAAAAAAATAACATTAAAAAAAGAGTCATTAAATATAATATTATCGAAGTAGAAAACTAAGACACAAGGAAGTTCCTAAATTCAAAGTTTCGCCAATTCAGGCCGTACCGCAAAAAAAAAAAAGAACTCCATTGTTTGACTCCTCCGTACAACATATACGGTCAACCAATAATTATTCGTCAAATCAATCAAGTTATTTGATTGAACGTCTTGAGATAAGGTTGTCTCTGATTGATGATGAGTCTGTTTTGGACTGTTGATGTGAGATATCTCGTGTATATACTTTAACTAAACTGCAACTATAATTTATAATCTATACATATAAATGATCCTCGCGCGGATCTCATTACCGTGGAGGGGAGCGTCCTACGGGTGGCGGATGTGGGGATGGTCGGTGGAAATTCTCTGAAAGTCCAATGGATTCGCTGGCCAACAATGAGGGCGGCCCCCAGCCTTGTTGGATGGAAGTGACGTAGGCTATAATGCCCTGCTCACATTATTTTTTAGTTCACCAAGGAAAGGAAAAGAAAATTTTATTATTTTTAGTCGGAAAAGGTATATACCGGAGTTAGACATCGTCCTCTGCAATGAGCAATTGTAGAACACTCAACCATTGACCTTTCTTGGTGTTGTGTTCGACAGAAAAATAAGTTGGTCAAAACACATGGAAAGAGTATATGTCAGGACAATGCAAACAGTTAACTCTCTGACTATTGCCGCAAGGACAGCCTGGAGCCTTGGGACCGAATGTTTGAAGACAAATTATGAGGGGGCGTTGATTCCCAAAATGCTTTACGCGGAGCCGATATGGCATAAAACAATTGAGAAAAGATGCCATCTTTAGAAACTGCAAAGACTACAAAGAGTCATTGGGATCAGGATTGTGAAGGGATATAAAACTATCTCATATGACGCAGCTTGTGTCCTAGCAGGAATTGTACCTATTGATCTGAAAATTCAAGAAATAGTACAACTCTCATCGATTAAATTGCGTAACGGAAACCTTAGAGAAACCGAAAACAGCGTGATTGAACGGGAATCTAAACCTTTTGATTGGTTACACCCATCAAAATTTGCCAAACTTTACACGCACTTGACTGGACCTAAGAGAACGGATACAGAAATCACTAACATTTACACAAACGGAAGTAAAGAAGGCAATAATGTAGGCTGTGCTTGGCTACTTTGGGACACGAATGGGAAGATGCGAAGTGCCCAGTACAAACTAGGCTCTACGTGTTCCAACAACCAAGCTGAGAAGTACGCAGTCGTAAAAGCGACAGAATTACTTCTTGACCTTCCAACCGACATACATACAGACATAGTTATACACACAGATAACATGATATTGATACGATCAGTTCTCAACACAGACATACATGACGAGCTTACAGAAAATATCAGAATCAACTTATGCACACTTAGCCTTCTAAATTTAATTGTAAAAATAATATGGGTAAAGGGTGACTCTGGGATTGAGGGCAATGAGATTGCGGATAAATTAGCAACAGAGGCATCACAAAGTGATTTGTCTCCATATGGACATGGTAGGGGAAAGAAAATCGAGCTGTTTGGAGGGCTTAAAAGGTCCTTTTAAAGGGTTTTTTTTTCAAAAGAACATCTTTTTCAAGACTTATATTTTAAGATTCTGCATATTTTAAAAAACTTGTCTTAAAAAAATTGAAAAGAAAAAATAATTATTGTAGAATATGATGAATTATTTTACGATAAATCAATTATAACTTCACATCATTCAAATTTCAAATTTTTTGTAGCCTACAAAATGAATCATTATATTCCGCACTGTTCTCTTTTCTATTTTTATATATTTATTCTGTAATCTTGGAGGAATAAAAAGAAAAATGCAGAATATGAAACTGAGCGGTTCTTTACTATCTTACTTTAGCATTTTTACAAGAACTAAGTAATTTGTTTAGAGCAATATCCAAAATAAATGTCTGAGTGGGAGTTTCTGAACAGTTTCATAACACGTCGAATTCTGTTTTGGAAGTTTTAGAGTCCAATATTTCCAATATTATAAGTCCTTTCGCGATCGTAAGCCCTTTTGAGTTGTTTTTTCCATTATATTCATTTAGCAGCGTTACGATTTGAAAAAAAAAAGTAGGTATAACTTCCGAAGCTTGTCACGTGTTTACCTTTTCGTTCGGTTCCTTTTCAATATTCTCGGAAATAAAAATAATGGTGAGTTAAAGTATGAAAAAAAAGTGTAATTATTGCTAATGAGTAGTTTCGGTAATAAATTCAATCAGAAATGAACGTTTCATGAAACATTTCCAAGTATAATTGATGATATATCCCAAACACTATATGTTAGTCGGTTCTTTGATCTATATACAGCCAGTAATAAAATCATTTGTATATTTACGAATATTTAAAAATAAATGATTAATAACTTGTAACTAAACCCGAAGCGACAACCTGCGGAATTGATACTAACTATTATATAATAATTTAATTACTGAATGTACATAGCAACTATTAATTGTTGTATAGGTTTTTAGGTTTAGCATGATTAGTATAAAGTACTATGACCAAGATCGCAGCCAAGGAGATGGCCCAAGGATTTTTAAAAAGGAGTAACAAATCCTTGGTTATGCCGTCCTTCGGAAGGCACGTAAAAAGCAGATCCCGAGCCTTTACAATTACTCGCTAAAATTCCATATTCTAATTAAACCCGGAAAGGCAAAATTCAGGACCCCCCCTCCTTTTGAATATTAAAGAATCGGAGAAAAAAATATAAATAAAAATGTTTCATTTTCCGGTTTACTTCCCAGTTTTGCAACGATTTTGGCAAATGTAATGTACGTTTTATGTAGAGGAGGATTTTCATTTAATTATACACATTAAATGAATAGCTTCCTTTTTTGACCTTATTTTGAAATTTTGTTTCCGATGTAAAAAAATGATTCCTACCTTTAACGGTTTCACCCGCGTTAAATTTAGACTATAAATAAAAGTGTTTGCACTGTTTATTGTTTCACTGATTTTATTTCCAAACTCTTTTGTAACTTTTTAATACAATAATTTCAAATGTAAATAGTTTATGTTATTTTTTAGCAGCAACAAAGATATCGACGAAAAGGTAATAAGAGCCAGAAAAGTAATCAGTGCTTTAAATTATGTTCTGTGGAGTAAGGACGCCATGATAGCAACAAACAAGTACCGCCTCAGAAACCTGGTCCATTTCAACTGACTCGTCAAGAAAACTGCTTTCAATGGAGATGGATTTGGATTGAAATGAAAAAACTGAGTTGGTTTGGCCATGTTATGAGGATGGCAGGCGACCGATGGCCTAAAAGGGTACTGAAACATGTACCATCGGAAAGGGAGAAGAGAGGTCAGCCAGAAAAGAGGTGGATGGAAGGGATCCCGGTGGCAATAGTGGCAAGAGGACTTAGAGAGGATGACTGTTATGAATTAAAAAAATGGGGACAAGGGTTGTATTAATAAGGCTATGAAATATGGCGCATTGTTGTAATGAGGGTCGTTGAATATATATATATATATATATATATATATATATATATGTGTGTATTTTTAATATTTCATTGTATACTATGATTCTTTTCAGATACATTTAAATTTATCCGATGGTAATTGTTTTTAAATATTTTTATTTTGAGGAGAAAAGATTTGTCCCCAGCCGGGATTCGAACCCGGATCTCCACCTCACCGTGGCAACGCTCTAACCATTTGAGCCACCGGGGTCGCTCCCTACCCAGGACAAATCTGTTCTCTTCACCGATCCCATATCCCCCGTGTTCTCGCAATTTTGCGATGTATACACGAGGAAGAATGTTCATTGAACATTTCTTTTGAATTCACGGATCTTTTTGACATACGTAATAATATTATTTATAACTTATTATAATTTTTTAATCATCGCTTTAATTTTTTAATATATTTATTTTGAAGAAAAAATATTTGACATTAAATATGCATTTTCTGAATTCATTTCATCACGTGACTCAACCTTTTCCAAATCTGGGATAGAAAACTTGGTAAGCCGTTGGGAGAAGTGAATCGAAAATGGTGGTAAATACTTTGAATAAACAATATGTTAGATTTGGTCTCAAATATTTATTTTTTTTCTGGTTCTAAAAACGGCCATTTCATGTGTGGAAACCCAACTACTTATGCAATAAAAGCTATAAAATTTAATTTATTTGATACAAAAACCATGGAGGACTACGCGACTATGATGCAGGTTTCTTTTCCAGTCCTTTATTCTTGGCTCATGTTTGCCTGAGGATTTCACCGAAATTTTTCCTACTTTATTTTCCGTCCTGGCATTGGAAGGAAATTTTTTCTTTCTACCGCAAATACCGTATTTTCAGGAATTTCTTGTATTCTGTCCGATTTTACGCAAATCCTGTGTAATCCCGAGTCTCTGTGTTTCTTGTTTGATTTTTTACATTTTATCTGTGGTTGAATTCGTAGCCCATAATTTTACTGAAAATTCCTTGTTTAATCTCTCCTCCCCCATCCTCCGCACGAATCCATAAAACCTGAGTCTTCTTATCCTCATATCGGTTTCCAAGTCAGGCATTACACTGTAAATTTCTCAGTTGGATTTTAGCTTGTTCCTTCTAGTGTTAATTCGGACCCATGGATTCTCCTGTGAATCCTCTCTGTTTTCAGCAGTTTTTCTAAAGTTGGAATGCACAGTCTCTGTCACATACAATAAGATGGTGATGACACTGGTTTTACTATTATATTGTATTGCTTGATTTTGGCCATTTTGGTGAGGCTTATAATTATCAAATTATTAAAAAAGAATATTTTATTTCTATATAGAAATGTAAAAACGCTTTATTTATTACAATCAATTGTTTCAATTGACCTTACATGATGCGCTACAAAAGTTTATATTTTTTTTCAAACATTTTTAATTTACTTACATATCATGTATTCTTAAGTTACAACTATCATGTTTAAATTGAAAGATAATATTATGATGAGCTGAAGGTAACTCAAAACATTTTGTGGTTAAATCACCTATTTTGTAATTTAATTTTAACACAATTTTAGTTTTAAACATCGATTAAAAATTTAATGAATGCAGCATCGTGTTATCAGAAATTAAAGAGGTTCCTAGGTTTGAAACTGTGGGTTGAGTTGGAATGAAGTTTGTCATGAAAAGATTGATATGTTGATATATTGATACGATTACCTGGTCCTAGAATAAAATTATTTTTCTATTCTATTTATTTCATTCCCGTTACAAATTAAAGCAATTATTGTAATAAAATTTACATAGCTTAACTGGCTTTACGGCAGTTTCTTCCATTTGCGCGCTTTTCAATTTTTGGAAAAATATATAAAAATATGACTTTATATTAACCCGTCAGTTCCCATAATAAGGTGCGTCATTTTATTTTTCATTTTATACGTAGGTTATGACCTTAAGGTAAAATAAAACAACAAAATTAGTTAAAGATTTTTATAGTTTTTATTTTAATGATAAGATTCGGGTAAAAACAAAATTAGTTTAAGACTGTCCTATATAGAATGTTTTTTGTCTTTCCATCATTTGTACAGAGATACAGACTCTGTGGATTTGATACGCGTGAGGAAGCCAGATATAGCTGGCCGTGTGAAAAACACTGTTTTTCTAAATGAATGCCAGCTACCTTAAGCGTTTGCCCCTGGGCTACATTAATAGTGATCCCAAAAGCTGGTTTTAAGGGAAATTCCTCTGACACCTCTGCGTCCTGCCAACTGTCGATGACAACCGTTGTCTTCAACAGTGTTGCCTGCTTCTCTTCTTGTCGGGAACAATGCCTTCATTATTCGTCACAAGGTCTCCTTGACAGCACATCCGCATTCCTGTGGCTCGTTCCAGAATGATGGGTAGATTCAAAGTCATATTCTTGAAGTCACTCGATCCACCTCGCCACTTGTCCCTCTGGTGACTTGAACCGCAGTACCCGCATTAGAGCCGCGTGGTCCGTTCTCAGGAGGAATTTTCGTCCGTATAGGTATTTATGAAAATGCTCTATGGACTTTACTACTGACAGAAGCTCTTTCCTTGTGACACAGTAGTTGCGTTCCGGAGCTGAAATATCTAATCACACTTTCTTGTGTGACAACTCCGTTGTCTGACACAACATGCCCCAGGTAGTTGACTTGACTTCGGAAGAGATTACACTTCTTCGGGTTCAACTTTAGGTTCGCTGCACACAGTCGTTCGAAGACCTTCTCCAGATTCTTCAGATGGTGAGCGAAGGACTTTCCCAGCACAATGATGTCGTCAAAGTATACCAGGCATACCTCCCAAGAGAGACCACTTAAAACGCTTTCCATCAGCCTAGTTGCGGTAGTTGAAAATTGAAAAAGTCTGATCACACAAATACGTACTACCAAACATAGTGATTATCTGCTGACCAAATTTTTTCAACTCTTTGAAGTTTTCAGAACTCAAACCTCCGTAGAACTGTACCAAGCCATTGCTTTCCTTAAATGCCGTTTTAAGCGTGCTATTACTTTGCAAATCTAGCGTCTCCATGAAGTTGCCAATTTCTTTCTTCAAATCAAAAAATCGTCCCAAAATGCCACCTCACTTCATAGTAGTAAACCACGTCACCATGATCAGCTTCCAGATCTTCCAAAAAAATTTGGAACTGACAGTGTGTGAGCCCATTTCTTCTAATAAAATTGACAGTGGATGTTACAGTATCCATTATTTCTTTCCAGGATATAACCTTGGAGGACAATGCCTCTTGATGGACAATACAGTGAAAAATCAATGGCACAGTAGACCCAGATTCTTTCACTTTGCTGATGATTCTCCCAACGACACCTTTGTTTTGACCGCTCATGTTCTTGCCTCCATCAGTAGTGACACTTCTTAACTTTTCCCAACTTAATTGCTACGAATCCAGGGCTTGTTCCAAATGGTGAAATTAATCTTCTCCCTTAGTACAGTAAAGTTGTCGTCAATGCCGCGTACAAATATCAGTAGATGTGCTGTATCCAACACGTCAGTACTTTCATCCACCGCTAAAGAGAAGCAGTCAAATACTGCGCCTTATCTCTGAGTTGTTCACACAAATTAGCACCCAAGTCTTGGGTACGTCGGGCGCAAGTTCTAACAGAGAGACTGAGACTTTTAAACATTTCCTAATGGATTTATACGGTATTTTGCTTCGGTATTTTTTTCTTGCGGACCTCAGGGTTGCGAGCCGCACCGAGATGGTCCACGGGCCGCATGTGGCCTGCGGGCCGCCTGTTGCCGACCCCTGCTCTAGATTAAACAAATATTATTAAAAATGGAAAATAAAAATAAACGAACACAAAACTTCAGCAATAATATTTACAAAAAGAAGGCCTACCATACCATTATCCTAAATAATACTCGAATACCCCGGGCACAAAATGTCACTTCCTAGGTCTGGAGTTAGATAAAAGCTTAACATTTTCTCCCCATATAAATAACAAATGTTGTAAAGGCAAAAACTTATAAGTACTATGGCCCATATTTTCGTAGAAAATCTCCGCTCTTTAGTAAAAACAAAATTATATTATATAAATAGAAAGAATACAGAACTTATGTATGAGAATCATCACAGCCACAAAAAAAAAAAAAAAATAACCGACATGTTATTTGATTTAGACCTACAAACAATTATACAGTTTATTCCCTCGGGCACTGAACATATTAATGAGTGAGAAAATTCATTGAGTCATTACTATTGCTAGCACTGTTACTCATGATTATAAATTATAAATTTATAAAGCAATTTATAAAAACAAATAAAGATATTAAGCAAATAAGTGTGGATTTTTTTCTTTTTCTTTTATGGAAACAAAAACAAAATGGAAACGTGTGGATCAAGCCTCAAAATTTCCAATTTTAGCGCTTGATGTAAAAAACCATTATCGAGGGTTAAATAATATCTAAAATCTATGTTGCTTAGCAGAATATAATAAACAAATATAGACCAGCGTCGGTAATTTTTGAAACCAAAAACAATTATAGTAGAATGAAACCCATTGGAAAAGGAAGATAATATAACAAAAATGAAAGGAAAAATAAATTACGGGCGATCTGAGTTCGGGAAGTGGAAGGGGGGGGGGTTAAGGGTAATAAACGGTTTATCTCGATTTCCGGCAAAACTACAAGTCCAATGGAAAAAAGTAAAATCGCAAAGTTGTAGGCAATGAAAAGATCTACAACTTTTGTATTTACGTTTTTTTCACATAACCTCAAAATGTATGTGAAAAATTAAAAAAAACAAGATTTTGGATTTTTATTTTTTATCTTTTAAAAAAATTTCTCGAAATTTGGTGAAAACTAACTTTTTAAAAAATTTATTTTTTCACCTTATTTCGACTTAATATCGAAAAAGCACCCTAATTTTCAATCGAAAATTCTCACGTCAAAATATCTGTTTTTTTTTAAAAGTCGGTGGGCTACTTGGAAATAGTTACCTATGTTTTTTTTATCAAAACGCACCGATAAGGAGATAAAGGTCAAAAACTGAAATAACTGCGAAAATTTCGATGTTTTTATGCCAGCAAAAATTTTCCCATCCGATTTTTTCGTTACCAAACTTGGATTTCCACTAGTCAGACACGCCCTTACAACATATCAAAAATGCAGCTCTCTTTAATTTATTGCGTCCTTCAAACACCTGGCCGTTGGCCTATAGCTAATTTACCATCAACTGAGGAACCTACGGCGGCCCCACCGAAGAAGATTCTTCCAGAGATAATGGAACGTCAAAACTTCACGTTAAATGAGGTGAGTGATTTCATGAACAAAATTAATATTAATCAATATTTTATCAAACAGACGAGGACTAAGATCCATTTAACCTCCAATTAGAGACCGACCCGACCCACATCAGAATGCATCTGAAAACTCCCGGAATTGAGTACCACAGTTTTGCACTCAAAATCACGACAAAACTCTCCAACACATTTTTAATAAAAATCATGACCTTTCTATTCCCATATCTGACGACAGGAAGGCATTTGAATCTATTAAGCCTTCGGAAACATGAGTATGCAAAATACTGCACCGAGCGGAAAGAAAATGAAATTATCACCTTTAGTGATAACTGTTCTACAAGGTATCCCTATAAAAGATATACAAGACAAAGTATGCCACGTCAATAGATGCATGTTCACGGTTGTGAAATATCCCAAGAAAGGATATCCTACCGCCCCAGTGCTATTAATGTCAGCAATTTGGGCACGCCAAAAACTACTGCATCCACCCCGTAAAATGTGTAAGATGCAGTGGCTCACATAACATTTATGAATGTTCGCGACTAGGCCAACCAAAATGCTCAAATTGCGAGGGAGCGCACGTCGCTTCTTATAGAAAATCCGTCCATAGGAAAAAATTAGAAGTAATAGTGACTAAAAGGATGGATGAAAAGAGATCTAAGCAGATCACTTCTAACCAAAACATACCCAAACTAATGACTAACAGCATGACAGTTCGCCCGGGTGTAGAATAGGCATATTTTCTACAAGGTACCGAGATGACAAAAAATAACAATATTTGGCTATACATTGCATATCACAACTAAGAGTATAATAAATATATTTTTATTTTGAAGAGAAAAGATTTGCCCTGGCCGTGTCGTCCGCCTCTCAGTGACAACAGTCTACCATTTGAGCTACCAGGGGACGACTCACAGTCAGGACAAAACCGTTCTTTTCACCGATCCCATATCCCCATAATGTCAAGCAAGCATGATAGGTTACTTACATACTCAATTCCAGCTGCTAAATATCCGAGAAATAGAATTTATAAAATAACATTAATCTAGATATATAAGTAGCGTGTAGAGTGTAGAACGTTGCGTGGCTAGCCTGTGACACGACAAGTGTGTACTTTAAACTGACCCACGGCAAGTCGGAATGTAACTACAGTAATTTTATCTGAAATATAACAGCTTCTATTTCTATACAATAGAACAATCCAGCCGGACCAGTGTTCCTCAATTTTCGAATATTCAACTATTTTTTTGTAACATTATACAATTATTGTATATTGTTGGAAATATAAACAATGTAAATTTATAAATAGAAGGACATCCATCATACATAAATATAATCGTAAAATATGTTTGCGGATCATGTCCAAATTATATTTATTATGTTATAATTTTTTATTAATTGTTTTAATTTTTAAAATTTATCTTCACCGACCCCATATCCCCGTGTTTTCGCAATTTTGCGATGTATATACGAGGAAGAATATTCATTGACGTAGGTCAAAAAGATTCTAAAATTGGAGTAATGTTCAATGAAAATTCTTCCTCGTGTATAAACAGCAAAATTGTGAGAACACGGGGATACGGGATCGGTGAAGAGAACGGATATCTCCTGATTGTGATGCGACCCCTGGTAGATCAAATGGTAGAGTCGTGCCACGTGTTTTATTTTTTCTGAAAATCGACCCGTAAACGAGTAAAATACGGAAAATCGTATTATGTAATCTATGTATATCAAAGAGTTCGTCCTGACCGAAAAGACCTTCGCAAAGCCAAAACTAGAATATGCCGTTCTGGCTCTTCGAAGGTCTTTTCAGGCTTGAAATTTAAAATGTAGGTCCATTTTATAACGCCGACGCGTACTAAGAAAGGATTTTTGAAAATTCGTCCTCTAAGAGGGTGAAAGGGGTGAACAACTTTTTAAATACAAAAAAACCAACGTCATTTTTAAACTGAGCACAAAGAAATTTTATATTTAGCTTCTTCATTAAAAATAAAGAAATACGTGTTTTGTTTTTTTAAATCGACCTGTCAAAGAGTAAAATACGGGAAATCGTATCGTGTTCTCTCTCTCTCTCTCTCTCTCTCTCTCTCTCTCTCTCTCTCTCTATACACACACACACATATATATATATATATATATATAAAAGAGTTCGTCCTGACTGAATAGATCATTGCAGAGCCAAAACGGCATAAGCTACAGATTTGAAATTCGGACAGTAGGTACATTTTATAAGGCTGGCGCGCACGTAGGAAGGATTTTTGAAAATTCGTCCCCCAAGAGGGTGAAAAGGTTGAACAACTTTTTAAAATACAAACAAAAACGTCATTTTTAAAGCTAGCACAATGAAATTTTAGATTCAGTAGTCGAAATTTACAAATCCCCGCACTATCCGACGAATGTTAGAATACATTAAATCCATTTGGTCTGCCACCACACAATCTTTTACATAATGTAGGGGCACCTTTGATTTAAAAACTCCAAAATTGTGTAATGGGAATAGACTGCAGGTAAAAGCTTTGCAAACAAATATAGAAGCTCATTACGGGATGTGTTCGAGAAGAAACTGTTTTTATCCTAAGAATATCTCTAATAATATCCAAGAATACATTTTAATTCAAGAGATTATAGTTTTGGATATTACATGTAGGGTTTCAATCTAAAGTTCTGTATCTATATTTTATATTACATTAATATTATATAGGACATTTTATTAACTATGATCAACAAAGGGATAAAAATTGGTAGGCTGGCTGAATTCGCTATTGCCTTAAGTCATTGTGAATAATATGTAGTTCAAAATTCACTCTCCTCTTACACTCAACGTAGGTTTTTATTCAAAATCAACGCGGACGAAGTCGCGGGCAAAAGCTAGTATATTAATATTAATACTATTAATCTTTGTAAAGTCGCCCCAATATTATCAATAGCATTAATTAATGTACTGTCTTACAAACATCTGAATTTCTCAACTGTACTTTTAATAAATAATATTTCCAAAATTATATCGCCACAAATTTTCCTTTTATATTTGTCTATACACTTTACGTTATCTTTATTATTTTGAAACCTTAATTAAGTGTGAGCAATTATTAGTGTTATCCATCTATTAATCTCCATTATTGTAGTGGCTCCTGGATCTGTACTCAAGAATACACTCCAATATCCATTATTGTAGTGGCTCCTGGATCTGTACTCAAGAATACACTCCAATATCCATTATTGTAGTGGCTCCTGGATCTGTACTCAAGAATACACTCCAATATCCATTATTGTAGTGGCTCCTGGATCTGTACTCAAGAATACACTCCAATATCCATTATTGTAGTGTAGTGGCTCCTGGATCTGTACTCAAGAATACACTCCAATATCCATTATTGTAGTGGCTCCTGGATCTGTACTCAAGAATACACTCCAATATCCATTATTGTAGTGGCTCCTGGATCTGTACTCAAGAATACACTCCAATATCCATTATTGTAGTGGCTCCTGGATCTGTACTCAAGAATACACTCCAATATCCATTATTGTAGTGGCTCCTGGATCTGTACTCAAGAATACACTCCATCAGCAAATCTAAGTCCGGCTATTTACTTCTCCCATTTGAAATTTTCTTCTGATCATCAACATTCGATTTAATAACTAATAAAAATATTTGAAAAACGTGCTTTGAAACTCAAACATATTCATATTTAAAAACCAAATCAAAGCGAGAAAAAAAATGTTAAATATATTATAAAACATAATTCTGTTAAGAATATAATTACTTTCTTCTGAGGCGGAAGTCCAAGCCTTTACTTCCAGAGCTTTTTATTTCTTTGATCTTCCGGTGCAGCTAGCGTTCCAGCACTCAAAAATTTTGCTTAAAAGTCTCTGAATGTTTTATTTGTAATATTATTTAATTCTGTTTTTTTTTTTACTATTCATAAAAAACAAATATTAAAAATTGTTGAATGAGTGAGTTCTATCTTAATTGCCTGTTTACTCTCGATTTCATTTTTCCTCTCTTTATATTTGCATCCACAGCAGTCAAGTACAAAGAATAGCCAATACTCAGATTGGTTGTTAATAAATTCAAAATAAAACGATATGACGTGAGGCATGAAGAAGCGGTATCGCTGCTTGCCTTGAGTTAATTTCTAATGTTAACAGATTCCTCACCCATCTTCCTTTTAATCTCCTCCTAGTGCCCTCAGACAACAGAATCGTGGTCATTTGTTCTATCAAAGGGTTTGGGTGTCTGTGTAGTTTTTCTCCAAAGCGTTTGTAGTATGTTCGATAAACGTTAGTAGAATGATTTCATTAATTTTCATTTTTGTTTATGGCTGTTTTGTTTGTTTAAATACATTACTTACAGTTCTGAAAGTCATTTTTCATATTATAAAAAACTCTCAAAACTTTGTTTATTAAATGTTTTTTGTTTTTAGGGGGGGCGGGGTTAAGGAATTATTAGAATGTAGATAGAGCATAGATAATTTTTCAAAAATATTACGATTCGGAACCCATTGCGGGGGGTCAGAGCTAGGGCATTTGTTCCCTTCTCGCTCCGTGGTACTGAAAGCTGAGGAGAGTCCTGCTGGACCCGTAAACCAATGCTGTATATGGGGGTTGCCCCATATCGAGAAGGGGTTGTGGGAAATCAACTTTTGCAGTACGCCTTATTCGCCCCTGACTATACTCCACTACTCTCGTGACTGACTGACTCAATCAGCAAAGAGCACGTGATCCAGCTGATTATGTACGAATCAGGCCCAGCCGATCATTAACGAGTAACACGGGATTAACCGCTTGAGTATCCCAGGTGACAAAAAAATTATTCATTACAATGGAAACCACAAATAAATATTAATGTATCGCAAAATTGTTTTTTTTTAATAGGTGTCGGCCTCGACGAATATATAATTAGATCTACTAGATGCCGAATTAAACAATCCTTCAATGATCCCTCAGGATATTTATTCAATCACAGTTATACTTATTGGAGAAATCAGTATAATTTCAAGTGAATAACAGTTCGGATTTGAAGTTAAGGCGCTTTTGGGCCTAAGAGGTTTTGAAGTCCCTTCCCAATATCATCAGGGGCGAAGGGTGGAGGGGGGGTCCGGTCGCTCCGGCAATTCTTCTCAGGAAAATTATCATTACTATGGCAACATTAACTTTATCCCATAATGAAATCACTTCTGATCTTAAGAGACGTGTTTTCTTTACTCAGAATAAAAAGAAATTAAGGGTATGTCAGTTATAACTCCATCTCGGTTATTAGACACCACTCTCAGACCAATAGTCAGAAACTTGTGATCTCTAAGGCTTGGTTGCTAGGTTGCAGGTACCGTCCCGGCTATGTTTAAAGTAGGATCTACGATCCCTTTTTTATGGGATATGGCATATTCATGCTCTGGGATTGTAGACTGTACTTTGATAAATGATTCTAATGAAAATATTAGGCATTATGTAATTATATGCCCTAATGATAACAGAAAATATTATGTTAATTCCTACTTGATTCATCTGGATGGTTGATGACTTAATCCTTACCCTCCTGCCTGCCTGCTGAGGTTTTTTTTACCCCATTCTGATGTGACTTATGTAGAGGAATAGCCGTTATCTAGTGGTTGGTTGTAGGAAGCGATTTTGTTTATGGCTGTTTCTTAGAGGAGCCTCCAGTAAATCAATCATTTCTTTTTTCTCCTATCTTTTCTTCTTTTAGACTATTGATATGAGATTTGCTATTTCAGGCTTTCCATTATGTAATCTTTCATTTTATTTTTCTGTAGATAATGCATATATTGGCATTTTTATATTGACTGTTGTTTGGTTGTTGTTGATTATTTAATGCCACTTTATGCTACTTTGGCTAATCAGACGATACTATAGTGGAAGCTCTATCCTATCCAAGTTTATATAGGATTGGGATTTTTAACGAGTACTTGACATCGTATAGGCTCGGGACCCTCGTATAACGTCTCTTTTTTTTGTTTTGCAGAACAGTGTTATCATAGGTCTACAACAAGAACAAAATGGCTTCCTACTAGAGAACAACTAAACCATAGGCCATGTCCTCCATTTATTTCAACAAAAATCACCTCACTATGAGATAGAAAAACCGCGAATCCACATGCGCCTAACATATACCTAATCCCAATGTCCGCAAATCCAATATAAAGCATATAATTTAATATAAAGCAGTTGGAGCGTTACATAACCTGTAATAATATAAGAGGTTCTATTTTCAGGTAAGTAATACTGTTTGTTATTGCAGCGTAGGTACAATCTACTAGTCCATAGATAGTAGTTGCTAGATTGTAGATGGTTTTCCAAATCGGTTTGGCGTGTAAGAATTAAAAATAAAAAGCATCGCTCTTGTGTAATGTAAATGAACATGTTTCCATTTTTTGTTTTTATTTTATTGTATACCAACGTTGAGTTTCAAAACTAAAGAAAGTATTGTGAATGTGGCACTTGAACTAGTGATGGCGTTTGATGAAATATAATGTATAGGTTTTTATTTTGGCCAATAATTATTAAGTAAAAACATAGATATTCTAAATTTATTTTTAAAATGGACCTTATCGAAAAAAATAACATGTTCGATTATTCAAATATGCTGTCGGATGTTTTAAGTTTAAGAACTACTGGAGGAAATTTTGATATTGTAAAATTCGGAAAACATTGTCAACAGTCTCCTCGAACTTCCTGATTGATCTAAAATCTACAATTCTTTGTACAATAACGAAGATACGAACAATAATGGTCTTGGCTCGAAAATATACAGCTTGATATTCTTCATTTTTATTTCAGGCTTTGGGGATAAGGAAAAGAAGAAGTTTGTAGCTAATTAACAGCGCAGAAAACCCTTTTAAGACATAACAAAATAAAATAAGAAAATCTCCTTTGCAACATAATTTGTGCTGCTAAATTTAAACCTGTACCTCTACAACCCTCAAGCGTTTTGGCTTAGTACCGGGTGAAGTTTGTACTGCTTCAAAGCCAACGATTGTGCAGGGAAGTGATCTGCCCATCATCACACAATCAATGGGCGGGCTTTCTCCTAATTAAGGACACCAATATTATACTGACTGGGAAAACCCACAGATCATCTGTAGTTCCTACAGAATCGATCTCTGGCTGTTTGCACAACAACTAATTGATTAATTAGTTTAATAGTTTAATTAATGGTGTGCTGCATGTTCCATATTCTAACCCGGAATATGCAGGAGAGCACTTTAGTCTCTACACGCCCACTTTGCTAAGATTCGTATAGAAAGAAGGGAAGGACAACACACAATTTGGCATAGATGAGCTCGACCAAAAGTCGTTATACACGCTTTTTTTTCTTTGGCCATTACTATCAAATCAGATGTGGAGGGAAGTCGGCGTATTGCTTATTAATTTTGAGTTTTTACTGACATCCATGATATTTAAAGAATATATTTGAACAACTTCAAACCTAAGAAATTTTGAAAACGGTCAAGGAACTACGAGAGTCTAGCATTTATTTTGGAAAGACACCGAGTTCTTCCATATCCAAAATGTAAATCTTATATTTACTAATAATTCTATACTTCATTATTTGCCTGATTTTAGGGAGAGATTTTATATATAAGTCACACTTAGGACAAAAATTAGTACAAATTGTCGGTATCAATCCATATAGTTTTAATCCTATACTTTTTTTTGGAGCATGCATTTGAGAAAAATGTTAATTTTTTTTCACCACCGTTTTGTACATTTTCTCTGTAGTTTTTTTATTCATATATATCCCTCACTTTTGTTTTAAATTTATACCTCTCTACATATATATTTTTTCTCATTTATCATATACTTAGTCTGCAATGTATTTTTATAGTTCTGTTATTTTGTCTGTTTTTCTTTCTTAGCCCTGAAGATGACCCACCAAGTGGGTCGAAACGTCGGCACATAATTAAATAAGTAACCACTTATTTAGTGTTTTTATTTGACTGCACCCAGTTTCTTCCTTACGTTAATTTTTTTTGCTTTAATCTAAATGTAGTACTAAATATCGCCCATTTTTTATTTGACCAAACATAGTGTTCTTATTTAGAACTGTAATTGTTTTTAAACCAAAACTGTATTCATAATCTTCAACGATAGAGGTGAACATAGTAAAATTATAATTTTATTTATTTTATCATGGAAATGAAAGGGTATGTCTGACCGAAATGCGAGCCAGGTTAGCTCAGTTGGGAGAGCACCACGCTAGAGAAGTGGGTGACCCGGGTTCGAGTTCCAGCTCCGGGCATATCTTTTCTTTTCAAATAAAAATATGTAAAATTTATAACAATTAATAAAAAATTAAATAAATTATAATAAAATTATAATTATTTTTTATCATATTATTTCCAAATTATTTTATTTACTATAAATATAAGATCGAATTGTAAAACCTAAGTTGGGGAAATGTTCCATTGTGAAAACTTCATGGAGACTATGTAAAATTTGATAATTGACCTTACTGTTCAATAAATTATTTTCTTAGAATGGATTAATTTCACAAAAACATTATTTTTTATTATTCAAGAGGTCAGTATACTTCTCACATTCTATTAATCTGGCCATTCCAGGGGCACTCCAGATAATCCCATGTCCGGGATCAAACACTTTGCTTTCAAGTCCACCTTAAACTAAATAACTATTATTCTAAACTGCTAACTCTTCTGTCGTTTATGGTGATGTTAATAATTGTGCTCTGTATCTTATGAAGAACGTATTACTATTAGTAAGTAAAAGCGTTATAAACAACTTGATTTATAATACTTATTGGCTACTCCTTCTGATTAAAATTATTATCTCGTGATGATATTTTTATCATCCAGCCATGACAATGACTCATTTTACGTCCTGTTTTGTACTCTTATCTAATGTTTATCTTCTTCTATCTTCCTACTTCGTTTTCCGCATACTTGAACGTTGCAATATTTCCTTGGAAAATCATACAAATAAACAAAAATTGATTTCGAATGAATTTTCAGTCTCTGTAAATTACAGACGAAAATATAGAGAGAAATTCTAATTTAAGAAGAAAAAAAAATCGATCCGTGAAAAGAAACATTACCGTTTCATGGTGGAACCTTCAGACTAATAGCAATTCCATGTGCAAAGTGATAACTGATTGAAGAAAGATTCCCTTTGACATTTGAAATGGAAAATTTCTTTTTTCTGATGACCTTAACGGCACAGATTCGCGTGGAGACTTCGTTCGTTTGAATATAAATGTCTCCCTACATTAAGACTTAAAGCTTTATGAGTTATTGGAACATCTCTACACATTAATTTTGGAAATTATGTTTGTATCAGAATAAGTGTAAGGAGAGGGGTGGTTCGTTTACCTATTAGTACATCGTCGCTGTCATAACAATACCGCCTATCTACAACTTTTTATGAAAATGAGTTAGTAACGGTAACGTATTGTAGAGGTTGAATTACACACTGAAGAAGGCAGGTATTAAGTACAGCAACATAGCAGAGTATGATTTTTTGATCATACGAACTTCTCTTCAATAGTTCTGAAAAAAATTGCCAAGTCTACAGTCGGCGTGTTTTTTTTTCTCCTGTAAAATCGCCTGAAGTGTACACAGGCGGTATTGTTTTGACGACCGACGATATATTTATAAGCATACAAACTAAAATAAAATAGATTAAATGTTTCTACCTATTTAATTTTAAACAAAACCCATTCACATTTCTTCTGAATGAACTCTAAACAATAAAAAATATAAAAATAAATTATCTATAATATAAAAACGTATTGGGAAGATAGGATTATAATAAGTATGAATATTTCAATACATATACGCTTGCTGCCATGTTCAAATATTCTACGAATTCTATCGTGGTTCAATGCATTCACTAAACCTCGGCACTTGTCATCGGTAACAAAAAATCGTCTATTATTTTAGTCCTTGAACATTATTATTTCACGTAGTTAAATTTGTAACTGGTAATAATAAGATGGCTTTTATTTTATGGTTATTTATCATACATGATTCATAAATTGCTTTCAATGACGTGTAAAAGGAGAGATTTTTATTTTGATGTATTATATTTAGTCCCTCTTTAAAATAAATAACATCAGGGAATTTCTGGAGTTGAATAAATAAGAAACCTTTAAAGAATACAGCCCTCTGTTGCTGAAGCACCAAATCCGAGGGGGAAAACTTACTGGAATCAAATAAACTTGAAAAGTTTTCTAATGGCCTGTCAAAATAAACTTTTATAAAAATATTTAAAGCTATTAATAAAAAAAGAAAGAATTAAAGAAGTACACTTGTAATGTAATCCCATTTCAATAATTTTATTATGATATTGTTTGTAAGGATCATAATATAATTATGGATCAATGATAAACAAATTTTTTTACAGTAACTATTTATCTTAAATAGTCATCTGTTAACGTCCTGCTTTAAATATGAAACTTAAATAAAGAAATGAGTATTAATATCTTGTATATGCTTATATATATATATACACAAGGTCACCTGTGGTCTAGTTGTTAGCGTAACAAACTACTAGGCCCAAGATCGCGGGTTCGCAGCCCGGCACGTGACCCTAGGATTTTTTTAAGGGAGTAAAAAATCCTTATTTACGCCGTCCTTCGGAATGGACGTTAAACGGGGGTCCCGAGCCTGTAAGATGTCAGGTTACTCGTTAAATACCCCTCTCCTAATTAAACCTGGATAGGCAAAATTTAGAGCTCCCACTGTAGCATCGTCCGATTAGCCTTTGCAGCATAAAGTGACGTTAAATAAACAACAAACTAACTATATATACACATACAGGGTGTTGAAATGGGTCAAGTGAATCAAACGTTTTTAACTTTTAAAGAAAACAAAATTCAGAAAAATGTTTCAGGTAAAAGTTGTAGTTATTCAGGCCTAGTTTGAAGAAATAAAAAACCATTTTTTTGGTTTTTCACTATAAATGGTCAATATCGACCTTCAAACAATGTAGTTTCCTCTTGACTCCCATTTATTTATATTTATCTGAAATCTACTGTACAAAACATTAACATGTATGTTAGGGAGGAAATAGTTGACTGGAAGAACTAATAGAGGATGGAAATTGTTGGGGGGTGCAGTCAAAATATACACTCAAATAAGTGGAAACTTATTTTTTATTTGTGCCTAGGACCTACTTCGTTAGTTATGAGAAAAAATATACAAAAAAATTGACTATAAAAATACATAACAGTACTAAGAATATAATAAAATAAAATGATAATAATAATATAGATATATATATATATATATATATAATAGTTGAACGAAATAGTGAAGGATATATTATGAAAGGATAAAAAATAAAATAAAAAATTATAGAATAAATGAACAGAAAGGTGATGATGCAAAAATATAAATAAGTAATATGTTTATATTTTATAGATTACTAAAATTTTTAATTATGATAATACTAATAATTTATAATATAAAAACAATTCAACTTTGAGCAATGTTGATTGATCAAACTAATTTTATGTGATTGACATAATAAGTGTGTATGCATCCTTTAAGTGATGAGATAGATTGTAGGTGTTTGATAAATATATAATTGGATAAGTTAATATTTCTCTATCTACTACTATTGAAATAAATACAGAAAGGGAAGATTGTTCATTTTATGGTAATTACTTTGCCTACTATCTTTATAATATTTTTATTAAAAACTGCATTCATATTTATTATAAATTTTTTTTTTTTTTTACTCGTGGGAAATTAAACGACAGGATTTCGGATAATAACAAAATAAATTGTTTCAGTTTATTAATTTTTTTATTGAATACAATACTTGTATAATGTTCTCTGTTAGCCAGAACCTGATCCACCGATCAAGATTACTGTTAATTGATTTACAGACCATTACACCACCTCTTCCAAGCTGCACTAAAGGGAGCATAAAATGAGGAACTTTACACATTCTACGGCGTCTGGTATCACTATAGTGACAGAAGCGCGATTCGCTAGTAAAGAGGCTAGCAATAAAGTGTCCTATTCTAGGCGTTAGCCGTACCATATTCTTCAGAGCTGCTTATGATGGAATGTTGCTCCAGGTCATCCTAAAGGGTATATAAGATGTAATGGAACCTAGCCACAACGTCTGTGTGTATAAAAGCCTAGCCAAAAGACCGTTTTGACCCCGAAGTCCTGGAAGAACTGGAGACAAATGTCGTTGAAGACGAGAACACAAAGGAAAATTTATATATAAAATTTACTCATCTTGTTAGTAATTCTATTCGCAAGCCTTATTTTCAAACATAAAGCTTTGCTTATGGTTTTTTCCATTTTCATTCTAATAAAATTATAATGTTTCGTTTTGAGTTTTGGCTCTATTTTAATAATCATTTTAAGTATAAACATGATAGTTATGAGCTATAATTACAAATAGCGAGACCAGCTTAGACTATGTCTCTAGACCAGTTCTATGCAACGGTCTAATAGTGTGGACATATCTTTAGAGATGTCAGAAATGTCTGCGGTGGACGCCGTATTAGACTAATCCATTCACGTTTCTATTCTGTTTTATTTAAAATCTTCATACCGTTAATTATTAAAGTGATAGTCAATTGTAAAATTATTTTTATTTTTCTCCAAACCCGAAATAGGATACTTTTTCGTAAATATTATTATTCTACCCACTAGATTTTGACTTAAAATCTCCTCGAATAACTTAAACATAGGTAAAAACAACATTAAGGTAATAAAAACAATAAACCCAAGTCGGTTTCATCTCCCAAACATTGTGCTGCATCCAATGAGCGAATGCGTGTCTGCGAACTATCTCCAGGCTAAAACAGGTGCACTCCCTACTCCTGCGAATGTGATAACTATGCTTTGAGATCTTGAATCGCTCGTAGGTCTCACCCTTTTTAACTTCCATGCTTTCATATTTTCATGCCACCGTAACCGAAATATTCTACCAGTTCTTCTTTGTAGCAGTGTTTTAACAAGTTTGCAATAGTTGAACAATCAGTCGTATGTATGTAAGTGTCTATATAATATATATATGTAAAATCCAAGTACTGGATATTTAGTTAGCCTTGATGGAGGTTATAGAACCTTCATATTTGTATTAGATCACGTGGTCCTAATAGCTCACAATCAGTTTCAATTTATTAGTTGGATTTCAACCTGTAAATTTAATTAATCTTATCAGGTTTGTATTGTTTAGTTGCGTTCTGTAAATAGTGTATTAATATGTTTTGTATTGTAACTTTTAAAACGTTAATGTGAAATCTTTTCAGATTAATAAAATCAGTAACTATACGACTTTAAAAATTAAATTGCAAGTCAATGGAAATGGAGGACAAGACAAAAGAAGCGAAATTATTTGTCCACATAATCAAAGTAGATAAAGATGAGCACGAATTGGTGGAGGTATCCGAAGATAAAACAGAATGGTTTTTATTACCAGAAGGTTATAGAAACCTACGCCATCATGAGGTATTATTAACTAAATATCCAGTACTTGTATTTTACATATATGAATATATTTTGTAATGCTACTCTGGGCTCTCAATAAAATTCTTCTTAATCGGAATATACCCCGAGAGGTGTATAAATAAGAGTATACATATAAGACAGTTCTCCAACCAGTAGAGACATATCGCTACCTCAGTATTGCTAAGTTGTATGATACATATATACGAAAATGAGAAAAAAAATATCAATGATTCTGAGTTTTTTTTTTAAATTTTTGGTCTTTGGCTGATACCCGGTCGCAATTTCTTAACGTATTGAAAGTCTTTGAATAGTTTTCGACGCACAGAATCATTTCGTATCAAAATCCCTGATTTTTCAATTTTGTAAGATACAACATTGTAATACTACGTTAGGCGTGTACCCTTACAAAGCGATGTAGCCAAACCAAAGTCGAAAATATATGCAGGATACCTGTATATGTATATCTCATTTTATAGCGAAATAAAGATGGCTACTTGCAATTTATCTTTAAAGGTATTCATCCTGTGTGTTCAAGTAAAATGGAGAAGACATTCAGGTTCACTCCTATTTAGTTCACTCCTTCTCTCACTCTCTCTCTCCCTCTCACTCTCTCTCTCTCTCTCACACGCCCTCTCAACTGGTAACTGCTCTCAGGCCAAATGGTTTCCAGATGGGAATATACCCTTCTAATCATTTCAATTTACTTTCCGTCTCCATTTTTTGGTTTTAAGCCCGTGTACCACTTAGTTGCTATGTACTTAAATTTTGAAATATATTACAGTCATTTTCAATTTTGTAAGATACAACATTATAATACTAAGTCATTATATAATAATACAGCTTAACCATCCTCCACAACCCATTTATCCTATGGCAAATTTGCTACTCCTGCGTCGTGTACGACCCATGGCCTGAAATTCACCTTGGCATTAAAAAATCAATCATTTAGGGTTTAAAATAAAACGTACAAGACTTGTAATTATAGAAACATAATAATTATATTTAAAAAGGCAAACAATAGTAAATAAATTAATAAATTGAACTATTAAGTTATAGTATTAACTTATAATGTTGGTATGTTTTATACTCTTCAATATATTTTAAATATTCCGATTGATTTTGGAGTGCCAGAGTATTTTTTTAAGATGACTACTCAAATTATTAATTCTTACTTTATTCTTAATTGGATTCTTTTCCAGAGGTCCATTGTATGTTTACCAATTTACTCAGTGTTCAAACCTTCAATATATTATTCATAAATAAATAGTCCATCTGGGGTAAATAACCACCAAAAGAATTATAATGACTATATTTGATGTGGGATATAGGCAGTCTGAGGGTGCAGTCAATATAACACAAAATAATAAAAACTTATTTATTATGAGTGCCGACTTTTCGACCTACGTTGTAGGGCATCTTCAGGGCTGATAAAAGCCGGACCCAAGATCATCGATATGCCAAAATATGCCCATTTTGTGCTCACCACAAATGGATTGTTGGCAAAGCTGACAATTCGAATTGCTTTTTCGATACTTCTTCCAAGGACAGGCACTCCACCTACGTCGTTTTAAGGTAGACGATTTTTTAGGCTCTTGGTACCACAATGTCTTTTTGAAGAAAAGATCTTACATCTTACAGTACGATCTTGCAAGAAGGTTGAATAAGTCCTATGCCTCTCTAAATGCAGCAAACTTAATTATTAATTATTCAAGTAATACCCTTTGATTTGTCTGACGCAATTAAAGCTGTTTTATTTGTATACCGTGTTAAAATCAACTATATTTTTATAAGGTGAGTCAAGTTTAGAAGTACGCAGGGTTCTTGATCACTGAGCTTTAAGTATTGAATTGGAGACCGTCTAGAAGGACTGTGGAATTGATATATTATAATAATTATAATTATTACTAGGGGCTCACACAACGGCGGACCAACCCCCAGTTCACAGATTAAAGCACTGCCCAATTAATTGTACAATAGTGGGTTCATAACATTTTAATACAAGCACAATGATTAGCTTAATCGTGCTTTTCAATGGTGTTTAAATAAATAAAACATAAACTTGTTAATAATATAGATCCCATCAAATATAAATGCATGGAATCAACGATAAAAGCAAACAATTATTACTTGTTACTGGTATTTGCCTTTTGGGATTTCTTGTCAAACAAATTTTTGGATAAAAAACATGCTTAAATTATGAGTACCAATGTAATAATGTAATCCTGGCAATGCATACGACATTGATATCATCGGGAGATCACTTCACGGCGTAAAGGAGGCTTTTGTTTGGCCTGCGGCAGTTTTTAAGTAGTCGCTTAATTTCAAGGAACACGACGGTCCAGATTGCGCTGGATAGAAGGGGTCGACGCAGATAGTAGACCTCGCTAATATAAGCCAGCTCTTTTCTTCATTGAAATAGTTCTTCTTCATCGGCACTACAACTCAACGCTGAGTCCTAGCCTCCTCAAGTAGTTTCGCCCATTTGTCCATCTCTCTTACAACGGTTCTCCATTTAGTCAGCCTGAGAAGAGCTCTACCTTGGATTTTTGTGGTAAATATATAGACATCTCATTGATGAAAGACTATACTTTAATACATATTGAGAATAACTTACAACGAGGCTGTTACAACACATCTAACGCTTAACACCAAAGCAAAATGGAGGGAATATTCCCAAGAAGATCGATATCATAAATACTGGATATAATCGATCTATTAGAACGTGAATTTCAACACTATCCAGAGCAATCTGGGCCTTCGTTTTCCTTGAAATTAAGCAGTTACTTAAATACCGCCGCAGTCCAAAGAAAAGCCTCCTTTATGCCGCTCCCGATGATATCAATGTCGTCTGCATTGCCAGGATTACATTATTAAATTGGTACTCATAATTTAATATGGCAAATAGAGAGATAAATTTAGTACTAAACTTTAATTTCTAGAATAATATTGGGGTAGTTCTATTAAAATGTTAAGAACCCACTATTGTACAATTAATTGGGCAGTGCTTTAATCTGTAAACTGGGGGTTGGTCCGCTGTTAGGTGAACCCCTAGTAATAATTAAAATTATAATTCCCATCTTTACAATCCAAAATCTTTTGTAAAACCCTTAATGATTCTTACTTTGTTACGAATAAAGACATCTATAATGAATGGCCCTAATGTCTAACCAGATACCAGCCCGTTCATAACAAACTTCATTCCCACTCGTTTTAAACCAAGCTAACTCTATTCCTAGATAATTCATTTCCTGATAATACACCAAGGCGTCTGAGAAGAAGATTGGCACGTGACCTAAGTAGAATCTGTTATCCGAGCACTACATGTGAGTAGTTTCAATACTTATTTTTGTAAATTGTCAATGATATTTATTACAGGTTAAAAACAACAGTTAATGTCAGATAAAAGTCTATAGTAAAATTAATTTTAATTTTCTCCAAACCCGAAATAAGGTACTTTTTCGTATATATTCTACCCACGGGATGTTGACTTAAAGTCTCCACGATTGGCTTAAACATAGTTAAAAACATAATTAAGGTATTAAAAATAATGAACCCAACTCGGTTTCATATCGCAAACATTGTGGTGCATCCAATGAGCGAATGCGTGTCTGCTAACTATCTCCAGGCTAAAACATGTAGTGCACTCCTCCCTCCTGCGAATGTGATAACTAAAGGCCGGATTTCGTGCAGTAAAAATTGTAAAAACGTGCAATAAAAATTAGCCAGACGTGCAATAAAAATAAAATACACTCACAAAGGTGCAATTCAACCTTCTAATGTGTGTAGAGGTGATGTGTATTAAAAGCAATTAAATATTAATTGAATATCAAGCACCTTCTCACGGAATGTAGAGGATACCAACATCAAAGAGAAGAATCAGGAGTTTTAGGAAACTTGGAAGAAATAATAGGCAACAGCCAACAGAACTTAACTTCCTAAATTCAACAGGCCTATTAAAACATATATAAATCAAAAGACAATTACGAGTAAATTATTCATAAGAGACTACGATTCAAAAATATATGTATGTGTGTGTGTGTGGGCGTAGGAATAATATAGATATAATAAATATTTATTTAATTTCAAATTAGACAGTATATAATAATAAGATTTTCCTTCAGGTTAAAATAGGATCCAGTCGGGGTCCCTTGGTGGGGGTACGGTGGTGGGGGGCCGTTGGCCTGGGAGGTGGAAGGGAGCTTTAATGTATCAATACATGTTATACATAGCTTTATATATACATGTAACTTTATACATGTTATAGTTAAAGCAAATAAAGGATTAAATAGATACTTCAACATAAATTCCAACAAGATATTTACTAAAGGTATATATATATATATATATATATATATATATATATATCAACGGCATCATTATCCACTGGCGTTAATGAATTAAGGTTGGCACGCCAAAAAAAAAAATGTTACTGCATCAAGAGCAAAGCCAATAATCAAAACATTATTACTAGAAATTCATCTATCAAATATAGTCATGCAGAGATATTTTGTTAGTATTCAAAAGATTATACTATGAGAGTAGTAAATATAGCATTGTTTAATGATATTTTTATAAGTTTTGTTCCATTCATTCACATTCTTAGCCATTAAATATCATTTTAAACTTCAATATTCAATGTAATTTATAAGTTATGTAATTTTAGGTTAAATATTAATCAATATGCAGTCAATGTAAAATGTTTTATTCTGGAAATTATATGGACTTAAAACTGTTATAGGCTAGTTGGTTGCCATCCCTACTCAAGTCGAATTCCTTCACAATTAATTCAGATCTAATTTCTCTCTCTAAAATAATTTTTGTTTGTCTATCTTCTGCTATTTCTAATTAAACTATTATATTACAACTTTTGCTTTAAACTTTTCATTTCATATTTTACTATACATTATATACTTTAATTTATATATTTTATAATGTTTTATTTATTGTTTTAATTTTTAAATATTTTCATTTTGAGGAGAAAAGATTTGCCCTAGCCGGGATTCGAAACCGGATAACCCGTCTCTCCATGACAGCACTCTACGATTTGAACTACCAGGGGTCGCCTCACAGTCGGGACAAATCTGTTCTCTTCACGATCCCATATCCTCCTGTTCTCGCAATTTTGCGATGTATACACGAGGAAGAATATTCATTGAACATTTCTTTTTAATTTTAGGCTCTTGTTGACCTACATCATATTATTACTTATCATTTTTTATTAATTGTTTTAATGTTTAAATATATTTATTTTGAAAGGAAAAGATTTACCCCGGCCGAGATTTGAACACAGGTCGTCCCTCTCTCCGTGGCAGCACTCTACCATTTGAGCCACCAGGGGTACATATACTTTAATATGTATCATATCTTTAGCATTAAATTATATTACATTTGAGTGGAAAATAGTTGACTGGATAATTCTAATGATGGATTGAATTGGTCAGGGGGTGCAGACGAAGATTATTAGATTAAGATTAAGACAAAATTACCATTAATCATGCCAACGTTTCGGCCAATGCATGAAGAGGGGCTACACTGTAGGCTGCAACATCGTCACAATTAAAACAAGTTGTGCTTATTTCATGTTATCTTTGACTATACCCCCAGACTAATTCAATCCATCATTAAAATTATATTACATTGACTGCATCCTTATTATTAATTTCATCACAAAGATCAGAGCAACAATAATAATTATATCTATGACTGTAATAATTATATGATTTATAATAGAGCTGAGATTTACTAATATGTTTCATAATGATAAAAATAATTTTGTAATTAAACTTTTTTTTAAACAATTCCAAATTATTAACATATAGCCCAATGTACCTAACTATGTTGGAATATTTAAAGTTGTCACTAAAGAAATAAAAACTGTTTTTGTATAAAATTGTAAAAAGTAAACATAAGTGATAAATATACAAAACAGTACTTATAAAATGAAAAGTAAAATCTAAATTTAAAAAAAAAACCCCTTACATTTCAGTAGATCAAGCACTTCTTCTGCTAGCGATGCCGAGTGTGTTTAAGCAGCGATCTTGAATTCTTGCATCAGGTATGCAGATTTGATTCCTCCTCAGTCTGCCAAGAAAATATTGGTAATTAGAAGGATAACATTCTATCATACCCTAGTTTAAGTGCTAAAGCTAAATGAACAGAATAATAATTAAACCAAAAAACTAAATTAGAGTACATGATAAGGACTGTACTTCTTAAAAGCTTGTGGTTGGGAATGAAGGTGATTTGGCCAATAGCACTATTTTCCTCCAAAGAGTACCCATTGCATAGAGACTGGGTGAGCCACAAGAAGGTCTGGAGATCCGACAGGGTTGATTCATGGCTGATTACATAAGAAATAATCTATTCTCTCAGCTGGTCTCAAACCCAAGACCTACAGATATACACCACCTACCGAAATATTTAGCATTGATTAAAAAACACTTAGGGTTATAATTTTTTATATATTTTTTACTGTTTAGTAATTAATTAATTAATAACCAATAAATCATATAACTACTTTTCTTTAAAATTATTAACAGTTTGTAAAATTCAATTTATTATTTTTTATTGATGCTTCTATATTACTTATTATTTTCTTCTTGTTCATCTAACTCCTGTGCGCCGTTAAGCGTGCAGTCCACACCTCTCTGTCCCTTGCAAACCTTTGTACCTCCAAGATGCTATATACTCTTGCTGCACTAGTTTCCAATGCATTCCGCAGACATATTCCCTCCTATAAATATATTTTTAAAAAAGGTTATATTATTTCGGCTTTTCTTCAATAAACTACTTTCAATTGAAGCATGGTAGAAAGAAGAACATATTGAATTAAAAAGATTATTTTAATTAATAAAATCGGTAATTATTCCGCCGGCTGTCACTTCGAGTTGAATCACAAATGTAATTGTGGGAAATGTTTAAACTTTGGTAATCATTTCATCTAGAAAGGAACGTTTGAACAAAAACAGCTCACAGATCATCTATACTTCAAAATAATAGTTGAAACCTTTATTTCTTGATGAAATGCTTACCGTAATCTTCTCATTTCCCATAATTACATTCTCTTTTTCACACAATCATGATAACTTTTTAAAATATTAAAAATGAAACGAATAAACAGTTAAAATTTGTATCTCAACTCAAAGCGACGACCTGCGGAACAGATTCCATATTATCGTTCCTTCAACTACTTTGAAGCTTGACAGACCTGGTTCCAGTGATCTGAACTAATGTAACATAAATAATACAGGAAAAAGGAAAAAATTGGTAAAAATGAGAGGAATAAATTCAAATATATATTTAAGCTAAAAATTATTTTGAATAACGAAGTTAGGAATAATTTACAAAAATTATTTTGTTCCTTAGCAGATAGATTGTGGTGAAATTCGAAAAAGTGTCCATCACAGTTTGGAAATACCTGTACCTATCAAAAGTCTCAGGCGTAACAGGTCCACATAAGTCTGTACAGATTATTGAAAGGAAATTTTTACCTTTAGGTAAAGCTGAACTAAACGCTTTTCTAACCATTTTCGATTTTGTGGAAATATCACAGTTGTTAGCCCCATCCAAATTTGTTTCACCGGTCAATTTTCCTAGCTTTTTCATTGCATCTAAGCCTGGATGCCCCATCCTTTCATGGAGCGTTACACTTGCAAAGGATCCGGAAGGGCAAATAAAATTTGCAAAATAAAGTTTGCCTACCTTACGACCAGCCAAAAAGGTTTTTCCTTTCCCTGATATTTCCATTGTATTTTGTTTAAAAATTATGTCATAACCTGCCTCACTAACCTTTGGTACAGACAATAAATTATATTTTAAATTTTCAACAATTAATACATTCACTAAACTGCATTCTCTAAAAACAATGGTACCCTTCTCTCTGGCAATCAAATTTGATGTACCGTCTGTTACGATTATTGAGACAGGTTTGTCTAAACAAAAAACATCCTTCATAATAGATTTTAATGATGAATTTACCATGTGTTCTGAAGCACCCGAATCACAAACAAAAGAAAATTTTAGACAACACTCACTGAGATAAGTCACACCACCTTTAAGAGAGGTGGCTGTGAAAACAACTGAAGAGTCTTCATCAACAACATAAGCTTCCCTGCTCCTATCTGTTGCAGCTCCATCTCTTGATCTCCATGCGCCACCTCGTCCTCTTGATGGAGTAGATCTTTTAAGTTTGGGACAAAACCTTTTCGTATGACCCACCTCATTACATTCATAGCACCTGAATGTCTTTTTGCTATAGAATGAGCAATTTTCTTGTACTTTATCAACTATTGGTGTTGATTCCTCCTTCATTCGGAGTTCCGCATCCAAAAGACGGCCTTTAACAAAGTCCATAGAAATATCCCCGGTCATTGTTTCGATTGCCGTAATTACGTTGTCAAAACAGTCCGGCATAGTTAACAACAAGTAGCACACTTTGTCAGTATCGTCTAACTTGGCTCCTGCAGCCTCCAACTCACGTAGCAGTGACTCAACCCCAACGAAATGATCCTGTAGGTCACTTTCCCGCTGAAACTTTATGCTCAATAATTTCTTCTTGATAAATAGCTTGGAAATCGGGCTTTTTCGTGCAAAAACACTCTTCAGCAAAACAATCATAGCACTCGCCGTTTCAGCACCTTTAACAATTTCCAAGTGTTTATCACTTACTCACTGGACAATGATCCACCTAGCTTTCCTGTCCTTCTCCTCAAATTTGTTCACATCTTTGGCCTTAAGATTGTAATTCAATACGTCTTTAACACCTTCTTTCTCCAACAATAACTCAACTCGCCATAACCAATTTGAAAAGTTTACTGCCGTGAGCTGTGGGAATACTCGACCACTCTGTAACATGATGATTCCGGGGTTTTTCAAATCAAACATACTGAAACACTTTTCTATTAATAACTTAATGATCTGGGCCCATAACCTTTGTTATAATATTGTAAATACACACGGGGTAACAGAACTAACTCACACTTTTATTCTATCAACAGGTAGGTTACAAAAGGTAGCCGAGGCCAACATAATATACAAATAACTATAAAAAACATTGACTTTCAACAATTCATAGCTGAAATCAGGACCTACAGATCAGTAGCTCATTAAAAAAAATCATGAGGCTAAAATATATAAATTGTATAAATATTGTATATATTTAATAAAGCAATCAAGCAATAACTTTATTTATTTCCTTTCCTCTGCTGGAGTTTTCACTGTCTCCAATAATCCTTCGTATGATCACTGGAACGTTTCCTTTGATCCCCTGTCCAACTTTGTCTAACCTCTAGTATTCTTTAACCGGAAACCCTTTCAAATTTTTTTACTTATTTATTCAAATTTTACATGAATATACTGATAAATTCACTTCTCGGTAACTCACATGTTAGAACTCTTTGATGTTCAACTTTTCTAAATCATTCCTAACTTCGTTAGTCAAAATAATTTTTAGCTTAAATATATATTTGAATTTATTCCTCTCATTTTTACCAATTTTTTCCTTTTTCCTGTATTATTTATGTTACATTAGTTCAGATCACTGGAACCAGGTCTGTCAAGCTTCAAAGTAGTTGAAGGAACGATAATATGGAATCTGTTCCGCAGGTCGTCGGTCCATTTTATGTTTACCAATTTACTCAGTGTTCAAACCTTCAATATATTATTCATAAATAAATAGTCCATCTGGGGTAAATAACCACCAAAAGAATTATAATGACTATATTTGACGTGGGGTATAGGCAGTCTGAGGGTGCAGTCAATATAACACAAAATAAGAAAAACTTATTTATTATGAGTGCCGACCCAATATCATCGATATGCCAAAATATGCCCATTTTGTGCTCACCACAAATGGATTGTTGGCAAAGCTGACAATTCGAATTGCTTTTTCGATACTTCTTCCAAGGACAGGCACTCCACCTACGTCGTTTTAAGGTAGACGATTTTTTAGGCTCTTGGTTCAATGTCTTTTTGAAGAAAAGATCTTACATCTTACAGTACGATCTTGCGAGAAGGTTGAATAAGTCCTATGCCTCTCTAAATGCAGCAAACTTAATTATTAATTATTCAAGTAATACCCTTTGATTTTTCTGACGCAATTAAAACTGTTTTATTTGTATACCGTGTTAAAATCAACTATATTTTTATAAGGTGAGTGAAGTTTAGAAGTACGCAGGGTTCTTGATCACTGAGCTTTAAGTATTGAATTGGAGACCGTCTAGAAGGACTGTGGAATTGATATATTATAATAATTATAATTATTACTAGTGGCTCACCAAACGGTGGACCAACCCCCAGTTCACAGATTAAAGCACTGCCCAATTAATTGTACAATAGTGGGTTCTTAACATTTTAATACAACCACAATGATTAGCTTAATCGTGCTTTTCAATGGTGTTTAAATAAATAAAACATAAACTTGTTAATAATATAGATCCCATCAAATATAAATGCATGGAATCAACGATAAAGCAATCAATTATTACTTGTTGTTGGAGATCGTGGACCTTATGCGTTGTCAATTTTTGGATAAAAAACATGCTTAAATTATGAGTACCAATGTAATAATGTAATCCTGGCAATGCATACGACATTGATATCATCGGGAGATCACTTCACGGCGTAAAGGAGGGTTTTGTTTGGCCTGCGGCGGTTTTTAAGTAGTCGCTTAATTTCAAGGAACACGACGGTCCAGATTGCGCTGGATAGAAGGGGTCGACGCAGATAGTAGACCTCGCTAATATAAGCCAGATCTTTTCTTCATTGAAATAGTTCTTCTTCATCGGCACTACAACTCAACGCTGAGTCCTGGCCTCCTCGAGTAGTTTCGCCCATTGGTCCATCTCTCTTACAACGGTTCTCCATTTAGTCAGCCTGAGAAGAGCTCTACCTTGGATTTTTGTGGTAAATATATAGACATCTCATTGATGAAAGACTATATTTTAATACATATTGAGAATAACTTACAACGAGGCTGTTACAACACATCTAACGCTTAACACCAAAGCAATATTCCCAAAGAGGGAATATTCCCAAGAAGATCGATATCATAAATACTGGATATAATCGATCTATTAGAACGTAAATTTCAACACTATCCAGAGCAATCTGGTTCTTCGTTTTCCTTGAAATTAAGCGGTTACTTAAAAACCGCCGCAGGCCAAAGAAAAGCCTCCTTTACGCCGCGAAGTGAACTCCCCATGATATCAATGTCGTCTGCATTGCCAGGATTACATTATTAAATTGGTACTCATAATTTAATATGGCAAATAGAGAGATACATTTAGTACTAAACTTTAATTTCTAGAATAATATCGGTGTACTTCTATTAAAATGTTAAGAACCCACTATTGTACAATTAATTGGGCATTGCTTTAATCTGTAAACTGGGCGTTGGTCCGCTGTTAGGTGAACCCCTAGTAATAATTAAAATTAATAATAATTATAATAATAATTTCCATCTTTACAATCCAAATTCCTTTGTAAAACCCTCAATGATTCTTACTTTGTTACGAATAAAGTCATCTATAATGAATGTCTAACCAGATACCAGCCCTTTCATGACAAACTTAATTCCCACTCGTTCCAAACCTAGCTAACTCTATTCCTAGATAATTCAGTTCCTGATAATAATCCAAGGCGCCTGAGAAGAAGATTTCCACGTGACCTAAGTAGAATTTGTTATTCATGCACAACCGGTGAGTAGTTTCAATAATTTTTTTTTGTAAATTGTCAATGATATTTATTACAGGTTAAAAACAACAGTTAATTTCAGATAAAAGTCAATAGTAAAACTATATTAATTATTCTCCAAACCCGAAATAGGCTACTTTTTCGTATATATTATTATTCTACCCACGGGATTTTGAAATAAAATAAAATTGTACCTTTGATTATTATGGTTTAAGGTTATTATCCAAACCATCAAAAGTATCTAATTTAGGAAGATTAGGTGTGGTGTACCAAGCGTTGAGTCAATCAATAGATGATACACACAAAAAAATATCGACATAAAAAAAATAACATTAAAAAAAGAGTCATTAAATATAATATTATCGAAGTAGAAAACTAAGACACAAGGAAGTTCCTAAATTCAAAGTTTCGCCAATTCAGGCCGTACCGCAAAAAAAAAAAAGAACTCCATTGTTTGACTCCTCCGTACAACATATACGGTCAACCAATAATTATTCGTCAAATCAATCAAGTTATTTGATTGAACGTCTTGAGATAAGGTTGTCTCTGATTGATGATGAGTCTGTTTTGGACTGTTGATGTGAGATATCTCGTGTATATACTTTAACTAAACTGCAACTATAATTTATAATCTATACATATAAATGATCCTCGCGCGGATCTCATTACCGTGGAGGGGAGCGTCCTACGGGTGGCGGATGTGGGGATGGTCGGTGGAAATTCTCTGAAAGTCCAATGGATTCGCTGGCCAACAATGAGGGCGGCCCCCAGCCTTGTTGGATGGAAGTGACGTAGGCTATAATGCCCTGCTCACATTATTTTTTAGTTCACCAAGGAAAGGAAAAGAAAATTTTATTATTTTTAGTCGGAAAAGGTATATACCGGAGTTAGACATCGTCCTCTGCAATGAGCAATTGTAGAACACTCAACCATTGACCTTTCTTGGTGTTGTGTTCGACAGAAAAATAAGTTGGTCAAAACACATGGAAAGAGTATATGTCAGGACAATGCAAACAGTTAACTCTCTGACTATTGCCGCAAGGACAGCCTGGAGCCTTGGGACCGAATGTTTGAAGACAAATTATGAGGGGGCGTTGATTCCCAAAATGCTTTACGCGGAGCCGATATGGCATAAAACAATTGAGAAAAGATGCCATCTTTAGAAACTGCAAAGACTACAAAGAGTCATTGGGATCAGGATTGTGAAGGGATATAAAACTATCTCATATGACGCAGCTTGTGTCCTAGCAGGAATTGTACCTATTGATCTGAAAATTCAAGAAATAGTACAACTCTCATCGATTAAATTGCGTAACGGAAACCTTAGAGAAACCGAAAACAGCGTGATTGAACGGGAATCTAAACCTTTTGATTGGTTACACCCATCAAAATTTGCCAAACTTTACACGCACTTGACTGGACCTAAGAGAACGGATACAGAAATCACTAACATTTACACAAACGGAAGTAAAGAAGGCAATAATGTAGGCTGTGCTTGGCTACTTTGGGACACGAATGGGAAGATGCGAAGTGCCCAGTACAAACTAGGCTCTACGTGTTCCAACAACCAAGCTGAGAAGTACGCAGTCGTAAAAGCGACAGAATTACTTCTTGACCTTCCAACCGACATACATACAGACATAGTTATACACACAGATAACATGATATTGATACGATCAGTTCTCAACACAGACATACATGACGAGCTTACAGAAAATATCAGAATCAACTTATGCACACTTAGCCTTCTAAATTTAATTGTAAAAATAATATGGGTAAAGGGTGACTCTGGGATTGAGGGCAATGAGATTGCGGATAAATTAGCAACAGAGGCATCACAAAGTGATTTGTCTCCATATGGACATGGTAGGGGAAAGAAAATCGAGCTGTTTGGAGGGCTTAAAAGGTCCTTTTAAAGCGTTTTAAAGGGTTTTTTTTTCAAAAGAACATCTTTTTCAAGACTTATATTTTTAGATTCTGCATATTTTAAAAAGCTTGTCTTAAAAAAATTGAAAAGAAAAAATAATTATTGTAGAATATGATGAATTATTTTACGATAAATCAATTATAACTTCACATCATTCAAATTTCAAATTTTTTGTAGCCTACAAAATGAATCATTATATTCCGCACTGTTCTCTTTTCTATTTTTATATATTTATTCTGTAATCTTGGAGGAATAAAAAGAAAAATGCAGAATATGAAACTGAGCGGTTCTTTACTATCTTACTTTAGCATTTTTACAAGAACTAAGTAATTTGTTTAGAGCAATATCCAAAATAAATGTCTGAGTGGGAGTTTCTGAACAGTTTCATAACACGTCGAATTCTGTTTTGGAAGTTTTAGAGTCCAATATTTCCAATATTATAAGTCCTTTCGCGATCGTAAGCCCTTTTGAGTTGTTTTTTCCATTATATTCATTTAGCAGCGTTACGATTTGAAAAAAAAAAGTAGGTATAACTTCCGAAGCTTGTCACGTGTTTACCTTTTCGTTCGGTTCCTTTTCAATATTCTCGGAAATAAAAATAATGGTGAGTTAAAGTATGAAAAAAAAGTGTAATTATTGCTAATGAGTAGTTTCGGTAATAAATTCAATCAGAAATGAACGTTTCATGAAACATTTCCAAGTATAATTGATGATATATCCCAAACACTATATGTTAGTCGGTTCTTTGATCTATATACAGCCAGTAATAAAATCATTTGTATATTTACGAATATTTAAAAATAAATGATTAATAACTTGTAACTAAACCCGAAGCGACAACCTGCGGAATTGATACTAACTATTATATAATAATTTAATTACTGAATGTACATAGCAACTATTAATTGTTGTATAGGTTTTTAGGTTTAGCATGATTAGTATAAAGTACTATGACCAAGATCGCAGCCAAGGAGATGGCCCAAGGATTTTTAAAAAGGAGTAACAAATCCTTGGTTATGCCGTCCTTCGGAAGGCACGTAAAAAGCAGATCCCGAGCCTTTACAATTACTCGCTAAAATTCCATATTCTAATTAAACCCGGAAAGGCAAAATTCAGGACCCCCCCTCCTTTTGAATATTAAAGAATCGGAGAAAAAAATATAAATAAAAATGTTTCATTTTCCGGTTTACTTCCCAGTTTTGCAACGATTTTGGCAAATGTAATGTACGTTTTAGGCAATTTTATGAAGAGGAGGATTTTCATTTAATTATACACATTAAATGAATAGCTTCCTTTTTTGACCTTATTTTGAAATTTTGTTTCCGATGTAAAAAAATGATTCCTACCTTTAACGGTTTCACCCGCGTTAAATTTAGACTATAAATAAAAGTGTTTGCACTGTTTATTGTTTCACTGATTTTATTTCCAAACTCTTTTGTAACTTTTTAATACAATAATTTCAAATGTAAATAGTTTATGTTATTTTTTAGCAGCAACAAAGATATCGACGAAAAGGTAATAAGAGCCAGAAAAGTAATCAGTGCTTTAAATTATGTTCTGTGGAGTAAGGACGCCATGATAGCAACAAACAAGTACCGCCTCAGAAACCTGGTCCATTTCAACTGACTCGTCAAGAAAACTGCTTTCAATGGAGATGGATTTGGATTGAAATGAAAAAACTGAGTTGGTTTGGCCATGTTATGAGGATGGCAGGCGACCGATGGCCTAAAAGGGTACTGAAACATGTACCATCGGAAAGGGAGAAGAGAGGTCAGCCAGAAAAGAGGTGGATGGAAGGGATCCCGGTGGCAATAGTGGCAAGAGGACTTAGAGAGGATGACTGTTATGAATTAAAAAAATGGGGACAAGGGTTGTATTAATAAGGCTATGAAATATGGCGCATTGTTGTAATGAGGGTCGTTGAATATATATATATATATGTGTGTATTTTTAATATTTCATTGTATACTATGATTCTTTTCAGATACATTTAAATTTATCCGATGGTAATTGTTTTTAAATATTTTTATTTTGAGGAGAAAAGATTTGTCCCCAGCCGGAATTCGAACCCGGATCTCCGCCTCACCGTGGCAACGCTCTAACCATTTGAGCCACCGGGGTCGCTCCCTACCCAGGACAAATCTGTTCTCTTCACCGATCCCATATCCCCCGTGTTCTCGCAATTTTGCGATGTATACACGAGGAAGAATGTTCATTGAACATTTCTTTTGAATTCACAGATCTTTTTGACATACGTAATAATATTATTTATAACTTATTATAATTTTTTAATCATCGCTTTAATTTTTTAATATATTTATTTTGAAGAAAAAATATTTGACATTAAATATGCATTTTCTGAATTCATTTCATCACGTGACTCAACCTTTTCCAAATCTGGGATAGAAAACTTGGTAAGCCGTTGGGAGAAGTGAATCGAAAATGGTGGTAAATACTTTGAATAAACAATATGTTAGATTTGGTCTCAAATATTTATTTTTTTTCTGGTTCTAAAAACGGCCATTTCATGTGTGGAAACCCAACTACTTATGCAATAAAAGCTATAAAATTTAATTTATTTGATACAAAAACCATGGAGGACTTCGCGACTATGATGCAGGTTTCTTTTCCAGTCCTTTATTCTTGGCTCATGTTTGCCTGAGGATTTCACCGAAATTTTTCCTACTTTATTTTCCGTCCTGGCATTGGAAGGAAATTTTTTCTTTCTACCGCAAATACCGTATTTTCAGGAATTTCTTGTATTCTGTCCGATTTTACGCAAATCCTGTGTAATCCCGAGTCTCTGTGTTTCTTGTTTGATTTTTTACATTTTATCTGTGGTTGAATTCGTAGCCCATAATTTTACTGAAAATTCCTTGTTTAATCTCTCCTCCCCCATCCTCCGCACGAATCCATAAAACCTGAGTCTTCTTATCCTCATATCGGTTTCCAAGTCAGGCATTACACTGTAAATTTCTCAGTTGGATTTTAGCTTGTTCCTTCTAGTGTTAATTCGGACCCATGGATTCTCCTGTGAATCCTCTCTGTTTTCAGCAGTTTTTCTAAAGTTGGAATGCACAGTCTCTGTCACATACAATAAGATGGTGATGACACTGGTTTTACTATTATATTGTATTGCTTGATTTTGGCCATTTTGGTGAGGCTTATAATTATCAAATTATTAAAAAAGAATATTTTATTTCTATATAGAAATGTAAAAACGCTTTATTTATTACAATCAATTGTTTCAATTGACCTTACATGATGCGCTACAAAAGTTTATATTTTTTTTCAAACATTTTTAATTTACTTACATATCATGTATTCTTAAGTTACAACTATCATGTTTAAATTGAAAGATAATATTATGATGAGCTGAAGGTAACTCAAAACATTTTGTGGTTAAATCACCTATTTTGTAATTTAATTTTAACACAATTTTAGTTTTAAACATCGATTAAAAATTTAATGAATGCAGCATCGTGTTATCAGAAATTAAAGAGGTTCCTAGGTTTGAAACTGTGGGTTGAGTTGGAATGAAGTTTGTCATGAAAAGATTGATATGTTGATATATTGATACGATTACCTGGTCCTAGAATAAAATTATTTTTCTATTCTATTTATTTCATTCCCGTTACAAATTAAAGCAATTATTGTAATAAAATTTACATAGCTTAACTGGCTTTACTGCAGTTTCTTCCATTTGCGCGCTTTTCAATTTTTGGAAAAATATATAAAAATATGACTTTATATTAACCCGTCAGTTCCCATAATAAGGTGCGTCATTTTATTTTTCATTTTATACGTAGGTTATGACCTTAAGGTAAAATAAAACAACAAAATTAGTTAAAGATTTTTATAGTTTTTATTTTAATGATAAGATTCGGGTAAAAACAAAATTAGTTTAAGACTGTCCTATATAGAATGTTTTTTGTCTTTCCATCATTTGTACAGAGATACAGACTCTGTGGATTTGATACGCGTGAGGAAGCCAGATATAGCTGGCCGTGTGAAAAACACTGTTTTTCTAAATGAATGCCAGCTACCTTAAGCGTTTGCCCCTGGGCTACATTAATAGTGATCCCAAAAGCTGGTTTTAAGGGAAATTCCTCTGACACCTCTGCGTCCTGCCAACTGTCGATGACAACCGTTGTCTTCAACAGTGTTGCCTGCTTCTCTTCTTGTCGGGAACAATGCCTTCATTATTCGTCACAAGGTCTCCTTGACAGCACATCCGCATTCCTGTGGCTCGTTCCAGAATGATGGGTAGATTCAAAGTCATATTCTTGAAGTCACTCGATCCACCTCGCCACTTGTCCCTCTGGTGACTTGAACCGCAGTACCCGCATTAGAGCCGCGTGGTCCGTTCTCAGGAGGAATTTTCGTCCGTATAGGTATTTATGAAAATGCTCTATGGACTTTACTACTGACAGAAGCTCTTTCCTTGTGACACAGTAGTTGCGTTCCGGAGCTGAAATATCTAATCACACTTTCTTGTGTGACAACTCCGTTGTCTGACACAACATGCCCCAGGTAGTTGACTTGACTTCGGAAGAGATTACACTTCTTCGGGTTCAACTTTAGGTTCGCTGCACACAGTCGTTCGAAGACCTTCTCCAGATTCTTCAGATGGTGAGCGAAGGACTTTCCCAGCACAATGATGTCGTCAAAGTATACCAGGCATACCTCCCAAGAGAGACCACTTAAAACGCTTTCCATCAGCCTAGTTGCGGTAGTTGAAAATTGAAAAAGTCTGATCACACAAATACGTACTACCAAACATAGTGATTATCTGCTGACCAAACTTTTTCAACTCTTTGAAGTTTTCAGAACTCAAACCTCCGTAGAACTGTACCAAGCCATTGCTTTCCTTAAATGCCGTTTTAAGCGTGCTATTACTTTGCAAATCTAGCGTCTCCATGAAGTTGCCAATTTCTTTCTTCAAATCAAAAAATCGTCCCAAAATGCCACCTCACTTCATAGTAGTAAACCACGTCACCATGATCAGCTTCCAGATCTTCCAAAAAAATTTGGAACTGACAGTGTGTGAGCCCATTTCTTCTAATAAAATTGACAGTGGATGTTACAGTATCCATTATTTCTTTCCAGGATATAACCTTGGAGGACAATGCCTCTTGATGGACAATACAGTGAAAAATCAATGGCACAGTAGACCCAGATTCTTTCACTTTGCTGATGATTCTCCCAACGACACCTTTGTTTTGACCGCTCATGTTCTTGCCTCCATCAGTAGTGACACTTCTTAACTTTTCCCAACTTAATTGCTACGAATCCAGGGCTTGTTCCAAATGGTGAAATTAATCTTCTCCCTTAGTACAGTAAAGTTGTCGTCAATGCCGCGTACAAATATCAGTAGATGTGCTGTATCCAACACGTCAGTACTTTCATCCACCGCTAAAGAGAAGCAGTCAAATACTGCGCCTTATCTCTGAGTTGTTCACACAAATTAGCACCCAAGTCTTCGGTACGTCGGGCGCAAGTTCTAACAGAGAGACTAAGACTTTTAAACATTTCCTAATGGATTTATACGGTATTTTGCTTCGGTATTTTTTTCTTGCGGACCTCAGGGTTGCGGGCCGCACCGAGATGGTCCACGGGCCGCATGTGGCCTGCGGGCCGCCTGTTGCCGACCCCTGCTCTAGATTAAACAAATATTATTAAAAATGGAAAATAAAAATAAACGAACACAAAACTTCAGCAATAATATTTACAAAAAGAAGGCCTACCATACCATTATCCTAAATAATACTCGAATACCCCGGGCACAAAATGTCACTTCCTAGGTCTGGAGTTAGATAAAAGCTTAACATTTTCTCCCCATATAAATAACAAATGTTGTAAAGGCAAAAACTTATAAGTACTATGGCCCATATTTTCGTAGAAAATCTCCGCTCTTTAGTAAAAACAAAATTATATTATATAAATAGAAAGAATACAGAACTTATGTATGAGAATCATCACAGCCACAAAAAAAAAAAAAAAATAACCGACATGTTATTTGATTTAGACCTACAAACAATTAAACAGTTTATTCCCTCGGGCACTGAACATATTAATGAGTGAGAAAATTCATTGAGTCATTACTATTGCTAGCACTGTTACTCATGATTATAAATTATAAATTTATAAAGCAATTTATAAAAACAAATAAAGATATTAAGCAAATAAGTGTGGATTTTTTTCTTTTTCTTTTATGGAAACAAAAACAAAATGGAAACGTGTGGATCAAGCCTCAAAATTTCCAATTTTAGCGCTTGATGTAAAAAACCATTATCGAGGGTTAAATAATATCTAAAATCTATGTTGCTTAGCAGAATATAATAAACAAATATAGACCAGCGTCGGTAATTTTTGAAACCAAAAAAAATTATAGTAGAATGAAACCCATTGGAAAAGGAAGATAATATAACAAAAATGAAAGGAAAAATAAATTACGGGCGATCTGAGTTCGGGAAGTGGAAGGGGGGGGGGGTTAAGGGTAATAAACGGTTTATCTCGATTTCCGGCAAAACTACAAGTCCAATGGAAAAAAGTAAAATCCCAAAGTTGTAGGCAATGAAAAGATCTACAACTTTTGTATTTACGTTTTTTTCACATAACCTCAAAATGTATGTGAAAAATTAAAAAAAACAAGAATTTGGATTTTTATTTTTTATCTTTTAAAAAAATTTCTCGAAATTTGGTGAAAACTAACTTTTTAAAAAATTTATTTTTTCACCTTATTTCGACTTAATATCGAAAAAGCACCCTAATTTTCAATCGAAAATTCTCACGTCAAAATATCTGTTTTTTTTTAAAAGTCGGTGGGCTACTTGGAAATAGTTACCTATGTTTTTTTTATCAAAACGCACCGATAAGGAGATAAAGGTCAAAAACTGAAATAACTGCGAAAATTTCGATGTTTTTATGCCAGCAAAAATTTTCCCATCCGATTTTTTCGTTACCAAACTTGGATTTCCACTAGTCAGACACGCCCTTACAACATATCAAAAATGCAGCTCTCTTTAATTTATTGCGTCCTTCAAACACCTGGCCGTTGGCCTATAGCTAATTTACCATCAACTGAGGAACCTACGGCGGCCCCACCGAAGAAGATTCTTCCAGAGATAATGGAACGTCAAAACTTCACGTTAAATGAGGTGAGTGATTTTCATGAACAAAATTAATATTAATCAATATTTTATCAAACAGACGAGGACTAAGATCCATTTAACCTCCAATTAGAGACCGACCCGACCCACATCAGAATGCATCTGAAAACTCGCGGAATTGAGTACCACAGTTTTGCACTCAAAATCACGACAAAACTCTCCAACACATTTTTAATAAAAATCATGACCTTTCTATTCCCATATCTGACGACAGGAAGGCATTTGAATCTATTAAGCCTTCGGAAACATGAGTATGCAAAATACTGCACCGAGCGGAAAGAAAATGAAATTATCACCTTTAGTGATAACTGTTCTACAAGGTATCCCTATAAAAGATATACAAGACAAAGTACGCTACGTCAATAGATGTATGTTCACGGTTGTGAAATATCCCAAGAAAGGATATCCTACCGCCCCAGTGCTATTAATGTCAGCAATTTGGGCACGCCAAAAACTACTGCAACCACCCCGTAAAATGTGTAAGATGCAGTGGCTCACATAACATTTATGAATGTTCGCGACTAGGCCAACCAAAATGCTCAAATTGCGAGGGAGCGCACGTCGCTTCTTATAGAAAATCCGTCCATAGGAAAAAATTAGAAGTAATAGTGACTAAAAGGATGGATGAAACTAATCTAAGCAGATCACTTCTAACCAAAACATACCCAAACTAATGACTAACAGCATGACAGTTCGCCCGGGTGTAGAATAGGCATATTTTCTACAAGGTACCGAGATGACAAAAAATAACAATATTTAGCTATACATTGCATATCACAACTAAGAGTATAATAAATATATTTTTATTTTGAAGAGAAAAGATTTGCCCTGGCCGTGTCGTCCGCCTCTCAGTGACAACAGTCTACCATTTGAGCTACCAGGGGACGACTCACAGTCAGGACAAAACCGTTCTTTTCACCGATCCCATATCCCCATAATGTCAAGCAAGCATGATAGGTTACTTACATACTCAATTCCAGCTGCTAAATATCCGAGAAATAGAATTTATAAAATAACATTAATCTAGATATATAAGTAGCGTGTAGAGTGTAGAACGTTGCGTGGCTAGCCTGTGACACGACAAGTGTGTACTTTAAACTGACCCACGGCAAGTCGGAATGTAACTACAGTAATTTTATCTGAAATATAACAGCTTCTATTTCTATACAATAGAACAATCCAGCCGGACCAGTGTTCCTCAATTTTCGAATATTCAACTATTTTTTTGTAACATTATACAATTATTGTATATTGTTGGAAATATAAACAATGTAAATTTATAAATAGAAGGACATCCATCATACATAAATATAATCGTAAAATATGTTTGCGGATCATGTCCAAATTATATTTATTATGTTATAATTTTTTATTAATTGTTTTAATTTTTAAAATTTATCTTCACCGACCCCATATCCCCGTGTTTTCGCAATTTTGCGATGTATATACGAGGAAGAATATTCATTGACGTAGGTCAAAAAGATTCTAAAATTGGAGTAATGTTCAATGAAAATTCTTCCTCGTGTATAAACAGCAAAATTGTGAGAACACGGGGATACGGGATCGGTGAAGAGAACGGATATGTCCTGATTGTGATGCGACCCCTGGTAGATCAAATGGTAGAGTCGTGCCACGTGTTTTATTTTTTCTGAAAATCGACCCGTAAACGAGTAAAATACGGAAAATCGTATTATGTAATCTATGTATATCAAAGAGTTCGTCCTGACCGAAAAGACCTTCGCAAAGCCAAAACTAGAATATGCCGTTCTGGCTCTTCGAAGGTCTTTTCAGGCTTGAAATTTAAAATGTAGGTCCATTTTATAACGCCGACGCGTACTAAGAAAGGATTTTTGAAAATTCGTCCTCTAAGAGGGTGAAAGGGGTGAACAACTTTTTAAAATACAAAAAAACCAACGTCATTTTTAAACTGAGCACAAAGAAATTTTATATTTAGCTTCTTCATTAAAAATAAAGAAATACGTGTTTTGTTTTTTTAAATCGACCTGTCAAAGAGTAAAATACGGGAAATCGTATCGTGTTCTCTCTCTCTCTCTCTCTCTCTCTCTCTCTCTATACACACACACACATATATATATATATATAAAAGAGTTCGTCCTGACTGAATAGATCATTGCAGAGCCAAAACGGCATAAGCTACAGAGTTGAAATTCGGACAGTAGGTACATTTTATAAGGCTGGCGCGCACGTAGGAAGGATTTTTGAAAATTCGTCCCCCAAGAGGGTGAAAAGGTTGAACAACTTTTTAAAATACAAACAAAAACGTCATTTTTAAAGCTAGCACAATGAAATTTTAGATTCAGTAGTCGAAATTTACAAATCCCCGCACTATCCGACGAATGTTAGAATACATTAAATCCATTTGGTCTGCCACCACACAATCTTTTACATAATGTAGGGGCACCTTTGATTTAAAAACTCCAAAATTGTGTAATGGGAATAGACTGCAGGTAAAAGCTTTGCAAACAAATATAGAAGCTCATTACGGGATGTGTTCGAGAAGAAACTGTTTTTATCCTAAGAATATCTCTAATAATATCCAAGAATACATTTTAATTCAAGAGATTATAGTTTTGGATATTACATGTAGGATTTCAATCTAAAGTTCTGTATCTATATTTTATATTACATTAATATTATATAGGACATTTTATTAACTATGATCAACAAAGGGATAAAAATTGGTAGGCTGGCTGAATTCGCTATTGCCTTAAGTCATTGTGAATAATATGTAGTTCAAAATTCACTCTCCTCTTACACTCAACGTAGGTTTTTATTCAAAATCAACGCGGACGAAGTCGCGGGCAAAAGCTAGTATATTAATATTAATACTATTAATCTTTGTAAAGTCGCCCCAATATTATCAATAGCATTAATTAATGTACTGTCTTACAAACATCTGAATTTCTCAACTGTACTTTTAATAAATAATATTTCCAAAATTATATCGCCACAAATTTTCCTTTTATATTTGTCTATACACTTTACGTTATCTTTATTATTTTGAAACCTTAATTAAGTGTGAGGAATTATTAGTGTTATCCATCTATTAATCTCCATTATTGTAGTGGCTCCTGGATCTGTACTCAAGAATACACTCCAATATCCATTATTGTAGTGTAGTGGCTCCTGGATCTGTACTCAAGAATACACTCCAATATCCATTATTGTAGTGGCTCCTGGATCTGTACTCAAGAATACACTCCAATATCCATTATTGTAGTGGCTCCTGGATCTGTACTCAAGAATACACTCCAATATCCATTATTGTAGTGGCTCCTGGATCTGTACTCAAGAATACACTCCAATATCCATTATTGTAGTGGCTCCTGGATCTGTACTCAAGAATACACTCCATCAGCAAATCTAAGTCCGGCTATTTACTTCTCCCATTTGAAATTTTCTTCTGATCATCAACATTCGATTTAATAACTAATAAAAATATTTGAAAAACGTGCTTTGAAACTCAAACATATTCATATTTAAAAACCAAATCAAAGCGAGAAAAAAAATGTTAAATATATTATAAAACATAATTCTGTTAAGAATATAATTACTTTCTTCTGAGGCGGAAGTCCAAGCCTTTACTTCCAGAGCTTTTTATTTCTTTGATCTTCCGGTGCAGCTAGCGTTCCAGCACTCAAAAATTTTGCTTAAAAGTCTCTGAATGTTTTATTTGTAATATTATTTAATTCTGTTTTTTTTTTTACTATTCATAAAAAACAAATATTAAAAATTGTTGAATGAGTGAGTTCTATCTTAATTGCCTGTTTACTCTCGATTTCATTTTTCCTCTCTTTATATTTGCATCCACAGCAGTCAAGTACAAAGAATAGCCAATACTCAGATTGGTTGTTAATAAATTCAAAATAAAACGATATGACGTGAGGCATGAAGAAGCGGTATCGCTGCTTGCCTTGAGTTAATTTCTAATGTTAACAGATTCCTCACCCATCTTCCTTTTAATCTCCTCCTAGTGCCCTCAGACAACAGAATCGTGGTCATTTGTTCTATCAAAGGGTTTGGGTGTCTGTGTAGTTTTTCTCCAAAGCGTTTGTAGTATGTTCGATAAACGATAGTAGAATGATTTCATTAATTTTCATTTTTGTTTATGGCTGTTTTGTTTGTTTAAATACATTACTTACAGTTCTGAAAGTCATTTTTCATATTATAAAAAACTCTCAAAACTTTGTTTATTAAATGTTTTTTGTTTTTAGGGGGGGCGGGGTTAAGGAATTATTTGAATGTAGATAGAGCATAGATAATTTTTCAAAAATATTACGATTCGGAACCCATTGCGGGGGGTCAGAGCTAGGGCATTTGTTCCCTTCTCGCTCCGTGGTACTGAAAGCTGAGGAGAGTCCTGCTGGACCCGTAAACCAATGCTGTATATGGGGGTTGCCCCATATCGAGAAGGGGTTGTGGGAAATCAACTTTTGCAGTACGCCTTATTCGCCCCTGACTATACTCCACTACTCTCGTGACTGACTGACTCAATCAGCAAAGAGCACGTGATCCAGCTGATTATGTACGAATCAGGCCCAGCCGATCATTAACGAGTAACACGGGATTAACCGCTTGAGTATCCCAGGTGACAAAAAAGTGAATAACAGTTCGGATTTGAAGTTAAGGCGCTTTTGGGCCCAAAACTTTAAGGTTTTGAAGTCCCTTCCCAATATCATCAGGGGCGAAGGGTGGAGGGGTGGGGGGGGGGTCCGGTCGCTCCGGCAATTCTTCTCAGGAAAATTATCACTATGGCAACATTAACTTTATCCCATAATGAAATCACTTCTGATCTTAAGAGACGTGTTTTCTTTACTAAGAATAAAAAAAAATTAAGGGTATGTCAGTTATAACTCCATCTCGGTTATTAGACACCACTCTCAGACCAATAGTCAGAAACTTGTGATCTCTAAGGCTTGGTTGCTAGGTTGCAGGCACCGTCCCGGCTATGTTTAAAGTAGGATCTACGATCCCTTTTTTATGGGATATGGCATATTCATGCTCTGGGATTGTAGACTGTACTTTGATAAATGATTGTAATGAAAATATTAGGCTATAATAGGATGTTGATAGTTGGGGGTGCAGTCAAGAAAACACGCAAAAATAGGTGAAACTATTTTATTTTAAGTGCCGACGTTTCGAGTGCCGACGAGACTTTCTCACTCTCACGAAAATATTAGGCATTATGTAATTATATGGCCTAATGATAACAGAAAATATTATGTTAATTCCTACTTGATTCATCTGTGAATGCTATGTTTGCTTTCATCTGGATGGTTGATGACTTAATCCTTACCCTCCTGACTGCCTGCTGAGGTTTTTTTTACCCCATTCTGATGTGACTTATGTAGAGGAATAGCCGTTATTCAGTGGTTGGTTGTAGGAAGCGATTTTGTTTATGGCTGTTTCTTAGAGGAGCCTCCAGTAAATCAATCATTTCTTTTTTCTCCTATCTTTTCTTCTTTTAGACTATTGATATGAGATTTGCTATTTCAGGCTTTCCATTATGTAATCTTTCATTTTATTTTTCTGTAGATAATGCATATATTGGCATTTTTATATTGACTGTTGTTTGGTTGTTGTTGATTATTTAATGCCACTTTATGCTACTTTGGCTAATCAGACGATACTATAGTGGAAGCTCTATCCTATCCAAGTTTATATAGGATTGGGATTTTTAACGAGTACTTGACATCGTATAGGCTCGGGACCCTCGTATAACGTCTCTTTTTTTTGTTTTGCAGAACAGTGTTATCATAGGTCTACAACAAGAACAAAATGGCTTCCTACTAGAGAACAACTAAACCATAGGCCATGTCCTCCATTTATTTCAACAAAAATCACCTCACTATGAGATAGAAAAACCGCAAATCCACATGCGCCTAACATATACCTAATCCCAATGTCCGCAAATCCAACACTGCAAAATAAAAGTCTGTTGTAGAAAGTCGATTCTTGACGAATCATTCTCATTTTACGAATATAATTGAGAGCAATCACTTATAAAAAAATAGCCAGTTTCAATTTAATAAAAGAAAATTTAGAAGAATAAATAACTCCTTAACAAATAACCATATAAATTATGTAACCTTGTAAACGAACCGAAATCCCTTCTAAGGTAATGGTTTTATTGGATGAGGAAAGTTTTTTTAAACGATTGGGGATGAGAATGGTAGGGATTCCTGATTTGAAGTTATAAAGGTCGAGCGAGGATATCGCATCAGCTTCCCCAATTTGGGAAACTCCAATTGTTCCATCCAGGACCGACCCTAACGAAAAATGCAATTGCTTCCCACCACTTTCCTTCCCCAGATAAAATCAGTTAATATTATCTTTTATTCTTTGCCCTGTTGGTAAAGAGAAAATAATCCTACTCTTACTTTACTTTTAGTCAGACTAAATTATCCTGGTACTTTATTTAGTATTCAATACGATCATTTGCTAACTATATAATTTAATATAAAGCAGTTGGAGCGTTACATAACCTGTAATAATATAAGAGGTTCTATTTTCAGGTAAGTAATACTGTTTGTTATTGCAGCGTAGGTACAATCTACTAGTCCATAGATAGTAGTTGCTAGATTGTAGATGGTTTTCCAAATCGGTTTGGCGTGTAAGAATTAAAAATAAAAAGCATCGCTCTTGTGTAATGTAAATGAACATGTTTCCATTTTTTGTTTTTATTTTATTGTATACCAACGTTGAGTTTCAAAACTAAAGAAAGTATTGTGAATGTGGCACTTGAACTAGTGATGGCGTTTGATGAAATATAATGTATAGGTTTTTATTTTGGCCAATAATTATTAAGTAAAAACATAGATATTCTAAATTTATTTTTAAAATGGACCTTATCGAAAAAAATAACATGTTCGATTATTCAAATATGCTGTCGGATGTTTTAAGTTTAAGAACTACTGGAGGAAATTTTGATATTGTAAAATTCGAAAAACATTGTCAACAGTCTCCTCGAACTTCCTGATTGATCTAAAATCTACAATTCTTTGTACAATAACGAAGATACGAACAATAATGGTCTTGGCTCGAAAATATACAGCTTGATATTCTTCATTTTTATTTCAGGCTTTGGGGATAAGGAAAAGAAGAAGTTTGTAGCTAATTAACAGCGCAGAAAACCCTTTTAAGACATAACAAAATAAAATAAGAAAATCTCCTTTGCAACATAATTTGTGCTGCTAAATTTAAACCTGTACCTCTACAACCCTCAAGCGTTTTGGCTTAGTACCGGGTGAAGTTTGTACTGCTTCAAAGCCAACGATTGTGCAGGGAAGTGATCTGCCCATCATCACACAATCAATGGGCGGGCTTTCTCCTAATTAAGGACACCAATATTATACTGACTGGGAAAACCCACAGATCATCTGTAGTTCCTACAGAATCGATCTCTGGCTGTTTGCACAACAACTAATCGATTAATTAGTTTAATAGTTTAATTAATGGTGTGCTGCATGTTCCATATTCTAACCCGGAATATGCAGGAGAGCACTTTAGTCTCTACACGCCCACTTTGCTAAGATTCGTATAGAAAGAAGGGAAGGACAACACACAATTTGGCATAGATGAGCTCGACCAAAAGTCGTTATACACGCTTTTTTTTCTTTGGCCATTACTATCAAATCAGATGTGGAGGGAAGTCGGCGTATTGCTTATTAATTTTGAGTTTTTACTGACATCCATGATATTTAAAGAATATATTTGAACAACTTCAAACCTAAGAAATTTTGAAAACGGTCAAGGAACTACGAGAGTCTAGCATTTATTTTGGAAAGACACCGAGTTCTTCCATATCCAAAATGTAAATCTTATATTTACTAATAATTCTATACTTCATTATTTGCCTGATTTTAGGGAGAGATTTTATATATAAGTCACACTTAGGACAAAAATTAGTACAAATTGTCGGTATCAATCCATATAGTTTTAATCCTATACTTTTTTTTGGAGCATGCATTTGAGAAAAATGTTAATTTTTTTTCACCACCGTTTTGTACATTTTCTCTGTAGTTTTTTTATTCATATATATCCCTCACTTTTGTTTTAAATTTATACCTCTCTACATATATATTTTTTCTCATTTATCATATACTTAGTCTGCAATGTATTTTTATAGTTCTGTTATTTTGTCTGTTTTTCTTTCTTAGCCCTGAAGATGACCCACCAAGTGGGTCGAAACGTCGGCACATAATTAAATAAGTAACCACTTATTTAGTGTTTTTATTTGACTGCACCCAGTTTCTTCCTTACGTTAATTTTTTTTGCTTTAATCTAAATGTAGTACTAAATATCGCCCATTTTTTATTTGACCAAACATAGTGTTCTTATTTAGAACTGTAATTGTTTTTAAACCAAAACTGTATTCATAATCTTCAACGATAGAGGTGAACATAGTAAAATTATAATTTTATTTATTTTATCATGGAAATGAAAGGGTATGTCTGACCGAAATGCGAGCCAGGTTAGCTCAGTTGGGAGAGCACCACGCTAGAGAAGTGGGTGACCCGGGTTCGAGTTCCAGCTCCGGGCATATCTTTTCTTTTCAAATAAAAATATGTAAAATTTATAACAATTAATAAAAAATTAAATAAATTATAATTATTTTTTATCATATTATTTCCAAATTATTTTATTTACTATAAATATAAGATCGAATTGTAAAACCTAAGTTGGGGAAATGTTCCATTGTGAAAACTTCATGGAGACTATGTAAAATTTGATAATTGACCTTACTGTTCAATAAATTATTTTCTTAGAATGGATTAATTTCACAAAAACATTATTTTTTATTATTCAAGAGGTCAGTATACTTCTCACATTCTATTAATCTGGCCATTCCAGGGGCACTCCAGATAATCCCATGTCCGGGATCAAACACTTTGCTTTCAAGTCCACCTTAAACTAAATAACTATTATTCTAAACTGCTAACTCTTCTGTCGTTTATGGTGATGTTAATAATTGTGCTCTGTATCTTATGAAGAACGTATTACTATTAGTAAGTAAAAGCGTTATAAACAACTTGATTTATAATACTTATTGGCTACTCCTTCTGATTAAAATTATTATCTCGTGATGATATTTTTATCATCCAGCCATGACAATGACTCATTTTACGTCCTGTTTTGTACTCTTATCTAATGTTTATCTTCTTCTATCTTCCTACTTCGTTTTCCGCATACTTGAACGTTGCAATATTTCCTTGGAAAATCATACAAATAAACAAAAATTGATTTCGAATGAATTTTCAGTCTCTGTAAATTACAGACGAAAATATAGAGAGAAATTCTAATTTAAGAAGGAAAAAAAATCGATCCGTGAAAAGAAACATTACCGTTTCATGGTGGAACCTTCAGACTAATAGCAATTCCATGTGCAAAGTGATAACTGATTGAAGAAAGATTCCCTTTGACATTTGAAATGGAAAATTTCTTTTTTCTGATGACCTTAACGGCACAGATTCGCGTGGAGACTTCGTTCGTTTGAATATAAATGTCTCCCTACATTAAGACTTAAAGCTTTATGAGTTATTGGAACATCTCTACACATTAATTTTGGAAATTATGTTTGTATCAGAATAAGTGTAAGGAGAGGGGTGGTTCGTTTACCTATTAGTACATCGTCGCTGTCATAACAATACCGCCTATCTACAACTTTTTATGAAAATGAGTTAGTAACGGTAACGTATTGTAGAGGTTGAATTACACACTGAAGAAGGCAGGTATTAAGTACAGCAACATAGCAGAGTATGATTTTTTGATCATACGAACTTCTCTTCAATAGTTCTGAAAAAAATTGCCAAGTCTACAGTCGGCGTGTTTTTTTTTCTCCTGTAAAATCGCCTGAAGTGTTCACAGGCGGTATTGTTTTGACGACCGACGGTATATTTATAAGCATACAAACTAAAATAAAATAGATTAAATGTTTCTACCTATTTAATTTTAAACAAAACCCATTCACATTTCTTCTGAATGAACTCTAAACAATAAAAAATATAAAAATAAATTATCTATAATATAAAAACGTATTGGGAAGATAGGATTATAATAAGTATGAATATTTCAATACATATACGCTTGCTGCCATGTTCAAATATTCTACGAATTCTATCGTGGTTCAATGCATTCACTAAACCTCGGCACTTGTCATCGGTAACAAAAAATCGTCTATTATTTTAGTCCTTGAACATTATTATTTCACGTAGTTAAATTTGTAACTGGTAATAATAAGATGGCTTTTATTTTATGGTTATTTATCATACATGATTCATAAATTGCTTTCAATGACGTGTAAAAGGAGAGATTTTTATTTTGATGTATTATATTTAGTCCCTCTTTAAAATAAATAACATCAGGGAATTTCTGGAGTTGAATAAATAAGAAACCTTTAAAGAATACAGCCCTCTGTTGCTGAAGCACCAAATCCGAGGGGGAAAACTTACTGGAATCAAATAAACTTGAAAAGTTTTCTAATGGCCTGTCAAAATAAACTTTTATAAAAATATTTAAAGCTATTAATAAAAAAAGAAAGAATTAAAGAAGTACACTTGTAATGTAATCCCATTTCAATAATTTTATTATGATATTGTTTGTAAGGATCATAATATAATTATGGATCAATGATAAACAAATTTTTTTACAGTAACTATTTATCTTAAATAGTCATCTGTTAACGTCCTGCTTTAAATATGAAACTTAAATAAAGAAATGAGTATTAATATCTTGTATATGCTTATATATATATACACAAGGTCACCTGTGGTCTAGTTGTTAGCGTAACAAACTACTAGGCCCAAGATCGCGGGTTCGCAGCCCGGCACGTGACCCTAGGATTTTTTTAAGGGAGTAAAAAATCCTTATTTACGCCGTCCTTCGGAATGGACGTTAAACGGGGGTCCCAAGCCTGTAAGATGTCAGGTTACTCGTTAAATACCCCTCTCCTAATTAAACCTGGATAGCCAAAATTTAGAGCTCCCACTGTAGCATCGTCCGATTAGCCTTTGCAGCATAAAGTGACGTTAAATAAACAACAAACTAACTATATATACACATACAGGGTGTTGAAATGGGTCAAGTGAATCAAACGTTTTTAACTTTTAAAGAAAACAAAATTCAGAAAAATGTTTCAGGTAAAAGTTGTAGTTATTCAGGCCTAGTTTGAAGAAATAAAAAACCATTTTTTTGGTTTTTCACTATAAATGGTCAATATCGACCTTCAAACAATGTAGTTTCCTTATATTTATCTGAAATCTACTGTACAAAACATTAACATGTATGTTAGGGAGGAAATAGTTGACTGGAAGAACTAATAGAGGATGGAAATTGTTGTGGGGTGCAGTCAAAATATACACTCAAATAAGTGGAAACTTATTTTTTATTTGTGCCTAGGACCTACTTCGTTAGTTATGAGAAAAAATATACAAAAAAATTGACTATAAAAATACATAACAGTACTAAGAATATAATAAAATAAAATGATAATAATAATATAGATATATATATATATATATATATATATATATATATATATATATATATAATAGTTGAACGAAATAGTGAAGGATATATTATGAAAGGATAAAAAATAAAATAAAAAATTATAGAATAAATGAACAGAAAGGTGATGATGCAAAAATATAAATAAGTAATATGTTTATATTTTATAGATTACTAAAATTTTTAATTATGATAATACTAATAATTTATAATATAAAAACAATTCAACTTTGACCAATGTTGATTGATCAAACTAATTTTATGTGATTGACATAATAAGTGTGTATGCATCCTTTAAGTGATGAGATAGATTGTAGGTGTTTGATAAATATATAATTGGATAAGTTAATATTTCTCTATCTACTACTATTGAAATAAATACAGAAAGGGAAGATTGTTCATTTTATGGTAATTACTTTGCCTACTATCTTTATAATATTTTTATTAAAAACTGCATTCATATTTATTATAATTTTTTTTTTTTTTTTACTCGTGGGAAATTAAACGACAGGATTTCGGATAATAACAAAATAAATTGTTTCAGTTTATTAATTTTTTTATTGAATACAATACTTGTATAATGTTCTCTGTTAGCCAGAACCTGATCCACCGATCAAGATTACTGTTAATTGATTTACAGACCATTACACCACCTCTTCCAAGCTCCACTAAAGGGAGCATAAAATGAGGAACTTTACACATTCTACGGCGTCTGGTATCACTATAGTGACAGAAGCGCGATTCGCTAGTAAAGAGGCTAGCAATAAAGTGTCCTATTCTAGGCGTTAGCCGTACCATATTCTTCAGAGCTGCTTATGATGGAATGTTGCTCCAGGTCATCCTAAAGGGTATATAAGATGTAATGGAACCTAGCCACAACGTCTGTGTGTATAAAAGCCTAGCCAAAAGACCGTTTTGACCCCGAAGTCCTGGAAGAACTGGAGACAAATGTCGTTGAAGACGAGAACACAAAGGAAAATTTATATATAAAATTTACTCATCTTGTTAGTAATTCTATTCGCAAGCCTTATTTTCAAACATAAAGCTTTGCTTATGGTTTTTTCCATTTTCATTCTAATAAAATTATAATGTTTCGTTTTGAGTTTTGGCTCTATTTTAATAATCATTTTAAGTATAAACATGATAGTTATGAGCTATAATTACAAATAGCGAGACCAGCTTAGACTATGTCTCTAGACCAGTTCTATGCAACGGTCTAATAGTGTGGACATATCTTTAGAGATGTCAGAAATGTCTGCGGTGGACGCCGTATTAGACTAATCCATTCACGTTTCTATTCTGTTTTATTTAAAATCTTCATACCGTTAATTATTAAAGTGATAGTCAATTGTAAAATTATTTTTATTTTTCTCCAAACCCGAAATAGGATACTTTTTCGTAAATATTATTATTCTACCCACTAGATTTTGACTTAAAATCTCCTCGAATAACTTAAACATAGGTAAAAACAACATTAAGGTAATAAAAACAATAAACCCAAGTCGGTTTCATCTCCCAAACATTGTGCTGCATCCAATGAGCGAATGCGTGTCTGCGAACTATCTCCAGGCTAAAACAGGTGCACTCCCTACTCCTGCGAATGTGATAACTATGCTTTGAGATCTTGAATCGCTCGTAGGTCTCACCCTTTTTAACTTCCATGCTTTCATATTTTCATGCCACCGTAACCGAAATATTCTACCAGTTCTTCTTTGTAGCAGTGTTTTAACAAGTTTGCAATAGTTGAACAATCAGTCGTATGTATGTAAGTGTCTATATAATATATATATGTAAAATCCAAGTACTGGATATTTAGTTAGCCTTGATGGAGGTTATAGAACCTTCATATTTGTATTAGATCACGTGGTCCTAATAGCTCACAATCAGTTTCAATTTATTAGTTGGATTTCAACCTGTAAATTTAATTAATCTTATCAGGTTTGTATTGTTTAGTTGCGTTCTGTAAATAGTGTATTAATATGTTTTGTATTGTAACTTTTAAAACGTTAATGTGAAATCTTTTCAGATTAATAAAATCAGTAACTATACGACTTTAAAAATTAAATTGCAAGTCAATGGAAATGGAGGACAAGACAAAAGAAGCGAAATTATTTGTCCACATAATCAAAGTAGATAAAGATGAGCACGAATTGGTGGAGGTATCCGAAGATAAAACAGAATGGTTTTTATTACCAGAAGGTTATAGAAACCTACGCCATCATGAGGTATTATTAACTAAATATCCAGTACTTGTATTTTACATATATGAATATATTTTGTAATGCTACTCTGGGCTCTCAATAAAATTCTTCTTAATCGGAATATACCCCGAGAGGTGTATAAATAAGAGTATACATATAAGACAGTTCTCCAACCAGTAGAGACATATCGCTACCTCAGTATTGCTAAGTTGTATGATACATATATACGAAAATGAGAAAAAAAATATCAATGATTCTGAGTTTTTTTTTTAAATTTTTGGTCTTTGGCTGATACCCGGTCGCAATTTCTTAACGTATTGAAAGTCTTTGAATAGTTTTCGACGCACAGAATCATTTCGTATCAAAATCCCTGATTTTTCAATTTTGTAAGATACAACATTGTAATACTACGTTAGGCGTGTACCCTTACAAAGCGATGTAGCCAAACCAAAGTCGAAAATATATGCAGGATACCTGCATATGTATTTCTCATTTTATAGCGAAATAAAGATGGCTACTTGTTATTTATCTTTAAAGGTATTCATCCTGTGTGTTCAAGTAAAATGGAGGTCTTCTCCTTCAATATATTATTCATAAATAAATAGTCCATCTGGGGTAAATAACCACCAAAAGAATTATAATGACTATATTTGATGTGGGATATAGGCAGTCTGAGGGTGCAGTCATAGCACAAAATAAGAAAAACTCATTTATTATGATTGCTGACTTTTCGACCTACGTTGTAGGCCATCTTCAGGGCTAATAAGGCCGGACCCAATATCATCGATATGCCGAAATATGCCCATTTTCTGCTCACCATAAATGGATTGTTGCCAAAGCTGACAATTCGAATTGCTTTTTCGATACTTCTTCCAAGGACAGGGACTGGACCTACGTCGTTTTAAGGTAGACGATTTTTTAGGCTCTTGGTACCACAATGTCTTTTTGAAGAAAAGATCTTACATCTTACAGTGCGATCCTACGAGAAGGTTGAATAAGTCCTATGCCTCTCTAAATGCAACAAACTTAATTATTAATTAATCAAGTAATACCCATTGATTTTTCTGACGCAACTAATGCAGTTTTATTTGTATACCGTGTTAAAATTAACTATATTTTTATAAGGGGAGCGAAGTTGCGAAGTACGCAGGGTTCTTGATCACTGAGCTTTAAGTATTGAATTGGAGACCGTCTAGAAGGACTGTGAATTTGATATATTATAATAATTATAATTATTACTAGGGGCTCACCTAACGGCGGACCAACCCCCAGTTTACAGATTAAAGCACTGCCCAATTAATTGTACAATAGTGGGTTCTTAACATTTTAATACAAGTACCCCGATATTATTCTAGAATGACTAGTTTAATCGTGCTTTTCAATGGTGCTTAAATAAATAAAACATAAACTTGTTAATAATATAGATCCCATCAAATATAAATGCATGGAATCAACGATATAAGCAAACAATTATTACTGGAAATTATTACTTTGTGGAGCTTGTATGAATACGTTCTTATCAATTTTTGGATAAAAAACACCTTTAAATTATGAGTTATCAATGTAATAATGTAATCCTGGCAATGCATACGAAATTGATATAATCGAGAGATCACTTCGCGGCCTAATGGATGCTTTTCTTTGGCCTGCGGCGGTTTCTAAGTAGTCGCTTAATTTCAAGGAAAACGAAGGCCCAGATTGCGCTGGATAGATGGGGTCGACGCAGATGGTAGACCTCGCTAATATAAGCCAGCTCTTTTCCTCATTGAAATAGTTCTTCTTCATCGGAACTACAACTCAACGCTGAGTCCTGGCCTCCTCAAGTAGTTTCGCCCATTGGTCCCTCTCTCTTGGAACGGTTCTCCAGTTAGCCAGCCTAAGAAGAGCTCTACCTTGGATTTTTGTGGTAAATATATAGACATCTCATTGATGAAAGACTATATTTTAATACATATCCACAATAACTAACAACGAGGCTGTTACAACACATCTAACGGTTAACACCAAAGCAAAATGGAGGGAATATTCCCAAGAAGATCGATATCATAAATACCGGATATAATCGATCTATTAGAACTTAAATTTCAACACTATCCAGAGCAATCTGGGCCTTCGTTTTCCTTGAAATTAAGCGGTTACTTAAAAACCGCCGCAGGCCAAAGAAAAGCCTCCTTTACGCCGCGAAGTGAACTACCGATGATATCAATGTCGTCTGCATTGCTAGGATGACATTATTAAATTGGTACTCATAATTAAATATGGCGAATAGAGAGATACATTTAGTACTCAACTTTAATTTCTACCAACCAACTATTGTACAATTAATTGAGCAGTGCTTTAATCTGTAAACTGGGGGTTGGTCCGCTGTTAGGTGAATCCCTAGTAATAATTATAATTAATAATAATTGTAATTATAATTCCAATCTTTACAATCCAAAATTTTTTGTAAAACCCTCAATGATTCTTACTTTGTTTCGAATAAAGACATCTATAATGAATGACCCTAATTCCTAACCAGATACCAGCCCTTTCATGACAAACTTCATTCCCAATCGTTCCACTCCTAGCTAACTCCATTCCTAGATAATTCAATTCCTGATATAACTCCAAGGCGTCTGAGATGAAGATTGCCACGTGACCTAAGTAGAATCTGTTATTCGAGCACTACCGGTGAGTAGTTTCAATATTTTTATTTTTTTTAAATTGTCAATGTTATTTATTACAGGTTAAAAACAACAGTTAATTTCAGGTAAAAGTCAATAGTAAAATTATTTTTATTTTTCTCCAAACCCGGAATAAGCTACTTTTTCGTATATATTATTACTCTACCCACGGGATTTTGACTTCATATGTCCTCGAATAACTTAAACATAGTTATAAACAAAATTAAGGTATTAAAAACAATGAACCTAAGTCGGTTTCATATCGCAAACATTGTGGTGCATCCAATGAGCGAATGCGTGTCTGCGAATTACCTCCAGGCTAAAACAGGAGCACTGCTCACTCCTGCGAATATGATAACTAAAGGCCGGATTTCGTGCAGTAAAAATTTTAAAAACGTGCAATAAAAATTAGCCTAACGTGCAATAAATATAAAATACACTGACAAAGGTGCAATTCAACCTTCTCATGTGTGAAGAGGTGATGTGTAATAAAAAAAATAAATATTAAGTTAACAAATGTATATAATTATTATAATATACATATGTGCTACAAAAACTATTAAAAAATTTGTTTGCTAGGATTCATGGCGATCGGATGATTGGTGTAGTAATGCATAAACGACAAACACACATACATTCATTTTTATATATATAGATAGATGAAAAACAAATATAAATAACTGGAATTTGTTTAACATTACCACATTGAGGAATTAAACATGCACGGTTCTGTACATGAGTACAAGGCAGAGACTACTGTTCTCCAGCCATCTGTTTTGCAGCAATACTCATATTCGACCGCCAGGTTTTTCCCCGTTTAAGGGTCGACTGTAGTAGAGAATGTGTGAGTCCCAGAAGGGTCTATCTGGTTCTGTTACAGATTAAATTATTAAGCTCAAAACCGGGATCTACAGCTCAGTACTTCTAGCGATCTACACCCACTCCAACTAAAATAACTAAACATGAAAAAAATAATAATATTTTATCACTAATAGTGAACGTGATCGCAGAATTATTCACGAAAATATACAAACAGAACAAAATGTTTACAATACTTATCCGTTAATCCTATACTAATATTTTATTTAACTTTATTTTATACATTTTTTAACAGTCAGAAAATTAAATTTAACATATTCTTATTATTTTTTTATTACTTCATAAACTTCAACCAATCAATTAACCACAATATCGTTAGGGAACACTGCTTTCTCTTCATCACCTGCTGAATTTCACCTTTCTTTAAATTCATTACATAGTCTTTAATGATGAAGACACGCGGGTGATCCCATGTTGTTCTTAAATGATCAACCGGCATTCGTACATGATCGGCTGGATCACGTGTTTAGTGCCGATGAAGCCAGTCAGTCAAGAGAGCTAGTGGAGTATAGTGAGCGGGGAAATAGGTGTGCTCAAATCTCTCCTTTCTTCATGAGCCTCTTCTCAATAGGGAGCGATCACACTGCAGAGTAATCCTGCAGGTTCTCAAGGACTACCCTCAACATCCAGTCCCACGGGGCGAGAAGGGGACAAATGCTTCTCTAGCGCTGGTTCCCCGCAATAGGTTCAAAAACGAAATATTGAAATATATCATTTGAATTTTCATTTTCTATGGGCATTGCATATATTAAATTTTATTTTATTGCAAATAATTTATTACAATAGAATAATTATTTTAATATTATTTCATTTAATGCAAAAAAACTCAATATCTCAAAACTATAAAAGTGGGTGCTTATATTTATTAGGCTCACAAAGTGCATAACTAAGGTAATTACAAATATTTAATGAATATTAACATATCTGAATACGATTTTTATTAAGAGTCTTATGGATCTAAAAATCGTTGTTTCTAATTTTCAATATCGTTTAGGTTTTATCTCGGTTAAAAATCACTATATCCCAGGATGCTTCTAAACTGTTACCGACGATTTTCGGATTTATTGTTGGAGGCCCTTCTAAAAGACATCCTGTACCCAAGGGCACATCCAGCCTCACAGCGCAGTCAACGGAAGAGATGCAAGAGGTCATGTCGAAATTTCGGGAGCTAAAGTGGTTCCAAAGCGGCCCATTGTATCAGAAGACGAACTGCCATGTGAGAACCATTTTTTATCTACTCACCACTGGCTAACCTCAGGTCGTTAAGTCGTATCTCTGCCTTTGAAAAAATCAGTCGATATTTCAACGCTGCTTGAGGTCGAGTACCACGATTTCATGCAAGAATACTTAACTTATCATTGGAATACATGAAACTCGCACACCATGGCATGGTAAAAACTCAAAACGGCTCAAGAAAATTTCGCCTCGTCTTTGATGCCTCCTGTCGCACAAATTCAGGATCTCTCAACGATCATATGCATGGCGGATTCAAATTCCAATTAGACATAGGGACGTCATTTCAAATTTTAGAATCCATCAATATGTATTTACAGCCGATATTATGAAAATATATCGGCAAATTCTATTGAAACAAGATGACAGAAAATTTCAACATATATTTTGGAGATCAGCCCAAACGATAACATCAAGGAGTACGAATTGTGTACTGTCACCTACGGAGAAAAAGCATCAGAATTTCTTGCACAAAGGACGATCAAGCAACTCGTTATCGATGAAGGTGCCTCATACCCTCTAGCTTCTAGTACTTTGTTGCAGGACACTTATGTCGATGACATTGCAACTGGTGCTCAGACGGTACCTAACCTGAAACAATTAAAAGAAGAATTAGTAGCATTGCTGAGCAAAACTTTGCAAAGATTTTGCAAACAGTTTCCAATATTATGGAATGCTAAGAAAATAAATTATAAGAATAAAAATTGTAAGTAATATTCTTGGAAGGAAATTGGATTTACGATGAAAATACCTGCTGATGTGTGTAAAAATAAAATTATAATTTCACTGTCTGGATATCGGAAAAGTAAAAACTAGAAAATAATTTAATAAGTTTAAAATAAGAATTAAAGGCTGAAAGAAAAAAATCCATTTTATGGTTAAAAAAATATGTTGCTTTTTAAAAAATTATCATAATGACTATACTTTTAAAAATATATGCCAATAAAATATTTAGAACGATTAACGTCAAGCACCCCACGCTATTTTACGATAAAATATATTTTTTTCTTATTTTAAACTTATTAAAAAGTATTTTCCACTTTTTGATTTCCTTTATCCTGACAGTAAAATTAATATTTTATTTTTACACACATCATCAGGTATCTTCATCGGAATTTACTTCCAAGAATCTTATTTCAAAATTCCATAATATTGGAATTTTTCTATAAAATCGTATTAGAAGTAAATTTTTATTTATAATAATATTTTTCGTCAGCACCGAGTGTTCATGTTTAGGTTAGACTACCCGTCCACACTAGCCCACGTGCCCCCCTTTGAGTTCGGGCAAAAACCAACAGCCGGCGGAGCGCAGATTAACATCCAAAAACTGGTACACGCTCCGCATCCGGCGGAGATTAACGCGGAACACCGGTGTTACACGAACATAGTGGATACGCGGCCTAAGATACATTTAAATTTGTCAAATGGTAATTGTTTTTAATTTGAGACTTCCTCAAGGTAGTATATCCTTCGCCCAATCCTTTATACAGCTTATACAGCTGACATCCCAACTCATCCTAGCACTATCCTTACCACGTATGCTGATGATACATGTGTATTATCAGTCAACACCAATCCAGTTATTGCATCCCAAAGGCTCCAATCCCATATTACTGATCTTGAAGAGTGGTGTCAAAACTGGAGAATTAAAATAAATTCTCAAAAATCCCATCAAATCACTTTTACCTTACGTCGTAAACCAATGACTTCCTGCCCTTCAGTATCCTTTAATAATATCCCACTGGTGCAGGTAGAACAGATCCGATACTTAGGGTTGGACCTCGACAAAGGATTAACCTGGAATCCTCATACTAGACTGAAAAGACAAGAAACCGCTCGACGTTTCAGGTTACTTCAACACTTACTAGACAAACGCTCTAACCTCCCAATTAACTACAAAAGACTCATCTACATGACCATCATAAGACCTATTTGGACTTACGGAGTAGAGCTTTGGGGCTCCACTAAGCCATCGAATTCCTGTCGTATCCAATCCCTACAGTCCAAAATCCTTCGTAAAATCCTCAACGCTCCTTATTTTGTTAAAAATACCGTCATCCATAACGACCTTAATGTCCCATTTGTTGCTGATTTGGCACGAACCCGGTATCTTTCCTTTCATAACAAACTTCATTCCCACTCTAACCCTCTAGTTTCAAACCTAGCTTCCTCTTCGATTCCCGATAATCCTCCTAGGCGTCTGAAAAGAAGATGGCCACGTGACCTTCTTAGTTGAACTAGTGATTTGAGTACTACCAGTGGGTAGTTTCTCAACTTGCCATTACTCATGTCATTTTGTATCACATAGCCTATTTACTGGATGTATTTTTTTTTGTATACAGTTGTAAATATCAATAAATAAATTTAAAAAAAAAAATTGAGACTGGTCTATTTGGTACAGCACGAAGGATAGCATTTAACTATTTATTAGGAAGCCAACTCTTCGAATCACATTGCAGGTCCTCTTCGGAGATAGATAGATATACAGGATACAAACAAATTAAAATAATACATAAAAATTTTAAAGAATAAAAAAATAGAAATGAAATATAGAAATAATGATATTGGAGAAAAACATAGCTAAACGTATACAAAAGTGGCAATGATTTATACTATAGGATAAAATGAAGGTATTTCCTGGTACCCCAATGTCTTTTTGAAGAAAAGATCTTACATCTTACAGCACGATCTTACGAAAAGGTTGATGCAGCAAACTTAATTATTAATTATTCAAGTAATACCCTTTGATTTTTCTGACGCTGTTTTATTTGTATACCGTGTTAAAATTAAGTACCCCGATATTATTCTAGAATGATTAGTTTAATCGTCCTTTTCAATGGTGTTTAAATAAATAAAACATAAACTTGTTAATAATATAGATCTCATCAAATATAAATGCATGGAATCAACGATAAAAGCAAACAATTATTACTTGTTACTGGTTTTTGCCTTTTGGGATTTTTTGTCAAAACAATTTTTGGATAAAAAACACGCTTAAATTATGAGTACCAATGTAATAATGTAATCCTGGCAATGCATACGACATTGATATCATCGGGAGATCACTTCGCGGCGTAAAGGATGCTTTTCTTTGGCCTGCGGCGGTTTTTAAGTAGTCGCTTAATTTCAAGGAAAACGAAGGTCCAGATTGGGCTGGATAGATGGGGTCGACCCAGATGGTAGACCTCGCTAGTATAAGCCGTTAATTTTCTCAGCCGTAATTAAATATGGCGAATAGAGAGATACATTTAGTACTCAACTTTAATTTCTAGAATAATATTGGGGTACTTCAATTAAAATGTTAAGAACCAACTATTGTACAATCAATTGAGCAGTGCTTTAATCTGTAAACTGGGGGTTGGTCCGCTGTTAGGTGAATCCCTAGTAATAATTATAATTAATAATAATCGTAATTATAATTCCAATCTTTACAATCCAAAATTTTTTGTAAAACCCTCAATGATTCTTACTTTGTTACGAATAAAGACATCTATAATGAATGACCCTAATGCCTAACCAGATACCAGCCCTTTCATTACAAACTTCATTCCCAATCGTTCCACTCCTAGCTAACTCCATTCCTAGATAATTCAATTCCTGATATAACTCCAAGGCGTCTGAGATGAAGATTGGCACGTGACCTAAGTAGAATCTGTTATCCGAGCACTACCGGTGAGTAGTTTCAATATTTTTATTTTTTTTAAATTGTCAATGTTATTTATTACAGGTTAAAAACAACAGTTAATTCAGGTAAAAGTCAATAGTAAAATTATTTTTATTTTTCTCCAAACCCGAAATAGGCTACTTTTTCGTAAATATTATTATACTACCCACGGAATTTTGACTTAAAATCTCCTCGAATAACTTAAACATAGTTAAAAACAAAATTAAGGTATTAAAAACAATGAACCCAACTCGGTTTCATATCGCAAACATTGTGCTGCATCCAATGAGCGAATGCGTGTCTGCGAACTATCTCCAGGCTAAAACAGATCCAATGAGCGAATGCGTGTCTGCGAACTATCTCCAGGCTAAAACAGGTGCACTGCTCACTCCTGCGAATGTGATAACTAAAGGCCAGATTTCGTGCAGTAAAAATTTTAAAAATGTGCAATAAAAATTAGCCAAACGAGCAATAAAAATGAAATACCCCCCGACAAAGGTGCAATGCAACCTTCTAATGTGTGAAGAGGTGATGTCTAATTAAAAAATTAAATATTAAGTTAACATATTTATATAATTATTATAATATACATATGTGCTACAAAAAAATTGTTTGCTAGGTATGATGATGATTACATTACCTAATATTTTACCTCAGAGTTTATTATCAAAACCGTGGATTACATATCCCCAAAATTCAATCTAACATTAACAAAGTGGTTAAAAAAGAAACTAACCCCATAGTGTTTAGAAATGAATACCTCAGGCTTTCCAATGGTTACCCATCAGCTACTCGCATTTTCACAGATGGTTCAAAAGACAAGAACGGTGTTGGTGCTGCCTTTGTCTGTGGGTCCAGGAAACACCAATACTCAATGAATACAATCGGTTCAAACTACACAGCAGAACTAGTAGCTATCGCCAAAGTTAGCTTCTTCAAAGAAAAAATAAATGAAAAGTGGGGATTAGTTTGGCAAAATACCACAAATAATAAACTGCGTGAGATAAAAGCAGACGCCAGAAGCTGGAGTACATCGGTACGTGAAAACAGAAGAGAAGAAGTCGTTCTCACCAGGCTACGAATAGGACACACTCGTCTAACTCATTCTTACCTCATGGGTAAAGAAGAACCCCCTATGTGTGAAACGTGTGGACTTCCACTGAATATCAAGCACCTTCTCACGGAATGCAGAAGATAGATAGATAGATATAAAATGCTCTTTATTATTAAATTATTTACAATTGTTCTTTTTAATTTTATTTTCCACATTAGCAACCACAGCATGGTACTTTATACCGTCTGCCGGGAGTTTGATTAAACTACTAAACAACAACAAAACTAAAAAATAAATCAAATTTCTTTTTGACATTAATAATTAAATTCTGAAATTAAAAATTTTCTATAACGACCTGCATTACTTACAAAATTATATAAACCTATAAAATTCTCTCCATTCAGAATATCTATTAATTTTTGTTTTGATATCAGCTCATATTTTAAGAATTTTTTCTATACAATTTTAAGACGGGGCACACTGCAAGGAAGTGAAAACTGTTTTCAATTTCATTCAGATTACACAGTGAGCATAGCTGTATATTTTGCGAATCAATTTCAAATGGTTTGTAATTTAGATTCAGAAGTTCCCCTCTGCATTTCATAACTACGCTAATTTTTTTTTCTTGCTTTAATATGTCTATGGTAATCTATTGTTTTATTTAATGAGCTATAGAGGCCGTGGTGAGTGCCCTCTGCTGCTTTTGCATGGCAAACTTGGATAAAATAATCTTTGTACAGCTCTAACATTTTGAACATTTCTCCCTCCCAAGTACCCACGGAGTTTAAAGTTAAATCCAGTCTATAATTTTTTTTTTTTTTTCAATTTCCCCCCACTATTTAAACCATGATATGTTTTGTTTTATTATTTCTCTTGCTATAACTGTACATAGCATATTTTCTTTATAATCTAGTATTTTTAAAATATAATTGGATTGCATTTTTAGTGTGTACATGTGCACTAATTTTCTATTCATTTCTAAGTACACAAAGTAATTTGGGGTATTAACTGGTAATTTAAAATTTTTTTTAATGAAATACCTTTCAACTTTTTCTATTTCCTCAAAATATTTGTCCTGTGTCCTGTGTCCTCTGTCCTGTGTCCTGTGTCCTGTGTCCTGTGTCCTTTGTCCTGTGTCCATTGTCCTGTGTCCTGTGTCCTGTGTCCTGTGTGTCATGTGTCCTGTGTCCTCTGTGTCCTGTGTGTCATGTGTGTCCTGTGTCCTGTGTGTCCTGTGTCCTGTGTCCTGTGTGTCCTGTGTCCTGTGTCCTTTTAACGGCTCCTGAAGTCCGGGAAAGACTTTAATGGCACGAAACACACGTGTAAGTGTAAGGATTATTCGGATAAATGAATGTAAACAAATATTGGTAAACAAAAGAAAACTTGAGTAAAGTTGACGCTAATATCAACAGAAATTATGTGTGTCCTGTGTCATGTGTGTCCTGTGTGTCCTGTGTCCTGTGTCCTGTGTCCTGTGCCCTGTGTCCTGTGTGTCCTGTTTGTCCTGTGTGTCCTGTGTCCTGCGTCCTGTGTCCTGTGTGTCCTGTGTCCTGCGTCCTTTGTGTCCTGTGTCCTGTGTGTCCTTTGTGTCCTGAGTTAGGAATGATTTAGAAAAGTTGAACATCAAAGAGTTCTAACATGTGAGTTACCGAGAAGTGAATTTATCAGTATATTCATGTAAAATTTGAAGAAATAAGTAAAAAATTTGAAAGGGTTTCCGGTTAAAGAATACCAGAGGTTAGTCAAAGTTGGACAGGGGATCAAAGGAAACGTGCCAGTGATCATACGAAGGATTATTGGAGACAGTGAAAACTCCAGCAGAGGAAAGGAAAGAAATAAAGTTCCTTGATTGCTTTATTAAATAGATACAATATTTATACAATTTGTATATTTTAATCTTATGATTTTTTTTAATCAGCTACTGATCTGTAGGTCCTGATTTCAGCTATGAATGAGTTAATAGCTTTAAATCGACCCTGTGAGATCCAGAGACTCCTCTGAGCTAACTTGGCCTTTATACAGTTGGTACCTTTAATTGAGGAAAACCAGCTGGTTAATCACGATCGTGCCCAAAACACCCTCCTCCATGATTGGCACAGAAGGCATTACAGTCATTATCGAGTATAGAAGCCATTATGTTTTTTTATCTTGATTCGAGTTGCAGGATTGCACATAGAACAGAAAGAAATTTAATACCTATAATCTTTGCTAAATATGAAGCAATAAATGATAAAATATTCAGGTTTATTAAGTTCCTTTTGCAGGATAATAAAGTATACAAAATACTAACTGAAAAGCATAATTAACTGATAGAAAACTGTAAAGCAAAAGTTGCGCTTGAAAGAACAATGTCTTAAGTAGTCAGGGACTTAAAATAAGAGTTTTTATGTTTTTATTTACAAAATGAGAAAGAATAGCTTTTATTTAGGCCTTTAGCAGAAAAAAAATCCTGCCCTGTGTCCTGTGTCCTGTGTCCGGTGTCCTGTGTCCTGTGTCCTGTGTCCGGTGTCCTGTGTCCTGTGTCATGTGTCCTGTGTCCTGTGTCCTGTGTCCTGTGTGTCCTGTGTCCTTTGTCCTGTGTCCTTTGTCCTGTGTCCTGTGTCCTGTGTGTCCTGTGTCCTGTGTCCTGTGTCCTGTGTCCTGTGTCCTGTGTCAGGTGTCAGGTGTCCTGTGTCCGGTGTCCTGTGTCCTTTGTCATGTGTCCTGTGTCCTGTGTCCTGTGTCCTGTGTGTCCTGTGTCCTTTGTCCTGAATTATGCTTTTCAGTTAGTATTTTGTCTACTTTATTATCCTGCAAAAGGAACTTAATAAACTTGAATATTTTATCATTTATTGCTTCATATTTAGCAAAGAATATAGATATTAAATTTATTTCCGTTCTATGTGCAATCCTGCAACTCGAATCAGGATAAAAAAAAAAATGGCTTCTATACTCGGTAATGACTGTAATGCCTTCTGTGCCAATCATGGAGGAGGGTGTTTTGGGCACGATCGTGTCTGTCCTGTGTCCTGTGTCCTGTGTGTCCTGTGTCCTGTGTCATGTGTCATGTGTCATGTGCCCTTTGTCCTGTGTGTCCTGTGTGTCCTGTGTCCTGTGTGTCCTGTGTCCTGTGTGTCCTGTGTCCTGTGTCCTGTGTGTCCTGTGTCCTGTGCGTCCTGTGTCCTGTGCGTCCTGTTTCCTGTGTGCCCTGTGTCCTGTGTCCTGTCTGTCCTGTGTGTCCTGTGTGTCCTGTGTCCTGGTGTCCTGTGTCCTGTGTCCTGTGTCCTGTGTCCTTTGTCCTGTGTCCTTTGTCCTGTGTCCTGTGTCCTGTGTCCTGTGTCCTGTGTCCTGTCTCATGTGTCCTGTATCCTGTGTCCTGTGTCCTGTGTGTCCTGTGTCCTGTGTCCTGTATGTCCTGTGTCCTGTGTCCTGTGTCCTGTGTCCTGTATGTCCTGTGTCCTTTGTCCTGTGTCCTGTGTCCTTTGTCCTGTGTCCAGTGTCCTGTGTCCTGTGTCCTTTGTCCTGTGTCCTGTGTCCTGTGTCCTGTGTCCTGTGTCCTATAATAAAGTTATATGGCAAAAAATGACAGGAAAGTGGTTTTTTTGAGGGAATGAATTATTAGATAAATAATACAGGAAAAAGGAAAAAAATGGTAAAAATGAGAGGGATAAATTCAAATATATTTAAGTAAAAAATTTGAAAGGGTTTCCGGTTAAAGAATACCAGAGGTTAGACAAAGTTGGACAGGGGATCAAAGGAAACGTGCCAGTGATCATACGAAGGATTATTGGAGACAGTGAAAACTCCAGCAGAGGAAAGGAAAGAAATAAAGTTGCTTGATTGCTTTATTAAATAGATACAGTATTTATACAATTTATATATTTTAGTCTTAAGTTCTATACCGAGTATAGAAGCCATTATTTTTTTTTATCTTGATTCGAGTTGCAGGATTGCACATAGAACAGAAAGAAATGTAATATCTATATTCTTTGCTAAATATGAAGCAATAAATGATAAAATATTCAAGTTTATTAAGTTCCTTTTGCAGGATAATAAAGCACACAAAATACTAACTGAAAAGCATAATTAACTGATAGAAAACTGTGATGAGAAAGAATAGCTTTTATTTAGGCCTTTAGCAGAACAAAAGTCGCATAAAAAGGTGGTGTCCTCTTCTTCGGGATATACATAATGATAAACCACTAACTACATACACTAACCTCACCATGTAAACCAAGTAATTGTTAATAACTATTATTGATTGATCTATAATCATTTCCGATGCCTTAGTTCACTTTGAGGTAAGTGCCGAAAACAAGATTTTACACGAGTCAACTTAGATAATAGTTTAACACAAGAAATACAGTTCAAGTTTAAGCACACAATATATTTACAGCTTCTCTATTAATTTTGTATCAACATATGATCTATGACTTCCTGATCACAACTTTACAATATTATTTATATAACAAAACTCATTTTTGAAAAATTTGCACTTAACACATTTTTGAACTAAGGGATCAATTTATAATAATTAATAATAACAATTATTACCTAATAATTGAATGTACTAAACACAGGGAAGAACAGGTGACTATTTTTCTCGAGCGTTTCTCAGAGCGTGACGGGTCAGGCCAACTTACTACTTACGAAATATGCGTGTGCGGTGCGCCAAAAGAAGTTTTCACTTAAAAAATCATCTTAAAATTATACAAAATACTTCAGTGGTATGTATATTTAAAGCATTAAAACAACGAGAGGATATTTCGATACTACCAGCAGATAAGGGCAACTGTACAGTAGTAATGAACAAGGCAGATTATATCAAGAAAATGGAAGAGTTATTGAATGAAGGCTCTTACGAGGCACTCAAAGAAGACCCGACGGGAAAGATCAACAGAAAGATTGCCCAGTTTCTGAAAAATAACAACATAGAAATAGTCAGAAGTTTGACTAGGTCAGACCCGATACCTCCCAGAATCTACGGTCTCCCGAAAACACACAAGGAAGGAATACATTTACGTCCCATAGTGGATTCCATTGGTTCAGCAACCTACGAAGCAGCCAAGTACTTAAGCAAGAAGATAAAAGTGCATATTGGAAACACTGAAGGTGGAAAAGAAAGAAAGCAGTTTGGGACACTCGGTATACAGAAAACCTACCCACACTGACCGGTATCTGAATGCCGGCTCACATCATCATCCTGCACAAAAACATCAGAACGTTGATGACGAGAGCCATCAGGATTTCAGAACCGGTGAATTTTAGAAAAGAAGAAAGGCACCTAAAAAGCGTCAAGAAACTGGACAGTAAGGCATCAGCCTTAGCAGAACATTTCGTTACCACTAACCATACTATAGAATTTGAAAAAAATCAGAGTGGTTAAGAAATGTAATAAAGATACAGAAAGAAAAATAATGGAAGCGATAGAAATAGTCAAACACCTGGAAAATGTCAACAGGGAAGACGGTTACAAATTAAGTAAGCTTTGGCTCCCAAACATACCAGAAAAAAACAAAACAAAGTAAAACAGATTAGCCAAGCAGAGGCGAAATCAAATCAACCAGAGCAATCAGAAACAAGCCAATCGCCTTCATGGAAAAGCAGACTCCGTCCCAGGACACGAAAGGATCCGATCGACTAACGATGTGACCCGAGCGAATATATAAGACCAAGGGCGAGCCGAACGTCTTCATTCTCTTTTCTGCCCTGAAGAAGTCAGCAGCATGTCTGGCGAAACGTTGGCGAAAAAGTTAGCGACACGCTCTAAACCAGAAGATACCACTGAAGGATTTTGTATAAACAGTGGCCGTGGAAACCTAAAAGAGTATTATTTATCTTAAAATTAATTAAATTAAAAGAATTACCTGAATATCCTGTAGTTCCGCTTGATCTTGAAATTCTTCTTTGTTCTTGAATTTTCTTGAAAGATTGCTTCTTATACTATAAAGGGTTCGAAAATTACTGAGGTAACTGTAACTGTGCAATTTCTTCATCTTTTTTCGTATGATTTCCTAGCAACTGTTTTTGAATTGTTTTAATATTTTGTGATTGAATTTTATCTCGAAATATAAAATAGGTTTATTAAAAGCAATAAGTTTTTTGTGATTGTGATTGAGTTTTCATACTGTTACGGCTACTGGGTGTAAAATGAATTAAACTATTACTAAATTCAAGATACTAATATTTATTAACAAATTAAAAAGAGTACAATGAAATTATTTAAAACAATTAAATTATTAAACTAATATCAATTTACAATAGCAATATTCTACAGACTATAACCTAGGCCTAACTGTTATCTAATTACTAAAATAATACACAAATGATATAAGATATTGCTAATACTAAATAACTAAACTATTTATATAAATTTGTACAAATACAGTAATATTACACTAGGGTTTACAACTACAAACTAACACTTACAGTTCGCTAATTAAAGTCCACCGACCGTAAGACTCTCCAAATATGACAAACTGGAACACAGTTTATTACACTTATCACACGGCCACTAATTATCACTGTCACTGTTACTCACTTAGCACTTACCACAGACTTAATACAGACTGACTGCTAAGGCTCAGGTGGGCAACTTATATAGGCCCATCGAATGTTCGAGACTGTCGGAAGAGAGGGGGGGGCGAGATTCTAGGCTCTTCATGGCGCCTCTAATCGGTCTTAATCCTTCCAGCTCGTCTTAATCCCTTCAGCCGGTCTTTCTCTATCTCTGACCGTAACAATAAAATAAACTAAACATAATTTTCGAATTAGTTTTGTGAACAGATGTAGATATAAAGAAAAGTATGAATTTAAATTTAAATATTTAATATCTAAGTTGATGCAAATAATAGAAAAAGCTAGAGTGTTAACAGATACAGTTATAAAGAAAAGCATGTAGGGGAGAGTTGGACAAAACGGGATACCATTTTTGTTTTTATTTAACAACGGGAAATATGTTGAAGAAAACCACACATTATTTTTTTTGCAACTACAACATTTATTAATCCACACAAAAAACATATTTTAAATAAATTTTAATGAACCGAACCCTTACATATCCCGTTTAGCATGCTTGGGTTGAACAAAACGGGATAGGGATTACAATGTTTAATTTTTTGTGTAAAACTAACTGAAAAGAATAATTAACTGATAGAAAACTGTAAAGCAAAACTTCCGCTTGAAAGAAAATGTCTTAAGTAGTCAGGGACTTAAAATAAGAGTTTTTATGTTTTTATTTACAAAATGAGAAAGAATAGCTTTTATTTAGGCCTTTAGCAGAACAAAAGTCGAATAAAAAGGTGGTGTCCTCTTCTTCGGGATATACATAATGTTATGACTACCTGCACGGCCACTTGCACTAAATTCCTGAATTCCCACCTCCATTTTCTTATACAGAAAATCATTTACCCCTCAGCATATCCAAAGTGTTATCCTTAGACGAAACTAAACCTTTGAACATATCCTTTGAAGAACTGCATACTATAAATCCGCACCAACTTTCTCTGGAAGAACTTGAAGATCCTCCATCACTTGAGCAAGATTCCTCAACTATATTAATTCTACATCTCTGCATTATTTTATTCATCTTCATTTTTCTTCTATCAAGCTACTTTACGCCGCTGTTTCCTGTGTGTTCTGTGTGTCCTGTGTCCTGTGTCCTGTGTCCTGTGCTGTGACCTGTGTCCTTTGTCCTGTGTCCTGTGTCCTGTGTTCTGTGTTCTGTGTTCTGTGTCCAATGGTTACCCATCAGCTACTCGCATTTTCACAGATGGTTCAAAAGACAAGAACGGTGTTGGTGCTGCCCTTGTCTGTGGGTCCAGGAAACACCCTTTGTCTGTGGGTCCAGGAAACACCAATACTCAATGAATACAATCAGTTCAAACTACACAGCAGAACTAGTAGCTATCGCCAAAGCATAACGTGTGGACTTCCACTGAAACGTGTGTGTGTGTGTGTTCTGTGTCCTGTGTCCTGTGTCCTGTGTCCTGTGTCCTGTGTGTCCTGTGTGTCCTGTGTCCTGTGTCCTGTGTCCTGTGTCCTGTGTCTTGTTGTCCTGTGTCCTGTGTCCTGTGTGTCCTGTGTTCTGTATCCTGTGTCCTGTGTGTCCTGATGAAATATTCAAGTTTATTAAGTTCCTTTTGCAGGATAATAAAGTATACAAAATACTAACTGAAAAGCATAATTAACTGATAGAAAACTGTAAAGCAAAAGTTGCGCTCGAAAGAACAATGTCTTAAGTAATCAGGGACTTAAAATAAGAGTTTTTATGTTTTTATTTACAAAATGAGAAAGAATGGCTTTTATTTAGGCCTTTATCAGAACAAAAGTCCTGTGTCCTGTGTACTGTGTCCTGTGTCATGTGTCTTGTGTGTCCTGTGTCCTGGTGTCCTGTGTCCTGTGTCCTGTGTGTCCTGTGTCCTGTGTCCTGTTGTCCTGTTGTCCTGTGTCCTGTGTCCGGTGTCTGTCCTGTGTCCGGTGTCTGTCCTGTGTCCTGTGTGTCCTGTGTCCTGTGTGTCCAGTGTCCTGTGTCTGTCCTGTGTCTGTCCTGTGTCCGGTGTCTGTCATGTGTCCGGCGTCCGGTGTCCTGTGTCCGGTGCCCCGTGTCCTGTGTCCGGTGTCCTGTGTCCGGTGTCTGTCCTGTGTCCTGTGTCCTGTGTGTACTGTGTGTCCTGTGTTTCCTGTGTCCTGTGTCCTGTGTCCTGTGTCCTGTGTGTCCTGTGTGTCCTGTGTCCTGTGTCCTGTGTCCTGTGTCCTGTGCCCTGTGTCCTGTGTCTTGTGTCTTTGTCCTGTGTCCTGTGTCTGTGTGTGTCCTGTGAAATTATTTTGACTAAAGAAGTTAGGAATGATTTAGAAAAGTTGAACATCAAAGAGTTCTAACATGTGAGTTACCGAGAAGTGAATTTATCAGTATATTCATGTAAAATTTGAATAAATAAGTAAAAAATTTGAAAGGGTTTCCGGTTAAAGAATACCATATTTATACAATTTGTATATTTTTGTCTTATGATTTTTTTTAATCAGCTGCTGATCTGTAGGTCCTGATTTCAGCTATGAATGAGTTAATATCTTTAAATCGACCCTGTGCAATCCAGAGACTCCTCTGAGCTAACTTGGCCTTTATACAGTTGGTACCTTTAATTGAGGGAAAACCAGCTGGTTAAGCACGATCGTGACCAAAACACCCTCCTCCATGATTGGCACAGAAGGCATTACAGTCATTACCGAGTATAGAAGCCATTATATTTTTTTATCTTGATTCGAGTTGCAGGATTGCACATAGAACAGAAAGAAATTTAATATCTATATTCTTTGCTAAATATGAAGCAATAAATGATAAAATATTCAAGTTTATTAAGTTCCTTTTGCAGGATAATAAAGTATACAAAATACTAACTGAAAAGCATAATTAACTGATAGAAAACTGTAAAGCAAAAGTTGCGCTTGAAAGAACAATGTCTTAAGTAGTCAGGGACTTAAAATAAGAGTTTTTATGTTTTTATTTACAAAATGAGAAAGAATAGCTTTTATTTAGGCCTTTAGCAGAACAAAAGTACTGTCCTGTGTCCTGTGTCCTGTGTCATGTGTCATGTGTCATGTGTCCTGTGTCCTGTGTCCTGTGTCCTGTGTGTCCTGTGTCCTGTGTGTCCTGTGTGTCCTGTGTCCTGTGTCCTGTGTCCTGGTGTCCTGTGTCCTGTGTCCTGTGTGTCCTGTGTCCTGTGTCCTGTGTGTACTGTGTCCTGTGTCCTGTTGTCCTGTGTTCTGTGTCCTGTGTCCTGTGTGTCCTGATGAAATATTCAAGTTTATTAATTTCCTTTTGCAGGATAATAAACTATACAAAATACTAACTGAAAAGCATAATTAACTGATAGAAAACTGTAAAGCAAAAGTTGCGCTTGAAAGAACAATGTCTTAAGTAGTCAGGGACTTAAAATAAGAGTTTTTATGTTTTTATTTACAAAATGAGAAAGAATAGCTTTTATTTAGGCCTTTAGCAGAACAAAAGTACTGTCCTGTGTCCTGTGTCCTGTGTCATGTGTCATGTGTCCTGTGTCCTGTGTCCTGTGTCCTGTGTCCTGTGTGTCCTGTGTCCTGTGTGTCCTGTGTGTCCTGTGTCCTGTGTCATGTGTCATGTGTCATGTGTCATGTGTCCTGTGTCCTGTGTCCTGTGTGTCTTGTGTGTCCTGTGTCCTGTATCCTGTGTCCCGGTGTCCTGTGTCCTGTGTCCTGTGTCCTGTGTGTCCTGTGTCCTGTGTCCTGTGTGTCCTGTGTCCTGTGTCCTGTGTCCTGTTGTCCTGTGTCCTTTGTCCTGTGTACTGTGTCCTGTGTCCTGTGTGTCCAGTGTCCTGTGTCCTGTGTCCTGAGGTTAGGCAAAGTTGGACAGGGGATCAAAGGAAACATGCCAGTGATCATACGAAGGATTATTGGAGACAGTGAAAACTCCAGCAGAGGAAAGGAAAGAAATAAAGTTGCTTGATTGCTTTATTAAATAGATACAATATTTAAACAATTTATATATTTTAGTCTTATGATTTTTTTTAATGAGCTACTGATCTGTAGGACCTGAATTCAGCTATGAATGAGTTAATAGCTTTAAATCGACCCTGTGCAATCCAGAGACTCCTCTGAGCTAACTTGGCCTTTATACAGTTGGTACCTTTAATTGAGGGAAAACCAGCTGGTTAAGCACGATCGTGCCTAAATCACCCTCCTCCATGATTGGCACAGAAGGCATTACAGTCATTACCGAGTATAGAAGCCATTATGTTTTTTTATCTTGATTCGAGTTGCAGGATTGACCATAGAACAGAAAGAAATTTAATATCTATATTCTTTGCTAAATATGAAGAAATAAATGATAAAATATTCATGTTTATTAAGTTCCTTTTGCAGGATAATAAAGTATACAAAATACTAACTGAAAAGCATAATTAACTGATAGAAAACTGTAAAGCAAAAGTTGCGCTTGAAAGAACAATGTCTTAAGTAGTCAGGGACTTAAAATAAGAGTTTTTATGTTTTTATTTACAAAATTAGAAAGAATAGCTTTTATTTAGGCCTTTAGCAGAACAAAAGTCCTGTCCTGTGTCCTGTGTCCTGTGTCCTGTACCCTGTGTAGTGTGTCCTGTGTCCTGTGTCCTGTGTGTCTTGTGTGTCTTGTGTGTCCCGTGCGTCCTGTGTCCTGTGTCCTGTGTCCTGTGTCCTGGTGTCCTGTCTCCTGTGTCCTGTGTCCTGTGTGTCCTGTGTCCTGTGTCCTGTTGTCCTGTGTCCTGTTTCCTGTGTCCGGTGTCTATCCTGTGTCCGGTGTCTGTCCTGTGTCCTGTGTGTCCTGTGTATTGTGTCCTGTGTCCTGTGTGTCCAGTGTCCTGTGTCCTGAGGTTAGGCAAAGTTGGACAGGGGATCAAAGGAAACGTGCCAGTGATCATACGAAGGATTATTGGAGACAGTGAAAACTCCAGCAGAGGAAAGGAAAGAAATAAAGTTGCTTGATTGCTTTATTAAATAGATACAATATTTATACAATTTATATATTTTAGTCATATAATTTTTTTTAATGAGCTACTGATCTGTAGGTCCTGAATTCAGCTATGAATGAGTTAATAGCTTTAAATCGACCCTGTGCAATCCAGAGACTCCTCTTAGCTAACTTGGCCTTTATACAGTTGGTACCTTTAATTGAGGGAAAACGAGCTGGTTAAGCACGATCGTGCCCAAATCACCCTCCTCCATGATTGGCACAGAAGGCATTACAGTCATTACCGAGTATAGAAGCCATTATGTTTTTTATCTTGATTCGAGTTGCAGGATTGCACATAGAACAGAAAGAAATTTAATATCTATATTCTTTGCTAAATATGAAGCAATAAATGATAAAATATTCAAGTTTATTAAGTTCCTTTTGCAGGATAATAAAGTATACAAAATACTAACTGAAAAGCATAATTAACTGATAGAAAACTGTAAAGCAAAAGTTGCGCTTGAAAGAACAATGTCTTAAGTAGTCAGGGACTTAAAATAAGAGCTTTTATGTTTTTATTTACAAAATGAGAAAGAATAGCTTTTATTTAGGCCTTTAGCAGAACAAAAGTACTGTCCTGTGTCCTGTGTCATGTGTCATGTGTCCTGTGTCCTGTGTCCTGTGTGTCCTGTGTGTCCTGTGTCCTGTGTCCTGTGTCCTGGTGTCCTGTGTCCTGTGTCCTGTGTGTCCTGTGTCCTGTGTCCTGTGTGTACTGTGTCCTGTGTCCTGTGTCCTGTTGTCCTGTGTCCTGTTGTCCTGTGTTCTGTGTCCTGTGTCCTGTGTGTCCTGATGAAATATTCAAGTTTATTAATTTCCTTTTGCAGGATAATAAACTATACAAAATACTAACTGAAAAGCATAATTAACTGATAAAAAACTGTAAAGCAAAAGTTGCGCTTGAAAGAACAATGTCTTAAGTAGTCAGGGACTTAAAATAAGAGTTATTATGTTTTATTTACAAAATTAGAAAGAATAGCTTTTATTTAGGCCTTTAGCAGAACAAAAGTTTTGTCCTGTGTCCTGTGTCCTGTGTCCTGTACCCTGTGTCCTGTGTCCTGTGTGTCCAGTGTCCTGTGTCCTGTGTCCTGAGGTTAGGCAAAGTTGGACAGGGGATCAAAGGAAACATGCCAGTGATCATACGAAGGATTATTGGAGACAGTGAAAACTCCAGCAGAGGAAAGGAAAGAAATAAAGTTGCTTGATTGCTTTATTAAATAGATACAATATTTATACAATTTATATATTTTAGTCATATAATTTTTTTTAATGAGCTACTGATCTGTAGGTCCTGAATTCAGCTATGAATGAGTTAATAGCTTTAAATCGACCCTGTGCAATCCAGAGACTCCTCTTAGCTAACTTGGCCTTTATACAGTTGGTACCTTTAATTGAGGGAAAACGAGCTGGTTAAGCACGATCGTGCCCAAATCACCCTCCTCCATGATTGGCACAGAAGGCATTACAGTCATTACCGAGTATAGAAGCCATTATGTTTTTTATCTTGATTCGAGTTGCAGGATTGCACATAGAACAGAAAGAAATTTAATATCTATATTCTTTGCTAAATATGAAGCAATAAATGATAAAATATTCAAGTTTATTAAGTTCCTTTTGCAGGATAATAAAGTATACAAAATACTAACTGAAAAGCATAATTAACTGATAGAAAACTGTAAAGCAAAAGTTGCGCTTGAAAGAACAATGTCTTAAGTAGTCAGGGACTTAAAATAAGAGCTTTTATGTTTTTATTTACAAAATGAGAAAGAATAGCTTTTATTTAGGCCTTTAGCAGAACAAAAGTACTGTCCTGTGTCCTGTGTCATGTGTCATGTGTCCTGTGTCCTGTGTCCTGTGTGTCCTGTGTGTCCTGTGTCCTGTGTCCTGTGTCCTGGTGTCCTGTGTCCTGTGTCCTGTGTGTCCTGTGTCCTGTGTCCTGTGTGTACTGTGTCCTGTGTCCTGTGTCCTGTTGTCCTGTGTCCTGTTGTCCTGTGTTCTGTGTCCTGTGTCCTGTGTGTCCTGATGAAATATTCAAGTTTATTAATTTCCTTTTGCAGGATAATAAACTATACAAAATACTAACTGAAAAGCATAATTAACTGATAAAAAACTGTAAAGCAAAAGTTGCGCTTGAAAGAACAATGTCTTAAGTAGTCAGGGACTTAAAATAAGAGTTATTATGTTTTATTTACAAAATTAGAAAGAATAGCTTTTATTTAGGCCTTTAGCAGAACAAAAGTTTTGTCCTGTGTCCTGTGTCCTGTGTCCTGTACCCTGTGTCCTGTGTCCTGTGTGTCCAGTGTCCTGTGTCCTGTGTCCTGAGGTTAGGCAAAGTTGGACAGGGGATCAAAGGAAACATGCCAGTGATCATACGAAGGATTATTGGAGACAGTGAAAACTCCAGCAGAGGAAAGGAAAGAAATAAAGTTGCTTGATTGCTTTATTAAATAGATACAATATTTAAACAATTTATATATTTTAGTCTTATGATTTTTTTTAATGAGCTACTGATCTGTAGGACCTGAATTCAGCTATGAATGAGTTAATAGCTTTAAATCGACCCTGTGCAATCCAGAGACTCCTCTGAGCTAACTTGGCCTTTATACAGTTGGTACCTTTAATTGAGGGAAAACCAGCTGGTTAAGCACGATCGTGCCTAAATCACCCTCCTCCATGATTGGCACAGAAGGCATTACAGTCATTACCGAGTATAGAAGCCATTATGTTTTTTTATCTTGATTCGAGTTGCAGGATTGACCATAGAACAGAAAGAAATTTAATATCTATATTCTTTGCTAAATATGAAGAAATAAATGATAAAATATTCATGTTTATTAAGTTCCTTTTGCAGGATAATAAAGTATACAAAATACTAACTGAAAAGCATAATTAACTGATAGAAAACTGTAAAGCAAAAGTTGCGCTTGAAAGAACAATGTCTTAAGTAGTCAGGGACTTAAAATAAGAGTTTTTATGTTTTTATTTACAAAATTAGAAAGAATAGCTTTTATTTAGGCCTTTAGCAGAACAAAAGTCCTGTCCTGTGTCCTGTGTCCTGTGTCCTGTACCCTGTGTAGTGTGTCCTGTGTCCTGTGTCCTGTGTGTCTTGTGTGTCTTGTGTGTCCCGTGCGTCCTGTGTCCTGTGTCCTGTGTCCTGTGTCCTGGTGTCCTGTCTCCTGTGTCCTGTGTCCTGTGTGTCCTGTGTCCTGTGTCCTGTTGTCCTGTGTCCTGTTTCCTGTGTCCGGTGTCTATCCTGTGTCCGGTGTCTGTCCTGTGTCCTGTGTGTCCTGTGTATTGTGTCCTGTGTCCTGTGTGTCCAGTGTCCTGTGTCCTGAGGTTAGGCAAAGTTGGACAGGGGATCAAAGGAAACGTGCCAGTGATCATACGAAGGATTATTGGAGACAGTGAAAACTCCAGCAGAGGAAAGGAAAGAAATAAAGTTGCTTGATTGCTTTATTAAATAGATACAATATTTATACAATTTATATATTTTAGTCATATAATTTTTTTTAATGAGCTACTGATCTGTAGGTCCTGAATTCAGCTATGAATGAGTTAATAGCTTTAAATCGACCCTGTGCAATCCAGAGACTCCTCTTAGCTAACTTGGCCTTTATACAGTTGGTACCTTTAATTGAGGGAAAACGAGCTGGTTAAGCACGATCGTGCCCAAATCACCCTCCTCCATGATTGGCACAGAAGGCATTACAGTCATTACCGAGTATAGAAGCCATTATGTTTTTTATCTTGATTCGAGTTGCAGGATTGCACATAGAACAGAAAGAAATTTAATATCTATATTCTTTGCTAAATATGAAGCAATAAATAATAAAATATTCAAGTTTATTAAGTTCCTTTTGCAGGATAATAAAGTATACAAAATACTAACTGAAAAGCATAATTAACTGATAGAAAACTGTAAAGCAAAAGTTGCGCTTGAAAGAACAATGTCTTAAGTAGTCAGGGACTTAAAATAAGAGCTTTTATGTTTTTATTTACAAAATGAGAAAGAATAGCTTTTATTTAGGCCTTTAGCAGAACAAAAGTACTGTCCTGTGTCCTGTGTCATGTGTCATGTGTCCTGTGTCCTGTGTCCTGTGTGTCCTGTGTGTCCTGTGTCCTGTGTCCTGTGTCCTGGTGTCCTGTGTCCTGTGTCCTGTGTGTCCTGTGTCCTGTGTCCTGTGTGTACTGTGTCCTGTGTCCTGTGTCCTGTTGTCCTGTGTCCTGTTGTCCTGTGTTCTGTGTCCTGTGTCCTGTGTGTCCTGATGAAATATTCAAGTTTATTAATTTCCTTTTGCAGGATAATAAACTATACAAAATACTAACTGAAAAGCATAATTAACTGATAAAAAACTGTAAAGCAAAAGTTGCGCTTGAAAGAACAATGTCTTAAGTAGTCAGGGACTTAAAATAAGAGTTTTTATGTTTTTATTTACAAAATGAGAAAGAATAGCTTTTATTTAGGCCTTTAGCAGAACAAAAGTCCTGTCCTGTGTCCTGTGTCATGTGTCATGTGTCCTGTGTCCTGTGTCCTGTGTCCTGTGTGTCCTGTGTCCTGTGTCCTGTGCCTGGGTCCTGTGTCCTGGTGTCCTGTGTCCTGTGTCCTGTGTGTCCTGTGTCCTGTGTCCTGTGTGCACTGTGTCCTGTGTCCTGTGTCCTGTTGTCCTGTGTCCTGTTGTCCTGTGTTCTGTGTCCTGTGCCCTGTGTGTCCTGATGAAATATTCAAGTTTATTAAGTTCCTTTTGCAGGATAATAAAGTATACAAAATACTAACTGAAAAGCATAATTATGTTTTTTTATCTTGATCCGAGTTGCAGGATTGACCATAGAACAGAAAGAAATTTAATATCTATATTCTTTGCTAAATATGAAGCAATAAATGATAAAATATTCATGTTTATTAAGTTCCTTTTGCAGGATAATAAAGTATACAAAATACTAACTGAAAAGCATAATTAACTGATAGAAAACTGTAAAGCAAAAGTTGCGCTTGAAAGAACAATGTCTTAAGTAGTCAGGGACTTAAAATAAGAGTTATTATGTTTTTATTTACAAAATTAGAAAGAATAGCTTTTATTTAGGCCTTTAGCAGAACAAAAGTTTTGTCCTGTGTCCTGTGTCCTGTGTCCTGTACCCTGTGTCCTGTGTCCTGTGTCCTGTGTCCTGTGTTTCTTGTGTGTCTTGTGTGTCCCGTGTGTCCTGTGTCCTGTGTCCTGTGTCCTGTGTCCTGGTGTCCTGTCTCCTGTGTCCTGTGTCCTGTGTGTCCTGTGTCCTGTGTCCTGTGTGTACTGTGTCCTGTGTCCTGTTGTCCTGTGTCCTGTTTCCTGTGTCCGGTGTCTATCCTGTGTCCGGTGTCTGTCCTGTGTCCTGTGTGTCCTGTGTATTGTGTCCTGTGTCCTGTGTGTCCAGTGTCCTGTGTCCTGAGGTTAGGCAAAGTTGGACAGGGGATCAAAGGAAACGTGCCAGTGATCATACGAAGGATTATTGGAGACAGTGAAAACTCCAGCAGAGGAAAGGAAAGAAATAAAGTTGCTTGATTGCTTTATTAAATAGATACAATATTTATACAATTTATATATTTTAGTCATATAATTTTTTTTAATGAGCTACTGATCTGTAGGTCCTGAATTCAGCTATGAATGAGTTAATAGCTTTAAATCGACCCTGTGCAATCCAGAGACTCCTCTGAGCTAACTTGGCCTTTATACAGTTGGTACCTTTAATTGAGGGAAAACCAGCTGGTTAAGCACGATCGTGACCAAAACACCCTCCTCCATGATTGGCACAGAAGGCATTACAGTCATTACCGAGTATAGAAGCCATTATGTTTTTTTATCTTGATTCGAGTTGCAGGATTGCACATAGAACAGAAAGAAATTTAATATCTATATTCTTTGCTAAATATGAAGCAATAAATGATAAAATATTCAAGTTTATTAAGTTCCTTTTGCAGGATAATAAAGTATACAAAATACTAACTGAAAAGCATAATTAACTGATAGAAAACTGTAAAGCAAAAGTTGCGCTTGAAAGAACAATGTCTTTAGTAGTCAGGGACTTAAAATAAGAGTTTTTATGTTTTTATTTACAAAATGAGAAAGAATAGCTTTTATTTAGGCCTTTAGCAGAACAAAAGTACTGTCCTGTGTCCTGTGTCCTGTGTCATGTGTCCTGTGTCCTGTGTCCTCTGTCCTGTGTGTCCTGTGTGTCCTGTGTCCTGTGTCCTGTGTCCTGGTGTCCTGTGTCCTGTGTCCTGTGTGTCCTGTGTCCTGTGTGTACTGTGTCCTGTGTTCTGTGTCCTGTTGTCCTGTTGTCCTGTGTTCTGTGTCCTGTGTGTCCTGATGAAATATTCAAGTTTATTAATTTCCTTTTGCAGGATAATAAACTATACAAAATACTAACTGAAAAGCATAATTAACTGATAAAAAACTGTAAAGCAAAAGTTGCGCTTGAAAGAACAATGTCTTAAGTAGTCAGGGACTTAAAATAAGAGTTTTTATGTTTTTATTTACAAAATGAGAAAGAATAGCTTTTATTTAGGCCTTTAGCAGAACAAAAGTCCTGTCCTGTGTCCTGTGTCCTGTGTCATGTGTCCTGTGTCCTGTGTCCTGTGTGTCCTGTGTCCTGTGTCCTGTGCCTGGGTCCTGTGTCCTGGTGTCCTGTGTCCTGTGTCCTGTGTCCTGTGTCCTGTGTGCACTGTGTCCTGTGTCCTGTGTCCTGTTGTCCTGTGTCCTGTTGTCCTGTGTTCTGTGTCCTGTGCCCTGTGTGTCCTGATGAAATATTCAAGTTTATTAAGTTCCTTTTGCAGGATAATAAAGTATACAAAATACTAACTGAAAAGCATAATTAACTGATAGAAAACTGTAAAGCAAAAGTTGCGCTTTAAGGAACAATGTCTTAAGTAGTCAGGGACTTAAAATAAGAGTTTTTATGTTTTCATTTATAAAATGAGAAAGAAAAGCTTTTATTTAGGGCTTTAGCAGAACAAAAGTCCTGTCCTGTGTCCTGTGTCATGTGTCATGTGTCATGTGTCATGTGTCCTGTGTCCTGTGTCCTCGTGTCCTGTCTCCTGTGTCCTGTGTCCTGTGTGTCCTGTGTCCTGTGTCCTGTTGTCCTGTGTCCTGTGTCCTGTGTCCGGTGTCTATCCTGTGTCCGGTGTCTGTCCTGTGTCCTGTGTACTGTGTCCTGTGTCCTGTGTGTCCAGTGTCCTGTGTCCTGAGGTTAGGCAAAGTTGGACAGGGGATCAAAGGAAACGTGCCAGTGATCATACGAAGGATTATTGGAGACAGTGAAAACTCCAGCAGAGGAAAGGAAAGAAATAAAGTTGCTTGATTGCTTTATTAAATAGATACAATATTTAAACAATTTATATATTTTAGTCTTATGATTTTTTTTAATGAGCTACTGATCTGTAGGTCCTAAATTCAGCTATGAATGAGTTAATAGCTTTAAATCGACCCTGTGCAATCCAGAGACTCCTCTGAGCTAACTTGGCCTTTATACAGTTGGTACCTTTAATTGAGGGAAAACCAGCTGGTTAAGCACGATCGTGCCTAAATCACCCTCCTCCATGATTGGCACAGAAGGCATTACAGTCATTACCGAGTATAGAAGCCATTATGTTTTTTTATCTTGATTCGAGTTGCAGGATTGACCATAGAACAGAAAGAAATTTAATATCTATATTCTTTGCTAAATATGAAGCAATAAATGATAAAATATTCATGTTTATTAAGTTCCTTTTGCAGGATAATAAATTATACAAAATACTAACTGAAAAGCATAATTAACTGATAGAAAACTGTAAAGCAAAAGTTGCGCTTGAAAGAACAATGTCTTAAGTAGTCAGGGACTTAAAATAAGAGTTTTTATGTTTTTATTTACAAAATTAGAAAGAATAGCTTTTATTTAGGCCTTTAGCAGAACAAAAGTCCTGTCCTGTGTCCTGTGTCCTGTGTCCTGTACCCTGTGTCCTGTGTCCTGTGTCCTGTGTCCTGTGTGTCTTGTGTGTCTTGTGTGTCCCGTGTGTCCTGTGTCCTGTGTCCTGTGTCCTGTGTCCTGGTGTCCTGTCTCCTGTGTCCTGTGTCCTGTGTCCTGTGTGTACTGTGTCCTGTGTCCTGTTGTCCTGTGTCCTGTTTCCTGTGTCCGGTGTCTATCCTGTGTCCGGTGTGTGTCCTGTGTGTCCTGTGTATTGTGTCCTGTGTCCTGTGTGTCCAGTGTCCTGTGTCCTGAGGTTAGGCAAAGTTGGACAGGGGATCAAAGGAAACGTGCCAGTGATCATACGAAGGATTATTGGAGACAGTGAAAACTCCAGCAGAGGAAAGGAAAGAAATAAAGTTGCTTGATTGCTTTATTAAATAGATACAATATTTATACAATTTATATATTTTAGTCATATAATTTTTTTTAATGAGCTACTGATCTGTAGGTCCTGAATTCAGCTATGAATGAGTTAATAGCTTTAAATCGACCCTGTGCAATCCAGAGACTCCTCTTAGCTAACTTGGCCTTTATACAGTTGGTACCTTTAATTGAGGGAAAACCAGCTGGTTAAGCACGATCGTGCCCAAATCACCCTCCTCCATGATTGGCACAGAAGGCATTACAGTCATTACCGAGTATAGAAGCCATTATGTTTTTTATCTTGATTCGAGTTGCAGGATTGCACATAGAACAGAAAGAAATTTAATATCTATATTCTTTGCTAAATATGAAGCAATAAATGATAAAATATTCATGTTTATTAAGTTCCTTTTGCAGGATAATAAAGTATACAAAATACTAACTGAAAAGCATAATTAACTGACAGAAAACTGTAAAGCAAAAGTTGCGCTTGAAAGAACAATGTCTTAAGTAGTCAGGGACTTAAAATAAGAGTTTTTATTTACAAAATTAGAAAGAATAGCTTTTATTTAGGTCTTTAGCAGAACAAAAGTCCTGTCCTGTGTCCTGTGTCCTGTGTCCTGTGTCCTGTGTCCTTTGCCCTGTGTGTCCTGTGTCCTCTGTGTCCTGTGTCCTGTGTCCTGTGTGTCCTGTGTCCTGTGTCCTCTGTCCTGTGTCCTTTGTGTCCTGTGTCCTGTGTCCTGTCTCCTGTGTGTCCTGTGTCCTGTGTCCTGTGTGTCCTGTGCCTGGGTCCTGTGTCCTGGTGTCCTGTGTCCTGTGTCCTGTGTGTCCTGTGTCCTGTGTCCTGTGTCCTGTGTCCTGTGTGTCCTGTGTGCTGTGTGCTGTGTGTCCTGTGTCCTGTGTCCTGTGTGTCCTGTGTCCTGTGTCCTGTGTCCTGTGTCCTTTGTCCTGTGTCCTGTGTCCTGTGTCCTTTGTCCTTTGTCCTGTGTTCAGTGTCCTGTTCCAGAAGCCATTATTTTTTTTTATCTTGATTCGAGTTGCAGGATTGCACATAGAACAGAAAGAAATGTAATATCTATATTCTTTGCTAAATATGAAGCAATAAATGATAAAATATTCAAGTTTATTAAGTTCCTTTTGCAGGATAATAAAGCACACAAAATACTAACTGAAAAGCATAATTAACTGATAGAAAACTGTAAAGCAAAAGTTGCGCTCGAAAGAACAATGTCTTAAGTAATCAGGGACTTAAAATAAGAGTTTTTATGTTTTTATTTACAAAATGAGAAAGAATGGCTTTTATTTAGGCCTTTATCAGAACAAAAGTCCTGTGTCCTGTTTACTGTGTCCTGTGTCATGTGTCTTGAGTGTCCTGTGTGTCCTGTGTCCTGGTGTCCTGTGTCCTGTGTCCTGTGTGTCCTGTGTCCTGTGTCCTGTTGTCCTGTTGTCCTGTGTCCTGTGTCCGGTGTCTGTCCTGTGTCCGGTGTCTGTCCTGTGTCCTGTGTGTCCTGTGTCCTGTGTGTCCAGTGTCCTGTGTCTGTCCTGTGTCCGGTGTCTGTCATGTGTCCGGTGTCCGGTGTCCTGTGTCCGGTGCCCCGTGTCCTGTGTCCGGTGTCCTGTGTCCGGTGTCTGTCTCCTGTGTCCTGTGTGTACTGTGTGTCCTGTGTTTCCTGTGTCCTGTGTCCTGTGTCCTGTGTCCTGTGTGTCCTGTGTGTCCTGTGTCCTGTGTCCTGTGTCCTGTGTCCTGTGCCCTGTGTCCTGTGTCTTGTGTCTTTGTCCTGTGTCCTGTGTCTGTGTGTGTCCTGTGAAATTATTTTGACTAAAGAAGTTAGGAATGATTTAGAAAAGTTGAACATCAAAGAGTTCTAACATGTGAGTTACCGAGAAGTGAATTTATCAGTATATTCATGTAAAATTTGAATAAATAAGTAAAAAATTTGAAAGGGTTTCCGGTTAAAGAATACCATATTTATACAATTTGTATATTTTTGTCTTATGATTTTTTTTAATCAGCTGCTGATCTGTAGGTCCTGATTTCAGCTATGAATGAGTTAATATCTTTAAATCGACCCTGTGCAATCCAGAGACTCCTCTGAGCTAACTTGGCCATTATACAGTTGGTACCTTTAATTGAGGGAAAACCAGCTGGTTAAGCACGATCGTGACCAAAACACCCTCCTCCATGATTGGCACAGAAGGCATTACAGTCATTACCGAGTATAGAAGCCATTATATTTTTTTATCTTGATTCGAGTTGCAGGATTGCACATAGAACAGAAAGAAATTTAATATCTATATTCTTTGCTAAATATGAAGCAATAAATGATAAAATATTCAAGTTTATTAAGTTCCTTTTGCAGGATAATAAAGTATACAAAATACTAACTGAAAAGCATAATTAACTGATAGAAAACTGTAAAGCAAAAGTTGCGCTTGAAAGAACAATGTCTTAAGTAGTCAGGGACTTAAAATAAGAGTTTTTATGTTTTTATTTACAAAATGAGAAAGAATAGCTTTTATTTAGGCCTTTAGCAGAACAAAAGTACTGTCCTGTGTCCTGTGTCCTGTGTCATGTGTCATGTGTCATGTGTCCTGTGTCCTGTGTCCTGTGTCCTGTGTGTCCTGTGTCCTGTGTGTCCTGTGTGTCCTGTGTCCTGTGTCCTGTGTCCTGGTGTCCTGTGTCCTGTGTCCTGTGTGTCCTGTGTCCTGTGTCCTGTGTGTACTGTGTCCTGTGTCCTGTTGTCCTGTGTTCTGTGTCCTGTGTCCTGTGTGTCCTGATGAAATATTCAAGTTTATTAATTTCCTTTTGCAGGATAATAAACTATACAAAATACTAACTGAAAAGCATAATTAACTGATAGAAAACTGTAAAGCAAAAGTTGCGCTTGAAAGAACAATGTCTTAAGTAGTCAGGGACTTAAAATAAGAGTTTTTATGTTTTTATTTACAAAATGAGAAAGAATAGCTTTTATTTAGGCCTTTAGCAGAACAAAAGTACTGTCCTGTGTCCTGTGTCCTGTGTCATGTGTCATGTGTCCTGTGTCCTGTGTCCTGTGTCCTGTGTCCTGTGTGTCCTGTGTCCTGTGTGTCCTGTGTGTCCTGTGTCCTGTGTCATGTGTCATGTGTCATGTGTCATGTGTCCTGTGTCCTGTGTCCTGTGTGTCTTGTGTGTCCTGTGTCCTGTATCCTGTGTCCCGGTGTCCTGTGTCCTGTGTCCTGTGTCCTGTGTGTCCTGTGTCCTGTGTCCTGTGTGTCCTGTGTCCTGTGTCCTGTGTCCTGTTGTCCTGTGTCCTTTGTCCTGTGTACTGTGTCCTGTGTCCTGTGTGTCCAGTGTCCTGTGTCCTGTGTCCTGAGGTTAGGCAAAGTTGGACAGGGGATCAAAGGAAACGTGCCAGTGATCATACGAAGGATTATTGGAGACAGTGAAAACTCCAGCAGAGGAAAGGAAAGAAATAAAGTTGCTTGATTGCTTTATTAAATAGATACAATATTTAAACAATTTATATATTTTAGTCTTATGATTTTTTTTAATGAGCTACTGATCTGTAGGACCTGAATTCAGCTATGAATGAGTTAATAGCTTTAAATCGACCCTGTGCAATCCAGAGACTCCTCTGAGCTAACTTGGCCTTTATACAGTTGGTACCTTTAATTGAGGGAAAACCAGCTGGTTAAGCACGATCGTGCCTAAATCACCCTCCTCCATGATTGGCACAGAAGGCATTACAGTCATTACCGAGTATAGAAGCCATTATGTTTTTTTATCTTGATTCGAGTTGCAGGATTGACCATAGAACAGAAAGAAATTTAATATCTATATTCTTTGCTAAATATGAAGAAATAAATGATAAAATATTCATGTTTATTAAGTTCCTTTTGCAGGATAATAAAGTATACAAAATACTAACTGAAAAGCATAATTAACTGATAGAAAACTGTAAAGCAAAAGTTGCGCTTGAAAGAACAATGTCTTAAGTAGTCAGGGACTTAAAATAAGAGTTTTTATGTTTTTATTTACAAAATTAGAAAGAATAGCTTTTATTTAGGCCTTTAGCAGAACAAAAGTCCTGTCCTGTGTCCTGTGTCCTGTGTCCTGTACCCTGTGTAGTGTGTCCTGTGTCCTGTGTCCTGTGTGTCTTGTGTGTCTTGTGTGTCCCGTGCGTCCTGTGTCCTGTGTCCTGTGTCCTGTGTCCTGGTGTCCTGTCTCCTGTGTCCTGTGTCCTGTGTGTCCTGTGTCCTGTGTCCTGTTGTCCTGTGTCCTGTTTCCTGTGTCCGGTGTCTATCCTGTGTCCGGTGTCTGTCCTGTGTCCTGTGTGTCCTGTGTATTGTGTCCTGTGTCCTGTGTGTCCAGTGTCCTGTGTCCTGAGGTTAGGCAAAGTTGGACAGGGGATCAAAGGAAACGTGCCAGTGATCATACGAAGGATTATTGGAGACAGTGAAAACTCCAGCAGAGGAAAGGAAAGAAATAAAGTTGCTTGATTGCTTTATTAAATAGATACAATATTTATACAATTTATATATTTTAGTCATATAATTTTTTTTAATGAGCTACTGATCTGTAGGTCCTGAATTCAGCTATGAATGAGTTAATAGCTTTAAATCGACCCTGTGCAATCCAGAGACTCCTCTTAGCTAACTTGGCCTTTATACAGTTGGTACCTTTAATTGAGGGAAAACGAGCTGGTTAAGCACGATCGTGCCCAAATCACCCTCCTCCATGATTGGCACAGAAGGCATTACAGTCATTACCGAGTATAGAAGCCATTATGTTTTTTATCTTGATTCGAGTTGCAGGATTGCACATAGAACAGAAAGAAATTTAATATCTATATTCTTTGCTAAATATGAAGCAATAAATGATAAAATATTCATGTTTATTAAGTTCCTTTTGCAGGATAATAAAGTATACAAAATACTAACTGAAAAGCATAATTAACTGATAGAAAACTGTAAAGCAAAAGTTGCGCTTGAAAGAACAATGTCTTAAGTAGTCAGGGACTTAAAATAAGAGTTTTTATGTTTTTATTTACAAAATTAGAAAGAATAGCTTTTATTTAGGTCTTTAGCAGAACAAAAGTCCTGTCCTGTGTCCTGTGTCCTGTGTCCTGTGTCCTGTGTTCAGTGTCCTGTTCCAGAAGCCATTATTTTTTTTTATCTTGATTCGAGTTGCAGGATTGCACATAGAACAGAAAGAAATGTAATATCTATATTCTTTGCTAAATATGAAGCAATAAATGATAAAATATTCAAGTTTATTAAGTTCCTTTTGCAGGATAATAAAGTATACAAAATACTAACTGAAAAGCATAATTAACTGATAGAAAACTGTAAAGCAAAAGTTGCGCTTGAAAGAACAATGTCTTAAGTAGTCAGGGACTTAAAATAAGAGTTTTTATGTTTTTATTTACAAAATGAGAAAGAATAGCTTTTATTTAGGCCTTTAGCAGAACAAAAGTACTGTCCTGTGTCCTGTGTCATGTGTCATGTGTCCTGTGTCCTGTGTCCTGTGTGTCCTGTGTGTCCTGTGTCCTGTGTCCTGTGTCCTGGTGTCCTGTGTCCTGTGTCCTGTGTGTCCTGTGTCCTGTGTCCTGTGTGTACTGTGTCCTGTGTCCTGTGTCCTGTTGTCCTGTGTCCTGTTGTCCTGTGTTCTGTGTCCTGTGTCCTGTGTGTCCTGATGAAATATTCAAGTTTATTAATTTCCTTTTGCAGGATAATAAACTATACAAAATACTAACTGAAAAGCATAATTAACTAATAAAAAACTGTAAAGCAAAAGTTGCGCTTGAAAGAACAATGTCTTAAGTAGTCAGGGACTTAAAATAAGAGTTTTTATGTTTTTATTTACAAAATGAGAAAGAATAGCTTTTATTTAGGCCTTTAGCAGAACAAAAGTCCTGTCCTGTGTCCTGTGTCATGTGTCATGTGTCCTGTGTCCTGTGTCCTGTGTCCTGTGTGTCCTGTGTCCTGTGTCCTGTGCCTGGGTCCTGTGTCCTGGTGTCCTGTGTCCTGTGTCCTGTGTGTCCTGTGTCCTGTGTCCTGTGTGCACTGTGTCCTGTGTCCTGTGTCCTGTTGTCCTGTGTCCTGTTGTCCTGTGTTCTGTGTCCTGTGCCCTGTGTGTCCTGATGAAATATTCAAGTTTATTAAGTTCCTTTTGCAGGATAATAAAGTATACAAAATACTAACTGAAAAGCATAATTATGTTTTTTTATCTTGATCCGAGTTGCAGGATTGACCATAGAACAGAAAGAAATTTAATATCTATATTCTTTGCTAAATATGAAGCAATAAATGATAAAATATTCATGTTTATTAAGTTCCTTTTGCAGGATAATAAAGTATACAAAATACTAACTGAAAAGCATAATTAACTGATAGAAAACTGTAAAGCAAAAGTTGCGCTTGAAAGAACAATGTCTTAAGTAGTCAGGGACTTAAAATAAGAGTTATTATGTTTTTATTTACAAAATTAGAAAGAATAGCTTTTATTTAGGCCTTTAGCAGAACAAAAGTTTTGTCCTGTGTCCTGTGCCCTGTGTCCTGTACCCTGTGTCCTGTGTCCTGTGTCCTGTGTCCTGTGTTTCTTGTGTGTCTTGTGTGTCCCGTGTGTCCTGTGTCCTGTGTCCTGTGTCCTGTGTCCTGGTGTCCTGTCTCCTGTGTCCTGTGTCCTGTGTGTCCTGTGTCCTGTGTCCTGTGTGTACTGTGTCCTGTGTCCTGTTGTCCTGTGTCCTGTTTCCTGTGTCCGGTGTCTATCCTGTGTCCGGTGTCTGTCCTGTGTCCTGTGTGTCCTGTGTATTGTGTCCTGTGTCCTGTGTGTCCAGTGTCCTGTGTCCTGAGGTTAGGCAAAGTTGGACAGGGGATCAAAGGAAACGTGCCAGTGATCATACGAAGGATTATTGGAGACAGTGAAAACTCCAGCAGAGGAAAGGAAAGAAATAAAGTTGCTTGATTGCTTTATTAAATAGATACAATATTTATACAATTTATATATTTTAGTCATATAATTTTTTTTAATGAGCTACTGATCTGTAGGTCCTGAATTCAGCTATGAATGAGTTAATAGCTTTAAATCGACCCTGTGCAATCCAGAGACTCCTCTGAGCTAACTTGGCCTTTATACAGTTGGTACCTTTAATTGAGGGAAAACCAGCTGGTTAAGCACGATCGTGACCAAAACACCCTCCTCCATGATTGGCACAGAAGGCATTACAGTCATTACCGAGTATAGAAGCCATTATGTTTTTTTATCTTGATTCGAGTTGCAGGATTGCACATAGAACAGAAAGAAATTTAATATCTATATTCTTTGCTAAATATGAAGCAATAAATGATAAAATATTCAAGTTTATTAAGTTCCTTTTGCAGGATAATAAAGTATACAAAATACTAACTGAAAAGCATAATTAACTGATAGAAAACTGCAAAGCAAAAGTTGCGCTTGAAAGAACAATGTCTTAAGTAGTCAGGGACTTAAAATAAGAGTTTTTATGTTTTTATTTACAAAATGAGAAAGAATAGCTTTTATTTAGGCCTTTAGCAGAACAAAAGTACTGTCCTGTGTCCTGTGTCATGTGTCATGTGTCCTGTGTCCTGTGTCCTGTGTGTCCTGTGTGTCCTGTGTCCTGTGTCCTGTGTCCTGGTGTCCTGTGTCCTGTGTCCTGTGTGTCCTGTGTCCTGTGTCCTGTGTGTACTGTGTCCTGTGTCCTGTGTCCTGTTGTCCTGTGTCCTGTTGTCCTGTGTTCTGTGTCCTGTGTCCTGTGTGTCCTGATGAAATATTCAAGTTTATTAATTTCCTTTTGCAGGATAATAAACTATACAAAATACTAACTGAAAAGCATAATTAACTAATAAAAAACTGTAAAGCAAAAGTTGCGCTTGAAAGAACAATGTCTTAAGTAGTCAGGGACTTAAAATAAGAGTTTTTATGTTTTTATTTACAAAATGAGAAAGAATAGCTTTTATTTAGGCCTTTAGCAGAACAAAAGTCCTGTCCTGTGTCCTGTGTCATGTGTCATGTGTCCTGTGTCCTGTGTCCTGTGTCCTGTGTGTCCTGTGTCCTGTGTCCTGTGCCTGGGTCCTGTGTCCTGGTGTCCTGTGTCCTGTGTCCTGTGTGTCCTGTGTCCTGTGTCCTGTGTGCACTGTGTCCTGTGTCCTGTGTCCTGTTGTCCTGTGTCCTGTTGTCCTGTGTTCTGTGTCCTGTGCCCTGTGTGTCCTGATGAAATATTCAAGTTTATTAAGTTCCTTTTGCAGGATAATAAAGTATACAAAATACTAACTGAAAAGCATAATTATGTTTTTTTATCTTGATCCGAGTTGCAGGATTGACCATAGAACAGAAAGAAATTTAATATCTATATTCTTTGCTAAATATGAAGCAATAAATGATAAAATATTCATGTTTATTAAGTTCCTTTTGCAGGATAATAAAGTATACAAAATACTAACTGAAAAGCATAATTAACTGATAGAAAACTGTAAAGCAAAAGTTGCGCTTGAAAGAACAATGTCTTAAGTAGTCAGGGACTTAAAATAAGAGTTATTATGTTTTTATTTACAAAATTAGAAAGAATAGCTTTTATTTAGGCCTTTAGCAGAACAAAAGTTTTGTCCTGTGTCCTGTGCCCTGTGTCCTGTACCCTGTGTCCTGTGTCCTGTGTCCTGTGTCCTGTGTTTCTTGTGTGTCTTGTGTGTCCCGTGTGTCCTGTGTCCTGTGTCCTGTGTCCTGTGTCCTGGTGTCCTGTCTCCTGTGTCCTGTGTCCTGTGTGTCCTGTGTCCTGTGTCCTGTGTGTACTGTGTCCTGTGTCCTGTTGTCCTGTGTCCTGTTTCCTGTGTCCGGTGTCTATCCTGTGTCCGGTGTCTGTCCTGTGTCCTGTGTGTCCTGTGTATTGTGTCCTGTGTCCTGTGTGTCCAGTGTCCTGTGTCCTGAGGTTAGGCAAAGTTGGACAGGGGATCAAAGGAAACGTGCCAGTGATCATACGAAGGATTATTGGAGACAGTGAAAACTCCAGCAGAGGAAAGGAAAGAAATAAAGTTGCTTGATTGCTTTATTAAATAGATACAATATTTATACAATTTATATATTTTAGTCATATAATTTTTTTTAATGAGCTACTGATCTGTAGGTCCTGAATTCAGCTATGAATGAGTTAATAGCTTTAAATCGACCCTGTGCAATCCAGAGACTCCTCTGAGCTAACTTGGCCTTTATACAGTTGGTACCTTTAATTGAGGGAAAACCAGCTGGTTAAGCACGATCGTGACCAAAACACCCTCCTCCATGATTGGCACAGAAGGCATTACAGTCATTACCGAGTATAGAAGCCATTATGTTTTTTTATCTTGATTCGAGTTGCAGGATTGCACATAGAACAGAAAGAAATTTAATATCTATATTCTTTGCTAAATATGAAGCAATAAATGATAAAATATTCAAGTTTATTAAGTTCCTTTTGCAGGATAATAAAGTATACAAAATACTAACTGAAAAGCATAATTAACTGATAGAAAACTGCAAAGCAAAAGTTGCGCTTGAAAGAACAATGTCTTTAGTAGTCAGGGACTTAAAATAAGAGTTTTTATGTTTTTATTTACAAAATGAGAAAGAATAGCTTTTATTTAGGCCTTTAGCAGAACAAAAGTACTGTCCTGTGTCCTGTGTCCTGTGTCATGTGTCCTGTGTCCTGTGTCCTCTGTCCTGTGTGTCCTGTGTGTCCTGTGTCCTGTGTCCTGTGTCCTGGTGTCCTGTGTCCTGTGTCCTGTGTGTCCTGTGTCCTGTGTGTACTGTGTCCTGTGTCCTGTGTCCTGTTGTCCTGTTGTCCTGTGTTCTGTGTCCTGTGTGTCCTGATGAAATATTCAAGTTTATTAATTTCCTTTTGCAGGATAATAAACTATACAAAATACTAACTGAAAAGCATAATTAACTGATAAAAAACTGTAAAGCAAAAGTTGCGCTTGAAAGAACAATGTCTTAAGTAGTCAGGGACTTAAAATAAGAGTTTTTATGTTTTTATTTACAAAATGAGAAAGAATAGCTTTTATTTAGGCCTTTAGCAGAACAAAAGTCCTGTCCTGTGTCCTGTGTCCTGTGTCATGTGTCCTGTGTCCTGTGTCCTGTGTGTCCTGTGTCCTGTGTCCTGTGCCTGGGTCCTGTGTCCTGGTGTCCTGTGTCCTGTGTCCTGTGTGTCCTGTGTCCTGTGTCCTGTGTGCACTGTGTCCTGTGTCCTGTGTCCTGTTGTCCTGTGTCCTGTTGTCCTGTGTTCTGTGTCCTGTGCCCTGTGTGTCCTGATGAAATATTCAAGTTTATTAAGTTCCTTTTGCAGGATAATAAAGTATACAAAATACTAACTGAAAAGCATAATTAACTGATAGAAAACTGTAAAGCAAAAGTTGCGCTTTAAAGAACAATGTCTTAAGTAGTCAGGGACTTAAAATAAGAGTTTTTATGTTTTCATTTATAAAATGAGAAAGAAAAGCTTTTATTTAGGGCTTTAGCAGAACAAAAGTCCTGTCCTGTGTCCTGTGTCATGTGTCATGTGTCATGTGTCATGTGTCATGTGTCCTGTGTCCTGTGTCCTCGTGTCCTATCTCCTGTGTCCTGTGTCCTGTGTGTCCTGTGTCCTGTGTCCTGTGTCCTGTGTCCTGTGTCCTGTGTCCGGTGTCTATCCTGTGTCCGGTGTCTGTCCTGTGTCCTGTGTACCGTGTCCTGTGTCCTGTGTGTCCAGTGTCCTGTGTCCTGAGGTTAGGCAAAGTTGGACAGGGGATCAAAGGAAACGTGCCAGTGATCATACGAAGGATTATTGGAGACAGTGAAAACTCCAGCAGAGGAAAGGAAAGAAATAAAGTTGCTTGATTGCTTTATTAAATAGATACAATATTTATACAATTTATATATTTTAGTCATATAATTTTTTTTAATGAGCTACTGATCTGTAGGTCCTGAATTCAGCTATGAATGAGTTAATAGCTTTAAATCGACCCTGTGCAATCCAGAGACTCCTCTTAGCTAACTTGGCCTTTATACAGTTGGTACCTTTAATTGAGGGAAAACCAGCTGGTTAAGCACGATCGTGCCCAAATCACCCTCCTCCATGATTGGCACAGAAGGCATTACAGTCATTACCGAGTATAGAAGCCATTATGTTTTTTATCTTGATTCGAGTTGCAGGATTGCACATAGAACAGAAAGAAATTTAATATCTATATTCTTTGCTAAATATGAAGCAATAAATGATAAAATATTCATGTTTATTAAGTTCCTTTTGCAGGATAATAAAGTATACAAAATACTAACTGAAAAGCATAATTAACTGACAGAAAACTGTAAAGCAAAAGTTGCGCTTGAAAGAACAATGTCTTAAGTAGTCAGGGACTTAAAATAAGAGTTTTTATTTACAAAATTAGAAAGAATAGCTTTTATTTAGGTCTTTAGCAGAACAAAAGTCCTGTCCTGTGTCCTGTGTCCTGTGTCCTGTGTCCTGTGTCCTTTGCCCTGTGTGTCCTGTGTCCTCTGTGTCCTGTGTCCTGTGTCCTGTGTGTCCTGTGTCCTGTGTCCTCTGTCCTGTGTCCTTTGTGTCCTGTGTCCTGTGTCCTGTCTCTTGTGTGTCCTGTGTCCTGTGTCCTGTGTGTCCTGTGCCTGGGTCCTGTGTCCTGGTGTCCTGTGTCCTGTGTCCTGTGTGTCCTGTGTCCTGTGTCCTGTGTCCTGTGTCCTGTGTGTCCTGTGTGCTGTGTGCTGTGTGTCCTGTGTCCTGTGTCCTGTGTGTCCTGTGTCCTGTGTCCTGTGTCCTGTGTCCTTTGTCCTGTGTCCTGTGTCCTGTGTCCTTTGTCCTTTGTCCTGTGTTCAGTGTCCTGTTCCAGAAGCCATTATTTTTTTTTATCTTGATTCGAGTTGCAGGATTGCACATAGAACAGAAAGAAATGTAATATCTATATTCTTTGCTAAATATGAAGCAATAAATGATAAAATATTCAAGTTTATTAAGTTCCTTTTGCAGGATAATAAAGCACACAAAATACTAACTGAAAAGCATAATTAACTGATAGAAAACTGTAAAGCAAAAGTTGCGCACGAAAGAACAATGTCTTAAGTAATCAGGGACTTAAAATAAGAGTTTTTATGTTTTTATTTACAAAATGAGAAAGAATGGCTTTTATTTAGGCCTTTATCAGAACAAAAGTCCTGTGTCCTGTTTACTGTGTCCTGTGTCATGTGTCTTGAGTGTCCTGTGTGTCCTGTGTCCTGGTGTCCTGTGTCCTGTGTCCTGTGTGTCCTGTGTCCTGTGTCCTGTGTCCTGTGTCCTGTGTCCTGTGTCCGGTGTCTATCCTGTGTCCGGTGTCTGTCCTGTGTCCTGTGTACCGTGTCCTGTGTCCTGTGTGTCCAGTGTCCTGTGTCCTGAGGTTAGGCAAAGTTGGACAGGGGATCAAAGGAAACGTGCCAGTGATCATACGAAGGATTATTGGAGACAGTGAAAACTCCAGCAGAGGAAAGGAAAGAAATAAAGTTGCTTGATTGCTTTATTAAATAGATACAATATTTATACAATTTATATATTTTAGTCATATAATTTTTTTTAATGAGCTACTGATCTGTAGGTCCTGAATTCAGCTATGAATGAGTTAATAGCTTTAAATCGACCCTGTGCAATCCAGAGACTCCTCTTAGCTAACTTGGCCTTTATACAGTTGGTACCTTTAATTGAGGGAAAACCAGCTGGTTAAGCACGATCGTGCCCAAATCACCCTCCTCCATGATTGGCACAGAAGGCATTACAGTCATTACCGAGTATAGAAGCCATTATGTTTTTTATCTTGATTCGAGTTGCAGGATTGCACATAGAACAGAAAGAAATTTAATATCTATATTCTTTGCTAAATATGAAGCAATAAATGATAAAATATTCATGTTTATTAAGTTCCTTTTGCAGGATAATAAAGTATACAAAATACTAACTGAAAAGCATAATTAACTGACAGAAAACTGTAAAGCAAAAGTTGCGCTTGAAAGAACAATGTCTTAAGTAGTCAGGGACTTAAAATAAGAGTTTTTATTTACAAAATTAGAAAGAATAGCTTTTATTTAGGTCTTTAGCAGAACAAAAGTCCTGTCCTGTGTCCTGTGTCCTGTGTCCTGTGTCCTGTGTCCTTTGCCCTGTGTGTCCTGTGTCCTCTGTGTCCTGTGTCCTGTGTCCTGTGTGTCCTGTGTCCTGTGTCCTCTGTCCTGTGTCCTTTGTGTCCTGTGTCCTGTGTCCTGTCTCTTGTGTGTCCTGTGTCCTGTGTCCTGTGTGTCCTGTGCCTGGGTCCTGTGTCCTGGTGTCCTGTGTCCTGTGTCCTGTGTGTCCTGTGTCCTGTGTCCTGTGTCCTGTGTCCTGTGTGTCCTGTGTGCTGTGTGCTGTGTGTCCTGTGTCCTGTGTCCTGTGTGTCCTGTGTCCTGTGTCCTGTGTCCTGTGTCCTTTGTCCTGTGTCCTGTGTCCTGTGTCCTTTGTCCTTTGTCCTGTGTTCAGTGTCCTGTTCCAGAAGCCATTATTTTTTTTTATCTTGATTCGAGTTGCAGGATTGCACATAGAACAGAAAGAAATGTAATATCTATATTCTTTGCTAAATATGAAGCAATAAATGATAAAATATTCAAGTTTATTAAGTTCCTTTTGCAGGATAATAAAGCACACAAAATACTAACTGAAAAGCATAATTAACTGATAGAAAACTGTAAAGCAAAAGTTGCGCTCGAAAGAACAATGTCTTAAGTAATCAGGGACTTAAAATAAGAGTTTTTATGTTTTTATTTACAAAATGAGAAAGAATGGCTTTTATTTAGGCCTTTATCAGAACAAAAGTCCTGTGTCCTGTTTACTGTGTCCTGTGTCATGTGTCTTGAGTGTCCTGTGTGTCCTGTGTCCTGGTGTCCTGTGTCCTGTGTCCTGTGTGTCCTGTGTCCTGTGTCCTGTTGTCCTGTTGTCCTGTGTCCTGTGTCCGGTGTCTGTCCTGTGTCCGGTGTCTGTCCTGTGTCCTGTGTGTCCTGTGTCCTGTGTGTCCAGTGTCCTGTGTCTGTCCTGTGTCCGGTGTCTGTCATGTGTCCGGTGTCCGGTGTCCTGTGTCCGGTGCCCCGTGTCCTGTGTCCGGTGTCCTGTGTCCGGTGTCTGTCCTGTGTCCTGTGTCCTGTGTGTACTGTGTGTCCTGTGTTTCCTGTGTCCTGTGTCCTGTGTCCTGTGTCCTGTGTGTCCTGTGTGTCCTGTGTCCTGTGTCCTGTGTCCTGTGTCCTGTGCCCTGTGTCCTGTGTCTTTGTCCTGTGTCCTGTGTCTGTGTGTGTCCTGTGAAATTATTTTGACTAAAGAAGTTAGGAATGATTTAGAAAAGTTGAACATCAAAGAGTTCTAACATGTGAGTTACCGAGAAGTGAATTTATCAGTATATTCATGTAAAATTTGAATAAATAAGTAAAAAATTTGAAAGGGTTTCCGGTTAAAGAATACCATATTTATACAATTTGTATATTTTTGTCTTATGATTTTTTTTAATCAGCTGCTGATCTGTAGGTCCTGATTTCAGCTATGAATGAGTTAATATCTTTAAATCGACCCTGTGCAATCCAGAGACTCCTCTGAGCTAACTTGGCCTTTATACAGTTGGTACCTTTAATTGAGGGAAAACCAGCTGGTTAAGCACGATCGTGACCAAAACACCCTCCTCCATGATTGGCACAGAAGGCATTACAGTCATTACCGAGTATAGAAGCCATTATATTTTTTTATCTTGATTCGAGTTGCAGGATTGCACATAGAACAGAAAGAAATTTAATATCTATATTCTTTGCTAAATATGAAGCAATAAATGATAAAATATTCAAGTTTATTAAGTTCCTTTTGCAGGATAATAAAGTATACAAAATACTAACTGAAAAGCATAATTAACTGATAGAAAACTGTAAAGCAAAAGTTGCGCTTGAAAGAACAATGTCTTAAGTAGTCAGGGACTTAAAATAAGAGTTTTTATGTTTTTATTTACAAAATGAGAAAGAATAGCTTTTATTTAGGCCTTTAGCAGAACAAAAGTACTGTCCTGTGTCCTGTGTCCTGTGTCCTGTGTCCTGTGTCCTGTGTGTCCTGTGTCCTGTGTCCTGGTGTCCTGTGTCCTGTGTCCTGTGTGTCCTGTGTCCTGTGTGTACTGTGTCCTGTGTCCTGTTGTCCTGTTGTCCTGTGTTCTGTGTCCTGTGTGTCCTGATGAAATATTCAAGTTTATTAATTTCCTTTTGCAGGATAATAAACTATACAAAATACTAACTGAAAAGCATAATTAACTGATAAAAAACTGTAAAGCAAAAGTTGCGCTTGAAAGAACAATGTCTTAAGTAGTCAGGGACTTAAAATAAGAGTTTTTATGTTTTTATTTACAAAATGAGAAAGAATAGCTTTTATTTAGGCCTTTAGCAGAACAAAAGTCCTGTCCTGTGTCCTGTGTCCTGTGTCATGTGTCATGTGTCCTGTGTCCTGTGTCCTGTGTGTCCTGTGTCCTGTGTCCTTTGCCTGGGTCCTGTGTCCTTGTGTCCTGTGTCCTGTGTCCTGTGTGTCCTGTGTCCTGTGTCCTGTGTGCACTGTGTCCTGTGTCCTGTGTCCTGTTGTCCTGTGTCCTGTTGTCCTGTGTTCTGTGTCCTGTGCCCTGTGTGTCCTGATGAAATATTCAAGTTTATTAAGTTCCTTTTGCAGGATAATAAAGTATACAAAATACTAACTGAAAAGCATAATTAACTGATAGAAAACTGTAAAGCAAAAGTTGCGCTTTAAAGAACAATGTCTTAAGTAGTCAGGGACTTAAAATAAGAGTTTTTATGTTTTCATTTATAAAATGAGAAAGAATAGCTTTTATTTAGGGCTTTAGCAGAACAAAAGTCCTATCCTGTGTCCTCTCTCCTGTGTCCTGTGTGTCCTGTGTCCTGTGTCCTGTGTGTACTGTGTCCTGTGTCCTGTTGTCCTGTGTCCTGTTTCCTGTGTCCGGTGTCTATCCTGTGTCCGGTGTCTGTCCTGTGTCCTGTGTGTCCTGTGTATTGTGTCCTGTGTCCTGTGTGTCCAGTGTCCTGTGTCCTGAGGTTAGGCAAAGTTGGACAGGGGATCAAAGGAAACGTGCCAGTGATCATACGAAGGATTATTGGAGACAGTGAAAACTCCAGCAGAGGAAAGGAAAGAAATAAAGTTGCTTGGTTGCTTTAATATAAAGTTGCAGGATAATAAAGTATACAAAATACTAACTGAAAAGCATAATTAACTGATAGAAAACTGTAAAGCAAAAGTTGCGCTTGAAAGAACAATGTCTTAAGTAGTCAGGGACTTAAAATAAGAGTTTTTATGTTTTTATTTACAAAATTAGAAAGAATAGCTTTTATTTAGGCCTTTAGCAGAACAAAAGTCCTGTCCTGTGTCCTGTGTCCTGTGTCCTGTGCCCTGTGTCCTGTGTCCTGTGTCCTTTGCCCTGTGTGTCCTGTGTCCTGTGTCCTGTGTGTCCTGTGTCCTGTGTCCTCTGTCCTGTGTCCTGGTGTCCTGTCTCCTGTGTCCTGTGTCCTGTGTGTCCTGTGTCCTGTGTCCTGTCTCCTGTGTGTCCTGTGTCCTGTGTGTCCTGTGCCTGGGTCCTGTGTCCTGGTGTCCTGTGTCCTGTGTCCTGTGTCCTGTGTCCTGTGTCCTGTGTGTCCTGTGTCCTGTGTGTCCTGTGTCTTGTGTCCTGTGTCCTGTGTGCTGTGTGTCCTGTGTCCTGTGTCCTGTCTGTCCTGTGTCCTGTGTCCTGTGTCCTTTGTCCTGTGTCCTGTGTCCTGTGTCCTTTGTCCTTTGTCCTGTGTTCAGTGTCCTGTTCCAGAAGCCATTATTTTTTTTTATCTTGATTCGAGTTGCAGGATTGCACATAGAACAGAAAGAAATGTAATATCTATATTCTTTGCTAAATATGAAGCAATAAATGATAAAATATTCAAGTTTATTAAGTTCCTTTTGCAGGGTAATAAAGCACACAAAATACTAACTGAAAAGCATAATTAACTGATAGAAAACTGTGATGAGAAAGAATAGCTTTTATTTAGGCCTTTAGCAGAACAAAAGTCGCATAAAAAGGTGGTGTCCTCTTCTTCGGGATATACATAATGATAAACCACTAACTACATACACTAACCTCACCATGTAAACCAAGTAATTGTTAATAACTATTATTGATTGATCTATAATCATTTCCGATGCCTTAGTTCACTTTGAGGTAAGTGCCGAAAACAAGATTTTACACGAGTCAACTTAGATAATAGTTTAACACAAGATATATAGCCAACGGCCATACCACGTTGAACACACCGGTTCCCGTCCGATCACCGAAGTTAAGCAACGTCGGGCGTGGTTAGTACTTGGATGGGTGACCGCCTGGGAAGACCGCGTGCTGTTGGCATCAAAGAAAATACTAATTAATTAATTAAAGATATCGGGCTGTATAGGACTTCAAAGGAAGTCTTTAGCCAACATAAAAAAAAAAAAAAAAAAAAAAAAAAAAAAAAAAAAAAAAAAAAAAAAAAAAAAAAAAAAAAAAAAAAAAAAACCACAAGAAATACAGTTTAAGTTTAAGCACACAATATATTTACAGCTTCTCTATTAATTTTGTATCAACATATGATCTATGACTTCCTGATCACAACTTTACAATATTATTTATATAACAAAACTCATTTTTGAAAAATTTGCACTTAACACATTTTTGAACTAAGGGATCAATTTATAATAATTAATAATAACAATTATTACCTAATAATTGAATGTACTAAACACAGGGAAGAACAGGTGACTATTTTTCTCGAGCGTTTCTCAGAGCGTGACGGGTCAGGCCAACTTACTACTTACGAAATATGCGTGTGCGGTGCGCCAAAAGAAGTTTTCACTTAAAAAATCATCTTAAAATTATACAAAATACTTCAGTGGTATGTATATTTAAAGCATTAAAACAACGAGAGGATATTTCGATACTACCAGCAGATAAGGGCAACTGTACAGTAGTAATGAACAAGGCAGATTATATCAAGAAAATGGAAGAGTTATTGAATGAAGGCTCTTATGAGGCACTCAAAGAAGACCCGACGGGAAAGATCAACAGAAAGATTGCCCAGTTTCTGAAAAATAACAACATAGAAATAGTCAGAAGTTTGACTAGGTCAGACCCGATACCTCCCAGAATCTACGGTCTCCCGAAAACACACAAGGAAGGAATACATTTACGTCCCATAGTGGATTCCATTGGTTCACCAACCTACGAAGCAGCCAAGTACTTAAGCAAGAAGATAAAAGTGCATATTGGAAACACTAAACACCACATCAGGGACTCAAATGACTTTGTGGGAAAAAGTGCCACAATAAGAATTGAACCCCAAGATATACTGGTCAGTTTTGATGTCAAATCCCTCTTCACCAAGATACCAATTAAAGATACTATTTCACTGATTGAAAAGGTCCTCGGTAAAACAGACGCATAATTGGCAGAACTTTGCTTGACGTCGTCATATTTCCTGTTCAATGGTAAGTACTATAAACAGATTGAAGGTGCTAGCATGGGATCGCCATTAAGTCCACTCGTCGCGGAATTGTTCATGGAGGATTTCGAACAAAAAGCATTAAAAATCTCATGACTAAAACCGCCGCAATGGTTCCGATACGTGGACGATACTTTTGTTATTTGGCCGCATGGGAAGGAAAAATTTAATGAATTCTTGAACCATTTAAACGGGATACACAGTAACCTTCAATTCAATATGGAAGTGGAAGCTGAAGAAAGTATCCCGCTCCTAGATGTGAAGGTGGAAAAGAAAGAAAGCAGTTTGGGACACTCTGTATATAGAAAACCTACCCACACTGACCGGTATCTGAATGCCGGCTCACATGTTAACAGTTAACATGTGTTGTTTTGTATCCCTTATTTGTGATATGTTTAACATGGTGTCAGAAGTTAAAAAACTGTAAAACACGGAAATTCCCAATAGCGACAACGATAACAAACGAGACGAAACACTTACACGGAAAAAAAAAATGACATCGCCAACACCGGTACCGTCGACCTCACGTTTCTTCTCAGCACAAGTCGACCCCCTTCCGAGTGAATCAGGTAGAGAGGAATGGGAAGAATGTTTTTTTAATTATGAAATCTATCAAAAGCATCAAACCTATATAAAGAGGATGATGAACGAAAAATTAATCTTTTCCATTTTAGTCTGGGAAATGAAGGTAGGCGAATTTATAAATCATTTACAACGAAACCAACAACTTACGACAACTTGGTTAAACTTTTTAATTCGCATTTTGAACCAAAAAAAACACCTTGCTATAGAAAGATATAAGTTGTTCACAAGAAAACAGGCACCCAGTGAATCTATTCAAGACTTTGTCGTTGCTCTAAAAAACCTCTCTTCGTAACTGAAAAGCATAATTAACTGATAGAAAACTGTAAAGCTAAAGTTCCGCTTGAAAGAACAATGTCTTCAGTAGTCAGGGACTTAAAATAAGAGTTTTTATGTTTTTATTTACAAAATGAGAAAGAATGGCTTTTATTTAGGCCTTTAGCAGAACAAAAGTGGCATAAAAAGGTGTTGTCCTCTTCTTCGAGATGAGAACACACTTCGTGAGCCCATTCTTGGCAACCAGAACATCTTATCCAACCTTGACCAGCCTTAGATTCAGTTCATTACAAAATATGCAGGTTTCTCCTCCCTCTGTTTCATCTTCAGATGATGTCGACATGCATTCTTGGCTGCTTGCTGATGGTTTGTTACACTTTTCTATGTTTTGACTTTTAAGATGAGGATTAGGCGTTCCTTTGTATTCTTTTGTAGGCCTACTTTGGGGTTAGGCTGGACCTGCTAGCTCTTTTTCTTCCTCTTTTCCATTTTCTTTTCTTACAAACTCCTTTTTTGGAATTTATAAGAGGGATTTCTTAGCACCCTTTTCTTCAATTTTCTTGGTTCTTCCTTGTAGTTTAATCATCCTTTCTTTTTCTTCAATTTCTAACTCACCCTTATATGGAGATGAAGTTATTACTTCAGTTTTCCTCTTTCTCTTATCAGCCCTTTTTTCAAGTCGATAACAAGATAATTCTAATCCTTTCTCCCCTGAGGATGTTGCAGGTTGGTCTGGCCGTAGGCTGCCTCCTGACAGGTTTGTTGGTTGGACAACTCCTAAGATGTCCCTTGAAGAAGTTGAAGGTTGCTCTTGGCCTTTGCTCACATCAGTCTGGTGCCCATGCCACTTTGTCATCCCTCCTTTTCCGTCTATCTTTCAATCGATCTTTTGCACTATTGATTTTTACTTTTTAATCAATCACACAGTTTAACAATTATATAACTAATGTGATGTTCAAATGAGCTTCTGTTAAAGATGTTGGGTACAAACAGGACATGGCATCATAAAATGGATAGTAAGTGCTGCAATACATTTTTTCATTAAACTCTGTGATGGATATAAAAAATTCTGAATAATAAAAAAAAAAAAAGGAAAATTAAATAGAGTGCGATTTTTATGTATTCCAACAAAGATAAGAAAGAAAGAACTATAAACCAAATTTTTTGGGGGTATGTGGTTATTTTGATATCTTATTACAATACCATTATTAATTTTTAAGAAAGAGCATAGGCTTGCATTAATACAAATTCATTTTTTTTTCAGATACTTTGCTGGTAATTGTAACATTAGTACTTGTTTTCAGATCATAATTTTACATGCTTAAATGGTAAGTATAATGTATATAAACTTTTTTTTATATACAAAAAGGAAATTTCCAAATATTAAACATCGTTTAACTTCAAACCTACACCACTACCTATATGTATGTATGTATCCTGGCAATTAATATTTAACTCTTTGCAATGGATGTGTTGTGTCCATTTTCTACATACAATTATAATACGATAATCTCACATTAATATTTAATTTTAATCATTAATGTTCTAAAGTTTTAACTACCAAAATCAAATTATATTCAATAAACTAAAACTAACTGCATTAAATATTTTTATTATCTTTAAAGTGAATTTTAATTTTAGATTTAAATTTTAGGAGAGAAGCAATGCCACTATATAGTTGATTAAGATTATGATTAGTGAAGAGGTTAAGTAATGATTTTAAAAATTCAATTCAAAATCTCTTCAGCATCATCATTGTGTAATTCCGATTCATGCATCTCTTGTGAAAAATTTAAATATCCTGAAAGTGATTTTAAAAACACTGATAAAGGATATATTTTGTATGAATTTGAAACTTTTTATGTATTATATTATTTTTATAATGTGAAAATTGCAAATTTGTATAATTAATGCAATTTTGTATGAAATAAAAAAGTATTTATATAGATGATTGTTTTATCCCCATTATCATTGTTGACAAATTAAGCATATGTGTAGCTAGTAGTGAAACTTCTTTAAACTTCTTCTATCAAATTATTGATATAAATTATAGATTACAACAAATTTAACATAAAACAGCTTGGTAAAAATATAAATAAAAAATCATCGAAGGGTTCTATAGGCAGTCGTTTTATACTTTTATTAGCATGTACAACTCATATTAACATATTTTACCAACTTTTCTGATATATTTTTTTTCCTGTTCCTTGCAAATTAATATAAAAAGCTCCTACTACTCAAAGCAGTTGACAAACAACTAACTTGATGGCTCTAGGTGTTCCACGATACACTCCAAGTTGAGGTACAGATTCATGGACCAGCTATATTGATTAGATCTGCTGTTCCATCCAATGCTTCTACTCTCCAGCAGTTTTATTATTACCTAACATATAAATTATACAACAATAAAATATAAATAATCTATTATTATATAGGATTATTTATTGTTTAAGGGAAATTTCTGCAATTTGTCATACACAGCCATGGGGAAAAAAATTGTGGGTTATATGACACACAAAAAAAATTTCTTACATAAATTTAATTTTCTGTAATTTTTTTTTTAATAAAGCTTTAGGCATAAATAAGAAATGGATTTGAATTGATTAAATTTTAATAAAAGTTTGTTGTTAATCGCTCATTAAAGAAAAACTATGGCTTGGTGACACATTAATTAATCTGCTAACTATAAATGTGACAAATATAATTGAGAATATTGTGTACTTGTATCTGCTAACTAACTTTCAACTTACTCTGAATGATTTTTTTCCTCTGTTTATTTTGAACCTTTTTTTACCAGGTACATTTATTAACTGTAAGGGAAGAAGGTAACTGTACAACATTACAGTAAAAGATAATATAGAATGAATGCTGTTCTATAGTAAACTTACATTTTTTTTTTTTTTAAATTCATCATTAGATTAGTAATAAAGAGAAATTTAATGGTGTTTTTTATTAAATATAGCGTGAAATTATATATTTTTTTTTCAAAAGAAATTTAAACTATATTGCTATAAAAAAAAAAAGTGACTATCTTTAAAATATAAGTGAGAGAATATTGACAATAACACACAACGGTTAAATAGAAAAAACATATATATATATATATATATATATATATATATATATATATATATATATATATAAAACCAAATTGATACATTATTTTTACCTTAGTGCCCTGATAAAAATGTTCTTGAATCCCAGATGGCAACATTAGATTAATGTTTTAGATCTCTATAAAAGTATATTTGATTCCTTTTTAAAAACTAAAACTGATTGGTTCCTATCAATGAAATCAATATCATTATTTAAATTATTAGTTTTTCCCACAATTTTATGCATATAGAAAATATCCTTAATCCCTCGAAACAAAGTAAATTCAATTTGATTTCACATTTGAATTTTGAGTTAATATCTGAATCATAAATAGTTTTGGGTTTCCAGAAATTTTAAAAAATTTGGACTTATCCTCTTTTGAATCTCGAAGCATAACTCAGCTACTACTTTCAAGACAACAATTAAGGTAAAGGATTAGTTAGTATTGATTTGAATTTATTAGTCTGAGAGTGAATTTCTTAGCACTCAATCAACAAGCAAATCAAAAATAGTCTTACGGTCAGAGAGAGAGAAAGACTGACTGAAGAGATTAAGATGAGCTGGAAGGATTAAGACAGATTAGAAGGACCTCGAAGGGCCGAGAAGCCCCCCACTCCCTTCCGGCAGTCTCAAACATTCGATGGGGTTTTATATGCCGCCCGCTTCAGCCTTGTGGGACAGTTAGTATCAGTACGTGTCAGTATGACAAACTAGTCAGTGATAATTCAGTCAGTGATAAGTGATAAGTGAGTCTCGCCAACTCAGTGTTTCAGTGAACTGGGACAGTACGAGAGTGTAATATTCTGTTTCTGCTTATTATTTATGTCTGTTTGTCATATCTGGAGAGCATTACGGTCAGTGGACTTTAATTAGAGGACTGTAAGTGTTAACTTTTAGTTATAAACTATAGTGTAATTTTTTATTGTGTTTGTACAAATTTATGTAAATAGTTAAGTTATTTAGTATTAGCAATATCTTATATTATTTTAGTAATAAGATAACAGTTAGGCCTAGGTTATAATCTGTAGAATATTGTTATTGTAAATTTATATTAGTTTAATAATTTAATTGTTTTAAATAATTTCATTGTAATCTTTTTAATTTGTTAATAAATATTAGTATCTTGAATTTTGGAGTAGCTTAATTTTTCATTTTACACCCAGTAGCTCGTAAAATTGGTTTTTTTGTGAGCAGAATGTTTCTCTGGTCTTTATCTAAATCAAATTTTAAAAACGCTTATATCTGTTGTTTTTTATTTTACAATGTCACCAATTATTTAGTTTAGCCCCATATAAAGCACTGCTAGATCCTTATTGAGGCAAAATAGTAATTATGATTTTTTCAAAACAGTTATAATAAATAACTATTTTAGTATTAAATTACTAGTTCTCGAAAGGAAAAGGTTAGTAATTTTACTTTCTGCTACCCAGGAAACTTTAAATCTCCGTTGGTTCATTATGCTGCATATGATGCTATTTTCTCCACCCGAGACTGCTCTGGCATATCATTGCAAAAAATTATATTGTTACATTCAATGTTGTACATTTATTTTTATGCCGAAATGAAAAAAAGAAGTAAAAGTGATATCTAAACAATGTGGAGGATCGAAACTACTTTATTTTTTAGGAACATCTTCCACTATTAATATTAAAAGTAAACTTGTAATATCTGAAACAGCTAACTAAAGGTTAATTGTTGCATTGAAAAATATAAGTTAATGAAATAAATGGAATTATAACTTAAGTCAATTGAAGTGAAAACAAGTTACAATGTGTATAAGATGAATTGTTTACATTCCTCAATCATTCTTTAATATTTGAAACAAAATCGCATAAAATGAAATATTATCTCTCATTTTGTGTGGAATTTTATTGTTCAATAGAAATTAAATATAGTACCAGTCTATAAATTACAAGAATTAATAAAGAACAATAATACTTATTCTTTTTATCTTGGAATTTGGTTTAAATGTAAAGTTCAAAATTCCATACATGGATTAAAACAGTATCAAGTATAATTTGGAGACATTTTAACAGAGTTAGATTTATTCATGGCGGATTAGGCTTAATTTAGCCACCGTTTCTTTTTTAACCACCCCCCCCCTTCCAACCATTAAAAATCAAGAGTTTTAAACTAGTAGTTAATTTCGAAATAAATATCACTATCTTATGCCATTAAATAAAATTATTGAGTGGATTAAAGATAAAATTATTTAAAAAAAATTGAAATATAGATAATTTCAATTGAATGTTTTGGTCTTGAAAATTTGTTTTTTCACACTGCAGTTGGAACTCTTTTTAGTTAAATGATTTTATTTTAGAGAGCATTAATAAATTAAGAAGAATTTGAAAAGAACCATACAAAGGATTTATCAAAATTATATCTTTCGAAGATGGTTGTATAACTTTGTTTGCAAAACCCGAATGAAATATAGATTAGGAAAAATTATATGTGTTAAAAACTATTTAAATATCTTAATATTTTTACTAACTTCATTCTAATAATTACTTTCTTTCGTAGTTAATTATTTCAACAGGCAAGAAGTGAACTGGTTGATAGGTCACATAATCACTACTTTTCAACTGGAAAGTAGTGATGGGCTAAACAGTGAAATCTTAATAACTTGTTATGGCATAACTGCTACCATGTAATAACGTGTTCCAGTAACACGCTATTTGAGTAACGTTTTATTTCATTGAAGAAAATGATATATCTAATAAATAAATGTATATGAGAATTGAAACAGACGTAGCCCATAGTAGCTCATTCCAAAAAAAAATAAAATAAAAAAAATGGAAAAATATCAATTGAATATGTTTTAAAACAAAAAACTGCCTTAGGCGTTATTCAAGTGGCTCTATCTATGTACGTTATCAGACCGTCATTGAACTAACAAAACATTATTGGCTTAATTTGCGAAAACTAAAATTATTTAGGCAAAGTTATTATTATTATTGTTCATCCTTTTTGTATTTAATTATCTAATAAAAGCTTATTATTATATTAGTATTTTAATTTCATTAAACCCTTGCATCACCACTTACTTCCTATAATTTATAATTGTACAGTAATTTCTTTTACAGTATTTTGCAACTTTGTGTTCATACTATTATAACTAGTCACCACCTTAAATAAATCTATCGTGCCTATTAGCATTGTCAATGCATTTCCATAAGTCAATGGAATACTTCCATAAATATTTTATATTTCATATTAGTATAATAGTTCCATAATGTTCTGCTAACGTAGATAGAGCCACTCGAATAACGTCTAAGGCAGTTTTATGGTTTTAAAACATAATTTTTAATTTTTTTGTGCGAATTAGCAAAGTTTAATTATTTTGTTAATTTTTCAAACATTAATTGTGAACGAAATCATTCTATATTTCCAAAAAAATAGCAAACTAAGCCAATACATTTTTTTTTTAGTTCAGAACATAGTTATCTCGCTGACTGTGATAATGCCTCGCCCATCAGCTCTTATTGATATCATGTCGTAGCTCTATTTCTAGAAACGATGGAGTTATTCCAATAACGGGCTCTTTCTGGTAGCACGTTATCGCAGGAACCGTTATTTTCCAATAACACGTTATTTTGACCCCACCACTATCATGTTTTCGAGCTACTCAAGTTCATTGTGGAAGGTTAGGATTGTTGATTGTTTTTGTTTATAAATTCTAAAAGTTTACGAAATGACAAGTGCCGCTAAACCGAAGGATGGTGCCGAATTTAAAGTTCCACCGAAGTTTAAATTTCAAGAAGGTATTGTGCTCCTGTCAATATATTTAAACAATTTAATATTTCAATTATGTGAAATAAAAGTTTTTATGTCATATTTGTTTGTTGATTTGTGTAAGAAGTTAAGGTGTATTGATTTTCAAAAAGATTTAAACACTAGATAGTTTATGAAACAATTATACTAATAGCGATACACATTCTTTTTATAAATGAGGACCACCCATGGTAAATGTTACACTCACCTATATAAATACTGGAAGGGGAAGTTTTCATATTTTTATTTATGTTGAATTTAGATGTTGATTTATATATTTAGATAACTTCAAAATTATGAATAGATTTTGGATTTCATGCTTATATTAAGGTGTTGATATTTGGCCGATGTTGTTTTTATGAAGTAGTAAACTGTTTATATGTTAGGCTCTATAATATTTAACATTCACACAGTAAAGTAAATATTCAAGTTTTATGCTTTACAATAAGGACTTGTATCAACAAACATTAGTAATATTATTTTTTTCTATTAACCAACTAGTTAATAATATAATCAAAGTATTAGTCTGTCATATGTCATATGTTTTTATTTAAAATAAATTTATTGAACATGTGTTTTTAAATGTGAGTGTCATTCTTAGATGAATAAAGCCATAGATTGGTTACATTCAAAAAGTCTGTTTTATTCATTTAAGAATGAACACATTCATTTATAAACGTATGTTCAATAAATTTAATTTAAATAAAATCATATGACATATGATGCAGTCCTATCGTTTCTTATAATTTTTAACCTAAGACAATAGCAAGGGGTTACAGTGTGAGGTCAACTTATTTGTGATGTATTTTAGTAAATATTGCTGACACTTTATCAAGTGTGTTTATATTACAAAACATTTCACACCCTGTCAGCATTGTTGTGTTGCAGATATTTGGTAGATTGTTGACTCGTTGATATTTTTTTTATTTTCGTTGTGAAGAAAATATAAAAAAAGAGAAAGGTGTGATTGTTTACATTGTTTATAAAGATGGAGATAAATTTTTAAAGTTAAAACAAGCTCTTTAAAAGGATGTAAACTGCACTGAATTTATCTAATAATTTCTTCTCACAATAAAAATCTATCTCCAGTCATTTATGATATATAATTTTATTATATAAAACGTTTCGACAATTACATGTCATTTTCAATCATCCAAACAACTTTCTGCATCATTTCCTCTTTATCATCATATTGAAAAGAGTTACAAATCCCAAATATCTTTTTATTATTTATTGTCATTTTTTAAAAGTTTTACTTGGAGGTCCATTATCCTCCATGGCCCTTTTGTTTAAGATTAAACAAAAGGACCATGGAATTAATCTACTTCTATTGTTTACTCTGTTTATGTTTACATATTGTTATGAGCTGTTATAAATAACCTTTTTTGATAATATTTACTAGCACTCCAATGGAATGAAAATTATTTAGTATGCCATCAAATACGACCATAGAAAGAAGGGAATTTTGTGTAGTTTTTTTATGTATTAAAACTTGGAAACTCAGGAGCCAAAACTGCAAGAAACATTACTGCTGTGTTCTGGGAATGGTGTTGTTTAATTTAAGATGAGGATACATGCCAAAACATTGGACCCTGAATGTGTTAACTTTTGTAGTATATGTTTTAGTAATATACCACATAATTTATATCTAACCTTGGTTGGTGTGATTCTGCAAAGTTTTGTTTAGAATAAAATGTTTCACATTCACCAGTTGTATGTAACCACTGACTGTTATTATTTTAGTGATAAGTAGGACAAAAAACAACTTAATACTGTTTTAATAAGTAGTTATCAAATATAATTATTTTATAATTATAATTATTTTTGCTGGCTTATCCTCATTTTTAATACTCAAGAATTAAATGTAAACTATTTAGTTGAGGTCGGGGGTTGCTGTAAATATTTATTTAATTAGATCAAAGCTATCTACTTCCATTTGCTTGAGAGCTATACAACTTATTAAGATTTGTCCGGTGAGATCAAGCAGTAACAGCTCTAACATTTCTGAAGAATACAAGTTTTATCTTTCAATACAGATCAGTTAGAAAGCAAAAATTATGGCATAATTCACTATTGGGGGACCCCAACTGATAATATGATCATATTTTGTAGTCATACCATAGTTGTCTAGAAATTTAAAAAAATTATCTGCAGCTCCACTGATTAAGTGGTTAAGTCAAGTTTTCTCCAAAGTTACATATGCTTAGAAAAGAGGAATCACAGTCTCATTGTGCATAAGTGGCTAAGCCAGGTATAATTAGCTTATATTATAAATTAATTTCAAGCCAAAAACTACAAGAATCGCACTATTCGGTTTTCATTAATATTATTTACTCACTGTTCAAATTTAAACTTAACCGATCATTCACCAGGGCTGTAGATATTTGAATAAACAGTGCTATAGTCTAGGGTATTCTGAAACCTGCTCTTTTGTTCATATCAAACCCAGTAAAACAACAAAACCATGGAACAATAATAAGTTAACTAATCTGTTGGTTAGAATTGTGAATCTAAATTATTCTAAAAAAAAATAATAATTTTTTAAAATGATAATTTGGTTTCCCTAAACGTTTCGACCTATTTTTCTATATTTATATCTATAGATCAAATTCAGTATTACAACAAACAATAAAAAAATAATAAGTCAAATAATTAAGAAATAACATGTAAACTAAATTGGTATGGTAGCTGTTGTAGAGCCATGTATACCAAATATTTTTACACATGTAGGAAAGAAATTCGTTGACTGGTAGATACTATAATAGGATGTAAATAGTTGCGGGTGCAGTCAAGAAAACACAGCAAATAAGTGAAACTTATTGTATTTTATATGTGCCGATGTTTCGACCTACTGTGTAGGTCATCTTCAGGGCCAATAGGAGTGGCTGCTCGGTGCAGAAGGTAACTGTCCACTCCTATTGGCCCTGAAGATGACCTGCACAGTAGGTCGAAACGTTGGCACATATAAAATACAATAAGTTTCACTTATTTGCTGTGTTTTCTTGACTGCACCCCCAACTATTTACATCCTATTATTTTTACACATATTCTACTATAATGAAGTAATCATTATATGATGGAAAAGTATAAAATTTATATGAATATTTAATCTAGTATTCTATTTTTGAAAAATAATTTAATTATTAAATAAATATATTATATTTTGTAATTAATAATTAATTAAAAATAATTTGTCATTTTACAGGAGAGAAAGTTCTTTGCTTTCATGGACCATTGATATATGAAGCAAAATGCTTACAATCGCGTGTAGAAGAAAAGGAGAAAATTGTTCAATATCACATCCATTATTCTGGATGGAATAAGAGGTAACATTCATGAGAATATTATTAACCATTTAATAATTATCTATTTATCTTAATTAATGGGGAGGAGAGTGGCTCAGTGGTTGACCACTGAGTCACCATGCCGGAAATCCTGGTTCAAGTCCTGGTGTGAGCAGTTACTTTTATTTAGTCTGTTTGCAGCCGGAGATGGATCATATAGGATCTAGGACCCTCCTGGGGCTCATCCAGGCTCTATAAAATATTATAAAAATAGGGCACCCATAATAAGGGGGAAAAACCTGGCGGTTGAGCGTGACCTAGAACAAGTCACCTGCTTGCAGAACCGTACAGTCTCAATCATGTACTGAACCCCCAGACTCGTTCACGGGTCGTAGTGGTACAGGTTTTTTTTTATTTTTTCATCTTAATTATTTTCTATCAAAACTACATTTCCAAATTTAAATTAGATCATTTATTGATGGACTAAGCGAATGTGATAAAGCAGTGTACATTTTATGAAAATGAAATTGTAAGAAACCTTAACTTGCTATTTATTTGTGTACATTAAGGCATGACTCTCCTAATATTATTAATGATAAAACTAGTTAATTTCACTAAGGTCTAAGGTATTTGATTTTATATTTTTAGGTTAAGTTATTATTTTTTCGCTTCCAGTTTTAAATAATATTATTATTATGATCATCTATTTTTTCTTGCATTTGAGGGTTCAAAACAGAGATGGGGTACTAGTCCAACCATCTGCAGTTATAATTTTCGCGTTTATATCTCTCTTTTTTAATTAAACGCTCAGAAATTTTCTAACGATCCTGGCTGTGTCTAGGAGAACTGCCTGTTGAGCCTCCTTTAACACTTATTATTATTATTATTATTGTTATAATTAATAATAATTGTTAATATTAATATTATTGTTTAGTTGGGACGAATGGGTACCTGAGAGTCGTGTTTTAAAATACAATGAAGCTAACCTACAAAGACAGAAAGAACTCCACAAGGCACAGAAAACTGAACCGTAAGTATTTATCTGTGTGTACTATTAAATTTAACATAGATTTTTAGAAGAAATAATTAATTCCTAAATTATGATCATTCTTATTTATTAATTTTTTGTATCTTGGATTTTTTATGTTTGTATTCAGTTATTGAATATTGTTAAATTAACAGAAAATGTTACAAAATTTGTGTTACCTGCCATGGTATAGTGGGATCCCAATCCAACGGAATGGTTAGAACTTGGCCCATTATTTTTTTAACAATTTTTTTTTTATAAAGTAAACTATTTCTTACACTAAACTAAAATGACCAAATTGAATAATACTAGTTGATTGTATAAATATCATGAAGGCGGCCAAAACTAAATTGTTAAATAGTGAGCAACTGTTATTATTGAAATCAACATCTCGACCCATATTGCAAGCCTTTATTAGGGATGTTTAAACAAGGTTCCATAAATGTATATAATAAAATAATTGGAATAAAAGGTACAAAAAATATTATAATTACAAAAAAAATTGAAATAATTTATGCTGAAATAGTAGGATATACTTTAATAACAATAATATTTAGATTAGGAAATAGTACAGTATAGTAATTAATTAGTCATTTTCTTCTTTATAAAATTACCTAAGATCCAAATTTGATAAAGTAGTGGGACGATATTCAAACTGACTTTTTGGATAAAATCCAAATTGATTCAAACTGTTTTTATGAAATCGACTACCAATAATCCATTTATCCTAATTTATTTTATTATTATTTTTGTAACAATCTATTTTTAAGCATTTGCTGTTAATAAATGCAATTATTTTTATTTTTGATTATATTTATTTTATTTTATTTATTTAATCTACTCCTCTTCTACCGCCAACGGTGTGAGGATCTCTCCTGTAGAGCCTAACCCATAAATGTCTCTCCTGTACCAATCGTATTCTCCTTCCCCATTCCAAACCTCTTCTGTCAAAGGCCTCCTGGATTGCGCCTTCCCAAGTCTTCCTTGGTCTTCCCTTTGGTCTCATACCTTCCACCTTTGTCTCATATACGGCCTTTGCCACACTGTTTTCCGCAATTCTGGAAACGTGGCCGAACCATCTCAGCTGATGCTCCTCGATGATATCCTTAGCTGGCCGAAGTCCCACATTGGACCGTATTGTTATGTTGCGCACTCGGTCTCTTCTGTTCTTCCCTTCCATTCTTCTTATATATCGCATCTCCATGGCTTGGATTTGGCTCTTGTGCTTTTTAGTTAGAGTCCAAGATTCACTCTGGTGAGGATCGGTAAGAAGGTGTTTTTATAAACTACTTTTTTGTATTTTTGACACTTCTTTTTTCCGGTGAATCCTTTTTTGAGGGAATTAAAACACCTGCTGGCAGCTTTTATTCGTTCTTTTATTTCGCCATCTATCCAGCCGTTTTCATTAAGGTGTACACCGAGATATTTAAAATCCCTTACTTGTTCTAACGTCATGTTGTTTAGTCTTACGGCTCGGTCCCCATGCTCGCTTTTTTTTCCTATTCTCATGATTTTGGTTTTACCTGTATTAATTGCCATGCTAATCATTTCCAACTCTTCTTGTAAGATGCGTAAATTGAATTGGAGGTTCCTGCAGTTGTTTACAAAAACAATTATGTCATCGGCATATGCTAGGATACTGAGGTGGGTTGGCCTAAGGTTTCTATACCCTAGATGGTACAGTTTCATTTTTGACTTGGCTCTTTTCAGGGCCGTGTCCAGCGTCAAAATAAAAAATAATGGCCCTAGGCTACATCCTTGCCTCATCCCCTGGGTTGTTCCAAATTCCTGTGATGTCTCATTGCATGTCTTCACCACATTTCTCTGTATTTTGAAAAGACTTAGGATTCCTTTCTGGAGACCCATATTGACCTTTTTCTCCTTGAGAGCCTTAATGATATCTTCCTTTCTGATCCTGTTGAACGCCTTTGTGAGGTTGAAAAAACCGGTGAAGACTTCCTTGTTCTTTTCTATGATCTTTTCAGATGCTTGTCTCAGTGTGAAGATAAGGTCTTGGGTGCTTCTGTTCCCTCTGAATCCATATTGGTCTTCCCCCAGCATTGGTTCTACTGCATTCCTAAGACGTCTTTCTAGTATTCTGGAGTATATTTTACTAGGTACACTCTGAAGGGAGATTCCTCAATGATGATGTTCCTCTTTTGTCTCCTTTCTTAAATATTGGTATTATGACAGAGATTTCCCAGTCTTTTGGCACTACTTTATTCTTCCACACCAAGTTTAGAAGATGCTGAAACATCTTTTCTCCTGTGGTCTCCAAGTATTTCATCATCTCTGGCGTGATCCCATCCATTCCTGCAGCTTTTCCTAGTTTGAGTGATGCTAATTCCTCTGATATTTCATCCTCATTAACGAAGTCGTCTTCTTCCTAACATGATTGTAGAAGATGGTTCAGTTCTGTTGCTTCCTGGTGGCTGCTATCCATCTCTAGTAGCTCTCTGAAGTATTCGGCCCATCTGTTCATTATGTCTTTTGGGTTGTAGAGAACGTCCCCTTCTTTGTCCTTTATATGCTTTATTGCTGGGTCGCTCTCCTTACGCATAACCTGAAGAGCCCTGTAGAACAGTTTTTGGTTTTCTCGGAAGTGTTCTTCCATCTTATTTCCGAAATCCTCCCAGGCCTTCCTTTTTGCAGCTACCACGACATCTTTGGTCTTCCTTCTTTGTTCCTTCTTCCTTCCTTCGTTGTTATATTTATTGAATTCTAATTAGTAGTATTTTTAATAGAAAGGGAAAAAGAGGTAAAAAAAGAAGTACGTCCGGAAAAGAATTAGATACATCACGTGACAAGGATGGAGATAGCAGAAGCTCTACTCCGATCGACAGATACTCTGGAAGGCAGAGTACTTCTGCTGCATCCTCATCCCAAGAATCCTCGAGCGATGTTCCTAAGAGGAAACGATCCAAGACAGATCCAACTGTTGAAACTGTAAGTGTCAGAGTTATCTATAATAATTATTTTTATTTTTTAAGTTGATCTAATTAAAAATTATAAACATATAGTCATATTTTGGTCAATACCAGCAAAGTTTATGATTAATGGTTTGAACATTTTGACTGATTGAATTCAATATTTATTAACTCATTTTGATATTTTTCTGCAGTTTATTTTTGGTAAATGAAACATTAATTTCCCTGAAAAAAAAATGTTGATAATTTATTTTTAATATTGAATAATCAGTTAGAAATCTTAGGGGTGATTTTGTACCTTGGAGATAAAGGACACCGAGTCACATTTTTGTATTTGTTGAGAAGAGCCAATTTTCCTAAACTATTGAAATTTGTTTCATCGTTACATATAGAAACAGCTTAAAGAAAATTGTTTATATTGTTGTTGACATCAATAAGTAATTGAAAGTATTGATCATAGTATTTTTATATGAATATTTACCTAAAACATAACCTAATTTGTGGGCATGGTGTCCTTTATCTTCGGGGCACAGAATTGTGGTGGAGAATCCATAACATCCATTTGAATATGGATGGTGCGGATAGATATATATTGCACACATAATCCCATTTAGAACTTTTAGATACTCTTGTAGATCCCATGATATATTCAGCTGGTAAAGGTGAAGATGAGTCCTATTAATAAATATAGTACCTAATTAATAAATAGTACCTTTATTAATTATTATATTTATATTTTCTTTTTAATAGGAGGAGCAGTTTTTGGCAAAATTAGAAATTAAAATTAAATTACCAGATGAACTGAAGCCGATACTTGTCGACGATTGGGAATCCATTTCAAAGCAAAGGCGGGTGAGTTCATGTTTGAAACCATATTATTGATTTTATTTTTGTGTAAATTTTTTAAATTTATTTTAGTATTAGCTTTTATTGGTTTAGCTCAATGGTAGGGCACTGAGTTGCCATGTCAAAGGTGGGGGATTAAAATCCGGCCATGGCAGATAATTTATTTTATTTGTTAATAGCTGCTGATGTAGCCTGTAGGATTTTGAAATCCTCCTGTAGCTCACTCATTACCGAGCTACTCATCTCCAGGTTCCAAATTTGAGACCAATCTTGCCCGATAAATTATTTATGTTTCTAAGAGCTAAAAATTGATCCTGTGGAATCTGGAGGCCCTTCTCGGGCTGACCAAGACTTTTTTTTGTAATGTGAATTTCCTTAATTAGGGAAAAACCTGGAGGTTGAGGGTAAAATTGGCCTAATCACCTCCCTGCACAGCTGTTGAAATAATAGTTAATAATACAGGTATAAGGGATAACTTTACAAGGGTTGTAATGGTAGTTTTTTTATTTTATATATATCTCAATCAAAAAATCAACATTTTTCTTTATGTATCATAAGATGCCATATTAGTATTTCTATAAGATTTTATAGGCTGTATAGTAGTAGTTCTATGATTTATTGGTTCAATAATTTCAAATTTTGTGGTCTTTCATCTTCGTTTTATTACAATTTTGACACTGCAGTCATGCCCTTTGACAAAAAATAAATTTACATAGGAAATATAGCCTTTAAGAATGAAACTTCGATTTTGGTAAATTGGGAAGTAATTAACCCAGTAAAAATTATATGTAATTATATTGTGTTAAAAATTTCAAAATGTGTTACTTCTATACTTGATACTCTTGTTAAAATTTTGACCATTCATTCAAAAATTCCACCTTCATTATTAATTATTGTTTTCATTACTTGATGTTATTGATTAAATAATAAAATCATTGAATAAAGTATGCTTCAACCTCAGAGCCTTTTTAAAGGTAATTCTGAACCTAAAATAAACTATTCTGGATTCTAGATCAGAAAAAGAAAAGAAAGAAGGTGAAGACTAATAAAGATCCTAAAGGGAAATTAATAACCTGATTGTGATGTAGAATAGCTTATTAAAATAATTTTGAATATAATCTGGATGAGAGTATATTTTATTTTGTAGTTGATGTGATATACAAACAAGTTGAATTGTATATTTCATGTGAAAGATGGCTTGTATTTATATGACCCCGATCATGCAGTTTACTTGAAATCATATTTCAATAATTTATTTTGTTTGTTAATGACAAAATTTGGATTTGAAAGTTGTTCAAATCAGGTCTCTACTATGAATACGTTTTATAAAACTATCGTGTAGTAAAAATAAATACAGTACTTTACGTGAGATGAATAATATATTTCTTAATTAGGATGTATTTAGGTCTAGGCTATGTAAAAGTATTCATCTTGTTTTTTTTTTTTAAATTAAGTTATTAATTGTTATTGTTTTTTATAAATCACGAGTATTTTATAATTTCTAGTTGGTGAAATTACCTTCTAAGCATACCGTGGAGAGCATTCTTGAAGACTATTCTAAGCAGAGAGGGCCTCAAAAACAACCCATTGTGAATAAGTAAGTTATGAAAATTACTTAATAAATTAATGAAAATTATCTTTTCTGTTTATATTTAATATAAAACCATAACAGATTTCCATTTTCATTTGGCTAAAGTTACTTTCTCCCACCTCACTCACCAAAGTTTAAAGTAGGATATGATAGTGTTTCTGTTTTACTTATTTATTTATTTTTAAACTTTAGGGAGGAGGCTAGACTCGAAGTTACTGATGGTATTAGGGAATACTTCAACGTCATGCTTGGAACCCAACTGCTTTACAAAACAGAAAGAAAACAATATAATGAGGTAAAATATGTAACTATTTGTTTTATAACATAATTATTATCTTTGTTTCATAAGAGTTTTATCAAATGAGGATTGTATCGAATTGAAATGATTAATTTATTTTATTTATTGTGAATGCATTGAGAACACTGGGATGGACGGATAATATTTATTTTATTGGGTAATGGTAATTGAACATGACTAATTTGGGATCCCCTGTGGTGTAGTGATCATCATAACACTAGTAACTACTAAGAGTAAAAAATCCTTAATTATGCCGTTTTTTGGAGGTCATAAAATGTTGGTTAAATGGTGTCAGGTACTCGTTACAGATTCCTATCCTAATTATACCTGAATAGGCAAAATTTAGGACTCCAACTCATCGTCTAATGAGGCATAGCAGGTTATAGTTATGTTAAATGAATAAACAACAAACAATAACATGATTATTTAAATGTTTTTAATTTGAACAGAAAAGATTTGTCCTGGCCGGGATTCGAACCTGGGTCTTCCGCATCTTTAGCACGGCACTCTTCCAACTGACCCGCCAGAATCGTAACCAGGCCAGACCAATCCTTTCTCTTCACCGATCCTATATCCTCAGTTCTCGCAATTTTTGCGATGTATATACGGGAACGAATGTTCATTCAACATTACTTTTTTTTAAAATTAGGATCTTGTTGACGTAAGTCAAATTTTTATATTTATAAATTATAAATTATTTATTTGTGTTTGATGTGAATGAACATTCGTCCCCGTTTCAATGAAGTTTATTTTGAATGATGAGTAACTTTTCATAATTAAGTAAAATCATATGGTGTAGTATTTAATAAAAAGCTTAATTTAAATAATATGGGGTTTTTATTTATTATTTATACATACTACAATTTATATTTATTTGCTATTTTACTCTATTTATTGTATATGACACTTGGAAAAGGATATCAATCGTATTTCCTGTGCACTAACCTAGCCATAGCACGAGGGTTTGTAGGTTCTGGTCTTATCATTCATATATTTTATTGAACAAACGGTTTTCTTCTGAAACTGATATGTATGTGCATAGTTGCTTGGTTGTTTTAAGTTTGAGGCGTAAAACCGATTGGCCATCAGCGCCTTATGTATATGTGTATGTATGTATGCAAATAATACAATAAGTAGGTAAATAAGGTTTTTATCGCCAACACTTGGCTTAAAAAGAAGCAGCTTGGCAGAAGCATTTTATAGATCTATTGTTAAAAATCTATTATTACAAATTTAACTTTATTACATATTTTTCATGATAATTTTGTTTATAGGTCATCAAAGAACATCCTAATACACTTGCAAGTGCATTGTATGGCCCCATACATTTACTGCGCCTTTTCGGTGAGTTATAAGTTAAATTATTATTTATAACTAGATTATATTTTAGCTCATGATAGCTTGAAACTCTTTTGAAATACTATATCATAAAAATATTTCAATGTCAATCAAAAATAGACTTTTTCAGTAAAAATAAAGAAAATATACAAATGATTTTCGAAATACCGAATCTTAAACTCACTTGTTCATTGTGCTTTTGTGTTTCTGTTAAAGTTATCTTTGTATCCTGTTTATTGTTATTCTGGTTCAAGGGGGTACGGAAGAAAATCTCTCATCCATCTTTTTTTCAGTCTTACTCTATCACCAAAGTAGATCATCACTTTCTAGCTAACCTCTTAACCAAATTACATTTCTGATTAACCCCTTTACACTCGTTTTTTTTCTCACTAAAATGTAACCGAAAGCATCAGGTTTTTTATATTGTATTTAAAAAGTTTATATATTTTTTTGATTTTTGATTACATAGGACAATGTAATACGAACATGTCGAAACCTGCAAGGAGCACTCGGGTTGGTGCGTTAGAGTATGCCGACCGCACGCGAGCGCTGCTCATTTAAAATCATTAACCGGTTAATACTTATATTATTTTTCAAATACAATTTTGAAATTTTTTGAAGGAACCAATAATTTAAAATGGTTTTGTATTATTGCTTAAAAAGTTTCCAAACAAAAAGAGTATCAGTACTGGAATTACCGGTTTTCATATTATCCGGTCTCCTTTAGAGTTATAATAAGAATATGTTTCGATGAATTTATTATATTTTTGAGAAAAAAAAACGTGAAACCATGTATTTGTTTAAGAGAGAAAAAACAAAAATTAAATCTTTATTTTATTGAGAAGCTTTTTTAAAAAATAGTATTAGAAACGATATTTTCAATTAGAAAAAAAAAAAATTATTACACAATCATCTTACACAAAAATAAAATAACATAAAATTAAACTGAATTAGACGTATGGTTTCACAATTTTTTCAATGATTTAAGTTAAATTACAATGTATTATACTTGGTTAAATAATTTATATATAATATAATATAACATCTGTATTTTTTTTAACAGTGAAAATTGGGGGTGCTCTTGCTTATACTAGGTTGGACGAGAGGACCGTTCAGTTGTTGGTTTTACACATTCATGATTTCTTGAAGTAAGTTATCATTAATTCATTTAATTGTTCATTTTTTATTATCAAATTACTTCAGCTTATTAATTCTTCAAATAGATCAATAAAAGAATAATAATCGAGTGACCATCTAATTTTATTATTCTCAACCATTTGTTGAGTGATCGACTGGTCAAAACCTTATGTACATGTAAGTATATATATATATATATATATATATATCAATTGATACAAGTATCAGATACGGTCAGATTGATACAACCTTACCCATCCCTAGTTAGAAGCATTAGCTATTCAGTATTGACGAATATATTCACTACCTCATGCTACCTTATGCTATTTATTACTATAACATACAAATTAAAACTGCTATATTACTTTTTTGTATCTACTTTGTGAATCAAATTGTGGGATTTAATTTAACTTCGTTAATAAAATGAAATGGAAGAGTAAAATGAAAACAAAATTTGGAATTACCCAATACACAGATACCTGGAATTGCCACCCTGGAAAATCCGGTACTCGTGACGGGGAACCTCCAAAACAAACCAAGCTCATTTTGGCAATAAAATTACATCGTCTCACGAATTTATAAAAAAATTATTATCTACTATTAATCACGGTCCTTTTAATAATAAATAAATAAATAATAAGCAATAGTCACCCTCTGATTTAAGCTCCCCTGATTTGATTACCGGCGAAAGACCAATTTTGCCGCATTTCCCCTTAGTACAGTGGAATCCCGATATTTCGTATCCTGATTATTTGTATTTCCATCTAATTCGTACAAATTTGCCGGTCCCCAGAGAAAATCCCGATAAATGGTATAAAATCGATGCATTTCAGACCCCTCGGTAATTCGTATTATTTTTATGCTCGAGGTCACTTATAACGTCATATAATTCGTATTTCCAGCTTTAAAATCTCGTTACTTAGTATTGTTTTCGAAAGGGAGGGAGAGAACAGTGAAGCAGTTATGCCAGGGAGCAGAATGAGAATAAATGCTTTCTAGGAAATCACTCAATTTGTATTGTTTTATACACAAGTATGTTTGTATTGTTTAGAGGCACAGTAGATCCTATTGTTTATTACGGGAGAGCGAGTGAGAGAGACAAGTTTTCTAAGAAATCTCATAAGTAATTCGTACTGTTTTCACTCAAAGGAAATGAGGGGAGTAGAGCGGGGAGTTCTAGGAATTTTATTAAGCTTTTCTTACAATCACACTTTTATTTACAATTCAGTCTCATTTTTGTTACCGTTGTGACACGTAATCATACCTCCAAAATACGTTAGCCTGTCTATTGAAGAAAAACAACAAATCATAAACGCCGTGACCATTGGCTGTTAGCTAATTGACGTATCCAAGCATTTCATCGTCCCTGGTTCCACGATCACATCAATTTTGAAGAACAAGGACAAAATCACTTCCCAGACTTGTAGAGAACTTAAAAAAGAGGTTCGTACAAGCAAGGAATTCAAATGTACCAGTTGGAGGTAATATTTGAAGGGAAAAAGCCCAAGTTTTCACAGAAAAATGGGAATTGAAGGCTTTCGTGCAAGTGATGGATGGTTCGATAGATTCAAAAAATTGCATTAATACATTTTTAATTTTTTTTATTTTGTACTCCCGATAATTGGTATTCCCGATAATTCGTACCAAATCTTCAGTCCCTTGACCATACGAATTATCGGGATTCTACTGTATTAATAAATAAATAAGTAAAAATAATAGTGGACAAGTTTTCACTTATTATCAATATAATCTGTAATTAGTCACTTATCACATATGTAGAAACGATAATAAACTATAAAATGCCCCAAGAAAGGCTTCTGTGTAGCGTATTCGAAGAGTAAGAGTCGGGATATATGTATTTAACTACAAAAGTATCAGATACAGAAAAGTATCAGTATCACTTGTATTCAGATACAGGAAAATCCAGTATCTATCCATGACTAGTATAAGTATCAATTGATACAAAAGTATTAAGTAAAAGTATCAGATACAGAAAAGTATCAATATTACTTGTAACAGATACAAGAAAATCTAGTATCTACCCATCCCTAGAAGAGGCTCTGTGGTAAAGCACTGAATTGCCTTGTTGAAAATCCTGGGCAGATATTATTTAATATGTAACGTATATAATATACTCTAAAAACATCTGTGACACTACAACCCATGAAGATTCTTGGGATCAGTACATGGTAGAGACTGGACTATTTCTTGGATAACTGTTGTGCTGGTAGTTGATTTGTCCTAGATCACACTCAACCATGAGATTTCCCCCCCTATTTTAGGTACCCACTTAATAGAGGTGGGTGAGGTCCAAGTAGGTCCTAGATCCCAAAGGATCCATTCCCGGCTGCTAACAGATATAATAAAATCTATCAGCAGCCGAATTTGAACCTAGGACCTTTTTTATGGCAACTCAGCCAACCACAGAGCCACTCCGCTCCCTAATGTAAACTATACATATTATATTAAATAATATGTTTAGTTTTAAATTATATGTATTTTTTTTCATGTTTTATTTTTGGACCTAATTATAAAATTAACATTAATAAAATTCTATTAGTAATATTATATCTTATAATTAAATATATACAATTTCATAGCATGCTCTTTATTTTTAGATTCTTTCACAAAAATATCGGAACCTACTTCAGCCCACAAGATTACACAGCACCTGTTCCTTAAAATGTCTGATAAATTTTCATTTTTGTTAAGTAGTGGATCGATGTTATCGAAACAGAATTTCTCAATGTTGTATGTAGAAAACTTTAAGATAATGTAGTTATTTATAATTTTTTATATTTGCCCTTTTAATTTTAATTTTTTAGTGCCACGTTGAACAATATTTTTTATTACCATATTTATAATTTTTTAAATAGACTTTGAATTAGATGCACTTAATTAATTTCATGTTAAGATTAAATTAATTTTTTTTAAATTTTAATATAATTGAAGTGGAAATAATAAACATTCTGTTTTCTAGTTATTAACAAATGGTGGTTATTAACCAGAAAACAGATTTATTTTTGTTAACAGTATTTGGGATTAAGCCATTCATTGGTTGGTAAATTATAATAAATAGAAATTCCATTTCACTAAGCCTTAGTGATTTATTTTTATGTTATTTTATGGTAATATTTGATTGAAAAACATTAAGTAACTTAATTCCCATTTGAAGTTTCTTTTATCCATTAAGCCAGGTATTCTATGATGGCATTTATTGTAACGTGGGAAACCAACTTTTGTGGACTGATTAGATAAAATGACTGTAAATAGCATGGATGTTAAATATTATCTTTGATAGATGATATTAGCATATTGGTTTTCTGGTAATTAAATTTTATTATCCAATTCAATGTATTTATGCAACTTTTTAATCTTTTAAATATTTATAAACTATGATTCTGAACGTGTATATTGTAAATGTATTGTATACATTTTATTTTATTTTTATTTTGAGCCTGTGCTTTAGATTAGTATGTGGTATTTATGTTTAGGCAGTAAAATTTCTGAAGATCTGCTTTCCATATGTATATATATATATTTTTTTTTTACTTTATATATTTTTTATTGTACGAGTACTGTAATATATAACTAAATGTCTGACTCTTGTTTATACTAAGTTTGTTTTAATATCGACCAGACTTGTAGGTCTTACCTATCAGAGCTGTTGAGTATTCTTAAACCATTTTTGCATTTGAAAATTCTGTAATATAATGTTTTTGTTTAAAAAATGTTATTTTTGTAGTTATATGTTGTATAAGTTTATATGATTGATGAGTTTTGGTATTTTTGATATTAGTTTGTATAGTTTGTTTTATTATTTAAATCTAGCACACTGTTAATTAAAATTTTGTAAACTTTTCTCTTTAAATACGTAGATAACATTTAAAAATAATCAAATGTTTTACTATTTTAATTTTGTTTATGAAAAGAAGTTACATTTTTGAAAATAAATTAATGTAATGTTGATTTTGATTTTTTGTTCCTATACTTTCTGGAATTGTTACAACTGGTATTTATGTATTAATTGAAACAAACTAACCAATATCAATAAAATTGGTTCAATAACCTTCGAGCAAAGCTGTATTTTTTTATATAGTTGGATTCTTAATTATCCTGAAACATAACACAAATTTCAAGGGGAGTTAAAATTATTTTTTAACCTAATGCCCAAATACTTCAAGAACCACTGTTGTATCAAATGTTCAGTTATGAATTGATACTATTTTTTACTATACTATTTCCTGTCACAAGGAACTAAACCCCATTTCAATCTTGTAATTAATGTGGCCATCATAGAGTTTTTAATAAAACCGAACATTCGTGATGTCAGCTGTAAAATAAACAACAGCCTCATGAATCATTCAATCAAACATTCTAATTGTGAAAAAAAAAATCTGCTACATCGAATACAAGCTCCATTTTGGAAATCAATTGAATTGGTATGTAGATAATTTTTGTGCATAGTTATTGCTGTGCGCTTTGAATTTTTTGTTTTAATTATACTTGGACTTATCACTAAAGTACCATGGTATGTAATAACAATACTTTCCTTACTGACTTAAAAATACCAATGGTCGATGAGCATACTACATCAGTATTTAACCAAAAATTAAATTATTAAGAAAAAAATTACATGGATATCCAGACGCATTGATTGAACAAATGGCAACGACTCTCATGTCTGAGAACACTAGGAGGAGACTAAAAAGAATGTGGATGAGGGATCTGTTATTATAAGAATATTAAATCAAGGTACCACTGAATACATTTTCTCCATGAATAACATTTTTATAATTATTTTTTATAATTATAATTTATATTATTTTTGTTGTTCTGTTTAAGAAAATGAATAATGTATTTCGGTAAAGTATCATGTATTTGAAACTGTCCCAGTTTTCCCTTCCCCCCCAAAAAAAATGAAATAAAAAAATAACGTAGCATTGATTACGATTGGTTATAATAATTGGAGTTGTACAGCATATTATTTTGTTTATGTTTATATTTATATTTATATTTAGATTAAATAGTAGTTTAGATTGCAATTGCTATAATCCTAAATATTTATAATTTATTGGAAAGTCTTTAAGATAATTGCAAATATAATTTGTATAACAAGCAATTGTAAATATTTTATATCATTATTTAAAAAATAATAACAAAAAATTATTTAAATAAAATACAGTTGTAAAATATTGACAGTACAGCTATATGAGTATGAACGAGAATTTAGTGGGAAGATTATGAGTAAGACATCAAGAAATGGAGCTGAACTGGTTTGCAGATGGACACACTTTTAGGAGGCATTAATTAAAAAATACTAACATTTCATTAAAATTAAAACACAAGACATAGATATAAAAGCACGAGGCCCATGTGTTAGAACACTCAGCTATCGTGGGGGATTTAAAACACAAGACTATTAATTATTAAGTTAGTATTCTTCCAGAAAGCCTTTCTTAAGTTTCAGTATAGAACTTTTCTGGAATAGGTAATTAAAGTAAGTAATAAAATATTTTGAAGAAAACCAAAAATCGAAATCAGATTATTAAAACCGCAATAAACAAACATACACATTAGTAGTAGACAATAGCTATGTTTAACATTTTCAGACAGTTTAAATGCAATTAACTAAATGAAGGTAATTTTTGTAATTACTACGCTATTTGTATTTAAAGCTTTTTAACAAATTCTAATCAGTTGTAGTGAGTATGATACTAAGACTGATTTGAAAAGCTTTTGAATATATATATAAAAAAAAAATTAAATGGAATCAAAAGGACAAACTTCTGACTATAGCTTTTAATAAATTTCATAAATAGCTTAAAAGTAGTAATGCTGTCAAACAGATAACCTCATGTTTTATGAAAAATAAATTATTGAATAAATCTAATACATAATAAGAATTTATTTAATATAAAAAAATTAGGTTAAGCACAATATGTCATTAGGGGATTTGTTTAAATTAATTACAAGAGATATAGAGGAAAAGTCCATTTGATCCTTGGCCTTTTAGCTATCATAATGATTTTTAGCATTACTTAAAAATTAAATTTTATAATAAACTATTATAAACGTTTTACTAAAACTACCTGGAAATTGAATACATACAACAAATTAATATGTATTATTTACAATTTAATAATTAATTTGTATACAAAAAATATTTATTTAAATAATTTTATTCATTAAATTAAAGCCAAAGGAGCTATTTTAGTGGTGTTTATGGAGTGAAAATATTGAAGATTTTTTAAGCAAAGAAATGAATTAGATTTTGGGATGAGAATAATTTATATCATGTGAAGACAGAAAAAAATATTTTAAATTTAGTTAATAAATTACATTTATTTTCAACATTAATTAGAATATTAAAACTCTAATTAATATAGAAGAAACTATAAAAGAAATGGCTGATATTGATTGTTATTATGATTTGAAACAATATCACTACTTTATTGGTTGACTGGAAAACCGGAAAATGGAATTAGAAGACAGTAAAAGAAAAGAAAAGGTAATTGGCTTTAATTTAAGCCAATACACACAGTGGTTGCTAGTGAGGGAAGATATCTTGTTGAAGAGGGTTCTAAGGTAAGGTTTCTTTGTATCTTTAACTTGGTTCTAAGGTTGCCCACAGATAAAGGCCTTTTGAATGGCTCAAGTATTGATTCAAGATTGATGACATTAAATTTTATTTAGATGAAGCTAAAGCAGTACTTATCACAGTTGGCCTATGATGATATATATATATATATATTATAAAGATCCCTGTTCTAATTATACCTGGATAGGAAAAAATTAAGACGTCGATTTTAGCATCATACAATAAGCCATAGCTGCATAAAGTGACTTTAAGTTAATAAAGAAACTGAAAATGTTTTTTAATTTTGAGCAGAAAAATATGAATACCAAATAAAAATGAAAATTGAGTTTTGTTCTGTTCAGAGTAGTGGTTCTAAAACAAATATAAAGCCTGTGATTAAAGCACTATTATGGGGTGCGATAAAAACGATATCTCCAGAGCTTTATCTGTAAGGCCACGTTCACATTGAGGCATTATAAGATAAGCGATGTATCGTAAGGGATATTCGTTACGCGGATCGCACAGACAGTTCAATGAAATCCAAAGGAAGGAGATAAAAAAAGCTCCTTACTAGCGTTATTGCGCTCTGAATATGAGCTCTGAATATGACGGGAAGGAGAGAAGATAATTCGATAATTACTTTCCTTAATCTAGTGAAACCTATTCCTACTACTATTCCATTTCCGCATACAGTAAATTGAGTATTTTCTTTTTCTCGTAACATTTTTCACGATGTACTCTGTAATTTCTTTTTCTTCTCATCCTACGCCTGAACCAATAAACCACTATATCTTCCTGACATGAGATTATTTTTGTTACTGTAAGTGGAATTTTTATCAGCCCGTCAAATTTTTATCAGCTGCTGTTATTGAACCTTCCTAGCAATCGTATTATTGTATAAATCGTCACAATATATTCATTACGATATACCGCCTTAGTTCGAACGCGGCAACGTATCAATATCTTGAGAGGTCAGTACGTAGCATTATAAAAATCTTATCTTTCCGGTTTGAAATAAAGTCTGAAATGTAGTGTGAAATGAAGCTATAATTATGTTCACCTTGGAAAGCACTGAAAAGAAAATTAAAGTATCCAACGGTAATAATTTTAAGTTCCTTAAGATATCGAGGAATCTTAGAAAAACATAGATAGACTTTTTGATTTTGTGTTGCCTTATCCTTCATATCCAGGCCTGCCCTCTCTTCTCCTCCTGGTTTTAGAACTAAATATCAATGTTTCAATAAAATTCCTCGTCTCAGAGTTTAGTATAAAAAACATAACAGAAAATGCCTATTTCTGCTTCGTCTTATCTTCTTTCTTTTCTATTCATTGTTCTTCAAAACTCCTCTCTAATTTGATAGGATCTTCTTCAAGATATTCGACACTAGCCCCACAACATACATACTTATATGGATCCATGGATACATACTTATACATCATGCGTGGGGACAAGGCCTCCGGCAACATCATAGGCCAGTCATCTCTGCTGCTGCTCTCCAAGTCTGTAGGAAGGTCCGAGCGTCCCCAGCCACATCATCTGCCCATCGGTCTTCCAACCCTTCTGGTTCCATGCACTTTTTTTTCGAGGAGTTTATTTGGGACTAATTCTGCCATAAGTAATTCTGCGATGCACTCTTCCCATCTTAGTATTTGCACTTTTATTAGCCTAATAATGTCAACAACTTTATATAGACTCATAATTTTTATATTCGACCGTTGCCTCCACGAGTTATTGTGGAGTACTGTTCTAAATATTCTCTGCAATTTTCTTCGCTCAAACCTCATGAGAGCTACCTCTTGTGTTTTTTTGTCCAACATTCTGAAGCTTGTGTCAGAACGTGTCGATTCAGGGTTTTATATATTCTTATTTCAGTGGTACTGAATAGGGCATTACTTCTGAGGTGCATTTGCTACCCGTAGAAGCTTCTATTTGCCGCTATTATTCTTTGAATTTCTGGTGGGATTTCATCGTTGACGAGTATCTGGGTTCGGGTTCCAAGATATACGAATTTCACGCTCTTCCTACTTTAATGGCTGCTTCCCTACTTCCTTGCTCATTTCTTTGCCTCGTACACATGTATTTTTTTTTGGATTCGTTGACAATGAGTCCTATTTCAGCTGTTGCATTAGTTAGATCCAGGAACCCATCTCTCACAGCCTCGACACTAATCCCACAACGAGATATCCTAACTGGTATTCTATGATCCTCACAACTAAGCTAAGGTTCATCCTCTCCGAGATGTCTAAACCAACTTAACTTGTTCTCTAGGATGTGTTTCCCTACGAAGTTACTCAGCAGAAATTCTTTAGTCTTGCTCAGGAGGTCACCCTTCTGCATATGTTGCAAGGCATGTTTTTCTTGAATAATTCTATTAGTATTACATTGCACCTTGCTGTGAAATATGTTTTAGAAAATCCGTATATGTTCTTTGACCTTTGTCATATTAAAGTAATTGACCATAGTTATGTTACTATCGTACCAAATATGCTTATATGATTACCCTTAAAGTTTTGTCCTGAAATATTTCTGTACACCGGAGGTAAAGGATACCATATCCACAAAATAGTACAGATTTAAAAAATATGTTTAACGAGACATTCACAGATTGATAATCAGTGTTGCTAATATCATGAAAAATCTACCCTTACAAATTAAACTACACTTAAAAAGGTACGGAAAATTGGCTCTCCTGTACAAATAAAAAAGTGTGACATGGTGTCCTTTGCCTCCAGAGTACAGTTTTTCTTACTGTTTTTGCAATTCTATATATAATATATATACTTCCTGCAGGGTATTGTGGCGCCGTGAAGCGGCTATTAAGTGAAGTAAATATCGATTGGTCCTGCCGCTGCCAGCTGATCTGTAGCCTCGGAACATGCTTCGTCTCCTCATCTTAGCAGCGGTTTGTAGCCTCGCTGCAGGTAATTTGATTATTATTTATTAAAAAATATTTATTACAATTAATTATAAACAATACCTGCTTCGATCCAATACACATACACGGCCCTAACTCCCCCTTACGTCGAGGGTTGACGATGGTATGCTGAACCGTCATCTTGGTTGTTTGTTTTTTGTTTAAACAACTCGATTAGAACATCATAACCATCCATAATCATTAATGAAGAAACTCATTATTGCCTAATTTTAATCCTGTAAAATCATGCATATCTTATAAATATATTTTTAATCAGTCAAATAACTACACATGTGCACACATTGTCGATACAAATGCAGAGTATGGTATGCGAAAAAAAGGCATTTTTTGTTTTTATTCTCTAGCGATTACTTTAGGACTGCTAATTGAAATAAAATCTATATAGAGCCTACTATAAGGTATAAGTTTAATGACATAAGTAGAATGCATTTAACGATAGGCACTCATTTTGAATGAACCTTAAAACAGTTATTTCAATCTCCTGGATGTGGTGTTTTTCACTTGGCATTTGTATCGACGATATTAATCATTCTGTGTATATTTCTTTGTTTACTAAATCAATTAATTACAAACATATTTTTTCCCTTAATTGTATTTGATATCCCAAATACCTCTTATCAGGTATAAAAAACATTTCAAAATACAAAATGATAAAGATTTTGACAACGATAATATTTTTTGTTACATTTATTTTTCATAAATATACTTAAATGGAACATTGTGTTTTTTTCTGTCCTTAGTTGATTCTTCCTATTAAAACATATTAGAAATACATCTCATTAGACGAATCACTATAAAACAAAATAATTTTCTCTCAAATTATAGCTGATAGAAAACGAAACTCAAATCTTAAAAATAAATTATTAAATAGACAGTTTATTCATGTAATATGAAATCACACTATTCAACAGTACAAATGTTCATTTTTTATAAAGAAAAAGTTTTTTCGTTTAGCAGAAGAATTTATAAAAATATAGAATTATGTTTAAAATTGAATTAAAGCAGATGATTGTAACTGATATATGTTTATGACTAAACGTGCCGGTTCAAGAAACTAAACATGAGATTCTAAATTTTTGTTCGTTTAATCATTAAACATCACTTTATGCTGTTATGGCTATTCGGGCGATGCTACAGTGGTAGTCCTAAATTTTGCCAATTCAGGTTTAATTATGATAGGGAACTTAAACTGGTACCTGACACCACACAGGCACGGGACGCCCATTTTACCCTTCCGAAGGACGGCATGACCAAGAATTTTTCACTTTCTTGGGCATAGACTGTTAAGCTAACAACTGCACCACTGGTGGCCCTTGTAATATTTTTGAACTGTTGAACAAATAATTGACTTCAGGAAGGACTTAAAAATATTTTATTTTATTCTTTTTAAATTATTATTATGTTTATATTAATTATTTATTATTAAATGATCCAGGGATGAAGCAGATCGAAGCAAATCCCGAGGCGAAAAGACTCTACGACGATCTGCTGTCCAACTACAACAGACTCATCAGACCAGTCCCTAACAACACAGATACTCTCACGGTGTACCTAAGACTCAAGATGTCTCAGCTCCTGGAAATGGTGAGCAATTTTTTTTTATATATCACGTTAGAGCACAAAAAAAAAAATAGTAATTAACTAATGTAAAACAATAAAGGTAGATATATAAATATATATAATTCGGCGGAGTATGATAGAGCGCTGAGTCGCCATTCCGAAGGTCCTGTGTTCATATCCCGCTGCTAGCAAGGCTTTTATTTAATCTGTTAGTGACCGGAGATGGATCATATGGGATCTAGGATCCTCTTGGGGCTAACTAAGTCTCAATAAAGTGTGTAGCCAGAATAAGGAAGAAAAATCTGGAGGTGGAGCGTGATCTAGGACAAATCACCACTATGTACAGCCGTTGTCCATGAAACAGTGCAGTCTCTACCTTGCAATGAGCCCCAGGCTCATTCACGGGTTGTAGTGCTACAGGTTTTATATATATATATATATATATATATATATATATATATATATATATATATCATATTAATAATAATATCTTAGTATTTGCACTTTTATTAGCCTAATAATGTCAACATCTTTATATAGGCTCATAATTTTTATATTCGACCACGAGCAGTGCCTCCACGAGTTATTGTGGAGTACTGCTCTAAATATTCTCCGCAATATTCTTCGCTCAAACCTCATGAGAGAATGATAGAGCGCTGAGTCGCCATGCCGAAGGTCCTGTGTTCCCGCTGCTAGCAAGACTTTTATTTAATCTGTTAGCGGCCGGAGATGGATCATGTGGGATCTAGGATCCTCTTGGGGCTCACTAAGTCTCAATAAAGTGTGTAGCCAGAATGAGGAAAAATCTGGAGGTGGAGCGTGATCTAGGCCAAATCACCTCTATGCACAGCCGTTGTCCATGATTAATTATTATTATTGTAGAGCTACAGGGTTTATATATATAATATTAATAATAATATAAAATCGTTTCCATGGGTATTAAGGTAAAAATGAAAATGGCCAACAGATGGATAAAAGCATTGAAGAGCTCTCGGATGGCATTTATGGACATTCTTCACTTAGGAAGAAACTTCAGAATGCTCAAGCCTTTCAAGAAAGACCAAAAAGAAAAACAGGCATAATTTGGACACAGGAAAGAAAGGATAAACACGGGGAACAAATTAAGGAAATAAGGAAAGAGAAGTTGAAACGTAGACCAAAGTTGCTCAATCGAAAAAAAAAATATTGTTTCGAAGCTATCAATATTTTCCTACTGTAAATACTAGACCAATTTGTGCACTTTGTGACGAATTACTGACTCACTGCGAGCAATTTATAGTTACCAGACTCCATAATTGTCGAAAATACTTACTGGGAGTAGTAATCATGATTGAATGAGGCGTTCGGGCTTATTACAATGATACAGATCATTCAATTAAACAATAGGTCTAATTGCCTTTTTTATAAAATTATGCTGTTACATAATAATAAGAAACTATTACTAGTAACTGTGATATCAGATTAATGATTGTTATTTAAATTATTTTCCAGAACTTGAAGAACCAAGTAATGACTACCAACCTTTGGGTGGAACAAGTACGTGTTGAAATTATATTATTTTTTCATTTTTATTGTTTTCAATATTTATATTTACTATTATTGTTATTTATTATTTATATTGGATAATTATATTTTATTCTTATTTAAACTGGGTACAGATTAGGTTTTTTTTTTTTGTATAGTTACATCAATATTTAGTGAATATTCAATTGAGATTATTAGTACTAATATTAGAGCAATGAGAAATTAAGCCTTCATTTAAGATACTTTGTATTTTGAATCAAGCATTTTAGACAGTTCTGTTTTTTGATATGGTTATATAATTCCATAGTTAGATTATGTCAATAATTGATTCGATAAAAAAATCACTGACCGTTGGGTGATTTCAACTGATTAAATATTATAATAATTTTGAAAATTCAACATAATTACTTAATAAAATCCGTTAAACTGTTAATGACTTGGTTGTTATTATTAATACAGAAATGGGTCGATTACAAACTGCGTTGGGATCCTGAGGAATACGGCGGAGTCGAGATGCTTTATGTACCTTCCGAGCACATCTGGTTACCGGACATCGTCTTATATAATAAGTAAGTATTCAGTATTGATTCGTATTATTTATTATTCTTATTTATTTGTTATTGTTATATTCAGTATAATAGTGAACCAACTTTCTCCTTCTGGATCTTTTTCCTTCCGTTTGGGTCTGTCAAGTCTTCCTGGCGATTCGTAAGCCTCCTCTGGGTCCATCCTAAGGAGGTGTCCAAATCTCCTTAGTTCGTGTTCCTCTTGAATGGTCTCAGCTGGTTTAAAGTTGAGATTAGGCCGTGTGGTTGTGTTTCGTATACTATCCGAGTTTTCATATCTACTTTTCGCAGGTATCGCATTTCTATAGCTTATATTTGTCTACTATGCTTTGAGATGAGGGTTCATGATTCCGAAGAGTAAGATAGGATAGGAAGGAAGGTCGAATCATAGATGGGGAGTTTGTCCTGCCTTGTCACCTCTCTTCATCCTAGGAAACCCCGCCGGATCATATAAACATTCTCCCCGCAGCTCCGATTCATTGGACCACTTATTCGTCAATGTAGCCGCTTTCATTGAGATATTTAAACCTCTCAACCTGCTCTCATCTCTGTTCTCCAAACCTCACTATCCTTCGGCGTTTCTGTAAAACGCATTAAGTTTTCTCCGAATTTTTATATTTATTGACAATACTTTCTCCTGCAGTAGGTTTGTGCAATGTTGGAGGTCTCGGTCATTGGCAAACAAGGAAAATTTGACGGGGTGAAGGTTTCTGTGCCCCAGCTGAAATTTTCTCTAAATCAGCTTTGCTCTCCTAGTGCCAAGTCTCAAACCATGATTAGGCTGCAGCACTCGCGGATACTTAATGTTGTCTCAAATTCCTTTGAAATGTAGTTCCTAGTTCTAATCACACTCCTCATCTTTTTATAGAGACTCATTACAGCCACGGTCTATACCCCCTCCAGACAGTGCCCGCTCTATGTCCTCTTTCCCTACTCTGTAAAAAGCCTCCTGGAGGTCCACGAAGCAGATGGAAAGCTTTATATTTCTCAACATTTTTTCAGTTATTTGACTCATATGAAAATGATATCCTGCGTGCTTCTCTGATTTCTGAAGCCGAACTGCTCTTCTTCCAGCTGGCAATCGACCATGCTTCTCACTCTTGTTCATAGGATTCTAGAAATCATTTCCCGATGGTTACTGCACTCCCGATTGTACCCAACTTGCGAATGGGCACGATCACCGCTACTTCCCAATCTGTGGGGTCGCTTCTCCTTAAAGACCAGGTATATCAGATGGAGGAACCTCTCTCGCTGCCCATGTACTTGATCATCTTCGGTGTAATCAAGTCGTGATTCTTTTCCTAGCTTTGCTTTTTCAATGAAATCTTGGAAATCTTCTTCACTGATGTAGTCGGCTTTTTAAAATTTATAATAAAGTTATTACGATCTGAATCTTAATGATATCCTTGATTTGGTTTCCTACAGCGCAGACGGGAATTACGAGGTGACCTTGATGACGAAGGCTACCCTGAAGTACACGGGAGAAGTGATCTGGAGACCGCCTGCCATCTACAAGTCTTCCTGCGAGATCAATGTCCTTTACTTCCCCTTCGACGAGCAGAGCTGCACCATGAAGTTCGGTTCCTGGACCTACAACGGCTTTCAGGTAATTCCAATGCCACAGAACTTTCTGGTATTATGTCAAACTAAATATAATTGTTAACAACTTAAAAGTGACAAAGAACGGAAGGCAGAGACAGGTCCAAGGGCTCAGAGGGTTAAAATACACATAGAACTAATCACAATCGGGTATTTTTCTTTGACCTTCACAGGGAAAAGGGGTAGTTCAGTTTGTAGTGCATTGACTTGCTGTCCTGAAAGTCTCGGGATCAAATTCGGTTGTTATTTATTTATAGTTGTACAGATTATTTAACAGTCATATATGGGCAGGGAAAAACCCGCAATCACCTACCTGCTCAACCTTTGTCTTAGATACAATGCAGTATCTAACCTACTATGTACTGCACCCAGGACCCCTCATGGATTGTCCCTACCGGTTGGTTTCACCGGACACATATATGCGTCCATCGCACTTTAAGGGTTAAAAACATATTGAGAACAAAGGATATGAAATTTAATCTAAAATTCCTTGAAGCATTAGTAAAAAACTCTCATTGAACGTATATTATAATAAAATAGTATTTCACCTGGCTGGAACATATGACATACTATTTTATAGAACAGAGAAATCCTACTTGGCCTTAGCCTCCAAGGTACTGGAAAGGGACATGCCCAGCGGAAAACCTTTGTAGAGTCTTGCCGCTTTAGTTCTACAAGCTTTACAGTTGGTGGATCTGGTAACAATTCAATTATTGGATGGCAATGTCTGTTATTTTTAAACAAATCGTCATGAAGTTCAGATACCTGTTGACAAGGACTGATACTTTTTCTTTCAATCTTCCATGAAGCTGATCCGTTACTTAATATTAAAGGGTTAGTTCTTTTGTATGCCATAAAGTTTATTCCCGAGAGTTAAAGTGCTATATTGAATCTTTTAGAACAGGTTGTTAATGAAATATACCGCCATCCAAAGCAATGTCAATGTTTCTAAAAACTTCAGAAATATTTTGCTCTTCTTCGAATTCTAATCTTTGATGACGGAAATTGGAGTTGGTAGAGAAATGCCTAAAAATTAACTAGAGTACCTTATAAAAGTCTTTGAAAACAAGAAAACGTTTCTTGCTTTAATGATTTCATCAAAATAAACGTATGCACGTGAGACGAGATTGCACATGTTTGAGAGAATTATTTTAGGCTTTTCAACTTATTATTTGTAGCCATGTATTTTTTTTGTTTGTTTTTATATTTATTTATTAATTGTTTCACCCAACTTTGGGGTACTCCGGATCAATCATTAGTGCTTGTTCCGAGGTTTTCTCTCCGCCCAGTATCTCTTCATCCTCTCAGATACCTGCTTCTTTCCCCCTTGTTCTCCCCTCGAATCTCGTCCTCTTGTCTTGGGTTATGCTCTTGGCAGTTCCACCCCTTAGCCTATCCTCCATAACCCCGAGTTCTCTCATGCCTCTCTCTTTAACCTTAAACCAGTTCGAGTTTTGCCATTTATTTCTAATACTATTTTCGTTAATCTTTTTTTTCATTCATTCGTATGAGCCGCCATCGACTGTGAATTTACAATCGATATCGTTGTCCCTGTCTCGAACTTTTTCTTCTTTCTTTGATTTCCTTCCTAGACTAATTTTAACTTTGATGTCCTGAAAGTATCTCTTGAGCTCACTCAATGCCTTCTTCCGTTATTCCGACAGAGGTTCACTTCGTACTATGAATCCCTCTCCCGCCTCACAACTCTTGTACCTTTTCACCATTCATCAAAATAAATCCATGTTCAAAATTTTGTCCTCTGGAATACCAATTCCTTTAAGATCCTTATCACATTCTTCGGAACCAGCCAAATCATTTTGCTTTAAATTCTATATTTTCTTTGTCAGGCGATCTAAAGACGTTCTGAAGATGATTCCTAAGAACAGCTTTTTCTTTTTACTTAATGCTTTTAATTGTTTCTATCTTTCTTTATGGTTCCTCGTTTGATAGCAAATATATTTGTCTATAAACCTACACCTTCCTTGATATCCTGGGTTCTCTTTTGCCTCCTTAGTCAACTAATTCTCTTCTATTCTTATACAATGTTTCCGAAGTATATAATCCTGGCTGAACAACTGTACCATTCTTTGGCTAACCTCCTAACATTTATACGGAGAAAATTTCCAACGAATTTAACCCTTATTTTCTCATTGTGTCGGAGATTCTTTACGTTGCTTTGTAAAGGGTGTCATCTAGGGCATTAAATTTTGGAGCGCTAAATGGGTGGCTAAATGGTAGAGCGCTGAATTGCCGAGCCGAAGGCCTTGGGTTGGAGTCCGGCTGTGGCAGATCATTTATTTTTTCTGTTATCAGCTGGGGATGGAGTTTGTGAGATCTGGAGAACCACCTTGGGCTCTCCCATCCTCTATTAAGTAGGCACCATTAATTGGGGGATCCTTGACGGATGAGCTTGATCTAGGACAAATAACCTCCCTGCACAGCCGTTATCTGGAAACGGTACAGTCTCTACCACTTACTAAACTTAAGACCATCCATGGGTTATAGTGATACGGTTTTTTTTCTTTTTATTATCGGCACACTTCGATGATTTTCGGAAAAGAGAAATAATTAATCAACATTTACATATAAATGGATACGGGGATACAGCAAGTTGGAAGTTGTTATTGATTAGATAGGCGGGGCGACCTCATGATGCATCACCTTGGTAACCAATGTTGGCCAAAGTCTTGTAATGATTTATCATTTCCTTTGGCGTATGCGTTTTGGTCCCCGTACACCCCCTCCATTCGTCCCGGGTGCACTTATGCACTCCATCATTGCCAGGAAGGACGCTGTTCTCCGAGTTGGTGTATCATCCTGGGGGTTGTAGTTATGGAAGAGGGGGTGAGTAAGCCGTCATATAAATTTTTAAATCATTTATTGATTTAATTAATTGATTATTAATATAATTATACGACAAGTACGTATTATAAGTAATCTATAAGGGAAGTAAATAAAATAACTGGTAGTACTTTTATATATATATTTTTTTTAAACTTTATTTATTGATATTTATAACTGTATTACAATAATACATCAAGTAAATAGGCTATGTGATACATACTTTAATATATTAAAATGTAAATTGATAAAAAGGTACATTTTATGATACTGAATATAAGTAATTAAATTTAATCTATTAATTTATTTGATACTAGTGCATCTCTAATTGAAAGTTAAAACAAAAAAAAACCTTAACCATAATAACCCACGGAGGTTCTTGGGTTCCTTTGGGGTTGGGGAGACTGTACTGTTTCTTGGGCAACGGGTGTGCAGGGAAGTGATTTGTCCTAGGTCACGCTCAACAGCCAGGATTCCCCCCCTTTAAGGGTATTCACTTTGTAGAGACAGGTTTAGCCCCAGGTGGCCTCCAGACCTCACAGGTCCTGGACCTGGGTCCATCCCCGGGGGTGAAAAAGATTAAATAAATTATCTTCCACACCCGGATTGAACCCGAAGTTTAAACTTTTATAATGTTAAATTACTATGTTATAATGTTATATTATTATATTGTTGTTATATTATGTTACTTTTATCATGTTCTAACCTCTCCTAATGGGGAAATTCGTTGAAATACATAAATTAACAAAAATAAATATTCAATATTAATAAATAAATCAATAAATACTCATAGATAAGAAAACATAATATTCACTGTCTACTGATATCAATCACAACTAATTATTTTGGATGAGCACATATTAAGGACTGTACTGAACTGCACTAAACCAACGATTGTGCAGGAAGGTGATTCGACCTAGGTAATTTTCAACCGCAAAATTTGAAATAATACAAAACATAAAAAAACAAAACATGTTTACCGATCCAGTACTTACATTTTTGTCCTAATCACTTTACCGTAATAAATCTGTTCTGCACTGATTACGGGATCAACCAGAATGAAGCTTGTCTTCGGTGAAATTTATAGTAATTAATTAATATTTAAGGTACAAATTAGTCATCAATAATGACCTCAATGTCGCATTTGTTGCTTATTTGGCCCAAACAATATATCAGTCCTATGATGATAAAGTTTATTCGCACTGAAACCCAATAGTTTCAAACCTAGCTACATCTCCAATTCCCGATAATCCTCCGAGGTGTCTGAAAAGAAGATGGCTTCATGACCTTATAAGTTGAATTTATTATTTGAGTACTATCAGGGAGTAGTTTGTCTACTTGCCTTTATCTCATGCCATTATCCATACTTTATTCTATATATTGGTGTTATAATAGAGTAGTAAATTTAGAAAAAGATTTAGAATTACGATTAAAATAAAACATACTTGAAAATAACAATCCCTTGAATTTTGGGCGTTACATTTTATTATTATTCAAATATTATCAAATGTTTGGGCTAACGACAATTTCGGTTTGCTTGTCATTGCAGAATATTTATTCTGATTTTGATTTGAATATTACCCTTCTGCTTTTATCCGGGTTTCGGTGCATGAGAAAGGGTTTATTTACTGATATTAATCAATAAATATATTTTTTGTTTGGTTTGCGCTTCACGCTTGCGCGGAGCACTGTGGTCTAAAATAAATTCCAGACATTTTGGAGTTAGCAACAGTAACTCTTCACTCCGATCCTCCATGTCTGAATATTTTGAATAACTATACTTATATAAAATTGTATTGTATTATTATTGTTTATATTGGGAATTTGTTTGTTGGCAAAGGTTGACTTGAAACACATGGACCAGGTTTCTGGTAACAATCTTGTTGAGGTAGGCATCGACCTCACTGAGTTCTACTTGTCAGTTGAGTGGGACATCCTCGCAGTTCCAGCTACAAGGAATGAAGAATACTACCCGTGCTGCAAGGAACCCTATTCAGGTATCTTCAAAATTTGTTTTTTTTATTTTATTATATTTAATTTAATTATTTAAACATTAGTATTTTTCTTGAGCAAGTAATAGTTTACCGTATAAAAATCATGGAAGAGAAAAAGGTCCAGGTGGAGCGCAAAAATAAATTCAATAATAAATGGTTATTAAACTGTATCCACTATTCATTAAAATAGCAGTAGTTGTTCATTTAACGTCACTTTATGCTGCAATGGTTAATCGTACGATGCTACAGCGGGACCTATCCAGGTGTAATTAGGATAGGGATCTTGGGTGACCTGAATGGAAGCCATTGTAGTAAGGTAGCTGTTATCCTAACCACTACACCACCGGTGACCCTGTACTCATACTATTGGTTATAATACATATTTCATAAGATGATACATTATATAATAGTATTATATATATAATATATTTCCTTCCAGACATCACGTTCAACCTGACGATGAGGAGGAAGACACTATTCTACACAGTGAACCTCATCATCCCCTGCGTCGGGATAACTTTCTTGACGGTCCTCGTCTTCTACCTCCCTTCAGACTCCGGGGAGAAGATCACCCTCTGCTCGTCCATCCTGGTCTCGCTCACTGTGTTCTTCCTACTTCTGGCCGAGATCATTCCTCCGACATCACTGGCAGTACCGCTTCTAGGGAAGTACCTGCTCTTCACGATGGGTATAGTGTCCTTCTCTATAGGCGTCACTGTCTGCGTTCTCAATATACACTTTAGGTAAATGGCAATTAACTGACAAAACTTGATTATAATAAATACGATGGTGTTATTAACACCAGGTAAATATTTTTATAAGAGCTTCTGAGCTCAAATATCTTTCCCCAACATTGTCTTGAAAAAACCGCAAAAATAAGTTTTAAGACTGTTGAGCTAATCAGCTGTTTCATACTATTCCAGTTTAAGAATCGATTACTAGCTTTGGTTTTAAGGGACTGGTTATGACTGATGTCTAGAAGATATTGCTGACGGAAAGCCACTTCAACTTGGAGTCACAATGAATGATAGAGGAACGACTGAGAATCCCGAAGATGGATCTAGGGAAGAGATTCATTTGTCACATCAGTCTTGTCTCATACATATCTCACAGTCCGCCGTACAGAAGGCAGCCATAATCAGAGTGGGGGAAGATAAGGGCGGAAAATAATCGGAAGTGTTTAAGGGTAGAATGAGTTTTCGGTTTTTAAGAGAGTTACTGTAATGGGGGGTGGAAGTTTAGGTAGTTTAGGGAAAGATAAGGAAATGAATGAATAAGGTACTTGAAACCATTAAGAATGACTTTACAAAAAACTATAGTGATTTTTACAAATGTTTAAAAGTAGTCAATAAATTACACAAAATAAGTTTTTTATTTTTTAAAAATTATTTATTTATTGATATTTAAAACTATATTACAGTAATATAACAAGTAAATTGGTTGAGTGATACATAATGACATGATATAATGACAAGTAGAGATACTACCCACTGGTAGTACTCAAATTGCATGTTCAACTAAGAAGGTCACGTGGCCATCTTCTTCTCAGACGCCTCAGAGGATTATCGGGAATTGAAGAGAAAGCTAGGTTTGAAACTAGAGGGTTTGAGTGGAAATGAAGTTTGTTATGAAAGGATAGATACCGGGTTCGGGCCAAATCAGCAACAAATGGGACATTAAGGTGGTTATGGATGACTTTATTCTTAACAAAATAAGGAGCGTTGAGGATGTTACGAAGAGTTTTGGATTGTAGGGATTGGATACGAGAAGAGTTCGATGGCTTAGTGGAGCCCCAAAGCTCTACTCCGTAAGTCCAAATAGGTCGTATGATGGTCATGTAGATGAGTCTTTTGTAATTAATTGGGAGCTTAGAGCGTTTGTCTAGTAAGTGTAGAAGTAGCCTGAAACGTCGAGCGGTTTCTTGTCTGTTCAGTCTTGTATGAGGATTCCAGGTTAATCGTTTGTCGAGATGCAACCCTAAGTATCGGATCTGTTCTACAGGCACAAGTGGGATATTATTAAAGGATACTGAAGGACTCGAAGTCATTGGTTTACGACGTATGGTAAAAGTGATTTGATGGGATTTTTGAGAATTTATTTTAATTCTCCAGTTCCAAAATAAGTTTAACTCATTTTATGTGTGCCAACGTTTCGGCGTAATTTTTAAGTCATCATTATTTTAATTCGTATATAGTACACTGGACTGCAATCTTTTAGTACAGATGATCTAGCAAGCAAACCAGTTTACAGTCATAAACATCATCAAGTCTGTGAATAGAACATAATAGTATAACTATATAGCCAGTGCAGTAACAAAGAAAATATAATAGGTTATTTAGATAGAAATGATAGGAATTAAAAGAAAAAAAAATACAATAAATAAAAGTTGAATTATAAAAGAATTACTGAGAAATAAAAAGAGCGAAAAGAAATCTAGAAGATAATAAAATTACATGAGAAACGATCTTATTACAAAATGTCATGCTATTGGTGAAAGAGAAAACAAGTTAGTGGTAGAGCACTGAGTAGCCATGCCGGAAATCCTGGTTCAAATCCCGCTCCAAGCAGTTACTTTCATTTAGTCTGTTTGCGACAAGTCACCTCCTTGCAGAACCGTTGTCCATGAAACAGTACAGTCTCTACCATGTATTGAACCCCAGGCTCGTTCACGGTTCGTAGTGGTTACTGGTTTAAAAAGACTACGAAACTTAAAATTAGGCTGAAACGCTGGCATAAATAAAATAAGAATTTAATGACCGCATTCTACGACCATATTCAACATTTCTAAAGTTATATCTAGCCAACCATTTCCACATCAATATAAACACTACAGTTTTTTTTTGGCTAGGAATTTAATTTTAATTCGACGAGACATGACAAAAGAAAGTTTTTCTCTGAAACGATTAGATCCATTGACAGTTTATGGGAAAGTAAAAACGTATAAAAATTAACAAAACAATTACCACTAAAAGTGTTAAAAGATCTTGTGTAGAGCCTGATGAGCAACTACTTTGTCTTGCCCAAAATGTATTCAAAGAGGAAGCATCCTCATCAGTTGGTACGTTCATCCATGCAAAAACGAATTAAAAGATATCCACTTTACAGAAGTTGGAGTACCATCAGGGTTAATCATCAATAAAATAAGTGAATACCATTATAGTCATTAAATTCATTACTGGTTATTGCCACATCTATGATGTTCTATTGATGTTCGGTCCTTTTGTCCAAAAATTGTAAAAATTATAAACCGATCAACATTCTTACAACATTATGAATATGAATAGTCAAAGGATGAGCTTGAACTTTTCGAAAGTAACGACAACAACAGTGGCTCTACAACCCAGCACGGGTCCTGGCCGCATCAAGCTGTCGCCTCTATTCTTATCTGTCCTGTGCCAAGGTCCTCCAAGCTCTGGATACAATGACGCTGCCTGCATCACTCTCGAATTCATCTGCCCATCTAAGTCATGGACGCCCACATTTTCTTTTTCGATCAACGAACCCAAACAGCAGTCTTTTCAGGGTTGCGTCGTCCTCCATTCTGGCTACATGTCCAGCACATCTCAGTCTAGCTGTTCTTATGTGGTTCACCACGTCAGGCTCCTGATACATCAGATACAGCTCTGCATTTTGTCTGAGTCTAAATTGATCGCCAACTCCTACAGCTCCAAACATCCTTCTAAACATTTTTCTTTCGAAGAGCAGTAAACTATTGCCATCTGCCCTGGACAAAGGCCAGGTTTCCGTTCCATAAGTTAAAACAGTCCTGATAATTGTTTTGTACAGCATGACGTTGGCTCTTCTTGATATCAGACGACTTCGTAAAGTTTTCGCCATCCCAAAATAACATCTATTAGCGGCCAAAATTCTTCTTTGAACGTCTGGGCTGGTTGAGCTATCTGCTTTGACCAGAGAACCGAGGTAGACAAAACTGTCGACACTTTCGAGTGTTTAGGCACCAAACGTGATAGTGGGATCCGATTGTCTCGAAGGGTTAGCCACCATATGCTTAGTCTTTACTTGGTTTGCCAGAAGACCATTCTCCGAAGCAAGAAAAGCCTGTTGTAGATCCCTTGTTGTTCTTTCCACTATGTCTATGTCATCTGCATAGGCCAGTTCTTGGATGGACTTAGTCAGAATCGTACCAGTAACTTGCAACCCTGAGTCTTTTCAACAATGACCTTTTCTAGTGCAAAATTAAATAACAGACACGAGAGTCCATCCCCTTGTCTTAGACCCCTAATTGTCTTTAATTCTTCAGACAAGTCATTCTGGAATTTGTCCTGGCTTCTCGACTCCCTCATCAGCAATTCCACGAGGCTTATCAATTCTCTGGGGACATTCATTTATTCCATACTTTGATACAGTTTTCCCCTGGTGATACAGTCATTGCTGAAATCCACTAAAAGGTGGTGGGTCGTTATACTGTACTCTCTAGCCCTTTCCATAAGAGTTCTAAGGGTAAATATTTGATCAATACAAGATCTACCATTCATAAATCCGCACTGGTCATTCCTATCTCTCTCTCTGGGCATGGGGGAGTAGTCTTTGGCATGCCACATCCGAAAGTACTTTGTAGGCAGAGCTCAGGAGTGTTATACCACGGTAGTTATCACAAAGCATTTGATCTCCTTTCATGTGAAGAGGGATGATAAGGACAATGCACCAGTCATGCGGGAAAGTTTTGCTTATCCAAACACTTTGTAGCAGATCTCGGAGAACCTTTATCATTTCATTTCCACCAGCTTTCAGAAGTTCCAAATCCAGCAGATCACCGAAATGGTCGATCCATCTTTCCAGGATCCCTTCTTTATCTGTGATTAGTTGTTTGTTACTGGTTATTGCCACATCTATTCTAATGATGTTCGGGCCTTTTGTCCAAAAATTGAAAAAAATATAAACATATCAACATTCTTCCAACTGTATGACTGTGAATCGTCAAATGATGAGCTTGAACTTTTCGAAAATAGCGTGGGATATTCGGTCAAAAAAAGAATGAGATAACTGAAGAATTTTGGAAATTACACAACTAAGGAATTGCATGCACCCGGTTAATAATATTGAAGTGATAGCGTCGCGAAGATTAAGATGGGCTTGTAAAGTTGATGGGCTAATTAACCAACGAAATCCTAAAATGTTACTCGTAATCAGCGCTGAGCCGACTGCCATGGTTCCCCATAATTTCGAGTTTCCGCCTTATAGAGGTTTGGCGGGCTTCAAAAGGGGAAGGGCCCGCAGATCCCTCAGTTCCATCTGTGGGTATTTAAAGATTAAATAATTTATCTCCTACAACTAGATTTTTACCCGGAATCCTTACAAATATATAATTACAAAATGTCCGCTTGCTGGGTATGAATATATGTGGAAAGGTTTCAAGAGATGTCTCTATATCCTGGATCTTCACTCTCTTCTGTCTTGGATAAAATTCACCTTTTTGCAACTTAAAACTCTACCAATATTTTTCATAATATAATTAAATATTCTCTATACCTTCCACCTATAACAGTTGTTTGTTGTCATAGGTTTTTGGATGGCGTGCATTAAAAATTGTATGCCCAACTCTTCCAGGGGCCAATTAAAACTTAAAATAAGACCCCCCCCCCCAAGCGAAGAGGGCTTCTACATGAGACTTGCAAAGTTAGTAATTAAGTATGATAATAAGTGAAAACCACTTGCCCAACTGAAGTCGAAGTATTAATTGGATGTAGCGAGTTAGGAAAGTTGCCACCAGGTTCGCTCCACCTGTTCCATCAGCCTCTTTGTCTTGCCTTAGTTAACATTCCACTTCCAGAATTATCTTACTCCTTGTCCTGGAGATAAGCTCTCGTTTTGTCTGGAATTTCAAGCTTGGTAATCCTCAATCCTGTGCCTTTTATAATGGCATTATCTTGGAGTCGTAATGGTTTAAATGAAGTTATTATAGTGTAAAAGGTCTCATTTACCTAAAGTGAATTCAAGAAAGTACTCTAACTTACTTATGATCGGATTATTTATCTCTATCTCTCTATTATATAAAAAAATACTGAAGGAGTGGGGATAGTTCAGTGCATAGAGTGTTGAGCTGCTATGCTGAAGGATCCGGATACAAATCGGGCTGTATCAGATAAATACTTTCATATAATAATAATAAAGTCTTTATTTATTCTGGGACAAGTCCCTTTAGAATGACAATAAAGGTTTCTATATATGGTATTATTATGTCTTAAAGTATAATGCGATTACATTTAATTATAGTGTAATCTGCAGATCCTCCATAAAGAGAATAGCCAAGCCTTTATAAAGTGGGTACAGTTAATCGGGGTAAAGACCTGGTGTTCGAACGTTATCTCTGACTAGTCACCTCCCTGCACAACTGTTGTCCTAGAAACAGTACAGTACCTACCATTTACTGAGCCCAAGACACCTATAGAGGTACAGTCTTTTTTCGGGTAACAATTACCAAGCCCCGATCCACAAACGAAATGTACTCAGATTAAATTTTAAGCGTAGACCAAATTATTGGGAAGACAATAACTAATAAGCACGCCAAAAAAAGTGACTTAAAAAATCTCTGTGCAGTATAAAAACTACAACAAAAATAAATTCCAGCTAACACCTCTGTACAAAATTTTGGAGTAAATAGTTTACATTTAATTTGACTAATAATGAACGCGCTTTGAGAAAGAAAGAAAAAAGTTGGGCGTTCAGGATCACAAGCGTCTAACAAAAATCGACCATTTCACTTTTTCGCTTGTTTAGTCAAGCAAAGTATGGTACTCGCGAAACTTAAGGTTTAGAATCGTACTAAAACCATGAGAAAAATGGCGGCAAAGTGTAGTGAACGACAAAGTTGCTTGACTGAACTAGCCAAAAAATGTAAATATAATTTTTATTTTTTATTTGCGCTTTTGATCCTGAACGATTACAGAATTGGAACAATTTAACAATCTCACACCTGCTATAAGTGGCGAACTGGTAAACGCGCTGGTGCTGGGACATTTCCCCTCCCCTGCCTGTTTATTTTCATTACCAGCACGGCGTTTGCAACCATACTTTCTGGACAGTCCTCATATGAACGGTACTATAAAGCTCTTCTATGTCCAATGGTTTACCAAATGCATTCCAATAAAATCCATGAAAAATTGATATTCCAGAACATTATATCATTACTATAATATACCTGACTGCGTGTAATTGCTAGTGGAGAATGCGAAGGATGAAAGAGCAAAAAATATCTAACCTTTAAACAAGAAACAATGCACCACTACAACCCATAAAGGGTCTTGGATGTGATACATCCAAGATTGCGTTCAACCAACAACAAACCAACAATAGACGTAATACATAACACGAATACATTATTATATTAAAGCAATAATTTATTTAATTCCAGATCCCCTTCTACTCACAAGATGTCTCCTTGGGTGAAAACTGTGTTCCTGGTCTACATGCCTCGAATGCTGATGATGCGAAGACCGCCCTATTCCCCAGGGGAGACATTCGATGAAGGATATCCTGAAGGGGGCTACCTCAATGACAATGATTTTAGGTGAGATTTGTATTTGGTTAACAATTTTAGTTTATGAATTTATTGAATTTTAAAATTAATCGGAGAAAAGAAGTTTTAAAAAGAGTAAAAATGTAGTCGAGTTATCACAACGGATGTTGCTCTGACTCTCCTGCAGACCCAGCTCTCATATACTTGATCTTCTGCTGGTTTAAGCAAAGCCACATCTCCTCCACAGCTGCCACCAACCTGAGGAAAGAGTTTTTCAGGGACTCAAAGGACCTTGCGACAATATCTAGGTCATCAGCATAGGCGAGGATTTGGACAAGCCGGCTGAAGATGGTGCCAGAGGTATGTATACCCGAATCACGCATTATCTTCTCCAAGGCTAGGTTGGACAGCATACAGGCGAGACCATCGCCCTGCCTAACACATCTAGTAGATCCAAACTGTGGAGATAGTGATCTGACTGGATTCGTATAGTACACCAAGTATCATGGTCATCTTGATTAGTCGAACTAATTTCAGAGGAACTCCTAGTTCCACTAACACTACGTACAATTTTAATGGTAAAGTAGGCACTCCGGAAGTCAACAAATAAGTGATGAGTAGTCATCCTATACTCCTGGGACTTTTCAAGCATCATCCTGGGACATTTGATCAGAAGTTGATCTTCCTCTTTTGAAATTTACCAATTTCTTTCTCAGCAAGTGGAAGCTTCTTATAAATGATATTACAGAGAACTTTGTACGGGCATATTTGAAACGATATGTCTCGGTAGTTGGATCATTCCAGCATTGGAAAGATAATGCCTTTCCTTATATTCTTATACATAATGACTTATGGATCAAGAAACAAATCTTGAATAAACATATACGCTTGATTTATGTATTTAATCGAATAAGCAGGCCTCAAGATACCACACCTATATCTTTTGTTTGAATAATAAAGAGAATATAACATATTTCCTTTCGAGAACATTTATTCGTGAATACCTTTAGAGATTAAAAAAATACCGAAAGAAAAGGCGTTTAGCATGAAGTTTCTTAAGGCTAGGACATTATGGAAAACAGGAAAGGTGTCGGGAAACAACCGGAGTGGAAAACTGATTTTCCGACTACGTTGTGCTTAGAAATCAGCTCAAAGTTATTCCTTTGAAAAGGAATAAAGGAGTATCGATTATCATAAATTAATTAAAGTCTATAAAAACCTTTAAGAATGAATCATAAATGTATTTCTAGACTCCTACAACACATTGCCATAGATACTTTTTTGTTTCTTTATTTAACGTCACTTTATGCTGGTATGGCTAATCATACGATGCTACAGTGGGAGTCCTAAATCTTGTCTATCCAGATAATTAGGATAGGGATCTTTAACGAGTAACTAACACCGAATATGCTCCTACCATTTACACCACCCTCCGAAGAACGGCTTAACCAATGATTCACTGCTTTGTTTAAAAAATCCTAGACCCACAACACCACTGGTGACCCCCAATTACTCTAGCTGCGGGCCAGCCTTCATAGTCATGCTCCTTCATTCTATAAACAGATTATTGGCTTTTTTCTTAGTCAAATTCGTTCTTTTACGATGTATTTTTATTTTAACCAACGTTATATATTTTTATTATTAAGAGAAAAGATTTGTCCAGTTCGGGATTCGAACCTGGGTCGTCTACGTTACTAGTGTGGTGCTCTAACCAAATGAGCTAACCTGGCTCGTAACACGGCCAGACAAATCCGTTCTATTCACCGATCCTATATCCCCGTGTTCTCGCAATTTTGTGATGTATACAAGGGGAAGAATGTTCATTGAACATTATTTTAATTATGATCTCGTTGACTTTAGCCATTATATTATTTATAATTCATTTTATTTTATTTTTTTATTAATTTTTTATAATTTTTAAATATTTTTATTTTGAAGGGAAAAGATTTGTCAAGGGGGATTATATAATTATACATTTCTATTGGATTTATATTGGAGAAAGTTTTTTTCCGAAAACCCCAGACAACAATCTTTCTACCAATATGTTTGGAATATATTTATACACATAAGTGAAGGAAGATAAGAATAAAGAAAATTAATAAATAAACCTAAGCACAGTAGCCATGAATTAATATAACGAAAGTATAGGGAATAATAGGTCTTTAACTTTAAAATGGGGGGCGACCTGTGGTCTAGTGATTAGCGTAACAAACTACAACGCCCAAGATCGCGGGTCCGTAGCCCGGCAGGTGGCCCTAGGATTTTTTAAAAGGGAGTAAAAAATCCTTAGTTACGCTGTTCTTCGGAAGGGACGTTAAACGGGGGTCCCAAGCCTGTGCGATGTCAGGTACTCGTTAAAAATCCCTATCCTAATTAAACCAGGATAGGCCAAATTGAGAGGTCCCACTGTAGCATCGTCCGATTAGCCATAGCAGCATAAAGAGACGCTACATAAACAAACAACTTTGAAATGTATTAGTATTGTGCGATTTCTTTATATCTCATTGTGTTTAATTGTATATATAATCATACCTAATTTATAACTGGGAGAGTAACTTATATCTAAACATATCAGGAATGAAAAAATACTTACACTAATAACAATAACTTGTTACTCTCTACAAAAATTAATAACATTAAGACGAATGAATTGAAGAGATTGGGAGAGAGGGCTGTGACATTTTTCTAAAAACGAAGCCAAAGTTGCTATTCTAGGTTGTTGTGTTTTGAAACCTACCCGGTTACTGTGGTTAGACCATACCGCAGGTCTTGTACAAATTTATTAGACGTTAAATACTTGTTTCTATATAATAAAGAGTTTGGGTATTTACAATAACATACTAATTGGAGGTATCACCTAATTACTATGAATAATAATATTTTTTTTTAAATATCTCAATAATTAAAACATGATCTATATTTTTATAGATTTTTAAATATATTTTTAACGATAAAACTATTACTCAGCCTCGACATTAAAAAAAAAAAGACACTATATTTGGGAGGGGGACTATAAAATTTAATGGATTTTTTCCTGACAAGCCAAACTAAAAAAAATATGAGATCTTCCAAGCGAAATAACCGTACACAGTCCACTGACCATTTACGTTGGTCCAATTAAAAAAAAAATATAAATAAAAAAATACGAAAGCATCAAATGCCAGTTTACATGGTTTTTAATTCAATACTACAAGTTTTTACATATTTCATAATCTATCTATGTTGGTGTAAAATATTGGGAGTCTTAAATTTGGACTATCTTGGTATGTTTAAGATAAGGATCTTTAACAAGCACCTGATATTGTACAGAGTCGGGACTCCCATTTTACGTTGCTTCTGAAGGGCGATAAACTAAGAATTTTTACTCCCTTTAAAAAATCCTATGAATACTACATCACAGGTGACTCCAATTACTCTTGCTACGGACAAGCCCTCATTTTTCCTCACATTATTTCTCCAAACGTGTTCTTGACATTCTTCTTTAGTCAAATTCAGTACCTGACACCGCACAGACTCTGGTACATATTCCTTTTACGCCTCTTCCGAAGGACAACACAAATCATGTCTCTGTCGGGCTGCGATCTTGGGCATAGTAGATAGTCTAACCACTAGACCACAAGTTACCCCACTGTTCTGATATACTGTCCTAAAAAAACAGTACAGTCATTACCATGTACCTAATACCCTTCAGAGGTCGAAGTGGTACATTTATTTTCTTTATAACGTTAGGTATTTTTAGCTGGTTCATTCTTCGCGTTCCCTACTACCTATCACTCCCACTTAGGCTCAATTTACTGAGAACCTAACACCCTGCTTACAGAACATGAATAGCTATGAACTAGACAACCAGAGCAGCCTAAGAGGGAGGTAAATCTATTTGCTGGGGGAGACGGCACCCACGGGACAACAGGATTAAGCTCCCTGCCCATGGGACGCTATGAAATATACCAGCTCGTCTGGGAGATGTTGCCCTGTCGCTTATGCATCTTACAGTAGCTTCCAAACTCCCGGTTTTCCCAAGCGCTATCTATATACCCACTTCTTCTTTAGCTCTTACCAGAAATCCGTTCCATTAGTGATTTAGGGTCACAAGTACAAAGGAAATCAAGAAAGAATATTTTAGTCACAAAGAAAAAAAAATCCTGTAATTGCGCATTCACTAACCTACAACTAGTGTAGCAAAGGAACGCGTTTTCGCATTATAGATAATTAATCAAAATTAATTCAAAACGGGAAAGTGTTATCATGTTTTTATTACAAGTCTTAAATGACGCTAATGTAGATCATAAATGCATAAGGATAATGAAATAAATGTGACAACATAGCAAGAGGAGAGTGTAATATATGAATCATAATAGTGACCATTAAAGGCTCAGCGATCCCAAAGTTTCATTGTTTACAATCTCCGTCCAAGAATTACCGCTGAATCCAATTCCGTAAGGTAATCCTTTACTCATAACAGATAAAATATCAGAAATAATTATACATATATAAAAAAGTTTTCTTATCAATAAAATCTTTGACGATAATAAACAATAATAGTTACTACTCTACTGTAACTGCCCAATGATCCTTGTCGAACCTTGGTCACCTCAGCAATCCTCCTCCACAAAGACCCGTCTTCGGTTGCCTTTCTCCATTCTTCGACTGAACATATCACAGCCTAAGAAAATCTAGGTTTCCTCTGCTTCTTCTTCCACTTGGACGTGCCTCCATCATTATTTTAGGGAGTCAACCCACTCCATTCTTTGGGCATTTACCAACCATCCCATTCCCTTGGTGGAGACAATATTTGGTTTTTCATAGAGGACTTCAAACCCTTAATCATTACCAACCTTCAACAATATTGTTCATGTTTTCCACGACGTCGCACAACAGTACAAGATGATTCGCAAACCTAACTGAGTTGTCATACATTCTTTTCCCATAAATTTCGCCTTTCTCCATGTCATGTCCCAGTTATAAATTTAACTGTACCTACATAAATATAATTTTTTTTGTATTTTCTGATTTTCATAACATCTGAATGGGAATAATCCATCTCTTAACACCTTTAATTTTATTAACTGATGTCTCAGAAAATTCGAAGCCCGTTTGGCTTTTATTTTCTATAGCAATCGTTATTAACTAAGAAAGTGTTATGAATTTGTAAATATTCCAGGATAACAATAATAGCAAAAACTGAATGAATACACAAAATAAACTGCTGACTGAGCAACTGTAACTGAGAGAATGACGCTAAATTTTAGTGGCGACTGTAAATTATATATTTACTATATTACAATAAAGAAATGGAGATGATCTATCATACTATAGCGAGGGAAAGAAACCAGCCTGTCCTCTTCCCAAGTCCCGTGGCTACTGCCGGAATGTGGTTATTGCTCTGGAGGAATGTGCATTAATGCTGTAATGGATTTCTACCGCAATGGCTACCACAGCTCTCGGATATCCATCAGTTTGTAACGAATTAATACGTTCCTTCCTACTCTATCTATGTTCTCTTATTTCTTGTTTTAAAAAAAAGTAAATAATAAAAAAAAAAAAGTTTACTACTAAAACCCAAGGAGAGCCTTGGGTCAGTACTGTTTTTGAGTTTCTGAGACAACGGTTGTGGATGATAATTTCATTTTCAAGTTCTTCAAGATCACGTCTAGCGTCAGGTCTTCCCTCCCTAAAAAAGAGCACCCACATACAGAGGTACAGTACTTGCTTCAGGGTTCACAAAGGGTAGATATGGAACTGCTTCTAAGACATCAGTTGTGCACGGAGGAAAAAACACTTAACTGCCAGTAAGGGTTCCCACTTTAGAGGCTGGGCGAGCCCCAGATTGCTCTGCAGGTATAGAGATGGTATACCCTTTCCACCAGATGATTGACAAATAGCTGTAAATAATAAAATCTCAGAAATGTCTTCCTAGTTTGATTTAGCTTTTATCGAGAGCCAAGATTTAGTAACCTCGTCCAGTTATGGTATGGACATGGTACTCAATATTTTAAACATTTTTTAACGAATAGATTTTTTAATTTTAATTTTGAGTGAATTACAAGCATTATATTGTTATAAAGAAACATATTAAGGATCACTTGGGGTGTAGTGGTTTGCATTACAACCTTTTATGCCAAGGTTTAAGGTCACGGGTTTGGAGCTCGGCAGATATCCTTAGGATTTTATACGGGGAGTAAAAAATCCTTAGTTATGCCATCCTTTGGTAGGGGACGGAAATTGTAGCCCCGAGCCAGTGCGGTGTCTCGTTATAGATCACTATCCTAATTATACATAGATAGGCAAAATTTAGGACTCCCACTGCACCAATGTCCGATCAGCAATAGCAGATTAACATAACGTTAAATCTAAAAACAATATAAACTTATTTTTCACCTTTATAACCTAATAATTTTTTATCTATAAAGATATAATTATTATTTTGAAGATAAAATGGCATCTACAGCACGGTGCTTTTACCACTGAGCTACCAAGGCTCGCATCCAAGCCAGACAAATCCATTCTCTTCACCGATCCTACATTCGCGTGTTTTCGTGGTGGCAATTCTTGCGATGTATATGCGAGGAAGAATGTTCATTGAACATTACTTTAATTGGGTTCTCGTTGACGTACGTCAATTTTATATTTTTAAAATTTATTTTTTATTTATTGTTCTTTTGATGGTGATGATTTTTAAATATTTTGGTTTTGAAGAGAAAAGACTTGTCTTGGCCGGGATTCGAACCCGGGTCGCCCGCTTCTATAGCGCGGTGCTCCAACCACTGAGCTACCAAGCCAAGCATTCCGACCAGACAAATCTATTTTCTACACCGATCCTACATCCCCGTCTTCTTGCAATTTATGTGATGTATACATGGTGAAGAACGCTCATCGAACAATACTTTTATTGGTATCTCGTTGACGTACGTCAATTTTATATTTTTATAATTTATTTTTTATTTATTGTTCTTTTAGTGGTGGTTATTTTTAAATATTTTTATTTTGAAGAGAAAATCGAATCCCGGCCAAGACAAATCTTTTCCCTTCAAAATAAAAATATTTTAAAATAATCACCATCAGAACAATAAATAAAAAATAAATTATAAAAATATAAAGATATAAGCATACTCAAAAACTCCCTAACTTAACCTTTTGTTTCACTGTACAAAGTAGCGAACTATTAGAACAGAAAAGTAGAAATAGATTTTTCGATATTATCATAAAATGTATCGATAATTTATATTTATATTATATTCCTCTTTGTTTAAGGGACAGTTTGAGTGACCCATATCCGATGGATTCGAAGAATAGTCCCCACGATACCTACGAGACTGTGTCTTCTGCTTTCCGTGAACATGTCGCCCAACCTTCTGGTGAGTAGTTTCTAAAATACTAATAGATTATTATCATTACCATTTTCCTCTTCTCAGTATAGCTGGATGATTTGATCTATCCGAACCGTTGAGAAGATTGAGTTCACTTGTTAGTTTTTCTGTATTTAAAAACTTCCTCTAGAAAAACTATTTGTGCAGTCTTGAACTTATTTGTTAAGAATTATTCCATCGTTTCTTCTGGAATTAGGCAATTGGTAGAAATTACAATTTTACTTCTACTTTTACAGCCTGTATAGATGTTTAGTTCTTCACTAAGCTTCGTTCTTGACAATTCTGATTTTTTTTCGCTTACGGTTTTGTGCACACTATCATCCGAAGTTTAAACTTCTACTTCAATGATTTGCGCTTTATATGTCTGCACATTATGTAGGACATGATGGTCAGTTATCATCGTATGTTCCATTATCCATTAACTCGCAACACTCTTGATATATCTATAGTCTCCTCCAATTCAAATCCTCTGTCCAGCACCACAAAACAAGATCCCGCCTTTCCGATCTCTACATTCCATCCCACAGAACTAAGGCATTCGAGCGTTCCTTCATCGCCCGTTCCACCACTGTTTGGAACTCAATCCCTCCTTTCATCCGCCATTCTTCTTCATTGGCTTCATTTAAATCACTGCTTTTCCTTCATCTCTTGGCATCCCAAAAAGACACTCTCCAGGGAGGTCAATCTTCCGCTTGAATAAATTAGTATTGAATACTCGATCTTGTTACCTACGTGTCTTGCTTATTTTTCCAACAACAAAGAAGATACATACTTTGTAAATACTTTATCGCATGCTATGCCATTCACTTATTTTATTTAGTAATTACGTGGTTAACTGTTGTATTAATGTTATTTTGTTAATATCAATACCTTTATTTATTTGCGAGAATTAGTTAAAATCCTGTCGTTTCGTACTTTTTATTTATTCATATATATTTTTTTCTATTTCTGATTTTATTATGTTTTGTCAATCATGATCACTTCATGATTTGTATTATTATGTAGCCTTCTGGCCAGATGAATATTATGTCTATTTTATTTTTTCATTATTGTTATTCTAAAGGAACTTGGTCCCAGAATAAGGTTTGTTTTCTATTCTATTCTATTTCTATTCTATGGTCTCAATATGCTTCGACGTTACCACTTTCTAACAATGCTTCGGGATGATACCTATAAAGGTCTCCATTATCTTTATAAGTATTCTTTTCCTACTAATGCTTGACAACCTACGGTGATATGTATTGATTCATTTGTGGATTTGCACAGACGACATTCATCACCAATTGCCTCTTGCAAGATATGCTTCCTATACGAACGATTTGCCATTACTTGCTCTTGTATGGCCTAAAAGGAACCCTCCTGTCTATGGAAACATACTTCCATGTTTTAACAACTGGATAGATGCTCCTAAATTAATTCCAGGAGATAATTATTATTATTATATTAATCGCAAAGCTCCCAAAGTGGAATACGCTAAGTAAAGATGGTTCACGTTTGGGGTTTCTTGTTCTTCTTTGCCCACAAGATTTTCATTCTTTGCTAGAATTCAGATTTTTTTCTTCGCTTCATTTTTTCCAGATTTCAGCGCTTTTGTCTCTGGCTTAACCTCCCATTTTTCAATCTTAAGTTTAATTTTTTTTTCTACTTTTCGTGTCTTAATTAGTAATTTTGGCTATTACCAAGTCTTTCTTAATATTTTGGATCCATTCCCCTCCATTAACAAGGGATGGTACGTATTCCACTATTCTTTTTGTGCCTGTAATGGGGAAGCCTCGTTATGTGGCCATAGAATTCTTTTTCTCATGTCTATATCTATGTTAGAATATTCTTCAATTTTAGATGTTTTCTGTTATCTCTTCTTCGGTCCATCATAGTCCCAGGATTTTCCTAAATCCAGAAGTTTATTTTTATTATTTAGGTATTTATTTTAATCATGTATTAGTTGAATATAATATTCAATAATTTATTCATCATATCAACAACTAAAGAGACTGGAGAGAGAAGATAAAGTCGTACATAATAGTTTAAATAGTCTTTATTTCAAAGTCGGTAGCCTATTTAGTTAGGAGAATATTTTGTATAAGGGATGTAATTTCATTCCTCTCAGCACTAAATACATTTTTCACCTCGCACTCCGAGTCTCTACTCGTTAAATAAAGGAATTAAATTGGAAGACGTAAACTGGAATACTCCTCAGGAGATGTGCCGTGTGTATTAGAGATGTCACCTTGGAAGCTACACTTGCTACAAACTTCATTATTGTCGAGGCTGAAGTCGGTGGGGACGTGCAAGTTGATAACTTGATTTAAAGCAATCAATAAGCGCCTCTTAGAACTTCAACTTTGAGGACACATTCTATAGCTACAGCGAGGATATACTACATTTTTTCTCCCCTGGTTATACATACCTTTATAACTTGACGCACATATTATGTCATATAAATGTAAAATGTACCACTTCAACTAATGAAGGGTCTTAGGTTCTGTACTCTACCATGTACAGAACGTAGAATCACTCCTTCGGCCGGTGTTTCTCAAGAAAGTCGGCCAAAACTTAAAATTTGGACTTTATGGAAAAAAATACCAATTTTCAAAGAAACTCAAAATTATACCAACTTAAGCGTAACTCAAAATCTATTAGAGAAATACAGAACTGCGGTTGGATTCAAATTGTAGAAAATTTAATTTACTTTAAAATGGTTGCTTGTGGATTTTTTTCAAAACTGCACCGATTATGAGATACTGGCCAAAAACTGAACTCCTAAAAATTTCGAGGTTTTTCGGTCACCAAAAGTTTTCCCATCCGATTTTTTCGGTAGCAAACTTGGATTTCCACTACCCTTACAACATATCAAATTTAACTCTCTTCAATTTATTGCAACCTAAAGCCCTTTTTTGGTACCTGGCCGCTGGCCTAATATGTTACAGTAACGGTTTTGAACCATTTGGTCCCGATGGAAAAGCATTGGGAAAGCCATTTCCTTCCTTCCGATCGCCTAAATGGAGTTCCTTCCGCTTTCCTTTATCTCAACTCTATGTTCAATTTATTTTTACTTTATTTTCTCTTCTTTGTTTTATTTTAAGGGAAAAGGAGTTTTAACCGTTTGTGCATCGTTTAGTTCGTTGGCAACGAAAAAAGTGGAATAGGTTGAGAATGAGATTTTAGCGGAATGTAGATCGGAGATGGAATTTGCGAATAAACAAATAAAGGAATGGAACGAAACTCAATTGCACTACAGCTGGATCGCGTAACCAAGTTATTCCTAACAATATTAATATTATAACACAGATAAAAAACTATAAAAATTGTTAAACTGGTTTTACTGTAAGTTATCAATTGTCTCTTGTCAATCAAATATTCTCCCTGAGAACTCTTATGGAAAGGACTAGAGAGTACAATATAATGACCCACCACCTTTTCGTGGTATAGCAATGACTGTATCACCAGGGGAAAACTGTATCAAAGTATGGAATAAATTAATGTCCCCAGAGAATTGATAAGCCTCGTGGAATTGCTGATGAGGGAGTCGAGAAGCCAGGACAAAATCCAGAATGACTTGTCTGAAGAATTAAAGACAACTAGGGGTCTAAGACAAGGGGATGGACTCTCGTGTCTGTTATTTAATTTTGCACTAGAAAAAGTCATAGGAGACTCAGGGTTACAAGTCATTGGTACGATTCTGACTAAGTCCATCCAAGAACTGGCCTATGCAGATGACATAGACATAGTGGAAAGAACAACAAGGGATCTACAACAGGCTATCCTTGCTTTGGAGAACGCTGGACGGCGTATAGGTCTTTAGGTAAACCAAGTAAAGACTAAGTATATGGTGGTTAACCCTTCAAGACAATCGGATCCCACTATCACGTTTGGTGCCTACACATTCGAAAGTATCGACAGTTTTGTCTTCCCCGGTTCTCTGGTCAAAGCAGATAGCTCGACCAGCCCAGAAGCTCAAAGAAGAATTTTGGCCGCTAATAGATGTTATTTTGGGATGGCGAAAACTTTACGAAGTCGTCTGATATCAAGAAGAACCAAGGTCATACTGTACAAAACAATCATCAGGCCTGTTTTAACTTATGGATCGGAAACCTGGCCTCTGTCCAGGGCTAATGCCAACAGTTTACTGCTCTTCGAAAGAAAAATATTAAGAAGGACGTTTGGATCTGTAAGAGTTGGCGATCAATTTAGACTCAGACAAAATGCAGATCTGTATCTGATGTATCAGGAGCCTGACGTGGTGAAGCACATCAGAATAGCTAGACCGAGATGGGGTATACTTTTGGGAAGAATGGAGGACGACGCTACCCTGACAAGACTGCTGTTTGGGTTCGCTGACGGAAAAAGAAAATGTGGGCGTCCACGACTTAGGCTACACCTACATTGGATCCGGTGTGATACGATGATACGTCACTAGCAAACCAAATGACTGAAGTATATCGAGAGTTATAACATTTGGTTCTTTAAATTTATAAAATTAAGATTATTTATTAATTATTTTTAATACATTTATATTTTACAATAATGTATAGTAAAATATGTATAATGTATACATCGTATGTGATAGAATAACGTCGCACCGAATCGGATCCAATGTAGGTGTAGCCTTAGAATGGCAGATGAAGTTGAGATTGATGGAGGCAGGATCATCGGATCCAGAGCTTGGAGGACCTTGGTGCAGGACAGAGAAGAGTGGAGGCGACGCATTGATGTGGCCAGGAACCGTGCTGGGTAGTAGAGCCGTTGTTAATTAATCAATTGTTAAGGCCTTATTAGCCGTCTTATCTAAAATAGTAAATAAGACAGATCGCGTATATATAGATTTTAGCGTTTTATTTGTTTTAATTATAATTTTATTTTATTGATATATAACAAAAAAAAAACAATAAAATAAAAACTAAGTAAAAAATTGTAAAAATATTTATAGAGAAAAATACAAAGTAAGTCAGTATAATTGGGTTAACTAAAAAAATTTAGGGTTTTTTTTGTTGAAAAACGTGTGGTAGTTATTATTGCTCCCATAACTAGACGAAACCGATTTTTTATTTTATTTTTTATATTATTTATTATTATTATTTATTTATTATAAATAAAAACGAAGAAAAAACCAAAACAAAATTATCTGAAACGGTTTATGGAGAAAAATATCAAGTTAGTCAAAATATTACTCGATACGAAGTATATAAAATATTCCAATATTTTAAATAAATTTTATTATATTTCCATTTTATTCCATTTCTGCATTCTGCACATGAAACGTAAAACCTTAATTTTTATAATGCGGTCCGGATAATATTTAAATTACACTATTTATTTTATGTTACTAAATTATATTTGATTGACGTATTATTAAAAATTAAAAAAATAAATAAAAAAGTGATTTAAAAAAACAGTTGCTGTAGATAAAAATATAAAGTCAAACTTTTGATGGGCTAAATGAAAAATTTACTGAAATAGATAACTTAAGGGTCTCGGGCTCAGTACATGGCAGATGCTCTACTAATTAAATAGGGCAACGCTAATGCAGGGAGGTTATTTGTCCTAAATAACGCCCAACCTTTTGGAATTTTTACCCAATTAAGCCACTTCATAAAGGATGGTGAGCCATAAGAGAGCCTACAGGTATCGTAGGGGCCATAAGTGGCTCTTCAATTTTTCTTCCACAGCTTGATTTGAACCCGGGACCTTTATTACAACTCAGTGGTTTGCTGAAATATAAATTGTTTTATTTATATATTTTATGAAATCTTCTTATTTTATTTTATTGTATTCATCGTTCTTGCATGTATTGAATATATATAATATAATTTTGGTTCTTGTACTTTCAACATTCCCAGGAAAATGACTACCAAACTAATGCTGTTAGTTATCCTGACGATTCACTTTCTGTTCTGTCATAATTTCATGAATATCATCATATCGTAGAGCCGAGAGGGGAATTTCAGGATGTCTTCTCAAAGAGACCGAAGCCTCAAAAGCAGAACGCCAAAGCAGAAAGATGGACAAGCTCATGCATAAATTTAGCATCCTTTATGAATATGAAATGGATTACTTTGCAAAAGCTACAAACCAATCTGCTTTCATTTCCCCTCTATATTCTCATCCCTTCCAAAAAAAGTTAATTAATTAAAAATTAGCTTAACGTCACTTTATGCTGATATGGCTAATCCGTTGATACTATAATGAGAGCCCTCAATCTTGGCTATCTAGGTTTAATCAGGATAAGGATCTTTAGCGAGTACCTGCATCGTACAGGTTCTAGTTCTTAGGCTGTTATGAAGGACAGCATAGCGAAGGATTTTTTGCTCGTTTTAAAGAATCCTAAGGCATCTGCCGGGACGCGAACTTGCTTATAATATGTTGTTATGCCAACCGTTGAACCACAGAAAATAATTTGCATACTGACTTCAGAATACCATCGATCGACGAACGCACACGAACATAGTATTGTACGAAATGACACCCAAACCCAATAACAGTGGATGAGGGATTTGTTACCATAAGAAATTAAATCAAGCCACGGAGGTACTGCTGGTTATTCTTCATTCCCATGCCTCTAATGTCTTTTTGTTTTAGTTTTTAAGACAGCTAATCTGCTGATTGTCGATTGTTAGTGCTTGTCAGCTGTAAAAGTAAATGTTGTGAGATAAAAACATAAAATAAAACGCGATGATCATAGGTGGAAGTGATTAAGCTAAAATTGAGGAAGAACAGAATATTAAGAAGACAGTGGAGGAGTGATAATTAAAAGATCACTATAATTAAACTGAGAAGTTAGTAAAATATAAATATATTTTTGTATCTTGTCTACTCAGCACTGATGAAGATCTGCAATGCGAAATGTTGATATCTAATTATTAATTCCTTTTTACTAAAAACTTTATTTTGGAAATTCACTGGTACCATTTTCTACATGAAAAAAGTGGGGACGTTAAATATATTTTCATTCGGGAGCCAATGACTTCCTGCCCTCCAATATTCTCTAATAATACCCTCATTGACACCTGTAGAACAGATCCGATACTTAGGATTACATCTGGACAAACGTCGTCAGATTTAGCATGACCGGTGGGGCTACTAAGAGGCGCAGAGGGGAGAGGCTTGCGGGCCCTGAGTGGGGGAAGTAGGGGAAGAGTCACGACGCTATTATCATTTCAGAGAATATAATACGAATATTGTAATTCTGTATATTATTATAAGCAGTATATAAAATTATATTTATAATTTACATACTGTATAACGAGTATGCAGTACTACTATAAAATTAAACTTTTAGTTTTTACAGTAAGTAATTAATTTATACTCATATATTTAATCTACAATCAACGTAAACATTGTAAACTTAGTTTTAGAATATTGGTAGTTTCAAATGCATTATCACACAAATGTAATTATATTTTTATATTTATTATAGCATTCTACTATGTTTATATTCTTAGATATATTTTGAATATTCTAATTGATTTTGGGATGCCATAGTAAAGATTTAGGACGATTACTCAATTTATTATTTCTATGCCTTAGCCTTAATTGAATTCTTTTCCAGAGGTCTGTTCTTGTGTTTACCTATTTACTCAGTCTTAAAACCTTCAATATATTATTCATAAATAAATAGTGCATCTGGGATATCTAAGCACCAAAAGAATTATAATAACTACCGTTTATTTATTCAATTTAAAATAAGATTACTGATTGAATACAGACTTCCTCAACATAGTAATCAACATGGTAAACATCAGCAATCACTTCACGAGTTTGGCTGTGTAATACTTTTCTATCTCCTATTTTCTTTGTAATATTACCTTCCATCACTAGATTTAAGCAACGCCACAACTTAACTAAATAAGACACAACACCTTAACTAACGAAACTGAAATATTCTAAACTGAGAAGCTAGAGATAGCAGGAATTACGCTAGCGTAAATGGGTGGGTTGATGTTTTCAGGACGTAGCGTACACACCGAAACACACTATACGGGGGTTCCTGAAGACTGGGTCCCCACTACTCGATTTCACTCCGTACCTTCTGCGCATCTATGGGCCACCGGTCATGCTAAATCTGACGCCCTGTACTTTGAATCATACTAGACTGAAACAATAGGAAACTACTCGCCGATTCAAGCTGCTTCAACAGTTGTGAAAAACGCTCTAAATTTATTACTCCCAATTGACTCATATACATGACTATTAAAAGACATATTTGGAATTACAGAGTAGAGCTTTGGTCTCCATTAATCCATTGAATTCCTCTCGTATCCAATCCATACAATGCAAAATCCTTCGTAAAATCCATAATAACTTCGTTACGAACAAAGTAATCCATAATGACCTCAATGGCCCATTTTTTACTTAATTCCAACGAAACCGATATCAATCCTTTCATGACAAACTGTATCCCACTCAAACACATTAGTTTCGAACGTAGACCTTTTCAATTCCCGATAATCCTCCGGTGCATCTGAAAAGAAGATGGTCTCGTGACCTTTTAAGTTGAATTTGTTATTTCACTACTACCACTGGGTAGTTTCTCTACTAGCCTTTATATCTTGCCGTTATATACCATCCATTCTATTTACTTGTTGTATTATTATAGTACCATATAATAATTAAATTTTTTTTTTTAAATCTTGTTTATTCAGCTCTGTTGAAGATCTCCAATATGGGTGGAATCGTTGGTTTCTAATTTATAATATAATAAATAATTTAAGATTATAATTTAAGATTTTATTATTGACCTCCACCCGTACTATTTTTCCTATATGGAAAAACATTTTTAAACAGGAATTTAAGTATACTATAATTAAATTTCTAGTCTTGCCTTTCTGTTTCATTTAAACGTGGCAACTGCATTTTTCTTCAGCACCTTGATTCATATAAGATGTATTGTATGAAATTCGCATGAATTTGCATGGTTTCCAGTTCTGGTGATCCCTAAAGTGGTGATACGGCGAAAGCATAACGTAGTTGCGGTCAAATAAATACCCAGGCTCTGTAGGTTCAGTTAGAAACAGCAGCGAGGGTACGAGAAGGGCCCTCAAGGCTGGATTATTCAGGGAAGCCCTTCAGGAAAACAATCAAAGTGGCCCTCTTACCGAAACCGAACTAGAGGGGATAAGTGGCTACCTGGCCCTTAATCAAATAGTCCGAAATAATCCTAAACGGTAGGAGATTTATTAGGGATTTGATGAACCTTAAGTGCACGATAAAACTAAGCCCCTTCGCCTATATCTAGAGTAACTAAATAAAAATGTATAAGGAGAAAAAAATGTAAAAACGGAGGCAGCTATGGCTAATCGGACGATGCAACGATGGGAGTCCTACATTTTGCCTATCCAGGTATAATCAGGATCGGGATTTTTTAGGGGTACCTGACATCGCTATGGCTTTAGACCTCCTGCTTACACCCCTTTCGAAGGACAGCCTAACCATGGACTTTGTACTCTCTTTAAAAAACCCACCTGCCGACCTGTGAATTCGCGATCCTGTCATAGAAGGTTTACACCACCGGTGACCCCTTTCAGTACGTTTGATACGTTTATTTATATCGTAACAAGGGTTTTTAGCCACATTATCATAACATTTCATTAAATCAATAAGCAAACAAACAAGAATGAATAGCATTTATTTATTACTCCATAATTTAGTCCGGTGTTTGATTTATAAATTCTATTAAAGAAGTGGACTCAATATCACGCAGCTGAAGTAATGTGTTAAGAGTGGAAATCAGAGGCGTTGATATGAAACAGCCTGAGGATATTGGATCAAGAAGAAATCCTTCCCAGTGATGGAGAAGGTCCTTCCCCATAAGAAAAGACTTTGAAGAAGGATGTCCTGCCGATCCGGAGGACTCCAATAAGGAGATCCTAAGGAGGTCGCTTTGGATAAAGTGTGTTCCCTTTATCCGTCCATTCATCTCACTTTACAACCTTTCCCATCTCTCTCTCCCTCCATTTGCGAAGCTAACCCGAAACCGAAGTATTTCCAACAAAGTATCCTTAATTCGGGGGATTGCAAAGTTTAAGTAATACATTTTTATAATTAGCAAAGTAGTTTTATAATAAACACTACTTCGTACCTGTCAAGGCATTACCAGGTATCACAAACTCGAACATCGTACATACCAAACTTGCTGAATGGGGCCACCGGTGGTGTCGTGGCAAGCACAACTTTCTATAGCCAAAATCACGGCATCGCACCCAGCAAGTGTCCTTAGGATTTTATACTGATATCGCTCTTTGAACACCTCACATGATTGGAATGAAATATGCTTAACTTTTAAATTAATTCGTGCAAAGGTGATTTTTTTTAGATAATCAAATAATTAAGCAATATGATCGCTATTATCATTTAGTAAGGTCGACAAATGCACAGGAGTATAGTATTTATAACCATCTGCTTTCAGTCAGTAACTATATTCCATTCTTCAGAATTGGCGTAAATGGGGATCCCGAGTCTTTGCGGTGTCAGGCACGCGTTAAAGATCCCTATCCGACCTGGATAGGCAAAATTTAGGCCTCCCACTGTATCATTATGCTAATGGCCATATCAATATATAATTAAGTTACATGAAACAAAAACTTGTTTGTTCGTGATGTCTGCGTTCGTACTCTCAAGTATCAGTAAAGAAGACTTTAATTCGATTCAGTATCACTTTTTGAGCTAATGAATCATAGTTTAACAACTTAAATGAAGTGGATATTTCATATTCACACCTAAAATAATCTTAATATTAAACCCGATCTTGGCGAAGGCGTTTGTGATTGTTCGCAAGCGTTTGAATCCTAATAAGAAACCAAAAGATAAGAATCTTTGGTTCAGAATGTAAATAAAACCTTCTAAATAAATAAATAAAAAGGCTTAGCAAACCGAAGGCTCAGTGCCAATACAACTTACCTCTGTCCATGAACTACTGTCCAAACCCAAATCCGCCAGGTAACCTCAGACGCTTTCTTATTAACTGTTTAGGAACTCCTTTGCTACTAAGCCCAACAACTATAGAAGCCCTTCTTAATCTTTGCGACACTATCACTTGACTAATATTAACCAGGTATATGCTTCGCAATTCCGCGATGTGTAACATACTAAATTCTCCTGTGGTTTCATCCTTTTTTGGACCGAACATCCTAGCAACACCTTATTTTCGAATATCTTAAGACGTTGTTCATCCCTCAGTGAAATAGAGCCTTTTACAACGATTAACTAAACTTTAGTAAACACGTATTGCATTCCTTTATGTTTCAGCTGCAGAAAGAGAGAACATGATCCCGAGGAACATGTCTCCTGGAGTTCTCCAGGCACTGGAAGGCGTGAGGTTCATCGCCCAGCACATCAAGGATTCAGACAAAGATAATGAAGTAAGTTAATCAAGCACTATTATAAATAATTATATTTTATTTCGATTCCTAGTGTTGTATTGACTGACATTTTTTATAGTACCACAGGAGTTTAAACAATTTATAGTTTGAAGGATTTTTTTAAAAATTCATTTCACGGCAATGTTCGAATATATAATTTATATACGAATTTTTTCAAAAAAAAATTTTTTAATGCCAGAAATTATATATAAGATGTGCTTGTTTCAAAACCGTCTAGATCCTTCAAAAATAAATACCAACAGATTCCATTTCCTATCAAAGGTGGTTATATCCATTACATTAAATAAAAAAAATATATATATACATGTATATATATTTTTTTAATGATTAAAGAATTTAAAAATTTATTTTTACATTGTTGAGTTTTTCTCTGTTTTTGATATATCAGACAATTATAAATTATAATGACTCAATGTTGTCACAATGAAATATCAATAATTTAATACAAGTTGCTGTACTTATGAACTGTGTGAAATAAGTTACTTATGAACTATATATATTTCGCATTTTAATAAACAAAGTATATATATATATATATATATATATATATATATATATATATATATATACAGTGGAGCGTCGATTATCCGAATATTCAATTATCCGAACTGGGTTCCCGGAAAAGGTTTTTTTTAAAAATATTTAATATATATTATTATATATTTTTAATTAAATACCTAATTATATATTTAGAATTTATTTATATATTAAGTATATTCTACAGTCCTAGTGAACGGCATTCCACCCCTAGCGACGAAAGCATTGAAACAGAGAGGGGTTGTTTTAAATTAAATAGTAAATCAGGAAGATTTATCGGGACATGAGAACCCCCCTAATTGCTAACCCATCCCTTACAATAAATTAAATCCACTCTCTCGTCTCATTTTTTAACTTATAAATAACATAATACCACTATTATTTAAACTTACAAATTATAATATTTTTTAAAATTAATTATAATAATTAAAATTGTAAAATATATGAAATTTTATCGCGTTTGGGGTTAAAAAAAGATATTTAATGAGTTTAGTATTTTTCTTGCATTTAATCAATTTATATGTATTGGTGTTAGTACGTTAAAATATTGGGCTCAGTACGTGGTAGATACTGTACTGTTTCTAGGGCAACGGTAATGCAAGGATGTATTTGGCCAAGATCACGCTCGACCGCCACGTTTTTCTCCAATTTAAGGGTTCCAAACTCTGGTTGAGTCCCAGGAAGTCTCCAGATTCCACAGAATCTACTCCGGGTGATAAGAGATTAAATAAATTATATACTACAGGCGGAAACCTATATTACTGGATAAATACAGTAAATTACATTTACATAGAGTACCCGTCTGAATTATCGTTATTTAGTAAAGTACAATATTCTGGGAGCAAGAGTAGCTCAATGTATATTCGCTATGCTGCAGGTTCCAGGTTAAAATCCAGCTTATGACAAATAAGTTATTTAATCTGTTATGAGTCATATATAGACCCTGTGCGATCCTTCTGGGACTCACCCAGCCTCTATAATGTTGATATCCTATTTGTCACCTCCCTGCACAACCGCTGTCTTCGAAACGGTCTAGTCTCAACTATGTACAGAACCCAAACCTCACCTTTTATATCCTACATCCTTTAATGTTCAATTTCATAAATTCCTAATTCATTATTCATTAATTCTTATTAACATCATTTAGAATTATCTGAGAATACCAAGCTACCTTCATAAGTCATACAAATGGAATTGGAACAAGTCTTTAAGGACTAGAGATCTAGAGATGGATATGAATAAATTGCATCGGCTGGTGAAATAAGATGTGCGATCGAAATAATACTAGAACCATTCATTTTTTAACTGCCAATAATAAATTATCGTTTTCTTATTATTCTCGAAGTGGGGTAGCTCAGAGTTACCAAGCTGATGAACCCCGAGCAGAGTTGCAGTGCTGATCTTGGATTAAAATCCAGCCTTGAGATATAAATTATTTATTGTGTTAATAACCTTGGATTAAGCTAGCTGGTATCTGTAGACTCTCCTGGATTCACCTAGCCTTTTTAAAGTGTGTACCCAAAAGTGAGTGAGTATTATCTTGGCCAAATCACCCCCTTGTATTTATAAATGATCACGAGCAAGTTCAATATGTCATACATTTGGAAAAAGTATGCTAGAATATGATTTCCTTTTACCAAAAAAGCAACCATCGCTAAATTTTTTTAAAGGAAAAATACTAACATGATCAACAATTTATCCTAAGTTTAGCTCCGAATTAGGAGTCGGATATCAGAGAGTGTTGAGCACCGAGTTGCTGAGCTGCATATCCTAGTTGAGACAGCGGTTGTGATAAATTATTTATTTTTCTAACAGCCCGTGAATCGACCCTGTGAAATCTGCTGACTCTCACGGGGCTCACCCGGTCTCTATGATGTGGTTACATTTAATTAGACGAAAAACTTGGCGGTTTAGCGTGATCTTAGCCAAATCATCTCCCTGCATAACTCATGGCTTAGAAACAGTAGTCTCTATCATGTACTAATCCCACCTCTGGTGGGTTATATTGTTGTTGTTTTTTTAGTATTTAATATCCTACAAGGACCTGGGCCTATGAATCACTTATTAACTCTACAGCTGAAATGGTCTACTATGCTCATTTTGGTAGAGTAACTGTATTCACGATTGCTAGTGATTCGAAAGGATAGTTCGATTTAACTTGCGTAATAATAAACAAGCAGGTTAGGAAAAAATATTGAGCCGTTGTTAAAAAATGTTTAGTGCAAGCTGCAGATATTTTGTTAAATGAAGTTGAGGAAGTTATAGAGGAAGAAACTAGTAAGCAAAAAAGAATTTGGGTAAGGGATTGGATTAAGAGACGTGATAAATTGGGAGCATCTGCTGATCCTTTAAGTGAACTGGCTTTGGAAGACCCAGAAGAGTATAAAATGTACTCGAGAAAGACACCTGATAGTTTTGAAACACTCCTGAATTTAATTAAGCCGCTTTTCAGTGCTACCGATGGGTAGTTTCTCCGCAAGTGTTTTTATGCCATATTGTACATATTAGATGATTTACTTGTTGTAATATTATTATAGTTGTAAATATCAATACATTAAATTTAAAAAAAAATTAAGCTGCATATTCAGAAAATGGACTCATTCATGAGGGATGCAATACCAGCACCTGTTAAATTAGAAATTACTTTAAATTTTCTGGCCATAGGGTATAGTTATCGTAGTTTACAACACCTATAAAGACACACTATCCTCTGCTAAAACCAAACTTGTGTTTGTTTAAATTGGCATAGACAACTAACAAACCCGTTAGGGAAGCCAACTATGAAGTGGGTACCCTTAGTTAAATTAAAAGCAGATGGGTGAATGTGATCTCGGCCAAATCACTTCCTTCTACAACCATGGGCTTGGAAATCGTACAGCCCTAATAAATTACTAAATACGTAATACCCTTAATAAATTGCTATGGTCTATTTTTGTTGTTTTTTGTTTTACATTCCCTTTCATTTCTTTTGCCTAAAGAAATAGGGTCAAAAACAAATAAAAGATAAAGCCCAGCTCTGGAGCCTATTTCTCCAGTAGACAGACTAAGGTAGACAGACCTCCCGACTCCGGTAAACCAAAAATGCGACTTAGCTTTCCCTCCTACCGGAGAGGTTCTGTTTTCTCATTAACCTCGCCTGGAACTGACCCAGGACCTGGAGGATTCCAAACATTCTGGAGAGATTGTTGCCTTCCTTTCCATCCACAGCTATGCCACCTTCCTCTGTCTACCTTGTGTCCCCTTCTACAAAAATTCTCGGGATATTTCCCTTTAAGCGGCTCTTCCCCCATCCCTCGTCACCCCGTTATCCGAATAGTTTCAACTTATTATCTTCGTCCCGAGGTAAAATGCTTAATATTGTCCCGGGGAATCTCGAAAAGTTCTCAACTACAAGATATTTCGAGTTAATTTTTCAAGAGCTAGGACATTCCGCAGCGGATCGCAAAGACTATACTCCGGCCTTTAAAGTACCACTTAAGTATTTTATACACTTTAACGCAATAAAATAACTATAATAAAGCTTAGCAAACCCGAAGTCTCGATCCCGATACCACCAATCTCTGCTTACAAACTTCTGTCCACGGACCAATACCCAAAATCCAAATCCGCCAGATCACTCTTAACGCAATCCTCCTACCTACGCCTCGGTCTACCCCTCAGAGCACAGCGCTTATTAACATCTAAGGATTTAGTTCATTACTAAGCTCAGCAACTTTACAGGCCCATCTTAACCTTCGTGACGCTATCACTTGAATAATATTTACCGGATGCATGCTTCGCAATTCCGTATGTAATTTCCTACATTCCCGAGTGGTATGATAATTTTTTTGGTCCGAATATTCTACGCAACACCTTATTTTCGAATACCTTAACACGTTCATCCTTCAGCGTTAGTGGCCAAGTTTCACATTCGTATAGACGATTTTTAATAAAATAATAATACGATTTTTAAATAAATAAATTAATTTTTAATAAAAATTAAATTAAAACAAGTCGGATGCTAAGAATTCCACCATGTCCAAACAGATCATGGGCGACCTGTGGTCTAGTGGTTAGCATAACAACCTACTAAGCCCAAGATCGCGGGTTCGTAGCCCGGCAGGTGGCTCTAAGATGTGTTAAGGGAATAGAAAATCCTTGGTTATGCCGTCCAACAGAAGGGACGTTAAACGAGAAGTCCCGACCCTGTACTATGCTAGGTACTCGTTATAAATCCCTATCCTAACTAGACCTGAATAGGTAGAGTTTAGATTTCCCTCTGTAGTAACATCCGATTAGCCATAGCAGCATAAAGTTACGTTAAATAAACAAAACAGATCATCGTAAGTTGTCGGGGGATTCGCTAAGCATGAGGAGGTGGCATTGATTTTTATATTTTGTACATTTTAATAAAATAAATATTTAAAAAAGCTATAACACTACAACCCGTGAAGGAAGGGTCTTGGGTTCAGTACATGGTAGAGGCTATACTGTCTCTTGGTCGACGGTTATGCAGGGAGATTGAGTTGCCGTAGATCACGCTCAACCACCAGATTTTTCCTCCTTATTTTGGGTACACACTTTATAGAGGTTGGGTGAGCACCGGGGTGGTCCTAGATCCCATAGGATCCATCTCCGGGCGCTAACAGATTAAAGAAAAGCCATTCCATGTCAAGTTCCATGGATGTGGAGGTATTTTAAAAGAAATTAAACAATATTTTATAATACCGTTTCGTATTCCTTATCTTTATTAACTTTTAACTATATGAAACCTATATATATATATATATATATATATATATATATATATATATATATATATATATATATATATATATATATATTGTTTATGGTTCTCGAGTTTCAGTCAGTTATTTCAACATCTTAGGCGACGTTTCGAGACTAGGTTAGTCTCATATTCATGCCCTGACAGTGAAAAAATGATCTTTTAGTGAGATTATGTTTAAAATCTGGTGTAAAAAACAAACAATTAGCAGTCGAAGTTTCGCCTATTCAGGGATTATCAAGACACAAAAAAGAGTAAGATCAATCACATCTCAAAGCAGAAGTGCAATACATCCCAACGAATAATCACTCAAATAGGCTCATAACCTGAGACCGCACCTCCATCCCAAGACGTTCAACCCAAACTCAAATGCCTGAATGGGCGAAACGTCGACTGCTAATTGTTTGTTTTTTACACCAGATTTGAAACATAAGGCTCTGCTTGTGGTTTTTTCCATTTGCATTCTAATAAAATCTAATGTTTCGTATTGAGTTTTGGCTCTATTTTATTAATATAAAATAATAATTCAAGGATTATATTAACTATGTATGTAGTCCTCATAGATATTTTTTATGTTCCTAATAATTGAATCGTATTTTTCTACTACCTGTATTTTCTTTTAAATGATAAGGATAATGATAAGAAATATTTAAGCAAATTAATTTTTTTTATCGACAAATGTTTTTATTATTTTTTTGTGATGAGTTATTTATGAATATTTAATTATTGATATTAAATCTATTAAATATTAAAAACTTGTTCATCTCAATTACGCTTCTTTCAGTTTATTTTTATGGTTCTACTTTCTTCTTATTTCAAATAAATATCTTTATATTTTTTATATATACTGCAGTAGTATACACCTCTCTCCTACGACTGGTACCGAGTTTTAACCTGATAAAAGACTACATCGGTTCACCCTTCTGTTTTTTGAAAGGGCTATCTAGGTGACAGAACTGGCCTAAAACAAAGTTTACACAGCTTAAACAAAGCTTAGTACAGAAAAAAACAAACAAACTGAAAACCTAACTGTAACTGAAGCGTTTAGGATCAAAAGGGGGTAACTCCAATATTTCAAAAATTTACTTTTTCACGTTTTTCACTAAATTGGCAGGCGAATTTGTTTAAATCGGAACTTTGCCATCGCATTTCTTTAATTTTAGTACGGTTCTGAACCTAAAGTTTCGTGAGCATAAAGCATTGCTTGACTAAAGTGGCGAAAAATGTGAAAAAGTCAGTTTCAGAAATTCGGATTTATCCGCTTTTGATCCTGAACGTCATAAATTTACAAGTATACGAAATAATAATATTTCGAAAAATAAAATACTATCCAAATATTATCTTGTAATATTGCTATAAATATTAAGTGAATCCTAATCCAACTAATCACACTTTGACTTTTATAAATAATAAAAAACGGTCCTACGTTTCGAAACACATTGAATATTCTTAATCGGGGGTTAATAGTCACAAGTATGAAATAAAAGAGACCATTAAAAATGGGCCATTTTCGTGAATTATTTTCACCTAAAAGATGAAAACATTTGAAAAAAATAAAAATTACTTTTGTGCAATTTCATATTACTTCAGGCACACAAGTGACCCCTTGAGTAAATCTGTTCTACTCAAGGGATAAAGATGCAATATAGGTATAGGCTAATAATAGGGGCGTTACCTCTGCTCGTGGAATATAGGCTTGCCTCGTGTATACATAACCTCAATCTATGTAATGTATAAAAATTTATAGTGGATTATATTGAACTCTTAAAGGCGCGCGTGAAAGGGTTTTGCATACCAAAGCACCGGGTCTGCTGCGAGAAAAAAAAAACGGTATCAATAATTTTTATTTTTTATTGAAGTGGAAACTTCTTTAGCTGCGCTTAGCGACTTTTGGTGAAAGGTAAACTCATGCACATGACGTTTCACGTGAGACTGCCGACTCCTAGCGGCCTTTGGATGAGTTATACATTTTGTTTTCATCATCTTTAGCTTAAAGGTTAGAATCCCATTGATATAAGAATAAATATATTTATCAAAAAAGTGGTTTAATAGCCGTGCGATTCATAATTATATTAACTTAAAACATCAATAACTAGACGGACTTTTCGTTTGCCTTAAAAGATTTTATTTATAATAGTTAAATGGCTCGTTTTATGAAATGATTGAAAGTACAAGTGATCTAAGTATTGTTCAACGGGGACGAAGGTCCATTGAACATTACTTTTTTATTATTTTTTTTTTAAATTGACGTACGTAAAATTTTTATATTTATAAATTATATTTTATTTATAAATATTTTCAATTGAAAAGAAAAGATTTGTCCGGGACCGGGAGTCATATAACCCCATATAATATATCCAACCCATATATTAAACTATATAACCCATGGGGTAACCCAGATATCCAGTCCATCTGGACGATCCGAGTTCGAGTCCCGGTCCTGGACATATCTCTTCTTTTCAAATAAAAATTAATAAAATCAATAACTAATATCTGGACGACCCGGGTTCGAGTCCCGGTCATGGACATATCTTTTCTTTTCAAATAAAAATATTTAAAATTTAATAAAATCAATAACTAATACAATAACATAAATTATATTTTATTTATTTTTATTTGATGTTGATTAGTTAAATATTTAAAAATAAAAAAGTAATGTTCAATGGACAATCGTCCCCGTATATACATCGCAAAAATTGCGAGAATTGGGAATATAGGATCGGTGAACAGAAAGGATTTCTTTGGCCTCGTTAGGAGCCTGGAAGCACAGTTGGAAGAGTGCCGCACTAGAGATGCGGAAGACCCGGGTTCGAATCCCGGCCAGGACATATCTTCAAAATAAAAATATTTAAATAATCACCATCAAATAAAAATAAATAAATTATAATTTATAATATATATATAAATACAGATACTAGGTGTAAATAATATTACTATATACTAATTATTATTTCAATTAAAGTATTGATAATTTAATCTGAACTAGTACAGCCCATCCATCATATGTTTTGATTAATAAACTACTTGAAACTGTGAATATGTGAAAACCAGTATAATTTTATTATTTTTTATTGAAATTATTGAAATTTAAATAGTTCAGTCTATAATTGATTTAGAAATACAAAAAATAATACAGTTATTCCAAAGTCTTGAGTTTTCAATTCTTTCGGCAGTTCTAATGACTGCTTATTTAATTTTTTTTTGTACACGGTTGAAATACAAAATTGTGATTCCTTGAGTAAATATGTTCTACTGTAATATATTATATACTATTAAGGGTATCAACTTTATAGAATGAGAGTGAGCTCCAGAAGGGTCCTGAGATCCCACTGTGTCGAACCAGGGTTGTTAATAGATTAAATAATTTATAAGCCATAGTCGGATTTGAACCCGGAACCTTCGGCATAGCTTGTTGTATTATTACAATACAGTTGTAAGTTTCAATAAAAAATATAAATATAAAAAAATCCTTTTTTTTTTATTTTTACTAGTCACCCATAATAGACTCGCGATTCGCTTACACTGCTTCTCTCTCCCTCCTAAAGAATTTTCATGGAAAGAAGCATAAAAAGTATTTATGGATAAAAACATTTTCCAGTTGGCCCCCCCATCTCCATCTACCTGGAACAACTGTCATAAATCACTGATAAAGAGGAGGCTAACTTCTCAAGAACTTTTTTTTCCCCCTTTGACTTAGGTCCACGTTAAAAATTTGAAATTGCCTTCTAAGCATACTTTAATTTCTAACTCCCCTTTCATACATTTATCAAACATTTCTTTGTTTTTAAAATTTAAAAATGGTGATATATTTATGATGATGACATGTTTTGTTTTTCAAGTGTCTATTTCTCATATAGAATAATAATTAATTAATATAACGCTCCACATGCTAATTTAAAACAATCCTTTACATCATTTGAAGAGAAAAATAGGAGAATTAGTTTCATTTATTTTCATGTGGCGCTAATGATCAATTCCAAGTTGTAAAATATAAAGCTTGTATGAGAAGAAAGAAAGCGTTCTGTTTAAGTAGTAAATTAATTTTCCTAGCTATTCGTTAACCATTTTTTTTTACAAAATTATATACAGTATCAACTTGTAAAACCCAATGAAGGATCTAGGATTCAGTACAAGGTCGAGATTTTACTGTTACGAAGACAACGGCTATGCCGGGAGGTGATGTCCGAGAATACGCCCAACCACCAATTAAAGGTCAAAACTTTAAAGAACCTGGGTGGGCTCAAGTAGATTCTGCTGATCATCCATATATGGCATTAAATAATCTGTTACAGCCGGATTCGAACCCTGGATCCTCAGCATAGCAACTCAGTGCTAAATAATAGTCTTGTCTTTGCCTAACAGTAGTACTAGATTCCGTTAGGGCTATTGATGTGAGATGTGTTGCATTAGTTCTTTGAGTTAATTTTTGTTATTTCCTAATGATACCTGAATTATCTAAAACACGAATATATTTTTTTATTTAGCTCATATTTTGAAAATATACCTAATATACAAAATTTGACTTTTAGTAACATGTTAAAGTACAAAACAGTTTATTAAAAAAATATATATATTTATTAATTATTATTTTTTACTTTTTATATAAAATTGGGAATTCTGAAATACTAACAAAATATATTTAAAATTTTCTCTTCTTTTTCGTTTGTCTATTGTAATTGCTTTCAGGGTTTGTCTATTATATCTCTTCTCAAATTCCAGCAGTTCTTCGCTAAAATTGACGCTTTCCATCAACCCTGGTATCTCTTTCCAATGTCGAGATATCTTGATGGAATCGTTCACCACGTTCGTCACTTGGAGTCGTTCACATCACCGCAGTTAGAAGGAAAAAATCAAGATGAGAATGAGGAAAATGAATTTTTACGGACATAGTGTTGGTACTTTTGAAGGAGATTGTTCAAAAGTTAAACATAATTTTCATTTCTCTTATTGTCCAAAAAACTATGAACGACTGCTCTAAAAGATCCCCATGCTTCTTTTTCAAAGCCCTGTACTACTGAATCAAAGTTTTGGTCCTTTAGACTTCAGGTCCGATAAAGATTCCTTCTTTCATTTTGGCGTCGCTGATACGGGGAAATTTACCTCGCAGGTATTTGAATTCTGGTCCATCCTTGTTGAGAGCCTTCACAAAATTTTTCATTAGTCCCAATTTAATATGTAAACTTTTCGGGATGTCGAGGAACAGGTAAATCGGTTCCGTGTGGTGCAGGTCGCGATACAGAGGCTACGTCAGGGTATAACAAGCTTCGTTTCTTTTTTCTTGATATACCGTTCTGGATGAGTGGAGTCAAGCAAAAGTAACAGTCATTCACATGATTGGCAGGTTCCCTCCACATCATTGGAAGACAAAAATGCAATGAACGTATCTTTTCGTTTAGTAACTTAATCAAATTTGTGGAGCAAGAGCAATGACATTGTCACGTTTTAACTGGTAAACAAAACACAGTCAGCGTTATACGCAACAAAGAAATAAGAAATAATTAAATTTCCGCGGGTAATCCCTAAAAATTTGGAATTATCATGATTAATGTGATAAATCTATCGCGCTCCCCGCTATTATATTAAAAATGGCACAAATGAACACTAAGAGCTAACTATGAATTTTAACTTGTATATTTATCTTCAGCGAGTGAAATACCAACAACATAGGACATTTTCATGTAAAAGGCAAATTTGATGTAGACCATTGTAGTTATTTTATCGATTCTTTTAAAATTTAATATGGTTGAATAAGGCGATTTCCCATGGTGCCCTTTATAAATATATTTATTGAAATTTTCAAATGCAGGACTATACAACAAGTAAATAGAATGAATGATACATGATGGCATGAGATAATTGAAAATAGATAAACTACCCATTAGCAGTACTTAACTCAGAAGATAACGATGGTCTTCTTTTCAGACGCTACGAAGGATTATCGGGAATCGCTAGGTTTGAAAGCAGTGGATTTGAGTGGGAATAAAATTTGTCATGAAAAGGTTGATATCGGATCCGGGCCAAATCAGTAGAAAACGTTATGGTCCCTTTGGACGAGTTTATTCGTAACAAGGTAATGAGCGTAAAGGATTTTACACTGTAAAGGATTGGCTGCGAGAGGAATTCGGGGGCTTATTGCCCCAAAGATCTATTAAGCAATGAATCTTATAACAGTCAGGTATATGAGTCTTTTGTAATTGATCGGGATATTAGAGAGTTTGTCTAGTAAGTTTAGAAGTAGACAGAAACGGTATCCCTGAACCTAAGAAGAAATCCATCCAGCTTAAAGTTTAAATGTTAACGTTTAACCAAGGATGTATCGAGTTTATACTCTTTGAAGACTACTTATCATATGAAGAAGTTGGCTCTCGAGAGATGTACTCTTGGAGTTTCATTGCCGGTATCCTTCCGACCCAACAGCTCCCAGGAGGAACGTGGAGGCCCTAAAAAGAATATCTTTCTTCATGGCAACTCCACCTCTGGGAGACATCGCTGGATCGGGGGTGAGCAGTCCGATGCAGAGCTACTTTTGTTCAACAATATTCACTATTTATTTATTTTTATTAATTTGTTCATTGAAATTTACAAGTGCATTATAAGAGTACAACTGTAGTTATTACATGTTACATAGAGGCATGGATGAAGGCAAGTAGAGAAATTATCGAGTGGCAGTACTCAAATAACATCTTTATTTATTATTTATGACATCAACCACCAAGTATTACCATTTATTTATATCATTCACCGAAATATATATTTTTGAAAATTAAAAAAAAAAATGGTATCCGTTTCTGAAGGTTGTTGCTTCGAGTCAATTCCCAAGTTTTAACTTTTCATTCCTTTCCTTCTTAGAAATTATTTCGAAAATGTAAATAATTCTGAGTTATAGTATGGAAAGGAAGCGGCTCAGTGGTAGAGCGCTGAGTTGCCGAAGGTCCTGGGTTCAAATCCCACTGCTGGCAAGACTTTTATTTAATCTGTTAGCGGCCGGAGACGGACTTCACGGGCTGTTGTTGTACGGGTTATATTTTTTTATAATATGAATAAAGGATGATTAGTACTAATTATTCATCACTCTATTCTTATTTTAAACTTAAATTATTTCTTGTTTTTTAGTTTTGAAAACTAGTGTTTATTTTCTATTTTATTGTTTGGCTACTTATAAATGCTGAAAAGGTGTGTGAAAAGATCCAACTAAGCTATAATCGGTGAAGAGAATGGATTTGCCTGGCTTGGTTACGAGCCCAGGTAGCTTAGTTGGATGAGTGGTACACGAAGACCCGGTTTCGAATCCCGGCCAGGACAAATCTTTTCTCCTCAATTTTTTGTTGAGGTCGGAAAGAAATCTCATAAATACGGAGAAATATTTATTTGAAAGCCAACATTTTGATCCACATTGCAGGTCTTTTTCACGGCTTTATATATAAGGTACAGACAAATTAAATACGAGGCGTTTGGTTCCAAAATCGGGTACATCAATTTTTTCCAAATATGATTTTTTTTTTATTATAACTTTTTAATGCCAGAAATGATGTATTAGGTGTGTCTTTTTCAAAACCGTCTAGATCCTTCAAAACCCAAAAGCAAAAGATCCCATTTCCTATCAAAAGTGATTACATTCATTACATTAAATGAAAATTGTTGATGACTGAAAAATCAAAACTATAATAATAATATATTTATTTAAGTGATATGTTTTTAAAATGTCTATTTTATTTATTTATTTTTTATCAGCCATGAACTAACCAGATATTAATATTTTCTGATCAAAGTACATCCAACATATTTTTTATATTAAATGAGATATAAAAAAAGATCACAAGACATTGTCAGTAATTATTGTTTGAAGTGCATTGCTAGATAAATAAAAAAACAAAAAACAATTTGATGAATAGAATATTTTTGGATCAGTCCTGAAAAAAGTTTGAAAATGGATGTAACCAGTTTTCGAACCAAACGCCTCAGCATATAGATAAATGAATTTACCTAAATGGTTGCCCATAATTATTTTTATCACTCATATTCCATGATACCTGTATGTATTTTTATTCTTTAGAATGTATCATATTTAATTTTCTATTCTGGCTATCCAGCCGTGAAGAAGACCTGCAAGGTGGGTCGCTCTCAAATAAATAGTTCTCCCGATTTAACATAGTTTTTCTGACTTCCACGGTGACTATTTTCTTCATCTTATTATTTTAGCATTATGAAGTTTAAATAAATATTTTAATGTAAATTCCCTGAATAATAAATAACTGAGAAGTGGGGCGCTGGTGGTGCCTGAGGGACGAGTTTAGCCCCAGGCCTAATAAATATTTCACCGCGGGGTGGTTTCGAAGCCGCGCCCTCTTGGAAGGCTGAGTGTAACGAGAACTCTATCTACTTACTGGTTAATGGCCCTTTCATACTACGATATTGAGCCCTTTTTTAAAACCCCCGCCCATTTCAATTCGCCATTAAGCCTATGGACCCGATGGTGGGTTTCTGAGTGTCACTTTAAATTTTCTTTTCACTCCATCTTGTACTTCCTCCATCTTGTTCCAAGTATCGTCTCATGAACTGGTAGAAGGATGAGGATGAATTCGTAAACATCGCGCTACTTAATAAATCAACAGTCTTGAAACATTGTTAATAAAAATAACAAATAAAATCATCAATCCTTATACAAAAAGGAGCGTTGTGGCTCAGTGGTAGAGCGCTGAATCGATATGACGAAGGTCCTAAGTTCAAATCCCGTTCTTTGGCAGACTCGTTTAATCTCTTAGCGCCCGGAGAAGGATCAAATAGGATCTAGGACCCTATAGATAACCTCTTTAACTCTCTATCACATGAAAAATGTTTCTTACTTGTAATGAATTCATTCATTCAGCGTGTAGAGTGCTGAGCTGTCAGACTGAAGGTCCCTATTATTTAATCTCTTAACAGTCATATCTGGACCCTGTGAGATCTGTAGACCCCCGTAGGGCTCACCCAGCCTTAATACTGTGTTTAATTGGGGAGGTGAATCCATCATGATCTCCTTGCACAACCGTACTGCAATCAGAATAGTCTCTACCCTGTACTGAACCCGAGAACTTCGATCTGCCGGTCGAGAGTCACCTAGGACAAATCACCTCCCTGGATAAACGTTGCCTAAGAACCAGTACAGTCTCTACCATATACTGAACCCAAAGACCCTTCACGGATTGTAGTGGCTTAATCTACTGCTACATCCACGGATTGTCGATGTAAACCACTCCTTAACTCTTCTGTAAACAATTAAAATCTCCAAGAGAAGTAAAATGAAAAATTGGTTCAGTATACTAAAGTCTCTATATTGAATAATAATAGTTGAACTTAAATATATGAAGAAGAAAATAGTCCGAGTGGAGGTAAAACAAAATTCTTACTAAAGAGAACGTTTCGAACAACATTGCAGGTCTTCTTCAGGGCTAAATATACAAAATAAATTTATATATAGTAAATATTAAAATACCCAGATCGGAAGCACAACAATCTCTAGAAAAACTTCACGAGATCGCCATTAAAACAGGACTTCAAATCTCTTATGAGAAAACACAATTTTTTTATACAGAATCATTAGACAAACACCCGCTAACAATAAAATACGGAAAAATTGCACGAGTTAATGAATTCAAATATTTAGGAGAAATCATGCAAAAATCTGGCCTGAATACAAAATCAAATGAAGAAAGAGTTTCAAAGTTACAGAAAGCCTATAAATTCACCTGATCGCACTACAATCAATTATGAGTCTTCCATTGCATTCCGGTAAAATATAAATGAACACTATTATTTAAGTTTTACTGTAGCGAATTCCAAAGTGGTTAAGGTGCTTTAAAACTCTACGGATTGATGGTTCACTCAGCCTCTACTCTTTTTTTATTTTTTAAACAATATATATACATATAATAAGCTTTGTCCTGAATGACTGACTGACGGATCAACGCACAGCCAAAACCGCTGATTGTAGAGACCTGAAACTTCGAGGGCGTGTTCGTTGTATGACGTAGGCATCCGGTAAGAAAGGATATTCCGAAATTCTACCCGTAAGGGGGGGGGAAGGGGGGGGGGGCAAAGTTTGTATGGGACAACGTGATTCCTTGGTCTAATCTACTTCAAATTTTGCATATACCTTTATTAACAGAATTTATGGAAGATGTGTTTCGTATTTAATTGAAATTCATCCTTCAATCGTTAAAAAGTGGTTGACTGTTATTTTGGCGGTGATTTGCTTAGAAGTACGTGTTCACAAAACATAACAAAATTTTACTTTATTTAACCTTTAAATCTCTACACTATAATAAAGATTGTTATATTTTATAAGTATTCAAACATTTGAATATAATTTTATATGTTATAACAAAATTAATTAAGTAAAAAACCTATTAATATCCTATTAGAACCATTTTCGACTTCTATGCGGACGAAGTTGCTGGCAAAAGCTAGTCAATGATATTATACATGTTATCCTTTTCCTTTCAGGTGATCGAAGACTGGAAGTACATCTCGATGGTCCTAGACCGTTTCTTCCTCTGGGTCTTCACCCTGGCCTGCATGGTCGGTACCTGTTGGATAATCTTCCAGGCACCTTCCCTCTACGACCAGAGGATTCCCATCGACCAGAAGCTCTCGGAGATACCGTTGAGGAAGAGTATGTACGCAGTTCCAGCTGACTACGTTGCCAATCACCCGGAATTTTAAGCTTGCAAAATTTATAATATGTGTGTATTCGAAAATCAAAATTATTTTCTTGAATAATTATTAGTTGATCGCATAAATATGATGGAGGAGAAAATGGGGCAGGTGAATATCAAAATTTATTAAATAGTAGGCAAATATTTATAATAATAACAATAATATAATGAATGACATGGATATGCCCTTTGGAATCAACAGACCCTCCAGAAACACACCCAGCCTCTATAAGGTACCTGTAATTGAGGAAAAAACCAAGCGGTCGAGCGTTCGGACAAATCCCCTCTCTGCACTACAGTTTTCCTAACTACTAAACCCCAGACCCTTCATGAATTGTAGTCTTACCGAATTTTTAATAAATTCTAGCTATTACGAATTTATTTTTTGTCTCGACCCGGACTATTTTCTCCTCCAAAATTGTTTACCTTTAAGAAATCATGTTACTGAGGGAAATAATTTTTGAAAAAGTCAGTAATAATTTTAATAATAATGATACCTTTTATTTTACAGGTATCAACTTATAAATTCATGATTCCGTTTTGCTTATATTTGCTAAAAGTATTTTTTTTTTAATAAAAATTTGGCTAAAAATAGTTTTTTTAAGCTTGAAAATTGAATATTTAAAATGAAAATATTTATAAGTAAACAAACAGAAAAAGTGAAACATGGTTGGGAATTTAGCTAGAGGGTGAGAGGAATGAAATAGATAATTATTCATATTAAATAATTATTCCATTTAAAAACTGTTCAGATAGAAATAAAATGTTACCATCCTCAATAATTTTACTTAACGATAATAGAATTTTCAGCTAACATAGTTATTTATTTGACAAGTGAGAAAAGTGCCACTTTATTACACCCGAGTGAATTTTACCACACGAGCCCAAGGCGAGTGTGGTAATTAAACGAGAGTGTTATAAGCACTTTTCTCATGTGTTAAATATTACATTTTTCCTGCAACCATTTAAATTAAGAAATTAAAGGTGAAACTTTAGATTTTTTAAAACTACCCTAGCTCTAGTGGGTAATGCTAATGCTAGATCTCCAAATTTCTGATGTGTGAAGGTTCTAATACATTTAAGGTTATATAAAATATTTCTATTAAATCGCTTCAAAAAAAAAAATCTATCCTGAATTAAATATAAAGTAGTTCTAAAATTATTTATTTTAACATTTTAGAAATATAAAATGAATAATATTATAATACCGCCATTTAACATTTAAAATAACAGAGTGCTGATTGTCAAATTCGATCTAGGTGGCGGTTGCTTTTCCTCACTAGTGAGGGAAAATGGCTTTCCGTCACTAGTGGGGGAAATTGGGACTTCCCACACCAGTTTCAGGATAGCATTACTCAATGGTTGCAGGAAAATATATTTTTGATATTGTAATATTTGATTTCTATTAGTATCATTGAAAATATAATTATTAATGTGAAATATAGTTTTAATTGTACCATATATTAGAAAAATAATTTTATCAATTTGATTTTTTTTTATAAAGGGTTATTTCGCCTTTATATTATTTTTTAATGAAAAAGTTTTGAAAGGATGTAAACTGGATTGAATTTATCTAATAATTCCTTCACTAAATGAAAACCTATTTCCAGTCATTTGTGCAATACAACTTTATTATATGGAAACGTTTCGACTATATGTCATTTTCCATCCATCTAAGAACTTCTTTAACATCTAAGAAGAGTTATAAGTCAACATTTCTCTTTTTTATTATTTATTGTCCTTTACTAAAATTTTTTTCTTGGAGGTCCATTGTCCTCCAAGGTCCTTTTGTTAATTTTGTACAAAAGGACCATGGAGGACAATGGAATTTATTTTTAAGAATGGGTCTTAAAAATTAAAACAATTAATAAAATAATATAAATTATTTATGTTTTAAAAAGTAATTAGAGTCAATAATAATTTACAGTCAGTAATAAAATTATTAATTATTATACGAACAGAACTCCTCTTACTCTATATTCCCAATCGATCGCTATTAGCTTAGCAACTTCTGAACGTATTATTTACGCTGGAACGATAATGTATTATATATTTTGTAAAATAGCAATGTATTTGTTTGTTGCATGGGTGTAAGTAGATGGTCTATAAATGTGATAGTTGTCTTTTAGTTAGTTTTGGTTTATTTTAACCCGTTTATTCTGCTAAGCCCCAGAGGCTTAGAGAAGCAAGGCCTGATGCTCTGTGAACACTAAGTATAAGTATAAGGCTTAATTAAGCCTCAAAATATGTACATATGTAAAGTATATGTAGATAGTAGTATATAAATATACAATATACGTAGAGATTATGATATATACATAACATAGTACTAAGTGAGTCACCTTGTCCTAAGTGGAAAGGTGCGTGCTAAATCTAATGTTCCATAAAATTAGACATCGGGTTCAGTTGAAAATCAGCTCACCCGATATTAGTTTATCCCTTCCTATTATTAATATTTCTCAACTTCAGAAATATTTAAATAATTTTAATTTAATTTTTAAAAACCTATACTAACATCTTCATTGAATAATTTTATTATTTATCATCTTTATTGATATGGTTATCCCCGGTTATTCGTAAATCCCTAATCATTCAAGGCATATTTCATAGTTTCATGTCATTTAAGTTTACTAAGCTCGAGTTTTTTGTTTCGGATCTAAAAATCATAATTTATAAAACAATCATCTCCCCAACGCTTCTTACGGATGTAAAATGTGGCCGCTAACGCAGAAGGATCAACAACGTCTTAAGGTATTCGAAAATAGTGTTTGCATTGAATATACTCTCCAAAAAAGGCTATACCACTGGAGAATTTAGGAGATTACAGAACGCGGAATTGCGGAGCATGCACCCGGTTGATATTATTGGTGTGATGGCGTCATGAAGATTCCATCTTAATCTTCATGTAATGTTGTTTAGTAACGCACAACTCCTAACAAGTATATATATATATATATATATATATATATATATATAACTTAAGAGCTTCGGACCACGAAACGTAAAAAAAAAGAGTAATTGGGAAAAGAAACAACTCACTAGAAGGCTTGTTAAACACTGACTTTATTTATCAAGTAATCCTCTATATATAGAATCTGGGAGTTGTTTACATTATTTGTAGGATTAAGCTTCACTATTACCAGGCTATGGCACTTAACTCCCCCCCTCCAGTTTCCAGACACCTTTTGGAAACTAAGTGACCCGCCTGGCAAGTCGTAGAGCTCGCTCCTGTACAGCATTACAGCTCCCAGACAAAAAAACAAAAGAAATAAAAATGTATACACAGTATAAAAGCAAAGAACAGAACACAACAGCCCAACAAACAAACAGAAAAAAAAAAAAAAACACAATCATTATCTTTGTTTACAAAAAAAAACTTCCTCGTTCTTACATTTTACTCCGTTTGCACAGGCGAAGGCACTCCAGATCCCCAGGGAAACTTCAATTGCTCGATATGAACCGTCCGCCGCCTCCTTGGGTCCCCTACGCTTTCTATCGTGACCACGTTATGCTCCCTTATGACGACGATGCGGAATGGCCCCTCATATCTCCGCGGTTCTTTACCCCTGTTGGATCCAATCCGCCGGTATACTACGGTCCCAATTTTTAACTCTCCCGCGCAGTCTCGTAGCCTTGTGTTCTCCCTCGTCACCCTGGTTCGTTTTTCCTTCAAAATTTTTCTCCGTACTTTCTCCCAGGACCCTCGAACCCGCACATGGTTCGCCACGATTTCGCGAGCTCGCGGATTGTCCCCTACGGTACCCTCGAAATCTCTACTGGGCCCCCGCACCCCAAAAAGCACTTCAAACGGAGAGAACCCCGTTATCGAATGAATTGAGTGGTTGTAGGCCGCAACCGCTTTTCGCATCGCTACATCAGGCGTCAGCCCCTGTTCAACGTGATACACTCTAAGGTGGTCACCGAGAGTCCCATGCAAACGCTCTACTCCTCCCCTACCCTTCGGGTGGCCAGGAGTGTTGAAATGCCACGTGACCTCCAACTTACGCATTTCTTCGCTCATAATTGTGTTGTCGAACTCCCTCCCTTTATCGGATGTTATACTGTCTGGTACTCCATAAAACATAAACCACGTTTGGAGGGCTGACAACGCTGACTCGGCTTCTTTAGTCTGTATCCGGTGAGCCATGGCGATTTTGCTAAAAATGTCGATGACCGTTAGCCACGTAAAACCCCTCCAGGTGAAGGTGTCTACTTGCAGATCTCGGAGTGGCCGATCGCCCGTTGGTGTTTCCTCTTGTACGGCTTGCGGTGGGTGCCGGTCGTACTTCGTAGTCATGCAAACTTCGCACGCCCCTATAACTTCCTGGATGGTCCGCCGCATGCCCGACCAATAATACCGCCTCCTTAGCGCCTGTAGCGTCTCATTCACCCCTCGATGGTTGGTCTTACCCTGATGATACGCCTCTATTAGCTCCTTCTGCCGTTCGACGTCCCTAACGGTTTCTACCATTACCTTGCATCGAATAAAGACGCGGTCCGGAATTTGGTCCGTCTTCCATACTTGCTTAATTTTTTCCCATATGGTGGCATTCCCCACGTATAAATAGTATGTCTGACCTGGCTTCGACGCGTCCTTAAGGGCTTTACATACCAAATCCAATCTGACCCCCGGTTGTGATGAAATTACGTTTACCCGTGATCTCCCGTACCGTAGGTACTCTATCGACAGCATGCCCGCGGTCTTCGTCTTCCAGATTACTTGGCGCGGTTTGTTGTTGACAATCTCGTCAATTTCTTCTAATTCACCCGGTCTCTCATCCGTAGAGCTATCCCTGGCGGAGGACCCCTCTTCCCTTGCTGCTTCTGTTGCCGTTTGTTCCCCTTCGCGCTCTGGCGACCAATCCTGGAGAAATCCGCGAATGTCTCTGGACGACCCCGCGACGTCTTCTTCTATGGCATTCACCATCAGCGCCCGTGATAGCCAATCTGCGACGACGTTCTCTTTGCCGGGCTTGTAGACTACGTCCATCGAGTACTGGTTCAGCCTTTCTTTCCAGCGCGCCACCCGTGCCGACGACTCCTTCAGTTGTCCTACCCATTGTAGCGGCCTGTGATCAGTCTGAACCCGAAACCTTCTTCCGAATAAGTATGGCCGGAAATGGTCAATTGCCCAGACGATGCCCAATAGTTCCCTCTCCAGCGCGCTATATCTTGATTCGGCATCCGATAACCTCCTACTAGCGTAAGCTATGGGCCGTTCCCCGCATTCACTGTCTTGCGACAACACTGCACCCAAGGCGTATTCGCTGGCATCCGTGGTCACCGTAAACTTTTTATTGAAGTCCGGAAAAGCTAACACCGGTTCCTCCTTGAGGTGCTCCATACAACGTCTTAGATTGTCCTCCATACTGGGTGTGACAATCACCCGCGCTCCCTTTTTCAACAAGTTGTTAATGGGCACCAAGTATCGTGCCATGTCCGGTACGAACCGCCGGTAATAATTCAGAGCTCCCAGCAGTCTCCTTATACCTTTCACATCGCGAGGTATTGCCATCTTGGTGATCGCTTCCACTTTAGATTTGTCCGGCTTAACCCCGTCTCTTGACACGGTGTGGCCTAAAAAATTTATTTCAGCCATACCCAAGATAGACTTCTCCGGGGACAACTTCAACCCAAATTCTCTGATCCTCGCGAATACTTGTCGTAGATGCTTTTCATGGTCTTCCTCCGACCTACTGAACACCAGGAGATCGTCCATGTAGACCTGGCAAATTCCTTCATCAATACCCCTAAGAAACTCGTCCATTAGCCGCTGAAACGTGAGGGGAGCGTTCTTCAGCCCGAACGGCATTCTGGTGAACTCATAGTGCCCTCGTTCAAACGTGAAAGCCGTTTTTGCCTGATCCTTCGGATGCATGCGGATTTGGTGGTATCCGGCCTTCAAATCCAGTGTGCTAAACACCGTGGCTCCGCTAAGTCTGTCGATGATGTCGTCAAAGCGGGGAATCGGGTATGCCTCGTCTTTAGTATTTTCATTCAATTGACGAAAGTCGATAACCACCCTATATTTCTCCTGCCCCGACGTACTCTTTTTCTTGACCGCCCACAGGGGACTATTATATGGGGATGAACTATTAACTATGATCCCCTGTCGACTTAACTCTTCCAACTCCTCTCGGATGTGTTGCCTCAACGCTTGGGGGTAACGCTTCTCTTTCACGTAGGTAATTTTTTCTTGTTTTAGGGGTATTTCGTGTACCGTCTTACCCGTGACACCTAATACTTCCCCTTCCTTATAAAAAATGTCCCGAAACTCTTTCAGTAGTGTTTTCCTCCACTCTACCGCCTTATTTACGGCCCCCACTCGCGAGCCTCTAACAGAGCGGTGACATGCGAACGACCTGCCCCCTAACTTCACGTGCCATCTGCCGTGTATATTTCTTACTTCAACGCCTACTCTCTTTAATAGGTCACACCCGATTATGGCCTGATACTCCCTTGGCATGCTCGCTACCACATGTACCCGCAAACTCGCCCCCGTTTTCCCCCACTCGCTCAGACCAATGTCCGTTTCGCCTACCACTTCACACGGCCCACCCAACGTAAGTAGCCTACAATCGCATTTTTTTATCTGAAGTGCCTTCCCCTTATCGCATAAATTTTTTATCACTACTTCTGACACCAGGGTGCTCGAGCTCCCTGTATCCACAAGGCACTTCACACCGCGTTTTGTCTTGATAATAGGCAACCAATTTCTGAGCTTACCTGTTATGTTGTTAATGGTGCAAGCTCGGTCGCCACTCTGCGAGCACCCTCCTCATACCGATGTCTGCTTACGTCTCACCGTTAGTGCCTGGCGCTGTCCTCGGTCCTGAGCTGCTTTCCTTTGCCGGTCCCGCCCGCTACTCCAGCCGCCTTCGCCTCCGCTGCTCTCCAAATCCTCTTCTGTCTCTGAAGATCCGGATGCGGTAGTCGAGTCCCTGGAAACATCACCTCGCCTGGCCGCGTACCTTCTTTTGCGCACCTCCTGCGCGTTCACCTCCATCGGCTCACCTTGGTATGCCTCTTTCCTGCGGTAGATGTATGGGCATTGCCTGGATATGTGCCCTTCCATCCCGCACTCGTAACATCTGGTGCGTGGACAATTTGCTACCAGATGTCCCGTCTTGCCACACTCATGGCACTTCCTCTCCTCTCTTCTCCCGTTCCTCCTATCCGTGAACTGCCTTCTTTCCTTCGGTAACCTTTCCTTTCTATTTACTTCTCCGTCTCTCCTTTTTCCTAGGTCCTGTCTTATTCTATAGCGCCCTACTTCATTCCTGCGATAAGATACTCTACTCCACCCGGAGTCGAACACCTCCTTTTCTTCCTCGTCGCGAGCACTTGCATCCACCATCTCTTGAGCACATTCGATAAACGCCTTGTCCCTGGGTAGCCCATCTTTCCTTCCTGTGTCCCTAGCCAGCTGTACCTTTAGGACCGTGGTCATGAATAACATCCACGCTTCAACGGCGCTCGTTTCCATCACCTCTCGAAGCTTTTCGTTGATTTTGTTCAACCTCGCGAGAAGTCCTGCGGCATACTGACCGTTTGTTTGATTAGGCTTCCTCGTTTCCCGGAACATTTGGAGCATGTCCTCTTCTGGGGCCCATCGCCCCCCTCCATACGCTTTTTTCAACCTCTCTTTAATTACCTGCCACGAGGTATCTTCATCAGCTTGGATCATGTTCAGGACGCTCCTCCTGACTCTACGTGCTAGGGCCACTCTTAATCTCTTAGCATCCGCTTCTTCTAACAGGTCTGACACCAACTGGGACTGGATGCTGACCATGATTCCATCTCCACCTTTGATAAAGTGGTTAAGCTCGCCAACGTCACCATTGAACTTCTCCAGGTCGGAGATTTCCCTCCTAATATCCTGTGCATTAGCCTTTTTCAATTTCATTCTCTCTAACTCATTCGTTTCCTGAGCTATTCTATTCGCTTCTTGTGCGGCTATGTCTGCTCTTGCCATTGCTAGGGTAGTCGAAGGATATGGCGGGAAATCCGAATTCGCTTGTTCTGGCTGTGGAGGCTCTAGCGTCAATGTAGCAGGCCTAAGAATGCTCTGTCCTTGTTCATTCATAATGATGCAAGAATTTTTTTACGTGTTCTTACAGAAGAGATAAATACAGAGAGAAAAAAAAATGAAATAACAACCATACAAAAAAAAAAATAATCTCACTATGACTTTCTATCAGGATCCCGGGTTTCGGCACCACTTAAGAGCTTCGGACCACGAAACGTAAAAAAAAAGAGTAATTGGGAAAAGAAACAACTCACTAGAAGGCTTGTTAAACACTGACTTTATTTATCAAGTAATCCTCTATATATAGAATCTGGGAGTTGTTTACATTATTTGTAGGATTAAGCTTCACTATTACCAGGCTATGGCACTTAACTTATATATATATATATATATATATATATATGTTACGTATGTACGGAAATACTATCGAAGAAAATATTTCTTAGCAAATTATATTAATATTTTTAATATTAAAATTATTACTTCTTATTTATTGCATTTTAATGATTTATTATTGCATTACTGAAGTTGAGAAAGATTCCTCCCAAGATGATTAGTTATAGGAGATGGTAGCTAATAACATTAGGTTATATGGTTATGTAATATAATGTACATAGGTAACTATAAAAGTATATGGTTAAGATGTATAGGCATATAATTTTAATTAATTATAATTTTAATATATTTAATAAAAATACCGCACAAATGTGAGTACGGGATCCCCAGTCTATCTTTCTGAAATAGTAAATTAAATAAGTAGGATGTAAGTTAGTTGTAAAGTTTTTTTGTTTTTTTTATAACCAATAATTATTTTCGTTACCCTAATTTCTATAAAAATATATGATTTTCGCATAATTATATTAAATATTTAATTGAACATACAATTAATTAATTAAAATGTCGAGCCATTTTCAAGATGACATCATTTCAATCCATTAGATTTACTTTATCATAAAGTTTTCTGACGTCATTTATATTTCTTTAAATCAATAAAGTAATATACATTATGTTTCTAATTATTATGATTAATATTAGATTAATTATTTATTTTTTAACTCTTTCGTCTTAAAACAATATAAAATTGCATTAATTTTGAAAATGGCCCATTTCTATTATTATTGTTATTTGGGATATTAGTCTCTTTTTTTAATAAGTAGAAATATTATTAGAGTTATCAGATATTTTTAAATCTTGGTTTTATTGTTAGTAGTAGGAAGAAATTTTAATTAATAAGTTTTATTATATATAAAAAATATTCTAGATAATGTTAATAATAAACAGTATTAGATTAAAGTATGACTTTAGAAATCTTGACATATACTTTTTTTTTTAATTGTTTATTTATATTAAACCAATACAATTTGTTTAAAAACAAATTTGTTTTCGAGTATAAAACTCTACACGTTTTTATTGTAAATACAACTCCACGTGTTATCACAAAGACACGTGCAGAGTAAATGCACAATGTTCTTCCAATAAATTCTAGGATATAAGTGAATTCCAATGAGATTAGAAGGCTTAGTATTAAATTTATTAATTTAAAAAAAGTTTTATGGCCTTTAAGTATAATAAAATCTTATCAATTATCATAATCATAGAATATTTACAATTAAAAAATAGTGGAAGATATATCAGTTTAAATTAAATTTATTAATATTATATATTATATTAATATAACCATGCGTTAATCTATCAATATTAAATCATACGATTAAATCTATATAAATTAGATCTAGTGAAGGAATAGAGATATAATTATTTAGTTGAATATCAAGTATATTATTAAATAAATAAATTTAATATTAAAGTATCGATAAATATCATAAAAATAAATAAAATATGCTAGTTCACGAGGCCTTCTATATCCTCATTGGTTCACAGATTACCCAATTTCGTTCAGATATCCACAATTATTTACATTCTACCTTTTTTAACAAGTATAATAAAATTAATTGTAAATATATGAATAAGTGTACATATAAACGGTTTGAATTATGGTAAATGTTATATAATAGACTTTAAAAATATATTTTATAAATGTTTTGTATATTTGTATTCAACTTTATTCACTTTTATTGTATAATACATATTCATTAATATAATACTTCGATAAATTATTAGTAGAAAATCGACTTATAAGTCGTTAGGAAACGAGGGATTCTATTTCTAATATTCTAAAAAATCAAACATCGAGTTTAGATTCAATAGATTAGAATGTATAGACAATAATTTATACTATGTAGTAATAAAAAATCAAATATTTCTATTAAAATAAAACAACTTTAATTAATCATTTTAAGTAATTGATATTTTATTAATAATTTAGAAATAACGTATTTCCAAACAAAATCTTACATCATTTCGTAAATCTGGCTTAATAAAAATGATGAATATTATACCACCATCTTGCCAATGTGTATCGATTATTTTTTGATAAAGAACTAAATTTCTCTATATGAAACATAGATATTTTGAAACTACATTGATTCAATTTTAAACTATTTTCCATTAGAGATTGCAAACAGAATTTTTTATTTAGACTTTAATATAAACTTATTAAGCGAGCTTAATTACTGATTTTGAATCTTGAGTTGATGACGTCACCAATCACTTATATTATTTGCGATATATTGCTTATGTATTTATTTAATTATTTTTTAATATCATTTTCACGAATCTCAGATAATTAAAATAACTTTAGTTAGTCACTTTCCGCTTCATTTTTTTTTTTTGAAAATTGTTCTTAAAGCGATTCAATAATATTCATCATTAGGTTACTTTTAATAATTAAAAATAATAATTCTGCTACAATATTATTTATTATTGCCCTAATTTTCAAATATTTATTTTTAATTAAGTATTGCTTTAACATTTTCACATTGTTGTTTTTATTTTGATCTATATTGAATTAAGTAATCATTTTTCCATTTTTTTCATAATTGTTATGCTAATTTCTGGACGTTCCAGTTATTTTGTAAAAGATTTTTTAAATGTTTAAACTATTGAGGATATAAATAGTATTTCTGAAAAAGTATTAATATTGGGTGTTTTTATTAAATGTCGTAAACATATATGTTGGGTGTTAGATCGATGTTTTTACTTCAACTCATAACTTCAAAGGATTTCTAACAACCTGTATTTAAACCTCAATGTTAAACTTTGCATGCGATTCAATACGAATTTTTGGTATATTTAATTAATCATGTATATATGTGTATATGTTATGGGTGTTTAAATGTTATATATACATGTATAAAACTATGATTTCTTGGATTTGAGTGTTATATTTGTGTATATGTTATTTTAAGGCAACAAAGAAGTTATTGATACCTACTGTCTTTCTCATTGTATCATATCGCATATGTTTATAATAGGTGTATTATATGTTGTGATTAAATGTATATGTTTCTGATTCAGGAAATCGATGTAGCGGATATATTCTAATAATGTACATTGAATTCCTTTTTACTGTTATGTAATTCTGTTCAAACCTATTTAGCATAAATTTGGAAATAAATGTTATTGCTTGTTATATGTTAAATATATGTGTTAGAGTATCAGACGATTTTTTAATCACCCCATCCATTTTGGATTTCCCAACAATGTTTTTTTTAAAATTTTTTTTACGAACATCATTTTAGGTATTTACAAGTAGAATACTAGAGAACTGCCAACCGACACCTAGCCATTTGCTAGAAGAATAAATATTATTTTATTTAGTTATTTTTTAAATCAATACAAGCTGTTCAATAAACATTTACATATATTCACATTTAATATATAGTATTGTTAATGTATAACTAATAATGACACGGTGAATTTTATATTAATTAGGGTTAGTGTTTTATTACAAAGGATAGTTTTTCGTTTTTCGAATTTCGTGCTATTTAGTTGTCAAACAGTTTTATAAATCAAAATAAAATGGTTTTTTTTTTAAATATTATTTACCACCTTCAAGAAATGATTCTTGACAAATTTCCGAACAGCATAAACACTTAATATTATAAAAATCCTGACATTTTTAACTTTTTTAGAAAGGCCATATATGAGTATGGTGGAAATTGATTGAATGAATACGATTTTTTTTAAAGGAGGATGTAAATAGTTGGTGGGTGCAGTAAAATAAAACATCAAATAAGTGAAGACGTATTTTTTATTTGTGCCAACCTACTTTTACGACAGAGCTATGAGAGAAAAACAATTTTTTTAATGTTTATTTTTTAAATATATTCTTGTTCTAATAAGAAGCATATCTAATTTTGATGGTTAGGAAACAAGAATCTTAAAAAATTCCTCTATTTGGAGAATTATGTATATTTATTGATTATTTTGTAAATTAATAAATTACACTAATATATTTTTTCAAATTTAAAAATTATAACAAAATAAACCTATTTTATATATAATTATTTTTTTATATTTTCAGCGATATTTAGCCATCATCACACATCTCGAAATATCCAGCAAATAAATTCATTAAAAACATGATACAGGGAACCTTCTTTGAATGGAAACTTCTAACAGACGGACATTTCTCTTAAGCGGACGATTATATTTTCCCCCTCATTATTTTCAAAATTTCTTTATATTTTTACTTCTGATATCCGGACATTCTCATGAGCGGACCCGAACAGAGATTTTATCAATAGTTTGACGTAAAAACTTCCAATAAGCGGACAGTAGGGCCAAATTTCCGCGAACGGAACCCTGCCAGTTGTGTTTAGTTTTCCGAATTCGACGAGTTGGATGAATTCTTTGTGCTCGCTTCGCTATGAATGATTATCAACTCAGTCTACTCTCCTCCTTGAAACTGGGAACATGTCTTCCAAAAGTGCAGTCTACTCTCCTCCTTGAAACTGGGAACATGTCTTCCAAAAGTGCTAACTGTTAAAGAAAAAGTAGAGATTACAGACGCGAGTAACGTTAAAATTGAGTGTCCATGATCACAATTATTTTGATTTTTTGAACAAACATGGAGGGGGAGTTTGAAATTCCACTTTTGATAGGAAAGGCCAAAAAGCCAAGATGGTTTAAGGGTATCGATTTAAACATTTTTAAGGTGGAATGGCAAGCAAATAAAAGAGGGTGGATGACCCGCCAAATTATGTCAGAATGGCTGATTAATTTTAATAACAGAATACAGCGACAAGGAAGAAATGTTGTTTTATTTATGGATTATGCCTCGTCACATCCAAATTTGGAGTTGTCAAACATAAAATCAGATTTTCTGCCGCCAAACACGACCGCCTCCAGTCATACTTTAGACCAAGAGATCATTAAAAACTTTAAAATACACTACCGCAAATGAATTTTAGCCCATATAGTCATGTACAAATATATATATTATTTTACTGTTTTCCCCAACACTCAGTTTCTCACCAGCGGACACTTATTATTAGCGGACATAATTTCATTCTCCTCCTGTGTCCGCAGGTGAGAAGTTTTACTGTATAATATTTTACACCATGTTTAAGTTCTGGAAAAAATCACTAGCTTCTAATTAATTATTTAATATCAATAAACATATTTGATGTAAATACATTACATGAGCGCTTACTGAACCGTTCTAATTTAGTTTTCAGAAACTCTCGAACAACTAACAGACGAAAAAAAATTAATAAATGGATCGCTAAAACAGAAAACAACACTTAAGATTAGAACAGGAGGGAGTTGAGAGCAACAGTTTGGAATACGCAGAAAACTCATCAATAGTTGCTCTGTTTCCCTCAACCCCATTCGTATAAAAGCTTTTACCACTCCTGTCAATGAACAGTAGTTGGGGCAGTATAGTTTTTTATTAATTAATTTACATCGTATTGTATTTATACTTTATTAATATGTTATTCTAAAATCTAATGTACTGGGCCTTTTCATATGAAATGCCTGTTTTCAAAGAAAAAGGTCAAAATGTTGACGCTCATTTTCTCCAAAAATGCTTTGGATTAAATAAAACCTGAAAATCCGTTTATGACGTGCGAATCAATTTCAAAAATTTTACCCTTAAAAAAGTGGTCCCATTATCTGAACAGACGGAAATCTGTTGGAGATGCGTATGGGGAATAAGGTGGATGTGTTAGGACTTCGTAACCCAGCTCGTTTAGTTTATTCACTGTCTGCCGTAAAACATTCTGTGGTCTGAGATCTGGCGTCGTGTAAGAAAGAGTATAGGTCCCTTACGATCAACCAATTCAGGTTGTTTTTTGATAACTTGGTTGCATTAGGTCAATATCCCTGAAGTACCTTGTGGATGTCATGGTTTCACCTCTTGGTAGAACGGAGAAATAAATTATTTATTCACGAATTTATATGAATCACCCTCCCAATTAACTACAAAAGACTCATATACATGACCATCATACGACTTATTTGGACTTATGGAGTAGAGCTTTGGGGCTCCACAAAGCCATCGAATTCCTCTCGTATCCAATCCTTACAATCCAAAATCCTACGTAAAATCCTCAACGCTCCTTATTTTGTTAAGAATATAGTCATCCATAACGACCTTAATGTCCCATTTGTTGCTGATTTGGCCCGAATCCGGTATCTATCCTTTCTTAACAAACTTCATTTCCACTCAAACCCTCTAGTTTCAAACCTAGCTTCCTCTTCGGCTCCCGATAATCCTCCGAAGCGTCTGAAAAGAAGATGGCCACGTGACCTTCTTAGTTGAACTTGCGATTTGAGTTCTACCAGTGGGTAGTTTCTCTACATTATATCATGTCATTATGTATCACTTAGCCTATTTACTTGTTATATTATTGTAATTAGTTGTAAATATCAATAAATGAATAATAAAAAAAAAATATGAATCACCAACTGCAACTGGTCACGACACCCTCCCTCCCTCAAACGCGGAGGCAATGTTTTTTGCAGCTTCCAGTAAAAATTCCAATGGTTTGTGATGTTTCCAAGATCTATCTTTGAGAAACAAGGACTGGAAAGAGAAACTTATAAAAACAGTGATAGGTACCGCCACTGTCGAAGGCAGTCAGTGGTAGTATCAGCCAAAGGTATAACAACCTCTCATAAAATTAAAAAATCATTGGTTATGCCGTCCATCGTAAAGGACGTAAAATGAAGCATTTGAGATTGTGCAGTACTAGATTCTCGTTTATCCTAATTATACCTGGAAAGACAAAATGTAGGCCGCTTGTTCACACACGTTTTTTCGGCGTAAAAATATACGGTTAATTCGCCGTGAGTAGCCACGGTTGTCAGTGTTGTATGGATTGCACTGTGAAGGCTTGTTGACATACACAGCGAATACGGTGGCGGCGCTGCGCGGTAGCACCGCCGAGTATGTTAACAAGCTCTCACCTTAGAATTTTACGCCGAAAAAATGTGTGTGAACAAGAGGCCTTAGGACACCATCGTCCGATTAGCCTAAGCAGCATAAAGTGCATAAACAAATAAAAAACACTTTTCCTTTTTTTTCTATAAAACTGAATCTATTTTTTTCATAATCAGTAATTCCAGACATATTGAAGGCAGGATTGCCAATTGAATTTGTCAATTCAAAGGATCGTCTAAAATCACACATTTTTGTTTAAGACCCACGGATTGGCTCTGTAGAATCTGCAGACCATCGTGGAGCTCAACCTACCTATGTAAACTGAGTACCCTTGATTGGGAGAAAAACCTTCCTTTGAGCGTAATCTCGGACAAATCACCTTCATGAACAACCGTCTTAGAAATAGTACAGTCACTACTATTTGTTGAATCCATGACTCATGGGTTGTAGTGGTATTATGTACTATTTAGGTATTTTTCACACTCTCTTTTAGTTTGCGTTTTTCGTGTTACGACTTGCTAAAGAATTTGAGGCAATAAACTGTTGAATTTTAACTGAGCGAAATACTAGCACAATTATCTCGGAAACTTCTTCTTCTTCTTTCGCAACACCATTTTGTGCCTCTCAGTGTAAGGGAGCGTTTAGCCATTTTGAGGCTATTCACTGAGTTTCTATGAATCAAAAGTACTTCCTTGGAGGTCATTAGCCCAGCAAGAAAGGCCCCGTATCCTCGGGACAACTGGTTGTTTGGTTGTACCCTCCAAACTAGGGTCTCCCCAGGGAAGGTGGCCCTGAGGTGTGAACTGGACGTGACCTTATGTCAGAATAATTGTCGAGTGTACTGTTCTGTTGTGTGTAGCCGTGTACTGAACTCGGGAGTCCGGGGGTTCGTTAATCCCCAATAGCCTGGCACATAGACTAGTCCCTGCGGAATGTCGGAAACTATTTAGTATAAATGTTTTAGATATTCTCATGATAAGGTAACGACAACACTGATCATCAAGATTTGATTTTCTCGTTAGACATATTTTCACAATTGGTACTTATATATCAGCTGGTACTCATGAAACCTACCTAATTACTCAGAACAACCTCTTATTATCAGTGATCTAATTTGAGTTATTTGTGTGTGGGTTATTAAATTAGTTTCTGTATTATTTTTGTCTCGTTAATTTTATATATTGTTTATTTAAATGTCAGTATAGTTTATTAAATTTAATTTGTGTTTTTGTCTTATTCTTTTTGTCATTACATATTTAAAACGAACAGAATAACACTTAGTGAACAGCCTCCTCTAATAGAGGAAGCCGTGAAATACTTCCAGAACCTCGGAATGATTCCAAAGATGAAATTATGTGCAGAAAGTCATCAAACGGATTTTGACAAGGATAGAAATGGAGATGTTTTCGTCGAAAGTGTAGTGAAAACATTTATATAAAAGAGCAGTGTGGCTAGAGGGGTCTAGAATTAGAATATTATTACTGTATCTTGTATATTTAAATTTAAATTAATAAGGTAGGTGTTAACAGTATCATAATTATCAGTGTTCAGGTTATAAACAATAGCGCATTACTGGTTACCGGTTTACTGGGAGTTACTGGGTACCGGCTTATAACCAAAGACCTTGCAATCTTTAAAGCAATCTTGATCTTATGAAAATAGATTATCTTGAATGCAAACAAACCCTTTGTTCAGCAGAAAGTATAAAACAGTCGTAACTCTCAACTCAGGACTATTTCTGTAGAATTAAACTAGTTTTAGGGAGGGGTGTACCTGGACAGTCACTAATTGGCTATTATGTTTAAGCGGACCTTACACGGTTTAGAATTCTTGGCCCGTAGAAAATTGAACTCCTTCTTGGGGGTTACATCCTCGTCGCTGATTGGTCCTACGGCATCTGCCCGTTTGTTATTGGCCGATCGTGCCGCGAATCCCGAACCAATATAAGTCAATGCGGCTCTTACCCTAAATATCGGCAACCGCCATTTCGAGTGATTTCTTCTGAAACAACCAATCTCTTCATTAATGTTCCTTCCTTACATATAAATGTGGAAATATTTGCAAAAGTGTTTGCATAGTTAACCTTTTTGGACACATTGACATTGAGGATCACCTGTGGTGTAGCGGTTAGCATAACATACTATGCCCAAGATCGCGGGTTTGCAGCACTGCAGGTGGCCTTAGAATTTTTCAAAAAGAGTAATAAAATAAACTCCGGAAGGGAGGTAATGTGGGGGTTCCGCACCTGTGTGATGTTAAAGATCCTTATCCTAATTATACCTGGATAGGTAAAATTTAGACACTCCATAGCGTCGTCAGGTTAGCCATGGTAGCATAAAATGGTGGCCAATGAATCAACAAGAGTGAGAGTGCAATTCCTTTGTGATGAAAAAAAAACTACAAAAAAATAACTGGATGCTAGACTGTTAGGAAATCCTTTCTGTAATTTACAACCCATAAAGGGTTTCTGCTTAAGTGTATGCTAGAGACTGTCCCTAAGACTAAAGGTGCAGGGAAGTGATTTGTCACAGAAATCCGCCAAGTTCCCCCCCCCCCAATTAAGGGTACATATGTTATAGAGGCTGGCACCAGAAATGTCTGGAGATTATCATTATTGTTTTAAAATTGTATAAAGGTAAAATCTTTGAATAAACATAAAAGAAACAATAAAAAAAAAAAACTCTCGAAACCCTGGAAGAGTCTTAGTATAAGTTTCAGCAAATTGTGGAGGTTGCATAGTTTCTAAGACAGAAGTTGTGCAGTGAGGTGATTTGCCCGAGATCACACTCAACCGCTTGGTTTGAAAAAAAAGGTATCCTTTATGGAGGCTGGGTGAGCATCAGAAGGGTCTACAGATCGCATACCCCCCCCCCCCAGATTTTAACATATTATATTGGGTTATATAATAACATATTGGCTAGCAGATGGCTAATGACGGTAGGTAAAATTTCTATATATCTGCTACAGCCTCATTTGATCCCAGGATCTTCAGCACAGCTAGTCAGCACTCTAATCACCGAGCTACCCATTTTCACTAATAATAATTAGTGAAAATGAATAAATTTTCACTAATTATTATAATCATTGGTGAAAAATTTAATAAAGTTATAGGATTGTCTCTATTTAAATAATTTTCCTAGTTTATAGCCAAATCAATATTTCAATATAACGAATGTTCAAGAATACTACAAAATCATTTATTACTTTCAGTTACCTATGTATGAATAATGTAGCAAGCGAATATATTGAAATCGGGAATTATTTTATAGGTTTTTAGTGGAAATAATTGTTTATAAATTCCCTGAGACCAAATAAATGTGCAATAGACCCCAAAGAATGACCATAAGAATACCACAATCCACAACTAATGTATATGTCCTTTTTAATATTTTTTCTTGCAATATTTACTATGACAAAAAAAAAAGTTGTATATTTATTTTTATTATATAATCTGTAAATTAGTATTGATCTAAGTATCTTTTATAAATAAAAATAAAATTAATAAAAAAGAAGAAATAACATAAAAACTGATTATTAAGTCATTTGCAAAATGGTTAATGGATATAAACTATAAAATTTTACCATTTTAGTAAATGACAAATGTTGGTTGGTCGAATATGATAAAATGTCTTGAAGCACTCACCAAGTTTCTGCAAAAATATGTAGGTCATTGTAAGAAGTTGTCTTTAAACCATTAATAATTGATAACTGGTAGAGGCGATTCAGTGTTAAATTATTTATTCTGTAAAATGGTACAAATATAAATAATTATCAAATAGTTGTACAAGTGGTTCAACATATATTAAATGAATGAATTAGCAAATAAAAAATATTAGTGTAATCTACAGCGTTTGATTGGTTAAGTACATAAAGAATTTAAAAATATCTATATTTATTGAATTAACAATAAAACAACTGTATTAAATAATACAACACATAAATATTATGAATGATAGACATAGAATGGCAAGAATGAATGATATATAATGGCAAGAAAGGAAAAGCGAGTGGAGAAATTACCCACTGGGAGTACTCAAATAATATATAGAAGTTGTAAAAACATTAGGAATTATTTTGTAAAATATATAAGAAAATATTGTTCACATTATAACAAATCAAAATGTTAACTCTAAAATATAATATTACCTGATTATATGAAATTAAATGGAGCTAAGCAATGCAATTATACATGAGTTCTTTAAAGACTTATTTGATTTCAAAATGTAAAAAAGTTCTTCTACAATTTTGAGATCACTAATCTTCCCCCACCCTTTTCAATTCAGTACTTTTTAAAAATTAAAAACCATCGAATTTTAAAATTATAATACATTAGAAGTTGTTTTTATTTATTTGTCTATTATAAATAAAATAAAATAATTGATCACATGCTAAAATATTAAAAAATACAAATATCAATATTCGTATAGCAAAGGTCTCTGACAGTATCAGTTAGTGTCGCCATATTTGTTCGCCTGCCAACTGCCCGAGGTTAGTATTTTTATCTCATTTATTTTTATATTTAGCATTTGTTCTTTCGCCAAAATCTAATTGTGTCGTTAAGCTGTTATAAATATACCCATTGTTTGCAAAAATAGCTAGGCCAAATTGTATTTTGGTTGAAGTCTATCCAGAATTCATAATCAATGATAACCTCTTCATTTTCCCAATTTTCTAGTTATTAATCAATTGATTTATGTAACGCTCTAGACTAAAATTAAGTTAGTATTGTTGATTATCATTAAATGAAGTGAAGTATTTACAGTTAAAAACTAAGCAAATGAAGTGCTTATTTAACATTGACAGAGTAGTCATTATGAAAAAATTGCTTCCAATGAATAACCTCCTACTAATAAGTGAATCTTTTTGTTTATCTGGCTTATAATAAATAATGAGTTGTTCCTTTTGATATGCTGAATTTTCACTCACCGCACCTTAACCATTTTCTTCATTATTATTACATCTATGGTCAATAGTTTCCTTTTCACCATGAAAGAGTAGTACCTAGGAAAACTAATGCATTACTCTGAAATTACTGTACTTAAGAGTTTACGTTTTATATAGATATTGTAAGTGGATTCAGAAAAACTTTCTTAAAACTGTCTAAAATATGGTTCTATTTTTAAACCTGACTAGACACTTTAATTATTGTGAAAGGAATGAACACTTCAAATGGACAGAAATTTTTCGGTTCTAATGATTTTATTGGTATGACACAGTAATTAAAATGCTTATTTGGTTTTGAAAGGATGTAAACTGGATTGAATTTATCTAACAATTCCTTCACTGAAAGGAAACCTGTTTCCAGTCATTTGTGCAATACACCTTTATTATATGGAAACGTTTCGACTATATGTCATTTTATATCCATCTAAAAACTTAATCTTTATCGTCTTGAAAAGAGTTACAAGTCAACATTTCTCTGTAAATTATTAAATACAATCACAACAATATAACTAATACACATTTCTTAAATGTTAAATGCTTATTTGGTTATAAGGGGGTTACCCTGATGACCAATTGATTGAGAGTTTGAAAAAACTTGTATTTTCATTTTTCTTAAATGATGAACTAAGTTATATAAAATGGTTACTGACAAGATAAAAATGTTTAGATTTTTAATATTTTGGCTTTAATCTATAATAACTTGGCATATTATAATTACACCATTGCAGTTCAAAATATTGTACACATTCTTTCAACAACCTTTTTATTCAGATGTAAAGAATCTAATGTTACAAGATATTTTGGTAATTATTCCACTGGTTATCACTTCGAGTTGATTCACAAGTGCTAACTTTTCATTCGTTTCCCTTTTAATATTTTACAAAAATACAAGTTATCATGAGCCTTTGGTGTAGGAATGAGAATGTAATTATAGGAAAAAATGTGTATATTTCTGCAATCATTTAATGTAGAAATGAACGATTTAACAAACTGTTACTAACTATACTTCAAAACGTTAGTTGAAACTTTTATTCTTTGACGAAATGATCACCGAAATCTACTCATTACCTTCGGTAATTATAATCTAATAATTACATTCGGTTTTTCATACACTAACACTGATTGTTTTATTTTTATACAATTAATCCTACTAAGTTTTTTTTTTTTAATGGAATAAAATCCTGTAACTAACATTTCGAATTATAGATGATGTCTATGTTTGTTGAAACTTTGATTTCTTGATATATCCACATTTCCCATAATTATAACCTTTTTTTCATACTCAAACTCATAATTATTTTTGTTTTCGAAAATATTAAATATAAAAAGAATTGAAGGTAAAAACTTGTGATTCAACTCGAAGGGACAACCTTCAAAACTGCTACAGAATAAAACGCTTATTGAACATATAATTTATTAATATCACGTGTTTATCATGGCTAACTCCTCGATACTATTATGTGAAATCTTATAATTATAATTTGTCAAACGAGAAAGTGAGAATGCAAGGCAATGATACTTTTTAATAAATGCAACAAAATTTGTATAAATATTTAGATTATATATAAACACCTTTGGCAAAGTGACTCTAGTAAGTGTGCACAATACTGGGATACATCAGATATAATCTACTTAAAAGTTTACCTGTTTTATTTTGAGGATAAGTGAATCCTAGTGTTCTTGTCCAAAATGCCTAATTATTGATAACTGTGTACTTCTTATTCTTTACAAAATAAAGTTAAGCTATTAAAAAATATAATAGACTTTTCCTTATTGTTTAATTAACTGAATTTATTAAAAATAACTTATTCAGCACATATTTTATAAGTTGGAATCGGCAGTTAACAATAAGTACCAACATTAGGCAATACAATACATTACTGTATTGACGGTTCTCTCGAATAACTAACATTGCTTCAGATTTTCAGTTGTCTTTCGATTCGATAATATGTTACAAATCATAGTTACTGTGAATTTTAATTACTTCTGTAATTTTTTATTGATATTTTAAAACAACATTAGTGAATCAAAATAAGGCTATTCAACATACGTAGTAAGGTCCGTAACTTTCCGGCCTGTCCTCCTTCCCCTCCTTCAAACGTGCCGGGACCTGCACGCCTATGCAGGTCCATGCCTCCTCACTCCATACCCTTTGCCCGCACTTCCTCAGTCCTGTCAGTCAGTGTCCAGCCTTGAAGGAAACTCCCCATTTTTACAATGTTCAAACTCGAGTACCATGAGGTTATTAAATTCTTTTGTAAAGAGGGCCTTACCCCTGTGAAAATTGAAGAGGGCTTGGATTGTATATATGAGCAGTCCTCCCCCTCATATTCCACAGTGAAAGAATGGGCAAAATTATATAAGTTAGGGAGAGAACATCTAGAAGATGACCCGGTTCCCGGTCGCCCATTGGAAGCGGTCACTTCTGAAACAATTCAACTTGTGGAATCTGAATTGCTGTCTGACTGGAGACTGAAAACCAAGGAAATAGCAGCGAGGTTAGGGCTTTCAAAAACAAGTGTTTTGAGGATCATCAAAGAACATTTGCATATGAACAAGGCTAGTGGAAGATGGGTCCCTAAATTCTTTCAGCTGCTCAAAAACAGGAACGAGTTCAATGCTGCAATGAATTTAGGCAATTTAACACCAAGGAAGAGCTCCAAGCAGGAGTGGAAGAACATTTTTTTAACAAAGAAGAAAATTATTTTTTTCATGTTGCCAAAGCGTTGTACTAAGTGTGTTGAACTTAGAGGAGAATATATTAAAAAAAATAGTTAGACCAGTTTTTTTCATTCACCTTTCCTTCTACCCCAGGCCGGAAACTTTTAGACCTTTCTTCGTAAGTACAGAAACCACTGTCTAGCAAGATGGTTAATGAAAATTTGATTGCTATTTTCATCTTTAAAGCACACAAATTTAGTAACCTTTTATTTAGAATTAAAGTTAATGGTTTGTTTTTATGTTTATGGTTTTTCTTATAAATAATATTAAAAAAATTATTAGCTGTTTATTATCATCATTTTTTTCTTCTATTTTAAACAGGTTGCCATGAGCTTATCACGAGTTGGATTATCTGTCTTGAGAGGAGTTAGACAGAGGAGCTCAGGACCTTCTGATATTTATTCCGGATATTCCAAAACTGGTCCACTCAAGGAAAAATTTGGTATTGAAGACACTACCCCTGTCTTCAAGAAAGGCGGTGCTTTGGACCGTCTGATATATGGCTCTACCTTCATAGTGTGTGGTGCAGCTCTCGGCTTCAGTGTTAATGCTTACTACTTCTTTTCTCTGAGATAAATAAATAAATTACTTTGTTATGTTACCAAATTTAGTCAGTGCATTTATGTACAGTCATTCCGCTAATATTTTTAAACTGTTTAATGTAATATCAATAAAAAGATATTAAAATGTATTAGAAGTTTATCTCATTTATCCTTAACCATTCTAATGCTTTATAGATTTTTTGTATTAATCATTTTGTAATGTTCAGCAAAATAGGTGGGAAGTATTTACTCATATACAGATTAATTTCTAATATTTCCTGTAGCTAAGTTCCCTTTGATGGAATTTATGACAATAAATTGAAAGATTATTTTTTTAGTATATATAGAAATAATTATATAAATAAATAAATAATTTTTTTTTTTAGATATATTTGTTATTTTTACAAATAACCACAAAGCAACCCAACTGCCAGTGTAAGTTCGGCGATCCTGTTTAATATTGGCTTATTGAAGTTTTGTTTTCTAGCATAAATGATATTGGAAATATTTGATCATTTTATTTTTTTAATCTTGATAAGATTTTATTATGCATTAGTTCAGAATGTTAAATTTACTGTTCTAGTCTAATCGGGAACTTAAATTTTTGTTTTTAATTTGATTTACTAGAATTACTAATTGAAATAATGTTTACCCATAAAACAATTATCAATAATTCGTATGCTCAATGTGGTTCATTTATATAAATTTATATGTAATTTCTTAAATTATTCAGGAAGTTATTAATCACAGCAGATTGTTGTATCTGTAAAAGTTTGTTAATTTTTACATATTCTATTAAGAAGTATATCAGGAAGAAAATGGTCTGGGTTTAGTTAAAAAATTCTCTTATATAGGAAGAAATGTTTATTTGGAAGCCCACGTTTCGACCTACATTATCATTTCTTATAAACATACAATTCTTTTGGTTTTATTAAATTTGGATTTAAACATTTTAGTAACAACTATGGAAAAGGAAAAGAAATTGAACTTTTAAGAAAATGAAGGTAGTTATTTGTTTTACGTTGAACTTCTCTTAGGTTTTATTATAAATAATGAATCCCGTGTGTTTAATAAAGTCCTACAATTATTGTTAAGTAGTGTATTCAATATCTTCAAATTTCCCATCACACATATAGAGAATCTTTTGATATAGACAAAAATATATTAAATTATAAAAGAAGTCAATTTCTGAACATAACTTGGGGTTCATAAATATTTTTCTTAGTAAAAGTAGTCTTTAGGGACTCAAATTATTTTTTATGTAAATGAAATATTTTATTTTGGATGTTTCATTCCTTTACAAATATGTATTTGGAGGTATTTGTAAAAGGATCAGGTAAGATATAGTAAGTCATTTATTGTAGGTAATAATGATAATAAAATATAAAAATGAAAAGATTATCTATTAATTATTACTCACAGCAATTAGGAAGTTTATTAACATATTTTTTAAATATATTATCGTACCATGAAGCATTACCTTAACTTATAATAAACATTCATTTCAAAACAATTCTTAACTTAGTAACTATCGATGAGTTTTAAGAAATATTTATTCAGGTTGAGGATACATTTTTAAAGGTACATACAGTGATTATTTATCTTCTTTTTTTTAATTTGTATTTTTTAATCTCGTAACAAATACATAGTATATAACAATAGTTTTTCCAAAAGGGGATATTCCTTAAAAGTATTGCTAAAATCATTAATTTATAATACATAATATTTATAATAGGATAGCACATTTATTGTAAATAAACAATAACAATGCTCTGGAATGTTTCATAAAAAATTATTGACTATATACATGTAAAAAATATATTACAGCCGAACATCTCGAACTTTCGTGATGGCGATGGAATTGAAGAGAACTGATCATGGAGTTGTGAATTCCTAATGACGTTAATAATTTATTTGATAAATATAGAAAATAATTATTTTAAAATTAATTACCTCTTTTAATATACCTAAAATATACCTTTTAATATACCTTCTTTACTCCTTACATATTTGTCGTAATAAAATCCTGATTGGTTGTTTAAAGAAGAAAATCGTACCACTTTTGTTTTTAAAACAAACTATTTATTTCGTATATGTTTATATAATTGCTGTAAATCCTGACATAAAATAAATAAAAAAATATAATATGTGGAGAGGTTTCAAACTAACTCGTAAATAAGCCATACAAGTGTTCTCAGTATCAGTTACAATATTGTTTGGGTTACAATTATTTTTAAATATTCTACACATGGTAGGGATAAAACTTCGCGTTCATAAGTTACAAATTAATAAATCTATCGATTTGAATTAAATGTAAATGGCGTACATAAATTAATTTAAACAATAAAGTTAATCACAATATTAAAACTGTGTTAACTGACGATCTTAGTTACTGTTCATAAAAATATTAAAGTTAAGTAGTTACACATGGAAAAATAAATATATAAAATATATTAATACATTCATAGTTGCTATTAAATTAAAATACGATTTGAATTAAAAACATTAATTAATAAAATTTATCCAGAACATATTGTAGAATATAAAATTATTTTATTATTGACGATTTGTTTGTTTTTACGCAGAGAAATAAATAAAAGAGACTAATTTAAATGAGAAAAATGCGAAATGATTAAAAAGAGGATGTCTTGTTTTTTTTAATTAATAAAAACAATTAATTTATTTAAATAAAAAATAAATTTAAGGCAATTCAATTTTTTGTGTAAATTTGTTTTTAAATTTTAGTTATAAGTAGTTTAGTTTTGCTTTTTGACTCCATGATACGGGAAGTCAAAAATATAAACAATAATTTATTACTTCGAAGGGTGTGCCTGTAATACAGTAGACACAAAACATATAAATAGGAATATTATTTAAGGTGAAATTAATGTTGATTAAAATTTATAAATATTATCCGTGATCAACCGTTTTAGGAGATATTAACAAAAAATGTGATCTTCCCCACACACGTCTTTACACATGGTTAAGTCATTAAGTTAGTATGGCCGCTTCAATTTAAATAATAATAATAAACAATATAAATATAATAACATAAAGGTCTTAATATGTATAATCAGTTCTCTTTTTACATTTTTTACTTATAAAATACTTAATTTTAAAATGAACAAATGGACATTTACTTATAACTACGAAAATTTAATCGTTATTCAGCATAAGTAACAATAAAAATTACTATAATTTCAACTTTTTAATAATTTAAACATGTTTTCACAATTAGTAAATGTTTTGATGTATTCCAAAATGAGGCTTACTCCCTCAATTCTAAAATAATTTCTAATATTTTTTACTACGAAATAATATTTATTTTTAAATTTTTAACAAATTCATTAAAACTAATTTGAGCGGCAGTTAATAAACATTTATGATGGAATAAACGATTTATTCCCTAATTCACAAGAAACTTTTAGTTACCTGGACATCACAGAATTATTTATAGAGATAAACTATATTACAATCTAAGGTATCTGTTCCGCATGTTGTCGCTTCTAGTTGAGTTACAACAGGATTTATCTGCTTATTCGTTTTATTTTTAATATTATCCAAAATACAAGTTATTTGCGAGCTTTAGTATGGAAAAGAGAACGTAATTGTAGGCAATGAGTAGATTTCGGTAATCATTTCATCAAGAAATAAAAATTTCAACATTTATCATCTATACATCGAAATGTAGGTTGAAACTAATTTCTTCGTGAAATCATTACGGAAATCTACTCATCCTTAATAAAATTATCTTTTCCATACCAAAGCTCATGATAACTTATATATTTGGAAAATATTAAAAGGGTAACGAACGAAAAGTTAAAACTTGTTGTGACTCACTCGACTACGGAATAATTACCCAATCTAACATTAGGGATTAGATAATTTGTATATATTTTTTAGCACGTCGGGGCATTACTATACTGTTTGTCTTATTCCCTTGGCATACAAATAAAACTGAAAAATCAACGATTTGAACATTATAAACCGAACGGAATCTATACACGAAATAATTGAATAATTAATAATGTTCTATACGGTGTCCGGAGACATTCTTGACGTCTCGGAGACGTCATTGTATGCCAAGGAGTTAAGGTACAATTATCTCAGAATCAAGTAACACCGAAGAAACTGTAGAAGTTAACTCCCACGGAGTCTGATTTTTGTTTAGATATAGTGCTATTTTTATTATTAATATGGGTGGTTTTATGAATAGCATTCTAGACCATTTTAGATGACAAATGAATAGTCTTAAATTACTCCATTAATTAGGAATAATTAAGTCCTTCCTAAGGCTCCAACTATTCCGCATTTCTTGCAACTTGAACACGATCTGTCAAAGAATGGATATCCGAAAATCGTTAGGATATCCTAATCTTCCTCATTTAGAATATTGCAATATTTTTGCAGTTCATTTTAAAATAATTGTAGTGTGACCCCATTTTTTAAAAAATGGAGTACAGCATTCGACTATTTTTTCAATATATTTTTTATTGATTGATAACTTTAATCCCATATTTGAAATAAAATCAAGCAAATTCTCGCGTTTAATCTTACCTTTGCATTTCTCTCAGCTGTCAGCAAATACTAAAACATATCTATAAAAATATAAAATATTTTCATGCCACTAATCATATGTGATTAATCCGGTTTTAGTACCTCATAACCAGAGTTTGGCAGAATGTAATTAGTAGTAAATTTCGATTATTTATTAATTATATAATTTTCTAGAATGGATATTATACCAGTATCAAAATGACCAATCACAATACAGGTGTAATACTCATTCTGCAAAATTACATACATGGTAGTACATAGATTTTGCCCTATTCTGTTCATTACTAGCCAATTAGCATGATTACTATAACTTTAAAATTTTAATTCCTATTTAGTCTAGGATCCATGGTCCATTTTCGCACTTGATTAGTATTAAGCTGAATCTTCGTGAATAGCTTCGTTTTGATAAGACGCCCAACAATTTCCTGTGCGAAAATTCTCGATTGTGGTAGCTAACAGAGGTAGCAAGGATAAAATATGTCGATTTGATGATTCTCAAAAATTCATTACTAAATAGTTTCTTTTTTGTTAAATCTCAAGATAATTATCTAAATTATTTGAAAAAATATTTGTCCTACAAAATGTATGGTTTGACCAAAGAGTCCCCTCCTTCCATCATGTATCGATAACGAGATCATCAAAAATGATTACTAACCAGCTGATTTTTTTTTCCATTTATATTGGAAGGAGGGGACTCTTTGATCAAACCATACATTTTGTAGAACAAATATTTTTCAATTAATTTAGATAATTATCTTGAGTTTTAACAAAAAAAAAACCCAGTTAGTAATAAATTTTTGAGAATCATCAAATCGACATATTTTATCCTTGCTACCTCTGTTAGCTACCACAATCGAGAATTTTCGCACAGGAAATTGTTGGGCGTCTTATTGAAACGAAGCTATTCACGAAGATTCAGCTTGATAGTAATCAAGTGCAAAAATGGACCATGGATACTGGACTAATTGTGTTATTATAGAAACATTTGTTGAAATCACTTAATTAGCTATCGTTCGACAAGCGATATTAGATTTTTTTTTTCAAATATTCTTAGTTAGGCTCTTTTTATTGTTGGAACATAAGATTATTTCCGAATTGTATCATGGCATTTATCTGAAAAGAACTGTTCACTTCATATTAATAACCATGAAAGAAAAACATAACTGATTGTCATTGTACGAAATTAATTTTTCCGAAAACTTATAAAAAAGGAGAGTATGTAAAGACAGGTTATAAAAACTTGGCTCGTCGGTATAACCTTCCCTTACCAGGTTATCTGCTAGAAATCTGCATTTTGCGTTCCCGGCGGAAAGGATTTTGCCTGGTAGACGTGCGAGATTTCCTTGTCTATCGGTTTGGTGTCGTCGTACAATGATGGAGCTTCGCAGAGAATGGCTATAGTGCCGATTATATTTGCCAGAGTGAAGATCCACAAGAAGAGTCTGTCGAGGACCATAGCAACGAACCCCCAATCCTGATCCTCCTACAGGAAATAATATATTGATACATGATGCAAAGAAGGCCTTAAGTGTACAAAATTTAGTGTACATACCGCATCGAATTCATCCTGTCTTTGCGTGTGATGTTGAATGAACTTTACGTTGTGAATTGCCTTTTCCAATTCGAAAGGATACTTCTTCCTGATGGCCACATCGGACAAGCTCTCGTCCAGCCCAGCTACGGACGGAAGACCTGCGTAGCCGTTGCCGCCAAGTGCTCCGATCAAACCAGAGAGCCTTCAAAGAAATCACTTATGTTAAGCATCGAATACACAAGTGATACATACATTATAATAGTAGAATATAAATAAAAGGTAACGACCTGTTAGATGCCGATGTGGAGTAAAGACCATTCGGCCTGAAGTGCCTCAAGGAATCCGGAGAAGAACCCCCTGAAGGAGTGATAGCGAGGCCCATGCTCGTCGTGATCTTGTGCTGACTCCAGGAAGTCCTCTTCTTCGTGGCCAGGTCCGCCAGCAGCTGGTCCGGAACCCTCATCAGTAGCAGTTTTGGCAGGCACCTTATGAAGATCTTTCTCACACAAGGTGCCATCTTGTGGGTGCTAGGCTTCCGGTAGTGTATGTTCAAGACGAATATAGTGATCACTACGCAGAGTCCTACGAGAAGCATGGTGAACAGAATGTAGCGGCCGAGCAGTGGAAGTGCCAAAGAAGTGGAAGGTATGATTTCGGATATGAGTAAGAAGAACATCGTCTGGGAAAGGAGGATGGTGATACATAGGGCGATCTTTTCTCCCGAATCCGCTGGGAGGTAGAACACGAGAACTGATAGGTAAGAAATTCCTACGCAAGGAACTATGAGATTAACAGTGTAAAATAAGGTTTTCCTTCGTAATGTTATGTTGAAGAATATATCTGAAAAAAAGAGAAAATGAAACATATTATTATTCTTAAATAATATTTATTGACCTTGATATCCAAGAAGGGTCATGGGTTCAGTGCTTGGTAGGACTGTATTGTTTCACCTCATGCACTGAGGTGATATGACCTAGATCATACTCAACCATCAGAATTTCTCACCTTATTTTGGGTAACCACTTTTTAAACACCTATTTTTAGAAAAAAATCGTATTTTTAACCTTCACACTAACAAATTTCTCCTTCGTTAAATTAATATTTATTCAAGGCGTGTTTTGTGATTAATTACTAAGACTCCGTATATTCCTACTTCCTGCATGCTTTCTCATTATCCAATCCTATCTCACTAACAGGTCATTCAAAGTAAACCAAAATAATGTCAAATTATCTCTCTTTCCTCAATCGGCTGGTGTTCCTTGGCCCAACCCTCTAGACATATCACACAGCTGACATCTCAACTCATCCTAATACTATCCTTACCACGTATGCTAATGATACATGTATATTATAAGTCAAAAATGAGTATAGCATCCCATACTCTTCAATCCCATATCACTGACCTTGGAGAATGGTTTCAAAACTGGTGAATAAAAATAAATTCCCACGAATCCAGTCAAATAATCTTTACCCTTCGTAGAAAACCAATGACTTCCTGTCCTCTAGTATCCTGTAATAATATCCCAATGACTCATTTAGAAGAAATCCGATACTCAAGACTACACCTTAACAAACATCATCATCATCATTCGTGGCGCTACAACTCCTGTAGAGTCAAGGCCTCCTGCAGTCTTTTCTATTGGTTGCCACTGCTCTCCAATTGCGGATTCCCAAGATGGACCTGGCATCCGCCGCCACTCCGTCGATCCATCGGAGCCGAGGTCTTCCCACTCTTCTTGTCCCATAAATCCTTTCGTCTAGGACCATTTTAGGAATCTCATCCTGGGTCATTCTAATTATATGACCTGCCCATCGAAGCCGGCCTACTTTTATTACCCTTAAAATATCTGGGCTCTTGTAGAGTCTTGCTAGCTCAGCGTTCGTCCTTATCCTCCATATCCCATTGGTGCAAACTGGGCCATAAATTCTCCTCAAAATTTTCCTCTCGAACCTTAGGAGAAGGGCTTCCTGTGAACTGGGTAATGTCCAACATTCGGAGGCAAAAGTGAGAACAGGTCTTACTAGGGTCTTATACAAATGCACCTTCGTGTTTTGGGAAATAGCCCTGCTTCTAAAATGCTTCAGTAACCCGAAATAACATTTATTTGAGGACATAATTCTGCGATGGATTTCTGCTTTTATGTCATTATCAGCGTTCACCTGTGATCCAAGATACACAAATTCCTTCACCCTTTCAAATTTAAACCCTCAAGCCATAAAATGTGATGGTTCAAGCACATTCACTTGTGGGCCTGCATGCATATATTTGGTTTTCGATTCATTGACCACCGGCTTTTCTCGTTGCAGGTTTCGTAATAGCAGGGTTTTTAACCTTAACAAACGCTTAACTTAGAATCCTCATACTAGACAGAACCGATAAGAAACAGCTCGCCGTTTTTCTACTTGCACTTATTTCATGCCATTATATATTTTTTATTCTATTTATTCGATGTATTATTATTACACAATTGTAAATTGTAAACTTCATTATATAAAAATAGTAAGATTAACATTTCTAAACATCACTAGTTAATAGGAGCTATAATTTAAAAAATATTCCCTTATTGCCAGAGAGCCAATCTAGCAGAAGATTATAAAAGGGCTGAAGATATTTCTGTAATGTCAAGATTGGTAAAGGTTCGATAAAGTTAGAAGAAGGAGACTAATGACACAACTTCTTCTCAAGTTTCATTCTCCCTTTACCTTTCCCTTCGGGGATAAAATTATTTTTCTAATAGATCGCAACTCCTTTATTAAAACACTCTTCTCCATTTGTTCGCAATGTTCCAACTTCAGTTAGTGCAACTTTAAATAATATGCAAATTAAATTGCTTGAAACTTAATTTTTTGTCAGGGGTGGCAACTGTGTCGGCTTAGAAATGGAACAATACTGAAACATTGTTGGGATATTAATGTAAAATTTTAATATTATTAGATTTTTAAATCATAGTATTATAGTTTATAGAAGGAGCGTTTTAGCTCAGTTGTAGAGCGCTCAGATGCCGTAACGAAGGTTTCGGGCTCAAATCCTGCTGTGGAAGGTTTACTTAATCTGTTAACAACCTGGGACTGGCCTTGTGGGATCTTGAGACCTTCCTAAGGGTCATCCAGCCTCTATAAATGGCCTCCTCTATAATTGTGGAAAAATCCGGTACTGGAGTGTGATCTTGGACAATCGTTGTCTTAAAATAGTACAGTCTCTACTACACACGGAACCCAAAAAACTTTATGGGTTGTAATGGTACAGGTATTATAGTTTAATTGGGGTTCATAACAGATTGTATAAAAATTTAATAAAAGGATTATGCCAATTAAATACAAGGGCGAATAAAGACGAAGGTATAACGGTGAGCTGTAGACCGATGTTCCAAAAATATCAGATGTTATAAGAAAAAGGAGAATAGCATTTTATGGCCACTTGGCAAGTATGAAACCCACAAGACTGACGAACCGGATTTTTGCGTATTAAGAAAAGAAGACCAAACCTGCCTGGTTCGAAGAGAAAAAGATTTACAGGAGATTGGGATTACCTACGAGGATGTTCTGGAAAGCAACCGTCTCAGGATGAAACTGAATACTTGTGTGGGTTTTCAAGAAAAAACCAAAGTCAGGAAATAAATGGACAGAAGAAAAAAGGTGGAAGCACCGGAGACGAATGAAGGAGTACTGGGCATATATAAACCTTTAACCACTACGACCCGCGAACGAGTCTGGGGTTCAGTACATTGTAGAGACTGTACTGTTTCATAGACAACGGTTCTGCAAGGAGGTGACTTGTCCTAGGTCACGCTCAACCGCCAGATTGATAGATGCTTGGTGAGCCCCAGGAGGGTCCTAGATCCCATATGATCCATCTCCCGCCGCAAACAGACTAAATAAAAGTAACTACCTGCAGCGGGATTTGAACCAGGATTTCCGGGATGGCTACTCAGTCCTCTACCACAGAGCCGCTCCACTCCCTACTGGGCATATATCAAGAAGAAAAAAAACAGTCCTTAGAAGGCCAATACGAGAAAAAATAAGAGGAATTGTATCACCATGACTTAGGCTCAGTAAATGGTCTAGAAAATGTACTGTCTCTAAAGCAAAGATTATGCAGAGTGGTGATTCGTCTGAGATTATACTCAACCTCCATGTTTTATTAGGTTAAGAGTACCCAATTTAAAGAGGCTGGTTGAGCCCCAGGCACACAACCAGTTAACCTTTCCCAGTACAGCTCATGAGTCAGGTAGGTAGATAGAGACTGTTGTATTTCTTCGACAACGGTTCTGCAGGGAGGCGATTTGTCTGAGGTAACACTCAACCGCAAGGGTTTCTCAGTTTTATAGAAGCTGAGTGAGCCCGAAGATGGTACATACCATGGGAGGTGCCACAGACCTCCAGCTTAGCACCTTAGGCCTCTACACACTCAGCTACATCGTTCCGTTAAATTCTAACGAGAAAAATTGTTATAATAGATTAAATGAAAGAATCAGCTGAACGAAGTTTCATTAGAACTTAAAATAAAAGAAAAAAAGCAAAACCGTGATAAGCATAAAATGTTGAACAAGAATATCAGAAGATTCCACTTTAATAAATAAAAGAGGAAAAGAATCGTTTTCCAAAAGGACGAGATCCCATTGCAATCTTCTACTGTTTAAATAAGTGTTTTGTTTTTTTCCATTTAAACTACGTGAGTTCTTCCCCTGGGTGACGGTCGCAGACATAAGTAGAAGTCAGTGGCTTGGAAAATGCAATGGAGGGGGGGGGGGAAGAGGGAAGAAATTTCGTTCTTTATTTTATTTATTTTTTCTTTCAGTAAAATACAACGTGCCTGATTCTAAGAAGATATTTAAAAGTTTTACACTCTGATCTCTTTTATTCCCCCTTCTGCATAATAATAATTATTCTTAACAATAGTAATTATTCATTTATTAGCTATTTATGGACAGTATGAAATTTTTTTTTTTTTTTTTTTTAAATGATTTTATTGAATTGTACAACTGTAATATTATACATCTAGTACAAAGGCTGTATGAATAAACAAATGCATGAAAGGACGTGTAGAGGCACTACCCATTGGCAGCACTCTAATTACATTTCTATTATAGAAGGTCTCGAGGCCATCTTCTCTTCAGACGCCTAGGAGGATTGTCCGGGATGGAATTGGAACCAAGGATGGAAACTAGTGGGTTTGGATGGGCCTGGAGTTTATTATGGAATGATAGGTATCTGGAATGGGCTAAATCGGTAACATATGGAACGTTCAGGTCATTATGGATGGTTTTATTTGTGACAAAATAAGGAGCGTTTAGGATTTTGCGAAGGATTTTGGATTGCAAGGATTGAATACGAGAGGAATTTGATGGTTTGGTGGAGCCCCATAGTTCATGAAATTTTTAAAATTATATTTATTGAAATTTACAACAGGCAAGCGGCCACGTACTTGAAGATTGCAATAATTTGAAGAGAGCTGAATTTTTGATATGTTGTAAGGGCAAGTCTGATTAGTGGGAATCCAAGTTTGCTACCGAAAAAAATCAGATGGGAAAACGTTTGGTAACCGAAAAACCTCGATATTTTCGGAGTTATTTCAGTTTTTGGCCAATATCTCCTAATCGAGTCGTTTTTGATAAAAAAATATAGTATCCATTTTTAACGTAGATTACATTTGCTATATTTGAGTCCAACCACAGCTCTGTAGGTTTAATAGATTCTGAGTTACGTCCCTTTGAAAATTGGTAATTTTTTCCAAAAAATCTTAATGTAAGTTTTGGCCGACTTTCGTGAGGAACGCCGGCCGCTGGAGTGATCCTATCATGAAAGTCAATAAATTAGGTACCCAAAAAAGGGGAAAAATCTGGAGGTTGAATGTGATCTAGGACAAACCACCTACCTGCACAACCGTTTTCCAGGAAACAGTATAGTCTATACTGTACTATGCAATGAAACCAAGGCCCTCCAATGGTTCTAGTGATAAAGTGTTTTTTTAAATTTTTCATCGTAAAAAAGACCATTGAGGAGTTTACGAAGAATTTTGGATTGTAAGGATTGGATACGAAAGGAATTCGATGGCTCAGTGGAGCCACGTAGCTCTACTCAGTAAATCCAAATAGGTCTTAAAATAGTCATGTTTATGAGTTTTTCGTAATTAATTGGGAGCTTAGAGCGTTTGTTTACTAAGTGTTGCAGTAGCCTGAAATGGCGAGCAGTTTCTTGTATTTTCAGTACATTATACAGATTCCAAGTTAAACGTTTGTCAAGATGTAGTCCTAAATATTGGGTTTGTTCAATAGGATTCGGTGGGATATTATTAAATGATACTGGAAGATGGGAAGTAATTGGTTTCCGAGGAAATGTAAATGTGAATTGATGGGATTTGCCAGAATTTATTTTTATCCTTTAGTTTTGAAACCATTCTTCATGGTCGGTGATATACAACAGTATCAAATTTAAAACGAATTAAAAATCTTCCCTGTTTTAAATTTAGGCAAGAGTACTTTCACATTTAAATATGAATAATTAGTTACGAGTTATTAATTTATTAATCTGCAAACTGATTGTCTAAATGTGGGTACCTTTAATTAGAGGAAAAACTTGGAGGTTGAGCATAGATAAATAATATTCAGTTAAAAATGTAGAACAATAGAGTAATTAGCGTAGGTTTTATTTTTATATTAGGTATCTGTTGTCGCTTCAAGCAGGGTTTAACTTTTATTACTTGATGAAATGGCTACCAAAATCTACTCCTATAATTACATTCTCTTTTCCATACAAAAGCTCACGATAATTTGTATTAGGTAACAGGAATATACTTGGAAATGAAACAAATAAACAGAACTTGTGATTCAATTCGATGCTATGTTATTTTTATGATAATTTATATTAAAGTTACCAGGATATGGTTCATGACAACAAGGATAATATTTGGTGTGTCTCTCTGCCGGCACTCCAAGGATGTCCCACTCAACTGACGGATAGTACTCTCTAAGATCGATCCCAATCTCGACATGATCTTCGTTCACCTTTTGATTAATGTGTTTCAAGTCGATCTGAAACAGTAATAGAAGAAAAATGGTTAAAGAGTTACAAAATACAGTTGAATTTGTTTAGAATTTTTGATATTAAGTTCAATAGTTCAGATGTGCCTCTGATGATCACATTAAAATAATAATAATGCTTAGAGAACCCGGCGTTTCGATGCCACCAATCTCTGCTAACAAACTTCCATCCATGGACAATTACCCAAACCCAAATCCGCCAGATCACACATCCCCTGTAGGCAAAGCGCTTATTAACTTTGACGTTTATATTAGGACCGGGAAATTTCTTTATAAATGATTTATTTATGAGTAATATAACCAAGAGTACTTAATGCTTAAAAGAATACAAGTAAGAAGACATATTAAAGAAACTTGATATTTTCTTCAACTTCACCGAAGTATTGTAACAGATGGAACTCCTAAGACGAGAAATGTATGACTTGTGTAGAATGTTTTCATAAAATTACATCTCTCTTATGTACCTTATCCACTCTAGGTTCTGAAGTTTTTTTATGGTATATATGGTATGGTATATTACGATTAGTTGTAATAGAATGGTTTTGTATTTTTCTAAAATCACATAGATGGGAAACGATCTAAGGCAGATAGAATTAACAATTAAGCATTTATCGAGTTATTGGTCCTGTATGTTCCATAAATTTTTGGATAAGGTAAATATAAAATGTTAAGAAAACTTTATTTCTTTAACCAAGTAATGCAGAGTATGAGCGCATTAAGTTAAGCAAATAAGAGTGAAATAATAAAGCAATAATATAAGTTCGACCAACAATCTTCTTCAACAGAGGAGTTAAAAAGGGTTAGCGAACCCGAAGGATTGGTGCATATACCACCAAGCTTACAAAATTATAAGTGTCTCTTGTCTAATTGTCTAATCCTCCCACCTACGCCTCGGTCTAGCCCTCAGACGCTAACCAGTCGGCACAGCGCTTACTAGCATCTTAGTAATTCGTTCGTTACTAAGTCCATCTTAATCTTCACGACGCTATCACTTGAATAATATTAACCAGTTGCATGCTTCGCAATTCCTAATCTCCTATAATCCCCAGTGGTCTCATCCTTTTTTGGACCGAATATTTTACGTAACACCATATTTTCGAATATCTGAAGACGTTCCGGGTATAATTCTTAATATATACTTAAGATTCTTTAAAGGGAGTAAAAAATCTTTGGTTATGCTATCCTTGGGAAAGGACGTGAAATAGCGGCCTACAATCCATTCCTTAAAGAAACCTACCCAAATTATATCCGGATTTGCAAAATTTACGGCTCATACTGTAGCATCGTTCGATTAGCCATAGCAGCATCAATTAATGTTAAATAGATAATCAATCAAATCAAACCATTGATATTAATAAGAAGGTAGGTGTTATCAGTGTCTGAATTATCAGGGTTCAGGTTACAAACAATGGGTACCGACCAATAAACAAGAAATTATTCTACTTATCACACTAATAGCTCATTTTCTTTTATTTATTATCGTTCCATAATGTCGATTCGTTTGTTAAAGATGTGAAAATGAATAGGAAATTCCCAGTTCTGCTAAGGCATGATCGGAAGAACTAAAGAATAAGCGGTAGTTTCCAATCCTCCTCGTTAGATCTTTATGCAATGGGATGCCTCATGGGTCGTTCTGGTAAATGTAGCCGACGAAGGCTTCCTATCCAATAAGCCGCAGTCACAATTGGATGCGGTGGTATAACAGTTCTATCGTATCTATCTATCTCCCTAAGCGCATTCATGTCTCTCCTTCCATTTTGAATCTATTAGGTTTTGACTTCGACACGGGCTTACCGCATTATAAATAGCGACTAAGAATCAATATATTCGAAAAAATTTCAAAAACAGACATAATAATAATAGCCCAAAAAATGTATTGAAATTTACATCGATGTTACTTTAGACTAGGAAGACACTTGAGGAATCAATATCTGTCAAGTTCAACACAAGTACGGTGGTACAAAACATTGATCTGTATTGGATAATTACACAGTCGGGCGAATGACAGTGGCTTCAGATTACAGGCTTTTGAGGGAATTCTACGACCCATTTGGATCCAGGAGAGATGGTCAATCATACAGAAATTATAAGCTACTTAGTGAACCTGATGTTTAAAACTATATAAGGTTGAGAAGATTGAGGTGGGCTGGTCATGTGGCTCGAAACTCAGAGGATGGGATCACCAAGAAAATAATGAAAGAGGCTATTCACAGTACCAAGTGTCGAGTAAGAAGACCAGGAAGAAGGATGGATGTATGACCTAACGGAGGAACCTGGAGATCTGCTGCCTAATAGCCTGCAGACTGGCGGAAATCATTGAAAGAGGTCAAGGGCCAATAATGGTCTGTTGTGCCGTAGAAGAAGAAATTTACAACTGTATTATAATAATACAAGAAGTAAATAGAATTAATGATATAGAATGAGAGGAACTGGAGTAGAGGAACTTCCCACTGGTAATTTTCGGATATCAAATTCAACTTGGAAGGTAACGAGGCCATTTTCTTTTCAAACGCCTATCAATGAGGTTAGAAACCAGTGGGTTTGAGTGGGAATAAAGTTTGTCATGAAAGGATTGATACGGCGATAGGAACACTAAAAAAAACGACCACATAGTTTGGATTATTAATGTGAGATGCGCGAACCCTGAAATGACATTGTTTTTTTTATGATTCCCAGCTCGCCAGGTGGCCTTATGATTTTTTAAAGGGAGTAAAAAATGCTTGGTTGTGCCGTCCTTCGTAAGGAACATAAAATGAGGGGTCTGAGCTCGTGAGATGTCAGGTACTTATTAAAGATCCTTATCCAAATTATACCTGGATAGACAACATTTAGAACTTCCACAGTCCCATCATCCGCTTAGTCATAACAGTTTATAGTGACGTTAAATAAATAGGTTTGGCTTATTTGTGTACAATTCTTTGACCGCGACTCCGAATATTTTCAACATAGTCAGGATGTGTACGGCTAACCAAATCCTCTTCAATATTAGCGCTCTCTCAATTCTCCATGATACCTCTTGCATACGATGAAACACCTGAGATTTTCCTGCTGGATACCGGATACCGAGAAGGCTACACTCCAACCCACGAAGTACTACCTTCCGGCTCATATCCCCGCTGACAAGCAATTAGCAGTCACATGACGTAGCAAGGGCCCGGTATTTGAGTAATTAGGTCCCAGAAAGGACTGGGATTAGCTCAACAGCCCTTTGCGCTTGTTCATTCTCGTCCTAAAGGGATTTGGTTCATCTTAATTTAGCCATCCCTTTGTTACATCAACCGGATTTAAATTGCAATTAGCCTCACTATTTTTATAAATTATCTTATTAAGGGCACTTTTATTTTTTATAAATTATATTTTTTTAAACAGAAATGTTCAAAATAAAAATAGGGCCAAGAACAATTATTTTTTTAAGAACCAATATTAATAGGTAAAATAATTTATTCATTAGTTAAATCGGTACTTGTGCATTAGCCGGTACCCATACAACCTACTTTATTGTCTCGTGTAACATATTCTTACCACTCACCTCACTTGAGTTATTTGTGTGTGCATTATTAAATTGTTTTCGGCATTTTTTATATTGTTAATTCTATTTATTATCTATTTAAATTTCTGCAATATTTATTGATTTAATTTCGTTTTTTAGTCTTAATCATTTTGTTATTGCATATTTAAAATGAGCAGAATAACACTTTGGGAATAACTGTCTTTAATAGAAGAAGCTGTGAAATACTTCGGAGAAGTTCGGAATAATTCCAAATACGAATTTGGCCATCAAATGGATTTTTACAAGGGTAGAAATGGAGATGTTTTTATCAAAAAATTGGGGGAAATATTTACATAAAAGACGAACATTGCAAGAGGGCTCTAGAGATAGCATTTTATTATTACATTTTATAGATTTAATTTATATATACCATTAATATGAATAATGTAGGTGCTATCAGTATTAGAATGGGAGGCCAAAGACCAGATGGATGGACAGGGTCAAAAAAGATGCTGCGGAGCTATATGTGGCAGACTGGAAATCAGCGGCCAAGGATAGACAGAGGTGGAGAAGGCTGGTAAAGGCCGCGAAAGATCTACAAGGTCTGTAGAGCCAACCGAAAAATATATATATTTGTGTGTGTTTTTTATTACTTTTAGTTCTTGAGATTCATACATTAAACACCCTCTTGACGACATTGTAAGACTATATTGTTCCCTTAATCGATTACTAAATAGAGCTAGGTATTATCCCAAACTCAGGCACAGTGATTAGATCTCTAGCGGTCCTCGACTTCAACCGCCTTATCGCTTCATTAACGCATCCTACCGTCACGACAGTGTCCGGTCTGATAGTGAACTGTCGCAAGGTTGGGCTTAAGCATGCTTCATTTGGTAAGCGTATCTATCGCATAAAAGCTGCAATATTCTAGAGATTGAATATTATAGGATCTGTTTAAACTAAAAAAAAAAATGTTTTTGGCATTCCTCTCATCGTGCAAACAAAAATGCAACCAGGAAATAAAGAGTAATACTTAGGATCAGCCTGGAAGAAAACATTGCTGTAGCACTTCCATAAGCCGGTAATGTGCCAATATAAAACTACTGCTGTACTGTTCTCACTTGCTCAAACAATGACATCAAGGACAGTTAAGATCCATTTTTAAATAGTAAAATTGGATGATTGAGATCATTACAACTGAGGTACAGTAATATTTTATAATTATTTATTAAGAAACATATCCTTCTTTTCCAAAGGTGTACGTGGTTCATTGACTGGGAGTGGTTTTATTAAATAAAGATCCTTTATTAAATAAAAATAACTTATATTGGGAAATAGAAAAAAAACATTTTCCAGTCGGTTAAATTTTCTGTGATCTTTATTTTTCTCTTGAGACGTTTCGACAATATGTCATTTTCAATCTTATCACATTTTTTGTTTTCTGCATCGGTAACGAATCATTTACATAACTTTATTATAGTTACAAGTCTAAAATATCTGTGGAAAAAATAATAACATCTACTCTAAATTATGTAATTCGACAATTATAAATTAAAAAAAATAAATAAAGTGTACAAAATAACTAGTAACAAATTAAGTATAGATACCTCCAAATTAAATTCATTTTTATTTTTATTTTAATAAAATTCTAGGGGATCATTTATCCTCCATGGTCAAGAAAATACATTAAAAAAACAAACTTTGGTCCTTGGAAGACTATATCTCTTTTAAGTAATTTTGAATATTTTGAATATTAAATAATGCTTACGATCAACCATCTCTAAAACTAATAACTCTGTTTTGTTTTTTATGTTTATTTATAAATTTTAACTTAAATTTTTTCTTTTTCCCAATATAAATTATTAAGGAAATGAGTCCAGTATAGAAGAAAAAAATAAAAAATAACTTTATTTTTGTTGTATGGTGATCTTGATTCCCTGCCGTCCTCCCTACAACTGAATTTTATTATCCCAGATACTGCACCTGGGAGACCGACTGAAAGCTTTCGCTACCTGTTCAGTAACCCTTACAGGTTTATTCTAATATAGCTTTTTAAGCAGTGCCACATATAACAATACAGTAGAGAAGCTGGCTACTTAGTCATTTGAAGACTCCAAAAGTCTTACGTCCATGGAGAAAAGACATCATTTGAATATTGTTTTCTTTCTCAGTATTATAGTATATTGCCTTCCACAGAAGATAGGATCCAATGTTATGAACTACATAAGAATTTCTAAAAAAGTCAACAATGGCTAAGCTGATTGGTAAACGTTCGAGGGGTAAGATTAGACAAGGCGTAGGGGGGAGGATTTCATTAAAACTTAGATTTAGGATTTGAACGGTAATCTATGGGCGGAAGTTCGTAATAACGATTGATGGTATCGTCGTCAAATGGACTTTTTTATTATCATTAGTAAGAAAACAATAAAATACACAATTCTGCATAAAAAATTCTTAATATACAATTACTAGCTATATTGGCTTCACTGCCCAAGCAATGATCTCTAGGAAAAAAGTCAGATCCTTTGATCTGAATAATATTTGAATAATAAAATGGGATGCCTCCCTGAGATCGTTATACTTAATATACATTAATTCTATATCATTAATTAATGAGAGACATCTCCCTCTCTTCTCCAGAGGTGGACGTGATTGATTGACCAGGAGTTGTTTATCCAATAAAGATCCTTCGTTAATTTCTTTATGTAACATTATATTTATTTGTGATGATCATGGTTACAAGATAACTTATAAAACTACTTACAAATAAAGGGGGACGCCCTTTGTCCCCCTTCATTTGTAAGTAACCCTTTGCCCACCATATCCCCCTTACTGGATATTTCTCGACCATTGCTTCATCCAGTTCCTTGCATTTTGAGTTGACCACTCCTTCCGAACGACTCATACTCTTATCTTAAGAGTGAAGGTAATAAACCCTTAGGGACACTACCTGTTGTATGTCCCTTACCCTATTTATCTAGGTATTCCTAGGTGTTATAGGTAGCGTCACATATAGCACTGGCTTTTAAATAAAATATGTGAACAATATAAAGTACAGTAAATCTCAAGAATGAAAATTAAAACTTATTTATTAACAACCAAGACAAATAGAAACCAATATATAAATATATCTAAAAGGAGTATATTCCAATATAGAATTTAAGCCCACGATACAGCTCCTTCTCCACACCCTATGAACTCTGTCACTGTGGCCGGACTCGATCGTAATCTCATTTCATCTAGCTTCCTCCTCGGATGATCAAGTCGTTAACAAGGCCTGACTCAAATCCAATAGAAGATCCCCGGGAGGAACTAGATAGATATCTCACAAGGGCTTTAGTGGAGGGAGAAATGTGAGGGAAGGGGGCAATAATGAAGGGAACGTTACTATAAATATTGCTAACAGTGAGGTTATTTACTTTTTTAGTTTATTTAAAAAATAATATATTGTTTATTGTAAAGTTTCTGAAAGTCGGATAGAAATAGATTCTACCTGACTTACAGATAGAAATACTATAGAAATAAAATCATTAATGGTTGTCATTATGATAATATTGGCCTATGAAGAAGACAATCCTAAGCCTGATCAGCATATGATCATAAATAAAAAAAAAAAAAAAAAAAAAAAAAATATATATAATATTTGTAAGCATCTAAAGAGTTTGCTTGTATATATGTATGTGTATATATATATATATATATATATGTATGTGTATATATATATATATATATATGTATGTATTTACATCATCCTAATTTCGGAAATTTTTTTGTTCCCTCAAAATTTTGAATCAACTGAGACAGTACAAAATATAGTAGATTTAAAATGTTATTTTGTTGTACAGTTAAAGCTAGTGAGAAATAAAATCAGTAAAAATAACGTAACCAAAAATCGAGTTATATATATGTGTATCCTTAGTTCCTTTTATAAAAAATTATCCTGTTTTCCTGTTCTTTGAAATTTATCGAAGCAGAATGGAGGTACCAACTTTTTAAAAAGTCATTATTTTAAATCGTAGAAGGCAGGTGGTAATAAATAAAAGGAATAAAAATGACATAATAAAAAAAAATGAAAACTTGAAATTTATTTAAGTGTAACTTTATTTTCATTTATAGACAAATTATTGTAATTTCCAAGTAGTAGAAGTAATGCAATTAGTGAAATCGAGCAACAAATGTATCATTTGTATTTAATCCGCCATTTTTGACACTGATTTTTGGACTGCTAATTTGAAAAAACCCGTTTACATCTAAACAAATCTTTTACTATTTTAAATGATATCAACGGTTATTATTTCATAATAAAATTTAAGAGACTTATAGCGATAAAATCATCACTCTTCGCTAAGCGCTAAGTGTTAAAAATATAACGTTTTCCCATATTTTTATATTAATTTAAATGCAAACCCTCAAATAGCTCGATAAATGAAAAAAATTCTCTTGTCCCTCTTCAAAAATAACATCTATAATTTATTTTTAATTTTAATTACAAATCATTTAAATATTTAAACTTCAGTAGGATACAAGATACATTCCTGGAAACTTAGAATCGGCTGACTTCCTAGAACGCTTGCTATAAGATTCTCCCCCCACACCAACCCTTGCGACCTCTGGAGTCAGTGGCTTCAATAATTAATGATTTCTACAAAGTAGTCTTGCATCTGTCACTGACTTTCCACCAGGATCCAAGATTCGACTTATATTCCTTGATAAATCACAAGGAAATCCGTAGGCTTCTTATATCATAATAATAATAATAACAACAACGCGAAATGGGATGCATTATAATTACTATAAAGTATGACTTTAATATAAACTTTATACTGCACTTTCTAAGATTATGTTACAGAATCCCTATTGGCTGCACTGTATGCTTTACCAAGGATTGTTATTACATCCTATGGCCAAGGCCGTGTATTCGCAGCCCTAAGGGTACGCGTACACATAAACCGTTATCAGACGAACTTTACTCGGCCGATCTCGGCCTATTAAATCAAACGTATGTAAAACAAAGGGATTGCTTACACCACTATAACCGCCATCGTCCGATAACGCCCGTTCAAGGACGATCAACCGACGAATCCGGACTTGTGGGGATTTCTCGCCCGAGTCTTTCCGTCGGTGATATACATTCCCTATAGTTTTATTTCTGACTCTCCTTTATTTACAAAATTAAAGATTACATATGTGTATATATATAAAATTATTAGACAAATTCCCGCTTACAACAAAATACGGAGAAATTGTACAAGTCAATGAGTTCAAATATTTAGGAGAAATCATGCAAAAATCTGGCCTGAATACAAAATCAAATGAAGAAAGAGTTTCAAGGTTACAGAAAGCCTATAAATTCACCTGGTCGCACTACAATAAAAAATGTATCTCCACGGCCGCAAATTAACACTACAACACGGTAGTTCTACCGGAAGCTCTATACGCATCGGAAACCACAAGCATCAAAGGAAGGACGAAAATTAAAGAGATCGAAAAACAAAACAGGAAATTCGTGAGAAAAATCAACTGCGCAGTTTTTAGTGACAATTTCTGGCAAAAAAGACCTACAGAAGAACTATACAGACACACTGAAACCATCACTACAGTCATCAGAAAAAGCAGAGCGAAATTTTTTGCACATATCACCAGAATGAACGATAGCAGACTGACTAAAAGAATATTCAATATAGTCTCTACATCGAAATTGGGCACTTCCTGGTATAAAGAAACCACAGTAGACTTGAGAAGATTAAACATCACCATAAAAGGCATTCAAGATCGTAAAACCTGTAGAGACAAAATTATGAACCAGAAACTTGAAGTTATATCACAACCTACACTAAGCAGGCGTAAATGGACAGATGAACAGAAGAAGGCTCAAAGTAAAAAAATGAAAAGGTTTTAGGAAGACAAAAAGAAGAAAAAAGTCACCACCAAAAGCTAGATTTTGGATATACAAACACACATATATAATACAGATGCTGAAATTGCCTTTCTTTAACATGCAGTACTGTGTTTAAAATATTTTGAAATGTGCTAAAACACATTCTAAAATATTCAAATAACTTGATGAGGTATAATTTTAATTCTTCAAAAAGGTGGTGGTATTCACCCAGCTGTTTTCTGTACATAAATATTTCATTAACCCACACATGCCGAATTAGAATTAAATTGCGGTACGAATTTTCTAAAAGATACATTACTTCGAATTCCTCCATTTTAAAAACGCTTCTTCACTTTGTCAAGCCGCACAATCAACTACAAAAGACCGGCAACGTCCTACGTCGGCAACAGTATGAGCACATTAATCGTCCGAGTAATTCGGTCCGTCATCGGCTGACAAAATCGGTTTTGGTGTACGCGTACCCTTAGGTTGGCTTAGGATTTTATATTGGGAGTGAAAAATCCTTAGTATTGCCTTCCTAAGGACACAAACAAACCTAGATTTATTAATAAGTCGTCTATATTAAAGAAGTATGTTTATTTTATTAATTATATATATATACACATATAAATAAATAAAAACTGTACCACTACAACCCATGAAGAGTTATATGGCTCAGTACAATATAGGGACTGTTCTGTTTCCAAGCCAACAACAACAAGCAAGCACCTGGTCAAACCTGGCTTGACCGAAATTACGCTTCACCATTAAGTTTTCTCTATATTTCCCTATATGAGGCGTTCAGGTTCAATAGCGGATATATTCAAAATTTATGGTTTTAGTCCGGTTCTGAACCTGAAGTTTCGGGAGAATAAAGCGTTGCTTGACTTAACTAGCGAAAGATGTGAAACTGTAAATTTTTGAAATGTGAAATTAACCACTTTTGTTCCAATTATTAGTTTATGTATACGTTTTTCATATTTTGGTTTAAGAGAAATTAAGAAAAAAAGATCAATATTATTTATAAATTATTTATTTGATGACGTCAGAAAAATCGTAAGATTGATTTTTAAGGTAAGAAGCTTAGCTCTTAACACAATTGTATTTGCGTTCATAAGTTTTCCTATGAATGTTATATCTCCATTATGATGGTGACAATATAGTCGGTTGTTTTGTTTTTAATTAAATATTGTAGTATCTCTATCTTTTTTATTTCAGCTTGTAAGATGGCCTCTAGTTCGCATCACTATGGAACGGTATTAAACTAAAAGGGAGCAACTTTTATTGTTTCCTGTCTTGAAAATGTTGATGGAAAATGTGTTTTCTCTTGAAGAAATATTCTGAGGTAAGATACAGAAGACATTAAGAGAGAGGGCTAAGATATCTTCCACGGTTAGGCGACTAAAAGCCCGGAAATGGGGGGGGGGGGTGGAGAAGAAGATATTCTCTCCAGCAATTGGGAGGATCTCATTGGCCACATTACTCCCCCAGTTCTTTTCCCTAATCCTGTTAAAAATGGGGGATAATATAGGGTGAGAGAATTAGAGAATTTTCGGTTAATTCGTTTGATAAATTGCCTGTCTTAACTTTTTTATTTGTTTCTATTTTGTTATAAGCTTTTACTTTATTCAATAATTTTCGAATGAACATTTCATTACACATTTACTTAATTGTATTACTTTTTAATGCACATCGTTCACTCGATGTGTAGAGCATTGAACTGCTGAGCTGTATGTACGGATTTGAAACTGGCTGTAATCAATAAAGCTTTATTAACATTATTATTAGATAATAATAGCGACAGGTTAGACCAAATAGATCAAACCTCAGGGATCTCCTATCCCTTTTGGGCTCACCCAGCTGTATAGAATGAGTATACATACTTGAGGGAAAATTCTGGAGGTTGAGCGGGATTTCAGCCTATCGCCCTCTCGTAGGATACTCCTTTTAAAAAACCTAAAGCAACCTCTGCCTGGCTGTAAACTAAATTTTCATACATTTACGGTTATGTATTTGCAAAAGAAGTGATTATTTTAACACTTTTGGAGCATGCGCAAGAAGTTTTATCATTATATAATGTAGCTCATTTAAATTAGGTATAGATGATACCGGAGTGCCTCAGTGGTAGAGTGGTGAGTTGTCGTGCCGAAAATGCCGGGCTCAAATCTGGTTGTAGCAGATATCATTTAATCTGTAACCAGAATTTATGAAGTGTGTACTCAAAATAGATGGAAAATCTGGTGGTAGAGGTTGATCTAGGATATCACTTCCCTGTACAACCGTTGTAAAAAAACAACAACAACAGTACAGTCTCTAACAAGCACTAAACGCCCCTTCATGGGTTATAGAGGTACACATTTTAATCAGTTATTAAGAAAACTGAATAGAAAATACAAAATTTATTATGACTAAAGTGGAATGTGTTAGTTGTGTGATGCGCACACCAGATGTTTGTCTGTCCGGTATCTCCCCTAATGGTTAACTGGACGATTTTACTATGGGAATCATAAACGTTAATATAAATAAAAATCATTTGTACAAATGTATATTTATTTTTAATATGATCCTAGAGTTAGGGTATTAATAAAAAAATAAAATAAAACCTGTACCATTGGAACCTATAAAGAGTATGGGTACGGTACATGGACTGTGGTGTTTCTAAGCCAACGGTTGTGCAAAGAGGTTATTTAGCCGAGATCAGGCTCAAACGCCATATTATATTGATGAATTCCCCCCCCCTATTAATAAATAATTTATAAACTTCTATAAGAAGTGGCGATATGGAGATTTCGTCTTTTGTCATAAAAGGTTGAGAAATATATTCTAGAAACAGGAATGGCGAACAAGATGATACGGACTTGTGCATTATGTAGGGTGGCAGTCCTGGGGGGGGGGGGGGTGAGAAGTGAATATTTATCCCGAGGAGAGGGCCACTTCTTCCCTACCCAGCTGTTTTATATTTAAATTACTCAATATCTATTCACTGAAAAGGATCTCCTTGGCCAACGCCTACCAATTCACTAGCTACTAAATTCAGGAGGACTTTAACAAGCTTTATAGGGCTCCATAATCTGGAAGTGGGTCGCGTTATCAATCCATATCGTATCACCTTTCTTACTAGAATATTAAATAATAATCGTGGAATGCAAAGTAGCAAAAAGGGGAGAGTGTTTAGTGGTATAGTGGATAGCATAACGTAGTGAGCCCAAGATCGCAGGTTTTCAGCACGGCAGGATTTTTTAATGGGAGTCTAAAAATTCTTGGTTATGCCGTCCTTCGGAAGAAACGTAAAATAGGGATCCTTATATCCTAACTTGGATTGACGAATTTTAAGGCTTCACAGAACCAGATTGGGCATATAAGTAAAAAGTGGCTTTATATAAATAATCAACCAAACAAAGATTTATTGATAAGTTTTTATATAAAAGAAGTATGTTCATTTTATTGTTTTAAGTGTACCACTACAACCGATGAAGAGTTATTGAGCTGAGTGCATACAGGGGCTGTACTGTTTCCAAGTCAACGGGTGTGCAAGGACCTGAAATAGCTGAAAAAAAGCTTAAGTATCAGGCTTTCTCTGTATGAGGTGTTCAGCGCAAACAGAGGATAACTCCGAAATAAATAAAAAATTGACTTTTTCAGATTTTTCGATAGTTTAGTCAAGCAATTTTATCTTGTCAAAACTTTTGAAACGGACTTAATAAAATTAGTCGTGAACATCCATCGGAAATAAGGCGGAAATGTTCTTACCCTATCATGCCTGGGTGAGCCCAAGAAGGGTATCCATATACCAAAGAGTAAATAAAATAAAATCAACTATAATAACCTATACAGCCCTGCATCCTTCATACTTAGCCACCCGTTCTGTTTTTTTATTAATTATTTATTTATGTTGGGATAGATTTGCACATCCTTCTTTATTTAGTTCGATTGATAAGTAAAAAAGAAACATGCCCAATTTTATGCAGCAAACATTTACGTTATAATGTAAAATAATCATGAGATCAACTTTTAAGCTAAGAAGTCTTGGTTTTCAATTATTTGAAATTTATATAGGCTAATTATAATTTGGTATCAGTTCCGCAGGTTGTCTCTTCGAGTTAAGTCAAATTAACTTTCAGCATTTCATTCCTTTCCTTTTTAAGATCCTCCAAAATAAAAATAACCGTAACAGTAAAAAGTGGCGTTAATTAATTAAAAAAACATGCATGGGTCGGGAAAATTACAACTGTTCTCAATAACTGATAATAATTCCATCAAACTAATCTTGTGGTTGAGCGAGATTTGTGCCGAATCAATTCCTTGCACATACTCGGGCTTTAAAACTGTATTGTCTCTACAATGTACTGAACCCCAATATCATTCATAGGTTGTACCTTAACACGTTTATGAAAACTGCTCAGTCTGTCTTTAAAAAATACTCTTACATCTCAAAGTTTCGTACTTTACATTAGTTATGCAATCAGTACTTAATTTCTAAGTAGCTGACTATCACGATGAAACATAGTGAAACCGGGCAAGCTTTAGAGCTAAATACAAACATAGGCTGGGAAAAAATGCAATCTCCCTTCCCTCTCAATAACTGGTGAAATCCATCAATGTAATCCGCTATATCAAGTTTGAGATTGACTCGGTTCAGAAAAAACGGAAAAAACCGCCGAAAATGGGCCTCAATTTTCAGCAAGGAAAAATATCCAGTATTTTTTTTTAACGCTAATTCACAAATAAATTAAAATATAAATAATTTGCTTTAAATATTAAAACATTCGATACACTCACATATACTAGTGAATAATACAGTATGTATAACAATATATTATACACAAAGGTAGAATATGTTATACAATTAAATAATCAATTTTAGTATGGGATTATTGGATATTCAAACACTATTAGCAAATTACTGTACCACTAAAATCCGTGAACGAGTCTGGGGTTTAATACATGGTAGAGATTGTACTGTTTCATGGACAACGGTTCTGCAGAAAGGTGATAGGAATAAGATAACGCTTGGGAGATAATGGGCGTGGGGCCAGTATTTGGTGAAAAGTTCTGTTTCTTGGACAACGGTTGTGCAGGGAGGTGATTTCTCTTAGGTGACGCTCAAACCCTAGATTTTTTACCCTATTTTGGGTGGCCACTTTATAGAGGGTGGGTGAATCTTATTAAAATTTTACTAAATTAATTATTCTATTACGTACAGTAATCGTTCTAAACCTTCGATCATTGAGAGAACTAGAGACTGGATAAGGAAGCTGGATGAAGCGAAGTAATCAACTCGCTAATTGACAACCCACCGCGCATTTACTGTCTTGTCTGACTCATCGAGGGTTTTCCTCCCTGACACCAGGCACTAAATCATCTCTTGTGGGCTGACCAAAGCTGACTACATATGGATACTAAATAAGATGAGAAACCCGCCCCGAAATGACGGGAGTTACGGGTTACAATTACAATCTGGAACAAAGATCTGAGTTATATCAGTACCTCTGGCTGGCTTCCTGCGCAGTAACTCTGTTCTTGCTACCGGCTTGGAATTTTATCGCGAAATTCAACTGTTACTACAGTTAGTACGGTTAGCGAAGCAAAACAGTTCCCAATAGTAAAATAGAGAAAATACAATCAGGAATACAACCGAAGGGAGGCTTGAGCGTTTTATCGAAAGTGTTGGAGTGAACTTGCTGTTTCTAATTCTCCTTCTGGACTGTTATGTGAGACCCACCAAAAATGTTCTTTCATTACAACCTTCACGGGTTGTAGGAGTACATGTTTTTTTTTTCCTACACTTACTAGATAATCGCTTTAAGTTTTCAATTAATTATAAATGACTCATATAGATAATTATTATAAGACCTATTTGGACTTACTGGATAGAGCTTTGGGGTCCACTAAGCCATCTAATTCCTCTCGTAGAGATCTATCTCCCGCTTTGTAGAAATTAGGTGTCAAGGAAGAAGCGAAGTCATGGAAAGCACATTTCAGGGCTATTTCGTTGTCAAATTTTTTATTTCTTAAAAAATTACCCAAACATCGGAAAAAGTAAAAATCGGTTGGAGAAAGGTCTGGAGAATATGGTGGGTGAGGAAGGACCTCTATATTCAGTTCCTGGAGCTTTTGCACGGTACACCTTAAAATGTGTGGGCGTGCGTTGGCGTGGAGCAGAATAGGACCTTTTCGGTTAACCAGAGCAGGTTGTTTCTTATCCAATTTTCCGTGAAACCTTCACCAGCTCGCAAAAAAGAATAGTAGATTAAACCAGCCATTTTCCACCAATCAGTAATCATTACTTTTTTGGGGTGAAGGTTGGGTTTAGGCACATGATGAGGTTTTTCATTTTTATCTAACCACTGTCCAGTCTCCTGCGGTTATCGTTTAACACCCACATTTCATCGCAGGTGACCAAACGATCCAAAAAAAGCTCATTTATGTATCGCAACAGAAGTGAGGAGCACGTTTCCAATCGGGTGAGCTGCTGGGCCTTGGTTAATTCATGTGGTACCCATATTTCCAGCTTTTTTGTCTTACCAAGCTCCTTAAGCTGCCTGGAAACAGTCATGGCACTTACACCTAATTCACGAGTGGTTTGGGAAGGGGCCGCTTCGACCAGCTCTTTCAAATTTTCGTTGTCCAACTAAGTCTTTGGCCTACCACCTTTTTTGTTGGTAAAGTCATAATCCCCAGACCGAAATTTTTCAAACCAACGGAAGATTGTTCTTTCGCTCTCTGTATCACCGTAAACAATATTAATGTTTCCGAACGCCTCCGTGAGGTCAAGTTTAAATTCGTAGAAAAAATTATACGAATTTCCCTGGAAGATATAATTTTATTCTTATTTTTTTTTAAAACGTTGCTTCAATTTCAAAAAGAAAAGTATTATGATACAGGAAGTATAAATCTAAGGATAAACTATATTAAAAAAAACAACACGAAGATTCATGGGTTCAGTACATGCTAGAGACTGTACTGTCTCTAGGCCTTGAGCGGCACAATAATACGCTCAGCCGCCAGGTTTTTCAATTTAGAGTGTTGTGTGAACCCTTGAGTGTTGTGTGAACTTGATAGAGGTTGTTTGAGCCCTAGGAGGGTCTATAGATCCCAGAGGGTCCGCTTGTGGTGGTTAACAGATAATTTATCTGCCACTGCCGAATTTGAATCCCGTACTTTCGGCATATCAATGAGCACTATACACAATAAGCTACCCATCTCATATTACTTTCAAATACGTAGTGTAAATTTAATTATAAAATATATCAAAATACAAAAAATTAAAAAGGTGAGAGAATGTTGGAGGAAGACAAATGAAAAGGAATTGAAATTGGCTAAAACGAAGGGGAAAAAATACAAAACATAATTACACAATATATAATATTACAAAACAAAAATAATTTTATGAGACTAACATTATATTTTATTATAATTATACCATAAATGGAAGTGGTATGTATCTAGCCCCGAACATATCGATTTTATTCCAATTAAACAATAAAACATTCTACCGTTGTTGGTCCAAACCAACGTGGGATAATAATTAAATTTTCGAAGTGAAACTAATGGCTATTGCTCCGGATTCTCTCATATTTCATCGCTACCTTGGAGAACAAAATAAAATAAAAAATATGTTTTTTTATTACTGTATACAAGTTTATAAAAAAATCTGCGTTCAAATGTGGATTTAAGCCAAAAATACATTTTAAATAATAACCTATAATAATGCTGTTTAGTCAAACTTGCTGCATATTATCAAGGAACAAGTCCAAAACATCATTTTTTTATGAAATATGCTAACAAATACAAAAACACGGTTAATTGAATTATACGTTTTTATATTTTTTCTTTTCATTATAAATGTTTTCATTTTTTAATTTCTATTACCAACTATAAGCTCAGTTCAAGTTTGGTGTTAACTTTTCCTTGTAATAAAATTTTTAATAGAAATTAAAATTCAAAATATTTTCAGTCTAAAAAATTGAAAAATAAAACAGAGTGCAATAAAATTGTACTTAAATAAATTTCATGTTTCATTTTTTTTTGTCCCAACCACGCTTAACTTTATATTGAAATAAAGTATTTAACGGATTTTAAAAGTTTACATGTAAAATTAAAAAATATGTTTTGAACCTAAACACGAAAAACATATAGTGTTCTAAAGTAAAGTTCTACGTTTTATTTATTTTTTCCTTGCCCTCTAATTGTATTTACAAATGGCGACTAAGAAAACTGAGTTTATAAAAAATGATTACAAAATTTACAAAAGTAATGTTTTAATATAAAGAGAAAAATCCTATTTACTCGACTAGGTTACATACACTGCTAAGTTGTACAATTTGTGAAGTCTATGCCAAAAATGTAGATAAAAAAACTCTAAAGAAAAAAAAGCGTTGTAGGCCAGTGTGTAGAGTGCTGAGTTACTGCGCTGAAGGTCTCGGATGAAAATATGGCAGATAAATTATTTAATCTGATAACAGCCACGGATGGTTCCTGCGAGATCTACAGATCCTCCTGGGGCTCACCGAGCCTATAATAATCTAGGGAAAACCTGGCGTTTGAGTGTGTTCTCTGTCAAATCAATTTCCTGCACAACCTTTGCCTTAGAAACAGTACAATCTCTACCTTGCTCTAAAACCAAGGCCCTATATGGGTTGTAGTGGTACATTTTTTTTATTGTTGAAATTTTGTAACAAACATAATAATTGTAATGATATTGTCGGGCATATGATCATTATGTATGTACCGCATTCCAGTAACTGAAAAATAGAGGAGGAGAGAAAGAGGAAGCGATTATAAATTAATAATTGAAGTAGATGAATGGGGGCAATATTGAGCTAGGCTGGTATTAATTCAATGTAAATTAATCGCTCTGAGGTGACCCTGCTAGGCTTGCATTGCAGACTGCCTCCTCTAGCTAGTCTAGCTCAGCTCTCAACTCTTCCGGAAAATTAGCTAGTCTAGGGTATGTGTATGTGATAGTGTTTAATTATTTATTCGAATAAAACAGTCGGGGATGAGGATCATCCAGCCTCTGTTAAGTGGGTACTCTTAATTGGTGGAAAACCTAGTGGTTGAGCGTGGTCTTGCACAACAGTTGTACTTGACACACTCCAGTCCCTACCACGTACTGAACCTAAGTCCCTTCATGTGTTGTAGCGGTACAGATTTTTTTGAAAATTATTTTATTTTTTTATTAACTATCTTGTTTAGTAGTAGATTTAACAATCAACTGTTATACAAGTTAAAACTATTATATAGAAGTGACAGTTGAATACATCTGTGATACTAAGGATGGAGACTAGACAAAGCGGTCGCAGAGTTGGCATGAAGAGACATCTGCTATGGCAATGAGCCAATGCCTGAGTCTTCATTGGGAGAATTGTTGCTTTGGATCCATTTACCTTCAACGTCTGAATAATTGCTTCAAATTAATTATTGTTTTATCGATCCATTAGTCTTCGGATCATTTGTAGTCAAGTATTGATTTCCAAAGAGAAATGGGTCAAATCGTCATTCTCAATCGACATTCCCAACTGTCACAAGTGATTCAGTCAGGTTATAAATGGGAGCTATTATTTTCCTTATGTTTAAGATGAATACAATTTATAAGATTTGATGCATATAAAGTCAAGCGCATCATTGAATCATAAAGTTTTCGTATAGAAAAAGACAGAGAATCTGTGTGTGCGTGAGAGAGAGTTTTAGAAAGACTGTTTGTGTAACATTGTGTGTGTATGTGAGTGTGAAAGAGAGAGTTTTAGAAAGACTATTTGTGTAAGAGTGTGTGAAAGAGAGAGAGAGAGAGAGAGAGAGAGAGAGAGAGAGAGAGAGAGAGAGAGATTGAACGAAATTTCATGTCGATTGGAGTGGCTGCGCTCCATCCATAGGAGAGGAATCATGGCTCAGTGGTAGAACACTGAGTTGCCGTGCCGGAAAATCGTGGTTCAAATCCCGCTGCGGGCAAGACTTTCATTTAGCCTGTTTGCAGCCGGAGATGGATCATTTGGGATCTAGGACCCTTCTGGTGCTCACCCAGCCTTTATAAAATGTTATAAAAATAGGGTACCCAAAAAAAGGGGAACATCTGGCGGTTGAGCGTGATCTAGGACAAGCCGCCTCCCTGCAGAAAATAAATGAATAATTAACTCATGAACTGATAACAGAAGAAGTATATTGTCTGCATTGCCTCACATTTGTTAAATACTCCTAAATGAGTGTATCTTAATTACTATGACGCTATTCGTATTACAATAAACAAAAAATTAAACCCAGTGCTCGTGCTATAATTAAAAATAATAATAAAAAAATTCTCGAATAATGAGGTACTCCAATTTCTCCCTGCTTCCCTATCAGGGCAATCGTGAATTAATTAATGAATTTATTATAATTTATGTATTACAGTAATACATAATTAATGAATAAACAATGGGGTGTTTTTCAAATTTTTTTTCTTTAGCTATACAAAAATAAGAATCTGTTTAATTCCGCTATATCTGTTTCAATGCTATAAAACATTGATATAGCAATGTCTATTTTTAATAGGTTTTTAAAATTTTATCGGCGAAATACAAAATTTATTAAAACAAATTCAAAACCAATTCGATTCTGTAGGAACTATTAGTTTTGTGAATTATGAACATTGCAAAGAAGAATATTTATTAATGATATCTGATTCATGAATTAATTTGCCGCATGAATTTCATTTTGTAAATATTTCAAAATGGGTTTATTTATTTGTATTGGAATGAACAATTGTATATAATACCGTAACTGAGAGAGGTTACTGCATATGTTATTAGTGCTCAGAACGTTTCTATGTACAGTAAATTCCATTTAAAAATTATTTAACAGTTTATTTTGTAGATTAATTGTTCGTATCAAATATTTATATTTATTGCTTATATTTTAAAATATATAATTTACAAGATAACATTGATTTTCTATAAACCTTACAGCAACATAAAATATTATCTACAACCACATAAGTTTTTTTCATGAGAATAATAAGGGTAACTGTGGTGTAGTGATTAGCATAGCAGCCTACTATGCTTAAGTTCGTGGGTTCGAAACCCGGCAGATGGCTTATGACGATCATCAGAATAACTCTTCTCTGCGGCTCATGCAGTGTGATGTTATACCACTAAAACTTATGAAGGGTTCGGTAAATGACAGAGGTTGATCTGTTTCCAGGACAACGGTTGTGCAGTGAGATGATTTGTCCGAAATTACGCTCAAATGTTTTAACCCACTTTACTCAGCCTGGCCGAGCCCAAGAAGAGTCTGTTGATACAACAGGGTCCGCCCGTGGCTGTTAATAGGTTAAATAATTTATCTGCCAAAGCCGGATTTTAACCCACGACCTTCAACAAAACAACTAAGTACTCTACACATTAAGGGTGTAGGTAATATTCTCCATACCAGAGTTTTTTAACCTGCTCTTTGTTCCAGTTGCCTGTTCTCAATACGGGAAAATTTCTCCTCGAGTGTATTATAGATTTAACGCAGAACATTCCAGGCATTGTTGTCATTGTTAAATTCCTTATGAGATATTATATTAAACATTTAGACGTTGATATCGGAAGCTTTGGTAACACGGTTGTCAACAGAGATTCTTGAAGGAGGTTGGAGCCACATTGACTTGATCGAGACATCTCCTTTGATGTTGCCGCCTAAACTTCCTGTGGTGGGGAGGAGGTTGATTGTTGACAATTCTTGTTTAAATAATCGATACATCACTCCCCTTGATGTCGTTTTACTAAAGATATAATAATAATTCAAAAAGCATTACGATTATATAATAATAATTGGAGAAAAAAATGGTCCGGGTGGAGGTAAAATAAATAATTCCTTAAATAGTGATAAACCATTTAATTAATAAAACCCAAAACTTTTTTCGGTAAAAAGTGTACTCTTTTAGGTTTCCACGGCCACTATGTATACAAAAGACTTCAGTGGTATCTTCTGGTTATGGCAAGCAATATATTGGGCAAACGGGTAGGCTAATATCCACAAGACTCACAGAGCACATAAAAAGCGTCAAGAAAATGGACAGTAAAGCATCAGCCTTAGGCTTCACCAACATTTGATCCGGTGTTTGAGACGTCGCTAGCAAACCAAATGACTGAAATATATCGAGAGTTATAACATTTGGTTCTTTAAATTTATAAAATTAAGATTATTTATTAATTATTTTTAATACATTTATATTTTACAATAATGTATAGTAAAATATGTATAATGAAAAAGGGAACGCTCAACAGAGACATCAAATAAATGTTAATACATAAGTGGAAAAATTCCAACTAAAAACCTTAAGTCTCTAAACTAAAACAGGAAATTAAAAATACCTGTCCAATATTTCGCCTATTCAGGCATCCTCAGGGCAGAAAGAGAATAATAGCAAACCAAAAGATGAATAACGCACCCAAAAAACACACATCCCACCACCTCCAAGGCTCAAATGCAACTACTGAATCATAGGGAAGGTTACTAGACTCCCAGCTGGCTAAGATTAGATAAAAACAGCTGATAAATACACCAGATTTGAAACATCAATATACATTCACCAAACTCCCCAAAAAACCCAACAGGAAAACAAAATAAAATAAATAATAGTAACAAACAACACAAGAACAGAAGACAAAAACCTATATGAAAAAATGAAAGTAAAAGTGCAAGAAAAAAAGAGAATTTATAAAAAAAACAGTGGACTTATGGTTATTCCACAAAATATATATTGAAAAAGGGGACGCTCAACAGAGACATCAAATAAATGTTAATACATAAGTGGAAAAATTCTAACTAAAAACCTTAAGTCTCTAAACTAAAACAGGAAATTAAAAATACCTGTCCAATACCTGTTAGTTTAGAGACTTAAGGTTTTTAGTTGGAATTTGTCCACTTATGTATTAAAAAATATGTATAATGTATACACCCCAGCATCGTATGTAATAGAATCACGTCGCACCGAATCGGATCCAATGTAGTTGTAGCCTTAGCAGAATATTCCGCTACCGCTAATCATACTATAGAATTTGAAAAAATCAGAGTCGTAAAGCTACAGAAAGAAAAATAATGGAAGCGATAGAAATAGTCAAACACCCGGAAAATTTCAACAGGGAAGATGTTTACAAATTAAGTAAGCTTTTGCTCCCAAACATACCAGAAAAAAAAAAAAGAAAAAGTAAAACAGATTAACCAAGCAGAGTCGAAATCCAATCAACCAGAAACAAGCCAATCGCCTTCATGGAAAAGTAGACTTCGTCCCAGGACACGAAGGGACCCGATCGACTAACGATGGGACAAGATGAATTACGAGCTGACACGACCAGGTACATAAGACCAAGGGCGAGCGGAACGTCTTCATTCTCTTTTCTGCCCTGAAGAAGTCAGCAGCATGTCTGGTGAAACGTTGGCGAAAAATTCAGCGACATCAGAAGATAATAAACCAGAAGATACCACTGAAGTCTTTTGAGTAAGAAACATATTTATTTGATTTATAGCCGATGTAGGGGAAAAACTCGAATAATAATGAGAGTACTGAGGGTTGGAGGACAGAGATTAGAGGAGGTTGAGAGTTTTAAATATCTAGGTGCTCATCTTGACAAAAGCGGATACACTGGCGAGGAAGTGGTGCGAAGAATCGGAGCAGCGGGGAAAATGTTTAACATGGTCTGACGGGGGTTCCTGGGTAGAAGAGAGGTGAAAAAACAGACCAAGCTGACCGTCTATAAATCGACCTACCTTCCTATCCTATCTTACTCTTCGGAATCGTGGTCCCTAACTTCAAAGGACCGAAATCAAATCAAAGCGTGGAAATGCGAAAAGTAGAATGGAAAACTCGGAGAGATGAGATACGGAACACAACAATAAGGGCTAATCTCGATATTAAGCCAGCTGAGACTATCCTAGAGTAAAACAAACTAAAGGAGGTCTACTTAGGTGGAACCAGAGAGAATCGCCCGGAAGACAAACGAGACCCACACGAAAGGAAAAAGGACCAGAGGAAGGCGTCGCATATCCTGCGAAGACAGCGAAAGGGGTGCTTTAAGGAGGAGAGGAATATACTGGAACCGAAGAAGAGAGCTGGTTCATGAAGGACTTGGTTCAGGCCTTAAAAGAAGAATCCTCAGACTGCACAGAGGTAGAAGAGGACAAGAATAAACCGAGGTACTAAAGAAATGCATAACTTGTGCATCCGAATTATCAAAAATTAATTATTACAATTTATGTTTAGTATTGTTACGGTCCGAGAGAAAGGCCAGCTGTTTCAGTAGTGGTAAGTACAGATTTTATAACTCGGAGGCATATCAAATTCTTTGATAGTCTCCAACACTGCACTAACCCGCTATTCAGCACTTTGAGACCAGCAAGCTGGCCACAGCGCTGGCAAAAGTATTTAAGTTCCCTCAGTCTTGACTGAGGTGTATTATGATTACCCTTAGGTTAAGTTTAGTTTTAAGTTTTAGTTTTTAAGTTTTTTTATATTTCAAACAACCAGGGAGCCCCATCACTGGATATTTGATCCTAGTTAACCCTATAACCTCAATCCTTTAACTCCCTTAAAATTCACCCGGTGCAGGAAAAGAGTTGTATATATGTATATATATAAATTTATTAATATACGTTAGTATGTAAGTCTGTTTCAGATGATCGTCTTCCAGGGGGTTGGAAAAAAAAAGTAGTGGTAAGTAGTAAAGTCAGTGACAGTGGACAGTGACTGTACGTGTTAGGGACAGTGACAGTTAGTGTCAGCCAGTGGCAGTGTGATAAGTGATTAGTGAGTGTAATAAACTGTGTGTCAGTTTGCCATATTTGGAGAGTCTTACGGTCGGTGGACTTTAATTAGCGAACTGTAAGTGTTAATTTGTAGTTGTAAACTATAGAGTAATATTATTGTATTTGTACAAATTTATATAAATAGTTTAGTTATTTAGTATTAGCAACATCTTATATTATTTTAGTAATTAGATAAGAGTTAGGCCTAGGTTATACTCTGTAGAATATTGTTATTGTAAATTGATATTATTTTAACAATTTAATTTTTTAAAATAATTTCCTTGTAGTCTTTTTAATTTGTTAATAAATATTAGTAACTTGAATTTAGTTGTAGTTAAGTTCATTTTACACCCAGTAGCCCGTAACAGTATCATTATTATTATATTATCTACGTTCACATGTAAGAATAATTCGGCCCGCCTAGTTAAATTTTCTAAGTGGCCCACATGATCATATATATTGGTAATATATATGATCGGTCATGCTTGTTCCCTAGAGATGATTATGGATGAATATCAATACTAATCGTAATCCTCATGATAATTCTAAAGTGGATGGAATGTATTTTGATCCTTCGCAAATCTGGACAATGTCCAAAGGATTTGGATACAACCGTTTCCATTTATTTTTTGGAACAGTTTTTTTTTTTTAGGTTTTTGGAATTTATCCGAATTTGACATAGGATACAATTAATCCAGTATATATGAAGTTACGCCTCTTTTGTAATTATGTACCTCTAGTATAACTTTCTACAACAATAACTACACTATAACAAAATGGTCTTTTGTTCAGTACATGGTAGAGAATGTACTGGTTCTAGCTCATAGGTTGTACAGAGAGGTGAATTTTTCGGGTTCATACTCAATCGCCAGATTTTTCCCCTAACTGAGGGATCCAATTTATTCTGGGTCAGTCCCGCAGATCTCATAAGGTTCCAATATTGCTGTTAACAAATCAAATGATTTATATACCAAAGCCGGTTTTTTAACCCAAAACCTTCACCACAGGAACACTGGCTCTACCACTGAGCTATACCACAACCCAGGCTGAGGAAAATAAATGATTTAATCTGTTAACAGCAATATATATGCCTTGTGAGATCTGCAGACCCTATTGGAAATTACCAACGGCCTGTAATTTACATACCCTTAATTGTGCAAAAACCTGCCGACTGAGTGTGATCTAGGACAAATCACCTTCTTGCACAACCGTTGTCCAAGAAACAGTGCAGTCTCTACCGCGTATTCAACCTAATACCTTCATGAGATTTAGCGGTACATTTTAAAATAAAAAAAATTCTGAATTGAGAAAGAATCATTGTTTAATATTTGTAGTTGATGTGTAATAAATGGACAAATCATCTTCTTGCTCAACCGTTTTCCAAGAAACAGTACAGTCTCTAGTACGTATTAAACCCAAGTTCTTTATGGGTCGTAGTGGTACAGGTTAGGTTTGACACAGCCGGATTTTAACCCATAACCTTCAGCATAGCTACTCACCGCTCTACACTCTGAGTTCTCCTCGCCTGTAATATTCCCTAATGACAGGCTTGGATACGATGGAATCGGCAACTTTTCATTAGCGCTTCTGTTAGAGATTGATCGGAAAATTTCAATTTGCTAAGAGTTGCGGGACAAAGTGAGTACACAAACGTGAGCCCTGAGGAAATTAGACGAAGATTTAGTTCGTGCTTGTGCACTCGGTTCAATTCCTGTTCGCCTCCCCCTCCCCCTCCCCCCCACAGAGTGAATAAGACCTCCTCCGGAATTACATTTTAATCACACCGACTTATACACAACGACTGGCTTTAAACATATAATTATCACAATTTTCATAATATAAAGCAGTTTATTGTAATACTTGCATACGAAGAAATAAAAATAGGCTTTTTTTTTTGTATTTGTGTAACTGGTGTTTGGGGGCGACTTTAGAGGGTAGAGCGCTGAGTTGCTACGATAAAGGTTTCGGGTTCAAATCTAGCTGTGGCAGATAAATCATTTTATAACTTTTACAACTGCCATGGACAAACCCTGTTGAACCTGGAGCTCACCCAGCCTCTAAGTAAGTACCTTTGATTAGGGGAAAATCAGGCGATTGAGCGTGAACTTGGACAAATCATATCAATGCTCAATTGCCTTAGTTACAGTATAGTCTCTACCAATTACAGACTCTTCATGGGTCGTAGTGGTACAGGTATCTTGTTATTTTTACAGATCATAAGAATTTTTTAAAAATTGTTTTATTTCTAGAATAGAAAAAATCTTTATAGGATAAAAAAAGTGAGAAATGCCTATGTATATTAAAAAAAAAATAGTTTCTAGCAAGAAATATATATAAAATAAACAAATAGCTTTTTCATTTTTCTTACATGAGTTGCCGATTTGGAGTGCAGAAGATCACGGATTCAAATCCAGCTATGGAAGATAAATTATTGAATCTATCAATAGCAATGGATGGCTCCATTAATTAAGTACCTTCACTTTGGAAAACACCAGGGGTTGAGAGTGATGTAGGACAAATCACCTCCTTGCACAACCGTTGCCTTAGAAACATTACAGACTCTACCTAATCGACACCTACTTGTACATAAAAAATGAACATTGATCTTGAGAACTATAGTCATTTACCTGGAATTTGCTTATATGTGAGGAGATATTAATACATAAATAAATAATAATGATATTGTAATTATTGTTACTAACCTGATCTCCATCGTAGCTCCAGGAACCGAACTTCATGAAACAGGTCTGCTGGTCGAATGGGAAGTACCTGACGTCGATTTCGCAGGAGGACTTGAAGATAGCAGGAGGCGTCCAGAGGACTTTACCGGTGTGGTGAAGCACAGCCTTGGTCATTGTTGTAACTACGTACTCTCCATCTGCACTGAAAATATATAGAATTTATTTTATAATAAATAACAAAATACAAAGGTAGCAAGAAAATGGCTTTTTACGCCCAAAACCTACCTGAAAAAACCCTCAATCATTACAATTCATGAAGAGTCTCGGGTTCAGTAAGTGGTAGAGTCTGTACTTTTTCAAGGACAACGATTGTGCAAGGAGGTTATTTTCCCTAGATCACGCTCAACCGCCAGGTTTCCCCGTAATTCAGTACACCGATTTTAAATGGGGTGGGTGAGCCCCAGGAGGGAATTCATATGCCACAGAGCCCATACCCAGCCGTTAACAGATTAAATAAATTTATCTGGCACAGCCGGACTTGAACCCGTACTCGCCAATTCAGCGCTCTACCACGTTTAAGGAGCTACCCCGCTCCTTAGGACCTATTCTGACTTACCTTAAAAACAACCATCATGTGTAACATGGTTTCTTGAGGTGCAGTGCCTGGTTTAATAGCCAGGCTCCGGATATAGGGTTTAAATACAACAGTGGTAGATGAATTATTTAATCCCTTAAAAGCAACATATGGACCAATAGGGATATGCAGACCCTAACCACCCAGTCTCTAAAAGTGGGTACCCAAAATCGCAGTAAAAACCTCGCGGTTGAGCATCAATCGCCTCGTACAGATCACCTTCCTGCACAACCATAGTCACAGAAACAGTACAGACTCTACCGTGTAATGAACCTAAGACCCTACATTGGTCATTGCATATCGGGTTGTTGCAGTAGTGTTAATTTTTAAATCTTTTTTTTGTTGAGAGGAGTAGAAAAATCTTGAAGGGATGAATTCAGGGTTAGAACTAAAAAACAGCATTTTATGTCCCCTCCGCTGGACTCCCTTTAAAAAAACCATCGAACCCGCGACGTTGGGCATAAAAAGTATTCGGTTTTAAGATTAATATTTTAATGAAAAACTAAGGGTCATATTTACATATTTAAACGCTTGTAAAATATCTACATTTTGATATTAAAATTTTCCACCCAGGTTGTCATTTTATATTTCACTCTATTATTTTTTTCTCTAGGAGATCCAATATTCTTTTTTTTTTTTAATATCTCGTCTTTGGTCTTGAGCGCCCTCTAATATTTCTAGGTGTCTTCTCACAGTATCTGAAAAAAACTAATATCAGGAAAATATATTGGAATCCCATAAAAAAAAAGAAAGAAATTATAGTGGATTTGTCATTCCGATGGATGTCGATATTGGTTATAGTATTTTCAAAAATACTCAATTTAATCTGTTTGTTTTTAACAGGCTATCATTAGCTTCGTCTGCATGTTCGTATCTCTGTAACGGAATCATTAAACTCGATATTCGACCACTTCAAAGCATTAAATTAAATTGAAGCTTTGCACACCTCTCAAGGACCAATGACTATACAATAATTTAATATGTTTGTCTCATTATTTTGACCAAGATCTTTTGAATTAGGGATATTTTAAATCCGAAGACACGGTACTATCTCGTGTCAAGTCTGAGGCGTGTATTAAAGCATACATGGCTTAATCTTTGTGTCAAGCATATGACTACAGGCAGAACCAACTGGGGAGTTTTGTAAATTTTGTTTCAAAAATAAATAGTTTAAAAACTAAGAAACGCGCTATGTAGCTAGCCAAACTAAAAAGTAGGAAATAATTAATAGTTTAAAAAAAAAAATACAAAATCACACTCTGATAGGATACAAAACTAAAAAGCTAGAAAATAATTTTCTGAGAGTTTAAAGTAAGAATTGAGTGAAAACCAAAATTATTTTATCGCATAAAAGCGTTGTTTGCTTGATGCTAATTATTGTAAATAGTTTATTAATTGATATTGTTAAAAGAAGTCATTATAAAAATATATTAAAAATCATCCCACGTTTTTTACGATAAAACATTTTTTTTTGTTCACCACACTAATATTATTTTAAACTTACTGAAAATTATTTTCTACTTTTTAATATTGTTTTGTGTTATTGCATGTTTTTTAAACTATTTTGTATCCACTTTTTAGTTTGCCTAGCTTTACATGCGTGTTCTATAGTTGTTTTAAAAAAAAACTAATATTCATTTTTTGCTTAGTTCGGCTTGCTACCAAATCTTATTTTTAAGTTCTTTTAAACTATATTTTTGTTGCAGAATATACGAAACCCTCCATTTGATCCTGCTAGTAATCATATGCTTGCCTCAAAGATTAACCATGTATGCCTTATTACTTGGCACAAGAAACTGACGTATCTTCGGATATAAAAAATCGCTAATCCTAAAGATCCTGATCAGGATAATGGGACAAACTTTTTAAGTTATTGTATTGTCATCGGTCCTTGAGAAGTTTCCAAACTTTTAATTCAATTAGATGTTTTGAAATAGACGAAAATTTAAAAACTTATCGAAAATTATATTATACTTTTTAGTATGGTTTCCAATTAAAGCGAGTTTTCTTATTGTTGAAACTGTTATTTCTTTTTGATTACAGAGAGAATTATTGGAAGTTATCTGAAAACAATTTGGTTTCATTCCCTCACCAGGTTTCTGTTACCGAGTTGTAAAAAGAGGGAATCACCTAAAACCAATAAAGTTACCCCGATGTTATATTCCGGGAAGATTTTATTATTATTGGAGAAGGGTTTATTTCACAGTTTCATGAAAGTGTGACCCTAGGAGCTTCATTACATAAAAGGGCCTTGGTACTTTGCAGGGCCTGTTATTAGATTGGCTAAATTGCCAGCCATTTATCCAGATTAATATTGAAGCAGGCTAGTAATTACAATTACAATTTAATTAACATCGTTTTTAGTTAATGTATTCGAAAGAATTGTATTAAACTTTAATCTCAATTGAATCGGTCATTTGAGAAACATCTCATTTCCAATTTTGGCTAGAATTGAGTTAGACATATTAAAATGTTGGTGAAGGCTAGAAAAATCCAATACGCATGTTTGGAAAATATATTATTTAAAAAATAAAATACTGATTTTTATTAATAATTTAAATTGTTTTCCCTTTTATTTCATACCTGATAACATATCGTTTAGTCAGTCATTTGAGAAACAACACATCTCCAACAATGTTTATATTTGTTATAAATATCAAAATAAAAATAATAAAATTTTAGATTGGTAGAATTAGCTTACCAAACTCCTGTAGAAACACATAAAATATATATATATATGTTATATATTATGTTAAATTATGGACCAGCTGAGTTTTTTTTTTTATTTCCCGAAAGTTTTGATCAAACCATACATTTTGTAGGACAAATATTTTTTCAAATAATTTAGATAATTATCTTGAGATTTGACAAAAAAAAAACCCAGTTAGTAATAAATTTTTCAGAATCATCAAATCGACATATTTTATCCTTGCTACCTCTGTTAGCTACCACAATTGAGAATTTTCGCACAGGAAAATGTTGGGCGTCTCATCGAACCGAAGCTGTTAACGAAGATTCAGGTTGATACTAATCAAGTGCAAAAATGGACCACGGATCCTGTACTATATGAGGTGTTTCTCAAATGAGCGATTCAATTAAACGGATGAGTTAGTGCATTTGTTGAATAATGATAATACACTTAAATAAATATATAAGCAATTAATATTATAAATTATGATATTAAAACTATAAACCTCATGTCTTCCAGCATCCTTTAATAATAGCCCACTGAATCCTGTTGAACAAATCCGATACTTAGGACTACATCTCGACCAACGTTCAACTTGGAATACTCATACTAGACTGAAAAGACAAAAGAGAAACTGCTCGCCGTTTGAAGCTACTTCAACATTTACTTGACAAACGCTTTAAGATCCCAATTACTTACAAAATAATCATATACATGACTATTATAAGACCTATTTGGACTTTGGGAGTAGAGCTTTGGGGCTCCACTAAGCCATCGAATTCCTCTCGTATCCTTACAACCCAAAATCCTTAATGCTCCTTACTTTGTTACCAATAAAGTCATCCATAATGACCTCAATGCCCCATTTGTTACTGATTTGGCCCGAACCCAGTGCCAGTCTTTTCATGAAAAACTCCATTCCCACTCAAATCAACTAGTTTCAAAACTAGCAACCTCTTCAATTCCTGATAATCCTCGTCAGAAAAGAAGATGGCCTCGTGACCATAAGCTGAACTTGTTATTTGAGTACTACCAATGGGTAGTTTCTCTACTTGTCTTTATTCATGCCAATATGTATCATTCCTCCCATTTACGTGTTGTATTATTATAATACAGTTGAAAAAAAAACTATAAACCAACATAATAAGACAACAACACATACATATTTGAAAATATTTGTAGTCCAGACAACAGAAAGGAAGTCATGAAGGAATATATATTATTACCTAATTCTTTTTTAAAGCCACGTTGAACTTTCAAATACCTATTAAATAATTAGGATCTGTTTCTAAAGTGATTAACTCTTCCTTTCACCAAAATTTTCTTTAAATACCGTTCGTATCTTCTCAACGTTTATTGTTTAAAAGAAGCTTTTCCAACCTTTTCGCTTTCCTCATTTTCTACCGAGACTATATTTCAAAGAGTTTTCAATAAAGGAGAATTTTCATTTATTTATATTTGCATGAAAATTATTCCCATCCTACTTCATAATTTAGGGAATCCGCTTTGTTCTTAAATCCTTTTCAATTTTAGGAATCCCCCTTAATATCCTCCTCATAATATTCCACGTCTGGGTAATATTAATTTATGACGAGTAGATTTGAGTAAATTACAAATAAAATTAATAATAGTTTTAATAATAAACTCATAACTTATTCTGGGAAAAGCTCTTTCGGAAGAACAATAGAAAAAAAGTTATAAATTAGTTTCAGAGCTTCAGAGAAGGTGAAATAAGAACTAATGAGTTGATAGATTGTGACCAGGTTGCGGGGTTTTCGGTCCAAGGTCCAAATTGATTTAAATAAACTATTGTCCAAAGAAAAATGTTGTATTCTTATATTATACATCAACGGTAACATAATGCCAACTCCAAAAACATAACCATAATATATGTCGTAACACCACCAACTAAAAATCATAGATACATAATTAATAAAAACAAAGATTATATACACTTTTATTTACAAATATTAATAGGATGCTTACCGCTGAGCCGCAAAGATACGATAAGGTAAAAACAATTAAATTTGGCAATTACTTGGCCATATAACCCACTTATACACATCCGTATGGAATGACGGTCCTCAGTTAAGTGAGGTCAGATAGATAGAGACACCTGACGGACGAATTTAGCAAACAAAAGAATACTCGTTACACACTCCCCTCCAGCGATTAAGTCCGTCGGGTTGGATAAAATAATTTAAGTTTTGAGGGATGCCATAAGCCTATTATCTTTCCATCTTCATCTCTCAGTTTACAGGATCCACCACCCGTAACGGAAACAATCGTAAAAGGGCCTTCATATTTGGGGTTCAGTTTAGCAGCGAGTTTATCAGCTGCCGACGATAGCTGAAACCTCATCTTTAAGACTTGGTCCCCCGGTTGGAAACGATCTTTTCGGCGTCTCAAGTTATAACGACTGCTCTGATTTAGACTTGCCTTCAGAGAGTTTTCCTCGGCTATATGATGAACTTCAGGCAGTCTGCCCACTTTAGTGGCCCAAGCAGCATGTTCGTCTGTGCCCGCCACTAGGATATCATCGTAGTTAGCTTGATGTAGAGGTCTCAGTTCTCTACCAAAATTTAAGAAGGCAGGACTGAACTTAGTCGAATCTTGAACGGCGGAATTTAAGGCAAACTGGATCTCTCCTAGTTTTTCGTCCCAGCGTTGGTGTTTCTTCCCTAGGTACGCTACGATAAGTTGCTTGATATTCCGATTCGCTCGTTCTGTCGGATTTGCCTGTGAATGGTAAAGAGGAGTAGTTTCTCTCTTGATTCCAAACTCCTTAGCCACTTCAGTTACAAGATTACTAACGAAGTTCTTCGCATTGTCGGAAATTATTTTATTCGGTGCGCCATATCTGTATATTATGCGGGATTTCAGTTTATTTACAATAACCGAAGAGGTAGCTTTTCTGATGGGACATAATTCCACCCATCTACTAAATAAATCTACAAACACTAGTAGATATACATTGCATCTAGAACTCCTAGGATAAGGACCCATAATGTCAACTGACACCATTTCCCACGGCTGCTTGTTATAGCGAGGGAACATTAACCCACGAGGTGGCGTGTTATTGGGTTTGACCTTCTGGCATAACTCACACTGCCTCACATACTGGCTTATATCTCGGTATAATCCAGGCCAATAATATAGTCTACTAACCCTAGAAACAGTTTTATCTATCCCCAGGTGGCCTGACTGCGGTAGATCATGATTTTCGTATATTACTGCTCCCCTTAAATGTCTAGGAACGACAACTTTCCATTCCTCACTGGGGTCTTCTAGCTCTCCCGTCAAAGGATTCTTTCGATGGTATAATAGCTGTCCATCTTTTATCGACCATCCAGGGTGGAGTTCTGGGGACTTCTGGACTCGATAAAATTTCTGATTATACCATTCGTCGGTCACTATGAAAGTTCCTGAAGTCGAAACTGAATCGGTAGAAGAATTAGGATCGGAACTGGTAGACAATACTGTGATTGCAGCAATTCGTGATAGGGCATCGGCCACTGTGTTGAGTTTCCCCTTTCGATATTCCACCTTGTAGTTGTAAGGCTGCAAGCGAAGAGCCCATCTAGCCAAACGACCTGAAGGGTTTTTCAAGTTCAGTAACCACTTCAGACTGGCGTGGTCAGTTATTACGGTGAATGGATAACCTTCCAAGTAATGCCTATTCTTCTCGATACCAAACAGAACTGCGAGGCATTCCTTTTCGGTTACGGTATAATTCCTTTCAGCTGAACTTAAGGTACGAGAACAAAAAGCGATGACTCTTTCTTCGCCGTCTTGTATTTGAGTCAAGACAGCTCCAAGACCTGTATCACTGGCGTCAGTCTGTAATTGAAAAGGTTGTTTAAAGTCTGGCCTAGCTAATATTGGTGCTTCAGTCAGTGCTGACTTGAGAGCATTGAAAGAGGCGTCCTGCTCTTCTGACCAGATCCATTTAGCGTTACGCTTAAGCAAAGCTGTTAGCGGAGAGACAACTGTGGAGAAGTCTTTAATAAAACGGCGATACCATCCTGCCATTCCAAGGAATCTTCTGAGCTGCCCAGCGTTGGTGGGAGGAGGAATCGAAGTAACGGAACCAACCTTATCTGGATCTACACTCAAGCCATCACTATTAACCAGATAGCCCAAGTACCTAACTTCATTACAACCAAATTCACATTTTTCCGGGTTGATACGCAGACCTGAGGCTTTAAGGCGACTGAACACTTCCCTTAGCATATCCAAATGCAGTTTGAAAGTTGGTGTGCAAACCAAAATATCATCAAGAAAAACTACTACATAAGGGTAAAGTTCGGGTCCAAATATTGCATCGGCTAACCTCTGAAAGGTAGCAGGTGAATTCGTCAGCCCAAAGGGCATAACTTTAAACCTGAATAGTCCTCTGCCAGGAACTGTAAACGCAGTAATGTCTTTACTAGTTTCGTCGGCAAGGGGCACTTGCAAAAATGCTTGCTTGAGGTCAAACTTGGAGAGATATCTAGCCTGTCGAAGTCCGTCTAAGAGAGATGTCATATTAGGCATAGGATAGCAATCTTGACAAGTGACTTCATTAACCTTACGAAAGTCTATACAAAAACGATAACCTGATCCCTTACGAACCATGACTACCGGGGAAGACCATGGAGATTGGCAAGGTTCCACTAAGTCTTCATCCAACATTCGGTCTAACTCCTGGTGCATTGCCTCAAGTACTTTGGGTGAGTAATGGTAGGAGCGCTGCTTGATAGGTTGGGCATCCTGAACATCTACCTTATGGCTAATGCGCGTCGTTAATCCTGGAGAATCTTGGAGAATTCGCAAACCTTCACTGACTATTCTATCCAGATCCACCCTTTCTGAGGGATCAAGTGAACTAATGCCGCATATTTTTGATGTTTCCTCTTCTACTAATTGAACATCTTGACGAAACGAGAACTTATGGTCGGGGTCATCTTGAAACCACCATGTCGCTTCACGATGATTAGTACTCATATTTGTGTTAACGATAAAATCTAACCCTAAAAGAAACATAAATGGAAGCTTGGTTAAAACGTAAAGCTTCGTGTCATATGACCGGTACCCAACGGTAATTGAAATGGAGAATCTTTCATCAACGATACAAGAGCTTCCATTAGCGACACAAATATTAAATTCGGGAATTTTCTCAACTTCATATCCCAATTTAAGGAGAATTTCAACCCCTTCTGGTCCAACAAATGAGGTAGTGGAACCAGGGTCAAACAGGGCCAAGTAGGACAGGCCTCCTTTGTCAGGTTTCCCTATTCGGAAATCAATATAGTGCTGTTTAGGAAACGGTAAACGAGAACAAGATACGGTAGAACTTTCGGGAGAATTCGATACGACACAAGGAGAAACGATATCAGATTTAGCGGTACAAAAAGGTAAACGATAAGGCACGGTAATAGGTAAATCGGTACTTGGTGGGTCAGCTGAAACCATGGGAATAGGAATGACCCTCACTTCCGATTCCCTTGCACATTTCCCGGAGTACATTTAGGACATGCGTGAATGGAAACTCCTGGGTTACCACAACGGTAGCAAAACAGCTTTCGTGGTAGCGGACACCTGGAATAAACATGCGGTCCACCACAATTCCAGCAAATTAATTTCTTAGCTGGTAGAGCCGGTTTTGAGCCTTTTAGACACGTTTTCTTGTAGAGAATCGATTCGGTACTATTTCTTGATTGTAGATCAGTCGGAGAGAATACCAGTTTCTTAGAGCCAACTGCCTGAATTTCGAACTGGTCGAATTGAGGATCGTGATTCGTTGTGTTAGCAGCAAAATCGGTTTGTTTTTCCAATGGCGAAACAGTAAAAATTCCCGGAGATATTTGTTCTTTTCCGGAATTGGATTTGTTATATCGTCTAGTGGAATTCGGAGAGCGGGATTTTTCTATAATAGGCTTTTCTGATCGGCCTTCTTGAGCCATCATCTCATATACTCTAGTTCGTTCGGTGACGAAATTAATCAAATCCTTATAAGATGGAATATCTGCTGATTTTATTCGTTCTTCGAATGCTTTTCTAGTCCCTGGGTCTAAATTATTAAGAGCTAAATGAAGTTTAATGAAATCCCCCATGTCTTCAATGCCTAAAGCCGATAACGCAGAAAAATTATTTTCATGCTCAGATAAAAATCTCTGCAAATTAGACGCTGAAGATTTGTTTAAAGGGGTAAAATCCATCACCTTCTTGATATAAAATCTGGCTAGCCGCCTTTTATTTTGATAGCGAGAGACCAATGCGTTGTAAGCGAGTGAATAATTAACTTCGTCTAATGCGAAGCCCGAGATAAGCGACAGAGCTTCATCGCGTAAGCTACTTCGTAGATAGTAAAATTTCCTAATGGTCGATAGAGATTCTTCCCTATGAACCATAGAATCAAATAGGGAATAGAATACATTCCAGTCCTCTAATTTCCCTGTGAATATCGGCAAGTCAATTTTCGGTAGCTCCTGAGGAATAGAATGAGAATGGACAACCACAGGTTTATTCTCAGGAGGGCAGGTAGATTGTACCACTTTGTTATAATTCGCTTTAGTAATATCGACTAAATCGTTAAATGAATTTTGTACTTCTGTTGTCTCGAGTTTTTCACTTTTGTTCTTTAAACTTGCATTAAATATCCGAATTTTTGATTGAATTTCTTCAAATCGGATTTCATTTTTGAGTAAGCGGTCATAAGCGGGTTTAAAAGCGGATGCTGAATCGGTACTTAAAGATTTGGATTTTGTGAAAATGGATTGACCTGCGGCAAAAATATCCTCCCTCTCTGACACTAGAACGACTGGATCACCCATCGTGACAATAAATCAAGACGTTACCCAAAGTTACAAAAAAAAATGCCAAAGAAATTAAATGTTGAAAAAAATACCAACAGAACCTTTAAAAGTCGTAAAATACTGAAAATTAAATTGATTAAATTATATTAAAACTAACAAATTAAATTAAATCGGTAAGCGTCCTTTACAAACTTAATATATAATTTTTTCATACGTCAGCCATAGATAAACAAATATTTTTCTTTTAAAAGGAAACACAAGATAATGCTAAATAGAAACAAACAACAGCTGTTGTCTCTAAGTGAACTTAATGCTTACTTGCTAATCTATCATATGTTCAATTCAACTATTTAAACTTACGGTAAAAATACAAAATAAAATAATATATAAGTAGATTTTAATTTTCAAAACATGTGTTAAACAAAACTAAGTCGTTCTACGACCTTAAGTAAAAATTCTTGATTTTTGTAGTTGATACAAAATTATAAATTAAAAATAATTATCTTTACATTTCCAAAATTGCGTCTAAGACAAACCTTTTGCTTCAATCAACAGAAATTTAGTACCTTCAATTAATACGAAAATTATATTTAAACATTAGAAAAAATATTAAAGTATTGTTTGGAAAAATTATTCTGTTACTATTATTATAAAACTATTATCAGTTCACTTCACTTCTTCAACTAATAACTTATCTGTAGATTTTTCTTTTGTAGTCCCTGTATTCGAGCGCCATAATATTATGACCAGGTTGCGGGGTTTTCGGTCCAAGGTCCAAATTGATTTAAATAAACTATTGTCCAAAGAAAAATGTTGTATTCTTATATTATACATCAACGGTAACATAATGCCAACTCCAAAAACATAACCATAATATATGTCGTAACACCACCAACTAAAAATCATAGATACATAATTAATAAAAACAAAGATTATATACACTTTTATTTACAAATATTAATAGGATGCTTACCGCTGAGCCGCAAAGATACGATAAGGTAAAAACAATTAAATTTGGCAATTACTTGGCCATATAACCCACTTATACACATCCGTATGGAATGACGGTCCTCAGTTAAGTGAGGTCAGATAGATAGAGACACCTGACGGACGAATTTAGCAAACAAAAGAATACTCGTTACAAGATAATAAAAAACATTCATAACCAATAAAAAAAGCCTTTGAAACAAAACCAAAATTAAACATTATCAGTAATTAAATCAGTATTTAGGCCACAGAATATATGGTTACCATGAAAATATGAGAAATAGAAGGAATAGAAAGAAAAACTCCTAACTAAAAATCTTCGGACATTTGATGATGGAAGAGGAAAAGTTTAGACTTCGGAGGAATAAATACCTGCATCAAGTGAAGAGAAGTCTGGCGCGATTAGGAAGTGAATAAATAAATTCTTCGGTCACGTAATGAGAATGGATGACAGCGGACATACAAAACCAATCTTTCAAGTGCAAAACTAGCAACCAGTGCATCCACAGAACTAAAAAAGACTTGGCTAAAATAAGTGTAACTTCTGGTATGGTACAGAATAGAATAACCTCCAGGAGCTTTGAGGGCTTTCAGGGGAGGAAGAAGGGAATAGGAACCAGCTCTTGGACTGAGGAGAAAAGGAAAGAGCAGGGTGAAAGGATGAAGAATAATTGGAAACAGGAAAGAAGGACGACGTTAGATGCGTCCAATAACGTCCAATACTTAAAATTCAATCCACAAGGGAACGCAAACGCACTTCTCAGAGTACGTAGGGTAAGTAAGTACAATGGGCGAGGTAACATCTTTGTATCGACCGAGTTGGATCAGGAGATCCTCCTGGGGTTCATTCAGGCTCTATAATATTGGCGTACTCAACTGGAGTTTAAGCGCTAAATCGGCCAAATCACTTCGGTACACAACCGTTGGTTTAGAAACAGTTCAATCCCTACCGAGTATAGTTCCCAAGAATCTTCATGGTTGTAGCGGTACTATTTTTTTTTTAGATGCCTTAGTACACAGCTTACTACTAGGCACAAGACTCTGTCATATCTTCGGATGTGAAAAATCGCTAATCCTGAAGATCCTGTTCAGGGTAATGAGACAAACTAATTAAATTACTGTTTTAAAATCAATCCTTGAGAAGTTTGCAAAGTACCAGATTAATTAGGAGGTTTGAAGTGGCCAAAAATTTAAAATACATATTGAAAATTAATTTCTACTTTTTTGTTTTCCTATTAAAGCGTTTTTTAAAATAATTATTTCTTTTTGATTACTGAGAGAATTATTGGAAGTTACTCAACTGGTGGTTAAGCGCTAAATCGGCCAAATCACATCGGTACACAACCTTCGGCTTAGAAACAGTTCAATCCCTACGAAGTATTCATCCCAAGAATCTTCATGGTTGTAGCGGTACTATTTTTTTTAAAGATAGTCGAACTAAACGAAAAATAATTAATATCGCCTACTGCCTTCATCAAGAAGCTCTACAAGTGGATTTTATACCAAGTTGAGATAATGAAGAGGGCAGAAGTAGGAGAAGGCTCATCAACAAGAGATGATTTCTATTGTTGCTGGATCTGGCAGTTTGTTGCTGGCACACAAAAGCTAACCCTGACTTGATCAACAATTAGCAAGAACTTGCCGCTAACTTTAGAGGGCCAACTTCATCCGTCTCTTGTACCAAGTCTTTCTTATCAATTATAAGAAATACTTTATTGTTTCCCACCAACACGCTTCTTGCGATACATCGATTAATTTCTTTTTTATGCCCAGTTAATTTCTCATCGTTGTTTACCCCATTATAGTGTACCAGATACACCTCTGTTATCACCAGAGTCGGTTCTGTGTGGTATGGAGTTGGTACTCTTAATTTGAGTGTAACCAAATCTACTCCTTGCACAACCGTTGGCTAAGAAACAATCCTACCATGCCCCTAGACCATGTATTGGAACCTTACACCCTTCACGGGTCGAAGCAGGACAGATTATTAAAATAGCAATAGACTACTACATTGGCTGAACAAATTCTGATTACCCATATTTTTCAACTAAGAATCAAATATTCCAAAAAAAATATTAACCGACTTAAAATAATTGGTAACTTCGACCGCTGAGGAAGAAGCCTTATAGATGAACTGGCATTAAGAGTGTATAGTTACATAGCCATAATGCGTAAAATGTTATTTCGTTAAGACATGTATGTCAATATATTTTTTTTTGTATTTATTTCTAAATAATATGCTTTGTAAGAATAGGAAATTTACAATGAAATCTTTTATATAATTTGATTCGTATTTTAGAATTTATATTAACGGAAAATAATCTATAGAATATGCATCTTTATCTAAGCGTCCTAATGTTGTTTTTTGACAGCCAGGAATTGTTGGTGACTTTGTTTATTTATTTGAGTAGCTTGAAGATGGCTTGATGTGGGTTGAAAGCGTTACTTGAAAACTTGCTACGTTTCTTGAAATGTGCAGCGAAATATATTAATTAGGGGAGCGGAGTAGTTCAGAATATAGAGCGATGAGTTACTATGGCATACTATACTACGAGTTACTGAAGTTTTTGTGATCAATTAATTTATTCACAGCCAGTACTGAAACCTGTGGGATCTACAGAACCTTCCCACGGCTCACCCAGCTTCTATAAAGCGGATACCCTTAATTGGGAGAAGTATGAGACAAATTACCTTCCTGCACACTCGTTTTCCGAAACAGTGTACTTTCTACCATGTAGTGAAATGTAGAGCTTTATTTTATTTTATTAACTATTTACATATATCTACTTATATATAATTTGTATAAACATTGTTGAAGAACTTATTATCATCTTAATAATAATAACGAAAGTTTTTCCAGATAACAACAATTTCTTTGATACTTGCGATAATTAAAACCGCAAATTAATCCTACCAAATTGGATTTTTGTTTTTCAACAAAATAATTTTTATTTTATTTTTTTATTAATTGCTATGATTTTTAAATATTTTTATTTTGAAGAGAAAAGATTTGTTCAGGCCGGGACTCAAACCCGGGTCGCACACGTCTCTAACCAACTGAGCTAACCTGGCTCGTAACACGGCCAGAGAAATCCATTCTTTTCACCGATCCTATTTCCCCGTGTTCTCACAATTTTGCGATGTATATAAGTTCATTGAAATTTACTTCAATCAGGATCTTGTTGACTTACGTCATATTTTTTATAATTTGTTTGCTTTTATTTTTTTGTTTGTTTTTATTAATTGTTATAACTTTTATTTTGAAGAGAAAAAAATTGTCCAGGCCGGGATTCGAACCCGTGTCGCCCACGTCACTAGCATTGTGCTCTAACCAGTTCGCATCCCGGCCTGGACAAATCTTTTATCTTCAAAATAAAAGTATTTAAAAATTAATTTTTAATATTGATCTGCAGATTCGTGGTACTAACAATAAATTTTTCTTCATAGGTTTCCAATATCATTTTATTAATATTTTCTTATACGCTCAAAGGGTTTTCTACTGTGTAGTCTTCTGGAAATATGTGGCGTGCACAAGGGAAAAGACTAGATATTAGAAAAGAAAATTGAGCCCCTTCAGAGACATATAACAATATAATGACGTCATATGAAAAAAGTAAATGTTAAAGATTAAATAATATAGAAAACTATAATATATAGAAGGGTTTATAAAAGCAATATTCTTAAATTATCCTTAAAATATTAGGGAGCGGAGTGGTTCAGTGGTAGGGCGCAGAGTTGCCATATAAGGTCCTTGGTTAAAATTCTGCTGCTGGCAGACTTTTTTTTTTTTTTTTTTTATCTGTTAAAGCCCGGATAGGGGGATCTAGGGTGTCCAAAATAAGGGTGGAAATCTGGTGGTTGAGCGTTACCTAGGACAAATCACCTCCCTGCACAACCGTTTTCCAAGAAATATTAGTCTCTACCATGTACTGAACCCACAGATCCTTCTAATGTATATATAAATATATTCATCAACACTATAACTGATTACTTCGTAAATTAATTTAGTAGATGGGCGGAATTGAAGTGCAAGATTCATTCGGATTATTTCATTCACTCAGACATTCATCATTTATTAAAATTTTCAATTTTCTCGGGTCGAAATACTGAATAATTCAATCCTTCGCGGCAATGACTTCTTTCGTTTTTTTCTTAATCCATAAAAAAACCCAAAAAAACTCTGTTCATAGACCTGAGTTTCAGTAGATGTTAGAAACAGTATTTCTAAAACAACGGTTGTGCAGGAAGGTGCAGGAAGGTCATCATGCAGAACCACCATGGTTTCCCTCAATTAAGGGTACTCGCTCATTATAGATGCTGAGTGACCCTCAGGAGATTCTACAGATCCATCAATGGATGTTAAAAAAACTTAGATAATTTATTTAATATAATAATAATGACCACAGATTTAATACCCTGTCCGCTATGAACCCGGGGCCATCAGCACATATACAAAGCGCTCTACACAATAATTTGTTTTTCTAGCTTTGCTAGTTTATCCCAATTTTCAAATTAGAAAATGACGTAAATGGATAAGTATAATGTATTTTTTTTAATTATAATTATTATTTGAATGATGTAAGGCCTCTTCCTACTAAGATATATTCGTACACAATATATTTGCTGTACTTTAAAGGTTTTCAACCCAAAACTATCACGGTTAACCTTCTAGTTTTCTCCCAATACCCCAATCCTAGAAAGTCTATGTTGTTATGATGCTTGAAAAAGTTAAGTTTTATTTTAGTTTTTAGCTAGTTATTTTCCAGTGCTTAGGAGAATGTAGACTTTGTTTTTTTGTTTTTCGATCGCATTCTAATTATACTTTTTTGCATCTTTTTGAGAATTGTTCATGGTATGCTATATTTTATTATTCATTTGACGCGAAACAGCCCTTAAGGTCTTCGCGCCTACGATACAGGTTTCTTTTTCGGTTCTTTCTTCATAGCCCAAGTTTGCCTGAGGATTTCATTGAATATTTTCCTCCTTTCTTCCGTTCAGGTATTGGAAGGAATTTTTTTCTGTCTACCACAAGTACCGCATTTTTTCGGAATTTCCACATAACTCCAGTGTGGTGTTGAATTCGTACTCCATAATTTTAATGAAAATTTTCTTGTTTAATCTCTCCTCGCTCATCCTCTGCATTTTCCCATAAAACCTGAATCTTCTTACCCTCATTTCTGTTTTCAAGTCTGGGATTTCACTGTAAATTTCTCTTTGAGATTTTAGCCAGTGGATCCTGATTCTGAAGAAGAATTCTGGTGTTGTTTTGGATCCGTGGATTCTCCTAAGAATCCTTCTTACTATTTTCAGCACTTTTTCTAGACTTGGAATGCCCATAACTGGGAACGATTATTCAGTCCCGTACAAGATTACTGGTTTTACCACTGTAGGTGCCTAATTTTGGCCTTTTTGGAGAGGCATTTTTTTTATACATGCTAAAATAATAATACTATTTTCGATTTTTCTACTCAGAATTGCTGGATGATTTGGCCTAACCAGACCATGGTCAAGGCTAAGCTTAATTGTCTTATTTATCGATATTTAAAAATTCTATGCTCGCAGTTCCTAATAACACTACTTTTGTAGAATTTAAACTTCCTTGTTGAGTTCAAGGATTTTATTGTTTTGCATTGGTAGAAACTACAATTGGTAGTACTTCAACCTTCACCACCCTATAAAGATGCTTCAACTCTTCGCTAAGCTCCTGATATTTCCCCCTATTGTTCTTTGCACGTTATCATCGAAAGGAACTTTTTTTTCTAAGGAGTTTGCACTAATAGCGGGTTTTCATAACCTATTGATTCAATGGCTTCCTTCCATAATGTCCTATCCAAGGTTCATTCTTCTCGTAGACCATGACCCATCATGGATTCCTCCATTCGTTATCCCAGCTCCGCTATCCATGGTGGACCACTTTGGGTAGCCTTCAGGCATTCTTTTCAAATGGCCAAACCATTTCAGACGTTTTTCACTATATCTTCCAGAATTTTTTTTCAGTCTCCATCTTTTTTTTTATGGTCGCTTTTCTTATTTTCAGTCCATTCTGGATATTCCCGCCGCTCGTCTCCAGTAGTCCATTTCTGTAGTTAGGAGTTTTTTCCTGAGGTTGCCCTTCAACGTGCAAGTTTCTGATCCGTATTTTATGATACATAGTAATATACTATTGTATATATTTTTTATTCCATAATACTGAGTTGAGCATTGATATGGTATTTTTACCATCTGAAATTCTTCTTTTTATTTCCATATCACTTGCACCATCTATCTCAATTATGGAGCCAAGATATTTGAAATGTCCATGCATTTCTAACTCCTATCTCTATAGTGTGTGTTTTCTTTGCTGCCTTGTCTGTTATCATGATGATACCTGTAGAAAGGCTGGCGATTAGATACATTAATTAGTTGATAACTTTCAACAACTGCTTGATGAATGACCTTGGCTGCATTATTGTGTCTTTGAAGGTATTCTTTTCCCATTAGAACTTGACAGCCTGAGGTCCTATTATTATTATTAATAGCCGTAAAGTTCCTAAAGTGGAATACGCTAAGTAAAGATGGTTAACGTTTGGGGCTTGTTCTTGTTATTTTCCCACCAGGTTTTCATTCTTTGCTAAAATTCAGCATTTTTTTATCTTCCATTTTGTTCTAGTTCTCGGCTTTTATACAATTATTATTTTTATAAAGAAATGGTTGACATACATCGACGTTTTCAATTAAAACAAATTTATGGAGTATGTATGTACATAATTTATGGAGAAAATATAAACTCAAGTATATAGAACTAACCTGATACATACAGAAATAATGGAGTCATCGAGCCTGTTATTTCAATGTTGTCGACGAACGGTTATTAGACTAATTAAATTTAATGATTGAGGCGCGTTGATTGATCTGTTGTAGTTGATTAACAAACAATGACAAGTCACTATTACTCGTAATTATCATGAAGGAGTCGACTCCAGCCGATACACGACGTCAACCTGACGTGACCTGAGACCTGTTAAATATAATTGATATGCGGTTCAACTGAGGGAGGGGAGTTGTCAGAATTGATAACGGACTAATTACTAACAATGGCAATATGCGATATAGTGGTCGGCCAGGACGTAGAGGAGACGATATTATTAGGTCGTTTCAAATGATTTTTTTTTAAAATATTTTATTTAATGATATTTACAATTATAATGCTATTATAACAAGTAAATGTGCTAATATGTACAATATGACATGAAAAACACTTGTGGAAAAACTACCCATCGGTAGCACTCCAATAAAGTTCTATAGTAGATGATTTCGAGGCCATCTTCTTTTCCGACGCCTCGGAGGGTTATCAGGAATAGTATGGGAAGCAAGTTGAGAGACTAGCGGATTCAAGTGTGTATGGAGCTTGTCATGGAAGGATAGGTATCTAGTTTGGGCCAAATCAGTAACAAATGGGACATTAGGATCATGATGGATGAGGTTGTTTGTGACATAATAAGGAGCATTGAGGATTTTACGAAGGATTTTGGATTGTAAGGATTGATACGAGATGAATTGGATGGTTTAGTAGAGCCCCAAAGCTCAACTCCGTATGTCCAAATAGGTCTGATAACTGTCTTGTAAATGAGTCTTTTGTAATTAATTGGGAGCTTAGAGCGTTTGTCCAGTAAATGTTGAAGTAGGCGAAAACGTCGAGCAGTTTCTTGTCTTTTCAGTCTTGTATGAGGATTCCAAGTGAGACGTTTATCCAGATGGAGTCCTAGGTAACGTATCTGTTCGACAGGGTTCAGTGGAATATTATTAAAGGTTACAGTAGGGCAGGAATTCGTAGGTGCTTCAAATGAAATCCCCGTTTTTATCATTTCTAAAACTCAAAGTAGAGTCAGTGGACTTCTGTTGTTTATTAATATTATGTCTACAGATCTTAATGAGCTGTTATTAATTTTGTTTTAATTAAATTTACTATTACTAAATTTGAACGAACATTGTTTAGTATGCTAACAACTCCAATCCAAAGTATGACCATGAAAACACGCGATTTTCGTGCATTTTTTTTATGAGTTTAAACTTGGACAACCTCGCTCTGATCTAATTACCGCATGGGGGAGTTTTCCATGTCATGGATGTGGGGATACTAGGTGGAAATTCCCTGGAAATTCCTCCCGCCTAAGATGGACTCGCTGGCCAACAATGAGAATGCCCCCCCCCCCCCCCCATACTTGCTGGAAGGATGTGACGTAGGTTAGAAAGCCCTACTCACATTATTTATTTCACCAAACACCACTAATAGTAATGGATCTTTCCTAGGTAAAACGCTCATTATCCGGAGGTAAACTAGTCTCCCGTTCGGGTCTCCAGGTGGGGTCTGTTTCAGGGGATTCATGGCGAAGGTTGAAATATAGAGATTTGCGTATAGGGACTTGGAACGTAAGAAGTCTAAACACATCTGGTGGTTCAAAATCCTTCTCAAATGAGGCTAAGGGGTACAAATTTAGATACCGTAGCACTACAAAAGGTTTGCTGGCCAGGGGAGGGTTCGGTAAAGGAAGGGAAGTACACTATTTAGTATGGATGAAGCGGTAACTATTGTTTAGGTACTGGGTTTTTAGTGAACAATAAATTGCTTTCCGCGTTTAGAGACGAAAGGATATCCATGCCTGTCTTTCAGGGTCATTGGGTTAAAATAGCGTGAAAAATATACATTCTCCTACAGAACAAGAGTGGGTCTACGATAAACTACCGCGAAACTGAATACAAAAAATTTTAAGGATGGATTGAATTGATCAGGGGGTGCAGTCAAAGATAAGATAAATTAAGGGTAACTTATTTTTAATTAATAACATAACATAATTAGGATTAATTAATTAATTATGAATTTCCGGAATGATGAAAATATTAATGGAGAATACTGAACTAAATATTATCATATAAGAGTCCGGAAGGGCGCTATCGAAAAACAAACACCCGCCCTCAAGTTGCTCCAAGATTAAGCTCAGTTGCGCTAAGTTTGTTTAAGTTAATTGGGTAATTACTAAAGTAATTAGTAAAGTGCGGCCACGAAATAAATGTTGGAGTAATTTCACACGTGGTGAGGGAGGCTTCATCTATTTATCATCGCGTATTAACTTAAAGGACTTAGCTCCGTGTCCTTGGTGTAAGTCTCAACTTTCCTTGGGCTGAGTAGTTAACCTGGAATTATTTATCTACTTGTCTTCGGGAGGTTTCGGTCTTAAGTGCACATAACCATAGCCACCAACTGAAATTATTCATACAACCGCGCCCTATTTACAACCACAATTATCATTTATACGAGCGGTATTTTCGTGAAGCGGAGAGTCCAACTGCTGTACATCATTCAAACTAGGAATAATACTTGACTGTTTTTTGTAAAAAAAAAAAAAACCTGTACCAATACGTGCTATGAATGTTCTTGAGTCCAGTACATGATAGAGACTGTAATGTTTTAAGGACAAAGTTTGTGTACAGAGTTGATCACGCTCTACCAACATCCTTCCTCCAATTAAGGTTGCCTGCTTTATAGAGACCGAGTGATCCACACGAGATTCTGTACATCCCACGCCGTCAGTCCGTGGATGTTTATTAAACAATTAATCTGCTACAGCCGGATCTGAATCCAAAACTTTCACAATGCTCACCTCCTTAACTGTTAATTGGTCGGAAAACGACTTCAATTACAATTTTATCTAAAAATACGCTTGTACGAAGTTAAGTAAGTTTTTTAATCTCGAAAAATGAGGTAATATTATGCAGTATAGAATATTACCTCATATGCTGGATCAAGGAACAATTTTTGGTTAAGTTGATGAATATTTTTAAAATTTGGCAAATCACGAAGCCGTTAGAAATATTTTTTAATGTATTAAAAATACTAGTGTTAATGTACTATAGTATAAATATTATTGATGAGATATAATGCACGTGTTACTGTGCTGCTATCAATTCCAGGGAGTTTAGTTTGGTTCGAGAGCTTCAGCAACCAAGATCTTCTGAAGAGCAAGCGAGCGGTGAGTCAGAGTTCTTTCGAGATAAATTATTATATTTTCATCGATTTATTTTATTCACGATTCTCAATAACCATAAATAATTATTAGTCAACCATATACGGAAACAATGGCTTTTTAAAATAATGAACAGTAATTTGCTTTATAAGACAAACTAATGGAAATTTATAATTTTTTAATCGTTGCTTTAATTTTTAAATATTTTTATTTTGAAGAGAAAAGAACGACCCCGGTGGCTCAAATAGAGCGTTGCCACGGTGAGGAGGAGATCCGGGTTCAAATCCCGGCTGGGGGCAAAACTTTTCTCTTCAAAATAAAAATATTTAAAAATTAAAGCAATGATTAAAAAATTATAAATAATATAATTACGTATGTCAAAAAGATCCTAAAATTAAAAGTAATGTTCAATGGACATCCTTCCTCGTTTATTCATCGCAAAACTGCGAGAGCACGGGGGATATGGGATCGCTGAAGAGAACAGATTTGTCCTGGGTAGGGAGCGACCCCGGTGGCTCAAATGGTTTGAGCGTTGCCACGGTGAGGTGGAGATCCGAGTTCTTATCCCGGCTGGGGGCAAATCTTTTCTCTTCAAAATAAAAATATTTAATGGACATTTATCTTGCGCATCATAGTAATTAATGATAATGATTAGTCCATGTCTAATATATAAACAATTTTTTTTAGATAGGTGATTACTCTTTTTGTAATTCTGCTCGGGTCCATTCTTTGTAGGTGCCCATATAACAGAATTCTGAGGTTTCTTATTGCATCTGTAATTAATTTTCTTTGCGTGTAGAGTTTCTTTAATCGGTCCCAACATTTTCAATATCTTTCTCTCCGTGATTTATATATCATGCATCAAAAATTTATTTTTCACTTGATTATTATTATTATAATCATCTATTTATTCACTTTTTGCGGATTAAGCCTTCATTTCAACATTGAGAAAGTAAAGGAGTACGTTAGGACATTCCATTGCTTCCTTTTTAAAGCATTCAGAGGCTGAGTTAACCCATTGTTAGCTCCGAGAAAGACATCCTTTGTCCTTTGTTAATAAAATTGAACCTATGTATATAATTTGATTTCCATTAAAGCCTCAATCTGATTAGTCCATTAGGACTCAGTTAGTCGGAGGAAAGCACTAATTACTCATCGGGACGGAAAACAGAAGAGGGGAGAGTTGCGGTCCTGTCGCTAGCGTTGCAACATCTTAAACCTTTCATCTAACTTTGTTTAATTAGGGACTCAGAAAACCTTTGGATGGAATTCATGAAAGAATAATGCTGTCCCTCTTTTAGAAACTTTACCCAAAACTTAGTCATTCAAGCTACGAAGAAGACAGCCTCAAGCGCCCCCCAACTTTCAGACTGGATGAAATATTTATTCGGATTTTAGAAATCTCGGGTAGATGTTCTAGGCTACTAGATTAGTCTACGATAATATTACACGAAGTATGTGGAGGAATTTTATTAGAAGCTTGTCTGAGGACTTGGAGTAGAACAGGTTGAACCTGACAGTAAGCCAGTAGGAGAGATTCGTGTCTAAAGCTTTGCAAATGTTAGAGAAATTATATGATGTAGGAAACATGTTTCAGGAGTTTCAATACTTCTATTCTTGAGTAAAGCTAAGTAAGCAGAAAACTAAATGTATATCGGAAGAACTCATGTCATCATAAAAAAATATTAGGATAATAACCTACTATGCCCAAGATTGTGGATTCGCAGCCCGGCAGGTAGAATTGGGATTTTTTTTAAAAGGGAGTTAATTATTCTTGATTATGCTATCCTTTGGAGGAGCGTAAAATTCCTGAGCTGTGCGGTTTTAGGTACTCCTTTAAGATCTCTATCCTAATTATACCTGGATAGGCAAACTTTAGGACTCCCAATACAGCATCGTCCGATTAGCCATAGCAAAAATAAAAACTCCGTCTGTCTGTCACAGACGTTATCACGGCCAAACCGCTGGGCCGATTGTGATATTTCATATAGCGATACTTAAGCCTTGGGATGAGCATAGGCTACTTTTTAATGCGATAAAAGGGTTGTCAGGGGTTGAAATAGGGGATGAAAGTTCGTATGGAAGGCTACAATTTGTTGTACACGTGTTCTATTATTTACGTTTGTTTACACATGTTATACGTATATTCGTTATAGAAGCGTTTATTTACTTTTTTGAAATTTAATATTAATTAATTTTTCCGTTATGCTGCGTAACTAATAATTATTTATTAATTAATTAAAATATAACTATGAAAGATTTGAACAACAACGACAAGCTATTCGGTGGTGCTGTTCTATTACTATCTAGTGATTTCCGACAGACATTTCCAGTCATTCCTCGCTCTACTTTTGCCGATGAGATTAACGCAATTTTTAATACAATCGTTTTCATGGCGAAATGTCGAAACACTTCGATTGGCCATAAACATCCGAGTACAATTACAAAATGATCCATCAGCACAAATTTTTTCAAAACTATTCCTGGATATTGGAATCGGTGAGATAGAACTGCATCCAAATGCAGAATCAATCAAATTGCCAGAAAATTTCAGCACTGTTGTTCAGACAAAAATGAATTATTTATGAGTATCTTCCCGGATGTACTAAATTACATGGCACATTAAATAAATATACAAACAAATGAAAATTATTGGAGTCGTATCTTCCATGTCTTAAAACCATGGATAGAAATAACAAAAACGGGTCATAACATCTTTGTATCTATATCCGAATGAAACGACCCAACACTAAACATATACCAGTCTTCCATTGAAAATCAACCTTATGGTTATATAGTTGATAAAAAAAATTATGAATAATGAATCTTTTTATGACCACATAAAATAATAATATTAAAATGCCTAAGGAAGATGAAACTTAATTCGATAATTGTTTATAAAAAATAAATTGTTTATTTTTTCACAGTTAAAACATCTCTTTCTTTCTATTATATAAAAAAACGTTTATTGATGAAATAGTTTGTCTGCGTTGCCAAGCAACTACGACAGTAATAAATAATGAAATAAAAATAGTTGTAAAACAAATTTATTACTTACTTGTTGTACAAAACAATGTCCGGTAGCCAAATGTGCTCAGAAGGTACGTACAGTTCAGTAACACCTCCGTACTCTTCAGGATCCCATCTGAACTTGTGATCTTGCCACTCCTTGAAAAATAAAAAAAAGTAAAAAACTATAAAAATAATAAAACCAAAACATATAGAAAGTGAAGACCAACTTTATTTACGTAAAAATTAAATCTGTTGTTTTATGATTTTTTTTTATTGTTTCTTATCTTTCAATGTTGTTTTCTTAATTTAGGGAGCTAGTTAGGTCAGAGTGCAGAGTTCTGATTCACTGTCATGAAGGTCACGTGTTCAAATCTAAATAATATTAACAGGAATATAAATTATTTAATCTATTAACAGCCACGGAAATGCCCTGTGTGATCTGGGACCCTCTCGGAGCTCAACCCATCACCTTCCTCAATAACCGATTTCCTAGAAACAATAGAGTCTCTAATATGTACGGAACTGAAGGCTCTATGAGGGTTGTAGAGGTACAGGCTTATTTAAATTTATTTGTTGCCTCCATCACATATTTTCTTTTGTAAATCAATAAAAAATATTTATATAAATCAAATGTCTGCGATTGTTTTATTAAATGAAAGTTGAATTTAAAGGTTGAATCTAAAGGTAGTATGTCTTATAATTTATTTGTATTTACTGTTCTTTTCATGGTGATTATTTTTAAATATTTTACATTATTATAGGATCGGTGAAGAGAATGGATTTGTCTGGCTTGGTTATGACCCCTCGTAGCTCAGATAGTTAGAGCACTAGAGATGCGGACGAACCGGGTTTGAATCCCGGCCAGGACAAATCTTTTCTTTTCAAAATAAATATATTTAAACGTAGTACATTTTAGTATCCTTACTGACACCCATAAACGATGTCTCTGCTGGGACAAAAAAAGTATAGTGGCGGCAAATGGGGTATATTTTGACTTACTGAAAACTCTTCGCAGCAGATCCCTTACCAGGGCCACTAAACTGGTCGTTTACAAGATTCTTATACGCACTGTTCTTACCTATGCTTCGCAAACTTGGACTATCTCAAGAAACAATGAAAAAAGTCTTTTAATATTCGAAAGAAAAATATTGCGGCGTATAGTTGGCCCAGTGAGAGATGGAGATGGATGGAGGATTGGGAGGAACAGGGAGCTTTATGACCTTTACGGAAATTTGGACATTGTAAAGTTTATAAAACTGGAGAGGCTCAGTTGGGCTGGCCAGGTCGCGAGGATGGAAGTGTAAGAAATTCCTAGAAAAGTAGTGTACACCGTCCTTCACAATACACGATGGACCAAGGCTTCGATAGGTTGATGGAGTGGCAGCTGACGCACGGAGCCTGCTACGGAGCAGAAGCTGTAGAGCGGCAACACAAAATCGGCTCATTGAGAAGGGCAGGACCCACCCAGAGTTGTAACACCACGTATATAGATAGATAGATATTTTAATTTTCCAAAAACATCAAAGAAACAGAAATCTATCATTAAATTATAATATTTTTCCCATAAACTGCAATTATTATGTACATTGAAAAGTTACTATTATATAATTTTTTTTCTTTTAGAGTCACAATATTACATCAAAATAAATAAAAAAAACCTGTAAACTGTAACCCATCACGGGGCGTTGGTTCAGTATATGGGGGAGACTGTAATGTTTCCTGGACAATAGATGTTGATTGTCCAATAATAAACTCAAACACTTGGGTTTTCGCAAAAATAGGGTTATCCATAGGCTGGACGAGTCCCAGGTGGTCCTGCAGACCTTCCCGTGACCATCCGTAGCTCTTTAAATAATTTATCTGTCACCGTCAGATTTTAACCCCAGACCTTCTGCAACTCAGCGCTCTACACACGTAGCTACTCCGCTCCATAGTAGAAGAAAGTATGAAGGCACTAATGAACAGATGAAGATAAACATTTAGTTAAAAATTAAAGAGTAGGAACCATCGGTGCGTTAACTTACCGATTCGGATCAAGTCTCATCACTACCCACTACTCATCAATCCACTTTTCCCCAAGAGCCATCATTCCGAACATTTACACCTGTTTTGAGAACGCGGGGAAATAGCAGGTGATTAGCGGCGTTTAAATGACCGGGGATTGGAGGTTGATGAGAACCCCGGAAGCGGTAAATGGGATAGAGCGAGGGAGGGAAGAATATTTCTGGATGAATACTTTCGCAAAGTATTGCCAAGGGACCTTTAATTAGCGATGAAGAAATGTCTACTCTTAAATAAATTTATTGCAATATTTAGTCGCTTATAAAAAAAAAAAAATATCTACAGCCTCGGTGAATAAATAGTTAGGTCGAATTTTCTACAGAATGAGTTTCTTGAAGTTAGAGAAGCGGATTAGCGTTAATTTCGTATTGAGTGAGTATGTGGTCGCTTGGGTTTTTTCATTTATTTGAAATAGATATTTATCTAGATAAATAGGATTGACAGAATCTCTGTCTGCGCCAGGTGCATTTTAACACGTAGCCGCCCGCTAATTCCGTGCTGCAATTTACTATAGGCCCAGTGATTTTATCGTATATCAATATAATTTGTATCATATATGTATTAAAATACATTTGTTATATATAGCAAATGTGTAATGGAAACGAGAAATCTCGTTCCCGGGAGCCAATGTGTTAAGAGAGGGATACATTTCATGTTTTAGGTTTGCTGGATTCTCATGAATGATGGGGTAGGACTCAGGTGATGGGGCTTGGTATGGCTAATTTGAATAGTGATCTTGGCTTGAAAAGAAGTCATTTTTAAGCTAAAAACTACAAGACTGGAATGATTTCACTTCCCTCAATACAGTTAATTCACCCTGGACAAAATTCGACTTAAACACTTATACACCGGCGCTGCAGACATAATGTAACAAAAACAAAAGGAATACGAATTTCTGTTTTAAATACGGATTAAACTATTATACTATAAAACAATTTTTTTTTTCGACGGAAGTAATTCTAAAAGTTTCAAACAACAAGAAAGGATTTTTTAAAGGACTATTTAATACATAGGTAATATAACTGAATTAGTACTATCACAAAGATTGAGATGAATTTGTAATATTGTTGGGCGTAGTTAAGAACGAATTTCAAAAAAGCGCTGAGGCGACATACCGAGTCGTAGATGTGAGAACTTCCTTAAGGGCGATCTGAAGTACCCTTGAAAGATTAACAAAGACTCAACCTTTGTTATTATCAGGAAATTGATTGAGATAAAAAGGTACGGTTTAGGGTAGTGAACTACATGTTTGATATATGATCCAATTACTTAAATTTCTGCCCGGGTTCCACTTACATATAAACATCAAGTATATACATACAAGTGCTATGTGAACTTTACAACGGCTGGGTAGGAACTACAGAGGTCCAATACCGTGTAATAAAATGCAAATGAACTGCGAGGCCTGTGAATACAAGGGAGAGAGCAAGTTAGTGGGTAATGCCCTTTTAAAGATACATTTACATGAGAAGAAGAAAAACATATTGTTCCCAACATCATTATTTTCCTATCTCTACATGCTCCGTATTTATAAAAATGCTAGAGCTTTCAAAAAATAATTTTGCTTTCTTTGTATTTTTTTAATTGTACGTGACTCCAAAAGAAACCTACTAATTTTTGTTTACTTCTTACAGACGTATCTCAATCAAATGTAAATTTAATAGCCAAGAACATAACGATACTTAATGGTATTCCTTCCAGAAACCGCTTTCTTCTTCCGCAATACAGTATTAAAGAATTAAGAAATATTATGTTATACAGAAATATTACCATTTTCTATTTAAAATACTATAAATATTTATTGTTTCATAATTATTGAGGAAGTGTGGTGGCTTAGTAGAATCATTGAGCTGTACATCACAAATTCGAAGCAGGTTGTGGAAGATTAATTATTTATTCTGTTATCAGCCGTAGATCAACACTTTGGGATCCATCCACCCTTTCAGGGCTCACCCAGCGTCTGTAGACTATACCCTTGATTGGGGGGAAAGCTAGTGGTTGACAACATTAAAAGAGAGTGTGGGTTGAGCTCAGTACATAGTCTTGATCAAAAGCTCCCAGGTTCGAAACCAGCTGTGGCAAATTAGTTTACACTAATTTAATAGCAGGGAAAAGGACCCAATGGGATATGGAAATCGTCTATGTACTCATTCTGTCTCTAAGATGGGTACCTTTAATGAGGGAATAACCAGGCGATTGAGAACTCTGCAAGTTCCTGAACAACCTCTCCACCATGTACTGAAGCAAAGACCCTTCTTAGGCTCTAATCGTATATATGAGTTGCTCATTTCCAAATCGTCTTTTATCCATCAACTAAAAATTTTGGCAAACAACAAAATAAAACATATAAATTTAAATTAAGTCATACCAATTTGGAAATTGTTTCCTTGAATACATAAAAAATGCTGGATTTATTTGTTTTTTTATTCAAGAATGATATATTACATTGTTATTTACTTATTTTAAAAAAATTTTTGGATAAAGATGGTTTTGGAACCAAAATGTGGATAAGAGACGGCTTGAATCTAAAAATATAGGACAAGTGACAGTTTGAATAAAAACTTCACAAAATCAGGTTTATTATTGTCTAACCTTAAAATAATATAAACTTGTCAAAATGGTTGTAATTCAAGGAAATAGCTCTGAGTGCAAATTTCTTTTAAAATTCATCGGCGTCCTCCAAAAGTCCACGTTAATTTTCATCACCTGACTGCGTAGGTGAGCGAGGAAGAGACTTAGACACATACAATTTCATTTTTTTTTATATCTTTTTTCAACTTACTTGGATCCCTAATCCTCTTCTTAGCTTTATTTTTATCACATGAAGTCACTCTTGGCCCTTCCTTTGCTTCCTCTGAAGTTCTATCCCATTTATCTCCACCATGAATGAGTATAATACTGTTGTTGCTTGATTAAATTCACAACTTTAACTATTAAAATTGTATTTAGCTAAATACTAGCTTTAAAAAGAGAGTGCAGACTTATGATAAATCTTAAAAAATACACAACACTATTGTATGGAAACAGTAAAATAACCATCAATTTCAAGGGTGCATAAGAACACAACCTTTCGTCAAAAATAGAATGATTTTTTTTCTAGCTGAACAGCAGTTCCATCAAATTTCAGCCTTGAAATGTTGGATAAAGAGGTATAAATTTATATTACCTACAGAGAAAAATATTGCTCAACTACACTTGACCTTGACATAAGAGACAGTTTGGAAATAAGATTGAATACATCCATTTATTACAATGTGTGATAGAGGACGATTTGAAAACAAATTAGTTCATGTTAGAAGGTGGCCATATTGGATTGGATAAAGGACGTTTAGAAAGCAAACACGAATTTCTCACAACTTTGAGATTTATTTTAAATAGTTTAAAGGGCGTTTTGTAAGTACATATTTGGTTAATTTAATAGGAAAACTATATAGATTGTCTATTTTATTTGTTGATTTTATTTTTATTTTATTTGTCTATTTTATTTATTAATTTTTAAATATTTTTGCAAATCGCAAATTGCGAGAACGCGGGGTCATGGGGTCAGTGAAAAGATAGGATATGGCCATGACCGGGGAGCGAGCATGATTGAGCCAGGATAGCTCAATTGTTAGAGGTCCAGACTAGCGATCTGGGCGACCCGGGTTTGAGTCCCGGTCCTGGACATATCTTTTCTTTTCAAATAAAAATATATAGATTGTCATGGTAACAGTAATTCAATTACGAAAAAAAAAGGATAAAAGACGATTTGGAAATGAGCGACTCATATGTGTTTTAAAAATGGCCTTGTTGTTTCCGGGACTTTTAGGAACGCTTTTCCGTTTAAGAAATTCCTACAGGGGCGTGCCTCCACATGTTATGGCTGGGTGTCCTCTTTCCCTGAGGAAAAGGAGGGGAAGGAGAGCTAAAACGGAAACCCTCTGGGATTAACAATCTCAGTTGTATACTAGACGGGTAAAACCGATCCGAGTAAAACCCACATAACATACTATGAACAAGTCTGCATTATTCATTATATAATATATTTAGGTTTATTATTAGTTTATCTGCTATAAATTATCTGCGGGATTCGAATGCGGGAACTTCAGCAAAGCAACTCTGTACTCTACTCACTGAGATACAAAGCTCCATAATCATAATTTTTTTTTTAATTCAACACATAAATTCGAAGAGAATGTTGTTATATATTTTAACGGGTTTCTACAAACAATAACATCAGAATAAATAAACGAGGAATTTTTTTTCTTTTACAAGACGAAATCGGTACCCATGATCGAGGTGCGAACGCTTGTTCAGTTTTCATCATTTCACGCCTCAAAAAGCCTATTTCCTACAGGAAATTGAGTAAAAGATTTGAAATTATCGCCTGCTATGTTAAATTTCGTGGAAATATCGTACAGTTTTTATTTTCCTATAGAAGAGATATTTATGCATATTTAGGAAGTCCTCTGATATTATTAGTATACATCGGACTTGGTAAGTATGAAGCCTTAAAATACCCTGGGGTAAAACAAGGAAATATTATGATTGTATATACAGTACATATTGTACTGTATATTTTGATAATTCATAGTTGAAATCATGGAGGATGAGAAAAAAAAAGTATGTTTTCACAGAATTACCTCTTTATTTTTTCGTTTAAACAATAAACCTTATTTTTTACGAATTCCTTTATCAGCACCATTATGATTTCCTTATTACGCATTCCTCAGAACAATAAACAACGCTGAAGAAAAGATGTTTACAGAGCCTAAAGGATAAACAGAATATGTTAACGAGTTGTTAGGAGCAAGAGAATATCAAATGAAATACCCAACGTTCCCAGGGAAGAAAACACAATTGTATACCTCTAACAACAATTAAAGAATCAATGAACAATAATATAAAACTGAGAAAAAAATTATGGTTATTTTTCTCTTTCATAACATACACAATTTTATCAAAATAAAAATAATTAAACGCTTCACTATCATTGTAGTTTATAAATCAAATGTAAAATTCCTTAGGGTATTCTCATACCATTTATAAAATTAGGCTTTTAGACTAAAAAATTGAATTTAATATTTAATTTTGAAAAAGTTATTCCGTCATCCAACTATTCATACAAGCCTTCAGTTAATAGACAAAAGCATATCATTAAGGCATGATCGTCTGCTTCAAGGATTCTCCCAGAAGAAAAATAATATCAGAAGGAATATATATATAAGAATAATACCCATTCATAAAAAATATCTGTCCATTAATAGAAATTAATATGTAATTAGTAATGTTCAAAGAAATCAAAAATATGTATAAAATATTTACTATAATACATATTAAAAATATTTATATTTATTACATATAAGGTTGGTGAATAAAGAACAGACGCTATTAAGGAAAAATTTAGGCCTTAAATTTTCAAACGACAAATTAGACAACACGCAAAATGAGACATTTTATTAAATAACAAAGAATCAATGAACTCCGACACTACGAAGAAAAGTGTGTGAAGTTCGTGCTTTTGTTGAAAAATAAAGAATAATGTTGCATATATTAATTCAACGATTTAATAGTTTCATTATTATAACAATTAATTGACATAACGGTTTATTAATATCCTGTACCTGTATAAATAAATCTGAAGGATTTTAGGTTCAGTACATGGTAGAGATTGTTCTGTTTCTTGCAAAGCGGTTGTGCAGGCAGGTAATTTGTTAAATCACGCTCTACCGCTAGATTTTTCTCCCTATTTGGGGTACGTTATAGAGGCTGGGAGAGCCAGGAAGGTCTAGAGCCCACAGGATCCATCTCCGGCTGCTAATAGATTAAAAAATCCCTGCCAAGCAATAGAAACTCAGACCTCTACCAGTGAGTCACCCCGCTCCTTCAATATACATCTAAAGATGGAATAAATAAAAATAATAATAAAATGATTATAAGAAAATTAATAATAGAAATATAATACGAATGAACGGTTTGAGCAATGAAATAGTTCTGTGTTCGTGATAATGTGAAGAGGCTGGTTTAGTGAATGCAGACTTTATTATATAATCGAATAAATCAGAATCTATTGTGCATTCGAGTACATTTTTTCTTAGAAGATAGATTAAACTTCGATATATTATACATTATTTGATATAGAGAGAGTATATGCCAAGATGTCTCATGAAGAAGTGTTTCATAATAATAACAAGGCGATTGGAGGTGTGATTGATGCTTTCAAGCCTGTCCCGTAAATGAGGAGAACACTAGGAAGGGAAGACCAATATTGTTGCTAATACATCTTACAAGAGTTTTATACCTTGCAAGAGGCCAACCTGTGATAGGTCAACATGACATGATAGATTAAATTTTGGTTTATTAAAGATTTTAAATTAATTTTGTGTATTGAATAAGGGAAAGGTCAACAGAGACATTAAATAAATGTTAATACATTAGTGGACAAATTTATCAGCTGTTTTTTTTTTCAACCGTAGCCAGCTGGGGGTCTAGTAACCTTCCATATGATTCAGTAGTTGCATTTGAGCCTTGGAGGTTGTGGGATGGGTTTTTTGGGTGCATTATTCATGTTTTGCTTTGCTGTTATTCTCTTTCTTCCCTGAGGATGCCTGAATAGGCGAAATATTGGACAGGTATTTTCAATTTCCTGTTTTAGTTTAGAGACTTAAGGTTTTTAGTTGGAATTTGTCCACTAATGTATTAACATTTATTTAATGTCTCTGTTGACCTTTCCCTTATTCAATATATATATTTTGTGGAATAACCATAAGTCCACTGGGTTTTTGATGATTTTCTCTTTTTTTCTTGCACTTTTACTTTCATTTTTTCATATGGTTTTTTGTCTTCTGTTCTTGTGTTGTTTGTTACTATTATTTATTTCATTTTGTTTTCCTGTTGTGTTTTTTGGGGGTTTGGTGAGTGTATATTGATGTTTCAAATTCTGGAGTATTTATCAGTTGTTTTTATCTAACCTTAGCAAACTCGGAATCTAGTAACCTTCCCTATGATTCAGTAGTTGCTTTTGAGCCTTGGAGGTGGTGGGATGTGTGTTTTTTGGGTGCATTATTCATCTTTTGGTTTGCTATTATTCTCTTTCTTCCCTGAGGATGCCTGAATATGCGAAATATTGGACAGGTATTTTCAATTTCCTGTTTTAGTTTAGAGACTTAAGGTTTTTAGTTGGAATTTTTCCACTAATGTATTAACATTTATTTAAAATCTCTCTGTTGACCTTTCCCTTTTTAAATATATATTTTGTGGAATAACCATAAGTCCACTGGTTTTTTGATAATTTTCACTTTTTTTCTTGCACTTTTACTTTCATTTTTCATATGGTATTTTGTCTTCTGTTCTTGTGTTGTTTGTTACTATTATTTATTTCATTTTGTTTTCCTGTTGTGTTTTTTGGGGGTTTGGTGAGTGTATATTGATGTTTAAAATTCTGGAGTATTTATCAGCTGTTTGTTTTTTTAACACTTACAGTTTACTAATTAAAGTCCACCGACCGTAAGACTCTCCAAATATGACAAACTGACACACAGTTTATTACACTTACTTATCACTTATCACTGACTCACTTATCACTGACTAGTTCACACTGCCACTAACTGACACAGTCACTGTCACTGAAGTCGACAACTTTAATACTAACTTACTACTGACTAGGCAGAAACAGCTGGCCTTTTATATATGCAATGTTCGTCCGGGTGGGGGGGGGGGGGGTCTCGGCCATTCCACGCTGATCGCGAGGTTTCTACACCATTCTTTAATCCCTTCCGGCTTATCTTAATCCCTTCAGCTGGTCCCTCTCTCTCTCTGACCGTAACAATATATTGATTCTTTAGTTCCAGTCACTTCTTAAATTTCCTTCATGGTGACGTTTCGAGACTAGATTAGTCGTACGCCCCTGACCCTTAATATTATAATAGAGGCACCCTGTGTATTATTCTAATATTGTAATTAAAGTAAAGTTTAATGCTTATTTTGCACCACCTTAGTGAATCTAAAATTTGAAATGACTTTTTTTAATTAAGTTTTATAGATAGGAAATTAATAGTTTATGAGAAAAATGTCGCCGCATTCGTTTTATTGAAATAACAGCCCGAAAATCGAAATATTTGAATCTAAGTACATTGTTTTATACTTTGATGCATTCTATTTTTTTCAATTAAAATTAAAAAAAAAACCAGTGCTAATCTTTGTGTAAGGTACGGGACAGTGAACACTGTGAGTTGCCAATTTTAAAAATAAATACCCACAATTTATAATTTACTTATAATCTAACTGATTGATATGGCAATGGCAAAAAAGTCTTGATCTGTAGGCAACGGCGATAAAATATTTCTTTTTACATAATATTTAAATAAAACTTTTTTACATAAAAGAGAGAATAATAAAAGAAAAACATTTCTGAAGTCATGGGCAAAGCTATTAAACAATATTATAAATATAAACTAAATTAATTAACATAATAATCATCCTCATTAGTATCTATTTCACTTGCCTCATTTTCTTCTTTCTTTATTTATGACAGAATTATTCATTCCCTTATCTCCCTAATTTATTTTTCCTCTTTTATTTATTATTGTATTTAAAAGGGGAGTGGGGGAGCTAGATGGTAGAGCGCTGAGTTGCAATGCTGAAGGCTGGAATTCGGATGTGACAGATAATTTATTTAATTTGTTAACAGCCGAGGATGGACTCTGTGGTATCTGGGCTCATCCAATCTCTATAAAGTGAGTACTCTGAATTGGAAGAAAACCTGACGGTTGAGCGTGATCTAGGAAAAATCTCCTATCCAAATTGTCGTCTCGGAAACAGTACAGTTTTTATCACGTACTGAAACCAAGACCCCTCATGGCATGGGCTGTAGAGTAACAATTTTTAATAAATTAACTATTATTCTTTTTAATTTTGCGGTAGAGCAACCGCCATAGTTTCATCTGTATATTGGTCATATCATTTGAAATCCCATTTATGTATAGTTTTTATTTATTAAATGTTTATTTCTTTCACAAAACGCTTAATTTTAAAGTGTTTACTACACAATTTTATACATGGTTTTAAAATAGATATTTTTTTTTAAAGTAATATTTATTAAGAAATCGGTTATGCAGGGAAGTGTTCAAGACCATGCTCCACATCTAGGTTTCCCCCCAATTTAGGGAAGTTTATCGAAGCTGGGCTCTGAAGATACAACCAGGTTGCAAATATAGGTAATCTATCTGCTACAGTTTAACTTTACGCCCTAGAGAGAAATAATACAATGAAATATTTAATTATGGAGTATTTATTACCAGATATATAAACCGTGAATAATAACTACAGGTGCTATGAGTTTTCTGGATGAGAATGGAAGTGGTGAAGCCGGGGCGATTAAAAGTTTCAATTTTGCCATCTTGAGGCAGAAGAGGTTCAACTACCCGACCGCTTATCATTAAGAAGTTTTAAGATTTTTTTTTTCCTCTTGACGAGAGAGGAAATCTTACGTCGAGAGTTTTCTCGGGTTAAATTGCAGTACTGTGTTGTTCTTTAGCCAGTCCGTTCTAATGGATTCTATGCAGTACGTAATCGGCCCTTACATCAGATTTAATTGCTAGTCCATACTATGATTGTAGCTGCTAATTTTATTTCTTTATAAAAAAAAATAATAAAAATTATTTTTTCAAGAAGTTTATTAAAATTAAACATTTAGTTTTTACGGAGCTTTTGGGTTCCAGTCACGGAATTCCTATCGTATCCATTCCTAACAATCCAAAATCTTAATACCCATTACTTTGTTATGAATGACCAAAATCACATCAATGTTCCATTTTTTTGGCTGATTTGGCCCGAACCCGAAACAAGTCTTTTCATGAAAAAATTCATTCCCACTAGTTTCAAACCTAGCTACTTCTTCAGTTCCGTGGTGACCTGTGGTCTAGTGGTTAGCGTAACTAACTACTAAGCCCAAGATCGAGGGTTCGTAGCCCGGCAGGTGTCCCTAGGAGTTTTTAAAGGGAATAAAACATCCTTAGTTACGCCGTCCTTCGGAAGTGACGCTAATCGGGGGCCCGAGCCTGTAAGATGTCAGGTTCTCGTTAAAAATCGCTATCCTAATTAAACCTGGATATGCAAAATTTAGAGCTCCCACTGTAGCATCGTCCGATTAGCCATATCAGTATAAAGTGACGTTGAATGAACAAACAACAACTTCTTCAATTCCTGGTAATCCTCCGAGGAGTCTGAAAAGAAGATGGCATCGTGACCTTCTAAGTTGAAGTTGTTTTTTTAGTACAACCATTGGGTAGTTTCTCTGCCTGTCTTTCTCCATGTCTTTATGTGCCATTCCTGTCATTTACTGGTTGTATTGTTATAATACAGTTATAAATTTCAATAATTATATATTTTTTTTAAATAGGGAAACATTTTATTTAGGGAGTGGGTTAGCCCAGTGGTAAAGTGCTGAGTGCTGTACCGAAGTTACCAGGTTCAAATCCGGCTGTGGCAGATAAATTATTTAATCTAATGATGTTCCTTGCAGGATCTAGTGACTCTCGTAGGGATCCCCCAGAATGTATTAAGTGGTTATCCTTAATTGGGGGGAAGCCTAGCATTTTAACGTGATGTAGGCCTTGAGCTGTGCAGTCTCTACCACGTTCTGGACCCAACAACCTTCATGGGTCGTAAGGACAACGATTGATCAGGGAGACGATTTCGCATTCATGCTCAACCTTCAGTTTTCTACTAATTAAGGGTACACACTTTGTAGGACAGTGTGAGCCGAAGGAGGGTGTGTATCCGTGACTTTTAAAAGATTAAATACATAACTGCTACAACTGAATCTGTCCCGGAACCTTCAGCGCTGTCACTTGGCACTTTACAAACTTAGCTATATCTGCTACAAACCCTAACTATCACATGACAATATTTAAAAAAATACATGAAACATCAAAAGAAAAATACGGTTTGTAAGAAAATTAAAATTAAAACTCAAAATGATTAACTCCTGTTTTCCATTACACAAAATTCTTTAAGACAGTTTTTTATTATATTGCAGTTTTTCACTTTCGAATCTTTTGGGACGAATTTTAGGAAACTTAGCTTGTTCTGATTTGAAGATTTTTGGCTCACAACCAATTTCAGTTTGGCAAAATACCAAATAGTGGAACACATGTTCTGGCGTCTAAGTAGATAGTCAATTATCTATTGAAATATGTTGTACTTGGTTTAATTAGTCCAACGTAGACAATGGAAATTGTATATAATAATAAATGTTACAGATTTAAAACGGGAAAAAATACTAACATACACATAATCTAAAACTTTTGTGTTTTAATAGGAAAAAAATTGATTTTTCATGATCTAAACCAGAGGTTCCCAGTGTTTTTTCTCATAGACCACTTTCAAAATTTAGCTGGTTCCGGTGGACCTCCTCCAGCTACATTTCTACCATATTCCCAAAACTCGACAAAAAATGTGAATATTTACTAATCAAAAGGCGGTCTTACCCAACATGATATGGCTATTTTAACAGAATAGGATTACCTAATTAATTATTGCAATGAAATAAACAAAGTACCGACGGCAAACTGATTCTAATTATTAAACCATTTTTTTTTCACGCCAACGTAGACAGACCCCCGTCGAGTCTCCCGTGGACCCCTGGACCACTTTGGGAACTAAGGATTTAAACAATATTAACCTTATTTTTTATTTCGCATTCTATTTTTGATACATACGAAAGGATTGTATCATATGATTAATACTAAAATAAATTATAGATACAAACATTTCATCAAAAAATCCATCCACAACTATTAATTCGCATGATTAATAGTATAAGATATTGCTTAAAATAACTATATAAAACAACTTAATAATTAATGAACCAATCAAGAATACTTACATGCTCCAGCCAAACATTAGTGGTTAATATCTGGTCTTTCAAATTCTGTAAAAAACAAAAAAATGTATAAACAATCAATTGGAAATAAAAATAAACTTAAAAATATATTTATTGAAAATTACTACTGAATTATAATAATACAAGCAAATAGAATGAATGGTACATAAGATATTACGATATTAATCAAATCACAAATTCAGCTTAGAAGGTCTCATGGCCGTCTTCTTTTCAGAGGTCTAGGAGGATTATCAAGAGGTGGCGAGATTTGAAACTAGTGGGTTTGGGTGGGAATAAAATCTTTCATGAAAGGATTGACATCGGGATAGGGACAAATCAGTAAACAAATGGCCTTAAGATGGTTATGGATGACTTTATTTGTAACAGTGTATGGAGCATAAAGGATTTTTGATTGTAAGCATTGGATACGAGAGGGATTCGATGGCTTAGTGGATACCTAAAGTTTTATTCCGGCCAAATAGGTCTTATAATCTATATAATGGTCATGTATATAAGTCTTTTGTGATTAATTAGGAGCTCAGAGCGTATGTCTAGTAAGTGTTGAACCAGCCTAAAACGACGAACAGTTTCTTGTATTTTCAGTCTAATATGAGGGCTAAAATTTAACGTTTGTTAAGTTGTAGTAGTGATTAGTGGATCTATTCTACAGCTATCATGTTTCAAGTCGCCATTGGGTTACGATGAAGGGTAAAGTAGATTTGATGTGTAGATTTGTGGGCATTTATTTGAATCCTCCAGTTTTTACAATAGTCTTCAAATGATAATAATAAGCTTTAAATTAAAATAAGAGATCTAATAAAAAAAAAATTGGAAGTCATGATGACTCCTGACAGAAGTGAAAAATCAAAACTTTGGGATAACTGTGTCCTTTTTTGAATGTCACAATCAATTATAGTCTGAATTATTTAAACTTAAATCATTAACATTAGTCTAGTTTTAGCACTTACAGGCACTCCGAACAATAATTATATACATTTTCAAGTAATTTATTAATTAATAAAAAAATGCGACTGACTGCACATGCTCAATACAAAATATCAGCATTTTAATTGAAATAGTAATTAGTATATAGTTATTTTTTTTTACGAATCGGCCAGGAAGGACCACGCGGAGATCACTTAATAATCTTCTCCACACTCTCCGCCTCCCTTCTACTCCAATACTCTCTTATCTTCCTGGACTGTTCCTCTCGCTCTTCCTTAGTCCATTTTCTCCCTCGTCTCTCCTTCCTTCCAACAATAATCCCAACTTCTTCTAATTTTTTTTCCGAAAAGCTCTCTATCCAAGCAGTCCTTATCCTTGATTTTTAGCCTATCCAGCTCCTCTTTTATTTGCCTCACATATCCACCTATACTCTTATTTAGTCTTAGCTTTAGACTTTATCGACAATTTTTCGTTCAGCCTCTATCTGTCCATTCTGACCTTGTGGCCGTAGAACCTCAGTCTCCTGGTCCTGATGACTGTTTCAAGATCTTCCAAATTTTTGTTTATTTCTTCGTTGGATTTTCGCCTGTACCCCTCTTGTGTTACTTTGGGTCCATGAATCCTCCTCAGAATTTTTATCTCAATCTTCAGGACTTTCTCCAGACTCGGAAGGCTGACTGTTTCCATACCATACAACTATGGTTGCAGTTGGTTTTAGTTGGCTTAGTCCAGTCTTTCCAGTTTGGCTATTCCTTCTTCTACGGATGCTCTATCTGCTCCGTTATTATATATTATCTCCCCTAGGTATTTAAACTTTTTTGTGACCTGTATTTCCCCATATTTTATATTCAATACTTCCTTGCTAAAGCTGGCATATGTTGTCATAACCTCTGTCTTTTCATACAAAATCTGCAGTCCCGTTTTCTCAGCTATTTCTTTCAGGGTGTTTATCTGTTTTATAGCTTCCTCCTCTGTTTCTGCTAGCAGGGCTAGATCGTCTGCAAAGGCCAAACACTTTAATTTCACATTGTCCTTTTTTGTTCCCATTACTGCACCTGCATCGTCATTTTACCAGAAAAATCTCATGATCTTGTCCAGCACAAAATTAAACAGAATCGGTGACAGGCCGTAGCCTTGAATACAGTTATATTATTTATATCATACAAATTCTTGGGTATTTGCATCCATAAGCAACGTAAAAAAATATATTTAACTATCACTAAAAAATCTTTTAAGGGAAATGAAAAGTTTAAATAGTTATCGATATTTTAAGTTATTATGATAATGAAATTCACAACTATTAAACCACCTTTTAGTTAAATATAATTATTCTTGTTTCAGTTGAATTCTAAACTTTGAACTAAAGCTGATTAATACAAATTTTATAGCTCATGAAGAGGCCACTAGGTTTGACCAGTCTCGAGCATGTTGCTGACGCGACCCATTAAAAATATGCAAGCGCGGTTAAAGATGTTTCACCATAAAAAACTTATTTATTTATTTATCTATGGTTCATAGAATTTATAACGGAGATAAGTAAGGTACGGAGGACATGGAAAAAGGGCAGGGTAGCAATCCCTAAAGGGTTAGATCTCAAGGGATGTCGGACCGTCACATAGCTTCCTGGTCCTCTGGGGTGTCCTGTATGAAGTATATAACAGCACGCCCTTAGTCTCATAAATATTTTATTTAATACAGACGTAGGGTGTAGAAATAAAATATTTGTATATACTATTAGTTTACCAAAGCTCAGTGGTAGAGCACTGAGTTGCCATGCCGGAAATCCTGGTTCAAATCCCTCTGCGGGCAAGACTTTTATTTAGTCTTTTTGTAGCCGTAGATGGATGTATAGGATCTAGGACCTTCCTGGCGCAGTACAGTCTCTATCATGTACTGAACCCCAGACCCGTTCACGGGTTGTAGTGGATTTTTTTATTTATTTTAAAAAGTGAGTGGGATAGCTCAGTGTATAGAGTGCCGAAGGTTCCTGGTTCAAATCAATCTTAGGCAGATGCAATATCACATCTATCAACAGCCAGAACCCCCTGGGGCTCACCCAGTCTCAACCCTGAATTGAGGGGAAAAGTAGCCGGTTGATCTTGTTCTCGGCAATTCACCTCCATCCTAGAAACAGTACACTCTCTGCCATGAACTTAGTAAATACTTTCTCCTATATCAGATAAACGAATAATTCTCCTGAGAAACGGTAAGAAAAAAAAATCATTTTTGTTGATTTCAAAAGCATAGAGAATTTTAGAGCTAAATCGTCCGCTAGACACACTTACAGACTGTTTGTGGCTTAGACGTGTGCGTTAGTTAAATTTCTGTTTATACTTTGGATTTTTTTTCACTCAGCTCAGTTTGTCCAGAACTGAAAGGTCCATGTTCAAATCTGGCTGTGGCAGATGAATTAGATGTTTTGCTAACAGCCATGAATAGTCCTTGAGGGATCTACTGATTCTTTTGGGGTTCACCCAGTCTCTGTAAAGTAGGTACACTTAATTGGGTTAAGAAGCTGTTACTTATGTTGTGATCTCGAACTAATCTTCTCCCTGCACAACCATTGTTCTACAGGCGGTCTCTACCATGTACTGAACCCCCAAGGGTTGCAGTGGTATTGTATGTAATATCCTTTTTACTCATTCCACTTGCCTCGTGTTAGTGGTGGTACGAGTACATCTTTACATAGAAGGTGTACGTAATAAAAAATAAATTTTTAAAATTTTCTATTACTAATTGAAACAAGTAATACTGATTTCTTCGCATTTCTAATTATTCTTGCAATCCCCACTGTTGCAGACAACCTTGACCTGAATTGCTGAGGTAGTAATCACACATATTATTAATACCTGGACTAAATAGAGCCTGATTTTAATGGTAATGCCTTACTGGTAGCTAGCACCTGGTCCTAATGGGGTGGTGGGGGGTATACAGTAATTTATCCCCCCCCCCATTCTAAGATAGTGGAGGGGATAAGGTCTACACTAATCTTATAGGACTCGTCTTATATAATCAGTTAGTACATTGAGAATATTAGGAACATAAGTTTTGATGTAGTAAACAATTCTTTAACCGCGTCGAGTGACTTTTGGTAGGGGTAGACTTGTAGCTTCGTGTCTGGAGACACCTTGCGGCCTCTGCATCAGTTATAAAATTTCTTTTAATCAACTTTAGTTTAAAGGTTAAAAATCCATTCGTAAATAATAAATAATATTTAACTAAAAGGTTGTATAATAGCTGTGTCATTCATACTAATAATATCATAAATAAATGGTTGACGTTTTCGTTTATCCTAAAATATTTTATTTGTCATAATTAAATGTCTCGTTTAATGAAATTATTGAAACTACGAACGATAATAATGCTAAAAATTAACATCTATGTAAATACAAATATATTTAATGTAAGTGTTTAAATATTTAATGATCGTTTCAATTAAGATATTGATACGTTGTATTGAGCTTGCACAGCTCATCATAAGTTTGGATTAATTAATAAACTTCTTAAAATATATATAGATACGAATTTATCTAAAAAGCTTAACAATTTAAAATTTATTTTTATTATTTTTTATTTTTATGGTAATTACTTTTAAATATTTTTGTTATGAAGAGAAAATATTTGCCCTTGCCTGGATTCAAACCCAGGTCGTCTGCTTCTCCATAGCAGTGCTCTAAGCCACTGAGCTACCAGGGGTCGTATCCAAGTCAGACAAATCCGTTCTCTTCTCCGATCCTATATCCTCGCAATTTTTGCGTTCTATAAGATTGGTGATCAGATATGTATATGGGATCGGTGAAGAGAACAGATTTGTCTTACTTGGATACGACCCCTGGTAGCTCAGTGTCTTAGAGCACTGCTACGGAGAAGAAGATGACGCGGGTTCGAATCCCGGCCAGGGCAAATCTTTTCTCATCAAAACAAAAATATTTAAAAATAATTACCATAAAAATAAATTATAAATAATATATTGACATATGGCAACAACATCCTAATTAAAATAATGTCCAATGGACATTCTTCTCCCTTGATCATCGCAAAAAATGCGAGAACACGGGGATGTAGGATCTGTGAAGAGAACAGATTTGTCTTACTTGGATACGACCCCTTGTAGCTCAGTGGCTTAGAGCACTGCTACGGAGAAGCAGACGATTAGGGTTCGAATCCCGGCCAGGGAAAATCTTTTCTCTTCAAAACAAAAATATTTAACTATTTAAATTTACTAACTATGTGCCAAATGGCATTTGTATAATTTATAAATAAATGTTTTAATTATTAAAAAAAAATTACTAATAAAGAAATTTCAATAAGTCAGACTGTGATTGATTTATAAATTTAAAAAAAACAACCTTCAGTTAAAATTCTAAATTCTTGAATTTTCACTTCTGTCAGTAGGCTTCATGACTGCCTTTTTAATTAAAAAAAAAAATTAATTATTGAAATTTAAAACTCCATTAAAACAATACAACAAGTAAATATAAAGAAATAAAAAATGGCTTGGACAAAGCCAAGTACAGAAACTACCCCGTGGTAGTACTCAAATAAGAAATTCAACTTAAAAGCCTTCTTCTTTTTAAACGCCTGGAAGGATTGATTTCGAAATTCAAAAAAGACAGTTATTCCAAAGTTTCGAGTTTTCACTTCTATCGATAGTAATTTTGACTGCATATTTGTTTTTAATTAGAGTTCAAATATTCATGTATTATACGATAATAGAAACAATAAAATTACAATAGTAAACATATTTGAATCTGAACATCAACACACTTTGGTGGAGGTGATTTGTTCCTGTAAATTATTTTATTGTTGGAGCCGGTAGTTTATTTATTATTCTAAAATGTGCGTAAATTGTACTGTTACAAAAAATCACGGATTGGAATAATCCAACGGTTGGGGATTAGCCCTAAACCACCCTCAACCAATTGGTATTACCCCTATACTATAGGCTGAGTGGGGCTCAGGAAGATCTGTAGAACAAATTCTTTAAGTGTCCGTCTGAGGGTATTAACAGACTAAATAATTTATCTGCTAAAGCCGGATTTGAACCTTCAGTACTAAACACTGAGCTATGCCGCTCCCTAATTATTTATTAGGGGTCGAAATAATTTAACGATTGTGCAAGGAGGGGGTTTGCCCACACTCAATCGCTCGTTTTTTCCTTCAATGGCTATTGACAGATTAAATAATTTATCTGCTACAGCCGAACTTGAACCTTCAGCACATCTACTACGCGCTATATACCCTCAGCTCTACCAATTCCTAATTATCAGCTTAGAACTGCTTAAATGCTTTTCCAACGATTGCTGTCTTAATGTTTTTGATTTAAATATTATGTAATTAAATAAGTTTATAGTCATCTTTATTATTATTATTTTTTTGGTCGAAGGTCTACCTCTTTCTACTTGGATATATTTTTGTACACAGTGGCCTTATCTAGGTTTTCAACCCAGATCTAACAGCTGATGACACTGCGAATTGAAAAATCTTCTATGGATAAGGGTTGATATTTGGCAAGAGAATGGAAGGTCGTTAGAAGAATCCGAGCTTTAATTCAGGCTCGCCATTTTCCGACAAGTGAAAATGAGGCTTGAAAAACTTTCCGGAGGTTTTTGCCACATTTTTATTCTTCCTAGCCGCGAATCTTTATAATTGGATCTGCCTGGGGGGTCCTTGTTAAATAAACTGATCCTCCCCTTTAATACCCAGGATTTTTTACATCGTTTTCCCCCTTTTTTATATAAACATTCTATTTTTTATTTTTAAAGGATAAATATGTACCCAGCTTATGTAAATAGGAAAAAGGTTGAATATATAGGCACAAGCTCATACTCGAATTAGATTCATATAAAACAGCTTCTATAAAAACAAAAAACATGGATATAATGTACAACATAATTTATTTGAAAGAAGATGATGTTAAACTCTTGTAGTAGCAATTAAACATCAGTTCAAATCCTGGTGTAACAGATATATTATTTAATCTGTTGACAGCCAGAGGCGGATCCTGTGGAATCTTAAAACTGTTAAATAAAGTGAGTACACTTTATTAGGTGAAAACTTGTCGGTTGAACGTTATCTCGGACACCACCTCTCTCCACAACCGTTAACGTAGTGCAGACCATAATATATTTCAAGATCTTATGCTAAGCCACTTCAAGGGTTGTAGTGGTACAGCTTTTATTTTTATTTATTTATTGATTTATTAAATAACACTTGAAATACACTAAAATCAGTAAAAATATAACCCGATTCCCCTCCGTATCTCTACAAGAGAAAAAAAAAAAAAATTAAGTTCCACTTTCCCGTGTCGAGTTTTGATGGATAAAATTTAGGAGAAAATTTGGAGGAAGATTGAACATGGAAGTTTATTTGAAGATGGAGAAAATTTATTTTGGTTTTTTATAAATAATTAAAAACAATGTCTTCTATTAGTAACACTGTTACGTAGAAAATTTGAGAATTTTTTTAATGAAAACTTAATTTTTTCTAAAATAATTATTTATGGAAATATTAATGGGATAATGTTTATGGAATTTCCAGGATCATTTTATTATTAATATTTATTTAATTTAACATTACGTTGCTTTGACTAATCAGACGATGCTACAGCGTGAATCCTAAATTTTGTCTATCCAGGTATAATTAGAATAATGATCTTTAATCAGTACCTGGCACCACACTGGCTCGCGACTGACATTTTACGCCCCCTCCGAAGAACGGCAATACCTAAGGTTTTTTTACTTCCCTTAAAAAACCTTAAGCCAACCTGATTTTTCACGTAGCTCATTAGAAATAGATTATAAAACCTTATATATATATATATATATATATATATATACTTTTCCATAGAAACATTTATTTTTTATTATATTATATGTAAATCTGTTAATGATGGTACTAATGGTTGTTTAGCGAGCGTTCGGGTCCGCTAAGTATTACTATTAATATTTAGTATATATAATATATTAAAAAAATAACATGTACTACACCGCTAACATGTAATACACCTCTACGACCCTTGAAGGGTGTGGTGTTCAGCACGTTGTAGAGACGGTATTATTTTTTTTGGCAACGGTTGAGCAGGTGATATATCCAAGATCACGCTCATCTGCCAGATTTCCCCCCTTGTTTTGGGTACCCACTTTAGAGGCTGGGTGAGCCCCAGAAGGGTCCTAGACGTAATATATAATTTAACTGCAATTAATGAAATGGATCCCAAGTATCAATTAAGGTATTCAATCGTATGTGATAATCGGGAATGCCTATTTTCTAATTTGCTATATTATTTACTCTGTATTTAACACCTAAGTTTGCCCCTAACTCAGGCAAACTTTCTACCTTGTGTAACTCCTGGCGGTATTCAAAAGAGGTGAAGAGTAAGTTTGGATAGGCTAGGTGTCAGAACTCTCAACTAACTTCAACACGCTTCCGTCTTATAACTTGTCTCTGTCTACAAATAATCTATCTTTAGGATATACATATATTTTTATGTATTATATAATTGTGTACTCAATATAATAATACAAAATTAATACATTTCATTAATGATCTTCCTTATCATCCGATCAAAATCCTTCATTTGTTCCCATTTAAAGCGAAGGGGGGGGTCATTTTTTAAAATATTTAAAATGACCTCAGAAAAAGCAAGCAAAAATTAATTTATTATGTTTTCATAGATAAATAAAACAAATTATTATTTTTATACAATTTATTATATCTATGTACTATACACAATATAAACAATAACTTCCATAAAAGCATACTATTTGTGTGTGTGTGTGTGTGTGTGTGTATATATATATATATATATATATATGGAGTGGCTAAGTTGTAGAGCAATGAATTGCCACGCCGAAAGTCCTGGTTCAAATCCCGCTGGTGGCAAGACGGATTTAGTCTGTTAGCAGCCGGAGATGGATCATTTGGGATCTAGGGCCCCCCTGGGATTTATCAGGCCTATATAAAGTGGGTACTCAAAACAAGGGGGAAAATCTTGCGGTTGAGCATGACCTAGGACAAATCGCTTCCTGCACAACCATTGTCCCTGAGCCAGTACAGTCTCTACCATGTACTGAAACCCAGGTCCGTTCACGGGTTGTAATGGTAAAGGTTTAAAAATATATATATATATATAAAGAAAACTACGTCACCAATATACGAGCGTTTTTTTTAATTATGTATTCGCCCTGATAGCGAAACGGCTTACTTGATATAGCAGCTGTTATAATTAAATTAATATGAGAGGCTACAGTTTTAATGTACGGTTATAAATTGTTTAAATAATATTGTGTGTTGAGTAAACTACAACTAATCTCCTGAAAGATATAAATAAACACGAAGTAGAAGCTTTAAATGCTATTTCTTTCATTTTTTCAGGTGAGTGAATGTTTTGTTAGAGATTATTATAGTTAGACTTATAATATAAATAAATCTTTCGTTTTATTAAAAAAATACAATTCAGCCTTTATTTCCTTATCCAATGCCATAAACATATTATATATATATATATATATATATATATATATATATATATATGTATATATATAAATAAATATATATTTATTTATTAGTTATTACCTATCCTATTTAAAGTAGACATTCTGAAAGTACGTGGTGAAAGGCGTGGATAGGCATTGAAGGACCATCACGACCTTTAGGTCTTGCGCAATGGTATAGCTGAAGAAATGAAGGGGCAGTCTTCTTTAAAATAATTATTTAAGTGAATTTGTTTATTGTTATAAAAATCATTTTCAGTCGCCTAAGACACTCAGAACGGTGTTCGATCTGAACTCATAGGTTATATATACGGTCAGTCTAAACAAATACACACACAAATACAAATACACTAGTCAGTTTAATTTAATGCACAAATAAATCGGAAAATATGAAAAACATATTTTATAGATTATAGAATACTGTAGGTATGAATTACTAAGTGATATCAAAATATGAGAATTTCTTTTTTTACCTAAAATATAAAAATTGATACGATAATAATATAAAATAGTTCATGATACATAACGTTATTAGCATAAAAAGTTATAAAAGAAAGCACGCTATAAAAATGGAATAGTAAATAATGTAAATGCCATGGTAATCGTAAGTTAGCATCGAATAAAAGGGAAAGAAATAAGAATAGAAATATAAAAAGTAACAAGAAAAGAGGAGTAGAGGGGGGAGGAATAAAAATGGAAAAAAGTAGAAATGAAAAAAAAAAGTCTTACTTGAGTCGACTTGAGAAGGCGAACTTGTATCGCTACCATTTTATCGACGATGTACATTTATATTATTTAACTTATTTTTACCATAATTTATTTACTTTTTTATTCAGTGTATAAGGTAGGAATAGGTATTTATAAAAATAATATGCCCTGGGTAAGGCAGCTTGGAATATTTTAAAAAAATGCTGGTACCAGAAAATTACCAGTTCCTTTCTGATACCACCATTTCAAAAGCTGTCACCTTTTAAAATTAGTGAAAATAATTTATAAATAATATATAATAGCATAATATATATACATAAAAAAAAAACCTGTACCACTACAACCCGTGAAGGGTCTTCCGTACATGATAGAGCGAGTACTATTTCATGGACAACGGTTGCACAAGATGATTTGTCCTGGATCAAACTTAACCACCATATTTCCCCCCTTACTTTGGGAACCCTTTTTAAAGTGGCTAAGTGAGCCCCAGGAGGCTCCTAAAACCCATAGGACCCATCTCCGGCTGCTTACAGATAGAATAAAATCTTGCTAGCAGCGGGATTTGAACCCTGGACATTCGGCAGCAATTAATTGCACTACCAATGTCAATACACTCCCTAAATTATATTGATAGTCCATACTAAATAGTGATATGTAGACAGTGACTATTAAATTATGTAGTATTTATGTAATTATGTAATTACCCTTGATGAAGTAGTTTTATTACTTTAAAAAATAAATTCTTAAATAGTAAAAAAACTATTTACTGGAAATGTAAGTAGCAAGAAAATAATAATAAATGTTAACAATAATAAGCTCATAAAGAAATCATATAGAATGGAAATATAATAATTAAAGGGCTTGAAGGTTAAACTGTGTTTACAGTAAGTATATTATTACTATAATATTATTGATTTTAACATTCACCAGAACCATTTTCTGGTCGATGTATTTTAAATATTCGGCCAATAACCTAATAAAAAATAAATAAATAAAATAAAAAACTGTACCAACTACAAGCCACGCAGTGTCTGGTTCCAGTACATGGTAGAGACTGTATCCTTTTTAAGAAATCGGTCGTACAGGAAGGAGAATTGACAGAAGTCACTCTTAATCACAAGGTTTTTTTCCCAATTAAGGGTTCCCAATTATAAAGGTTCCGTGAATCCCATGAGAGAAGGCTGAACCCTCAGTGCCCACCCCTGATAGATTAAATTAGATTGACCAAACCGGACTTGATCACGTGTACTTCAGCATTCAAATCAACACTACAGACTTAGCTGACCACTCCCTATAATATTGTTTATAAAAAGTCTTGGACAAAATACAAGATTTTTAAGCCAACAGATTCGCATTAAACTGATTTGGCTCGAATCAGGCACCAACGCCAGATTTTCTTGATGAGGGAGGAACTAGCTAGTTAAAAAACATACAGAGGCTGGGTAAGCCCCGAGAGGGTCTGCAGATTCCAGATGGTCAATATATGACTGTTATTAAATATATTAATGAATCGACCAAAGCCTTTCTTGAACTCTGAACCAAGAACATAATAAGCTATCTATCATGTATTAAGCGACACCCTACATACAGATATGACTTTATACTTTGATTATTATTTTTTAACTGTTAGTTATTTCAGGGTATATTGACGTCCACATTGCTTGTGTCCGGCAGATGGCTTTAGGGTGTTTTAAATATAATAAAACACCTTTGGTTACGCAGTCCTTCGGAAGGGAAACATTTTTATATTATTTTTCTCCTAACTGATAGTATTATATATGAACAAAAAATCATTGAATTCTCAAATTACGTACAACATCGGATGATTTGACATGGAAAGACTCATTATACCATAATATTCCGTACACATATTTAAGGTATCATAAATTACTATTTACTATTTCAGGTATCATAAAATAAAATGTCAATGTAGGTAATCTGTCATGTAATGTAGGCATAACAACATTCTATGCACAAGATCGAGGGTTCGCATTCCATCAATAAGATTTTTTTTAAACAGTAGAAAAGACAGAGTTATTCCGCCGTTCCGAGGGGACGTAAAATGGAGTTCCCTAGTCAGTTCGTTGTCAGGTACTTGTTGAAAATCTTAACCTAATTTAGGACTCCCATTTTAGTATCATTCGATTGGCCATAGTAGCATGAGTAGAGTTTAATAGCTAAACAAAGAACTAGTGTTATCTCAAACCATGACAGCGAAAATAATAAGTAAAAAAATTAAAAATTAATTTTCAACCGTATTTATTTACGTTTATTCTCATAAATAAATACTTCCAATTATTTATCAATACCAATAGCAATATAAAAAAATTTCTTTAAGTAACCAAGAAATTTAACGAAAATTTGTTCTCCTAATGAGATATGACACGGTGTTCTTTACAGATATGAATTGCTTGACCTAAATGTAACCATGTTTGTTTTTGAAATTGATTAAATTGATTTTATTTTATGATGAATTTTCATAAAATATTTTTGTTGATCGGTTAGTGCTAAAAGAAACCCTTAAAGCGTGAGATACTCCGCAGACTTTACTCGAAGAGGCACTTTGTATAGCAGATCCGGGGTGACGAATCCAAATCAGCTTTACGAGGTAATTTCGCTTGATAAGGATGATAAGGGTGATTGTCTGTGATTCAGTTTAAGGGCCTTTGCTTAAATTTCGGAAGCACCCGTGACTGTTCGGGTACCGTCGGGGTCAATACGGAGGGGGGGAGAGGGGTTGGAGGGGAAATTTGGGTGGGGATAGGGAGGGAATGGGGAGGGGTCGTAGGAGAAGTTAGGGTGGGGGGAGTCCTCTGGACCAGTTGTCGGCTTTGTCATATCTAAACTATCTCTCTCTAGTCTAACATTATATATATATATATATATATATATATATATATATATATATATATATATATATATATATATATATATATATATATATAGGATAAGATATATTACTTAAAGTAAAGTAAAACATATTTTTATAAAAATTAGGAAATAAATCATAGTTTAAAAGAAATACGCTTTAAAATTCATTTTGATAATTCGAAGACACGTTACTGCCATGTGCCAAGTATTAAGGCATACATGGCTTAATCTTTGAGACAAGCATATGACTACTGGGTTGATCAACTGGGGAGCTTCGTATAGTTCGAAACAAAAAAATTTAGTTTGGTTAAAAAAAGTTAAAAAATATGCTTTTGTTGGTAATCAGAGTTAAAAGTGGAAAAAAAATAGAAAAATATTAATATCAAAACCAAAAGAAATAAAAATAAAATAATTTTCAATAAGTTTAAAATCGGAATAGAGTGGTGAACAAAAAAATTCATTATATTAATTTTTCGTTCATGTGTGAAAAAATTAAGTTGTTTAAATAAGATTGAAGTATATGAAAATGGTCAAAACTTAGTAGAAATATAAAGTTGATAAAACGTATTACTCTTGTGACTGAAAAAAAAATTAAAGTAGACGAAATTATAGCATTTATGTAAGTAAAATAAAGTTATTGTAGTTTCTAAGGATATAATTGTATTTTTTCATGTTAAAAAGTATTCAGTTACAAAGGCAGATGTTGGCGTAAAAGAGATAAAGATGATAGATTGGTTGCGCCATTTTCATACATATCTATGATGTATTGCGATGCTTATTCGTTTAGAGGAATAAATATAATTTTATTCACGTTTGCGTAATTTGAGTGAATGTTGTAGCTAGCGTGGAGACCGCTGAGTTGCTGAGCTGATAGTCCGACGATTCCGGCTTTGATAGTTAAATTAATTTAATCTAATAATTATTCCGGAGGTTATCGCTTCGAGTTGAGTCACAACCAATTTTAACTTTTCATTCATTCCCCTTTTAATATTTTCCAAAAGTACAATTATGAGCTTCAGTATGGAAAAGAGGATGTAATTATGTGAAATGTGTATACTTGGCTAATCATTAAATCTAGTAATGAACGTACCAACAAACATTTATCATTTATATATTTTTATTTGAAAAGAAACGATTTGTCCAGGGCCGGGACTCGAACCAGGTTCGCCCACGTCTCTAGCATGATGCTCTGCCAACTGAGCTAACCTGGCTCGCATCTCGGTAAATTATTTTAATTATCTTAAATTATCTTTTCCTGCAACCATTGAGTAATGCTATCCATTACTCAACTAAAACTGGCGTGGAAAGTCCCACTTTCCCCCACTAGTGAGGAAAAGTAACAGCCGCCTAGATAGAATTTGACAATCAGCACTCTGTTATTTTAATGGCGGTATTATAATATTATTCATTTTATATTCCAAAAATATTAAAATAAATAATTTTAGAAGTATTTTATATTTAATTCAAGATATATTTCATTTATTTTGAAGCGGTTTTATATAAATATTTAATATAACCTTAAATGTATTAGAACCTTCTCACATCAGAAGTTTGGAGATCTAGCATTAGCATTACCGAGATTACCTGCTACCGCTAGTATAGTTTTAACAAATCTAAAGTTTCACCTTTAATTTCTTAATTTTAAAATGGTTGCAAGAATAATGTAATATTTAACATGTGAGAAAAGTGCTTTCGTTTAAATTCACTCGGGTGTAATAAAGTGGCACTTTACTCACTTGTCAAATAAATAACTATTTCTTTTTAATACAAATATTTAAAACTTATGACAATTTAAAAAAAAATTAATATTTATACTTTGAAATTTTAGTTAAAACTTTCTGGATGAAATGATTACCGAAATCTACCATTGCCCATAATAACAGTTTCTTTTCCGTACTAAAGGTCACGATAAGTAGTATTTTTGGAAAATATTAAAAATGAAACGAAAAAACAGTTAAAATTTGTCGTGACTCAACTCGAATCGGCAACCTGCGGAATTACCAGGAAGTGTGTTCGAATAAAAAATAATGAGAAAAAAGAAAGAGATAAGTATTTGAACTGAAAACGCATATAACAGAAGAAGCCAATAACGCTAAAAGCATGTTGACTTATTCCATATAGATCAACAAATCCAGGAGAGATATTGCAATACCTTTATCACTTTTAACTGAGGAACAAATATTTTCCCTGGCGCTGCTCCGATGTTTCCAGGAGAGCTGGAGGGAAATTCTATTTCCTCGTTCTTTCCTCAGGAAAAACCAATACACGGGGGAAGGGAAATAATAAGGAAACTCCTGTTTAACAGTGATACTTCCAGATTTGTAAGAACAGGATACAAATAAAAAACAGCCAAATTAAAGTATGATGTTACGTAGTATTCAAACTGAAAATATGAAACAGATGTTTTTAAATTACTTTTAACGGGACGGAGCAGCTCACTGTGCAAGTCGCTGAATTACTGATAATCTTTGGGATCTGGAGATCCTTCTAGGGCTCATCCAGCCCCGTAAGTTATTTACCCTTACTTTTGAAAAAAATCTACTGATAGAGTGTGATTATTGTTGATATTGTATTGACATTGTTTATTTATCAAAGATCACTTTATGCTGACATGGCTGTTCAGAGGATGCTAAAGCGGGAATTATCAATTTTGCCTATCCAGGTATAATTAGGAAAGCGATATGTAACGAGTAACTGACACCATTCACACTAGAGATCTCCATTTTACGTCACCTCCAAAGGGCTGCGTAACTAAAGGTTTTTTTACTCCCACCTGCTTAAGCGCAAACCTGCAATCTTGTAAATAGGAGAACGTTATGCTAACCACGATACCACATGTGACCCTCTTTTAGGATATTTATTATAATTTAACTAGTATCGATAATATGGACGAAACGTCCGGAATAAAATAACAAAATATAAGAGAATTTAACCACTCACTTTCAAATATATGAGTCACACAGTATTTTTAAATGTCATTATTAATGAGTTTGAAAGTTATTACACCATTTCACATTATACGACAGCCTTCAATCGGAGGATACGTTTTTTAAAATGTAATTTTTAATTATTATTTTTTGGATACTATATCATTATTAAGCTTGAAGTCAGTACAAGATAGAGACAGTCTATAAGATAGATGTTGTGCAGGGAAGTGATTCGTCTTATATCACGATTCACCGTCGGTTTCTCCCCCAATAAAGGGTACCGACTTTATAGAGGCTGAGTGTGCCCTAGGAGGTTTTCCAGATATAAAGTAGGTAACGTTAATATGGGGAAAATCTTGGTATTTGAGCGTGATATCGGACAAACACCTTCCCACAGAACCGTTTTCCGAGAAACAGTAATGTATCTACCATATACTGAGCCCAAGACCTCTCATGGGTTTTAGTGATATAGTTAATATATAATAAATATATAGTTATATATTATAGTTAATAAGTATAACGAATATTTAATTTGTATCCACAGGGTCTATCCGTGGCAGTTAAAAACTAAATAATATATCTGCCACACCCAGATTGGAACCGGGAACCTTCAGTATTTCTTAGCTTATTTTTTATTCACGTAATATTAATACTAACCTTGAATCTTAAGTGATGATTTTATTGTTTATATTTCGTATGTAATAACTTATGTGGTTTATTGGCTGCTTATGAATAACTAGTATGATTAATTACGCTAATAAATGCAATAATATTTTTATAATTCATTTTTTATTAATTGTTATAACTTTTTAAATATTTTATTTTGGAAGAAAAGATTGGTCCAGGGCCGGCAAGCCAGGCTAGCTGAGTTGGGAGAGCACCACGACGGATACGGGTTCGAATCCCGGCCCTGGAGAAATCTTTTCTTTTCAAAATAAAATGATATTTTTAGTATTATTATTTTAATTCAAGATCTCGTTTAGGTTTACAGAATAGTAACTAAATCGGATACTGATAAATAAATCAGGTAAGGAGGCAGTAATGTCCCTTTGGGAGAGTACATTGATTTCCAGCCTCCCGTCTCAGTTCAAAGCAACACCTTTAATCAGCTGCCTAATCAGCTTTGTGTAGCTTCCTGTCAAGTCCCAAGTAGCTCCGAATTAAGTAGTGATGTCGGGTAATACTACACTAATTCAAACATATATGTTATGGAATAATATAAAAATAGTAAATTAGTGTATAAAATAAATATAAACAAATCTAAAATAAAATAGAAAAATCTGTACTAATAAAACACACGAAGTGTCTTGGGTTCTGTACATGGTAGGTACGTGGTATACAAATATATTACTAGCTATACTAACTATACTGCTTGTTCAAACGTTTTAAAATTATGATAATTTTATCTTATTATAATTTAGTAGTTATATTATTATTATTGATAAACAGGAAAATAGTTGACTGGAAGATCGTAATGAAGGATAAAATTTGTCTGAGGTGCAGTCATTAATAACACTAAATAAAGTTAACTTATTTACCATAAGTGCCGACGTTTCGACCTACGTTGTAGGCCATCTTAAGGGTGATGAAGGAAAAACAGAAAAATAATTATAAGAACATTGCAGTACTAAGATCTATAGAATAATATATAGAGAATAGAAAAGATACATACGGATAACAAAATTACAAAATGTGTGAACAGAAAGGTGATAAATTAAAGAAATATAAAAATTAAGAAAATGGAGAAAGTAAAAATTAAGATTTATAACTTTCTTTATACTTTTATTTTCATACGTTTTATACCATTACCTGTATAACTAAGTTTTCCATACTTGTATGTCTCGCCAGTTTTATATTTGCAATTTTTTCTGTATTTTTCATTTTGTAGCTTACTTTTGACTTTCTCAATTATTCCTTCTTAGCCCTGAAGATGGCCTACATTGTGGCCCGAAACGTCGGCACTTATAATAAATAATTATTATTATTATTGGCGAATTCTCCCCAGAAATGGAAGACTTTAAGCAAGTAACTCAATCAATTTATATTTGGGTTCTTCTTGCTCTTCCAATAAGCTTTCATTCTTTACGAAAAGCCTTGTTTAATTATTATAATTTTATTATTAATAATTATATTATTAATAATAATCATTTTATATTATTCTTAAATTGTATAATATTTATATAGCATTATTAAGTTAAATTTTAATGTTTTTTTATATTTTAGTTATTTGTACTGTAATAATTAATGAAAATATATGTTAAAAAAAAGATGTACCTACGCGTTCAGTGACATCATTACACGAACGAAGAATATATATATATTTATTAATTTATAATAAGATATAGTAACGCGAAATTGCGAAGCATGCATCCAGTAAATATTATTGAAGCGATAGCGTCGTGAAGATTACGATGGGCTTGTTAAGTTGCTGGGCTTAGTCAGGGACGAATTCCTAAGATGCTAATAAGCGCTGTACAGACTGGGAAGTGTCTGAGGGGTAGACCCGAGGGGTAGGTAGGAGGATTGCGTTAAGAGTGATCTGGCGGATTCGGGTTTGGGCGTTGGCCCGTGGACGAAGGCTTTTAAGCAGAGATTGGTAGTATCGGCATCGAGCCTTCGGGTTCGCTAACCCTTATTATTATTAAAATATAATATAATAATACAAAGTAATTTACCGCAGTTTTGTACAAAATTACATTTTTCCAAGCTCTGTTGAAAAGATCGATGAAAAATTGATTATTAACCTGCATTTAAGATAATGATGTCTTTAAAGTGGTAAAATGGTTAAATTGATATTTATTTATATTACAAAATAAACACTTTACAAAGGCTGGGTACACCACAGGAGATTAACAGATCCATCGATATTAACAGATCAAATTTATCTGACACAGCTTTTTTTGAATACGGGACCCTCGGAACAATAACCCAGCGCTCTATTCACTGAGGTACCCAGATCACCAATGAATGGTAATCAAAATACAATACTGCTGCAAGATAATGCAATGTTCTAAGAGAGTAAACCTTCATGTTTTCATGTTCAGATATTGCCTGCATGCTTAAAAAGGAATAAACCTAGAGAAATGTGTATCAAATATGATTTAATTTTTTCTTAGACCTCTAATAAAAAAATCTCATTTATTTATTATTTATGTATTATTACCCGAAACCACTAATTATGTTAGCAGTAAAAAGTTTTAATTTAAAAAATGCTTAATACGATAACTGATTAGATCATCGAAAATAAATCTAAGTGTTTCTCAAAGTTTCGTGACACGGCAGATAGCTTTAGGATTATTTGAAGTGAATAAATATTCTGTCTTCTGGAAGGGACGTAAATTGGTGGTCCAGATATTGTGCATTGTAAGCTACTAGTTTAAGATCCATATTTAACTTATACCTGACTGATCCATTTCTAGCATCCCTTACTCTTCAATCCCAAATCACTGGCCTAGAAAAATGGTTTCAAAACTGGATGATTAAAATAAATTCCCACAAATCCCGTCAAATCACTTTTACCCTCCATCGTAAAGCAATGACTTCCTGACCTCCTGTATCTTTTAATAACATCTCACTGAATCCTGTAGAATAGGTCCGGTACTTAGGACCACACTTTGACAAAAGATTAACTTGGAATCCTCATGCTAGATGGAAACGACAAGAAACAGCACGCCGTTTCAGGATACTTCAACATTCAATCCTTACAATCCAAAATCCTTCGTAAAATCCTCAATGCTTCTTACTTTGTAACGAACAAAGTAATCCATAATGACCTTAATGTCCCATTTGCTGTTGATTTGGTCCGAACCCGATATCAATCTTTTGATGACAAACTTCATTCCCACTCAAACCCACTTGTTTCAAACCTAGCATCATCTTCAATTCCTGATAATCCTCAGAAGATGGCCTCGTGATCTTCTTAGTCCAACTTTTTATTAATGTACTATCACTGGGTAGTTTCTTTACTTATCTTTTCATCGCAATGTGCAATTATATTCACTTGATGTATTAATAACTGTTATACAGTTGTAAATTTCATTAAATAACTTAAAAAAAGGTATAGCTGGATAGGCAAGATTTAAAACTCCCACTGAATTATCATCAGATTAACAAACGATAAATAAACATTAAGTGTTTGTGATATAATTACTTCCTACGTGAATCCTATGTTGTTGAAGTTCAATCCGATATCTGAAATTTGATATTAGTCAAAGTATTGAAAACACATCTTCTTTTGATAATTTTATTTTTAATTAAAAATCCTTAGAGACGAATAATGGATGGAAGAAGTGCCATTTGGAAGATCAATCTTCGTGAAGGACAAGGATTTCCTGGAAAATTGCTTTCTCCTCAAGAACCAATTATAATTTAATGTCTCTTAACTAAAAAGGACTTATGTTGAAAAATGATTTCATTAATAAAAGTATGAAAGATGAAGGTGGGAAAGATAGACGGAGAGTGATAGCGAAGGGTAGAAGACCTCAATGACATCAACAGAGATTTTAGATTTTAAGAGGATACTAATTTTATTTAAAATAAAAAAATACTGTACTGCTAAATTAATTAATTTGGTTATTGTATCTTTTCCACTCTGAGCGAGTTAATAAGGAATTAAACGTGGTTTATTTAAAACATAAACAATAGTTTAAAAAACGAAAAACACGCTTTAATAAAAAATTAAACTAAAAATTAGGAAATAATTTACAGTAACTTTACAATGAGCAACTAACAAAATATAAATATTAAAAATAAAATGAGCAAAATTATTTATTTAGTTGTTTGTTTGTTTGTTGTTGCTTAGAGGTGTAAAACCCTAGGGTCATCAACGCCTGTAGATTTTTAATTTTTTAAATTATTTATCTTTAAAAAAATGAAAAATTCATATAAACACACATTCTAACAAATATTATTTCTATAATAAGAAAATAAAACAATCGGAAAAGACAACAAATGCATCTATAGCAGGGACAGTGGATGATCAAATATTGGTTATTAATTTACAGTTTGTAATGAATTTCATCACTTTGACGATTTCAGATTTGCTGTCTCTAAGTGCTTCTCTAACATCGGGTGGTATTTTGAGCTGATTTAGTATTTTTTTATAGGAGTAGCATTCCTCAAATATATGTCTGATGCAAAGATTTTTATTACACCTAAGGCATATCGGAGGTGGATCCCTTGTAATGAGATGTGCGTGGGTAAGCCGGGTGTGTCCTATTCTAAGGCGAGCAATAGCCACCTCTTCATGGCGTTTACTGCGATTAGATGTAGTACAAGGCTTTACTTCCTTTTTTACATATTTCAATTTACTGGCTGGACTTTCATCCCACATTGCTTGCCATATTTTATCTATACATTCTTTAAGGGGGCGAGCATGTTCTTGGGCGGTTAGAATAGCTCTGCCTCTACCTGGGAGGGTTAGAGCCGCTCGAGCAGCTTTGTCAGCTTTATATTTATATTATATTTTTATTTTTATATTTAATATTAAGTTGTAAAAAATAGCGTGGGGTGCTTGATATTATCAACTGATATGAACCCTACCTGGACCATTTTCAACCTCTTATATACAAGGTCAACTAATATTATTTAACATTATTTTATTATACTAAGTAATATTGTATTGTAGTATTGTACTAAGTAATATTGTATTGTAGTATTGTACTTAGTAATATTGTATTGTAGTATTGTACTAAGCAAAAGGTATAGTTTGTTCTGTTTCTAAGCCAACAGCTTTGAAGGGAAAGAAATTGGTCGAGATCAGGTCAAATATTTCCCCCTCAATCAATTAAAGGTAGCCATTATAGAGACTGGGAGAGCCCAATAGGGTCTGGACATATTACGGTCGATCTAAGCCTGTTTACAGATTTAATAATTTATTTTCCTCAACAGGATTCGGACTTTCAGCTTATCAACTCAGGGGTCTACACTCTGAGGTATGCCGTTTTCTCGCTAAAAAAGGGAAGCTAATAAAAGCGTGTTAATTAATAAAACCTTAAACGGGTATAAGCCTAATAAATAGTAATTGGGATTTGATTTCAACTGGTTACTATTTGGAAATTCCATCAACCAATGAATAAAAAATATTTATTCCCAATTCATCGGCTAGGGTTGTTCTTTCTTAGGAGGCATCTTAGCCTTTCATCCGCTAAAAGGCTGAGATAAAAACAATAAAGAAGAAAGAAGGCTAATCATGTCCCGCGCTCGTTAGGGACATTGAACGTCCTCAGCCGAAGAAGAGCGCAAAAGAAGAGGCAGAGAATGAATATTTTAAACAGACAATCAAGAAGGAGAGTGGTTCTTTCTCTTGATGGCTCGGGCTAGTTAAGTTTACATAATAACTCCTCCATTGTCTTCCGTTACAGCTATTAACTCCATAATCAGCTCATAATAAGGAGCTTTCTTCTTTTTCAGGAGGAGGGAGGAGATGGTCCGGAATCAGGAGATCAAAGGAATTATGGAGGTAAGTACTTTTTATGACTCCATAGGAGGAAAGGTTGGTTTAAATAATGATAATGATAATACTGATTTAATTCAATCACCCCATATACATAGGGATCGTGGTAGCTCAGTGGTTGAGCACCTCCTGGGTCATAGCCAGTCTCTATAAAGTGGGAAGCCTGACTGTTGAGCGTGATCTCGGACAACTGGCATCTCAACACATTCGTTGTCTAAGAAACAGTACAGTCTCTGCCATGTACTGAACCCCAAAAAGAAGGAAAATTGCATTAGAAACAGTGATTAATCCTAAAAATCAGCTCCTCTATTAAAAACGAATTGAGCAACCTTTTGTGAAAATCCCACATCGCCTAAATATCCAGAGGATCAATATGTTCTCTGTTATTTTCTATCTTTTTCGGTATCTTCTCAGGCAACCCAGCCGTAAGCTCATCATATCATCTTAAGCCGCGTATACACTTGAGCATTCGCCCCGAATGAGCATGCGGTCCTCCGGGAGGGGGAAGCATTCCACCACACGTCCACGCACCACATGAGCACTGAGCCAGGAAGTCTCCGAACACGGAATCTAGTCAAACCTGGTGAACAGAAAACTTCTAGTTGCCAGTTTCTCCTATATTTACATACAGGAAACCATAAAAGACCAAGCAATATCAATGTTGCGTGCACGTTCGAATTAACTACTCAATTGTATATATATATTTTTTTATATATATATTTATTTCTAATATAATTTGCTAAAATTCACAAAAGTAATATGCTGTACCGAACAGACCAGTCTCAAACTTCAAAAACTTGGACAAATTTAAATGTATCTATACAGAATCACATATAAAATGAAAGAAAAAAAATTATACAAAAAAAACTTTCAACAGAAAAAAAAATTAATAATCAAAATAAACAAAAACTGTATCTATACATTCTTAATAACTTATATACATATATATATATATATATATATATATATATAAACAATAACAATGATCCACAATTGTATACAGGCGGCTTAAGAAGGAGGGGTTCAGAGTAGAGAGGGGATGTTTGTTCGGCCATTCGGGGAACCGAGCTTTTAACCGTACCCAACGAGCACGAAACGAATGCGTGCTTACTTTGAGGTACCGACAACTCTCGGCTCAGGCAGAGCAGTGCGGATCCGTTCGGCTTGCCTTGTACTCATCTGAGCAAATCAGGCCGAACGATTTATTTTTTTATTTATTATTCTTATTCGTATTTTTTTTAATGTTTGAATCCCGGCCAGGTCAAATCTTTTCTCTTCAAAATAAAAATATTTAAAAAAAAAAATAGTATACCTTTCTTCAATCTCTTAATATTCGTCATGCTTCTTCCCTATCCTCATTTAAACCTTTCTTTTCCCAGCATATCCTCAGTTCCGACGTATCCCAACGTATCCGAAACGGACCCTCCATTCGATTAGGGATAATTATTTGCTAGCTTCAAGCTGATGTAAATAATGACTTTTATATTGCTTTGACATCTTTCTCTGTGACGTTAGGATTTCTAAAAGATTTTATCAGCTTTTTTTTTCGTTTCATTATTTTTTCTAGAGATTTTTTTTTTTTGGGTGCAAATCCGTTTCCCTAGACATTTATTTATTTTGTTTGAATGAAGGGTCTTGGATTTAGTACGGGATAGAGAGTTAGGCGGTTGAATAGGGAGATCAGGGGGACCTGTGGTCTAGTGGTTAGCGTAACGAACTACCAAGCCCAAGATCGCTGGTTCGTAGACCGGCAAGTGGCCTTAGTATGTTTTAAAGGGAGTAAAAAATCCTTAGTTACGCAGTCTTTCGGAAGGGACGTTAAACGGGGGTCCCGAGCCTGTACGATGTCAGGTACTCGTTAAAAATCCCTGTTCTAATTAAACCTGGATAGGCAAAATTTAGAGCTCCCACTGTAGCATTGTCCGATCAGCCATACCAGCATAATGTGACGTTAAATGAAGATACAGTAAGATCACTTGTGTGATGATTGTGACTGAGCTCAAGCTCAATCGCCATGTTTTCTCCCAACTAAGAGAACCCACTTTATAGAGGATAAAGCGTCTGCAGATCCCATGGGGTCCATCCCTTAATTAGATGAAATAATTTATCTGCCAATCACGGATCTTCAGCATAAGAGCTCAGCGCTCTACCGCTGAGCTAGTCCGCTCCCTCAAAAACACAATAAACAAAAGAAAGATAGAAAAAAAGTTGAAAATAAATAATTAATAAAAAAAGCGAAATAGAAACTAATCCTGCTCTATGAGAAAATTATAGAATTAATATTTTCATAAAGGAAAACAAAAATATTTAATTATCTGGTTATTATAGAGATTAAACCATGTTAATTAGAGAAGCCCTTTGAGAAGTGGGTATAATGGCGGCCAACATGTTAAAAAGAAATTCTTAATCAAAAGGGCCTTGAATGGACCTAGGCCTATTAGATCCGGCCATTCCTGGGCGAGGGGTTGTAGGGGAAGTTGTCTTTGATCATGCCGCCTTCCCCCACTCCTCCACCTCCCCTCTCTATCCTCCAATGGAATTTCCTCCTAATAAAGAATGTCTCTGACATAAAAAATAGGAAGGTTAAAGGAGAAAATGCTTGTCCTCGTAAGATTCCTTTGAGTCGTACCAAAGCGTACACTTCTGAAGGAAGAACGATTGTCGAAGCAGCTATTCTTTTTCAGTATAATTTCTTATACATTTATATATATTTAATTTATACTTATGGTTCTCGAGTTTGTCAGTTCTTATTGGAGACGTTTCGTGATTATACTGGTCTCATAATGATGCCCTAACAGTGAAAAAATGAGTTTTTAGTGAATTATTGATGAAGAATTTTTTTTTTTTTTTTTAATTATTTTATTGAATTGTACAACTGTAATATATACATCTAGTACAAAGGCTGTATGAATAAATAAATGCATGAAAGGACGTGTAGAGGCACTACCCATTGGCAGCACTCTAATTACATTTCTATTATAGAAGGTCTCGAGGCCATCTTCTCTTCAGACGCCTAGGAGGATTGTCCGGGACGGAATTGGAACCAAGAATGGAAACTAGTGGGTTTGGATGGGCCTGGAGTTTATTATGGAATGATAGGTATCTGGAATGGGCTAAATCGGTAACATATGGAACGTTCAGGTCATTATGGATGGTTTTATTTGTGACAAAATAAGGAGCGTTTAGGATTTTGCGAAGGATTTTGGATTGCAAGGATTGAATACGAGAGGAATTTGATGGTTTGGTGGAGCCCCATAGTTCAATTCCGTAAGTCCATATAGGTCTTATAACAGTAACATAAATAAGTCTTTTGTAATTGATTTGAAGCTTTGAGCGTTTGTCTAGTATGTGTTGAAGTAGTCGGAAGCGTCGAGCTGTTTCTTGTCTTTTCAGTCTTGTGTGAGGGTTCCAAGGTAGACGTTTGTCTAAGTTGAGTTTGATGAAGAATAGATATTAATACATTAATCAGTCAAATACCTTTCCAATACTTGCGTGAAATGTAAATATTGTAATTATGATCAATGATTAATGTTTGATTTATTAGGATAAGCAGTTTTACTTCATTGCACAATACGAATTTAAACACTGGACATCCGATTTTTAGTTTACAAAAGAAGGTTTAAAGAACTGAATGATGCTGGAGTACCACAAGTATAAGTTATTTATAACAGTCAACAGTTATTTATTGCATGAGAATTAAGTTATAAATAAACTAGTGGGGGGCCCACGATATAAAATTCAATAAATAACAAAAATTAATATTTTTGGACTATCTAAACCAATTATAGTCTGAATAAATAAATTTTCAAATTTGTAAATTCAAATGATTACCGTTAGTCTGGTTTTCACATATATTGACTCTCAATTCAAATCAGTTCCAACAAGTCCCATCAAATTACCTTTACCCTTCGCCGAAAACCCATGACTTCCTGTCCCGTATCCTTTAATAGTACTCCCTTTTGAGCAGATTCGCTACCTAGGACTCAACTTAGACAGATGTCTTACTTGGAACCCTCACACAAGACTGAAAAGACAAGAAACAGCTAGACGCTTCCGACTACTTCAACACATACTAGACAAAAGCTCAAAGCATCAGATACATTACAAAAGACTTATTCATGTGACTGTTATAAGACCTATATGGGCTTACGGAATTGAACTATGGGACTCCACCAAACCAACAAATTCCTCTCGTATTCAATCCTTGCAATCCAAAATCCTTCGCAATATCATTAACGCTCCTTATTTTTTTCACAAATAAAAACATCCATAAAGACCTTAACTTCCATATGTTACCGATTTAGCCCATTCCAGATACCTATCATTCCATAATTAACTCCAGCCCCAGTAGTTTCCATCCTTGCATCCAATTCCACCCCGGACAATCCTCCTAGGCGTCTGAAGAGAAGATGGCCTCGGGATCTTATATTATAGAAATGTTATTAGAGTGCTGCCAGTGGATAGTGCCTCTACATGTCCTTTCATGTATCTAGTTAGTCATATAGCCCTTGTACTAGATGTATATATTGCAGTTGTACAATTCAATAAAATCTCCGAATTCAGTCCGTTTGTTTGAAAATTCTTTATTTCACTGCATACTTTTATAGAACAGGAAGCCCTTGGATGAAGGGGGGGTAAGAACTCTATAGAACTATCTAGAAAATGGCGTTTGTTTCAGTCGGCATGAGAAATGAGCATACTGTCAAAAAAATTTAATAAGTAAGAAATGAACACTGCCTGAAAGAAGTGAAATCTCAAGACTTTGGAACAACTATGAGCCTTATGTCTAAATCCTTGAATGTCTAAATCAATGACAGACTGAATTATTTAATATTAAATTATTAATATTAGTCTGGTTTTCAAATATATTGACTCTCCAATCAATAACTATATAAATTTTCAAGCTGTTTAATTATTAATCAAAACATATGATGGATATTGGACAAGCTCAAAAGAAAATATAAATGATTTAGTTGAAACAAAAACGAGTATATATATAACTATATTATTCATACCATAATAATATAACTATATTATTTATACCTTGTATTTACATTTACATAAATGTCTGAACTTTATTTCCATTTTAGCATTATTACCACCAAGTTCAACAATACTTAGGTCATTTATACTTTCAATCATTTCATAAAACAAGACATTTAACTATTAAAAAAAACTGGAGAACTGAAATAAACTCTCAAAAATCGCATCAAATCACTTTTACCTTACGTCGTAAACCAATGACTTCCTGCCCTTCAGTATCCTTTAATAATATCCCACTTGTGCCTGTAGAACAGATCCAATACTTAGGGTTGCATCTTGACAAATGATTAACCTGGAATCCTCATACTAGACTGAAAAGACAAGAAACCGCTCGACGTTTTAGGGTACTTAAACACTTACTAGACAAAAGCTCTAAGCTCCCAATTAATTACAAAAGACTCATCTACATGACCATCATACGACCTATTTGGACCTACGGAGTAGAGCTTTGGGGCTCCACTAAGCCATCGAATTCCTCTCATATCCAATCCCTACAATCCAAAATCCTTCGTAAAATTCCTTATTTTGTTAAGAATAAAATCATCCATAACGACCTTAATGTCCCATTTGTTGCTGATTTGGCCCGAACCCGCTATCTATCTTTTCATGACAAACTTCATTCCCACTCAAACCCTCTAGTTTCAAACCTAGCTTCCTCTTCAATTCCCGATAATCCTCCGAGGCGTCAGAAAAGAAGATGGCCCCGTGACTTCTTAGTTGAACTTGTGATTTGAGTACTACCAGTGGGTAGTTTCTCTACTTGTCATTTTCACATGTCATTATGTATCGCTTATTCCATTTACTTGATGTATTTTTTTTTTATATAGTTGTAAATATCAATAAAAAAAACAAAAAAAAAACTATTAAAAATAAAACCTTTTAGGGGAAGAGTTTAAATAGTTATTGATGCTTCAAGTTACTATTAGTATGAATTCCACAACTATTAAACGACTTTTGAGATAAATATAATTATTCTTGTATCAATGAAATTCTTACCTTCAAAATAATGTTGATTAAAATAAATTGTATAACTCATGCACTGGATGGGAGATGTCAGTCTCGAGCATGTTGCTGACGCGAAGCCACAAGTTTACCCTCTACCAAAAGTCGTTTAACGCAGCTAAAGAAGTTTTCTCAAACCAGTGAAAAGTAAAAACCAGTAAAAAAAATAATAAACGCACACAAAACACAGAGACATCTTTATTCCAAAATATGGTTGCGATCAGAGATTTCTATCCGTAGAAGTGTGACTCCTGTTAGATTGTGAGAGTGCTAAATCTGCCGTATCTGTTCCAGGCATCTATAGTCCCTCCCAGCTCCACGGAATCATCCTTTATTTTCCTACCAGTCGCATAAAAGTTATTTCCAAAACCGTTTCAAACACTCTGCAGGGTCTGAATGAAATATAACACATCACCTCTAGCCTTAATTTTTCTGATCCCAGCGATAAAAAAATATATTAAAACCAAAATACATCGAACGAAGTTCAAAAACATCGATAGTCGATAAATTTCGTCAATCCCGAATTATATTTTTTTTATTCAATTAAAAACTACTTTAGCCGCGTACAGCGACTTTTGGTAGGGAATGAACTTGTGGGATCGCGTCAGCAACATGCCCGTGATTGGGGATGCTTAGCGGCCTGTGTACGAGTCATACAATTTATTTTTATCAACAATAGGTTAGAATTCCATTGATATAAGAATAATTTCACTTAAAGTGAAGGTCGTATAGTGTTTGTGAATTAGTGTTTGTGAACTAACAATAGCTTAAAACATCAATAACTAGTCGAACTTTTCATTTCCCTTAAAAGATTGTATTTGCCATAGTTAAATAATGAAAGAACAAATGATCGATATATTGTTGAACTTAAGGTTGATAATAATGATAAAAATGAAAATAAATTTCATTAACAAGATTTAAATAATATAACCTATACCTTAAATTAGTATAACAATGATTGAAAGTAAAAAGTAGCTAAGCATTATTGAACGTTAGAATATAACAGATTTAGAATTTGAAAAATGATGAGGCAGTAAGTTCACTACCTATTTAATTTTTTTCGTCGTTCGATCAGAAAGGTTCAATATTGAAAATAGTAAAATTAAACGAATAATGTTAGACATTTTTTAAAAACATTAGTATATATTATAATGCACGATTACATAAGAAATCAATAAAAATTATCAAATACAAAAAAAAAAGAGATTATTTATTAATTAGAATCCCGTAGAAAAAATCCATAAAGCAAAGCCTTGAGTCTCTAAAAACCTTGAAAAACCTGTCCTTGTAAGGATTTATTTTTATTTTGAGAGATCTAGCAAAAGACTTAGTGGACGCACTCCAGATAATCCAAGTCCTCCAGCATTAAAAGTATTTAAAATAAAAGATAATAATAAAAGGATTTTGTTGAACGCAATTTTTAAAAATTAATCTTCTCTCGAAATCCTCTCCGTTCGGCGATCATTAAGTTTTAAATTGTTTTACACAGACTTTTCCGTACTCCAAGTTAATATTTAGCATTGGACTTACTAAGGATAGATCGCGATATACTTGAAAACTGAATTGATTTGTCTATAAGTAAAAGCTGAAAAGACAAAAGTGGAAACAATTATCCAAGAATACTACGCAACAAAATCTGGATCGCGTCAACTTCCTGGACAGTTCGTTGACAGAGCTCCTATTGCATATAGAATAATTTGCAAACGGTTTACAATGTATCAAAACTAGACCCTCTTTCAGACTTAAATATGACATGAATTTATAGGTATATTTGGTTTTCTAACCACAAAACACGCCTGAATAGCTGACTTATCCATCCTAAGGAAATTAAACTTCTGATTCAAAAGGAAATCGAACCTGAGGATGTTTTATGCAAGATGAGCGGGAATTCCATAAATCTTTAGTAGAAATGGTTGAATCGTAAACAACGATGAAGGAAAATATAGAATCCATATAAAACAATGGCATTCGAAGGATAAACTATAAACTATGCTAAATGTGCGAGGAAATGATATGAATAAACATATGTGGAAATCAATTTCCGAGTTCAAGGAATCTGAAGTGTCACGAATCTAATGTTTAGTCCTGTATTTATATTATGTGGGAATATAATCCACATTTCAAGATGTAGAATGAAAGTTGTTATGGTGAAGGTCCCAGGTTCAAATCCTACTATTACCGATAAACTATTATTTTTGTTATTAGACAAGGATGGGGCGTGATCTCGGGCAATTCGCCTCCCTAAACAACAGTTGTCCTAGAAACAGTACAGTCTCTGTCATATTTTTTTGTGAATATTGCAGTTTGCTCTTATATAAGTCAGCGAAGTTTTTTATTTGTCGTTTTAAGGTTAACTTGAAATTTGAAATCAGGATCGAAACTATGGAACCTGATTTTATTAATATATAACGCTGGCAAAACTTTTATTTAATCTATTGGCGGGCGGAGATGGATCTTATGGGTCCATTGGACCCTCCTGGGGCTCACCCTATCTCTATAAAGTTGGCACCCAAAAAAAGGGGGAGGATCAGGAGAGTGATCTAGACCAAATCCCCTCTCCGTACAATCTTTGTCCAAGAAACAGTACTGTCTCTACCATGTGCTGAACCCCAGAACGGGTTGTAGTGGTTCAGGTTTTCTTTTCTTTTTTTAAATTTTATATATAGTTTTTTCAAAACCAGGATTTTAAATATTTCAATACTTCAAACAAACAAGTATGTTTTAAAATCAATTTTTAAATAAATAAATGTTTATATTGTGCTGTTTATACTTCAACTCAAAATTAAAGAACAAAAAAAACATTATAAAATAACACATCATTGTTGTATAGAAATATGATCATAACACTTTATAAGTATTAACTGTATACGATTTGACTATTTTCAACAATAAATAACGTTTTAATTAACAAAGATTTATAAGACATTCTTTATTTTTTTTAAATTGTACTAATTTTTTTTTTTAATTGTTACAATTTTTAAATTTTTTTTTTTGAAGAGAAAAGATTTGTCCAGGGCCGGGATTCGAACCCGGGTCACCCACGTCTCCGTCGTGGTGCTCTAACAAACTGAGTTAACTTGGCTCGTAACACGGTCAGACATATCCTTTCTTTTCACTGATCCTTTATCTCCGTGTTCTCGCAATTTGCGATGTATACACGGGGAGAATGTTCATTAAACATTACTTTTATTTTCGGATCTTGTTGACTTACGTTATTACAATTTCATTATTTTATTTTATTGTTAGATGTTATTATTTTTTAAATATTTTATTTGAAAAGAAAAGATATGACCATTGGGAGAACACGGAGATATATGATCAGTGAAAATGTCTGACCGAGAAGCAAACCAGGATGGCCTAGGTGGCTAGGCTCTACGTCGCTTACGTGGAAAACCCGGGTTCGAGTCCCGGTCCTGGTCATATATTTTCTTTTCAAATAAAATACAAAAAAATTATAACATCTAACAATAAAATAAAATAAATAAATTATTATTTTATTTATAATTTATTTTAGTTTATTTTTTATTAATTGTTATAATTTTTAAATCTTGTCTCTTCAAAATAAAATTTGTTATAGTTTACTCTTTTATAAATGTGCGAAGGTACTTATTGATTTATTTTTCGTTTGAATCTTAGAATTTAGGCTAGAATCGAATCGATTTCCTAGCTGAGCTTTATCAACAACAACAAAAAAACATAGGATAAAGTAAGGTAAGATTTAAGATAATACAACCTGGCCAGGGGGCACGCTCTATGCAAACTCCCCATGTTCGTGATAAAATAGCTTTTTATGTTGCCGATTTTTAGAATGAGGAGGAGAGGAGGGGACGTAAGAAGGGCTCGTAACCGATAAGTGACTGGAAGGTGGCTATTACCAGCCAAGTAGCCATAAACCCTCTTGATTTTACAACCCTTCCATGTATAGAATACTTATCATTTTACGTATACTATCATAACCCTCCGGGTGGATGAGCTTTGGGGATGGATAGCTCTATGAATTATTTAATTATTTATTAGTTTAATTTTAAATATTTTTATTTTGAAGAGAAAGGATTTGCCCTGGCCGGGATTCGAACCCGGGTCGTCCGCCTCTCCGTGGCAGTGCTCTAACTAATTGAGCTAAGAAGGCTATCCCTGGTAGCTCAATTGGTTAGAGCACTGCCACGGAGAGGCAGACGACCAATTGCCAAAGCAAATCCTTTCTCTTCAAAATAAAAATATTTAAAAATTATAACAATTAATATAAAATTATAAAAAATATTATTTTAATTAAATCTGGTAAGGATGTGTATGAGCGAAACTTTCGATAAGGTAAGAATCGGTAATAATTGTTAGGAGAAGTTTGAGGTTCGTTCAGGTTTAAACCAAGGTGATTCGCTATCACATGTACTAATTAATTTAACACTCGAGTACGTCATTAAAAATGTGATACACAACGAAAGAGGTTTGAATTTGAACTTGAATAGTAAAATATGCGTGCTTAGTTTGCGGAGGATTTGGTACTGTTGGGTGAGGACGAAGGAACTATAAAGCTAAGCCCACAAACTTTATTGAATGCTGCTAAGGAAATAGGGCTGGAAATAAATTCGGATAAGACTAAGTATATGGTCAGTGGAAGGAAAGGCCGAAATTTTGGTGATATTGTTGTAGGAGGGAATAGTTCGAACATCTGGAGATGTTTAAGTACTTATGGTCAGTAATAACTGGACAAAACGAAATTCAATAGGAAATAAAGGCGCGACTAAAGGCGGGAACTGCTTGTTACTATTCGGTCTCGAAATTACTAAGCTCGCGTCTTTTGTCCAGAAATCTAAAAATCTGAATTTATAAAACAATTATCGTTCCATCTCTTCTCTATTGATTGTTGATGTGAAACTTGCCACTAACGCTGAAGGATGAACAACGTCTTTAGGTATTCGAAAATAAGGTGTTACGTAGAATATTCGGTCCAAAAAAGGATGAGACAACTGGCGAATATAGGAGATTACATAACGCGGAATTGCGAAGCATGCATCCGGTAAATATTATTCAGGTGATAGCGTTGCGAAGATTAAGATGGGCATGTAAAGTTTCTGGGCTTAGTAATGAACGAATTCCCAAGATGTTAATAGGCGCTGTACCGACTGGGAAACGTCTGAGGGGTAGACCGAGGTGTAGTTTGGAGGATTGCGTTAGGAATGATCTAGCGGGTTCGGGTTTGGGTGGTGCTCCGTGGACGGAGGCTTGTAAACATAGATTGGTGGTATCGGCATCGAGCTTTCGGGTTCGTTGAGCCTTTATTTATTTATTTATTATTTTAATTATATGGATTACCTCCTATAATCGTAATACTTGATCTATTAAAAAAATCAATCTAGCTAAAATATTAGAAGTGGTGGTTGTAGTGCTATGCACTAAAGATCTCTGGACGAAGGTGGCTATGGCGGATATAATTGCAATAAAAATAATTTTTTATTATTAATATAATTCCAAGATATTTCATTTATGTTAAATAATGATAAATATTATATAAGAAATTATATAACTGTCATTGAACACATAATGTATTTTTAATCTTCTTTCGCAAACCTCCCCTAATTCACGTGGAAGCTATTATGGAGAAACCTACCATTGAAGGCACTCCTAGTGTGTTTCATCTCGCGGTAGTAGACCCAGTCCAGAGACGTTTCAGTCTCCTTGTCGGATTATTTGGTAATGTTTCTGTCTGTAGGGTTTGTACCAGGATGTTTGGGTGCCCAGCTGGATATAAAAATAAAACATAATTTGAATTAAACACAATATGAACACTTTCATGACCACTTATTGTCTCGTTATAGGCAGAATAGCCCAATAGACTTTCGTAGAATCCAGTAAACTCAAAAGTGTTATAAGGACTATTTTTAATTTTACTAAATTCAAACATATAATTTAAATAACCTTGCATGATCGGTGTCTATACCAAAGTGTATTTTAAAAAAAATGTATTGAAATGACAATGTAGTTTTAAGGGAGTGTATCTGGAAAATATTAAACAAAATCGACACACTAATTAAATAATTGAATAATATAATAATTAATAATTCTACGGCGCGCCGTATTCAATGCAACACGGATGTTGTAAATAGGCTTTTATTGCCATCTGACCCATATTTGAGCTGCATAAGGCACACACCCCTAAAAATGTTGAAGTCTTTCAAGCGAGAAACCATTGAAATGTTGCTCCCATGGGGCCTATTTTGAGGACAATACAGAAGATGAAATAACTTGATGATGAAGGATTGGATGATTCCTCTGATTGATATTATTTATTAAAATTATTTTACTGTTAATTGTGATATAAAAAAGTAATATAAAAAGTTCGCGTTTAATGTTTTATTTTATTTTATTCCTATTTTATAGTTCTAAGCTCTGTTATACAAAAGTAATGAAATAGCATCAAAACTTACATAAAAATGATTTCGATCGACTTTTATTATCAAATACCCCTGTGTGCGGCGTCCACCGGAGACATTCCTGAAGTTTTGAGAACGTGAAAGTCTACGGCACATTAAATGAATGACGTCTCTCAGATGTTAATAGTCTAACACTTTTAACCACATAGCTATTTTTTTATTTGTTTCGTTGAATGTCGCTTTCTGCTCTGTGGCTAATCTGACGATGGTAGTGGGAGTCTTAAATTTTGCCTATCCGGGTAGGTCCAGAATCCAGAATTTTTGAATAATATCTGACATCTCAGCGACTCGGGGCCTCCATTTTACGCCCCGTTTGAAGGACGGCATGACCAAGGACTTTTTACAACCTCTAAAAACTCTTAAGGTCCCCGGGCCGCGAATACGCGATCTTTGGCATAGTAGGTTGTTAAGTTGTTATGCTAACTACTTGACCGCAGGTAACCCCCAATGATTATTTATACTTCAACGCTACCTGTTATACAACTACTAAGTTGTTCAGTCAAATCTGAGTATCGTGTACGGCCTTTGAGTAAAAATGTAGAAGTCGGGGTGGAACGTGGACTAAGGAGAGGTCTTGACGTGACTGGAAAACTCGAAGAAACGTGCAAGGCTTACCGAATATTAAAACTTCTTGACCCTACCTTCAAGGGAGGGTAGGATGAGAGGGAGAGAGAGAGGGGGGAAGAGAGAGACAGAAAGAGAGGATGAGCGAGGGGGGAATCGGAGGTGGGGGAAAAAAGATGGATATAAAATTTTGGCGAGAACGAAACGATATTTTAAAAAATCACGAGAATAACGACATTCCTTTTACTAATTTTTAACACGTTTTTATTAGCTTCACCTGTACATGTGAATGCATGTAACAGAATCTTTGAATTCGATTTTTAGCCACTCGCTTTGCCCACTTCTCAAGGGCCGATGAAAATATACAAATTTGATAAGTTTGGCTCATTATCCTGACCATAATATTCAAAGTTTATTTTCAAAGGATTCAAGTTTAAAAAAAAAAAGTTTCAAAGGATATTTTTAATATCCAAAGACATGGTAGTGTCTTGTGCCAATACTGAGGCGTGTACTGAGACATGAGTTAATCTTTGAAGTAAGCTGCTATATGTGACTCAAACTAGACCATCTGGAGAACCTAAACAAGTAGGGTAAGGGGACGTGAGGTACCTTCAGGTCGTTAAGTGTCTCTTAGGGTTTATTACCTTTAGTCTCTAGATAAGGTCAGTTGTCGGGTAGCATCAGTCAACTCAAGAAGTAAGTAACTGGATGGAGCGATGGAAGATAAATGATCCTTTGGCGCTACGACCCTTGTAGTCGAGTCTTGCCATGCTCCAGCATCGACCACCACTTTTCTCTATCAAGTGCTGCTACCATCCAATATGGGTCGGGTGTCCGAAGGTACACACGCAGTCCTCCCACCGAAGTCGTGGTCGACCAGCTCTCCTCACACCATAGATTCGTTTCCTGAGGACTTTGGCAGGGATTTCATCCTGTCCCATTCTTATCACATGTCCGGCCAACCTCAGTCTAGATAACTTTATAAACTGTACAACGTCCAGCTCCTTATAAAGTAGTCTCAGTTGGTTGTTGGACAGGCGCCTTCACTCTCCATCCACAAAAACTGGACCGTATATTCTCTTAAGGACACTCATTTCGAATCTCAGAAGTTAGCGTTCGTGTGCTTGGGTCAGGGTCCAGTTTTCTGAGGCATATGTGAGAACTGGTCTTATGAGAGTTTTGTATAGTCTGATCTTAGAGGATTAAGACGGGATACCACGACGTAGATGCTTCTGTAGACCAAAATAGCTGCGGTTAACGGTTATAATCCGCTTCTCGACTTCTGCCCCAATATCATTTTGTTGGTTCATCTGGGACCCAAGGTACACAAATTCCTCAACTCTATCCACCCTCTGCCCGTGGATATGGTTTTCAAGGTTTATTTGTTGAGGGTTTATGCACATGTACTTTGTTTAGATGTAGTTGACGTTAGTCCCATTCTCGCTGCAGCATTTCTCAGTGCGATAAATGTTTCCTTGACTGCTGCTAACGACCTGCCAGCAATATCTAAGTCATCTGGAAATCCAAGGAGTTGCACGCAGGAGTTAATGAGTGTACCAATTATTTGGATCTCAGAGTCTCTTACCGCCTTTTCCAGAGCAAGGTTGAAGATCAGACACGCCAATCCACCTCCCTGCCGAACCCCTGTCCCAGTGGAGAAGCCTCTTGAGAGTTCACCACTAATCCGGACGAAGGATATGTTGCCGTCCATACTCATTCTTGTTAGGCGCACTAGCTTTGGTGGAAGACTCATCTCAAGCATTGCTCTATATACTTCTACTCTGTTGACCGAGTCGTAGGCTTGTAGGAAGTCAACAAATATATGGTGTGTCGTCACCTTGTATTCTCTGGTATTTTCCAACAGCATCCGGAGTGTGAATATCTGACCAGTCGTTGACCTACCTCTTCGAAATCCACATTGGTATTTCCCAACCTCTCTCTAAGCATATGGAAGGAGCAGGTAATACAAGTAAGTGAAGATATACCCCTGTAGTTACTACAAGACAAGGTATCCCCTTTCTTGTGTATCGGACAAATAACTGTCTTCCATTTCACGGGTAGACTCTCCTCAGTCCAGACATCGTATAGTAGATCGCGAAGAAATATCACCAGATCGTACCCGCCATGCTTCAGCAGCTCCGCTGGGATATTGTCGATAACTGGGGGCTTTATTGTTATTAAGCTTCATCGGGGCTTTTTGAATTTCTTCTTCATCGGGGGCGGGGGGGGGGTCCAAACGTTCTGCTTCCAGTACTTCATCCATAGAATGTCATCTGAGGTCTTCTTCACCATTACTTTTATTGAGAAGACCTTCAAAGTGATCTGCCTACCGGTCTACTGCCCACCCTTGCTTGTCAGCGATCAGAGATTCGTCCTCCGCTTAAAAAGTATGCACCGCTTTTTTTTTTACGATAAAATGATTTTTTGTGTTCGTCAATCTATTCCTGTTTTGACCTAATTGATAATTATTTTCCTGTTTTTAGTTTTGTTTCTATTAATGCGTGTTATTTAAACTATTAGGGAGAGGAGTGGTTCAGTGGTTAAGCACTGAGTAGCCATCCGGAAATCCTGGTTCAAATACCGCTGCAGGCAAGACTTTTATTTAGACTGTTAGCAGCCGGAGATGGATCATATAGGATCTAGGACCCTCCTGGGGCTCACCCAGCCTCTATAAAATGTTATAAAAATGTCCCCTCCTTGCAGAACCGTTGTCCAAGAATGGTACAGTCTCTACCATTTACTGAAACGAAGACCCGCCCACGGGTTGTAGTGGTACAGGTTTTTTAATTTTAACTATTAATATTATTTATTTTTAAATACAGGAAACTCCCCGGTTGATCCTGCCAGTAGTCATATGCTTGTCTCAAATATCATGCCATGTATGCCTTAGTACACGCCTAAGTACTTGGCACAAGACACTGCTATGTATTCGGATATGAAAAATCGCTGATCCTAAGGAGACTGCTCAGGATAATGAGACAATCATATTAAATTATTGTATTGTCGTCGGTCCTTGAGATGTTAAAAGTTTCGAATTAATTCAATGTTTTGAAGTGGCCGAAAATTTAGTTTAAAGATTCCGTTTTATACATACGTACAGGCAAAGCTAACTAACTAACTAAAAGAATGTTAAAAAGTACAACTGCAAGTAACCGGTTTTTTTGTCATACACAGAAGTTTAATACTGTTGATGATACTAAGAGATGTAGAAAAACTTCTAGGATTGGTTATTTCCAGAGGGAGACTATAAATATATCAGACGCATAAATAAACAAGTCGCGAGTAAGTTTAGATTGGACTCCTAGCACCAGTTCTTTCCCAGAGTCCCAGAAGAATCCGCGCACCTCGCCCTGGATACGTCAACCTGAAGAGAGAATTTTCACCAGTCTACTTACTTCGTTCCATCCTGAGAAGATTTTCCAGATAAAGATTATTCCTTAAGAGTTTTCCTCATCCCCTGCTCGCCTTTCCCCGAACTAAAACCCTTATAAGATAAGGTCTCAACGACAGTCCCCGATCATGTTGGAACGATAAACTAACTTCTTTATAGCGGATTTCTTCAGAAATTCCATCGAAGTTGAATGAATCTACCTATAGGGATAAAATCCGTGCTATATTCGAAGTATTTTTTAAAACTTATTTATTGAAATTTACTTTGAAATTGACAACTACCCTCTAGTAGTACTCGAACATTCTATTAAATTCACAAAAAAGCAATATGTTACTAACATTACTATAATTTGAAAATTGGTTTATGTCATTATAACACTCAACCAGTTTCAATAAGATGAGCCTATTTTTTTGCTGTTAACAAAAAAATTAAAAAAGTTATAATGGTTCCCAGGGGATATTTATTTCTTTTTTATTTTCTATATATTTAAAATATGAATATATTATTATTTTTTGTTTGTTCACTTAACGTCACTTTATGCTGCTATGGCTAATCGGACGATGCTACAGTGGGAGCTCTAAATTTTGCCGTTCCAGGTTTAATTAGGATAGGGATTTTTAACAAGTACCTGACATCGTAAATGCTAGGGTACCTCCGTTTAACGTCCCTTCCGAAGGACGGCGTAACTAAAGAGTTTTTACTCCCTTTAAAAAATCCTAGTGCCACCTGGCGGGCTACGAACCCGCGATCTTGGGCTTAGTAGTTCGTTACGCCCCTATATTATTATGTGTAATGGAGACTTGTTTTAAATTTTAGGGAGCGGGGAAACACAGTGTGTAGAGTAGGACTGAGTCGCATTATTTTGGGCTCTAATCCGGAAGTAGCAAATGAATTATTTAATCTTTTAACAGTCACCGATTGACCCAACGGTACTCACCCAGCCTCTATAAATTGAGTCACCGTAGTTGGCGAAAAAAACCTGGCGGCTGAACGTGATCTCTTACAAATCATCTTCTTGCACAACCGTTGTTCTAGAAACAGTACAGCATATACTATTCAATGAAGCTTAGACCCTCCATGGGTTGTAGTGGTACAGGCACATATGGATACATGGATTACATTATTTCAGCTCTGCGTCTATTATAAAAATTTTGTGAAGCAATCTGATACAGCCAAAATTAGGTCTTTTTTGCGAGTTTGTATCATGTTTTATAACTTCTATCTGATTTTAAAACTAGGCAAAAAAAGTATTTTGTGTACATTTTTAAACATTTATTTTTTATGATGGCAACTATTTTCCTCAAGTCTATTTCAAAAATTTCTCAGTATTATATAACAAATGGAGGAGCCCTTGACTCTACAGGAGTTGTTGCGCCGCGGATGATGATGATGATATAACGAATGGACTAAATTAAAACAATGTAATAAGTAAATAAGATCACTGAAGAGTATAATGTTTAAGGATTAATTATAAATTCGTAACATTAAGTTAGATTTGTTTAAAGTAAAAACTCTTGAAACTCGGGAAGGAAAACCTGCCCCATCATGATCCAGGTTCATTAAACTCCAATACAAACATTTGCTCAATTAACTCCCAAAGCAAGTCCCCTTTACAGTCTAGATTAGGGACACAGTTTCCTCTACACGTTTCGCATTATCTCAGGACATTCTGATTAGACCTTCTATTCTACCGTACCGTATCGATGGAAACGTGGGGAGTTGAAATGTTCAGAACAAGAGTAACATACTTCATAAAAGGATAATAAACACAATTGGTTACGTAGTGAGCATAACAACCAACTAAGCCCAAGATAGCGGGTTCGCAACTCGGCAGATGGCCTTAGGATTCTTAGGGAGAAAAAACCTATGCCGCCCTTCCGAAGGAACGTAAAACTATGGTCCCGAGCCTTTACAGTGTCAGTTACTTGTTATATTTCCCTATCATAATTAAACCTATAATTTAAAATTCATTTACTTCACAAAATTCATTAAGAGTTCCACAGTTTTTTGATTTTTATTCTTCTTGGAAAGCATACGTTTGGCATTATTTCTAGGAGAAAATATTCGACTTAGTTTTTAAATATTTAACGCAATAAAAAAAGATAGTTATCACAAATTATAAGTTTTTAAGTAAATAATTAATTTTGATTTCAATAATCAATTAAATACAATAAAAAAGCTTGAGGAAGAAATTCACTCAGTGGCAATTCTTCAGTATAGTTTGTTTGTTTATTTATCGTGATTTTATGCTCCTATGAATAATCGAGCGATGCTACGGCGGGTGTCTTAAATTTTTCCTATCCATGTATAATTAGGACTCTTTAACGAGTACCTGGCCCCGCAAAGCCTCGTGTCCGACATTTTACGTCCCCATCGAAGGACAGGATAACTGAGGATTCATTACTCCTATTAAAAATCCTAGGGCCACCAACCAGACTGCGAACCGGCTCTCTTGGGCACAGTAGGCTGTTGTGCTAACCACTTCACCACAGGTGATCCAATTCTTCCATATTTTTCAAGTCATTCAAGGAAAATTCTCCTACAGCACCTAAGGTCGATTATTATAATTTTATCTATTTTTTCGTAGACATGATAATCTGTTAATGGATAAAGTTTGTTGAGGTTCTTACTGCATATCAGTTATATGGTCAACTTTCATATTGAATCAATCATCATATTGAAACTTTCAAGTTCTAGAAAAGTATACAGCAAAGTAAAGATTTAAAAACAAATATACTAAATTTGGTTTCTTGGCCAAGAGTCCACAATAGGAGAATGTTTGATTAAGTTCTTTCAGAGGGGATGGTGGTTGGGGAAATTAAAGAGATGTTCCGACTGACGAAATATTTAGCGACAATGGGAGATAACCCGAGGAGGAAGAATGACTTAGCCCTCAAAGAATAGACAAAGAGGCATTTAGCTTAGGATTCACAACCTCCCGCTTTTGTCCTACCTCCTTGGAACCGCCGAAAGGATTCTACTCCAGTGACTCTTATCGTCCCAAAGGGACCAGCTGGATTCGCGGCTTCTTCCATTCTCTTCCGCTTAGGAATCGCCCTTCCTCCTTGTACCGGAAGTCTTTTGACCGGGGTTTAATAATGGGTCGCTTTCTATTCATTCACCTCCTCCCCACCAAAAAAAACAAAAAACAGGATAAAAAACAAACAAAATAAAACAACAAACGGTTTATTCTGAAGTTAACCACTGATGCAACCCTGCAAAGCCGATTACGAGGATTGAGTGTTCCCATTGTTTAAACTTATATTTTCCTGGTAAATTCGTTACAGAGTAATCGGGATAGGTAGAGTTGAAGTGCTGAAGATTGCCCTTGTGGAATCTCCACACTCTTATGGGTCTTAATGTGCCTCAATAAAGTGTAAAGATACCCAAACTGTTAGAGAAAAAGCTTGATCTAGGACAAGCTTGATCTAATACATAACCTTTGTATTAGAGACAGGATCGATTCGACAAGTACAAGTTTTTTTTTTATAGTTGGTCATCTTGGCGTTTCTGGTAACTTCAACACGCTCTCAACTACCAATTACTTGCAAAAGACTCAGATACATGACTATAAGACCGACATTGACTTACGGAAGCCGTTGAAATACCCTCGTATTCAATCCTTACAATCCTACACTCTTTATACGCCTTCCTCTGTAAAGAATAATGACCTTAATGTTTCATTTGTTACTGATTTGGCCAGAATGGATATCAATCATTTCATTACAAACTTTATTCGCACTCAAAGCCACTAGTTTCAAACCTAGGAACCTTTTCAATTCCTGAGAATCCTCCGAGGTGTCTGAAAAGAAGATAAATAAAAGAAGTTTTCTTTATTGTCTGTTCTCTATTTTGTATTAATTTTTGTGTTTTTGTCTAATTCCTTCTGTTATTGTCTATTTAAAAATTGACACAATAACACTTTGGGAATAGCCGTCTTTAAAAGAAAAACCTTTGAAATACTTCAAGAAGTTCGGAATAATACCAAAGATGTGAAAAAGGTCATCAAATGGATTTTGACAGGGATCGAAATGCAGATATCTTCCTAGAAAATTTAAAGTTTTAAGGACATTCTATAATTTAAATATAACAACTTAAGATTTCGTAGTTTCTTGAGGTTAATTTTTTAATTTTTCCCCTAATTATTACCAATTTTTTTATGATTTAATAAAATATTCATTATAGTTCAATATTTTTCATTAGAATCTTTTCCGTCTAAAAAAAAGGTTGTGGTTTGTTGATTTGGTCGTGCCTTTCTTTGCAGGTCGTCAATGGATTCCAGTACATTAAGCTCTTAGACACATTTCCTAGACAGTACATTTCCTAGAAATAACAAACAATAGCAAAGAAATGGTTGTACATTTCATTCAAATTTTCGTCCATTATTACGTCAGATGCTTTTTGAGGTCCTCAGCACTCCACCGACGCCCCTGCGAATTGAGTTTAAGTGGACATTTGCATGTGAATTGAGTTGGTGTTGAAGAAGTGCCGCTGAGGGGTCCTAACTTTTTTCATCCTTAACTCCCCCATCTATATTAATATTATAAATTATGAGTTTTAATTCATATACTATTTGCAATTTATATCAAAGGTTAATGACCAATCTATAATCTGAGATGTTATATGGATTTTAATTAATAACATAGGTAAAGATTTCGAAACATTAATCCCTAGAGATGATAATACATAGGGAATATATGTATAGTGGTAATAAATCCTTTATTTGCTAAAAAAGTATTTATCTTGCATAATATTTTATCTTAAAATTGTTGTTGACACTTTTTTTCGAATAAGAATTATGCCAGTGATACTAATACATTTTTAACGTTTCTAGAAATGAAGAAAATGACCTTTTGAATATAAAATAATAGAAAAGTAACTTTATTTTTGGACAAGGCCCCTTGAAAATAACAAATGTGTACTCCAATAATAGTACAAACGTGTGACTACTTGGATACCTAACAAAATCAGATGGCATTAAAAAAAAAACTAAGTTCTCGTCACGAAAAGAAAGGAATAAAACAACAAATCAGCTCAATAGTTACATGATTTATTGATTAAGTTAAAAAAAAATCTTATTTTCATTAAACTTATCATTAAATTGTAATAATAGAACAATCATCATAATCATATTTTATTCTCTTTTACTACTTAAATTTACCCATCCAAAACTGTAACTTGCAGTCAAATTTAGATTTATAATTCCAAATAACTAATTGAACTTAACGTTTTTATTTTTCAAATTTTTATACATTACCCCCCGTGCAAAAATTACCAAGGAGCGGTGTGAAAGGACTAACACCGTTGTAAGTAAATAATGTTTATGTATAATAGGAAAATAAATATAATATCAACAATAAAAAGTTAAAACAGAAAACAAAGAACCACTTGAAAAACGGTATTAAAAGTTATAAAACTAAGGAACATACGCACAATATTATGGTTACTTAAGGTTTGAGTTAGACCAATTTTATTCGTAAGAATTGATTTTTTTGTTGATATAAATTAATATAAATAAATTATAATTTATTCCCCATTCAATCTGAATATCATAATTTACTTTATCAACATATTTTAAGAATAAAACAATTTAAAAACATGTTAAATAAATTATTTGTTTTAATTTATTTCTGAAAAGTTTTAACAAAAATATTGAGTAGCTCTAGTTAAATAATTTTATTAAAACCACACCCTAACTTCAGATTAATTTCTATTATTATCATTAATTACTGTATTTTATATTTATTTCTATTTTCTCTTAATTAATTTGAGAATTGTTGCCTTTATTTCACCCCCTCCTTATCTCAGACCTCTCCTGAAGTTAAATGTAATTTTATATTTGAAAAATGTTTCCATCTGTTCCTGAAACTCTAGCTGATAAAAACTTTTTGAGTGCAGAGCTTTTTATATTTTTAAAGGATTATAATTAAATAATTAATTCAGGAAAGCCCAAGAAATAAATTCTACTGATCCATCATCGACATAAAGATTGGTACAACCACGTTTGACCAGAAGCTCAGATCTTCAGATTTTCCTGATTATCCGAAGAATACCACAATATATATATACCTTAATGAATAAAGCAAAGGGTTATATTTCTAACTATATAACTGGCCTACCTTCAATGACTGGTGTTTATTAGCTTTGCTCTCTATTATCAAAAAAATGTATTCGACGTATTGTAAGGAACCTTAAAAAAAACCAAAATGCACAGTATAAAAATCATTAAAGAAAACAACAAAAATACTCAATTTAAATGTGTGTAACCTGAACCACTAAAACCCATGAAGATTCTTCTTGGGTTTAGTTAATAGTAGAGACTGTAAGGGTCAAGGGTTAGGGGGAGAGGTGATATGTCCGAGATCACACTCAACCGCTAAGTTTTTCACCCGATTAAGGGTATCCACTTCATAGAAGCTGAGTGAGTCCATGGAGGGTCGTCAGATCCAAATGTGTATAGAATAGTTGTAAATAGAAAAACCACGACTGTAAAGAGAAAAAATAAATGAATTGCTACAGACGCATTTGATCCTGAAATCTGGAAACAGCAACTCTGCTCTCCACCCACTGTGTACAGGAGCTACCTTGATCCCTTTGTGGGTGAAACAAAAAAATGGGATGCACCCCATTATTTTTTTATCAAAAGAAATGACCGTTACGTGTTAGAAGATGGTGACAACAGTATCTTTCGACACACCACAAACCCTGGCAAGTTCGCGAGTACTAGTGAACGGATTTGACTCAACAGCTTCCGTCAGAACCTCATCAATATCCATTAATGGTCGCCCGGAGCCCTTCTTCCTTTCCAACGTCGTATCTCCACTCCTAAAGTTTTCAAACAAACGCCGCGCAGTGCGCTGGTCAAGGACACCTTCCCCTTCATATTTAATAATTTCACGAGTTGCTAAAGCGGTTGTGAATTTTTTTTTCTAGTAATGTCTTAAAATTACGAGAATTTCGTAGGACACTGTCATGTTTCTTCTTTGAAATAAATAACTAAACTGAGGCATTTTTTGAAGAAGTCTTGTGTTAGCTTAGAGAATGCTCTAAAGGGATTATTAAGTGTTGGTAAATAATAAATAGCATATAAATATTTACAGACTTTTGAACTCTTTAATTTGATAAAACGGTCATTTTTTTTATACACCCCATTATATACGAAATCTTTATTATAAACTCCAAAATTGAATTTGACTGAAGAAGAAGGTCATAAATGCGTTTCTAGAAAGAAAGGCAAACACAGAATATAACAATTGAGGTGTTCATATGGAAAATTAAGTGATAAAAATTTAATCTTACAGGATATCAAAAAACTCTTTTGGTAACTTATTTGGCGTGATTTATTAATAACTTTTCTTTATTTAAAAAAAAAATCTTTTCCAACGCCTCAATTATACCACGAGAGCTGAATTGATTAGAATAATAGTGCAGTTCAATGAATCTGGGTTAGTTCGATCAGAATAACTGTGTTCTTTTTTGAATTTCTAAATAACTTATATTCTTACTACTATTTCAGCGCCTGATACAAAACCGGGATTTCAAGAATTTTGAACAATTATACAATTCGAATGGGGGTTGGTCAGCAGGTCGCCGCTAGGTCGACAGAGGTATCATTAAAAAAAAAACAAGTTTATATAAATGATATATGAATGCCTCCCCTTGATTGGGAATATAATTCGCTTAAACATGAAATACAACTGAGCTAAAGTTGGTCAAAAGTAATATAAGTTTCATTGGCCGTAGTCCCTATCGATCGCCACTGCTTGGGTAATCAATTGTTTTAATAAACTGCCGCCAACAAACAAGTTACGCCATCCGGGAGGAAATATGTCCCCAGGGCGAGATGGGAGGGGGGCACAGAACCCCCAACTTGTCTCTTTAAAATTTCAGCCTCGCCATCGAGAGGGAAAGTTTTAATTTGTTAAGCCCCGAGGCGGTTAAGTCCGGTGTCAATGATGACAAGGGTTGATTTTAATGCCTGTTTTATTAGAGGGCCGCCCGAACCTATAGGTACCCTTCTGGTGGAATAAGGTCTTACCTCACTAGACCCTAAGGCGCTTAGTGACTATTTTGGTAACGATCGATCCATGATTTTACGTCGTTTCATTTCAATGTAAAAAAAAAATTGTACCACTATAACCCATGAAGGGTCTGGAGTTCAGTACTTATCATATCCTGTAACCTCTTCATATAACTCGTCTCAATAGAGTTATTTTTGTGTGCGTTTTTTTAATTTGTTTGTATCTTGTATATCTAGCCCTGAAGAATACCTCCAATGTGGGTCGAAACGTTCGCTTTCAAATAAATAGTTCAACCCTGTTTAAGATATTTGTTCTCTAATTTCCAACCGGATCTACATACTGTGCCAACTAAAAATATTCATTTAAGTAAAATAAGCTTACTATTGAAGAAATGATTTTTAAAACCATTAATTAATGTAAAAAATATGGTTTTTAATCAATATTTAAATGTCGAAAAAAAATCCATTCACAGTTGCTGTTTATAAAAAAAAAAATTGGGTTTAATATGTCTTAAGGGATGAAATTTACAAATGCGACAAGCATTTCTTTACAGTGCTTCATTTATAATTCCTCTGAAGGCTTTAGCCTTTACATCTGTAATCATCTCCTTCATAAGGACAGGACGCTTTTAACTCAGGATAAAATATTCATTCAGGATATTTTTCGGGCCAAGAATAAAATGGCAGTCTTTGAAACCGTTCCATCTCTCGTTCTGTAGAGGTTTAGTTCTGCAACGGGCGAGGTTTGTAAGTTTACTGCGATTCCGCTTCGTTAAAAATGTATTTAAATAAATAGTTTCATCTTATGTATCCTATTTAGTCATTAGTTTATTTACAAAATAGTTTTAATTCCGAGTACTCAGTAAAATAAGTTCTGTGATTGCAAGAAATTTAGGTTTTTAGTTTTTAATTTAATTTGTTTTACATTGAAATGCTTGTACGCTAGTATCCTGAGTGTAACTCAAAAACGGTTAGCCAAACCTTGAATCCATTCTCAAAGATTGTTGTGATACTTGTTTGTCTACAACCCAGTACGCTCTACAACTCAGTACGGGTCATGGGTGCATCAAGGCGTCGCCTCCAGTCTTCTCTGTCCTGTGCCAAGGTCCTCCAAGCTGTGGATCCAACAATGCTACCTGGATCCTTCTCGACCTCGTCTGCCCATCTTAATCGTGGCTGTCCACGTATCCTTTTTCCGTCAACGTACCCAAATAGCAGCCCCTTGTAGCGTTGTCCTCCATTCTGGCCAAATGTCCAGCCCATCTAATCCTACTGTTCTTATATACTGAACCACGTCTAGCTCCTGATACATCCGATATATCTCTGCATTCTGCCTGAGTCTAAATTGATCGCCAACTCTTACTGCTCCAAATATCCTTCCTAATATTTTTCTTTCGAATAGCAGTAAACTTTTGGCATCGGCTCTGGACAGAGGCCAGGTTTCTGATCCGTAAGTTAAAACAGGCCTTATCATTGTCTTGTATAGTATCACCTTGGTTCTTCATATTGAACATCACTTTATACTAAAATGTCCTAACTTACATTCTTGATCCTTCGATATGTTAAAAAAAATCCAATTAACCTAGTTTAGTTAAAATTCAAGTCATTCCACAACTCAAAAGGGTCTTCGATGACCGTGTATTCCTTGTGTTGTGTTTTTAATATTGTATAACAGTTAGCACAAATGTAGAGTGAACTAATCCTTAACCCAACCTGCCAAAGTGTTATTTGCTGCAATTATAAGACTGTTCTGTAAGAAGGTTCTGTTATTATTTACTATGCGTGATTTAACAGGGTTTTTTCCTTCTGATATACCATTTTAATTATGAAACAATATCCTGTTTTAAACTGAAAAATATGAAGTAAACGTATTAATATTTTTTTTATAACTAGGTACCTTGAATATACATTTGAAAAAGTACAAAAAATAAAATTTTAATTATTACTAAACAATACTTTTTTTTTTTTAGGAGAGGTTTAGTTTGAGATAGAGTGAGTTGTCATGGTGAATGTTCCTTATTCAAATACAGCTGTTGCAGATAAATTATTTAATCTCTCAACAGCCACGGATCGACCCTGAGGGCTCAAAAGACCCTCGTGGGGCTCACTCAGCTGTTATATGGTTTAGTCTTAGCTGGGCGAAAGAAAACCTGGTGTCATCTCAGACCAATCACCTGCACAACCGTTGTACTAGAAACAGTAGTTTCTAGTTTGTAGTGAACCCAAGACCCTTCATGAGCTGTAGTGGTGTTTTTTTTTACTCTTAGTTAATTTTTTTTATTATATTTATACGAAGTTATTTTTTAATAGTTATACATAATCTTTTTTTTTTTTTTTGCATAAACTAATCTTTCATGGTTTACAAAAAAATAATAAGTGATACAGAGTGTATTTATATTTAATAATAATATTAAAATACATTTAAAATTTGTTTAGGTATATGAAATCAAATATTTTTCAGTTATGAAAGGTTTTCATTGAAAACTTCCTTGAATTACCTTAGGCACTGACATTGAACGGAACGACCGAAATAAAATATATATTAGCAAACAGCTGTTTAAGTTTACTGTTTAGCCTGACCCACTCAACCGACTTCCCTGCTTTATTTTTGGAAATGATTTTCTTTATTTATTGTTTATACTATTATTTATATATTTTTGATAATATCTTCATGATGTTATTGAGAAATATAAAAAATAGGGTTAACATGTACAGTCATTTAGAATAGTATTTAATTAAAATAACTTTAAGCCATTTAAAAAATAATGGAATTTCATTGACAACTGATAATCAATTAGTTATTCCTAAAAAAATTCTCCTAATTAAGAAACGCAGAATTTTTTACATTATGAAGGGGCTGAATTCTAATCGATTATAAATTACCCTACTAACTACTTGTATAATTTGTTCATGTGTAATTCATAAAAAAAGTTAAATGAACATAATTAATTTCAAAATTTTTCTTCCATAAGTATTATTGGAGATAAATTACATATATACATATAGTATTTGTATACACAAATATTTTTATTGTTTTGATGTTCACATTACTTATATCCATGTTGAGTATTATTCATATTGTCCTGTTCAAGTAACAATTTTTACTGTTCTAATCTTAATTAAATTGGTTATGTTCAAAAGAGTTAGTGTAATCACTAACCAATAATCCGAGTGTAATTATAAGCTTAAAAAGGTTATATTATATTAAGAAGCTAAATTAAATTTATTGGTTCTTTTATTGTTGTTAAATTCCACGCCTCTTGTACTAATGCATAATCAATGATTGTACAATCTGTTATGTATGTAGGTAGAGATGTGTGAAATATAAAGTTATATATTTACTTTTTCGATACATAACCAGTTTTATTGTTTTGATGGTTACATTACTTAAATCTACATTAAGTATCATCCACATTATCATACTTAGTTATTTTATTTATTTTAAATAAACCAAAAAAAAAAAATCAATGGCCTCAAATAATTCGCATTAACTATAAAGCTCTTAAATATTTTTATTTTTAAGGGAAATAATACAAATAATAAAAAAAGAAAAAATATATAAAATGCTCTTATATAATTATTTATTTGTTTAAGTATTTAATTTGTAATCACACCATTGTAGGAATTTGTATTTAATGCTGCACGATCTTTAGTACTATATACCTAATTTTGAGTATCTAAGAATATTAGAAGTTTCAGTCCAATGGGATAAGGTTCAAGTCCAATAAATCCCCAAAACAAACCATAAGTCCATAAAATACAGAATGAATCAACCAGACAACGTTTCGCCATTTAATGAATCAATCAGGACTCACACCGAATGAATATTTTGGCATCATGTTTATATTTGTCACTTTTTTGGTTTTCGCTCACTTTTATTGTTAGGATCCTAATTTGAATTTGGTATCAGTTCCGCAGGAAGTGGCTTTCAGTTAAATAACAAGTTTTAACTCTTCATTCATTTTCTTTTTAATAATCTCGGAAATAAAAATAAAAGTTTTTTAATGGAAAAAGACTGAAATTATGAGAAACATGACTATTTCGGAAATCATTTCATCAGAAATGAACATTCCAAACAACCATTTCGATAAATCATGATCATATATAAATCATGATAAATCATAAATGATGATATAACCTGAACAGTATGTGTAAGTAGATTAGGTAATCCATCTACAGTATAGGTTAGTTTCTACATACTCTTCGTAATATTTTTTTTTTCTCGAGAATACTATTAAAATGGAAACGAATAAAATGTTAAAACTTGTGACTTAACTGAAAGTAACAACTTGCGATAATGTTACTTCTAGTTTGATCAGATCAAAAGAGCTGATATAGTAAGCAATCGCCTGGATGTAATTGTAAAACCATAAACTCCAAAAGTTTAGCTGATAAATTAAACGTATTGTTTTGTTTGTTTGTGTTTTAAGGCACAAAACCCTTAAGTCATCAACTTGCTATACAAGGGTTACTATACTGGTCGATAAATAGTCCACACACATAAAAGTTCATTGCATTAACACACACTGAGGATAATGGAGAAAATTGAGAACAAGAAATGAAAAAAATTAGGATGTATTCTGGATTCAGACTGCAGGCTACGTGCCCATAAAATACTGAAATATACTGATGGTAGCTAAGTTAACCTTAATGCTGTTGCAGTATTAACTTTTTTTTCAACTTTCTTTTGGGATTGTTTGGGTATGTATTAGAAAAAAATGTATATGTTCTATGGGCTAGGGTTAGAAATGAAACATGCATTACCTCAAGATTGAGGTTAGGAAAGTTTCTTCTTAATAAGGCAACCTAACAACAAGTGGTGACGTCACCGACAACATCCATTCCGTCTTCCGATCCATTTTCTTTTGGAATCCGTTGGTTTTATAGGTATACAACGGTTTCGCAAGATAGTAATGGGTATTAAGACAAGTTGGGACGACATACCAAGTCGATGAGCTGGGACAGCCTGAGGCCCAACTTGACGAGGACGGTGTCTGTGTTGTTGGAGACGGGCCTGATGAGCCTGTTGTAGTTGGAAAGGAGGTCATCGTAGAGGCGCTTGGCGTCCGGGTTGGCAGTGGCGGAGAGGATGGCGGCGAGTAGGAGCGGAGCGGAGGCGGCCCACATCCTCTGCGTACTGCCTTCGACCCGGCCGCCTCTCGTGTCCGCGCACCGCCTTCTCCCACCCCAGGCTCCCGCCTAGCTTCAAACCATCCAGGGCCCCTTCCCGGAGGCTGGGATAGTCAGCGGGAGTAAGATTATACATGATAGGGTTATGATCAGTGAAAAACTACTCAATATCAAGAAAGTAGTTCGAAAGAAAAAAAATTAATAAGCCGTCACGGGACGCCTGGTAGATGCGAAACATAGAATTGGATGTTATTGGGAAAGAATTAATTATTTAAGTGTAAGAAATAGATGTAATGGAAGGGAATACAGAATTTATTTTAGATTTATGATAAAAATAATATTATTTTCATTAAAATTGTTATTTATTTCTCTAGGGCCCGTATTTATGTTCTCTTGAAATTTCACTTTTCACTTCAAAGGAGGTTCCGTTTTCTCTTTCATTATGTTATTTTCACAATCACTATCACTCATTTTTTAAATAAACACTTACGATAATCGTTACGCAATAAATACTATGAGGCGAGACTTCGCAACACGCTACACACACAAGGAGCTGCTCAAAGTGTTCGCATCACGGTGTACACACACAAGCAAAGAGGTATAGAGCAGAGAGAGAAGCGTGGTAGTGGCGAGGGAGCCGAGAAGCCACGGGGCTGCTCGAAGTTTTCGCATCACGGCATCACGACATCAACAGTTGCTCTCACTCGCCAAACGCACCAATAGTTTCACATCAAAAAAACTTGTACCACTAAACCACTAAAACTTGTACATAGTAGAAACCCTACAGTCTCTACGACCTAAATGAACGGAAGGGAAAAGAGACAGGAAGGACTCTATCTTAAAGAATGTCGAAGAACAACTTTTTGGTTTTCAAGTAACATTGACATCAGTTAATCCCGTGGACTATGGCTACAGAAATGGCCGTGGTACCATTGCTATAATAATCTAGGATAGTATTATTATGGATGGAGTATGGATGACAGGATCACGGTCAGAGAAATGCTACTCTGAAATGCTAGGGGTAGGAAATACAAAACAAATCAGTACCACTATAATCCATGAAGGACCTTGGGTTCTATACACAGTGGAGGCACTAACTGTGTAAAAAGATTTTGTGTGAGCAGGTTATTTGTCCGAGATCACCCTCAACAGCCAGGTTCCCCCAAGTTTTCGTGAATGGATGAGCCCAAGTAAGGCCTGCAGATCCTAAAAGGTTAATCCTAGGCTGTTAATAGATTAAATTAATTATCTGCCCAAGTCGGATGTTAACCAGAGATAAGCAAGGCTAGTATTCTGGGACTCTAGTATTCTTGTAGGATAATGTCGAAGTGTTTGAAATGGTCATGTATAAAGTGCAGTGAGCTTGAAACCGCTACGAATCCTCAAGTGCACTGTTCAAAATCACAATGATTGGACCGTCAATGCGACGCTGAAGAATGTACTTAAGATCAGGTGTACTCAAACTTTTCTCAATTTTTCAATAAAATTGACCATGAGTTAGTAGTCCTAGAGCTATGAGTTAGTCCAGCTGTCTGAGGTTAGATATGTAAAAAATATGCAGAGTCCAACATAGATGTTTCATATATAAAACATACAGATTATTCGTTTATGATCTTATTTAAACAGAAAAAAAAACGAACATTTAAGCGAATTTTTAACTGGCTTTTTCAAATGATAGTTTATTTCCTAAACATTATTTATTCCACTATGGCTAATCGAAGGATCCTATAGTGAGTCTCTATCCTAATTATGGTTAATTAAGGTCTAATTAGGATAGATATTCTTAATGAGTACCTAACACCACATAGCACCGGGACCACCAATTTAGGCCCACTCCGAAGGACGGAATAGCTAAGATTTTTGTTAGTAATTTTAAGTATTTCTAAGAGCAACTGCCGGGCTGCGAATCCGAGATCTATGACATAGAAGGTGCTATGCCAATTACTAGAGTATAGGTGACTCTTAAGTGATTGGTTTCATATATCATCTAGAGTTCCAGAAGTCATACAATTCTTCGAGTTTATCGGTATTGAATTCCCCGTGTTTACATACCGGATATGTAAACAATAGGAATGCGTATCCATAGGGGAGTAGGAAATAATAGAACATATTTGCATTTTACATTCAAGAATGTTGTACATTTTGGATGTAATTATATCATGAAACCAGGTCTTGAAGGTAAAAGTCTGTTATTTTCGTCTCAGTGATTCAAGTTACTTTATCTCCAGAAACTCGAATGAAGAGTCAAAGATCCCCATCTTTTAATGAAAGATCCTTTGTCAAAGATTTTTATCAGTCAAGTCCAAGAAAAAGGGAGCAGCGTAGCGTGTGTAGAGTGCTGAGCTGATATGCTGAAGATTCTAAGTTCGAATCCGGCTAATGCAGATAAATTATCTATTCTTTTAACGTTTGGCATTTACATATCCTTCTGTGCCTTATCAAACCTTTTCAAACTGGATATTCTAAACTGGGATAGTTGATATAACGGTCAAATAACCTCCTTGTTGTCCAAGAAATAGTACAATCTCCATCATGTGTTGAATCCAATACCCTTCATGGGTTGTAGAGATGTAGGTTTTTTTTTAAAGGTTAAAGTATTTGTTTATTCAACGCGTAAATTATAAAAATAATAGATTTTAAGATCGCACGTATTCTATCTATTTTATTCGACTTAATCACTTTTTTTGTTTTAATTTTTTCCTTTCCAAGTAATCCTTTGAAAGGACTGTTTATTTATTGGCACATACCATACTCGAGTATACTATAGGCTTTTTAAATTCATTTTTACAATAAGGATTAACATCAATTGTGATAATTCTAATTTATATCCATAAGACATTTTTACTTATATACTGTTATTAATTAACAAAATTAAGATTAGTTAACTGTAATATATCACGATATTGGGGTTCTTCCTTGCTTTTTTTGATTAGCATGACTATCAAAACACTATCGATGCTAAGATCTCTGAAATCCTTTTTTTCTTTTTAACATTTCAGTCACCTCGGATAACAAGGCTAATAACTGCATTATCGTAGATATTGATTATAAAAATTATACTAGTTTTAAAATCACGTCTTAACTATCGATAAAATATTATATATTATATATTAGTTATTAATTGTCCTTGACCTCAAAGTATCGGAGTGTATGTAGCAAAAAAATAACGAAATTCTTGTTGAAGGATGAATTTGTGAGAAAAATTCAGGATGAGCCCTTTTTAAAATCACAATGTTTCTTATTAAAAATATTAATTATAATTCCTATGGTTATTAACTATACCAGATTTGAATTAATGTTAGTAAGGTTTCGGATTCAAATCTGTCTGTGGCAGATAAATTATATAATCTGTTAACAGCCCTTTGGGATCTGCAGGTCCCTCATGTGGTTCGCACAACCTATGTGAATGATACTTGAGGGGAAAAACTTGTGGTTGAGAATGATCTCTCAATAATCATCTACCTGGACAATTTCGGTGCTAGAAACTGTAAAGTCTCTGGTATGTACAGAACTCAATAACCTTCCAAGGGTTGCAGTGGTGCAGGTTTAGGCTAAGACCGAGAGCTAAACTGAACTTCAGACTCAAGAAAAGCTGGGAGATCTGTGACTGAAGGGGATATTTATTTTAGGCACATCAAGCATGGATTACTGTGTTAGCCTCAAGGGATAAATTTATGCGGGAAGAAGGGATACAAAAAAAGTTACTGGGCGAAGGACTTTACTGAACAATAGGGAGAAGCGGGCCAGGCCCTTGGCGAATGGGAAGCCATCAATCAATGGAGTCGTAGAACACATCGCTCTGCAGGGTCCTGGAGGTTGTTTATGACGATTTGCTTTTGTGTCGGTAAGTACTTGTAATCACAATACTCTAGTGATATTAGTTTTAGTACATATAGAATCGAATTAGATATGTAGTCGCTGAAAATAACGAAATAGAAGAAGAAATAAAATTAAATATTCAGTATGGCAACGAATGCTACTGGGCTCTCAAGAAAACTTATAAATCGAAATATGTCCCGAGAGATCAGAGTACAACTATATAAGACCGTTCTCCGACGAGTAGTAATGCATACTAGTGGAACATAGACCCTTACGAACAGACATGAGAGTTACCTTTATGTTTGGAAGAGGAAAATCCTGAGATAGCCAAACCAAAATCAAAAATATATACATTATAAAAACCAATAAAGAACTTAGAGACCTATCTCAAGGCCCCGATTTAGCACAATGTATTTAAAAATGGAGAATAAAATGGTTGGGTCTCGTGCATAGAATGGATCGGGAAGAACTACCAAGCAAGATAATGGACGGACGCCCGGATGGTAGACGAGGAAGAGGTACACCCAGGCTACGGTGGCTTGAAGATATCGATTCTGAACTACATCTTCTGGGTGTGAGAATATGGAGAAGAGCTGCAAAGGATCGTTCTGATTGGAGGAGAATTCTTGAGTAGGCCATAGCGCCGTCAGAGATAGATAGACAGACAGACATACAAAATAGCTGTTAACAATTACTTAATCAATCTAAATCTAATTTAATTTAATTCTAATTCGACAATTTAATTTATATCAACTAAATAATACTTGAGTTAGGAGGGATTTCTAGACACAATAGGCCTGGGAAGTTTAGTAAGTCCGAGCCGGTAAGTTAGTAAGTCCAAATCAAGATCTATTTGTGCTTGATGCTCCTCTCAATCTTCGAGATTCTATCAGAACTCAATCTACTCCTACGATCGTTCATCCTACCATCTCTCGTCCCAGGGTGATTATAGTCAGTTGAGAATTCGCTATCTACACTAAAGCGAGATATCGAACTGCTGCAAGTTACTTTAATATTTTTTATAATAATGTGCAGAAGTGAACGTACAAGAAATACACAGTTGGAACTTTTTTTTTAATAAAATAAAAATTGGGACTGGTGGCCAAGGACGAGGTGCTGTATTATTGCTAAAAATAAGAAAAAACTCGTATAAAACTTTTTGGGAGCAACTATGAATAACTTACCACTGAGTAATGAATACACGTACGGATATTTAGTTGATTCGTAAAAATGGCTAGAATAGTAGAAATAGCAATCCCAAGTGGATAGAAAACTACTGAACACCACATCCGAAAAAAATATGATGTACCACGAACATAGAGTCACAGAGTAGAATTCGGTAGCTATAAAAATAGGAAAATGTATTTTGCATGCAACATGTGATTTCAAATAAAATTACGATTAATTATGATGCATTGCTGTATTGCTATACTATCCATTTAACAAAATTAAAAACATGTAACAATGAAGAAAAACCTCAGGATCAGAAAATTGGATCGAACATATCACCTGATAAAGAAATTCTATAAGAAGTCGTTGAGGATCGGATCTAAATTAAGACACTGTAGTACATTTGTAAATCTACTTCGGATACTTTGACTATGGATAGAAGAGGACCAGTGAATCAATCAGTCAAAAGAGAACGCTGGATATTAAGAAATATTTTAGCCAACATACGGGTTAGAGGGCACAACGTTAGAGATGACATTTTTGTTATAATTAAAACGAGTCACGTTAGTTACCGTACAAGGTGAAAAGTGACATTTTTTAAATTTAAAATATCCCACATGTTGTGAAATTTTCTATGTCAGAACCGAAAAATTCAGGGTACGCAGGAACTGGGGTTTTGACTTGAGAATCAGTGCCTCTATAAACTGAAATACGTATTTAATTGACTATAAACTGAGGCATTTAGTACAGCATCGCAGCACTCTACACACTATGTTCCTGAGTAAAGGGATTTCTATTTACAGTCTGAAAGAAATTGAATTAAGTACATAGAGACTTTTTTTATGAGAACGGTTGAGCCAAGAGGTGATTTGTCCTAGATAACCCTCAGCCTACAGTATCCCCAATTTCTCCCGTATTCCCTAATTTGGGCTGGTTAAGACCTAGGAGGGCCAGCAGACCCCTCAACGTGCATCCTCAGCTCTTAACAGATCAAATAATGTATCTGCCAAAGTCGGATTTGAACCAGAGACCTATAGAAGGAGAACGATATAAGCAAGAGTAGTATTCAGGTACTTCGATGTGATTGAAGTGGTTTTATATATGTCTTATCCTACTAATATTATAAATGTGAAAGTTTGTATGTATGTTTGTCTCTTTTTCACGCAAAAACTACTGAACGGATTTGGATGAAACTTTACAGTCACATAGGTTATACATCAGAATAACACATAGGCTACAATTTATAATGATTTTGTGTAATTTGGTCATAATATCATAACGACAAATATCATTAAAAAGTACTAGGTTACAAACACATAACAATATTACCTCCAACATATGGTCAGTAGGTAATCGCGGTTATTTAATTTAATTGTTAAATATTTTAAATATTGTTAGCATCGCTACAGGGCTCCCCCCTGAGTAGGTTCCTCACGTGTTTCTTACCCGCAAAATCTACATATTTTCGCTACTAATATTATAAATCCGAAAGTTTGAGAGGATGGATGTATGTTTGTTACTCCTTCACGCAAATATACTGAACGGATTTCCATGAAACTTTACAGTAATATAGGTTATACATCAGAATAACACATATGCTACACCAAGGGCGGGTTTAGGGGGGCACCCCCCAAGCCGTTTTTGTGTACTACATTTTTTTCTGTACTTTGGAGAATCCATTATAGTACATACTTAAAAGCAAATAATATGATCCTAGTTGTTAAAATAACGGAAAGAACATGAGTGAAACTATTGTTTTGAAATCCTACTATCCTACTAATATTATAACGATAAATACCAAGTAAGTCGGATATAATTCTGCCCTCTGAGTAGCTTGCTCACATGTTTCTTGCTCGCAAAATCTACATAGATCTAATCCCTTCAGTTTTAATTTCTCGCTGCTGCCGTACGACAAGTAAAGTCGTTATACTAAGTAATTCTTTTCAATAAATTCAATAACATTACATACTAATCCTTTACTGACACGAACAACAGTAAACATCTGTGCGTCCCGTTTGTTAATCAGTGTCAATGTATGTTTCACGGCTGTGCTGATCCGTTTGTAATGAAATTTGATATGGAAAATCTCAAGCCTGGGGAAGGACATAGGCTACTTTTTATCAACACACTACACATAGGCGAAGTTTATATAAAACTGTAAGCTGATTGACAAACACCCAGCGGTCAACCCACAGCGGAAACCACTGAACTTAGCATCTTGAATTTTGCAGATAGGTTTTTTGTATAATTTAAGAAAGAAATTCGGATATTCCCAACCCCAAGGGTTTTCCCCTTAATTTAATAGGGGTTCAAAGATTGTATTGAATCCGCCAGTTTTCAAGTTACGAGTACCTTATAGTTAAAAAAAATTATTTATTTATAATGATCTGTCACGAAACTTTATATGGTAAGCCAAATTCAACGCGAGCGAAGCCGCGGGCAAAAGCTAGTATACATATTTATTTATATAAGAAAAAATATATAGTAAAGCTTTTACGAAGCTAAAAAAAATTAAATATTTTTTATACCGTTGTGAGACAGGGACATTCAATTTGCTCAAAACAGATTTTAATGTCATAAAACTGTAAGATTAGAAGTAATGACATTAATCTCGAGTGATCACGACACGAATTTTCTCCAACGTCTATTAAAAAAAAAAAAACGGTCGTCCATTTAGAATTAAAGCAGTTCCAGGAGGAAAAGTGGTGGGGGAGTGAGGTTAGTCTGGAAAAGTGGAGGGTGGGGGGTTAGGCTGGAAAATTTAAGGGTTGAGTGGTTGCCAAGCCCGGGAAATTTAAGGTCATCAAACCGGGGAGTCTCCGGAAATAAAACGACAAGTCCCCAGGTGCTCCTTTTAGGGCGGGTCAAGATCCTCTTTCTTGGCTGGTCTGTTCCAGAAGACTTCTTTTACTGTTTTCCTTTGGATATTATGGATTTTCCTCTTACTGGATTATACGACATGATAGAAGAAAAAAATAAAGGCAACAGTGAAGAATTAATAAAGAAATCATGGTTAACTGATGGGAGGAAGAGGGAATCCGAAATGCAAAGCCGGTATATCTGGAAGTCAAAGGTATGAGACCGGTTGTGATAAATTATTTATTCTATACTCGTGGTCTAGGGGAGCGGAGTGGCTCAATGGTAGAGCACAGAGTTGGCATGCCGGTAATCTTGGTTCAAATCCCGCTGCAGGCAAGACTTTTTTTTAGTCTTTATGCAGCCGAAGATGGATCATATAGGATCTAGGACCCTCCTGGGGTTCACCCAGCCTCTATAAAATATTATAAAAATAGGATACCCAAAATAAGCGGGGAAAATCTGGCGTTGAGCGTGACCTAGGACAAGTCACCTCCTTGCAGGACCGTTGTCCAAGAAACACTACAGTCTCTACCGTGTACTGAACACCAGACCCGTTCACGGGTTGTAGTCGTACAGGTTTGTTTTACTCGTGGTATATAAAATTTGGGGTATTACATATACGACTCCGGTGAATCAAAATTTCTTCAAAATGTTTTTCATATACTTAGGAAAGTGGAATGGTGTTATTTTCGTAGTGATAAGAAGCTAAGTCAGTTATGGACTTGAAAAGGACTTATTGCTTTTTTTACAACTCCATTTCAGAACCAAAGCTACGAGAGTAAAACGATTCCATTTCCCTCAGTACAAATAACTAACTCATTGTGGACTAAATTCGATTTAACAACTTATTCACCGGGGCTGCAAATACAGCCTATAACCTCTACAAACTAGGTACCCTAAATCAGGAGGAAAATTTCATCCAAATCATCACCCACCTTGGTTATGCCGTCCTTAGTAAGGTAAGTAAAAAATTATTATATATTATAATTTTATCCAGACAGTAAAAATGTAGGTCATCCAATAAGCCACTGTAGCATACAATTTTTAAACAAATAAACAACAACAAGCTCTCCTCTTAATCTGATTACTGCTCGTTATTAAGGCGGACTGTGAAAATTCTTCCCAATAATCGAATGCAATACAATTGCACTAACATCAAAAGTAACTATAGAGAAAAAAATCTAACTCAGCATTCGAATCTAGGCAACGCATGGTCCTATTTATTGGAAGGGAACAATAGGGGGAAATAGTGAAGAGCCGGACGTAGCGCGGCAATCCGACTCAAAGTAGCGCGGGACAGGGCCCACACAGTGAGGATTAGTCAATTAAGTTTTAGAGCCTGGAGTTGGGAATGATTCCATTAGAGGGCCAATTAACGGCCAGTAAGGTCTTTGAGCCAGGCCCCTATAACAGCTGGAATGGGACCTCCATGTCTCTTGTATGGCGGGTTGCGTTCTTCCAATGGTGGATTATATGTACCTAACTTATAATTATAATATAACATGGTTTGTATATATGCAGGAGGAGCTGTAAGCTCCATGGGTAGAGTTCTGATAGCTATGTTGAAGGTTCCGGGTCAAATCTGTCAACATAGATAAATTATTTAATCTGCTAACAGCCAAGAATGGAGCCTTTGAAATCTACGTACCCTCCTGGGGCTCACCGAGGATATAAATTGGGTACCATAAACTAGAAGTAAAAAGTCTAGAGGTTGAGCTTTATTTTGGACAAATCCCCCTTGGACAACCGTTGTCCTAGAAACTGTAAAGTTTTTACCGCGTAGTGGAAGAACAGATATTTTTATATGAACGCATACATGAAATTATTATTGCCAAACAGATAAATATTGCCAGAAGTTTCATTTTTTAGGGCTCTGAAGTTAAAATTAAAAAAAAAAAAGGGGGGATCACTATAATCCATGAAAGGTCCTGGGTTCATAACATCATTGTGACTATACTCTTTTTACACAACCCTTATATTGTGAGGTGACATCCAAAATCGCCTTCAGGTTTTCCCTATTAATTTTACCCTGTTAATAGAGAATGGTTGAGCCCCAGTGATCTTAACAGATACTGTAATGTCTAGAAAGGATCTGCATTTGTCTAATAACAAATAAAATAATATATCTGTCACAACCGGCTTCGTACACGAAAGTTCCGCACAGCAACACAGCGCTCTACACACTTAGACATGGCGTACGCCCACCTGAATAAGATGCGATTTTCAGATGTTATACAATAATCAGATTTCTACGAGTTGCAAATGAGCCCCAGAATCAAAGAGGACGATGCAGGTAAACCCCCGATTTAAGCGGATGTTGTATGAGAACGTAAAATTGAGCCACGTATTGCGACAAGATAAACTATGCAATTTATTGCAACAGAGGCCCGAGTAATGGAACGATCATTAATCAACTACGCCGACAAGTGTAAATACAACATTTATATGCATGCGAATTTAGTTATACTGTAGTCGCGTTTAATGTTATCATTATATTCCCTAACAAATATCATTTTAGATTTAATTGTTTTTTTAATGTAATAGGTAAATTAATTTAAAAAATATTATAGACAATCCTGATTTATCTAAAGGAGAAGAGTGGCTCCTACCTACCATCCTAGCACTGAGTTGCTATGACGAAAATCTCGGTTAAAATCCCGCTGCAAGCAAGACTTTTATGTGGTCTGTTAGCAGCCGGAGATGGATCATAATGGCCTCTATAAAATGTTATAAAGATAGGGTATCTAAAATAAGGGGGGGATCTAGCGGTTGAGCGTGATCTAGGACAAGTCACTTCCCTCCAAATCCGTTGTACATGAAACAGTTTTACAGTCTCTACCACGTACTGAACCCCAGTATCGTTCATGGGTTGTAGTTTTTTTTCCTTATGCCGGGGTCATTGGTCGTTCGACCTTCCGATATCTTGCTGCCCAATATAAATTAGATTTTTTCAAATGCTCATTGGCAAATGTTTTATTTCTTATGTCTGTGAGAGCAGGACATGTGTCTAGGTGGTCTCCATCCATTCTCCCTTGGTTGTATAGCACACATGTAGGATACTGTGCCAAACCTATCTTGTGGAGATGACTCTGCAGATAATCGTGGCCAGTTGTCAGGCGGAAGCAGGCTACTGCATCTCTTCTTGGGAGGTCAGCTGGGATCGGGTTTTCTATTAGACACTTGTATTTTTTCCCCTCAACCCTGTCTATGTCTATGTGTGTTTTTATTGTTTCCTCCTTAACTATGGTTCTAATCATTCGCCGTATTGAGTCGTAGGATTTTGGATGGACTGGCTGTGGCAAATCTGCTCCTCGCTTGGCAAGGTTATGAGCTTCTTCATTTCCTGAAATCCCGCAATGGCTTGGTATCCACATTAGTGCCTCGAAGCGTCAGGTCGTAGAGGAGCGATTTGCATTCCAAAACAGCACTTGCTAGGGGGTTATTCATGCTAGTAACACCAAGGATAGCTGCTTGAGAGTCGATGAAGAGAACAGGGTTGTAGTGGTACAGGTTTGTTCTTATTTATCTAAACTAGGAATTGGAAACAAAAATACCACTCGCTATTTTGCACATTCAGGCATCTTCAGGACAGAGAGAGAATAATAAAATGAAAAAACGAACAAAGCACATAAACTTAAAATGCAGCAAAGGTCCAAATGCAACTGCTGAAAAGGTTGGTTACTTGACAACAGCTAGAAATAGTTAAGCAAAAACACATAACAAATTAAATAGAAAACGCAAAATTTCCCCTCTAAACTTCAAAGCACAAAGGCAAAAAAAAGAAGGATTAAGGCTTAAAAAGGACTTAGTTTAAAGACTTAAGGCTTTTTGAATGGAAGTTTTCCACTATTTCCTCTAATGTCTTAAAAATAATATTACTAAAAAAATTAAAAAAATGATGATCGGCTAGTTTAAGATAAGTGGATACCTTACAGTTTCCTTTAAAGTTTTCTATTATTTTGAAATATCTTTTAAGTAAGATGGATTAAAAAACGATAGTAAGAAAAAAATTTTAATCTTTAAAGATCAATTTGACATCTCAGCGTATCTGACGGATTCAATTTTCTTAAAGTAAGAAAATTTTGTAATTTTCTCGGAGTATCAGATTTAACGATGTCTTTTGGGTCATTATTTTAAATTCAGAATTTGTTAAATATAAAGGAAATGAAATGTTTAACTTCATTTTCGTTAAAATGTGAACATCCTAATTCTTTTCATTATAGTCCAGGATCCATGGTCCATTTTTGCTCTTGATTACTATCAAGCTTAATCTTCGTGAATAGCTCCGTTTCGGTAAGACGCCCAACAATTACCTGTGCGAAAATTCTCGATTGTGGTAGCTAACAGAGGTAGCAAGGATAAAATATGTCGATTTGATGATTCTAAAAATTTATTACTAAATGGTTTTTTTTTTTGTTAAATTTTAAGATAATTATCTAAATTATTTGAAAAAATATTTGTCCTACAAAGTGTAAGGTTTGATCAAAGAGTCCCCTCCTTCCAATATGTATCGATAACGAAGTCAAAAGAGAAGAAGTAAACAAAAAACAGCTGGTTAGTAATCATTTTTGATGACCTCGTTATCGATACATGTTGGAAGGAGGGGACTCTTTGATCAAACCATACAAATATTTTTTTCAAATAATTTAGATAATTATCTTAAGATTAAACAAAAAAAAACCCAGTTAGTAATAAATTTTTGGGAATCGTCAAATCGAAATATTTTATCCTTGCTACCCCTGTTAGCTACCACAATCGAGAATTTTCGCTCAGGAAATCGTTGGGCGTCTTATCGAAACGAAGCTTTCTCGAAGATTCAGCTTGATAATAATCAAATGCGAAAACGGACCTATTAATAGATCAATTAACACAATTATTAAAATTAAAAATTGTAATCATACTATAAATAAATATGGCCAGCCGACATTTTAGAAAGAGAGACTTTCAGGCACAAAGTAGACAAATGGGAATTTGTATCAGAGCAACCAAAACAAAAACAATACAGACCAAAGTGGTCGGAAAAGCGTGACTAGCCTTTTCGGAAAGAATGAAAGCCTATTAGAAGAAAAGAAGAACCCAAATATAAATTGATCGAGTTACTTGCTTAGCGTCTACCATTTCTGGAGAGAATTCGTCAATAGTATAAATAAAATTTTGTAATTTGGATGACGTTAGTAGGTGATTCACAATGTGGACCGTTTCGAAAAAATATTTAATTAATTTGAATATACGTTGTAATAAAATATTTACATAAACAGCTGGAGGTTTTAAAAACTTCTGACTAAACAAAACAAATTTTAAAAAATCTGTTCCACTACAACCCATAAAGGGTCTGGGTTCAGTACATGGTAGAGACTGTACTGTTCCTTGGATAACGATTATGCATGGAGGCGGTTTGTCTTTAAGGACTTTAAATCTCCTTACTAGTCTGAAACGACAAGAAACAGCTCGCCGTTTCAGGCTACTTCAACATTTACTAGAAAAAACCCTCTGAGCTCCCAATTAATTATAAAAGACACATATACATGACAATCATAAGACTCGTCTGGAGTTACGGAGTAGAGCAATGGAGCCCCACTAAGCTATCGAATTCCTTTCGTATTCAATGCTTAGAATCCAAAATCCTTCGTAAAATCCTCAATGCTCTGCTGTATATGACACTACCTGGAACATTAGGAGTACCTAAGTAAATAAGGTAAGGGCCTTGTCCCTCAAGGTATATTAAATTTAATCTGAAGATAGAGAACAGGCAGTGGTTAAAAAGAAGCGGGCAAGCCAAGAGGCAGGAAAATGGATGAAGCAATGGTCGAGAAATAACCAGTCACGTATAGCGCCCCCTTTCTTTGTAAGTAGTTTTATAAGTAATCTTGTAACCAAGATTAGCACAAATAAATATAATGTTATTCAATGATTATTATTATTTAAAAAACAACTCCTGGTCCCCAGAGAGGGATATGTCTCTCAATCATTAATGATATAGAACTACCATATCTCAAATATAACGATCTGAGAGTGGGATCTCATTTTATTATTTCAATATTACTCAGATCAAAGGATCTCACTTTTCCTTGAGATCATTGCTTGGTCAGTGATGCCAATATTGCAGCTCCTCGCTTTGTTACGAACATCCATAATGACCTTCATGTCCCATTTGCTACTGATTGGCCTGAACCCGATTATTATTTCATGTATATCTATAATACCAGTGTTATTGTAAATTTAACCTTTAGTAAGGATAACAGATTTGGGACTCCTCTTCTTCTTCTTCATTGGCGCTACAACTTAACGCTGAGTCCTGGCCTCCTCAATTAGTCTCGACCATTGTTCCCTCTCCCTTGTAACGGTTCTCCAGTTAGCCAGTCCAAGAAGAGCTCTACCATCAGCGTCGAACCCATCCATCCAGGGCAATCTGGGCCTTCCAACTCTTCTTTTCCTTCCTATAGGCGTCATCGTAATTTTGCTGGTTGGGTTGGGTTGGGGACTCCTCTAAGCCTTCGAATTCCTCTCGTATACAAAACTTTATTACGAATAAAATCATCCATAATGACTTAAATATCCCATTTGTAGCTGATCTGGTCCGAACCCGATGTCAGTCCTTTCACGAAAAACTTTTCACTCAAACCCACAACTTTCAAACCGAGCGATATCTTCAATTCCCGATAATCCTCTGAGGCCTCTGGAAAAAAAGAAAAGAAGATGGCCTCGTGATCTTTAAGGATGTTTTTTTTATTTGAGTACTACCTAGTACTACTGGTACAACTGGGTAGTTTTTCTAGTAGCGTTTATCTCATTCCATTAAGTATCGTTCATTCTATTTACTTGATGTATTGTTATAATACAGCTGTAAATTTCAATATGTGGATTCAAAATCCGTCCATATTGTGAAACGAATTTTACCTTTGACATTATAATTTTTTTTTGTCTTATAGATGACGCTGTATAAGGTTTGTATAAATTGTAAATATTAAAACAAACTCGGTTGAATATGTCTTTTCGCACCGATTTTAGTGTTTTATTAATGATTTATGGCTTAATATTAATGGTTTATTGTTCCTAGATTGTTATTTACCCATCTTTGATCTGCGATCCTGAAACCTTATACTGATCCATAAAGGCCTGATCCCGAGGTAAATTTCAGACGGGAAGCTGAAAACTGTTTGCCGATAAGCCCCGGGTCTCCTCAGGCAAACACAAGAGCTTCCTTCACATGTTTGTCTCCTCACACTTCACTCTGAGCTAAGGTTGAATATCTCGTCAAGGGGCTATGTATGATTGAAATCAATCCTTTGTTGATTCGTTTCAGGCCTCCAGGTCAACGAAGGTCAACGTTTTTATATTTTCAAATAATTTGAACTTTATAAAAATCCAAAATCATACAGATCGGTATTTCCATCTTTTATATACGTGTACCATCAATGATAAGCGAAGATAAAAAAACTACGACCCTTGAAGGGACTTGGGTTCAGTCCGTGGTAGAAATTGTACGGTTTCTTGGACTTAAGTGCGGAGTGGTGATTTGTCCTAGATCTCATTCAACAGCCAGATTGTACCGACTTTAAATAGGTTGGGTGAGCACCGGGAGGGTCCTAGAACCATTAGGGTTCATCTCCGGCTGCTAACAGATTAAATAAACGTTTGCAGGGATCCGAATAGCACGGCAATATAGCGCTCTACAACTGAGCCTCTGCGCTTCATATGGAGAGAGGATATAGCGATCTTGTAACCTTTTGAAGTTTAATAGTGCTTGTATATATTTTTTATTTATAAAACATAATGAAAATAATGGATTGTCCATAAAAAGAAATAAAAACTGGATCGTTCTTCAAAGAAAAAGAGATATCGCGTAACAACGATTATTTTTTAAAACAATGACGTGGAGGCATGATTTGTTGCGCAGAAAAATAGCATCTGTTAAATTTTGTTTAGGAGAACGAAACATATCAAAAGGATCCTTGGTTTAAACCCGACTATGACAAATAAATTATTGAACCTGTTAACATCCATACATAGACACTGTGGGATCAGCAAACCCTCATGTGGAACAACCAGCCTCTGTAAAATGGATACCCGAAATTGGGGGGAAATCTGACGATTTAGCGTAATCTAGCTCAAATTACTGCTATGCACAACCCTTTTCCTGGAAATGTTAAAGTCACAACCATGTACAGAACCTAAGACAATTAAGGGGTTTTATTGGCAGAAGTTTATTTTTTTACTATTAAAAAGAAGAATTTTGTTTAACGCCCTCACTAATCTTTAAATCATTTTCGGATAAGCATATCAACAAAATTTAATTGTACCACTTCAATCATGATAACTCCTTGGATCAAATACTTTTCCAAGTTAGACAATCAACGGTCTAGTTACACATGAAGCATATGTAGAGCGTAGAGCGCTGAGTCTCTGTATAGAAGGCCCAAAGTTCAAATATAGCTATGACAGATAAACTGATGAATCTGTAAACAGCCTTAGACGGACTTTGTGGGTAACAAAATCTCAGAGGAAACACCCCGCATCTATATAATGGATACCGTTGATAGTGGAATAAGAATGACGATTGAGCGTGATTTCGACCAAATAACCTCTCTGCATAATAGTTGTCCTAGATACACTACAGCAGATACCAAATGAATAAAATAATAGATCCTTTGCATGTACTTACACACCAGTGTAAGTGAATCATTGAACTCGATTTTCGGCCACTTCAAAACATCGAATTGAAACTTAACTTAAAACTTAAGCCATAGGAACATGACTTAATCTTGGAGACAAGCATATGGCTACACTAACTCCCAAGATCACTTTGGGAGTTTCTTATATTTTGCATACAAAATACATATTATTTTAAAAACACTTTTTAAAATATTTTCCTAATGACTCTATTTTAATCAATATCAGTCAATTCGATATTTACTTCAATTAACATCAAACACCACATCATTTTTATAATAAAATAATGTTTTTGTTATATTATTTTTAAATTTTGATTTGTATCAAAACGTTTATTTAAAGCTTTTAAAATTATTATTAATTTAATTCTTTTTAGTTCGTCTGGTTATAAACTTGTAATAATCAGTTTTTTTTTTAAAAGATAATATTCGTTTTCTATTTTTTAGTTCGGCTCGCAACAAAAGCGTGGTTTTTAGAATTTTTAAACTATTATTTTTTTAAATAGTTTTGTTGAAGAGAAAAATTTTGTCCTGGCCCGGATTCGAACCCGGGTCGTCTGCATCTCTAGTGCAGTGCTCTAAACCTCTGAGCTACCAGGGGTCGCATCCAAGCCAGACAAATCCTATTTTATCTAGACAAATTTTTTTTTTGTTGATAAATATAAGAAACTCCCCAGTTGATCCTGCCAGAAGTTACAAGCCACGTATCCCTTAGTTCACGCCTTGGTACTTGGCACAAGACACTACCATGTCTTCGGATATGAAAAATCACTAGTCCCGAAGATCCTGGCCAGGATAGAGAGACAAAACCAACTAACTATTGAATTGTCATCGGTCCTTAAGAAGTGTGCAAAGTTTCAATTTAAATCAAGATGTTGAAGTGGCCCAAAATTAAGTTAAAAAGTTCTGTTATATTCGTGCGTACAGGTGATGCTATTAAAAACATGTTAAATATTTATCATTAAATAAAATTCATATACTGTGAATTACATGTTAAATTATTACTTTTTGAATATTGATTTAAATTACTAATATAATCTACTGCAGATAATTACTAAAAGATTCGTTGCATAAATTATTAACTAGAGCTTAATTTGATGATTGGAATAAAAACAACAGTTTAGAAGAACATCACCCTCTCCCAAAAACATAATGATAGTATATAAGGCAGGAGAAGGTTTATAATGGGCCATTATGTTGTGTATAACAAGTTACCGTTGGTTGGTTGCCTTCTAAATCATCTTAATGTAGGCCTGGCAGCTTTATTATGCCCTGCTTATCAACTTAAGCCTTCAGTAGCTGCGACTAATCAGGTATAGGGGGGTAGGCTAGTGGGTAGAGCGTAGATTTGCTATCCTGAAGGTTCCGGGCTCAAACCCGGCTGTGGCAGATAAATTATTTATCTGGATAGATAAATTATTAAGGATCTGAGGAACCTTTTGGGGTTCATCCGGACTCTATAAAGTGGGTACCTAAAATAAGAGAGAAAAATCTGGCGATTGAGCGTGATCTAGGGCAAATTACCTCCTTGCACAACCGGTGCCCAAGAAACAGTACTGTCTCTGCCAAGTACTGAACCCCATACAATTCACCGGTTGTAGTGGTACAGGAAAAATATATATAGTAACTATTACTAACTTTATATAGATTTAAGAACCGACATAAACATACTCTTTAGGTTATATCATCATATTTCGAAATGATTGCTGAAAATTACATTCAATAATAAAAGATTAAAACACTTCTTTAAAGAATTTGATTTCTTTCTCAACCTAGGTCTGAATAATCGCTTCAAACAACTCCAATCAAATTTCATAACGGAATGTTACCGGAAGAAGCTGTTAAAAATGTAAGACAGGTGCAATTTTGTAAAAAAAAATAAAAAAATTTAGGTAGATACACCTAATCATGAAAACTATTTCATGATATCAACAATGGTAGCATATGTTACGTTATTAAAATATATTAGAACTGTATTAATTGTTTCTTATAATATAAAAGTTGAAATAGTTTAATTAGCTTAAATGGCATCGAAAAGATGTGAAGTAAGTCACTGATCAACGAAGTATGTTGTTCGTGTCAAGAAGGAAAGCGAACAGATCACAAATACCAAAATGATAATATTTTTAAGAATCCTTAATGTTATGCCAAATAACTCAAGTATGCCTGGATACCTAACAGCCATAAGTCACGAGACTTGAAATGGGAATTTTGTTAAAATCATGGTAAGAATCAATTAATTTTTACAATTTAGCGATCCCATGGATTTGTAAATTTATTTATTTATGTATCGTGTATTTATTTGATTTCTATCCTGCTAGCGAGTGATTTCCGCTTTTTGAGTCTTAAAATAAGACTGCTCAAAGCTTCAGATCAATTACAAAAGACTTATTTATGTTACTGTTATAAGACCTATATGGACTTACGGAATTGAACTATGGGGCTCCACCAAACCATCAAATTCCTCTCGTATTCAATCCTTGCAATCCAAAATCCTTCGCAAAATCCTAAACGCCTTATTTTGTCACAAATAAAACCATCCATAATGACCTGAACGTTCCATATGTTACCGATTTAGCCCATTCCAGATACCTATCATTCCATAATAAACTCCAGGCCCATCCAAACCCACTAGTTTCCATCCTTGGTTCCAATTCCATCCCGGACAATCCTCCTAGGCGTCTGAAGAGAAGATGGCCTCGAGACCTTCTATAATAGAAATGTAATTAGAGTGCTGCCAATGGGTAGTGCCTCTCCACGTCCTTTCATGTATTTATTTATTCATACAGCCCTTGTACTAGATGTATATATTACAGTTGTACAATTTAATAAAATAATTTAAAAATAAAATAAAAAATAAGACTAAGTCAAGACTTCGATTTTATAAAAGTATGCATTTAAGTCATTATTTTTTAAGCAATACGTGTATTAAAGAAGAGAACAGATACAATATGTACCAAATGGCATACTTAAAATAATTCTGCAATAAATATTTATTATTTGTATTCGAATTTATTTGTGTTACCTAATCATTATAAAAACTACAATTATCTCATTTGTTTATGTTTTAAACAAATTTATAATTTATGCTGTAATCCAACGACGATTAGAGGCAAATATGTTAGACTCATTAATTCATTTTACTAAAATCATTATTTATTCTAAACATAATTTTTATTCCCTATTTAAATAAATTATTATCTGTTGAGATATTTAAGATTAACATAAGCATTACATGTACATACACTGTTTACTTATTACATGTTGCCCTCACTAACTATTTTGTATGCCATTACAGTTTTAGTGGTTTGATATATTTCATCTGGTTCTTATTCTTCACAAAGAGTGAATATAGTATCGATGCACTGTTGAAAGATAAGAAACTTTTAGACGAAAAGATAAAAAATATTTCTGATACACTCGCATCCATCAGAGAAAGTTTTAGAAGCATTAAGTTCAACGGTGAGAGCACTAAATCACCGATAGGTATGATATCAATATGTTTTATGTATATTAATAGTATATTTATATGATTATAAATACATAATAAGTAAATACACTAGACTTATCGAACCCGAAGTAGCAGGATTACAATCGAAAATTTAATTATGAAATGAGAAATGTATACTGTATCATAAGCAGTTTTAATAAACATTTTTTAAACATAATATGTAATAATCCCGAAGTTACAAAACTCTGGGAGAGTAGTTCAGTGGGTAGAGCACCGGGTTGCTAAGGAAAAGGCCTAGGTTCAAATCCGGCTGTGGTAGATAAATTATTTAATCTCTTAATAGCCGTGGCTTGGCGCTATTGGATCTGAGAATCTCCAAGGGATCAGCCAGTCACTATAGAGCGCGTGATATCGGACAAATCTCCTCCCTGCACATGCACTGAGGGGTAGAGGTACACTTCAGTGGAAAAAAATAATTGAAAACACTAGCTCTCCATAGCAATATCGTAAAAGATAAAAAATAATACAAAATAAGAGGCGTTGAAATATTTTATAACTAATAAATTTAGAAATTTATTTACTGTCCAAGCAACTGGAATAGATTTTTTGAGAATTATACATTTCTTTTATCTAATTTGGACATCAAAAATAGCGGACTGTACGTAAACGATATTTTGATCTGAATATTATACACGAATTATGATCCTTCGTAATTTTTTTAATTAATTAATCGAGTAATTCAACATTCTATTTACTGATTGCCCCTCATGTATTGTAGCAGAAAAAATCTATTTTATCCCACTGGGGAAGGTACAACTTCGGAAATTCATCATTGATATGACAGTCGACATGAACTATTTAAAATATGGTATAAACAACGAAACTAATTCTACAGGAAGTTTGAAAGCAACTGCGGATGTGAATGCGAAACTGGTCGAGGAAGATGATGGTGTAGAGATGTTGAACAGGTAAATATTTATTTAAAACGTAATATAAAATATTTAAAAAAAGATAATATAGAAATGTTTTTAGTAAATAGTACGAATACAACAATTAAAAAAAACAAAACAATGAAGTTAAAAATGCAGCACATCTCACGTCAACAGTAAATGTTCTTTGATTTGAATTTTATTTTGGTGTATGTCGTAAAATTAGCGAAACAAATGTCCAGTTATGTTCCAAGCATTTAAGAGACTTATGGCTTTGTTTTTTATCGTAATCTAATAATTTGTAAATATTATCCGAATGGTCAATTTTTTAAAATAATATTAATTAAATATGAATACATTTTATTTTGAATCATAATAGTTGACCTTGATAATATATGTGGAAGAAAATGTCCGGGTAGAGGTCAATGTACTTAATAAACATTTCTCCACATCTAAGAGAAATTTATTGACCTCTACCCGCACCATTTTCTTCCACAAATGTATTTTAGTTTGACTTAAGACTCTTTTATTAATTAAAAAAATCGTCAATGGAATCTTCCTTATCGTAAAAAAAAAGTTTTTAAAAACTTAAAATTGAAAAAGTTAAGATTAATCGGTCGGCCAACAAGGCTTTCGAATTGAATGAACTATTTTAAAAGTCTACGCTTCTCAATTCAGAACAAGAGTTATGCTACCTCCTCTTCAGTAATCTCTTAGACCCATTTGTCTTGTAGTCCAGATTGTCTGGACAACAAAATAAAATTAACTCAGGTGTCATATGAAAAATTTGATGTTAACGAAACCGGTATTAAATATTACAAGGCATTGAAGCATAAAAAATATAATTATAATTTTAAACTATAAAGTGTTTCCCTCTCTTATTCAAAAATGTTTTTAGTGATATTTTTTCAGCGTTTCCTAGCAACGGATTGAGGAACTGCTTATTCCTTAGAATTATATCATAATCGATTAGTTATATTATAAGTATTTTAAAATATTAGCAAACCACAAAGCCTCAGTTCCTTACTTTTATTTAATCAGTTAGCGGCCGGAGATGGATCCTATGGGATCTAGGACCCTCCTGGGTCTCACCCAGCCTCTATAAAGTGGGTCCCCAAAATAAGGGAGAAATATCTAGCTTGAGCGTGATCTAAGACCCATCCCTGCACGAAAGTCGTCCGAAAACAGTACAGTCTCTACCATGTATTGAACCCAATACCTTCTATGGGTTGCGGTATTTTAGGGTTTTTAAAAAATGTTTTTAGTAATATTTTAACGGTACAACCTATCTATGCATCGAAGAACTTGTTTTTGCTTAGTCCTTTGTCGTGATTTATCATGATATATCAGCGATACGCCACGCTACACGCAGTTTCATAAAATCTGAAGGCGATAAAAAAGATTCATACTTGCACAATTGCGCAACATATCGCTAGTGACCCCAAAAACCACTTATACGTCTCCTCTGCGATTTATATCGTCCAGTATTTAGAGCTTTTAATATGATTAGAAGAAGAAGATGATTCGGTAATTATGTTTGTTAACCAAGTGTTTCTGTATGTATCCAGTGTTTTCCTAAATTTGAACCAATAAACAATATATAGTCTTCCTCACTTGAGTTAATTTTTGTAACTGGCGAAAATAGGGTACCCTTTTAATTTTTATTGCCCTGGTCGCGCCGATTTAACGGCTGCTGTTATGAAACCTTCCTAGCATTAAATAATATATTCCCTACAAAATATTGCGTTTCTTATGTCATATCAGAGAGTGAACACGGCCTAACTAATGGCCAGGCTAATCTAACTAAAAAAAATAAATCATTTAAGATCGCACTTTGTAAATTTATTAGGCTATTGCCCTAAATTATATTTCATTAATAAAAAATGAAATAAAATATTCATAATGAAACCTTTGAAGACTGGGGTCTGGCTTAACTCAAACCTCGTCTGCTTAATTTTCTGAAGTAGCCCTCTTAGTTAAGTCTGGACCCTTAAATGTCCTCAAGTAACACTTAGCATTAACAGAAGTACCCACAAATTAAGAAGAAATTCAACAGTTTGATATAGAACGATTATTCAGAATTTAAACAAATTAATAATTGAATTCTACTATAAACTATATCTTGCTTTAATATAGCTCACTGTATAGAGCGTTGAGTTGCTAAACTGACGGTTCCGGGTTCAAATCCGGCTGTGGAGTTTTCAGACCCTCGAGGATTTCAGCCAGCCTCTATAAAGTGGTTTCCCCGAATTGGGGAAAACAGGGGGTGGGACGAAATCTGAGACCTCCATGGACAACCGTTTTCTTAGTAAGATTCCTGTTTCAACTATGTACCCAAGGCAATAGATTGAAGTGGTATAGTTTTTTTTTGAAAAATTTTATAAAATATTCTGAACGGACTGAAATATGAAAACTTATTCCCTTTGACCACTCCAAAAGTTTACATTCGTTCCCGTTATTTTGTTTTCTTTCTTCTGTCCAACTCGCACCAGTTTTTCTTTTTGATCTTTCTTGAAATCCTTGGTTCCTTCCAAAGTGAAGAATATCCTTCAATGGCAACGTACGAGACCTCGAGCTAAAAGAGGTAGCAAGGATAAAATATGTCGATTTTATGATTCTTAAAAATTGATTACTAACTTTTTTTTTTAAATCTTTAGATAATTATCTAAATTATTTGAAAAAATATTTCTCCTACAAAATTTATGGTTTGATCAGAGTCCCCTCCTTCCAATATGTATCGATAACGAAGTCAAAAAAGAAGAAGTAAAAAAACAAACAGTTAGTAATCATTTTTGATGACCTCGTTATCGATACACGTTGGAAGGAGGGGACTCTGATCAAACCGTACATTTGGCAGAACAAATATTTTTTCAAATAATTTAGATAATTATCTTGAGATTTAACAAAAAAAACAAAACAGTTAGTACTAAATTTTTGAGAATCATCAAATCGACATATTTTATCCTTGCCACCTCTGTTAGCTACCACAATCGAGAATTTTCGCACAGGAAATTGTTGGGCGTCTCATCGAAACGAAGCTATTCACGAAGATTCAGCTTGATACTAATCAACTGAAAAAATGGACCATGGATCCTGGACTAATCCGTAATCCATGCTAGACATTTTAAGCTTCTTAGGATAATCGAATGCACCTTTGATCATTATGGTTGGGCTCATCGTTTTCCAATTAAGTATTCCTGAATTATATGCTTTCTTTCAGTGTCTGTAATTTTTCTATGTGCGTGTAGACTACCTGGTTATGGCGTCCATATCAGTGTGCTTTTTTGATTTTTTTTAGTTATATAAAATATAATGAACATGGTCATACTGAAATGTGTTCCCGTTGATAACTCTAAACCGTTACTTCTCTTAAATATTCAATATGCTCACTTGAAACATAATCTTGAGAATGCAACATATGTGATGGACTATCCACATATTTTTAAATAATAACTATTAGGGAATAATAGACCATTGATGACCTTGAAAATGGTGTCAAACCAATGACTTCCTATCCTCCTGTATAATTTAATAACATCCCACTGATTCATCTTCAGTCATGGTACTTAGAACTACGCTTTGACAAAAGATTAACTTGCAATCCTCTTTCTCGACTAAAACGACAAGAAACAGCTCACCGTTTCAGGCAATTTCAACAATTACAAGACAGACGCTCTAAGCTCTCAATTAATTACAAAAGACCTATATACATGACTATTATAAGACCTATTAGATTTACAGAGTAGAGCTTTGGGGATCCACTAAGCCATCGAATTCCTCTTGTATCCAATCCTTCGTATAATCCTCAATGCACCTTACTCCTGTACGAAGAAAGTCATCCGTAATGACCTTAATGTCTCATTTGTTACTGATACGACCGGATCCCGATATCAATCCTTTCATGACAAACTTTATTCTTAGTTTCAAACATAGCAACTTCTTCAATTCCGGAAATTCCTTCGAGATGTCTGAAAAGAAGATGGCCTCGTGACCTTTTTAAGTTGAATTTGTTATTCGAGTACTACAACAGTTTCTCTACTTGCCTTTTAAAACTTTCATTAAATTTACTCGACCCATTGCTATGATAAAGTTGTAAATTCCACTAAATAAATATTAGTCCGCTTCATTGTAAACGATTATCATGGAAATCAAACTGAGGGCTTGTGATGGTGGATTTGATCAAGAAAGCTGCCTTAGGAGCAGATGAGTTTGGATATTACATCATGTATATGTAATCATGTATAGAGCCTGCTGCTCACAGTACGCGATTGTGATGTTGATTTATCTCAACCCCAACACACTCTAAACTTGGAGGAAATATTTAATCAACAAGCTTTTGTATTGATCTCGGTCTTGCCCGATGTGGATTTTACCTCCAGGTAACTGGTTTTTAATCATTTAAATTTATGTAAATGTACTGGAAGTCCACCACATCCCTTCCTGGTTTGTAATTAAGGATTAATTTAGAATTTTTCCAATTTCATTTAATATTTATATGAAGTACGATAAGCTCGCTGAACCGTGAGGGAAAATTGGAAATTGAACGATTCAATTACTTATACAAAGTTGGTTGGATGGTCTTCTATAATTAATTTTTTTTAAAAGAAGAATTTTTTTGGGAATACGTTTCCCATAAGGGAAGTTGAATCATAATCAAGACAATACAATCCAATTTAAAGGAAAATCTTCGACGGAGAATTTCCAATTAAAATTCGATGTTACGGAACAGTAATTCGAATAAATAGCCAACATAGGGGGTTTGAGCGTTATCTTAAATATATATGATCTAATAGGACAATTCTCCTCCCTGAACAATCGTTGTATAGTAAACAGTACAGTCACTTTCAAGCGCTGAACCCAAGACTTTTACGAGTTGTAATGGTACAGTTTTTTATTATTACTTTTTATTTCATTAGGAAACCGAGAGGCCCGGTTTTCTGATTATAAGGTTTTGCGTTAGAACTGTTTCAGATACATTGTTCTTTCTGTTATTCGTCCAATTTTTTTTTCATTGTGAATAAGGGAGTGGAAGAGCACAGTGGGTAGATTCTTGTGGCTCACTCATGCTCTATAAGCTGTTTACCCTTGAACAGGGAAAAACATGGTTTTTTATTATGATGTAGGCCAAATCAGTTTCTTGCAAAACCGATGGCTAAGGAATAGTACAATCCATGCATTAAACCCAATACCTCTCATTAATTCTAATGTTTTTATTTTTTATTATATAAAAAAGTTTAAACATCTTTTGTGATGTTTATATTTAATTCCTTGCCGGAAACCAAAGAATATTATTTGGTGTGGAAACCTAAAGGGTTCGATGAAGAAACCTAGAAGTGATCCAATATGATGTTTCAACTATTTTTTATTCTAAAACACCCTACCGTATTGTATGGCATACACCCTATTGTATGATCCGCAATAAATATCATACAATAATAACCCTCATAAACATGCGTTGATGTCAGAATCATACTGAGGAAAGGTTGAAAGATCTTTTCATTGGATGTCTTTGACCTCCGTCTTTTCGTTGGTGATGCCTTCAAAGGATTTTGGTCTTTGAAAACTTTTCTGGAAGGTTGGTCAACCTCAAAACCCCCTCGCCTTTACCTCGCATGAGATCGATCAATGGAATTCTCAATTTCCAAGTCTTCCAGATATGGTGATCTTTCGGGCCATATTCGTCCTCATATTACAAAAAATTAATAGCGGATTAAAATGTTTCGATTTATGTTTATTTTTTTAAGTGAAAACTTCTTTAGCGGCGTTAAGCTAATTTTGATGCTGGGTAAACTTCTTTTTTTTTGAAGAGATAAGATTGGCCCTGGCCGGGATTCGAACCCGGGTCGTCTGCTTCACCGTAGCAGTGCTCTAAACCTCTGAGCTACCAGGGGTCGTATCCAGGTCAGACAAATCCGTTCCCTTCACCGATCCTATATTCCCGTGTTCTCACAATGTTTGCGATGTATACACGGGGAAGAATGTTTATTGAATCCTATATCCCCGTGTTCTATAGGATCTGATACCGGTACGTGATAAATAAATAAAAAATACATTATACAGACAAATCATGTAGGTGTAATATGGCTCATTACCCGAGCAAAGCTTGTGCAGCCCATCTATAATCATATGTTTTGATTAATTAATAAACTACTTGCAAGTGTTTATAATTATTGCTCGGAGTGCTAATAAATGTGAAAAACATACTAATGCTAATAATTTAAATTAACATTTTGAAATTTAAATAATTCAGGCTATAATTGATTCCTTCATTTATTCCTAAGTTTTGATTTTTTACTTCTGTTGAAAGTCCTCATGACTTCCCATTAAAAAAAAAGTTAGTGGGTTTGTGCTCCCTTTGGTGTTTCATATGAAGGTAGTTAAATCACACAAGTTCCTTTGGTTTATTTTGTTTTTTCTCTTCTCACTTCAGTGTATCTCGGAGAGAAACATCTGAAACATTCTGTCCTCAATTTTTATCATACATACGTCTCAGCTTACCCTGGTACAGTATATTTCAAACATCAGTTCGTTGCCACCAGCGAATTCCCTCTCCATAGAAGATTATTCAACTAAAATTAAAATATATCTATAATCTAATTTATACCTACTGTCAATCTATTTTCTATGTGGAACTATTGAATTATGGAAGATATGAAAACATGGGGTAGAGGAGCGGAACATGTAGAGGGATATTTAAACCCGGTAGAAACTGCTGTAAATGAAAAAAAGAACGTTAATTCAGAAGAAAAGGGAATTAAGATCATATACCACTATAAACCATAAAGGATCTTGGGTTCAGTATGTGGTAGAGACTGTTTCTTGGACAACGGTTGTGCAGGGAGATAATTAACCCTAGATCTTAGCCACTAGATTTCGACCTATTACGATGCCCACCTCACTTGATTGAGGCGAGTCCCACAGGATCCCTCCTTGACTGTTAACAGATTAAGTAAAACCTGCCGCAGCCAGATTTGAACCCAGGACCTTCGCTATACCACTGAGCCTAAATTTAAAAAATAAAAAAAATATTTCACTAATATATTTTTTTTCTTCCAGACCAGTCAATAAGAAGAGCAAATCAGGACACTTTGAGTATTTTTCACCTCAGTTCAAAGTAAACTTAAAAGCACTCCCAGTCGGGATGCAGTTGTTCATTCCCATCCACAAGATCACATCGATATATCAATTACATAACGAAACTATGCAAAAGTTGAAGAACAAGACAATCGGAATCTGAAATAAAGTTCTCAAGTTTGTTAAGCTGGTGTTTTCTTCAATGTATATTAAAATATATTTTGCCATGAATTAGTTTATTGCACATTAAATATTTTGTTATTGGATCTGGTCTAACTTTAACTGATTTAACTTTAACATCAGGAATGTATTGATTTTTGTTTGTTCCTTTCTTTTTTTTTTGGACTACTTTCTCAATTGTTAATGGATATTTTTAATAGAATGAATTTATTTTTATTTTTTATTTATCTCGTATTTACCATATGATAATTTAAATTTAAATAATAGTACACATTTTTTATCACTATAACCCTTTTTATAATATGAAGGGTCTTGAGTTAGAGGTTGATGTATATACTACTATTTCTAGGAATACATGCATTTTATTATGTACTAGCGACCCACCCCAGCTTTGCTCGTGTAAGGCATATTATGCCTACATAATTTGTCTGTGTAATGTATTTTTTTTTATCACGTACCGGCCACTAAGGATTATGTGAATATCATTGTTAGGCTTCTTTAGGATTCTTGATTTTCTTTCTACCCATCTCAGGTAATGTACTTTCTTATATAGAAATTATTTAAAAAACGAATTTATTATCTTGCACGTTAGATAATTGAAGGTGATTAGGCAAGCAGCGTCTTCGGTGAAACCCATCGATATTCCAACCCATTTACACATAACCTCGACAAACTATATACCTAAACCCGGTGAATCACTCTACCTATTGGTGAAAACCGCATGAAAATGCATTAGTCATTGAGTTTACCGCGAACAAACGCGGCCTAGAACTTTGTTTTATAATATTTATAGATTCTATTATGTAGAAACAATATTATTTTGAGACAAGGTCCCTTAAGAATAAGAAAAAAAACCTGTACCGCTACAATGCGTGAACGGGTCTAGGGTTTAGTACATGGTAGAGACTGTAATGTTTCATGGAAAACGGTTCTGCAAGGAGGTGACTTGTCCAAGGTCACGCTCAACCGCCAGATTTCCCCCCCTTATTTTGGGTACCCTATTTTTATAATATTTTATAGAGGCTGGGTGGGCCCCAGGAGGGTCCTAGATCCTATATGATCCATCTCCCGCTGTAAAAAGACTAAATAAAAGCGGGATTTGAACCAGGATTTCCGGCATGGCAACTCAGTGCTCTACCACTGAGCCACTCCGCTCCCTTAAGGATAAGAAATATGCGCAAAAATAATTGAATATATCTACAGCCCCGTTGAAAAGTGGCTAAGTCGGATTTTGTAAAGAGAGAGGTAACTGCTTTCAGCTAACCGGAATCATATCATTCTCGTAGTTTTTGGCTTTAAATGGAATTGTAATATAAACAATAACTCCTTTTCAAGCCAATGCCTTACTTAGCCCCTTATTCACTATGAAAATAACTCGAGTCTTCTAAGTTGTTAAGTACGAGAAACTCATTTTGGAGAAAGTTAGACTTAGCCACTTATTCACCGGGGCTGTAGATTTATCCGGCCAAGAATCATACAATATTTACACGAGTACTTGAAAATAAATATAAACTACAAGGAATGTTCTGATAAAGGAAAAACAATTAAAAAAAGCACATAAAATGCATATAATTTAATAATTATAACGTTATAACTTTAGAAAATTTACAGCAATCCATCCATAGCTTCTAATGAATAAGAGCTATTAATTATTACTGATCAAGGAAAATCTGTTTGGAAATTTATCTAATGAAGGCAAAGCATGGATTTGAGTGAAGATAAGGAAGGCGCATGACGAATATCAGAAGGGAGTTCCCAAGTCTAGTGGAACGGGCGAGGAAGGTATGCTCAAATGTTCTGATTTTGTCGAACGGGCCTGAAGGTAGGAATGGTGAGATCTTGTGCCCTGGGATTGGATAGAGGATTTGAATTGTAGAAGACTATAGATGTAACTAAATGTGAGTAGATAAATGGTACAAGAATGTACCTAAGAAATATAGCCTGCGCATGTAATGGGTACGTTTAATATCAAACAAAAACTTTCTAAATCACCGGATTTTATGTTTCTAAGTTAGAAGTATCCGTAGACAAAAAAAAAAAATCGAAAAAGTAATGAATTTTTTGCTTTTTTATGTTTAATTAGGACGGTTTACGCGGGAGGGAACTTGTCCTAGAGCATGCTCAATCTTCAGATTTACCAAATATCAAGGGTACCCACTGTATATAGGCTGGATGAGCTCCAGAAGAGTCTGCATGTCCTAAACGGTCCATCCGTGACTGTTACAAAATTAAATACTTTTTCTACCTCAGCCAGATTTAAACCCGGAATTCAGTATGGCATCTCAGGAATCTACTCATTGAGCTACCTCGATCCTCTTTATTTGTAATAGGTGCGTTTAATATAGATAGTACATATTATAAAACTCTTGATAAATAACTGGATTATTCTTAATACATAAGAAAATATAATGCAAATAATTTGTCCTTGGATAAAAAAAAAAGAGGTTTACATCTGAAAACGTTAATTAGCTCTAGCTTTGTAAGATAGGAGTCTCCGTAGACAAAAAAATGAATAGAAAGCAAAAATCGAAAAAGTACTGGATTTTTATTTTTTGCTCCCTACTTTATGTTTAATAAGGCCGGTTTAAAAGAGTTGATGAAAGGTCTTGAGAGATCCATATCAAAAGGGAATGCTTCTATTATTCCGTCTGCGGCACTAACGCCCTCTCAGGTTTAAATCTCTAAACTCTTAATTAAATTTGAGGCTATTAACTTTTCCCTTGACCGAGTAAGGGCCCCTGCAAAAACAGAGCCCTTTTTGTTCCCGCCTCGTCCGGAATGGAACTGGGGGGGGGGGGAGGTTTAACGACTCGCGGTGAGAAATTATGAAAGTTTTCTATATCTCGGGGGAAGGCCAGCTAGCAGGATTGCATTTCCGTCTGTAATATATTGTCGTACATCTTGTTTGTTATTAGTCTATAAGATTTAAATATATTATTTACTTAATTTAGTCAGAGCTCTGAGTTGCTAGACTGAAGGCTCAGATTTCAAATCTGACTATGGCAGATTTATTTAATACGTTTTCTGCCACAGATAGAATCAGTGGAATCTATAGACCCTCTTTAAAGTCTCTAAAAAGTGGGTACCTAAATTAAAGAGGGAAACCTGGTGGTTGAGCTAAATTTCTTACAAATCACCTCCCTAAGCATCTTTTATCAAGATATCTTAATATATAAAAATCTCATGTCACGATGTTTGTCCGGGCTAATCTCCGAAAATACTGGACCGATTTTAATGAAATTTCGCACAGATATGTAACATTATCCAGCTTGAAATATAGGCTATATTTCATTTCGATTAATGACCGCGATATTCTTATTGCAAAACTATATTTTTTCTAAAATGCTGAATTTTTGATATGCTGTAAGGGCATGTCTGAGTTGTGTAAATCCTAATTTGCATCCGAAAAAATGGATGGGAAAGCTTTTGGTCGCCGGAAAACCTAGAATTTTCTGAGTTATGTCAGTTTTTGGCCGGTATATCCTAATCGGTGCGTTTTTGAAAAAAAACATAGGTACCATACTTAAAGTAGATTAAATTTGCTACGATTTGAGCCCAACTGCAGGTCTATAGATCTGACAGATTCTGAGTTCAGTCCCTATCCTGTAATAAGTAACGTACATCTTATCTTAATATATAAAAATCTTACGTCACGATGTTTGTCCGGGCTAATCAGAAACTACTGGACTGATTTTAATGATATTATTATAATTTAATATAATATTACTAGCCATAATTAAAAATAAACCATGATATACCTAATTAATTAAACTAATGTTAAGATTTTATCAGTTAAGAATTTTGAATAATATTCATTTGTTATATACTATGCTTAGATATGAGATGAATAAAATTTAATTCCAAAATCTATTTAATTCAATTTTTTCATTCATTCATTTAAAGAAACTCAAATCTTAACGTAATATTTTTTAAACTATTATAATAGCAACGCGTGGCCGGATCAGCTAGTGGTTTATAAAAATATGTAAGAATATTATTTAACTAAGATAGGAGAACAGTAGTTAAGTCCATAGTGCGCTGTGGCAACTGAGGATCCATAGATCACATCCGGCTGTGGCAGATTTATTTAATCTGTTAACAGCCGGGGATGGATTGTGTGGAATCTATTGACACTCCTGAACTCATCTGATACCTTAAAATGGTCTATAAAGATATCTATACATTGGGTACCCTTAATAGAGGTGAAACCAGACGGTTGACCGTGTTCTAGAACACGGTTTCACAGCAATCGTACTAGAAACAGTACATAGTTTTTAAAAAACTTTTCTGATGATTAATATAAGAATTTCAATACCATCATTACAATAGGAACGCTTTTTTTACTAATACCCAAATTTTAATTTTTTTAACTCACATGGAAGTTTCAAAAAACCTTTATTGAAAAATTGGTTGTTTTTTTTGTTATGACGTTGTTCTTTTGAAGGAGCGCTAATTATTCTACAATATATACACAAAAGAAGAAACTATGAGAGGCACAAAAATTGCAAATATAATACTGTTATATCTCAGCCTTAGAAACGAAACATAGAGATGGCCATATCAATATCACAAAGAGTCCTATCTGTTTCTGATTATTATAACTAACACGTCATTTGAAAAAAAAAAACTATATGTATATTTTTTAAAATATTTTTCTTTCAGTCCAGAGACTCATTTGTTTTAAACTAGTATTGCTTATTATAATTAATACTTTAAAAAACCAAAAAAGCGAATTCGAAAGTTTCATTTATTCAGTGGTGTGTTTTTGTGTAGTCAGAAACAAAAAATGTTTACAGCATTACATATTTAATTTTTTTAAATAAGACCTAAAATAATGACCCCTTCAGCAGAGTTAATAAGAATGAATAATTTACTCAACTATAATCTGTTTTGTAATTGTTCCTGTATTATTATTAATTTCATATACTTAATTTAACTGACATTTTATTTGTACTTAAACATGGTATAAATGGTTATACATACTTTGTACCTATAACCTTAAGTGTGGAATGATCAAAAAATATCTTCAGTGATAATCATATGAATGGATTTTTAATTTACCCTTTTTTTTTAACCGTATAAATGTTACATTTTTATAAGGAGTACAGCTTTGGAATTTCACTAAGCCATCGAATTCCTCTCGTGTACAATCCTTTATTACGAATAAAATCATCCATAATGACATTAACGTCCCGTTTGTTGCTGGTTTGACCTGAACCGGATATCACTCCTTTCATGACGAACTTTATTCCTTATCAAACCCAATAAATCCAACCTAGCTACTTCTGTGATTCTCGATAATCCTCTAATGCTTCTGAAAAGAAGATGGTCTCGTTACCTTTTAAGTTGAATTTGTTATTTGAGCACTACCACTGGGTAGTTCCCTTATTGGCCCTATCTCATGATATTACGAAGGATTGATTCTATGTACTTGTATTATTATTACAACTATTGCGGTAAAAAAAAAACCATTACCACTACAGCCTTTGATTAGTCTGGGGTTTAGCACATGGTAGAGACTGTACTGTTTCTTGGTTCTGCAGGGAAGTGATTTGTCCTATATCACGCTCAACCGCCAGATTCCCACTCTCTTATTTTCGGTACCCACTTTATAGAGGCTGCGTGAGCCCCAGGAGGGTCCAAGATCCCGTAGGATCCATCTCCGGGTACTAACAGATCGTCACTATTGCGGTAAATCTAGAATATTCTCATACATTCTATATTTCTATTCCAGGATCACAGAAGGGGATGGTAATGGAATAAATCCAACAATTGGGGATGAACTTATTGAGGCCACGGGACCTGCCAAATTTGAATGACAGCTAATAATCCCGGGCACGTCGTAGTTTGACGTCCGTTCATCCTCTTCGTATTATCGATAGGATCCAATGGCGTAACAATAACTGGGATAAATAACTGGAAATAATAAATATTCCTTGAAAAAACGATATCGGTTCAAATATATAACAATATTGCGTCGTTCCGTAAGAAATGTCTGTTTTCAAAGGAAGTGTTATGAAATCAAAATATTTTTATTCAATATTTACTCCTATATACATTATTCCATGTCCCTTCCAATTGGCCATTGCAGGTTGTTTTTTGGTGTTTTTGTTGCATAATGTTCCTGCAGTAATATATCCTAAAAAATACGATGGTTAACTTATTAATATTAATCAAAAATCTCCCCTGATAAACAATTGAATTTACCTTATACTAAATATATTAGAAAACTTAATAAAAATAAATACTCTTTCAAGTTTCCACGGCCACTATTTATACAAACAACTATATAACGCCGCGGGTTAGCGGGACGTCTTCAGTCTCAATTAAGCCTTGAGGAAGTCAACAGCATGTCTGGCGAAAAGTTGGCAGAAAATTCTCCGACACGGTCTAAACCAGAAGAAACAACTGAAGTTTTTTGTATAATAAAAATAATTTTTCCTTTTAAAAAAGAAGGTTCTGTGAACCTCAATGAATTCTAGCTTCGATTTATTAACAAGGAAACGTATTGAATAACTTTTCTGCTGCAACCGGATTCGAACCCGGGATATTCATCACAACAATTTAGCACTCTAAACACTTATCATTAATTTCATATAGTCATTTTATTATCATAATGTAGTTGGGATTTACCGTGCATATAAAATGATTTACATATATTTTACAAGAGGAAAGGATGATTTTTTTTCCAGTTTTTTGTTGAGAATAAATTTTAATAATTTTCACCACGAAAAATTTTTTTTTTTTCTTTTTAGGTAAGATGAGAACAGCGGAAGAAGTAGCTTTAACCTCCCTTAGGCCCAGGAGCTCTATTATTAAGGAATTGGATTGTGGCCTCGAGCCGCGACCGAGTTGGATCACGTTCCTTCCAACTTGGACGGGCGAGCCCACAACTTGGAGTCCAAATATATACACTTCTGTCTTTCTCATTTCCAAATCGGGAGCAATTCCCGGCTTGGCTTGGAGGAATTAGTCTTCGGAGGGTCTTCCCCGGAGAACGATGTATACACCTAAATCAAACTCCGCGAATAAAATATGCATTTCCACCTTTATGAGGAAATGGATGAAGTGGAAACTTTCATGGCAAACCTAAATTTGTGCGGACGAAAGGAAGTTGAAACGTGCCTAAAATACGGGATGACATTTCTCGAGTATTATTCGTACTCTTTATATAAGCAACTATAATATAAATAACTCGCTCTGGGAATAAAGAGTTAAACATTAGCACTAAACCTCTTGTTTACAATTTTATAGTTATAATTAACACCCATAGTGGAGGTTTTCAAAATAAGATCGCAAATACAATATGTGCCAAATGGCATTTGTATAATTTCTTAAATAAATCTTTTTATTATTATACATGCTACAACCTATAAGGGAACAACAAACTATAATAAAGTGCTATTTTAGATGAAATCATTATGAAGTAAAAATTTGTTTAAATAGTTAATAAAATAAATAATTAAACAGGTATGCGATCAAAAAATGTACCATATTTAGCTAGTGGGTTTAACAGTATTTTTTGTGCTGATTACGGAAAAAATTCCATCACCCCTAGATAAGTCACAAATTTCACCTGAAAGTTTCTTATTTTCAGGGGTCTGGTCCCTCCCCAATCCTAGTGTCTGCTACAGGACAGGTACGACCCAGGTACCAATGACCCTAAACTTTTCTCTCAATCAGACTTGAACGATCTGGGCTTCTCGAATGATTCAGCTGAAGTTTTCGGGTCTAGACTTAAAGAAAGACATATGTTAGCCTCCGGTGTTTCATTTTCATGGTACCGATTTAGAGAAAAAAAATGTGTCCCTTTTTTTACACAAAAGATCTTACTTCCACCACTTTATATAAAATTTGGGCTGATGAAATGGTTTGTGAAAGCATTACCAAAAGAAGGACAGAGTTTCAAGTATCTTTGTGAACAGTTTCCTGGTATATCCGATGCTAAGCTGAAAGAGGGAGTCGTTGTTGGGCCTGACATCAGAAAACTTTTAAAAGGTGAAAGCTTCGTCACTAAAATGGAAATAGAATTAAGCATGACAATAAAGGGTAGAACATTAACACTAAACCTCTTGTTTATATTTTTAAAGTTATTATTCTACAATTTATTAGGGTACGACAAAGCATAATCATTGAACTATTATAGGAAAAAATCATATGAAGAAAACATCGTTGTTTCTTATTGGTTGTTACGACACTGTTTTCTAAACTTCAACCGTATCTAAAAGAATAAACGTTACACTTACAGAATAAATAAAACAGAAAGATCATCGGAAGCGCTATGACCCGGAAATCGGATTGTTATAAGGAAAACAACAAACTAGGAAATAGAAAAGAAGAATATGAATCGTTAGAAACGGGATTGTAAAAAAGTTTAACCATATATTGATTGTGCAATAAAATATATAAGAAATTTAAAACGTGTCTCAAAAGTAGCTAGAAATAATTAAAGGGGTGATATGAGGCCTAAACAGTAACAGCTCAGACAGCACATACAATAATGAAATTAACATATAGAGAAGAAATAAAAAAAAAAAAACTGTGCCACTACAAATCATGAAGGGTCGGTCTTGAGTTTAGTACATGGTAGCAATTGTACTCTTTCTACTATGACGGGTGTGCAGAGAGGTCATTTGTACGACCTATCATTTGTATAGAGGCTGGGTAAGACCCAGGAAGGTTTTTAGATCCCATATGGACCCATCCCCGGCTGTTAAAAGATTAAATAATTTATCTGCCACTGACGAATTTGAACCAGGAACCTTCAGCATAGCAATTCACCTATCTACAGACCCAGCGGTAGCTAGGTTTTCGTTCCGTAGAAACAATATATTTAAGTATTATATAGTTTAAGTATTAATTACGTTTTTTCACCAACAATTTCAAAAAGGCTCCAACAATTTCAAAACCGTATACTGAGGCGTATAGTAAGGCACACCTCTCTACAAAGGACGAAATCAGACATAATACGCGAGACCCTCGGACTTTCGACGGTAACGGACTTCATCAAACGGAGGCATATCAAATTCTTTGATAGGCTCGAACACTGCACGAACCCACTATTCAACACACTTACACCGACAGGCCGACCTTAGCGCTTTCAAACGCATGTACAGACACTCAACATGGACTGAGTTAACTACTGACTAACTTCAATCAGAAAGAACTAGTGAGCCCCATCACTAGCCTCCCCACTCCTACCATGTAATTAATCTCTAGATAATTGAATGCACAATCCTCTCTTAAAATGCACCAGGTGCAGTACAAGAGATGCCATGTTTCATATTAATGTGTTATTGTTAAAAATTAATAAAAGCCGAGGGGCTAAGAAAGAAAAAAACCAAAAAAAAAACCGCTTTTTCTGTCCTACTTTCAGATTCGAGATTAAAATATGATACTGTAGGAATATATCTGCAGCCCCAGGGAATAATTGGTTAAATCCAATTTCGTCCAAAAAATTCAAAAAGAATTCAATCAATTTCTACGGCTGATAATATCTTAATTTATATAATTCTTTTGTTCGTGTGTATGCCAATAAACTACTAAACGTTTTGACTAATTTTGATGATATGCTTAGTGTGTTAAAATGGGTTCGAGAATGGTTATGATTCACAGGACGATCCGATAGATAATGGTTTTTAAATTGATCACATTAGCTGTCTTTATTACAAAAAAATATTTCTGTTATAAAAATTAATTTGATTTATTATTAATTAAAAAGGTCTATATTTAACAATTAAAGATTATAGCAAATCGAGATGTTCTCATGTATTTGATAGGTATAATTGTGATAACTGTATACGTAGTGGTGTCAGGGATTTTAATGATTATATATACATTCTTATTTAAAACGTTTGACAGTACCGACGCTCATCAGCTCAGCCAATATATTTATCATACAATCATTATTAATGCAGAATGAGGCCTGAGATATTTGCTTTTCAATACACATGTGTGAAGTTTACCTTGATTAGGTGATAGCCGGGACGAAAACACAGAGCGAACAGAAGGGAGATACAATTAAAAGCACTCAGAAGGGCCGTGTCAGGCTCTGGATTTAGAGCGACTCATTTCAATGGTTACGTCACCACACCAAACCTCCTTCTGGAAATATGTTTTTCTGTTCTAGGCAACACACGTATGTAGGTCCGATCTCAGCTCATACCTGTTCACATTTATAGATAAATATTCCTATCTATGTGTATAGGAATCAAGGAAATATTGAATGGCTCTTAATTATAAAAAAACAATCGCTAAATAAAATAAAAGGTACCTATTCCGCAGGTTGTCGCTTCGAGTTGATTTGCAACATTTAACTGTTAATATTTTCCAAAAGTACAAGTTATTGTTAGCTTTGTTATGGAAAAGAGATTGTAATTATGGGAAATGTGTATATTTAACTAACATTTTGAATTATAGATGGATGATATGTGTTTGTTGAAACGATCATTTCGATTAAATGATTGCCGAAATATACTCATTTCCCATAATTACATTATCTTTTCCATAATAAAAGACAGAATAACCTGTAGTTTTGGAAAATATTAAAAGAACAACGAATGAAAAGTTAAAATTTGTGATTCAACTCGAAGCGACAACTTGCGGAATAATTACTGATGGTGCACTCAACGCTAGTAAGTATAAATGAAATAATTTTATTTATCGAAATGAATAAGATATTTTTTCCAGAATAAAATATGAAGATTGAAAAATTATTGATTAATTATAAACAGATAGATTTATTTATTTAAAAAAATAAATAGTAAATGCAATATGCAGCCCAAAACCCTAATAATAATAGCGTTTAGCGAACCTTAAGACTCGATGACGATACCGCCAATCTTTGGTTACGAACTTCCACCTGCAGACTACTACCTCAAATTAGTTAGATCATACCTAACGCAATCCTCCCATCTACGCCTCGGTCTACCCTTCAGAAAATTACCAGTCGGAACAGTGCTTAAAACATTTTAGGAGTTCCTAGCTCAACAACTTGAGAAGTTCATGTTAATCCTTACGACAATTCAATTAACGCTTATATTAACCGTGTGCTTGCTCTGCAATTCCGTATTGCTCAATCTCCTGGATTCTCCAGGGCTCTCATCTTTTTTTGGACGGAACATTCTATGCAAAACCTTATTTTCGGATCCCTTGAGACGTTCTTGATCCTTCAGTGTTATCAGCCACGTTTGACATCTGTAGTTTTTAGGATTAGGGACAAAAGTAGAGTAGTGATTTCGAGACTCAAAAATAACTATAAATGTATCTCTTTAATATGAATATTCCTCGTCGAGTCTCCTTATTAATAAAATAATATGTTAAAACTAAGCTATTGGACAAAACTAGATAAAAATTCATATATTAACAACTCTACTCCACACATGAGCTTAGATAAATGTTTAATTAAGACAACTTAAGCTGCAAGGTATTTTAATTTCATTCTTTACAAAATTGGCTCGATAAATGGCATATAAAAATTAACATACAAAAATCTTCACCAAGTAACACTTACACTTAGACATTCAGACTACCCCACACTATCACTTTACAATACACCATAGCCCAGATAAACACAAACAAAATACTTCGTTTGTTAAATTGAGGGTTAAAGAAAAAAATGAACGACCATCTCTCACTCCTAAGACGTCTACTTCATTACAAAAATATAACTATCACTAGCAAACAAAATTATAATATACAACAGGCTACATAAACCAATATGGACCTACGCCTCGGTAGGGCTGCAAAAAATCCCACTTACTGACCATTCGAATATTTCAATCAAAATTGCTTCGTTATATTACACATTGTCCCTTTTACATTACTAATAAACCATTACACAAAGATCTCAATATAGCCCTCGTGACTGACACAATCTAGAGAAACTATAAAAAATTTCATAGCTCACTTGCTGGACATCCAAACTCATTACTGAGAGACAAATTACCACGGAATCCGACTAGAAGACTGAAACGTCTCTGTAGCAAGGATCTACTGCAGTGAAATAAACCACGTTAGGACCGCCTTCAATGAGAGGTTTCTCCACACACGCTTCCACGAGAATCCCTTAGGGGAGGTTTTCAAAAGAAGATCGAAAATAGAATATGTGTCAAATGGCATTTGCATAATTTCTGAAAAAAATATTTGTATTAGTATTATATTTTAATTTTGGGCAGAGTTCACGAATCATAATGGGATACTATACTATAGTCAGTCGTTGAGTGAAATCTCTACAAACTCACATCGCCCCCCCCCCTCCAGCCATGAAGGTGTCCTAAATTTTTGGACGAAACGTTGGAACAATAAAATAAGTTTCGCTTATTCTGTGTTATCATTGACTGCTCCCCCTCACCAATTCAGTCCATTAATAGAATTATCCAGTCAACTATTTTCGAATTAAACATAATAGGATGCGTTCTTCAATCCGTCTACTACGAGATTAAAATTTTTTAAAAAGCAAAATAAATAACATAGTACTGAAATGAGAAAACTATAAATTAACGTTTAGTAAGCAATTTGTTACGAACCTGATTAGAAAGTTATCCAGTTGGGAGGCTGACCCACAGACTCTCCAGCACCTGTTAACAGAAGACGTAGTTAGTAACTTACCCAACCTCTGCAAAATCTATTTACAGGAACTAACTCATTTTAGTAAGCTATTCTGCCATGGTCTTTCCCTATCACGGGTTTGTATATATATATTCTACTAGTATAATGGTCCAGTAGTTAGGAGGAAATAATTTTAATAATCGTTAATAATAATAATAATTTTGAATAATGTGTGGAAAATATTTGCAATAATGTGGTATATTATGAACAAATATCCAAAAAAGCGATTTTCCAATACTTCGAGCTTCTTCATCGATCCCCTATAATCAACCGCGACGTTTAAAAAGAAGATGCCCTCGCTACCTTCAAACTGAAATCTGTTATTTAGGGTCACTATTGGGTATTTTCTGCACTTGTCAGTTTTTCATTCATAACATTCAATTGATGTGTTTATAATACCATTGCGTTAAGAATGATCACACGGATCTATAATCGGGTACCGTGGATAGGTTTCGATCCTTCGGGTTCGCTAAGTTGGAAATTGGATACAAGTCCAAACAACTTCCGATGTGGGCATCTTCAAACATTTATAACTTTTTTAACTATCATATCTGTGTCATAGAGAATGGCTTGTTTATTATTGTTATTTGTACAGTACATCACTAAATTTAAATAAATAAAAGAAAAATATAGTTTAAAGGAAATACTTTGACACTTTCACTATTTACAGTTTTATAGCAGACCTGGACAAACAATGGGATTAGGATAGACTAAGAACCCTCTTTCACCTGTCAGAGTCGAGAAGAGAATCCTCCTCCGACTGGAGTGTTCCCCGGAGGACGGAGGTTCTTCAAGAGTAGCACAGCTCTTGCAAAGTGGCGCCTTGAGGGTCAACACCGTCCCTTATCTCTCTTCGAGAGACATCAAATATTTGAGGCCCTTTGAGCCAAGTTCAGCGCCATCCGTTGTTAAACGGACTTTCTGCTGCTTCTAGCGAAACTTTCGAATTCGTAGATCCCGTAGAGGAATAGTTTAAAAGTGCCTTAGATAAGTGATTGTGAGATTATTTCTTGTTAAGTTTTAACGATCGCCTACTAATCTGAACATAAATTTAACAGATTAGTGTACTATCTTAATGTCAATGAATATTTATTATAATTCACTAAAATACTTTTTTCACCGTTAGACCTATTTTTTGACTGAATCTCAAAAACCTGAAATATTTATATTAGTTCGTTAAAAATATAAAGCAATATATGAATATAAATTTTTCATTTTTTAATTGTTACTTTTTGTGTATAAATTTTTATTAGTTACTGTCGCTAATCATAATGTACTATATTTATAACTTATTCATTGATGTTTTTAGTTATATAAATTATATTATCAAACCTTCTTGCTGTGCTTAAAATACTAATTATGTTTCATTTTTGTTCATTTTTTTAATTATATAATTTATGATTACTAATTTAATTTTAATTTTATTCTCACATGTAAAATATCAATTTAGTCAAACCATATATTTTTAATTTCTTATATTGTTAACTTATACTAACATGTATTCTCTAATTATAATACTAAACTGATCAGTAATTATTAAAATCACATGTAATGACATGTAATATGCTTATTTAAGCATGGAACAAGTCCTAATATTAATAAACGGTCCCTTCACGGAGTTACAATGGGGGGGGGGAAGAGGAAAAAAATTTGAATATAAATGACTATAACATATAATATATAAATATATAAATGAAGAACCCATGAAGGTACTTCCGGCTGCAGGCAAGAATGTTATTTAGTCTGTTTGCAGCCGGAGATGGATCATATGGGATCTAGGACCCTCCTGGGGCTCACCCAGCCTCAATAAAATGTTATAAAAATAGGGTACCCAAAATAAGGGGGGGTTGAGCGTGATCACCTCCCATCAGAACCGTTTTAGAGTCTCTGCCATGTACTGAACATCAGTCCCGCTCACGGGTTGTAGTGTTACAGGATTCTATCGATATGCTTCAGTTTCGTGAAGAGATACTATAGTTTTATATTTTATTATTTTCTTTAATATTCTAAAAGTCTATAGAAGCTATTAACCCGAACGGTCGTTAGAGAAAATATAATTCTGAACCTTAAATGAAGCATTAAGTTAAGAACTCCTTAGGCAAGGTCTTGAAATTCTTTAATAAGTTAAAATCCAGGCTAATGAGAAAGGCCGCTAACAGTTTGTTATTAAACGCTCCGGTCTCATAATCTTATTCACTTGTTTTCTCACGAAAATAATCAGTTTTAAAACAATTTTATGTACTTAAAATAATTTTAACACTTCAGTATTATAAGAAATATAACAGAAAATTCTAAAATTAAAAAAAAAATAACACATAGCTTAATTAAGAATATAACAAAAAAATTAAGAATGTTTCAAATATATGATATGTTTACCCGTTACAGTGAGAGGTGTAGTTTAAACAGTTGGTAGAGCACTGAGTTGCTAAATATACCGGGGCTTCAGATTCGGCAGATAAATTATTTGACCTGTTAACAGCCACAAATGCACCACGTGAGGTTTAGAGACCCTCCTGGGGCTCACCGAGTCTCTATAAAATGGCCACTCTAAATTTGGAGGATATACATGGTGGTTAAGCGTGATATAGGCCAAATCAACTCCCTGCACAACAGTTGGCTTAGAAAGAGTAGTCTCTACCACTCTTTTTTTTTCACCCACAACGGAAAATTGAAAATACCTCTACCCCAATTCAATACTGTGCCTGGGCTCAGAGATTGCACTATTTCTAGGACAACGGCTGTGCAAGGAGGTGAGGTATATATTTAATAATTATTATTATTTATATTAACTATGGTAGATTATCCCGGCTTCAACTAAGTCAATACCTTAAAAATCTACATATCCCTTTTTTCAGGGTTATTAATAGCGTTGAACGATTAAATAATCTAAATATCAGAAGACTTATAAATAAACAGATTAGTGCCTAGACTGATATCAATAAATTAAGGTTAAATGTTAAGAATACACGAACGATTGTATTAAGTTCCTATTCTGTCCTTAGATAAAAAAATAAATAAAAAAATCTCTATCACTGCAATCTCCGAATGGTCTTGGGTACATCAGTGCGTGGTAGAGACTGTATTTTTGTAGGCCAACGGTTGTGCAACATGATGATTTGTCCAATATCTCGCTCACCGTAAGGGTGAGGTTTTCTTATAAGACCCAATTAATTACCTGAAATTTCGGAGCTGATATTACTCTAACATTTAAATCATGGGAAATACCACTTGGATAACGTTTTAATGTTGTTTATTATATATATTCTTTCATATATAAAATTCAACCTATTTACTGTCACGCATTCCAAAAATATCAACAACATAAATAACGTAATCCTGCGTGGATGTGTGGAGAATGTGTTAACCCTCACAACGACGTATGCAAACTAATTAGATATGCATGTGATGGTGAACATGATCGCCTAGCGACGGAGAGATGAGAACAATCGCTTATAATTTAATAGCTTACAGATGAAAAAAGACTAATAATAATATTTTATTACTTCACGCTAATAAAATCATATAAAACCATAAATTGGTTAAAATAAAACCTCAACAGTCTCCATAACTCCATACATGAATCTAGAACTGACTTAGCTATATTCGTATTAGGAGCGAGAGGATATGTTGAAGTATGCTAAGCTCTATTCAATAGGTGCTTAAAGCCCAGCATAAATTATTATGGTAAGTACTTGGGTTGAATGAGTGCTTAAAAACCTAAGTACACTTCACTAAAATTTTTGTTTCCCAGAGTCTCCCTTCCCCAAGAGGCTCGTACAGCTGGAGACAACTTACAATACATTGACCGGCTGCAGGATTAATGACTAGATCAATAATAAAGGGTTCGTTTTCTAGAATGTAAAATAATCGATTAGTCCATGAGCTTTGAAGTAGGTTAAATATGACCGGTACCAATACACATTAAGGACCTCGGGCTTATGTTACTGACTGTACTATTCATAACGATTGTGCAGGGAGTTGATTTGGCCTATAATGCACTTGTCGGTTTGGTCTACTAGAGAAAACATAAATATACCGAACGTATTAGTAATGCCTATATCAAGGATCAAGATTACGTCTTCCAGGATTTAAAAATAAAAAATTGTTCCATGTTTTGGGCGAAATTAAGAAACCGTTAGTCGGCAAAACATGTAACATGTACTTCCAATATGTTTTTGTCACTGTAAAGCGTTGATTTCAAAGAACAATAAATTTTAGTACATGTCTAAGTTCATTTGTTTAAGGCCACTTTAAGCTACTCCGGCCAATTGGACGAAGATACAGTGAGAGCTCTTATATTATGACTACCCATGCAGAACAAGGAGAATGGTCTTTAACGATAACCTGACACCCCATTTTACGCCTCATCCAAAAGACAAAGAATTTTTTACTGCCTTTACCAAGCCTCTGGGCTAACTGCGAGGTATAGAAGGTTGTTATGCTGCCCAGTACATCACCGATGACCCCAGTTATAATATGGATCAATCGTACAACAGTACACGATTATAAAAATCAAATTAAATACAATTTTACCCGTATAATTATTCTTCAAACAGTGTCTTGAAGGTAACAAAAATATAGACAATAGCATTAATGATTTCGTATTTAGAAAATTTCTAAGAAAAAAAGAGAAATGATAAGCAAAGATTTAATATAGAAAGGAAAAAAAACCAAAGATTAAGGTTGAAGATGCGGAGCTTTGGGAGATGAGGTATTTTTAATTAAGGTGAGAGCAGTGAACTGGATTCCACGGCGGAGAGAATTAACTCCAGTCCTGATTATGGAATTGGAGATCTCCAGGCAACGAGTCTGTATTCTGGAATGTATTAAAATGTACATCGGATATATTCAAACGCTAGTAAATATTACGAGCGAGAATATTATATCGGGTCGTTTTCAAAGGAAAGGTTATTCGGTAAAACGACTTTATGGAATCAAAACATCATTAGGTATCTGTTCCGTAGGTTGCCGCTTCGAGTTAAAAAAATATTTAACTATTTGTTTGTTACCTTTTAAAGATCTTCCAAAAATACAAGTTATTGTGAGATTTTTAGGGAAAGAGAATGTAATTATGGGCAGTGAGTAGATTTCGGTAATCATTTCATCAAGAAATAAAAGTTTTAACTAACATTCCGTAGTATAGATGATATATTTGTTTGTTAAAACGTTCACTTCAAGATGACATTATTACTAAGTGTTTAAGTACACACACTTCCTATTATTAAATTCTCTTTTTTATAGCAACGCTCATGATAACTTGTATTTTTGGAAATATTAAAATGGAAACGAATGAAAAATTAAAAATTGTTGTCACTCAACTTGAAGCGACTACAATATTACCATGATTTTCCGAACATTTTTCCAACTTCAACTAAAGATTTACCCCTAGAACTTAAATAAACAGGGTGTAAGTATACAGTGTGGTAAGTATACAGATATTGATGCGATAAAGTATACACACGTATTTTTGACTAGAGAATAATTTTCAAAAATTTTACCTTAAAGGAAGTCGTCCGAATTACTGAGCAGATGGAAATCTGTTAGAGATAAGACTGGGGAATAAGTTGGATGTGGAAGGACTTCGTAACTAAGCTCCTTTAGCTTCTTGACTGTCTGTCGTTGTCTTGCAAAAGTATAGGTTGTTGCATTACATCAATATCCCTGCAGTACGATGTGATTGGATAGATTCACAAGTACAAAATAAGATTCAGAAAGTACAAAATACAAAAGTTTAAACTTTTATTTAGCATCATGGTGTCGAATGCTTTTAGTCCTATTACCGATTCGCAGTTACGAAGATTTATGTGAATCTAATCCGATATGTGGCGGAGGTTTCATTAGAAAATCTCTCAGGTCTCTCAGGTTTCTTGATTTATTTTTCCCATAGGAAACGTTTGGTTTACCAATTTAGTCGTGGGATATTTGCGACAGTCTGTAACAAACCTAATTATTTTAGGGCGCACAGTGATATACCGCCAATCCAAGTGAAAGAATGTAATAATAATAATTTTGGTTAAGTTTATAAACTTTAAATCTTCAGTTCAATAATTTTTTGAGTTTTGCATATAATTCATTATTCAAGTTCCATAATAATTGATTTCGTGAAGCCAATATCACACCTGAAATGGGCTACAGCCTTAAGGTCATTTGTATCGTAATGCGAATTATTTCCTCATATTTAAAAAAAAAAAATTCACAGGAGCATTACTCTCACAATAAGTTGTAATAAAAATGAAAAAAATACATTTTTATTAACGTAAACATTTTTTTATGAAGCTGATTACTTAACATCATGAATAATTTTTTAAGTTATTTTTTTCAGCTCGCCGTTTCAGGCTTTTTCAATATTTACTAGACAAACACTCTAAGCTCTCAATTAATTATGAAAGACTCATATACATGACAATCATTGGACCCATCTGGACTTACGGAGTAGAGCTTTGGGGATCCACCAAGCCATCGAATTCCTCTCGTATTCAATCCTTCGTAAAATTCTCAATGCTCCTTACTTTGTTACGAACAAAGTAATCCATAATTACCTTAATGTCCCATTTGTTGTTGATTTGGACCAAATCCGGTATTAATCATTTCATGACAAACTTTATTCCCACTCCAACCCAATAGTTTCAAGCCTAGCAACCTCTTCAATTCCTGATAATAATCCGAGGCGTCTGAAAAGAAGATGTCCTCGTGACCTTCTAAGTTAAACTTGTTATTTGAGTACTATCACTGGGTATTTTCTCTCTTTGTCTTTATTCATGCCAATATGTATCATTAATTCTATTTACTTTTGATATTAGTATAATACAGTTGAAAATTTCATTGAATAAACTATTAAAAAAGAAAAAACTTATTTTTTCACTGGTTACTATGGGCTAAATTATTTTTAAAAATATTAGTCCCTTCTGATTATTTATAATATTTTGCAGTTGAAACTTTATAAGTAAATTAATGCACATTTACTCTATATTGTTGTAGGCATAAGATAAAAAGAATATTTAAGAAATTGATTAGAATTAAAATACATCAGGGGATATACATTTGTAATAATGTTACGAAAGTATCATTGAAAATTGTATTAAAATGTTAATAGTAATGTTTCTTGCTATACTTTGTTTCCTTAAATATTTTGTTGTACGGGTTTTCGAATAGCTTATCGATGCAATTACAAATAATATACTTTGCACTACATTATTAAGTAATATATTAATTATTATTATGAGACTGAGTTAATCATATTTAAATGGTAAAAAAATCCTTGTGTGCAACGAGGACTTTTTATTGGTGTTCAATCTGAAAGGATATAATTTATTTTGCAATCGCCTGGTTTGGTTCTTCGCCTACACGGGTCGGTTTGTTGAATTGTACATGAGAGGCACAGTTGCCTGGTTTCTCTGAATATTTTAGATCGACTACATTACTGCAACCTGGTTTCAATATTTTTTTTTCTTTCTTAACACGAATAAGGTTTTCGTATAGAGGAATAATATGTATATCGTTTATGCCAACCCGAAGATTGTAATTATGTCATTAATAATTTATTAAAAGTAAATTAATGGCTGACAAGTGGGCATTATGGGCAGTAAAACATAAGTTAATCTAAATGAAGATAGTACATCCCAAATCAACATACGTGTGGTTCATTTCTACGTAATGAATAAAGAATATTTCATAAAAATAGGTGAGAATGTATCCGAACTGTATGGGCTGAAATGTATTGGAATGATACATCGTTTCCTCCTGGCAGTATATTATACTGTTGATCATAAATGTGCTGCTCATCAATTAATTTTTATTTAAGAATTTTAATTACTATTTGTAAATATGAGTATTAGTCCATAATTAATAAACTATAAATTTCAGTTTAAAAAACCAAACTTTACTAATACAACCTATGAAGAGTATTGGGTTCATATAATAGTGTTTTTCTGTTTCATGGAGAATAGTTGTGCGGGGAAGTAATCTATCCAATGCTTAACCGCCAGATATTCCACCAATTAAGACCGCCATCTTTATAGAGGCTGGATGAGTCCTAGAGGGTCTGTAGATCCCACAGGGTATGGACCCCTAGAAACAGCTGTTAAAAGATTGAATAATTTATTGGCAGATATATTGGGTTGCCACACATGAAATGTCTGAGTTTTTAAATCTTAATCTTTATAGAGGATTAAACCGTTGCCTGTTGATTTCCTAGCAAAATATTTACTATCTATAATAAGCACTTGTTAATCCTCTATTTGCAAACTGTGTTTGTTTTTTTCCCAAGTAGGCATACAGATGTTAGTATAATTTTAACTGTGGTCATGGAAACACGTGATTTCCGAACGATTTTTTTTAAGAGTACAAACTCGGTCATTCCGCTCCCCAGGCAGCAAGAAATATTAATCATGCGTTTGGTGATGTAAGTGCTAATGAAAGAACCATCCATCGTCGGTTTACAAAATTTTCCTCAGGAGATACGACATTAGAAAATCTGCCCCGTGGACGGCCTCAAACATCAATAGAGGACGAAGATCTTAAGAATGATGTGGAAGAAGGCCATCATAAAACAGTCAGAGAATATGCGTCAGAGCTAGGCACAAGTCGTACAACAGTTTCCAGGCATTTAAAACTGATAAAAAAGGTAAAACCCTTTGCTTGCTCGTCAAAGAAACGAACCATTTCTCGGCCGCTTAATAACTTTTGACGAAAAGTGTATCATGTATGGCAATCGACGCAGATCTGGTCAATGGCTAGATGCCGATCAGCCCTCTGGGCACATGCCAAAACATAATCTCCATCCGAAAAAGTTAATGGTTTCTGTATGGTGGTCTATGGCCGGGGTCGTTGATTTTTCTTTTCTACCAAAGGGAAAAACAATTGATTCAACATCATACTGCCAAGAAATTTACCAACTGAATCAAAATTTGATCAAGCAAGAGCCGGTACTGGTGAACAGGAAAGGAGAATAGGTCCTTCATAATAACGCCCGACATCATGTTTCAATACAGACAGTGAATAAATTAAAGGAGTTGGGCTATGAAGTCTTACCACACCCCCCCCCCCCATATTCCCCTGATTTATCACCTACAGACTACCACTTTTTTTGGAGCTTGGACAACTTTTTGCGAGGAAAATTGTTTACCAACGATTTAGACATTAAAAATGCATTTTCTGAATTCCTCTCATCACGTTTTTCAAATCTGGGATAGAAAACTTTGTAAGCCGTTGGCAGAAGTGTATCGAAAATTATGGTAAATACTTTGAATGAAAAATATGTTAGATTTTACCTCAAATTTGAATTTTCTTCCTGGTCATTTCATGTGTGACAACCCAATATATATATATGGCTATTTTATATTATAGTTATGGCAATAGACATATGTGAACCCGGGACTTTCAGTGTAGCAACTCAGAGCTTTACACATTGATCTACCCCACCTCCTTCAATTAATATATCCGAATTTATAAATGGATGACAAGACAAGTAAAGAAAATAAATAATAATTATTTACCATTATGCAATAAACGTGATTTTAAAAAATCCCTTCTAGATCCCAAGCCATGTCACACTGAAGGAAGAGTTTTACATCTAATTAATTAATTTTAAATTTCTAATTATTTAAAAATGCCTAACGCGTTTATCAAAGAGTAGAAAAACAAGATCTCACCATGATATTTTAAAGCCCAAAACATCTCGTAATTGATATCAAATATGGGTAAAAAACACGGAAACAAATAAAAAAAATCCAAAATAAACCCTTAAAGCCTCCACCCTTAATCATATGTGGATAAAACCCTATTATGGCAACGCAGGTTCAGTTTGTCCAACCTTCGAGTTTGAAAAATGAGGGTTATCATGGATGCATGGTTTTAATACAATCCATCACCAAGCAGCTTTTCAATCATAAAGCTTGAAGAAAATTATCCGACACGATAAAATATGCGGGAAAAGAATCATTGATCATGCATACTTGTTTGCACGGAGGCCGTTACCAGAGTCGCATTCAATTGTAATGTTAAAACATATTATGAATATTGTAAATATAAAAACATATTATGAAGAGTATCATTAAATAGAGAGAGGATTAGCTGAGTGTGTAGAGCGAAAAGTCACTGAGCTGAAGGCACTGGACTCAAATTCGGCCGTGGCAGATAAATTATTTAATCTGTTAGCAATTTAACCTGCGACTATCCTGGGATTCACCTAGCCTCTGTAAACTGGGCACTCTCAATCAACTAGTCAATCAAATCCCTGCACAATCGTTTGCATCCGTTACGACCCAATACCTCTACAACCTTTCATGGTTGTAGAGGTATTGGATCGTAACGGATGAAATGTCAGTTTCATTTATTTATAGTTTTCTTTTCATTAGTGACAAACAATTATGTTATGTATATCGTTTGAAAGATCATTTAATCCTTTTTCATAATCAGCCTTACTTTTCCTTTGAAAGTGAAGCAAAGTTTTAAAAATAAATAAGGATAAAATTATGTCTTCCGCGGAAGTTTATATTTTTATATGAATTTAAACTTGGCCATAGCGTCACGGAGGCGTTCCGAAACATTAATATTGTTTACGGTGAAGATACAGTGAGCGAAATAACAATCTTCCGTTGGTTTGAAAAATTTCGGTCTGGGGATTATGAACTTACCAACAAAGAACGTGGTAGGCCGAAGACTAAGTTGGACAACGAAGAGTTGAAAGAGCTGGTCGAAGCTCCCTGGCCCCATAGTCCCATGGGCCCCAATGGTCCCAAACCACTCGTGAATTAGTTTCACAACTTGGAGCAAGTGCCATGGCTGTTTCCAGGCACCTTAAGGAGCTTGTTGCTAATACGAAAAATCTGGAAATATGCAGAATCCAGCAGCTCACCCGACTTTTTTTTTCAGGAGCTGAATATAGAGGTCCTTCCTCACCCACCATATTCTCCGGATCTTTCTTCAACTGATTTTCTTTTTTCGTTGTTTGGATAATTTTTTAGGAAATAAATAATTTGACAACGATAATGTCTTAATCGGCCTTCCAAGACTTCGCTTCTTCCTTGACTTCTACAGAGCAGGGATAGAAATGCTTGTTTCACGTTGGGAGAAGTGTACTGATAGTGAAGAATCCTATTTTGATTAATAAAAGTATTGTTAAATAATTGTTTTGCTAATGATTTAAATTTACACCTTCACTGAAATTTCATACGTTACAACCCAATAAATTTTATTAAGGATTACTTTTGCCTATCGAACAAGCTGGCTAATTTATTAATAATTAGAACAATATATCGTTGTTATTTTATGCTGTGTTATAATTGCCGAGAATTACATTATTTTTAATACTATACTTTTTGTTAAAATCTAAACTCTAGAAATAATGTTTCTTACTATTTTTCCCCACTGTAGATGATTAATGTTAAATTTTGATTTCGATCATAGTGGCCTGCAGAATCGTTAATGTATATTAAAAACTTCATATTCATCTGACATGACCACTTTTCAACTAAACAAAATATTCTTGACGCCTCCCAAAGGCAGGACCAAACCTAAGATTGGTTTTATTTTACTGGAATAGGAAGCCTAGAATTTTGATAAAGCCAAAACTAACACGCTCAGTCGATGTGTGTTGCCTCCAGTTGGACAATTTAACCAGTATGGTAGAGGCCAAATTAATTCCTGCACAATCGTTGATTATAAACAGTAAGGTTTTCCTGTACCCAAGACCCTTCACGATTTGCAGTGGTACGGGTTATATTAAATCCAACTCAAAGCATTAAAGGATTATTAAATACGTTTTCTGTTTGCATTACTTCATGCCTGTGTACAAAGGTAACCTTTCTCTGTACCTAATACTGTTTGGACATTTCCCCCTGCCCGGAAAATTCTCTTGCGACTGTCATACAGGAGAAAATCCAAATTTAGTCAAGGATAATATATGTAAACAGCATTGAAGGCCCTTACTCACATCCTTTGCCCCGAACACGGGGGGCATTTTAATGAGTGGCTTTGGTCTGAAATATTATCTGAACAAGAGGGTAGCAGGGATGATAAAACAGGGGATGAAAACGGAAGGCAAGATGACATCAACCACTGCCCTGACAAACTGTTAGGTCTTCTCTTCTCATAGTCGTACATTTACTCGACGTTCACTTTTGCTTGGTGAAACCATGAGACCGAAATTAAACTTCACTAGGTATTAATCAATTCACCGTTTATATTCGGCAACTGTCAGACAAATTTGGCTGGTATTTCCGTTATCAAACCTAAACGGTTTCTTGCTATTCCTTTTCTCTCCTTCGTTTCCCCCAATCTATACCATCTATAAGATCCAGTAGAAAATTGTTATTGAAATTTTCCTAAATAGTTTTACATACATCTATGTACACTAATAAATGATAATACATTATTTACTTTGTTTATAGTCACAGTAGGAAATAGTGAGATCTGTAGACCTTCCTGGGACTCGCCAATCTTAACAAAGTAGGTCCACTTATGTGGTTTTAAGTTCGTCCACTTTAAAAAACCACCCACTCTCCACAGCCGTTGGCTCAGAAACAGAACGGTCTCTACCATGTACTGAACTCAAGATCCTTCATGAATAGTAATAGTGCAGCATTTTTTAAATATTAGAACCATACGATTATGTGACACCTAGTTATTTGAACTTTAAGATTGTTAACACCTTTTTATTGAAAAAATTATTTTTCTTACTCTCACTGATATTATCAAATCGATAATAATAATTATACCGATAAAAATTAAGTATTGTTACACGGCCTGATAGAATGAATTAGATTAAAATTAATTTAGCAAGATGATTTAGAGCTTACACAGAACCTGATTCATAGATTTTGATTTATTGAAAATTTATTAAACCTTTAAACTAATCCAATAACTCCTTATCTAATATAAGGAAAAAAAGCATATAAAATGCTTTGTCCTAAATGACTGACTGACTGACGGATCAACGCACAGCCTAAACCGCTGATTATAGAGACCTGAAACTTGGAGGGTCTGTTATTTGTATGACGTAGGCATCCGATAAGAAAGGATTTTTCGAAATTCTACCCCTAAGGGGGTGAAAAAGGGGGCAAATTTTGTATGCTCGCTCACGTGTTTCTTACTCGCAAAATCTACTATTTTTGCTGATTAAAACAAATCAAGTAACATAGTTCACTTCTCGCTGCTGCCGTACGACAAGTTATAGCAAGTAATCCTTTTCAATAAATTCAATAACATTAGATACTAATCCTTTACTGACACGAACAACAGTAAACTTCTGTCCGTCCCGTTTGTTAATCAGTGTCAATGTATGTTTCACGGCTGTGCTGATCCGTCTGTGATGAAATTTGGTATGGATAATCTGAAGCCTGGGGATGAACATAAGCTACTTTTTATAAACACACCACACAGGCAAAGTTTATATAAAACTATAAGCTGATTGACTAACACACCCAGCGGTTAACGCACATCAGAAGTTCTTTATATAGCTGAAATGAGTACTAAGAAAGGAATTTGGACAATTCCACCCTAAGTGTTTCCGCTTTAATATAATAGTGGTTTAAAGATTTTAGGGAATCCGTCAGTTTTGAAGTTAGACATCTGAAATTTCGGATCTACGAGTAATTTAATGGGGGGTTAAATTATTTATTTAAAATGATCTCTCACGAAACTTTATGTGGCAGACAAAATTCAAGGTGGGCAAAAGCTATAGCTAATATATTTATGAGGCGTTTGGTTTCAAAATCGGGAACATCCATTTTTTCCAAAAATGTTTTATTTTCATTTTTTATAAGATTGTAATGCCAGAAATGATGCATTAGATGTGTTTGTTTCAAAACCGTCTAGATCCTTAAAAAAAATACCGAAAGATTCCATTTTGATTTAAAATTAGTTACATTCAAGCTTCACTTCTTATCCAAAAATTAGATGATATTTCTGCTTTATTAAAAAAAAAAAAACATTATGGGGAAGAATGGAGAGCAATTGATATTCTTGAATTTTACAAAGAGGTCATAGACCATAATGTGTCACCTATCAAAGATGATAATCATATTACTAATATGGATGTTTGCTAAATTCGAGGTTTAAATGAAACTTTGTATGTATGAAAAATCAAAATCATGTACATATGTTGTTAATTCATATTGATTAAAGTGATTTTTAAAAAAAAATGTCTTTTTTTTATAAACCATAAACTAACCAGATATCGATATTTTCTGATCAAATTCATGTATATAAAACATAATTTTTATAATAAATGAGATTTGAAAAGAGGTAATATCATAAAAAATCGTCAGTTTGGATGTAACTGGAATTGGAACCAAACGCCTTATGTGTACCAATTATTCATACAGAATATGTTAAAATTAATTTGTCAGAATCATCACGGATTCCTTCTTCATCTTAGTTTTTGAAGTTGGTGCTTATTGTTACCTCCTTACGGTGAGAACAGTAAGACGTTACTTGCTATTCCAGAACCCACTAAGTAGGCAGGACTTGATGAAGCATCAAGCGCGACACGACCTAGGCCGGACCACGGAATCTTGTTAACATGGCAGCAATTACCAGGGGCTTGGCCCGGACCCATACGTCTCCTCCACAGTCGGTAATAAATCTTCCTCGCAACTTATCTCACTTAGATTGGTTTCCACTAAGTCCCTTCCAACAGTTTCATTATTAGCAGAGAACCCTTCCCTCTTCGTATTTGCTAAAAGTTCAGCTCCTTTCAATGACAACAACCGACCCAAACAACAACAACAGCTTCTTCTGTCACGATTCAAGCAATAAGAGACAATTCATCTATACAATTATAATTTGGAGAAAAAAACAGTAATGATCATTATTCTTAAACATAAACACAATTATATTTTAAAAAATCATTTATTTCATCCAACCTCTTATAGTAATTTATTTTACGATAAAGTAAGAGGGACAAAATCGTTATTTATTTTACTTTATTTTTTCGCCTGATTGTAAATATTATCATACTGAAATAATGAATTATCATTAGTCGTCAAAATAAAGGTGTTACAATAGCAGACAATCGCTCTAATCCTGTATCAATAAGTATGATTTTACAATAATAATAATTTCATTAATGATCATTATTTGTAAACATAAACATAGTTAATGTAAAAAACACTATTTTTATTTAATTTCTTCTATTTTTAGAACAAAGGATAGAATAAATCGTTTTTCTTTCACTTTTTTTTTGCACCTGCTTGTAAAATATTATTTTATTGAAATTATTATTATTATATTATTCATTCATTATTACTACTATAATCAATCTTTATTAGTCTTAAAAATAAACAAGTCCCAATGATTGAAGGAATCAAAGAATAATAATTTCTTCTGCTATCATACAAACAATAACAGACAATATTTCATACATTTCATCTACTTCTTTGGCAACACCTTCTTGTGCCTCTCAGCGTAGGGAAGCGTTTAGCCATTTAGAGGCTATTCGCTGAGTTTCTCTGAATCAAATGAACTGTCTTACAGGTTATTGGCCCAGGAAGAAAGGCCTCGTATCCTCGGGACAACTGGTTGTGTGGTTGTACCCTCCAAACTTGGGTCTTTGGTGTGAACTGTACGTGACCTTATGTCAGAATAATTGTCGAGTGTACTGTTCTGTTGTGTGTAGCCGTGTACTGAACTCGGGAGTCCGTGGGTTCGTTAATCCCCTCTAGCCTGGCACATAGACTAGTCCCTGCGGAATATTTCACCTACACAAGTAATTAAAAAAACAAACATAAATAATTATTATAAAATAAAGGAGCTCGTATTATAGAATGAGATAAATAAATAAGAGCCGCAAGTAAACCAGAAAATAGGGGAATATCAGGCAGGTTTTAGGAAGGGAAGATCCTGCCAGGAGCAAATACTTAGCCTCAAATTGATCATAAAATATTACAGGTCTAGACCCCAGAAAAATCTTTACATCTCCTTCATAGACTTCAAAAAGACCTATGATTCAATAGACAGAGAAGTATTGCTCGAAATCCTGAGGGAATACGGAGTGGACAAAAAGACAATAAACCTGATAAAACTGACTCTGACGAATACCATTTCAAAGTTAAAATTCCAGGGACAAATAAGTAAACCGTTCCAAATAAAGACGGGGCTCAGACAGTGCGACGACCTATCGCCGATTCTTTTTAATGTTGTGTTGGACAAGATCATGAGAATTTTCTGGCAAAATGACGATGCGGGTGCAGTAATGGGAACAAAAAGGGACAATGTGAAAGTAAAGTGTTTGGCCTTTGCAGACGATCTAGCGCTGCTAGCAGAAACAGAGGAGGAAGCTATAAAACATATAAACACCCTGAAAGAAATAGCTGAGAAAACGGGACTACAGATTTCGTATGAAGACAGTAGTTATGACAACGGATGCCAGCTTTAGCAAGGCAATGTTGAACACAAAATATGTGCAAATAAAAGTCACGAAAAAGTTTGAATACCTAGGGCAGATAATATGTAACAACGGAGCAGATAGGGGATCCGTGGAAGAAGGAATAGTCAAACTGGAAAGACTGAAATTTGCCACTTGTAACATGTACAACAAGAAAAATTTGTCCTCCAATGCAAAAATAAGGCACTACTGTACAGTAATAAGACCAGTAATACTGTATGGTATGGAAACAGTCAGCCTTCCAAGTCTGGAGTAGGTCCTGAAGACTGAGATAAAAATTCTGAGGAGGATTTATGGACCCAAAGTAACACAAGAGGTGTGTAGGCGAAAATCCAATGAAGAAATATACAAAAATTTGGAAGATCTTGAAACAGTCATCAGGACCAGGAGACTGAGGTTCTACGGCCACATGGTCAGAATGAACAAAAAATCTTTGATAAAGTATTAAGCTACAAGGGTATAGGTGGATATGTGAAGCAAATAAAAGAGAAGCTGGATAGGCTGAAAATCGAGGATAAGGACTGTTTGGATAGAGAGCTTTTCCGGAAAAAACTAAAAGAAGTTGGGGTTCTTGCAGGAAGGAAGAAGAGACGAGGGAGAAAATGGACTAAGGACGAGCGAGAGGAACAGTCCAGGAAGATGAGAGAGTATTGGAGCAGACGGAAGGCGGAGAGTGTGAAGAAGATTTGAGTGGTCCTTGCTGGCCGATTCGTGGAAAAAAAAAATAAATAAAAATTATTCATTTTATTTAATGTGTTATGTTTATTTATTTTGTAAATAAAGTAAGAGATATACAATTGATGTTCGTTTCACTATTTTTCGCACCCGAATGAACATAATTTATATTGAAAAGTTTCAATGTTATATACATATTTCATTTGTACTACAATGAATTATAATAATTCGTAAAAATAAAAATTTCAACAGCTATTATTTAAAAAATTATTTAAAACATTTTAGATAGTTTTTTTAACATATGTATTTATTTTATAAATATTCCAAGAGTGAAGAAATCATTTTTTGTCTTACTTTTTTTTTACCTGATTGTATTAATTATTATATTGAAATTATATTCTAGTTTTTATTACTGCAATTAATTTATCTATGTCTATATTATAGCTTTAATCTAAAATAAACATAATTATTAGAATACTAAATAAAAAGTGGTTTTAAATTATTTTATTCCGTCGTTTATACTATTAACCATGAGTTGATCTTGTAATATAATAAGCAAAAAATAATACTGTATATACACACTGTATAGCCAAGAACTTAATTTTATTTTAAGAAACAAATATATTTGATTAGCGTTTTCATTCTGTAATTTACCATTAAACAACATAAATATAAACAAATTTACCGAAATTCGTAGTTACTTAATTGTTTACAATAAAGTTGTAAATTTCATTGAATAATAAAAAAAAACTTCGGTCATTAAATGTATTTTTCTTATAACCTGTAGTAAATTAAATATTTAAATTTATATGCATATTTTATTACAAATTTTGTTTAATTATTTACACGTCACTTTATGCTTCTATGGCAAATAAGACAACGTCATTTTCCGAATGTAATTTTATTTTAATTTAAGCATTATTATGAATTTTACATCTTAGCTTCACCAAACAATTTTTTATTATATATTGGTACGTATATCATATTAAAGATACAAAAGCCACTTGTTAGATACCATCTGTTGGATTCATTTTTAACTCAGAAAGAAGGTGCTTTTATGACACTAATAAATGTAGGGGAGTTAGGTACGTGTTAGGGATAATACATTGGAGGCTGGTCAGTGATAAACGGTACAGTAATAAAAAATAAGCCTAACAGTAGTAACTGTGAATGGCAGCCTATGAAGACATTGATGGCTCTACAAGATAAATAGATATGGGGACATGAACCAACAACGTCTTTGAGTTATATATTAATATAATATTCGCTTTAAAATACACAATTAAATTCTATCACTTCTAGTTATATTTATAAAATTAATAATTTAATAATAAAAAAAAAACTGTACCACTACAATCCATGAACGAACATGGGTTCAGTACATGGTAGAGACGGTACTGTATATAAGACAACGGTTGTGTAGGATGGTGATTTGTCCGAGATCACGCTCAACCGCCAGGTTTCCCCCCCTACTTTATAAAGGTTATAATGGCTCTTGTAACCAACGTTCTAATGACCCCATGTTTCTGGGCAGGGTGGTGATGTGAGCCTGCATTCAAGTATCGGTCAGTGTGGGTCGGTTTTCTGTATACCGAGTATCCCAAGCGGTTGTAACCGCTGTACTTGAATGCAGGCTCACATCACCACCCTGCCCAGAAACATGGGGTCATTAGAACGTTGGTTACAAGAGCCATTAGGATTTCCGAGCCGGTGTGTTTGAAAAAAGAGCAAAGACATTTAAAGAAAGCTCTCATGAAAAATGGATATCAAGAAGAAATCATAAACAGAGAATTCAAGAAAGCCCAAAAGGCAGGCCCACGCACAACAGAAGAAAGAAGAGAAGAAATTAAGAGAGCAGCGATCCCATATGTAAAAGGCACAACAGAGAAAATAGCTAAAGTACTGAAGAAGTTTAATATAGGAACGATATACACCACAGACAGGAAGATAGGTCAGATTTTGCCGAATCCAAAAGACAACTTAGGACTAAGAACACCGGGGATATACAGCATTCCATGCTCCTGTGGTAAGGAATACATTGAACAAACGGGAAGACTGATATCCACAAGGCTGACAGAACACATTAAAAGCGTGAAGAAAATGGATAGCAAAACATCGGCTTTAGCAGAACATTTTACTACGACGAACCACGCCATAGAATTCGATAAAATCAGAGTAGTCAAGAAATGTAGCAAGGCCACAGAAAGGAAGATACTGGAAGCCATAGAAATAGTTAAACACCCGGAAAACTTCAACAGGGAGGACGGGTACAAATTAAGTAAACTATGGCTCCCTAACATAGAACAGAAGAAAGACAATCAACAACAAATTAAACCAGCAGCGACAATCAAGCCGAAATCCAGCCTATCAGACCCCAAGCAATCAGAAAGCAGCCAATCACAGGCATGGAAAAACAGACTCCGCCCCCGGACCCGAAGAAACCCGATCGACTAACGGAAGGAACCGATGAATTACGAGTGGACCCGAGTGAACCCGAATGGCTACTATATAAGGCCGCGGGTTAGCTGGACATCTTCAGTCTCAATTAAGCCTTGAGGAAGTCAGCAGCATGTCTGGCGAAACGTTGGCAGAAAATTCACCGACACGGTCTAAACCAGAAGAAACAAATGAAGTTTTTTGTATAAATAGTGGCCGTGGAAACTTGAAAGAGTATTTAAAAAAATATTTGTTTTCATTTTATAAAAATAATATATGAAGAAATATAATTATACAGGATACGAAACACTGAGGGCTCTGAGAGATAAATTGATATGGGAACGTGAACGAGTAAAGCATTTGACTTATACTAAACTTATACTAAGTTTTATAGTAAATGTTGTAAAAAATCTAATATTACAATTATTTATAGTGTTTATATAATAAACAACTTAATGAGATCTAGAAAGAAATCAAAGACCTGGAAACAGAAATAAGAATCATAAGGCTGAAGTGGGCACATAAAAAGATGAAGGAAGAAAGATTGAACAAAAAGATCTTTAACAAAACTTTTAGCAACAAAAGCGTGGGAGGATACACGATAAAAATAATAGAAGAATTAAAGAATCTTAAAATTTCAGATGGCGACTGTCTAGATAGAGACTCATACAGAAAAACACTGCATAATCTCACCAATATTGGAAGAGAAAAAAGGAGGGGTACAAAGTGGTCCAAAGAAAGAAAAGAAATGCCGAAGAAAATCATGAAGCTGAGATGGGAAGAGAGAAAATCAAGACTCCCAAAGAAGCCTAACCAATGACATTCGCGTGGTCTTGAGTGGCCGGTATGTTTGTTTGTTCATTTAACGTCACTTTATGCTGCTATGGCTAATCAGACGATGCTACAGTGGGAACTATAAATTTTGCCTATCCAGGTTTAATTAGGATTGGGATTTTAACGAGTACCTGACATCGTTAAGGCTCGGGACCCCCGTTTAACGTCCCTTCCGAAGGACGGCGTAACTAAGGATTTTTTACTATTTACTCCCTTAAAAAAATCCTAGGGCCACCTGCCGGGCTTAGAACCCGCGACCTTGGGTTTAGTAGTTTGTTACGCTAACCACTAGACCACAGGTCGCCCCCTTGGCGGCCGGTACGTGATAAAAAAACTTAATAATCCAATAACTATATGCCGAAAAATTGAATGGATGATATATTATTTATATATTTTAAAAATTATACAATTTCAACTCATGAAGGTTTAGTACATGGAAGGGTCTACTTTTATTTCTACAAGAGTTTTGTAGGGAGGTGATTTGTCCGAGATAATACTCAACCGGCAAGGTTTTCCCCTAATCAAGGGTTCATATTAAATAGAGGCTGGGTGAGCCCCGGGAAGTGTGCCAATTATGTAAATTATTAAAAGATTAAATTATCATCTGCTACGTGCGGATTTGAATGCAGAACCTTCAACGTATCATCTCAGCACCCTACACAATGAGCTATCCCGCTAGGCACTAAACATGAGTAAGTTATTATTATTATACGACCTTAATACAAATTATTAGATACAATTAACATAGAGATATATAGTGATCAGGTGTGCGGGTAGTACTCTACCCCTTGAAGCCGCGTGAATACCAAGCCCGCATTACCGCAGTGTCAGGCGCAACTGTATTCTACGGTTTATTCGTCTTGTTTTCGGTAATATTGCTAATTAATAAAAATAATTGCTTAATTATACTTACTGAAAATATTTTTATTGATCATCAGATTTAAATATTTATAGATGTAGATATAAAAAAAAATTCAAGATGGAAAAAAACTAGTACCACTACAACTCATGAAGAGTCCTAGGTTCAGTACATGGTAGAGACTATAGATGTTTCATGGAATACTATGTACTCCTACCTCCAATTTTAGTTTAATCAAATCGGGACATATTATTTTTATTTAAATTTATATAAAAAAAGGAATTGTTAAGCTCTAAAGTTTTTATAAAAATATGACAAGTTTAGAAATATCTAAATCCCGTAGGTAAAGAACGACATGTCCATAAAATAGGTAATATTTTAGATAAACTGTCCTAAACCAATACTTCTAATTACTCATGCTAATAACAATTTTCTTTTAGGTGTTTCTATGAGTAAACAAAAAAACAATTCTAAAAGTTACTGATAATTGGCTCTTCCGAACAAATAAAAACATTTTAAAAATACAAAATGTGATCTTATATAATTTAACTCCGACGTTAGAACAACAGAAGGTCGAGTGATTTCAAGAATATAACTTTAAACCAAGGCAATAAATTCCCACAAATCGCGTCAAATCACCTTCACCCTTCGTTGGGTTTCCTATAACTTCCTGTCCTCCAGTAGCCTTTAATAATTTCCCATTGACTCATGAAGAAATATATATTAGTACTACATCTTGGCAAACGTTTAACTTGAAATCCTCATACTATACTGAAAATACAAGAAACTGACCGTTTCAGGCTACTTAAACACTTACTAGACAAACGTTCTAAGCTTCCAATTAATTATGAAATACTCATGACTGTTATAAGACCTATTTGGAATTATGGAGTCGAGCCTTGGGGCTCCACTAAGTCCTCAAATCCAATCCTTACAGTCCAAAACCCTTCGTAAAATACATAATGCTCCTTACTTTATTACGAAAAGTCATCCTTAATGACCTCAATGTCACATTAATTGCTGATTTTGCACGAAGACGATACTATTTTGTTCAATATAAACTTCATTCCCATTCGAACCCAATTAAACCTATCTACTTCTTCAATTCCTGATAATCCTCCAAAGCGTCTGAAAAGAAGATGGCCACGTGACCGTTTAAGTTTATTATCTTATTCGGCTACTACCACTGGGTACTAGTAGTTATACCATTATGTATCATTCATGCTATTATATTTACTTATTGTATTATTATAATACAGTGGTAAATTTCAATACATGTATTTTTAATTTACGGTACTTTAGTGTTAAATTTAGCAAACCTGCATGATTACAAGTAAAATATATTTTCATAAATATTTGAAATAATCCATTTCGTAAAGGCAATATTATGAGTTCCCCAACGCAGATGGTTCCCTGATAGTTTTGAAAAGTGTAATGCATCTTACACATAAGTGATCCTGAGAAGGGATCCCTACATTCAATAATGTACCTGAGAACTCGCCGAAATGGAAAAGAAAGTGGAAGAGGGAGAGAATTCTCGGGAAAATGGACCTTTTAGTTTTGTAGATAACAAGTGTTGAGATAAAGTTGTATCGCATCTGACGGACAGAAGTTTTCTTCGACTCCTAGCAACCCGAACAAAACAGTTCCATCCTATTTTTCTTTACTTGTTTCCTGAGAACATGTTATATATAACACGGCTTCTATCAAGAGTAATATTTCTCCTAGATATTTCCTTATTTAACAATTATAATATAGCATTAATTATTATTTTGAAATAAAACAAGAGATTTTTTTTTTCTTTTTTTTTTTTTTTTGAAAGAAAATGGTTGACCTTGATGAAAATTGTGGAAGAAAATGGTCCGGGAAGAGGTCAATAAGTTTTTCTGAATATCAAGAATATTTATTCAGTAGGCAACGTTTCGACCCACTCTGTAGGTCTTCTTCAGGGCTAAATATACAAAATACAGACAGTTTAAAATCACAAAATATTTAAAAATAGGTTAAGCATGGTAAAAACAAATGTTAAAATACAAAGGTAGGAAAAAAAAATACTATAGAATACAATAAGAAAAACAGAAAGTGCTAAAAATTAAAGAATAAGGTAATATAAATTCAAATGGGATAAATATTAAAGTGAACATACAATAGTATCAGTTATCTGAGTGGTGAACAATAAAGATGGGGCAGGGGAGAGCACATGAGAATTATATCGATATAGTAATAAATAAGAAAATGTTGATAAGAAATGATGATGATAAGTAATAGAAGTGAGACATACATATTACTACCAATGGGGAAGATGATGTATACATAATGTTCATGAAATAGTATAAAGGATAGATGTAGTACAATATATAATAATTGCTAAGACATGGTGAGAAAGGAGAAAATAATAGATATTAAATTAACATGTACAATCGTATAAAAAGTGCGATAAGTAAGTTACAATTGATGGGTATTAGACAAAATTAAATGTAAAAAGACAAACAAATGTGGTTCAGAAAAAATACTTAAAATAAAAAAGTGAGTTAAGATGAACCCGGATGAAACTCGTTAAAATGATAATAAAAGGTGGGAAATGAATAAACTTCTTACAGAAACAGTAAGCAAGGAAATAGTAAGAATAATAGTGTGATGTGTTTTATAATGTATATGACTGTTAGGGAATTGAAATGAAATGGAGAAGAGAGGGGGAGGGGGGAGGATGGGTAAATTAGTGAAGAATATATAATCAATTACCTGTAGCGGGGGGAGAGCCCGATAGGTCCGTCCAAGCTGTAATCACTCACTAACGTACAAAGAGGGGTGGGGGGAGGTATAAAACCAGAGATAGTGTTACTCACCTAGAAAAGATATGAAAAAAATTATTAATATTGTAAATACTAAAAACTTTAAAAAAGGGGGGATTTTTTAGTCAATATAAATTTAAGTAGGGAATGAGGAGGACGAAATTTAGGATATTTTATGAAGATGTGAAACTTTTGATTTTTTTGAAAAATTATTTTCAAAAAATAATAGTTGGCTCAACGGTAGAGGATTGAGTGACCATGCCGAAAATCCTGTTTCAAATCCCACTGCTTGTCTCTTACTTAGCCTGTTAGCGGCTGGAGACAGATCATATGGGATCTTAGCAGACCCTCCTGAGGCTCACCCAGCATCTTTAAAGTTGGTAACCAAAATAAGAGGGAAAAATCTGGCGGTTGTGCGTGATCTAGTACTAATCACATCCCTAATCGACCTTGTTCTTGAAACAGTACATTCTCTACCATGTAATGAACCCCAGGCCCGTTCATGAGTTGTATTGGTACAGGTTACTTAAAAATCATTATCCTAATTTAAACCTGGAAATACAAATTTAGAGCTCCCACTGCAGCATCAACAAACAACTAATATAAATGGTATCTTAAACTCTAAATATATTTTAACTTTTTTTCCTCAAAAAATACTTAGTGACAGAAATCCTGCTAAAAATAATCTAACCTATTTTTCCTTCCTATCTCAAACGGTTAGTCATGTGTTTGAAAATTAATTGTTTTGAGTAATTAAATAAATATGTATATGTATTTTAAAAGTATGCCGAGAATTTATTTACTAAATTATCTACTGATATTTCTGTTAGACGACAAAATTAGGCGAAAATGGTGTCCGAGTAGAGGTAAAAAATAATTCCTTAAATAGTGAGTTACTATTTATTAGAAGCGAACGTTTCGACCAATATTAGAGGTTTTCATGGCTTAACAATCACAAGTATGAGAGTTCATAGTACCTTACCTAAAATGGACTCCTATAATTAAACAAGCTTACTAATTAAGATTATATTTTCGATATCAATCCACCATAAAATAAATAAAAATTTAAAGAAATGTACTAAATAATAAACACTTATAAGAATTAGTCGCATCTTAAATAACACATAGGGCACAAAGACTTAACGCAAAGCCCGATGAATAAAAAACTTTCATTAGTTTTTTTAAGGGGGACTTAACTAAAAAGTACTTTAGGTGGATTAAGTACTTCGGTGCTTAGGAGAAAGCATTATGAATATGAGCCTGGGGCGGTACTTGAGTTCTGGCGTAGAACGGTTTAAGCTAAATCCTCCACCCTAACCCAACACCCCAAAGCTTTTGTCCGCGCCTTAAAAACAACTGCTAGAAAAATGTTTAAACATATTTATCAGATATTATTTGTTTTGGATCTGAAAGACTTTAAAACAGAATTATAAATGAGATTTAATGTAAGCACTGAGTTAAGATTTGTTGTTCTGGGGATCCCGGATTCGAACAGAGCTGTGATAAATAAATTCCATAGAAGGGCCATTTGGTACCATCGACCCTCAAACCTTTGATTATTGACCGTTGACTGTCCAGTCTCTACCACGCAATGAACCAAAACCCTTCATCGGTTAAAGATTTTAAGGTTTTTCCCGCTTACATGATCATGAACTGCAACCAAGAAATGCCGACAATATTATACTCTTCTATTATTACTATACATAGGCTCTCTAAGATTTGTGCTTGGTACTCCGAAGCGATCGCGCGTCTCCCACCTCTATGATGGGTTAAAGTGGCTCTTCCTTCCCTTCCGAAGACAATATTTCCTCGGTTCATTCTTATACCAATCCATTCACTCTCAGCACCCTTCATATATCTACAGTCTCCTCCAATTCAAATCATCAGTTCAACACCATAAAACAAGATCCCGCCTTTCTGATCTCTATATACGTTCACACAGAACTAAAGCATTCGAACGTTCCTTTCTCGCTCGCTCCACCACAATGTGGAACTCAATCCCTCCTAATATCCGTCATACTCCCTCTCTATAATTATTCAAATCCTTGCTGTATCAACATCTATTAGCTTCCCAAAAGGATAGTCTCTAGGTAGGTTAGTCATTTGCTTAGAATACAATGTATATAATAACTCATTGTGTTATCTAGTTCTTTTAATTCTGCTCTTTGAAAAGCTGTACATCATGTAAACAAATTATTGAATGCTAGCTCATGCATTCAATTTCAAAAGCTATGGATTTATCTATTCTCTGTAATTGCTTAATATCCTGTCAAGATCTGTACTATTTATTTACTTACTATTATTTTTGTTTATATATTTCTTTTTAAATTGTTTTCTGTCATGTTTTCACGCTTTATGATTTGTAACATTTAGCCTTCTGGCCAGATAAATATTATGTTTTATATTCCTGTTCATATCTGTTATTCTAAAGGGACTTTGTCCCAGAATAAAGTTACTTTTCTATTCTATTCTATTCTACATATATTCTATTATACTCCGTACATAAAAAATACAGTTATATTTCATTGGACATAACAAAAACCTTCATGACCTGAAGCGGTACAATGTATTTTAAATATGATTTTACACCAGCTTACTAAAGAATATGGAACCTTACAAAATCATAAAAATCTTGGTACGATATAAAAATGTATATAATATTGCCTATGGACAATTTCGGGGTAGATCAGTATACATTGTGCTGATTACCATACCGAAAATCCTGACTCAAATCCTGCTCCTGGCAAGACTTTTATTTAGTCTGTTAGCAGTCGGAGATGGGTCATATAGGATCTAACACCCTCCTGGGCTTCTAAAAAGTGGGTACTCAAAATAAGGGGGGAATTCGGCGGTTGAACGTAAAATAGGACAAATCGCCTCCCTGCACAACCGTTGTCCTTGAAACCGTACGGTCCGTGCCATGTACTGAACCCGAGACTCGTTCACGGATTGTAGTGGTACAGTTTTTTTTTGTTTTTTTTAATAAAATCATTATTAACGTTTTACATTACATCACAATAGATAAAAGAATATTTTAAAACTACTGATTTCTGCTTATATCTTCTTTCCATGGAACACTTCATATTATAATTTAAACTTAACATTAAAGGAATATTTATTTATACATATAATATTCTAAATAATTCATTAAAATAACATTGCTTTTTTCCTTAGCCAATAAGATATTAAAAATAAATCTTATGGAAACAGCCTTAATACTGCATACAGTTGAACTTGTAAATATGTATTTTATATTAAATACCAAGGGGTTAACCAAGGGGGGAAATGTTATAATTGTTACCTAACAATATATTTTAATCAAAGTGATGTTATAATATGAGTTGATTTTATAACAGCATTGATGTCATTAGCCATAGCAGCGTAAAGTGACGTTAGAAAAATAAATAAACAACAAATATTAACATTCAAGCAGAGAAACACATAGAACAATATATTATAATCAAAGAGATGTTATAATATAAGTTGATGTTATAATTGTATAAATTTCATAATGTATTGTATATTGAAATTATTTATAAATAAAATTTGGAGAATGATAAAAAATATATTGTAGATACGGAATTTGAACGAAGAGAACAAGATCTCATTTTCAACTTTATAATGGTGTAATAAGAAAAATAAAATGTAGACTCATCGCCCGATTCGTATCATAACGAAAACTAATTGCTAGGGGATCTCGTGCCTATGATTTTGTAGATGTGCCGCGAACTAAAGAGGGAAAGTAGCGAAATAATGCGATTACATGGTCTTCAAAGGGCACATAAGTACCTGGTTCGTTGGGTTAAGTTCACGCACATTGTGCAAGACAAAGTAGTTTCCAAACACTGCATAAGTTTGAAAAGGGAGCAAAGTAATTACTAAGTTATACTAAGCGGGTATTTAAGTAAATATTCCTTGCTAGAATTAAATGTAAGAAAATTATGTTAAATATTTATTTACCTTAACTATTCCGGTAGTGATTTTAATAAATTAAAAAAAAATACTATATATAAATAAATTGTCTGATATAAAACAAAAAATATATTTGTTGTTATAAATATCTGAAATTTGAAAATGTTTACCTGTACTTTACTGTACTACTACAACCCGTAAACGGGTCTGGTGTTCAGTACATGGTAGAGACTGTACTGTTTCAAGGACAACGGTTGTGATTTGTCCTAGATCAACCCCCAGACCCCCCCCCGTTATTTTGGATACCCACTTTAAAGATACCACTTTTAAGCTAGCTCATTAACTGCCTAGATAATGACATTAATGTGAAAATAAAATTTACAATAAATGCATGAATAATCTGTTAAAATATTTCTGTACTACTAAAACCCATGAAAGGTCTTGGGTTCAGTAAATGATCTTTACTAAGACAACGGTTGTGGAGGGAAGCGATTTAACCGAAAACACGCACAATTGCTAGGTTTCCGCCAGCCTCAGGAGGATCAAGATTCTACAAGATCTATCCGTAGCTTTTAACATATTAAGTTATTTAGCTGCCATAGCCGGACTTTAATCTGTGATCTTCGGCACTGCAATCAACTACACATTCATCGAAAACTCCACTAGGTGAATGTTGAGACATATATAGGATGCTAGATTAATTATAAAATTAAAGTACCTATTTCAAAATTTAATTATTCCTATTGTTAGTGTATTTACAAACTATGTAATAAAGAAAAAAACTTAATTAAGAATTTTTTTAATAAAATCTGATAGAAAAAATATGTATTTAATGTTATCAATACTTTAAAAATAAACAGCTCACAATAGCTTGTTTGGGCAGGATTAAACTTTTGAAATAATTGAAACTTCTTACTCAAAGTTAAAAAAAAATAATAAATTAAAAAATATATATAAAACACAATCATTAAACCAGAATAATAATAATAGTTGATTTTTGTTATTATTTTAGGATTTTTTATTAATTTTTCGATATAAGGAATCCTAACTGACGTATAATGCAAACATGTATAATGTGTTATTTTTGAAGGAAACTGAATTCATCACTATTTTTTTGTTGTAAATATTGGCAAATCTCTTTCTCTCTCTCTATCACTCTCTCTCTCTATCTCTATCTCTCTCTCTCTCTCTCTCTCTCTCTATCTATCTATCTATGTATCTATCTATCTATCTATCTCTCTCTCCCCCTCTCTCTCTCTCCTTCTCTCACTCGCTCTCTCTCTCTAACTCAGTTTTCTCTTCTTCCCACTCTTTATCTATCTATCTCGGAATACAAAATTAAATGAATTTTCTATTCTCTCTCTCTCTCTCTCTCTCTCTCTCTCTCTCTCTCTCTCTCTCTCTCTCTCTCTCTCTCTCTCTCTCTCTCTCTCTCTTATACACAAACACTCATCAATCTATACAATATATCAACTATATTTAAAAGTAATATTTATCCCCTGACAGGGGAATAACGGATGAGTCACTAAATTAATAAAGTCAAGATAAACAAAGGGCTTAGCGGTTAAGTAGGACAGTAACGAAGCGAAAGTAATCTGATGACGTAGGGTCACTGGGCGTAGGGTTATAGTTGTCAGGACTCGGAAGAGATACCACGTTACAGATCGGAGGAGAGATATTAAAGTTTGATATGTCGGGAAGGCCAGGGGCTATCTGGGCTAACACCACATAACTCCTTCTTCACGGCAATAATCTACTTGAACCATGTCCAAAACTCCCTCCCGATACCTATAAATATCATAAATGGTCCATGGTTTTCTTTCCAGCTCGACCTCCGACCAGAACCCTTGTCCCTTCGGAAAAATACGATAATTCGAAAAATATTTAAAAGTTATTACTCCGATATAAATGATGTACAGATAGATAACAGCGCACAAACAATTGTACAATGTGGATCGAATATACACCCACTACTTCTTGGAATAATTCTCGTCTTTATATGTCAGGTCATTGCATAAATACCCTTACAGTGCCAGTTCTCTCTAGTCATTGCCAATTTTAGATTTTATTTCCTACTTCTTATGACAGGAAAGCAAATTTTCCTCACTAAGTTCACACCTTCAATATAAATAATAATAAAAAAAAGCTCATAAGCTAGATAAATTCAAGTGTATAATAAATTAGTTCGTGTTATCTTTCATTATACCTGTATAAAACATATTTTATGAGTACAAAAGGTCAGAAAAAATATAGAGAAAAATAAATGGTATGACCATCTCAGGAGAATAAAGAAGAAATGACTGACCAATACAATTTTAAATTAGAATAAAGAAGGAAGAAGGCGTAAAGGAAGACCTCGGAATAAATGGGAAGAAGGAATTGAGGAAACCATGAACGGTCCTCCTAACAGAAGAAGATAGGAAAGACCGAGGACAAGGAAAAAGGAAATAGAAGACATTTTTGATTGACTAAGATGTTTGGTTGAAGGAAGCCACGCTGCTTGATGAAACCTTAATTGTTTATGATTTTTTTTTAAATTTTGTTTCTCCAATATAACAGTTGCAGAATTGTTAGTTAAGCCAGTTTTCAATGCACAGAGGTTAAAAGTCAATACAAATTCAATATTATTAAAACAAAAAATGTTAATTTAGTACAGAGCTCTTGATAATCACGGGTAATAACTTTATGAAAGCAAAACTAAATCCTATAAACCAATAATCCTAAATCAAAACCCAACGATTTTCTCAATCAATTCATGCAACGAAAAATATTAAAAGTGACTTTACAGGTACGAATTATGATAATTTCTAATTCATGAAAAATATTTGAAAATAAGTTTTTACAGACAAACCAATACCGTTCGTATTGTTAATGCTTCGCTTTCAATTCTTGGAATTCAGTCAATTCGTTAAACTTTTTTTGGCGATGTTTCTAAACTATATTATTGCAAAATGAGCTAAGAGTGAAAAGCTTTTAGTAAGTTACATTAACACTAGCCTAAATATAAAATTGACAGGCGTACGATGTTAACACATAAATAGTAATTATTTTTTCTATTCAAACTAATGTTTTATTTAATATAATTCACTACAAGCCTATTTTTATTTAATTATTTTTTAAGGGCCTGATAATGAGAATGTCGAGAAACGCCACCATAAGAAAGTTTGACGAATAGACTCAATCCCAAAAACAGAAAGTATATTTTATAACCAGTAAAGAAATATAGGTCTCTCTCTCTCTCTCTCTCTCTCTCTCTCTCTATATATATATATATATATATATATATATATATATATATATATATATATAGATGTATTAGCTATCACTACGTAATTTCTAAGAGTCCCAGGTAACATAATTAAACTTAGCTTCACAGGTAAAGGGTGAACGTCATGTAAGAGTTAATTCTTACACAGATACTTCTTGATCTGGGCCACTTGCCAAGCATTAGTAAGCACGGATCAGCAGTTCACAAAGTAACAAGCCTCGCTGGAGCTTAATTACGGACTAAGCTTTCTGAGTAAATGCTGAAAATGCCAGATAGGGAACTTAGCGAAAGAAGTATCTACAGCGACTTATTTATGCCAGAAGCACAGAATATAAATGTATATTTAATTTTGTTTCATAACTTTCATGCCTTCAGATAGAAATAATAGTGAAATAGGAAGATATGGTGTGGCGTTTTTTATGATTAGGGCAATAATGGACAATATATCAATTGTACATTTACATGTATTAAAATATCACGATAACAAATTTTATTTTAATATTAATATTTGAGTTGATTTTTTTCTCTATAAAACTCTGTTTAATTTATCTCTATATATGTGTTATCTTTCTTAATTAATAAATAAGTTTTAATTAAAAAATATAACAATAAAATAATAAAGATTATTTCTTATTAACGAGAGCAATGATAATTACTAACAGTTTTTTGACAGAACAAAGAAGAATTATTGCGACTTCATTTAGTGGGCTGCTCTTAAACCCACACAGCTGTTCGGTATTACCGAGCTAGTAGCTGTATTTCCATTTTTTCTTTTTAACAAATTTTTTTTTTTACTAGCCTAACGGTATATTTATATTTAAATACAACTGGTTATTATTATAGATACATTAGATGTTATTATAGAAATCATATATACAAGATCAGTTTAACATTTATTTTCTAAACCCCTATTAAATATGAGACCCACTTATTATCGTTTCGAGATGTTGATAATTTTTTTATGAAAATAATGTAACGATATGTTTTATTTTAGGTTTATTTTATCTATTAAATAATAATTTATAGTTCATTAGGAAAAATGGCTTAAGCTAATTTCACTGCTTTCTCTGTAACATAACTAAAATCGAAATATTCCAATAAGATCTAACTTGTTTTTAAAATCGATCTGTTACATTTTTCAAATAAATTTAAAAACAGTTATGTATTTTGTGTAACGTTAAAAAAAGGCAGAAACAGATTTGCCTATTGTTAAAAATATTTAAAATTTAATTGATCGAGCAAGACAAACGATTGAACAAAAAGTAGATCCTCGTTCTGTTGTTAGGCAACGTCTAAAAAATATTACACCAATAAAGACTTTTTTATAAAATAGACAGATTTATCTTTTCTTTTTTTTTAGGTCTGATGATATATTCGGTTATGATAATAACATAATTATATTGTAGCTTATGTTATTCTTAAATAAATTATCTTCCTCAATATATATCCTTTCACAAAAACAAATAAATCCTCTACAAATTTAAACAATAGTTACTTATGCACCTAGGGATTATTATTCCCTCAGCTGTAAGTTTGTACCCGAGTGAATGCGAGGATACAATTGAGTTTGTTCCCGAGCGAATGCGGGGGAACAATCCAGTTTATTCCCGAGCGAATGCGAGGAAATAATTATCTTTACTCACGAGGCCAAGCCGAGGGAGTAAAGTATTGCTGGGAATAATGATCAATTTAGTCCCGAGAGGAATACAAGATTTTATCTCCAGATGGGATGTAAAAAGAAAACTATACGCTATAATATTTTATATTATGTTATGTTTTATAATAAATTCAAAAACTGAAATTAAATGTGCAATTATTACAATTTTGAATTGTTGTTTTGATTAACTATTTCGATTTATCTGGCAATAAATTTGAAATAACATTATTTGCTTCCTGTACAATATGTGGTGGATCGATAACTTACACAACCTGAACACAAATGAACTTCTGTTTATCAGTTTTTGTGTTTTGAAACAACAGCTGATTTTAATGGTCGGTGTGACAGGTGTACCAACATAACCCTGAACTTTTTCAGTACAAAACCTACATTATTTAGAAGAATTAGGTTGTCATCTTTTTACTTTATTCCCTAGGGAATAAAGTTAACTTTTTGACTCAATTTCTTATGCACAGGGAGAAAATACGTACTTTAGTCCTAATTAATTGAGCCAAAAACACATGTTTTTGTACCGGCTGGAGATAAAATTATTTTATTTCTTGTGTACCGGTTTAAAGAAGTTAAGAAATGAGCCTTTATGATTTGCCAATGTTTAAAAATATTTATACTTGGTCGATCATTACAAAAGAATAAACAATAAGTATTTCATGGATCCGCTGCAAGGCATTGCTGATAAATCATCACATAAATAAAGACTTTTTTATAGAATAGAGAGATTTAACATTTATTTATAATAATGATTTAATTTAATAGTAATTATATATAATTATCTTCCTCTGTATATATCCTTTCAGAAAATAAGTCAATATTACCTTAATTATCATTATTATTATTGTTATTATCGTTATATTATTACAATTTAACTTCCACCTCTGAAATGACAATGAACCTATTATCAATCTTCTAAGCTAATGACATTGTCAAAGGTAAATACACATACGGCTTTATTTCTATGATAGTCGTATATCCTTTGTATATTTTTTTCTCATCAAGATTCAAACGAAATTTCACGTGCAGATTTCAATTCTTACCATTCTCTTCTGTTCCTTCCAATATTCTTTCATCCTTTCAGTATGCTGCTTCTTTTCTTCTTCACAACACTTTTTCCCAAGATTCTTTTTAAATATTCCCTGGCATCTCTCCACAATCAAGATCATCTTATTAAAATCTCTGTGTCCACAGTTACGTCTTCCGTTATATCATTTTTTACTAAATATTTCTTTAATTCCTCTATATAGCAAGCTGTTAATCTTTTATCTTAAAGGTACTTGAATATTATTATCGTTAATCTAGAATCATTCAGTCTACAAACATTTCTGAAGGGTAACAACAGTATTTTTCTTATAGCTTCCATTACGTTTTCTATGTCCCGGTATATTTTATCATTAGATCTTAATTACCATACTTCTGCTGTTCAGACTAGGCCTAAGATTTTTCTCATTAAGGCATTCATTCGCATAAGAATATTCCGATATAGGTACTTTAGTTTAGTGCCTTATGATAGTAAATCTTACTAACCCAAAGATCGCGGGTTCATACCCCGGGAGTTGGCCCTAGGATTTTTGAATGGTTATGGCGTCCTTCAGAAGGGAAATCAAACGGGGGTCCCGATCCTGCACGGTGTCAGGTACTCGTTAAAGATCCCTATCCTAATTAAACCTGGATAGGCAAAATTTTGAGCTCCCACTGTAGCATCGTCTGATTACACAGGTCTGCAAAAAAACTTTTTTTTAAATTGTTTTGATTTAGTTTACTGATCTGTATGTCATTTTTTGCGCTGATTTCAAAAATACATTTTTTTTCTATCACATAAGGCTTGCCTACCAAGTTGAAGTTTTTGGAAAAAGTACAAAAAACGGAAAATTTTGGATTTGTTTTTATGGATAGTAGTCCAGATGTTAGTGAAGTAAATGAACTTTGACGCCTATGCTGCAGCCCAATATTTTGTAGTTTGGGTCTTTTTTGTTTCCAAGAAAGCCTGTTACAACAAGTTTTAATGAATTACAGACATTTTTTTCTTCCATTTTAGCGACAAAGCTTTCACCTTTTAAAAGTTTTCTGATGTCTGCCCTAACAAAGACTCCCTCTTTCAGCTAAGCATCGGATATACCAGGGAACCGTTCACAAAAATACTTGAAACTCTCTCCTTCTTTGGGTAATGATTTCAAAAACTGTTTCATTAGCCTCAATTTGATATAAAGTGATAGAGGTAAGATCTTTTTAGGATCCGCTAAACTTTGTCTTCCAACATTTTTAACTCCAGGAATAAGAGCCTTTCTGATTGGCCACGTCTGCTTGACCTAGTGTTGTTTCCTGTCACGGCTATCCCACTCACAGAGGAAACATGGAAACTTTGAGTAACCTCTTTGTTGACCTAGTAACATGGAAATAACTTTCAAATCCCCACAAATGGTCCATTTATGGTCAGAGTTGCTGAGTTTATAAAGAACAAACTCAAGATTTGTTTAGCATTCTTTCAAATGGACTGAGTGCCCAACAGGCACAGAAGCATATCGGTTACCATTGTGAAGAACTGCAGTTTTCAAACTCCTTTTTGATGAATCGATGAAAAGTCTCCATTCCTTGAGTTCATACGTGACTTTAAACATTTCCATGATTCCAGGTACAGTGTTGCAGAAAACAAGAAAACCTAGAAAACTAGGTCACTTTCTTGTGTAAAAAAGGGGAAAATTTTTCTCCAATTCGGTACCATGAAAATGATACACGGAGGCTAACATATTTCTTTCTTTGAGTCTAGACCCTAAAATTTTCATGTGAAATTTGTGACTTATCTATGGATGATGGGATTTTTTTCTGTAATCAGCACAAAATATTCTGTTAAACCCACTAGTTAAATATGCGACAATTTTTTCATCGCAGACCTGTGTTATCGATAGCAGCATAAAAAGTGACGTTAGATAAACAAACAAACATAGTTAATCTTTTATAAATATTGACAATAATTATTTTCACTGTTTCTGTAATTCGACAGACGGATTACTCATTGTCTAGTGTTAATTGTTTATTTTATATATTTATTGTTTTGTATTTTATTCTAATAAACACGTTAAATTTATGTTTCTGGCTAGGATCGTTTTTATTTTCTATATTACAAAATTTTGTAATTTTTATAAGACAATCGCAAAGTTTTTTTGTATTAATGTTACAAAAATAAATGCATACAATTCTTCAAAGACTGAGAATTACTGAACTAATCTAAGTACATCAGATGTAACTTCGGCACACACAAGAAGGTATCCCTCCACCCAACCTCTCGAGATCAAACAGAAGTCCAAGGAACTATTTACAATCCCGGGGACGACGAAGTTACACACCCCCTGAGTCATCAGAACAAAGTCCCCCGTCAACTTAGTCCGCTAAGTCCGCCGCTCTTCTAAGAAATTACCGGTTTGCAGTTAAGTCAATATTGGACTTAATCACATCTTGCTAATTCACTTACGAAGGAGTCTCGCTCCTGTGTAGGCTTCTGAAGACGGTCTTTCGATCAATTTCCGGCTCGGGAAAGATTCGAAAGGACAGGATGTTGGTTCGAAACATAATTTGAAGACATAAGGAAGATGGATAGAAAATCAAGCTAAACTTTTATGGTTTCCACTGCAGCGTCGTCCGAGTAGCCATCTTCAAATCCTGGGTAGATACATGATATTTAACGACATAATTAATATAACATGTTTTTATGTTATCCACCGTTCGCATATGTTTAATGAGATTTTGTTCACGTAGGCTTCCACGGTCTTTGGTATTGTGAATATGTTCATTTTCCGGGATGGACCGTGTAGTGTTGGTATTGTTTGCCAAGCTTTCGCTCATCGTGTTCTGAGCTCCTGCAGGGCTAGTCAGTAAATGGCGGATGGTGGAGTCAGGGAATATATACCTTAGGGGCGTGGTCTCGGTCGAAGTCTGCCTTCCCATTGGCTAGCTTGTGCCGAGTCTGTAAGTCGTGTTGTGTTCGGGTGGGTTCGTGTTTGGATGGTGTGTGGATGGTAGGGTAATGTGTAAGTCTTTTGTTTTATGGCGGGGTACCAGTTTTTGCTGAGTTTGTAACAGTCTTCCTTATTGAAATTATCGGTTTCTTTGACAATTTCAATGGCCTCTCTTATGGTGCGGAGATAATAGATATTTTCTTTAACTAGTATAGTTGTGTTTTCGAAAGGTATGTGGTGGTTGGGGTTGTAAAAGTGTTCTGCTACAGCCGATTTTTCTGTTTTGAAGTTTTTGACGCTAGATATATGTGCCTTTATCCTTCTTTCGATAGTCCTTCCGGTTTGTCCTATGTAGACCATGCAACAGGAACAGGGTATTCTATAGATGGCTGGTGTACGTAGTCCTAACTTGCCTTTGGGTTTCGGTAGGATGTGAGCCGGTTTCTTTGACAATTTCAATGGCCTCTCTTATGGTGCGGAGATGATAGATATTTTCTTTAACTAGTATAGTTGTGTTTTCGTAAGGTATGTGGTGGTTGGGGTTGTAAAAGTGTTCTGCTACAGCCGATTTTTCTGTTTTGAAGTTTTTGACGCTAGATATATGTGCCTTTATCCTTCTTTCGATAGTCCTTCCGGTTTGTCCTATGTAGACCATGCAACAGGAACAGGGTATTCTATAGATGGCTGGTGTACGTAGTCCTAACTTGCCTTTGGGTTTCGGTAGGATGTGAGCTATGGTTTTGTCAGTGGAGAATGTGGTCTTAATGTCGTTGTTCTATAGAATCCTGGCAATTTTTTTTGAGGTACCTTTGAAGTAAGGAATTGCTGTCTGGATTTTAGGTTCATTGTCTGTTTCGTTATTTGCTTGTTTTATTGGGTTTTCTCTTGCACTCTTCCCGTTTGATAGTTTCTTGGTCGTATCCGTTTTTCAGGAAGGCTGTTCTCAAGTGCCTCTTCTCTTTAGGGAGCTGTGACGGTTCAGCTATCATTTCGGCTCTGTTGAGTAGAATGTTGATGATTCCTTCCTTCTGAGACGGATGGCGGTGTTATGTGACATAAAGGTATCTGTCTGTACGTGTAGGTTTACTGTAGATGGTGTGTTCAAGGTGGTTTCCTTTCTTCTCGACCAGGACATTTACCCGATTTAATCAGATCTGGACAGACCAATTTAATGAGATTATTTTTTAGATGGTATTCATGCCAGATACCACCTTATGTGGTCCTCGGAACCGGCATTAGCATTAAATAAAAATAAATTAAAAATTCCAACTGTTCTTTATGGATGTGAAACGTGTCCGTTAACTTTGAAGGATGAGCTAATTCTTAAAATGTACGAAAATGAGGTATTGCGTTGAATATAGAGCTTGAAAAAGGATGGGGCTACTGGTGAATTTAGGAGATTTCACAACACAGAATTGTAGAACATGTACCCGTTTAATATAATGGGAGTGGTTGCGTCGTGAAGGTTGAGATGGGCTTGTACCGTTGTTATGCCTCTGATCCGAAAAGTAAATGTCGGTGGGGGGAGACCAAGGTATAGGTGAGAGGATTGCGTTAAGAGTGATTGAGTTTGGTTCGATTCCTTTAATATGGAGAATTTATTATTCAATTATAATAATATAATACGATTAATATACAAATAATTTTTCGAAAATAAGGTATTGCTTAGAATCTTCGGTCAGAAAAAGGATGAGTCTACGGCTAAATTCAGGAGATTTCACAATGCGGAATTGCAGAGTATGCACCAAATGCTTGAAATGATAGCATCGCGAAGGTAGAGATGGGTTGGTAAAGTTGTTGGACTTAGTAAAGGAACAAGTTCCTTAAATGTTGGTAAGATGGTAAACGTTCGATTGGTAGACCGAGGCGTCTATGGGATTAAGTAAAGACTGATCTGGCGGATTTGGGTTGGGGCGGTGGCAGAGATTGTTGGTATCGAGCATTCGAGTTCACTTAGCCTTATCGCTATTATTATTATTATATTCAAATAGTATATTACCACTGATATGACAAAATTCACGAAACTAATTCAACTTTGCAATAAGGCTATTAGCGGACTTGATACGTACTACTGGGAGAGCGCACCCTTCCGAGTAATAAAGAGTTAAGTGTCTTTAATAAAGTGTAGACGGGCCATAAAATATTTTATATAAGGCTTCGGCCCGGACACAATTATCTTCGGGCTATTAAGCTATATTGATTCTTAACATAAGGTTCGAGGCACTTAGAAAATGGTAATAACTTTTATCATATTTTTTATTTTATTTGGATTACTAACCCATAAAGAGTGCTGGTGCCGGCAGATTTTAGAGACTGGCCTGTTTCTAGGACAACGGTTGGGCAGGGAGGTGATTGATCAGAGATCACGTTCAACCGTCAGGGTTTTCCCCAATTAAGAGTACCCACTACATAGAGGCGGTCTGGGCCCAAGGAGTTTCTAGGACAACGTTTGTATATGGATGTGATTTGTTAGAGATCGGGTTCGACCATCAGACTAAATCATATTCAAACAGACTAGCTGAACCTCGGGAGGGTCTTTAGATTCCATAAGGTCCATTCGTGACTAATAACACGTTAAATAATTTATACCCCAGAGCCGGATTTAGACCCGGAACATTCGGCTCCACCTTATTATTAATAGGGCTGGAGTTGCTCAGTGGTAGAGCACTGAATTGCCATGCCGGACATCCTGGTTCAAATTCCGCTTCGGGCAATGACTTTTATTTAGTCTGTTTGCAGCCGGAGATGGATCATATAGGATCTAGGACCCTCCTGGGGCTCAACCAGGCTCAATAAAATATTTTAAAAATAGGGTACCCAAAATAAGGGAGGACAATTTTGGGCGGTTGAGGTGGCCTAGGACAAGTCACCTTTTTGCAGAACCGTTGTCAATGAAAATTACACTCTCTACCATGTACTGAAGCCCAGACCCGTTCCATGGGTTGTAGTGGTACAGGTTTTTCTTTATTTTTTTTAATAGATATAAAAGTTAACTTGTGACCATGATCAGCACCCAATAAATATAATGTTATTCAATAATTATTATTATTTAATGAATAACTCCTAGTCAATCAACCACGTCAACTTTGGAGAAGAGAGGGATAAGAGAGATTAATGAATATTTCTCTTATTTATTAATGATATGGAATTACTATATATTAATTATAACTATCTTAGGGTGGCATCCCATTTTATTATTTAAATATCATTATTAAAGAATCCGACTTTTCCTTGAGATCATTGCTTGGGAACTGAAGCCAACATAGCAATACTATGCATAACACATGAATGTATACAAACGGTTCATTAGGAAGAAACCAAAACGATGTATTTTTCATGAAATACGTTAGTATTCTTTGAAAAAAAGACTTAAAAAATAGGCAAATAAAGTATGAAAGTCCTGAATAATACTTAAGACATATATAATGATACTTTTTTAGTCGTAAAAAACGAATGAATAGAGTATTTGGTAAGTAATAGAATACGAATAATATCGAGATTTTATTAAACATAATATATCATTATTTTTCCAGGGTAGTTAATAAAGTTACTTTTTAACAACAAATTTAATTATTTTATTTTGTTTAACAAGATAACTTATATCACCTATACTAACAATAAATTAACAATGCCCTATAAGCTGATATTAAAAATATACCTATTTTTAATATTTTTTTGGATTTTTTTTCGGAAAACTAAAAAAAAAAAAAGAGACAAAATATTGGTACAATTAGTATTTACCTCTTGAAATCACAACTTTCGTTAAAAAAAAATAAATGAGTATGTTAATCTTTTGTCATTTATTACAGGCCTTGTTTTAATTGTCGCTTATTGGCCCTTTGAAAAATCTCGTTTTTGTGTATAGTGCCTACATACAATAAAAATTCGGAGAAGCACTGGAAAATTATTAAATAATGTTTCCGTCTTCGTTTAGAACTTAAAACTGTTTCTAGGCCCAGCGAAGCCGAAGTCAAGAATAATTTAAATATTCTAATATAAAAAATAACACATTATTTTTCTCAATAACCGATTTGAAAATCATAATTCGGAAATGTATCCAGATCAAAAAGTTCTGTTTGACAGTTACATTATCCCCCAGGATAGGTTTTGAATACATTATTAAATTGGGTTAAATAATTCATTGAAAGCGTAAAACGAAAATTTAAAAACGGATTCACAACTTTTTCCTCTAATACAATACATTTAAAAAAATTATCAAGGAAAGACAATAAACTTTTTTTCCCAGGCTTTTAAGGATCGGAATCGCTTTCACTTAAAGAAATGCTAATCAAATTAAAGCTCCTATCGATAGGATTGAGTTATTTGATTTTATCCATCCCTCCCTGGAAGGGCTCAAATCGGATAAGGGCTTTATTTATTTGATTAATTCAAAGGGAAAGAGTTCCCTCCTACCTTCCTATCTCTCCAGCGCTGCCAAGGAGGTTTTCTTCAGTTGCCGTATCCGTCTGGTCAATACTCGACTAGATATCTTGTACAGGCAGATCGCGTAGCCATTTTTAAAACACTAGAATATCTTGAAAATAGTGCAAGGTTTCGAAAAAAAATCAAACTAAAATATTGTTATTACAAATTTTCAGCTTAAACGGAAGAGTAAACCGATAATACAACAATTTATTTTTAGGCTTCTCTTCGTAGGAAACCATTAACTTCCTGCCCTCCAGCATCCTTTAATAATGTTCCACTGACTCCTGTGGAACAAATCGTATACTTAGGATTACATTTCGACAAACGTTTAACTTGAAATTCTCATACTAGACTGAAAAGACAAGAAAATGCTCCCCGTTTTAGGCTACTCCAACACTTACTAGACAAACGCTCTGAGCTCCCAATTAATTACAATAGACTCATATACGTAACATCATTAGACCACCTGGACTTACGGAGTAGAGCTTTGAGCTTCAATACTTACAATTCAAAATCCTCAATGCTCCTTTCTTTGTTACGAATAAAGTCTTCCATAATCACATCAATGTCCCATTTTTGGCTCATTTAGACCAAACCAGATAACAGTCCTTTCATGACAATCTTTATTCCCACTCAAACCCACTAATCTCAAACTACCTTTTCAATTCCAGATAATCCTCTGCGATTAGCGTCAGAAAAGAAGATGGCCTCGCGACCTTTTAAATTGAACCTGTTAATTGATTAGTAACTTGGTAGTTTCTCTACTTGTCTTTATTCATGCCAATGTGTACTTGTTTTATTGTTAGAAACTTAAATGAATAAATTATTAAAAAAAAAAAAGGTTTTACCGTTACAGGATACAACTTTGTTAGTTTCAAATTAGGTAAAAAAGTACTGCTAAGAAAGAAGTAACTAAGATTAAGTAAGAATTCTTCATTTTAAGCTGGTTTCGCGCCCCCTGACCTGTACTCACGCTCCCTTGGGGGAGGGGGGTTGTAATCCACCAGGTTGGAAACTATTGCTCTAGTGATATCTACATATAACAATTATCAATCAATATAACCTATGTTAATGGTATCCTTGCAAATTTCAATGCTGACACATTATTGCTCTAACTTAGCCCAACACCAATCATCGAGAAGGATATTTTTGCTGACCACGGCAACATAGCAATCCATAGACTACGACTATAATAGATAAAATACGACGTAGGAGAGATATGGATGTGGCCGAGATACGGCGAGATGACGAGGCCCGGGGACGGAGAATGATGACGTGGCGATCTAGCCTCTGTTCCCGCGCTTATCGCACTTCCTCCCGCCAAATTTATGACGTATTCACGTCGCCCCGGATGACTCTAAATCAGCTTTACCTTCTTTTTTACCCCCACCTTTCCCCTTCCTGCCCCCTTCCTTCCCCCCATCCTAACCTCTCCATCCCTCCTACTTTATTTATTCTCTTCCTTTCTTTGTTCTCCTCCCCCCACAACCACATCCCACTATGAGTTAAACCACACGCTCCGGAATACAAGTCCCTTAATGCCTTCAAGCCGTCAGGAAAGTACATTCTCCCCAAGAATAGCTGAAAGAATTCTCAAATATATCTCGTATACGCATATTGTATTCAGGAAAAATCCTAAATATCACTATTTTAGGCAAAGAAAAATTCTCAAAAATTGTATAATAAATATATTATTATATTTGAGTATAATAATTGGGTTGTTTCATATGAAAAGTCCGTTTTCAAAGAAACGTTATATCGTAAAACCCTATCTCTATGCATTTTCTATGCATGGTTACCTGTAGTAAGGAGGTAACCCAAGGTAAAGGGTACGGACCCTTCCTTTTGGCTTTGCCACTTTTAAAGTGAGTAAAAACCCTTATTTATTACGTCCTACGGGGGAGCTAGGATTGTCAGATGTCCGGTTTTCGACTGGATAGCCCGGGTTTTTTTACTTTTGTCCGGTCAATAAAACTGCGTAAACCGGAAAAAAGAATGTCCGATTTTAAAGAAAGTTTGCGAAATATCTGACATCCCACCACGCTATCCACTACACAAACTCTAAACTCCCCCTGAACGAATTTACGACGAACTGCACTTCAAAGTGTTTTTTCTTCACTCGAAAGCAACTTAATTGATATGTGAGCACCGAATTTGCTGCAGTTTGTCTGCACTATTCCTGAATCCAACGCTTTTGTGGAACGGATCATTAGCGTCATGCGAAACATGGAGCGGCGAAAGAAATCGGCGGTAAATACTGTAAAAAGTGAATTGTACGTTTTTTTTCAATATAAGCGCTAGTTGCACTGAGTTCAAAGAAGCCATTTCTTGCAATAAATCTATGTTAAAAGCAGTGTCATCGAATGCTAAATATATACAAAAGTAGATTGTAAGCTTTTCGTCATTTTCTGTAATATTTTTTTTGCTAATAAAAAAATTAAAAAGTTGCTCTGTTTTTTTCTCGAACACAACTGGCAACCCTAGGAGGGGCATACATTGCTGGTCCCGAGGAGCCTGTGCAATGCCAGGTAAAGATTCCTATCCTAATTATATATGGATAGACAATATTCAGGAATTCTCACTGTAGTATCGTCCTATAATCCATAGCAGAAAGTGACGTTAAATGAAACAGGTAAAGTAGCTTTTAGGTTATTGTTAAATTAAACCCGACGAACTTTTGTTAATTTAATTTTTTGTTAAAAGTAAAACATCGATGGCAAATTTTTATTAATAAAATATAGACAAAAAAAGGACCTGAAAATCTAAGATTTTGTATTTCAAGCTGTAACTGATCCCCGGGTTAAGCACACCACCTCGTTCCAGTGTATTCATTTCACTCCCCTCCCCCACTTATCCTCCTAACACTTACCTTCCTAACAGTTTTGCCAATCAACAAGTGGAAGCGGACACGATACCATTAGCGACCCCTCTCAAGTACCCCCTACCTCCCTCCGTCGAGACCTGGATCTGATCAGGGCGGGCTCAATCCTCTCCGAGATCGATGATGTTTACGTTTCAATGCTCATTACCTTTTCCCGTAGGTCGTTGCTTATTTATTTCTACTAACTTTATCTAAGTGTCGCTATGAGATAATTTAAAATAATTAATTGTTTAAATAATGGGTTTAGTACGGGGGGGGGGGGGGTTATAGTCTTTCAAGACAGGTTTTCTTTCATTCTACTAATAATCATGACTATACTAAACTGTGTATATATATATATATATATATATATATATATATATATATATATATAGAATATGAGCGTTCAGCATAAAAATCGGTTAACTCTGAAATTTAAAATTTTTTTTACAATTTTCGTTAATTTAGTCAAGGGAGCGGGTTGGCTCAGTGAGTAGTGTTGAGTCGTGTTTGATGAAGATTTCGGCTTCAAATCAGAATGTGGCAGATAAATTATTTAATATTTTAAAAGCTACGGATGGGATCTGTGGAATATACAGACCCTTTTGGGCCGGCCACACCTATCTGACCAGTTCTCTTAATTGGGGAAAAACCTGACGGTTTAACATTACTTTTGTCCAAGAAACAGTACAGTCCCTATGTACCACTATGAACAGAACCCAAGAGTATTCGTCGGTTTTTTAAAAATAGTATAAGTAATATTCCAAGAATACAGTTGGGATGGTTGAGAATAATCGATTCACAACTATATTAATATTTTTCGTTGGCATATCAATTTGCTATTTCTATATAGCTCAAAAACCGTTAGGTTGCTTATTCATTTAACGTCACTCTATGCTACTACTATGGCTTATCGGACGATACTACATTGGGAGTCCTAAATTTCACCAATCCAGATATAATTAGGATGGTTATGTTGAAAGAGTGACCCGGTAAAAGCTCGGGAGCTCTATTTTATATCCCTTTCGAAGAACGTCACAACCAAGAAATGTTTACTCTATTTGAAAAAAAAAAACTCCAAGGCCACATACCGGATGTTGTCCTAACCACTACGGCACAGTTGACCCCCATGTGAAGTTATTTGATACGCTCTATTTCGTCCGAACTAACTATTGTTGTAAACCAAACTATAAATTTTAATTCCAAATTGAAAAGACAAGAAACAGGTAGACGCTTCCGACTACTTCAACACATACTAGACAAACGCTCAAAGCTTCAGATCAGTTACAAAAGACTTATTTATGTGACTGTTATAAGACCTATATGGACTTACGGAATTGAACTATGGGGCTCCACCAAACCATCAAATTCCTCTCGTATTCAATCCTTGCAATCCAACATCCTTCGCAAAATCCTAAACGCGCCTTATTTTGTCACAAATAAAACCATCCATAAAGACCTTAACGTTCCATATGTTACCGATTCAGCCCATTCCAGATACCATTCATTCCATAATAAACTCCAGCCCTATCCAAACCCCCTAGTTTCCATCCTTGCATCCAATTCCATCCCGGACAATCCTCCTAGGCGTCTGAAGAGAAGATGGCCTCGGGACCTTATATTATTGAAATGTTATTAGAGTGCAGCCAGTGGGCAGTGCCTCTACATGTCCTTTCATGTATTTAGTTAGTCATGTAGCCCTTGTACTAGATGTATATATTTTTTAAAATTCCAAATTATCGATGTTATCTGATTTAATACATAATTTTCAAGGATTACATTAATAGCGGATAGTGACTACAGCGTCTATAAGAATGTATCAAACAGAAAAAAAAAGTCGAAATACAATAAAATATCAGTAGATATATATCCTTCAAATACATCCAGCCAGACCGCGGTTAATACATCAACCGCTGAGCAATGAATCACTACTGACAAAGAGATGTGGTAAAAAGGATTTTTTTTTCTCCAGAGACGGGAGGCGACTGGAGAGGAAGGCCTGGAGAAGCAAGCAAGGGTCTGGAGATTTATACGTTAGTGTGGGTGTGTGCGTGTGTGTAATATACCCGCTACCTTCGGAACAACCCGTTCCCCCGTTTAATAACGGGATGGCGAGAACCCACATCCCAGAGCTCTTTGAGGGTTTAATTAACTATCGGGACGATAAATATTTATCAGAGAGGCCCATCATGAAGGGTGTAATTCCCTCCTGATGAGGGGAATAACGGCCCTTAATTCATTGGGGCGTGTCCTTTATAATAATTAATCATTAGTAGAAAGGCTTATGACTATTTAATAATTTAACGTCACTTTATACTATGGCTAATCGAACGATGCTATAGCGGGAGTCCTAAATTTTGCCTTATATATTAATTGTATAATTAGGGTAGAGTATTCACGATTATTTTTATTTTAGAGAATATCAGAATCGAAACTATTGAAAAGACTAAACTTCTCGAGACTTGAAACAACAACCTGCGGAACTGATACCGATTAAATAATTTATCTTCCCTAGCTCCATTTGAAACCGGGATCTTTATCGTGGAAACCTCAGCATTCTACACACAGAGCTATAGTTCCGTATTTTACTTATGAGTATGCTAATATTTTTTTTGCAGTTATTTAAAAAAAAAAGACTGACAAAATCAATCGAAACAAAGGGGTGGGTGGTTATTTATTTCTAGACTTCTGTATTCTAAAACTCCAGCCTATAAGTGGTTAAATCGTGATTTCCTTGTAATTGTTTTCTTGAAATGGAGTTGTAATATAAGAAATAACTCCTGTTCAAACCATTGCCTAACTTCAAACTACGAAAATAAGGGGGCAACCTGTGGTCAAGTGGTTAGCATAACAACCTATTAAGCTCAAGATTGCGCGTTCGTAGCCTGGCATCTGACCCTAGGATTTTTCAAAGGAAGTAAAACCCCTGGGTAAAGGCGTCTTTCGGAAGGGACATCAAACGGGGGTCCCGAGCCTGTACGATGTTAGGCACTCGTTAAAAATCCAATTAAACCTGGATAGGGAAAATTTAGAGCTCCCACTGTAGCATCGTCCGATTATATCCAGCAATGGCAGCATAAAACATAAATTGAATAAACAATAACTTCAAAAATAATAGGTACAAGAAACCTATCTTGGAGAAAATTCGACTTAAACACTTATTCACCGGGACTAATTATTTTTATATAATTTTATTATTTCTTTAGTCTTGATGTCAATTATGCGAAACCCTAGTAGGATAGGGCTATTAAGGGATGAGAATTGCAGATTAAGGGCAATAACTAGAGACTAGGAGTTGTATTATGTATGGGAGCCTACAAGGAGGAGCGGTCCCTATGCAAAACCTACAAGAATATTATCATAAACCATCCCCCCACTTCCCCCCTATTTCTATATCACATCACCCTTACTGTTCGAGGCTGCGATCTTCCACCACAAGCTTGGAAATGGCGAGGTTAAGGTATTCTCTAATAATAAATATTGTAATAATTGTAAAATAATATTGGGAAGGAGGTAGCTCACTGGTAGAGCGCTGAGTTCCTATGCCAAAGATACCGGGTTCAAACCCTGCTGTGGTAGGTAAATTATTTAATCTCTTAGTCGCGACTGGACCATGTGGGATAAGCTCATAGTTAGGTAATTTAGTATGCAATTACCACAGTGCTTATTTCATAAATAAAAAAATAGTAAAATATTTACTAATAAAACAGTGAGAGAGTGGGGCGTAACTGAAACCTCGTTGCCTTAATTTGATGAAATACTCTTATTATTTGAGTCCGGTCATTTAAATATCCTCTTGTAACTCCTAGAATTAACTGAAGTTCCCACAAATTAATAACAAATTCAACGAGGAGGAAGTGATGCAGGACGATCATTTGGACTTCTATAAAACGAAGTCCTCAGCCGATTTCGTTCGCGGTAAACTCAATAACTACTGCACGGATTTTCATGCGGTTTTCACGAATAGATCGATTGAATCACCAGGAAGGTTTAGGTGTATAATTTGTCGAGGTTTTGTGTAAATCGTTTGGAATATAACGATAATTGTCGGAATTGTTGGAAAAAATTTAGCCGCCTGGGAGGTATCATCGATGCCTAATGCCTTTGTCAGAAATCAATGCATAGTGGAATATTCCTCTTTTATAGATCTACAAAAAAGTAAGTGATAGCATATATCTATCTTTTAAGGAAAGCTTAATATACCTATTTTATTTTCTAAAAAATGTATAACGTACAATGCGATATTTGAAAATCTATTTAGATGAGTACTGTATTAATCCTTATCAACTTATATAATTTTGTTACCTTAAGGTTTTTATGCGCATTATTAGACTATTTTATCTATATAATTTAAATGGGTATCTTATGGATTATCACAAAAACGTAACCCGAAAGAAAATAATTTCGTAAAGAAAGAAATATTTTGTTTTGTTTTTTTATGTTTATAATATCTAAATAATAAAATACATTAGACAGCCAAAACATGTGGGCACAATATGTATTACTACCCGTGCAAAGCCGGAGCGGGTCTCTAATAAGAAATAATAAAGATAGATTATATTATAAACTATACTTTGTTTTAATATAGATCAGAGTCTAGAGGGCTGAGTTGCTGCACTGAAGGTTCCGGGTTCAATTCCGACTATGGAGGATAAATTATTTAATATCTTAACAGCCAGAATAGGATTCTCCACTCACAAAGGGTACGACATTCCTGGTGTTCAACTGAACTATATAAAATTGCTACCCTTCATTGGGGGTAAAACCTGGTGGTTGAATGTAATGTCACGTAAATTACTTCCCTGCACGACATTCGTCTAAGGAACAGTAAGGTCTCTACCGTGCACTGAACCCTAGACCCTTTATGGGTTGTAGTGGTACAGCTTTTCTTTTTTTTTTTCTTTTTTTTTTACTTAAGAACTTGAAAATAAATATAGTAACTAGGAAAACCGAAAAAGCGAAAAAAAAACATCTACAAAATGTTTCCCTATTTTAATAAAAAATCTAGACTAAGCCCTAAAAACAAACTAATCCTTTACAAAACAGTGATCCGCCCATTGATAACCTATGCCTCACCTGTCTGGAATTCAACCTGCGCCACAAATTATCGAAAGTTCGAAAGGGTACAAAACCTATGCATGAGGATTATCAATAATTATCACCGCTACACGAAAATATCGGCTATGCTTAGAGATCTTGAACTTCCTACTATTAAACAATATGTTTCAGCCCAAACAAAAGCATACTTCGAAAAAACTCCAGCTTCCGAAAACCCATTAATCCGAGAAATCGGTAAATATGATAAACATTCGCTACGAAGCTACACGCACAAAAGAACAAAACATATACTTCTTTCTTAATAAATCACTATTTGCAGGTATTGTAATCAAGTTATCTGTATTTATTTTATAGTTCTTTTTAATTGTTCATTTATTTTCTATTTAATTATTATTCTTATATTTATTTCCTTTATTATTATCATTTTTATTTATTTATTATATTATTATTATTATTTTTTGTCTTAAGCGGGTTTTTTCTACATTTTTCCTGCTATTGTGAAACTTATTTATAAAAGGTAACTGTAATTAATTAAAATCACTGTTATTTAAACATGTAAAGGTAGTCCGGAACATGTATTCACAATTATACTGCTTGTATATGTAAAATTGCAAATAAAGTGTTTTTTTTGTTTTTTTAGTAACTAAAGTAAATGAATAAAAAAAATGTACAAAAAATAAAGTTCAAAGTGATATTATAAATGATTAGAGAGGATTTATTAGGATATTATCACTGGAGAATTTAGGAGATTACACAACGCGGAATTGCGCTAAAAGTCAGTTAACGGATTTGCTTAGTAGTGCGTGGAAGGAGGTTTATAAGTTGAGATTCATTGTATCGGCAACGAGCCTACGGGTTCACGGTAATATTATTAAATATTGTATTTTATTATTTCCATTGCATAATATTTGTTGAACCTATTATAATAACCTTCGTAATATTTAATTCCTTATTACAATACCTTATAACTTGGAATGTTTTTGTTAGATTGATTATTATTAATAATGGTTAAGTTAATAGTCTTAAAAAATTGTTCAATTTATTTAGGACTAACCATAAATTTTATTTAAAGGTTTACATACAGTATATATATATATATATATATATATATATATATATATATATATATTTTAATACATAAGTGGAAAAATTCCAACTAAAAACCTTAAGTCTCAAACAGGAAATTAAAAATACCTATCCAATATTTCGCCTATTCAGGCATCCTCAGGGCAGAAAGAGAATAATAGCAAACCAAAAGATGAATAATGCACCCAAAAAACACACATCCTACCACCTCCAAGGTTCAAATGCAACTACTGAATCATAGGGAAGGTTACTAGATTCCCAGCTGGCTAAGGTTAGATGTGCAAGAAAAAAAGAGAATTTATAAAAACCATTGGACTTATGGTTTTTCCACAAAATATATATTGAAAAAGGGAACGCTCAACAGAGACATCAAACCATAAGTCCACTGGTATTTTATGAATTCTCTTTTTTTCTTGCACTTTTACTTTCATTTTTTCATATAGTTTTTTGTCTTCTGTTCTTGTGTTGTTAGTTACTATTACTTATTTTATTTTGTTTTCCTGTTGGGTTTTGTTGGGGGGGGGGGTTGGTGAATGTATATTGATGTTTCAAATCTGGTGTATTTATTAGCTGTTTTTATCTAACCTTAGCCAGCTGGGAATCTAGTAACCTTCACTATGATTCAGTAGTTGCATTTGAACCTTGGAGGTGGTGGGATGTGTGTTTTTTGGGGGCATTATTCATCTTTTGGTTTGCTATTATTCTCTTTCTGCCCTGAGGATGCCTGAATAGGCGCAATATTGGACAGGTATTTTCAATTTCCTGTTTTAGTTTAGAGACTTAAGGTTTTTAGTTGGAATTTTTCCACTTATGTATTAACATTTATTTGATGTCTCTGTTGAGCGTTCCCTTTTTCAATATATATATATATATATATATATATATATATATATAGCTGGAAATTGTAATAAATGAGTAACAAATAAACGAGATTCGAAGCACCTGTTATGAACTAATCCCTGATATTAACTATGTTTGAACTGTAGGATAGGATGAGAGAACAATGAGTGAGGGATAAAGAAGCAAAGCAGGAGATGGGAGATATTAATCCCTTAACCCACATCCACTAATTCATCTAGCGTTTTTTTAGCTCTTTCGATTTTCCTGGGCTCATTCCATGCGGGTTGGTGGTATATCACTGTTTTTTATTATTGACTTGTACAGACATTTTGTTGATACAATGTATGTACTTCATATTAAATGTATTAATAAATTTCATTAAATTTTATACACATCTTTTATTCTTAAGGGGCCTGGTCCCATTTATTTTTTCTATTATATTATATACAACAGAATATTAAAAAAATATATATAAAATAAAAGGAACTAATATTATAAAGTTATAGCGATAGAGATATTGATTGTTGTTAATATGATGTTTGTTAAAAAGCTATTAACATTCAACACGGCATTCAAACAAAACAAGTTATAATGGTTTTATGTTGTTTGTTTGTTCATTTGACGTCACTTTATGCTGCTATTGCTAATCGGACGATCCTACAGTGGGAGTTCTAAATTTTTCCTATCCAGGTTTTATTAGGATAGGGATTTGTAACGAATACCGGACATCGTACAGGCTCGGGACCCCCGTTTAACGTCCCTTCCGAAGTACGCCATCAACCAAGGATATTTTACTCCCTTTAAAAAAATCCTAGGGCCATCTGCCGGGCTACGAACCTGCGATCTTGGGCTTAGTAGTTTGTTATGCTAACCGCTAGACCACAGGTCGGCACTAAATGATTTTTAAATTTAGTGGTAAATAATGATGTATTTAGTATTTCATGGGGTAATATCGCAGTATGAACGGCATCTATACGTAAGATATACAAGTGAAATTTTAAAAATTAAAATAGTATGTTTATATCACGTATACAGTTATTCTAAATTTATGTGACTGCTTGTTCAGAAATGACTAACAAAAACAGTCACGGGTAATTCTAGATGAGTAATTTATATTGGCTTAATTTCCTGTTATATGAGGCTAATTTAACCTTAATTATATGTAAAGGGACAGGGAATTATGCCAGATTACAAAATTAATTCAAACTGGCTAGGTTAAATATCCTAAGTTATTGTTTTTTTTTATTAATCTTTTTACTTGCTTATTGGGATGAAATGGTGTGGAACAGTGACAATAACATGACGTAGAAATAGCGTACCATGGCGTTACAACACTACCGCCAGACTGGTTAATTAGGTTTTTTATATTAAAACTTTGAAATATTTAAAACATATTGGCAAGATTAAATATTGTTTTTTTTTACTTATTTATTGCAAAGAAATTATGGGGGACAATACAGATAACATAATTAACAAAAAATAACGTAACGTGACGTCACTTGATGGAACTTTAACTACCCCTGCCACCAAGCTGGTAACCTGCGGAATAAGTACCATTACGGTTTCTAGACCCTCCCTTTGACAAATAGTTGACTCCCGAAGACCTGATACCCAGATGGTAGGCCGAATCCTCCGTTGTGCTTCGAGGAAGTAAATGAGGGATTACCCGATGGAGACTGCCTCTTGCGACAGAGGTGATTAATGGAATCCGCCCTAAGGAAAGTAAAGAGGACTTTAATCCTTCAACTATCCCTTCCAAAACCGCCAGCGATTGATCTTCATCACAATAACAGCCCTTAAACATCTTTCCGTGACAGCAGGAAAAATATGATCCTTTGAAAATAAAAACTGTTCAAAATCTTATTTTATACGCCTTCTGAAGACTATTCTGTTAGAGATCCATCTTAAAATTTAATTATTTATCTAAGTTCTTTTTAACCCAAATCGTAATCTAAATCATATACTTAAAAAAATATTTGATGACCTGATTCGAAATTCGCCAATTGCTGAAAAAAAAAAAAAAACAGTTCAAGTCCTGAAGGGTTTTGGGCTCAGTACAGCGTTGAGATACAATTGAGCAAGAAGGTTAAGTGGCGAAATCACATTCAACCGCCAGGTTTCCTTCTCCCCCACACAATCAAGGGTAGTTACTCTGTAGGTTGGTGAGTCCCAGGAGGGTCTGTAGATCGCATAAGGTCTGCCTATTGCTATTAACAGATTAAATAACTTATATGTCCACAGCAGGATTTGAACCAGGAATCTTCAGGATAACAATGCCGTGCTCTATACACTGAGATTTTATTTTATTGAAAGAAAGGTAATGTCCGATTTCTCTCTCACTCTCTCTCTCTCTCTTACACTATTATTTTTTTCCCCGTTAAAAGTATCCTCTTAATAGAGGGTGGGTGAGCCCCAGGTAGTTTTCCAGAGCTCATCACTCAGCTCATGGCTGTTAACAGATTATATAATTTATCTGTGAGAGCCGGATTTAAAACCGTATCTTCGGCACAGCAACCCTTCGCTTTCCTCGTTGAGCTATGCCCCTATTCTAGTATTATTTAGCTAGTACTCTAATAAAGGTTTTTAATAGTTCATTTTCATCAAAAGTAAATTCTGTCAGAGAAGAGATTGGAAGGTTGGCGGATAGTCATAATGATAGAATTAAAATCCACGTAAACCCAGAAATGCAGAACATGGTTGAGGACGTTTCGCATCAAATACGGCGGCTTAAAAGAGTGAAGCTTAGTGATTTGCCTTTTAAAGTATAAATTCCACTAAATTGGGAAATTAGCCAATGGGCTATATCCCACACCCGAGATTTTTCACATGAAAGAGGAGCGACTTGTTGGGCTAGCTCAGTTGTTACACAACAAGGTGGTTATAGTGGGTTGGAGTCCCACACTATTTGAAGAATTTTGGCCTCAGGTGTCTAATAAAAACAAAAAAATCATTAAACCCCTTCCACTTAGGTTAAACATTTATGGAATCCTTCTGACTACAAACTTACGCTCCTTTCGGTAATAAAATATTAAATTTTATCATCCAATATAAATAAAATCAAGACTGTGCCCTTTTTTGAAAACACTTATATTAGCTTCGCTTGTATACAGTTATGTATGTAACGGAATATAAGATTTATATGGGCTGAGTGAACCCTTGGAGAGTCTCACCAGATCTCACAGAGTCGCGTCACGGCTAACAAAATATCTCTGTCTCGAATTCGGAATGTTAAAACCATTAACGACCGCCCTACATACTCAGCAATCTCCATTCGAATTAGTTATAAATAAAGTACAAAAGAAAAGTATAAAAAACTATAAAAGAAAGTAAATTAATCTGAGATACTTTTTTCATCAGAATAGGATCATGATAAGAGTGGAAAAACTATTATTCTCTTTCACTAATTACAGTTTCCTTTGATCCCTTTTTCATTTTCCTTCTTTCAATATTTATATATTCACTCTTCTTTTACCTATCACCCATTTTATTTCAGGTGAACGTATATTTTTTAATACTTTAATAATTATTGTAAGTTTTTTAATTTAAAAAAAATATATCTGAATATCAGATCCAAATAGCATTTGTATTATTTCTATCAATGAATATTTATTATTATATTTGTAATGACAATTACTAGAATGCGAATTCTCGAGGTAAAAAAAAAAACCTGTACTACTACAACCCCCAGACGAGCTCATTACATGATAAAAGCTGTACTGTTTCATGGACAACGGTTCTGCAAGGAGATGAGTTGTCCTAGGTCACGCACAACCGCCAGATTTCCCCCCTTATTTTGGGTACTCTATTTTTATAATATTATAGAGGCTGGGTGGGCCCCAGGAGGGTCCTAGATCCCATATGATACATCTCGCTGCGAACAGACTAAATTGAAGTATTGCCTGCAGCGGGATTTGAACCAGGATTTCCTGCATGGCTACTCAGTGCTCTAACACTGAGCCACTCTGCTCTTATTTTAAAGAGTAAATACGTAAATAAATTTCTTTATTTTATAGTCTTAAATATATTTTGAATATTCTAATTGATTTTGGGATGATTCATTTAATCATTTAAATTAATGATTACCAGGGTAATCATTTAAGATAATTACTCAAATTATTATTTCTTAAAGCGTCCTAACTTTGTTTTTAATTGGATTATTTTCTAAAGGTTGGTTGCGTGTTTTGCAACTTGATAGTTAATTAAACTATCAGGATATCATACATAAGTATATAGCGCTTATGGGTTCAGGGAGCACGAAAAGAATTATATTGAATATACTTTATTATTACAATTTTAAATAAGATTAATGGTTCAGATATAATATAGGATTGCAATATATTCATACAGAACTTTAATTACAACTTATGTTGTGAAACAGGGGTAGATTACGTAAGTAGGAAGGATCTCGGTCTGGCCGCCTTCGGACTCTCCTGCGCCAGCATCGTTCCCCGGCCACCTTCTTTCGTGTCCGAAGAAGGAGCGACCTCGGGAACCTTACAGAGAGTCCTTTTCAAAGGTGGAGTCTTGGACCCCCCTCTTTGGTATCTCTTGACCCACCTTGACCAAGGGATGGGTCTACTTAACCATCTACCTGAATGAACTATTTCCAACAAACGGCCATTTGCTCTTTATGCAAAAATATATTACCCGGTACGTTACAGCAGAATTTTATTAAAATTGTATCATATACTTCTTTTTCGGTTGTATATTTTAACATTTGCTTTAATTTTTGGAAACGTTAAAAGAGTTTTACTTATTCAGGACATCATTGCTTTTCAATCAGCCGATATCAAATCCACAAACCTGTAATTACAAAATATGTTACATCAATATTAATTATGATTGTACATTATGGTTTGTCAGTATTTTCACGTTATGTCGAGCTGACTAATTTGATTCGGTTTTCCATTTTGTCGGATAGAGAGTTAAAGGAAATTTTTTACACCATCTTGAAGCGTAGTCCATTCCGATTGACTCTATCATATAGAAACGTGATTTCAACAATTAATTAAACAATTTTTCCATAAATCAATTATTTCCATTGAACATGGGAACAAGAGCACAGGCAATAACTCAAGAGAGTTTGGACCAATCAGAGCTCCCATTCCGAAACTACAGTTTAATAGAGGACTCATCTCAAGTTTGCAGAATTAGTTTATCCGATGGATTAGGGGCAAATTGAATGCCTCCAGGATCTGATAAATTATTTATATATTTACTAAAATTGTTATAACCATCGAAATGTTTATTTATTCCAAGATTCGTTCTTTATCTATCATATTACAGGGTATTAAATGTGTTTACACCATTAAAAAACTTGTATTTTACTAAAAGACAAAAATATTTCATTTTCTGTAATATTGATCAAAAGGGACTTACTTGCCCCTGAATAAATAAAGAATTAATAAGTATTATTATTAATATTTAACCGTAGGCCACTCATCCCATAAATAATATATTCATTTATTTTTTTTATTTATCATCTTTTCAAGGATATATAATAACAGTAGGAAAAAATATGATATGTTTCCATTCACTTAAATAATTAATCAAAATAATATATTTTATTTAATCATATACTTAATATATAATAAAGAATTAAAAATGACGCGATAAATGTTTATTTAGCTCATGCTTAATTTTACCTAATATCATTATAAGGAACTTGCCCCATAGTAAATAAAAAAATATTATTATTGTTGCATTCCGTAGTCTACTCTTTTAAGTTTAAAATCATACATAAATGTGTAATAACTAATTAACATTTATTAAAGTGCATTATTTAATAATGTAATAAACAATTGGCAAAACTGTTGATTTATTCTCATTTAATTAATTAAATAATTAAAACAATTTAACATCAGCTCACTCATATTTAAAATAATAATCCAAACTTATTGATTAGATATTTTAGATAAATGTTTATTTAGCTCATGCTTAATTTTACCTAATAATTAATATATGAGATATTCATCGTGATATGCCGTATTTTGTTTGATGAAGAAAGCAGCCCTATAGGAACTGAGTATATGAAAAGGGTGTAAACATATAGTGAATAAAACACTGAAGAACTTAAAAAGAGTAGAGAAAGTAAAGAAACCCCTCAATATAGCAAAGGCAGTGAAAAGTAAAGGAAGAATACAAGGAAGCCTTTAGCCTTTACGGTATATAAAACGAATATGCAAAATCTTTTTACATACATAGGGACATAATTAATGAAAAACCGGAATACGTCAGAATATTTTAATAAGGTTGCTTTAATGTTAAATCATAATTATAATTATATTTTTTTACGAAAAAATTATAAGCATAAGCATAAAAAAAACTTGTACCACTACAACCGTGAACGGGTCTGGGGTTCAGTACATGGTAGAGACTGTACTGTTTCATGGACAACGGTTCTGAGAGGAGGTGACTTGTCCTAAGTCACGCTCAACCGCCAGATTTTCCTCCTTCTGTTGATTACCCTATTTTTATATTATAATAGTGGCTGGGTGGGCCCCAGGAGGGTCCTAGTCCTATATTATCTATCTCCCGCTTCAAACAGACTAAATAAAATTCATGGCTTGCAGCGGGATTTGAACCAGGATTTCCGGCATGGCAACTCAGTGCCCTACCACTAAGCCACTCCGCTCCCAACATAAACATAATAATAAAAAAATATTAATATCTATACTTGATTGATTCAAACCACTCTGTAACAAATCGTGGGAAATGAATATTTCAAGGTTTTTCTTTTGAAAATAAGGTCTATTTTCGAATGCGATAGAAATTATTTAAATTAAAAATTTCTGGAATTCCCGATAAGCTTTTAGTTGACATTTTAAACACAAATTAACAATTTTTTAAATGATTTATTACCGATTTTGGGTATACGTAGTAAGGTCCACAAGTTTCCGGCCCGCCCTGCTCCCCCTCCTTCAAACGTGCCCGCATTTCCTCAGTCCTCTCAGTCAGTGTCCAGCCTTGAAGGAAACTCCCCATTTTTCCAATGTTCAAACTCGAGTACCGTGCGGTTATTAAATAATTTTGTATAGAGGGTCTTACTCCTGCGCAAATTAAAGAGAGCTTGGGTTGTGTATACGGGCAGTCCTTCCCCACGTATTCCGCAGTGAAAGAATGGGCAAAATTATTTAAGCTAGGGAGAGAACGTCTGGAAGATTACCCAAGTCCCGGTAGCCCATTAGAAGCTGTCACTTCTGAAGCAATCCAACTTGAAAGCCATGGAAATAGCAGCGAGGTATGAGGTTTCAAAAACAAGTGTTTTGAGGATCATCAAAGAACATTTGCACATGAACAAGGTTAGTGCAAGATGGGTTCCAAAAATTCTTTCAGCTGCTCAAAAACAAGAATGAGTTCACTGCTGCAATGCATTTTGGCGAAGAGCTCCAAGCAGCAGTGTAAGAACATTTTTTTAACAAAGAAGAAAATTATTTTTTTCATGGTACAGAAATGTTCCTAAAGCGTTGTATTAAGTGTGTTGAACTTAGAGGAGAATATACTGAAAAACAGTAAGACCAGTTTTTTTCTTTCACCTTTACTTCTATCCCAGCCCGGAAACTTTTGGACCTTACTACGTATATCATTATTAAAATACTTCATAACGCAATAAAAATATAATAAAACGAAAAATTGGATGCGGTGCTCCTTTTAGACTACGTTTATAAAAATAATTAAAAATTTTAAAAAATAACATAAGATTCATTCAAGACATGTTTAGTAGTATACAATTTCCCAACTATACACAGAAATATGGAAAAGAAAACAGTTTTAGAATTAATACAGTACGAAGATTATGTGTATTTTTTTTGGTTTGTAAAATTGAAAAATCATTAACCTTTTCTATTTTTTATCAGTATCGCATTTATTTTACAATGAAAAAAATCAGGATCCTTGTAATAATGTGGAATTTTCGTAAGTTTCGATTTTATTTGTTTTAGGCTTTGATACATTATATATTGTATTTTTTTTTACTAAAATATTGACTATTCCAACGTATAATCACTTTTTTGTATTACTACACTTCTTTAGAGAAAGTTTAAATATCGGAAAATCTGTCTTATTTTTTCTTTTCTTATGTTTTTATATATTTTTTTTAAATTTTGACCCCAAAAATGTAGAGAAAAAATATTGGAATGGTACGGACATCTCAGAAGAATGAAAAAAAAAGATTGCACAATTTAATTTTTAATTACCTCAAGGTAGTATCCTTGGCCCAATCCTTTATATAGTTTATACAGCTGACATCCCAACTCATCCTAATACTATCCTTACCACGTATGCTGATGATACATGTGTATTATCAATCAACACCAATACAGTTATTGTATCCCAAAACCTCCAATCCCATAGCACTGATCTTGAAGAATGGTGTCATAACTGGAGAATTAAAATAAATTCTCAAAAATCCCATCAAATCACTTTTACCTTACGTCGTTAACCAATGACTTCCTGCCCTTCAGTATCCTTTAATAATATCCCACTGGTGCCTGTCGAACAGATCCGATACTTAGGGTTGCATCTCGACAAACGATTAACCTGGAATCCTCATACTAGACTGAAAAGACAAGAAACCGCTCGACGTTTCAGGCTACTTCAACACTTACTTGACAAACGGTCTAAGCTCCCAATTAATTAAAAGAGACTCATATACATGACAACCATTAGACCCACCTGGACTTACGGAGTAGAGCTTTGAGCTTCAATACTTACAATTCAAAATCCTCAATGCTCCTTACTTTGTGACGAACAAAGTCATCCATAACAACCTTAATGTCCCATTTGGCCTGAACCCGGTATCTGTCCTTTCATAACAAACTTCATTTCCACTCAAACCCTCTAGTTTCAAACCTAGCTTCCTCTTCAATTCCCGATAATCCTCCGAGGCGTCTGAAAAGAAGATGGTCACGTGACCTTCTTAGTTGAACATGCGATTTGAGTACTACCAGTGGGTAGTTTCTCTACTTGTCATTATATCATGTCATTATGTATCACTTAGAATATTTACTAGTTATATTATTGTAATATAGTTGTAAATATCAATAAATAAATAATAAAAAAAAAAATTGAATTAGAGTACTGAAGGGGCCCCGGCAAACGACGAAAGAGGCCCCGATAAAGAAAGAAGGAATTGAGGAAAGTGCACGGTCATGATCTGGAAATATAAGAAATGATAGAAAAAAAATGGAAAAATGAATTTATGGAAATTTTTGGTTGAAGGAAACCTCAATCTGAGGAAACCCATAGGGGAAAAATATTGATGAGGGTATCGGTTATGTTAGCTGAACATTTATGAAGAAATCACCGGATATTGCGGTATGTGTTTTTGATAAGTTAGTATACATTATTTAGAACAACGAACATACAAGCCAAATAATATCATTTTTGTTGCAACCTTACGAAAATGATATGATCGATGCAACCATTAAAAATGCAATTAAATATAAATTAAAACCTAATATTTAGTGCCACTTTCGATGTTAAAATGATATTAAATTTTACAATTAATATCTGATTTCAATTAACAGTTTTTAAGGAATCCATAGGTAATCCTTTTACACACACACACACACTGTAAGCTCTAAGAGCTCCGAACCAAAATATTTATCCAAGAGCATTTGGTTTCCACACCTGTGTACCGAAATGCTTGAGGCATCTCCCAGAAGTGAAATTAACTCCTCGGAGATGGAGTTCCTGACATTGTTCTTGTTCAACATCCAAGTTCTTCAGGTGAGCCGCATAATCTGCGTTCCTCGAGCAGAGTGTCTAAAGGCAGAAGACGCTCCTTTGTCAAGATTCTTTTGATGGAAGGAATGGATGGAATTATATCCAGCGGGGTTATATCGCATAAAATTCCTCACCGCTGTTGTTACAAAAGTTTTAAATAAATAAACTTTTATTAAAATAAAAAGCTAATTAAACAAAAATACAGAAAATAAAATGAAAACTCTATAATAATGCTTTGAATAAAAAGCATTAATATCGCGTATGTACACTACTTAGCAGACGAGACATTTTTAATTACCTAATATGACTTTATGATTTAACCGAACTACTAATCATTTTAATTCAAGTATTTAATTAAAAAAACAATTAAAAGTAAAAGGAAACGTTTGTTAAAAATATAGCATAATCATAATACGAAATCCAATTTATAGTTTACATTCAAACATCAGCTAAAAACCTTTTTAATATTAAATAGGCCTGTACGATGGTAGTCAACTCGATTATACTTATAAATAAATACTTTATGGCCGTTATACTTCGGGAACATTAATACGGACGTTAAATTTAAGGGCTTCCAACTTACAGAGGAGGGAATAAATGGTCTCGAGTCACTATATTTAATTTTCATCCCAATAATGAATTATTCACTTAATTACGTCTTCAACTTCTTTGTATTAATTTCTGGTATTTAGTAGTGTCCCAATATTTTTTTCAGACGTATATATAAATCAAAAAAACCCAAACATGTTGCGTGGGTTCACTCGCCCTCCTTAGGTTTTAATGTATGCTGATTGAATTAATCAGTACACTTAATTAAATAAGTATCTTTTCTATTTGACATTTGAAACTATTTTTCTCCTGGTGTATTATCGTAGGTATATAAAATTTAAATGTATGTTGTGTTTTTTTAAAATGTGTAGTGAGAGCTGATTGATCTTGTGTATTAGGTTTTTTTTTATTATCGAATTACAACTATATTTGTGTTGGTACAATCTTAAGTTTTAAGTATCGTTTCGAAATAGGATTTACCGCATTTATCTTCACACTGTATTTCGTACACGACATTTGATTTTAGCTCTATTTTATTCGAAATTAGAAATTGAGGAAAATCCTATTTTGGAACTTTGGAACAATAGTTACTAATCCCCAGAAAGAAATTTGAAAAACTGATTGAAACTTGAGAACCTTAAGGATCCTGCTAGCCCTGAAGAAGACCTTTAATTGGGGTCAAAATGTCGGTGTATTGTTCATATATATAAAGTTTGATATAGTTATTTAACATTAAAATTATAAACAAATTCCAATTTAATTCAATTTTTATCTCGGGACAATTAGAACCTATATTGTTCCACGATATGAAATTGCTTGATTTTATTTTTTTTTAGTTTCTAAATTTTTCAACACCCTCTCTCTTGAAATAATTTAAGCCAATTCCGGAGGCATTAATTTTGTAAGTAAAGTAAAAGAAATGGTTTATAAATGAGATGAAGGAAATTAATTCTTCATCAAACCCTTTCATAGCCAAATTAGGTTTCCCCAAGAGAGTGCCATTTTAATTCGCAAGGGCCTCACAAAGACTAACCGTCTATTCAGTTCCTAATGAAATCCTTGATACCTTGCATTTACGTCTTAGCTCCTCAACAGCGTTTTCTTTTCTTTCTCGGCTTTAAAATGGAAGTAGTCTCGTTAGGATCTTGAAAACCGGGGTTGCTTATTTAAGATTTCGCATTATTTTATAACCAGCAGAGGAGTGTGTAGGGTGCTGAGTTGTAATGCGCAAGGTTCCAGGTTCAAATACGGCTGTAGCAGATAAAATATTAAATGTGTCAAAAGTCGCGGATGGACTGTGTGGATCTACAGACCGTACTATAGCTAACCCAGCTTCACTAATTCTCAATAAGGAAATAAAGCTCATGATCTCGCACAAATAACCTACCTGGACAACCGTTTTCCTAGAAACCGTACAGTCTCTATCATATACTAAACCCAAGACACATGGTTTTAGTGTTACATTACATATATATATAACTAATAAGTAATAAAAACCTTTTATGTAATACAACGGTCAATTATAATAATTTGTTGTATCTATTTCTATCATTTTCTTGCATGCTGGTGGTCACATATTAATAAACAAATCTATCAGTAATAACTCGTTGGAGTACACCCAAAAAGTGAGTACCTTTAATTGGGAGAAAAAACAGTTAGTTTAGTGATCTTGGCCAAATTATTTCAAATCAGCAATACAGTTTCTACCAAGTACTGAAACCAAGACCCTTCATGTAGTGTAGTGATGCAGGTTTTAATATATATTTTTTTATATAAGGGGTAAAATCTATCATAGAAACTTCCCTTGATAATTCTTTCCGAGGATATAGTTTTGGATTCTTTAGAATCAAGGAACCTCCACTTTAAATTACATATTTAAAAGATTATATTTATTATATATTTCAACTGCAACAGTATATTTTTTGTAGTTTTTAAAGCTAGTTTGGGAGTGTGGCAGTTCAGTACAGCTTCGCAGTAAATTAGCTTTAACAGAACGGCTGTGGAAGATAATTTATTTATCCTGTTAACAGCCGTCGGTCGATATAAACGTGGTCCAGATATTCCCATGGGGTTCGCCCAGTCTCTATGAAAAGGGAAAACCAGGGGGTTGAACTTGATCTCGATCAAATTTTCGCACAACCATTGGCAACAATACAGTCCCTAACATGTACTGAACCAAATACTCTTCATGGGTTGTAGTGGTACACTATTTTTAGTTCACTAATATTACTTTTTAAGTCTCAAAAGTGTTAAAAAAATTAATAATCTCAACGTTGGACAGTTTTTCTTATTGTTATTTATTTTTATAACCCGAGAAAACTGTGCTGTTATGAAATGGTTGTGGATCGATTTAAAAAATAAAGTTAAAGGCTATGTATTTATGAACTTAATTGTAAATTTATAATATTTTTTCCATTAATTTGTAAGCATTAGTTCAATTATTATTAATATTTCCTTAGAACATCTTGAATTTTTAGATTTTTTTTGTTTTATTAAATAGAGCTGTATGATATAAAATTTAAATGTAAAACAGATTTTTATTATTAATAAAACTTTTTTAAACATTCTAGATTTCCTGACACGAACGTATTATAGGTTGAGGCCAAATGCAGTTATTGATTAGAAACAAGAGTTGAAAGGGTGAAACTCGCACTGTAACCAGACTCTAGCTTCAAACCAAATCCATTTTGAATTTCTTAAATCGATCTAAATTTATCGTGATAACCAATTATATAAAACGGTTTGGGAGATCTAATCAAGCATAACTGATTAATAATAAAAATTAAATTGAAAACTAATAAAAAAAAAAATCAGTTATTTAAAAATGTCTACAAATTCATTTTAATTTTATAATTCAATATACCTTTACGTATAAGATATAAAAACGATTTTTTTTTTCATAAACTGGTGTTTGATAATAGATTAGGTTTCCAAACGTTAAATTGCATCCATAAGAATATCTGGTACACATTTTTCAGTAACCAAGTTATTTCTAATAAATTTTAATAATATATGCCTCTGCACATTATTAAAATATTATATATATATTGGTTTCTACTTATCTTGACTGTTATGGAAATATTATGTTTTGGTTCTAGAGTTTAAGTCCTTCTTTAAAATACTTTAGGCGAGGTTTTGAGACTAGGTTAGTCTCATACTCAAGCCCTAACAGTGAAAAAATGAGCTTTTAGTAAAAACATTAAATAGCACACTAAAATAAATATAAAATGACACGTGTAAGTTGTAATTGGAGAAGGTTTACTTACAAGTTCAACGTTCGGTTTATCATTAATCAGTTACTTCGCCATATATCATAAAATGTTTATAATGGAATAGCTGTGATCACCGAGTAAGTAATATACTTTTAGGAACATCAGTTTTATTTAATTGTTGAATCATATTAGAGTGCTTCTATTATTATTTCATTTAGAATTGACTAAATTTGAATAATACGAGCTCAGACCTCGACCATCCGATTTTTTGCTTACAGCGCGGTTTTTATTCATTTCTTTTATATTCTGTTTGAAACTATTTTTCTCTTGGTGTATTATTTTAGTTTTATCAAATTTAAATGTATGTTGTGTATTTCTAAAATGTGTAGTGAGGGCTGTTTGATCTGGTTTATTGGAATTTTTTATATTGAAGCACAACTATATTTGTGTTGGCACACTCTACGTTTTAAGTATTGTTCCGACGTTCCGAAATAGAACTTAAATAAAACTGCTGCTCCTGGGCTCAAATCAAAAGTAGATACTATATTTAATATGTTTACAGCCGGGAATGGATCTGGGTGGGATCTGGCGACCGACGTTGGGCTCACCCAGTCTCTATAAAATATGGAGAAAATACGGAGGTTGAGGGTGATGCAGGACAAATCATGTCGATGCACAACTGTTGTCCCAGAAACAGTATAGTCTCTACCATGTACTGAACCCATGATCCATCATGCGTTGTATAGGTACAGGTTTTATATATATCCATTTAATTTGAAACGGCATAGCATCATTTATCAGTTACAATGTATTAATTAATTACTTAATTAATCATTGTTAGTTACATAGTGTAGCTATCAATGAAAGGAATGTCAATGGTGTATATTTTGAATAAATCACAAAGTTTAAATGAAAATTCGACTTTATTAGAAGCTTCCTTCCTCTTACTCAGCTAAATTCAGAAAAGAAAATTAATATTCAAAAGGTTTATTCCCTTTATACAATATCTTTACTCCCTGTATTAAAATATTAATTATTTTAATTTTTAATGTTCACAACTATAAATATTCATTATATTGATTTTATGCTGAAATGATAACGTTGAAACACACAAACATCTAATTAATTTCAAAATTACTAATTTATTTAATTACTTTAAGTTTTACTCAACCAAGTATGAAATTAATGTAATAGAAAATAAAATGATTAGTCAATTAGATGAGCACAATTCAGTACGGTGTAGTTAGACCATCCTAAAAATGACAACAAATAATTTCCCATGCGTTTGTAATGGCTGTAATTTAATATGGTTGTGAAAATTTATTTACGATAATATGTACAATTAATTGATTTTGCTTCGGTAACAGTTAAGTCCCATGTTCTATAATAATTTATAAAGTCTCTTTAAAGTGCTAAATTTTCACAATCGAGTCTTGTTTTTAAATTTATCATATAAAAATCGAAATGGACATATATATATATATATATATATATATATATATATATATATATATATATATATATATATATATATATATATATATATATATATAAGAATCTGTAAATAAAAGGTAAATATTTTATTGAGAATATCTGATTTAAAACATCGTAGAAAGTAATAAAAAGTGATGGAAAAATACGTAAGCTTAATATGATAATTACTGTAATAATTATTATTATTAAAAACGCTAATATCTATCAATATAAATTGGTGCAAACATTATTTACTGGAACATAAATAAATAAACCGTTTATAATTAAACTAAAAAACTAATAAATAATTAATATCTTATTCATAAATATTTAAAATAAAAAATCTGCTTGAGAATCCCTTAGTCCCTTTTACACTTATAAGGTTTGATGGTCTTCTTAGATATCTGAGCGTTACATAACTTAAAAGCAGTGAAATTAATACGCGATGTGAGTTGAACCTGTTTTAGTACATCTTATTCTATACAATATCCATAGTCTCTATCATGTACTGAACCCAAGTACCTATGGTTTACCCTAGTACCTATGAAAGAACTTTTCGTTCTTGAAACATATTTTTTTTAAAATTATATATACGTCTACATATACTTAAACTAGATGATCAATAGAAATCTTGTAAATTAGTATAAATAAACAATTATTTATAGTAATTAGCAACATTAACAGAAAAGACCAATTAATAATACAATTTCAAATACAGTTGTGCTTCACACTGCGGTAATGCAGGCTTGATATTCAACCAGCTGGAAGGGGCAGAGTTACACACGGTCCACCTGATCTGCGCCTATGTCTAAGTTAATTGTATCTCATAATTTGTATTAAAGTCTTATAATAATAATAACTTACTCATTTTTAGTAAGTAGAGGGACAGCTCAGTGTGTAGGGTGCTGAGATGATATGCTCAAGACTACGGGTCCGAATCCGGCCGAAGCAAAAAAATTAGCTATTATTTTAACAAACCAATATTAGACCTTGTGGGATCTCCGGAGGCTCACATAACCTCTATAAAGTTATGAACTCAGGACTTTTCATGGGTTGTATTTGTACAATTTATTTTTATTGCTAACCTATTATTCTCAAAATACTGCTGTTTTTTTATTAATCTAAATTTAAAAAATAGCTCTACAACTACGGTTAATTAGTCATTTAGGTCTTTTTGTTTTACAATAATATTTTGAAAGGAGGGCACGAACATAACAATTTTGTGAAATATATCCATTACTCAAAACTACGAGAATACACCCGCCTGTATTCTAACATAAAAACAAACCTGTTCCACTATAACTCATGAAGAAATAAATATTCAAAATAGTTTTCAATTTTAAAACTATTTGTTATTCTTTAAAAATTTCATTCAACATTGTTATTATTAGCACCATATTTGCTATATTTTTCTAGTTTAAATAAGGACTGTTTATTAACTTCACTAAAGATATCATTGAATCAAATAATAATTGTGAACACTGTGAAGATGTACGCAAATATTATCCACCATAAGCCGAATTAGAAATTTAAAACTTTCTATTTTGTATGGTCTAATTCCAAGGCTTATTAATAGGCTGTAGAGTCACGAAAAAAAGAAGAATTTTCTAACTAGTTGTTAAAATGCCCTAAAATTTATGAAAAAACCCAATTCAGTACCATGAAATACTGACATCTTACGATCTACGATTCCAATCAACCCAATTATTTTTGAGAAATTAAAATTGTGTGAGGACATGAGTGAAAACATGGACCAGATCGCGAACAATTAACAACAGATTAAATCTGCCGCAGCCGGATTTGAACCGGAGGCTTTCGGCACGGGAACTCAGTGCTCTACCACTGAGCCACTTCGCTCCCTAATTATTTTTTTTAATGAGGAGGAATATTCATGTTTATAATAAACGTTTGGTTGAGGGAGATACACTTTTTTTGTATTATCTTTCTACTCTGCGTGTACAAGGAACTCGGGGAAATCGCTGTTACGGCAGGGGCGAAACTTTTCGACAGGGCGAAGTTTTTCTATTAAGGTTTATTGTGAAGGCGGAAGACAGTCGGTGAGCAACTAGCGCCCCGAGCCCCGACCTCAGCTGGTGGGGCGCTTACACGAACACATGATGCCGCATCAAGTAGGGACTTAGCGTGGGTAAGTTCTTGCGAGGATGATGGATGGGCGTTGCCTACCCCAGCATCGACACCTGTTCCATCCTTCCTTCCCCAATGACTTTCAGATAAGCGCTTTCGCTGTTCATCGTCAGCTACGCTTTTGCGCGGTTTTATTAGCCATTCAGGAGGAAAAATCGTTATTTAGAAAGAGTAATAGTTAATGACATATTTAAAAAGGCGATTGGAAAACTATGGTCAGCAAATAAAATAATTATTTATAATAATATACATTTTCCACAGTCAATAAGAATGCCTCTACGGAAGTATATATCTAGTACTCAATTATAAGTTGGACAGACTGGAAATATTAGAAAGAAGAATTATGAGGGCAATTTTTGGTCCTTGAAGAAGCACAGAAACCTGGAAATTGCGAACCAATGATGAAGTATATGAAAAATAACAGAAACGTTAAGGATAAGAAGACTGATGTTTTTTTATACAGAATGGTTGACAACAGGCAGTCAATATCTCTGGGAAAAGAAATTGACTACAGGCTGGATCTAAGAAATTAAAGAAGATTTAGAAATACACAACATAACTGCAGAAGCAGCAGCACAGAGAGATGTCTTCAGAAAGATAGTGTTAAACTTGGGATTCCAGGGTACAAGCAAAAAGAGAACAGGCACAAAGTGGTTGGGAGAAAGAAAAAAGTGACATGATAAAAAGATGAGAGAGTATTGGAGGAATATAAAACAACAAATGAGAAGGAATTGAAATTAGCAAGTGTTCCCTAGTTGGCCTAAACGAAAAAAAAATAAAAATAATAGAACATGTATTGAGGAAAATTTTAGGCTCTGAATTATCCAACCAATTAGTCTATACACGAAATGAGACCCTTTACAACGCTACAGAAAGAATTTCTAAGGAAAAAAAGGGTAAATTTCTATGAACATATTATGCGAATGAATGCAAGTAGGCTAAAGAAATTTGAATTCCATAGCAATAATAAGTATTAATTTAAGGAAAAAAAGAGGGACACGTTAAAACTCGGGGTTATCGGAAGATGATATAAGGTTGGAGCTGCCAATATATAATGGAAGAGGTTTGAAGCGAGAACAAAGAAGACGATAAAAATCACTGATGAGGAAAGGAGTATATCAGAAAGGATGAAGCGATACTGAGCGGGGGGGAAGTCACTAATGAAGGAGTTACTAATGTTGAACAAATTGAGAAAAAAAATAAATGTGTTAATTGTATTTTGTACGAACCACAGTTATTTAACCTGTTAAGTCACGGATGGGCTCTGTGGGATATGCAGACCTCAACAAAAATAAAAAATCTAATTTGGGCGGCTAAAGATGCTCGAAGGCTATTGGGAATTCGAAAATTCACGCTCATTCGTGAGGTCCACTCATTAAGAGGACCAACTTTATGGAGGCTTTATGAGCCCCAACCCCAAAAATGATCGAAGGCCGTTGAGAAGTGGAAGGAAAGCTGGAATTAGAAAAAGAGGGATCCACTTTATAGATGATGGGTGAGCCTCAGGAGGGTATGCACATCCCAAAGTAACCAGACGTGGCTATTAAAAGATTAATCTAATGTATCTGGTATAGCTGGATTGGACTTTCACATATGCCTTCTATTTTATTTTAAGGTGTACGATTTCGTTAAGTATTCTAAAATATATAGTTTACTTCGGTCATCCCAGCATAAAATGAAAACGTGGTCTTGGAAGGATTTTGGGGATGTGACGAGGCAGCTAGGAAAAGAGTGCTCGTAATAAATAAAGACAAAACAAAGTACATGGTCTCATCCAAGAAACTGTCATCCAGTGGATACCTCCAAGAAAGATGGTGCAGTTTTGAAAATGTTAAAACCTTTAAGTATCTTGGCACCATTATGAGTGAAGATAACTTACTGGAAATAAAAGCGAGATTTGAAAACTGTAACAGATGTTATTGGTCCCTCAGAATTGAATTCTGAAAAAGAGCTATTCCCCAAGCCTCAAGATAAGGGCATATGAGAGGTTACTTTATCCTGTCGTCATGTATGGCAGGGAGGCGTTGACTCTATCCAAGCAGCAGTAGAAATTATTGAATACTTGGGAGAGAAAGATTCTTAGAAAAGTATATATCCCCATACGAATTCGTTTCCATATTAAAAATAATCAAGAACTTCAGGACCTATTTGGAGAACCTAATATAGTTTCTTGTATTAAAAAAGCAAGCTGATCATGGAGGGCTATCCAGATGGAGAAAGAGGAAGAGGTAGGTCCTTAGGCAGGACCTTAGGCTCTGGGGGTAAGAACATGGAGAAGAGCAGCGGAAGATCGGTCGAAGTGGAGGAAAATCGTCGAGGAGGCCAAGATCCTCCATAGACCATAGCGCCGTGTGATGATAATTATAAAGCTTACTACCTGTATAAAGTTGATGAATATTAGAAAAGGGTGAATTTAGGCTCTAATAATACAATTAATGTTAAAATCTTTACCACTACAATCCATGAAGGCTGGGTGAGCCCAAGGAAGCTTTCCAGATCCCACAGGATCCACCCACCTCCTGCTTTTGAGTTAAACAAGTTATCTGATACAGTCGGATTCGAAACAGTTACAGTCATAAACACACAGAAAAAAGAGGGAAAAAAATCTAATTTTGGCGCCCAAACATGATCGAAGGCCATTGAGAAGTGGAAGGAAAGCTGGAATTAGAAAAGGGAGCCTGGTAAGACTAGAGAAGGAGGGGATGAGAGGCCCTATCGAGTGGCACGGGGGGCGGGAGGGGCGGGGGGGTGGGGAGAGTTGTGGGGCGGCGCCTGTAGGGGCGTTGCGACCGCCAGCCCGGGACAGTACGGTGCAGACCCCGAGCCACGTTAGCATGCCAGGCCAGACCCGCTGGACATGATCTGGGCCGCCCATCCACCCGTGTGAGTACACCACAATACAATACACCAATACTCTATATGTACCCTCATACTCTCTGCCTCTCTGTACTTCTTTCCGGATACTCCCGTAGATCTGGATGGGTCTCTAGAGCAACTCGGAGCTGGGATTACTGCATCGTTCGCATTCTGACACCCTGACACTCTTCTGTTCGTGTATTTACTTACAAAAACATTTCGGATAGATAAACCCTCTAATTCATCACTAGATTTTATTTTTCTGATCTAAAAAAAAATTAATAACTACCTAATAATTTTAAAAAAGCTCGATAAATAATTAGGTAAATATTTATAAAAACAATATCAACCTTTAATATTTATTTGATTATTATTGTGAATTATTTGAACAGCAGTTGCACTAAATCATTAGACCTAGAAAAGAAAAATCTCACCTTTTCATATTTTGATATTAGAAAAAAACTAATTAAAAAAAAGGTTAGTAAAAATTGTTTAAAAAAAATTTAAAATTGATCAACCATGTAACCCATTTTGATTAACTAGCAGTCAAATAATATTTTTTTGTCCATAAAAAAAACGTACATTCGCATTTTCATATTAAAGAAACCTATTAATAATAAGGTTAGTAAAAACAATTTTTTTAAAAATTGATCAACAATAGAGACTTTTTAATTTGCAGTTACACTATATTGTTGGTCCTCAAAAAAATCAAAAATTCATATCTAACAAAAAATAATTAAAAAAAACATGATTTATAATAAGGGTAGTAAATGTTTATTTTAAATAATAAAATAAATAAATTGATATTTTGTATAATTGAAACCTTTATTACTATAAAAAAAGGATTGACTTTAGAGAATTTTAAATTTAAATGAAGTTACATTAGTTTTTCCCCTAAAACAAATAAATGCATATATTTATACTAGAGAAAAAATCTATTGATAATAGTAAATATTTATAAAGTTAGTAGATATTAACAAAAAAAAATTAATCGAGCATAGAGAATTTCCCAATTTACTAGCAGTTACACTAAATATTTTTCCTAAAATATAATCATAGACCCTACCTAATTATAATTTCAAAATACTCGATTAATGATAAAGTTACTAAATATAAAATAAATAAATTGTTGAGAAACTTGATTGATAAGAAGTTTAGTAAATATACTTACCAAAAAATAAATTGGTCAACCATAGATAATCAAAGGCTATAAAATAAGCCGAAGTATAGTATAATTGTAAGCTTTGAATTTTTTTTTTATAGAAAAAAAGGGATAACTTTAGAGAATTATCGAATATAATAGCAGTTACAATTTACGTTTATATTTTTCTTCTACGTTTCTACGTTTTTTAAAGTATTAAAAAAAATTGATCAACCATAGAGAAATCGTTAATTTACCATCAGTTAAAATTCACTGATCTAAAAAAAAAAAATCAGATATTCATATCTACCTTATTATAATTTTAAAAATCTTGATTAATAATAATCTTAATAAATATTTATTTAAAAAATTAATTCAGATTTTTTTGATAAACCAGTAGTGACATTTAACTTTTCTGACCTAAAAAAATAAATACATTCATATCTACCACATTGCAATCTTAACACAATCATTAAAAAGCTCGATAATGTTAGTAAATATTATCAAAAAAAATCGATCAACCATAAAGAATTTCCCAATTTAAACGCAGTTACAAGTTTATTCACGAAAAAATTAAAATGAAACGTTCATATCTACCTAATCATAATTTTAAAAATTCCGATTAATAAAAAGGGTTCGTAAATATTTATAAAAATATATAACTATATAAAATCTATTACATTATCAGATTACACTAGATTATTTTTCCTTACAAAACTAATCGTATATTCATATCTATCTAACCGTAAAAAAATCGATTAAAAACAAGGCTTGTTTTTATTCTTAAATTTTAAAAATTCAATTTTTAAAATTTATCAACCTTTTTGAGTTTAAAAGAAGTTCTCTAATATTTTTGTCCTAAGCAAAATAAAATCATACATCCATATTTTAGAAAAATCGATTAATAATAAGGTCAGTAAATTTTGATAAAAAATAAATTTAAAAAAATTGATCAGCCGTAGAGGATTATTTAATTTACCAACATATGCATTATTTTTATTTTCCTAAAATAAATCATGTCTATATTTATAATTTCATATTAGAAAAAATCCCGTTAATAATAAATCTAATGTAGAAACTGATAAAAAAAATTGATGAACCATAGTGAATCAAAGATTGGTAGAACTGTAGTCATAAATTCTAAAAGAATAGTTGGGCTTAAGTCATAATATTACCATAATAGTATAATTAAGTTAAGATTATCATAATAGTATAATTGAGCAAAATATAATTAAAACCTTATTTAAGTGGTGTTTTGCGTTCTGATACTAATTTCGTTGTTAAAATTATAAGAACTGATGCTGCTTAATCTTCAAAATTTTGATCTGCAATTCGTATTATCGAAACTTGAAAATTAATACAAAAATAAATCAAACAAAACCTAATTACGCATAATTTATTAAGGATACTAACATTAAAATATTTTAAAATCCAAAATCATCATAATCATATTTAAATTTAAAAAAATCTTTCCCGTTTCACCTTAATATTTAAAATATTACAATATTATAAATAATTAAATAAATCACTAATGCGGTATAAATTGAATTTAAAATAAATAAAGAAATGTATATATTTTAAAAATATTTACGTTTTTGAAAATTGAAACTTTTTATTTCTCGTTGATATATTTAAATAAAAAAAAATCAATTCAATAATTTTCTATTATGTTCTTCATTTTATTAAAAAAAACATCGTAAAGGTAAAAAAAAAAAATTATACAATAATTCTATAAAGCTAATGTTATAAATTATAACTATTGGATTTAATCAATATATAATAGGTTATACTCAGTGAGATAATAGTTTAAAGTTTAAATTATTTAAAAAACGGTTTGATAGAGTTAAACATTGTTTCGATGTGTGTTGGGATGACAACTCTCTAAAAGCTAGGGCGTCGCCTCGCTGTATTCACTTCCTTTTTCTAACTCCAACGGATAATCCGAAATATTAAGTTCCTGTTGTTTAAATAATAATTAATCATTAAAAAATATAAAAAGTTATAACATTATTAAAGTATTTTTTTAACGAAACTTTTTCCTATAACAATAAAAAAACTATATAAGAAGATGATATTTTCGACCTGTCACTCTGGATAAAATCCATATGTAATTCGATTTATTTAATATCAATGCGATTTCTGTAATAAAAATAAAATGTTTTGCAATTTGAAAAAAAATAAATAATGATTTCAAAACTAACTCAACCGAAAATCATAATTGATTATAATTATTATCGTTAAAAAAATAAATAAAAACCGTAAAAATGTTAGTGTTATATATTTTTTTTATTTGCCCTAAAGCCTGATTAGTTACAACATTAAAATATATTAGAAATTAGAATAATTAAAATATCTAAATAATTATATAAAACGTACGTACAATTTTGTTTTGTTTTTGTTGTGATATAAACAATAAAGTGAAAAAAAAAATTACTCAACGATGAAACCTACGCAGTGCGGTCGCAACGTACGCTCTGACATTGATACATACTTTGCCGCAAAAGCTTCCTGTTAATAATATAATAGTAGATAAAAGGCATTACCAATTATTTACATTACATTTATTTAAAAAATGATTATGAAATATTACTCTTTCTCCATTTATTACAAGACGTTTATTTATTTATTATTTCGCACAACATACTCGGGAAAATAAGCCTGATGTTCACCGTGAAAAACCTCAATTAATTTATTAAAACAATTTATTTCGATATAAACGTGTTTCGAAAACGTTTCCTTTTATGTAAAAATACATTAATTTCAAAGCAAACGTGTAAAACGAATTTAATTTAAAACAGGAGCGTTTGAACTTTTATCATACATGAACGGTCGAACAGGTTCGCCTGATAATTTTAGTTGCGAATACAATTTGCTATTCCCACAGTTTGAAACTTACACATGAGAGAGCAAATAAATATATGTTCCCTTTCTTCTATATATAATTTAAACGTTAACAAATGAGATTAAAATTAAATAAATTAGCCTAACTCCCTAAATAAGAATTTCATGAGATATTTGAACCATCTTAGGTTCACTTTCAAACAAATAAAAAAAAAAATACTATCGTATATTTTTTTATCCCACAAAAAAGGTCGCGTGTATGAGAAGGAATTTTTCATCCTTCAATAATATTAATTGTTTTTCCGGGAAGAAAATATTTTTCCTGAATTCTGAGATGAAGAAATGAAAAATTAAGGTCAACAGGATCATATTTCATACAACGTAATTTGCTTCATATTTTTTTTTAAATAGAAAAAAATCTTTAAAAAAATTGATTTACTATTTTTTATATTAACACGGCATATTTAAAAATTATTAGGTATTTTCTTTTGTTACCTAGATATATCATCATTCATAATATTTACTTGTATCATTCAATACAGCTGAATTTCAAGGAATAAAATTTAAAAAAAAAACATTAATCTTTATTTAACTTTTAAGTAAAGAACAGTTTAGTGGACGCTAAATACAACATTTTTTTTTGTTTATTTCAATATTTTTTAGTACTTCCAACATAAATAAATAATTCTCAAATAAGTTGTAGGATTTTATTTTAAGTAAGGGTTGCATTTACATGATGTAAATTTTTACTGGGAATATCTTAAAAGATGTTAAACCATTTTATAACGATGTAAGCCCATCTTACATAAATGAAATTTATTTATGCACTAAACTCTTTAAAGCATTACTTTCTATGACAAAATGTAAATAAAAATAAATAAAAGCCTTTTTAAATATAATATATCGAGCATAAGAAACAAAAACGACCAGAAATGAATAAGATAATTCTTATTAAAAAAAAACAACATGAGCATTCTGATTTTGAAGTACTCTTAAGTTTCAAAACTTAACCTACCCTAAACAAATATTAAATACAAAACTTGGTCTCAATATAAACTGATCTTTCTACATAGTGCTGGTTATTACTACAGGTAATAATAGCTTTAGTAATAGGGTTTAATACTAATCTAAAACAGGACTTAATTGTTTCTCAGGCCAAAAATTTTTTTTAAAAAATGAGGGATATATAAAATTTCACTTAGAAGATTATTTAGTTAGTTTTTATTCAGTCCTCTTTTTGTGTTTTGAATAGAAAATAAACATTAGCATTTTAGTAGTATACTATAGTTTTTAATAAGACTTTGTTTTTGGTTTTATGCACTATAGGTCTTTGGTAATATTTCCCTTTGAATATAAACATAAATATGTGGATGAAATAAGGTATTATATTATATTTCTAGGAAACATTAAAAGTAACTATGTTATTAATACATAAAATGAAACGAGCTATAGCCTAATAATAATTAAAACTATATTTAAGCGGTGTTCTGCGTTCTGTTACTAATTTCGTATTTAAAAATATAAGAAGTGATGCTGCTTAATCTTCAAAATTTTGATCTGCGATTCGTAATAGTGAAACTTGAAAATTAATATTGAAAATTAATTAAATCAAACAAAACTACTTACGCATAATTTATTAAGGATACTAGCATTAAAATATTTTAAAATCCAAAATAATCATAATCATATTTAAATTTAAAAAAATCTTTCCCGTTTTGCCTCACTATTTAAAATATTTCACTATTATAAATAATTAAATATATCACTTATGCGGTATAAATTGAATTTAAAATAAATAAAAAAATATATATTTTTTAAAAATATCTACGCCTTTCAAAAAATGAAACTTATGTTAGTACGTAAATGAAACGAGCTATATCCTAATTATAATTATATTCTGGAGATTCTGGTTTTGATTATTAATTAAAACTAAATTTCAGCATATTAAGTTATAATTGGTTAGTTAGTTATAAGTGCAAAATATTATTTATTAAAAAAAACCCAATAAACATAAGTAGCTATCTATGAATGATTATCATTGTTCTATTTATGCAAAAAAAACAATGGTCTAATTACAGTTACAGTCTGGGGATTTCGATTTTTAATTACTAAATAAAACTAAATATCAGCATTTAGGCAATACGTGAAAAAATTTATTTTAAAAACACATTAAAACTAACTATGAATGGTCATTAATATACTATTTATAGATGAAATAAAATGGTTTACATACAATTATAATTTCAGAATTCTTTTTTTTGTAATGACCAACTAAATCTCGATATCAGCATATAATATGTTATAAGTGGAAAAGATTATTTATAAAAAAAAAAACATTAAAAATAATTATGAATATACTTGACTATACTAAAAAATCAAGTTTATTATAAATATATTATTTCGTTAATTTATTTTATTTATACATAAAATAAAATGATACATAGTCTAATTATAATTATAGTCGAGTGATTATTATTTTTAATTACTAAGTAAAAGTATTACTGAAGTGTATATTTAAGGATCATGAAATGGGGAGTATAATATTATTAAAAATAGTTTTAACATCAATAATAATGGAAAATTAAATACATAAAAAAAAGAAGAAATTTCTAGCATTAGAACACTTAATAGATAGATCTCCGATAATCTCTAAAAGGCAATCACAAAGCATTTACAGTAGACACAGATTAATCTGAAGCTTCAATGTAAAAACTTAACCGCTGTCTGTTGTTCGATTTAATTTTGTTTTTTATTCCTACTACAATCTCAATGGGATATTAATTTAGTTTAAATATTTAATATAATAGAATTATATTTATGAAGTTTATATTAAATATATTGTCTGTACGGAGGTAAAAGTGATTAACTGCACAAATCCCATTATTAATTTTTTTTGATGTGATACAAAATCTAAAATCATTATTGAAGGTTAATGAATATAGCACATCAATTTTACCTTCAAACTAAGAATAACCTATTAGTAAAATAAACTGTTTTATTCGTATTAATCAAGTAAGTAATAAGAAAAAAGATCATTACTTGAAATTCATTAATTATTAACACTTAAAAGAAATTAAAGAAGGTATTTTAAAAATTATACAAGGTGTAGTGGTCACCATAATTACTTACTATGCCAAAAAAGGTGAATTCAAAGCAGGGCTTAATATTTATGAAAGGGAGTAAAAAAACCTTATTTATGCCATACTTTGGAGGGGACGTAAAATGTGGTTACCGAGGCTGTTTGGTATAAAGTATTCATTAAGAACCGAATCCCAATTACAACTGGATAAGAAAAATTTAGATCTCCCACTGTAGCATCGTCCTATGAGCCATAGCATCATAAATTTACTTTATGCGAATTAATAACAACAATATTACAGTACTGCAATATTATGAATAATAATAAAATCGTTAATTATCTAGGAATTATTTGTACTAAATTTTATTATGCTAGTTCCTGAAAAAAAAGTCGTAATGTATTTTATCTATTAAAATACACATACTTCTCTTAGCATATATTAATACTTACTTACGTTATATCAGAAAAAAAAAACCTACAGCCCATGAAGGGTCTTAGGTTCACTACATGGTAGTTACTATATTTAATCATGGAAAACGGTTGTTCCGGGAGGTGATTTGTCCGAGACAACGTTCAACCACCAAGTTTTCCCCTAATTAAGGTTACCGACTTTATAGAGGCTGATCTAGCCCCAGGAGGGTCTGTAGAAGAGGTTCATATGTGGCTGTTAATAGATTAAATAATTTATCTGCCACAGCTGGATCTGAACCCGGGACCTTCAGAATAGCAGCGCAGAGCTCTAAAAACTGAGCTTCTTTACATTAGAAACTGATTAGATATTAGAGGATCATATTATTTGGTCTATAGGAGGTTTGTAGGCCGCTGTCAAAGATATATTAGGGATTGGACATAGTTATTATACCTTAATAACCTTTTTAATTTTTATAACAAAATATATTTGATCTTGATATGATACGAGTATGTATACAATTTTTTTTGGGCGTTTAGTGCTTATATAACATTGTATTTACAATGCCAACCTAGCATAAGTTAAACCAAGCTATAAAACATAGATTTACCCGAAATTTAAAATTTTATAGCATACATATAGCTTTTGTCAATCTCGATTTGTGATATTGTATCAAACAAAAGATAATAGTAATAAAAAATTATTTATTTAGGAATATTCTACAAATGGCTTTTGTCATATATTGTATTTGTAAAGCTGTAAAGATTGTAATGTATTGTATTTGTCTTGTTTTGTAAAGCTCTCCACGGTGATTTATACGATTCATGTGGAACCTGGATAGAGAAACTCCTCATTAAAAATAGAGTCTAAACTAAAAAAAAGCATATCTTAATGATGACGAAGAAAACTACTAGAGTTTTTTTTTACATTTAATTAACGATCCGGAAATAACAACATAGGATTTATTTTTTTAGAATGCAATAATAGGTTTTGAGTTATAGAATCCCGCAAATGGCTGGCATCGATTCTTGAGCTATCTCTGTAAGGGTCAGTAACTTCGAAATATAGATACAGCCTTACTGATAATGCGAGTTATAATAACTAATAAACAAGTATTAATAAGTGATTTAACAAGAAGACTACTTTAAAAATAATAAAAAAAAACTGTACGACCACAATACATGAAGTATTGAGTTCAGTGAATGTAAGAGATTGTACTGTCTATATCAACGATTGTGCATGGAGGTGATTTTTCCAATATAACGTTCAACCATTTTTTAAAACTCAAATTAAGGGTTCCCACTATGTATGGGTGAACCCAAGGTGGGTCTGTAGGTTCTTCAGTGTCAATCCATGGCTATTATTAGATTAAATAATTTATTCTCCATGTACTGATTTGAACCCGGAATCATTATTGAACACAAAATAATGAAAGCGCTGTAAAATTATATGCATAATAAATCTACTAACTTTTTTTAAATGCATGAATTCAAAAACGAAATTTTCTCTCTTAAAATGCAGTGTAATTTATAAAAACAAAATGTGCCAATGAAAATTACAACGATTATTTACATAATTATTAATATATTCACAACGCACATTTGTGTACTAGAGAGATCGCTCCATACTATCTATGATTTGGTAACTATCTATATAGATGCATAGGTTAATTGAGAAAGATCTCTCAACCAGCACCTTTTCTGTCGTATCTTGTATTTATGGTTGAACCATTACAACCCATTTAGGAAATAAACATTAGTTTACTAGTCTATTGATATGTTCATCTAAATTAGTGTAAAACCATAAGTAGTGAAGACCAAACAGTTGGGTTTATGTATATATATATATATATATATATATATATATATATATATATATATATATATATATATATAATAAAGGTGCAAAGGGCGTAATAACCTAGATGTTGATCGCCGGTAGAAAAAACATAATCTAATCTAATCTATATATATATATATATATATAAATATTTTTTTTTTTTTTCACAGTAAGCTTATATTATGTATGTAGTTATATCATTCAATATAAATCATAATCATGAAAGATTTATAAAAATAAAACCTGTACCACTACAACCCGTGAACGGGTCTGTGGTTCAATACTTGGTAGAGACTGTATTGTTTCATGGACAACGCTTCTGCAAGAAGATGACTTGTCCTAGGTCACGCTCAACCGCCAGATTTTCCCCCTTATTTTGGGTACCCTATTTTTATATTTTATAGACGCTGGGTGAGCCCCAGGAGGGTCCTTGATCCCATATGATCCATCTCCCGCTGCAAACAGACTAAATAAAAGTACTGCCTGCAGCAAGATTTGAACCAGGATTTCCTGCTGGAAGTGCTCTACCACTGAGCCACTCCGCTCCCGTGCTGATAATAATAATATCTAAATTGTTACAAAGAACTTGATAATTATCATTATAATAAAGTACGTTTATGAATATTACTGCATTAAGAAATTATAATAATAGGAAATATTTGAAAATTTTGAGTTATAAATTAAAACAAAGTGCTAGGATCAGTGCATTGTAATATTTCTAGAAGGACGGTTTCTGAGTGATTTATTTTATTTATTATGTATATAATAGTATTCAATTGAATTTTCCTATCCCAAATACGAAAAACCAATAATAATATTTACTGGAGGATGGAAATAGTTGGGGGGGGGGTCCAGTCAAAATAAACAACAAATAAGTGAAGGCTTATTTTTTATAAAATCTTATTTAATCAAAGAGTTCATAATTATTGATCATCATAATTTTTATTATATATCTCCTTTCTCAAACTGAAATTTTATATCTTTATTTCTATACGTTTCATCTATATTTACATCATATTTTGTATTAATATAACTTCATTCTAATTATATACATTTATATAACATCCCATACTTATATCTTCAAATTTTACTTCTCTACCTGTCGTACAACGAGATTCCTATTCATTACTTTCTACATATTTCTTCTGTATTTATTTTTTGACATCATATTTTGTATCAATTTTCTTTCATTTTACTTATGTAACACCCTAGGAGTCTATTATCGTACATTTTATATTTTATCTTTATTAAACTAGGTTTTCCATACTTTTATATCTCACCTTTTTATATTTATACTTTTTCATTTTGTATCTTTCTGTTTACCTAATCTCTTTTATCTTTCTCTTTGTGTTTTGTTTGCACTATCACCCTTCCGTACATTTTTTCTGTAATTTTTTTATTCGTATATCCTGAATAATATATCCTTCACTATTTTGTTCTACTTTTCTATTACTCTATATGTTATTATATTCTTGGTACTGTAATGTTTTTTATAGTTATTTTTGTTTTGTTTGTTTTGTCTCTCATAGCCCTGAAGATGACCTACAAAGTAGGTCGAAACGTTGGCACAAATAAAAAATAAGTCTTCAATTATCTGGTGTTTATTTTGACTGAACCCCCCAAACTATTAACATCCTCCATTAGATCTTGCAGTCAACTATTTTCCTTTCTAAAAATAATATTTACTACTTTTCGTGAATATCGAATTCATTTCTCATGAACATTTCCCACCACGTCAGCTATCTACGTTGTTCAAAAGCTGAAATTGTTCAAAAATTAGGAATCCCCCAACCATTGTTTAAGCGCCCCCTTTTTAAATTTCAAATAGAAGTTAATTAGTAGAAAAAAACATGTAAGAATACAACCGATAAATGGTACATACGAGAAAAGGAGTATAAACTATTTCTTGGAAAAATACTGTGAAGAAAAGTGATTAGATTGAGTTATTACTCAAACGCCTGGTTTTCCCCTAATTCAAGGTATCCACTTTAAAGAGGTTGTGAGAGCCCCAGGAAGATCGTTTATTGGCTGTTAACAAAATAATCAGTTTACTTTACTACACCCTGTTTAGAACCTGAGACCTACATCGCTGTACTTATCTTTAAATATTATTGTAAGATTCTTTTTGCATTACTATTTGTTTTAATTGGATATTAGGGATGTGTTTTACATTAGTACATTCTATCATACATTAATGCGGTCGTTCTAGAACACTCTGTTAATTCACCTCATTCCAGAGATCATAATAATATTCTACAGAACTGTGTTGGGGTTGAGCTTCTGTGGTTTGACTCAGTTGAGAACTTCCGTCCCTTGTGTTCTTGCCCTGGGCTAAGGGAATTCTTGGCGAACAGTTTAAGTTTTCGAAGGAAAGGAAAGACACAAGAAGATGTTGTTTAGGGGGGTCCTGAGGATGGAACCGTTCCAAGGATTCAGTTCTTCACTTACTTAGGAAATGTATTACTTAACATTTTATAATAAAGATCATTACTTCGAAGTGATTACTTAATATAACTGAAATAGTTTTAAATGCAAGAGATATTTTAAAATACAATACTATTGCAATATGATAATAATACCAACATGCAAGACGATAAAGGTAAATAAATAACTTTTAGGGAATAATTTTGTAATGATTTTTATTCCAACTAATTCAAGAAAAAAACTATTGACTATTACTCAAGAGATGTTGTTTATAATTATAAATTAAAATTCACATGCTCTTAGAAGTACTTAAACACTTTGAGGATCTCAGACAAATCATCTGCCTGCACAAACGTTACAGAAACCGTTGAGTTCCCTGTCATATACAAAATTTAAGAAGAGTCTTCACAGATTGTAGTGTAATTTGTTTTTTATCTTCTTGAAATTATTTATTTTCAGTTATGTCAATATTAAAATATGATAATTAATTAAAATATTTCACATAACTGAAAGTAAGTAATAGTTAATTTTAATTAGCAGTATTAACCCTCCAAAGCCTAGTGTGACGTTTATGTCACAGTAGAAAGTAGCCCGGTTTTCCCAATCCACTTTCTCTTTTATTATTGCTAAGGGAGAATTACCGTTGCATCTACCTGCAGGGGGCTCTGTCGGTCAGTGCAAATTTAAAAATTATCTTTCTCTAATTCTGTATCACTATAAGAATAGAAAAATGTAAAAAAAAAAAATATTATTCAAAAAATAATCCTCGGCGTTGGTTGGTCAAGAATATAATACAGTTGCGCCTGACACTGCGGTAATGCGGGCTTGGTATTCATGCAACTCGAAGGGGCAGAGGAGTACCCGGCTACTTGGTCTGTGCATATATCTATGATAGTTGTATCTAATAATTTATATTAGATAAGGCTAAATATAATAAAAACTTCTCCGTGTTTAGCAAGGAGCGGGTTAGCCAGTGTGTAGAGTGCTGAGTTGCTATACTGAAGGTTCCGGGTTAAAAATCCAGCTTTGGGATGTATATTATTTAATCTGTTAACTGCCAAGTACGTTGCAACGTCTAATGACCCTTTTTGGGCTCTGCTTCTTTAAAGTGGTTACCCTAAATTGACAGGAAAAATCTGGCTGGACGAATTAAAGTCTCGATGTAACCTTTTAAATTCAATTCTTAAATTAATTAAAATAGTGTTACTAAGAAAATGTAGATCGTTTACAAACACATGTGTAAAAAAACAACAACGAAAAAACTGTACCAATACAGAAGGGTCATGAGTTCAGTAGAAGATAGAGACTGTATTGTTGCTGGGACAACAGTTGTGGTAGTGATTGGTACAAAAACTAAATTTTACTGAATTTTTTATTTATGGTACAAAAAAAACTGTAAGACGGGCATATTTTTTTCTGACCTACCTCATTTTTTTCGTCTTATCAAATATGTTCAAAAATCATTTTAATTTTTTAATTGGTTCGATCAGTAATTAACTTATTGATATCCTTTAAAATATTAATAAAACTTATAAATGAAGTACAACTCTTATTTAATTTTTACATTATTATATATATTATTTAATAACATTAATACTTTAAATGAAAGAAGGTTTGACTAAATCAAAATCAGGTCGATTATCTTAAAAAGGTATAGCGATTGAAAGATCGTTTTGGACATTCCAATTAATCCCTGTTTAAAAGCAGTTCTGTTCTTGACAAGACCATGTTCAGGTTTTTGTTTGATTCCAGTTTTAAAAGACTTTAAACTTTATATCATTCTTTCGTTTTATACCATTGTCACTAAGTCCTTTCAAATAATTTAAAAACGAGTAATGCTAGTTTTATTTTTAAATTGAATTATAAACATAATCTATACCAATATAACTGACGAAGAATCTTGAGTGTCGATAGTGATTCTCCTGTTTATATTCAGGGAGAAAACGTCCAACCTATAGGATTTTCCACAATCTAACTCACATTTTAGAGCACCAGGAAAGCCTGGAATGAACACAGTAAATAAATTGTCAGCCACATCAGTATTTCTATCCGGGATCTTCTACTGTTTTGAGTTTTTTCTTTAATTTTTTTCATGAACAGTATTTGATCATATAATAATATTGGTAATAATATTCAATGTTAACAGAACCGAAGGTTCAATTCCGATACACCGGATCCCAAACTCAATACAATCCGTTTACCGTTGTCTATGCCCATCCTTCGGACATTCAACCCGTTAATTCACTGCAGATTAGCATTTCAGAGATCCATCCATTATTCATTCTGACAACTTTACATCCAAATTCAACCATCATGATACGATTAATTTAATTCTAGTTATCGAGCTGATATCAAACAATTTTCCTCTTCTGATTATGAGCGCTTCAGCGCGTTTTTGTTTTTAAAAAAATATTTTCTACAACATAATTTATTTTATGAGAAGCGAGGGGATGGTTGACTGAAAGATAGACGTAAGGAAGAAAATAGTTGGGGGTGCAGTCAAATAAAAACACTAAATAAGTGGTTACTTATTTAATTATGTGCCTATATTACTTATTAATTAAATAAGTAACCACTTATTTAGTGTTTTTATTTGACTGCACCCCAACTATTTTCTTCCTTACATAATTTATTTTATTATTTATTTATTTTATAGTAGTTACTACCAGTCAAAACTATTTACCTGATTTCTCATGGATAATTTAAACCACTTTAAATAGCTGAAATTTTGCAAACATTTAAAATTTCGAAAGCACTACGGCTCAATAATATAGCATTGAGTTGCCGTGCCTAAGATTCCAGGATCAAATAAGGGTGTTGTAGATTATTTATTTAATGTGTTAATAGCCGGGAATGGAACTTGTGGATCTGGAAAACTTCCTCGGGGCTCATCCTGCCTTTATAAAGTGGGTACTCTTAATAGAGGGAAAATCTTGTGGTTTTTCCGGACTAATTCCCTGCACAACCGCTGTAGTGATACATGCTACATTTTTTATTTATAGTTTTTGTAATAATTAATCACCGTTTTAATACTCATTTATTTATTTCGTGAAATGATTTAATAGTCAATACTTGAGAGATTTAAGGACTTACCAGTCGTGGACATTAATGCTAACTGATATTACAATTTTCTTTGTTTTACAACCTTGGTTAATCCTGCTATTTTGAAAAAAAACCTGCATCACAACAACCCGTGAAGGGTTCATTACATGTTAGAGATTGTTCTGATTCATGGACAACGGCTGTAGAGAGAGGTGATTCGTCCTAAATCACGCTCAACCGCCAGATTCCCCCCCCTTAATTTATAAAGGGTACTCACTTTATAGAGGCTGGGGAGCTCAGGAGGGTCCTAGATCCAACAGGATCAACCTCCAGCTGCTAACAGATTAAATAAATGTATTCCCAGCTGCAAGATTTGAACCTAGGACCTTCGGCATGGCAACTTAGCACTCTACCACTCGATTACTCCGCCCCCTAATTTGGGAACGTATGTTTTCATTAATTTTTTTTAACAACGAACATATATTATTTTAACTCAAGTATTAAACAATAAAATAATCATTTTTAATACAAACGTGGTAAAACTTTAGATTATCCGGATTCGGCCTGACAATATCACTTCGAAAAATCGAAGAACGATACCGGTTTAATAATTTTTTTTTACAATCGATTTTTTATAATGTGCTACAATTCAAAAAAGTTATATGCTGTACCGAACAGACAAGTCTCAAACTTCATAAACTTAATAGACAAATTTAAATGTATCTATAAGGAATCACATATACAATGAAAGAAAATAAATTATACAAAAAAACTTTCAGCAGTGAGAAAGAAAAAAATTATAATCAAAATAAACAAAAATTGTATCTAAAAATTCTTAGTAACATCTACATGAACAATAACAATAATATAAGATAATTTGGGATCCTAAAATAGTAAATGCTTTGTTCTTTTATGTATATACCGCTTTGTACTTTTTTTTGTGTAGTTTTCTATATTTTTTATAAGTGGGTTTTATATTGTGTTCACACTTATTAAAGAATTGTTTGCATAATTTATTGATAAATTCATTAATATACGGTATATATAATTCTTTGTCCATAATTTTAACTCTAGTGTAATATGCATAGTTTCCAGCAAATCATAGGAATTTGTTTTGAAATATTTGTAGTTTTTTATAATTTGTTTTCGACATATAACTAAATATTGGGCATGCATATGTTAGAATAGGTCGTAAGCAGGATATATATAATAATAACTTATTATCTGTGCTTAATTTTGAATTCATATTGAAGTATTGATATATAGTACACAAAGCTCTATTTATTAGCTTTATTAAACACATAATCAGCGTGGAAAGTAAAAGATAATCTTTTATCCATGTTAAGTCCTAAATATTTAATCTGATTTGTCCAAGGTACAGGCATTTTGTTAACATTCAGTTGGGGGGGGGGGGTTTAATAATAATATTATTTTTAAACATAGGGTTAACATAAAATAATTTAAACTTGGTGATGGAACATAAAGATTATCCTTATAATAACTTGAGACAACACAAGCTGTAGGGAAATAATTGCTTTCTGATTTTTTTCTCCCTTTGTGTTTACCTCCTGGAACTAAGCAGGCCCTTGAAGGATCATTTGTTACCCAGTCTTCAAAAAAAATTAAGGTAAATGGTATTATAACAAGGTATCGATAATATTCTATGCTACAACCCTTGTTTAAATTATTGTTATCATAGTGATAGCATACCACTTTCGGCATAGTATATACTCTATAGTATATACATTATGTATTATATACTCAGAAATTTGGTTGTAAATTTGGTGTGAATCGGGTAATCAAAAGTTCGGATTATGGAAGCTTTAAAATATAGCTTATATTATTGAAAATTGTGTACAAAGACATGTGTAGAAAAAAAACTGTACCACTGTGAAGGCTTGACGGTTAGATAGTGACAAAGAGCCTAATATCAGTTAAGTTATTTAAATTTAAGTTGTTATACATTATAGCACTTACCGTAAAGCTAAATTATCCATAAATTGATATGTTTAACCCTGTGCTGCACTAATTTAAATGCTTATTAAGTTCTAATACATATTTAAATGTAATGTAAATGAAATAAAATTGTTATTTAGGAGTGACTTGTGGTCTAGTGGTTAGCATAACAACTTACTGAGCCCGGCAGGTGGCAATATGGTTTTAAAAAAAAGAAAACCTTCATCACTACAACCTGTGAACGGGTTTGGGGTTCAGTACATGGTAGAGACTGTACTGATTCATGGACAACGGTTCAGCAAGGAGATGAATTGTCCTAGATCACGCTCAACCGCCAGATTTCCCCTCTTATTTTGTCTACTCCATAACATTTTATAGAGGCTAGGTGAGCCCCAGGAGGGTCGTATATCCAATTTGATCCATCTCCGGCTGCAAACAGATTAAATAAAAGTCTTGCCTGCAGCGGGATTCGAACCAGGATTTCCGGCATGACAATTCTGTGCTCTAACGCTGAGTCTCTTCGCTCCTTTTTTATAAATGGAGTAAAAAACCCTCGGTTATACCGTCCTTAAGAAGGGACGTTAAACGGTGTTTGAGAGCCTCTGCGATGTCAGTTACTCGTTAAAAATCCACATCCTATTTAAACCTGGATAGGCGAAAATTAAAGCTCCCACTGTAGCATCGTCCGATTAGCCATAGCAGCACAAAGTGACGTAAAATGAATAAAGAAACAAATTTATTATTTCACGTTTATTTAGATTGTAACATTTAAAAATAATGCATATTAAACAATGATTTAACATTACTAAAAATAGTAAAAAGAAAAAGTAAACAAAAATGTGCAAACACTCAAAAAAAAGACAAACTATAAATTAATACAGATAATTAATAATATAATACAGAAAAAGTCCCTAAAAGCCAAGCCTTAAGTATCTGAAAAAAGGGGAAAAAAGTAACTGTTACTGAAAAATAATATGATTAATTTTTTTCAGCTATTTGAGACTTAAGACATTGCTTTGGGGATTTTTCTTATTGCATCCTAATATAGAGAAAATATTTAAATTTTGTTTTTTTTCTAGTTGCTTCTTGTAATAACTCTTTTTATTATAATATAATAATTCCAAAACACTATAAACTATTCCTTTCTTTTCATAAATGTATTAAACTTGGACGCATATGAAACTTATGAGTCACATTTTCGGGTTAAGTACCAGATCGATCTCGACAGCTGACTTCCGAGAATCTTCTGAGAATCCTATAATGACCGAATGACCTTGACCTTGGGACAAAATCAAGGGCAATGGAAGGACAAGTTTTATTTTATTTATCTATTTTTATTTTGAATACTCAAATTTTAAATTAGCAATAATTTTTTTCTAGGCAGATTACAAATGTTAATGTTTAAAATAAAGTTAGTCTAACTAAGTATGTTTCTTTTATTGTTAGCTTTATTTAATTAGAGTAAATTCAGCTTGTAATTATAACTTTTTATTTTTTATACCTAGGCAAATAGATTTTTTAAATAAAGAGCCTTAAAGTGGGTCACAGCTATTAAACTTCTTTTAACTACCTCTATTTTGCAAATCATGCTCATTTTTTATTTTTTTTATTTCGTAAAACATCAAAACATCGTTTTCCTGCCTCGAAGTAAAAACCTCTAAACGATTTACAGCAACCCATGCATAGATATTTATTTGCTTAACGTATTTCTGTTTATTTTATACGAGTATAGGCTTGAATGATATTATATTAAAAAAATGTACTATTGCCACCCTTGAAGGGTCTAAGATTCAGTACGTGATAGATTCTGTAATATTACAACAGTGTGCAGGGAGGCGAAAAGTACAAGATCAAGCTAACTTCAAGAGTTTTACCGAACTAAGGGTATCCACAGTATAGAGGCTGGGTGAGCCCCGGAAGTTTCCTTAGACTCTAGGGTCTAGAGGTTAAAAATTAGAGATACAATTTATTTATAAAAATAGAAATATACTTTATCCAGAGGATTTGAACCCGGCGTTGCACCTCTACGCAGTAGGTCCCCCTCTCATTACAAATGTTATGATGAGTTAAAAATGTATAAATATTTAAATTGACAAAATTGAAAATGGTTCTTTCATCTTTAACACCAGCGAGTCAACAACATTGTACAATTGTTTCCCAATAGATCGTTCTTAAACAGATTATAATAAAAAATAAATTTCACGAAGAAAGAAACAAAGTTAATTACAGATAGAGAGAAAGAGAAATACAGTTCTACGATCGCTGTATATATCCTTCTCTTCCCGGACGTTACACAAGGTCTTATGTGTCCATCTTTCTAAAGAATTGACAAAAATGTAAAACTAACAATAACCAAATAATACATCGAGAAGCCTATATCTCAAAAATCACATCCTCCTGTTTACAATTAATCAATGGATTATGTCATCAAGTTTAAGTTTTTATGGCAGGTAAAGGACAAGAGTGGGAGACCGAGGCGTTGGTGGGAGGATTTCGTTAAGATAATCTACAGGATTTGGGTTTGGGTGGTGGTCCGAGGACCGAAGTTTGTAAGCAGAGATTTGTGGTAACGAGCCTTCGGGTTCGCTAAGCCGCATTCTTAGACTCCCATGACTGGCCAATATCTAGGCAAGAGGCAGAAGAACCATACTCAAGACTAAATAATTAGATAAGAAAAATATAAAGAGAAAGTTTGATAGGAAAAGTAAGATATATTTCTGATGCATTTTAAAATGACTAAATCTATGGCATCCTCCGTGCGGACATTTATAATATGGAATCTTTTATTTGCTACAAAAGAAGGATTTAAAGAGAATTGTAAAAACCTATACTATTACAAAGCATGAAGGGCTTTGGGTTCAGTAACACGGTAAAATCTGAACTATTCTTGGACAACGATTGTTCAAGGAGGTGATTTGGTCAAGAATACTCAACCGCCAGGTTTTCCCTTATTAATTGAACCATGGATGGGTCTCCAGATCCCACAGGATCCATTACCGGCAGTTAACAGATTAAGTGCTCTATATTTCAGCAATCCCATTACTGTCAGATCGTAAGGTTTAGCATTATCAGTATCTACAATAAGCCGAAATCCGATAGCTTCAATGGAGTTTCAATATTTTAGTTTTTTTGTTCTAATAAGACTTGTTTACTGTAAAATTCTTCAATTTTTTTTTAAGAATAGGCATTCTAGGGCCACTTAAAATATCATGACACATTTCTCTTCCTCTTCTATGGGATTCCTCCACCACTGTAATCTTCAGTTTAGATATTTTCTTTTTGTAACCTTCCCGTTCCATGCAGTCCTCTTCTATGGTGTTGAATTATTTTCTCTCCTTCTTTATCTGTCCAACGTATCCACCCATAGTCTTTATTATTGTTTATATTATTGCTAAAAAAATATGTTTGATTGTTTAGTTCGTATTGAAATGAGATTCATGAATACAAGTGTGCTAGCACAGATTTCTCGAACGGTATACTGCACTGCTGGAAAAATGTTTTTTCAAGGAAAACACCACAACATCGTTAGAGGAAGGGAAAAATTCCAGGGATTAATTTATTCACCGAGTCCTAGAAGGAGGATTAGTCGAGTTTGGGGGGTTGTTAAGCCGGGAGTGGCTGGGTGAAATGTAAAACGGCAAGCAATAAATTGAAACCCTAGCCGGGTTTCTAACTACTCGGGGGAGTGAGCTTAATCATAAGGAGGCGCGGCCTCATCAGTGTAATGCATATTCAGAATTAAACATGATAGCGCCTTCAGCCGTGACTAATTTATTTTCCAGGCCACTCCGGAGGATCTGGAGCGTCTCTCGAGAGATAGGCGATTAGGGGAGCGCCTTCAGTCTTGTTTGACAAATCATCCTCTCGTTTTATCATTTAATTTTGTTTCGATTTTATATTAAGTGAAAGGAATAATCTCTATCTGTAGTTTTTCCTAAATTATATATGTAATTTGCCCGCACAACACTACATTTGCGCAGTTGTTTTTAAGTGGTATAACTCAATTTTTTCATATTCGCGATATCTAAAGCCTTACATTTGAATTAATTTTAACATATGGGTAAACAAGTAAAGGTTTTTACCTCTTAGCACTTAAAAAAAAGTGATAGTTTAAACCCAATTAACATTTTTAATTTTATTATAATATAATAAGGCTTAGCAAACCCGAAGGCTCGATGCCGATACCACCAACGTCTGCTTACAAATTTCCATTCCCGGACTACTCATCCGTCAGATCTCTCTTAACGCAATCTTACGCCTCGATCAAACTCTCAGAGGCTTCCCAAATTATTATAAAATAATAAACATTAAGTTATTTAAAAGAATAAACGATTTTTTCAGTACTTATACGACTTTCAAAAATAACAGTTCATTTATTACACACCTGAAGTTTTTCAACTCATGATACTAGCTTCACCTTTAAGTATATTTGTAACGGAATGTTTGGACCAGATTATCTTAAACTAGTTAAAAACATCTAATTAAATTAAAATTTCGCACACTTCTGAATGACCGATGACAAAACAATAATTTAATACGTTCGCCTCATTATCCTGAACACGATCTTCAGGATTAGTTTTTCATACCCGGCCCGGTATTTTCTTGTGTACTAAGATATAATTGGTTAAATCTTTGAGAAAGGCATATGACTACTGGCAGGATCAAGTGGGGAGTTTCGTATATTTTGGAAAAAAACATTAATGAGATGATAGTTTTAAAACATAAAAACGCACCTTTATTACTAGCTGAGAAAAAAAGTAGAGTCATTCTGTAAATATAAAAAAAAAAAACACAAATGAAAATCTGAACATTGGCGCTTCAGTGAAGCCATACAATTGCTACTTAAAGAAGATGTTTACTATGCCAAGCCTTACAATCTTAACTTCCTTGTGTAATTTTTATTTTAGTCCACCTTGTTACTTCACACATAGAAGTTTCACAACGTAGGAGTACATACGGGGAAGCCAAAAAACACATGAAGAGGAAAAATATATGTATACCAGCTGACCTGAAACGCGTTGTCCTTTTCAAATATTCAAATACAAACATTATAACATTTAAAAAATAAATTACTGCCTGTTTTAACCGTTTTAATGAAAATATATGCAAAAAAAAATCAGCGTGATGTCTATTGGCAGTAATCACAGCTTGATCTATTGATTGTGTATGAGTATATCTGTTGCTTAAATGTGTTAAGTATTAACTTTAAACTGTTATAATTGATAAAAAAAAATTGTAACCACTACGACCCGTGAACGATTCTGGGGTTCAGTACATGATAGAGACTGTACTGATTCATGGACAACGATTCTGCAACGAGGTGACGTCCTAGGTCACGCTCAACTGCCAGGTTTTCCCCCTTATTTTATAATATTTTATAGGGGCTGGGTGAGCCCCAGGAGGGTCCTAGATCCAATACGATCCATCTTCCGCCGCAAACAAACTAAATATAAGTAACTCCCTGCAGGCGGATTTGAACCAGGATTTCCGGCATGGCTACTCAGTGCTCTACCACTGGGCCAATCCGCTCCCTTTTAATTAATAGAAAGAAAGAACTAACTGAAGTTGTAGCATTTTTCTGTAATGAATACTCAACGAACTAATTTGGGTAACGTTTTAAATATAAACAAACATAACTAAGTGATGAGCTATTTTAAAAATGACGATATCGCTATCAAAATAGGCCCAACCGTTTTCAGCGACAAACACAAGAACATAAGAATTTTATATATGAAGAAATACATACATATTGTAATTAGTTTTATTTTCTAAATGTTACATTAAATTTATTTAATTATAGGAAAAAACCTGTGCTACTACACCTTATGATGATTATTGGGCACAATTTGTGGTAGAGATTGTACTGATTTTAGGTGAAGTTGTCTTAGATCAAGCTCAACCGTCAGGTTTCCTCCTGGGTACCCACTTTTAGATGCTGAGAGAACCCATGGAGAATCCCTTCAGGATCCATTTCCGGCTGTTAAATTATTAAATTAAATCTGCCACAGTCGGATTTGTCCGTCCGACCATTATCTTACTCTAAAGTTATTAAGTTATTTTGTGCTACCCCTGTATTGACCAGTCTACATTGTACAAGAGCTCTGTATGAAGTCACCACCCCTATAAAATAAATAAAGAAAAACATTTCTTAAGTTCTGTTTCATATATAAAGAAAAGTAACTGACTTTTGTCAGAAAAGTGAGAAGCCTGTAGGATACAGGGAAACCCACTAAACAAGACAAACACGAAACTTGAAACTGTGAAGGCTGGTGAACTCAGTCATGAGTCGAAGTAGAGCGTCATTATATAGGGCGATGTTGACTTCCTGTTTTCATCTTCCGCAACTAAACCGGTTTAATGTACCGATATCTGTCCTTGATTAGCGAGCATAGAATAAATAACTAATCAGTAAAAATAATTTATATTTATCAGTAATAAACAGTTTATTAAAACCTGATCTGTACCACTACAACCCGTGAAGGGTCTGGGGTTCAGTACATGGTAGAGACTATACTGTTTCTTGGACAACGGTTAGGCAGGGAGATGATTCGCACTAAATCACGCCCAACCACCCGATCCCTCCTTATTATGGAGGCTAGGTGAGCCCCAGGAGGGGTGCTAATCCCATAGGATCCACTTCCGACCGATAAAAGATAAAAGTCTGCCATCGAGGTATATTTGAACCCAAGATCTTCAGCATGACAACTCATTGCTCTACCACTGAGCCACAGCGCTCGTCTTTAAATAAATAGTTTATTAGTGTATGGAAAACCGAAGTTGAAAAAGTTACTAATCGCATATAACGGTCATTGCGTTTACTTTAAGTCTTATTTATATATACAAAATTAGGGCCCTTTAAGAACATTTACTATAATTAACTAATGCACAGTGTACTCATTGTATATCATTTTATTTATATATAAATTATATTTTTCCGAAGATTTAGTTTAATTCTAATTTTGTCGTGAGTTTTTGTAAAAACCTATTTTTCGATTTGAAGCGATATTCTATTGAGAAAAAAAGAACTTGTACCACTACAACCCTACGAACATAGATTCAGTACATATTAGAGACTGCACTGTTGCGAAGTAAAAAGGATCTTTTACAGGATAAAAATTTAAATCGTTTAGTACAATATAAGTGATTATTACAATAGAATGGAAAAAAAAGAAAAATAATTTTTATTCTCGGACTAGATCTTTATATAACGTATATCTATATAATATTCATAGGAACGTAATGTATATCTGGCTAGGAAGCTACATAATACATCTTACACAATCATATATCATTTATAAAGTGTCATAAAAGTAAATAAAAAGTACGAATCATGAATGAATTCTAAGCAACCAAACAGAATAAATAAATTAATTACAACAAATAAATACACCAGCTAGGGTGTAATTATTTCTTTAGATATTGTATATCTCCTTTCCAAAAAATATAAATAAATAAAAAGAATTAAAAGATCAACTAAACAATTTAATAAAAGTTATTGTTAAAATTATAAGTTCTGATTAAAATTGTTAGATACAGTTAATATAGATATATGCAAAAATCAGGTGGCCTGGTTGAACTCTACCCCTTCAAGCTACGTGAATACCAAGCCAGCATTACCGCAGTGTCAGGCGCAACTGTATTCTATTATTTTGTCAGTATTGCTAATTATTATTAAACACTTGTTAATTGAACATATTTCCAATACATTTATTGATCTTCAGATTTTTATATTTATAGATCTAGACATAATTAAAAAAAAATATTTCAAACATAATAAAAACTTGTACTACTACAACCCATGAAGGAGGTTTGGACTAGGGCACGGTATTTGAACTGTTTGTAAACGGTTGTACAGGGTGGTGATTTTCCGAGATCACCCTCAAGTCCCAGGTTTTATATTACTTAAGGGTAATGGATGTTTATTTGGTTATTTCATCAGATATTTATTGAATGAAATAAGCCAAAAATAAAAGTTTTTCAACATTTCCCTAAACTTATATCTTATTCTCTTATTATATTTTATATTTCATTGAAAAATCCTTATTAAATTTAACAGGAATAAGTAAATATATGAGTTCTTCGAAATATATGAGTTGCTAAATAGATATATTTATGACAATAAAAAGAAATATGATGGACATTTAATGGACTTACGCAATGCATAGCATATATCAACTTTGATGTAATTACTTCTACTAGACTTTTTCGTACCATCTTATTGCTGAATATGAACAATTAAGACAACGACATGATACAATACCATGCTTAAGAATACCTGCTGTCAACTTGGAAAGAGTAAAAACTAAATCGAGGAAGTAAAGGGAATGTAATCCACCAAATAAATAATTAATTTACGCATTGTTTGGATAATAAGTTCTAATTATCGAAACGGATCTCCGTTTGCCCAATCCACTAAACCAATCTAAATGCAATCAACCGACACGCATTGTCTTGCCTCGTCCAATCTATACTCACTCCATCAATAAATAACATGTAGTTAACATTTTATATAACTTATGTTATATATAACATGTTATTTAGTTATATAACACAACAAATTAAGCAAATGAACTATCAAACTATAGGTTATTCCTTAAATCTAATTTTTATAACTGAATCACTTATACTTTTGCTCAATAAGCATACACATTTTATATCTACAATGTAGCGATTAATTCTTTTTTTATTTATAAGTTATTATTTCTTTATTTAATGTAATGCTAAACAAACAAAGAAACGTCTAATTAACAATAATAATTTTTAAAGTAAAAGAGACATTTAAAATATCTGATTAAGTTAGAAGAAATAATCTAACGCAATATAAATTCAAAAATGAACCTAAATGTTGCCATCCTAAGACAATATGTTAGAATCCTAAACATCAAATGTTTTAAAACTCTTTCCTACTTACAAGCCATGTTTACAACATTATGCGTATATATATATATATATATATATATATATATCAATATAAACACATATATGTAGCAATTAAAATATTTTACATATACATTCGTTGAAAAATTATAGTTATCGCGAAAATGACTGGAATTTAAGATGTTACACCTTAAATATAATTTATATTAATAATTAAATACTTAGAAATCAAACATGTTACCTATATATTAAGAAGATGCACAATTTATAATTCAATAATTAATTGAATTATTTGGATTTTTTGAAAGCATTAAACAAAAATTAAGGCAAAGGTTCATTACTAATTTTCATTTGAACTAGAAATTTAGTGAATAAGATTTAAATGATAAAAATATACAAGCAAAAGCAGTAGCCATTCAAAAATGAACACTATTTAGAAATTTTTTGAAATTATTGTGATTTCAAATTTTGTAACTAAATCAAAAAATATGGTAATCCCGATTTTTTTTCATTATCTCATATATTACTCCTTAAATCTAAGTCATAGAAAGTTCTGGCTCAGTAAAATTAGGCATAAAAAGTCAATATTTTATTAATATAATAATTTTTCTCCCCCTGCTGGATTTGAAGCACTTATTTTTTATAATTTATAGATTTAGTTTATTTATAATGTTTATAACTAAACAAACATACAAACATATTATCATTCATAGTTAATTTTTATTTAAACGAGACATGTTATGAATAAGATTTAACTAAAAGTAACAGAAATCTTACGTAGTAGCTATTCCAAAATGACCAAAAACATTTCCGCTTAATTAGAATCCTAAAGAACTCATTTTGTAAGGAAAAATTTATCTTAAATTGCCTAATTAGTCTCTAACTTAAATACGGTAGTTCTTTTAAGCTGAATGGACCATAATGTCATAAAACCTCCATCTATAAGACACAGACAAAAGATATGAAAGTGCATTAAAAATGAAAAGAAGTCATTAGAGGACTTAACTGGGATGTTCCTTCACAAAAGAATGAAAAGCATAAACTTGCTTTACCAGAGGTTGTTTCTGTATTAATATGTGGTATAAAGATTTCTATCTAAGATGTAAATGGATATTTACTTAAACAATTACTAGTATACGAGTATATAAAAAAATGGAGGTTCTTGGATGCTTTACATTCCAGAGGCTACGCTGTTTCTAATACAACAGATTTGCAGAGAGGCGTTTTGGCCGTGATCACACTCTACCCCAAAGTATCCCCCGATCCAGAGTACCCGCTTCATAGAGGCTGGGTAAACCCCAAGAGAGTCTGCAGATCCCACAGCTTCTATCAAAGGCTGTTAACATATTTAATAATTTATCTCCCACAGCCGGATTCGAAAAAGGGACCTTCGGCAAAATGCAAATCAAATAGATTTTCAGGGAGTTGATTTGGCCTAGATCACATCAAGGTTTCCTCCAACCAAGGGTATCCACTTTTTAGAGGCTAGGTGAGGCCAAGAAAGACTGCTGTACCCTTTCATGACTGTAAAAATGTTAAAGCAACTACAATTAATAATACAAAAATATATTTTTCCCTGAAGATACTTTTTACACCAATTTATTATAAATGTTTATTTTTTAACTAATGACAACTGTTCTTTACGGATGTGGAACGTCGTAGTTGAAGTTGAAGAATATACCGGCTTATAAACGAACAAATTCCTAAAAAAATTTTTTTTTTTTTTATTATTTATTTATTGATATTTACAACTATATTACAGTAATATAACAAGTAAATTGGCTGAGTGATACATAATGACATGATATAATGACAAGTAGAGAAACTACCCACTGGTAGTACTCAAATCGCATGTTCAACTAAGAAGGTCACGTGGTCATCTTCTTATCAGACGCCTCGGAGGATTATCGGGAATTGAAGAGGAAGCTAGGTTTGAAACTAGAGGGTTTGAGTGGAAATGAAGTTTGTTATGAAAGGATAGATACCGAGATCGGGCCAGAATTCCTAAAAATTAAACAAGTTCTGCGTCGGTTAGTAAATGTCTTAGTTGTAGACCGAGGCGTAGGTGGGAGGACTGCATTAAGTGTGATTATACAGTTTTTATTTTGGGTAATGGTCCGTGGAAGGAAGTTTATGAGTAGAGATTGGTGATATCGACATCGATCTTTTGGGTCCGCTAAGCCTTATTATTACTATTGTTAATATTAATCGAGTTCTTATCAGACCGATACGGAATGGAAGGAATGACATTTCTGGACTATTCTCTTCTTTAGGAACGTTTACAAAAGATAATAAGCCGGATCAGACCTTATTTATATTAATAAAGTGTAAAATCCGAAGAAGCTGTCACAAAAGGGAAGCAATGCAATTTGCAAGGTAATTGTTGAGGACCGAGAACATTCCTAAAGCTTCTTCGCAGGAGTCTGAGCATTCTTTGACAATGGAGAGGAATTTTAAATCGGAAGATAATGCGAGGAGTCGAGGAAAAGCTGAGCTTCCTGAATAAGGAATATCCTCCGGATGGCTGGGATGAGGATTTGTGACGCTTTCCCAAACACCGGGAGGTTTACAACCAACGACTATTCTGGAATAACCTCAAAAGCTCCACAGACACAAGAAGGTTTTTTAATAAATAATAAACATTTGTCATTAATTTGTTACTTAGTTAAAAATATATGATATATGATAAAAAAGAAAAGAAGAACTATAGTACATCGACCCATGAAGGATCTTGGGTCCAGTACAGAGTGTGATGTATGTGTGACAACGGTTATGCAGGGAGGTGATTAGGTCGAGATTATTCTCAATTACCATGTCGTGTCCACAATAAAACAATAAAAGAGGGTGAGCCCCAGGAGGATCTGTCCATCCACTGTGAGGACCCACAGGGTCCATCCATAACAAAACAAAAACACACACACATAGAAAAATCTTAAAAATAAACCTGTTCCTCTACAACCCAACAAGGGTCTTGGGTTCATTACATGGTAGAAACTGTATGGATTCTAAGATAACTGATATGCAGGGAGGTGATTAGGCCACGATTATTTGTAAACACCATGTTGTGCCCACAATGAATGATATTTATAAAACCCTAGAAGGATATGTAGTATTCACAAGGTCTTTCTGTGGCTGTTAATCAAGAAGTTTTGCTACAGCTTAATTTGAATTGGGGATCTTTAGCACAGCAGATCAACGCTTTACACACTCAGCAAGCATCCACCCAATTATAATAAAGAACCTTACAATAAAATAAATAAATATCTCCTGTGGACAACACATTTTTTTACAAAACACATATAATCCAATTACTTAGTAAAAAAAAAAGAAATCTGAAGTAAAATTAATTCCGCGAGTAAGGCATCAACTATTCCTATCTAAATTATAACTTATTATTTATTATTAAATATTAAAAATCATATAAATATAATTTCTACTATTGCTAAAAATAAGTAATTAAAATATTTTCAGAAATGGTAAAATGGGTTGTGTCGGTTGAACTTTCAAATCCGAAAATTTTACTAATACAATACACAACCCTAAAAGAAAGTAAAAACGTAGAAAGATAAATTTTAGCAAGATATACAAATAATTTTAAAACTTAATTGAAAAGTAATTAATTTTTTATTAGCGATAGCTTTTAGTTATTAACATTTTTAAAGTGATACTGGTCATCTAAGGAGTGCGAGTATATCGGTTATTAGCTTTGCTATCAGCCTAATAAGTGTAATTTATTATCTTTTGAACTATATAATACGAGGAATGAAAAAATAGCGGACTATGATTTTATATGTATGTTAATACTTCCGAAAATTTTTTAAGGTAAATATTAATGCAAAGAAGAATATAAAACTATACAATAACAATTAATATGTAAATAATTAGCATTGCCATAATCAATTTGATACTAGATAGTGTTAAATTTTACTCACTATCAGTGAACCCAAATTATAAAAAAAAGTCGAATGATAACAATCTTTATTATACTTATCAAATTGGGATATTAATAAAATCGAGTTTTAGCAATCAAACATATATTTTTTGCGAACATATTCAATTTTAATGTAACCCGTCTATAAGTCATTCATGAAAGAAGTTCATGCTACGTAATATATATTTACAAAAATTATATAAGACAAAAATGAAACAAAAATCAATTGAACGTGAAAGTAATGCGACAATAATACACTAAAGTTAATAAAAATACTTCATTAATAGTCTCGTTTATCCGAAAAAATCCAATCCAAACTGGTAATAAGGTATCGTTGACACACCGTCTCAAAAGCTAAGTCGATTTCACCTCTTCAAATATTTAGCTACAGGAGGGACTTAAATTTAACCTTTAGCCTTATCGATAATTGAAAGTAAACTGAAATAACTAAATTTGGTTTTTCATTATAAATCATCATCTTAACAGCAATAGGTCCAACAAAGTTTTGTTTTTATATCATTTTTATAAACAAACAAAATTATGTATTCGTATTAAAATTCAGAAAGGTACAACAGTAAATGTATATTCTAATAAAATTTAGGCTTTAAAGATTCTTACCTTACCAACTATAGATTATAATAATTATGTATTTATTTATTTAACAAAATAATAAAAACAGTTTTAATGACTGGACAACTCCTTCTAAGCTCTGAAGTATGTCTACAATTCGTGTTAAGTTTAGTTGTAACCCTCAAATAAAATAAAAATTAAGATTGTCGTATTTATTTTTAAAATGGATTGTTTTTTTTCAATACATTGCTCTTAAGGGGAAAGAGAGCGTACACAAAACAATAATACACTCACAATTATTTAAAAACAAAAACTGTACCACTACATCCCATGAAATTTCTTGGGTTCTGTAAATAGAGGAGACTGGCTGATTCAAAGATAACGGTTGTGCAAGGGAGGTGATTTGTCCGAGACCACGCTCAACCGTCAGTTTACCCCTGAATGGGAACCTAATTTGTAGAGGCTGGGTGAGTCCAAGGAAGCTCTGTAGATTCCAAAGGGTGAATCTGTAGCTGTTAACAGATTTATCTGCGACAGACGGATATGACACGGGACGTTTAGCATAGCAGCCCAGCACGCTACAGAATGCTACTAACTCCCTACTAAATATGTATAACTGGTTATTATTCTAATTAATTTATAGAAATAATTTTATATAATTAACATTGATATATGCACAGATCAGTTGACCGGGTAACACTCTGCCCCTTCAAGCTGCATGAATACTAAGCCCGCATTACCGCAGTGTCAGGCGCAACTGTATTCTCTCCTTAATTCTTTCCGTTTTTTTCTAATTATTATAAACAATTGTTTATTCATTCTTATATATTTATTTATCATTAATTTAAACTTTTATAGAGATATTTAAAAAAAACTGTACCACAATAACTATGAAGGGAAACTATATAAACAATGTTTTTATACTCAGCTCTGATGATAAAAATTAGGCCGAAACGTTGGGACGATTAATATAAGTCTATCTTATTTTTTGTGATTAATTTACTGAGCCCCCTGATCATTTTACACTCTTCACAGAAATAATATACGTACGTTCGGCAAACTGTAACCAACATTTCCATTTTCTTCTGTAGGCATTAATAAGAGCTGCAATATATTACAATAATATAGTTTAGACCACTGAAATGGAGATGCAGAGGACCCGCGTTAGAATCCCGGCCAGGGCAAATCTTTTCTCTTCATAACAAAAATATTTTTAAAAAATAACAATTAATAAAAATAATAAATTATATATAAGATATTGACGTAAGTCAACAAGATCCTAATTACAGTAATGTTCAATGAGCATTCTTCTCCGTTTATACATCGCAAAAATTGCGATAACACTGGGATATAGGATCGGTGAAGAGAACGGATTCGTCTGACTGGGATAGGACCCCTGGTAGCTCAGTGGTTTAGAGATGCAGACGACCCAGGTTGGAATCACGGCCAGGGCTAGTATTTTCTCTATAAAAAATATTTAAAAATCAGAACAATAATTATAAATAATAAATTATTATTTTACCCAACGTGTCCTGATGGGTTGGATTATTTGAATTAAAAATGATCTTTGTATATAGTATGAGCTATGTATATAGTAGGGAATTCCTCAATCGAAATTAATATAATTAAATATTTAGGCCGAAAGAAACTTAAGCACAAATAAAGTAAATCTAACTTATTTTTTGTAATTTATTGACTGCATCTCCTGACCTATTCTGAGATACATCCGGCGTATACTTTGGAATAGATAAACATAATTATAGGATAAAATGGGGTTTAAAATTTTCCGAATATTCGGTTTGAAATTAATTATTTCCAATCCGAAACCCGAGATGGGACGAAATGAGTTGTATAAATTGAATCCTGGAGAAACGGATTGTGGAGCCGCAGAAGGCAGTCAATTTGTCACTGTTCCGGAAGCTGGATAAGCCGAGGGAGGCTCAAGAGGGATAGCCTATCTTCTCTAGGTGTTTACCTAGGCTGGCACCCCATTGGCTGAGGAGTCGGTAGAGGGGGAAGTAGTGGATATAGTGGGGGATAGTGGATGGAGTGGGGGAAGCGGAAGTCTACGTAATGAAAGGAGCCAGAAGAAAGGTTGATACACGACCAACGATAACTATTGTACTTCCCATCGCTCCTGAGTTAGGCTTTATCGATAAGGTTTCTTCCCTTAAGGGCTTTGTTTAATTGATATAGGTTTACTCTGATAACAAGATCTAAATCTGACACATGATCTAATACTATCATAACTAGCATCTTATGTTCATGGAAACTTGAATTTTTTAAATAAATCGAATAGTAAAGTTAGATAGACATGTGCACATTAACATGTTAACAGCTATAAATGTGGATCTAGATAACCTCACAGCCACTATAAAATGGGTACCCTTAAACAACCTGATGGTTGAGCGTGATATTGACCGCGTCTCCTCAGCCATTGACCTCGAAACAGTACAGTGTAAAAAAAACCTTGAATATGTACAATCTTTTGACTATACAATGTTTATATTATTAGGGGAAAATGAATGACTGCGCATGCCAAAAAATAATTTAAAAAACTCCATGTAAGGATGACTTGGATTTAACGATAAGAAAACTAGACAATTTTAAGAGACTGGATGAATTTTCGGTATTTAACCTACAACGGAAACAATTATATTGTATAAGGGACGTTCAGAGTCGAATGCGGATAACTCCGAATTTTTAAAAAAATTAGTTTTCAAGATTCTCTCTTCTATCGTCAGGCAATGCTTTATGCTCCTGAAACTTCAGGTTCAGAACTGGTTTCATACCATAAGAAATAACGTGGCAAAGTGCAAGACCAATCTGGCGAAAAATGTGTAAAAACCAATTCTTGAAATTTGTGTGTTTTTTATAATTAACGCCTGGTACAATAAATAATATGATATAAAGCAAAATACAAATTTAGCTAGATCCAAGGGAACAACTCTGGCGATTGATAAATAACCTCCCTGTACAACCGTTTACTTAGAAACAGTACAGTTTCTACCATGCACTGAGTTGTATTGCAATCTTTATAAATATAATATATATTTATAACTGTATAATTCAAATATTTCATATTGAACTAATTGTTATAGCAACCAGCTGGAGTTATGACCACAGGAATGCTTAGCAATTAGCAATTAACAGATTAATCGGTTACCTATAAGCGCCCTATAGTGAGCAGGATAAGATCTGATATACATATATGCATGGCAATAGGATGTACATAGATCCTATACTAATTAGCAACCGATAGATTATCTCTGATTCGACCAGCTGTTATTTAATTCATATATATTAGCATTAGGGGCCATAACGAATAATTGATTATATTTCAATTGAGCATTCAAATACCACGAAAATGCTAAAGAAGGTGGTAAAAAAGGGTACCTGAATGGTTCCAATAATAAGGATTTTGAAAGATCTTCAGTACTAACCATCCTTAAATGACCAAAAATATATCAAAACCTTGATTTAACAGAAATATTTAATATAACTTTATAACTTGAAAACGGACTAATAGTACCGGCTAATAAAAACATTATGAAGCAAACAACAGAAACTGAACTATTAAAAAAAATGAGTTCTAATATCTTGGAAATGTCTCAAAAAATATTATGTTAATCAAATATTATAAATATTAAAATATTAGGTTTATCACACACAATAATTGACTCACATCGCATTATTCTAAACATTTTGTTAGCTAAAATTAATATGTAGATAGTTAAAATAGTTGGTTAAGGAAATAGGTTATATAATTAAGCACAAATTATTCAAAATATAAAAAAATATCAATATAATAAGATATTCAAGGTAAATTTATTCTAAAAAATTAATTTTAGCAGAACAAAGTATATTTGGAGCCTGTAAACAAACGCGTTCCTCAAACCAGTGATACTGTACGGATAGGAAACTGCTTCCCTCCTCAGCCTAAGGAAAATGTTAGGGATAGAAAGGAGAAGACTAAGAAGAATTTAAGGCTGTAGGTTGAGTCCTAATAAGAAAATATACAAGAAGTAAATGATTTGGAAACGGACCTAAGAATAAGAGGATTAAGGTGCTACGGACACATGGTGAGGAGGCACCCAAAGAGATTAAATATAGAAATCTTCTATAAAATGAGAGGATACAAGATTTCTATGGGGTACATCAAACAGATGAAGGAAGAAGCTGAGAGACTGAAAATAACAGACCAAGACTGTTTCAACAGGGATGACTATGGGGAAAGACTAAAAGAAATTAAGGTCCTTGTGGAAAAGAGAGATGCGAGAAAAGGAATAGCGTGAATCTAGGAAAGAAGGAAAGAACAATCGGATAGAATGAAGAAAAGGTGGGGGAAAAGATGGAATAAGAGAAAGGGTATGAAAAAAATTATATTCGCATGGTATTTAAGGCCGTTCCGTAAAAAAAACAGTATATTTGCTAGTAGCATAGAAAAATTAATCGAAAAAAATAGTCTCGAACTATATGAAATATATCTAAAATATGATTTATATTATAAATATTTTGAGATTCATAAAAGAAAATTGATGCACATCGTATTCTGGCGTGATTCGATCACCCCTTCTGGAGCTCACTCAGTCTCTAAAAAGTGATTACCCCTAATTGCGGAAATAACCTGGTAGTTGAGTGAGATCTCGGACAAATCATCACCCTGCACAAACGTTGTCCTCGAAACAGTAAAGTATCTAACCTACATGTGTTGTAATTTTTTTTATTCGTCGATTTCATCAAATTAATTCATAGTATTGTTATATATACTTTAAAATACATCGATTGTTTATGGGATACTATTTGTAATAAATATCATTTTGAAACTGAAAAACTTTTTACACCTTCCTTACTCATAAAATCCTGGGAAACTAGAATTTTTTTAATGGGTTTTTTAACAGTTATAATGGTCGTAACAATGCAAAAATTATGACTAGTTTTTTTAAGCTTTTTATGATTTTTTTTAATCTAAATTTTATGTTACGATCTTGCCATCTTAGTACACCTAGTAAGTCCTAGTACAAAAATCCCTTTGCTATTATTGATTAAATGTGTTGTTAATTAAAAAAGAAACCTGTATCACTGCTACCCAAGAAGGGTTTAGGGCGCAGTACGTTGTAGAGACTATACTATTTCTATGAATACAGTTCTAATATCACTCTAAACCGCCACGTTTTCCTCTATTTTGTGAGCTCTGAGTAAGCCCCGAGTGTTTTTTAGGATTCCAAAGTGTCCATCTGCGGATGCTAACAGATTAAGTAATTTATCTGCCACATCCTGATTTGAACCAGGAACCTTCAGAATGGTAACTCAGCGCTTTATACACTGAGCTGTCCCGCTTCCTCATTCGTCATTCACTGTTCGTTATTTCACGCTCAACCCTCACGATTAATATTCCATTCATCACCCTCGCGTTTAATTTTCTGTCTCTTTATGTATTCAAGAGCTTCAAGAAACACTGAATGTGTAAGTTTCCTCAATCAAATCTAAAATTCTTTACCCTTTGAATTTCCTATCCGTTAATTATAGTATCTTTGATCAGAATTTGTTACACATTATTAATAACTAGCCTAATTTTTCATTTTTTAATTATGAGAAACCATCAAAAGAACAATAAATAAAAATAAATTATAAATATAAAATTGACGTATGTGAATAAGATCCCAATTAAAGTAATGTTCAATGAACATTCTTCACCTTGTATACATCGCAATAATTGCGAGAACACGGGGATATAGGATCGGTGAAGATAATGGATCTGTTTGGCTTGGTTTACTACCCCTGGTAGCTCAGTGGTTAGAGCACTGCACAAGAGAGCAATGCAGACGACTCGAGTTCGAATCCCGGCCACGACAAATCTTTTCTCTTCAAAATAAAATATATAAAAATAATTACCATAAAAAAAGAATAAAAAAAAAAGTAAATATTATTTCTTTCATTCTTTATAAGTATTTTAAAAATATATTATATTTTTCTTTATTTTAATATGTTATTAAAAGATACTAGGGGAGCGGAGTGGCTCAGTGGTTGAGTACTGAGTAGCCATGCCGGAAATCCTGGTTCAATTCCCGCTGCGGGCAGTTACTTTTATTTAGTCTGTTTGCAGCCGGAGATGGATCATATAGGATCTAGGACCCTCCTGGGGCTCACCCAGCCTCTATAAAATATGATAAAAATAGGTTACCCATAATAAGGGGAAAAAACCTGGCGGTTGAGCGTGACCTAGGACAAGTCACCTCCTTGCAGAACCGTTGTCCATGAAACAGTACAGTCTCAACCATGTACAGAACCCCCAGACTCGTTCACGGGTCGTAGTGGTACAGGTTTTTTTAAAAGATACTCAAAATTTATTTTCATTTAGTTAATTATTTATATTTTAATTGACTTTTACTCTGATAAACAACAGTTCACATTTTTTTTTTTGGTACCGGATTTTTTTTGATGTGTTTGTGTTTAATAATATTAGTTGACCATGTATGTACGAGGATTTGTTATATACGTCTAGTGAAAACCCCCGCCGATTCCACTAGCCCTGAAGAAGGCCTGCGATGTGGGTCGAAATGCTGGCTTATCAATAAACATTTTTCTCTATATAAGAGAATTGTCTTGACCTCCACCCGGACCATTTTCTTCCAAATTTATTTAAAGTTTATAATAATCTAGTAAAGTCAAGAAACCTAACCTGTTGCAGTGGATTATAAGTACAATATGAAAATATAATCATGATAGATCTTATATCCGGAATGCTGAATCCCAGAAGATATTTTAAAAAAACGATATTGCAATGCAATTGGAGATTTAAAAAAAAAATGATTTAAAAAAATGAAAAAGGCTCTTAATTCCTGGAGTTAAAAATGTTGAAACACAAAGTTTAGTGGATCCTAAAAAGATCTTACTTATATGCTCATTTTAGCTAGTTTTAGGTTTTTGTTGTTTTTTGCTTCGTGTTAAAATAATAAAAACAAATCCGTTTTCTATACTTCTTCCAAAAACTTCAACTTTATTTTGTAGACAAGCCTTACGTGATAGAAAAAAAAAAAAAAACCAATGTCATTTTTTAAATCAGCGCAAAAACTACATAAAGATCAGTTAACTAAATCAAAACAATTTTTTTTAAAAATTCAGACCTGTGTAATTGTATCGAATATCAAATTAAAAATTGAGGCGTTCTTGATCAAAACAGGGATTTCCGATAATTTAGTCAATCTATTTTGTCCACCACGACACTTTCCCACTTTATTTCTTATGGATTTAGTCTAGTTCCGAACCTCAAGTCTCGGAAACATTAAATTACTTGATTAAACTAGTGGAAAATTTAATTTCGCTTTTGATTCTAAGCTCCTCAACTATAAGTACATGGTCGCTGTCAAAACCCCGCCTATCTACATCTCGCTGTCAAAATACCGCCTATCTACATCTTTTGGTGAAAATGAGTTAGTAACGGTATCGAATTCTACAGGTTGAATTACACACTATTAAAAACAGTTGTCGAGTTTGAACGCAAGGCAGTGCTGTAAATAACAATTGAAAGATAACCTGTATACATACGATAATATAACATATGGCGCGGGGTTTTTTTCTCTCCTGTAAAATCGCCCAAAGTTTACACAGGAGTTTTGTTTTGGCAGGAACGATATATAGATTATAGAGCGGAATACATTTTCTATAAAATCCTAGGTTCCTGTGAAAACATAATGTCGGACGAAGGTGATATGTTAGTGAGATTTTCTTTTTAAATGTGTGTTAATGATGTTACTTCCAGTATAATGGCTGGGTTTCCGCACAAAGGAAGATCCATTGTTCTCATCAACCCATTCTTCAAACAGGATCGCCTCGGCTGGTGAGGTGTTTTTAATGATTGGTTTGTTTTGTGGGATGGAAACCCGTTTAAGTATCTCATTAAATTGTCTTGTGGGTTTTATAGTTAGATTAATTTGTCTAAGTCAGCATTAAACCGTTGTTATGTATGCTAATAAAGAAAGTTGATTAAACATTTAAGAACATTCTTTAATATATTCAGAACCATGAACGTACTTTCTCTGTTATGTACTACCGATACCGTAGTGCTTAAAGACGAATACGAAGTTAAAGAGTTATCCGCTTTTGATCCTAAACGCCCCATTAATATTAGAGATAAACAATATATTACACTAATTAGTGTAAGATATGCTATCAAATTTAAACCAAAACTATATAAGATTTTTTTTTAAATTATTTTATTGAATTGTACAACTGTAATATATACATCTAGTACAAGGGCTGTATGAATAAATAAATTCATGAAAGGACGTGCAGAGGCACTACCCATTGGCTGCACTCTAATTACATTTCTATTATAGAAGGTCTCGAGGCCATCTTCTCTTCAGACGCCTTGGAGGATTGTCCGGGATGGAATTGGAACCAATGATGGAAACTAGTGGGTTTGGATGGGCCTGGAGTTTATTATGGAATGATAGGTATCTGGAATGGGCTAAATCGGTAACATATGGAACGTTCAGGTCATTATGGATGGTTTTATATAAGATTTAAAATGATTTTCATAAGTTATCTTGATTTGAGCCAGGATTAAAAATACTGAACCGCCTTATTCCATTACATTATTATTATTAATAAATTAATGTTATATAATAATAAAATAGCAATGCAACTACCAAGATCTTGATCCTGGGAATAGTTTCCCAATTTAATATTACTTCCAAAACGATGAAATAAACCCTAAACGTAACAAAATGAATTGAGATCCCACAAAGGTTTAATCTCAGCATCTTGAGAAGGAAGAAGTCATCTGTTTGTTTGTAAAGTGACTTAATAAGTTTCATCCTTTTGGAGTGAGCTGGTTGGTGTATAATATAGTTCCGAGTCTCAGTTATGAACACATAGAGAACTTTATAATTTAACTTTAATCCTAGCCTTTTCAAAACACAGGCACACAGTTAATCCTACAGCCATACGAAGTATATACTATCTCAATACTTATACGACTTTATAGAAATGACCTAAGCTCACGATTAATCACGAAAGAATCATATAAATGACTATAACAAGCCCTATTTGGATTTACGGAGTAGTGCTTTGAGGGTCCACTAAGCCATCGAACTCCTCCCGTATCCAATCCTTACAATCCAAAATCCTCAATGCTCCTTACTCAGTTACGAGTAAAATAATCCATAATGACCTAACTGTCTCATTTGTTACTGATTTGGCCCGAATCCGATATCAGACTAGTTCATGACCAACTTTATTCCCCCAAACCGACTAGTTCCAAACCTAGCTCATCAATTCCAGATAATCCTCTGAGACGTTTGACAGGAAGATGTTCTCGTGACCTTCTGAGTTAAATTAATTATTTGAGTACTACCAGAGGATAGTTTCTCTACTTATCTTCGTCCAAGAAAATATATAGGATTCTTTGTTATAATACAGTTGTAAATTTCAATAAATAAATAAAAAATCTGAGAATAAGTCTTTAGAATTACAAAAAGAAACTGAAACTGAAACGAAAACAGAGAAATAAAAATACATTTCTGACATAATACTAAGTCACTGAAGAGAATAAATACATAAATAATAGCGATTTTTTTAAGATAATTTACTTAATCTGTAAAAAAATCCTGTGAGATCTACCTACCCTCTTGGTGCTTACCCAGCCTCTATGAAGTGGGTGAACTTGATTTAAGAAAAAAACCTGTCAATTCAGCGTGATATCGGACGAATCACCTTCTTTCACATGGAAACAGTATAGTCTCTACTACGAAGTGATTCAGGACCCTTCATGATTTGTAGCGGTACAGGTTAGGTTAGGTAATGCCGAGGTGTTCTTGAAAAAATACGGCTTATGGTAATGGTGTTCTTACAATACGGAGAGTGAGTATTGTGTACTGGGGGTACTCAAAATCGTTCCCTACCTGCCTCTTCAATCGATCCACCTAAAAACAAAACGCAATTCGCCTAACACAATTCCATTCTCCCTCCCTCCACTTACAACTCCGCCTATATACCTCGGGGGTTTACCCATCAGTTGAGCACTGATTGCCTTTTTAGCGATCTGTTCATCGCCCATACCGACAACGTTCCCGGCCATTTCGACATTCAAGTACACTTCAACAGAACCATCTTTCGAAGCAGTATGCGGTGCGTTCTTTATGATCAGTGATTATCGAAAAAGGGTAATATTTTCGCTCGAGTTCACGCATGTATTGATCATTGTACATTAAGTACCATAATTTCTGAATATTGGAACCACTGGGAGCTATTCTTCTTCATGACTCTCATGCCACTATACTGATAGGAAAACTACTGATCAATTTGATGCACATTACAACGGTTAATACATATATGATGAGAAAATAATCTGAATGTATCGAAAATAATTGTATTATACTTGAAACTAGCAGTACACTTAACCCGCATAAATTTTGGATAAAAAATGAAAACAAAGTAACGTGAATGTTCATTCCTCTAATATTTTGTATGTTATTGCCTTTCTGTAATTGCTTTGGCGATTACAATTTCTTTTCTAAGATTCTACTTTGAAAATCTCTTGTATTATTTTCCTGAACCTTACCAACCTAGCACCGACATCTGGTTGAACCTGCATGTTTTCGAGGTTGCTTGTTTGAGCATTGCACATACATAATAGTTAAAATAATGAAGTAATTTTCTCACTATTCAACAAACCTAACCGAGCCAAGAATGGCTTCATGTCTATAAGAACTCAGGCAATATAATACTGTCCCGAGTTATTTAGTGGTCATATAACTTTGAGTAATTACTTATTATTATTAAGTATATAACTAATTTATATATATATATATATATATATAATAAAACTGTATCACTACGACCCAAGAAGGGTACGAAGGGTCTTGGGTGACTTTACTTTGGTAGAGACTGTACGGTTCCAAGGACAACAGTCGTACAGGGCGGTAGGAGCATCAACCGCCCAAAAGAGTACCTACTTTATACAGACTGGGTGAACACCTTCCACATCATCGAAACATCTCTACATTCATTCCTATCCTCCGGAATGTTGCTACTTCTAATATTCTTCGAGCTTTTTCCCCAGGTTCATTCAAAGGGTCTGTTTCTGAAAACGCATGCAGATTACTTATTCGGTAATTATGACTACTTATATGAAATAACTCTATATGTTTGAGAAATTTAACATGTAATGAGAAGTACGTGCAAATGATATATTAGCAAAGCCTACAATGATTGGAGGAGAAGGTCTTAGTATTGAAATCGATGAGTTCTACTTCCCCTAAAGGAATTATAGGAGGATATACCCGCAGCAATGGGTATGCAGGGAAACTAGAAGTGCTTCCTATATTATGTACCATATAGAACAGCTGAAATGCTGATTTATTGCATTAAAGCTGCAATACGATCTAGGACAACAATATATTCTGATTGCCTTCCGGCTTATCAAGGAATAAAGAAAATTGAAGGTATGAGGTATAGACATTACATTGTTAACAATTCAAAAATTTCGTTGACTTAAACACAGGTGCTAATAACCAGAGAGTGGAATCACATTGGGCTTCAGTCAAACGAAGAAACAAAAACGAATGTGGAACGAGTAGTAGTATGATTCATATTTATGCGAATACATATCAAGAAGAAGGTACAAGAAAGAATGTTTGTGTACTAAGGTTTTAGAAAGCATTGCTTATTTTTATCCACAAATTTAATTGGAATTGTTTTGTTTTGAGGTTATTTATAAATATACACATGTTTTGTTAAGAGTATTTTATTAAAAAAGCATAAATAATAGATATGTATAAAATAATTGCATGCGTTTTCCGAACAGACCCCAATCAAATTCTTCCTTACAACTTATATATATGATATTTACAACTGTATAATAAAAATACATCTAGTAAATGTGCTAAGCGATACATAATGACATGTGAAAATGACAAGTAGAGAAACTACCCACTGGTAGTACTCAAATCACAAGTTCAACTAAGAAGTCACGGGGCCATCTTCTTTTCAGACGCCTCGGAGGATTATCAGGAATTGAAGAGGAAGCTAGGTTTGAAGCTAGAGGGTTTGAGTGGAAATGAAGTTTGTTATGAAAGGATAGATAGCGGTTTCGGGTCAAATCAGCAACAAATGGGACATTAAGGTCGTTATGGATGATTTTATTCTTAACAAAATAAGGAGCGTTGAGGATTTTACGAAGGATTTTGGATTGTAGGGATTAGATAAGAGAGGATTTCGATGGCTTAGTGGAGCCCCAAAGCTCTACTCCGTAGGTCCAAATAGGTCGTATGATGGTCATGTAGATGAGTCTTTTGTAATAAATTGGGAGCTTAGAGCGTTTGTCTAGTAAGTGTTGAAGTAGCCTGAAACGTCGAGCGGTTTCTTGTCTTTTCAGTCTCGTATGAGGATTCCAGGTTAATCGTTCTTACGTAACCTTAAACTGAGGTCAAAGTATTTGTTGGTAGGAAATGATTTTGTCTAATTTTCAGGTGCAAAGTGTCTGTAACGTTTCATTATTGTCGTTTAGTTCGTTCCTTATGCTGCATAAGAACATTTAATCATAAGCTTGCTTGTTTTACTGAACTCAACCTAAAACCTTATTTATTTTGACCGTTGTAGTCTTTTGGCTAATTTGCTTTTAATAATTTTTATTTTATCATCCTTAAGGGACCTAATCCCAAAATAATGTTATATTTAATTTCTATATGTCCTATAAGTCCCACTTCCCATTACCGAGAATCTACAAGTAATTATCTCATCGATACAACCCGATACAAACATTATTAGCCCTTAAGAGGAACGGTACATCACGTGTTATTAAGGTGAAGGTGACACATGTCCTATGAGCAGTTTAGAAAGCGAGCGATAATTGAGGTTGAGGTTAGACAGCATCCTGATTCATTTCCTGTATAGCAACTCCTGCAGTCTTGATGAAGGTCCTTCTCAGCACCTTAGTAATATCGAGCTTTAGTAGAAGTAATACCATGAATCAGTTTTATATTAATAAATAAATAATAATATATTACACTAAAAAACATAAGGATATTCGGTAAACGTCCCAGAGGATTTAAAGTTTTGGAAATAATTGATTTTTACAATATAACAAAACAAATTTCGACGATAGGTTTGGTTTTTCTAAGGTATTCCGTGCATTGTTGTTTTGAAAACCTTATATTGGTATAATATAAGAAATTTTGTCGGGTTAAAGTCGGAAGTCATAAGAAGAAAATTCTAAGCAGTGTTTTTTAAAATTTTAAAAACGATTACGGTCAGAATTATTTAAATTTCACAATTTTAAAAATTAAATTATTAATATTAGTCTGGTTTTCATATCCATTGGCACTCCGAGTATATCCTATATATAATCCTTTACTTTTTTTAGGTAGTTTTTTAGGTTAATTTATTAATCAAAACAAACCATGAGGTGCACAAGATCAATATAAAATGTCAAAAATTTAATTGCTATTTCATTTTTAGCATTCTTATCATCTTTAACAAAACTTATAAAATGTTTTATTGAAAACGAAAAGTTCAATAAGTTAATGATATATTAAGTTATAATTACTATCACTTACACTACTGTTAAACAACCTCTAAGTTAAATATAATTATTATTTTTATATCAATTTAATTCTAACCTTGTAAAGATGATTAATTTGTGTAACGATATATATGATATAATTTGTAAAAACAATTTGTATAACTCATGCACAAATCAGGCGTTGCCAGTCACGAGCAATTCGTCACGATCATATCGTGCAAGTCGGTGACGCGAATCTATAAATTTTTCCCCTACAATAACTTGCTAAACGTGGCTAAAGAAGTTTTCATCTCAATAATAATATATTTCATTTTAAAAAAGTATATGTAGATTCAGTAAACTACCAAGATTATTTAGGGATACACAACGCATGTAATTAATTTTAACAAATACAAACATATTGATATTTACATCTACCAAATATTGATTAAAGTCCCAGGATATTTAAAGAGCCAAATGAGAAAAGAGCAGGGAACATGTAAGGGGACTCCCGAAATTATTTTGAGAATCGGAGAGGTAGAACGGTCAGTCTAAGAAGGAAGATATTAAGGTGCAGGTCGAAGAGTAAAGCAATAGTAGAAAGTCAAAGGAAGAAAATCCAGACAGTAGATGGGAAGAGAGAAAGGGTACAAAGCAAACAGAGGATGCGGCTATTGAAAGGAGACATCAGCTTGAGAATAAAAAAAAAAGCTTAAAGAATAAAAAGAGGTCAGTAGAGTTTGAAAGAGGTATTGTTGAACACTAAACTCTGGATGAGTAAGGCCGCGTTCGCTATAAGGCGATATAGGTTTTGCGATATATCCGAAGGGGTATATCGAGACGATTTATTGCCTGGAAGGTTCACTAACAGAAGCCGATTTTGTTTCATAGCTATTTTAAAATCATAAAATTCTTAAAATATTCTGATATATCTTAGAATAGACACACGTTAAAAATCTGAAATATTTATACATTTTGTACTATCGTAGTACTTAGTTAAAATTTCATCAATGATTTTTAAGTAATTTCTAAAAATATTAAAAAAGATCTTTGAACATAGTGCAAAAAAACAAAAACAACCTTCAAACCTGAAGACGGTCAAGAGTTCAGAAAATGTTAAAGACTGTTCTATTTCAATGTCAACGGCTTTGCAGGGAGAGGTTTTTGCGAGACTTGGCTCAAATAACAGGTTTTTCACTCAAATAAGGGTACCGCCATTGTAGATAATGGGTAAGCTATAGGAGGGTCTGCAGATCAGACAGGGTTAATCTATGGCTGTGGAATTAGAACTCGCAACTTTCAGACCAGCAATCCAGCACTCTACACTAAACACTGAATTATACAGCTACTTGAAAACTATCAAAGCATCTAGAATATAGTTAGTTTCCTACCTTTCGCACATTATGAATTATTCTGAAGTGTAAGATGCAGCAAATCAAGACCATGCCATTACCATCAAGACATGCCATTACAATAAATTTTAATTGGTTAAAACTGGACTCGAAAACCATAAAAAACTACCACTACAGCTCATGAGGGGTCTTAGGTTCTGTACATGGTTAAGACTGTTTGTTTCTATAAAAACGCTTGTAGATGATCAGCCAGAGGCCAAGACCAGGTTTTTACCTCCTCTTAAAGTAAGCTACTTTGTATAGGCTGGGTGAGCCCCAGGAGGTCTCCTGATCCCATAGGGTGTATTCGATTATTAATAGATTAAACCATTTATTTATCACATCCGGGTCAAAACCCGTATAATATATGGTTTATTTCCTACTTCTCTCCCATTATGGATATAAAACAGATATAAATTATATTAAAGTATAAGAGACAGCAAAAGGTACCAGGAGGAGTTATCACGGCGACCCTTCATTAGCTAGCGGATATCTGGGTATCCGTTCCGTTGGTTTCCGCCTCATCTTCGCTCCCCTACCCCATTTCATTGGCTACTTCTGCCATCTCGCTCTCTCTCACTCTCTATCTCTATCTCCCTCTCTATCTCCCTCTCTCTCTCTCTCTCTCTCTCTCTCTCTCTCTCTCTCTCTCTCTCTCTCTCTATCCCCCCTCTCTCTCTATCCTCTCTCTCTCTCTCTCTCTCTCTCTCTCTCTCTCTCTCTCTCTCTCTCTCTCTCTCTCTCTCTCTCTCTCTCTCTCTCTCTCTTATATAAATATATTGCAAGCATAAAAGCATTAGTCATATCAACTGATGTGTTACCGATATCTATTGTTTGTCTTTACTTTTGTTTTATACTCCCATAAACACATTGTTTTCCCAACTCACACACACACACACACACATTATATATTTCTTAAATTTTCAGATTATAAAGCCACTTGACAGTTACTAATTTAAATATTAAAATAGAAATATAGTTTCTGAACATTCTTTAAGTAGAAAATATGAAAATATTCGATACAGTTTTATAAAAAATATTAAAAGTTTTTTAGTCCGGCTTCATCGGCAGAAACCTAATATAAAATTTTTCTAAAATTTTAATGCATTAATAAGGCGACAAACTGATTTCCTGTTACACTCTACTAATGAAATTAACATATTAAACGATTGTAAATTATTAAACCCCTTAAATACTATATGGACAAAAAAATACCTAACCGAAGAAAAAAATAAATTAAAACTTAACCAATAAAGATTTTTTGAATTACTTATTTATTTATTTTTTTAGGAAGCTACGGGGGATCAATGAAAAAATACACAAAAAAGCTAGAGCTAAACACGTATTGATTATTATTTTTAATTTAACAGCCATTAAAATAACCCAATAATAATTATTTTGATAATAATATATATATTTCTGAATAACGATAAACATTCAAGTGTCTCGGATATATATATATTTAAAAAAATAATATATACACACATCTTATGTATTTATAACATATAAATAAACATATAATATAATAGATATCAACATAAAAATAACTATATTAAAGCAAATGTTTTAAATAATTCTTCTTTCTGATTTTATATTTTAGTTGAATTGATTATGTTAATGACGGGGTTTTAGATTTTAAGCTCTTTAGTACTTGAAATCAACAGACAATGGAAACAGCGATTAACCTCATTTTCATATTCTTTTTGAAAGCACAGTTAGAGCAAAGTCTTAAAAGACATCACAATGGAATAAACTTCTCATTATATTTCCATGGTAAAAACGTTATTTATTAAAATATAAAGCATTTAATGGAATTTTTGCTGCCATGCTGCAAATTTCAGAGTGTTGAGTAGCTATGCTGAATTCCAGCTGTGGCAGACAATTATATAACGTTTTAAAAGCAACGGATGGAGCTTGCAGGATCTGAAAACCGTCCTTGACTCACCCACCAACTATAATTTGGGTACCCATAATTGGGGTGAAGCCGTTAGCATGATTGCGGACATATCATCTCCCACCACAAACGTTGTCCAAGAAACAGTATAGTCTCTACAATGTGCTGAATCCAAGACCCTTCATGGACTTTAAGTAGTGGTACAGGCTTCATGTCCTGATAATGCTTGGATAGGCGAAACGTTATCGGTTGGTGCCTTTATTTCAGAGACTGAAAGAGACATAGACATAGAATATGTTTATGTTTATAGATTATACAGAGTTAATATTAACACTCTCATTTTTATAATGTTTACAATCACAAGAAAAAACAATATTAGCTCCTGTGTGGTGGGATGACATGAATTTCTTTCTCCTTTCAATTCAGAAGTGGAACCATCTCATCAATATTGCAAGGGCATTACCGTAATACAAGAAAACGACAGACTTCATGTTCCACGGTAGGCAGTAAAGAAATTAAAAGAGATAGATTATGAAGTCCTCCCACATCAACCTTATTTGCCAGATTTATCTTCAACAGTTTTCTATCTGTTCAGAATTTCGGACAACATGTTTATTAAGGGTAAACTTTTTGAATATGATTCTCAAGTCAAAAACAGAGTTTCATACATTATTTCATCACGGAAATCTGATATTTTTCAGTTCTGGGATTGATAGTTTGATAAAAGGTTGGGAAGAATATATATAAAAAATGAAGTAAACCCTTAAAGTGCAGGACAAGAGGTCTAGAGAGACTGCGCTTACTTATTACCCTGGACTAAGTAATTTTCACTTATGTCAGCTCAATCGCTTGATTGAAACTTCAAAGGCACGACTATTGAATTGAACGTGGGTACCTAAAGTAAGGAGGGAAATGTGGCGGTTGAGCGTGACCTAGAACAAATCATCTCACTCCACAACTGTCGTACATGAAACAGTATCGTCTCTACCATATACTAAACCCCAGACACGTTCACGGGTTTTAGTGGTACATATTTTTTTTAGTTTCTATCGGTGACTTTTAACAGCCACATAAACACGCTCATACTACCCACCGATTGCATTCGCCCAGCACATATATGCGTCCATAGCACTTTAAGGGTTAAATGTTTAGATTTGATAGAGATGTTTTATTAAATAAACTATCCTTTGAGAACGGACATTTCAAATTGAACAATATATTTAATTACGGATAACCAGATTCCGGGTTTTCCGCAACTGTTGATCACTTAACGGACAGACTGAAGGGTGTTGCAGGCAGGATGGCAAAAGGGTGAGTATGTAATGCCCGTAGCCGTGAAGTGACCGAACACTCCCAAGTGGGCACTCCCGCTGGCAACTTGTTGATGTCCCCTCGTCCCACTTTCCACCTCCCACCTCCCACCTCCCACCTCCCACTGTGGGACCAGGGATCAATTTGTCTCTCTTTGTCCCCTACTTCATCTCCACCTTCTTCTGTTTCATCTCTCGCCGCGCTGCCGGCATGCCAATGCATCTACCTTTCATAAAACTTTTCCAATTTTCTCCTCTAAAAGTTAAAACCAATTTTTTCTCAAAGTTTTAATATCGCATTATTTCAAACAGGGGGTAGCTTTAATTCACGAGCATATGATTCTCTTGGAACAACATATTTTGGTAATAAAAACCTTGAAGAGTCTTGGGTTAGGTAAGTGGTACAGACTATATTTTCTAGGACAACAGTTGTTGCTTTGTCCGAAATCACGCACAGCTTCCAGGTTTTTCCTGCTATTTTAGGTAGACACTTTATAGAATGGGGCAGCCTCAGGAAGGCCAAAGAGTCCAAATATGGCTGTTAACTTATTAAATGCGAGAAGAAACGAAAATTAGTAAGAGTTCGGCTATGGCGTAGAGATTGGGGACCTTGGGTTTTCTAATAATAACGCTGAGCGAACCCGAAGGCTCAATGCCGATACCAACAATCTCTGCTTAAAAACTTCCATCACCCAAACCCAAATCCCCCATATCGCTTTTAAAGCAATCCTCCCACCTACACCTCGGTCTACCCATCAAACGTTTACCAGTCAGCACAGCAACTTTACAACCCTATCTTAAGCTCCTTGACGCCATCACTTCAATAATATTAAACGGGTGCATGCTCTGAGATTCCGCTTTGTAAATTCTCCTAAATTCTCTAGTTGTCACATTCTTTTTTGAACTGAAATTCTACGCAATTCCTTTTTTTCGGATACCTTAAGACCTTCATTATTCATCGTTAACGCCCACGTTTCGCATCCGTAAAGAAAAGTTGTGGATAGATGATTCTGATTCTTAGATTTCGTGACAAAATTCTATTTCTTTTATGCCCACAATCGCTGGCCCATAGGCCGAAAGGTTTCTTTAAGGGCGTAATAATGCTTAGTTATGCCGACGGAATTATAATATTCGGAGGGAACGCAAAATGGTGGTCTCGAACCTGTGAGGTCTGAGGTACTCGTTAATCATCTATTTCCTTACAGTACCTAGGTAGGCAAAATTTAGAGTTCCCTCTATAGCATCGTCTCATTAACCATAATACTAATATTAAATAGCGTTAAATAAAAGTTTCCTTACGGATCAACTTTGTTGGATAATGATCCGTTTCCCTCGTTCTAACGTTTAAGTTAGAAATTCATTAAAATTATTTCCTCCCCCTTTTCGTAAAAGATAACTAATAGAGAAAACCACTAAAGGACTTAATTAAATTTTTACCTTGGTAGACTTCGTAGCAACAAATACAAAACTTCTCATCTCAAACGGATCTTCAAGCTTTTAAGGTGCTTACTTCAAGTTTTATCTAAAGTCGCTAATGATCCCTAGTTCGGAGGTATCTTGACTAATTGAAAGGTGGAGGGTTTAAATAGATTTTCTTGACGAGATCTTTCCAAAACACGAAAATTCAATCTAAACACCAAGATCTAAGGTTTTAAATAAAACTTAGTGAAAACTATGTAACAATTAATGAGATAAGCGGAGTAGGTACAGGATTTGAAATAAATATATAAATACAGTAAAGGAGCGGAATGGCTGAGTAGTAGAATGATCCAATGGGATGTAGGAACCTACTTGGGCTCAACCAGCCTCTATAAAGTGAGTACTCAAAGTAAGGGGTAAATATCTGACGGTTCAGCGTGATCTAGGACAAATCACCTTGCGTAACCTTTGTGCAATAAACAGTAAAGTCTTTACCAAGTACTTAACCCCAGACCCTTTATGGGTTGTAGTGGTACAGGTTTAAAAAAAATATAAATGTAATAATTAAACTCGCATTGATTGAACATCTTGGGTCCTGTTATGCTTAAAATTTGTTTTTTTATTCATTTAACGTCAATTTATCCTGCAGTGGCTGATTGGGCGATACAGCTATGGGAGTCCTAAATTTTGCCTTTTCAGGTATAATTAGAATAGGGATCTTTAACGAGAACCTAACGCTATATAGGGCTCGGAATCCCCATTTTACGGAATCCCGAAGGACGACATAAACAAGGAATTTTAGCTCATTTTAGGAAAATCCTAGATCCGATTGCAGGGCTGCGAACCCGCTACTTTGGGTATAAAAGGATGTCACGCTAACTACTACCCCACGAGTGACCAAGGTTTTAAAATTAGATCTTAAACCTTAAACCCTTATTATTTTAAATGAAAACTTAGAAATTTATTTCGCTTCTTCAGAACAGAAATAACTTAACTTCACACATGTACTCGTACGTATTTTTTACATTATGTTTTATCCTTTCATGATACGGAGAATCCTTAATAACAGAACCATATTATTGGAATAACTGAATAAAGGACCTGTTATGTGCAACACTGTTGTTTAAAAAGAATCAAAAATAAGTTCTTTGATATAACAGGTAATATGGAATTACAGAAAATACACGAAGACCACTTAATATTTTTTCTTATCTAAGACTTTAAACGAGAGTTCACTAACAGCATTGATAACCATTAAGTTAATAGTCATTAAGAATGATGAGAATGTATAAATTAATAAATTAAAATAAATATATTCATGAACAAAAACATTTTTAGTTACTAAAAATATTTCATTGGCATTCATAAAGGATACAGTATCGTGAGTACGTTGCAATGGTATTTTACTAAAAAAAAAAAACCCAAGGGTCTGGTGTTCAGCACATGGTAGAGACTGTACTGTTTCATGGACTACGGTTCTGCCAGGGGGTGACAAGTCCTAGGTCACGCTCAACCGCCAGATTTTCCCCCTTATTTTGGGTACCCTATTTTTATATTTTATAGAGGCTGGGTGGGCCCCAGAAGGTTGCTAGATCCTATATGATCCATCTCCCGCTGCAAACAGACTAAATAAAAGTCATGTCCAGCAGCGGGATTGGAACCAGGATTTTCGGCATGGCAACTCAGTGCTCTAACACTGAGCCACTCCGCTCCACATTTAACTCAAAGGTAACAATAAATAATTTTTCATAATTTTTAAACACTCTTGGATATTGAACGGTTGGTTTTAGGTGATTGGAAATTTTATTATTTACAACTCTCATAACGCATTTTTCTCTGACGCGAACTCAACGACCGTAACTACTAAAATTTTCAATTATTTTGTAAAAAAAGAAATTTCAATGAAAATTAATTAATTTTATATTTATTTTTTAACTGCTAAGTACAATTATAAATAATGTGCTAGATTTTAGATTAGTACCACAGCTGCCTGTGGTGGGTGAATAAACCCCATATTGGACTATTATATCAATTAGTTATTTTTCATATTTTTAATTTTATAGTGTAATTAAAAATAACAGTTAACTTAATAGACGAAGTCGACTAGTCGGATTCTTTAATATATAATTTATTGTTAATATTTTTAACTAAACCAGAATTAAATAAAATATTTCTTATAAAATGCTCGTTCATTTGCTTTGTAAAATTAAAGGGTGGTGATCCTGGTAAAGGGTATTATATTATCACTTATTAAATAATGATGCTATAATATAATCATATTAGTTAGTATTATAGGATGGAATAAAATATAAAAATAATTTTACTCTGATACCAAGTACCAAAAGAATATATATCTTATATAGTCATATATGTAATGATTTCATCATGAAAAGTTACAACAAAACACAAATTAAAGTATATTATATACGGTACAGGTATGGTATTATCAATTATCACGAACAGTATAATATACGCGAATTATTATATCATCGTGTAAAAATTTAATTATTTTTGATTTTACCATTTATTTACTTTTTAACACTATACCTATACCCCTGATGATGTAAAGAGTGAGGGTAGTAGAGCTCTGGTGGGGAGAATAAACGGCATATTGGATTATTATTAAATTAAACAAAAATTAAATTAAATATTACTCCTTTAAACAAATAAATTATAGAATTAAACCTATTTTCCTGATGATGTTAAGGCTAGAAGCAGACTGAGCGCTAGAACTGGGCTGTGGTGGGGAGAATAAACGGCATATTGGATTATTATTAAATTAAACAAAAATTAAATTAAATATTACTCCTTTAAACAAATAAATTATAGAATTAAACCTATTTTCCTGGTTATGTTAAGGCTAGAAGCAGACTGAGCGCTAGAACTGGGCTGTGGTGGGGAGAATAAACGGCATATTGGATTATTATTAAATTAAATATTACTCCTTTAAACCAATTAATAATAAAATTAAACCTAATTTCCTGATGACATTAAGGCTAGAAGCAGAATGAGCGCTAGAACTGGGCTGCGGTGGGGAGAATAAATGGCATATTGGATTATTATTAAATTTAAAAAAAAATTAAATTAAATATTACTCTTTTAAACCAATAAATTATAAAATTAAACCTATTTTCCTGATGATATTAAGGCTAGAAGCAGACTGAGCGCTAGAACTGGGCTGTGGTGGGGAGAATAAATGCCTTATTGGGGAGCACGCAATGCGGTCCATGCGGCCAGCCTCAGCACAGCTGTCTTCCTCCACATCAATCATATAGCTCTCATGCTAACTGTTGTGTAATAGCAACATTAGCATTAAGTAAACCAAAAATATTAATGATTATTAACATATCTATTATTGAACTATTAGAAGAACCGTAAGATATATGGAACCTTACAGACCTGAATTTTTCAGTATCAAAGATTTTATATACCAACAATTTTTGTATAAATTCTTTCATACTACTGTTCTATAGTAATTAAGGACATAATATATTTTCAAAAGCTGATAAATTGACTTTAGGTATATAACTAATACGTCCATTTGTCCAATTATTTCTAATAAAAATGGGATATTTTTTCAATTGCCTATTTCATATATTGGGTTGTCACACGTGAAATGTCCGATTTTTTAAATCTCAATCTTTATAGAGGATTAAAGCGTTGACTGTTCGTTCCTAGCAAATCTATAATAAGCACTTGGTAATCCTCTATCTGCAAATTGTGTTTTTGTTTTTTTCCCAAGTAGGCCTACAGATTTTAGTATAATTTAAACCGTGGCCATAGAAACACGCGATTTCCGAACGATTTATTTTTTATAAGTACAAACTCGGTCATCCCGCTGAACAGGCAGTAAGAAATATTAATTATGCGTTTGGTGAATGAAGTGCTAATGAAAGAACCATCCGTCGTTGGTTTACAAAATTTTCCTCAGGAGATACGACATTAGAAAATCTGTATCAACGGCCTAAAACATCCATAGAGGACGAAGATCTTAAGAATGCTGTGAGAGAAGACCCTCATAAAACCGTCAGAGATAGACACAAGTCGTATGACAGTTTCCAGGCATTTAAATTTGAAAGGCAAAAAAGCTCGATTCTTGGGTCCCACACGAGCTCCTTCATGATAACCTCCCGACCTAATGTTTCAATACAGACGGTGAATAAATTAAAGGAGTTGGGCTATGAATTCTTACCCCCCCCCCCCCATTTTCCCCTGATCTATCCCACTTTTTTGGAGTTTGGACAACTTTTTGCGAGGAAAATTGTTTACCACCGATTTTTTTTTTAATTTATTTATTGATATTTACAACTGTAAAAAAAAAATACATCTAGTAAATGGGCTAAGCGATACAAAATGACATGTGAAAATGACAAGTAGAGAAACTACCCACTGGTAGTACTCAAATCACAAGTTCAACTAAGAAGTCACGGGGCCATCTTCTTTTCAGACGCCTCGGAGGATTATCAGGAATTGAAGAGGAAGCTAGGTTTGAAGCTAGAGGGTTTGAGTGGAAATGAAGTTTGTTATGAAAGGATAGATAGCGGTTTCGGGTCAAATCAGCAACAAATGGGACATTAAGGTCGTTATGGATGATTTTATTCTTAACAAAATAAGGAGCGTTGAGGATTTTACGAAGGATTTTGGATTGTAGGGATTAGATAAGAGAGGATTTCGATGGCTTAGTGGAGCCCCAAAGCTCTACTTCGTAAGCCCAAATAGGTCGTATGATGGTCATGTAGATGAGTCTTTTGTAGTTAATTGGGAGCTTAGAGCGTTTGTCTAGTAAGTGTTGAAGTAGCCTGAAACGTCGAGCGGTTTCTTGTCTTTTCAGTCTCGTGTGAGGATTCCAGGTTAATCGTTTGTCAAGATGCAACCCTAAGTATCGGATCTGTGCTACAGGCACCAGTGGGATATTATTAAAGGATACTGAAGGGCAGGAAGTCATTGGTTTACGACGTAAGGTATAAGTGATTTGATGCGATTTTTGAGAGTTTATTTTAAATCTCCAGTTTTGACACCATTCTTCAAGATCAGTGATATGGGATTGGAGGCTTAGGGATGGAATAATTGGAGTCTAAATCAGTGGTTATTTTCCCAATCTGCTGGTGTTCCTCAAGGTAGTATCCTTGACCCAATCCTTTATACAGTTTATACAGCTGGCATCCCAACTCATCCTAATACTATCCTTACCACGTATTCTGATGATACATGTGTATTATCTGTCAACACCAATCCAATTATTCCATCCCAAAGCCTCCAATCCCATATCACTGATCTTGAAGAATGGTGTCAAAACTGGAGATTTAAAATAAACTCTCAAAAATCGCATCAAATCACTTATACCTTACGTCGTAAACCAATGACTTCCTGCCCTTCAGTATCCTTTAATAATATCCCACTGGTGCCTGTAGCACAGATCCGATACTTAGGGTTGCATCTTGACAAACGATTAACCTGGAATCCTCACACGAGACTGAAAAGACAAGAAACCGCTCGACGTTTCAGGCTACTTCAACACTTACTAGACAAACGCTCTAAGCTCCCAATTAATTACAAAAGACTCATCTACATGACCACCATACGACCTATTTGGACCTACGGAGTAGAGCTTTGGGGCTCCACTAAGCCATCGAATTCCTCTCGTATCCAATATATATATATATATATATATATATATATATATATATATATAGAGAGAGAGAGAGAGAGAGAGAGAGAGAGAGAGTGAGAGAGAGAGAGACACACACATACATGTATATATTCATATTCTATTTTATATTTGAATTTTCAAAAAAACTTTGGAAATAAAATGAGATGTTTATTTGTAATTGAGATGTCGTCTCCTTATGTTACCTACTCCTGTCTTCTGTTGTTAAATTTTTATTGAAAATTTAAAGAAAATTCCTCTTTTATTCATGTTTTTATTATTTATAATAACAAGAAATGAGCTATAATTTTAAATTAGCAAACTTTAAAGGTTCTTTAGAAGAAGAAAAGAAATATGTTGCTTTTTAGATACTCGAAGTATAATCAAGCAAGAAAATGGATTAAATTAAATATGAATTATAATGAATAGTCGAAGTATTAAAATAAAGATAAAACTAAACTTAATATATTAGTCTTAGTAAATAATAATAGCTTCAAATTTGTTTAACGGTCCTTCTAAAATTTTGAAAATTCAAACACATTTTATAAAGTATTATTTTAAAAAAAATTTAAACGAATCGTTGCCGAAATTAATTAGCGCTTGAAGCGTCACGTCTTTTAGTATGTAATATCTTTTTTAATATAAATGCGAGAAACTTGTCAATGTGCCTCTTTGATTTAAAGTTGAAACTTATAAAGACTTATTGATGTTCTAGTGTAGAAGAATCTTAAATTAATATAGAAAAACGAAAGCTTAAAAGAGATAAAAATACTAGAAAAATAGTTTAAGTCTCTAAAATAAAGATACCTGTCATTAAAAAATTCTCTAAAATATTTAAAAATTATAAACTAGTACTTAGTTGGAGTGTCTCTCTCTCTCTCTCTCTATATATAGAGAGAGAGAGAGAGAGAGATATATATATAAATAAATATATATTGCATAACTATATATATATAAATAAATATATATTGCAAGCATACAAGCATTAGTCATATCAACTGATGTATCACCAATATCTATGAAAGAATCTGATCGACTACTGTTCGTCTACAGAGAAAGCTTAGGAGAGGATTGACTGGCATTGGTAAAATATAGTGAGATCCATCGCATCCTAGGCCCAAGAATGAGCGGTCAATGAATATTTCATAATAGGGTATCGGGATACGCTGTTTTTGTAGCCATGGTTCTACTCAAATAATCGTCTTCCTCTTTATTCGGAGCATTAGTACTAAATCACAGTCAGATATCGGGTACCCCTTTTAAATTCATGATAATGACCATATAAATAATGCCCATACGTTTATAATATCAGTTAAAAATGAAATAATATCTACCAGTAAATAATTCCCGTAAGTAAATAATTTCCACAAGTAAATAACTTCCGTTTGATTAGTTTTATATAAATACACAGGTCTGCAAAAAAAACCTTTTTTTAAAATTGTATAATTTAGTTAACTGATCTTTATGTATTGTTTTGCGCTGATTTCAAAAATGATATTGGTTTTTTCTAACGTAAGGCTTGCCTACAAAATAAAGTTGAAGTTTTTGGAAAAAGTAAAAAAAAAATTTTGGATTTATTTTTATTATTTCAACATGAAGTAAAAGCAAAAAAAAAAACCAACGATACCTAGCTAAAATGATCATTGATGAACATGTGTTGTAAAATTATTATAAGTCTTTGTAAAAACGTTTTCTTTTACCCAAGCTTCTTTTGGTACTTTTTCGGCTGTGTTCTTGTGAATTTTCCATTTTTAACATCCAACAGTAGTCTGCCATCATGTTGACGTTCCGCCGACCTTGGTATCTGCGCTCCATTTCTTTTATAGCTTGATGGAAACGTTCTCGTTGTTTCGCACTTACAGCCCCAATATTTTCTGGAAAGTAGTCGAGATATGAGTGAAGAAAATGAACTTTGACACTCATGTTGCAGCGCTACATTTTCTAACAATTCAGCAACCACAGTTTTGTAGTTTGGATCTTTTCTGTCTCCAAGAAAGCCTGTTACAACAAGTTTAAATGAATTCCAGGCATTTTTTTCTTCCATTCCATTTTAGTGACAAAGCTTACATCTTTTAAAAGTTTTCTGATGTCAGGCCCAACAAAGACTCCCTCTTTCAGTTTAGCATCAGATATACCAGGAAACTGTTCACAAAGATACTTGAAACACTCTCCTTCTTGGGGTAATGCTTTCACAAACTGTTTCATTAGCCCCAATTTGATATGAAATAGTGGAAGTAAAATCTTTTTAGGACCCAATAAACTTTGTCTTCCAACATTTTTAACTCCAGGAATAAGAGCCTTTCTGATTGGCCACGTCTGCTTGACATAGTGTTGTTTCCTGCCACGGCTATCCTATTCACAGAAGAAACATGGAAACTTTGTGTAACCACTTTGTTGACCTAGGAACAAGGAAATAACATTAAAATCCCCACGAATGGTCCATTTATGGTCAGAGTAGCCGAGCTTGTTAAGAACAAACTCAAGATTTTCGTAACATTCTTTCAAATGGACTGAGTGTCCAACTGGCACAACAGCATATCGGTTACAATTGTGAAGAAGTACAGCTTTAAAACTCCTTTTCGATGAATGAAACAAGAAATTTTCATGTGAAATCTGTGACTTATCTAGCGGTGATGTACTTTTTTCACTTATTTTTCCGTATTCAGCACAAAAACCCACTAGTAAAATATGCTTTTATTTTTACTTTTTAAGTACGTATGTAAAAACTATATGATTTTTATTATGTAGGCTCTTGGTGAGATATATGTTATATTACTCCTTTAAACGTTTGCTATTCTTAAGGGATTCCCAGAATAAAATTATTTTCTATTATATTCTGAAGCTGGTTGATTTGGCCAAGATGACATATTTTCCTCTTAACTAAGAGTACCTCGTTAATAAAGGCTGGGTGAGCCCAAAAATTACCTTCATGTCTGCTATCAGAGTAAATAATGGATCTACAACAGGCGGTCTCAAACCCGGGTATCAGTAAGCCAATACCATTTGTATATGACCCATCCCGCCTCTGTCCGAAATAAAGAATTGTTTAAAAAAAGTTTATTTTTATTTTTTTTATCATTGATCGATACATAAAGATGAAGATACCCCTCCAGAAGTAGGACTGTACTTCATCCTTTTTAAGTTTATGAGCTAAGCATTCTGGGATATACGATACAGTCAGACTAACTCGGATGGATAAAAATGCAGTGTTTTCTTACTTAATAGATTCTAAATGAAGTCCGTACGGTGAGTCAGTACACAAGGAGATTTTCTATTCTTGATTTATTTTAAATTAATCGAAACTTGATGGACTTCATAAAGCAAGTAAAAAAATAAAATGGCGCCCTGGCGAGTTTGGGATTGGATCAAGTAAATGCATTCCTGTCATCACTTTAACCTCATTTTTTCCTTTTTAGTTGACATGTGTCAGCTGCCATCGGCGATGATTTATTATGTTTCCTTAAGGGATGAGGAAAAATAAGGGACTCGAAAAGGCTGGGTAAGCCCAAAAATGTGCATCTCGAATCCTTTAATTAAGCTTCTTTACGAATAAAATGGAGCCTATAAAACATTTTTTATAAAACATCGATAAATTAAAGGAAAACATTAATTTTATTAAGAAAATAAAACAATGAATGTTTCGCCTTTATTTCATCGACGTTCTATAATTAAAAAAATATCCTGAAAATTGCAGATCTTCGGGTTATTATAGTTGAGAAGATAGAATCGTAAAGAATGAGATGGACTTAGTAACGAACGAATTCCTAAAAACATTAATAAGTACTTAGCAAACTTGTAAACGTACAATGGGTAGACCGAGGCGTAGGTGGGAGGATTGCGTTAACAGTGTTCTAACTTATTTAGGTTTGGATAGTAGTCCATGGATGGAAATAAGTAAGCATTAATTGATGGTATCGGCTAAGTCTTAATACTGTTATTATTATTATTAAGTTATTAAGAGAAGAAAATTGTCCGAGGGGAACTACAAGAATTGATTCCTTAAATAGTGATTAACTATTTATTAGATACCGAGGTTTTGATCCGGAAATCATAAGTCAACTAATATTACTCAATACATGTTATATTCACTTCGACAGGCTGCTACCTAAGACTTGTGGCTTTGTAAAAAAAAAGTTGGTCTGCACTAGAAGAAATACCTTTTTTTTTAATTCAATTTTTGTATGGATAGCATCTTGAAGCTGAATACCTTTGTAGAGGTTTTAAGATGTGTTATTATTTTTAAATTCTTTTGTTTCTTTCATTAAACTAAGAATTCGTTAGAAAATACTTATGTATCTTGTACCAAATAGTGATTTTTTTAATATCTTTTCATACAAACAAAGCGTGCATGATAAATAATTCGTCTTCCACAATTAATCTCGAACTTGGGACATAGAGTTCAGTAACATATTACGCTAACCTGTTCCCGATGAGATTTAAAATATAATAATAATGTACTTAATAATATTAAAACATTTCAAACATGATGAAAAATAATTTAATCTAACAATGCAATATGTTTAAAAATTTAATAGCCATAAATAAATTAAATTTTAAAATTAAATTTTTAACTGATTAAAATTGATTGTTACGGCTTAAAGAAGTCAGAAATAGCGGCTTTCTTATTTACCTCTTCTTCTTTTTCTTCACCTTCAGTCCCTTTCAGCGTGGGGGCGCATCCAGCCAGGTTTGCAGTCCTCCTGATCGCGAGCTTCTGAAGACTATCCAAATCCCAGGTTATTTGCAATGTGTCTCTGAATCATTAATACTCCTTTACGAGTGATTGGCCCAGTAAAAGAGGCCCCCTATCCTCGGGACAACTGGTCTCTAGATTGTTATATCACCTCAGGAGAAAGGGTGTATACCTAGGGAAGGCGATCCTAGGGTGTGTACTGTAAATGACCTTGGTCTCTAATGTGAACGTGTGTAGTGTGCTGATTAGTGTACTGTATGAGCGTCAGTGTACTGTTCCCCCAACCTGGAGGGCCAGAGGCTGATTGCGGTACAATGACCGGGCGATGGGGCCGCTACCTCCCTACGCCTCTCATTTCTTATTTACCAATTTTTAAAAATGTTTATTTATTTAACTGATCGAGCTAAATAAAAGACTCGACAAAAAGTAGTTCCTCCTTGCTAGGAAACACCGATAAAATATTACATCTCTATAACCTTTTTTTTATAGTAGAGAGATAAAAACGTGCTAATAAAAGTAATGTAATATTTAGTAGGTATAATGGAAGTAAACTGCTTTTTGTAGGCGTATATATATAACTGGGGCCCCTGCTATAAGAAAACAGAACGCCGACTATCCATCAAGGCTCTGACATCAATTCACACATGCTACAATGAACCCTCCCTTTCAAGTGTAACCTATATGGTTAGTCATTTAATGATTGTTTTCTATTATATAAATTTAAATACTTAATTTAGTATTTAGAATTTCGTCGTTTCAGGCTACTTCAACATTTACCAGATAAACGCTCTAAGCTCCCAATTAATTACATATGACTCACAATGCAGGCTCTGACACATCGAATTCTCGTGTCCAATCCTTACAATCCAACATTCTTCTTAAATCCTTGTAACGGGTGTGAAATACAGTGATGGCCGGGTGACCAATGAGGTTTGTGTGAAATGGATTTGCCACTGCATCAGCCACTAAATTTATTTAATATTTATTACCTGACCGTCAATAATTAATATTTATTTTTAGTTCATTATTGTATAGTTTATTTATATTACAGTGGCAAATCCATGCGTAACATGTCCCCACCTGTCCTACTCTGATGTGATGCTCACGCTCACGGTGTTAGTGGAGAGCTTTTGTGTTTTTGTTGCGTTCTATACCGGCTGTTAAAAATTATTCTGGCCTGGACCTGACCTGACTCTAAGTAAAGTAAAGTGTGTGAAATTCAAATGTTTGTTAGGACCTAGTTCCTTTAAATCTTCAATGTTCCTTACTTTGTTACGAACGAAGTCATCCATAATGGCATTAATGTCCCATTGATTTGGTCCAAATCCTATATCAATCTTTTCTTCTCAAACTTTATACAACATTTAAACTTTACTCCCTCAAACCCACTAATTTCAAACTTTTCAATTCCCGATAACCTTCTAAGACGTCAGAAAAGAAGATGGCCTCTTAAACTTCTTTGTTGAATTTGTCATTCGAATACTAGCATTCCCCCCACTTTATAGAGGCTGGGTGAGCCCCAGCAGCTTCAGATACCACGGGATCCTTCTCCGGCTGTTAAAAAATTAAATAAAATCTGCCATAGCCGGATTTGAACCCGTCCAGAGCACGGCAACTCAGTACTCTACCGCTGAGCAATTCCTCTTCCTTATATTTTAATATACTTCTTAAACATTTAGTTATGTAAGTAACAACCGAAAATTCCTTTTAACAACATAAACTATTGTACTACGGTAATCACTATTCATAATTTATTTATTAATCATAATTATACGTCAACGAATTAAATGTTCAAACGGTTCGGTCCTTATCCTTTGATACAGATGCTGTATTACGGTAACTTTGATAAAGTTACTGTTGAGTTTTGAGTTTATGTAATTCAGAAAAGTGCAGATACAAAAATAAATAAAAATCTTTAAGAAACATCTACACCATTAAAAATTTTAAATATTAAAACGAAAGCATGATAATAACAAAAAGGAAAGAAAAAAAATGATGATAATGAAAATTTCTGTTAATTTACTTTTACAATATTAATTCACATTATAAAATTTAGTAATACTCGTTAAAGACTTGGAGATTATCGCTACCTTATGATAATTTACCTTCAAAGCCACAGTAGACCTCCCATATACGATTCGGCCCCATTGAACCGATATCCATCTGATATTCCTCAACATAACCAGTTATTTTATGTAGACATTAAATTCGAATTGTAATCAGATCTGACAGAACATTGATTTTTTTATTCAGTACCTCTACAACCCATGAAGGGTCTTGGCCTACAATTGTACAGGGAGGTGATTTAGAATCATAAAATCTTTCTTCCTTATTACTAGCAACCACTTTATAGAGGCTGGGTGAGCCCCAAAAGGGCCCTAGATCCTGTAGGATCAATCTCCAGCTGTTAACAGATTAAATAAAAGTCTACCAGCTAGCATTTGGACCCAGGACCTTCAGCACAGCAATTCAGCGCTCTACCACTGAGCCCCTCGGCTTCTTCCCAATTAAAAAGTTAAAACAAAGACTATTCAGACAAAATGATGATTTTCTTTATGAATAAGGATATTTTTAAACTTCTTTCCCTAGAGATTTAAAAATATTCAGCTTGGAGTGGTTGAGGGGAGAAAATAATCGATAAAAAGCAAACATATATGCAAATATTTTCAAGTCTCGGGCCTCTTCAAAATTTATTTAAAAGTCTTTTATCTTTGGAACCACTTCTCACTCACTTGAGCTCGCCAACTCTGTTTTCGCCTACTTATTCAACATAGGGTAATTCACGACGCTGCTTGAAGTGTATGGAAACGTTCGGTTTACATTTTAAACTTTTTAATGTGTATATAATGCCTAATGTGTATTCCGAACTCGCTTTCTTAAGTTTATTTGGAAATTTAAATAAAAACTTTAGTAATCATAGTAAAAATTATAAGTAACAAAGTACTTATGTAACACTGTGTAACCCGATTTCACATGTAGATATACACCGTTAAGCGAAAAGAAAAGTATACCTCTGCTTATTTGTTTCTATTCACATATATATTTTTTACTCATTTCCAAGATAAGTTTCAAAATCGGGTATCAGTTGAGCAGATGTTGAGATTGTGGGATTTTCTAAAGGGAGTAAAAAATTCTGGGTTATGCCATCCATTGGAAGATATGTAAAATAGGGTTCTTGAGCCTGCGCGATGCCAGGTACTTGAGCGTGATCTAAGACAATTCAGCTCCTTGAACAACAGTTGTCCAAGAAACAGTACAGTCCCTACCATGCGCTGTACCCCAGACCCGTTCATGGGTTGAAGTGGTACATGTATTTTATTTAAAAAGTATAATTCGAATTTTATCAAATAATATTTGTAATCAAAAATTGTTGTGAGTTGTCACTAAAAATTGTCACTTTAAAACGCTTACAAAACTGTTCTTTTCTTTGTTACTGCTGACTGAACTATTGATATTCTTTTGCTTTATTCTCAGGTCTAGTGATTTTTTGAAAATAAGGCCGAAACGTGGGGACTAAATGTCCAAAGTAAATACTATTAGCGTAAAATTTATCGACCGCAGCCCTCGGCTATGTTCAATATTGCTGAATATACATCTAGTCAGCCGTTTCAACATTTATGATAATAATTAAAGAACACCACTCAAAGATTAAATCAAGATGGAATCTTAAAGGGGAAAAATTACAAGTAGTTAAAGGAATACGTTGCAGATGAGTTGTTTATCCGACGGGATTTGATTCATCGGCTTTTAGTATTTAGGGCTAAAAGAGATATTGGTAGAAGCGAGGATAGGACATTAATAAGGGAAGTTGAGGGGTGGTTTGGTAGTCGGGGGGGGGGATGGTTTGGTAGTGGGGAGGCAATGGGATGAATTTTGTAGGATTCAGTCATCGCCCCTATCGGCCATCTCCTGCAATATTCCCTACTCAAGCCCTTCTAAGAACCCTATATTTTCCCTTCTTGTATGATTGTACTGTTGAATACTTCTTTTTTATGTAATATTGTACTGTAAGATCAAAACTGTTTTCAATCAAAACGGGCGATAAATCTGGTCTTTAAAGGAGCTATAGATAGATACTGTGGGATAGGCAGACCCTCCTAGGGTTCACCCAGCCTCAATATAGTAGGTACCCAAACTAAGGGAGGGGGGATCAGGGGGTTGATCGTGACCTAGGACAAATCAGCTTCCTGACAACCGTTGTCCAAGACACAGTAGAGTCTCTACTATGCACTGAACCCAAGACCCTTCCTTCTTGAGTTGTAGTGGTACAGGATATTGTTTTTGAAATATTAAGTAGTTTTGGATTTTTTCCATAATAAAATAATAACACCGCTAATAAATTCTACATGTTTTATGCGTGAACCATGTGGTGCTTTTTTTTTTTAAATACTAACACTTTTTATTTATAATACAAACACTAATTTCTTCGGAAAGGACATTCAACTCATTTTTTGGGAAAGATCTCCGATTGAAAGCCACACTATAAAAAGACGACAAATAACATATTGATTTTTAAGACTCTATTTCATAGTACATCATTAATGATAACATTATTAATTATCATATCATCATTATTAATAATCATATTATCATTATCTTAGTGACGTCATTCATTTCATGTGCCGATTTAGACTTTGACGTCCGGAATGTCTACGGTAGACTCCGTAAATTATTAAATTTTTAAAAATAATTTCTCGAACCATTGCTAAAATTTAAAATGTTTTTTAAAAGTAAAAAACTTCTTTAGGCGCGTTTAGCGAGTTTTGTAGGGGAAAGAGCTGACGCAAACTCTTAATCTTTCCCCAACAAAAACTCGCTAAACGCGCCTAAAGAAATTTTCACATAAAAAAAGCATTTAAATTTGCTTTAAATCAACTAAAGTTGATTAAAGTTAGAATTACATTGATATATAGATTAATTATATTTAACTAAATAGTTTAATAGCTGTGCAATTTATACTAAGAATAATTTAAAACATCAATAACTAGTCGAACTTTTCGTTTTCTCAATAAGATTTTATTTGTCATAGTTAAATGCCTTGTTTTATGAAATGATTTAAAGTACGAATGATCTAAGTATTTTGGACGTAAATAATAGTAAAAATGAAAATAATTATCATTTCAAATAAATTATTGATATTCTGTATTGCGCAGCTCATCATAAGTTTTGATAAATAAATAAACTACTTGAAAGTGTATATAATTATTGTTCGGAGTGTCGTAGTATGAGTGAAAACCAGACTAATGTTAATAACGTTAGTAATTAGTAAATTTACTATTTAAAAAATTAGGACTGTAATTGATTTAGAAATTTAAAAAAGAGCCTAGTCATTACAAAGAATTGTGTTTTCACTTCTGTCGGCGGTTCTCCTGACTGCAATTAATTATCAATAAGACTCAGCGCACCCGAAGGCTCGATGCCGATACCATCAATCTCTGCTTACAAACTTCTGTCCACTCTAGATCACTCTTAAAGCAATCATCCCACCTACGTCCCGGTCAGCCTCTCAGACGTAGACCGTTCGGCACAGACCTTTATTAACTTTTTAGGAATTCGCTCGGCTATTAAACATTTTTTTAATAAATGGATTTACTTAATATTTCTTAATACAGATATATATTTTATGAATGGATATAACTGAAATAGTGGTAAATGTCACAGTGTTTAAACAAAGGGACAGACAGTATAATTTAAAGGGCCACGGTGTAAATCCCTTTAGCCCATCATACAAATGCTTTGTCGCCCTCATAAATCTCCCTTCTCTAGGACCCTATCTGAAAAATGAACCCTAATCCTTTCTCACCTCATTTCATAGCATTTGAATTTTTAAAAAATTCCAAAGCAGGATTTACTAATGGCAACTTTGCAGCGCTCGTTCTGTTCTCTGGATAAACATTTTATAAATCTTTATCTTATATATGAGGGAGTAGCTTAGTGGTAATGGTTCAAATCCAGCTGGGGCTGATAAATTATTTAATCAGTTAACAGCCACGGCTGGAATGTGTTGGATATGGAAACTATTTTGGGGCTAAGCCCCCCACTATAAAATAGGTACCCTTGGGTTAAAACCGTTATCTCGGACAAATTACCACCTTGTAAAACTTTTGTTCTTGAAGCAGTACAGTCACTACCACGTACAAAACCCTAGACTCTCGATGGGCCGAAGAGGTAAAGGTTTTTTTTAATGAAAAAAAATCTTATTTTTAGGCTCCATTTTAGCAGAACACATTTGTCATTCTTAAGGGACTTTTAAGGGAATAAGATAATTTTTCTTTTCTATTCTATTCCACGTACGTATTCTGGGAGGAGATACGGCAAAATATAGTAAATGATATAATTTGGTATTCTATGGATAAACATGTTACTCAATAGACGTTATGTTGTTTATGAATTGATTACTGGAGGGAAGGGGAGATAACCTATGAGTAGAGAGAATCCATTAACCTCCCCGATGGGATACATATAGTAGTAAAGACAAGGGATTGAAAAGGCCGTGGGTGCCAGCTAATGCATTGAGGTTTCCACGGCCTTCTCAATCAAAGACCAATCAAGGGATCACCCAGGTAGCGGCTCTGTCATTAACCCTGCCCTCTCGCCTACCGTTCGTTTCACGCTTTCCATCTGGAATAACTACGTACTAGCAAAAAACAATGTAATTTTTTTTTTACATTTTTTGTATATTAGAAAGCAATATGAAAAGCCACAAAAGGGAAAGTCTGAAGTCTCTAAAATGCTGCGTCTATAAGTATCGCTAATTCAAGTATAACAAGAAATCCACAGTATCACAAAATCCTTTGTTTCAAACTGAATTACAGCTTAGGACATATTTCATTACTCACTAATTTAAATCAACTATTTTCTGACCTTTGCAATAATTTTTTTCTCAATAAACCTAGCCAACTGAAAGAAAGATGGCTATCTAGTCTTCTTAAAATGGTGCGACAGCAACAGGAAGATTCTTCACAACGGGCGGTTTTGTTTTGCTAATGAATTAATTGCAATCTCTCATTTTAATACTATTGTAAATATGTAGTGTATAATGTAAATTTAAATAAAAATAAGAAAAATCTCAGAAGAGAGTCATAATTTAAAAATTAGAATGCAATAGGAAAATTCTACAAAACATAAATAAATAATACATTAGGAAAAAAAAAAAAAAAAACCTGTACCACTACAACCCATGAAGGGTCTGGGGTTCAGTACATGGTAGAGACTGTACTGTTTCATGGACAACGGTTCTGCAAGGAGGTGACTTGTCCTAGGTCACGCTCGACCGCCAGATTTTTCCCCCTTATTTTGGGTACCCTATTTTTATAATATTTTATAGAGGCTGGGTGGGCCCCAGGAGGGTCCTAGATCCTATATGATCCATCTCCAGCTGCAAACAGACTAAATAAAAATCATGGCCTCCAGCGGGAATTGAACCAGGATTTCCGGCATAGTAACTCAGTACTCTACCACTGAGCCACTCCTCTCCCCAATACATTAGAATAAAATAGGAAAAATCCCAAAAAAATCACAGCTTTAAGTCTCTAAAAAACTGACAGGTCAAAGTATTTAGATAATTTATAACGATTTTTAACGTATTTTCTCTGCATTATATAAAATAGAAAGATTAAATGAAATAGAATTGGTAAATTAAAATATATTCAAAGAAGCCATAAAATTTCCTCTCTACTTTAAGCATTGGTATTGAAATTACAAATTAAAATGCTAGGATAGATACTAAATATTAATTTTCTCTTGATAACACCATAGTTAAATAAAATAGTTCAATATGAACTACTGAAAATATGTAATTAACAGTTATATAATTTTAGCAAAGATAAGTAAAATGAAGTGAGTAGTTACATAATTTTTAAAATTATAGGTTTACATTTTAAAATTATATAGGTATTAGGCCACATTAGGGTCAATTTGTTTAAATAATTTTCCTCACCCTTTTTGTGTTTATAATTCATAAACATTTTTTTATCATTATATAAAATAAACCATATATAACATACTAAAATACATGTTCCGCCTTTTTCTGACACGATACACTATTCTTCAGAGTTCACCAACACCAAAGTTTCGCTAAATTCATTCATCATCCGTTTTAAACGAAAGGTAGATTAATGTTGAACCCTTCACTTAAAACAAGATAAATGGAACGGCCTCTATTAAATCGCCCGAAACAAAAACAATGAAGAGCTGAGGAAAACAAAATTTTTCCCTTCCAAGAGATAGCAGTCAGTTGCCCAGGATTCGGAGAGTTTTGATTTTCTTAATACAGCGAAGAAGCGCAGCGAACATCCAACTCCTGTCTAAACACCGGGATGGAGCCACCTTTTTTCCCAGTGGGATGAAAAAGCTTGGTTCGCAGTAGAGTTTAGTTTTCCCATTACAAGTTTTAGACATTAGCAACTTATTTTTGACTAATTAGGATGGAGTCATCATTTACACAATTTTGATAGTTTCTTAAATCTCTTTGGCCATTCCAAAATGATGAATAGGACTTTTAAAAAATAGCACGCTCGGGTTCACATCCCTGTAGGTGCCCTTAGGATATTTCAAGGGAGTAAAAAATCCTTGTCTATGCCGCCCTTCGGATGGGACGTAAAGATCCCTATCCTCATTATAGCTAGTTAGGAATAATATAGGACTCCCACTGCAGCATCGTTGGAATAGCCAAAGAACCATAAAATTCCGTTAAAAGAATTAGTAAAGAACAACACTTAAAAATATAATTCTGGTTTAAGCTCTCGATTGGAAGCTTTATTTATTTTGGTATTTTTACGGAAATGTGAAAATTTACCCCAAATTTATCATTTATCCTACATCACTCAAGTTATAAGATTATAATGAAAAAATGAGGTGAGGATATTGTCTGGGTAGAGGTAAAAAAATAATTCCTTAAATATAGAAACTATTTATTTATAAATTATTTTAAAACGTTTTAGAATATTCTTCAATATACATGACTATTTTTTTTTTTTTAAATAGTCTGAAGTTTATTCTAAGTATAAAAAATTCTTAAAATTATATATTAATATCATAATCCATGTATATATAATATATAATTATTCATAACATATAATATACTATAATAATTCAAGTTAGTTTTTATACATTAAACCCTAAAAAATTGAATGTCGTGAACAAAAATTAGGAGTTTGTATAACATTTTATGAATTCGTATCGTACTCTAGGGATACTTAATTAATTCAACAAAACCTCATTAAAAAAAACTAAACTGTATTTGTTTATTGGAAGGGACATGGCAACGCCAGATCTTATGTTTCATGACAGGCAGTGAACTAAAAAATAATGAGATATCAATATGTCCAACTATAAATCAGTTGACATTATTCGTAAAAATAAATAAAAAATATATGCTATGGTAAAACCAAAAAATTCAAAATTTTTAAATTTAGCAGGGATTAATATTTTAGACTAGAAAATCGCGAAAAAATTATGAGTTTATATTACAGTGTGTTATAGTTACTGTTTAGGAGAATATATAATGTTTTTATTAATATTATTTTAATAGATTTTGGATGACAAAGTTCAAGATTATATATATATATATATTAATTCTTAAAAATATAAAAATAATAGTATTGGGATTAAAAAGCTAATCCTCATATCTTTAAAATAATAGATATTTTTCTAAATACATATACATGGAATTAATACATAAGTAACAAATCGTGTCTATTATTGTTGATATTGATTACTTTTTAAATATTGAAAAATAGCCTGAATCCGAATAACGCCCTTCTTAAAAATTTCAAAATAAAATATTTTTGTTAATATATATTATAGTATATAATAGATAAATAATACCAAAAAATATCGGCATGAATTATACCCTACATTTGCCTGTTCACTGAATCTTATATAAGCTTGCTAATAGTATTTTTATTTTTTTTGGTAATGATTACCAGTATTATACTCAGCATAGTTTAATAGAAGGTCAGAAGTAAATAAAACAAACTAAATTTAAACAATTTTAATTAAAACAGTTTAAAGTAGACGGTGGTATTTATAAAGCTTGAAGACTTAGCGAGTGGAAAGAAGGAATTCACTCCGTGTTTGCCCAAGCTAAAGAAAAGGCCCTATCCACCAACTCTCTCATTTGTCAAGGTATCTTTCCCATTTTTTTCTCCCGTCCAATTCTCGTTTCTACATTTTGCAATGCCAATGTTTATCCTCAATTTAAGCATAATATTGCCATGTTTTTTATAATAATGAGTAAAAAACAACAACAAATCAATCAGTATTATTTTCGTACGAGTTGTAACAGTTATGTTTAAGTATTTCGACTGATTAAAAACTAACACAGGTTATAACGGAACACGGACAAGCCAAATTATACTCAAAATTAAATTATTTGTTCACACGACGAAGAACAGACATTTAAACATGCATTTTACGTGTTAAAGGCAAAGGTCGAAATTAATTATTTTATTAATATTCAATGAGGAGTGGGGTGGCTCAGTGGTAGAGCACTGAGTTACAATCCTGGTCCTTGGTTCAAATCCCTCTCCCTGGCAGATTTTTATTTTATCTGTTAGCGACCTGAGATGGACCCCATGGGATCTAGGATCCCTCTGAGGCTCACTCAGCCTCTATAAAATGGTTACTCAAAATAAGGGTTGAGTGTAATCTAGGACATCTCACCTCCCTCAACCGTTGTACAAGAAACATATTTAACCCAACATACTTGAGTCTCTACCACATACTTAACCCCAGACCCTTCATGAGTTGCAGTGGTACAGAATTAATATTCAAAGGGGAAAATTGCAAGTGTATGAAAACGAACTATATAATACACTTATGCCCCAATTTATTAATACCATTGATTTTATTCATATTATATATTATAGATATATAAAACATATATCAAGTCATACAAGTCTGAGAACCAACAATATTTGAGTACTACCAATGTAAAATAATATTTACTTATATTAGTATAAGGCAGTTGTAGACTTCAATATTTTATTATATTTGCAAACTAGCAGACGTTTTAACTATATATGGTCAGACACAGTCATCCTTAGAATCACTTCATATAATTAATGACAAAACTTGATCAATAAAGATAGTAGAACAGACGTTCAATAGGAATTGTAATTATAGCACATAATTTCTGAAGGGACACGACTAAAAATAGTTATTGCAGTACTTTTGATTGTTGAAAAATTAGGAACCTTAGAATAGAACCTACACAATAAATTTGGGTCCTATATGAATAAATTCATAAACTTATAATTTGAAAAGTTGATAATGTTTAAGGTATTTTTCAATTAAATGTAATAGAGAAAAGAAACAAAAATCTTTAATTTTCGTAGGAAAATGATTTGTATTATAATTATTAGTACCTTTATATGTATATATATATATATATATATAACTGATCATTAAACATCATATATGATCATTATTTGCAGTTGAAAAAAAATGCTATATTTTATAATAATCATTTTTATATTAGTTTTAACATTGAAATAATAATAACATATCTCCATTCATAACCATGATTATACTTAACATACATAGTAAGAAATACCCATTTTATAATAAATTACATTTTGCCCAACTAATATATTATAATATAAAACTTTTTGATTTGCATTATGTAGCCTTCTGGCCTGATAAATATTATGTTTCTTTTTCTGTTCATGGTTGTTATTCTAAAGGGACTTAGTCCCAGAATATAGTTACTTTTCTATTCTATTCTTTATAATTTATATAAATGCATAAATAAATGCTAATTCATAATGTCTTATTTTATTTGCATTGATTTTTCGATAATTAAGGAATTGCTTGAATTAATTTTTATACATCTAGCTATATATATATATATATATATATATATATATATATATATATATATATATATATATAAATATTGTTGTATATATGTATTATATTATTATTAGTATTATATATATATATATATATATATATATATATATATATATATATATATATATATATATATATATAATTACATTATATTGTAATGTAAATATTATTTTTGAATAAACGGAGATTTCGAATCAAACAAAAAAAATGTATTCAGTACTCTAATACGCAAATTGAAATTGAATTTTATAATTGAATATTTTGTCTACTATTGATTATTCATTATCATTTCCATTATTCCATGATTATGTTAAGATTAAGAACGCAATTTTAATACCCTAAATCGAATAATATTCCGAAAATTTTTTAGTTTAATCCCTACAAACCGAAAAAAAAGGTTTCATTATTGTTTTTTTTTATATTAGCTTTCAACCTTATGAATTGATTTTTCGATTATTATAGAATTGTTTAAAGTTTTTATCATTTCAGCTATAAGTACAGGTGCTAGCTACCGGAATTAGGAATGTTTTGTTTTGGGATAAAAGCGGGAAAAAGCTTTTAAAACTAATGTTTAAAAGAGAGAAAAGCAAAAAAAAAAAAGGGGGAAACTGAAATAAAAAGAAGAATCTAGAAGGGTAGGGGGCCTTGGGATAAGGCTGAGTAAATTACAGCTCCCGGAACAACCTCTTCTTTGTTTCAATTTAAATCGCCCGCCCTACACACACCGACCACCCTACACCTGACGTCCCTCCTAATGGATTATTGGAGATAATTCTCTGTGTTAATCGTATTTAAAAAAAGTATTTTAATTCAATTTAGGATCGGAATAGCTCAGTGTATGGAGCGATGAGTTGCTGTTCAGAAGGTCCCGTGTCCAAGTCAATGCGTTTCAGACGAAATATCCGTTTCCAAAGAAAAGGTTATTGAGTAAAACTTTATCAACTCAAAATTCTGGTTTTTGTGATGAAATAAACTCTGAAAGTACTATTTTGACTTTAGAATAATTTTCAAAAATTTACTCTTAAGGAAATTGTCCGAATTTCTGAACAGCTAGAATTATGTTGGACATAAGTTTCTTCACTGTCTGTCGTGGAATACAGGTGTTGTGTAAGAGTATCCCTTTCGATTAACCAATCCAAGTTTTTTTGACAAGTTTTTGTTATACTCTGTCAATTTCTCTGCATTAGCATGTCGATGTGAAGGTTTCACATCTGAGTGGAAAGAAGAATGGATTGTTCGTTACAACACCCGAACGCGATGGTAATGTTTCTTATAACTTGTGCTGCCGAGTGTCCAGGTTTAGACGCATAAAAACTAATCTGGGTTTAAATCCAGCTGAGACAGATAATTTATTTAATCTGTTATCCAAGGATTGAACCTATGGGATCTGTGGACTCTCCTCAATGCGGACAGAGGCAATGCTTCCAGCGTATCTATCCTTTATATAGGGTATCCTTTATTCGGGTAAAACTCCGGAAGTTGAGTGTGATCACTCAAATCACCGTAGTCCAAGAAGCATTACAGTATCTACCATGTACTGAACCTTAAATCCTTCAAGGGTTGTAGTGGTACAGTTGTTTTGTTTTTTAATAGATGATATTACACCACTCTTTGCTGATAGTTGAGTAATAAATAAGAACATTTGCCGTTTGCTAATATTTTCAAAATAATTCAAATGGAAACCCTTAGATTTAGTGAATATGATAAAATTGTCTTATACCGCTTTCAAAAATAACAGCTCATATTATGTTTGTTATTTTAAAGAGACCTAGACACAGAATAAAGTTACTTTTCTATTATATGCATGTTAAATGCTGTATGAAAATGATTTTTTTTAACGAGGAGATTTTTTTTTCCACGCCTATTCGTTTCACAACCTCGTGGAACCCCTTGTTATGCTCACTCCGAACCAGAGGCCTTTGTGGCTCGTAAACGGGAGGCGAGAAAGCCATTACGACCCCGGTAGCTAATCAGGAGCGGCGAAGACACAGGTCATCCTCAGGAAGGGCAGGCTGGAAGGAGGAACCGGAGGAAACCCTTCATTAGCGAAGAGCGGAGTAATGAATCCTTACAGGAATTATGAAGGAAGGGAGAGAGCCCTTTGTGGGACCCTTAGCGACCCGTTTGTTGTCCCGAGGTAGGGCTCCAGCTCAACAGATAGGATTGGCTGCCTCTATTAACTTAGATCCAATAGTCCTCTGCAGTCTATTCAACTAGTCGCTATCTCTTGTTTCTTATCCAAACCGACTTTAGCAACCGATTCCCTGACTGCTTTATTATTAATAAGACCAATTATTTAAATAAATAATGAATAGCTTTCGGTATTTTCTTGCCACAGATTCCCTCAAAGCCAAGAAGAGGCTATCTGGATTCACTCAGCCCAGAGAAGAAAGGACCTAGAACACAATAGAATCTCACTTATTCTGATCCTTCGAAAGCGAGAGTGCTGGGAAAGTCTTGAGATTTATCTTTTACGTTTTTCTCAATGTAGCTTTTCACATCAGTTTTTTTTTATGGAAACTGTAATATCGTTATTTTTAATACTTTTTAGTTGACACTATAAATATCATGGAGGAGAAAATTGTCATTCTAAATTAGAGATACTTCCTGGGATCTCTCAGTCCAGAGAAGCAAAGAGGAACCTAAAATATAGTATAATCCAAAATATCTTCCAAAACCGGGAACTTTGGTTTTGGGTACCCGGATAAGTCTGAGGAAGTCACTGGAGGGTTTGCAGATCCCGCAGGATCCATCTTCGCTGTTAACATATTAAATAATGAATAATCCTTAAATACAGTAATTGTGATTGCATTTTTTTCATAAAAGCTTCCTCAATCCAATTCATTAAGCGCTATCCCATATTTTCTTTTTTTACAAATCTTTTTTAAACTAGATTTCATCAAAGTACGCATTGCGGTGCTTTTGCTTTATAAAAAGTTGAAGCAATTTGTAGATTAAAAAAAAATTAGTAGATTGTTTGGGATAACATCTATTTAAATAATTAATTATTCATATTTTTAAACTTATTTGTTTTTAAATATTATTAATACCAATATTTTTAGTTACTAATCCCAACATCTCATAACCGTATTGCGTATAATTCGGGACAGCCCTGAAAATATCATTCCTTAAAAAGTTGGTTTTATTTATGTTTGTCTTTAGCAAAAGAAACAAATATAATGATTGTGAATAAAACTATCAAACAGTCAGTTGTAATATTTTTTGATTTTCTAAGTAATACTATTTTTTTTAAATATAGTATTTATTTTAGAATATTAAACAAATAACATAATACTTTTTATAATAATAAAAATAACTTTTTCAAGATTGAAAAATAGCATCAATGCTTGATTGCCTAATGGGTAATTCCATATGTGACTGACTTTAAATTTGACGCAAAATGCATATTATTTTGCTTCATAATATGTATTATACTATTTCAACGGTTTTAGTTTGAGTAATGTCATATAGTTATTCTACAAATATCCCTCTGTAGTAAAAAATGTCATCATAAAACTTTGTGAAGTATGACTAATTTACCAAAATGGAAATGTGACACAACATGCAAAAGGAACTCGTGTTCGAGAGTGTTTTTAAACTTCTAATATCTTCCTCTGGGCAGGATTTATAATTTAAAATTGTATCTCCATCTGTCCGCAAACGCTTTGTTTAGGAGATATTCACATCTAAAGATTTTATTGTTACGAATTATTTAGGCATAGTAAATAAATAAAACTTATTTTATTGGTTCCAACTACTTTATTTATTAAATGTAAACCATTAACATTCATATTAAATGTTCAAAGTGATTTTCTTGAGCATTCAGACAGGCTCGGCATCTTTCTTCATCAGCAGCAGTGACCAAACTGAAAATATGAACTAAGGACCTTAAAACAAGAAAAAAATATTTCGTACGAAGGTATGTTTGCAAACGCTTTGTTTAGGAGATAAATTTAGATAGAATACTAATATGACCTTGTCTCCCTAACTGTACATAAACTATGGACTTTAGGATTAATACTGTTTGAAATAGAACATCAATAACAAATAATCATTAGAATAGAATTATCAATAACATTTATCAATAAAATAAATAAGTTTTATTTATTTACTATGCCTAAATAATTCGTAACAATAAAATATTTAGATGAGAATATCTCCTAAACAAAGCGTTTGCGGACATACCTTCATAGGCAATTTTTTTCTTGTTTTGAGGTCCTTAGTTCAAATTTTCAGTTTGGCCATTTTACCCTGAAACACCCTGTATATATATATATATATATATATATATATATATAGATTTATATATATATAGATTTATATATATATATATATATATATATATATATATATATATATATTTATATATATAAATATATATAGTTTAGAATAGGTATAGTATTACAGGCTCGTTATAGCAATGAACAGGTAGATAACCTAGGTGGTTGCCACTCAGGTAGTGACGGCTGTATTAGTGAAATTAGCGAGGTTCTCCCACGAGTAGTAATTATAAACCCTTATAGTAATGCCAGCCACCTGGGAGTGTAATATTGTAATATACTCGCACGACTATCATATCAGCACCGCGCCTTACTCCCTATTACTTCCTACTCAATTAGTACCTTTAATTGTTATTGTATCCAACTAACCTTAGCCTAATGGGTTCTGTACTCTTCCTTAAGGTTCAAATCCTGATTCAATTGCGCGTTTAAACTCAACACTCGTGTGCTAAGAGTCGTTGAGTTTTATCTCCGGGTTCATTTCCGTTACCTTAAGCGGTACAGAGCAACGCAATGATAACGATAAGATTTAATTTTCAATAATTATTATTAGTTGATTGTAAACATATGAAAAATAGTCCTCCTTGAAATAACATTTAAAGGTTCTTTTTTTCTTTAGTTACAGTCTTCTTTAACTAGTAACTAGGTGTTTTTTACTAGTTAAAAGTAACCGTTTATAATTATCTAATAATCATCTGTTTATACAGATCTATAGTAATTGATAATTCAATTTAATTTTAGTTACTAACTTAAAACAGTAATCAATAAAAGTAACTGGTATAAGTAATGCAATATCCCATTTAAAATTTAAAAGAAATATTTTTAATTTCCAAGTCTTATTGTAGTTAGTATGACCATTCTCATTTATTTTAACTACTAAGGAATATATATTTTTTATTATTATATTAATTTTTCCCCAAATATTATTTTTTGGGTGGAGTGATTGGAGTGGATATTATTTCAAAGGCCGTACTCTAACCCACCTTTCAGTCATATCCTTTTAATTTGTAATGGTAGAGGTGAGGAATAACTAAGATACAATATAATAATATTTATAATAAGTATAATCTAAAAATACTTCAGTGTACAACAATATTAATTGATAATGTATAAAATTGTTATGTCTCAATTTAAAAAAAAAAATGATAGAATAGAAATTATAATTTAATGTTTTAAAATAAATGTTGATTTTCTAAATTAAGTAATTATTTAAAATACATAAAACTTAAGATTGAATATCCCCCAGTCAAAAAACAAGTTATCCAGTTTCATATAGACAGCTCAATAATTAAACGAAATAACTAAAAATTACGAAGATATGAATTAAATTAATTATTTTTATTATTTCCTATATAATTAGGAATTAATTGAGAAAATTAAACCAAAGTAAATCATGTTAGTTAAACTTCACAGAGATTTAACTCTACTCCTCAAACCATTTTTATTCGGTTAAAATTACGCGGGTTTTATAAAGGAGGGTAAAGCGAAAATGGCGGGGAAACTGCCGATGCGGCCTTCATGATTGGCGCCCTTTCTTTCTACTAACCCGCGAAAATAAGAAATAAGCTGTACTTGGCAGCAACTTAAGTTCACACCCCTCCCTTTTTCTAAATCTTTGAAAATGAAAGTTTTACATATAAAATTATGAATAAATACCTAAAAAATAATTTTAACTCCTGAAATAATAAAAATTACAATGATGATAAAATATAATTTTCCATGCAAAGCTTTATTCTAACTTTACCACAGTATAAAAGAAATTGTGTCATTTAAAAGATTAAGAACGTTTAATTAAAATTTTAAAATATCCAATAAAAACAAACTGAATGATCCGTTTCTAATAAAATAGAATATAAAACAAATATATTAATTAATATCAAAGATGAGTGTTAAATTTAAGATTAACTTTTTTATAGATTTATTACAAAGAAATACGCTTCGTAATAATATATTGAATCAATGAAAATTCATAATTACTTTTTTTTAAATACAAGTCTATATCTTTTTGATCTTAATTTTTACCTAAGTTTCTTATTATTTACTGACTGAATTTTTTAAAAGCAAACAAAAAGTAGGCTATTGTAAAAATATTGTTTGAGAATTTGTGGTAAAGTAAAACATTAAAAGAGAGGTTTCCTGTAAAATAAAACAAATATTTATTACCAAGTATTTTACTTAATTAGTCTCTCCCAGAGGAATTTACAGTTTCCAATATGGCCACTCCTTTCTTGATGTTCACTATCCACCTTTTTCATTAACAAAGACACATTTCGATACGGCACTAATTAATATAATAACTGAGCATTAAAATATAAATCACACTTTAACACTCATAATAAATATTAATTAAACACTATTAGGAAAAAAGAAACAGAAAAAACCGAACCGCACTGGAATGGAACACTTTAAAAGAGAAAAAATCACCCAACCCGGTCCTGTGCGTTAGGGAAACTAATTTGACTATAGAGATGTTAACTGACATCTGATTGGCGGATAGCTACCCCCACTCCTCCTCGGTCTAGAACATTCTTTCCAAAAACTGCCAGTAGGCGATCGAATTTGAAATAGTGAGTGTGTGTTCTTCATCTCAAGAAACCTTTACACAAGTATTTTATAATTATTAACACTAGATAATTAGTTTTGATCTTTAAATGTCAAATATATAATCATAAATTATGAAATTTGGTTTTATTTGCACTGTGATTAAATAAATATATAAAATCAATTAATTATACAGTTTCAGAACCACTAGCAAATATATTATTATATTCTACATTTAAATATTATCATACAAGTAATAAAATCTGTTTTATAACAGAAGTTATTTTATAATATCCAAGATAAAATATATTTTTAATGAAAATTAATTAAATACTGACTTTTTTCTTATTTTTAGAACTTTATCTGAATACAAATTTAAATTAATATGATTTTACAACGTTGTTTTATTGAAAAAGAATTCAAATAAATAAATAGACAATATTAGTTATAACTATGAAACGGGTTAACAAGAAACTGATTCTATAATCAAAATCAAGATATTATTTCAATTATATTATAATTCTAATCCTGAAATTCGAATTATAAAAATTTAAATGAGTATTTATCATTATTAACTTAAACTAATTTATTTTCATTATGTATTTTGTAAAATTAGATAAACCATTCCGAATAATCATTAAATTTTTATAATTATTTTCGCAATTTTAATAGAGGTTATATATTTAATGACATTTATTATTTAAATCAGTATCGATTATCTCAGGCTTTCGGATATGTATTAGTAATTTAACATTTTTTTTTTAACTTAATATTTGCTATTGAAAATTACCAATATGGCGACTACTTGCACCGAGCAGGTTTGCATTTAATATTACACTGACAGAATATTTCATCTTAAAATTTATTTTATCGAACTTATATTGTAATAACTTATAATAAAGAACACTTATTTAAACAAATAAAACCAACAGTTTTAAGAATGATATGAACCGTATAAAGAACCGAACAAGACTAAAGTATGCACCGGAAGTAAGATGGTGGCAGCCATATTGTAACGACACAGATAATTTGATTCTCGGACAGTTTCCAATGAGGATATTCAATTATACTCCAAGCCGTATTTTTTCAAATAATTCCTTATTTTAGAATTATTATCTCAACACGACTAGACTCTAACATAATATAATAGTAATGAAGTTTATTTCTACTTTTCAAACATTTTATGGTATTAGTTATTATTTAGTTTAATAATCAACTCAATTGTTTTCTTGGTATTTTTAATAAGAAAAATAATATTACATCGTATCTTTTGTTTAATTGTAAATAACAATAGGACACAACGGCTTAGAAAATTGTATTAAACAAAATAATTATATTACTACTTAAAATCACTATGCTCAAAAGTGTAAATATTTTATTTATTTATTATTTTTTAAATGAATTTTTTTTTAAATAGACAGTTGGCCAATAACTGACTTGGTAAAAATGTAGTTAACGTATATACTTAATACGTCAAATGGCTATTTTCCCCAAAATATTTGATTTTTATTGAAGCATTAATCTAATTTCTGAATCAATATATATGCTCTATTGAGAATAAAAGTAAATAATAATGATTATGTTTATTTTTTTTAATAACTTCATTACCTGCTTTTATTTTTTGAATCTTTCCTAGAGGTTACCCCATTTCTGCCTAACGGCGGATCCACGGAAAATACTTCATGTTTTAGTAGAGGTTCACCAATATCATTCTAGAATTTGAGGTTCAATTTAGTCCTAAGGCGATGTGTCATCAGTATTATCGATTATTCATTACATGTACCTTCATCAACTCAGTCCGAACCTAATCGATTATGTCTGACCCGGAATCCTCCTTTCCACGTTTCGTTATCAGCCTAGCCTAGGCTTCAGCATTGATTATCTTTGTATCTTGTCATTATCTTGTGTAAATGTAAATTTTAGGCAATTATTCCCAAATGTTAATTAAAATTTAACTATTTTCCAAAAATACAAGTTATAATGAGCTTTAATATGGGAAAGAGGAATTAATCATGGGAAATTCCTCATAATTATGATTTGCGATATTTACATTCTATTTTCCATTCTAAATCTCATGATAACATGTATTTTTTGTAAAATATTAAAAGGAACGAATGGAAATTTAAATCTTGTTTTAGCAACCTGCGGAACAGATACCTATATTGTTATATAAAAGAGGGATTTAGATACAGTAGTTCTTAGGCAAGGGTAGAAAGCTGAGATGGAGTGCTGAAGATCATAGGTTCAAATCCCGCTACTGGCATTACTTTTATTTAATATGTTAGCAGGCGGAAAAGGATCATATGGGATCTTGGATCCTCCTGGAGTTCACCCAGCCTTTGCTAAGTGAGTATCCGAAGCAGGGGGCGTGTTGAGCGTGATCTAGTACAAATCACCTCCCTGTACAACCATTGTCCAAGAAATAGTACATTGTCTATCATGTGTATTGTGTGTCAATTCAAACCTAAATCGATTAAGCCTGATCTGGAATCTTCCCTTCCACGTTTTACTACCAGTCTACCTCCGGTTTTAGCATTGATCATCTTTGTATCTTGTTTATCATCTTATGTACATGTTATTGCTTTATTGTTTGTATATGTTTTCTTTGCAGGGGTATTAAGCAGTAATAAGAAATTTAAATGCTATGTTATCTGTATACCTAAACATTACATTTGTCTTCACTTAATCATTCCAAACCTAAATCGATTATCCTGACCTGAAATCCTCCTTTCCACGTTTCACTGCCAGTCTACCTCCCCTTTTATTAATGATCATCTTTGTATCTTGTCATGATCCTGTGCTTATATGTTATAATATTTTATTATTTTCTTTGCAGGGGTGTAGTAAGATGTGTAGGGCGGATGGGTGCTTGTTGTATCTGTCCGTCTGTTTGACGCTGGTCCTGGCAAACCCAGAAGCGAGGCGGCTTTACGACGACCTCCTCTCCAACTACAACAGACTCATCAGACCTGTCGGTAACAACTCGGACCGACTCACTGTCAAGATGGGGCTCCGACTCTCTCAGCTCATCGATGTCGTGAGTGTCAATTATTATAATAAATATTTATATAAAGGCTCTAACGTAAAAAGGGGGGTCGAATCGACCATGGAGAGATTTATCACTAGAAGAAGTTTATGTCATAAAAACTAGAAAAAAGACCACTAGATAGCAGTTATTGATATGTCAGTGAATTATCAAAACTTTTAGTATTCGGGAGAACAGAATTTGTAATTTTGAATTGTGCTGGTTTTCATCCAAAGTAGCAATATGACTTATATGTCATTTTTATAAGCCTAGACCAATTGTTTCCAAACTGGGGGGAGCGAGATGGTTAAAAAAAAATCTCACTTAATTTTGGTTAATTTTCTCTTACAATTGCTTCTTTATATAAAATTGAACCTTATAATGTATCATGTGACACATTAAATGCTTTTTTTTCAATGTATTTACTGTTGTTGTCTTTTCATATGCCCATTCAAATTTTGTGTAAGGGGAGCGTGGGAGGCTTTCTTCTGTATATGAGGGAATGGGGCGTGTTACAAAAAAGGGTGGAAACCACTGATCTAAACTTAATGGCTCAGAATTAAACAAAAAAACATGTATTTTTAACATTTCATTTCTCAGCTCCATTTTAACTTAAATGTTGAAAACGTCTAATACAGTTTCTACAATGAATTGATATCAAAGTTTCTTCATAGGTTAGTTTTTATATATATATATATATATATATATATATATATATACACATATTATTACTAGTATTCACTGATATTACATACGTACAATTATAGTATTATAGTTTGTTATGTAATGTATGAGTGATGGATGTTACATATAACATATTAATATGGTATATTTACAGCCAAAATACAATAATGAAAAACAATTATAATATTTTTGTTTTAAAATTTAAAAAACAGAAGCATTATATAGAATTTTAGATGTTGTATTTGTATTGGGTATGATTGTATTTGTTGTTGGGATGTAAAACATCTCAAATTCTATAAAATTATACTGTTTTTAAAATTTAAAAACAAAAATATTATAATTGTTTTTTGTTATAGTATTTTGGCTGTAAATATAACATATATCACTCATACATAACATAAAAAATACTGTAATTGTATGTATGTATTATTACTGAATACTAGTAATAATATGTATGTATGAAGAATCTTTGGTCTAAATTCATGGTAGAAACTGTATCATTTTTTAGCCAGGTCATTGTCCGAGATCACTCCCAACTGCCTTTTTTTCCCAATTAAAGATACCCACTTTTAGAGGCTGGGTGAGCCACAGGAGTGTCTGCTGATCCCATAAGGTCCATCTATGGCTGTTAGCTGATTGAATTATTTATCTCATCCAGATTCAAACACGAGACCCTCAGCAACCCACAGCAACTCAGTAACCTACACACTGATCTACCCCTGTTTTATAAATAATATAGTATAGATAATCTTATGAATTTTATATACTATATTATAAATCATGTAACACTTCAAACCATGAAGGGTATTAGTTTCAGTATATGTCAAGGACAGTTTCCAAGCCTACAATGGTTACTAAGTCATTTAGCCGAGAGAACACCTGACTTTTTTCTCTAATAAAGTGCTTCCAATTTGTAGGGGCTGGATGAGCCCAAAGATATCAGGTCTCACTTATGTGTTAATGAAAAAAATAATAATCAGCTGCAGCCTCTCAGGCTCTATACTATATTATAAATACTACTATATATACATATATATTATATCAAATATATACATTTATACATTGCTAATACAGTATATAATCTAGTATAATAGTCAAATAATAACCTAGAGAAACCTCTGAATTTTTCCAGGCGTTTTGAACCTGTCGGGGGAAATTACAATCATACTAAAAATTTAGGAATGTATATGTTATGGTAATACAATTGATACCACAATAAAGTATTTTGGAGTTAGGTGTTATAAGTAACATTTTATACCTACTATGTCGTTCCAAAAATTTAGAGATTTTGCTACATTGAAAATAAGATTAAATGTGCATCAGTATAATTCCTCTTACAAATTACTGTAAATGTACTGTCCAAAATTGTTGATTTAAGTGTTTTTTTAAGGAAAACTGGCTCGAAATAACAATGACAGTAATTAAAAATTTAATGCGGTACTCCTTTGTATTTGAAACATCATATTTTTTTCAGTTTAAATTATTTAAGTCAAATAGGATCCAAGGAAAAAAAATACTAAATATCTTTGTAATGAAAATTGGTATTACTATCATTTGATTTAAACATTTTACTATATGCGATTTACCCCATTTTACAGTTAGAGCCTTTATTGGTTAAAAATGTTATTGCAGGAATCCTGATTGGCTGCTAATTGACAATGAATTTTAATACTTAAATTTGTAAACACTTAGAACACATTTCTTAAAATTTAAACATAAAACTCATTCACTAAGTCATATTTGTCATTGAGATTTTTTATCATGTTTACAAATCATATTTTAAATGCACATATCTAGCATTTCAGAGCACAAATCTTTTCACTTTGACATTTTAGAAGCTTTAGAAGAAAAGACTTTCTTTGCTTAACAGTTTGAATTGAAAGTTCATAAATTTGTCATTCATATTAGTCATTGAGATTTTTATTGATCATATTTACATTTCATTTTAAACAATACATTTATTTAGCTTTTCAGAACGCAGTTCTATTCACTTTAACATTTTAGAAAAAATCATTCTTTCATGTTAGCTTAACAGTTTGAATTGAAAATTGTATATATATGAAATATATATATCAAGTAAAACAATTTATAGAATCACAGACACTTCTACATTAAATCATTTAATTTTAACATCATGTCAACTATTTTCTCTTTTTTTTAAGTTTTTACATTAATTATAATTATGTATATATTTACACTTACACACCGAGTTATATATTATTATTATAAAATGTCAATTTCAGATCTATTTTTATAATTGTTTTCTTTAAATCCGTAAAAGTAACAGATTGTTTTTTCATTGATATTTTAGAGGGTTACATCTAACTATGGGTTGGGTTCTATCTAAGCATGATTTCTAAGTTGTTATTATATAATTGGATTATGCCGCAGTTTTTTTAAATTAAATTATATATTTATATAAATACAAATGTTATAGTGGTAAACTATTCATACTTGCTTAATTTTTTTATGGGCTGTAGCCTCTCAGTTATGTGTTATTTTATGTGGTTACCGTTGTATATAGAATACTGCGATAGGATATACTGTACTGTAAAGTACAGCAGTTATATATAAAGATGGGTAAATGTTGAACATTAAAAAAATCCAAAATTAATACCACATGTATAAGATGTGCTCTCATTTTTCTGTGTGATTTAAGGATTTACAGTACTAAATAGGTGCAAATGGATAAATATTCAACGGTTATTCCTCTTTAGTTGCAGGAAAGAGGAATAAAAGCTGGTATTAAATTCTAATAGTTACCTTTTTAAGTTAAAAATGTCTAAAGCTTATATCATATTAATATAAGGCTGTGAACAGTGAAAGATTAATAATAGTTATATACTGCTTTTATGGAGATTTAGACAACAATCATCGGTTAGCATATTACATCGGTTACTATACACATTACAAAAATATACAAATAAAATATTTTTTATGTGTATGATATGTTCTAATTAAAACATTAAATAAATAAAAAATATCCTTAATACTTTTCTAGAAAAATTAATTACATACTCATTTTGAATTATGAACTTTACTCGAAACAATAAATTAATGAATAAAGTTTTATCAGTTTCCGGAGTCTGTCAGGAACAAAAGAAACATCTTAAATAATACTTAAAAATAATTAGAACACTTAATTAAAATATACCTTTTTTAACTTAATTGTTTATGTCCTCATAACCAAGAGTTGTAAATTGTTCACATATGCTTGAAATTGATTATTTTTTTCTGATGCTTTTATTATTAAAATTTATATTATAAATAAAATTGCTCTTTTGGATTATAAATAAATATTCTCCATTGTGTGATTTTAGTAGTTACAGTCTTTAATAGATATCTAATTGTTAATCGGTTAGTTATTTATTGTTGCTGGAAGAATTTAGAATTAAGTACTAAACATATTCCGGTACAATTTTTTAAAGTTCTTTTTTTTTAATTAAATAAAATTCAGAATTTTAAACAAAAGTCTTTTAACATCTGTAGGAGAGTATTGTAACTCAGGTTGTAGAGCACTGAGTTATTGTTCTGAAGGTTCTGCGTTCAAATCCACCTTTGGAAGATCAATTATTTAATCTGTTAACATCCACAGAGGGCCCTGGAGACCTTCCTGGGGCTCACCCAGCCTCTGTAATGTTAGGGGAAGGAAATCTGTCGGATCAGTGTGATCTCGGACAAATTACCTCTCTGAACCACCGTTGTCCTAGAAACAGTACATTCGCAACCATGTTCTGAATCCTATAGCCTTCTTGGTTTAGTTATTTACTTTACAATTTTACATAAACTATGAATAATATATAATTGATAATAAAGCCATTTTTTTTTTTTTTGGATGTCTCAGATTATATCTTGGGACTTAAGACATATTGGAATTTATATTTAAGAATTCCATTTTACGGGTTTTGAGTCACTTCCTATTATTTATGATATATAATACTTTATAACATATTTTATTATAAGGTTTTCTTGAATCTACAAAGTAGGTACCCTTTAATGGGAAAGAACAAGAGAGTTGTGTGAAGTCGAACAGATCAACCGTTGTCCTAGAACCAGTTTAGTCTGTATCATGTACTGAACCCAAACTACTCATGGGTTGTAGTTTTAAGCACCCACTGTGGTGAGCAGATAACTTGTGATGTGTGTATATATATATATATATAAATTACCATTTTTTTTTGTTCTAACACAATACTTTATTAAAAACTATTTTTTCCTTTTAATTACTTAAGAATTAAAAAAAGCTTAATATAAATCCAAAATGAACATTTTAAAATTATTTAATGGTGAAAAAAGGCTAAAACTATTATTACAGAATTTAGATGTTAATTTTAAAATGCTTTGGAGTGTTGAACTACCTTAATTATAAATTATAAATTTGGTTAGTAAAGTGATTAGGCTGTTCAAGAGAGATGTTTTATTATATCCTGTATGTGATCATCATTATGATAGAGGCCTATTGTGAATATTTCGAGAAAATTTTGGTAAATTATTGAAGTAATAAAAAATACTTATCTTAACACTACCTGTGTTTCACATCCAGCTAATTTGAACTCAGTGTTTGTATTTTTATTTCAACTTGATTTGCAGTAATTTGAAGATTTTGTTTTGATTAAAAGTTTCTGAGTAGATCCTTAAGCCACTATCTTTTTAATCTTCTCATAGCTAGTCCGGGTAACGGGGAGTAGGATTGAGAAAAAAATACAAGTGAATTTTGGTGATTTTCTGCTGATGGAATTTTGTGTATTTGCTGTGAATTTGTGATTTTACAGTGGGAATGTTCGTGTCGTGTTGTGTGATAAGGTATATGTTCCGCAGGTTGTCGCTTTCAGCCGACTTACACAAGTTTTGACTGTTTTTTTCGTTTCATTTTTAATATAATTCCAAAAAGGAAGTAATCGTGAGCTTTAGTATGGAAAGGGGATGTAATTATGGGTAATGAGGAAATTCGGTAATTATTTCATCAATTAATAAAAGTTTCAACTAACATTTCAAAGTGTAGATGATATATGTTTCTTGAAACGTTCATTTCTAGATGAAATGATTACCGACGTCATCTCCCATAATTACATTCTCTTTTCCATACTAAAGCTCGTGATGAGACTTATATTTTTAAAAAATATTAAAAGGGAAACTAATAGAACTTAAAACTTGTTGTGACCCAACTCGAAGAGACAACTTGCGGAATAATTACCTGATCGTGTCTTGCTGAACACCAAAATCACATTCATATGTCCAAATACGTCTTAGTATAGTATTGCAGATTAGTCTTTTCGTTACCAACCCGTGAACGGGTCTGGGGTTCAGTGTATGGTAGAGACTGTACTGTTTTTATTTAACACTATAATATTGCATAAATATTACTGTTAAATAAAATAAGTATTTTAATGCTATGAATGATGATGAAATCAAACGTTTTGATATAACAAATTTAAATCCTTTAATGGACTTTCGATACGATATTCCTCCGATGAGGAAGGCTGGAATAATTTTTAATATTTTAGGGATCTCTTCCATTTGACCCGAATTAATTTAATATACAGTGCGGATATAAATTGAATAAGTCAACAGTTTTATTGATAAATTGGTTTTAGGAAGATCGTAAAAGGAAAAAAAAAGAAGATAGAAAACCTTATTTACATTGTGATGGTCGATATTGGATGGCCTGGTACTCGAAGATGAGTACTATGTCGCCCCTTCTGGTCTCCATATTCCACACTTGTCCTTAATCCTACAACATTTCCTCCAAAAATATTTTTATTTCTATAACAAACAATGTCACTTTTCCAGGAGCGGTTTTCTACGGTTATTTTTAAAAAATATGTTTAATTAAAAGAAACTAGTAATAATTATAATCTACATTCATTCTATTGTTATAATTATTGGTAATTTAATTTAGGTTTTTGGAGCATGTGGTTTTGGTGCAGAAGAAAGAAAAAAAACGGCATACCACAGAACAAATAAAATGATTTTTTTTTTTAATTTATTTATTGATATTTACAACTGTATAAAAAAAAAAATACATCTAGTAAATGGGCAAAGCGATACATAATGACATGTGAAAATGACAAGTAGAGAAACTACCCACTGGTAGTACTCAAATCACAAGTTCAACTAAGAAGTCACGGGGCCATCTTCTTTTCAGACGCCTCGGAGGATTATCGGGAATTGAAGAGGAAGCTAGGTTTAAAACTAGAGGGTTTGAGTGGAAATGAAGTTTGTTATGAAAGGATAGATAGCGGGCTCGGGCCAAATCAGCAACAAATGGGACATTAAGGTCGTTATGGATGATTTTATTCTTAACAAAATAAGGAGCATTAAGGATTTTACGAAGGATTTTGGATTGTACGGATTGGATACGAGAGGAATTCGATGGCTTAGTGGAGCCCCAAAGCTCTACTCCGTAGGTCCAAATAGGTCGTATGATGGTCATGTAGATGAGTCTTTTGTAATTAATTGGGAGCTTAGAGCGTTTGTCTAGTAAGTGTTGAAGTAGCCTGAAACGTCGAGCGGTTTCTTGTCTTATCAGTCTCGTATGAGGATTAAAATGATTTTTAAATTCAATTATTGTATTCTTTGAAAATTTAGTAACATAGTCCGATTAGCCATAATACCACAAAGTGACGGTAGATGAATAACCAACCAATAACAATGACTGACTAGGCCTCTTAAGAAAGATATTTTTTCCAAATGTATAAACAGGATTAGGACATGTCTTCCAGTCCGGCGCCTTAGGAACGACGTGGAAGCTCGCTTACAACTTTAGCCCTAAATATATATATAAGAAGAAAATAATGCAAACCCTTTCATTGAGGATCCCTTGACCGAGCAGCGGACCCTTAGTGAAGATATCTCGACTACGATCTGTCCTATAAATTCCAGCTCTGCTTTGCCCCAGGCCCCAAACACACCTCGCACAATCAGATCCTACAAACAACAAACTTCTCCCTTCTAGCTATCTGCTTCTTCCCCCAACCTCTTTCACTAAAAGTTCTGGAATTTTATTTCTTCTTTGGGACTTAGTCTAGCCATATTTTAGGAAAACCAAGTAATTTTATTTTCTAGAAAAATTGTATTACCACTAGTATAGTATAATTATTGATAAACTCGGACAATACCGCTATGGTTATATGTAAATCATATATGAACAAAACAAATGGTAATTTTTCTTAGAATTTTGGGTTATGCTTAATTAGCCGGAGTGGCTCAGTTGTGGAGCACTGAGTTGCAATGCCAAAAATTCTGGTTGAGGAAATCCCGCTTCAGGAAAGACTTTTATCTCGTCTGTTAGCAGCCAGAGATGGACCATGTAGGATCTAGGACCCTCCTGGGGCTCACACAGCCTCTATAAAGTGGGTAATCAAAATAAGGTGGGAAATCTTGCGGTGGAGCGTGACAGATCACCATCCAGCACAACCGTTGTCTTTGAAATAGTACATTCTCTACCATGTACTGAACCCCAGGTTTTTTTTTTTATCATCTTGTTCGTATCTTGTGTATATGGACATAGCTATCTGTTCCGCAAGTGGTCGCTTCGAGTTGAGTCACCACAAGTTTTAACTTTATATTCGTTTTCTTTTTAATATCCTCGAAAATAAAATAATCCTGAGTTTTAGTATGAAAAAATGTAATATAATAATGTAATAGAATAGTTGATTAATAATGTAATAAAATAGCTACATTATTTAATAATTATGGGAAATGTGTATACTTTGGTAATAATTTAATCTTGAAATGAACGTTTCAACTAACATAGACCATCCATATTTTTATTTTGAAGAGAAAAGATTTATTTCCAGCCGGGATTCGAACCCGGATCTCAGCCTCACCGTGGCAACGCTCGGTGAATAGAACAGATTTGATCGACCCCGGTGGCTCAATGGTTAGAGAGTTGCCACGGTGAGGCGGAGATCCGGGTTTGAATCCCGGCTGAGGGCTAATCTTTTCTCTTCAAAATAAAAATATTTAAAAATTAAAGCAATGATTAAAAAATTATAATAAATTATATACCATCTATACTTTGAAATGTTAGTCGAAACTTTTATTTCTTGATGAAATGATTACCGAAATCTACTCATTACACATAAGTATATTTTCTTTTCCATACTAAAGCTCATAATAACTTGTGTTTTTGAAGAATATTAAAACCGAAACGAATCAACACTTATGACTTTGTAGTAACTCAACTCAAAGCGACTAATGGTTAGTCTCATTTTAATAGGCTCACTAGGAGGGGAGGGTGTTAACCTTAATTTCTAGAATAACTTTAACGTACTTCTTCTCTGGCGGTTGTGCATGATCTAGGAAAATTCACCTACCTGCACAATCGTTGACCATGAAACAATAGTTTTTGTAACTTAATAGTTCCAATTTAAAAAAAAAAATTAATTATAAAATTGAAAGAATTTTCACTACTATAGTTAGTTTTTTTATCTGTTTATTTTGAAAATCGTTCAGAAAATTGACAAATATTTTGTATTTTCACAAAATCGTACAACATAGTCGGTTTATTTCCACTTGTTTATTTTGCCTTATGTTGCCCCTTATTTGTTTAGCAAAGGGTTTAGTATTTGCTTTGGAGGATGAGTAAAGGGTTAGTTCATAAAGGATGGGATATTGTATTTGTTTAAATATATACGCTTCGATGGATATTAAAAAAATAATCATGTTATCCCGGTATGGGATATAATATATATCTACATTAATATAATTGTATGCCATTATATAATTGGATAATAATTCTAGAAAAATGTAATTTTAGGCAGCGGATTATGAGGTGAATATGGATATAACTGGACAATTACAAAACAGATAGTAAAACTTTAAATCAATCTTTAATAATTTTACAAGTTGTATAAAGTATATTTTGTATTTTGATTGGTTGTTTTTACCAGTTTTTTGTTGTTTTTTTGCTGATTTTATTTAATAATCTCCATAGCTGTTACTATATTACTTTCTTTTGACTTAGTTTTTTGTTGAACGTCTTGAAGTGAGGTTGCTGTCTCAATTCTATATTTGGACTGTTGGCGTGATATGTGCTGCATTTTGTGTATGCCCTGATAATGCTTGAATTGACGAAGCGTTGACTGATTAGTTCTTTAATAGTATTTTCGAAACTTCGTTTTTTGGTCTTTTCTTAATTGTATTCTAATTATATAAATACAAAAATATTAGAACTATGTAGGTTTTAGCTGGACTTTCCACTATCATCAATTACTTTTATAAACAATTATCATTAGGAATGTATCAAATTTATTATCACTGTAATTATTATTGCCTTTGCAATGTTAATAGTGTCAGTTAAACTTATAATGAAGATAAATTATTTGTATAGTGTTCATGCGGCCTAACCTGAGTCTGTAATTATTCAGTGTTATTATCCCATTAAGCTATATAATAAGAGCAGTCTAATTTCGGTCAAATATAATAGTCACTGGAATTCCTGAGTAAACTGCTTTTACATATAATACATTGTAATTAATTATAATTTCTAACCTTTTTAAATTAACAAATGATATCCCTTTACTTATTAATATATCTTTTTTCAAATTTATTTATTTATTATTTCATGAAAACATTGATATTGGGCTCGGACCAATCAGCACCAAATGGGCTCTTTAGTTTATTTAACGTCACTTTATGGCTACTGTGAGAGTCATACATTTTTCTTTCCTGGTGTAATTAGAATAACTATCATTTACGTCTCCTCCGTGGGACGGCACAACCTCCTTTTTCTACTCCTTTTAAAAATTCATAATCTCATCTGCTAGGGTGCGTGCTAGCGATCTTGAACATAAGAGCTTATGTTAACCACTACACCACTATGTCTATTAATTAGTATTAGACCCTCAATATATATGAGTTTTAATTTAATTCTATGTTCTTTTAGACAAAATAATAATAAATAGAGCGGTCCAGTTTTATAATATATAAACCAATTACATAGTTTATAAAACAAATTTAACGTTTGCTGTAATTAATATATATAAATATATATATATATTGTTTTGTTTTTTTTCTCTTCTATCTTTTCCTTCTCATGGTAACCACATGGAGGGACCTTTAATTAATATTAGAATATGCACCATCCTTAAATAAGCATATTACATATATTTACCGATCAATTTATAGAATTACACTGAAATAGATTTAAGTATGAATTAACAATGTAAGAAATTAAAAATTTACATTTGGACTAGATTGATAATTTACATGTCAGAGTAAAATTAGAATTAAATTTGTAATAATACAGTATAAAATTAAATAAATAAAAATAAGCAATAATCGTAAAATTTATCAAATATAAAAATAAATAAAATATGAAATAAAATTAATATTTTAAGGACAGGCAAGATGGTTTTTATACAATGTTTTTTAAACTCGAAAATTTCTTTTCACCTTTTCAGCTTTGTTTATAATTTATGACAATTGAATCGCGGCTTTTTATATATAGCTATTTTATATTTTATTTTTATTTGGAGAGTTACCCAAGGAACATCTTTTTATGTTAATAGGTGTTTTTAGATCGATTAATATGCCTATCAGGTTTTGTTAAAAACTTTATCCGGCCAGTTACTTACTCCTTCTTAGTTCTAAGAGAAGGCAAATTACCCGTGATACCGTTTTAGGGATTTTTATTAGGAGGATGGAAATTTGGAGAGAGGCATTCTTCGGAGAAGGTTAGAGGGAGGCGGCCACTTAGGAAGTTTAATGGACCCGATACTAATCTCCCTTGGTTAGGCCGAATGCAGATCCCTAAGTTTAGAGTTAACCCTCAACTTCTTTACTGCCAAACAGTTAGTTCGCCATGGTGTTACCATATTTTACCCCATAGGACTATAAAACCATAAAAAATTGAATAATGAAAAACTTTTTTTTATTTATTGAAATTTACAACTGTATTATAACAATTCAAGTAAAACACAGGAATACATATTGGCATGAATAAAGACAAGTAGATACTATCCAGTGGTATAACTGAAATAACAAGTTCAACATAGAAGGTCAAGAGGCCATATTTTTTTTCAGACGCCTCGGATGTTTGTTCTGAAAAGATTGTTATCGGGTTCGGGACAAATCCGTATCGATTGGGACGTTAAGATCATTATTGGAGACATAATTCATAACAAAGTCAGGAGCATTGAGGAATTTACGAAGGATTTTATAAGGATTGGATACGAGAGGAGTTCGATAGCTTAGCGGAGCCCCAAAGCTCTACTCCGTAATTTCAAATAGGTCTTAGAACAGTGATGTATATGAGTCTTTTGTAATTAATTAGGAGCTTAGAGAGTTTCTCTAGTAAATGTTGAAGTAACCTGAAACGGCTATTAAGAAATGAAAAAATAAAAATGGATTTATATATGTTTTATTGAGCTTATTACGTATATGTAAATAGATAACCCATCAATCCTTAATTTCGTTTTTTTATTTAATTTTTTTATATTAGTTTCAAATCCGGCTGTGGCAGCTAATTTATTTAATCTGGTATCTGGTGGTATTTAAAGTACCCTCAATTGGTACAATACTTAACAATTAACACGCTCATGTATAAAATGGAAAAAATAAAAATGTATTTATTTATATTTTTATTGAACTTATAACATACAAAGAAAAATATAGACAATAATGCTATGTTTTATAAGCTTAAATATATTTTAAATATTCTAATTGATTTTGGGAAGCCAGGGTAATCATTTAAGATGGTTACTCGTATTATTTCTAACTTTAATCTTAGTTGGATTCTTTTCCAGATGTCTGTTTTGCGTATACCAATTTAATAAACAATTATACCATCAATATATTATCCATAAATATGTAGTGCATCTGGGTTAAGTAAGCACCAAGGGAATGAAAATAGATATACTTCTTTAATACGATTTTAAACAATACTCATAATGATTCAGTCTATACATTGAGGATTACATTTAATGATTCAGATGTAATAGAGGATTGTCATAAAATACAGAACAGGACTTAAATTCCACTTATCTGTGAAAAAGGGGTAGATTAGGTCTATTGGTAGGCCTTCGGCCTGGCCGCCTCCGGATCTTCTGCGCCCAGCATCGTTCGCCGGCTCCGTCTCCCGCGTCTTCGCTGCTTCCTCTGCTTCCTCTTGGGATCTTCTCAGCGAGTCCTCCTTCCTCCTAGAGATGTGTTCAGAGAGTTATCTAAAAGTCGATTCCGGGGCTCACCCAGCCTCTATAAAATATTATAAAAATAGTGTACCCGAAATAAGGGGGAAAACCTGGCGGTTGAGCGTGACCTAGGACAAGTCACCTCCTTGCAGAACTGTTGTCCATGAAACCGTACAGTCTCTAAAATGTACTGAACCCCAGACTCGTTCACGGGTCGTAGTGGTTACAGGTTTTTTTTTTCTAGTTCTGATTGAGAATAATTTTGGTTTAAAAAAACAGGTGGTTCTGAGTGATTTTGGCAAAAGCATTCTGTTGGAAACAGAGTCTCATCAAGGATCGATCCTAGACATATTCTTGATATTCTACAAAGTAGTAGTTGTTTTCAATTTTTCTCAAATCGCTCAGTATCCTTTAAATTATCAGTTATCTCGAAATTTTATTAAATGCATATGTTTAAGAATTAAAATCAACTTTTTATTTTGTACTTGTGGAATATGTAAGGGATACGAAAGGCACCGGTGGAAGGGAGGATTACTGGGGTGTAGGACCGGACAGGAGGGCTACAGGTGGGCTGCTATAATGCCTATCGATTGCCTCCTGGCTCTCTATGCTCTGCGCTCTGTCTCGACTTCTTCAGTATATAATAAACAATAAAAAATATAAATATAACAACTAATATTAATCTGTCAGTAAAATAAAAGATAAGGGTGAAGTATAGCGGCGTAGTGTTTGGCGTAACAACCACCTATTTACAAGATCTAATTGGCCTTAAGAGTTTTTAAATATAGTAAACATTTGGAGGAGGTCCAAGTGTACAATCCCGAGCCTGTGTATTGTCAGGTACTCGTTAAAGAACTCAATCTTAATTATACCTAATTAAGCATATTATATTAATTAAATATAATATATATTATATATCATAGACTTTTACATTTATAAATAGATTTGATTAATTGTTATCCATTTTTTTCGATATCTTCTTTGTTTGCATCTTTTTTATAAAAAATATCGGCCAAATTTGACAAATTTCTATTGTCTAATAATGAATTTACGATACATTTTTTTCCTTTTCCGGCAAATCCAGATGTTGTATCGCAACCAGAAAAACAATGCAGAAATGCAACGATATTTTTGAAGGATTCATATTTGAAACTGTTAGACGTGAAAAATAGATCTCTTGCATTTCCAGAACCTGGCTTGAGAAAATAAATGTCATGATTACTTGAATTTTATTGATTCAAAAGGACGAAAAGAACAATTAATCAAATATATTTATAAATGCAAAAATGATAAAATAACACTGAATCAATTAATATTTCGAAAATATCAATTGGCCAAAATTAAATCATCTTTCATATTGGCAAATCTTTCATCCATAGAAGGTGCAGCAGAACAACATTGTTAAAAGCCATATTATAAGCTTCAAATTTGGCTGGGTAACAAACTGACAGCAACAGATTGGGGCTGGAAGCAACATCAACGTGGCCTTATGCCCAAATGTACAGAAAAGGAATTAATTAAGGAAATATCGCTCAAAACTATTTGCTCCAGCTGTGAAACTGGATGTAACAGTTTAAAATGTGGCTGACAAAGCATGGTTTAAAATGCACAAATTTATGCTCAAATCGTCATGGTTCTGAAAAATGCTCCATTTATAATGAAAGAGTAAGTTAATGACTCAGATGAAATTAATTTTAAATAAATAGCTCAATATTGTACGTATCTAATGATTAAAAAAAAATTTTCGGATTCGAGTTTTTTTTCGTTTCTTTGCATTTTCTGAGAACATTTACCATAGTACTGTATATTTTTTATACACCATCAGAAAGTAGAGATTTCAAAGAATAAAAATCCCACCGACTTTTTTTAAAAAACAGATATTTTGACGTGAGAATTTTCGATTGAAAATTAGGGTACTTTTCGATAATAAGGTTAAAAAATTAATATTTTAAATAAAAAAATTACAGTGTGTTTGGGACATAAAAAGGTAAGTTTTCAGCAAATTTCGTGAACTTTTTTTTTTTGTAAAAGATAAAAATAAAAAAAAACACAAACTTAATTATTTGAAATTTTCAGATAAATTTTGAGGTTATGTGAAAAAAGTGTAATTACAAAAGTTGTAGATCTTTTTATTACCTACAACTTTTCATTTTACATTTTTTCATAGGACTTGTAGTTTTGCCGAAAATCGAGATAAACCGTTTTTTACCCTTAAAACCTCCCCCCTTCCCTTCCACCTCAGGTAAATTATTTTTCCTTTCATTTTTGTTATATTATCTTCCTTTTCCAATGGGTTTCATTCTACTATAATTTTTTTTGGTTTCAAGAATTATTGACCCTGGTCTATAATACGAACCTCTGAGGGAAAAAACTGAATCGTAGAAAGACGTGTTAATACGCTTTGGGGTTTAGTTTTGATAGAGTTAAGTAGAATTAAATGCATCGAAATCGCTTGTGGAAATGTCGCCTGAATTTTAATTATTCGCAGCGTAAATGCCCAGATGCATTAATAATATCTAGTCGTAAAATGCCGTAGAAGTTTGACTGTTTGTTGTAAAAGTATAAGAACAAATTAAAACTGGAAGTTTCAATTCCATCTAAGAAAGGAATGAAAGAAAGTTTTGAAATGAAAGACTTCCAAAGTGGTTTTAATTATCTACAACGTTTACTCGAATAAACTTTTCTTATAATATTATATCAATACTTTTCTTCAGAGAATTTTTCAACTCATATAAAAATATTTTCATTTTTATTTTTATATTTTTGTCTATTTACCGTCACTTTATGCTGATACGACTAATCATACGGAGCTCTAAGTTTTACCTATCCAGGTTTAATTAGGATAGGGATATTTTAACGAGTACCTGATATCGAACAGGCCCTGGACCCCCTTTCAACGTCCCTTCCGAAGGACGGTATAACCAAAGATATTTTTACTCCCTTTAAAAGATTCCTAGGGCCACTTTAAGGTTAAGAGTCTTAGTAGGTTGTTATGCTAACAATAGACCACAGGTAGCAATTTTTTTTTGTCTTACGATAAGCGCTATGGGAGCCATCGTGTAACGGATGTTGGATCAGAAATGTACCCGATATTATTCTTTCCTATAATTCGATATACTATCAGGTTCTGGATAAAAATAATAAAGAAATAAAAATATACCTCTTTTACCAATTCCAAAAATGCAAATAGGAAATTACAGACTAATGGTTGCTGAAGGAACACTCTGGTTGTTTACTTAATTAATAATAACGATAGTAAGGTTTAGCAAGCCCTAAGGCTCGATGCCGGCTTACAGACTTCCGCCTAAGGATCACTAACTAAATCCAAATCCTCCAGATTAAGGCAATCTTCCCACCTACGCCTCGGTCTACCTCTCAAAGTTATAGCTGTTATATTTGAAAGTGGCATAAGTCTATTTGTAACTAGAAAAACGTTTATTCATTTAAATGGTTTTTATGATTATTATTTCGTAATAAAATTTAAAAAGTGTAAAGGGTCTAAAACGTCACTCTTTGTGCTAGCTGATAAAAAAATTGCCCATTTGCCCTTATTTTTAAATTAATTCAAATTTAAACCTTAGGATATCGCAAATATGAAAAAATGGACTTAATATATAACACTTTAGATGGACAGTATTTCTCCACTTTAAAATGGACTTAGATACCACTTTCAAATATAACAGCTCATATATCATAGATAATATTTAGTTGTTTTACAGGTTTAACAAAGTGATACTCACTGGCGTATTTTTAATTTTATATTCCATGAGAAATTAAAGTTTTATCATTTATTATCGAATAATTATAAAAAAAATTGGGGATTTTAAAAATCTTTTTCATTCAATTTTGGAGACGGCTTTTACAGAGTCCAATTGAATTTACATTGTAGCTTTTCCATTTGCAGGAATCCCTTTCATATAAAAATTGAAAGCATGGATTTAGAAAGCTTAATTCAATCTTTGTAAATTAATGGGAGAAAAAAAATCTCTTTTATTTTATTTTTTACTTTATTCACTCACACACCCTTTCATTAAGTATAGGTTCAGATTTTAACGTTTCAGAACATTGATAAATTCAACTAGAATTACGTCGAGTTTCTATCTATTATATTATACAAAAATGTTTTTAGAGGGATAATATTTTATTGGCGTTGCCTGCAAAATATCAATTATAAAAAACAATAACAGAATAATATATCAACATAAATCAAATAATACTAAATTTGGTCTATTGTACTCGATCTATCATTTTTAAGGATAAATATTTTTAAGAATTGCAAAATCACAAAGCTACTGTTCCTGACTTCTTTAACGTACTGGACAAATCCAGTATACAAATATTTTATTAGAAAAGATTGAGTACGTCATCTATACATATCTTACTACACCCTGCAAAAAAATACTTATCACATAAATATATTTATAATAACCATTTATACACAAGATAATGGCAAGATACAAAAATAACCAATGCTAAACCGGAGCTAGACAAAAAGCTAAACTTGGAAGGGAGGACTTCGGGTCAGACATAATCATGTTTAGACTAGGTAGGTGAATTTAGATGTCATGAATAGGCGCCAACTACTGACTGAATCGTAATAAAATTCAGATATGAATCTTTCCGTTATAGACCAATGTTTTCAATTTTATCGACGTTGCTCAGGTGTGGATTTTGGAACTACAAAAGGAAGGATGTGGTACTATAAGGGAGAATGGGTAATATAATGAAGGATTTCCACTAAATGATTTGATTTATCAGTGGGAGTTTTAGCATGAGCCTCACGCCTATGTAGAAAAATTCCATATCGGTTTGATTGGCATGTTGTATGCAATAATTTTGTTAGTAAGTGATATTTTTTATGATGAAGAAGTCATGATATTGTCGACATAAGTGAAAACTTGAAACTTTAGAATAATTGATTTCTTTTCTTGAATGCATAAATAAACTATTGGCTGAATTATTTAAATTTCATAATTTGTAAATTGAAATTATTAGCAGTAGACTGGTTTTTCATATCTCTTGGTGCTCCGAGCAATAATTATATACATTTTCAAGTAGTTTATTTATTTATAAACTCAATACAACTTAATTGAAATAATAATTAGTATTCAGTTATGTTAGTTAGTTATACCTTGTATTTGTATTTAAATAGATGTTAATGAACTTTATTTTAATTTTTTACATTTTATCATATTTAAGCCCAATAATATTATAATCATTTTTACTTTCAATAACTTAAAATTATTTTTATAATTATTATAAAAATGGTGCACACACTCACACCCAGCCTACATAAAATGAGTACCCATTATTGATGATCCGTTCCAATCACATCTCAGCTCAATAATGCAGTCACTACCATGTACTGAACTACACAACCCTTGAAGAGTTATGCCAATACAGTTTATATATATATAATCCATTGTTGTAGAGGATGGACAATTGTTCTCAAAGTTATCCTCTTTCCACTGAGACTAGAATCCAACAGCGACACAGCGATATGAGCTCCACACATTTAGAGGAAAGTATAAGAGGCCTGCACATGACAAGGAGATATCCTACGTAAGCGGGCTCTCAAGATGGCGGCTCAAGGTGACCCCGCTTATCAAAGGGGAGATAAGAGAGTCATGTCTTCATCTCCTGTCTCAAATTCCATTACACCAAAATCATTCCAGCTCCAGTCCACTGGAATATATTTATACCAAATATATTTGAAAGCTTTACGGAACATTAATTTAAAACAATATATAAAGTGGAGTAGCTGAGTAGTACAGCGCTGAGTAGCTGTGCCCAAGTTCTCATGTTCAAATCCATCTCTGACAGATAAATTATTTAATCTGGTAACAACCACGAATGAGCCCTGTAAGATCTGAAGACCCTCCTAGGGCTCACCCAGTCTCTATTTTTTACCCATAATTAAGGAGAAAAGCCGGGCGGTTGAGCATTATCTCGAACTAATCACTTTCCTCTTGACTCTTGCTATGTACGGAACCAAAGACCCTTCATAGGTTGTAGTAGTACACTTTTTTTTTAATTTAAAATAAAAATATTTAAAACAAAAAAATTAGCACAGATATGGATACTATTTACATATTTAAGAGAGTTTATCTTTGTTGTCTATATTAGCAACATTGCTCTTTTTTCATGGAATTCGTAGACTGATTCTGTAACCGGGTGTTATTTAGATTAAAAAGCATTGTAACAATATAAATCTTTATACATATGGGAGTATTTTTCTAATAATTATAAAAAAAAAATTGTGAACAAGGAGGATTGATGCCAATACTATCGAATGCTGCTTACGAAATTCCATCCACCCCTGGAATGAAAATATTTACATACTGTATGCAATCCTCCCAGTTAGGCCTCGGTTTACCTTTTGGACATTTACTAGTCGGATCAGGCCTTATCATATTTTTAGGAATCCTTTCTTTGATAAGCCTTACAACTCTACAAGGAAGGACTGTAATCGAAATACTCGCCAACTTGAATTTTTAGATAGAGAAAAATAACTTTGTCTTTCAATAGCAGAACTGTTAACGTTGATCTCCATGATAGGTTGAAATATAATTACTTTTTGATAATGTTATATTTGTAATAATAATAATAATAAGGCATAGCGAACCCAAAGGCTCGATGCCGATACCACCAATCGTTATATTGACGTTGTTCATCCTTCGGCATTACCGGCCAAGTTTCACGTCCGTAAAGAAGAGTTGGAAGGATGGTGGTTATATAAATTCTGATTTTTAGATTTCGGGACAAAAGACGCGTGCCGAATAATAACAAGCATATTCCGACTTTAATCACGCTTTTATTTCCTCTCAAGTTTCGTTTTTTGTAGTAACCATAGACCTTAAGCACTTAAACTTCTCCACATGTTCGAACTTATTCACTCCTACAACAAAATCACCAAAATGTCTCCCTTTTCTAGGGAGCGGAGTGGCTCAGTGGTAGAGAACTGAGTTGCCATGACGGAAATCCTGGTTCAAATCCCGCTGCAGGCCATGACTTTTATTTAGTTTGTTTGCAGCGGGAGATGGATCATATAGGGTCTAGGACCCTTCTGGGGCCCCCCCAGCCTCTAAAAAAATAAAAAAAAATAGTGTACCCAAAATAAGGGGGGGATCTGGCGGTTGAGTGTGACCTAGGACAAGTCACCTCCTTGCAGAACCCTTGTCCACGAAACAGTACAGTCTCTACCATGTACTGAACCCCAGACCCTTCATGGGTTGTTGTGGTGCAGGGTTTTTTTTTCTTCCTTTTATGCTACTAACCATATACTTAGTCTTTTCCGAATTTACTTCTAGCCCTATTTCCTTACCTGCATTCATCCACGTCTCTGTATTACGTTCTCATTATGTTATGTTTAATTCACAAAATGTCGGGAATAAATATACTAGTAGGTTAACAAGCTGACTCCTGATAAGACAAGACTTTTGACATATATTTTCTAAGTTTCTCACGCCTTAGGGAGTGGAAAAATAGAGAAATATTATCTCCAAACAGAAACACCCTAAATGATCCCCTGAACCCCTGTTGAAGAGAGCGGGGGAGATAGGCCGGTTGGAAGAACAGGTGAAAGCAGAGGTTGGATGTAATAAGGTGTGAATGAAAAATGCTGGGAAAGTCGACTGGATGAAGAGTAAGGAAGAAGACGAGGTTATATTGCTCTCATCAACTCGTCTTAATATCTAGTTTCCTAAACCTCGGCGCAATTTTAATAAATATGCCGGTAGATTCACCCCTTCGTAATTTAACTTATTTCTTGTTTTTGAATTTGGAGTCTAGTTTACCCCACGTTCCCCTGGAATAGGCTACATTTAAAATTTAAATTTTCACAGAATGTACCAATTGGTACCAATGAGAAATGTTTGTTCTACTCTGAGTCTCATCGAATGAGTTCTTGTCGTCAGCGATTTAGTATTGACATTTTTCAGTTGACGTTGGTAACACTGTGTGTCAATTGGTAAAACCTATTGACGTAGGTAGTCCCTGTTTGATAAACGTGTATGTGTTTGATTTCATGTGTTAATCCGTTTTACCTGCATTTTGTTCATTATTTGAAATTTGAGAAGTGAATAAACGTTATTGTGAGGACTTTCGAAGTGGTCAGAACAAATAAGTAACTGTTATTGTTATAAATTGTAATGTGCGTACTGCATATATTAGTTTGCTTATTTGTTTCCTTTGACAAACGACTAACAACATGAGAGAGCCGATATAGTTTCTGAAATTTGTTATAAAGTTCAAATTAATAAAATTAGAATCCTCAATTCATTTAGGTTGTAATTATAACTACGGATGGATTAAATATTGTATATTTTATAAGGAGTGGTAACACTGAGTTATCATGCCGGAAATCCTTGTTCAAATCCCGCTGCGGGCAAGACTTTCATATAGTCTGTTTGCGGCCGGAGATGGATCATATAGGATCTAGGACCCTCCTGGGGCTCACCCAGCCTCTATAAAATATTATAAAAATAGGGTACCCAAAATAAAGGGGAAAAATCTGGCATAGGAGCGTGATCTAGGACAAATCGCCTCCTTGCAGAACTGTTGTCCATGAAACAGTACAGTCTCTACCATGTCTGTACCCGAGACCCGTTTACGGGTTTTAGTGGAATTTATATATATATATATATATTACATAGGGGTTCCAAAAAAAAAAAAATTAAGATAATTAAAAAAAAAATTATATTTAGTTAACATCTGTCATTTGTTACTAACAACCAGTGGATATTATATCAATAAACAAATATTAACTATAAACAGGCATGAGGAAAAAATTTACTCAGTGGCAATAGATCAGTCGTGTTTAGTCATTCAAAAAGGTATTTCAAACAGGTACTTTTCCTACTTCTACGAATCTTGTTTAATATAAACGAACATTTTTCAATTTCGTACATTAACAAATATCCATATTTTAGTAGTGTTACTAATTTGGATTGATGCTTGATAAATTCTCTTTGAACTTATGGAATAAACTAGTTTTGAATCTTTACATAAAGACATTATGCAAAGTTGAACGGATTCTTTACCTGACATTCTAAAAGGTTTAAACAGCCATATTTAACTGTTTTGCAGGTTGATGAGTTGAGTAGCAGAAACAGTGGGTTTAAATATGATAAAAGAAGGGGAAAAATTGGATCGATGTGGAGAGCAGGATGCCTGGAATTGGGCCAAAACTGAGACCATCGTGTGTGTGAGTGTGTGTGCCCCACACCCGAGGGACCGATCATACCTTTGTGCAAGTCTGCTTCTCCCTCGCGATCTCTCTCCCTCTCTCTCTCTCTCTCTCTCTCTCTCTCTCTCTCTCTCTCTCTCTCTCTCTCTCTCTCTCTCCCTCTCTCTCTCTCTCTCTCTATCAATCTATTTTCTACCGTACTTAAGGTCCTAACACCATAAGCTAATCTTTGAACTACACCCCTTCGATATGCACATGTAATTACTGTCGTGTATAAAACTATTTTTTATTATCCATACCTATCAAATATTTCTCCATTTAATTAGATAATGTCAGACAAAGTCTATTATAACCTAAAACTAAAAATATAAAAAATAAAATGTTACAGTACGCCCAAGAAAGTTCTTGTTTTATGTACATTGTAGAGATTGTACTATTTCTAAGCCAACGGTTGTGAAGGGAGGTGAACCGATTATAATACTAATGGTAATTTAGGGGCGTAAAAATCATATAGTGTATCAGAAAACTTTTTTATATAAAAAAAAATAAAAGATTACAGACAGGTATTTTCTATAGGGATTTCGGAACAGAGCTTACTTAAAATCCGATCTTTTCTCGTAAATGACTAGAAGATAAACCTCTTGTATTGAATAGTTATTCAACTGTGACTGATGGGATTGTGCTTTTTTTATATAAAATGGATTTTTTTCATATTTGAGTTCAGTATAAATACCTTAAGCAGCTAACATCTTTCCAAAATTTAAAACTTCCGAATAATACGATTACCATTTTCTTTTATGAATTATTATTTACGATCATTAAAAAGCATGTATCTCTTGGGTTCCGTACTTAGTATAGTAGAGACTTAGTGTTTCTAAGTTAATGGTTGTGTATGGATGTGATTTGATCGTATTCAACCACCATATTTCCCTTATGAAGGGTATTCACTTAATAGATGCCGGGTGATCCACATGAGTATCTGCAGATCTCTCGATATCTATCTTTCTGTTAAAAGATAAAGTAATTTACTGCCACAGCCGGATTTTAGTCCTTGAACATTTATCTTATCAACTCAGTGATCTACACACATATCTGTCATGGTTCCCAATAAACAGGAATAGATCATTATTATTATAAACTCTAAATATAAATTATTCGATACAGTTAACATAGATATATGTACAGATCAGGTTTACAGACAGGGTAATACTCCACCCCTTCAAGCGGCATGAATACCAAGCCCGGATTACCGCAGTGACAGGCGCAACTGTATTCTATTATTAATTCGTCTTTTATTTTTGGTAATATTGATAATTAATATAAGAAAGTGTTTTTTTATACTTACATAAACGTTTTTATTGATTGTTAGATTTAATAATTTGTACAAATAGAAACAGTTAAACGGAATCAAAACTCTACGTACAGAGCCGTTCCTTTCCGAAAAAGGAAGGAGAAAAAAAGGAAAAATTCCAAACAAAATAAAATTAAACGCTAGGTTTTTTTCCTAGAATTTTAAGGAGATAAGGCTGGAAGCAGGAAAGCCTCTGTTCGAAAACTAGGGCAGCGGTTCTAAAAAAAAATGTCTTAAAAAAGAATTTTATTTGCGAGCTCTAACCGAACTAGAAGCATATAAATTTTTAAAATAATTATTACATATTTTGCTTATAGTTACATTATTTACAACTAACACTAGGAATCTTGACAGCTTAGGATTGCTTAATGAGTTTTGTGGAATTCATACAACGGTTTTGCAAAACCAATCTTAATAACTAGGGTTCTAAAGTGGTGTCAGATAGACTAGTAGAACATATTTTTTATGTTTTTAATATTGCCTAAATTTTAATTTATAATAATGTAAAATTATATTTTTAATAAAATTTAAAACTATTATTATATATAACTTTATTAATAATGCTTATATTAGTTATTCTGAAGGGACCTGGCCCCACAGTAAAATTATTTTTTTTATTTTATTCTATATAAATATATAATATATAATATTAAATTATAAATGAAATTTAAAAGCTGCTTAAAGATATGTCCCACATTGTTTTTACAGTCAAATTGTTTACTGTATACTTCTAAAACGACTATTTTAAGTAAAGGTATGATTTTTTTTATTTACATCAGTTTAGGATTTAGTTTTATAAAACCATTTTGTTTTATAATAAAAAAAGGTATAAGTTTGTTAGTTTAAAAAATATACAGTCTACTAAAATTCTGGTCGGTTTTTCTACTATATAATGGTGATTTTTTCTATTATACGCTTCTACTTTTTTATATATATTTTTAAAAACTTCTTTTAACACTGTAGTCGCGGTAAAATAATATTTTAAAATTCTTTAAATATTTTTGTAATCATGTGTTATAAATCACAGTAGGCTTAGATAAAGATACACTTAATGAAATCGTACCGAGATGTTCCAGGATTCTATTATTAAGAGTTCTATTTACCCTAATTTCATTCATTCAAGATATCAAAATGGCGTTGTGCATTTTTACTGAATAAGCAGTATTGTTTAAATGGTTGTTTTAAAGTAAAACTTATTGGTCATTATTGCCTAAATATGTGTTGATATGAATAAATAAATTATTTATATTCGTTTTTAATAATAATTTTCTAAAACTGAAAAAATAAGGTAGAGATTAAATAAAGGTGATAAGAAACTAGCATATGAATTAAAGATATTAAAAACCTGTACCTGTACCACTACAGCCCGTAAAGGGTCTGGTATTCAGTACATGGTAGAGACTGTACTGTTTCATGGACAACGGTTCTGCAAGGAGGTGACTTGTCCTAGGTCACGCTCAACTGTGAGATTCCCCCCCCCTTTATTTTGGGTTCCCTATTTTTATAATATTTCATAGAGGCTGTATGATCCCCAGGAAGGTCCTAGATCCTATATGATCCATCTCCCGCTGCAAACAAACTAAAAGTCATGGCCTGGAGTGGGATTTGAACCAGGATTTCCGGCATGGCAACTTAGTGCTCTACCACTGAGCCATAAGATAATAATAGAACAAAATACAAAATATTTTTAATTATTTTTTAAATAAGTTAATACAAACATATAAACAATAGAGAATATGGAAATACGAAGATAACTTCATTAGATTTTTTTAATTAGTTCTTATTTTTATTTCCCAAAGTCACTGATGCATTGGCAGGTAATCCTATTTTATATATCGTTCTTTTGTTAAAGGCATTAAAGTTATTATTAACGTTATGTGATTAGCAGTAAACATTTTTAATTGTATTTACCAAAAGTAAATAAATAAACAAAATATTTTTAAAGAAGAGTTACACCCAGTTAATGGTTATTAATAGGCTTTAAAAGCATGTATATCCTATCAATACAAAACATAATTAAAAAATTAAGTACATGTTTTTTCTATTGGGGTTTCGGATAAGGACTTATTTTAAATCCGATCTTCGCTACGAAGCGACGAGAGGATAAACCTCTTGTATCGAAAAGTTATTCAGCTGTTATTGATGGGATTCTGTCTGGAAGGTATTTTATTTTTTAACAAAATGTATTTTTTAGAAATAGTACTCTTGTAGAAAAACCTTAAGCAGCTTGCATCTTACTTTAACCTAAGACTTGTGAATAATACGATTATCTATTTATTGTTATTATTATTTTTACGATTATTAAAAAAAAAATCAACCTGAAACCTATGCAACCCATGAAGTGTTTAGCGTAGCACAGAGGTGATTTGTCCGAGATCTCAGGATCTGTAGGTCCCACAGAGTCCATCCGTGGCAGTTAACAGATTAAATAATTTGTCTGGCACAACCGGACTGGAATCCGGGCCCTTCAGCGTAGCAACTGAGCACTCTACATAGTGAGCTGCTGCGCCTCCTTTGTTTATTTAATATTTTAAGTCTAGTTTTATAGTTAGGCTGTTTTATAGTACCATAAAAAATGAATATTTATTTAATCCGATATTAAATCAGATCTATTTTTTTTTTAAAACGCTGCCCCAAGAAAAAAATATGAAATATATGTCATATATATGAAATATATGAAATTATTAATATAGAACCTAAATTTGTTTTTGACTTATATGTGATAATAACTTAAAACAATATTTTAGTCTCCTGTGGTAACTACAAGCGGGATAGCTCATTGTGTAGACTGTGGAGTTCCTATGTTTGAGGTTATGGGTATAAACTTTGCTGTGGCATAAAATTATTTAATTTTCTAACTTGCATGGATTGACCCTATGGAACCTACAAGACCTGCTAGGATATAAATTGGGCATCTATACTTAGGAAAGATATCATGCGGTCGAGAGATATCGGAATATCACCTGAGTAACCTGTTGTTCTAGTAACAACAGTATAGTCTCTACCAAGTACTGAGCCCAAAAATCTTTTGGGGGTTCTTGTGTACTGTGTTATTTTTGTTGTGGTAAAAAAATGGCAGTTGAGCGTAATCGCGGACTAATCACCTGGTTATACAAAATGTTTTGTAGAAACAGGACAGACTCCTTCCCTGTTTTTTATTTTTGTTTTTCTAGAATGATTCTTAATGCTGTTTTTCAGAGAGGGGGTTGCGAAATATTTATTTTACCTGCCTGTTCTTCGAAAAATCTGGAAAACACGATATCAAATACATGAAAGAAGACTTTGAACCAATATATATAGATTGGCGGGATTTTTCTTTTTATTCATAACATAAGAAACATTAAAACTTGAACATAAATTCTAAAAGTCTTTGGAAATTTCATAAAAATTAAATATAATAATAATTTAAGGTGAATAACCGATGACAGTTCAACCAATACCGGTGCGTACTAACCGATTAATTAAATTAAGTCCGATAAGATCCATTATCACTTCCATGCAAGGGATTAACAGGTGATTTTGTACACGCATGGTTCCATAGTATAACCAATTATAGTTCCATATACATGCAAAGACGTATACATACAGGGGTTTTTACAATGGCTCACAGTCAAAATAGAAAACTGGAAATAGTTAAGAAATAACTACATTACCAAGAAAACTATATTTCTCCTATCTTTATTTTGGAATATTTTATTCTCATCCTTAAACTACTTTCATAAGTGTACAGAATATTGATTTACTCTCTGAAATGTTTAACTCGATTAATTTGAGTTAAACATTTCAGAGAGTAAATTGTACTCATTTGAAACAATTAAATTTTATTTTGTTAATATTGTTGTTTATATTGCTAGGATGCAAAATGCACTTGAATGGTATTTTTAAATTATCTACTGTATCTGTGAAATTTAAATTTTGTTTTAGGCAATTTCATAAATTAGTTTAAAGTATTTTGCCTCGTGTATTACAAACTTGTACCACTACAACCCATGAAGATTCTTGGATTCAGTGCAAAATATAGGCCGTACTTTACCTTGATCAACGGTGGTGCAGGGAAGTGATCGCGTTTAACCATCAGGTTTTTCTTCTAATTAAGAATGTCCGCTTAACGGAGGTTGAGTGAGCCCTAGGAAAGTGTTAACATATTAAATAAATAATATCATCTTTCACAGCCTGATTTAAAAGTGGTTTTATATATTTATATGTTTCAATATATTATTTTAATTGGATTAATATTTTTGTAAACCTACTGCAATACTGATGTATCTATATTATTACCGAAAAATTATAAAATGTAATCCCCAATCACTATATTCTTTATTGGAAGATTAAATAAAAAAGAGACTTATTATTTTGATTTTATGATTGTTTTGCTAATATAATTATAATGCATATCTATTCTTTTAATAGAATTTGCCCCAGGTTACAGGTTATCCAACCGTCAGGTAGCCTTGGGGATTTAAAAAAAAATCTTGACTTTGGCGACCTTAGGAGTGGACGTAAAATGACTGTTATGAGCCTGTACTGAGTGTGGTACTCGTTAAAGTTTAAAAATTCTAATTATCCCTGAATAGGAAAAATTTAGGTCTCTCTTCATTATCATCCCTTCATTATAGCATTGCCTGATTAGCTATAGTTGCATAAATAGACATAAAATAAATAAATAATAATTCCTATTGGAATTTATTACATTGATAATCGGTAACTTGTTGAGCAATAAACTGGAGTAATCAGCTAATAGTAGACATAAACCAACTTAAGCAATAAAACACTTTGTAAATTGTAAGTCTTAATTAACACTATCTTAATTAACATTTCTCGCTTGTTAACTAACACAACCGTAACCACTGACTACATTATGATATGGAAATGAGGAAAAGATATTTTATTACTTTTGTCGCCTAGGGCCGGATTATAAACTCAGTCCTTGGAATCGCAAATCGGGTACTCATCTTTTCCCAGTCGAGCGATCTTGGAATAAAGTTTGTCTCCTTTCTGTCTGCGGATTTAAATCCCCCCTCATCTTTTCTTTACGACCAGTCTTTACAATTCTGGGGACGAGATCTAGTAAAGTTTCTTAATACGATTAAGGAGGAGCCAAGAGACCGAAATTAAGTTTATTCCTATAATTTAGGGTTTGTTGTTTTTTCCTCGAAAATCTCTTGAATATGCATTTGCTATATTTTACGTCTTGGCTTATCATTAACGAATGGTTGCGCTAACGGATACATTTCCATATGCCACTTTTCTATAAGAGAATGGAAAATTTCCTCAATATTATATTTTTAAAATATGGATCGGTATGGCTCAGTGGCAGAGCGGTGACCTGCCATATTGAAGGTCAAATCCCGCTCGTTGGCATACTTTTATTTAGTCTGTTAGCGGCCGAAGATGGACCCAGCGGGGCCTAGGACCCTTTTGGGTCTCACCCGGCCTCTACAAAGTGGGTACCCAAAATAAGTAGGGATATCTAGCTGTTGAACGTGATCTAGGACAAATCAACTCCATGCTCAACCGTTGTGCAAGAAACAGTACATTCTCTAACATTCACTAAACCCCAAACCTTTCACGGGTTGTAGTGGTTAAGATTTTTTTTTCTAAATTAAATTTTCCCACGTGTAATCAATTTATAAAACTCGTCCAGAATGGTCTAACCACAGCACCGCCTGGAATTTTCTTTTGTAATGCCACCAGGATCTGTCTCCCCACCACTTCAATACCTTAACATTTATATTGTAAATATTTTTAGGAAGAAACAAATTATTGTGATTTGTGAATATCTATTTCATTCATATTATGCTATAAGTATAAATTAACTATATAACATTAAACATAATGAATGAATGAAACTTTTAAAGAATACTGGCATATTTAATTTTCGATAATGATTTCAAAGTTAAAGATTCTTTATTCCAAGTGTATGCTCTATATTTTCGTTCAAATTATTCATAAATATTCTACTACTGTCTGAATATCCCGTTTTAAAAATATAAGTTAGGATGAAAGATATAAAACAAATATTATTACATAAATAAAATATTATTTTTTATTTTATTTTTTGTGTATCTTGGCTATTTAAATTATTTGATTTCACATCCTATTTTTACCAATTATTTGGATTTTATATATTTTTCGTATCCTGCTTATTCATCCCTGATGAAGACCTGAAATGTGTGCTCCAACACTGAATAAGCATTATACAAAAACTGTATAAAATAAAATAGTTAGAATAAATTGGATACAAAACAAATAAAAACAAAATGATTGGAATAAACAACACACAAAAAAATTACATTCAAAATAAATATTTTTTTATATCTTTTCAATTCGGATCTTTTTTAATAATTTCTGATAAAGATATAATATTTGGGTTGAAAAGTTGGTTCCTAATAAATAAACGCTTAACATTATTCATAATTTTTCTATTTTTTTCACCTTCACCCGGACCATTTCTTCTTTATGTTTAATTGGATATAAAATCGAAAATAGTTGGGGTGTGCTGGCAGTGAAATTCTACACATTAATAATTAAATTAGAACTTTTGAGTAAATATTGTAGTTTATTCCATGTAAAAAAATTGCTTAGAGATCGGGGTAGGTCAGTGTACAGCGCTGAGTTGAAGGTTCGTGATTCAAATCCGGATGTGGCAGATATATTATTTAATCTATTAACAGCTAAAGAAGGGACTCTTTGGGTTCTACAAACCTTCCTGGGGCTCACACAGCCTCTATAAAGCGGGTAATATTAATTAATGGAAAGCCTGGGGGTTGATCTCGGACGAATCACCATCCTGTACAACCGTTGTCTTTAAAACAGTACAGTCTCTACCATATTCTGAATCCAATATCCTTTATAGTTAATTGCAGTAAAGTAATTGTACTTATTTATTGACCTTTTAGTGAAACAAAAAATTTAAAAGTTAAGTTTGAATGATTATACGAGAGTAATGACCGATATCTATTGTTTATTGATGATTTAAAATATATTTACTTCAAAGTCCAAATTACGATCAATGAATGAGTACGATCATTAAAGAACTAGAGAAGAAGCGTTATCAATGAAAATTATCAGTTCTTAATGAGGACTGTTAATTGCATAACTAAGTCACATAGAAGTTTACTAATTCCTCGAAAGTCGTTAATTAAATTACATCAAAGTTTTACAGCCGTGTTTCCTGCTAATTAATTAACTAATTAAAGGCAGGAAACCTGATTTATCTTTAAGCTTTGTTGAATTTTATTTTAGCAATCAACAAGTTACTTTTCTCCAGAGGAGATAAAATTATTACGGGAAGAGTCGTTGTTTGAATATTTTATCATCACAATTATTTTCAGCGACATAATATAAAGCAGTCGTTATGCATTTTAAAATATATATATATATATATATATATATATATATATATATATATATATATATATATACGTAATTATGGATTAACAAAATTATTGGTTCAGTCGAATAATGAATTTATAATTGATACGTTGATTTTGAAAGAGAGACAACTCCATATTGTAAAAAAAACATTAATTACTCAAGCTAATTCTTATTATAAACTAACACAATTTTATAATAAGATTTAATATTTTTAACCCATTAACAATCAATATTATTTCAGTATACAATATAAGTATTAATTTTTTATTATAAATTTATCTGGTCAACAATATTTCTAATATGTTGATAATTATTATAAATATCAATGAAGGTGTCTCAGTTACATTTTTTTAGTGATGTAATATTTATCGCCATTGCCTAGCAATGGGTCAAGGAACTATATTGGTTTAGTCTTTTCAATTAGTTAAATTATAAATATTATATAACAATATTATAAATTGGAAATCCATATAGTCAATATTTCTGATTTCTTTGAGTCGTAACATAAATGAATAATTTTTTTTATTTAAATGAAAAACATAAAATGCAATGATTTTAAAAAATAAAGCAAGCCACATTTTATTTAATGTTTCGATTTCCAAAGGGTTCTCATATTTTATTAGCCGCACCAGAGGAGTTCAAAATATGTACTAAAGTGAACTTCGATTTCTCGAATAATTTAGAGGTACCTATAATAAAACTTTAGTACCTGCCGTCGTGGAATTATATGAAACGTTGTTTACTTTTTTTAAATGTGGTATGATCCGCGGTTCTTGCCTCCTCGTAGGTTAATAATTAACGGGAAATCGGTTCCCAGTTCTGTTATTCGGAAAACTCCTTTCGGCGGAAAATTCTATTTTGGATCTAATCCTCTTAAGCACTCAACCGAAAGAATACTCCTACGCTATTGATTACCGGTAGTTTTTGGGAAGAAGGTGATTTTTTTAGACTTTTGTGAGTTTAAAGTCTTTTATTTATCTGGGATCTAATGATTACTTATTCTAATATTCTTTAAAAAAAAAGGTTAACCAAATAAAGTTTATTTTCGATACATATATTTGTATGTATAATACATAAGAATGGTTTATTTATTTATTTTGTGGTTCATTATCAACTAAAGTGAAAATAAAAGTAAAATTTTATGAATAATAAACCGGCAAGGCATAACTTTACTGCTGTGATGGTATCACTCATTAGGGGGAAAATGAGTATATTTAATTTATTATTAGTATATTTAATAAATTTGACGAGTTGCTTCGTCTATTTAAATTGGTTGAACTGATTTGCAAGTAGCGTTAATGGTGGGGGTATATGTTTTCTCTCTCACTCTCTCTCTCTCTCTCTCTCTCTCTCTCTCTCTCTCTCTCTCACCTCTCTCTCTCTATCTATCTATCTATCTATCTATGTATCTATCTATATATATATATATATATATATATATATATATATATATATATGTGTATGTAGTCTTTTTGTCGATATATACCTATAACTAACTATTTATAATTTTTGATATATATGTATATAAAGAAATGTATATTTAATTATTTGACGTATTATTACTTGACGAATCACATTTCTATTAGGCGCCACCTGATTGGCCTGTAGCATTGGGGTGGCGGTATAGGTTTTGTCAAGGGAATGGGTGCCGTCGGAATACTCGCTATAAATTACATGGAATCAATCAGGCAGTGACCCCGGTGTTTCCTATCACCCGGTTTTCACTGTCCCAAACACTTTCAATTTCCCTCTCCAATATAGAGTTGTGGTCCCCAGGCCACAGTTGTTCTGTTGGGATTCGATTCGATCCAATAGTTCCAGGGTATTAGTATTTTCTATTATAGGGCTCAAAAGTATTCTATAAACCGCTTACACATTTATTGAAGTAATGGGTCCTCCATTTCTTTGCATTATATACTATATTTGAGTAGATTAACTCAATATGTCGGATGCTGTTACTGACAAATGGATATGTGAAATAAATTAAATATTCTGTTAAAAGCCGTAAATTGATCATGAGGAACATGGAGACCCTCCGGGGGCTCACTCAGCCTCTATATATTGGATTACTCTTATTTTGGTGCACACTTGGCGGTGTAGGGTGGTCTTGGTAGCAGTCTATTCGATGATATAGTTCGATGATATTAGTACTTTTTATTATTGGGTTCACAATTATCGATTAAATTTTATGTATGGTTTGGTCGTAAAGGTCCTTTATTTTGTAGTTTTTTTAAAACTATCTTAAATAGAGTGGAGTAGCTCCATATATGCAGTGTTACTGCACTCAAAGTTCCGAATTTGAAACAGGATTTGAAAATACATTATTTATTTATTGACTTTAATGTACTAGATAATGGCTAATACTGGATATATAATACTACTAGATAAATAATACATTATGATACAAGTTAAATAAGCAATAATACTAGATAATGACAAATCAGATGGTGCTACAGTAGGAGTCCTAAAGTTCAGGCTCGGGTCCCCAATTATGCATCTTACATTTCACATCATCCTCCGAAGGACGCCATGGGTTTTCTACTCTAATTAAAAAATCCTAAGGCCATGTGCTGGGCTGCGAAACCGCGATTTTGTTCATAGTAGGCGGTTATGCTAACGACTTTACCACAGGTGGCCCTTATATATTCTGTTAACAGCAGTGAATAGACCTTGAGGAACCTTGAGATCCTTTTGTGGCTCAACGAGCCTCTATAAACTCTTAATATGGCAAAAACTTGAGGACGGGATTGTCCGATCATTTCTTTGAACAACCATAAGCTTAAAAACAGTACTGGGTTCGTCTAGGGAAATCAAGTATCGATATAAAATGAAGGAAATATATTTATTCGAAGGTTTAGTGCCATATATTGTGATTTTTCTTAATGTATACTAATTTGGGGTTCAACAGACCCTACCGGAGCTCAAAAGTACCTTTCGTTGGGACAAAAAAGGATCTCTGACAAATCACTCCTTTGCACAACTGTTGTCCTAAGAACAATACTCTTTCTATTAAGTACTGAACAGAATGCTCTTCATGAGTTGTGCTTTTTGAACCACTAGTGAACAAGATCTCTGTTAGTTTTTTCTATTTGCGTTCAGGTAAACGGGTAAGAGAGAAGAGAAAATTGATGTATGTCGGGATATGTTTGTAAAACGAATTAATGATTGAATTTTAATATCACTTTTACAAACAGACAATAGAAATAGGACTGATACCAATACAGACAGAGGCTTGAGGAACACCGGCTTACTGAATAGAGAAAGGATGGTTATTTGATGATCGATTTTAATATTTTATTACTAGAGGAGCGTAGGTCGAGAGTGTATGTAGTCGGAAGGAATCAACAAATTTTTACATTACGGGGTGGAGGGATCGATAAAATTGAGCTATTGAAAAGGTTTATTGTTTATTTGAACCTAAAGCTCTACATTCAGACACGAAATAATCCCGACTTATGTTTGTTGATGAGGAACATCAGTCAAAAACGTTTGAATATTTGGAAAACGATTTCAAATATAATTTGACATCGTATTTTTTTTTAATGTACAATATTTCCGTTCGAATCATTGAAAGAGAGATGAAATGGAGTTTTCGTATTAAATAAATATCACTTTGCCAGGTCGAGTGGTCAAACATTCTGGATTTTTTAAATATTTGAGTGGGCTTTTTTTTCGCCATAAATATTATGATGATTGGGAATTGCATTTATTTGTTTGCTTTAAAAATAAAAATACAACAGTAATAAATTTGAAAAAAATAAAGGAGGCCTTTATTTAGAAAAATTAAGACGAACTCAGAAGGCAGTTCGCAGAATTCTTGAACAAGTAACCGTTATCTTATTTAATTTTAATTTTATAAGATTTAGTAATTATGAAAGCTCGATGCTGATACCACAAATCATGAAATTATTTAATATTCCAAGTAAAAAAAAAGTTTATTAAAAATATCAATTAAATAAAGACAAATTATAACCTTTGAAATGTGTAGACCCCCTTTCGGGTCTCCCGAATTTCACAAAAAAATTGAATTTAAACGCACCTGGGCTCTCCCAGCCTCTATAAATTGAGTACTCTTAGTTCTGGGATAACTAGCGGTTGGCGTGACCTCAGACAAATCACTTCCCTGCCATTTACATCATGGGTTGTAGTGGCACATAACTAGACAACAACCGATTTAACAGTTTATCTTACAGTTTATTTTGTATTATTTTAAAATTATACTGTTTAATTAATTATATTATATTTTATTGTTTAATTATATTGCCATTTATTGTTTTCAGGATTTTCATACTTTATTCATTATTAGTATTTTATTTTATTTCTCCATCCGGATCTTATGGTAACTATGTGACATTTTGAATGTTTTCCCAATTATTATATTTCATTAATTAAAAAAATAGTGTGAAAGATATGGCTTAATTTTTAGATATATCAAACATAACTCAAATATTAACGTGCTCAAATTAACTATTTAGATGTTACGGTACTATGTCAATAAAGAACAATCCTTTAGGTAGTGTACTAAAGTTTGTTTTTTAATAGTTTTTTTATGAATCAAAACCGAAAACTCCTTAATTTTATTTCATTTTTATCCTTACGTTACAGTTGATTTTTTTTTCCACTTTTAATTTTTTCGAATTTTCCAGATCAAGGATATGTAAAATGCCTGCATGTAATAAAAGTTCTTGAAGGCAGTAGCAAGCTCCAGTCTTACAAAGTTCAACTTCCCCATAAACTAGAGACCCTTTCTGTATCTAAACTCTTTAAAATGGGTACCCTTGATTGGGGTAAAAACCTAGCCATTGAGCTTGATCTTGGACGAATCCCTTCCCTGCAAAACCGTTGTCCTAGAAACAGTCTCTACCTTCTACTGAACTCAAGACTATTAATTGGTCGTTGTTTTACATTTTTTTTATAAATGTAAGCCTAAAGATCCTAAATTTTATTCGTTAATATCGTTATAATTAAATACTACTTTTTTTTATTTCTACTTCCAGTTTTATTACCTTCCTGGAGGATACGTGACATGCCTGCATGAAATAAAAGTTGCTGAAGACAGTAAGAGGCTGAAATATTATAACGATTAATTTCTCCATAAACTAGAGATCATTGTGGTGCTCACCCAGCCTCTTGTAAGTTGGAACTCTTATTGGAAAAGAAAAAATAGTGGTTAAACGTGATCTCGGACAAATCACGTTATTGCCCTAGAAACAGTCTCGACCATTTGCTGAACTTAAGACTGTTCATGTGTTTTTCAGGTTTTTTAATGGAAATAAGCCTAAACATCATCAATTTTATTCGTTAATGTCGTTTTAATTAAATGCTACTTTTTTATTTCTATTTCCAATTTCCTCTAATTCCCTTCCTGGAGGATACGTAACATGCCTGAGTGTAATAAAAGTTCCTGAAGACAGTAGGAGGCAGAAATATTAGAAAGTTGAACTTGTCCATAAAATGGAGTCGCTTACTTAAGATGTAAGCCCCCTGACCCAAATAAAACATCGATGAGGGCTCTTCCGAAGGGTGTAATAAACTTTTATTACGAACCCCTTCCATTTTTATTGGCCCAACTGGAATTTCAGAAGTCGTAAACCAACCAATGAACAATCACTTTGGAACATGTGAAGGGGAAAAATTCTTTAATGAAAAGTGCCCAGCACTTAGAGACAGACAAAATAATTTAACATAACTTTGTTATTTATAATTGTGTATTTTCAGAATATCACAACCGTATATTATTAATATAAATAGTTACTTAACCATTTTTATAAATTAATTTAGTACAAATAATTTAAGGGAGCGGAGTTGCTCAGTGGTAGAGCGCTGAGCCGCCATGCCGAAGGTACCGGGTTAAACACCGCTGCTGACAACACTTTTATTTAATCTGTTTGCGGCTGGAGATAGATCATATTGGCTCTATTAATCTCATGGGGCTCACCCAGCCTCTATAAAGTGGTCACCCAAAATACGGGGGAGGGAATCTGGCGGTTGAGCGTGATCTAGGGCATATCACCTCCTCAACCGTTCTCCAAGAAACAATATAGTCTCTAACATGAATTGAACCCTAGACCCGTTCACGGGTTGTAGTGGTACAGGTTTTTATTGATAATCTACATTCGACACAATAAAACCATGATTAAGCTTTAGATTGATATTTATAGGCATTTTAATTTTTTTAATGGAAATTAACAACTTTAAGTATATTATTACAAATAGTATATTACGTCATAAGTTCGCTTGTTCAAAGTCCAAGAGAGTGTTACTGGGTTCTTCTAGGAAATTCAGTTATCGATATAACATGGATGACATATATTTCTACATAGGTTAATTGTTATGTATTGCGATTCTCCATAATTAAGCTACTTTGTTAAAAAAATACCAATGTTTTAATCGATTGGGGATACTAAATGTGCAATCTTCAGACCCTCCTAGGGCTCACTCAACCAACTTCTAATTTTGGCAAACTTTTTCACGTTGAAGAGTGATTTCGGACAAATTAATTTCCTGTTCAACCGTTGTTCTAGAAACAGTACAGTATCTACCTGCATGTACTGAGCCCATGACCTTTTATGACTTGTAGCGGTACAGGTTTAAATTAAATTCAAAAATATTTGTAACTGATTCTAGCTTCATTGCAAAACCAGAGTCATGCGTAAGAAAAATTAAATTAAATTTATTTCTTATTTTTTGTTATGTAGCATTAAGCATTATTTTTTTTTTTGTTTAAAATTCCTTTAAAATACAAAGAAAACAAATCTATTACGTTTTTGAAGTCCAAATAAAATCCTTTGTCGTTCAACTCGCTTTTAGGCCTTTTTTTCTTTCAGTGAAACCCCATCAGAATAGACATTAACTGAATTAAAACATTTAAGGGTTTGGATCTAGACTCAAATGAAAAGAAAGAAAAAAAAAGATTAAAGGGAGATGAATTCCATTATTCAACAGAAAGCTGTTGAGATTTTCCCATAGGTCAATCAGACTTAAAAAAAAACAGCTCTGAAAATGTATACAAGTATTATTCGATAGTAGATTAAAAGACTCGTAATTTCATCTTTCGATTATTTATTTACCAATTAAGTGTATTTAAATTCGTTTTTAATCCATTAGGAGTGGGGTGGCTCAGTAGTGTAGAGCACTGAGATGTTATTCCAATGATCCCGGGTTCAAAATCGAAAGTAGCAGATTATTTAAAAATAAATTAACGGCCGAGGATAGATCCAATGGGATCTGGAGACACTCCTTGGGCTCATCCAGCCTCTATAAAGTACCCTTAACAGGGTCTATAAATCACTTCCCTGCACAGCCGTTGTCCTAGAAACAGTACTCAACCATGTACTGACCCTAAGAACCGTCATAGGTTGTAGTGGTATAAGTTTTATTTAATTATTGAGAATTGTGTATGCTTCAATTAAAATATCACTTTTTAAATTGTATATGCAAGTTTATTTTTTTGTGGTAGGTACTTGTCCAGAAGTTTCTCTTTTGCCACGAGTTTTTTAAATGTTTTTAAATTTTTAAGATATTATTTGATAATGAACAATATATCTATGATCCCTTAACTAAAATAATAATTATTAATATTAAGTAATTAAATCAAATCTAATAGTAAATGGCTAAAATATAATATAAATATACGATGATGAATATGGAATAAAATAATAATAATAAATAGGTTTTTTCCTAGTCATGAGGGGATAGTAACTATCAGTATTTTTTTGCTCTCAAACAAAAAACAAAAAATTCAATAATTCAATCGAATAAATTGATTATCTATTTATATTAAAACGTTAAATGAATATTGCAATTGAATATGAACATCGTTGAATATTCCAAAAAGGTTTTTATATAATTCATACTTGTAATAATATTACAAGGTAAATAAAATACAATAAATTTGAAAAACCAAAACCTGTAATTTTATTTATATGTTTTAACATTATTTTAGAGGCGTATGGGTTCACTCAGCCTCATACGAATAATCATAATTTAAAAAATCCCGAGGTACACGTAGGTTTGAAAAAAAAATGTTTTATGCGGCTCGCAGGTTATTCTACAGTCCTTACTTGTAAAAATATAATCCACTTTAAATAGAAAAGGTTAATTATAAAGAAAATTCTTTATTTTTGCCATGATTGCTATCTCTAATTCTCAAAACTAAATTGCTAATTACGACTTTTTTTAAAATAAAAGTTTTTTATATGAAATTTTTTTTTTTTAAATGTAGTAATGTGATATTTTATTGGCATTGCCTAACTACGAATCGAAGAAGTAATTTTTGTTTATAAAAATTATATACATTTTTAGAAATTTTCAAATCATAAAACCACTGTTCCTGACTTTTTAAGCCGTTACAAAAAATCACTGTTTTTGAATTTAAATAGGAAAAATGAAATGCAAAATTTTAAAAATTAAAAATCAGTTACATCTTATTCCAATACTATAATTTAAGGACTGCTATTTAAATACAGAGGGGAGCGGAGTTGCTCAGTGGTAGAGCACTGAGTAGGCATGCCGAAAATCCAGGTTCAAATCCCGCTGCAGGCAAGACTTTTATTTAGTCTGTTAGCAGCTGGAGATGGATCATATAGGATTTAGGAACCTCCTGGGGCTCACCCAACCTCTTAAATATTTACACAAAAAAGGGGGGGAAATCTGGCGGTTGAGCGTGATCTAGGACAAATCACCGTTTTCCACGAGACAGTACTGTCTCTACCATGTACTTCACGGGTTGTAGCGGTACAGGTTTTTTTTTCAATAAAGAGAAGGAGCTGAAATAAGTTTAAGACATTTTTCTTATGGACCATAAATTATTTAAACTGTCCAAAAAAAAAAATCATAATATTATTTCGTGTAAAATACTCTATATCTGAAAGCAATAAGCGGGTACACATTTTAATATGTTCGCTTGAGTATCTCTACTAAAACGTTGAGTACCTACTGTATAGTACAAATAAATGAATAGTTATATAATATCTAAAATAGGGAAGGTGGTTACAGATCCCAGTTACTAATATCTTTTTCAGTAACTTTGTAAGCTTAGTGTTCCGCAACTATAATTTTATATACAGACCTAGTACGACTTCCACTGTGAAAGAATTTATTCAATTTTTTTTATTCCTTTATATTGAGATAAAAAACATTCCATTTAAATAAAAGAGATACATAATTTTAGCTTGGCTGTAATGGCAGCTTTAATGTTTTCTACGAAGCTTACATTGCATCAACTTGAACTGAGAGATAATCCAGCCATATGATCCGGACGTTGGGCGCTTATAAATTTATTTTTTACTTTCTATCTATTGAAGAAAATCCTGTTACGTTTCAGGTCAGTTTTTTTATTCGTTCTCTGACTTGCATAAATATAATTTGTATCATATAAATATAAATACATTTTTTTTTATGGTTTACACTACTTAAACCCATAGGGGTTTATGTTGAAGAACTCTAATACTCCTCTAGAACTTGCAAGTCTTTAATTATCAGTCTATTTTTAAGCAGTAATGAAGCTAAGGCTATGTGTGTTACGAACTTACTAGTTTAGCAAAGTTTGATTTCAATTTTAAAGCTAGATTTTTCTAATAAAAAAAGTTTTTAGGCGTTTTTGCTTAAATATTACAATCGATATCGTACTTTAATAACGTTAATTCATAGAAAATTATTAATGATATTGATAAATAAATTTAGAAGTATGAGATATCTGGAGAATTTATTATTTAAGTACAATGGTTTAATGGTTTAATTTAAGGTCACATTATGCTGTAATGGCTAATCGGACGATGTTACAGTGGGAGCACTAAATTTTGGCTATCCAGGTTGAATTAGGATAGGGATTTTTAACGAGTGCCTGACATCTTTCAGGCTCGGGACCCCCATTTAACGTCCCTTCAGAAGGACGGCATAACCAAGGATTTTTTACTCCCTTTAAAAAAGCCATCCGGGCTTCGAACCCGCGATCTTGGGATTTGTAGGTTTTTATGCTAATCAATACACCACAGGTCGCCCCAGGTTATGTGACATATGAAATAGTTCATTTCTAGAGAGTAGTTTTATATGTGTATATTTATTGACTGTTAATAAAATAAATTTATTTATTCACAATAAAAATAATTACAATATAAAATAAATTTATATTTTATATTTACACTATTGTAAATACAATACAAATAGTGTTTAATACAATATAATTTACCGAAAGCCTATTTTTTCTTCATTCTTGATTATGAGAACGAAATAGTCTCGAAACGTCACCCAAAGAAAGTTTAACGAATAAACTGGGGGCTCATATCTGTTTCAGTGGCTTACACATCTACTATTTCCAAAAAAAATCGAGCACAGCAGGTGGCCTTAATATTTATTTACGTCAGTTAATACTTGTTGTTATGGCGTCCTTCTGGAGGGGAGTAAAATGGTTGTTCCGGTATCAGGTACTCGTTAAAGATCCCTACTCTGATTATATCTGGAAGGGCAAAAGTTAGGACTCCAATTGTAGCCTTTTCCGATTAGCCTTAATTAAAAATAAAGTCAAATGAATTAACAAATGCAATGGATAAACTGAATTTCAAGAACTGCTAGTATATCTTATATATTTTTCTCTTATATTTTTATATACTATAGAGAATAAATAGATGGGCTAGTTACTAGTCTTAATAACGAACGAATTCCTAAAAATGTTATAAACGCCGACTGGGAAGCGTTTGAGGGGTAGACCGAGACGTAGGTGAGACGATTGTGTTAAGAGTGACTTGGCAGATTTGAGTTTGGGTTGTGATCCATGGACAGAGATTTGTGGTATCGGCATCGAGCCTTCGAATTCGTTAATCCTTATCATTATCATCATAAGAGATAAATATATTCTGATAAGTAGATTGATTTGTAACTACCTACTAACATTATAAATTTAGTGAATACTTGATCTGTCATACCGTAATCTTCAGTACATTCCTTCTTCTGTGTCTTGTAATATTTTAGAGGTGGAATACATACATATAAAAGATGAAGTGAGGTCCAGGAATTTTAAAATGCTGAATATATTGAAGTGATATCTTAATTTCCTAGTGTATATACCCACCTTATAAACATAATACTATAGTTCATTGACTATCCGATAACAATAATTTGAACAAAACAAAAACACATAATTTATTGTTATTGTAAAATAAAAACTTTTTTTTTTCTTCTCTGAGACTTGTTAACCTTCCCCGAGGAATATATTGGGACCGGTGGACAACTGGAAATAAAGTTTGTTGGAGCGAATATTGTCTTGATCCAATAAAGTGGCTCATCTGAATAACAGGTGGCAAGACCCGACAGATTTTTCGCCCTCTCAGAACCACCTGGAATATATCTACATAAATATATCTACATAAATGAATAAATAGATACCTTAATTAAATTTGTGTGACGTGGTCCATCCGGATCCTTGGGTATGGACCCGCCTTGTGGATTTGGGATTGCCATCCTTCCCTGCGTTTGTTTGCAGACAAGCTCTTCTGTAGAGATCTTGTTCCACATTCTTCATCCAACTTGTTCTGGGACACCCTATTTTTATTTAGATAGATAGATAGAAATTTTATTTGTCTTAGGAGCCGCTCCATGCAAATAGAGCCCAGCTTGGCTATAAATTACAATATCATGATTTTAACAATCTACATATAATTTCAAAAATAAAAATAATTACTAACACATTCTGGTTTTCAAAACATAAATAACAGATTAAATAATAAACAATTACTGGTGCTGTGATAGAAACAATAAAAATAAACAAACAAAATATCACTTTAAAGATAAACTAAAAACAAACACTTAATAGAAAATGGTCTATGATGAACAATTTAGCACTTTTTGAACCCCCAACATGTAATAATACACTTTGTGTAACTTATCTACACTGTCGATATTGAGTATAGCTTGGATACTTTGGTTATCAGAAGATTCTAAGATGAAGTGTTGAAGAAATTGTCTATATTCATTGTGTGCTGGGCAGTGAAGGAGAATATGATGTAGACTATTGTAGATAAATTGATTGCACGATATACAGGTTTCTTATGACTTGAACAAAAAAGTTGTGTTTTTCCCATGGATTCTGATATGTTCTAGACTGGCAACTCTTAAATGGCTGACACATTTCAATTTCTTTGAATGTGAGGTACGTTTCGGGTTCGGGAGCATTGTAACTGCATAGAATTCCATATAAAAGGTTGTTAGTTGAATTTAGAGTTCTTTGAATGTCGGCTGAGAAATATTGGTTATGTGCTTTTTCCAATATGTCGTCTTTGTATCGAAGAAGTGCGTTTGTATGGTAAACAGAATATACAGAAAGCTCTTCTGCAAAGGCATCTAGCTCGGCTATTGCTCTAAAGTGGGACACCCTCTCTTTTGGGATAAACTCGAGCTTGGACCATAGATTTGTCACCTTTTTTTATCACTTTCATGCTTAATGGTTCTCTTCCTGTTTCTAGACGGACTATATAATTTGGGGTATTCCTGGGCCAGCCAAATAGGCGCTTTAAAAATTTAAGTTAGACCGTTTCGATTGCCTCAAGATAATTGGGGCTCCATACTTCAGAAGCGTAAAGCAATGTTGATGAAACCATTGAGTCAAACAAAGTTTTTTTTGTGTCCCAAGAGTCACTTTTCCCTTTTTTCAGTAATTCTATGATTCTTGCACCCTCTGTTTATTTATACATAACTATTTTTCAAATTAATTATTTTTAGCATTCTCACGGGCCAGAATGCAATGTAGAACTCGCATGCATAGGCCAGTCAACATATTATCCACTACTACAACATAATACAAGTCCGCTGGAATTGTGTTCTAAAGGCAATTCCGATGTAACCTTTGGTATTGGGATATTTGCCATGAAACTGGATAATAATGGGAAGTTATGAAATGGCAAACCATAGAGTCCTACTGTTTATAGAACATGATCAGGCCGAACAAAAACGTATCAGGAGGGTGCATGTTCGATTCGCGGATGGTACACAAAGCACTGCCGAGGGTAAACAAGACAATGCAAATGAGGTGCAGAGTGGTCCATTTAGCCCCCTCGCCCTCAGGGTGTCATTCAATTTGTGTAAGTCTGTTTGCTTTCCCTCTATGCTTCCGTTCATTAATGAATAACGCCGGCCAATGATATGAATGTTGAGAGAATGTTGCTGCTGGTAATGATGATTTATCGAATTAACGCTATAGGTTGGAAGTGTATCGTAAACATTACTGTTATTATACATTGCTGTGGTTCAATTAAATTCGAGTTCGCAGTAGGGGATTAAAACATCATTGTTTGTGCCGTCCTTTGGAAGGGACGTAATATGGAACATCGAGACTGTGCGTAACTAGACAATAGTAACTGGATAAGAATAGGTGGGAGCGGAGTGGCTCAGTGGTAGAAGGCCCTATGTTCAATTTCTGCTCCTGATAGGACTTTTATTTAATCTGTCAGCAACTGAAGATGGGTCCCATGGGGGCTAGGACCCTCCTGGGGCTCACACAGCCTCTATAAAGTGGGTATCTAAATAAAGAGGGGGATGCTGGCAGTTTAGTGTGATCTAGGACAAATCACCTCCCGTACAACCGTTGTCCAAGAAACATTACAGTCTCTACCATGGACCGAACCCCAGGGTTGTACTGGTACAGACTTTTTTAAGCATTGTATATGATTCCCACCGTGGCATAAAGTGACATTAAATGCAACAAGCATTGTTTCTATTGAAACTTTTTATATTTTACTTGTATTTATTTATTTTGGAGACAACAGTTTTTGAGGTTTCAGGAGAATTAAACTTTAAAAGAACGTGGTTTGCAATTTTTTAAGGTTTCGTAGATAACTGTTACGAAATATATATACCAACAGTACCTTACATTTATCAAAAATACCAGGATATTTTATTTAATATGAATGCTAAGTATTCACTTTAATTGATTAATAGACTTATTTTTTTATTATAAACCTCTTTAACGTAGGTCAGAAGTGATCAATATGTTATATTACCTAGATGATAGTATTCGTTTACTACGTAAAAAATGTAACATTAGTCGAGTAATATTTACTTTAATAGGTTAATATCACGTTAATATATGTAAGAGCGGAGTAAATCTGAGTGAGTTGATATGCTACTAATCTATTTACAGTCTCGGATTGACCGTGTAGGCTCAACAGACCTTCCTAGAACTCACCGAGGAGTGTCTGTCGCTATAAATTTGGTACTCCGAATTGGCAAAAATCCTGGTGGCGTAAACTAGAACACATTACCTCCCTGCATAACCGTTGTCCCAGTAAAAGTGCAGTCACTACTATGATAGTAGTGAGAATAATGATGATTAGTTGATATAGCTGCTATACATCTCTGTTGGTAAAGGTATAAGGACACTACCTACTTACCTTAGGGACTCCAGCAGATGAAAAAAATATATAAATATGTAAGCAAGATTCAAACGTATTGTAAATTTTGATATAAAAAAAAACAAATGATGAACTTATTCCGAATAGTCCTTGTTTGAATTTCCAATAAAGTGTGAATACAATAGTAAACGCTTTATTTAACTGTGTTTGAGTAGGATTGGGAAATTAATTCGTTTGATGGTCAGCCCTTCGTGTGCCGTAATCGCACACAGGGATGAGCAATATGGATCACATAATTGAACTCAAACTCAAACCGTTGAGCTGTCAATCATTTCTGTACTCAAATATAGGGCGCGGTAATATTCAATTCCAATAAAGGTTTGATAATTCTTCTTTTATATTTTGTTTCAAGAAGACAATAACTTAACCTATACTTCATAACTATGGCCGAGAAAATTTAATGTTTTTGCGGGAATATTTTATAATAATAATAATGATTATTTTTTCTTGGACTTGTCCCTTAAGAATAACAATACAGAAAGAAAATATGGACTTTAATGTTATCCTAAATTTACTTTTTTTTTACCTCTACCGTTACAGCTCATGAAGGGTCTTGGGTTCATTAGGTGGTAGAGACTATATTGTTTCTTATACTACGGTTGTGCCTGGAGGTGATTTGTCCTAGATATCCCTTAATTTCCAAATTTCCCCCATAATTTTGGTACTCCCACTTTTCAGAAGCTGGGTGAGCCCCAGGACGACCCTAGATCCCATAGGGTTCATCTCAGGCTGCTAATGGATTAAATAAAAGTCTGAAAAGCAGTGGGTTTACAAACTTCCTTCCACGATCTACTACCTAAACGCAAATCCACTAGATCGCTCTTAACGCAATCATCCCAACTACGCCTCGGAGGTTTAACAGATGGCTGAACGCTTTTAACTATATAGGAACTCGCTCGATGTTAAGGACAACAACTTTACAAGCTCGTCTCGTCTTTCACAACAATATCACTACAATTACATTAACCGGATGCATTCACTACAATACGCCAGTGGTCTCATCCTTTTTTTGACCTTATATTTTATACAGTATCTTATTTTCGAATACCTTAGACGAATGTATTTCTTATTTATGTATTTTTTTAGGTCGATCTTCAATGTTAAGAGCGTTCATATCCTTGAACAGTTGGAAGGACGAATATAATCTGTTGTAGTATCCCTGTTCCAAATACGTTCAGTTCTTTGTCGTATTCTTTGACAATCTGGTGTGTCATAACTGATTATTACAGAAGTTTGGATTTTCATCATGAGCGTCATGAATTTTTTTGCTGTTTCTTACGTTTGCCAATCGAGAGTGGTTTTATTATTTTAGAATTTATTTAGTTAGAATGAATTCTGTTCTCCACGGAATAAATACTCTATTTTTGGTGTTCCTCGTTCATACTTTCTCCCTGATCCCGCACAAAGTTTGATCCTTTCTTCACTATGACCAAAGATCGTTCAATTATTGACAAGAAGACGATTTAAGTTCGTTAGGCGTTATTTATTGCCGCTGTAATGAACGGACCAATGCCCTTTGAAGGCCCTTAGAGGAACAAGAGACGGCCCTCTGAGGAGCAGCACGGGTTCCCTTTGAGCTTCGAAAGGAGACGGTACCTCGGATCGATAGTGTCTCTCTTCTTTCTCGCTTTTTTTGTCCTTTCGAAGGAATAAAAGATGGAATTAGATAAACCAACAGAGGGTAATTGCTAGTTGTAAAAAGAAAATTCTATTTATTTTCTGATGAGATATTTATTCGCGAATGGAGTCGTCCTTCTCTCCCAAGGTAATGATGAATAAATATTAACTTCGCTGTCCATTTCTTTGCTTAGATATTTAAAAAATAAATTGACATATACATATTTGAATTCATTAAATAAAAATATGTCACGTTTAATTTAAGTATGGTGGATATTAGGGTTTCGGTTCATTGATCCTTACACAACCCAATAAGGGTCTCGGGTTCAGTACATGGTTGAGAATGTACAATTTTTAGAACAACGGTTGAGGTGATTTTTATTTCTAATTAAGGGCCCCCATTAACACCTCCACAATATAATAATTGATTAAACACCCGGAAAATAGACCAAGGAAGTATAATAATTTTTAATGAAATTATAAAGCAGCTTTGTGTACTTCGTTTAGCAGCGATATGTGGGTCCCATGCCATTATTCTATCAATCTTTAGTCGAAGGTGGGGTCTAAGTATTATATTAGGTACTTAAGATAGACTGGGGGACATGGGTTAGAGTGTGATGATGTTCTGATTTAGGTTTATTTTACAAAGATTTCACCATCTACTTTGACTAGTGGGAATAGAATTGAATAGAAAAGAAACTTTATTCTGGGACCGAATCTCATTGGAAGGACAAACATGAACAAAAAAAAAATATATTGGGACTATATATTTATATTTTGGAGCCTATATTTAACATAATTCGACGAATTTTAGATCTACTTGTCTTTAGATAAATAGGTCCAGAATAAGATGGCTGGGGCATCTCCGAAAAATGGAGCGTAAACTCCCAGAAATCTTGATGGGGGTACATCAGGGTGGAAGAGGTTGACCTAGTCTTCTTTGGCTGCAAGATGTTAAAGACCTTTGTTCGTTAAGTGTCTAGAAGGGCATTCGTGTGGAAGAGAAATGATGAGGACCAAAAGATTCTAGAAGAACTATAGCGCTATTAGATTAGTAGTAGTAGCAGTCTCTAGATGCTGTATTTAAGAACGTCTGGCTCACCCAGCCTTTCGTGAGACTCTTAATTGGATAGATCCGACCAGGTTAACTCCTTGCACAGCCATTCACTTGCAAGTAAACTTACCAACTATCTAAGAATCGTCATTGGCTGTATTGTTAGGATTATTTCTTTTTTGGAAAATATAAATAGAATTATTCAAATTAGTTTTTGAACCGGCACTTACGTGTAAACGATAAAGTTTAATACATAATAGTTAACAGGATGCTCACAACAATTGCCGCAGAACCAATCCGGTGCGATAATGTTTGCCCTACAATGTAAAGGCACTGCGACACTAGAGCAACTTTAACAATTACACTAACTGCCCTTATCTTCTCCAGCGAACGGGACCCTAAAGGTTCATAATAGACTTCCTAAATTGCTTGTGGAGTCCCCGTGGCCAAAAACAAACACTCTCCCCATCCTCCGAATAATACCCGGTTCTAGCAACATCCGTGCCTCGTCATAAGGACGCTAGCAAGTTCGTTGACCTCAATTCTGTCAGATGATTTGGAAGTCATCCTTATACTCAAATTCATTTTATATGCTTAAAGGGTACGGATTATTATAATGGGACGCGGTAGCTTAGTGTATAGAGTCGAAAGTTGCTAATCTGAAGGTTCCGGGTCCAAATTCTGCTTTGGCAAATTATTTAATCCATTAATGGCCACGGATGGACCCTGTAGGACTTAGAGAGTCTCTGGGGCTCTTCCGGGTGGGTAATAGAAAGTGGGTACCCTAAATTAGGGGTGGGAACCTGCCAAATTAGCCTAATCTCGGTCAAATTAACCTTCTATGTAACCCTTGTTCTTGAAATAGTACATTCTCAATCTTGTTGAAGTTTCTGAACTCACGACCCTTTTTTTTTTAACTATAATAATATACCGTTGAGCGTGATCAGGGACAAATCACCTCCTTCCACAACCATTGACTTGGAAACAGTTGAGCCCATGCCCAATTAAGGGCGCCCACTTTATAGGGACTTGATGAACCCGAGGAAAGTCTTTAGATCATACAGGATTAATCTCTGGCTGCAGGTTAAATAATTTATCTTTACCTTGATCATAACAACTCGCTGAGCTGATCCGCTCCGATAATTATTCAGTAAATACAAAATTTTGTTCAATTTTGGAAGTTGAAACAAATCTTTAAATTTTGGGAAGAGGAGTAATGGAATATAGTTAACCGTAATTATCTAATTAAAATAATAAACCATTAATTACCGTATAATTTTTCTTATGATAGCATTTCTAGAAATTTTGGCTTTATATGTATTCATTCATTTTATTTTTAATAATCATAGTTCTTAAATAAACTAGTGCAAAAATAAAGTCAGAATATTATGCATTTTCCTATATTCTTCTTTTTTTAGAATATTCGTTCACTATTATTAAATTCTTTCCTGAAGTTCAACCCGTTCTTTCAAAGGGAATACATTTTTTATTACTTTTTTTAAAGTGTTGGGAAATCCAGAGCAGTTCTCCAGATATCAAATTACTTAAGTAGAGAGCCTAATATTTCTTTTACGTACAAGGGATTAGAGCGAAAAAGGAGGGTGGTATATAAAATTGGTAAAGTTTGCATAGGACGGAGAAGAGAGAAGGAGACAGAGAGAGAGAGAGAGAGAGTGAGTGAGGGAGTTTTGAAGTTCGTAAGGTCGGGGGACTTAGGACTTAGGCCCTTTCAAGATAGAAGTTGACTCAACTTTTCCCTACACTCAAATTCATTCCCTCATAGCCTTGCTTTGTGTCACTCCCTTTTTGTCCTACATGTGTTGGCTATTTGTATCTTTAAAAAGAATTCTCTAAAGCTCTCAGGGGGTAGAGAAATCGCAGGGAGACTACTGAGTTTCCGACCGAAGTTTCCATCATTCTCGTACTTTTGTTTCGTCTGAGGGTATGTGGGAGTGAATTCTTTAATAAACGTATCGAGACATTAACTGGGAATGTAATTTTTTATTTTATTTTTCGTAATTATGATTATATTCTATATCTTTACATATTTATTTGATCATGGTTAGTACTCCGTAGACGGAATTTTTTTTACGTAGATATTTTTTTTACGTAATATCATTTTATTTTTAAATATTATTGAAAAGAACTTTGAAGACTATGTTTCAGCTCAATAATAAAAAACTATTTATTTAATAAATGTATGTAATCGATTTTAATTTTTCTGTTTAATTAGTATTCTTAATTATTTATCTTTAATTAATATAAAACATTAACATTATATTTATAGTACTAATTTGGCGAAAATCGTAATAAAAAGCTTGCAGAAGGAGATTAAACAATTAGCGACTGCTTTAATGAGCATTTTAAACTTTAAAAAAATGTTTAAGCCAATTATAATAATTTGTTACACTTTATCTACAAACACTTTATACATATTATAAACAAACATTTTTTCTCAGTAAGAAAAAAAGAGAGTTTTACGAGAAAAGAAATCTTGGTTTAAGGCCGTTGTTGTTTTCTCGTATTATTGGTGTTGTCAGTCGTCTTGTTTTTCTCTTGCTAAGTCTGTGGAAATGTATTTCAGAAGCGAGAATAAAGAGAAGTATAGGTTTATCGATTTGGCAGGGGTCAGCTTCAAGTCCTTTTAGATATCAAGGATTGTAGAGGATGATAGAGACTGTACTGTTTCGGAAACAACGGTTGTGCAGGAAGCTGATTTGACCGAGATCAACCGCCAGGTTTTCCTCCAATTAAGTGTTCCCTCTTTATATAGGCTAGATGAGCCCTAGAAGGGTCATAAGATCCCACAGTGTCTTACTCTGTTTACAAATTAAATAATTTATCTATATTAATATAAGGCAACGACTTCCTGTCCTCGTATATCGTTTAATAACATCCCACTGATTCCTGTAGAACAGGTCCGGTACTTAGGACTACACCTTGACAAACGCTTAACGTGGAATCCTCATACTAGACTGAAACGACAAGAAACAGCTCGCCGTTTCAGGCTACTTTTGCCGGACAAACGAGCTCCCAATTAATTACAAAAGACTCATGTACATGATACCAATTACACCCATCTGGACTTTCGGACTAGAGCTTTAGGGGCTCCACTAAGCCATCGATTTCCTCTCGTATTCAATACTTAAAATCCAAAATCCTCAATGCTCCTTACTTTGTTACGAACAAAGTAATCCATAATGACCTTAATGTCTCGTTTATTGCTTATTTGGTCCGAATCCGACATCAATCTTTTCATGACAATCTTCATTTCCACTCAAACCCACTAGTTCGTCCGAGGCGTCAGAAAAGAAGATGGCCTCGTGATCCATGTTGAACTTTTTATTCGAGTACTACCAGTGGGTAGTTTCTCTACTTGCCTTTATCTCTGGACATTATTTATCTTTCATTATATTTAATTGGTGTATTCAGTATACGTTTGTAAATTTCAATAAATACATTTTTTTTAAATTAAATAATTTATGCCATAGCCAAATTTGAGCCCGAAACCTTAAGCGTAGCAACTAAGCGTCTTACCCACTGAAGTCCCCCGCTTCTGTTCAGTTGATCAGCGTTATATATACCCATATACGTATCTAATGTACGGGTACACATATGTAAATACTGGAGATATTTCCGCTGTAGAGGAGTTTCAGAAAGTTACGGGGCCGAACATGAGCTTAAAGTATAACTGAGTCTCAAACTGAACGTAAGGCTTAGCTGTACCGCACTGAGCTGTTTCAAACTTATATTCAGGAAATTTCGTTTTATATTTCATTTTCAGTTTAAAGTAAAAGAAGAATAACTATTTATATTAAATTTTTAATCGAAAAGACCTATAATACATTAAGATAACACCAAGCAACGTGGGGCCACATTTTTTCAACCATAAATACTTGAGCTCTTTAGGTCCAAACAGAAGGAGAAAAAGTCAGACGATTCGTTAGTGAAATTAGATAATACATATTATAGTTGTAATCCTACTTATTTAAATTTTAATCATGAACATATTTTCATATTATAATTCAAATTATATAGCATATTAATTAATTTTTGGTAAAATATTATTTCTTCATCGATGGAAGGCCAACTGTAGAAGATGTTATCATGAAAAATAACCACTTGTAATGGATTTTTTTTCTTTTACATTATTATATATAATGCTCATGTTTAAATAAATACGATTTTGTAAACTTTTTATGTACTCATTTTAAACTGTTCTTTTTTCTTATTGCAATTTTCGCTTTTAAAAAAACTTTTTTAATTTTTATGATTTGATTATTGGTTATTTCATGCCTAATTATTTGGTCTATACTTATAACCTAAGGTGAGAACAGTAAAGTACTTTTCTAGAACGGGACTTTGATATTCATTAACAACATAGCATGTTAAAAAAAAATTGTATATAAAATGCTATGCTAAAAATTAAGAAGCGTCGCTTGAAAAGAATAATAAACTGCGCTTTAAGATTTGTCTTTGGTGCTCCGAGGTATTCCCGGGTGGCACATCATTATGATGAGTTAAAGTGGCTCTTCCCTCCCATTCGTAGACAATATTTCCTTAGTGTTTTTCTATACCAATCCATTAACTCGCAACACCGTTCATATACCTATAGTCTCCTCCAATTCAAATCCTCTGTCCAGCACCACAAAACAAGATCCCGCCTTTCCGATCTCTACATTCCATCCCACAGAACTAAGGCAGTCGAGCGTTCCTTCCTAGCCCGCTCCACCACTGTGTGGAACTCAATCCCTCCTTTCATCCGCCATTCTTCTTCACTGGCTTCATTTAAATCCCTGCTTTTCCATCATCTCCTGGCATCCCAAAAAGACACTCTCCAGGGAGGTCAATCTTCCGCTTGAATAAATTAGTATCGAATACTCCATCTCGTTACCTACATGTTTTGTTTATTTTTCCAACAACTAAGAAGATACAGAATTTGTAAATACTTTATCGCATGCTATGCCATTCATTTGTTTTATTTAGCAATTCCGTTATTAACTATTATGTTAATTTTTTTGTTAATATCTAACCTTTATTTTATTTTCGACAATTAGTTAAAATCCTGTAAAGTATCGTACTTTTTATTCATTTATTTATTTTTTTTCTATTTCTATTATGTTTTGTCACTCATGATTACTTCATGATTTGTATCATTATGTAGCCTCCTGGCCTGATGAATATTATTTTACTTGTTCTTTACTGTTATTCTAAAGGGACTTGGTCCCAGAATAAAGTTTGTTTTCTATTCTATTCTACATTTATTATTATCTTTTACAGAGAAAGTTAATTAAAATATCTTTTTTAGCATTTTGTTATCTATCTCTATATCAATTCTCTTCCCATATTCCTCCCTCCTGCCTATGGCTCTTCCTCTCTCCTTCACTATATCTCTCTCTGCGCCTCACTTTCTCTGTCTTTTCCCTTCACTCACTGTCCCTCTTTCTCCATCCCTTTCACTTCCTCACTCTTTCTCCATCTCTTAGTCTATCTATTGCTCTCTCTCTCTCTATCTCTATCTCTCTTTCTCTCTCTCTCTCTCTCTCTCTCTCTCTCTCTCTCTCTCTCTCTTTCTCTCTCTCTCTCTCATAATTAGGATTACTGATCATTACTGACGGTCAATTGAGTTTAGAATCGTGGAAACACATCCATTTATCCATAAAAATGTCGGAAGCATCCCTTCGCACTTAAACCCGACTATAATACTTCCACGTTACCTCTCGAATAAAATTATTTCGAGAGGAGTGTACTTTATAAAACCTACAAGAAGAGAAATGCCCACTACCTCCTCGCTATAAAGGTAAATCGACTGATGATACAAAGGTAAGTTGGGTCGAGGAATACAAAAGAAGTTTATCTGTTAATTATGAGAAGACTGGGAAGAGGCCGGACAGAGCGCTGGGAGCTGACATAGGCCAAGTGATTAATCCGCAGCCTCGGGGGAGTCACAATGGCTTCTCCCTCGGACGCCCCATTGTCACTTCTCTCCATTACCCATCTCTCTCTCTCTCTCTCTCTCTCTCTCTCTCTCTCTCTCTCTCTCTCTCTCTCTCTCTCTCTCTCTCTCTCTCTCTCTCTCTCTCTCTCTCTCTCTCTCACACACAGTCTCTGTCTCCATCTATCTCCCACACCAACACCACCTAATTATTACCATTATCACTTCGTTCATCCCAGCTCTTATCATTAATTTTGTTAAGGTATACAAAAGTACAGAACATTCGTCAAGGAATAAAAAATGTTTCAAGCACAGACATGAAATTTATTTGGAATAGGTATGTTTTTCTGACTGGACTATGAGCGCATATGTGCGTCTGTTGAAAATCACTTACAGAAACTATAGCGTTTTTCAGTTTTTCGTATAATAATTACATTAAATTATGAATAAACAATTAATTTTTTATTTAAAGGTATGGCCCCGGCCGGGATTCAAACCCGGGTCCTCTGTCTTACCGTGATAGGACTCTGCCAACTAAGTTCGAATCCCGGCCGGGGGCATATCTTTTCTCTACAAAATAAAAATATTCAATATATTAATGAGTTGAAATTAGCGACAGTATCTTGATATTTTAAAATAACTTTTATGGTAGATATTCTTGATATATATTTTTTTCGTAATATCCCTCGACTCTCTAAATTTCTGGGAGGTACTCCAGATTTTCTGTTATTGTAACTATATAAATTTTAATCATTTTAAAATATGGCAAATGCTTGAAAATAACGTTCTGTTATGGTATTAAAGATATACCATAACAACTTAGAAGTCGCGCCTTGAACTTTTAATCAAGCTATAGAGCTGGTACGTGTGAAAACTATTCCGTCCTCATCGACGATGGAGTGGCACAGTGGTAGAGCATTGAGCTGCCATGCCGGAAATCCTGGTTCAAATCCCGCTGCAGGCAAGACTGGTATTTAATCTGTTTGCAGCCGGAGATGAATCGTATGGGACCTAGAACCCTCTTGGGGCTCACCCAGCCTCTATAAAATGTAATAAAAATAGGGTACCCAAAATAAGGATGAAAAATCTGGCGGTTGAGCGTGATCAAGGACAAATCACTTCCTCCAGAACCGTTGTCCATGAAACAGTACAGTCTCTACCAAGAACCCCAGACCCGTTCACGGTATAGGTTTTTTATGTTGTATAAAGGTAGCGGAGTGGCTCAGTGGTAGAGCGCTGAATTGCCGTGCCGAAGGTCCCGTGTTATATCCGTAGCTAAATCCGTAGCTAAATGTGGCAGATTTTATTTAATCTGTAAATAGCCTGAGATGGATCCTTTGGGATCTAGGACCAACTTGGGGTTCACCCAGCATTTATAAATTGAGTACCAATAATAGGATTAAATCTGGCGGTTGAGCGTGATCTAGGACAAATTACTTTCCTGCACAAACGCTCCCCAAGAAACAGTACAGTACTAAATCTAGGGCTTTTCATGAGTCGTAGTTGGATTTTTTTTTTAATGATTTGTCGTGTTGAAATCATAATCTATGGAAGAAGAGGTGATTAGGCAAAAAAATTCCTTGAAGAAAGTAGCTGAAAAAAGTGAACTTAAAATATCCGTTCTAAAGACCAAATTTATTACTACAGACCCCTATTTTAGTAAGAATGAAGTGAAAACAGAATTCGGTACAATTTGGGTAGTTAAAAGTTTTAAATATCTGGGCGAAATGATCAGTAGAAACTTATCTGAAAAAGAAAGCATAGAGTACAGAACTAAAAAGGCGAATCTATGCTACTTAATGAGAAGTTTGTATTATAAAAAAAAAGCCTCTCCAAAAAGGCAGTGGTAAAATCAGTTTCCCAAGTTAAGTAAAACTACTTAAAATAGAGAGGATTCTTAGGAGAATCCACAGGCCCAATATAACACCAGGACACGAAAAAATTTTCACCAAAATTATAGGCTACAAATTTAAAGAATACACAGAACAAATAAAACAAGAAACACAGATACATCAGATTACACAAGATCTATTTGAAAACAGAACAGAATACCAAACATTCCTCAAAAATGGGGTACTAGTGGCAGACAGAAAAAAATTTCCGTCCAGGGACTGGACAGAAGAAAGAAGAAAAACCTTCATTGAATTCATGAGGCAAAGATGGGCCGGGAAAAAACTGAAAAATCAAAACAAAAAAAGCGGTGCATCATAGTCGCATAGTTCTTCGGGGCTGTTTCGCGTCAAATAAATCTATATTTATTTTTTACGCGTTAAAAAATTAATATTTATGTTCTAGCATATTATTTTTGAGTAGTCCTTTACTAACTAATATTTCAGTGGAAAGTACATTGTAACCTCTATCTAGCATATGTGATTCTGGATGAGAGCATAGTGTGCTGTATTTTTTAAAAGTGATTTTGCTATTTGATTTTTAAGTTTATATGAGAAAAACTCATTCTGAAACGTCTTCATCCTATCATAGAAACCAATCAAATAATCCCAGATCACCAATTTGGTTTCCGAACATCACACTCCACCATCCAGCAATGCCATCGTGTGGTGGACGTTGTCTCATCTGCATTAGAGCGCGGAATGTACTGCACGGGAGCTTTTCTCGATGTAGAGCAGGCTTTTGATCGAGTCTGGCATCCAGGACTGCTGTACAAACTCCGTAAATTCTTACCTTCAACTTACTTCCTTATTATCAGTTCCTACCTCAGTAATAGAACCTTTAAAGTAAACCATAATTGTTCCTACTCTTCCCTCTTCACCCAGTCTGCCGGTGTTCCTCAAGGTAGTATCCTGGGCCCCATCCTATACACGATATATACAGCTGACATCCCAACCCATCCAAGCACTGTCCTCACTACTTACGCTGATGACACATGTGTGTTATCAGTTAATAAGGATCCATTTGTTGCATCCCAATCTCTTCAATCCCATATCTCACACCTACAAGAATGGTGTCAAAATTGGAGGATTAAAATAAATCCTAACAAATCCCATCAAATTACCTTCACCCTTCGTCGTAAACCTACGAATTCCTGTCCTACTGTATCGTTTAATAATACACCACTGAACCCTGTCGAACAGATACGTTACCTAGGACTCCATCTGGATAAACGTCTCACTTGGAATCCTCATACAAGACTGAAAAGACAAGAAACTGCTCGACGTTTTCGCCTACTTCAACACTTACTGGACAAACGCTCTAAGCTACCAATTAATTACAAAAGACTTTACATGACAGTCATCAGACCTATTTGGGCATACGGAGTTGAGCTTTGGGGCTCTACTAAACCATCCAATTCATCTCGTATCCAATCCTTGCAATCGAAAATCCTTCGTAAAATCCTCAATGCTCCTTATTATGTCACAAACAAACTCATCCATCATGATCTTAATATCCCATATGTTACTGATTTGGCCCAAACTAGATACCTATCCTTCCATAACAAGCTCCATACGCACTTGAATCCGCTAGTCTCTCAGCTTGCTTCCCATACTATTCCTGATAACCCTCCGAGGCGCCTGAAAAGAAGATGGCCTCGAGATCATCTACTATAGAACTTTATTGGAGTGCTATCGATGGGTAGTTTCTCCACAAGTGTTTTCATGTCATATTATACATTTTTGCACATTTACTTGATATAATACCATTATAGTTGTAAATATCATTGAATTAAATAAAAAAAAAAAAAAAAAAAAGTTTATATGACTTGGACTTTTTAATTTGGCGACCCACTTTCTCTTGACCTTTCGGTAATAAAAAATAAGTTAAAATAAATTATATGAGTGGGGATGAGCGAAGTGATAAAGGTAATTATAAGATGGTGTTTAGGAAGATGTTTGTAGGTATGGAAATTAGTGAATCATTTGCAGTTTGAAAAAAAATGTTTAGAATTGAACTATGTAGAATATGCCACAACATATTTCGTATTTATAAGTAATTTTCTGCTAAACAACATGATTTCTCTGAATAGGATCAATTTATCACTGCCTCGAGTGAATAAAGTTAAGAGATATTTTTATTGTTCGTTAACGATTGGGTATCAACCAGTTTTATGGATAGTTTTATATCGGCTATAAACTCTTGATGTTGAAATTAGAAGCCTTGATATCCGAGAAGGCCTCTAGATGCAGAGAACGGGTGCTACAAAGACACCTGTTGGCCCAACCTGATTGACAGGCACCCTCGTTATTCTACTGTAATTTGTTAGGCCTCGGAGCTGGTGAAGTCATTGAGGGATCCTCTAATTTCAATGCTGATATATTGGTTTTTTGTCTTGGTGTTAGGCTATGTTTTTTTGTTTATACGATTAGTAATCAGTTTAAAATTTACTAAACTAAACAAATATCCACTACTAAAGGGGGCGGAGTAGCTCAGTGGTAGAGTTGCCATGCCGGAAATGCGGACTTTTATTTAGTCTGTTTGCAGCCGGAGATGGATCATAGAGGATCTAGGACCCTCCTGGGGCTCACCCAGCATCTATAAAATATTATATAAATAGGATACCCAAAATAAGGGGGAAAATCTGACGGTTAAGCGTTACCTAGGACAAGTCACCTCCTTGCAGAACCGTTGTCCATTAAACAGTACAGTCTCGACCATGTACTGAACCCCAGACCTGTTCATGGGTTGTAGTGATACAGGATTTTTTTTAAATATACTATTTTACAAATATAGGGCTCGCTTGACAGGTCTATTAAAAGTATCCATATTCTTAATATTTTTATTTTGAAGAGAAAAGATATGCCCCCGGCCGGGATTCGAACCCGGTTCCTCGTTCTTACCGTGACAGGACTCTACCAACTAAGCTACCGGAGTTGATACCAGCCGGGGACAAATCTTTTCTCTTATCTGATCCCATGTCCCCGTGTTCTCGCAAGCTTTGCGATGTATACACGAGAACGAATGTTCTTTGAACATTACTTTAATTTTAGGAACTTGTTGGCATACGTCATATTACTATTTATAATTTATTAGTTAGTTGTATTAATTTTAAATATGTTTATTTTGAAGAGAAAAGATATGCCCCGGGCCAGGATTCGAACCATGGTCCTCTGTCTTACCGTGGCAGGACTCTACCAGCTAAGCTACCGGAGTTGATACCAGCCGGGGGCATATCTTTTCTCTTCAAAATAAAAATATTTAAGATTAAAACAACTAACTAATAAATCATATTCTTAATGCTTTGAAGTAATATAGCTCAGTCTATCTGCAGGCCGTATAAGACGTTGTTAAATCGTGTTCCGTTGATCCTTTCTTTCTCTCCCTCTTTCCACAGCATATCGTACCTTAATGAAATTATAGTAGTCTTGTACTCTTTAATCTTCTGATATCCGTGAGGATCGTTGCTTCGCTTACTATAAATGTTCATTGTTATTATTACGCCTGAGAAATACTAGCATAGCCTATAGCTCTCCAAAATTAACTATTCAATTTAGAAAAGAGGTCTCGTGAATGGAAAATCGAAATAAACGCCACGAATTCGAGTCACATTAACTTCTCTCTATTCAAACCTTTGTTCATAACAATCAAAATTAACAATGATCGTATGAAGCATTCTGGATCAATACTTCCAAATTTCAAAAATTGTCTTTTTCACATTGTTTTGTTATCCGTTTTGTAAAACAATGCTTAAAGCCCCTGAAACTCCCGGTCAGAACCGGACAAAAACCCAAATAAAACTGAATATTGTCAAGTTAGACAATATTTAGAGTTTCGCTGGCTATCCTGAACATATCCTTTGAAAAACTGTGTAAGTTATCTCGGACTATACTTGGAAAATTTGGAACAGACATACAAAAGGCAAGAAAAAATAATGTTCAGGACTACAGATCTTTAATATACTCTTAAACAAACGGAAATAAAAAAAAAACGATCAACTAGACACCTACTGATAAACCATTAATTGATTGATTTAAAACTTTGTTAATTATTATTTTGCTTTTCAACCATAACATTATTAGTTCAAAAAAAGTGTTAGGGGTAACGTTGGTCTTCAAAATATCTAAATTAGTTTAATAGCAAGGTTAAAGAGTATATTAATACGATAATTAAACGCATCGTTAATGTAAATAAATTAAACTCCATTTGTGGCGTTTATAACTAGGATGAAACCCATCATGCAATCAGTGGGTTCAATCATATTACCGAATCGACGGACAAGAACTATTAATCACAACTGATTGAAAAGGTTGCTTTAATGATGACAGCTGGTTCAATCAACTCTCACTCGGAATTTCAGCTAGATTAAATGAATTATTCGTACGGTTGAATCCCATCAATAAAATCATACATGTACGAAACACTGATTAAAGCGGAATACTTAGCGTATGTAATGTATCCTTTCAAAGGACGACTTGTGGTGTAGTAGTTAGCATAACAACCAAGTATGCCCATGATCGCGGCTTCGTATTGGTTATGTCGTCCTTCGGAAGGGACGTAAAACCTTTGTCCTGAGCCTGTGCTATGTCAGGTATTCATTAAAGATCCCTATCCTAATTAAACCTGGATAAGCAAATTATAGAGTTCCCTCTGGAGAATCTTCTGATTGACTATATCGTTTGTGTATAGGGCTGATATGTACAAGATCATGCTCAACCCCCGGGTTTTCCCTCGAATTAAGGGTACCCATTTATTAATTGTGTTATTTATACGGTGTAGAAAAATGACGGACCGGAGCAAGTGCGGTGTCAAATACTCGTTCAATATCCCTATACTGACTATTAATGGATAGACATAATTTAGGATCCCCACTGTAGCATTAAGTGACGATTAGACGAATAAGAATACTTTTGAAAATCGTAAAAAAAAATCTGAGGCTGAGCAAGGTCTCCATCACTCGAGCAGGCGATCGGGACGATTGGGGTAGAGCGGTTGAGCAGGCCAAGGACTTCTTTATGAGTCTGTCGCGCCAATAATGCAATGTAATGTATACTGCCCAGTGATAAAATTGAACTATCAGACAGTTAATTGTTTATATTAATCTAATCCTCTACATTCAGGAACGTAATAATCCCGACTGATATTTATTTGATGAGGAACGTCAGTCCGTTTGAATATTTGGAAAAATATTTCAATTATAACTTGACATCGTACCTTTTTTTTTGTTTACAATATATCCGTTTGAAGCAGTGAAAGATAAATAAAACGGGTGTTCGTACTAAATAAACTGTAATTTTCGAGGGGGAGTGGTCATATGTATATAAATAAGTTGCTGAGCTGATGGTCCTAGGTTCGAATCCGGCTCTGTCGAATAAATTATTTAATCTGGTAACAGACATAGATAGATTTTGGGGTTCATCCGACCTGAATAAAATGGGTACCCTTAATTAGGGTAAAACTTAGCGTTTCAGCGATGATCTCGGACAAATCACCTGCCTTCACAACTGACTTTGAAACATTACCGTCTTTACAAGGTACTGAACCCTACAGCCTTCATAAGTTCTAGTGGTAGTGGCGGCTTTCCTTTTTTATATATATGTTACAGGATTAAAATAACCCAATAAAGAAACTAAACATTTGTAGTACCATCGTATTTTAGGTGTGTCATTTCATCTTTTCATTCTTATGAAGTTTAGACAGGCATAAAATATCTCGTATAAGAAAAGTGGAGAATAAACTTATATGGTTTATGATATTAAAACGAAAATGAAAATCTATTACTTTTGATAATAAATAATTGATTATAATAAAAATATATAATTCAATAAATATATTAATATAATATAATAATATAAATTGTTATTAATAATTATCTGACCATTAATTACTCATAAATGAAAAATAAAATACTTATGCTAAATTTAAATGTATGAAATAATAAAATATGAAATACATATTAGTCCTTCAAGATAAAAAGATTCATAACTTTTTATAATACTCCTTAAACTTATTTTAAGGATCATAATTATTTTTGACGAGGTCATGAAAATACTAAAAATTTCATCTTTATTACCGTGTATTTTTTAAAATAATTTCAAAACTGAACCCCAAAAAATAAAAATATCGATTTTTATTCCTCTGGAGAATTTAGGGTCCTTTATCAAATGAAATCTTGGCTTCTCTCCTGAAAGTATCCTCTTCCGTTGGAGCCCGTCCAAGAAGTGAAGTAGAACCAGAAGCGAAATATCTTCCCGAGAAAAGATCACCTGTACCTATTCTACCATAAATAAATAATTGTTTATTCCACTTGAAATATGCTAGAATATTGTTATTATTAATAGTTTATACGAAGCTATTTTTCTCCATATGCACAGATTTGATACATTTTCCCGATTGAAAATATTTAAATAATTATACTCAGTGTGTAGAGTGCTGAATTCCTGGGCTCAAATCTGGATGATGGAGATTATTATAAACTATAATCAAATCTAGAAATTTATAAATTACGAACCAAATATGGAGAAATTAACAGGGTGCCATAACTTAACTAGGAGAAGTTATTTCTGAAAAACATTCAAAACAAGAAATAATACAAAAAACTCGTAGAGGCCGAGGATTGGAGCAAAACATGTTTACAATAAAAAATGATTAACCCTAAATAGAAAAATTAAACATTATAGTACTTTTATTACACCAACAATGGCTACGAAACATAGACACTTAACATAAGAACAGATAAGGAAAATCTAAAGAAAGAACAAATGGAAATAATTAGGAAAATTCTGGGACCAAGTTGGGCCGAAGAACAATATGGATTACAGAAAACGTCTAAAATTGAAGAATATTCCAACATAGAGATAGACATGAGGAAAAAAAATCTGTACCACTACAATCCGTGAAAGGGTCTGGGGTTCAGTACACGGTAGAGACTGTACTGTTTCATGGACAACGGTGTTGCAAGGAGGTGACTTCTCCTAGGTCACGCTCACCCGCAAGGTTTTCCCCCCATATTTTGTTTACCCTATTTTCATATTATTTTATAGAGGCTGGGTGAGGCCCAGGAGGGTCCACGGGGAGTATGATCCATCTCCCGCTGCAAACAGACTAAATAAAACTACTGCCTGAAGCGGGATTTGAACCAGGATTTCCAGCATGGCAACTCAGTGCTCTACCGTTGAGCCTCTCCAGACATGAGGAAAAGACGTTTTAAATTCTATGGCTACATAATGAGCCTTCCCGATCACAGACTTATAAAAAGAATAATGTGTACACATATATATATATATACACAAATTGGTCGTTTATTAGGCCGTTTTTTTAAAAAGAAAATACTGGTACTCTTGAATCTCCTAACGAAGGTCCAATATTCCCTTGTTGAAGGGTAACTAAGCGGTGCTGAATTGATGGGGGAAAGAGATCATAATTAGGGAGATTTATACAGATTCGGCCAATTTGTATGTAACACGATACTCTAATTTTTTTTCTGCTGTCCTGATTACGAATATTTATAACGAACCGAAAGAGTAAGTCCATAATTTGTTTTTTTTTTTTTTTTTTTAACACGGATTTATTAGCCTTGCCTGTACGTATGTAACAGAATCTTCTAATTCGATTTTAGACCATTTAAAAACATCAAACTAAATTAAAACTTCTTAAGAAACGATGGCATGATAATAATTTAATAAGTTTGTCTCATTGTCCTGAATAGGAGCTTTAGGATTAGCGATTTTTCATATCCGAAGACACGGTATTGTCTTGTGCCAAGTACTAAGTCGTATACTAAGGCATGCATTGCTAAACTTACAGTCAAGCATATGACTACTGGCAGGATCAACTGGAGAGTTTTCTATCTGTTTACAAAAATTAATAAATAATAGTTTAAACACTAAAAAATATGCTTTTGTAGTTAGGCGAACTAAATAGTAGAAAATGAATATTATGTATATAAATGAATATAAAATAACTAAAGAACACGTGTAAATGTATCCTAACTAAAAAATAAAAAACCAAATACTTGTTTAAATACCTAAAAAAAAATCGCTTTAATAGAAAACAAAATTTAAACGAACAAAATAATCCATTTAATAGTACTAACAATAATAAAGGCTTTATTTATTCTGGGACAAGTACTTTTTGAATATCAATACAGGTATAATACATAAGCTATTAATCCTTTGAGTATAATATAATTAGATTTAATCGATTATTACAATTAAATTAGTAAATAAGGAAGAAATTTATGAATGAATTAAAAAATTAAACAATGAATTACGCCCAATAACAATATTTAAAAAAATATAAAAAGAATTTAGAAGAAACGAATAGAAATAATGTGTAAAAACGTGTATAAAGATATTTTCAAAATAACGCTACTTTTACGAATATTATTCCAATAAATATATACAACAATTAACATCAAGCACCCCACTCATTTTTAAGATAGAATAAATTTTAATCCTGACCAATCTATTGTTATTACTAACTTATTGAAACTGATTTTCTACTTTTTTGTTATGCTTTCTATTACAGCGGGTTTTTAGTTTTTCAATTTGATATATTTATTTTTTAAAGGTTGAAATCTCAATTAAATGGGTCTTCAAGACAACCAAGCAAAGACCAGATGCATGGTTGCTAACCCTCTAAGGCCACCACCACCTACTCTTAGGTTGGAAGGATCCACCTTTGAAAGCTTTAATAGTTTTGTGTATCTATGTTCCCTAGTGTGTGCAGACAATATCCCCTGTCAGGAGGTTCAGAGACGAATTAAGACAGCAAACAGGTGCTATTTTGGCCTGGCCAAAATACTAAGAAGTCATTTGCTGGCAAGAAAGCCAAAGATTGCTTTGTACAAATCTTTAATTTGACCTGTACTGACATACCCTTCGGAGACATGGCCCTTATCACGTACAGATGCCATCAGCTTGTAGGTTTTTGAGCGAAAAATTCTGAGAAGAATGTTTGGCCTGTAAGGGATGGAGTACAGTGCAGGCAGAGACATAATGCAGAGTCACCAGATTTACCGGGAGTCAGATTTGGTAAAATTTATAAGGATCTCAAGGCTACGATGGGTGGGGCATGTTGCAAGAATGGACGGGGGCACACTTATCAAGAGGCTGCTCTTTGGATATGTGGATGGGAGGAGAAGGAGTGGACGGCCACGACTGAGAGGGGCAGATGAGGTTGAAGCCGACGCAAAGAAGCTCCTCAACACCAGAGCTTGGCAGACCCTGGCGCATGACAGAGATGAGTGGAGGTATCGTCTTGATGCGGCGAAGACCCGTACTGGGTTGTAGTGCCAGTGATGATGATGGAAATCTCAATAGACCAAAAAATCGAAAATTCCTCAGATATTGTGGGACTCCAACCCACTAAAACCACCTTGTTGTGCAACAACTGAGCTAGCCCAACAAGTCGCTCCTCTTTCACGTGCGAAATCTCAGGTGTGGGTTATAGCCCATTGACTAATATCCCAATTCTTTTGTTTGGAGTTTTAATTTATTTGCTTTAATTTATCACTTTAACAGCAAGTCACTAGGCTCCACTCTTTTAAGCCTCCTTATTTGATGCGAAGCCTCCTCGGCTATGCTCTGCATTTCTGGGTTTACGTGGATTTTAATTCTTTCTTTGTGACTATCCGCAAACCTTCCAATCTCTTCTCTGACAGAGTTTACTTTGAGGTCCCTATGCAAATTATCGTTTCTGACGTAGCATGGAGCATCAACTATACTTCTGAGTACTTTATTTTGGATTTTTTGGATTATTTGCATGTTGCTTTTCTTGGTACAACCCCAGAGCTGAATTCCATAAGTCCATACCGGTTTTAGGACTTGGCTGTATAACAGAAGCTTGTTCTCAACTGTAAGTTGTGAATTTCTTCCTAGCAGCCAGTGCATTTTCCTACATTTTATATTCAGCTCTTTCCAGTTGAAGCATCCAATGTCATTCCAAGATATTTGACTGTAATTATATAAATCTTTCGCTTATCTATTTTTATATTTGTGAAATTTATATGAATAGATTTGCTTTCATTTATTTTGATTCTCCAGGGTTTGGTCCACTCACACACCTCCGTGATTGAGTGTTGGAGGTCCCTAGTAGTTTCTTCTATATCATCACCTACTGCTAATATAGCAGTATCATCGACAGTAGCTACTTCTCTTCAGTTTGTTAGATCCCTTGTATATAATAAATATAAGATAGGGCCTAGCACGCTGCCTTGTGGAACACCCGCGTTTATAATATTGATAATATTTCTTTATGTATCTTGCATGTACAGATGTCTTTTCCTGTGCTGATATTTGTTAGAGCTACCCCGACATTATCAAAGACACTTCGTAAGCACTTTTATTATTATGGATACGACAATGGTCCAGACAGAACTGAAAATAAAATATTAAACAATAAGATAATATTTATTATGAACCAATATGTTTACCAACATTGCAGATCTACTGGCTTTTTAATTATTCCTGCAATGTAGAAACGTTGGTTTTTTATAAACAATTGCTTAATAATTAAGATTTTTTTACCTCCACTAAGATCATTTTCTCCTCCATAATATTTATACAATCAACAAATAATTATAATACATTTTTATTACTATATATCAAACATATATTACATCATAACCGTACATTGAGATGTATTCTGTCATACATGCCTTACTTAGGCCTTGAAAGGATGGATAGGCAGCTTTTAACGACACAATAAATTTTTATGAAGCTATATAATGATATTGCAGTTTACTGCCAATAAATAATTTGATTGTTGTACTTGAGCAATCATATTAAATGAAAAATGAAGAGTAAAATAAAATGTAGTATATAAAGAGCATAGGGCGTAGCTAATATTGTCCAGTTGATATGCTGTATCCCTATTGATGAAATGTCTCTTTCTGCTAAATAGAACATTTACGGAGTAGTATATATTTTTTAGGAGTCTGTTTGCGGCCGATTATGGATCACATGGGATCTAGGACCCACATGGGGATCATACAACCTCTATAAAATGTTATAAAAATAGGGTACCCAAAATAAGGGGAAAAATCTGGCGGTTGAGCGTGATCTAGGACAAATCGCCTCCCTGCAGACCCGTTGTCCATGAAACAGTACAATCTCTACCATGTACTGAATTCCAGACCCGTTCACGGGTTGTAGTGTTACAGGTTTTAAATATATATATATATATATATTTTATTTATTGTTCTTTTTTATTATTTGATTTTTTTTTAAAGAGAAAAGATTATGTCTTGGTCGGGATTTATTAGGAGCGGAGTGGCTCAGTGGTAGAGCACCGAATTTTCTAGCAGAAGGTCCTGGTTTCAATTACCGCTGCTTGGCTAACCTTTAATCTTAAGCAGCCAGAGATGGATCCTATGGGATCTAAGACCTTCCTGGGGCTCACCGAGACTCTATAGAGTGATTATCCAAAGTTGGGGAAAATCTAGTTGTTAAGCGTGATCTAGGACCAATCGCCTCCCAGTACAACTGCTGTCCAAGAAACAGTACAGTCTCTATCACGTACTGAATCCTAGACCCTTCATGGATTGTAGTGGTACAGGTTACTTTTTTTAAAGACATCTAATAAATAATTTGATGGTTTCCTATGTTTCACGATGCATTTCCTCCTGATGTGACAATGTTTTTCAAAGGAATTGCTGCTCGCTTGTAGCTAGTTGACAATGCCCACCGGCCGGCCCGTCATGAATATTGAAGTGCGAAAGCCACAGGAGAACATGGGGCCGAGTGTCATTGGGATGATAAAATGAATTAGCATAGAATGTGGGGGGGGGGGGACAAACTGGGGGACGAAGATAAAACCAGACTTCCCAAGGGAGTAGTGGTCTATATCAGCGTGTTATCGATCACAATAATTACCTTCCCTCTATCGAATAGCCCAGCTGTCTTTTATTAATTAATATAATGTAATTAATTCTATTAATTTTATTTAATCTATAGATTATGTATAAAAAAAAATAATGGAAAAATTATATAAGTTGTGCGGGATGGGTTTATCTACAGCGCCGTGTAGGCTTCATAATATTTGGGTCGTTCTTTACGAAACATCCGTTTTCAATGAAAATTTTATTTAGTAAAACTTTATAAAATCAATAAGTTTTTATGGGAAATATTTACCATACTTTTCTATACTTTTCCCCAACATTCAATCACAGAACTAAAATATTTTAGTGTTTTTATTAATTTTTTTTAAAATTTATTTATTGATATTTACAACTGTATTACAATAATACATCAAGTAAATAGGTTATGTGATACATAATGACATGAGTTAATGGCAAGTAGAGAAACTACCCACTGTTAGTACTCAAAGCGCTATTTCAACTAAGATGATCACGTGGCCATCTTCTTTTAAGACGCCTCGGAGGGCTATCGGGAATTGAAGACGAAGCTAGGTTTGAAACTAGAGGGATTGAAGTGTGTTATGAAGGGATAGATACCGGGTTTGGGCCAAATCAGCAACAAATGGGACATTAAGGTGGTAATGGATGACTTTATTCTTAACAAAATAAGGAGCGTTGAGGATTTTACGAAGGATTTTGGATTGTAGGGATTAGATAAGAGAGGATTTCGATGGCTTAGTGGAGCCCCAAAGCTCTACTTCGTAAGCCCAAATAGGTCTTATGATGGTCATGTAGATGAGTCTTTTGTAGTTAATTGGGAGGTTAGAGCGTTTGCTAATTAAATGTTGAAGTAGCCTGAAACGTCGAGCGGTTTCTTGTCTTTTCAGTCTAGTATGAAGATTCCAGGTTAATCGTTTGTCGAGATGCAACCCTAAGTATCGGATCTGTTCTACAGGCACCAGTGGGATATTATTAAAGGATACTGAAGGGCAGGAAGTCATTGGTTTACGACGTAAGGTTAAAGTGATGTGATGCGATTTTTGAGAATTTATTTTAATTCTCCTGTTTTGACACCATTCTTCAAGATCAGTGATATGGGATTGGAGGCTTTGGGATGCAATAACTGGATTGGTGTTGACTGATAATACACATGTATCATCACCATTTTATGAAATTAAGTCTGAAAATTATTTTTTGCTTGAGGATCATTTTCAAAAATTTTAACCTTAAGGATGTAGTGCAAATTTCTGATCATATAGAAATCTGCTGTACATAAGTCTGGGAAATAATGTGGGTTTGGGAGGACTTCGTAACCCAGCTCGTTTAGTTTCTTCTCTGTCTGGCGTGCAACATGAGATATGATGTTGTCGTGTAAAGGCACGCGTACACCTAAACCGTTATCGTCCGAACTTTACTCGGGCGTCCGACCTCAGCAGATCAAATCAAACATATGTAAAAGAAAGTGAGTGCTTACACCACTAAAACCGTTCACGGCCGACCAACCGACGAGTCCGAACTTATTGGGATATCTCGGCCGAGTCTTTCCGTCGGTGATACACATTACCTATAGTTTGCATTCTGCCTTGTTATTAGTGGTTCAACTGTGTTTAAAATATATTGAAATGTGCTAAAACACATTCTAAAATATCCAAAGAACTTGATGGGTTGTAACTTTAAATCTTCTAAAAGGTAGTGGTATTCTCCCAGTTGTTTTCTGTACATAAATATTTCATCGACGTTGACGAATTAAATTGCGGTACGAATTTTCTAAAAGATACATTTCTTCGAATTCATCCATTTTAAAAACGTTCTTCACTGTGTTAAGCCGCACAATCAACTACAGTAGACCGGCAACGTACAATGCCGGCAACAGTGCGAGCGCATGCACGTCCGAGTAATTCTGTCCGACATCGGCCGACAAAATCAGTTTTGGTGTACGGGGTAAGAGTATAGTTCCCTTCCGATTAACCAATGCCCTTCTTTTTTTGATATGTTTTTGTTGAATTATGCCAATATCCCCAATTTAATGCCGGATATATTGAAGTAAAATTAAATATATAACATTTAACCAAAATATTCTCCGAATACTGAAGTATTAAATTATTTCAAAATAAATTGTCTTATACGATTCGTTCTGTTGATTAATGTAAATTTTTCTTTATTATATTTTTATGCATGAGTGGACGGGGTATCTCAATGTGTAGAGTACTGAGCTGCTGTGCTGAAGGTTCCGGATTGAAATCCTGCTGAGGAAGATAAATTATTTATTGTATTAGTAGCCACGACAAGGAATAGACACTGTGTTTCTACAGTTTCTCCTGGCACTCTGTAAAGTGGATAACCTTAATTGGGGAATACACCTAGCGCTGAAGTGTGAACTCGGACAAATCTCCACCCTGCTCAACCGTTGTCTTTGAAACAGTACAGTCTCTACCTTGTACCTAAGGCAAGACTCTTCATGAGTTTTATTGCTATAGGTTGTATATAAAGAATCTAAGGTCCTAATAAAATACAAATGATATATATTAGCTCTATTGTTAACTTTATAACTATTGTTAAATTTAATAGTAAACTTTTTGCTAAAATAGTTTAGATTTCGGTAGAAATTCTTACGTTAATTCTAAGGACCCTGAAATTCCACCATATTGTCATTTATAATTTTAATTTTAATCTTTAATGAACTGTCATACTTATACACACAGCTATCGATAATTAAATATGTCTTCAAAAAATAAATAAACTCACCAGATGGTAAAATATTGTTAATTATAACATAACAATTATATTATGGGTAATATGTACTTCTTTTTTTTTCGTTATTAAATATACAAGGAAAATGAAACCTCGATCGGTTGTTACATTCAACTTGAGCGACATAAATGGATGTTATTTTTAAAGTTTTAGGAGAGACAGAAACAATCTGAGAAGTACACGAGGTTATGCAGGGATCACTTAGATCAGTGCTTTCTACCAGTCAATGTAGCCACTCAAGGAAGTGAGTAAATATTCATGGCTGGATGAAATGCTTTGCATTCACCCTTAGAGAAAAATATCCTTCATTTCATCACGGCAACCACAAGCTTATTCGGCAACAGAGATTTTAAAAAAATATGTCTTTATCAACAACACTTTTAAAAATGGAATTGCATAAGAATAATTAGGATTCCATTTATTTTACGAGTATATATTATATATTTTATGAATTACAGTAGATGAGAATAATAATCAAACTTAAAGGTGGTTTAATACATTTTCAAAATATATTTACATCTGCATAAAGGCAGCTAACTTTAATCTGCTTGAAGTATTTCTAAATAACAATTTTCTTTATTTTTTTAGAAAACATTCGTACTAATAATAATTATTTTATGTCCGTTTTTTGGTCATTTATACTGATATTTTAGGATATGGGGTAGCCAGTGTGTAGTGTGTTGAGTTGCCATGTTGTTTCCGGGTTCAAATCCGGCCGTGACAGATAAACTATTTAATTTGTTAACTGCCACTAATGGACTCTGTAAGATTTACTGATCCTTCTAGGGCTCACTCAGGTTCTATAAAATGGGTAATTTGAGGAAAAATTCGGATGATTAAGCGTAATTTAGGACTAATTAATTCCCTGCGGAAAAGTTGTCCAAGAAACAGTACAGTCTCTGAATCCAACCATGTACTGAACTCAATGGGTTGTAGTGTTACAGTTTTTTTTAATACTTATTTATAACTGTTTTATATCCATCTCTTACATTTTTATTTTTGTTTGCAATGTCTTACTTTTTATATATTGGTTTTCATTGTATTTTTATTGTTTGATTAACAATTGTCAGTTTTTACTGACAACTAGGGGATATTGATTCATCATATTAAAACACACATGTAATACTACAATCCATAAAGGTTCTTGAGTTAATACATAGTAAAAAATGTAGGGAGTATCAAAAAGAATCATCCGATTTGACATGTTTATTTTTCTAGCACTAATAAACAAATAGAATTACTGATTTTTTTGCCTGAAAGGGAAACTCAAAAAGTTTGTTTTCATACCTTTAAAGGTGTTCAACATGTCCACCTGTAGATGGACGGCATATGTCTACGCTCTAGCGACCAGGTCCTGAGTTACTGATGCCACTGCTGCTGTTATGCGACTCCTCAGACCATCCATTGATGTTGTTAGCGGAGGCACATAAACAGAGTCTTTGATAAATCCCCACAAAAAAAAAAAAACACATACATTAAGGTCCGGTGACCTTAGAGGGGAGAAATGTAAAGATGCGTCATTTGTCCAGTGCGGCCGATCCACCGGTCACGAATTCTTCCATTTAAAAATTCGCGGACCGCCAGAAGCCAGTGTGGTGGTGCCCCGGTCCTGTTGGCAAATGAAGTCGTTCGAATCAGTCTCCAATTGGGGGAAAAGATAATTCTCAGGCATATCGAGGTATGTTATTCCTGTAACAGTGTTCTCAGCAAAGAAAAAAAGGACCGTACACCTCTTCCCGTGAAACCGCACCTAACACATTAAATTTTGGAGAGTCTCTCACAATTTCATGTGGTTTTTCAGTATCCCATATTCTAACGGTATAGCAGTTCACCTTTCCATTTAAATGGAATATTCCCTCGTCGCTACAAAATACGCGCGATACAAAATTTTCGTCGTTCTTTGTCACCCTCACGAAGAGCTTGCAGTCGTTGAAGTCTGTATGGTTTCATGTGTAATCGTCGACGGAACACACGCCATCGAAGGCATGTTGAGCTGTCGAGAAGTGTGCATCGGACACTCTGGGACGGGCCGGTGTATAGCCTTTATACACACAACCTGTTTCTCGGAATTGTTCATACCATCGTCTAATGCTCTGTGATGTAGGAGGATCAACACAGTACCAATTATGAAAGGCCCTGACGCCATTTTCACTAGAAATGAAGTGGGCGTTCACTCAAGCGCGCTGCTGCTGCCTAGCGGGAACCATTTAAAACTTGAGAGTTTCCTCTTTCTAACAGTACTTTGTTGGCGCATTTAGCTCAAATAATAGAATAGTTATGATTTATGAAATCGGATGATTCTTTTTGTATACTTTTTCTAGTACAACGGTTTTGCAAAGAGGCGATTAGTCATAGATCAAGTTCAATCCCAGATTTTCCACCTAATTAAGGGTATCCGATTTATAGAGACTGGGTGTGCTTTAGAAGGGTCAGCAGATCCCACAGCATCCATCCAAGGCTGCTCACAGATTAATTAAGTTATCTGCCACAGCCGGAATCGATCCGGGAACCTATAGTATAGCAATTCAGCACGCTACAAACTGAGCTCCCCCGCTCCCCCATCAAATTTATTAGCAATGGTAAAAAATATACTGATCAAAAAGATTTTTTCCGTTTGTGTAAGTGTTTATTTTTGAATCAAGTTTTTTCAAGATAACCTATATCTAATTCAGCAACAGAGAAAAAAAAAAAGTTTTGGTCAAGAAGACTTTTACAAATGAAAATTGCAATTTTACGTAGAGTTTGGTTTGTAATATAATAGAAGAGACTAATAATCAAAAAGAAAGGGGATTTCATAGAATTAAGAATGTTTTTTTTTTAAATAACCAAAGGGTGTATGTATGCTACTCAACTTAGTCGGCTTGCAGTACTACAGCTAAATAACGATTTTCTTATGCATTTTTAATTAGCCCCAAAAAACTAAGTCTTATTGTTCAGTCGCATTATAATGATTGTTTTATGCCTAGTTTTGAATTATTGCTCCTCGTTTTTGCTGTTTTTAATACAAATAAAACTCTTAATAGTTAATGCATTAAATGTAACATGTATTACTTGTCACAATCAATCGGTATTCAAATTCAAGGCAAATGGGAACTCTATTGGACGAAGGAGAAGCGGATCTTATTGGAAGAACGTGACAGAAGGATTCTGGAATACAAAAGAGAATTGGAGAGGATCCGGAGTAATATAACAGCCTGTATTGGAATGAGGCGGTGGAAATTAGATGACGAGAGAACCGAGTTTCTTCTTATGCCTTCCATTCCTTCCGAAGTCTTATGTGAGGGTAATGAAAGACAGTAAGCAGAAGGGAGAAGGGATAAAGGATAATATGAAGGAGTTAGATTACAAAATTAGGTTGAGGCATATATCTAAATCCAGCTCTATGTAAAGTATAGAGAATAGAAAAGAAAAGATATACCTCTACAACTCACGAAGAATCTTGAGTTCAGTACATGGTAGAGACTGCACTATTTCTGGGACAGTGGTCGTGCAGGTAGTTGCTTTGCCCAAGGTCTCGCCAGGTTACCCCTAAATGATTTATATTCCATAGCCGATTTGAACCCGGAACCTTCTTCAGTACAGTAACTCAGCAATACTTTCCTAGCTCCAGGGGGTCTATGTGGGGCTGTTGTTCTCCTACTAATGCCTATCCTTTATGGATTTTGGCGATTATGACGACTCACCTTATTTTATAGATCTATGCATGAAACAACTATATTTATGTTAATCCTGACGATAACTCCTTCAATATTGCTCTTTATGATTAAGTGCAGCAGGCCCATAATATGCTAATTTATATCTAATGTAAAAAAATAAATTTCGATAAGACCGAGTAAATAACAATCGGCGATACTGATAATAGCCCGCTTCTGGTTGACAGGGAAGCCTGTAACAAAGTGAATGTATTCCAGTACCTGGGTTCTTGTTTAGATACTACCGGGTCGTCCGAGCATGACGTCAGAAGAAAGGTGGAGCAAGCCCGAAAGGCTACCAGAATGCTGCATTCGGTTCTCTGGAATACGGAAATATCTAAAGAAAATAAACGCCGTATTTTCACAGCCATAGTGGAAACCATCCTAACATACTCCTCGGAAACTTGGACTATGAGCCCCCATCTGTACTCAAAGGTGAGGCGGTTGAGATGGATTTCTGGAGGAGGTGTCTCCTGGATAAAGTAAGAAACCAAAAAATTCGACAGAGGATGGATGTGGGTATTTCTACAAATGTAAGGATCGGTGCACGCCGCCTAAGATGGTAACGTCATGTGAAGAGAATGGCGTTTGAATGCTGGCCAAACCGAGTTCTGGATTGGGTTCCACCTGGGAGGAGACGACGGGGACGGCCCAGAAGCATGTGGATGGAGGGAGTCCAGGAGGATGATTGGGAGGATCGGGAGACTTGGAACTCTGCTCTGACCAGTTGAGGCAACCCTTGTCGGAACGCCTATCAAGTAAGTAAAGTAAGTATATCTAATGTTGCTTCCCAAGCTCTCGATAAGTTCCTTTGAGGTATGCTTTCGTTGATGTGACTCATCTCGAACGTTTATGGCTGTTATCAAACCAAATAATTTATCAGCAGCAGCTTTGAATTCGGTGGACTCATAGCAACTTAGCACTCTACACACACTCTACAGGAAGCTCATTCTCTCCCATAATATAGATTTCTCATAAATAGTCACTCAGCTGTACCTGCTTTCAGTATTAGTTCGCACTTAGGCGATATAAGATCAGCGATATTTCGTAAGATATAAATGATACGCGGTACGCTCAGACAATTCCTTGCACTCGCGAGATTGTGCAACGTAACGCAAGTGACATATTTCTCTCAGTAACACTTGTCGATCTCCTGAGCGATTCATAATGTCCGATATTTCGAATTGTGAATATGACGGTAAGAAGAGTTAATTGGTTAATTACTTTCATAAATCTAGTGAAAGCTCATGAGTGAATCTGCAACTATTCCATTGCAGTATGCAGCATAAAGTATTATCTTTTTCTTCTCATCTATATTTCTTCATTTTACGTACGGACCAATAAACAACGCCTTCCTCACTAGAGCTCATTTTTTGTGACTGAAGCGGTGAAAATTGTGTAGCCATCAGATTTGTATCACCCGCGTCAGGTCGATTTATCGGCTGTTGTTGTTGAACAGTTATTCCAATCCGGCTATGGCAGATTTTATTTTAATATTCAATTAGTTAACAGCCGGGGATAGGTACATTGTAAACTGGAACTCTCCTGGGGCTCCCTAGCCACGCTAAAGTGGATCCATAAATAAGAGGAATATCTGGCGGATGAGCGTGTTCTAGGACAAATCACCTCCCTGGACAACCACTGTACATGAATAATAAGACCCTTCATTGGTTATAGTGGTACAGTTTTTTTTTAGTTACGGAACCTTCCTAGGAATAAATAGTCAATATAATCCAGACAGGCTTAGTGCTGCAACTGAGAAAAAAATCTCCAAGATATCCATCAGTACTGGTTTACCCCCCGAAATAAGGGTTAGGCGTATTTGCGTTTTATTTTTTATTCGCCCACTCTTCTGGAAAGTTGGACGACAAAAGGCGAATTACGCATTTATCCAAAACGGTCGGTTAGCCACAGATCAATTATATACTGCCGAAATCAGAGATGGTTGGAGCTTGCACACAAAAGTGGTGGGACGTGGTGGTGAGATGATATACCCTCATTTTATGGGAGCCAAGATCGGACAAGGGAAAATAAATCGGACGGAAAACCTCATTACACAGGCTGCCGAGTTCTCTCGCAAATCAAATCCCCTCTCCCAAATCAATAATAACGTTTCCTTGTCTTTTCGTTTCGGGTGTCGAGTTTGTTTCTATTGTTGAGAGAAGGGCCTTAATTTGATATCTGATCTTATCTAGGCTAAGTCTGTGAGTCCATTATATCTTCCTTTTCATATCTAGGTAATACAATCCACCCCTTAACATCGCTGGCATTTCTGTATCACCAACTAAATATTTCAATGCCAACTCCCAAGAAAAATGTCAATTTATTTACGCTTTCTTAAAATTAATAGAAACGAGGGAGTCACATGTGCTGCGATTTTTCCATTCAGAAATTTTTACTCCATGCAGTTAAATATCCTTGGTTATGCCGTTCTTTGGAAGGGACGTAATATGGAGGCTCCGAGCCTGCTCTGGATGATATCTTATTAAATAACTTAGTAATATTTGCTTAGAATAGAATAGAACAGTAATTTTATTCCGGGTTCAGGTCCCTTATGTACAATATTGTACATAAATTAATAGAAATATTTCTGGCCAGACGACTACATTATTTGAATAATACAATTAAATAGGAATTAAAACGTATGTTCTGATAGAGAATACAAAAAAATATTTGTATATGTATAAAATATGCTTATTATGTATATCCTTTGTTTCGTCCTCTGGTTTACTTTTTCGACATCTTCAAACATATCCCTCCTAGAACGAAATTACCACTGTTTAAATTAGGTCAAAAACAACTATAAAATATTTATTCCAGGACCTATGGTGTAATGGTTTGCACAACTTACTATGCCCAGGAAAGGGGATTCATAACCTGCCAGGCAGCTTTATGATTTTATTTAAAGGGAACAAAATATCCTTGTTTATGCCGCCCATCGAAAGGGGTTGTGAAATGGATTGTGTTGTGACAGGCCCTGGTTAAAGTTTCTTATCCTAATTATACCTGATTAGGCTAAATTGAGGATTACCTCTGTAGCATTGAACGGTTTGCCACTTTAGAATAAAGTGACGACAAATATGATGTTTTTGTGACATTATGTATTTCCATCATTTATCTATCTCAACTTATCTATTTATATTTTTAATTGAACATACTCCAGTGATAAGCAACTATCCAAACTAAAAGGACCAATAAATATGGCTGATTATTTGAAGGATTTTTATTTTTTTATTTCTGATTAATGAATAGGGCTGAATATTTTGGAAGATTAATTTAATTTCCCAAACAATTAATGAGGATTATCAAAATTAAGACTAAAGAAACACGACTAAACTTCTTTAATTAAGTAAATATTTTTATTTTGAAGATAATGCGGAAGACCCGGGTTCGAATCCCGGCCAGGATCAATATTTTATCTTCAAAATAAAAATATTTTAATAATCACCACCAAATAAAAATAATTCTTTAATTATGGTTGATAATAGTTTATATTATAATATTATTTAATTAATACTAAATAAAATTCAATTAAAATAAATTTTCGCTCAAAGATGGTTGCCAAATAAAAATTATGTCATGGGCCTATGTCATCGCACCGCGGCCTTTTTAATCTTTCCTTCCTGATTAAGAATAATTTAAACTTTTAAGATTAGTAGTCGTATTTTCATTACCTTGGCACATCGCTAAGTCGACAAAATTAGTGGAATAAATAGATACTATAATGGATAATATTTATTGGGTTTAAACAATCTAATTTTACAAAAAAAAAGCTTAAAAAAATAAAAAAGTGAACATCTAAAATCCAGGGATTATTGTTGTTACCAGTTTATATCATTATATTACTTGAACACTAAATAGAATATTTCGGGGAAAAAATCAAGGTTGGGTGACAAAAAGTATATAAATTTGTTTACTTCACTGAGACATCTAAATGAAGAAATATATATTAATAAATTAAATAAAAAATGTGTGTGTCAGCTCCGACGCACGACTGGAGTTTACTCCTTAAGAACTAGTATTGTGTAGATTATGTAACAAGAGGGTAAATGAAAGCATCTTAAAAATTAATCAAAGCATATATAAATATTTATTCATAATATTTATATCATTCCGATGAAATATATATTATCATCTATTTCGCATAATAATAATTGTTAATATTTTTATATAAATCATTCTTGGGAAGATTCGTTTGTTCTACCATGAACATTTAACATGATCTTGAACAGTATTTAGTCCGTGAATAGTATTATCACCATTATTAAATACTGTGACAATAGGTTTGTGGTAACTAAAATACGATACGTGTAGGTCAGAAGTTACATGGGTTATGAATCGTGAAAACATTGCATCAATAGTTGTACCATATCATGTACCACTTTGTCTTAATCTTTGAAAGAACCAACGATAAATGATTTCATACTAAAACTGGTTTCGCTGTATGTATTTTTCAATTTTACAATTTGACAACACAAATTGACGGTTAGGTTGCTGTTATACACAAACATAACCTCGAAGTGAGAGGTGCGCAAAGGAACGTAACGCTCTCAATATATTTATATTTTAAATATTTTTATTTTGAAGAGAAAAGATTTGCCCTGAGCCGGGATTCGAACCGGTTCTCCGCCTGACCGTGGCAGCGCTCTAACCATTTAAGCCACCGGGGTCGCTCCCTACTTAGGACAAATCTGTTCTATTCACCGATCCCATATCCCCCGTGTTCTCGCAATTTTGCGATGTATAAACGAGGAAGAATGTTCATTGAACATTACTTTTAATTTTAGGATCTTTTTGACATACGTCATTATATTAACGTAATATTTATATTCTACTGTAAAGTTTATTGACTAAATCTCCTCCCTGACCATTTAAAACATTTTTAAATCTATTCTCATAATAACAAAACATAAAAAACATCTAAGCTCAAAGGTAACATTGACGTTATATATTTATCTTCTTAACTAGTTCAAACAACGCTAACCTATTATGTAAAACAAATAATACAGTATTGTCGAGAAAGGAACGTAACGGACCACATTTAGCTGAAATTCGATTTTACTCTTCATAACATTTTCATACCGCGAGCTAAATATGAAGATCGTTTCTTAAGGAATAAACTCCAAAAATATTTAGTGGATTTAATTCCCCGAATAATATTAATATGGGGAAAATCTAAAAAATAATTTTAAAAAAGTGAAGAAAAACCCAGTAATTATGGGTGTTAATAGTTTATATCATTATAGCACTTAATAAATGTTGAATAGAAATTTAGAAAATTATATTTCAAATTAATTTCCTGTCAAGTTTGGGCCCCATATATAAGTTGCCACCGCACTCTTCTTGTTAGTGTGGTTAAGAAAAATTATAAATTTTGTTCTGTAGTTTAGTATTCATTTTCAGAATCTCCTCACTGGTACCTTTACCTATTGGTTTTAATATAATTTTATATAATTAAAAAGTTAATTATAATTATAAAAAAATCATATCAAATTTATACAGATTTTTGATGTTTCAAGTTTGGGTGCCAACAAAAAGTGGTGTCATGCGCAAACCTCTCCGCACCCTTTTTATTCTTGTCTTCCTGATTAAGAATAATTATCAATTCTTGTCTTTAAGGGTTATTAGTCGTACTCAGTAGCCCGCTTACCCCTCTAGTGGGGCATCAGCCACCCCCTACCTTTAATCCTTGCGGTACAAGAGGCCACCCGTTAATGAAGGGTGAAGAAGCGAGAAGCCGAAGGAGAGAGGCCATCAATCTCTTCAGCGGAGAAGACTATGGCTACAAGAGGTTGAGTTAATGTGGATATAATCCTGGGGCTAATTATGTGAGGAGCTGGGCGGGGGCGGTTGCCTGGGGGCGGTCGATAAGCCCGCTTCCCCTCTCACTCCTTCTCTCTTCCTCTCTTCCCTTCTACAGCTCTCTTTATTTTTATCAGCGTTATTTCTCTATATCCCTCTCTAGCTATTGGATTCAGTTAATACTTTATAAGTTATTAATTGACACACATATTTTTGTTTTAGGGTCCTTAATAAGGGAATGATAATAAGTGAGACATGGGTGTTTCCTGGTCCCCATTTCCTAACCCCACTTCGTTTTATCTGATTGATATATATATATATATATATATATATATATATATATATATATGGTATGGTCTGATTTTGATGAATGAAATTGTTCTTTATAATATTGTAAAAATAAATAAAATATTATATGAATATACATTTGAAGTACATATGAAAACTATAAGGGAAAAACTAGGCCACTCTTTTTCCTGAATCTTCAGGAAATCAAATTTGCCACGGAAACGGTATCATTACTTTTATTAAAGTACATGCGTATTGTTTGTCCTGTCATTCTGACAATGAACATTATCTTTGAGTGGGTCGAAGTCACCTTAACACGTTTTTCCCATTTACGGTCATACCTTTTTAATTTTTTTTACCACACCATAGAATTCGCCATCGAAAGATCTATTAAAAACCGCTCAAATATTTTGAGAAAAAAATCGAATTACCTCCTTTTTTCACTGTAGTCTTCATATAGCTTAGTGGCAGATAAATTATTTAATCTGTTACTGTCAACTATATCAAGTGGATACCTTTAAATGAGGAAAACTCTGTCGATTGAGCGAGATCTAGGATAAATCACTTCGTCTGACAACCGTTGTTCTAGAAGCTGTACAGTCTCTACCATATACTGAATCCATAACCATGCACAAATGAAATACAATAAAAACAAAGATGTTTGTCTCTAAAATGCATGAAAAGAATTATTAATCAGAGCTAAATACAATAAAACCACAAAATTAAAAATCAGGATTTCGAGTAGAATTAAATAACAAGGAAAAAACACTGATATTATATAAATAAGATTTACCAAAATAAATGGTAATTTATGGACTAAAATTGTAATAAATAATAAATCTTTCATAAATAATACGTCTTTGCTGGTTCCGGAGGACTCGAATGCCTTTCTATTGTATCTTAGGATCCTCTTCTCTTCTTCTATGGACTGAGTGAACCCAGGAAGTGGCTGTAGGGGATCCAGAAAGCTATTCATTAGTAATTTAAACAATTGGTGATATTAAGATGAGCCTGGGAGCGGAGTGGCTCAGTGGTAGAGCACTGAGTTGAAATGCCTAAAATTCTGGTTCAATTCCCGCTGCGGGCAAGGCTTTTATTTAGTCTGTTTGCAGCCGGAGATGGATCATATATGATCTAGTACCCTCCTTGAGCTCACCCAGCCTCTATAAAATATTATAAAAATAGGGTGCCTAAAATAAGGGGGGGGGGGAATCTGGCGGTTGAGCGTGACCTAGGACAAGTCATCTTCTTGCAGAAGCGTTGTCCATGAAACAGTACAGTCTCTACCGTGTACTGAACCCCAGACACGCTCAAAAGGCAGGGTAGAACTCAAATAATGTTTTTGTTCGTTATTTTTTCTATTAGAATTTGCAACAATTAACTAATGTGAATGCCATATAATGACAAGTTTGCTAAGGTAAATAAACAAACTATCCACCAGTAATAATAATAAATAACGTCTTTAAGTTAGAAGATCATGAGGCATTATTTCAAATAATTTAAACATTAATTGAGTTAAGAGTGTTATATTATTGTATAAATTAACATTGTACAACATGTCGGTGTAAACCATATGGTTAATTATACCATATTTTAAGTTTGTTGATTTCAGATGTATTTATGTGCGGTGTATTAAACAAAATCTGCTGCATTAGACTATCGAATCGAAATCATTAAATCATTACAAAGGGAAATATTGGAGATCAACACAGACGATTATTTGTCGAATGGATACAAGTTAGCGACATAAAGCGGATAAATGACAGGCAATTCCTATCCTGAGATAAATGGAGGAATAGATTGTAACTGAAAATCAATGGGAGATTGAAATGTTGCCAACTAAGCTCCTATTCTCATTTCGTTTTTATTCCGTTTTAAACTCCACTTATTTCTTTTTTTACAGTCTTTCGTCTAGTTCATCGCCTTGTCTTCGTGTAACATTAAATATTTATTAGAGTCAATGGAGTCAATGATTACACAAAATGAGTCATTCTTTTTTTTTTCTAATCATTCACTTTACCTCCTGACCATTTGATACCACTCTTAAAATTATCCAGTAACAATTACACACTTAAATATTTACATTTCAGTTGTGTTATTCTCTTACATAATTAAATACGTACTGTAACATCTTAGTTCTAAACATAGAATGGGTTTTATAAATCGTAAGAAGTCGTTAGGTAATAAATTTAGAATAGAATAGAAAAATAATTTTATTCTGGGACCAGGTCCCTTAAGAATAACAAAATTTTTCAAAAATTTAAAAGTAAAAATCTATCTCGCGAAATTATTGGAATACTGCAATATTTACATAATAACATGAAGTTAAACATAAACTACACGTATGTTCTGATAAAGAATTAAAAAAAAGTATATATATATTTAAACAAAACAAATTAAATAAAAATCTATATGTATTTTTTTAATTTATTAAAATGTATTTATTGAAATTTACAACTGTATACAGAATACATCAAGTAAATATAGTGATAGATAAATTATGTCCAGAGACAGAGACAAGTAGAGAAACTACCCAGTGGTAGTACTAAAAAAAAGGTCATCTTCTTTTCAGACGCCTCGGAAAATTATCAGGAATTGAAGAGGTTGGGAGGTTTGAAACTAGTGGGTTTGAGTGAAAATGAAGTTTGTCATGAAAAGATTAGTATCGGATTCGGGCCAAATCAGCAACCAACGGGATATTAAGGTCATTATGGATCACTTTGCTCGTAATAAAGTAAGGAGCATTCAGGATTTTACGAAGGATTTTGGATTGTAAGGATTAAATACGAGAGGAATTCGATGGCTTAGTGGAACCCCAAAGCTCTATTCCGTAAGTCCAGAGAGGTCTAATGATTGTCATGCATATGAGTCTTTTGTAATTATTTGGGAGCTTAGAGCGTTTGTCTAGTAAATGTTAAAGTAGCCAGAAACGGCGAGCTATTTCTTGTCGTTTTAGTCTAGTAAAATAATAGAATGTAAGATCGAAATAATATTTTATTAAAAATAAAATAATTATTAAAAAATAAATATCAGACCTATCGAAGCGTAACAAAAGAATGTTGTATGTTGGTAGGTGACAGCTGAAAACTGTAATAAGTTTAGTTGGGGACTTGCTAGCTCAGTGTGTAGAATGCTCAGTTGCTGAAGGTTCCGGGTTCAAATCCAGCCATGGCAGATAAATAATTTAATTTATCCTGTTAATTGTAATGGATGGGCCCTGTGGTCACAAGAGCTCACTCAGCCGCTATAAAGTGGGTACCCTTAATTGGGGAAAAATCTGGCGTTTGAACGTGACTATTGTACGTTACAGTCTCTACCATGTACTATACCATAGAGAATGCAATTTAAAAATTTATATAAACCATTAGAGGAGTTCCCCAAACTAAATTTAACACATTATCTTTAACTTTATTATTTTTATTCTACTATAGTAAAGTATAGTTCAAGCAGCGTTATGGAATAAGATTAAATAAATGATATATCAATAATATTATATTAACAAAAATAATAACAACAATAAATTTAAACAATTTCATTTTACTCATTTATTTTTTTAACTCCATTTTATAAAGTTTATATTTTAATCTATTATTTAATTAATATATTTATACTAAAACATTGTTTCGTTAAATATCAGCTCAAATGGAATAGAGCGAAGCTATTAAGATACTCCGGGCGATGCGATGATTTATTCTGTTTTGACAGGAGTGTGTGTAGGGTGGGTAGTTGATAAACTACAGGCCGTTATCAGCGGCTTATCAGCTCGCTCTGACCCACTACCGTTGAGATAGGCCTTATAATAAATAAACATGGATGTTCCTTCCACGTGCTGTTGTTGCCGGCAATGGAAGCTTCGAGGCGATATATCTCGTAAGATATGTCAAATGAGAATGTATTATATCGCGAAATGTAGGATCTGATCATGCGATTCCACGATCTTTCCATATCTGATCTAGTATTTCGTATCCTGTTTCATCCGGATCACGGAAAAAAGGAAACAAGTGAACTTGGTGGGAGATAATATTGTAAACGAGGTAGATCATCTATACGTAAGCTTCGTTGTGGTTTTAAGAACAAATACTGATTATTTAATTAATTTGGTTTAGTTTTATAATTTATTTATTATTTATATATTATTTTTAATTTCTTTCTTCGTTAGGATCCACGTCTGTTATTTCGAAGATCACGCTACAGGTTCCATGTTTTTCAATAATTCGGATTATTATATTAATTGCTCAATTTATCTCTATTATATTACAAAATCAGGCGTGTAATGTTATTTAATTTAACGATTTTTTTTACAGCCAAGCCCTCCTCCACATCCTGCCACCATCTTTTTTTGGGTCGTCCTCTTTCCCTCCTTTCGGTACGGCAATAGTCGGAGATTGTTTTTGGCCATCGTTCTTCTGCCATTCTTTCTAAGTTGGCAAACCAAGTCCATATCAACGGCCAACAACTTCCTTTCCTCGTTTAACGTGTAATATATTTACTTATATATAAGGTGGGATAAAAGAGACATTTGTTTTTTATATAGAATTTATTCACTCAACTCTCAGCATTTAATGTGTATTCTAGAAACAACACGAGTTGGTATTTATTAAAAAAAAAAAATATTACAATATCTATATAGATAAAACCCGCACTACAACAATCCATGAAGGGACTTGGATTAAGAACATGGTAGAGACTGTATTGTTTCAAAGGGAATGTTTGTGCAGCTAAATAATTTGTCCCTGATCATGCTCAACCCCGGTTTTTCCTAATTTAGGATACCCACTTTGTAGAGGCAGGGTGATCCCCAGATCCTAAAGTATTCGTCTCCGACTTCTATGAGATTCAATTAATTATTGGATGTAGATTGTTTCTATTAAATTAGGTCAGGAACATTTATAAAATTATTTATTCTAATTTGCTACACAATGTTAACCAGTAGTAGGATTGTCAAATCCCAGAAGGAGACAATACTTTAAGTCTCATCCACTTATAGTATGTTTGCTTCGCAGTGAAGAGGGGTTATATACATACAATACTCGTGTATATATAGCTCGTATTAAGGGAATTGCATTATACAAAGGGACACGATGAAGTTATCCTAAGGGTATGCCATTGAGCCTGTGACCTTATGCAAGAACTTCTTGTAATCCCGAGATAGTAATTCAAGATGCAAAACTTGCCGAGTATGTCTCCCTTTGAATGGATTCAGAGCAGTTAATCATCTCTGATCCTAGAACTTCCTAGGAAGCCGAAGTTCCTAAGGCTATAGTTCCTTATGGATTTTGACAATCATGCTTTATATATCTATTCAAAGCAGAATTGTGATCTATAAAAACATGTTTAGATATATATGTAAAACTTCATTGAAGAGTTCAATGCTCGGGCTGTATAGGACTTCAAAGGAAGTCTTTAGCCAACAAAAAAAAAAAGAGTTCAATGCTATTTAAAATTTTACAACATACTACATATAGGTAGGCAAATATAAAAAAAGTAACTTATAGGGAAAGTGAACATTTTATAAATATACTAGTAAATCTAAAATATAAATTCCAATATAAGATCCATTATTAATTTTTTAGAAAAATATATAAATAAGTTCATAATTACTTAAATTATTTCGTTTTGTGATATAATTTTTTTAATCGTTTTTGAAGGTGAATCCTTTTTTATTTTTACACTTAATATATGATGTTTAACATTTGTAGTAAACAAAAGATACATTAATAAATAAAATAAATTATAACAAAGCATAATTGAAAGAATTTATTAAATAAATTTTAGGGGCTAAATCATATATAAATTCGAATATTACATTTATATTATATTCTTACTAAAATAAAAAATATAAATAGGTTTATATTAACTGCTTTATTGTGTTTATTTCGCCAAAGCCAACATTTTAAATAAAATAATTTTAAACATAAAATCTTTTTTTTTGTTCACAAACATTTATTTTCTCATACTCCAAAATTTTATTTAAGAATAATTACAATTTACTATCGCAACTGTACTTCCCTTGGGTACCTATTTCATGTACATGGTTATATTTCAGAAAACTGTTGGAAACCCGATTATAAATATAATAATAAATACTTTAAAAATAAAAAATTAAAATTAAAATATATATGTATTAGTGTTTATATTAATATGAATTATATAAAATATGTTGTGTGAGAAATTGAATGTTCGCCCGACTAATGACTGATACCACCCCGGCAGTACAGTTCTGCCTTGCGGGTTTAGTATTTCTCACATTATACTTTAATTTTGTCTTCAGCTGAGCCACCAATTCTTCCTAATAGAGCTTTTTTAATTATTAATATTATAAATTAATGCCCCATGTACTGTTATTACTATTATTATTGAGGAAAAATTATTTAACCATAATTGTAACTTTTATATAATAAAATACATTATACTTTAATTTTTATTGATGGATTGAATCATCCAGTCAACTATTTTCAACTCAAAATTTAATTTTAATTTTTGTTTTGAATAGAAAAGATTTCTCCGTAGAAGTTCTCTAACCAACTGAGCTACAAAGGGTCGCATCCCAGTCAGACAAATCCGTTCTCTTCACCGATCCTATATCCCCGTGTTCTCGCAATTTTGAGATGTATACACGGGGAACAATGTGAAGGGCAAATCACGTCTCTTCAAAACACAGATGTTTAAAAATAATAACAATTAATAAAATATAAAATTTTTTATTTTATTTCTAATACCAATTTTTTTTTATGATTGCAGTTGTTATTTTGGCTTTTTGTTGTCGAAAATGAGATTTAATTTTTTGAATTTTTATTTTAATAGTGGGTTAACTATATTTCCGTCGATGTTAATAATAACCTTTGTTAGAATTTAGTTTCTAGTTTTCATTTTACATTTTATAATCCGAACTCCGACGCTTGGAAGAGTTTAGCTTTCCTGCCTCGCTGTGTTGTCTTATCCGGAGCTGCTTTAGCGGAAGATCATACGTCTTGCGAGTCGGGAACAGCTACTCGATTTCTTGCACCACCACCTGTGGAGTACCTCAAGGGTCCTTGCTGGGGCCACTAATGTTCGTTATTTTCCTGTGGTGGCCATGAAGCATCCAGGAGCAGTGGTAGCAGCCTATGCGGATGATATAGGGATTTACGCCACCAGCGTCAGCGCCACACATGCCCTTAATAAGGCACAGAAGGCTACTGAGGCGATAGTAGAGGACCTCAGGAATCGTCTAAGACGGATGCCATCGTGATGTCATTTCAGGGTAAAGCCAAGAAGAGGCTTCCCCGAACTTTTACAATAGACAGTGAGGATCGTAGTTTATCTACTTCAATACTCTAACTTGGCGTTACTTTTGATAGGCATCTCACCTTCTCAAGGCACGCCCAGGAGAGGTTGAAGTTGGCCCGACATAAATCCCATAGGCTCTGCTACCTCCTGGTGTCGCCGCAGCACTCACTGCGACTGAAACTGCAAATTTCCAAGTCCATAATAAGACCTACAATGCTCTATGCTCCGCTTTTGAGACACCTCTACAAAACTACCCTGATGCGCCTGCAGCAGTACCAGAACTTCATCCTTAGACGGATTGTTTGAGGCACATCGCTCGAGAGGTGGTTAGGGTTGGTTAACACGAGAGGGCACGTAACACCACCATCCGGGAGGAGCTCCGGCTCCCCTCGGTGCCCGAGTACATAGGTCGGAGGCATATCAAATTTTTTGATCGGCTGAAGGCCTGTGCGAACCCCCTATTTAGGGACATAAAACCACCTCCCAGACCTGGGAGATAGCAGGGCAGTGTCCCCTTCGTCGATGTGCTCTCGTTGATCTAGGGATGGGGTGGGGATTCCCTTGTTCTTATCCTTCCTTTCCTTTCATTTCCTCCCTTCTCTTCTTTTTCTCTTATTACTTTATCTTCCCCCTTCTTCTTCACTTCCTTTCCTAATCCCGTAAGCGGTCCCTCCTCGTTTTGATTTGTATAGAGTCAGCGGCCTTGTGCCGGTTTAGCAGAAACCGCCTTCAGCGGCCTCAGATAATGTATATCCTTGACATACCTGCGGGTAATAGAAGGCTGTAGAGTTTACATGTACATATTATATGTTCAATATGTTGTAATTGTAATATCATAAAATAAAGGAGGTTCAGAAAAAAAAAACTCTAAGATATAATAGCTTATATATCAATACCTTTATCGTTATTCTAAAGGGATTTGTCCCAGAATAAATAAAGACTTATTATTATAACCTCGTCCGATTAGTTTAGCAGAATTAACTGACATTATATGAATAAACAACAAACATCAATTATTTTTTATAGATTGAACTTATTTATTTACCCTAAGTACGTTGTGTAAATCAATTCTCCTATCATTAGTACATAGTGTTCTTGTTTGAGATAGGAATATTTCACTTGATAAATTACCCACTAAGCTCTGTATCCTGCTATCAAATTAGCATTATATAGTAGCATAAAGTGACGTCAAATGATACAAACACACTATTAAGTACCTGATCTTAATTAAATTTAATTATATATCTAATAGAGAATTCTTAATAGAGGACCGAATGATGCATTAATAATAAGGACCTGTTAATCCGGGAGGATTTAGAACTATTAAGGCTACTCAGTTATTCCTTGTTGCGGCTGGACGATGTTTTGCCCAAGATTACGGAGTTGCAGAAACTAGCCGGTCGCAAACTAGTTATAAATCAACAAGTTGTATAGATGGCATTAATAGAAGCGCCCATCCCTGATTAATGAAAATAGAGCACTCTAAATAAACAGGCGCCGGGACTGGCTAGAGTTTAGGCGTCCGAGCAGTAATTGAACAAGTTACTTTGTTCTAGGTCAGAAATCCGACTACTAACTTCGGAGTATTAGGAGTCGGTACCGTCTCCACGTAATCGCGCTAGTGTATGTTGTGGTACGAACCCGTTCTGCTAAACCGACAAAAACCGATCAAATTGAAGATAATAACTGCTTTTCTAAATCATTATGAACTATTAGATTATTATTGCTTGTTATTATTCGGTCTCGACATTACTAAGCTCCTTCAAACTCTTACGGATATGAAACTTGGCCGCTAACACTGAATGATGAACAATAGGTATTCGAAAATTAGGGGTTACGTAGGATATTCGTTCCAAAAAAGGATGAGACCAATGGGGAATATAGGAGATTACATAGGTAGAAATTGCGAAGCATACATGTAGTAAATATTATTCAAGTGATAGCGTTACGAAGATTAAGATGTGCCTGTAAAATTGCTGGGATTAGTAAAGAACGAAATTCCTAAGATGTTAATAAGTGCTGTGCCGACTGGGAAGCGTCCAAGGCGTAGGTGGGAGGATTGAGATAAGAGTGATCTGGCGAATTTGGGTAGTAGTTGGTTTGGGTTGTAGTCCGTGGACAGAAGTTTGTAAGCAGAGATTTGTGGTATCGGCATCGAGCCTTCGGGTTCGCTAAGCGTTATTATTATTATTAAATTATTTTAGTACTGAAGTCATGGCGCAAGGATACACCTTAGCTCCACATATATAGTCTCTACCATGTACTGAGCCCAAGTTTATTAATTAATTTCTGAAATTTCGGAGTTATGTACTTTTTATCTTTAACGCCTCAGTGTGAACATATTTCTAATATTAATTATCCACAAATATAACACTTCACATATTGAGAAGTAAGGCGACAAAATTGAGGTCTAATAAATTTCTTTTAAGCCTCTAAAATTTAATACTAAAATCTTAATCTGAAGTAAAACAATGATATTCAAAGGATGTAAGGGAAGAAACCATTTACGATGACTAACGATCCCCATAAAGAAGAAAAACTTTTGAATAACTGGAGAAACTTTTATCTTGCCTTTCCTCCTTGGGAAAGAATAAAAAATGACAGTAGACTTACATTTATAAAGTGTAATATATGATATATCTCCATTAAATATATTAAAATTAAATCGATATAATAATGATACGCATATTCCTAAATAATGTTTTTATAGTTAATTAAATTTTGACTTCTTAATAGGGGGGAAAATCTGGAGGTTAAGAGTGAACCTCAGACAAATCAACTCTCTGCACAATAGTCGTCATAGAAACAGTAAAGTCTCTACCATGTACAAAACCTAAGACCCTTCCTGGGTCGGGGTACAGGTTTTTTTTTTTTTTTTATAAATATAATATACACAAATAATTTAATTATGGGACTAGCTATGGTTACAATAAAAAATGTATTCAGAAAAAAATATTATGTACATATTACAAAATGGCTACATAGTAAAAATCATATAGTATTTACCTACATTAAAAAAATTAAAAATAAAATATATTATAAGTTCTTGTGGTGAAAAAAGACATAAATATAAAAAATAACAGCTAATGATAAAGAAATAATGAATGTCCTATGTTTCATGAACCATCAGTTTTTTATTAGGCATATACTCAATAAAACTGCTAAAATATAGTTAACGTTATAATTATTAAAAATATAGAATAAGGTATAAGCTATTAAACATATAGAATGGGGAAACTATAATAATGAACATATTTCGTATATCTTAAACAACTTTTCTTTTTTTTTAATTCGCTGTTTTGTTTATATAATATTCTACTATAATCTATTTTAAAGTAATTAGGTAAGCAAATTTTTTCAATTTTAAGCATTATTCAGCTAGAATATTCTATTCGGGAAAACCACCGTGATTTAAATTATAAAAACTTAAAATAAACTTGATTAAAATTGTTAATATTTACAAAATTTTGTAGATCGGTGGTAAAGCGTTGAATTGCCGTGCTGAAGGTCTCAGATTTAACAGCGGTTGTGGAAGAGAATATATATAATCTATTAGCAGCCACGAATGGACATTCTAAGATCTGGAACCTCTCCTTGGGTTCACACAATCTCTATAAAGTTGATACTGAAAATATTGGGAAAACCTGGCGGTTGAGCGTAATATCGAACCGATTTTTTCATTGTAATTTTAATTTAGTAAAAATTATTGAGAACACGGGGCATTTCTTGATTTTTTCTCAACTTTAGGAATAATTCATAACATATACTTATACATAACATAACATATATAAAAAAAAAATCTAATTTTTAAAGTTTATTTCTAAAAACCTTTGTCTGTATTCTCAACACGATAACATTTTTTTTTTCAATTTATGAGGTCCCAAATACAGTCTTTCACCCATCCTTTATTAAGTGAATACCCTTAATTGGAAGAAACCTCTCCGCTTAGCGTGGTATTAAACAAATCTACTCTTCGAACAACCGTAGCCCTAGAAACAGAACAGTCTCAACTACGTACTGAATCCAAGACATTATGGGTTTTAATGGTACGGGTTTTTTTTAAATATATAAAAACACTAATCATACAACCTGTATTATTAAAATATTTATTATTTTTGACTTTTAACGTTTTAGTCTCCTAAGAACTAAAGTATGTTAACAATCATTGCATTAGTATTCTGTGAAATATGAGTTCACATGAATCACAATATGTGGTGTGTTGATAACTTAAAAAATACTTTTGTATAAGAGGATATAATAAAATTATTGTTAGATCTTATAGGGTTTTGAAAAAGGGTCTTTTTACGAAGGGCTTATTAGAGGTTTAGATAAGCCTGAGGACACTAGAGGGCCGCAAGAGAGGCTCAGGCTGGAAAGGATAATGCGGCAAAGACCAACTGCGCTAGGATTAGCCAATCTCTGTTCCCAAAATGTTACATCTTCTCTATCCTGTGATATCTTGTTTAGGAACGAATTTTGCATATTCATATAGAATTTTGTAATATATGATACATTTTATATGATATAATTTTGATCAAACCGTATAAATTGCTTACTATATACCTTATAGGCAGCGGTAGAGCGTTGGGATAGATCTGTAAACAGTATAAGGTCCAAGATCTTTCAGACCCTTATGGGGCTCAACCAGCCTCTATAAAGTGGCTAACATTTATTGGGAGGAAAACGGTGATAACCTTCTTGCACAACCATTGGCTTAGAAACAGTATATTCATAGAAGTTCAGTCTACCGTATACTGAACCCAATAGATCCTTCTTGGATTGTAGCGGTACAGATTTTTTTGATACTCTTTATAGGGGGAAAACCTGGAGGTTGAGAGTGATCTCCGACAAGTCACCTCCATGCACAACCGTTTAAACAGTCTCTACTGCGTACTGAAACTTAAACGCCTTTTACTGTATCTTTTATTATACACTGTAAATACTATTGGCAATATAATAATGCTATCGACTTCGGTTGTAATGTTTTTTTGTTTGGATAAACTAATTAGGTACTTTTATAATCATAATGATTATTAACGATTATAATTATTTATTTATCTATTTAAAATGTCCTCCCTTTCCTCTTGTCTCCTCGTGTTAGGGACTGGTTCGATATATTCACAGAGCATTTATGTAATATATGATACATTTTATTTGTCTAATTTTATATCATTAATATATAAAATATATATTAACATCTGTATACTCTATAGATAATAGAGCGGGTTAGTTCTGTTGTAGAGTGGTGTGGAAGATATGTAAACAGTTGTATATGGGCCCTGTGAGAATTGAGATTGGGATCCTCCTGGGGCTCACTCCCCCCCCCCAGCCTGTAGACAGGGGAAAACCTTATAAATAAAACCTTTATTTATTCCGGGACAAGTCACTTGGTAATACTGATACAAAAATAAAAAGTAATAGAATGTATTCGAGTAGAATACAATTACAATTTAGTTACCAACGCGATCAAAAGCAGCTCTGTAGATTCTCAATCATTGGCTTATTGTCAGGGTTGATACAGTTTTCACAATGACAGACAAATATCGTTTTGCAAAGTCCCATCCTTCGGAGAAGACGTAAAATGGCAAATAACCAGCATCTTGAAGGTCCCTATCCTAATTATACCTGGATATGCATAATTTATGATTCAAATTGTATCATTAAGCCATAGTAGTATAAATCGTGCTTCAGTTGTTCTGTTTTGAAGACAAATCTATTTTTTATCACTATATTTTTTAATTAATTATTAAAATGTGTCGACATTTTTTTTATATAGTTTTAGCTTGAAAACTAGTCAAGACTGCCTGGTCCTTACGCTTTTGTCCAGTGTTCACTTCAGAATTAAACATCAAACGTTATATTCTTTTTTTTTTTTTAAGGAGGGAAATTCCTGTACAAGCAATTGTCATGAAATTCCTGGTTGAAAGAGATAATTAAAAAATACTTTTCACTTCTCCGGCACTAATTAACGAGAGAGCTACAAAGGTCTATTATGTTTATTGCTAATTAAATTAATTAGTAATTTTCTAAAATCAAATGTCTTTGTTTTATTAGATCCCCCCTTATAAAGTTTATTTTTGCTCTGTTCTATTTCTGATCATTTCTTATTCAGCTAATGAAACTTGAATTATCAATGAGAAAATTTTAACAGGAGTAGATGAAGTAAAATATAAATACAAAATTAATCGAATTTTTTCAGCATCGAATATTCGATCCGAACAAGGATGAAAATACCGGAAAATTCAGGAAATAGCAGAATTGTAGATCATGCACACGTTAAATATAATTGGACAACTCACCGAAGCGTTGCAAAGGTCGGGAATTAAGTTGTTGGGCTTAGTAGCGAACGAATTACTACACAATAAGTATAGCGTCGCACAGTTTTTCGATTTATAGGAGCTAGGTGGACAAAATTATTTTCCGATATTTTTGCATTTCTTTCGACTAATTAAGTAATTTTATTATAAAAAGTGTTTTTTTAATTAATTACCAGCTGAATTGTAGAGAATTGTAATTAGAAAAAAACGTATATATTAGGACAGTTTATAATAATTAAACTAATAAAAATCCGTATTTATTCTGGGACAAGTCCTTTTAGAATAGTGATACAGAAAATAAAATATGAACTATAATATCTTAGAGTAGAATACAATTACAATTTAATTAATACATGAAAATAAATTACGGGCTAGCTCGCAATAACGATTTAAATGAAAGAAAAATATAAATGCATAACAATAATTATAAAGAAAAAATTCACATATATACAAAATTTATGGGAAAAAATACAACAAAATAATTAAAGAAACATAAAAACTATAATGATTTTATTTTTATTTCGAAGAGAAAATATTTGCCCCCAGCCGGGATTCGAACCCGGATCTCCGCCTTCGAGAAAAATTAGCCTGGATACAAATGAGTACAAGTTATTTTCATCACTTAAAAGTTTCAAAAGGAGGAAAAATTCTTCGGCCATTGAAAGAAAATAAATAATATAGTTTGATTATAAGAAGACTTTTTTATTTTTTTTAAAATAGAACTTACTAGTACAATTAATATCCATATTCAACGATTGGTTCGACGAAAGTAGTTGAACAATAAACTTTTTAGGTTGAAATGATGCCTTGAATTCCACTGATTTATTCTATTGCTATGATTACTTTGGGCCCTAAACCTCAAGCTCTGAAGTGTGTCAGACTTGAACAAATATTAGATTACCGAGTTTTGAAGTCTTATTTACAATATTCCAATACCTTATTTCAGGATTCTAAACATGATTTTTGACCTAGTTTTGTATTAATCAAACCACTGTGCGCCGCTTTGATTTTTCCGCCGTTTTCAGAAATTTTGGAGGAATAAATAGCCAACCTCATTTTAATTTTCCTCTCAGAGTCCTCTGTAAGTTTTCCAACATTTAATTTGGTCGAAAAGACCTACAAAAGAAAAAATAGGGTGTTTCGACCATTCTTAAAAAGAAATCTTTCTTGAAAATTAGTACTTTTTTTTTTTTTTTTTTTTTTTTTAATTATTTATTTATTGATATTTACAACTATATTACAATAATATAACAAGTAAATTGGCTGAGTGATACATAATGATATGATATAATGACATGTAGAGAAACTACCCACTGGTAGTACTCAAATCGCATGTTCAACTAAGAAGGTCACGTGGCCATCTTCTTCTCAGACGCCTCGGAGGATTATCGGGAATTGAAGAGGAAGCTAAGTTTGAAACTAGAGGGTTTGAGTGGAAATGAAGTTTGTTATGAAAGGATAGATACCGGGTTCGGGCCAAATCAGCAACAAATGGGACATTAAGGTCGTTATGGATGACTATATTCTTAACAAAATAAGGAGCGTTGAGGATTTTACGAAGGATTTTGGATTGTAGGGATTGGATACGAGAAGAATTTGATGGCTTAGTGGAGCCCCAAAGCTCTACTCCGTAAGTCCAAATAGGTCGTATGATGGTCATGTAGATGAGTCTTTTGTAATTAACTGGGAGCTTAGAGCGTTTGTCTAGTAAGTGTTGAAGTAGCCTGAAACGTCGAGCGGTTTCTTGTCTTTTCAGTCTTGTATGAGGATTCCAGGTTAATCGTTTGTCGAGATGCAACCCTAAGTATCGGATCTGTTCTACAGGCACAAGTGGGATATTATTAAAGGATACTGAAGGGCAGGAAGTCATTGGTTTACGACGTAAGGTAAAAGTGATTTGATGGGATTTTTGAGAATTTATTTTAATTCTCCAGTTCTGGCACCATTCTTCAAGATCAGTGATATGGGATTGGAGGCTTTGGGATACAATAACTGGATTGGTATTGACTGATAATACACATGTATCATCAGCATATGTGGTAAGGATAGTATTAGGATGAGTTGGGATGTCAGCTGTATAAACTGTATAAAGGATTGGGCCAAGGATACTACCTTGAGGAAAAATTAGTACTTTAAAATTAAAAAAAAATGTTATACTCGAGTGTGCAGGCTATAATGGATTTTATTATTAATGTGAGAGATGCAGCTACGAAATATATAAAATTGATACAAGCGGATACATGTCATTACCATAACTTGAAAGTTTCAAAATGAGGAAAAATCCGTCATGCATTTAAAAAAAAAAAAAAAAATAATAGTTTGATTATCAGTATATTTCTTTAATTAGAAAAAATAGTACTTATGACTACATATATTATCGATAATCAACAATTGATTCTTATGAAATTAGTAACAGTTTAATTTTGTGCGGTTGAAATGAAGCTTTGAATACAACTTCCAGCTTTGTTTTTCTGTCCACATTTTTTGTATTAACAAGGCTTTATATAGGAGCGATAGGCTTAGTGGTAGAGTTAGCGTGCCAGAAGTCTTGGGTTCAAATCCGGCTGTTGCCGATTTTAATTAATCTGTTGGATGGGTCCATTGGAATCTAGAATCTTCCTAGGGCTCGACCAAAGAGGCCTCCATAAAGTGGGTACCCAAAATAGAGGGAAGTCTGGCAGTCGAATATAATATCGGACAAATCACATCCCTATACAACCATTGTCCTCGAAACATTACAGTCTCTAACATGTACTGATCCCATTGCCCTTCATGGATTGTAATAATTCAGTTTTTTGTTATGTACATTGTAGAGAACTTTCACTTTCATTTATGTCATGTACTATTGTGACCTACCATATCAGTTTAGATCTCAGTTTCGGAAAGAGAACCCATTTTGGAAATTACCAGTTAATTTTCCACTAAGAGTAATGGGGAAAACTGCACAAATCCCACAGCGTACTTCTTTTTATCCTTTGATCCTTCTTTTGATCTTCGTATTACGATTGCACTGGGTTCCTCTCACTCACCGGAGTGATTACATGAAATCTCTATCATCCAGATGCAAGAGAAAAGAAAAAAAAGGGAGAAAGAAAGAATATCGTTCACATAAGGGTCCTTACTAATGTTGCCACTATATATTTCCTGGTGACGAAATACTTATCGTGTAACCTCATGGATGTCTGAGTTCGATGAACTTTCAACTTTTCTTTAATGAAAATCTCTGCTTTAGTTTGAACTAACTCAATAAACAAGGTTCACATGTGGTCTAGTGGAAATAACCTACTATGTTCTATTTTTCCTCGCCTTCAGAAGGGACGTAAAATGGGAGTCCTGAACCTTTGCGATGCTAGCTACTCGTTAAAGATCCCTATCCTGAACATTATAGAAACATATAAGTATAGAAACATTTACAGAAATTTAAGACTCCCAGTAAAGCATCTTCTGATTAGCTATAGCAGCATAAATTAACGTTATACGAATAAACAATAACAGAGTATTTAAAATACTGTTCTCCATGAGTGATTTCAAGACATATGCGGCAGATCAATTATTTACTATGTAATATCCGAGAATCGCCCCATTATAATTTGGAGACCTTCCTTGGACTCATCTAGTCTTTATAAATCGAGCACTCTTAATGGAGGAAAAACTTGGCGGTTGAGCGTGATATCAGCCAAATCAGCCAAGTCCGAAAAATCTATATTAAGATATTTTATTATCGAAATTAAACTAAAATGATTCTGGTGCACTTAGGGCGCTACGCACTTACTATATAATTAACTTAACAGCATATAATAAATAATTTTGCCCATGATATTTTTTCACTTGTCAGATTAAGTGAAGAATTTCTTGAGGTTCACCCAGCCTCTGTAATCTAGGGTACATGGCTGTAGCATCATCCGATTAGACATAGCAGCTTTAAGTGACGCTAAATGAATTAATAACTACAAACCAATTAACAAGTGACGTCGAAATTTTAATACTGTGGGCCTTTTTAGTTTATTGACGTTTTAATAAAGATTTTTTTTAAATCTTAATTAAGTGGCTTTAATTTTTTATGCACTCATACTTCTCACCATATAAATTATAATGTTTGATTCATTAGAAAATTTTCGGTGTATGTCCTGTTAATCTTTGGAGTCTTAATGCTTTGTTTTATGGGTTTTTTTTTTATTTGATTCCAATAACTACTTAATATACTTCTTGAGGCTCACCCAGCCTCTGTAATCTAAGGTACCTCGGGGATGCAGGCGGTTGAGTGTGATCTTGGGGAATTCTCCTCCCTGTACGTAGTAAAAGAAAAAGCACAGTCTCTGGGTAAGGATTTTAATGAAAAACTAACACCACATAGGCTGGAGACATCCATGCTACGTCCCAACCGAAGGATGATTTAACTAAGGATTTTTCACCCCTTTGAAAAATCCTTAGCCCACGAATACTATGCAAACTTGGGCATAGCAGGTTGTTATGCTGAATTACAGAACCCTAAGCCAACTTTTTAGGAGTTAATATTTACATTGTAAAGATATGGCGCCCGAACCAGTAAAAATACAAGTTTTTTTATTTATTTTATTTAATCTACTCCTCTTCTACCGCCGACGGTGTGAGGATCTCTCCTGCAGAGCCTAACCCATGAATGTCTCTCCTGTACCAATCGTCTTCACCTTCCCCATTCCAAACCTCTTCTGTCAAAGCCCTCCTAGATTGCGCCTTCTCAAGTCTTCCTCGGTCTTCCTTTCGGTCTCGTACCTTCCACCTTTGTCATATACGGCCTTCGCCACTCTGTTTTCCTCCATTCTGGGCCTTTTTTTTTTATTAAGTAGTGTTATTTGTGTTTTGACGACTGAATTGGCAAAAAATACTTTACTTAACCGGATTAAACATTGATGAGTCTAGGTTATCAAGCTGATGTTGCTTAAATATTTTAAATATTTTTATTACATTTTGTGGATTCGCATTTCTTATATATTAGTGGATTGAGGAGAGAAACGGGGAGTAATAAGTTATGATAAAAGTAGGGTAGGATATTTTATGTGAGGAAGCAAGGCAGCCATACTAAAGTCCAAGTCGGTATATCATCCTCCCGGGTCACCACGGGGTCACCAACCACTACCTGCTCCCTGGATTCTCCAACATCCAGGTTCGGATTCTCCCAATATCATTTTATTATTTTACCTAATTAAATAGACTTTTTCATAGTAATAACAATTTAGTAAGAATTACTAATGAATATAGGAATTTCTTCATTTCTTTCTCAATTTTAGAATAGTGTATATAGCGTCATTTTATGCTGCTATGACTAATCGGACGATTTCGGAGTCCCAAATTTTCATTATCCAAATTATGAGATAATTAGGATACGGATCTTTAACGAGTATCTGATTCCGCAAGCAAAAAGCAAATAATAATCATATTTTAAAGTTTGTTTCAGAAACCTTTATTTTTTATATTTAAGACGTTAACATTTTCTTTTTAAATTATCAATCCATGAAGTCCATGTAATGGTCTTAGATCATTACGATAATAATGCTTACAGCATACAAAAACCTTAAAACCTGCACCTCCAGAACCCATGAAAGGTCTGGGGTTCAGGTTCTGGTTGAAACAGTACTGATTTTAGGAAAAGCTGAGAGCTGATTTGTCCGAAATTACCTTCTGGGTTCTTAAAATTGTTCTTACAAACATTTTTTTTGCACAAGGCATTAGTATTTAATTAAGATGTTTTTACAAAAAACTTCAGTTGTTTCTTCTGGTTTAGACCGTGTCGGTGAATTTTCTACCAACGTTTCGCCAGACATGCTGCTGACTTCCTCAAGGCTTAACTGAGAGTCTCAATTAAATAGAGTGCTGAGTTGTTAAACTGAAGGTCTGGGATCAAATCCAGTTGTGGCAGAATATTAAATGTGCCAAGAGCATGGATGGATCCGCGACCTAAAGATCCTCTTGGGGCCCTCTCAGTCTCTATAAATTGGCTACTCTAGAATGAAAGATCTCGGACAAAACACTTCCATGCACAGTCGTTGCCCAAGAAAATGCACAGTCTTTACCATGGACTCAACCAATGGGTTGTAGTGGAACTTTTAAAAAAAATTAAAAAAACAAACCATGTTTCTGGTAAATCTGTAACACGAAACTTATGTATCAATAAATGCACAATTAATTATTTATAGTTAAATGTTACATAGATTTTACACTTATTCTATAAGTTGTAAGAATTCGTATTTTTTTTCAAAATTTAAAAAGTCTTGAAAATTTACGGCATCGCTAAGCAGTCTCACAGAAAACTACTGCAAACTTTTCAAAAGTACTTAGACTTATCACCAAAGCACCATGGTACATCAATAACAAAACTTTGCATACGGACTTAAAAATATAAATATACTGATATACCGTTATTATTTATATTAAAAATTATTTATATTAAATTAGTATTTATATACAAATATAAATATACCGTTTCATAAAAATAAAAACGGTTGACGAGCACATACGGACCTACTGCAAACGCTTTCAAGAAAAACTATACTGACGCCCAAACCCATTGATACAACAAATCGCCACGACTCTCATGCCTGAGAACACTAGGAGGAGACTAAAAAGAACGTGGATGAGGGATCTATTACAGTAGGAAATTAAAGCGAGCCAATGGAGAGGTACCGCTGGCTACTGTTCTTCGTCATGCCTTTCATCTCATTCTGGATTATTTTCCAGTCAGCCAATCCACTGATTGTCAATTACTTGTATTTGGCAGTTGTGGATGAAAATATAAAGAAAGAAAAAAAAAGTCTTGACTTCAAATGCGAGGTGATCTTATGTTTACACCTATAAAATATCCATTTTTTTTTAAATTTTCTATATTTCAGATACTGAAACAGATGTTTTAGATTAATTCCGAACTATATACCAGTAAATAGGCAAATAGAGGATTTTTTGTTGAATATTTCAAATTATTTTTTTAATTTTTACGCAACAAGACTTGAGAATCAGTATATTTTATTTTATTTTCAATTTTTGATTAATCCTTACATAAAAATTAGGCAATCTAATGCTTAATAAATTATAAAATCTAAAGTTAAGAATTATTAATCAGCAATACAAGTATTTTTAATTCGAATGATTAAATTGTTCTTTTAATTTTTGTTGTCGGGTTTATTACAGATTGTGTTATTTTTCACAACAATGATCTCATTTTCTTCTATTCAGTATATCCATTGATCTCATCTGTGTAATTGTCATCTCTTCAAAGTTTTTTGACGGTACCTTATCTTTTTCCAATGTACATTATTTCATTATGTAGAACAGTATTTTAAGTACATGCTATACATTGAAAACATAAATCAATACTGAACATCCAATTTTTTTCATTTGTACTTGGACTTAAGGAGTCTTCTTCCAAGTTCAGAAGAGCAGAGTCGAGTATCCTGACAAACACACACGCACAGGTTAGAGGTAGCCGATTACAAATCGGTGCGTGTCTCTTCCAGCTGGCCAACTTTTTTTCCTCCCTGGAGAGGACTTGGCGGAGGAAGAATGAGGTACTTTGAGCTTTTTCTCGGCGGCTTGGGGCTTTGTCCGCTTCGACAAACTGCTCGTTCTACCGAGCTCATTCAGCCTGTCAGCTCTTTGTTTCACCGCGGCTCCGATAGGCAGCGCTCCTCGCATTAATACCTTGCAGTTAAAAATCTAATCTTCCATTAGTGACACCTTTCAGTCAGTCTTTTGTCATCCCGTTGTGGGACAATGGACAGTTGGTGTTTTGTTTTGTCTTTCCCCGGCGGTCTTCTTTAAGAGTGATTTAAAATGATATTGCGCAACTGTTGGAGAAGTACCGATTTACCGCAAACCTATAACTTGATTCAATCTCAAGTTCGGATTTCACTTATTTATACAAACATCATAAAAAAAAAAAGTTACCACTACAGATTTGGGTCTTGGGTTCTTTGCGTGCTAGAGATTATAGAATAAACAGATTCATTTACAACGGTTGGGCTGCGAAGTTATTTATACGGGATCACGATCAACCGCCAGGTTTTCCCAATTAAGGGAACTGTATAAAGCCTGGGTGAGCCCCAGCTAGGTCTCCAGATCCCACAAGGTTATATTGTTAAATATGGTTGATGGCTCTTTTTGGACTTCTGATGTGAGATGTGTTGCTTTTGATCTTTTGATTTCAGTGAAATTTTAGGTGATGAACTGGAAGTTTTAGATACTCAAAAACTTTGTTATATGAAGTTATTAATTTATAAGTTGTTAATTTTTGGTCCAAAAGATTAATATAATAAAGCGTTAGATATAATATAAATTTATTTATTTAATTATGGATAATAATAAAGCTTAGCGAGCCCGATACCGATACCACCAATCTCTGCTTTCATACTTTCTTCCACGGACCACTACTTAATCCCAAATCCGCCAGATCTACCCATTAGACGTTTACCAATCGCCACAGCGCTTATCAACTTTTTAAGTATTTGTTCGTTACCAAGCTTAACAACTTTACAATTCCATCTGAATCTTCGCGAGGCTATCACTTCAATAATATTAACCGGATGCATGCTTTACAATTCCGCGTTATCTAATCTTATAAATTCTCAATTGGTCTCATCCTTTTGCGGACCGAATATTCAACGCAACGTCTTATTTTTAATACCTTAAGACCATGTCCATGCTCCAACGTTTACAGCCACGTTTCATATTCGTTAAGTAGAGTTGGAAGATTGATAGATTTATTAGCGCTGATTTTTAAATTTCAAGACAAAAGGTGACTATGGATAAAAGTTTTATAATTAATTATGATACTGTTTTTGTTTTTAAGAAACTTCCTACATATTTGGAATAATAAATTATTTTAATAACTTTTTTAAATAAAAACAAAGGTACATTCTCATTCGATGTCAGGGAAGAACAGAGCTAAGGAGAGGTTACGAACGCAATCGCCTTGTTATTGCGTCGAGTTGGTTGAGGATTTGAGACCAAGATATCTCCAGTAATATCTGCGAGGCAATCTTATCAACTTTATGTCCTGTTATCTATTGTTTCTTCTATTACAGGGCTTATATGAGAAACCATGCCCTTGCTTATTACTACTCTATTATCTTGGATAAATGAGATCGTTCGTTCGTTACGTTCAGGTAGGATCTTGTAGGCTTTTTCTGTGGTTTAGATGGATCGTTACATCCCTTCGTATTTTCTAGCGAAATATAAAACGTTTTACTGATTTTTTATAGGGCTTCTTTAATATTACTTACTCGTATAATTTCTTATGTCAAGTTGAAACTACCAGTGACAGTACTTTTGATAAGGAGTAAAAGATAGCTTATCCTTGCTTGTGCCGTCTTTTAGAATAAACATAAAATGGGGATCTCGAGACTGTGCAGTGTCAGCTACTCGTTAAAGTTCCCTATTATAATCATATCTGTACAGGCAAAATTTAGGACTCAAACTTTAGCATCATCCGATTAGTCATAGCAGCGTTAAGTGACGTTAAATGAATTAATAACTACAAACCAATTAACAAGTGAAGTAGAAATTTTAATTCTGTGGGCCTTTTTAGTTTAGATTGACGTTTTAACAAAGATTCTTTAAAAATCATAATTAATTGGCTTTAATTCTTTATGCACTCATACTTCTCACCATATAAATTATACTGTTTGATTCATTAGAAAATTTTCGGTGTATGTCCTGTTAATCTTTGTGGTCTTAATGCTTTGTTTTATGGTTTTTTTTCCATTTGATTCCAATAACTACTTAATATACTTCTTAAGGCTCACCCAGCCTCTGTAATCTAGGGTACCTCGGGGATGCAGGCAGTTGAGTGTGATCTTGGGGAATTCTCCTTGTACTGTTGTAACAGAACTGTTGCACAGTCACTGGGTCGTAGTGGTACAGGTATAATTAGAGTAAGGATTTTAATGAAAACCTAACATCGCACAGGGTCGGGACATCCATTCTACGTCCCCACCGAAGGACGATTTAACTAAGGATTTTTCACCCCCTTGGAAAATCCTTAGCCCACGAATACTACGCAAACTAAGCCGAGTTTTTAGGAGTTAATATTTACATTGTAAAGGTATGGCGACCGAACCAGTAAAAATACAAGTTTTTTTATTTATTTATTTAAGGTGTGAGGATCCCTCCTTATGTATCATTTTGAAAAATAGCTCATTTTTGTAGCCACAAAGATTTAATCCAATCGGGAGTACGGACAGTCTGGTAGTTATATATTTTATTAGTTAAAGAGACTACTAGCCCTAAATTGGAGAAAAACCCAGATTGAGCGAGATGAAGGACAAATTCACCTCCCTGCACAACCGTTGTAAACAGTACAGTCTGTACCATGTACTGAAACCAAGACCCTTCATGGGATTTTTTTTTAATGTTCCTGACTATCTAATATATTCGAAATATAATTTATTATTTTATAATATTTTTATTTTGAAGAGAAAAGATAGGTACAGGGCCGATATTCGAACCCGGGTCTCCCATGTTTCCGTCATGGTGATATACCACCTTAGCTATCCTGGTTCGAATCCCGGCCCTGTACATATCTTTTCTATTCTTTTTTTTTTATTATTTATTTATTGATATTTACAACTATATTACAGTAATATAACAAGTAAATTGGCTGAGTGATGCATAATGACAAGTAGAGAAACTACCTACTGGTAGTACTCAAATCTTTTCTATTCAAAACAAAAATATTTAAAATTATAACAATTAATAAAAAAATAAATTATTATAATATACTATAATTGATATCGAAGATTTTTTTTTATATTTAACTTTCAGAAATCCGAAGGTGACAAATAACAAATTTTTAGATGGTAATATAAGGGTGGAAATGTGGGTTATGATAATCCCTGCGGTTGGAAGGAATACTTCTGATACAGGGTGCTAATATCAGGAACGCCAACTATGTGGGAATTCGTGTTGGAGGAATTTTCCCTAACTCGACAGTGTTATTGGAATTGTGCGCTCTATACACTTCACCGCTCTGTACTTGGTAGAATAATTGTTTATAAAATTTTATATTAAATATTTATCTCAATGAATTTATTTTAAAACAAAATTAATATTGCGAGTGCTCACTACTGGTAGAAGGAATAAATTACATAATTTATTTAACATATTTTGACTAAACCATTTATAATTTACTGGTATACAACTACCTATAATATAAATTCTTTTTATTTATTGTTATTGTCGATGGTGATTATTTAAATTCTTTTCTCTTCAATATAAAAAAATAAATATAATATGATTGGTTTATAATTATAATATTTTATATAAAAACCAAACGTTTCGGCCAACATTGTATATCTTCATCAGAGCTTAATAGAAAGTGTGAGACAGTTTCTGGTTGATTTTGTTTGTTGTTTTTTTTTTTTGCATTAACGAGCTAGGGATTATGTTTGAAACATCATTTTTAATATTATATTACATAATATTATTGTACATCAATTGAGTCGTAAATACGAAAAATCCGTTGTTTTTTTTTCTCAATTTACATCGGATTAGCGCATTTGTATTTATGTGGCCATATTTTAAAGGTAATACAATAAATTAAAACGAAAATATAGTTAAATATCGTTCCTTCAAAAGAACGACATAACTCAAAATTTGGCATTTTTGAGTTAAGCATTTAGTAGCAATTGTATATGTTGACGGTTTTTAATTCAGGAACTGCATATCTGATATTTCATTTCCATGATGTCCTTTTTTAATAAATTCATATTTTTAGTCATATCTGAGCTTGATGTTTTATGTCTATAAAGGCATAATTAAAAATCAAATCAGTTTCAAGGTTTAAAAAAATTTCAAATGTTGAAACTCTTTGCTTTGCAAATATCCAATTATTTAATTTTTTTAAACTCATATGGAACTTTCAAAAACCTCTATTGAAATTTTTTTTTTTAGTTTTGACATTGTTCTTTCGAAGGAGTGATATGTAAAATATAAAATACAAATATAAATTTATAGACTTTATTATGGCAATTGGCCGCTATCCACAATAAACATAAAAATGGATATACGTTCCGATTTGATTTTTCTTATTATGTGTATATATATATATATATATATATATACACACACAATAAGAAAAATCATATATATGGTGTTTATATCGGTTTCTACTTATCTTGACTGTTATGTAAATATGATGTTTGTGTTCTTGAGTTTCAGTCAGTTTCTTTCAACTTCTTAAGGTGACGTTTCGAGACTAGGTTAGTCTCATATTCATGGCCTGACAGTGAAAAAAAAAAAATATATATACACACAACAAACATTAATAATTACGAATCAGCATTGGTAAAAAATTACTCGGGAGCTTTAAGAGGCACTTAATCTTTATAAAATCCGATTTTCTTACTCTAATTTCTCAAATATTTAAATTATAAAATAAAATGGCATTCTGTTGGAAAAGATAGTTGTGTCTTTTTTGTTAGTTTTTTTTTGGGCAGAAACTCAATAACATCATTGGATATATGCAGCCATTACCTTTGCTGTGAGTGGCCTATAAATATATTTAAAAAAATATATTTCCTAGCAGTTTTTTCCAGTTAAATTTCGGTATATGACAAATGTACGGTACTTTTTTGTTTTTGTGCTTGCACCTTTATTTTCTTGGGGATGAGTGAATTTGAAAATGCAATTTTAAGAGTTGTGAGCGACTACTGTCAAAAAGAAAATTGCAAAACCTTCTTCTGTAGTTCCGATGACTTCCTTAGAACTATGTATTTGTTGACTGCCTTATTCTTACGAACGCATTAAATTCTTCCTCTCGTATAAATATTGAAATGGTTCGTTGGAACCCTGGGGGTTGTTCTTAGATGCAAGCAGTTGTAGGAAATTAAGTAGGACAAGACTGGAAGAAGCTTGCGACTACTTAACATGAGCAAGCCTTGTCCGAAGACTGGTAACATGCCCGCGCTAAATCACTGCCCAAAACCTTGGCCAAACTGCCAAGACCCAGGATTGTTAGATAAAACGTTTTTTGTTCTACTTAGAACATATGTTAATTTTTTTTATGGCGTTGTCGATAGGAGCATCTGAAAATTAAACATCGATTAAAAGAACAAAGATTTGCTTTTAAGGATTCCATAAGTAACAAAAAGAATTTTCTAAATTGTAGTATCTATATGCAAGCTAACCCCATAAAAAGTTTTATGTTGTTCATTCCTCACGGTTGCATAGTGCGGATTCTAACCATACTTATTTTCTAAATTTGAAGAACCGATATCCTTGAAAAAAAACTATACCACTATATTCTTTGACTGATTTAATGAACCTCAAATATTTATTTAAGTGTGTATCTGAAAAGATTTAAACTGTTCAATTGCACTCACATGATGGGTCTTGGGTTCAGTAGCTAGTAGAGACTGTACTGTGGAGAGAGGTGAATTGTCCTAGATCAAACTCAACAGCCAGACTTTCGCCCTATTTCGGGTTCCCACTTTATAGAGGCTGGGTGAGCCCCAGGAGGGTAGATCGGTTATCCCCCGTATCTTATAGCCTCAACACTGATACCTCTGTGTGAATGAATCTATATGTTTGTATTATCTTTCAACACTATATAACAATATTATTTAAAACAGAGCATATGCGTTTTACGCCATTAAACACCAACAAACATCAATAAAAACAATTATCTAAAATATGACAAGTGATAAGAAGAAGATAAAAAGAGATACGGGATCTTTTTAACAAGATAGGTTTCATAGGAGATCGGCTAAAACACAACTACCGCCATTTACTTTTTACTAGCCAGTTTATAAGCCAGCAATAAATCATGATGTTTATTGTATCCAGCCTTTTTTTTTCTCCGCTCTGCTTCAAAAACCATTTTCGACACACTCAATAATAATTAAATCGGCACTCCAGTAAATCGCAAACTCAGGATGTAAGGTCTTGTTTCTACGGTTCGTTAATCATTGCGGAATCTTCAGAAACTTAAAGGCTGATCTCCGATATCACAACACCCGACATGAAAGGCAGGAGCTGTTGGATCAAAGAGAGCGGATCGCGGAATATTTAGTTCAACCTGCGAAATAATAAGCTCAGGGTGGTGCAGCCGTGCGTGAAACGTAACATGGGATTATAGTTGACACGAAGAATGGATTGTTCTTTACGTGAAAGATGATAATTCAGGGTTTTATATCAGAATTGCAAAACAGGATTGAGTTAGCGGTGATATATAATGAAAGAATACATCATGAAAAACATGAACTGTTCAATTATTTAAATTGTAAGTTCAGTAAAAATACCGGAATGGTGACAAAACGTACGTAGCTTTTAAAAACCATAAACATTTGTAACAAAACATCGGAAGATCATTTTATTTATGACATATTTTTAAAGTGAAAACTTCTAAAGCAGCGTTTAATGACTTTTAGTAGGGGGTAAACTTGTGCGTTCGCGTCAGAAACATGCTCGAGACTGGCAACACTTCGTGGCCTGTGTATGAGTTATACAATTTATTTTAATCTACTTTAGTCTAAAGGAATTCCATTGTTATAAGAATAATTATATTTATCTAAAAAGTTGATCAATAAGTGTGCAATTAATACTAATAATATCTGAAAACATCAATAAATGGTTGAACCTTTCATTTTCTTTTAAAGTATTTTATTTTTATAGTTAAATGTATGGTCTTATTAAATGATTGAAAGTACAAATGATCTAAGTATTGTTGACTTTAACGATGGTAATAAAACTATTGAAATATGTTCATGATGGTCTTATTGAAACAAAAAAATTTTAAATACAATATTAATGGGTGACCACTGAGAGCAAACTGAACAGGGCATTAATAAACGCTTTTAAAATGTAATAACTACTTATTATTTAAAGTAATTTAATAAAAAGTATTCGGTGAGTCTCAAATGAACTTAATATTGCTCTGAGAAGCTACAGCACCAAAGACTTGTGAGATACGTGCTGTGGGTACGAAAGACGTTTAATGGACATATCGCTGACGTAAAGGAATAGCTTCGCAGATCTATTAGCAGTATTAAGTTCAATGGAACGTGTTTTTGATCACGTAGCGAAATTCGAGTCTGTATTTATAATAGACGAATATGCGAACATTTTACAATTATTTCTAATAAATCTTTGAGATAAGTTTAATTTTACTTTTAATATTGTTTTTAATTATTTAGCTAGATGAAAAAAATATGTTATGAAAAAGATGATAACCTTAAGCAGTAATTAGCTTCACTCGTATCTAGTTCTTGATTTTTTTAGAAAGTCCATAGGTATCTTGGAGGAGATTAGAATATATTTTTCTTTTAAAATTGTTTTAAATAAATCTATAAAAAAAAAAACTGTACAACTACAACCCACGAAGTATCCTGGGTTCAGTACATGGTAGAAAGTTTAATGTTTCTGAGGCAACGAATTCGCACTTGTCCGAGATCTCGCTCAGCTGCCATATTTTCCCTCCGAATTAACGGTATCGATGTAACAGAGGCTGGGTGAGTCCCAGTAGGGAGTGAAGATTCCACAGAGTGATTGTTAACAGATTTATCGATCCGTCAGAATTTAATCTGATATCTTCAGCATAACAACGCATCGCTCTTCCACTGATCTGCCCAACTCCCAGTTATATATATATGTATATTTATATTTAAATAAAAAATATATAAATTTATTTGATTTGTACACTTCTGGGTGTGTGTGTCTTTAAGTATACATCACTGAAGCTATCTGGAAAATTGAAATGCTGGAGTATTATATTACAATAAAATTAGAAAAAATAATACGATCAATTGGTCCAAGTCTTTTTATTTAAAGGTATTAGATAGGATTAAAATCCGATGGCCATATTAGGATCAGTTCTGTCAATTATTTTTTCCGGATAGTTATGTGTTGTTTTATTCTATGTATGTATATATATATATATATGTTTGTGTGTGTGTGTGTGTGTGTGTTGTTTGTTTCTTTATTTTCACATCACTTTATGCTCCTATGGCTAATCGGGCGATGCTACAGAGTCCTAAATTTTGCCTTTAGTATAATTAGGATAGAGATCTTTAACGAATACAGTTTCAGCGCCACCATTTTACTTTCCTTCCGTAGGCATAATTATTTTTCACCCCCTCATAAAATTCTACGGAACCCGCGTTCTGAGGCGTAGACGGTTCTACCCTGCTTCCCCGTGATGTGGGATAGACTGTTTTGGTCTCAAGTAATATGATCGTGTCCTGTATTGAACAACAACCAAATTGGGGAGACGTTTACGAACATATTACTTACTGATATTTGAGATATGAAGTTCTTTTTTTTATTTTTTATTCTTATAATCTGACATATCCTTCAATAATATCACACTGATTCCTGTAAAACAGATCCGATACTAATAAAAGGTTGGGAAAAAATAAATCCATTATTTTCGCGGTAGATGGCTGTAGTGATCGATATCTCGTAAACTATGGTCCAAACAATTACAAGTTTATGCTCGTCGTCAAGGTGACATTTAACACTAAAAAAATTCTTTGGCTGTTTTTTGTTTGTTCCATTCAGTTTACTGTGAGTTACAGGGTGTTAACAATGGAAGTCAACAAAGAGAAAATTCGGTACATATTACAGTTTTTCTTTGAAAAAGGCGAAAATGCGAGCCAGGCCGCTGAAATTGTGAATTGTGTTTATGGTGCCAATACTCTAACAGCTAATTACGTGCGATTTTGGTTTCGTCGATTCCGTTCAGGCATTTTTGATGTTAAGGATACACCTCGCACAGGCACGTCGTCAAAAATGTCGATAAAATCACAGAAATAATCGAAGTTGACCAGCATGTCAATAGCCCAAGAGCTAATGATCGACTATAAAACAGTTTTAAACCATTTGGGCAAAGCTGGATTCAAAAAGAAGCTCGATGTTTGGGTGCCACACCAATTAACACCAAAAAACATGATTGATCGAATTTTCATCTGGAAAGCCTTGGCCAAACGGAATTAAATCGACCCATTTCTTAAACGGATGGTGACTGGGGATGGGAAACGGGTCACATACGACAATATTGTGCGAAAACGATCGTGGTCAAAAGTGTGGTGAAGCAGCTCAAAGGATGTCCAAATCAGGACTAACGGCCAGGAAGGTTCTGCTGTGTGTTTGGTGGGGTTTGAATAAGTAATCATGAGTTGCTTCCGTATGGCCAAGCACTAAACTCAGATCTCTACTGTCAACAACTGGACCGTTTGAAGTTAGCGATTGACCAGAAACGACCAGAATTGGCCAACAGAAGAGGAGTTTGGTTCCATCGGGACAACACAAGGCCACAAACGTCCGTAGTGATTCGCCAGAAATTCCGGGAGCTTGGTTGGGAAGTTTTAATGCATCCACCATAAAGACCGGACCTGGCACCAAGCGATTACCACCTTTTCTCGCATCGCAAAACTTCCTGAGTGATAAGAAATCGGGATCAAGAGAAGATTGTGAAAATCGATTACTAGAGTTTTCGCCAATTAGGACCAAGACTTCTATGAGAGAGGCATAATGAAGCTACCTTTAAAATGGCAGCAAATTATACAACAAAACGGTGCATATTTGACCCAAACATCTTAAATAAAGTTTTGAATTTCACGCAAAAATAATGGATTTCTTTTTCCCCAACCTATTATATCGATGTTTCAGGCTACTGTAGCACTTACTAGACATACTCAATTAATAACAAATGACGTTTATACATGACTATTATCAGACTTATCTGGACTTACGGAGTAGAACTTTGGGACTCCACTATGCTAGAGATTTTCTCTCGTGGCCAATCCTTATATCCAAAATCCTTCGTAAAATTCTCAATGCTCCTTACATTGCTTCAAATAAAATCAACCGTAATGCGCTTAATGTCCCGTTTGTTGCTGATTTTTTCCGAGTCTTTTCATCTCAAACTTTATTCTCACTTAAACCTACTACTTTCAATCCCAAGTGTTTATTTTGTTATGAGTGCTACCATTGGTTAGTTTCTCTACTTGCTTTATCAATACCATTTTATATATATATAAAAAAAATATATATATATATATATATATTTTATATATATATATATATTTTATATATATATATATATATTTATTTATTTTTTGTATATTGTTAATGCTTATTTATTTTGTATAGTTCATTGCTATTTGACCTCTCTTTTATTTTGCAAAATATTCTAGATCTCCGGAACAACTAGATCCAGCTGGATATACATGGCTCGATAGTCCTTGATCACCGGCCACCGGCGGTACTCCAGGATGACCCTTTATATCGTTCTACCGACGTCATTCCCAATGACGTAGCTCAAAAGCACTCGCACACTCGAGCCATTGACGAATGAGGTCAGTGCCACTGTGCCCTCTATCGTCCACGGGTCTTCTCTTCGACGTAGCAAGGTCGGGTATTTCGGAAGTGGTAGAGCTGTTGTTTTTTCATTGGCAGCGATCCTGTAAACACTGGAAGCTCAGTGAGGACGAATCTGAATAATGTATTCTGAGCTGTGTGTAAATATGAAATTTTAATAGGCCTTGTAACAGTTGTGTTTATCTTGTTTGGGTCAATATAGGGAGTGAACCCAGGTACGTACATTCGTTCAAACATGGGCCTTTTAGTTCATATGTATGGATCGCTTGTAATCTCAATGAGGAAACCTCCAGCTCTTAATTGGTCAAAAATACCATTTTAGTCTACCAGGACGTAGTATTCAGTGACTACGATTCCTAAAAAGGTAAAATTCGAAGCACTAAAGATTCCAATTTAATTTCAGATTTCATTATTTATTTTCAATCGGGTAGCACAGCAGATAAATTATTTAATTTGTTCACACCCATGAATAGAGCCTGTGGGATCTAGAGACCATCCTGGGGATCACTCAGCCTCTTTAATCTAGGGTTATCCTTAATTAGGTGAAAAACCAGGCGATTGGGCGTGATCTTGGAGAATTCACCTCTCCGCACAAACGTTGACCTAGAAACAGTACAGATTCTACTATGTACTGACCCCAAGACTCTCCATGAGTTGTAGTTGTACTCTCTCTCTCTCTCTCTCTCTCTCTATATATATATATATATATATATATATATATATATATATATATATGTATATACATATAGATGTATATATAGCATTGCAGTACTCGTAGCAATGGATATTAATTTTATATTTATTGCTCAGAGCATCAACGTAGATCTAGATATCTGACTTCTACACTGAAAAAATTTTTGTTTTTTTTTGCTCGATAGTACATATCCCCCTTTAACCCTTGTCTGTCTTAAGTCACCTGTTACGTGACAGTTCGATTTTATGCTGGGAGGAATAAGTCGGTAAGAAAAAATAAAGTTAAAAATTAGTTTAAAAAGTAAATACCATTCTGTTATTTGAAGTCAAACTTTGTAAAGTTTATTGCCAATGTACTCTTCATTACTTTATAGAGATTTGAAAATATTAAGTGAATTTTTTATTATTTTTATTACGATAGAGAAATATTTTATAAACAAGTTATGCTGACTGAACAAACTGAGATCTATATTATAACTCCGTACTTATCAATAGTTCATACAATATGTAAATATTTTTTAAATTATAGTTATAGAGTCATAGAGTCATCTTAAAGCTATAACTGACTTTAAATCTTTTTTCGGTTTTATTTATTTTTTAGTTTCTATTAATATTTCCACTGTTTACTGATTTCTCCCACCACTTTTCTATCGATCTATACTAATTTATTCATTTAAAAAAATGTTAAATTTTAAAGTGTGCAACTAACTTTTAACGACAGATATTCTGTAGTTAACATACCAAAACTGGAATTATACTGATTTACGTGGCCTCAGCGTTAAATCTTAGTTCATTATAGATACTGCATTATGAGAAATAAAATATTGATTTATTATTGCAGTTCTTCTAATGTTCATTATTACCACAACACAATCAAGGGACTTAATTGAATTAGCACCAACAAATGATCAGTGTAACGCACTTAGGGTTCCTCTTACGGACAAAAACAGTGGAGGACTGTAAGGGTGAACTGGGGACACAAAAGGGTTTCAAACAAATAAATTGACAAAGCGAACCCAGATCGAATCCACCCTAATTTTATTGCCTTTGAATCCTTGCATTAATTGTGATTAATTATCAAAACATAATTAGCATTTTAATTGGAAGCTCTAACACCGATGGTTTGTATTGTTGGTTTCTTTCATTTATCTTAGGTAATTAAATTTAATGATTAACATTAAGTTTGTTGATTTTTGTACTGTTTTAATTATATTCAAGAGTAGGGTTTGTTGCTATAACTAGCTAATTAGATTAATAATAATAAAAATAAAACAGAAAATATGGAAAGCACATTTTAATTGTACATTTCTAAATATTCGTTTTCGATTGAATTATCTCCATATCGTTATTCGGTTTTAAGGAAAATTAAAGAAAAAAAAATAGAAATATTATTTTTAAATAAAATATTTTTCTGTAATCCAAAGTTTTAATATAGTATGTGTTTACTCCTCATTAACTTAATCTAAACCTTAACATTAACTTAATTTAAACCTCATTAACATGCTCCCCAAATACATACTAATTTCACATAAAATATATACAATTTTTCCTCTAAGTTTTATTTACCATCCATATTTTTTCTATTACTGAGTTTATATCTGTTACGTTTTTTTCATTTTTGTTTATTATAATTATCCCATTTTCTTTTATTACTTCTTAAGTGAGGGGTGTGTGTGTTCAAATAACTACTTTATTAAACTATATTAATGATTTATTAAATAAAAATATCATAAAAATAAACTTGTTCGTAATGTAGGGTTGGATGAAATAGTAATTATAATATATCTAAGGATATTTTAAAAACAAATAAAAATATTACTTAAAAATGTAATATTTTTCTATAATCCTATAATAGAGATAAATAAATAATTTATTAACAAGTAATGCTGCCTAAATATATTGGGTTGCTACAAGACAATGTAATTTTAAATTTCTCTAAAGTAATGTGGTGCTAATACACACTCCATTTAACATTTGGATTAAAGAAACATATAACATTTTTAAGCAATATTTTTTATTAGTTTTTAAAATGTTCCTTAGATGTATCATTATTACTATTTCATCTACTTAACTTCAACTCACCGCTCACTTAAGAAGAATTTATGCTTCTATAAAGCACTTGAATATAAGCACTTATAACGCTCTGGCCCCTGATTTAAGATGTGGTAAAGGATTCGACGGGAAGAAATTCGATCTCGGATAAAACCTCGTGCACAACCGTTGACATAGAAATAGTACTGCCCAACCGTGAGCGCAAGACCCTTCATAGGTTGTAGTGCTTTTTTTTTTGTTATTATGTGTGATGCGAGCGTATGTTGAGGTTTGACCGACAAAGGTAATACCGAACCAGTAAATCGATTTTATCGAGTCAAGCGCATGACTACTTCACAGTTTAATAACTCGTTCGATTTAATTAGTGTTCGATATATCGATTAATCATTGGGTCGAGGATTGAGATATAAGACAGCTAGGCGGGCACAATGCCCTTCGCCTAACCGCTTTCACTTCCTCTGTAACCTGCCCCTCTCTTATATAACACTTTATCAAACATCTTCTTTTTTCTTCATCGGGTCTTCTTCAGAAAGATTCGTCCTTAAGGTTACATATTCACTCGCACGCCCATTGGATTCTCGGATTCCTAACGTCGGTATGACCTTATGTTATAGAAATGTTTGAAATGGTCGCAGTATGGAGAAAAAAATATTGTGTTTTAGGCCAGAATAAAAACTAAAAACATTAGGGCTTAGAATGAAAAAAAGACCGGAATTACAATATAAACAGTACAGTAGCTAAGAAAATATGATAGTTAATATAAACAGAAATAATGGAATTACGAGAAAGAAATACAAACCAAAGTTAAATTATGATATGATTGATGAGAAATAACAATAATGGAAAGAAATATAGACGATAATAAAACTTATAACTATATAATAGCTTCATATTCTTTTAATTGGTAAACAATTTTAAACTCATTTATCTTCCAATTTTTTATTTTTTATTTTATTGTGATTATTTAAATATTTTTATTTTGAAGAGAAAACATTTGTCCGGGCCGGGATTCGAATCCGGGTCCTCCGCATCCTTAGCGCGGTACTCAACCAACTAAGCAACCAGGCCAGACAGACCAGGAATTGATTTGAGCGTGATCTAAGATAAACAACTTTCTTATACAATCGTTGTCCAAGAAACAGTACTGTAGAACCTTGTACTGAACCCTAGACCCATCATGCTTTTTGTCCTGGAGACAGTCAATTTCACTCAGCCTCTTTAAATTAGTTACTCCTAATTTTTGATAAGTACATTGTTTGAGCTTGATAATTACCATATAGCATACCAATATTCAAATATAAACCTTTATAATTATAACTCTCGAAGCATGTTGGGTTCATTAAATGGTAGAGACAGTATTTTATTAATCCAACGTTCGTGCAAGAAGTAGCCAACGTCCACTTCTTAGACTATTCTTGTACTTGTGAAGCGGAATCGTTTGCCTAAGTCAAGCATTGATTTGAAACAGAGTTATTTCATAAATTACTTACTGGTACAATCATTACTGACAGACACATTACCACAAAATCCGACAAGGCAAGGCTGAAACTTCTGTGGAGCAGAGATCTGCTACAGAGAGAGGAACCACGTTAGGTGACCTTCAATTGGAGGTTTCTCCATAGACGTGAATCCCTCAATGGAGGTTTTCAAAAGAAGATCGCATATACAATATATGCCAAATAGCATCTGTATAATTTGTATTATTATTAAAATAAATTCTTAAATGTATACAGATAAAAACTAAGAGGAAGACAAGATTACGATTCCTTCTATAACATTAACTCGCTCTGGAAAAAATTTGACTTAACCACATTGTCGCCGGGGTAGTAGATATATCAGTACCATGTTACGAACCCTCTAAATGATGTAACTTTTTCAATATCACGTCCATGGAATATTCGTTTTTTACATAATTTTTTTCTGTCATGAGGGTAAAGAAAAAAGTAAAAAGAAAACTCACTTGAAGTTACTCCTTGGGTTCCCCACCCACTCCCAAGTTGGGAGACTGCTATTGAAAATTATCCTAGCGGACATCTTGTTAGAACGGGACCTGGAAATGACAGGCAATTATAAGTTTATTCCTGATTTAGTTATCAATCACATGGCTCTTGGGAGAGAAATGTCGTATCAATTAACATAAAAATGATCGCATATTAATGATTGTATATAGCACGCTTTTATTAGCTTCGACTGTACGTATGTATATAACGGAATATTTATACTCCATTTTCGAAACTTCAAAACACATATTTAAACTTAAACTTTGCACACTTTTTAAGACCGATGATAATACAATAAGTTTGTCTCATTATTCCGATTATGATCTTGAGGATCAGCGAGTTTCCATATCCGAAGACATGTTAGTGTATAATGCTACTAAGGCGTGTACTAAATATGACTTAAGTGTTGAGACAAGCATATGACTACTGGCAGGATCAAATGGGGAGTTTCGTATTTTTTCGACAAAAAAAAATAATTTAAAAACTAAAATAAGAGATTTAACGATTGATTGATCCAAAAAGCTAAAAATAATTGTATGTGTGCATTCTATTTTTTTTTCTTTTACTTTGCTATACTATTAGTCCCGGATCCATGGTCCATTTTTTCACTTGATTAGTGTCAAGCTGAATCTACGTGTATTGATAACGATGTCATCAAAAATTATTACTGACCAGCTGTTTTGTTTTTTTTTACTTCTTCTTTTTTGGCTTCGTTGTCGATACATATTGGAAGGAGGGGACTCTTTGATCGAACCATACATTTTGTAGGACAAATATTTTTTTAAATAATTTACATAATTATCTTGAGATTAAACAAAAATAAACCCAGTTAGTAATAAACTTTTGAGAATCATCAAATCGACATATTTTATCCTTGCTACCTCTTTTAGCTACCACAATCGAGAATTTTCGCACAGGAAATTGTTGGGCGTCTCATAGAAACGAAGCTATTCACGAAGATTCAGCTTGATACTAATCAAGTGAAAAAATGGACCATGGATCCTGGACTATATTAGAGTGTCACCAAAACATTGTGAAATAGAAGATAACAGTTGCTTTAAAAAAATTTTGCTTGCCAAACTAAAAAATAGAAAATGAAGATTAGTGTAAAAAAAAACTGGGGGTTTTAGCCAAACTAAAAAAGATAAAAAAAGTAAAAAAAACACGTTTAATAGGAAACTAAATTTGAATAGAGATACGAGTAATTTTGCTGTATTTACTTTTCCTAGCATTTTTACATTATTCGTATCATAAAAACCATTAATACTTATTAGAAATTATACTACATTAAATATGAATGTATTTATTAAATATATAAAAATATAAATGCTTGGTAAAGAATATACTACAAAATTATTAATTTCCCTATTCATTTTCGCGCAGTATATTTTCGTAATGACTATAGATTTACCAATTTCACTCATTAAAGTATTTACAACAAGTAACATCAAGCACTACACGCTTAATTTATAATAAAACTAATTTTTCTTTGATCAGTCTATTATTTTTTTTAATTTATTGAAAATCTGTTTATACTTTTTAGTTGTATTAAATATTATTTATTTTTAATAGGATGTTGATAGTTGGGGGTGCAGTCAAGAAAACACGCAAAAATAGGTGAAACTATTTTATTTTAAGTGCCGACGTTTCGACCTACTATGTAGGTCATCTTCAGGGCCGATACGAATGGCTGCTGGGACAATGAGTAACTGACTTGGTCAGTTACTCATTGTCCCAGCAGCCATTCGTATCGGCCCTGAAGATGACCTACATAGTAGGTCGAAACGTCGGCACTTAAAATAAAATAGTTTCACCTATTTTTGCGTGTTTTCTTGACTGCACCCCCAACTATCAACATCCTATTATAGTACCCACAGTCAACTATTTCTTTCTCACATTATTTATTTTTGTGGAAGAGAATGGCCCGAATGGAGGTTAATACATTTCTCTTAGACATAGAGAAATTTTTATAAAATAGCCAACGTTTCGACCCACTTTTCAGACCATTTTCAGGGCTGTCGAAGGGGGGGTTGGTCCCGGTGACAAAAGTTCACACGTTACATTACAAATCTACCGACTGACTCAAGATTATTTATTTTAATTGAGCATTTCCAGCCACTAAATAATATAGGTAAACCATTGATTAGATTCATAATTTAAATGTTTTTAAAAAACGGGGTGTTATAATTGTAAGCAGTTGAAATCCCATTATTGTATAATTTATATATTGTATATTTTTCTTTCTTTATCAAAACGCATTCTTGGCGTTCTTCTTCAGTCAAATTCTATCAGTTTTGTTCATTTTTTGTATACAGCTTTTAACTCAATATTTTATATTTTCATTGTATTTTTTATTTTGTACATTTTTTATTTTTTAAGGCACAGTTTATTTTATTTTTATGGTGTCTTTATTGGTTATTTCCTGGTCAATAGTTTGGTCTTTACTATAACCTTGTCTGAGCACAATACTCCTTTGCTAAAACCTGGCTTTGCAAATAGTGATATTCTACCACAACTCTTCACTTATAAATTTATTACAGGACTTAAACTTTTTTATTAAAGAAAAGTTTAGAGAAGGGATTTTTTTTTCAAAGTTTATGTGTGTATTATTTTTTCAATTCAAATCGTTATTTATCCTATTGAAGGACAACTGAGGAATCTTAATGTACAATTATTTTCGAACATAGCATCTGTCACTTCATTATCCCCAACCCATCAGTCTTTGTCAAATGTCGCTGATTAATTGTTTTATGACGTTATAATTACGTAGATAGATACTGTTATTTGTAGTACGTTAACATTTTACGTAGTTGGTAGTTTTTATTCACATAAATATTACAATTGGATACCTTGTTTATATATAGAGAGCATAGTTTATGTATAGAGAGCGTGTTTTTATTTAAGAATTTATTGTTATTTTTTTTATTTTACTTGCTATTATTAACTATTTTATAAAGAATTTATTTATTCATTTATTAAATGTATGTATTATTCTTTTATTATTATTTTTTAATGGTGTTTACGACATTTTTATTCAGCCGAAGGCCGCGTACACGCACCGAAGCAATGTTAGATAAGCAATACATCGTAAGGAATACATTCAGGCGATTTATTGCTAGGGAGGTTCATTAAATAGGTGCGACCTGGGATATAAAAATTTGGTACATAATTTCACCTAAAACTCGAAATTTCGGACAATAGTGTTCGTTACGAATACCGACAAGTGGTATTTACGTGGTACGAGAAATGTGTCACTAGCTATATGCGTAATAGTATGAACATTTTTTATCGTATCTCTTTGTATTTGATGGAATTTTCTATGCGTGTCACGTATCGTATTTCGCTTACGATATATCGCTTATCTTATATCACCGTGTAAACTCAGCCTAACGGCCGAATGGAATTATGAGCTTTTTTATCGTCTAGAAATTCACTCGTGAATTTTCAGTAATCCTGTATTTGGGACTTAATCCGGACAAGATAATTATTTTAAGACTTATTACTTTTAGACATATTACTTAATTCTTGCCGTATGACGTCCAAGACAGCAGTATCCCTTGTATGTCCACTACACTAACTGTATCCTGCCTTCCATGACTTGATCAATGAATCAATCTTGAGGGAAATATATCCGTAATGAATATACATTAGAAATGTCCAGTTTATTTTACTTTAACAGTGATTCAAAGTGGATATTTGTTTATATTTTTTAAGTTTTTTTTCATCTGCTGTTTGTTTATTTATATTACCTATCTCTTTATGTTTCTATGGCTAATTTTACAACTCTACATTGGGAGCCCTTAATTTTGCCTAACCATTCATATTTAGGATAGCGATCTTTAACGAGTATATGACACCGTACTGGATAGTGATCCCCATTTAAAGTCCCTTCCGAAGGACGGCACTATGATTCTCTTACTCCTTTTGAAAAATCCTGAGACCATCTAAAGAACTTGGGTAAAAGGAATACAATGGTAACAACTACATTATATATGATCCCATTTGTCTATTCGTTATTTATTTTTATCTACATAATGTTTTAATTTAAAACTTTTTAAAATAGAGTTGTAATGTATTTATAGTTTTATTTTCAGAGATGAAATGGTTTTATAAAACAATCCTATCTTTGTACCTTTTAAGATTAAAACATTAACTCCATATGTAATAGGAAAAAACCTTTTTATGTATGTTCATAGATTTATTTATTTTGAATTTAAAAAAAATGTAAACCTTATAATAAATTATATGTGTATTTATTATTATATAAATAATATGTGTACGTGTTATATAAAATATCTAATTACTTTTTTTTTTTCAGAATCTCAAAAACCAAATAATGACAACGAATGTTTGGGTAGAGCAGGTGAGTTAACTAAATTTTAAGTTTTTTTTTGTTAGTTTTTTTTTAGTTTTTGCTGCATGTTTATAGATAATGTTTCTTTTACAGAAAATCATTTTTAGGAAAAAAGGTGTCAAACAAGCTAGCCTTTTCAACGATATTTAAGTATGTTCTGATTTCTGAGCGCGAAGTATTTTTATTTTATAATTTTTTCTTAATTGTTTTAATTTTTAAATATTTTAATTTTGAAGAGAAAAGATATGCCCAAGATTCGAATCCGTCTCACCCACATTTCCGTTGTGGTGCTCTACCATATGGGATCAGTGAAGAGAATGGATATGTCTGACCGAGGTACGAACCAGGATAGCTCAGTTGGTTGAGCACCACAACGGAAATATGGGAGACCCAGGTTCGAATCCCGGCCCTGGGTATATCTTTTCTCTTCAAAATAAAAATATTTTTATTTTATTTTCAGGGTAGTTATATTTGCAATATGAATTACAAATTACAAATATCTTTACCTTTCTGTAACCTGAGGTAAAGATAGCGATATTATTTATGCTGTTAACAACCTCAGATAACCCGGTGAGATATGCAGACTCTCCTATGGCTCAACTTAGCCTATAGAAAATGGATACCCTGAATTAAAGGGAAAATCTGGTGTTTGAGCATGATCTCGAACAAATCAATTCCCTCCACATCCGTTACGATAGAAAGAGCACAGTCTCTACCATTTTCTGAACCCAAAACTTTTCATGATTTGAAGTGGCAAGTAAAATATGACAACATCAAAGTTACGACAATTTTTTTTTCGAGGCGCTTTTTTTTCTACCTTAAAAATGAATAATTTAACCTTTACTCTAGATGTTACTTAATTTTAAAGGGAGTTAGACCCAGAATAAAATTACTTTCCTATTACACACAAACTCTCTCTCTCTCTCTCTCTCAAATTCAATCAGTTTTTACTAAACAGTTTTGTTTATTTTTTGCACACAGCTTTTAACTCAATATTTTATATTTTCATTTATTTTATTTTATTTGTTACTAATTTTTAAATATTTTTATTTGAAAAGAAAAAACATGTCCAGGACCAACCCGGGACTCGAACCCGGGTCTTCCAGATCACTAGTCTGGGAATCTACCATTTGAGCTATCCTGGGCCCTAATGAAGCACGCTTCTCCGTCGTGGTCATATCTTTTCTATTCACTGATCCTAAGTCCCCTCGTTCTCGCATTATTGCGAAGTGTACGAGGGGAAGAATGTTCTTTGAACATTATTTTAATTTGGATCTAGTTGACTTACGTCATTATTATTATTATAATATATTTTATTTGTTACAAATTTTTAAATATTTTTGTAAAGAAAAAATATTTTATATTTTCATTGTAATTTTTATTTTGGTCCCTTATTTTTATTTTTATTTTTTAAGTCACCTTTTCTTTTCTTTTTACGGGGTCTTTATTCGTATTTGGGTTCTCTCTCTCTCTCTCTCTCTCTCTCTCTCTCTCTCTCTCTCTCTCTCTCTCTCTCTCTCTCTCTCTCTCTCTCTCTCTCTCTCTCTCTCTCTCTCTCTCTCTCTCTCTCTCTCTCTCTCTCTCTCTCTCTCTCTCTCTCTCTCTCTCTCTCTCTCTCTCTCTATTTATCTATCTATCTATCTCTCTCTCACTAACTCTCTCTCTCTCTCTCTCTCTCTCTCTCTCTCTCTCTCTCTCTCTCTCTCTCTCTCTCTATCTATCTTTATCTCTCTCCCTCCCTCCCCCTCTGTATATCTCATTATATGCACATATACTTACTTAAACCATATGCACTATTAAAAAGTATATAATAATACCTCTTTTTTATATATTCCGAGTTAGCATATTATATATAATATGGAAAAAAATATTCAGGAGAAGTACCCTCACAAGATAACCCTCACAAAACTGGGTAATGGGACAAAGGTAGAGTGGAGTTGGAAATAAAGTGACAGATATATGATCCCGACTCCGGTTTAACTTGGTATAGATATACCCCTTTATAGCCATTTCGTATCTTTATTCCTTTATATTTTCAATATTATTTTATGGACGTATCATTTATAATAAATTCTACTAGAATATCGAGATTGTTGAGTTCGATTCTATTTTAGTTTCATATGAATATAAGTTTTCAACGGAAAGGATATTTAGTAAAACAACTTTATTAAATCAGAATATTTTTATTCAATATATTCACCCCAATTTCGTATACTATCTTATATTTGTACGTTTTTCGCAACGTGTTATACAATTTTCAATTCTAGAATTGAAAAATTCAGTGTTTTGTGATGAAATATAGTCTGAAAATGCGTCTTAGACTCGAGAACCATTTTCAAAAATTTTACCCTTAAGTAAATTGTCCAAATTTCTGAACAGATGCAAATTTGTAGGAAATAAGTCTGGAGAATAAGTTGTGTGTGGGAGGACTTCGTAAACCAGCTAGTTTAGTTTTCACTGTCTGTCGTCGTGTAAGAGTATTGGACCATTCCGATTAACCAATGCAGGTTGTTTTTTCTTAAGTTTTTGTTATATTATTTCAATATTCCAGTAGTGCGATGTGTATGTGATGGTTTCTCCTCTAGGTAAAAAGGAGAAGTTAATTATTTTTAAAATAATAATTTATTTATGAATACTCTGTGTCTCCAGCTAAAAAATACACAAATAAGCGACAGTTTGGCCTGCCTAGTGTCCAACTTAAAAGTAAAAAAAAAATATTGCACGAAAATCGCGTGTTTCAAACTCATGTTTGATGGCATACTTAGCAATGTTCGTTTTATCATAGTGATAGTAAATGATAACATTTACAATAGAAGATTAACAATATAGATCATTATTATCTGTAAATATAATCACAAAGGAAGTCCTCTAATTCCACTTAGAATTTTAGAAATATTAAAAACGGACATTTCATTTGAACGACCCAATAACTTCTAATTAAAATATTAAAATAATAATGCCTAATCATTTGACACTTCTTAAAAGTAAATGAAGTCAGGGAAAATAATAATAAAACAGAATTAATAGGACAGTATTTATTTTACAATTAAAAAATAAAAACATATTGCGTAGACTAATAAATTACTCATCATATATTTTTGGTATGATAAATTCAAAAAACTAATTATAACACGTTTTAAAATAATAATTAATAATATTCCTATAGTTTAAATATATATAATTAATTATAATAAGCTAAATATTTTTTATTTTTTTGAAGTGTATACATAAATTGTATTATTAAACTTTACAGGAGAATATTCTTTATTACCTGAATAAGAGATTTAATTAACTTAATTTATTTTTAAAAAATTTTTTATAATATATTTTGCAAAATTATATTTAATCTGTAAGTTTAAATGAGAGACAATATGCTATAAACTAAATAAAAAATGTAATATTTATATATGTACAGTGTAGATGTGAGTATGTACAAGTAATTATTTAAGTTGTGTTAGTCGACTTCTATTTTCCTGAATGAACCTTGATGTCCAAAGGTATCCGTTGTTTCGTAGCGGCATTTTCCAACTCTTTTTGATTCGTCCGACCTGACGCTTTCTGAGGACATGAACCAGTCTCTGTATTCGATCATCTTCTCTTCCCACATTCCTGTAATAATAAGGAATATTAGACTTGTCTATTTAATTATATAAATATATAGGACAAAGAACAATAACGTTAATATATATTAAGCTAACAATATCTGGGTTGGTACTTTGCAGAAAAGAACTAACTTGCAAACTATAAAAATTTCAAATAAAGATATGTTTTAATGGGTATAGCGTTATTTTTTTTTATTGAAGAAACAGAAAAACACATATTTCAAAAATCATCAGTAAATAAGTTGAAAAATTAATGGACAGTTTTATAATCCCATGACAAAAACAAAACTAAATCTTCAAATTAATATATTTTATATGGAAGAATGAACCATTGTTGATTGAAAAAAATCAAACACTGATTACAAAGAGAGCGACGTACGTCAGCGTGAAGAGCGTTGAGTTGCTATGCTTAAGGCTCCGAGTTGATGTCCGGCTGTGGCAGGTAAATTATCTCAATACCGGGTGGTTGAGAATTATCTCGGCCAAATCACGTCGCTGTCCAACCGTTGTATTTGAATCAGTACTGTCACTATCATGTACTGAACTCAAAAACTATTATGGGTTGCAGTGGCACATGTTTTTAAAAATAATTATTAATTAATTTATAGCCCCCTGTATTGGGGGAAAACCTGCCGATTGATAGGTGATCTCAGCCAAATCACCTCCCTGGACAACCGTTGTCCTAGAAATAGTGCACTATCTGCTATGTACTAAACCCAAGCCTTTTAATGAATTCAATGGTTTTGATTTGTTTTCTATTAGTAGTATAAGTAGAGCGGTTCGGTTCATATAAAAAAAAGTTCACTAACATTTTTGGGATAAGTATAACAATTAAAATAAAATGTATAGTAATATTTTGAATGTTTTCATGTTTGATAACATGGTTTTTTGTTATAAATATTTCTGCATCAACCTCGGTTTTTTGTTGTTGCTTTTTCTTGTAGCCTTCAAGGCACTAAAAATGTTGATTGAATCCTTAAAAAATCGATTAAACTGTGTGCCAATTATTTACTAATAGCAACTACTTATAGTAGGAATAATTTCACAAGATCCCCCCACCAAAGTTAGATCGAGCAGTTTGGGTCAGAGCAAGTAGGTGGTTAACCTTCAAATTTGATTCGTTAGAGACAGCCTATGTTTCAACATCTTAAGAGCTGCTTGCGACACCTAATGAAGTTCCAAACGCCTTTTTAGGTTTTACTCTTGTATACTCTACTATTCTCTGTTGACGTTACCATCCATCAACCATTGAAGAGTCATCTGGAGGTTCAAGGATATCTGAGGGCCAAAGGTCATTCCGAAGTTTGAGAAATGGGTTCACTCAGCATCATTAGGGTATTAAAGTAGATAGGGTTAAAGTAAAGAAATTATTATTATTGTTCTTTTATATTATATTTACACCCGCGCAGTATCGCATCCTGCAAATTTGGTCTGAATGATTTTTTTTTATCCTCGATTTTCAGAAATATTGGTTCTTCAATAACTGATTAATGGTTTCTGAGTAGGTATCTAGGTCATTGTCGCACGCTTTTAATAGCTTCACCTGGATGTACGTAAGTATTTAACGCATTTTTTTAACTCGATCTTTGGTAACTTTGAAAACATCATGTATTAATTACTAAGGCATAAATGGCTTAATAATTGAGGCAAGCACAAGACTACTGCCAGGATCAACTGGGGAGTTTCGTATATTTTGTAACAAAAAAAAAATTATTTTATAAAATAAAAATACGCTTTTATAGCTAGTAGAACAAAAAAGTCTATAATAAATAATAGTTTAAAAAGCCTAAAAATACGCTTCAATAAGAAACATAATTAAAAAGTAGAAATTAATTTTCAATAATCTTAAAATAACATGAACAAAAATTTATTTTATTGTAAAAATAACTATTTTCAAAATGACTCTACTTATACCAATATAAGTCAATAAAATATTTATAACTGAATTCAAGCAACCCAAGCTTTTTTGCGGCAATTTCATTTTCATCACTATATTCTTATTTTATACTTAAGTGAAATTATATTCTACTTTGTTTTTCTATTAGAGAGTCTTATTTATTTATTTTTTAAAGAAAAATACATAAAGCAAAGCTAAAATCATCTCACTAAAATCATATATTTATATGGATGATAATAAGGCTTAAAGAGCCCGAAGGCTCGTTGCCGAAACTGATCACTCTTAACGCAATCCTCCCACCTACGCTTCAGTCTACTCCTCAGACGTTTCCCGGCACAGCGCATTGTATATTTATGTAAATACTATTATTTATTTTTATCCGAATGATAAATGCATGAGGCCCTTTTTTGTCTTGAGCATTCATCTATTTTCATCGCATCGAATTACTTTTCTCGACTAGAGCAATATTTCTGTAGAGAACAGCTTTGGAGTGAGTCTCAAAGAGGCCTACTTGTAACAAATGGGAGAGATGGCAACTAAAGCTAGCCCTTCTGATTCCCTCTTCCTTTTCGTTAGATTATTTAGATCGCAGGACAAACGGCACCCTTTCCTGAAATCTTCCTCTATATTTCAGTTAGTGTTTTTTTTTCTCTAGACAGTACTCTAAGTCCTGATCTCTCTAGTGTAGTCGTTTCTTAAAGAATTCGCTCTTCTTGCAGTGTTATTACGTGTAATACCTTCTTTTATTATTTGGTTATTTAATACCCTTATGAATTTATATTTATTAGACTAACACCATCTTTCAACCCCGACAATTTTTATTTCATAGACATTTTACCTACCGACATTATTTCCTCTGTTCTTAAACCCCGCTCTAGTTCTTCTGGCTTTGACGAGATACCCGGCAAACTACTCAAACTATGCCTCATCGATTTCCTACCTGTCCTACTTTTCATATATAATTTCTCACTGCATAAACGCAGTATTCGCGACTTCATGAAAAAGAGCCTTAGTCCATCCTATAAATAAAACCTCTACCCCATTATCTCCCAAAGACTACCGGCCAATCAACATACTTTCCAACCTTTCCAAACCTCTCAAAAGAATAGTCCAGTCTCAAATATCAAATTTTCTCGAACAGTCCAAACTCGTTGATCCGCTTTAATCAGGCTTTCGTCCTGGTTTTTCCACTCAATCTGTCCTTTCCAAAATCACTACTGACATACATAAAGCCATGGACAACAAACAGCTAACCGTGCAAATCCTAGTGGACTTTTCTAAAGCTTTCGATTCCTTGGACCATTCTATCCTTTTTTCCAAACTAAAGTCATTGTTCTTTTCCAACAGATCTATTCTATGGTTACAATCCTTCCTCTCTGACAGGTCCCAAGCGGTTTCTATGCCCAACCAACCCCTTTCCTCTTTCCTCACTCTATCCTCAGATGTGGCACAGGGCTCAAGCATCTCTTCTCTCCTTTTCAACTGTTACATCAACGTTCTTCCCAAATCTGTTCACCGCTGTCCCTACCATCTATATGCTGAAGACTTCCAAATCTATTTATCCTTTCCTCCTTCTGAGCTATCATTTGCGTTCGTATTCAGCAAGACCTAGATAGGATCAGTGCCTGGGCAAAGCTGAACAAACTGGAATTGAACGCAATAAAAACCCAGGCCATTGTTCTAGGTTCCAACTCCCTCCTTACAACTATCCCCACCCTCCGAACATTAATCCTAAACGACCACCCCATCAGTTCTACTCCTCTGTTAAAAAACAAGGCATTACCATTGACCAAAACCTTTCCTGGAAACCCCATGTCACCCAAATATCCCGACAATCAATTAGTTCCCTGAAATTATTCCATCGATCTCGGCATCTCCTTACCCAACCTACCCGGAAGCTTCTAGTATCATCCCTCATTTTCCCCCACTTTGACTACTGTAGTGTGGTATACGGGGGCCTTTCGAAAATGCTTGAGGACCGCTGCGCTTTAAGATTTGTCCTTGGTGTTCCGAGGCGATCCCGGGTTTCACATCTCTGTGATGTGTTAAAGTGGCTCTTCCCTCCCATTCGTAGACAATATTTCCTAGTGCTTTTCTATGCTTATGGTTTGTTTTTTTCATAAGTTATTTATCTTATGGTAAATGTATCCAATATAAATGAAATCCTAAAATGATAAAGATTATATATATTTTAGTTTTTACTTATTTAATTAATTTTTTTTTAAACTATTTTATATGTTCAATATATCAATATATATATATATATATATATATATATCAATATATATATATATATATATATATATATATATATATATATTCTGTTTTTTGTTTAATTTCATGATTCGCTGATTAATCTGTTAATTGGGTGAATTTTTTTTTTATTTCAACTCTTTTCACAAATATTTTTATTCATAATTATAAGTGACAATATAACTCCTCAAGTAAAAAAAATAAATAATTTTTAACTTATTGATTTTATTTATTACAACAAAAATATTTCTTAAATGTTTTGTCATTAGCGAAATAATTTTAAATTCTCGTGAATAACATCTCGCTCAGAACACAAATATACGTGATCAATACTATGCAATCTAAACTTCTGAGGCAAAGGAGTTTTAAATTTCCATAATTTGCAATGTATATCGCCGTTTAAACAAACCCGCTACTATATATGTACATATAGTATGTATGTACATGTATACACTCTTCACAAAATGGCTGATAACAATATAAGATAAAATGCAAAATTTGTTTACATCAGTAAATTTCGTTGAATATTTTATTGATTTAAATCTTTCTTATTCAATTTATTCTTAATAAGTCTTCCTGAACAACTATCTTCCATAATAGGCTAAATTGGAATGGCTCGCGTTTGTTTAGGATATATAATTAAATATAGAATAAAACATTTGAAATACTCATGTGTGTATTTTTATTTTCTTTGGGTAAATATCTGGTTCAGAATTTCTGTTGTTGTTTGCGATATGTTCAGTTATCTTAATTAAGGGTAACTCTACTTTCTAGCGGCTAAGTGAACCCAAGTCGTCATCAGATCTCACTTTCTGCAGGCGATAAAAGAATACAAAATTCACTGTAAGGTCTGTACAGTACTTTCTACTTTATTGCAATACAGTAAATTTCATTAAAAATATATTTTCTATGTTTTTGAGCGTTTTTAGTTTCTTCTGATTGTTTAAATTATTATAATACATGAATCAGTGAAATTGAGTTCTTGTTAAAAATTTTCTTTTAGAACCTCAAACTTGATGTGATTTACGACCAAACATTCTGTCGCATATTTGCTTCATACAATCCTTCGAGATGAATCACTGTTAAGTAGTATATCTCAAGTATTGCATTAATTAATTATTAATTCGGTTTTGTTCGTCTTTTTTACAACAAAGCCATTGAAACGTTTGTTTTAACTTTTTCTTTTCTTCTCTTCCAAATCTATAGTAATAAAATAAAAGTGTAAACATAGAAGCATGGATTTTTTCTTACTTTTTGTGTCTGAAATGTTGTCGTTGTGCGTGTAGAATTTGTAGTTATACAATCTTCGTTCTTTCATTGGTCTCAACATTATACCAACACAATTACTATCGAAGGCTTAACTCAAAGATGCTATTTTGAAAATGTCATTGTTGTTTTGAAGGAGCTATGTACTAACTAAACTGCCCAAAAATGGATAGGGATACCACTAAGTATGTTCTATTTACTATGGCTAAATATTTGATTATTATAAATTGAATGAATGAATGAATAGCCTTTCGTAGTATTATAAATTATACTACATTAAATATTAATGTAGTTATTATCTAGCATTTATATTATTACATAGTACATACTACAAAATCAGCAATATCCCCAGTATATATTTACAGCCCCGGTGAATAAGTATTTAAGTCTAATTTTCTCCTAAATGAGTTTCTTGTGCTTAAATAAGCGGGATCGAGTTATTTTCGCAGTGAAAAGGGGCTAACTAAGGCATTGGATTGGAAAGGAGTTATTCCTTATTATAACTCAATTTCAAGCCAAACATTATGAGAATGGTACGATTCCGGTTATCTGAAAGCTGTTAACTCTCTCTGGACAAAATCCGACTTAACCACTTATTCACCGGGGCACTTACTCACTAACGGGACACTTATGTACACTCAGTAGTACATAGATTAGAGAACCGACTTACACATACTGTTTAGGTTATAGGGGAGCGGAGTGGCTCAGTGGTAGAGCACTGAGTAGCCATGCAGGAAATCCTGGTCAAATCCCGCTGCAAGCAATACTTTAATTTAGTCTGTTCGCAGCGAGATGTATCATATGGGATCTAGGACCCTCCTGGGGCTCACCCAGGCTCTATAAAATATTATAAAAATAGGGTACCCAAAATAAGGGGGAAAACCTGGTGGTTGAGCGTGACCTAGGACAAGTCACCTCCTTGCAGAACCGTTGTCCATGAAACAGTACAGTCTCTACCATGTACTGAACCCCAGGCTCGTTCACGGGTCGTAGTGGTTACCGATTTAGGTTATATCTTCATCTATATTCTGAAATGTTTGTTGAAACGTCGATTTCTTGATAAGTATCGAAGTATACACACATCCCATAATAACTAAAACTCACCATTATTTCTATTTGCGAGAATATTTTTTTTTAATTTTTATTATTTATTTATTGATATTTACAACTATATTACAGAAATATAACAAGTAAATTGGCTGAGTGATACATAATGACATGATATAATGACAAGTAGAGAAACTACCCACTGGTAGTACTCAAATCGCATGTTCAACTAAGAAGGTCACGTGGCCATCTTCTTCTCAGACGCCTCGGAGGATTATCGGGAATTGAAGAGGAAGCTAGGTTTGAAACTAGAGGGTTTGAGTGGAAATGAAGTTTGTTATGAAAGGATAGATACCGGGATCGGGCCAATTCAGCAACAAATGGGGCATTAAGGTCGTTATGGATGACTATATTCTTAACAAAATAAGGAGCGTTGAGGATTTTACGAAGGATTTGGGATTGTAGGGATTGGATACGAGAAGAATTCGATGGCTTAGTGGAGCCCCAAAGCTGTACTCCGTAAGTCCAAATAGGTCTTATGATGGTCATGTAGATGAGTCTTTTGTAATGAATTGGGAGCTTAGAGCGTTTGTCTAGTAAGTGTTGAAGTAGCCTGAAACGTCGAGCGGTTTCTTGTCTTTTCAGTCTTGTATGAGGATTCCAGGTTAATGCGAGAATATTAAAATTAAAATTTGTTCGAAGCTGCAGCCTGCGGAACTTATACCCTGATTTTTTTCAGTTCCTTTTGTGTATATAATTTTTTTTATATGGATCTGGAGTTCCTGGTAATATATTGGTCTGATTTTTTAGTATGTCCCAAAATTTGTCTTGCTTTTTTTTTCATCTCTGTGATTTTTAGATCAAGCATCAACTAAGCAATGGTCTATGGTGTATTAGTTAGTATAGAAACCTACCATGAAATCGCTGATTCACAGCTCGGTAGGTGTCCTTAAGATTTTTAAAAGGGAGTAAAAAAATCCTTGATTATGCCGTCCTTCGGAAGCGATGTAAAATGAGGTTCTGTAGCACATCAGGTATTCGTTAAAGGTCTCTAATTATACCTGCATTATTCAACAATTTTCTTGTTTATTTTTTTAACAGATAGTTCTTTCTTATGATTTATCACTGTCGTTTATTATCATTCAAGGCACGATGTAAGCTTTAAAGATGAATCGGAGACAGATATTCCCGACTTTGAGGTTAAATAATCTTGGAAATGGAACTTGTGCCTTCCCTACAAGGATCTGTTTGCTCAATTATCTAATTCTCTTGGCCCTAAAGGACCGGAGCCCTTGTAATACACCAGTTTACGTCGGAGCTCTCCTTTTCAAGTGGCGTTATCAATATCCCTCCCTTCTCTACAGGACCTTTGAGAACGAGAAATCTCTTTTAATATTTCCTCCCGAGCTCTAGGGATCCATAAACACGGCGGCTAACGCAGTAAGGCAAAACCCCGGGCCATTGAAAGGGGAATGCAATCGCGGAACTATTGTGGAATTTTAATGTCGTTGTGAAAAGTGTATTAGGTTAGGAATTGCCCAACCTCCACTACCCCACCCCCCCTCACGTTAGCGAGTTTCCTCCCCCTTATAAATATTTGACACACTAATTCCATACCCTGCTTTACTGCAACTTGAAAAATGTATAACCACAGCTCCCTCCTTTTAATACCTCCGTGGAGTAATTTCTTTTACCTTGTAACACCTGTGTATGCCCCGGATTATTGTTAAAGAAATAGCATTCGATTTTAAGCATTTTTGATTAGTTTGCTTATTCATTTCATACCTAAAAGTGTCAAAAATACTAGATAAAAAAAATAGGAATATTAAAAGATGTATTGGTGATGGAGGAAGCCTTTAAGCTAAAATTAAGGATGAAATGAATCTGTTGAGGAAATTTAAACAAATGAAATATTAGTGATCCATGCTTGGTTATTGTTTATTTATTTAACGTCACTTAATGCTTATATGGCTAATCAGAATATGCTTCAGTAGTGGTCAAAAATTTTTCGGATCTTTCGTACAAGCTTTAAAGGTATCCCAGTTTACGTTCTTTCCAAAGGATGTCATAACCAAGGAATTTTTTTTGCTCCCTTTAAAAAATCCTAAAGCCACCTGCTGGACTTCATACCCACGAACTTTTATATTACCATATTAGATTGCAATGCTAACCGATACACCACTGGTCACCCCAGAATTTCTTAAGATATAAGAAAATGAAGAAATTTATAATTTTTTAATCATTGGTTTAATTTCTAAATATTTTTATTTTGAAGAGAAAAGATTTGCCCCCAGCCGTAATTCGAACCCGCATATCCGCCTCACCGTGGCAACGCTCTAACCATTTGAGCCACCGGGATCGCTCCCTACTTAGGACAAATCTGTTCTCTTTACCAATAGACGATAGACAAATCTTCATAGTTAATTTTGGGCATAAAATCTTTCTCATAATTGTGACATCTTTTTGGGGAATATTATTGGTGGATATGAGTGGAGAAGACCCCATATTTTTTTATGTATTTTTTGGTGAATCGTGCCTATTACTTACAAGTATTTAGAGATTTATGACTTTTTATTTTATTTAATCTGTAATCAACAATAAATTACATTAACATTTTCATTAAATGTTTCTCTTAGTCTGGCTGGTGTCTTATCGTGCGCCACAGGATATTCTAGAATATTATCTTCAACGAAATAACGTTGAACACGATAATTACCCTAACTGAATAGCTGTCACTTGTCGATTAACGGATAAATGATGATACTAAGGTAATTTGTCATTAATATTATGACAAACAAATCACCGATCAATGACATTGAACAGGCTAGTCATAATGAACGGTTACTGTAAAATTACGTGGCAGCAGTCGTACTAGGAAGGAACAAATATCGTCTTAAATATTCCTATAATTTGAATGAAACAAAGATAAATCCAAAATCAAGCTGAACAATATAGTGCCTTATTGTTATAAAAATAATATCTTGATTATTTTTTTCACTAGAAAAGTTTTTCTTTTATACTTACATGTATTATTTGGAATTTTGGGATAGCTGAGAAAGAAAACTACTGAAGATTTGGAATTCAAATTTGACTGTGGCAAATAAAGTATTTGAGTCCGTCGTTTACAAAACGTCCTTTATCCATAAGATGAAAATTTTGGTAAACAACGGAATAAAGCCTGTGAATTTAAATTAGGGCATACCAATTTTGAAATAGTTTCCTTAAATTAAAAAAAATGCTGGATTTATTTGTTTTTTATTCAAGTATGATTTCTTAGATTGATATTTGATATATTGTTATTTAGTTATTTTAAAAAAATGTTTGGATAAAGGTCGTTTTGGAACCAAAAGATGGATAAGGGACGGTTTGAATAAAAAAAAATGGACAAGGGGCAGTTTGAATAAAAAAACTTCACAAAAACAGGTTTTTCTTGTCTAACCTTAAAATAATAAAACTATTATGAAATAATATAAACTAGTCAACATGGTCGTAATTGAAGGGATTAGTCCTGAATGTAAATTTTTTTTAAAATTCTTTGGCGTCCTCCATAAGTCCACCTTCGCTTTCATCATCTGACTGCGCAGTATCATTTTCTGGATTTTCATTTCCAAAAATACTGTTTTTGTAAAAGATTAAATCTTCATTATCTGCCCAATTTGTTCCAAAGTGAAGTTAAGAAGATTCTAGACATCTGCAACCTTAGCAGTCTTGACACGCACACGCACAAAGAAGCGGCAGTCAAAATCTTGAGTTTTATAACCAGGCTTAATGACTTTTTTACATTGTCCAAGATTCGTGTTATACCAGGGCTCTCCTGAGACAAGGACTTGAGCGATGGGCACATTGCTTTTAGTAATTATAAACCTTTTAGCACTGGCAAATTTAAAGTGCCAGGATTGAGCTTTCTTCTGAAACTTATCACAGGCTGTCTTCCAGTCGAAGACATTACAGTTTTCAATGCAAATTGGAATGTAAATTCGACCATGAATGAGTATAATAATACTGTTGATTAAATTCACAACTTGAACTATTAAAATTGTAATTAGCTAAATACTGGCTTAAAAAAGAGAGTGCACACTTATGAAAAATCTTAAAAATACTCAACAATATATTATGGAAAACAGTTTAATAACCATAAATTTCAAAGGTGCACAAAAACATATCCTTTCGTCAAAAGAAGCGAGATTTTTTTTCAAGCTGATCAGCAGGTCTAGCACAACAAATTTCAGCTTTGTGAATATTGGACAAAGAGGCTTAAATTAGTATTAGAGAAGAAAATATTACTCAACTACATTTGGCATAAGAGACATTTTGAAAACGAAATTGAATACATCCATTTATTACAATGTGGGATAGAGGACGATTTGAAAACAAAAAAGTTCCTGTTAGGTGATGGCCATATTGGATTGGATAAAGGATGTTTAGAAAGCAAACACGAATTTCTCACAACTTTGAGATTTATTTTAAATGGTTTAAAGGACGTTTTGCTACTAAATATTTGGTTAATGTGATAGGAAAAACTATATAGATTTTCATGCTGACAGTAACTCAATTTCGCAAAAAGTTGGATAATGGACGTTTTGGAAATGAGCAACTCATTTAATCTTTTAACAGCCAAAGATTGGATCAATTTTGGGTTACCAAAACCCAGGGTTCATTCAGCCTCTATAAAGTGGGGGAAAAGGTGGTTGTTGAGTTTGATCTCGGGCAAAAACCATTCTTCTCCTTCTGCACAACCATATAAACAGTTAGATTCTTACCATATACTGAACTGAAGGCCCTTCATGGGTTATTGTGGTTTGTTTTTTTATTTTTTATACACCTTTAGTATAGTGGTTAACTTATCAACCTTCTATCATATCGACCAGGCAGGTCACGTAAGGATCTTTTAAAAGGAGTAAAGAATCCTTGGTTATGCCATACGTCGGAGGGGACGTAACATGGTCCTTAGCCTTTGCGGTGTTAGGTACTCGGTAGAGATCCCTATCCTAACTATACCCGGATAGACAAAATTTAGGACTTCGACTGTAGTATCGTCCAATTATCCATAATAGCATAAAGTTACGTTAAATAATATTAACCAATAATTAAACAAACCAAATTTAAAGAATTCTCTATCGTCACTCCGGCTTATGCTGGTGATTAAAATAGATCATTAAGTATATATATATATAAAAGTATATTGTTGCATAAAAAATATATTTTTATAGGAAAAGTTTGACCACCATAATAAACTAAATTTACTCCTACAGCTGTACGCTGTGAACACTAAAATAAAAATGTTTTGAATGAAAAAAATGTTTCGCATGTTTCCAGGAAACTTTATTAAACGGTACTAACGCATTAAACAAAAATAGATTTAAAAATGATCACCTTCATAAAAATAATAAATAAAATTATAATATAAAAATTGACGTAACTCAACGAGATCCTAATTAAAGTAGGATTATTCTACATTCTTCCCCTTGTATACATCGCCAAAATTGCGAGAACTCGGGGATATAGGATAGCTGAAAAGAATGGATTTGTCTGGCCGTGCAACGAACCAGGTTAGCTCAGTTGGTTAGAGCACCGCGCTAGTTACGCGGGCGACCCGGGTTTGAATTCCGGCCTGGATAAATCTTTTCTCTTCAAAATAAATATTTATTCATTTATAAAAAATATTTAAAAATTATCATCGTCATAAAAATAAATATTAAAAAAAAATTAATATTCACTCACCTTTCTGTGATTTTTTTTTTTATACTACTGAAATGTATGATATATTTGATGGCTAGATCTAGAGTCATTAGCATGAAACCGATGTGAGAACTGATTAATACTATGAAGGATTTTATTGCCTTTAATGAATAATAAATTTATGAGCCTGCTGGATTTTAATTAGTAAAGATCTGTCTTCAACCCCTTATTGCCCTTAAGACCATTCTAATAGAGACTTTTCTCATGAACTGTATTGCTTTCTCCATGAATCTATTTCACCCTCACTTCCTTAATACGTATGTTTATGTAAATTTTACACGTTTTATTAAATTATTTTCGAGGATATTAATTTAAATATAATAATAAAATTTATAATGATCTCAGACATACATGAAATCTGTTATACGATTTTATATATTAAAAAAAAACTGTTCTTAAAAAAAATTTACAATATTCATTCATTAATTCTACTTTGTATTAGATTGATTACAAAGGACGAAATACGAACTTTCGATTCTTAGAATCCAAACTAAAATTAATTTTGCAGTTGAAAACCACTATCGAAAATATTGTATTTTTTTTAGAAACAATTATAAGTTGTCTATGAATATTTTTACAGTTATAAATAAATGGGATGCGCGTTAGCTCAGTGTGTAGAATTCTGAGTTGCTATACTGAAGATACTGGGTTAAAATTTAATCCATTAACAGCCATGGATGGACCATGCAGTCCCATGGATGGACCATGCAGTCCCAAGATCCTCCTTGGGCTCAACCAGCCTCTATAAAATGAATACCCTTAATTAGGGGAAATACCTGGTGGTATCTCCGACAAATCGCTTCCTTGCACAACTGTTGTTCTAGAAACAGTACAGTCTGTACCACGTGCTCGTCTCAAGATCCTTCATGGTTTGTGGTACAGTTTTTTTAAATTATTATTATTAGTTTTTAATATTTCATAATGTTAATACTTTAACCTACCTCGGTTCATATCAAAAACAGTATACATTTTTGAAGAGTATACCTAAAGCATCTAAACTGCGCAAAACTTAATGGGGTACGACTAATTTGGTTATATTTAATTTGCTAGCATTTTAATATTATTTTTACTATAAAAAGCATTAAATTTTATTATAAATTATACTACATTAAATATTAATGTATTTATTAAATATATAATAATATAAATGCTAGATGAGAAAATACTAGAAAAATTAGCTATATCCCTATTCAGTTTTGCTAACTGTTTATGTGATCATGTTCACATTAAAAAAAACAAAAAAACTTTTGCATAAATGAAGTTATGAAACTATAATAAATCGTAGAATAGCATAAAATATATATCATGTATTTTAAAACTTACTGTTGAGTTCTGAAATGGTTGGAGCTTCACCGCCGATATCTGCTGGGATCACTTGTGGTCCTACTAGCTTGATCAAGTCATTAACTTCCCGGTGAACCACCATCTGAAAAATAAATTAAAAATTATATATGTTACTTTGCCTATCAATTTAATTATTTTTTTATTCTTTATAAAATTGTGGAAGTTACATTAGTGCCAAGAAAGAATTAAGATAACAACAAAGATAAAACCCGAAGCTTACAAGAATTTTTTTAGGACACCGAAATCGTAGATGCCAGCTGTTGGTTGATGTCCCTTGCACTCTCCACCTTGGGGAAGCACCGCCAGATTTACTACCACTGTTAAACTTTTACTGTATCCGGGATTTAATAGTTGCTTCCCTATTTTGGACCCGTTGGCAGAAGTGAATCCCCAAATACCTCGTTGACTAACCCGGAATACAAATTGGGCTATTTCTCTCTTCCTCTTTATTTCTCAAGCCTTTCCCAACCTGATTTAGTGTCACCCGATTCCCTTCACCATCTCATTTGCTAAAAGGGATGACAGAAGGAGTCGCGATTAAAAAAAGGTATCTGGAGAAACGTGGTGGATTTCCCCAATCCCTCGGAACATTAAGGCAACGAGTGCTCGCAAAACGTTTTCGTTATCTACGTTCATGGAATTCGTTAAATCCTGATTAAAGGTTACTTAATTTATTAAAAGAATGTGTTGAAATCAACGATACGCATTTCTTCCTTTATTTATTTATTAATGGGCTCTACAGTCCTTGAAGAACCTTGGCCTCATACGGTTGTAGATTGTGCCTCCACCATGCGTTTTTATTTTCCTTACGGCAGCTTCTAAGAACAGATTGAACAATACGGTTGATAGTGGATCTCCTTGCCTAATTCCTTTTCCTATTTTGAATTTTCGAGAGGATTTTCCATTGATCATCACTCTACTGTGTGTATTTTCCAGAGTCATTTTAACCAGCTGTTATTTTCTTTGGAGTTCCCAGCTTCTCAAGACCCTCGTACATTTTTTCCCTTTTCACTGGACCAAATGCTTGTCGGAAGCCACGAACAGATGGTGAAGGGTAATATTGTTTTCGTATGTCTTCTCCAGCATTTGGCTCACTGAAAAAATATGGGCGGTGGTGGACCTTCCTGCTGCATTTCTCCCTCTTCTAATCTAAAACTGCTCGGCGTTTCGGACTGCTGCAACACTTACTAGACAAACGTTCAATTAGAAAAGACTCATATACATGACTGGTATTTGGTAGTATATACAAGACCTATTTGGACTCACGGAGTAGAGCTTCGAGGCTCCACTAAACCACCGAATCTCGTATCCAACCCTTACAATCCAAAATCTTTTGTAAAATCCTCAATACTCCCTTTTTGTTACGAATTTGACTCAAACTCTTTTAATGACAAACTTTTTTTCTACTCAAACCAACTAGTTTCAAACATAACCACTTCTGTATTCATTTGCTCCTATTTTTTTTTAAACTACCTCGTACTATTAAGGTACGTCGCGCTTTGAATTATTATTGCTTTTAATTTAATTTTGTTTTGTATCTATTATTGGCATTCTCTTTTTGAAAAGGTAGAGATCATACTTAAGTATTCAAATAATTTGTCGCAGCAGTAGTACCATGAAAATATATAACGCAACATGGTCTTAAATACTGCCTGTTACTATCCCAATGATTTAACTGTGAGAAAGATATTTAACATCTTACTCATCAAGGACATTCATTGGTTATAAAATTCTTAACAATATTATAGTATAACTAATAACATCTCTTGTATCCCTAATTTATTATTAAATAGTGATTACATGTGTGTTCGCTAGTATTTATCATATAAAACTATCTTCATATGAATTTTTTTTTCTCAACTCTAGATTAATTTTGAGAGTTTAGAATGTTATTTAACTATATAATAATTATGATTGAACATATTAAAAATTATTATGTAATAATAGTTATAATTATTTAGTTATAACCGAACTTTTTATTTAATTTGAACTCATCTAATGATTGGAAAAAAGTTCAACTTTAAATTTAATAGGAACATAAAATTCTTAAATATTAATAACATGCATAAAAATAATTTGCTTATATTTGCATAATTACAAATAATTAAATTGTTGACGTCATATTTAAGTAATTAAAATGTTTGTCACAGCAGTTGTACCATGAAAATATAAAATGTAACATGGTCTTAAATACTGCCTTTTGCTATCCCAATGATTTATATGTGAGAAAGATACATTACATCTTACTCACCAAGGACATTCATTGGTTTTAAAAATTTTAATAGAACATTATGTGCTATTATCCCTGAATTTCTTATTCTATCAATAAATATTGATTACACGTAAAGGTATCAATGTATATATAATGCATTATTATATTTCATAAGTACATATAAAATATATTAGTATATTAAGATTTATTACACGTAAAATAAAAATATTTTAAGTACAGTAACGTTGTGTAAGAGAGGTGATAAATGTAGCCAAATTCTAATTAAATTAATTAAATAATAATTTAAGAAAAAAATAAATGATAACTTGAAACAAAACCAGAAACTCTTTTACGCATTTACTCATAAAATCAATTTAAATATGTAAAAAAAAATTTAAAAAATTCAACTTTCATGATTTCCAAAAATTGACAAACAAAAATTCATTTATTAATTTTAAAAAAAAGGTTCCTGTCCAGTTACTTTTCTACGAAATTTATTTTTTATTACGACACGAGGTACTGTTTATGAACTTACTGGCCTACCGATGCGTTTGGATAGTTCCGTGGCTATTTGGATGCACTCGAGTTTTGACAACATTAATATAGTACATAAGATGGGTACATGTGCGTCAAGTATTAATTGAAAACAAATATTTATATACCTAAAATTTTGATCAAAATTGTGCACCAGAGGTAAAAGCACCATATCCACAACATAGTTAAATTGTCGTAAATACTGTGATCAATTTTTCCAATGACTTATTAATGGATGGCAATAATTTTCGTAAACCTCTTTCTATAAGTAACGAAGAGACAAATTTTAATAGTTCAAAGTTAAAAATTGTTCTCATTAACTAATCTAAATATTACAATGATGCGAAATGGTGTCCTTTACCTCCGGGGTACAGAAATATATTTAAGAAGTTTAGCTCGCTAGAGTACATGGTGACCTTATGACCGCATACTTTAATGAGTAGAAATAACTCACTCCCAGCTGTCCTGGGTTAATGCAGAGATACAGTTATTAATTCAACGACCCATAAACCTAATGGAGGATCTGACAGTATACAGACTTCAGGAAAACCTAAATGGATTACTCAATGTGAAATGAGAAAACAATTAAAAACTATCTATCTTGCATATGTCTAACGGAAGAAAACTGAACGGATAGCTGCTATGGCTAATCTGAAGATGCTACAGTGGGACTCCCAATTTTTGCCAATCAAGTTATAATTATGATAGGGATCTTTAACGAGTACCTGGCACCGCAAAGCCCCAAGATTACCACTTTACGTCCCTTTCGAAGGACAGCGCAACAATGACTTTTTACTCCCTAAAAAAAAAATCTTAAGGCCAAATTTCCAGGCTGCGGTGACCCTAGACCATAGGTGACGCTATTTTTGTTTTTGCTATTTTTAGGCTGTTAATATGAGATGTTCATTCTTATGTTTTAATTTATTCAATAAATCATTCGATAATATTTAACCACATACTAGTATAACATTATATGTGTATAATCGGCCTTAGGAGTTATTTAATGCCTCAGTTTAGTTGTTTTGTTTTTTTAATTTTATTGTATTATATGCTGTATTTTTGTTTGTTTTTTATGAAATTTCATGATATATTTATATGCTTATATTTTATGACTACTTAACTAGGAGCAAACTTGAAAATTGATTTACGTATAGTTGAAGTTTGGTTATTCATATAACGTCACTTTATCCTGCTGTGGCTAATCGGACGATGCTACGGTGGAAATCATAAATTTTGGCTATCTAGGTTTAATTTGGACAGGGATCTTTAACTAGTACGTCCCTCCCAAAGGACGGCAGAAACAAGGATTTTTCGCTTTCTTGGACATAGGTTCGGAGGTTTTTATACTAACTACTACAGAGATGAATATAAATATCTGTTATAATTACTGGTATACAGATTATGTCCATGCAATAATATAGCGTAAAACGATTCGGTCGGTTAAGAGCAGATGTAGGTACTAAATAATATACTAGTTTTTCTGCACTAAACCGTATTTCAGAACTATAAAATTAAATCGCACATTTTATACATTGTTATCATCGATTTCACTTATTCTGCAATAGCTGTGAATTTCGATTCAACTTTAATAATTACTAATAATGACTTCTAAAACTTCTACTATTACACAACCGTTGCCAGTCGATATCAATATTTGAGAACTCCGCACTCCGAGTGTATTCGAACCCAAGCGACAGGCGTTACACAACAATGATGTGTGGAGAAGCAATTATAGCTCCGTTGCTCAAGTGATTTCACTTCCCTCACAATGGACACGCGTTTAGTTCCTAGCTTGAAGATTGCTGAATCCAAAAGGCTATTTCACGAGTGTTAGGTTGTTACAAAAGTCCTTGTGCATATGTATAGCTTATTTCAGATTGCTTATTATGAACATTATTGTATAATACTTTTTTAAGTCCATTGTTTTCGACTCTTTTCGCCCACTTTTCTGCAAATGTTTGGATTTGATGCCTGTATCGTGTGTACATACCTGTTGTCTAGTAGTTAGCATAACAACTTACAATGCCAAGATCTAAGTTTTTTAAATCTAAATAACCCCATAAAGCTGTTTCAAACACTAGAAAACAAAATAACTGATCAAAGTAGGAATATAATTAATTAACAAAATAATTGATTTAATAGTAGGAACCAAAACATTCTTGTAGGATTAAATTTGTGAATCGGAATTAATGGTTGTGTTCATGTACAAGGACTTTAGTGACAAACATGAATCTAAACATTAAAAAAAAAATTATATTCCACTACAACTAATGAAGGATCTTGGTTACAGTAGATGGTAGAGACTATACTGATTGCAAGACAACGGATGTTGTTTCGTCTGAGATCGCTTTCAACCTCCAGAATTTTCACCAGTTACGGTGATTCCATTTACTCTTTAAAGTAAATGGAGGATCTGTAGATCCCAGAGCGTCCATCCGGGGTTGTTCAAATTTAAAGTAATTTAAATTTTATAGAACAATTTCATTATCTCGAAAAAAATTTAGAATTATTATTTAAATTTTTAGACCAGTTTTCAACGATAATGCTTGGAGACAAATAACAAATGCCAAAATAGCAAGCCTCTATAATGATATAGACTTCGTCAGATATATAAAGGTTGGAAAGGTTTCGCTGGGCGGGGCATGTTGCGAGATTGAGAGATGATGAAATCCCAAAGAAAATACTAGAAGAAAAACTATACACCAAGAGGAGAATCGGCAGACCGAGATTGCGGTGGGGCGATGGAGTGGCAGAGGATGTGCTGTCAATCTTGGGAATAAGGAACTGGAAAGCAGCAGCATTGCACCGGGACGACTGGCGGTTGATGATACAGAGAGGCCTTGACTCGCCACGAGTTGTAGCGCCGGAAAGAAGAAGAATCAAATTTTTTTTGTTTATTTCTTTCATATCCAAAAAAATTCAACTTTTTAAGAAATATACAAATACTCACCAAAATTCTACATAAAACTGAAAGACATTTTCTTTTTTGTATGTGATCACCTTAGTTTCTAACGGTCGAATTGGGGGCAAAATAAAAGCAAATGTTGGATACTCACTTTATAGAGGCTGGGTAAGCCCCAGAAGGATCTCCAGATCTTAAAGGATCCGTCCCTGTCTGTTAACAGATTAAATAAATTATCTGCCACTGCCGGTTTTGAGCCCTAGACCTTCAGCACGGCAACTCAGCACTCTACTACTGAGGATTATTGTTTTCCATTTTTGTGTTCCGAAACGTCAGTTTACTTTCACTTGATATAGTCGACATTTCACAATAATGTCGGAAATCAGAATAAGAATTAATCTTTACCACAGTTTTCAATAGTTGCCTTTATAGGAGAAAATCTATACAAGTTAAACTTCAGTTGGTTCGCAACTCAGCCTTGGACGCATTGTGGTTTCGAAGCCATTCTTTCTGATCTCTAAGCGCTGAAAACTTACCTCCAGTCTGCTGGGATAAAGTTATTGAAATTTGTTTTGCCTTACACCCTAACATTATTTTCAATATGTTCTCAAACGAATTTACGTTTTATTTAAGAGAACACAAGAATAAAAATAAGGAAATAATTTAGGTTGTCTAGTTCAGTTTTTTTGGAATATTTTTAGTGAAAATTTAAGATATTTCTTTAATGTTACTATGGAAGTTAAATTTGTTTGGGTATGAAAATAATTAAAACTCAAATCTGCTTAAGAATTCGAAATATTTTTTGAGATCAATAAATTTAAATTTGAACAGGGATGGACCCTATGGGATCTACAGATTGGTCACTACAAATTATACTTTAACTGAATAACGTGACGGTAGAACATGGCACAAATCACCTTCATACACAACCGTTGGTTGCGAATCAGTTGAGTCTCCTAAATGTACTGAATCCAAGACCATTCATAAGTTCTAGTGGTACAGTATTTTTTTGTACTTATCGTAAAAAATTTTGTTTATTTATTATTCTTATATTTTACATTTGTACCTGTGTTTCACATCCAGTAAATTTGATGTCAGTGTTTGTATTTGTATTTCACCTTGATTTGCAGTGATATGAAGGTTTTGATTTGATTAAAAGTTTCTGAGTAGATCCTTAGGCCACCGTCTTTTAAACCTTCTCATAGCAAGTCCGGGTAACAGGGAGTAGGAAAGAGAAAGAATACAAGTGAATTTTGTCTTTATGAATGGAATATTGTGTATTTGCTGTGAATATGTAATTTTACAGTGGGAATGTTCATGTCGTGTTGTGTGATAGGGCATATGTTCCGCAGGTTGTCGCTTCCAGCTGACTTACACAAGTTTTGACTACTTTTTTCGTTTCATTTTCAATATTATCCAAAAAGGAAGTTATCGTGAGCTTTAGTCTGGAAAAGAGAATGTAATTATGGGTGATGAGGAGATTTCGGTAATTATTTCATCAAGAATTAAAAGTTTCAACTAACATTTCAAAGTGTAGATGATATATGTTTGTTCAAACGTTCCTTTCTATATCAAATGATTACCGAAGTCCTCTCCCATAATTATATTCTCTTTTCCATATTAAAGCTCGTGATGACTTGTATTTTTAAAAATATACAAAGGGAATCTAATGGAAAGTAAACTTGTTTTTGACCCAACTTGAAGAGACAACTTGCGGAATATTTACCTGATCGTGTTTTGCTGAACACCAAAATCCTATTCCATATGTCCAAATACGTCTTAGTATAGTATTGTAGATTAGTCTTTTTGTTTCCTGTACCACTACAACCCGTGAACGGATCTGGGGTTCAGTACATGGTAGAGACTGTACTGTTTCATGGACAACGGTTCTGCAAGGAGGTGACTGGTCCTAAGTCACGCTCAACCGCCAGATTTTTCCCCCTTATTTTGGGTACCCTATTTTTATAATATTTTATAGAGGCTGGGCCCCAGGAGTATCCTAGACCCTATATGATCCATCTCCCACTGTAAACAGACTAAATTAAAGTCATGGCCTGCAGCGGGATTTGGTCCAGGATTCCCAGCATGGCAACTCAGTGCTCGTATTTATCGTAGTTAGTTTTTATTATTCGTATTGACCACATAGAATTACGACTTTTACTTCTGTAGTTTTCTCTGTCTCCTTCATTTTTAAATGAACAATTAAAATCAATGTTCTTTAAACATGTAAAGGAAGTCCGGAACATGTATTCACACTTATGCTGTTGTATATGTAAAATTGCAAATAAAGTTGTTGTTGTTGTTGTTATAAGGTAACTTGGGTTGAATGCGGTGTACTAGTCAGCATAACAACCTACTATGCCCAAGATCGCGGGTTCGCAGCCAGGCATGTGACCTTAGGATTTTTTTACAGCAAGTAAAAAATCCTTATTTATGCCATCCTTCGGAAGGGACGTACAATGGGGTCCCGAACCTGTACGATTTCAGGTACTCGTTAAAGATCCCTATACTAATTATATCTAGAATAAGCTACAATGTAACTTAGTTTAGAGGTGTTCGATATCGGTTGGGTTGTCATCGATCGATCAAAATTTATACAAGTGTGGTAGGATATAAAATTTTATATTGATCTAAATTATGAAAATATATAACACATCCAGTTCCATTTCAATGAACACAGTACTCGGGGAATAAAAAAACTGCTGGGAACTGTAAAATATCGGGAGGCTTTTGAAAATAAGTCGTTCCCGTTGTTGCGTGAATGCAGGAGTGGTTCCACTTCAACTGCTGCATTCAAAAAGAAATGCGAGGGGTTGGGAAATTGTAATGCTATTTCACTTTTTCCGGTTCTTTTAACGTCATTTAATATTTCCCCCTTTGTACGGGCTCTCCGAATTTTCCAAGTTATAAACGTAATAAAAAGCCAACATAGAATTTTATAGTTTATTACATAATATTAAATGAAGAAATTTATTTTTTATAAATATATTAAAAGCCTTGGGCTAATTAGTCTTTTAGAATTTCATGCATTTGTTATATCTTTATATATAAAATTATTCCGTTCTTGTGTACGTCACTGAACTCATCCAACATGATTTGATGAAAAAAAAACAACCTGAACCACTGCAAACCGTGAACGGGTCTGGGGTTCAGTACATGGTACAGACTGTACTGTTTCATGGAAAACGGTTCTGCAAGGAGGTGACTTGTCTTAGGTCACGCTCAACCGCCAGATTTCCCCCCTTATTTTGGGTACCCTATTTTTATAATAATTTATAGAGGCTCGGTGGGCCCCAGGAGGGTCCTAGATCCCATTTGATACATCTCCCGCTGCGAACATACTACATAAAAGTATTGCCTGGAGCGCGATTTGAACCAGTATTTCCGACATGGCAATTCAGTTCTCTACCACTGAGCCACTCCGCTCCTCATCATGACATAAGTTAAACTAAAAAAGTTTCAAGCTTTTAAAAATTTTCTGATGGTTAATAAAATAATTTCAATACCATCTCTACAATAGGAATGTTTTGCTTTATCAATAACAAATTTTATTTTTTTTTAAACTCATCTGGTATAATTTTGACAAGGCATGAAATTTTCAAATACCTCTATTGAAAAAATCTGTTTGAGGTATGACATTGTTTTTTAAAGGAACGATATTACATTACATTATTGACTGATATTCCTGTTTCTGACATTTAATTTGACATAATTCGTTGCTTTATTGAAGGTATTAACATATTATTTGTTTATGTGTCTGAATCTTATATCCAATGATATTTTTAAAAATGTATATAGTTCCTATTCTTTAAAATTAATAATAAATTTCTTATAAGCAAAGTATAAACATTTGTTAGGAAAGCTTGAGTTTTCGTGAAAAAGGGAGTAGAAATTCTTCTTAGCGTTTCTTCCATTCCGCTTTCATACATATGTAAACAAAGAATTCTTCATTGTCTTCTCTTGTAGTGCTAGATCTTTTATATATCTCATGCTAGAATGTAAACTGTATTTCAACTATTTATTTTGTAGTATTTCTATTCTGACCCTATTATATTCGAGTTTGAGTCCCGGTTCTGACATATATATTATTATTCCTGTTAAAACCTGTGAATCGACTCTGCGGGATCTGAAGATATTTCTGGGGCTCACCCAGCCTCTATAAAATTGATGCTCTTAATCGAAGAAAAAACCTGACGTTTAAGCATGCAAATAATCTCCTTGCACAACGTTGGTTCGTTACAATAAGAATTTAAACTCTAAGATAAATATGTATTTTTTAGTAGTTTTATTGTGATAAATGGAAGCAATTTAGCTCAGTATGTAGGCGGCAGAGTTACTCATCTCTGGGTCCCGATTATGGTAAAGTTCGAGACCGGTTGTGACAAATAAATTATTTATTAACAGCAGTGAATCGACTCAGTAGATCGGTAGATCCTGGCGGTTAAAAAAGACTTTGGCCAACTGAACAGCCTCTACATAGCGAGTACCTTTAATGGGGGAAAATTCCTCGATCGAGCGTGATCTCAGAAATCACCTCTCTGCACAATCGTTTTTCTAATAACAGTGAAATCTCTGCAGTTTGCTGAATCCATTACAGCATTACATATTTATTTTTATAATTGTATTTTTAATATTTAAACCTACCACAGTTCGTACCTGAGGCATTATTACTTTCAAAAATATACTGAAATTCATTCTATGTTCTTGTGTCTATAAAGAAACGTTATATGATAAAAATTTGATTTAATTCGACTGAATAAACATCATCATATTTGTAAAGACATTCCATTATCGGACTCCAACCTTCCCTAAAAGCTCCCATCACTCAACTCTATTTAGAGTAGATATTTTTCCCAGGAAAGTATGTATATTGTCTTATTAAAGTTGAATTAAGTTCATTAAAATTAAATAATTATCATAATGGATTACGAATTATTCTAATGAGGTATTTATGTCTTCATTATAGTATTCATGGCATTTGATTAATTCTAATTTAATATTGGTAAAATAAAATATTTATTTACTTTATATAGTAAAACAAGTACAGGAGCAACGGGATATATGACCCTCCTGGGGTTCACCCAGCTTCTATAATGTGAGTACCCGAAATAAGGGGAGGAAAATCTGGCAATTGATCGTGATCTAGGACAAATCACCTGCTTGCACAACCATTGTCCAAAAAACCGAACACTATCTACCATTTACTGAACCCCAGAACCTTCACGCGTTGTAGTGGTACAGGTTAAAAAGTAAAACAAGCACTGGGAATTTTCATATTCGAAATTAGATTTATGTTGTAGTTAATATAATTTAAAGCTTTTATTAAAAGTAGGCGGAGACAAAATAATTTTCACGTTAACATCTGCCCCAGGTTGAAATAAAATATTTAGAAATTCATTTCAATAAAAAAAAAAAAAAAAATATATATATATATATATTTTTTTTTGGTTACGTTTCGTTAATTTCTAAAAAATGTTAGCCATTTTCTAAAATTTTTAAAAAGTATTTTTTATTTTATATATACTATTAAGTATAAAATCACCTTTTTTAAGCCTAATAATGGAATAATCTAATAAAATTTAATTATAAAACAATAATAATATATTTTTAAAAAACTACCGCTACAACTCATGAAGAGTCTTAGGTTCAGTAAGTCGTAGATACTGTTCTGTTTCTAGGACAAAAGTTGTCCGGAAAGTGATTTGTCCTATTTTACGCTCAACCGCCAGTTTTTCCATTATATTTTGGGTACCCACTTTATTATTATTATAAATGCTGGGTTAACCCCCGGAGGTTCCGAGACTCCCAAGGATCCATCCCGCCTGTGAAAAGATTAAATAATTCTATTTGTCTTGATAGTACCAACACAAAGACAATATCCTCACTCCTGCGTATCGTATAGTTATTAATTTTTATGACAATACAGCTGTCAGTAGCACCTCAGCAATAGTCATAATTGAACCGAAAAAGTCATCAATAACTCTCTACAGTTATCATTTGAAAGCAATTTAGGATGAGACCATCTGGGTGAAAAAACTCACTGGTCATATTTAACAGGACGCTGCGTTGAAGACGTAATTGCTTATTTGATTTTCGTTCCATCAATCAAAATCTGTCTCTTCGAAGGACTCGATGGAAGCGATAGATTTTTCGTAGCCGACAAAATACTGATTGAAAAAATCTTTACGCACTAAGCCTTAAATAACTCAGACGGCATATGAATACAAAAAGAAAAGCAATAATGGAGACTCCGGACAGAAATGAAAACTCTAAACTATGGAATAACTGTGTTATTTTTTAAATTACTTTATCAATTATAGTCTGAATTATTAAAATTTAAAATTTGTAATTATAAATTATTGACATTAGTCTGGTTTTCACATATATTGGCACTCCGATCAATAATTATATATATATATATATATATATATATATATATATATATATATATATATATATATATATATATATAAGCAATTGTTTATTTATTAATTAAAACATATTATGGAATGCACAAGCATGATTTAACATACCAATAATTTAATTGAAACAATAACTAGTATATAGCTACATTATCTATACTGTGTATTTGTATTTGCATAGATTGTATTTTCATTTTTAGCATTTTATCATCGTTAAGTTTAGCAATACTTAGATCATTTGTACTTTCAATCATTTAATAAAACAAGACATTCAACTATTACAAATAAAATATTTTAGGAGAAACGAAAGATTAACCAGATTTTGATGTTTTATGTTGGTATCAGTACCATTTTTTAGGTATTAAACGACTTCTTAGATAGATAATTATTCTTATATCAATGGAAATGTAATCTTCAAACTAAAGTTGATTAAAAGAAATTGTATAAATCATGCAGAGGCCGATAGGTATTGCCAGTCTCGAGCATGTTGCTGGCGCGAAGCCACAAGTTTACACCTAACTAAAAGTCACCAAACGCGTCTAAAGAAATTTTCACTACGAAAATTGACATTAGTAATGGAAAAAAAAATTTAATAAGTGTAACTTGATTTTTTAACTGTACAATTGAATAAGTACATAGACTTACTGATTTAACTTTATTATATATTAACTATAACTATATTATTATTATATTATTGCTTACCCTATCTTGGAGTTTCTTTGACAATATCTGCCGAAGGATTGGAAAGCCAGCGTCCAAAATGGCTGTGGGGTAAATAAAATGAAACCTTTTCACTCTTTGTGGTACAGCTTTCTGAAAAAATAAAAATAAAAATAATAAATAAAAGCTTATGGAACTCTTAAAGGATAATTAAAAATTAAATGATTAATGATAAGCATTAAATTAAATAGCATTGCAATGATATAAATAAATAAATTATTTATTAAATTTCGATATTATTTACATTTTTACTAATAAAATTTACTTAATAATGTTTGTTTATTATAATTCAAAATAAAATTTAAATTAAATGTATTATGGTGATTATTTTTAAATAATAACATTTCAGATAAGCAGATTTAATTGTTTTTAAACGTATAAAAATGTTTTTATTTGCTTAATTTATAAAATCCTGATAACTCAAGGTGAATACTAATAAAAAACCATTGGTGCTTTTTTTATTAAAACTTTGTGAAACTTTCTAAGCATTCTCTTGTTAGCAAAAAAATATATTATCACTGAATCTTCTCCCGGACGTTTTATTGTTTGACATAGAAAGGCTGTTAAAATTTTATTAATTACTTAATTGTCAGTAATTATTCTCTGGCTTTATATATTAAATACAAGAGCATTGTGTGCTGTGTTTTTTTTATGAGGAACGAAAATAAAAATTAGTTAATAAAATCATTTAATATTTAAAAAAAATAATTTTACTAATATTGTAGTCAATCCCCGAGATCCTACCAAGCCCTGAAGAATACCTGCAACGTGGTTTGAAACGTCGGCTTTTCAATAAACAGTTGATCCTACATAAGAGAATTTTGTTTTACCTCCACCCGAACCATTAAAATTAGAATTATGATAGGATATATATTTTTATTGTTTCACTATATTTACAGCAGATCGCTGAGTTAATGTACGATGGTCCCGGATTCGCACCCTGCTGATATCCTATGGGATCTACAGACACTCCTGGGTTCACCCAGCCCCTGTAAAATAGTAACCCTTAATTGGGGTAAAAACCTGGTGGTTTTGCGAGATCTTTGACCAATTGCCTCCCTGCACAACCGTATTACTCTCCTGGAAACAGTACAGTCTCTATAGTTTACTGAACGCAAGATTAACTTTTCAATGTTTTTCTTTATTCTTATTCTGTTAATGAATATATTAAAAAATGTATATATATATATATATATATATATTAATAGGGAGCTCAGTGGCTCAGTAGTAGAGCACTTAGTTGCCATGCCGAAGATTCTGGGTTCAAATCCCGCTCGCTGGGTGAGTTTTATTTAATCTGTTAGCGCCCGGAGATGGACCCTCTGGTATCTACAGACCCTCCTCGGTTAACCCAGCTTCTATAGAATGGGTACGATTAATTTAAAGAAAAACCTGGTGGTTTTGCAAGATCTCGGACGAATCACTTCAGTTCTGTCTCTATAATTTACTGAACCCAACTCTTCAAGGGTTTTAATAGAACTAGTTTTTCATTATTCTTATGCTGTTAATGGATATATTAAATTGTATTTGAATTACCGTGGTCTGAGGGAGTAAGAGATTTACGATTCTGATTATTAAACATTTTGAAAACGCCTAAAAACTGATTAATATTACGTTAAAAGCCAGAAACGGCAAGGCACGGGAGAAAAACTGATCAGCTTTCAAGCATCTATCAAGAATCCACCATACCCAAGCTATTGGAGGATATAGATGGCAGTTTTTTCTATATGCGTAATAACCTCATATAAATCCCTGTTGACAGATTCCCTCCGAAGATGGAATTTGTTGAGACGTCAAGAGATGGAAGGTGAAATTCACTTAGATGTTAAGAAAGTCGGAGGAAGACCGTATAAGAATATCGGAAAGCCATCTGTCAAGTCCGGGCCGATGAGAGATGTTACGATCAATCTGGGTTGACCATCCATCTAAACATATTTGCAGTCTTCAAAAGATTTACTATAAGTGTCAACCTTAGGCCACTCCATGATTTTGAAAACCGTTCAGGCTTTTTTGGGTAAGCTGATTTATCTATTTTTCTTTTTTATTGAGCTCCTACATCTTCTATTTTCTATATATTACTTTCGACCATATGTGATTTTTTATTATACCCATAATTCATTCAAATTAAACAATTCGAATCTCCAGAGAGTAAAACATGGAAAACTATAAACCGGGTACTAATCCATTACAGTTTTTTTTATTTATAAACATTTTTGTTTTGAAGCGAAAAGATTTGTTCAGGCCCGGATTCGAACCCGGGTCGTCTGCATTTCCGTTGCAGTGTTCTAAACCACTGAGTTACCAGGGATTGTATCCAAGTTAGGCAAATCTGTTCTCTTCACCGATTCTATATCCCCGTGTTCTCGCAATTTTTGCGATGTATACACGGGGAAGAATGTTCATTGAGCATTACTTTAATTAGGATCTTGTTGACTTACGTCAATGTATAATCACCATCGAAATAACAATTAATAAAAATAAAGTTATAAATAATATATTGACGTAAGTCAACAGGATCCTAATTAAAGTAATGTTTAATGAACATTCTTCCACGTGTATACATCGCAAAAATTGCGAAAACACGGGGATATAGGGTCGGTGTAGAGAAAGGATTTGTCTGACTTGGATACGACCCCATGTAGTTCAGTGGTTTAGAGCACTGCAACGGAATGCAGACGACTAGGGTTCGAATCCTGGCCAGGACAAATATTTTCTCTTCAAAACAAAAATATTTAAAAATAGTCACCATCAAAATAGCAATTAATAAAAATGATTTATTTACCTGTATATTGAAAATAATAACTGTATTATCATACAAAAAGTAAATGCAATGGATGATATACGAGTATAATTGAACTTAGAAGTTCAACTTGTCATATACGATTATAATTGTACATGAAGTGCCGGGTATATCTTCCGTCCGTACCCCACGCACTTGCTTCCTTCTCTCTTCCAAAAGAACCCTAGTGTTGAGTAGGTACCTAAATGTCTATCTGTACTCTGCAGTACTCTTCAGTAATTCCAAGTATTTTAAGTTCTTCCATCTGCTTTGTTATGCCAAACACTAACCTTTCAGGTTGTGTATCCGAATATTTGCTTGAATAAGATCCTTGTGGTATTCATACAGACCATGAAGAAACTACGCTGTGTCCAAGCTCTCTGTCATTTTTATATTTCTTTATTCAATCTCAATCTGTAGCTCTCTTCCGATATTCATGGGCCTCACATTTTAATTATATGAATTAAATATATTCTCTGATATTCTTTTTGTATTGAGTATTGGTGAGAAAGAGTTCTCCTAAGACCAAGTTCCGGGAGCGAAGCCAGGACACGGAAGACCAAATTAGGGGATAAGCCAGGAGGATGTGGGAGGGGAGAGATACGAGGGAGCTTGAGGGAGGAGATAAGAGAGAGAGAGAGAGAGAGAGAGAGAGTGAGAGAGCTCTTGGATTACCGCCCTTCTCTCTCTTACTTTATTCCCTGGCCATGTTTAGCTTCCAGGGATCTTCTCCTGTTGAATTAACTTGGCCAGATATATCTCAGTAATAATATCCTAATTTGATATTATTAATTTAGTATAAATTTTTGTCTATATGTGTGTATTTATATCTTCTTTTAGTGGTGCGATAGGGAGAGGAGTGGCTCAGTGGTAGAGTACAGAGCTGCCATGCCGGAAATCCTGGTTCAATTCCCGCTGCAGGCCATGATTTTTATTTAGTCTGTTTGCAGCGGGAGATGGATCATATAGGATCTAGGACCCTCCTGGGGCCCACCCAGCCTCTATAAAATATTATAAAAATAGGGTACCCAAAATGAGGGGGAAAAATCTGGCGGTCGAGCGTGACCTAGGACAAGTCACCTCCTTGCAGAACCGTTGTCCATGAAACAGTACAGTCTCTACCACGTACTGAACCCCAGACCCTTCGTGGGTTGTAGTGGTACAGGTTTTTTTTTTTTTTTTTTTGTTTTTTTTAGTGGTGCGATAGATGCTTGAAGCGATCCTTGGCCTGCTCAGTCTCCAAGCTCCATCTGCTTAGGCCATGTGAGGAACTTATTCTCAGTTTCTTGAGATCTCCCAGGACGCCATCCTTCCACCTGCCACTGGGTCTCCTCTACGCCTCACTCCGTCAGGGCTGTTTTTGTACACTCTTCTAACAGTTCTTTCTTTTCCCATTCTCAGCAAGTGACCCAGGCACTTCATCATCTTAATCCATACACCGTTTTCCTGGACGGGCCCTACGATGCGTCTGAGGATAAGTCTTTCGAATCTATCCACCAGATGTGCATCCTTCATGTTTAGAGTCCTTGCCTCGCAAGCATATGTCACTATTGGCCGATTCAGCGATTTATAATGTATTTATATACGAGTAAATATTTATAAAAAAAGTACCACTAACCCTTGGTCTTGGGTTCAGTACATGGAGGAGTATATACTGTTTCTAGGACAACGGTAGTGCAGAGAGATGATTTTCCCGGGAAAATTCTCAACCGCCAGGTTTTAAACACTTCATAGAGGCTGGGTGAGCCCCAGGAGGGTCTCCAGATCCACCTGGACCCATCCCCAGCTGTTAACAGATTAAATAATTTGTTTTTCACAGCCAGATTTGTATCCGGGACCTTCAGCACAGAAAATCAGCGCTACCACTGAGCTACCCTGCTCTCTCTTAAATAATAAAAACAATGTATCCATGAGAGAGGGGATTTAGGTTGACGGAAAACAGGCAATTTAGGTTGAGTAAAGGTATGAATACAGGGCATTTAACAGAATTACTCTCAATCTTTTTGTCTGGTAGAGCTTGAAATTTTTGTTTAAAATAAATCATCTCGCCGTTGTTATTATTATGAACTAGACCAAGTAAGCAAAATTGGAGTTTCGCTTAGCCCATTACTGTAGGTCCAGAGTTCAATATCGACTCTAGCAGATAAATTATTAATTATGTTAATAGTTGTGAATTGGCTATGGGATTTGACGACCTCTATAAAGTTGATACCCGTATAAAGATTGCTTGTATTTTTGCAAAAATCACCATCTTGTTCTACTGTTCGCTTAGAAACAATTCCGTCCTCACTGAACCCAATACCCTCCATGGGCTGTAGTTTTTATTTTATTTTATAAATTCTGGATTGCATTTTATTGCTGTGATAACATTTTTATATTTTGGTCTTAAACCATTATTATATTTTTCAATTCATTAGTTATATATTATACTAAGACATACTATACGAATATTGTTACTGTTCATTCATTAATCGCTTTTACCTTTATTATGTTGAGGGGCCTGTAAACCGCGACACTTTCCAAAAGAGAAAACGTCCCATTGCCCTAATTGCGATAATGAGTAATTATGATTAAGATGAAACGCTTTGGCATTCATTTTAAAGAGAGGTTGTGGCCTCCAAAATAATCATTCATATTTGAACTTTTTATTTTTTTAATTTCAATTCCTATATATTAAACTGAATTTGGATTATTATATTAGATAATTTATTTTATTTTCGGGTAATTACATCGACTTTTTTGGAATCTACGGAACCTTCTGGGGCTTACCCAGCCTTAACAATCTTCGCCAAATCATTTCTTCCTACAGCCTATGTCTTAGAAACAGTATAGACTCTATCATTTAAGTCCAATACCTTTCGTAGTGGCATAGGTTTTTTTTTTCTCGGTCTAAGTTCTTCATGGCCAAACACAAAACATTTCATAACATTCTGCATTATTTTTCTTCTCTTTGATCTTGGGGGACATACGTGTCTTGTACAATTCTACTCCTTACATCACGATCCAGCGCTCGCATTCTTCATCCAGTTATTCCTAGCATTGCCAAGTCCTCCTCTATATCATTCATCCGTTCTCTCCGACCAAGGTAACTAATTATTCGTTCTTTTATGAAACGTAGTATGTTCTCGTGCTTTATCTTGATTTCAATCAATCAACACAGGCTCTGGCAGGGTCTTGGCCGCATTAAGGCGTGGCCTTCCACTCGTCTCTGTCCTGTTCCAGGGTCCGCCAAGCTCTGGATCCAACAATGCTACCTGTATCCCTCTTCGCCTCGTCGGCCCATCTAAGTCGTGGACATCTACGTTTCCTTTTTCCATCAACGTACCCAAATGGCACTCTCCTATGAGTAGCACCGTCCTCCATTCATATATTTTGCACCACGTTTGGCTCCTGATACATCTGATATATCTTTGCATTTTTCCTGAGTCTAAATTGATCGCCAACTCTTACTGCTCCCAATATTCTTATTAATATTTTCCTTTCAAAGAGAAGTAAACTGTTGGCATCTGCCCTGGACAAGTTCTTCCGTTCCTGATTATTCCCGATGGGTCATACTTCTGAGAACCTTTATTTCAAAAACTTCCGTTGTGACTCAAAAACTTACACTTAAAAAAAAAGTATTTATTTATGCTAGAACAGACCAATTAATTAATCTGCTGATGAACACTGTGGAAACTGGAGTCCTCCCTGGGGTTAACCTAGCCTTACAAACCCCCTCCACAACCTCTGTCCAGGATAGTACAGTCTCTATACCATATACAGTACCTGAGATCCTTCATACGTTGCGGTAGTACAGATTTTATGCCAACCACCACACCAGAAGTTAAATCATAGATATCTATATATATATATATATATAATAAAGAAGAGGAAAAATAATAATGGAGTTTATATAAAACATTAAACGATGTAATATATAAAATTGTACCTCTAACTAGAGGAGACAGAGGTAGAATTAGCTGACCAGTACCTAACAGGTTGCCGGAGAGGATATCCCTTAATGACGAAGCAGGTGGTGCTTCTGCTCTCCCCTGGCCACCCCACTACCTATCGATTACAGGCAACCGATCCACTAAGCTCCTCGACTTAACCTTCTTTCTCTCACAATTAACCATTTCATCCTCCCGTTTACTCTTCAATGGAACGTTTAGAGACAGGTAATTATCTGTTATAGGTATATAAAATAGATGCTCGAATACAAGATATTTCACTGGTCGCTATAGACACAATTATGGTGTAGTATAACATCTTATGAGGATCGCGGGTTCGTAGCCCGGCAGGTGGTCTTAGAATTTTTAATACTTAATTATGCCGCCCGATCCTGTGTCAGGTATCAGGAATGCGATTAAGATCCCTATCCTAATTAAACCTAAAGCTGTACCACTACTACCCGTAAGGGTCGAGGATTCAGTACATGATAGAGACTGTACTGTTTCTTGGGCAATGGTTGTCTAGGGAGGTTATTTGTCCTAGCTAACGCTCAACCGCCAGATATCCCCCTTATTTTTTGTACCCACTTTACAGAGGATGAGTGAACCCCAGACAAGTCCTAGATCTCATAAATAAAAATCGGCCTACAAGCTGGATTCGAACCTAGGACTTTCAGTATTGCAACTCAGCGCCCTACCACTGAGCCACTCCATTTCCTTATACTTATATTATACAAATTATGCTTGGATAGGCAAAATATAGGACTCCCACTGTAGATACATAGCAGCATAAAGAGCGATAAACCTAACAAACAAACAACTTTAGGGGATTACAAACCGTGAATCTTTTCGTGAATATTCTATAAAAAAAAATACCACTAAAACCTCCAACAAAGGTTGTCTAGCTTATAGAGGCTGGGTGATCCGCAGGAAGGTCTGTATGTCCATTGGATCCATCTAAAATAATTTATCTCCTACAACCAGATTTGGTTCTGAGACATACTTCACGGCAACTCAGGACTTTACCTAACGATCAAGTCTACTCCTTCCTTATGTTTCGGTATAAATAAATAATCAAATTCACATTAATATATTCTACAAAAAAAAAAATAAACTGTGTCCATAAACCGTACGATAAGACTTTACTGTTTCTAGGACAAAGGATGTGCAGCAACGTGATGTTCCTAATATCCGTCAGTTAGGTGAGCTCAAGGAGGTTCTGCACCTCTTACAGGGTTCATATAATGATGTTAACAGGTTAAATATTTTATTTTTAAAAAACTTGGAATTTAATCATTTAAATGTTCTTTCTTTCCTGCTTTCCGACATTTTTTAAAAATCGGTCTAATTTTACTGGACTAGTTTATTGAGTATAAGGATTAGGTTATCTTAATGTGTAGAGTAGCTAAGTTGCTATGCTGGAGAATCCTGGTTGGGCAATAGTTACTTTATCTGTTAAGAGTCATGAATGGACCCTACAAGATCTACAGACCCTCCTAGGACTATCCCAGCCTCTTTAAAGTTGGTAACACTAATTGGGGTAAAATTCTGGCAGCTGATCGTAATCATGGATATCACTTCTCTGCACGAACGTTGTCCTAGAAGCAGTACTATCTCTACCATGTATGAAGCCCTAAAATCTTCATGAGTTGTCCAGTTTTTTTTTTTAGTTTTTTTTATTATTGTTATTATTTTTAAACAAATGCTGCGAAATTGGCGCTTGGTAAGAGGTCTTGAGACATGAGGAAAGAGTTGAGGCGTCCTTGACCCATATCTCATTCGTTATAACTTTTATCCTCTGTTGCACATGAGATTTAACAATTCCGTTGTTGCTCCGTAGAAATTGAAATAGAGAAGGTTGGGATACTCTGGGAACAAGAAGGTTTTTTCGAACGATTTACGTGATTAAGAAATCAAGAAAAAGTAGAACAGAGCTTAACACACTAAACCGAAACCTGTTTTTATGAATCTCTAACCACAAATGTCCCGGTATTAAACCAGGAATTTGTAAACCTTTCGGAGTTTAAGTAATTTTCTTTTTCCGTTGTAGGTAAATTAACTTGTACCAATAGTAAGTGTTGCGAAAATGTTTTCAGGACCAAGTTTTGTAAAATTGGTTTCTAAAATCATTTTCTTCCTTGTCGTTAGGACGTTTTATTCATTTTTTTACAATAATAGTAATCCTAAAAATAACAGAATATAATGTACAGATGTATATAATCTATATTAATAATAATATAATATATTTATCTATATAATGATATGATATATAAATAATATAATATATTTATCTATTTATTATATAGAATAATGCATTATTATAATTTTTTCTAGAACAGTTCAAGGATGATTTTTATACATTTTTTTTATTCGATTTTAACCTTAAGGTCAAAACACGGAATTTTTCCATTTTGTCAAGAGTTAATAGTATTATGTTGTTGTTTTTTATTCACTGTATCGACCAAGTTTCAAAATAAAATTTATTTTCATTAAAAATTGTCTATTTCTAGCAGTTCAGATGCATTAAAAAAAAATGATAGATGTTCATAATTAACTTCATTTTTTTAAATAAAACCACTTTTTTCTAGGGATTGAGTTACAGGGAGCAAGAGAAAAATATGAAAATAGTGCGACTTGACATCCGTCTGCATGATAAATTTTCTTTACAGATAGCTTCGCTAATTTACATGACAGTTGTAGCCTTGGTGTGTTTTAACTGTTCGTAAAAATGGTTTTATTTAATTATACATTTACACTGTGGCATGTTAATAATAATTTTTGTTGCATTTGAGCTTAAATTAGTGCGTTAAAAACAAATTTAAATTTCGAAGTTTTTTAAGTTAATTGATTATTTAAAAGTTCAAAGTGGGGCTTCCCAGGGGAATTTTCTTCATATCAAGAATGACTCCAAAATTAAAAAAAAAAATAATACAATAATATGTTCTGAACCTTAGGTCAAAATTTATAAATAATATCATTTTTTTTATGAGGCTATTAATATAACGAATTTTAAACGCTTTTGAAACAGAAAAGGATAATAAAAATTAAAAATCTTTAGAATAAACAGCTTTAGAGAAACACATTGTAATTGTAATTCGTACGATGTAATAACTTTGTACGACTTCTTACAGTGAGTCAGAATTTCTTTACCAGTCCTTTAAAATTTTAAGTTACAAGTAGAGCTAACTAGAAATTCAAATGAACAAGAAACAAGAAACTTTAATATTGGAAAACTTCAAAGTAGCGACTGACAGAAAAAAATTCAAAAAGATAAAATCCAACTTTAAATTCTGTTTAAAGCATTAACTTTTAGTCTTTATCAACAGCTGTAGGTTTTTAGATATCTGCAGTTCTATAGCTATAAAATTGTATTTTATTACTTCAATTTTTCTTTTAAATAATCCAAAACTTAAACATCGTGTTTAATGAGTCTTAAAATATACCATCTGATATATTATTATTAACAATTGTTTATATTTTGGGATCTAGAAGATTTAATATATATATATTTAAACTTATTTTTTATGATGCTACTAAAAACTTTCCTACCAACAATATTTAGTTTATCACAGCCCCAAAATAGGAAACACTTGTGTCAATGTTAGACAAAACAAATTGACACAATTCTAACAATACAAGAAACATTAACAATAAAGTGACATCTGGGCACCTGTGTAGAACTCACCCAATATTTAATTTGTACTCTCGTAAAAACAAATATGATTTTGTTTCTCTATTTTTCTTAATGTGTGACATTTCACAAACATTTGTAATGATGTATTAATTGATTTCTCTTTATAATCATTTTTATGTAGGATGTGTACTCTGACTAAATATAATTTTTCACACCTTATTTTGTGAAGAAAAAAATGCAAAAAAAAGAACAGGTATATCAGGAATAATAAAGTTAACGATTGAAAACCTATTTATGATAATTATTTATGGTAATTTAATGCAATCCCAAAAAGTTGCCTAGCTGAAGAACTTTAGTGACCTCAATGTTCGTAGGACAGGGGGTCAAGCGCATGGGCACGCATGGTGCAATTGACTTGATGCCAAAATAGTTATAAATAGTGAGTATAAATATAAAAAATATTATCAATAAAAGATTATTTCGGTGTAATCAGGGCATAGAAAAATAAAAATAAAAAAAATAATATATATATAAATAAATAATAATAAAAAAGTCTCAAAATTACAATAAATCGGAAAAATAATTTGTTTTCTTTTTAAAAAAGTAAGATAAGTTTATTTAACTTAAATTTTTGAATATCAAAGATTGGGGGTTCGAGTGCACAATTTTTTAAATAAATAACTAACTTTATAAATATTTTCTTAAGGAAAAGATATATAATCAGCTGCCATTTTGACAATGTTTTTCTTGTGTGATGTGTACCTTCGGTACCCAAGTAAATTTTTAAAAAACAAAAAATAGTAGTCGTGAATAATAGCTGTAGATTTTTTGAAAAAAAATTTTCTTGGTTTTCGTTTCTATTATTATAGTTTAGCGCCGATTAACCAAAGTAATGTTGTCGGGTCATCCGGATAATTTAACTTAAAAAAACGAAAATTCCTAACAATTACCAATTAAAAAAAAAACTATTTTATTTTATTGGGCAAAGTAGACCACTCCATATATATTCAGTTCGGATAATCTAGACTCTTTCGTATACTGAAAAGTACTAATTCTGAGAGAGAAAGGGTTCAGAATTATTCAAGATTACGATTCTAGTTTTAATCGTTTTTTTTAAATATCCCAGCTCAAATATATAAGGCATATCTGGCTGTATGGAAGTATCCAATGCCATTAAAAACAAATATATAAAAAAAAATAAAAGAAAAAAAATTAAAGTTTGTGGAAATAACTAAAACCTATCTGGTTTTGAGCCGTGTTTTTGAAAAAATACTTAACTTTTACTTTCTCTTCAAAGGTTGATTTGGCCAGGTGTATCTGTTCTGCTACACACAGGGCCATTTTGCGATTTTTTTTATTTTTTTTGACCAGGTCCATAAAAAAATTCGTATTCGAAATTTTCACGATCGCCCAACTTTCCCTTAGTGTGTATATATATTTTTTTATACAGGTGAAAGTAAAAATACATAACTTTTGTTTAACGATGATATTGTTTTATTAGGCTCTTATTTTTTTATCACCATCATCAGGATGAGCTTTCAGAAACGAGATGAATCTGCAACTAATATCCTTGAGAATTCCGCTCTCTATCGAGGCATTAATACGGACCTCAATTCCTGCAAACGACTGGTTTGCCTAGTTTCTCCTTGTTATCGCATTATTTATTGTGCAATCCCAAAGATAACAAATTAACTTGGGAAAACGTAAGCTGCTTTACATTGGAGATTCTCGCTGAGTACAACGGAGCTATGATTTAATGGTCGATTCTAATTTAAATGCGAGAAGGTTCCCCAGCTGTAAAATTTGCACTCTTAGCTTTTTATTACTAGACATTTTAGTTTAAAAATACATAGCGGGACTGTTTATTTAAATATAAATTTATAGTTTCAAACAAATCAAATAGGGAACGGAGGGGCTCAGTGGTAGAGCGCTGAGTTACCGTGGCGAAGGTCCTGGATTCAAATCCCGCTGCTGGAAGACATTTATTTAATCTATTAGGGGCCGGAGATGGATCACATAGGATCTAAGACCCTGCTGGGGCTCACCCAGTCTCTGGGTACCCAAAATAAGGGGAAAATCTGGCGGTTGATCCAGTGTTGTCCTGGACAAATCACCTCCCTGCACAACCGTTGTCCAAGAAACAGTACCCTAACTGAACCTACCATTTACTGAGCCAATGACCCTCAATCAGCTGATTTGAATATTTTTAAAATACTAATGTTTATTTCTAAGCATTTTTATGTTGTTTAATTGATTATACATAGTTTATTTTTTATAATATTAAATTTGTATTTAAACATATTTTAAATATTAATATTTTTTATTTATTTATCATATCAATGATTTATTTAACCTTTTCGTTATATTAGTTTTTATTTAAATACAAATATAATAATCATAATAATATCCAGCCCTATTTAATTTTTATTTCATTTATTTTTTTATTATTATTGTTATTATTATCGTTAAAATAAATTGCTTAAAAATGTTAAGGAACTGGTATGTATCAGGAAATTTCTATATATTCTCATAACAGTCAATATTAGTTTGTAATTTTTTTCTGAAAGTGGTTAATTACTAAGTCTGGTTCAATCTGTCCAGTATGGTTAATTTATTATCTAATTATAACAATATAATACAAGTGAAATACAAATGACATTTCTATAATTCAGGTTATAAAATTTATAATTGATTCCGAAAAAGGAAGAGACATTGAAAATTTAGATGATTACACAACGCGAAAATTCATTGCATAATGCGTAGATATAATTGAAGGTATAGCGTCACAAAGGTTGATTTAGGCTTTTAAAGTTTTTGAGCTTAGTAACGAACGAATTACTAATAGGTTAATAAGTGCTGAGGTGATTAGTATGCGTCCAAGGAGTTGGTGGCAGGATTCCGTTAAGAGAGATATAGTGGATTTTTGTTTGGGCAGTAGTCCGCAGACGGAAGTTTATATGTTTGGTGGGCTCGCTATTTTTTTTTATTGTTAAATAGTACTTAAATAATTGATATAACGGTGAAATTTCGACTTACCATTGCGATGTCGTAAACTCGCTTTGTCAGTGCTAGATTGTATCTGGTCAACTGTCCGAAGCACACGTGCCTGAAGTCGACGACGATTTCGATTCCGTTCTGAACGATACCTTCCAGAAGAATCAAGTCCATCAGCATTCCCATCCTCTTCATCATGATGGTAGGGTCGAAGTCATCAGCAGTAGGTCTTGTGTGTGAGAAGATGAGGACTCGGTTTCCTTCATCGGTGACTTGAGGTGTCATCCCCATGTGTCTGCGCAGAAAAATAAATTATATTATACATATTCAACTCCATAAAAAAAAACTTGAAACTTCAGGTATAAAAAAAAGTTGTTTAACGTACATAGGCGAATTAAAAAAGTTATTTACAACAGAATGCTTACAGGAAAAAATAGGTATTTTTTCGCAGGTTATCACTTCGAGTTGTGTCACAACAATTTTTAACTTTTAATATTTTCCGAAGATACAAGTTATCACGAGCTTAAGTGTGGGAAAAGAGAATGTGTATACTTCGGTACTCACTTCATCTTGAAATGAACGTTTTAACTAACATTTATCATCTTTAGTTCGGGATGTTATATGAAACTTATATTTCTTGATGAAACGATTACCTAAATCTACTCACTACCCATTAATACATTATCTTTTCCATACTAAAGCTTACGATAACTTGTATTTTTGGAAAATATTGATAATGAAACGAATAAACAGTTGAAGCTTGTCCTGACTCAACTCAAAGCGACAGCCTGCCGAACATCCGCCAAATACAATACAACCCAGATGGAAAATAGAACAAATGAACAAAAAAAAAATCAAAATGAAAATATTTTGGGAAAATATTGTCTGAATGAATAATCTAAAAAAAAATTAAAATTTATTTATTCATCTTTACAACTGTATTATATATAATATATCAAGTAAATAGAATGAATGATAAATAATGGCATGAGATAAATTACTTGAATAACAAATTCAATTTATAAGGTCACGAGGCTAACTTCTTTTCAGACGCGTTAGAAGATTATCGGGAATCTAAAAGGTTGCTACGTTAGAAACTAGTGGATTTTATTGGGAATAATATCTGTCATGAAAGGATTGATATTGGTTTGTGGCCATATCAGCAACAAATGGGACATTGGGATCACTATGGATGAGTTTATTCGTGACAAAGTGAGGAGCAATGGGATTTTACGAAGGATTTTGGATTGTAAGGATTGTATACGAGAGGAATCCGATGGCTTAGTGAAGCCCCAAAGCTCTGCTTCGAATGTTCAAATAGGTCTTATAGTCATGTATATGGGCCTTTTGTAATTTATTTGGAGCTTAGGGCATTTATCTAGTAAATAATGAAAAGGCGAAATTAAAAATTTAATTAAATTAATTTTATCGAAAGCAATGATGATTAAATCATTAATTAAGTGCATCCTTTTATAAAAATTAGTTTCGCCTATAAAATTTGGCTGTCAATGTTTAAGCTGCTCAGAAATCACGAAGTTATCTAATATGTTTTTTAAATTAATTTATTTATATAATTTATGGGAGCGAGGTAGCTGAATGTGTGGAGTTCTGAGTTTCTATCCTGAACGTCTCGGGTTCAAATCAGGCAGTGGCAGACAATTTTCCTTTGTCCAGCCTTTGCAGATTGGATGTTCCTAATTGCCGGAAAAACCGAAGCCATAGTGGTAAAAAATTTTCGTGCATATTTCGTTTTTTGTGAAATCGGTAGGTTTATCCTTGAAACGCAATAAAAAATTTTTATGGTTCTCAAAGAAATATTAGTACTTGTGTGTTAACGCACCCGCAGTTATTTTTGCCTACTTGTTCGCATGCGCGAGCAGTTATATTTTGTAACAGTTATCTTCAATAACATTTTAAAATCTATTTATTGGGGTTAGAATTTTAAATTTTTTAAATATTCATCAACAATTACAAATCAAAATAATTTATTTAAAAATGGATTATATCATAAACAATTAAAATAATATATAATTAAATAATGGAATATTTTTCCATTTCCAAAAGTTACGTTGACCATAATACAGTTTCATTTCATGCGAATTGCTACATTTTCTTTTTTTTTTTTTGTAAAATATTTCGCTTCTGAAAAAAAAAATAGATTGCTCTGTTTTTGGCAAACCCCAAATACGCATTTTCGTAGAAATTAACAACAACAACAAATCTAGTAATAATTAAATAAATAAATAAAATAACAACAAATCAGCAAACAAACAAGAAATCAGCTACAAACAAAACTCAGCAAACAATAACAAATATAGAACAAATCAGCTGTTAGAAATATAACTGTTACAAAAGTAACGAAATATTTATAATAATGAGTAAAACAAGTTTTTTCTTTTCCCGATTAATTTATCATTTTGATCACTTTTTAGCTAAAATCCTGATCATGGTCTTAAGAATGGTAATACTAGCAATAGCATACAATTAATTTATGTAATAAATTAAATTTTGACACTAATATTTTCCAACTTATCATTAAAAATAAAAACTGTGCAAAGTATTTTATAACACCATGTCAGCAGGAGGGTGCCTTGCATCTGATAAAGTTGTTTTTTTATTATTTAAAAAAGTAGTTATTCTATCATTGAGCATTTGCTTTACTGATGTGCTGTAATGTCTTATTTTTGTATTTTTTGATAAGCACGTTTGAATAGTTCTTCAATAATACCATATACTCTCCAAATTCTATGCAACGTTTCCTATATTGAAGGTTTTTCTAAATAATTTTCTTGTATAACCTAGATTTTTGAATTTTTTTTTAACCCTCTCTATTTAGTCAATATTATGATTAATTATTGTTGTTGTCTATTCATTTACCGTTACTTTATCCTTCTATGGCTAATTACTACGTTGATAAAGTAGGATTCCTAAATTTTGCCTATTCAGGTATAACTAGGATCTTTAAGCCTGACATTATACAGGCTCCAGTACCTACATTTTACGCCCCATTCAAAGGACTCTTTTTAAAAATTCCTACGACTACCTTCCGGTTAACGAACCTGCAATTTTGGGTATAGTAGGTTGCTATGCAAACCACTACACAATTATTATTATTGATAATAAATATCGCTTTTTAATTTCATAAAAATACTGACAGTTAACAACAATAAATTCTTAAAATGTTTTGTTAAGCTTAGAGTAAACAAACAAATTTTCACTATCTCACTCGTTATTTCGGTAATATTTTGTAACCTTTAATGCCATTATAAATATTTACGTTAATTACACTAATATTTACGGGTTTTTTTTTCAAAAGCCGATACGAAGTTATGAACATAAACGCCTTAATGCTTAGTATTAATATTCTGTAATTGATCTTCATTAATACAATAGGGTATGTGTATGATACGGTATGCATTTTGAACAGTACGATTGGTCAACCAGGAGATAAATTATAATAAGAATGTATAATTAATACATTATTGTCACGATATATAATTTCAGATATATATCAGTAAGATATTTTGTAATACATAGAATCACCTGATAGCTTGCTTGTCATATTAAGGAAGCGGCAACTACGTGATTGATGGCTTCGTGTAATTTCAATTACCTAAATTGCCTAACAGAATAACTTCTTGTTGTTTACTTCCTTATAACAGTCAATTCTCGTTATAATAATTAATAATATTTAAAAGTAGTAACATTTTTTTGGAATCTAATCATAAAAATATCATTTAATATTTATATAAGTTACTGTCGGGTAACAAAAGGCCTATGTATCACAGATTGCATATTTTAGTACCTATAAGTGTATATAATATTTTTATCATTATTATTATTTTCGAAAATAAAGTTATGTTTCTATAATTAAATATTTTTTGCAATGAACAATCGTTTACCGTAAACCTACAAATCTTGCCTATAATATTAATAATATTTTATAAATAAATATACAAAAAGCTAAAGCATAAAATCGAAAAGCATAAAATCCTTCACTAGCGTAAAAAGTATTTATGGTCTGTAAGAATTTATAGAGGATCTATAAATATTTAAATCGCTGGGAAGATATTTTTAAGCAATTGTTTAAAACTTTTCAAAAGGGCTGATTTAGGAGAGCTCGTTCAACCGCCAGGGAAAAGATAATGGGGACTCATTTTAAGAGGCTGGGTGAGCCCAACGAGATTCTGTGGATCCCACAGAGGCCATCGCTGGCTGTTAACAGACATATTAAGACTTAGACAATAATGTAATAATATAATAACAAATATTTATTTACTGAAATTATACAAATGCCATATGGCACATATGAATAATGAATTTACATATATATAAATATACGTTTTATGATAAATATTATACTATATTTAGGATAAATATATTCATTAGAATGTCATGCTTTTATACCATCAAAGACCATATATAATGTTTTGAATGGAATATGATCATTTTCTTACGTAATAAATATGTACGTATGTGTATATTCTGGCACTGCATATACATAGGAATGCACATACAAACATATAAATTCCTTGAAAACCTTCAAAATTATATTTCTAGTAACATATTCAGTGATTGTTCTAATACCTAGATTATTTAAAAACATAAATCTATAATTTTTCTAAAGTAATTATTGCAAATATTTCTTTGAGAATGTTGGAACATGGGTACCAAAATTCTTCTTTCCCTTCCTCCGTATGCCTTTCAGTGTGGAGGAGCCTCTACCCAACTGTGCCAGTCCTGTCGGTCCCGTCCCAACATCATCATCTGATCCAGGGTTTTACCTTTTTCCTCTCCCAACTTGCGAACATATTATCTATAATAAGTTCCTGGCCTTCCTCGCGGTTTTGTGACTCGGCAAATGTGTCCAAACCACCTCAGCTGCGTTTCTGCAAGGAATCTTTTAATTCCGGGATACCCAATTCTTCCCTTATTCTTAGATTTCTCACCCGGTCTCCTCTTGTTTTTCCAGCGACTCTGCGGAGGTATTTCATTTCTACTTGGGGAATTCGGCTTAAATGCTTATCCGTTGTGACCCAACTCTCACATCCGTACATACATAGATACGGAGTTTTACTTATACTTACCTCTCGTTTGCCGACAATTGTGTTGCAAATCTGATAATATATCTGGTTAGGTTTTATTAGTCTGTTGGAAATTTATAGGTCCATCCTTCCCGACAAATAAATGAATAAACAAACATACCATATATTTTTATTTAACTTTTTTCCTAAAAACGTCGATAGAATTCGGGTGTGGACAGCTACAAGCCCACAGTGTTAGGGAAACAATAAAGAGAACAGTAGTTGTAGGGATCTAATCAGGGCAACAAATGGTTCTTTGTGTGTTTTGGGAGGCCATTGTTGTGGAATCGAGCCAGGTCAAAGAAGTGCTTGGGGGATCTCAAAGGCGCTAAACCTCCCAGCACGCAACACTTACTCGTTCTCTTCAGAGCCTTTTAGAAACCCTATTCCGCCTAATCCCCATCCTTGTCCGGATATAATGATTTTGTTTATGAATTTGTATTTCCTTTGTTCATATCTAAAAAAAAACACCAGCCACTGCAGCCCACGAAGGGTCTTGGATTCAGTACTTGGTAGAAACCGTCTCTAGGACAACTCTTATGAGGGGGATGTTGATGATCAAGCTCAACTCCCAGGTCTTTCCCCAATGAAGAGTACTTACTTTATTGAGGCTGGGCCGATCTACCAGGAAGGTCTCCAGTTAGCACAAGGTTCATCCCCTGCTGTTAATATTAAATAAATTATCTGTCACACCCGGATCTAAACCCGAAACCATTAAGCTACCCTACTCCCTATCAGCCATTGAAGATTATCCTTTTATATTATATAAAGGGAGCGGATGGCTCAGTGGTTGAGTACTGAGTTGCCATGCCGGAAATCCTGGTTCAAATCCCGCTGCGGGCAGTTACTTTTATTTAGTCTGTTTGCGGCCGGAGATGGATCATATAGGATCTAGGACCATCCTGGGGCTCACCCAGCCTCTATAAAATATTATAAAAATAGGGTACCCATAATAAGGGGGAAAACCTGGCGGTTGAGCGTGACCTAGGACAAGTCACCTCCTTGCAGAACCGTTGTCCATTACAGTACAGTTGGAGTTGACAGTACAGTCTCAACCATATACTGAACCTCGTTCACGGGTCGTAGTAGTACAGGTTGTTTTTTTTTTTTTATATATTATATATGTACCTGGGCAGTATCGCATCCAGGAAATTTGATTTTGACTTTTCGCTTACTAGACAAACGTTCTAAACTCCCAATTAATTACAAAAGACTCATATACATGACTATTGTAAGACCTATTTGGACTGACGGAGTAGAGCTTTAGAGCTCCACTTAGTCTCCGAATTTTTCTCTTATCCAATCCTTACAATCCTCAATCCTTCGTAATAATCTCAATGCTCTTAACTTCGTTACAAATAAAGTCACTCATGATGACATCAACGGCCCATAATGAAAAACTTTATTCCCACTCAAACCCACTAGTTTCATACTTAGCTACATCTTCAATTACCTTTAATCCTCCGAGGCATCTGAAAAGAAGATGATTTCGTGACCTTCTAAGCTGAATCTGTTATTTGAGTACTACCAGATGGTAGTTTTTCCTACTAGGGTTTGCCTCATGTCATTATACATCTTTCATCCTATTTTCTCGTTGTATTTTTATGTATTACTACTCAAACAGTATTCAATAAATAAATGATAAATTGTTATGCTTACATGACCCTGAAGGAAGTCTGGAAGGGAGGGCTGAGAGGGTCCCTCCTCGTGAATACTTCTGGAACCAGTATTCCCCTGGAGAAGTAAAGGTCCAATGCCTCTTTAGTGCGCTCAATTGAGTTCTTGCATTGGACGAGGAAGTTCTCCAGCCAATCGTCCACTTTTACCGAGAGCCATTCTGCAAAATATTAATAATAATCCGTCAGATATTTATTCAATACATATGCTATTTTATTTTTGAGTAACAATATACGACTCAGCCCCTTATTCATTACGACATTAACATTATTCTGATCTTTAAGTACAAGAAACTCAATTTAGAGATAATTCGATCTAACCTCATATTCACTAGAATATATATATATGTATATATCTAAACCTACACTAAGCAGGCGTAAATAGACAGATGAACAGAAGAAGGTTCGAAGTGAAATATTGAAAAGGTTTTGTGAAGACAAAAAGAAGAAAAAAGCCATCACCAAAAGCTAGATTTTTTTGTTTTCAGCGCTCTCCTTATAGGGGAATATACACAAATAATAATAATAATATATAAAACAAAAAAAAACCTGTACCACTACAACCCATGAAGGGTCTGGGGTTCAATGCATGGTAGAGACTGTACTGTTTCATGGACAACGGCTCTGCAAGGAGGTGACTTGTCCTAGGTCACGCTCGACCGCCAGATTTCCCCCCTTATTTTGGGTACCCTGTTTTTATAATATTTTATAGAGGCTGGGTGGGCCCCAGGAGGGTCCTAGATCCTACATGGTCCATCTCCCGCTGCAAACAGACTAAATAAAAATCATGGCCTGTAGCGGGAATTGAACCAGGATTTCCGGCATGGAAGCTCAGTACTCTACCACTGAGCCACTCCTCTCCCTAATAATAATATATATATCTGTAGAAATATATCTATATTTCTAATGTTGTGAATAAGTGGTTAAGTCTAATTTTCACTAAAAGTAGTTTCTTGTACTTAAGTAAGCGGAATCAAATTATTTTCGTAGGGAATAAGGCGCTGAGTCAGGCATTGGCTTGAAAAGGAGTTATTGTTTATATTACAACTCCATTTCAAGCCAAAAACTACGAGAATGATATGATTCCGGTTATCTTAAAGCAGTTGACTCTCTCTGGACAAAATCTGACTTAACCAATTATTCACCGGGGATGTAGATATAGTTTTAAACATAACTCAATCCCGTACTGCGGATTGATTTCAAAGTTATTCTCGCTTTGTATGTGCTCAATATTTTTGTTCTATTTATTCATATATAATGTACTCTGGTTTATGTATTTATTAGAGATCAGGTAATCACTACCTTTACAATTTTTTTAATTCCATGATCATTCGTGGAAATAAATGTAAAAATAATATGTACAGAGAATATTAAAAAAGGATTATTCGTAGAACCATTAGCAAATGCTATAATTATTTTAAAATATTGGCAATCTCTAAAAGATCCTAAACCTTTTCGGAAAGCTTAAGTAAAGACCATCTCCTTTCTGTGGAAGGAAATCTTCAACTCTCCGTTTTATTCCTTTTTCATTTTCTAATTACTATCATCGTTTTTCTTCAGAACTAAGTGCAATAAAGCCCTTCTCAGAAACTTTTCAATGAGATCGCTAAGGGAACTTGCCCTTCAGTCTAGACCATTGTCTTAGTTTTTTTCTTTTGACGTCTCGAGGAGTAAAAAAAAAAAAAAAGGAAGAAATTTTCCTGATCGGAAAAGCTAAAAAACAAGTTTTAAAAAAGAAACTTCAGCTGTGAACGGAGCTGTCAATTTTTCAAAAGAGGAATAAACTGTTTGGATGTTTTAGTTTTTTGTTTTTTTGCACTTGATGAAAAACTTTCGCAATCAAAATTCTTTTTAAAAATAAGCACACCAATTTTAATTAAATTTCATTTAATATTTAGTGTAAAAGTAATACAGTAACGTTAGATTATCATGGATCAGTTTTATGGATTCATGTAAGTGGGGAAAGAAAAGGATAAGCTGAAGATTACTCTATCGGATATTACATAGGGATAATCTTTCAAATCAAAATTGTACGAATGTATAGGTTGTAAGGAAACACCTAGAAAGAAGATGGGGATTGCTTGGACTAAAGGAAGGAAATACTGTGGGAATGAAGAAGATTTGGGGACCGAGTTAGAAAATAGGAAGAGCTACAAATCAAAAAGAGAGTTAAAGAAACTTAGTCCATTATGGCTTATCGGAAAAAAATAACGATCCTTATAATTTATTTTTATATATTGTTCTTTTGATGGTCAATATTTTGAAATAATTTTATTAAATATTTTTATTTTGAAGAGAAAGGATTTGTCCTGTCCGGGATTCGAATCCGGGTTGAATATTATTATTTTGAAGATAAAATATTTTTCCTGGCCGGGATTCGAACCCGGGTTCTTTTCTCTTCAAAATAAAAATACTTATAAATATTTTTATTTGAAAAGAAAAGATATGTCCAGGGCCGGGACTCGAACCCGGGTCGCCCACGTCTCTAGCGTGGTGCTCTCCCAACTGAGATAACCTGGCTCGCTTCTCGGTCAGACATATCCTTTCTCTTCACTGATCCCATATCCCCGTGTTCTCGCAATTTGCAATCCTTACAAGGGGAAGAATGTTCATTGATCAGTACTTTAATTAGGATCTTGTTGACTTATGTCATTATATATAATATTAAAATTATAATATTATATTATTATTATATGTTCAATGAACATTCTTCCCCTTGTATACATCGCAAATTGCGAGAACGCGGGGATATGGGATCAATGAAAAGAAAGGATATGTCTGACCGAGAAGCGAGCCAGGTTAGCTCAGTTGGCAGAGCACCACGCTTGAGACATGGGTGACCCGGGTTCGAAACCCAGCCCTCGACATATATTTTCTTTTCAAATATGTTCCAATGGTCTCAAATAAAAATAAAATAGTAAAGTTTCTTAATTAAAATTTGTTTCCTTGTGAAAAGGTAACCTACACCACTACAACTTATGAAGGGTCTTGGGATCAGTACGTGATTGAGGCCTTCTTACGTTCCATACGATGTCCGGTATAATTAAGGATTTCTTACTCCCATTAAAATATGCTAAGAACACCTGCCGGACTGCGAACCCGCAATCTTGGACATACTGGTAGTAGCTAACTAACGAGTACACAACACGTGATCACGTAAATATCAAAGTTTTACAAATTTTATAATATTTTTATTAGTTTATCGCTTTCACCTTCTTAGTCAAATGTCAATTGAGATTATTCCATTTAAACGGTATCCTAAGAACTTTTTTTTTATTCCCTGCTTTTTTTCGTACACAGATAATTAGATATCGTAACTATAAGTTTTGGAAAATCTAAAGTTCCTAACTGATATGGATAGTGATATCTGTCTTTCTTCTGTTGTAAATCCACTGATATGGACGGAAGGAAAGGTTGACACCAGATTTCCTATAACAAACCTTAGAGCCACAGATTTATGTTCCGCTACGTATCCGATAGTCAATAGCAGTTGGGACTCCCTAAATAAAGAATTTGCTGACTCGTCTTTGGGCCCCCATTACAAGAATTGGACCGTCCTAAACATTTCTTAGCCGGTACATCTTGTTCGTATTCTCGAGATTATTGCAAAGAATAGTATAAAATAAAGAATTTACGATGACATTTCTCATATTTACGATTAGTAACAGTTTTTGTCAAAATAGAATGAATTAGTGATTTCTTTCCGATGAATATTACAGGCGCTGGCTAGTTGTCACTATAGTTTTTTTTTCTATTTCTTAAATTATTTCTATTAATTTAAACAGATGTTTAAACTGCACAACCTTTGTCTAAGAAACAATTCAGTCTCTATCATGGACTGAACTCAAAACTCTTCATGGGTGTTACTAGCAATATTTTCATAATTTACTCTACCTATTTTTATTCTTTACAATTTTTATCATTTTTATATTGTTTTTATCATCTCTATCCAGCCCTGAATAATACCATTTTCATCCCTTTATTATTATCTATTCGTATAATAATTCTCACCATCTATTTAAATTATATTTTTTTAGTATAACTTTGTATCAGTTCAGGGAGCGAGATGGCTCAGTGTATAGAGTTCTGAACGGCTATGTAAAATTCCAAGCTCTAATTCGACTGTGGTAGATAAATATTTACTTTGTTAACAGCCATATATGAATCCTGTACGATATAAAAGCCTCTTGGGGCTCACCCAGCCTCTACAAAGTGAGTACACTCATATAGGGAAAAACCTTTCGATTGAGCATTATCGGCATAAACAGTACAGTCCCTACAATGTAGTGTATCCAAGACTCTTCATACAGATTTTTTTTTTATAACATGTGAAAAATACACTTTAAACTCATTTATTCCGCATTAATGATAAGAATGGAATCAAAATATTATTTAGAAGGATCTTTGGAATGTTCCTTCACCCTATAGTTTCCTCCTGCGTCGAAATCCTCTTTGTCAACGTTTATCAGGCATCCAGCCGAGGGGGTGCTAATACATTGAGTAGTATAGCGGGGGAGGTGGAGGCACGAGGATAGTTTGCCTGATCCTACTCAAGATTAGTCTGAGTTAGTACACTTGAAGGAGCAACAGCCGAGTCTCAACCTGTTACCTTATTCCATCTTCAGTATAATTCAGTTTCGTCAAGATAACTAGCATCATGAGAATTCCATTATGTATATATGTATATTTTATTTATGGTTCTTTTGATTATTTTTTAAATATTTTTATTTTGAAGAGAAAATATTATGTCTTAGCCGGGATTCGAACCTAGCCCGCCCACGTCTCTAGCGCGTTGCTCTAACCACAGCTACCAACGCTCCCATCCAAGAAGAATCGAAGAATCGGTAAAGAGAACGGATTTGTCTGGCTTGGTTGCTAGCCTTGGCAGCTCAGTGGTTAGAGGACCGTGCTAGAGACGCGGGCGACCCGGTTTCGATTCCCGGCCAAGACATAATCTTTTCTCTTCACAAATATTTTTTATGTTTTTATTTATATTTACAACTGTATTACAATAATACATCAAGTAAATAGTCTAAGCGATACATAATGGCATGTGAAAATGACAAGTAGAGAAACTACCCACTGGTAGTACTCAAATCACAAGTTCAACTAAGAAGGTCACGGGACCATCTTCTTTTCATACGCCTCGGAGGATTATCGGGAATTGAAGAGGAAGCAGGGTTTGAAACTAGAGGGTTTGAGTGGAATTGAAGTTTGTTATGAAAGGATAGATAGTGGGTTCGGGCCAAATCAACAACAAATGAGACATTAAGGTCATTATGGATGCCTTTTTTCCTAACAAAATAAGGAGCATTGAGGATTTTACGAAGGATTTTGGATTGTAGGGATTGGATACGAGGGGAAATCGATGGCTTATTGGAGCCCCAAAGCTCTACTCCGTATGTCCAAATATGTCGTATAATGGTCATGTAGGTGAGTCTTTTGTAATTAATTGGGAGCTTAAACCATTTGTCAAGTAAGTGTTGAAGTAGCCTGAAACGTCGAGCGGTATCTTGTCTTTTCAGTCTCGTATGAGGATTCCAGGTTAATCGATTGTCAAGATGCAACCCTAAATATCGGATCTGTTCTAAAAGTCATAAGTGGGATTAAAGCATACTGAAGGGCAGGAAGTCATTGGTTTCGACGTAAGGTAAAAGTGATTTGATGCGATTTTTGAGAATTTATTTTAATTCTCCAGTGTTGACACCATTCTTCAAGATCAGTGTAATATGGGATTGGAGTCTTTGGGATACAATAACTGGATTGGTGGAATCATCAGCATACGTGGTAAGGATAGTGTTAGGATGACAGCTGTATAAACTGTATAAAGGATATATATATACACATTATGAAATGAGCCACGAGCGGACTCCAGAGATCTACAGACCCTCCTGGGCTCACCCAGCCTTTATAAAGTTTATAATAATATTACATATTTTGTTGAGTAACACGGTGTGCCACTATTTCTATTGTAAGACGTTACCTTTTTCGGTTTTCAGATTATTGGATTTATTAGTACTACAATTATGACAATGTTTAACACAATTATAGGCTCTTTTAAGATTTTTTTAATTGTTAATTATAATTAATAATTATACTTTTTATTTTTTTTATGGCACTGGGAGTTTGGTTTTAGTGTGTAAGGCGCAGTAGAGGTTTCGGGTTCGTAACGGCTGTAGCCGGTAATTTATTTAATTTGTCTTCAGCAGTGGATCGACCAAGTTGGATCTGCAAACCTTCCTAGAGCTCACACTTAATTGGGTAAAACTCTGGAGGTTGAGCGTGATTTAGGACATATCATATCTATGCACAAACGTTGCCCAAGAGACAGTAGTACAGTCTTTACCACGTACTGAACCCAAGACTCTTCATGAGCTGTACTGGTGCAGTTGTTTTATTTTTATAAAAAGAGATACTAAGATTAAAAAAGAAAAATGGCAGAATGGTTATTAACAAATCAACTAACTAGTAAAATAGTTAGTGCTTGGAATTTTAAGAAAGTAAATGTCGTCCTCCAAGAGGAACTTAAAATGGAGGCCCGAGTCTGTGTGTCAGGTAAATCATTAAAGATCTCTATCCTAATTTTACCTGGACAGGAAAAATGTATGACTCTCACTGTACCATTGTCCGATTAGCCATTACCGTATAAATTATGTAACTTAAAACCTTCTGTTTTAAGTTACAGTTTTAAGATATAGCTTGTTCCTGTGAAGGAAATCCACCAAGAGCTCATTTTTAATTTTATATGTCTAGAAAATATGAATGGAAGAAGGTTACTTAAGTGTGTAGAACGCTTAGTTGATGTGCTGAAGGTTCTGGGTTCAAACAGTATAAGATTCCAGTTGTTTTTTTTTATACATAAATAAAAAATAAAACGAGTAATGAAAAATTGGTGATTAATAAATAAACTAACGGATAAATTAAATACCTTAATAGTTACATTTTAAGGGGATTTAGCTTTTTAATATTGCCTGTCCAGGTATAATTAGGATAGGAATCTTATTTAACGAATTCCTGACACCGCAGTGGATCGAGGTCTCCATTTTACGTCCCTCCTGAAGGATGGCATAGCTGTGGTATTTTACAGCCGAGCAGCAAAGCATCGACCATGGGCATAGTAGGTTGGTACACTAACGATTAGACCTCAAGTGATCCCATAAAATAAGTCTATAAGCTGTTTAAGATAAAACAAGGTATATCTTCGATGGTTAAGATATCCCTTAATTATAACTTAGCTGTTCTACAAACCCCTGAGGGCTATCGCAAAACGTAAGTGGGAGGATTGTGCTGTCCTTGTAGAAATGGGTTGAACGCAATTATATAAAGGAACACATTATTTTCGCTTACGAAACCATTACAACAGCGGCATAGATGTTTGCAACTTTTACATGTCCTTGCATCTTTTGAACCTTGTGCTAAAACCATTAAATCTTCCATATTCTCATAAAATCGTGTATGGAATATTCTGATGCATCTTACTTATTTCACCGGTGCGGTCAAGGCAGATTGAATCATTACGATATCGATAGAATATGAATAAGGTGGGTAGGCCATGTTTCGAAGGGCGATATTCAATAGTCAAAAAAATCTGATGCAGATTCGATTCAAGGATGTAGTGGCCTATTCTTCAGAATCATAAAAGTTAAAGAATAAATATTTTTTTTAAAGAAAAACGTATGCCTAATTGTTCTAAGAAAAGCTTTTATTTAACCTTTAATTTGCATTAAATTCAAATAACTATTTTAGACTCAAAATTCAGTTCACATGATAAAAAAGGACTCGGATATATTTAATTAAAAATTCTATACTTGCATGAAAGAAAAAAAAATTGATTTTGGGGCAATGTACCTTAAGAGTAACGAAATTATATGATGAACAAAAAACATAGCTCTAGCCAGAAATATAAATATTAAAATAAGCAATTAATATCAGAAAGAAAAAATGAATTCTTCGGAATTATTATGTTATTTCTGTAACTATCCGTGTGTCTTATAAAGAAACACATAACCATTTTAATACATATATACACCTAATTACATGTTCAGAAAATCAAAATTAAATTTTTTAAAATAATTTTCATCAATGAAGAAAAATAAAATTTAAGAGAGAGAGTCGACTTTCCTTGCCGTTGTTGTGAGTACTTTAATTGAGAAACATTAAAATACAAAAAAATAAACTATGTTTAATTTAAATTTTAAACGAACTTTATAAAATTTGAATATGTGGTTTATATAATTATATATATATATATACATATATTATATTGAGAAGTGGTAAGGGAGCGGAGTGGCTCAGTGGTAGAGCACTGAGTTGCCATGCCGAAAATCCTGATTCAAATCCCGCTGCTGGCCATGGCTTTTATTTAGTCTGTTAGCAGCGGGAGATGGGTCATATAGGATCTAGGACCCTCCTGGGGCCCACGCAGCCTCTATAAAATATTATAAAAATATGGTACCCAAAATAAAGGGGAAATTCTAGCGGTTGAGTGTGACAAATCACCTCCTTGCAGAACCGTTGTCCACGAAATAGTACAGTCTCTACCATGTACTAAATCCCAGACCCTTCATGGGTTGTATTGGTACAGGGTTTTTTTTATTGAGGAGTGGAGTAGCAAAGTGTGTCCTGAGGTTCTATACTGAAGGTTCCGGGTTCAAATCCTACTATGACATATTTTCTACTAACATTATCGGATGGGCACTGTGCAATCTACTGGCTCACCCAGCCTCTATAAATTGGGTCCCACCCTCAATTATGGCCAAAGCCTGCCGGTTGATATCTATGACAAATCCCTGTACATACGTTATCATAGAAACAGTACAGTCCCTATCATGTACTAAACCCAAGATACTACATGGATTGTAATGGTGAAGTTTTTTTTAAATTATTATATGATATTATGTATATTGTGAACTTCGTAAAAAACATGCAAAAATTCCCGATTAAAAAAAAAATCGTTCTACAAACTAAAACCTAATAATTAAGAATAAATAATGGCACATCTTAATGAAATGATACGTAAATAAACGTTCATATTCTTATATGACAAAATACCTATCTAAATGTTTTGTTTCACCATAATTTTGTTTCTTTATACATATTATAAATATTAATATAATTTTTTTAAATACGAATCCGTTAAATAACAAACTTAAGTCTGAGATTCTAATTACTAAGGACTTCAGTCTATTCAACAGTTGAGATTCTCAATAGTTTTTCCAGCTATACGAAAAAATATTATTTTCTCCTGTAAATACTTTCACGTAACATTAAAAGAAAACCTACTGTAGCCTTTTGATTCACTTTCACGAACAGCGTCTTTCCGTCTTTGTGGGAAAAAAAACAAATATCATTACTTCCTAGTTCTTTTTATCTGGTTGTCGCGTAGTCATGGTAACGAATTTTAGTTATACGCATTTGGTACTGTAATAGCTTAGATAACCTATTTATTGATTGTTAATTATTAATAAAAACAAATTCTTATGTTTACTGTTATTAAACATCATGCTGTGCCCATAAGAACACTAAGTATTTGAGTTGCTGACTTGATGGTATTTAATTTTTTTTCCTTAATGAATATTGAATAATATGCAATGATAAATAAGCAAGATTATCTTTTTTGTGCCAATGAGTAATCAGTTGAAATAGATCATATAATTAATTTTAAAATAGAGTATATAATGACTTGTTGACACAAATAATTCAAAGCTACTATGGTGTTTTGAGAAGATTAGATATTTCATCTTCTTTTAAACATGAAGTCTTTATTACGTAATAAGATCTAACACTTAATACCTTTGAGTTAACTAAAAAAACAGTATTAGAGAATACATTTTAGTTGAAAGAAACGTGACCCCGATTTATTTGTTTCTTTTGCTTGCTTAGGAAGTTTTTATTAAGTCTTTTTATTTTTTTTCGAAAACTTATATTTTAGTAGGAGTATTTACTACAGTAAATTAATATTGTTCTGGCACAGCAATACATTTTAACAGTCGCAAATGGACCATGTGGACCCTCCTGGGATACACCCAGCCTCTATACATCGGATACTCTCAATTGGAATAAATCCTGGAGGTTTTACAACACAACCGTTGTCCAAGAAACAATCTCTACCGTGCTCTGAACCATCTATCAATCATTGGGTTGTAGTGTTACAGACTAATAACATAATTTCAAAAGTTAGCTATTTTTTTTAATAAGTAGATTATAGTATGTTTAAGAAGAATTGATCTTTTTTTATATATATATTTTTTATAAAGATGGTATTAATTGTATATAAATTTGGTACTTGTGTACATAAAACACGGTGAGAGTGGGGGCAATGGCCGAGCGGTTACATTTTATAACAGTTACATTTCTACCAGTTACCTTGGATAACCTTACATTTTGGAAGGCCATCATTGTTTGTTTACTACTCTGTTGGAGCGTTGTTGTGTTTCAGTTGGTTGTTGTGTTTCAGTTGTTCTTTGTTAAAAATCCAAAGTAATATGTCGATATTTTGTTGTTTAGTGTTCTTTAGTTACAGCACAATGCTTATTTGGGATTTGCCAAGAAATGAGGGAGATGCTATTCGTTTTTGTCAGGAAAAAAAGATTATACAGAAAAATAGGAAATGTAGCAAATCCCATCAAATGAAATTATACGTTCGAAGAAATCGTAAGTTTTGGAGATGTGATATGTCAGAGTGTGATGAGCAACTGGGACTTAGGAAAGACAATTGGTTCGAGGGAAGCAAAATTCCACTATGCACAGGTATCAGATTGATTGACCCACAAACAGGAGTACATACTCAAACAGTTGAGAGAATGTGGGGTAGTGCTAAATGGAGGAACAAAAGGCACAGGGGGACAGCAAGACATCATTTGGATTCTTATTTAGCAGAATTTATATGGCGACAACATCATATTGATGCAAATACAGACTGTTTTCAATCAATGTTGAAGTGTATATCTACACATTTTCCACCAAAATGCGATTAAATGTTAAGTTTTGAAATAATTTATTTAATTTTATATATATGTTCCATTATTTTACTTCCTAAACTATATTACAGTATTTATTGATCTCATTATTATATTTATTTACATTATATATTTATATTATATTACTATATATTATTTATGTTATATTATTATATATTATTTATTCATATTGTATATCATTGTTTTATAATATGTTATATATTAAATTATATTGTTATTACTTTGATTTATTTATTTCCAATATTAATACATTCCTATTTTGATTTGAATCTGAGATCGCCTCCCTTCGGATATTTTGAAGAGAAAAGATTTGCCGCCGGGCGGCAAATCTTTTCTCTTCAAAATATCCGAAGGGAGGCGATCTCAGATTCAAATCAAAATATTTTAAAAGGTTATCCAAGGTAACTGGTAGAAATGTAACTGTTATAAAATGTAACCGGTGGGGCATGCGCAGAACAGTCCCCCCACTCCCACCGTGTTTTATGTACACAAGAACCATAAATTTTATGGGAAATTTGGGATAAATCACCTTTTCAGAACTTCTGTTGCCCTAAAAATAGTAAAGTATCATGCAATCAGCCCAACACCCTTCATGACTTGTGCTGATATCTGATATCTGTAGAAGTATTCGAAAACATGGTCACATTATCCTCTTTTTTTTTTAAACATCATAAACGATTATTTAAAAATATTATATCCTGTATATTGTAAAATACCGAACATAAATTTTAATCGTCTCCTTGATAACATTCATCGTCTTTACAGGCTTTTAACTTCTATTGCAATTTTTTCGATTTCTACTCGATGATTTAGCAACCAGATGAAAGAGCACTTACACTAAAGATATCAAACGTAATCTGAGTTCCTGTTGCATAAGTCCAGGCAGGAAATGATTTTTAGTTCAGGAAGTGCTGTGAGGCGTAGACTTGTTCGCGGACTGCGGTAAGGAGAGTACGAAATAGAAAGCGAAATCAGCCGCAAAGAACAGCATCAATTGTGAATCTATTTGATGTTATGATGAGTAGTTTTATCAGGCTGCAAGTCTTATATAACCCTTATTCAATAATGCTCATACCACAATCTGTTATTACCTTTGTAACCAAATCGTACATAACAGAGTGCTATCATTGCATAATTGATATCATTTATGGCGTACATAAGTAATAAAACAAAAATACGTGATTCTTTAATATAGGGGCCAACATCCTTTTTTCCCAGTTGGAAATCAACCGGATGAGTGCATTAAAGAGACGTATTTTCATATCCCGACATTCTTTTAGTAAACAATGAGACATGAAAGGTTCAGTACATGTTAGAATTTGCACTGTTTCTAAGCTAACGGTTGTGCAATGAGGTGATTTGTTTGAGATAATCCTCAACCACCAGGTTTTCCCCCAGTTAAGGATACACGCTTTACTGCTGGTTGAGCTTCAATAGGGTCATCAGATTCAAAAGGGTCTATCCATGGCTGTTAATAGATTAAATATGTTATCTGCCTTCAAGTATTTATTTCGGGATCTTTAGCACCGCAACTCAGCGCTTTACACACTGAGCTAACACGCTCCCAATAAATAAATATAATATTATAAGAAAAAATTACTATCGATTTATGTTATTTATTAAGCACTATGTGCCCCAGAATAAAGAATACTTCACTATTTCATTGAAGAAGCAGCTAAGTCTGTTCATATCTGGATGTGGCAGATAATACATATAAACTGTGAAGAGCCATGTGGATACCGCTGGATCTGCAGACCCACTTTGGTCCTACCCAACCAATATTAAGTGGGTCCTTTTTAATTGGGTCTGAAAACCTGGCGGTTAAGAGTGATCTCGGACAACTCACGTCCCCATACAACTGAACTGTCATGGAAACTGTACAGCTCTTACCACATACTGAAACCAAGACTCATTATGGGTTATGGTGGTACCTTTTATTTTTCGATTTCATCTTTTATATCTGCAGCCCAGATGAATTGAATAATTCTAATTGTCTCTAAAATGAGTTATTTCTACTTAGGGAAGCGGAGTCGTATTTTTAAGAAGTGAACAGGGCTAAGTCAGGCATTGGCTTGAAAAAGAGTTATTACTTATATCTCAAGTTTATTTCAGGCCAAAATCTGTATCTTCTCTCAATACAGTCAACTCTCTCTGGACAAAACGATTTAACCACTTATTCGATGGAACTACAGGGTATAATCATGATAAGAATAGAACTTCATATACGTTAAGGATCATATACGTCCGAATGTTTATGTCATAGTTTCTACAAGAATGAACGTGATGTTCAATGAGGTTGATACTCTCGAAGCACGAAAAAGGTCTAGCTGAGAGAGGAACTAAGGAACTGGCCGAACCGGTATGAGCCGGAAGAACACTTTCCCTCTTCCAGGACTGTCTCGGTAACCGGTCCCTCATTCACTGGGTTACATGGTTTCAGTTCGGTAACAGTTCCCAGTAACCGAACTAACGCCTGATTCGTAACTAATGGTTGCTCCCAATCAATCCAAACCACGAAAATTATAGTTATAATCCATCATTCAGAAAGGAGGTGCTTTTGTTCGAAAATTGAACCTAAGTTAAGTCACATATAGGCTTCCTCTGAAACATTTTCTGATAGATAGCCTACTTTGAATTTGGTTACTCCTTATATTTGAAGGTTCGTTAAGAGTAAAATCAACCATTAAAATAGTCATGCCTAATTCATTCGGCACATGTTGTAAAAGTTTAAATACACATCTTTAAATAGACAAAAAATGAATAACTGCCTAATTTGAGTAACAGATCCACGTTCGACCTCGAGCATTGGCCTGTTTCTTGAGGATTGGGCATTGGTTAAAAAGTTGCTGGAGGAGAGACTGACTTGAATGATTTAAAACAAGACGATTCTTCAGGTTGAATTTCTTATTTCTGCATGTTACGATTATTTATTATTTATTTGAACTTATTAAATAGAGCTTTGGGGCTCCACCAAGCCATCGAATTCCTGTCGTATACGATCCTTAGTAAAACCCTCAATGCTCCATATTCTGTTACGCATAAAATTATCCATGATGACCTTAATATTGCAGATTTAGCACAAACCTGATATCATTCTTTTCATGAAAAACTGTATTCTCACTCAAACCCAAACCAACCAGTTTCAAACTCAGCTTCCTCTCCGATTTCCGATAATCCACCGAGTCTTCTGAAAAGAACATGGTCTCGTGAACTTCTAAATTGAATTTTTTATTTGAGTACTACTACTGGGTAGCTTCTTTACTTGCTTATCGTGACATTTCGTATAACTCAATATTGACTTGTATTACTATAATACAGTTGTAAATTTTATTTTATTTTTTTGTTGAGCTGCTTAATATTGGAGGTCCAGAAAACAGAGAAAGAGAAATAACAAGAGGATTTTGGTGATATATTGACGAGTCGAATGTTATTTAATTTTGTATTGTATGATTCGAAATAACCAAAGTGCATTAACAGTTTTTCTTAGAAGGATTTTGATGTTTGTTTCTTGATTATAAGAATGCGTTTTGCTGAACCGCAAAGTTCTGCCCCATATGACCAAATAGGTCTTAGTATATTGTTAAAGATTAGTCGTTTGTTTCGCAAGTCCGGCGAAGATCTTTATACCGGAAGATGTGATAGTTCTTTGTAGCGTATTGTCAATTATTTTTTTTATTATTTAATTTCAATAAGTAGTTAAAAACTTAATAGTGTACATTTTATTATTTTCTACTGCACGAAATCCGAGTTTTTCTAATGACCTATAACTCTCTTACTGCCCTAAAAGAGAACTCTAATTTCTCTCGTGTGTAATTGAAGTGAGAAATCTTACGCCTCTTAATTTTTCCCTCCTACTCAACTTCGGAAATTAGCACTAATTCGTCCTGTCGTGAAGGGTAGAGCGGTATTATAGAGAGTCGCCGGAGCGTGGTCCTGGGTTCGAGTCCTTGAAGGGTCAAAGCATTTCCCTTCCGAGTCGTTTAGCGGCCCTTAATCCTCGAGTCCCTTCGGTTCCGAATCAAGCGGGATAGCCCTAGGACTATTAGGCCGGTACTTGAACCTAGACTAGGATCTCACTAACGAGGCTCGGGTGTCCAATAAGTATCGAAGAGTTATCGCCTAGCTTTCGAAACTCGAGTTGAAAAACGTTGTTATTCTTAAGTCAAAAGGGCTTAAGGTCAACGAGATTCGATGAACACTATTACAAAATTAAAAAAAAGAAGGTTAAAACAATAATAACCATTAAAATATAATTCAACTTCGAGAAATGAATTAACTGGGGTGGCATGTAGTCTAGTGGTTAGAATTAAAACCTGCTATTCCCCAGATTGCGGATTTGTAGCCTGGTAGGTAGGCCTAGTTTTTTTTCAAAAGGAGTTCCTTACTTATGCCGTCCTTCGGAAGGAACGTAAAACGGGGGTTCCGAGCATCGTTAAACGACGATACCATAGTCGTTAAAGGTCTCTATTCTAATTAAACCCTGATAGGCAAAATTTAGGGCGACACTGTAGCATCATCCGATTAGCCATTGCACCATAAATTGAATCAAATAAGCAAACAAGACTCTTTTATTGGGTACCCATAATTAGGGAAAAACTGGCGGTTGAGCGTGATATCGGGCAATCATTTCCCTGCACATTCGTTATCCTAGAAACAGTACAGTCTCAACCATGTACTCACGATAAGATGTTCATGGATTCTAGTGGGACAGTTTTTTTGTTGTTGTTTTTTTGTTGTTTACACTAGGCAAAAGAAAAAAAAAACTTAGGACCCCGCACTAGGAAGAAAAGTTTAGGACTCCCACTGTAGCCTCGTCCCATTTTAATCCGTTTTTAAAATGTAGTAAAAATAATCCTTGGTTTTTCCGTACTTCGGTTGGGACGTAAAATGGCCTGTAGGATGCCATACTCGATAAAGATCCTATCCTAATTAAACCCGGATAGGCAATATTGAGGTTTCCCACTGCAGCATCGTCTGATTAGCCATAGCGGGGTAATGTAGCATTAATTAAAAAAGCAAACAATTGAATAAAAATGTATGACAGTTAAAAACAAATCTACCTCTGTAACTTAAGAAGGGTATTTGGTTCAGTAAGGTAGACTCATTATGTACTGCTTCTAAGCCAACGGTTGTGCAGTGTGATTCCGCCGAAATTTTCCGGGGTAACATTTGGTGTAGTGGTTGGCATAACTGCCTTCTATTCCCAAGGTCGCGGGTTCGCAGCCCTGTAAGTCTCTAGGGTTTTTTAAAATGGACTATCCTTGGTTTTGCCATCCTTCGGTAGTAACATAAAATAGCCTATATAAAGTCATACTCGTTAAAGATCTCTATCTTAATTATACCTGGATAGGCAAACTTTAGGACTCCCACTGCTTAAAAGTAAGTCCTAGGAGGGTTTGGAGAACCAACAGGGTCTATCAACGGGTATTGAAAGATTAAATAAAGTGTCTTCTGCAGCCGGTTGCAAACCCAGCACTTGTACTGTGCTCTACACACTGAGGTATGACACTCCTCGTCAATTTTCATTTCATTAAGGTCAAATTTAAAAGAACGCGTTTATTTTAATATAAACAATATGAATATAATAGTGATGTGCAGCATTGTTAACTAAGTTCAACCGCGGATGCGGACCCGAATACGTATATTTGGTGTCAAGATCCGCGGGAACGGATCTTAACTTTTTTACTCAATCGATGTCTGTCTCTTTGACCTTGATAGCTGTCGCTCCTTGACGCGTTGCGTGACAGACAGGACAGTACATGTTTCGACTTTTTGACTTGCACTGGGCGGAATAGATAACGTTTGTGTTTGATAGGTAACGGTTTTGTTGTTGTTGTTTATAGGGTTACTAACACGTACCTAAGAGTTTTTCAATGAATATAAAACAATCCTATATAAAATTTAATCTATCTATTGAAAATTAATAAGATAAAAGATCCGCCAAAAAAGTGTAAAAAGGATACGGTGAGAGATGTAAGTAAAAGTGAGATAAGGATACGGATCTTTCTTATCTCTCAGATATCCGCGGACACGGATACGGATATCCGACACATCACTAGAATCTATGTCAATAGTCGGCAGAATTATTGCTATATAACAATTTGAAAACCCAGTAAGTTAGGAAATTAGAGAAACTTCTTCATACTGCTTGTGGCATATCGTGTTGCTCGAAAAAATATTTAATACAGTGGAGAAATCGGGTCAAAATTATTGGGAAATTTAAGACTCTTCCCCTACCAATAAATTGTTGTTGCAACGTTCCTGATAGTTGGTGGTGTATTATCTCATATAATCTTTTAAATCATAAAATGTTATGTTATATAAATCAATAATAATACCACATTAACACAAGAGGTAATATGGATTCATCACCTGGTAGACACACTGTTTCTATAACAACGGTTATGCAAGGAGGTGATGTGGTCAACACCCACTCGCATCCCTAGAGATATCTAACCTATTACTCTAATCGGATATAGACATACCCAAGGAGGTGGAATTCTATATTATAACGAAATATAAAAAAATAATTATTTATAAATATTTTTGTTTTGAATAGAAAAGACTTGTCCTGCCCGGGATTCGAACCCGAGTCGTCTTCGTCTCCGGTGCAGTGCTCTAACCACTGAGCTACCAGGGGTCGCATCCAAGTCAGACAAAATGACCATCGAAATAACAATTAATAGAAATAAATTATAAAAAAATAATTAGTTTCAATAATTTCAGAAAAAAGGAACCACGCATATAATAATTCATTTTTATTATATTATTATTAAAAATAATTACTATCTTCTTAATTAATAATGCTAATAGCTATATTCTTTGTTATTATTATATTATCAGTTCTTTGTTTGAAATTTAAAATATTTTTTGACAATAATCTTTTCTATTCCTAAGATAATTTCATTCGTGTTATAGATTTTCCTAATCTATAACACTTTAACAGCATATTAAAAATGAATAAACTATAGTAAAAAAAATAATATAAAAAACAATTCGAGCTTTATTAAGGTCTTAATAATATTGCTGTAGTATAATTAACATTTGAAAATAATGATTATTCCTTCATAAACATTTTTTCATTCTCTACTTTATTGTTAACTTTTTTTCTTTATAAGTAAACTGTTTGTCAAGATAAATTTTCCTTTCCCTCTTTACAAGAAACCACTCTATCACTGCCCTAAGCTTCTCTTCGTCAAATCTTTTTTTTTTTCTTTTTTATTTACGTTCCTTCAATCCCTATTTATTTAAAGCGTTACAAAATAAACAACAACAAAAAACAGCTCTCTTATATTTTATTAATGTTAAAAATATTTTTCACCATTTGTTACTTTTATATTTAATTTTTTTTTTTTTGAAGGAGAGGAGTGACTCAGTGGTAGAGCACTGAGTTGCCATGCCGGAAGTCCTGGTTCGAATCCCGCTGCGGGCAGTTACTTTTATTTAGTCTGTTTGCAGCGGGAGATGTATCTTATAGGATCTAGGACCCTCCTGGGGCCCTCCCAGGCTCTATGAAATATTATAAAAAATAGGGTATCCAAAATAAGGGGGAAAAATCTGGCGGTTGAGCGTGACCTAGAACAAGTCACTTCCTTGCAGGACCATTTTCCATGAAACAGTACACTCTCTACCATGTACTGAAACCCCAGACCCGTTCACAGGTGTAATGGTATTTTTTTTATCTGTTGTACAATCCATTATATCGAAGCTATTATTTGTAATTATTTTATTAATTAAGGAATAATTATACTTTTATATTAATTAAAATAAGAAAGCAATATTATAATGACCCTGATGCATCTCTTTTAGGATTTTATTATTGATTATTTAATTTTTTTTTAAACTGTACCACTACAACCCATAAAAGATCTTGGATTCTATGGATAATCGAGACTATACTGTTTCTAAGACAACGGTTGTGCATGGAGATAACGTCCGAGATCATGCTCAACTGCTAGGTCTTCCCCTAATCAAAGGTATCCACTTTGTAGTCCATATATATTTGTTAACAGATCAAATAAAAGTCTGCCAGCGAGCGGGATTTGAACCCAAAAGCTTATTTAAATCCGCTTAAATACTGATTTAATAACGTACCGCCAAATAAATAATAATTTATGGCACTTAACTGTAAAAAAAATATAAATATATTATTATATAAGTTAACATATTTCTTAAGAGAAATAGGTAACATAATATTTACATACACAACATCTAAGATACATTGATAGATATTCCTTTGAATGAAGAAAGATGCCCTTGAAATGAAACTGCGCAGGGTAGACTGTACGACTCCGAACGCATTCAAATTATTTACAACGGATGTCTATATCCTTTTAAACCTTAAGCGATTTTGAATCTAAATGACACATTTTCCAAAAATTATTCGGATCAATTTATTATTATTTATCTTTTTAACAGTCTGATTCAAAAAAACTATTTTAAAAAGTTAATTTTTCTATAATTTATTCTCTTTATTGTAACCCTTAACTTAACTGTTATAGTTCAAAATGTATTATATTCTTATTTTTATACTATTTTAGTATTTAAAACTTCAATTCAGACAGAGTAACAACTATCAGTTTTTGGAACTTCGTGAAGCTAGGTTCCTGTCTCTATTTGATAAGTCTGTAAGGACTGTTGATGTGAGATGTGCTTAACATAGTTTTATTTGATGTGGTTTTTCTTTTGGTGTACGTCCCGATTATGCCTGAATTGGCGAAACGTTGACTGATTGATTTTTCCAGAATTTTAGAGACTAAAGTCTTTCCAATTTTGGGATATTTCCTATTTTATTCCAATTTATTATTTATGTCTCCGAACACGATGATAATTCTTTTATGACAAACTTTATTCTAGGTGCCACTTCAATTCCCGATTATACTCCGAGGTGTCTAAAAAAAAGATGGTCTTTTAAGTTGAATATGATTTTTTTTTAGTACCATTACCATTGGGTAATTTCTCTACTAGCCTTTACCCATGTCAGTATGTATCATTCATTATATTTGTTTGTTGCGTTTTTGTTGTTCTTTCGGACGATGCTATAGTGGATGTCCTAAATTTTGGCTATTCAGATTTAATTAGGATAGAGATTTTTAACGAGTACCTGGCATCATTCCCCAGTTTAACGTCCCTAGCGAAGGACGGCATAAACAAGGATTTTTTACACGCTTTAAAAAATCCTAGGGCTACCTGCAATAAATTTAATTACAAAATTTTGTATTATTACTATTTTATAAAATATACCTATTATTAAATGCACTGAAACAAAACAATAATTATTGTTCTTTTGAAATACCGAACACTAGTAATTTTTTTTTATTTCATTATATTTCATATAATTTGATAATACTAAATAATGTTAAGTAATGCATAGCTTTTTATTTGTTTATTGTATTTTTTTACCGATAAGGTATCAGATTGTCGCTTCCAGCTAAGTTACAATAAGTTTTAACTGTTTAATCGTTTCATTTTTAATATTTTCCAAAAATACAAGTTATCAGGAGTTTCAGTTTGGAAAAAGAGGATGTAATTATGGGAAATGAGCAGATTTCGGTAATCATTTTATCAAGAAATCAAAATTTCAACTAATATTTCGAAGTATAGATAATATATGTTCGTTGAAACGTTCATTTCAAGATGAAAAGATTATTGAAGTATACACATTTCCCATAATCACATGCTATTTTCCATACTAAAGCACATGATAACTTGTATTTTTGGAAAATATTAGATTAGAAACGAATGAAAACTTAAAACTTAACTAGAAGGGACAACCTGCGGAATAATTACCAACGAAAACGCTAGCACACTTCCAATATATACCGCCGCATCAGAATTCTAGTGAGAGTGAAACGCAGGTTCAACGAACTGTATTAGGTAAGAAGAAACCAGGCAAGCCCTCTGGGTCACCTACTGGAGTCTCAACCGTGGAATATGTTATCTCCTGTTGACTTCTTGCCTCATTTGATTGTGACTAGAATAAGGAAACCGCGCACACTCGGAAAATGTAAACATATCCAAGCAATTGTATTTAATAATAAAATATATCGCATCACAGAAATTTCTTATACGTATTTTTGAAAGTAAATCCGAATTCGTTTACAAGTATTTGTATTACATTTCTAAAATAATTGTTCATATTATTTTATTTTTTTAATATTTTATTCAATGAAATTTACAACTGTATTATATTAATACAACATGTAAATAGAATGAATGTATACATTGACATGAAATGACAAATAGAAAAACTACTCTGTGGTAGTACTCAAATAGCTTGTTCAACTTAGAAGATCACGAGCCCATTTAAAAAAAATAAAAATAATATGACTGCAGAGGGAGCTTATCAAAAATAAAATATAGGCTTTATTATGATTTGTTTAATTTATTATTAATTTTTTTAAATAGGGAAAATTATAATTATGATAATTAATTTGTCACCTTAGTTACGCCAAAAAATATCTAAGAAATTTCTGTTTTTCAGAAACGAATGAAATTGTGATTTATGAGTGAAAACAAAAACCATATACCAACTATATATAAGCAACGCAGACCTTTGTGAGAGTATTTTGTGATCACAAGATTTTTTCACTTAAAAAAAACAAAAAACATTTTTCATGTTTGTGTTGTGTTTGTTTTGCATATCACACCTATCTCAACAGCGTCATTTTTTTATATACGTTTTTGTGTCACTAAGACAACACGTTGTTATGAAATTCTTTAAAAGAACGAAGCTCTTAAGCAATGACCCTAAATGACAATGTTTGTAAAGAGGTTCAACAAATAATAAATGAACAGTTAATAATGTGCATGATTGTTTAGTGGTCAGACCGAGGTAATTTTCTTCAAATACTTATTTACATAGTTTTAAAACATTGTTTATGCAGTAACATACACAATTTTATTTTATTTTTAGATAATATAGTTATAATTATTATTAAGATTGATAGTTAAAGTTGCTTGTGATTTTTATGGTGAGATGGAAATGAGAGAACGGATTTAACTAAATACTTATTTAAAATTGTCTTGTCAATTTCGTATTAACAAAACATGTTACCAGACTCTGATACAAAAACATTAATTAAATTGTTTAAACAATTAGAAATGTTTTTATTGGATGATGTATAATGTGTTAGATTATAATTTTAAAACCTTATTCAGTAGAATTATTAAAAAAATAATTATCGCTTGATGTAAAAGAAATAGATAAGAAAGTCAGAATTAATTTAATATTAAATTTTGTCTATAAAACTATAAAATCCTGTAGAAATATTTTGTTTGTTTAAATCTTCAAAGACCCTTAATGTTTAATATCGAGTTCAAACCATTGAACAAAAATATTAATTTATTTCTCTTTTACTACGGATTTTTAAATAATTCAAATTCAAATAGAAGTCGAACATATTGAAACATCGATTCTTTTTATATTCACTTTTCTGTTGACTTTTACACCAAATATATGGTGATACATATATTTTTACAAATATATACATTTGTAAAATATAATACCAATATATGGTAGCATAAATATCTTAATTTTACAATACCATTTTAGGATATTTTTTTTTTTATAATTCGCAGTCATTAGTAACTTAAGCATTAATAGTTTATATTATTTTTTAATTTAAACATCAAATATTCACTATAATACATAAAATATGGAGTCTTATTCCCTCCGTGCCGTACCCGTATCGAGACAAATCCCTATACGTCCTTGGACGGGTCTCAAGTATTATCTATTGTTTGATCTGTTATGGAGGCAGTGGTCTATAGAATACTTGAGTAGTCTATCCCACGAATACCAAATTTTCTTTCGATATTTCTTATCGATACTGCAATATTACCTAAATATACGTTTCTAGCATATTCTTTACGAATCTAACATGTTTTAGCTTCAACATTTTGATCAGACGTATCCAAAGATTCATGTTGATAGATCAAAAGAACTCGCAATGTTCTTTAACTAACAATTTTTAGGGCGAACATTTTCCATATTGTTGGAGATTGCTACTTTAGTGGTAATATATTTTAAAATATAAATTAAGTTATGTAATCTTTCAATAGATTCCTATAATGGAGGTCACGAGCCAATGCGACACCAGGTACTCGTTAAAGATCCATAATGATACCTGGGTAGAAATATATTGGGGCTCCCACTATAGCATCTTCAGATTAGCAATAATAGCAAAAATGGTGTTAATTAATCAAACAAACAGCAAACAAGTACGAAAATAGAAAATGCCAATAGTTGTGCAGGATGGTTATTTGGTCTAGATCATTTTCGACCATTAAGTGTTCCCCCAATTAACGTTGCTCTCTATATTTTACTGAATTGGTGGATTTCAGCCGGATTTGAAGTCGTTTAAGATTAGTAATCCAACACTCTACATGCTGAGCTGAGTATGAATAACACGTATTCTTATTTCCTTAGATCTTCTGTGACGTTATCAATCCGTCTTCGTCTTCCATGGTTAACTCAGTCACGAGAGCTTTCCGATCTCTTTCCTTGCCATGTTCTACTATATCTTTGTTTAAGCCGGCCAATTCAGTCTCAGGAAAAAGAAGATATACTGATGGTACTATACCTTTCACGAAATTCTACATTCTTTATTCTTCGCCAAAAGACGATTTCCTTTGGTGGGTTTTGCTATACGTCATTCTTATATATATTTAACGAATATTCATGTTTAGTGTTAATGACGCATAGGACAATTCAAAGTTTTGTAAATAACTATTTTTTTTCGGCTAATCATTTTACTTTGAAATGCATGGATTCTCATCTAGGATTCTTCTAATATATCCACTTGTATAGAAAATAAAAAAAAAAATACGTGTTTCTGGAATGTATTACAGCAAGGTTGTTGCTTCTATTACACAAGTCTGTTTGTCCTGTTGATTTGGGATGTGTATTATATGATATATATAATATATATGATATTTCCATTGGTGTATGTCCTTTTTTTTTAATTTGATTTTGTTCAACGTCGCTTCGATTGCTGAGGCCATTAGCTACGAGTTTTCTCTTAAATTTCTTGAATTAACTTCGTAACTTTTAAATACATCAGCGTCTTCTGTATTTTTTTTTTTTTTTTTTTGAACGGACGTGTTTCAATATTCAAATTCATTCTTTCTATTTGACAATTTTAAATTAAAATATGTTTATTTTGTGTTAACAAGTATGTTCTCATTTATTTATTTTTTTCCAATATGTTAGAGGCTTAAGGCTTTGTTTTGGGGGATTTTCCTATTACATTCCAATTTAAAATGTATGCCTCTTTTAGAGTTTTCTCTCAAATTAATTTATATAAAAAATTGTTTAATTATGGATGTAATATAACTCCAAAGTATATTTCAGTGTAATTTTTTCGGGTTTGTGGTCTCGCTTGTCATTCTGAGTGTACGTTCTTTCTTTACACACTTGTCATGCAAAACACGCTTACATAGACGTAAGCGATTAGCATAACTATTGACTACTTCATGCTTAGCGAAAAATGTTTCAATTTTTAAAAATAAAAGATTATTTCCTTCCAAAGGTTTGGTATAGTGAATCTTAAGTTGTTGTTTTTTTTAATATAACAAAATCATTTCTAAAATATTTCATTAAACTTTCAGCAGAATCCTGACGGAAAAGTTTAAAATTTCATTGAAAACAAATAATAAAACTTTTATTCTATTATTTGCAATATTAATAATACAATATAAATGTATAGCATATAAAATTAGAAATATTAAATTGTTTATTGAAGTTTATAATATTAAAGGCCCGTATATAAGTTTATTGTACCCAGTTTTTATTATTACTTGTTTAATGCAGTAGTTATTAATTTATTAGATAAAACCTTAGTTATGTTCTATTATTTATTTTCAGAGAAAAAAACATATAAATTATTAAATTTATATGAATAATAACTGATGATTTAGTAATATTAAAACACTGAATCTTTGAAAACTTTTCTCAATATTTTTTTTTTTTTAATTAGCTTAAAACTTTCCTTCCGTTAAATTCTTTATTAATAAAAGAAAAAACATTTACCATCTCTAACTATGTTTTATATCATTTTATGATTTATATAACTAACATAAGATTATAAGAAGGTTACAGAACGGTTCAGTTTTTTTAATCTTAAGCATTTCAGTGTTATTTTGAAAATGCGAACGGGAACACTGAAGTCAGCAGCCGCTTTGAACCTGTTCTTGCATAAATTCTGAATTTTTTTTTAATTCAACATTTCCTGCAGGATTTTGTCTCATTGAATATTTCTCATAATCTATATCCACAATGTGTTTTCACTGTAGGGATAGATTATTTTTTAATTATTGTTGAGATATTAAATGCTAGGCCCCGCTTATCCGGAATAATGAGGTTAATTTTTTTCTTATAGCCTATTCCATTATGTGAAGTCCCAAATTATGATAATGAAGATTTAATTAGTAGTATATAACCGATTACGATCATCGGTGACCAGCATAGAGGCATGATTACTAACTTTTGCATACCTCAATCGGATGGCATTAATCTTGTAGAAGGAAATGCCACGCAGCGCGATACAACTAATTTACTCAAAGAATCATTCGATGAAAAAATAATTTCACGTATTAATGTTAATTTGCCTCCAAGAAATTGCGATGTAACCCCATTAGATTTTTTTTTTTTTGGGACATGTGAAATCACCTGTATCCACCGTTATATCAGAAATGATTGAACACAACATTCGGCGAGTTATAAGGTCACCAAAGCTGCGAAATTATTAATGGCATAAAATTATGATTCAAATAAATCCATTTTCATTAATATTAAAAATATTTTTCGTTTATTTATCTTAATTTAAAGTTTTCAACCTATGAAATCATTTATAAATCACTGTTATCAATAATCATAGTATATCCTCTCAATTTTCGGAAATGTCGGTGTTTTCTGACGACTAGATCCTAGCCCTAGAAAGGTGGGTGGATAGGCACCTAGCCACCTTTATGGATTTTTCCCTCCTTTCCTTATACTCGGAAACACTTCTTGTTCCCAGTACTTAGGCCCGGGCAATAAAAAAAAGTACTAAAGCCGGGTTTAATACAGCCTAGAGGCGAGGAAGAACCGCGTCGAGAAATGAAATAATAAGTCTGAGAGGGGGGAAAGAGAATTCGTGGGGGGGGGGGGGCGCAGTTCAATTATAGAGCTAACCGTTGGGCTGATACCGGCTAGGCTATTCATGGTCCATCTTCCGCCATCCGAATCTTCTTCAATAATTCATACCAGTCCTCTCATCAGTTATGTCTGAATTTCCTCAGGAGTCGAGAATCCATCATCTTCCTCGTGGTTCCGAATAAACTGTCCTGGTTTTAGGAACCGGGCCCCACCGGATTTACTCTAGGCTAGCCGACTAGGGACTAATGACTTATGATAAATCTGCGTCCTTGACATAGTAAGGTTCTGTCATAACTGCCTTCTTCTATAAAAGGCTATAATCATTCCTTTATATCAAAATGTAAATTTTAGCTTGTTTCACACTTTTATAAGTTTGGAAGCGGAGTGGATCAGTGGTAGAGCGCTGAGTTGCCGTGAAGAAGATCCTTGGTTCAAATCCCGCTCGCTGGCATACTTACGTTAACATTCGGGGATGAACTCTGTGGGATCTGGAGACACCTTAGGGTTCATCAAGCCTTAATGGGGGGAAAAACCTGGTGATTCAGCGCGATATAGAAGAAATCACCTCTCTGTACAACGGTTATCCCAGAAACAGTACAGTCTCCACCATGTATAGTCCTTTATCCACCATTGCTTAACCCTTTCTTTATTGTTCTATGTTTAGTACTGGTATAGTTTTTTTTCTTTTCATTTTTGGCACAATAAGGTTTCTCTCGTTGTGAGAGAAGAAGATGTGGTTCTTCTCTAAAAGTCTTTGAGCATTTCTTTACATCAAAATAGAAATATTTTTAAATTTTTTTTTTAGCAAATCACCCACGAATTTGGTGTAATTACTATTCTAATTTATTACTAGATTCCATTTCAATACCGGATGTGCTTTATTTGTTTTTATTCCTCTTTCTGTCCCCAAGAAGCCAGAATAGGAGAAATATAAACAGGCATTTTTATATTTTGTTTTTATTTTAGTGACCACGCTTTTTGTTTTTTAAATTTTTCATCCATTTTTAAGCAAGTATTTATGCCTCTTTTGAGCTTTTGTTCTTCAATATTAATATTTGTAATAAGTCCATTAGGTTCTTGAATATGTCCTTTTTATCATGCACTTTTACTTTTTTTTGTATATGTTTTTTTGTCTTCTGTAATTGTGATGTATATGTTTCTCCTTTGTGTTTTTTAAGTTTAGTGAGTTTGTTTTGAATTTTCTATTTAGTTTTTTATCAGTTGTTTTCAAATAATGTTTTCCATATGTTTTTGGTAATATTCCTTATGATTCAGTAGTTGCATTTAGGCCTTGGAGATGGTGGGATGTCTCCTCTCGTCGGTGTCTCGCTGCATTTTGTGGTCAGGGTTAATTTAATTGGGCGAAATATTAGAGACTGAAGGCTTCTTGGTTAGAATTTTTCCACTGATGTTTAACTAGTCATATTGGGAACGGAGTGGCTCAGTGGTAGAGCACTGAGCTGTCATGGCGGAAATCCTGGTTCAAATCCCTCTGCAGGCCATGACTTTAATTTAGTCTGTTTGCACCGGTAGATGGATCATATAGGATCTATGACCCTCCTAGGGCCCATCCAGCCTCTATAAAATATTATAAAAATAGGATACCCGAAATAAGGGGGGGGGTCTGGCGGTTAGGCTTGACCTAGGACAAGTCACCTCCTTGCAGAACCGTTGTCTATGAAACAGTACAGTCTCTACCATGTACTGAACCCTAGACCCTTCATGGGTTATAGTGGTACGGGTTTTATGTTCTAATATTTTACGTTTCGTTTGAGCTTGTGCTCTTCTTTATCAATACTTTAAATATTTACTGTAGGTTCTGAAACAAAATTGTTTCTAGACTCGATAATCAACATCACCTATTTTTTAAAGCTGTCGAAACATCACCAACACTTAATAACCAGTTATGAAATTCCACCATGAAGTTATTTTTTATTTCGGAGTTTAACTACCTCATTTCGTCAAATGATCCAGATGATAATTAACGATTACGCAATAATAGTTCTTTTATGGAAATAACTCTTTAAGATCCTAATCAACTAAATGAATTATCTAAAAGGACTTTTATTTTTTTAAATTTCTTCAGAAGAAATCTCTGTTTTTACCAAATTCTAGAATTTATTCGACCGAGTTGAAATTCGGGTCTTGAAGTCGTACAAGCCTCATCATTTATTAAATGTCCGAGTCACTTCAGAAAAAACTTTAACTTGAAGAAGTTTACTTCTGTTTGCATTACTTTTTAAAGTGGGGTTGGTTTTCGGACGACGTGGAAAAATCTACTGCCCGTGAATTGAATTCGAAGTTTTCGGAAATTTAATTACATACAAAACATACATCAAATTATATAATAGATAACTGATTGCAGAAACGTCAATGTTTTTTAAAGTATCAAATTTGTAATCTCTCTTATATATATATATATATATATATATATATATATATATATATATATATATATATATATATATATATATATATATATACAATAAGGTTTCTGATGTGTAATATATTTATAAGATTGCAGTGCTGATCCGGTAGCGTACCTACAAGTGGAATATTGTTCTCAGATAAGGTTATAAAGCAAAGACCAAATTATTGGACAGGAAATAACCATTAAGCATACCATAAACAATAAAAAAGTGCCTTAAAATAGAAAAAAATATGCAGTATAAAAACAACAGTAAAAATATATATATATGGTTTAAAACAATAAAAAAAAAGAAAAGGGAAATTGCAATGACTGAAGAACAACGCTAAGAGCGCGTATTGAGAAAAAAGAAAAATATTTACATACATGAAAACAATTATGCAACAATGGGATTTCGAGTGATTTAAAAATTATAAAATTGGATCAATGGGCTTGGTCCCATATAAGTTCAACTAGTATTTTTTATTTAAATATATAGTAAACTAGCTTTTGCCAACGGCTTCGTGACAGATCATTATAAATAAATAATTTAATTTTTTTTAACTATAAGTTACACGTACATCCGAAATTTCAGGTGTCTAACTTCAAAACTGACAGATTCCATACAATCTTTGAACCCCTATTATAATAAGGGGGAAACCCTTGGGGGTGGAATTGTCCGAATTCCTTTCTTAGTGCTCATTTAAATAGCTATAAATAGCATATATCTGCGAATTTCAAGATGCTAAGTTCAGTGGTTTCTGCTGTACGTTGACCGCTGCGTGTGTTAGTCAATCAGGTTACAGTTTTATATAAACTTCGCCTGTGTGGTGTGTAAAAAGTAGCCTATGTCCCTTCCCCAGGCTTGAGATTATCCATATCAAATTTCATCACAGACGGATCAGCACAGCCGTGAAACATACATTGACACTGATTAACAAACGGGACGGACAGATGTTTAATGTTGTTCGTGTCAGTAAAGGATTAGTATGTAATGTTATTGAATTTATTGAAAATGATTACTTAGTGTAACGGTTTCACTTGTCGTACGGCAGCATAGAGAAGTGACCGTTGTTACTTGATTTGTTTTGTTCAGTGAAAATATGTAGATTTTGCGAGTAAGAAACACTTGAGCAAGCATACAAACTTTGCCACCATTTTTCACCGCCTAAGGAGTAGAACTTTGGAAAATCCTTGCTTATCGGATGCCTACGTCATACATAGAACACACCCTCCAAGTTTCAGGTCTCTACGATCTGTTTAGGCTCTGCGTTGATCCCTGAGTCAGTCATTCAGGACAAGGCATTTTATATGCATAGATAAACTGAAATTATATACCTTTGTCTGTGTAACATACTACTAGGGCTATGTATTTAATTAAATATTTAAATAAAAAAATCTGCAGCTTTACAACTCATGAAGGGTCTTTGGTGCTGTTCATTGGAGAGACTTTACAGTTTCTAAGCCAATGGTTATGCATGGAGATGATGTTTCCAAAATCAAAATCCCAATTGAGGGTACCCGCTTTATAGAGACTGTGTGAGCCTCAGGAGTGTCTGTCTCCCTCGGAGTCTATCCGGGGCTCTTAACAGATTAAATAATTTATCTGCCACAGTCGGATTTAACCCCGGATACTTAAACAGAGCAACTAAGCGCTTTACACACTGATCTATCACGCTCCCTTCATTAAATAAAATAGCATTTATATTACTAATGTCTTCCTTCACTCCAAGCGTTCATAGATCATTAGAGCTTTGAAATTTTATGTACATTTTTAGGCGTGATTGGGTAGATGAGAACAAAACGTTAGCTTGGGGACTATTATGAAATAATTAGTATTTATTAAGGAACTGAAAGGTTAATTACCTCTTTTAACAATATTGGTTAAATATTAACTCATTTTTATGTAAAAATTTTATTTTTGTCTGTGGGGGGGGGGGATTCCACTTTATTACGAGCAATAAAACAAAACGGCCCCAAGATCTGTTGGAGCACCTATTTCAGAGATTGCTCTAGATAATTAAATTTTATATTTCTTAGTAATAGAACCGGTTATAAAAGTAGAAAAAGTGTCTATAATAAAATTCCACATATATAAATCAAATTGACTGACCAGCTTTTATGTGAGGAATATGTGGCTGCTTGAGTAACCAAGTCTTTATGGCCTCAACGTCTTCTGCGGCACTCTGCTTCGTCATACCAAGTTCTTTGTAGACTTTCTCCCTTGGAATAACTAAAGACATCGGTTTAGCCTTCATCTGTAATAAAAATAATAATAAAATCAGCAAAAATCCATATATAAATTATATATAGATCGCTATAGGAAAAATCCTAAAACCAAAGCCTCAAGACTCCGAAATGGTGGAACAAATAAGACAATTCACCTATCCACAAAATCCCATCCAAGATGACAACTTTTGCACATCTCACACTAACACTCCAAACAGACTCATCAAATAAAGCAACCTTGCTTCAAGACGTTCCTAAGAGTCTTCCCTTCTTGGATGTGATTTCCTTGTCAAGAGTTGTCCTGAGGATGCCAGATTTGGCGAAACCTCGACTATTTTTGATCCAGTATTTTGGAAACTCAAGGCTTTGTTTTGACGATTTTTCCTATTCAAAACTACTAATTAAATTAAATCATATTACACCAATATCTATTTTAAATGTAGAGTCCAAACAAATCATTCAGTCTCGCCAATATATATATATATATATATATATATATATATATATATATATATATATATATATATATATATATGAACTGTCTATGTTTTACCAATCCATCATTAAGGCTGAAAACCACCAATGGAGGAAATAGAGACTGTATATCTCTCTTCAACAGCTTAACATATTTTAATTGATTCAAATATTACATCGCTCGTAAAAATTCCAACACATTAAAATTATTTTATTAACTAACTAGCCCCGGCTTTGCACGGGTAGTAATACATATTATGCCCACCTGTTTTGTCTGTCTAATATATTTTATTATGTAGATATTATAAACATAAAAACAAAACAAAATATTTCTTTATATACGAATTTATTTTCTTGCTCGTTAAGTTTTTCAGATAACCCTTAAGATACTCATTTAAATTATATGGTATAAAATATTCTAATAATGCGCATGAAATGCGTAAGGTAACTAAAGTATATAAGTTGATAAGGATTAATACTGTACTCATCTAAATAGCTTTCCAAATATGTACCACATTGTGCGTGATCAATTTTTTTAGAAGATAAAATGGGTATAGTAAGCTTTCCTTAAAATATAGAATATGCTATCACTGACTTTTTTGTAGATCAATAACAGAGGAATATTCCAACATGCATTGTTTAGATATATGACAAAGGCATAAGGCAGCGCCTTCGATGAAACCTACCAGGCGGCTATACTTTTTCTAACATTTCCGACAATTATCGTTATATTCCAACCCATTTACACAAAACCTCGATAAATTATATATCTAAACCTTCCTGGTGAATCACTCTATCTATTGGTAAAAACCGGATGAAAATCCGTGCAGTAGTTATTGAGCTTACCGCGAACATACGCGGCCGAGGACTTTGTTTTATATTCTGTATAGACGGATAGATAAGAGATATTTGGCAGCGTCTTCGACGAAACCTCCCAGGCGGCTATACTTTTTCCAACATTTCCGATTTAGACTATTTTATTTATTTATTAAAGCCATTTGATTTTTAATAATATTAATTTTCAATTAATTATTATTTTTCCGTTTTCTTAAATACATAGGGCTCTAATGACATTGTTATTCTGAGACTTAAAACATCAGCCAACATTAGGTGATTTATCCGATATTACGATAGACCACCAGGTTTTCCTGATTAAGGGTACTCAGTTTATAGACGCTGGGTGAACCCTATGAGTGCCTATAGATCCCACAGCGTCCATTTGTGGCTGTTATCCCCTTAAAAAATTATCTACTAAAGCCGGATTTCAATCCACAGTGACTAAACGCACTGATCTATTCAGCGAAATTATAATGAACATAAACCTACTTTTAAGATATTTTTAAATTATATATTTTATTTTATCGTTTGTGTTTATTATTTTTAAAAAGTTATTGCCCTTTCTTTATTGATGGGTTAGCTAGAAATCTTAGAACTTGAAATAGTGAAAAAACTGATTCTTCTAACACTTACATACATCCAAGACGTATGCTATTATGGGGTCAGTGACAGGTTGGGTTTAAATGCCATGAGGAAGGTATTAACTATTTATTGTCTATTTCCGGGTGAAAGCTAAATATCTCTCGTGAAGTTCAGAGAAAGAAAGTACTTCTTATTACGTTCTCTGTGCCACTGCTGGAAGAATATATACAAGTGACTGTTATAGGTTGTTCTTATTTATTATAAATATGTTTAAATATTTATTTTTCAATATTTGCTACAGTAATTAAAAAATAAATATATATATATATTATTTATTGTTCTTTTGTATTGTAATATATATAAAATTGACGTAAGTCAGCGAGATCACGATTAAAGTAATGTACACATTCCGATTAAAGTAATGTACATTCTTCTCCGTGTACACCTCGCTAAAATAGCGAGAACACAGGGATATAGGATCAGTGAAGAGAATGGATTTGTCTGGTTTGGATGCGATCCTTGGTAGCTCAGTGGTTAGAGCACCGCGCTAGAGACGCGGGACACCCGGGTTCAAATCCCAGCCAAGGCATAATCTTTTCTGTCCATGTGAAAGGTCAACACTCACACCAAAAAAGAAATTGGCTAGTTATTTTAAAAAATGCTAAGAGCCAATTTTTTTCATATATCGAGATATTTAAGGTATTGGATTTGAATTGTATTAAAAAACGTTGGCATACAATATGTTTTTGACCCATAGGTGCATCAAATGGCGGTCCTTAGCCTATCTGGTGTCTGGTACCCGTTAAAGATCCCTTTTCTAGTTACACCTGGATAGGCAAAATTTGGGAATCCCAATGTAGCATCGTCCGATTAGCATTAAGTGACGTTAATAAAAGAATTGGGAAAATTCTTGCAATTTGTTGAAGTAGAGACTAGAAATGTATTAAGCATATAATTTATTGCCCTAATCCGTGTACTTCTACTCGAAATCTTTTTCAGGTTTTCTAGGTGTCTCATATCCACAAAGAGTTTTGGTCTGTCTCGACGATAGAAATATAGGTTCTATTACGTCTGCTGACCTTGAAAAAGCCATAATCCGTGGATCTAGACCGATTTGAACCGTCCTTGAACCCGAGAGTATGTCGATGGGAAGAAGATTGGTGAATCGACGTCAAAGGGATTGGTTATTGAGCCATGGGCAGCCTGCCGTTGCCATGACAACCATGGTTCGTAGCAACGTGAGGTTGTGTGACCCCCCCTAGGCTGTCTGTGCTGTAATATACTCGTATATTACAGAAGAAGATTACATCGTGCGGCCAAACATCTGTACTGTATATAGACCAAAAGAATAATATATATATTTTTCTCTACTTTTTGTAATATATTATTATTGACTAAATCGTAAAAACCTATTTTTATACAACGGATAACAACATATTAGTATATCTGTTTTTATAGAAGCCTTATTTTGTAATTTATTCATATAGTAAATTTCATATGTTGTTGTCCTCATTATTTTTTATCGGATCTATTGATTATAATATACATTACTATTGTTTTAACTATTAATTTTAATACTATTTTATTATTATTTTTTGTAGTAATTGGACAATTCTTTCTAATTGTTTATCTTTTTTTCAGGTAAGACATTATTAATGCTTCATCATTTTGACGTAAGTTTCTTTTTTTCAGAAATACCATTTGATTAAATAATTGTTTATAGTACTAATTTTTTACCATTGAAAATTTCTAATTTCAGTTAAGGGTTTATTAAAGTTTTGTTTGAAATTTGTTTAATATATATGTTATGATTTAATTTTACAAATTGTAATTAAAACGCGCATATTATACAGCGGAATGGAATGAGGCCAATAAATAAACGGTCTTTTTAATGAGTTACTTTGAACTAAAATTTAGAATTTAAAAAAGGGGTCTCCTTTGAGACGTCTGAAAAAATGGTGACCTTCTAAGCTGAACTTTTTATTTGAGTACTACCACTGGGTAGTTTCTCTACTTGTCTTTTCATGTCAATGTATTCACTCATTATATTTACTTGATGTATTCTGTTTACAGTTGTAAATTTCAATAAATACATTTAAAAAAAAGGTATATTAAAAACCATAAGTTACCGTTTAATTAATGCTTTCATGATAACAAGGATAGGTATCTTTAACCAGTGCCTGTTACGTACGGGATTGAGGCACCCATTTTACATTCTTTCCGAAGGACGGCATAAAGAAGGGTTTTTTTTACTCACTTTTAACAAATCCTAAAATATTTGCCGGGCTGCCAACCAGCGAGCATGGACATAGATGTTTATAACATCTTGCATAGCGCAAACCATTACGCCACAGATGACCGACAGTTTTGGTTTTTGTAGCGTGTTGGTAGCTTTTTTGTTATAGGTGGTTGCTTTGTGAAGTCAAATGGAAAGCGTTAAGGTACATATCTCTTCTATCTACACTGTTTTAATAATTACAAATCATTATTATTTCTAATTTTATTTTTCTCACTGATTTCTCTGGAATTCAAAATTCAAGGGAAGTGTAAAAGTTTTACTGATTTAAGAATTTTCTAACAATTCTGCAGGGGTTCAGCAGAATGCTTTTTGTGCCAATTTTAATTTTTCTAAATGGAGGCCAACGTCTTCTGTATTCTCCCTTGAGCTTCTAAAAATGAGAAATTTCCAATAATAATTTCTAATTATTATTATTAGTTTTTTCAATGTTCATGATAACGTGAAAAGAATAACCTTACAATAATGTTGCAAAACTAATAGATCTCTCTCACTCTCTTGGACGGAATCCAAGCGCTTTAGTACTGTCTTGCAAGCAGGCTTTTTAACATTTGCTTAGATAATCTAAAATAGCATCAGTTAGCAACGGGAATATTTCTTTTTAAGTATAGCGATCCGTCACTGATAGTGGCTATCTGTGATCGTACGTAATCGAATTCGTTGATCTCCTACAAGGCACAGAGAAAACTAAAGTAACAGATCTACCGTGATATGTGGATATAGCAATCCGTTTAAAGGTGCGATAAAACCTTGGGACATCATATTTGACTCGTCTTATTTTGGATCGAATATCATCAATACTTTTGTAAACGAAAAGTAATATATTAAAATTTTTAAAAAACATAAGAAATACAGTTAAGCATTTTATAAACATTGTCTAAAAATGTTAGTAGCCCAATTTGTGCTCTAAAGCGTCGATATTCATGGCCTCATAAGAAAAATTGTTTTGATGCTAAACTATCTCATTAAAAATAACAGGTTATTTGGATCAGGTATGACCTACTTTCTCTTGATACTCATTTTTTTAAGGGAATCGGGTAGCTCAATGTATATCGCGCTTTAATGCAGTGCTGAAGACCACAGATTGGAATCCGGCTGTGACAGATAAATTAGTTAACCTGTTAACAGGCATAGATGGGTCTTGAGTAATCCGCTGAGTTTACTGGGGTTCACCCAGCCTATATAAAATCCGTCATTTTCCTGTCACTCCTAGCTTTAGCATCGTTGTCCAACATACCTGAAACCTGATGAATCAGTGGTTAAATCGAATTCTGTCTATATTGAGTTAATTTTAGTTAGGGAAAGGGAGTCGTGTTTTTCTTATAGTCCCTGGCTTGAAAGGGAGTTATTGCTTTTATTAGAACTCCATTTCAGTCCAAATACCCCGAGAATGGCTCGAATCCACTTTATTCAGTTCAGTAACTAACTTAGCCACCGGGGCTGTGGATATATTGATAAACTTTTTTTTCTATACTATTGTCATATGCCCTCTTTTAAAAAAAAAAAAAGGAAGAGGAAAAAATCCTAATGCCTCGGTTCGAAAATGAGAGAAACGTCGTAGGGAGGACGTTATTGAAGAAGATGTAGCGAGATGTGAAACAATGTGGAGGCCAATCTACCATTAGTGACAGATTGGAATTTGACAGGACCCAGAGTGTGAAAGGCTATTGGCGTAGGGGTGGGGGTGGTAAAGTGGGGCTGGGGGTAAAGGCTGGTAAAGGGGTGGGGGCAAAGTGCGAGTGAGAGGGAGTGAGTGGGGGCGAGAGGGTAAGGGAGGGGAGAATCGATGTTACCAGGTGACGCCCCCCCCCCCGATCCTCCACTTGTAAACATTTTTATTCCCCATCGGCGATCTATTCTTGTCTTCGGAAAAAAAAAACAACTCTGAAAGTATATTCATACTTCTCCGGCTGTCGTCAAAGTTATATGTCCGTTTTATATAGCAGTTAAATAACTATATGATTTACTACCAACAATCCGTATAGATGGAGTTTAAAAATAAAAAACGTATAGTGCTACAAGAATTGGGTAGTCGTGGGATTATAGTTTTTTCCATGTTTAATAATTAGTCCCTTTATAGTTATAAACTTTAATGATTATTTAATACTTACCTTCTATTTCTTTATTTCCAATTATTTCTTTTACCACATACAAATAGATTAAATTCCGCTACTAGCTAGATTTTTATTTAATCTGGTTCCGGTCAGGGATGAATCCATTTGGTTCTGGGAACCTCCTGGGGCTCACCTATACTCTACTAAGAGGGTATCCAAATTAGGGGGAAAGTCGAGCGTGATCCAGTAGCACGTACTGAACCCAAGACCCTTCATAGGTTGTAATGGTACAGGTTTTATTAAGAAATTAATTCTTTGACCTCCACCCATTCCATTTTCTTCTCTTATTAATTTGTTTATTTATTCAGAGGTTAACAAAATTCCACCCAATGCTTCCGATCGGCTTACAACGTGCCTCAGGTATTTTATAAGAAAAGAAAAAAAATAAAGAAATTAAATGCGGAAGATTCCTGCAAGGGAGAAGCAAGGTCAGAATAATGTCCTAGCATTATAGGGCTATTATATGGGCCATTGATTTAAATTCAAGAAGGGCTAAGCCCGATCCCTTCGGTAATGCTCCCTTTTACTGCCGCCACTCCCGACCCTGCTATCTCTTTCCTTTTTCTAAACTTATAATGAACTGGTAATGAATAAATTTCGTAGGGCTCACGGCCCTTTGCAGAATTAAAAGGAAATCAGTGATGCTATCTATCGGTAGAATCGTTTAAACATTCCGTTTTCAAAAATAAAGTTTTCCTCAATTCTCTTGTGCGGATGCATTAACTCAAATCCTTAATTCAATCAATAAGATTTTATAGTGATTGAATTTAAAAATATATATAAATATTGTATATTTCTACAGCCCCGGTGAATAAGTGGTTAAGTCGGATTTTGTCCAGAGAGAGTTAACTGCTTTCAGATAACCGGAATCGTATCATTCTCGTTCTTTTTGGGTTGAAATGGAGTTGTAATATAAGCAATAACTCCTTTTCAAGTCAATGCCTTACTTAGGCCCTTATTCACTACTAAAATAACTCTTTTCCGATTATTTGAGTACAAGAAACTCATTTTGAAGATCATTAGATTTAACCACTTATTCACCGGGGCTGTAGAATTATCCCTTCTGCTTATTAATGTAGGTCGTGGAGGGCTGAATTCCTATGCTTAAGATCTCGGGTTCAAATCTGGCTAGGACTGATAAATTATTTAATCTATTAACAGCCACAGCTGGAGCCTGTGGGATCTACAGATCTTCCTGAGGCTCATCCAGCCTCTATATAGTGGGAAATACCCTCCTCTACTATTGGGAAATCACCTGGTGGAAGGGCGTGATATCGGACAAGTCACCTACATATACAAACTTTTACGTAGAAAAAGTAGTCTCCACCATGTTCTAAGCCCAAGGTCCTTCAAGGATTGTAGTGCTGAAGGTTTTATTTTTCCTTTTTAAAAACATTTCTTCAGAAAACATTAATTGTTATTTTGTTTAACGTTTAAACAGTTCACTCTAACTACAAATGAGTTGATCTTCAGGGTTCAATTTAATATTAACATTTTTTTTAGACTGCTGCCAATGGGTAGTGCCTCTACATGTCCTTTAATGTATTTATTTATTCATACAGCCCTTGTACTAAATGTATATATTACAGTTGTACAATTCAATAAAATAATTTTTTTTAAACAAAACATTTGCTTAATAAGACAGTCATGCTACATCATTTTTTTTTTATTGTATATACACATTTAAGTTAATACAGTCGACTATCAAAAATCAGTATATTTTCTTTAGAAATTATGTTATTATTTGGGAAAACCTCCATCTTTTTATCTCTTTAATTAAATAATTGAATTTCTTCATACTTTATATTTTTGTTTAAAAGAGGTGAGCTTAATAATATATAATAAACGATATTAAAGGAACTATAGAGAAATGTTTTTTGAATATTCGATATGTATTCCCTGGCATTTTAATTTTAAAAAACTAGATTATTTAGAGTTAATTTGAGTTTATATAAATTCGAGTTTGTTCAAAATCATTGAAAAATTATAAAAACGTGTAAAATAAATTATAAAAAATAGCAATCTTAGTAAGTTAAAAACAAATGTTGTAATGTTAAAGAAAAACAGCACGCCGTTTCTGGCTACTTAAACATTTACAATACAAACGTTCTAAGCTCTCAGTTAATTACAAAGGACTCATATGCATGACAATCATTAGACCCATCTGGACTTACGGAATAGAGCTTTAGGGATCCACTAAGCCATCGAATTCCTCTCGTATCCAATCCCTACAATCCAAAATCCTTCGTAAAATCTTCAATGCTCCTTACTTTGTTACGAACAAAGTAATCCATAATCACCTTAATGTCCTTAATTGTAACTATTTGTTGCTGATCTGGTCCGAATCCGATATCAATCTTTTCATGACAAACTTCATTCCCTTTCAAACCTAGCAACCTCTTAAATTCCTGATAATACTCCGAGGCGTCTGAAAAGAAGATGTCCTCGTGATCTACTAAGTCGAACTTGCAGAGTACTGCCATTGGGTAGTTTCTCTACTTGCCTTTATCTCGTGTCAGTATTCACCTTTCATTCTATTAACTGGATATATTCTATTACACAGTTGTAAATTTAACTTAACTTATTTTTAATATCTTAAAAAAAAGTTAATGTTAAAGACTTTTACGCAATATCGGTTCCTTACAATTGTTGCTAGACGTGTAGATACCATTTTGTGAGACATTTAATGGATACAATAGTACTTAAAAAGCGTACTTTTGCTTGATATATACTTCGTATACAGATAATAATAATATAATGCTATTATATAACGTAAAATGAATATTACAGGCTCGCACTTAGTCTGAATGCTTCCTGCATTTTTATGTTTTTGCTTACTCAGCGATATTTCAGTGTTTGCTTTTGTCATTAGAAACTTTTGCTATTACTCACCCGTTTACTTTGTCGTAACTTACTACTAATAGTTATGTAATCATTTAACAAATTAAAAAAAAAAAGGTCTAAAGTATGTAATTTGGTATAAGGATGTACCATATTAAAATTTAGACCATTCCGAATTAACTATAATTAAATTTATTGTTTCAAGGATTCCAGGAATTATTTTATTATAATTGTTTTTAAGTATCGTGATTCTTGTGTTATTATTTTCAAATTTTTTTTTTCATAAATATTATATTTCATAATTTGTTTAGGAGCTATATATGATTTTTAGGACCTTATAGGATCCAGTACCGTCATCGGGCTCATCCAGCCTCTATAAAGTGGGTACCTAAATAAAGGGTACCAATCGGGCGGTTGAGTGAGAACAAACCACCTTCCTGCACAACTGTTGTCTATAAAACAATACCTTCTCTACCATGTACTGAACACCAGACCCTTCACGGTCTGTAGTGTTACAACAAAATAAATAAATAGTGTTAGCAACACCATTCTTTGCTAAGTGCTTCGTGTTTAAAACAACGTTTTCCCATAATTTTTAATTAATTCAAATACAAACCTTAAATATCTCGATATATGGAGCAATGGACTTATAATCAATAGTAATATATGTTCAAAAACAACAGCTGCAATATGTTTTTTTGTTTATTTAACGTCACTTTTATGCTGCTAAGGCTAATCGGACGATGCTATAGTGGGAGCTCTAAATTTTGTCTTTCCAGGTTTTGACGTCTTATAGGTTCGGGACCCCCATTTTATGTTCCTTCCGATGGACGGCGTAACCAAGGATTTTTTACTCCCTTTAAAAAATCCTAGGGATACGAACCCAGGATCTTGGGCTTAGTCGCTGTTAAGCTGCCACTAGAGCACAGGTCCCCCACAGCTGAAATATCTGTATACTTTTAAAATAAAATATTTTACCGTCTCATTTCGAAAAAAATAATAAAAAATATTCGGTCACCTTTCACCATATTTTGAGGTTATAAAACTCAAGATGAGTTCTTTATTAGACGAGAGACTAAAAACGTGTGAATTATCTGAAAAAATAAGAAAAATATTATGTTTATTCCCTTGTATGTTTCTTTTTTACTATTGCTTATCATAACCCAAGATATACAACGAGTCCTTTTATTGTCCTTTTATTGTAAACAACCGAAATAAAATCTGGACAGGCTAGTTGTGCCCGAAAGCAGTTTGTATTCATGATGTTGATGTGACCAAGGACAGTTTCGGGTGATGTTGGGCACTAGGTCGTACGGAAGGATGCGACCTTCCAATCGATCCCTGAATACATTAAGGGAATGTTCTCTGATTGAATACTTTAGTTGCGATAATGAGCCCGGTACTTCCGCCTTCTTATCTCAATGATAACACTTGAAGGGACAAGGAGTGGGAAACTGTTTCTTTGTTTTGTTTGAAGTTGTTTTAGATGTGGATTCGCGAGTAATGCCCTCGAAGTTAATCTGAGTGAATGGAAGCGGAACCATTTGGTTAAACTTTCATACTCCTTAAACCAATGACGAACATTTATCTTTGATTTAACTTATTTAAGCAATCCTAATTACCGGTAAAAAAAATAAAAATTATTTATGTCTTTCTTTTTTTAATATACCATGGGACCATGGCTTCCTTCCTTCTTTAAGCCAAATAATTGCATGAATCAGACATTTCTATTTGTTTTTCGTAATGTAGGCGCATGCCTAAAGTATTGTTTAACATAGTTTTGAAGACCAAATCAGATAGGTGACGTCTTCCATTCTCCATACCCCGAGTAAACAGATTTCTGACGTTTGTCATGACTTGTATTGCATGCAAGCATTGCAATTGGCGTTATGTTGGCAATTCCATCCTGGAAGTTGATATGCAAATCATGTTTGAAAATGTCGTTGGACGGTATATAATATATATATATACCTATTTATATATATATATATTTATTGTTATTATATATATATATATATATATATATATATATATATATATATATATATATATATATATATTTTTTTTTTTACCATGATTTCCGACTTTATTAATTATTTTTTGCGATACAGTGATTTTTTTAAAATCACAATATTCTTTCTTTCAATATTCTTAATATAAAACTTTCTTTTTTTTCTATTAAAGCGTGTTTTTTAAACTATCATTTATTTTCTACTCAGTAGTTAAGCTGGTTAAAAAAGCGTGATTTTGAACTTTCTAAAAAAATATATATTTCTTTTTTGCAAATATACGAAACTCCCCAGTTGATCCTGCCACCTGTCAAAGATTAGGCTATGCATGCCTTAGTACTTGGCAACAAATACTAACATATCTTCGGATATGAAAAATCCCTAATTCTGAAGATCCTGGTACGGATAATGAGACACGCTTATTAAATTATTGTATTCTCTTCGGCCCTTGAGAAATTTTTAACGTTTTAATTTAATAATGTGTTTTGAAATGGGCGAAATCGGACTCAAAGATTCCTGTACATACAGGCGAAGCTAATTACAACGTGTTAAAAAAATATAAAACTGTATTGGCAAATATCTATTAAGCGATTGTTATATTACTTAATTAATCAATAAAAAATAAGAAGTAATGTGTATAAAGCTCTATTTTTAGAATACATTTTTTACAATTTATTTCAAGTGGCAACCTTATATTTTTCAAGAATACACCCTATACATGGAATATTTTACAAGAATACATTATACATTTAAATTTTCAATATAAAATTAAGAATTTTAGTAAGTTATTTAAATATTAATCTGGTTCTTGCAACTGCACTGCTGAATTTCAATGAATAGACTTAAGGTAACATAAGATCGCACAGTTGCTAGGAATGGAGATTCGCTTAATCCTTAGGAAGAGGTTTAAGTCGAAGTTAATGCCATTGCTAAGGTATCTGCAATGGCGTAGCTTTGAAATTTTAATTGCTTGATTCTAACGATTCTAATGCAATCGTAATCATAAAATGGAGTAATATGCCACAGCAAAACAAGGAATAATTTTATTTTCTGATTGGATTTTTCTGGATTGAATACGACCCCTGGTACCTCAGTGGTTAGAGCTCTGCACTAGAGATGCAGACGACCCTGGTCCGAATCCCGGCCAGGACAAATCTTTTATCTTCAAAATAAAAATATTTAAAATGATCACCATCAAAAGAACAGTAAATAAAAATAAATTATAAGACAAGAAATACTTTCAACCTCTATCGTTTGGGATTTGTATTGAATTTACTATTTTTAGATACTAAAAAAAAGTTATAGTTTATATTTATAATTATATTAATGGCGAAATAACAAATATTGATTTAAGATGTTGTGAATTTGCATTAAATAATTTTTAAATTTGATTTATAAGTAGAAAAATAATTATAGTTTATAAGAAATATTTCTTAATATTATTTCACTGCGTTCTCTGGTTTGAAATAACAATCCTAAAATCGAAACATTGGATTAAGAAGTTGCTAATATTATTTTTTTAAATTATACATTTCTATTTTTTCTATTTAAATTTTAAAGCAGTGATGTATTTAATGTAACGGCATTACAGCATTAAGGAATAATGGCTATGTGATTTGATAATTTTTTTTAATATTTATAATTTAACTAAACGAGCAGTACAATAGACTAAATAAATAATAGTTTTGATCCATTGCTTGTCAACGCCGAAAATTTATTACGTCACTAAAATTGTTTATATATCGATGCCTTAGTTGCCTTAATGTCTTAAGTGCCGAAAACAAGATTTTACGTGAGTCATCTTTGATAATAAATTAACACAAGAAATACAGTTCAAGTTTAAGCACACGATAGATTTTTGTAACCTTTAAAGCTTCTCTAATAATTTTATATCAACATTTGATCTATGAATTCCTGATCGCAACTTTACAATATTATTTATATAACAAAACCAATTTTTGAAATATTTGCACTTAACACACTTGTGTACTAAGGCATCGATATATTAGAAAGATTTGGTTTATATTTTATTATTGTGATAGAACCTGCTAAATTTTAAACAGTTTACTTGAATGGATGAATATTAAAAAAAAAAATAATGTTCACTGTATGTTCAATTATTTAAAGTTTTTACTTTAGAAAATATTTCATTATTTATGAAATCTGTAAAACTAGAATCCATTATGGGTATCGCTGGACACAGATACCTGAGAGTGTTTCCAAGACAACGCTTTTGCTGGTAGGTGATTTGCCTGAGATCAGGCTGCCAGGTTTATCCCGAATTAAGGGCAACCAGCATATAGAGACTGGGTGAGCCCCAGGGGTCTGCAGATCCCATAGGATCATCTCTGACTTTTTAAATATTAATTAATTTATCTGCCTCCCCCGGAATTGAATCTGGTACCATCAGCACAGCAACTCATCCTTCTACGCAATGAGTTATAACGCTCCCATTATTCTTTATAAGAGTTAAAACATATGTTATTCGTTGAGTAGAAGACTATTATTTACTGATTAATAATCATAGCAAATAAATAATAATTAAATATGGATTAATTTATTCTTATGGTATACTAACGGGGACTTAATACCGTAGCATCTAGTAGTAAATATCACAGAATATTTCTGAACTTAATATAAGTCCACTTAGTTTAAGTCAGTTCCTCATAAGACCTTTGCTAGTGTACTCCCTTCCCTGAGAAGGTTCACACTGTTCTGTATTAAACAATATGAAACATGTTTTTCGTTTTTTTTCTTCTCAATACTTTTCTCTTATACGCTCAACTTTCACGTGCATGGGACAATTTTTATTGCTACAGTTTCAATAAAAGGTTTTATAAGTTATACACCAGATTTTTTTTTTATTCTAACTTATCTGGAATACAACAACAACAGCAACATTATTTGCAATTTTACATATACAACAGCATAAGTATGAATACATGTTCTGGACTCCCTTTACATGTTTAAAGAACATTGATTTTAATTAATTAAAGTTATCTTTTATAAATAAGTTTTACAATAGCAGGAAAAATGTAGAAAAACCCGCTTAAAAAAAAAAAAATAATAATGAGATAAATAAATGAAAAAGATAATAATAAAGTAAATACATATAACAATAATTAAATAGAAAATAAGTAAACACTTAAAAAAAAACTATAAACGAAATACAGATAATTAAATTACAATACCTGTAAATAGTAATTTGTTAAGAAAGGAGAATATGTTTTGTCTTCTGTGCGTGTAGCGTCGTAATGAATGTTTATCATAGTTACCGATTTCTCGGATTAGTGGGTTTTCGGAAGCTGGAGTTTTTTCGAAGTATGCTTCTGTTTGGGCTAACACATATTGTTTTATAGTGGGAAGTTCAAGATCTCTAAGCATAGTCGATATTTTCGTGTAGCGGGGATAATTATTAATAATCCTCATGCATAGGTTTTGTACCCTTTCAAACTTTCTATAATTTGTGGAGCAGGTATAGGAGTTCATATCTGGAATATAAGTTAGGTATAATATCTGGAAGTAGATCGACATTAGTTTGTCACTCAATGCTACTATGCCTAATCGGACGATGCTAATGGGAGTACTAAATTTTGTCTGTTTAGTTAATTACTATTAATTAGGATCAACGAGTGGCTGGCACTGCTAAGGCTCGGGCCTGTCATTTTACGGCCCCTCCAAAGGACGGCATAGCTGGGAATATTTTACTCCCATATCGATCCTTTTTCTATCATGGTATAAGTAGAAATTGAAGAATTAAATCGGTTTGTTATCTCAGATGTGTTTAAAATATTTTATAAGGTTTTTTGTATTTGATTTGTCAATAAATTACCATATTTTTTAAAATAAATTTAACCAAATCAATTATGTTAAGCGCCATGACATTAAGCCCCCCAAAATTAAAAAAAAAATGTGAAGTAATAAAATTATCTTAAATAGAAAATTATCTAATTATGGATCTAAGTACTTTCGTAGTTTTTATGACTTGCTGAAGTTCGAAACCATTCCAGACCGTCAACAAATCCAATTTGTTAAGTTTTTACGATTTTTCATAATACAAGAGAGAATACAGACAGTAATCATGTCAGCCTCGTTGTTAATAGTTTAAAAATATGCAAATGAAAGAAGCAAAACTATTTCTTCTCAGCAAAGATTCTTTGCTGTAAATAATAATAAAAAAGAAAAAAAAACGGTAGCTGACTAATACAATAAAAAATATCCACGGCAGTTTATAATTTTAATTTAATTTCAACTTTTAATTTAATTAATTGATTTATTGGTTTTCGTATTATTTTAAAGAGAAATATGCTCTTAGTTTAAGATATAAAATTTAATATTAGATTTAAACTTGTATTGTTGTGAGGTCGTTCTGACTTTGATCACAGTTATAAAGATGCTAGAGTTACATAAATGAGAATATTAAAATAATAAAACAGAATTACGACTACTGATGAATCTTTTACGCTTTAAGCTATAACAAAATTATTGCGGAAGATTCAGTCATTAATTGATTATACTTAACGATTCAAATTTAAAATTAGAGCTATAAAAAAATTAATACTTTCAATGGCTAAGAGTTAGAAGAAGTTTTATTTTAATAACGTAGTTTTTAATTGAAGTAGCTAAAAGTTGATAATAGTTTTAAATAACGTTATTCAATAATCAGTCGTTATTTTTTAATAACAATGAATAATTTATCATAACCGCTGTTTATTTATGCAGTTGTGACTTAATATTGACTTACAAATTATTTTCATAGTCAACGAAAATATATGTTTATGATATGAATATTTTAGAGTCACTGTATTTAATATAAGGTTAAAGAAGTTTAAGGTATTTATTTTATATTTTTTTATTTATCGTTCTTTTGATGGTGATTATTTTTAAATATTTTTTATTTTGAAGAGAAAAGATTTGTCTCGCTTGGATACGAGCTTTGGTAGCTGAAATGGTTAGAGCACTTCACTAGAGATGCGGGCTACCCGGGTTTGAATCCCGGCCAAGACAAATCTTTTCTCTTCAAAATATATTTATTGTATAGTTTATTCATCACAAATCTATAAAAAGATCTCTGTTAAACCAAGAAAAGCCATATCATTAATACATTTAAATTTTTATTTCTTAAAACGTATATAACTGATGGGGAGCGGAGTGGCTCAGTGGTTGAGCACTGAGTTGCCATGCCGGAAATCCTGGTTCAAATCCCGCTGCGGGTAGTTACTTTTAGTTAGTCTCTTTCCAGCCGGAGATGGATCATATAGGATCTAGGACCCTCCTGGGGCTCACCCAGCCTCTATAAAATATTACAAAAATAGGGTATCCATAATAAGGGGGAAAACCTGGTGGTTGAGCGTGACCTAGGACAAGTCACCTTGCAGAACATGTCCATGAAACAATACAGTCTCAACCATGTACTGAACCCCCAGACTCGTTCACGGGTCGTAGTGGTACAGGTTTTTTTTTTTTTTATAACTGATGACACATTTTAACCATTGTTTAGTTTTGTACATTTTCATTCATTAAATAAATAATTTTCTATCAAGTTTTATAAAAAATTTTATTTATGTATTATACAGTACTAAGTATGATTTATATAAGTTTTATTTACTTATATTATGTTGCCAGGGTTTATCCTAACATTTATTGCAATTAAATGTTATGAGCTTTATTAATTTTCATAGTCTTGAAGTAGGCCTCAATTTTTTTTTTTATGAATTTGAATTATATTATTTTAATTGATGAATATGTCAGATCATATAGTAGGATATCACTAATAAAATAGAAATAATATTACTAAAAGTAAAAACAACAAATTAAGGAGTAAGAGGTTTTAAATAGTGAAAATTTTTTATGTAACAAATAAAATCTCGCCCATTCTATCATACTTGAGGGAAGTTTCAACTATAAAATTTAATTACTTTTTATTATCTTCTAGGGAAGAAAAACAACTTTATTACTGCAAAGTGTAGCATAAGCTCAAACATTAAAACCTGCTTATTCTTGGTTTAATTCTTAATTATGTTGTTTTTAATTAGTTAATAAGTTATAAATCTAATTGTTTTGTGTATTAAACAACATTTTTGTGGCTTTAAAATTATCTTTAGCAGTATTTTTTTATATACGTTGGAAGATTATAGATTTTTATAATCTATAAATAGAAAAATAAAATAAAAAAAGAAACTAAAAGGCAGAGATTTGTTGATATTTTTTTAGTTTTATTTATTTTGTGATTTTTGTCTGAAATTTAATTTAAACATCTGCTCCACTCTCCTTTCATTCAACTAGAATGCTTCCTTGTTTTTTTTTCTTTAATTGTAAACCAATAATATTTGGTTATTCATGTGAGATAATAAAATAAAAATTTGGTTATTAGTAAATCAAAGCATTAGTATTGTGATGATGGTATTTAAACTCTTTTATTGACTGTTATTGATTTGTAAAATCTTTGAATTTTTTTTATTTAAGCTCATATCATTATTCCCATAAAACTTCAAGTTCAAAAATGATAGAACTAAAAATACGACTTTATTAAAAAAAAAGTTAGAAATAGAATATCAGATATGTCGTCCCTCAATTAAATAGCTCCAAGCAATACAATCGCTAATGAAGGTTTGTTTTTTTTGTATTAATTTATTCATTGAAATCGACAACTGTATTAAACAAAATAACGAGTAAATGGCAGGAATGATACATAATGGCACGGATAAAGACAAGTAGAGAAACTACCGAGTGGCAGTACTCAAATACCAAATACAACTTAGATGGTCACGAGGACATTTTCTTTTCATACGCCTCGGAGGATTATCAGGAATTGAAGAGGTTGCTTACTGAAGGCTTAACTCAAAAAATGCTTATTTTATTTATGTATTTATTATTTCAAGATGAGTTAAATATTTTTTCAATATAAAACTTATTATTGAAAATCAAAATTTGAAAGAGAACTAGAAGTAATACACGAGGTATAAATTGAAGAAAGTCTCGCTTCGAAAGACTTTTCTAGAATAAGCAGAAAATGCATAGATGAACATGTACATACATACATACATTCATGCATATACACAGTCATTTTAGTTCGTATTGTATCCCCTCCTGTGATGAACTCAAGTTTAATACGGTTTGAATAAATCTCTCGAGACAGGGATGCCAACAGAATTCTCTCTCTCGTCTCAACTTTATCAATTAAACTGTCCCTATCTCTTGAAGAGAATCGTGGATTTATTGCCCCCTAGTTCACTAACTAATACAATGATCCAATTCTCAACGTTTATAAGCCTCTTCAGTCTTAAAACAATAGTGGTAGTAACATGTTAATCACGATTAATATATTATCACTATCCTAACGGTGGACAAACTATATCTAACAAGTATATATCTGTTCATTAAATTGTACTACAGTACCTACTGTAACGTGTTACTAAAGGAACCCCGATATAATTCTATGAATTGAAGCTCAGCTAAGTATTTTGTACCCCCCTAATGAACCTATTAAAATATGAGTACCCACTTATCACTGTTTTGAGATATTTAGTATTCTGCATTAAATAAAATTTTTATTTTATTTTATAGTAAAAAAATATATTTTAAGATAAAAATTTCTTAATCTAGAATGTAACGTATTTTTTGAAACGGCTTAAATACGTTAGGAACAGTGGCTTTATGTTTTGCTAATAAGCAGATTAAAAATATTTACCAATTAAATGATCGATATCGAAAAAAGGTTAAAAAAAATAGTTACTCGTTAAAATAGTTTTATTATTACTGTGCACAGATTTTAATCTTAAGAGATCGGCTCACAGAATGGAATATAGATAGATGAACTCGTAATTTAATGTTTTTCTGATAACTCCTGACTTTGTTAAATATAGAAACCTTAATAATTTTTCATTTATACGGCAGTTAAAAGCCGGGAGTGGACCCAGTGGGATTTTAGGACCCTACTAGGACTCACCCAGCCTCTATAAATTGGGTACTCTTAATTAGAGGAAATCCTGTTCGGCTAAGCGTGATCTAGGACAAATCACTTTCCTACACAACCGTTGCCCTTGAAACAGTTCAGTCTCTACCATGATCAAACTCGCGACGCTTCATTGGTTGTAACGGTGTAGATTTTTTTTTGTTGTAAATACCGCGTGTTTTTTATAATTCTTGGCCATTTATTTATTACAACTGACCAGATGTATGTTCTACTATTTCTTTATACATTTGTTATTTTAAGATAGCTAGTCCCAGAATGAAATTATTTTTCTCTTCTTTTCGGTATATGAACTTATTTATATATTAATTAGGAGAAACACCTGGCGGTTGATCGTGATATCGGAAAAATCACATCTCTGCACAACAGTTGCCATGGAAATACTACAGTCTATATCACTGAACCCAAGACATGGGTTGTAACGGTACAGGCTTTTATACCTTTTAATGGTTATAATTCTCGATAAGTTGTTTCTATCAGAAGAATCCATCATCTTAGGTCAATTTTTTTTTTTAATAGCGTTTTTTCTATTGAAATCGGTGGGGACTTTAATTGCAGACAGGAAATTTAAGCTGTAATCGACTGGTTAGTCAAATCTAACTGAGGAAAGGGGAGCCGTGGAGCATTTTCCAACTATTCTTGCCCGACAACAATGGAGACCAGTTCATTGGTCCCCAACCAATTTGTCACTTTTTTAACATCTCTTTTGTCCCTATTGTTCTTATCGCCCTACGCAACAAGGGTCGAGTATTATCGTTCATTATATTACTTCTCTTGTAATTTAACTATTGTTATTAAGAATTGCTTTGTTCCAAATTTTAAATTTTAAAAAATTAACTTAGTACGTACTACAGCTCATATCAGTAGCGGGGATCGGGATATTATTTTAAAATTATTTTATTGAAAAACAAAAAAAAATAAAACTTTCAATGAATACGAAAGGTTGGTTACGAAAATCCAAGGGGCACAATTGATTTTTTCTCTAATATATTTTTTAATAAACAGTTCCCGACAAGTAATATATTTATAAGATAGTGTAGTGCAAATCAAAACCCCGATTAGATTTCCAAATGAAATATGAAATTCTAAAAAAATTAAATATGTATATTAAAGCTTGGATTGTACTTAATTTAAAGGAGCACAGCAGCTCAGCTTTCATTATTACTGATAAAATTTTTTTTTTAAATCCTGTACCACTACAACTCATGAACTGTACACATACTTGGTGGTTGAGAATGTATCGTTTCAGTACAGCGGTTGTGCAGGGACGTGATTTGTCTTTAATCACGATCAACTGCCAGGTTTTCCACCTATTTCGGATACCCAATTTATAGAGGCTGGGTGAGCCATAGGAGGATAAAGACCCCAAAGACCCACTTTTTAAAAAATTTATTTACAGTTTTATTAAGGCCTTATTCTAGAATTAAATAAAAATCGATTAAAGTTGTCTAATGTTTATTAACAAGTAGAACTCACATTTCTGACAGTACTGGTGATCGGATTTTTAAAAATATTTTGGAATAATTTTGTTTAAACTGTTTTAATAAAAATACACATACATTGAACAGATATAATGTTTTTAGTAACATTCACCTTTTTGTCTCATTTTTTTTTATAAGTTAACGTAGTTTATTTTTACGTTATTAATTAAATTAATATCACAATTTATTTTCCGGGCCTCATATCGAAACTTCTTATTTTTACTCCGTTATTAAACCAATATTATGTTATTGATTTACATTTTAACACTTAATAATCTTAATTTAAGTATAACATTTAATATTAATATTTTAAGTAAGGCATTGCATTTATTGTAAGTTTAATATATAGTTTTATGTTGTAGAATGAAAATAAAAAGAAATACATATTACTGATATTTTTCCCGCTCAATAAATACTTATGAAACGTGAAGCTGACCATGAAGCGAGAATTTCTTTTTTCTTTGTATTTCATTTTATTTCAAAATAAAAATAAAAATACAATAAAATAAATGGAGTGAAATTGTATTGAGAATGTAATCTGACTGTTTCTCCTCTTGTTAATATATGCGGCCCCATCCAGACACAGAGTTCACTGACTGCGGAAATTCTCTCTCGGATGAAATCTTTTATTCCTAGAATTCTCTCAAATCCTGATCCACCCTTTAAATAGTTTTGTTGTACATGCACATGGTAATGTGGATTTCAACGTTAATATAATTATATAATCTTTTATTAAATATAATAGAATATAATTGAAAAATAATTTTATTTTGGGACCAGGTCCCTTAATAACATATGTGAACAAAAAAAATGAATAAAGATCTAAAATAACTAGAACTAAGATAAGAAAAAAATCCACAACCGCTACAACCCGTGAAAGGATCTTCGGTTCAGTGCATGGTAGATACTATACTGTTTCATGGACAACGATTCTGCAAGGAGGTGACTTGTCCTAGATCACGCTCAACCGCCAGATTTCCCCCCTTATTTTGGGTACCCTATTTTTATAACATTTTATAGAGGCTGGGTGAGCCCCAGGAGGGTCCTAGATCCTATATGATCCATCTCCGGCTGCAAACAGACTAAATAAAAGTCTTCCCTGCAGCGGGATTTGAACCAGGATTTCCGGCATGGCAACTGAGTGCTCTACCACTGAGCCACTCCACACCCAGAATTAACTTGAGTGAAAAAAAAACACTTAACATTATAAAAAAATAATATCGTTATAAGTGAGGAATATTTACAGTCATTCATTTATCACTTCTGATGGATATGAGCTATTAATTTTTACATATATATTACGATTGGTTAGCAGCCACGGGTAGATCCTGTGGCCCCTTTAATTGGGGTACACACCCGGCGGCTTGGTACAGTCTCTACCACATACCCAACCCAAGACCCTTCATGGATAGTGCTGTTTTGTTTTTAATTGGCAAGTCCACATATATGTGGATAAACCAGTATGTCTTGCACCTGTTCCATATCGTTCAACTGAACGATAATTCAGAACACTTTTTATCTTGGTGTTTCATTCAAGTTTGAAGATTCGTAAGTAATGTATCTGTTTCGTTAATAGGACTCAAAGGTGTATAATGCGGTGGGTTTTAATATCATTGATGTGTTATGTTCATGATTACGTTTCGGATGATGGGCGAGGTAGTTGTGACGCTTATCGAGGAACAAGGCCGTTGAATTGAGGCGTTGCACAAACTAACTAGCTCGTAGCAGGCGACGAGGTCACCCAAGAGAAAGTGGAAATTAAAAATAACAACCCGAAGGAGCATTACGTTATTTCCCAGGATGTGTCTGACCATCTTATGTAATCCCGGGCCTTTCTTCTCCTCAACCTCTTTTCTTCGTGGACCTAGCTACATTTTTACAACTGATATGAGCATTAACGCGTAACATATTTATGTAATGAGAACTGAGCAATGTTTGGGACAGAAAAAAATAACCAAGGATTGATAAATATCGCTCCTTCAAAAGAGCAACGACATAATTCAAAAATTGACATTTTGAGTTAAGCTTTCACGTCTAATTGTATTGGTTAATTAATAATTCAGGAACAACATATATGATATCCATTTTTTAAGTCATAATTCTAGTTGTATCATGTTTGAATTTTATGGGAATAATGACATAAGTTATAATCAATAAAGTTTCAAGCTTTAAAAATTTTCTAATGATTAATAAAAGAATTTCAATACCAATTTTACAATACTTCAATCATGCCCAAACTTGGGTCTTTTCTAAAAGACCCACACCAGTTATTTTTAGTATCAGCTACTTTTATTAATAACTGTTATAACCTAATAGAAGTAAAAATGTAAAGAAAGATAAAATCGTGTAGTTTACTTATAGTACATATGATTTACTCAGTCATTAAAATGAATTTTTGAGAACTTGCGAAAATAGTTAAAAATCAAGAATCAAGCAAAAAATATGCTCAAGATTATATAGTATTATACATCAAAAAAGACTCTGTTCCAAGGGACATGAAATGAACCTCAGTATTAGCGAGAATCGTTATTCAAGATGGAAATGGAGTAGACGAGAATGCAGAGAAGAGAAGGGAATGAAAGCAGGTACTTGCTTTGAGTCGAGTAAACTTCATAAGAAGATCATCACATTTATTTATATACTCTTCGTGTCATGAATACACTTCTTTAAAAGTCTGCAAACGTGAATTAAATATGTCCAATAGTACAATTACTGACTGGAAAAACTTCCTGAGGGAAGTATGTGCTAATGACTTATTGATTCAACCACAAATTATAGGAGAATGCGGTACCCACCGGACGTAGATTTGTACCTGTGTGAATATATTTGGAGAAGGAGGTACTAAAACAGGGATTTATTTGAGAAGATCCTGAAGAATATTGTGGATTTTTGTCCTCCAGATTGAAAATGTATATCTATAATTGTCTTGGTTATTTGTTGTTTTAAATTATACATAAATACAAACATCTTTTATGTCTATTAGGTTACAACGGCTATCAATAAACGTAACTCATACTAAAAGTTAAGGTGGTGGTCTTATAGAAAAGTCCCCCAAATTTATATTTTTTTAACTGACATGGAAATTTCAAATACCTTTATTGAATAATCAGGTTTTTTATGACCTTTTTCTTTTGTAAAAGTAATATAATAAAAAACCTTACCTTAAAAAAAAAATTATGTTACCGTCTCAACTCATAAAGTGGATTGAGCTGAGTGTTAAGTAAAACTATTCTGTATCTAAGTCAACGGTTGTGCAGGTAATTTATCCCATATCACGGCCAACCACTAGTTTTTTCCCCAATCGACTGTCGGATGTATCATATTTAAGGGTTTATTGATTGCCAGAATAGTCAACAGATACCACTCAGCCCATTTATGGCTGACAACATACTTCGTTTTTAAATTAATTAATTGAAGTTTACAAGTGTACCTATAGTTATAACCAACCAAATTCAACTATAAAGGTCATGAGGCCAACTTCTTTTCAGACGCCCCGGAGGATTACCTGAATGATGTTGCTAGATTTGAAACTAGTGAGTTTGAGTGGGAATAAAGTTTGTCAAGTAAGGATTGATATCAGTTTTATGTCAAATCAGCAACAAACGGGACATTATGATCAGTATGGATTACTTTGTCCGTAAGTAAGGAGCATTGATGATTTTACGAAGGATTATTAATCTTAAAGATTGGGTACGAAAGGAAATCGATGGCTTAGTTAAGCCCCTCTAATCCGTACGTCCAGATGGGTTTATAACAGTCATGTATATGAGTCTTTTGTAATTAATTGGGGGCTTAGAGACCGTTCATATAGTCAGTTTATTAAACTATTAACATGTAATAATATAATATATAATTTAGTATATAAAACAACTGTTTATAATGTAAATAAAAAAAACTTGTTAAGGTAAAAGATTTTCTTTTATTTAACCAACTGTTACCATTGCCCAAATAACAAAATTCACTCAAAGCAATTTTTTTATTTATGCTGCAGAAATAAATTGGTTTGCTGTAAAAGCAAAACGGGGCTGTCAGAGCAGAATCTCTCACTCTGTAAAAAGCCTGATCTCCAAACACGTTGGTATATAATCAAATGCCATGTATATATTCCATACGAAAACGAATTTATATGTATATACCTCAACGGAATGCGACGCTACTCTGTGAATAGATAGCGATTTCGAAAATCCATTTGTGTCTTTTAAAACCCGGTTTCGAACAAAACCTATTATATACACACACACATTTTGCAATACTTTGTTATTTCGACTCTGACTTTAAAACATGTATTATTCTGTCGTAACTCTGAATCGAATCTTTTACGAATTCCATCGCTGTGCATTTAATCAAGCTAACAAAAACAATAAAAGTAATCCTGAAATCATTATTACTACGCGATTCAGTGAATCCCATTCATAATTATGAGTTCTATTCATAATTATACGCACTAATTACCACGCCATTCATGAAAATTCAAAGTATTTTACGATATCAGAGAAATATGCGAAATACGCATAAATAATTCACGATGTGTGAAAACATTGTTGAGAAACTACTCATTAGAAGTTCAAGATTTATTCATGCAAGAAATAAGTCAGCCGTATTTCTTAGCAGATTATTTCTCACGGTTCGATGAACATTTTCGTGTATATGTTTAGAATTTCTACAGCATAATATACCACGTTACGATACAGATTATTCTGATGTAATTAAAACTTAACTTATTGTTTCGAGGATTTCAGGAATTTTTAGAATAAAATTGTTTATTGATTTTATAATGTACATTATTATTTTAAAAAATTATTATTTTATTGATTTATTTATTTCATTATTCATTTACAAATATATAATGTATATTTACATATTTTACATTAATAAAAGGATGTGATTATTGTGTTTAGAATATATATTCCATGTTTTAACTTAAATTTTTACATACAAATAATGTACATCATTAAGATAATCATAATTCTGAAGTAACTAAAATTTAACTTATTGTATAGAAAGTTTCAGAAAGTATTTAATAACAAATTTTTTATGTTTCTTGATTCTAAAATATTTTTAGAATACGTTATAATTTTTAAAAATATTAAGATTATACGTTATTATTATTTTTTTAAATTATTTATATATGTGTATAATTAATTAGTATTTTAAAATAAATATTATATTATATCATTATTTATTTAGAAGCGATATTTGATTTTTAATTGTAATGTTAGAAATGAACTCTTATATTTGAAAATGTTCATTTGGATTAAAAAAAATGTTTATTCTTTTAAATAATTTTAATTATTATTATTTCATAGTAAACTTTAAAAAGTAAATAGTGTTAGAAACGTCACTCTTGGCTAAATACTAGGTTAAAAAATTACATTTGCCCAAATTTTTTAAATTAATTATAACCTCAACCCTTAAATATATTGATTTCATTTATTTAGAAGGGATATTTAATGTTCAATTTAAATATAATAGATGAACTGTTTGAAAGTGGTTAAGTCCACTTGGATTTTTTTAAATAATTTAAAAAAAATAAAACTTTTAAATAATTTTAATGATTATTATTTTAGAATAAAATGTAATCGGTGTATAGTATTAACATCATTCTTTGCTAAGTGCTATGTTTTCAAAAACATAACGTTTGCCCATATTTTTTAATTAGTTCAAATGCAAAACTAAATATCTCGACATATGAAAAACATTGCTTAAATCACTCTAAAAATTAACAGCTTAAAATAAAAAAAATAAATAAAACTTTGCATAGCATCATTTCAAAAAAATTTTTAAAAATCTAGGTTGACTTTCACCAAACGTTGAGGTAATAAAATTCAAGATGATTTCTTTATTATATTTTATAGCATTTTAATGTTTCTTACTTTCATTTTATATTCCGTATTTATTGTCGGAAAATAATACGGTCTTCAAAAAATTTCGAATCATATTTTTTGTTTTATAGATATCATTAATTTTGTTATTTATTCCTTCTTTTTTAATGATCCTTTTAATCACAGAGCATTTCTAAGTGTGAATAAATACGTCTCAGATTGACAGTGCAATTTTTCTTAAATGTTTTGATTTGATATGTCATTTAATCTTGATTTACTAATTTATTATAACCAGACGAATATTATTTATATTAGATGATTATTTTTTGCATATTAAATTATAAAGTTATACGGAAACATTGATGGACATTCATTCGAAAATTCTTAAAATAACTATAATTTGTTAAAATAGATGTTTATTGAACCGTTTAATATATCAAACCCTTATAATTCTATCAATATTACTATATTTATCTGGCCGTATTATTTGTATAATATACAACAATAAAATAAATTGTATTGCTGTCCCAAGATTTGTTGGACAGAAAACTACATTAAATAAATCGTGACTGTTTTACCTCTATCAGTCGAAAACCACGTCTATCTCCTGGTTTAGTTTGTGTTAGATTATTAAGTAGGTTATTAATATGTTTGTGATGTTATATTTGTACTTAAAAATTTGTTATGTTTAGTATATATTTGTTTAAATTAGGTTTATTATCATATTATCTACATGTTTATATATAAATCTTTACAATGAATGACGCATCGTAAACCTCTCGGTTTCAGGGTACTAAGTGTCTTTTAAGAAACCTCTCAGATATTCTCACACTGCATTAAAATATGAAATCAGTCTTAATATACATGATATGTATGTACGTGATTAACTATATTTAGTTAACTAGATATTTATAAAAATTTAAAATCTCTAAATACAGGATGGAAAATAAGCCGCACATAGCAAATTTTCTGTCTTAATATTACAAAAAAAAATTGACGTTCCTAAAAGACAAACCTACACCAGTTATTGTACAAATAAATTAATTTGTTCCAACTCAAAAATTACTAGAAGACAAACCTGTAGTCATATGAATTGAGGCGCTTGGTTATGATAAAACTATATCTAACAATAAAAATAACGAGATCTAAATGATAACTCGATATTCTTGGAAAAGATATCTTGATATTATTAAAAGTTTATTAATTAAAAAACCTAAATAATTATTATGTTAATTCTCAATATATTTATATGTTCATATATGTTATTTTTTTAATATTTCGTTATGATTCAGAACAGCCTTAGGATTTAGGTCGATTCATCAATGGACTTTAAACAGTTTACTAGAACTTTAATTTATTAACTCACAAGTATACTACCATATCTTATAGTCCTACAGTAATCAATTAGCATATTAATTACATACATTTATGTTAAACAATTTTTTTTGGTAACTGTTCCTCAGTTGTCGCTTCAAGTCGAGTAACAAGTTTTAACTGTTTATTCGTTTAATTTTTAATATTTTCCAAAAATTCAAGTTATCGTGACCTTAGTATGGACAATATAATGCGATCATGGGTAATGGATAGATTTCCGTAATCATTCCATCAAGAAATAAAATTTTCAACTAACATTTCGAAGTATAGATGATATATGTTTGTTAAAACGTTCTTTTCTTGATGAAAACTTCTGACGTACACGTATTGTATTTTTGTTACCACAAACCTACTGTCACAGTATCTAATAATGATGTTAATACTATTCAAGGAGTGAATACTGTTCAAAATCATGTTAAATGTTCATGGTAGAGCAATAAATATTTATATATGCTTTGATTAATTTTTAAGATGCTTTCATTTACCCTCTTTTTACATAGTACACAATAGTAGTTCTTAAGGAGTAAACTCCAGTCGTGCGTCGGAGCTGATACACACATTTTTTTTGTTTTAATTATTGAATTATAATAAGTTTTCATTACTTATTATCTTCCTTAGTGTTACGATTAAGGAAAATGTCCGGAACTAAATATTTCTCTATAAAGACTTAAATTGTTGTCATTGTCAAGATTTTTTTTGTTCTCATATTTAACGTTAACAACCTAAAATCATTTTTTTTTAAGGTAGCATGCAGCATGACTAAATAAATGAGGTTGTTACCACGTCATAAGTAGATTCCTCTATTTTCCGTTTTTAATTTTTGTATTAACTAGGTGGAGTGCCAGGTGTCTGTCTTGCGATGAACCAACCCCCATTATTTCAATTGTTTAACAGTATTAACAGTACACATCACTTGACCTATTGTTTTATAATTGTTTATTTTATATGTTTTTATTTTCTCAAATCGCACTATTGACAATTCGCCAAATTGAGTTTTAAAATATTAACTACACAATTTGTGTACATTTTTTTTTTTTGGACAAAGATTTAAACTGTTTACTTATTTCTTTCAACTGTAATTTTATACTACATATTTTTGCTGTTTTAAGGCACTTTTTTTGTGGCATGCTTATGGGCTATTTCCAACCCAATATATTTTTTTCAATTATTTTAACCTTATCTGAGTATAATATTCCTTTCTTGATAGGAATAGATTTATTACACGTCGGAAACTATTTTTTAATTTTGCTAAAATTATATGTGAGAACATTTAATCTTTGCTAGCAGACTAACATTTAAAAAATAAATGTATAGGCATTATTCTTCGGTCAAACTAAATTTTAAAATTTTAACTACACAATATATGTACATTATTTGAACAAAGTTTCAAAGTGTATATTTTTTTGTTTACAGTAATTTTTATTCTGCCAATTTTTGCTTTTTTCAGGCACTTTTGGGGTTTTTTTTATGGTATGCTTACAGGTTATTTCCTGCCCAATATTTTTTTCAATACTTATTAACTTATCTGAGTACAATATTCCTTCTCTAGTTCTTGGTTTTGTAATAAATTACCCATATAGAACTGGATGAACTCGTAGATTCATTACACGTTAGAAACTCTTTTTTTTATTGCTCTGAAATTATATGTGAGAACATTTAACCATTTAAAATCATTGTTATGTGTCAAAAATCAATGTTATAATGTTAAAAACGTATTAATAAAAATAATAATAATTGTATCATTAAGGTTACAATTGAGAAATGTCGTGTACAATTATTCTTATACAATGGTATTTCAATTACTTCCATAAAAAAAAAATTATATATTTAAATTAGTTTAAATATTTAATGGAAGAAATATATTTTTAATTTTTTTAGAATTACTTTTCTATTTGTTATATACTTAGCAGGAAATGCTTCTATTAGAACAGTTATGTACCATTTCGAAACATCGCTGCATCAGATAGATTAAAGATAATATTAATCACAATATTGATTGCAATCTTAATTATAAAGAATTAGATCTAGATAATGATTTGCAATAGGAAGACAATAATATCCAGATTTTCGATTCTTTCATAATTTTATTTATTATGAAATGTATTTATACGTAATTTTATTTATTTAAAATGCCCCAAATTATTGTGATATGAGTTAATATTATCAATATCCGATTTTTATTTTATTTTGTTTTAGTCAATTACTTGTTTTATTTATTTATTCAACTGATTATCTTTTTTTCACTTTTTTATGCTCTTTATTTATTGTTTAAAAAATACATATGCATAGACACGACACTAGCTATAAATTTAAGAGAACCAAATATAATTTTTACTATTTTAACCCTCATTTGTTGCCATATATATTATGCTTTGTCTAAATATTTTAATTCAAATATTATCATTTTAAGTAGTAGACATTTTTTAATGTAAATTACTTTTTTTATTTCTTTTTTTTATCGCAGTTAGCATATTTTTACTTTATTATTTTATTTTATAATATTAATTATTTTAAATATTGTAATTTTTATGTTTTAATATATTTTTTTCAAGTTTTAAAGCTGGCAAGAAAACTTTAGTTACCCAAACGACATTAACTCACCGAAAACTAAATAAATATAAATATATAAATAAATAACAATAATAAAAAGAATTATTTATTAGTTTATTTAAAAAATAAAAATTGTAATCCTTAGATCGATTTAACTTGGTTAAATTCAAGTTTAACGAATTTATTGATACTAAAACTGTAAAACAATTATTTATGTACTTTTTTATTAAACTTTTTATGGGTTCATGTTTAAACTCCCACTAAAAAGACAAACGATCGGAAAATAAAACACTTTAACCGCAACCGATAATAATGATAACGAACTCAACATAAATTTCTAATGCAAACGTTCATAAATATTTCCGTATTCTGGCTGTGAGACAAACCAGATTGTTATAAGTTGCAGACTGTTTTATTACAAATGAAATATTACATAAGTTAGCACCAAATAAAATAATATACAAGAAAACAAATTTATTGTTTATTTTATGTAATTAAAAAAATTTTAGGATATGCCATAAAAAGAAATTTTATCGACATGTTATATATGTTTAGGAAATAAACATTCATATATACAATTGTGGGTGTTAAAAAAATATTACCATTGTATAGTACATATGATTATTACTTTATTTCACAAATAGTTTTAGTATTTTAATTATATGAGAAAAGGGAATTGATTTGAAAATGGTCAAAAATAAAAAATCTCTGAAACGTTGAAATGTTTGTTTTGTAAAGTTATTGAGAATTTTTTTATTGGTGTTAATTGAACTTTTTAATTAGTTTTTAAATAACTTTTTTTAATTTTATTAACCTTTTTTTTAAACTTCTATAACAGTTCTGATATCAGTAATATGTTAATAAAATAATATAAAACTAATGAAATATCTTATATTTATTGCTATATTTTACCTAAATTATGAGAATATTTTTTTATTTCTACCAATCAATTCAGAATGATTTTGTTAAAGAGAAAAACTCAGCCGAATTATTTTATTTTATTTTTTTTTTACTCTGTATTTAAAATCTGAATGTTTGTTTTTCTATTAAATTTCGGCAACAAATTAATTTTTATTTAAATTGGCCTTTTATTTTATATAGTTTTGTTTGACCATCTAACAAAAAATTATATGGCACCTGTTAACAATGCGATATAAAAAAACTTTAAAGATCATTATTTTCACGTGGCATCTTTTAATTGCGAATTAAGAATTAAATCGAACACTAAAATCATCACTATTTCATCGTCTTTCTTCAAGCTGTTCAATTATTTTAAAAAATCTAAAGGAATGTCCGATCGACTCTTACTTTTTTTTTAAACCCGAAATTTGAATAAATCACCATAAATAAATTTAAAGCTTATGAATAAATGAAAAACACTGAATAGATTTTCTAAAAGGTTTGCTGTTATCTTAGAACATTTTCATAAATATCGGAATAAATGGATTCTTTTTTTTTTAAATTATAAGAAGTAGTGAATAATTGCCAGGATATTTAGGTCTAGCAGTTTTAATAGTTGATGGTTAATTATTAATTGCTTATATTATATTCAATTGAATGCGAAATTAAATTAAATCTAATTGACTAATTTTTTTAACGTATCATATTTAAATGTCGTATACATTTGATTGTTTTTTGTTATAGAAAAAAGTTTAGTCTCGTATAATTAAATTAAGTTAAAAATTGAACAAAAATTTCACCTTTCAATATTACGTTAATCTCACTATAAAGTTTATCAAATAGGCTGAGCTTATGAAATTTAAGTTGAACAAGTTAATATCATAAGTTAATACATAAAGCGATTTTATGTACTTGACTTAGCTATGCCATGTATTATTACATAATAAGGGAAGGTATTGTTAAAATAATTCAATTTTTTTTTTATTATAACATATTTTATAATATACGCTGTATTATTTTTTGCACTAACCGCTTATACCACGACTGCTGAAAGTTTTTTTGTATAATTATTTTTCTTTCATTGTATATGTGATTCTTTATGGATACATTTAAATTTGTCTGTTAAGTTTTTGACTTTGAGACTGGTCTGTTTGGTACAGCATATTATTTTTGTGAATTGTAACAAATTATATTAGAAATAAATAAACCACTTGTACCACAATAAACGTTGTGTGTTTTTCGGGCCTTAATAAATTTGAAAAACCATTATTAAATATATAAATATATATATTTATATATATATATATATATATATATATATATATATATAAAACTATCTGTAAAATTACCTTTCAACAGAAGGATAAACATTTTTTTATCATATTTTGCACAGTATTTTTTTTTTTTTTTTTTAGTCAATAATTTATGGCCTAAAATATTATTGTCAAAGTAAAAAAAAAATATTAAATCCTAATAAACTGTATATTACAAACCTACTTAAATACATAATAATACGATTTTTTTTTAATTGAAGTAATCTGTAATTAATGTATTTTACATGATTTTAATTTCCAAAAATGTTGTTTACATTCTTTATAATTTTTTTTTTTATCATAATAATCAGCCTATACATGAATTATTATAGTTGTTAGTTTTCATGAATTTCATTGTATCCTACTTAGGATTTATTGTATTTCTTTATTTTATATTATTTTTATTAACGTTAAAAATTTTAACTTCTGTCGAATTAATTGATAAATTCAATTCCAATTTTAAACTGTTTTAATTACTGTTTATTTTTATAAGCAATCTAACTAATAATATTGTATTTCGGCCTATTAGTATAAATAAGTAACTTAACACTGTCTTTAAAATTGTATTAAGCATTCTACAGCGGGTTTTATTAAGAATTCTACGGTGAGCGATGGTTTTTATTATTAATCTTATTAAACTTTTGAGTTATTAATAAATAATACTGCCCTTTACTCACTGTGTATTCCTTTGAAGTGCTCCTTCACAATATCTTCTGTTAACTGTGCTCGGCGACTGGACGGTTTCTCTTTATATAAGCTTAGGAAGTGGTAGGGATACGACTCACATCACATTTCTTAGCAACAATTTTAACAAAATATATATATTTATATGTATGTTGACGGCGAAATATATCTATTTACTGATAGAACTGTGAATTCAAAAGCCTTGAAAAAAAAAAGTATATAACTGCGCTAAAATATATGCATATACATAAAAATATAGTTTTTTGTTATCCTTAAACTTACAAAATTATTTATTCTGAATTATATTTTTTAATTTTTATAAATTTTATTATTTATCTTCTATATACAATAAAATTCGTGAAATATTACGTTACATGTGAATTAATCTTTTATATTATTTAATTTGCATAAATGTTGAATAAGTTGTTTGTTTTATCATAATAATCTTTATATACAGGCTATTATTATTATAATTATTATATTAAAGCTATAATTACTGTAATTGGTAGTTTTCATGAATTTTATTCTATTCTGCACAAGATTAATACTTTTTCTTTCTTTCTTTTATATAATATTTTATTTTTCATTGACATAATTTGTCATATTGAGTGAGGCAGCTCTGTGTGTAGGGTGCTAAATTGCCATGCTATTTCAAATCCATCTGAGGCAGATAAACTATTAAAATTGGTTATCAGCCAAGTAAAGACATTGTGAGATCATAAATGTTAACTAACCTTGATTGTAAAATAATTCTAATTAAAATCAATTAATGCTTTCCCACCCAGCAACGTATATAAAATTCAAAATGAAATATTTGTAGGCCTAATAATAAGAAAAAAGATTTTAAATAGTTATTTTTTATTTTTGGGGAGGGGAAGCTCAGTATGTGTAAAGCTATCAGTCGCAGTGCAGTACTCTTCATGACTCCCAAGTTGTAAAAATTTATTAGGAATACAAAATTATTCAATAAATTAACTAATCATAAGGGAAATTTGAAAAATAAAAAAACTAATCTACTGTATTTAATATACGGTTTATCTATAATATCATAATATTGATATTACAGCCCACATTATTATAATTTATATATGAGGCTTGGAGATGCAAATAGAATATATCCATATTTTATAATTTTTAATTTGTTTAATGTTTTTCACAAATTTACCCTCCTCAATGCGGTTGTACATGGTTCACCATTCAAAACATGCCGAAGCCAATATTTATATATTTTTAAATAATTGTCTCAAATAAATAATCATTTAACAATAACCTAAATTATGGATATGTTTGTGTTTCCTGAAAAACTTTCAAATTTGGATTTATCTCCTTTTGCAACTCAACGCCTCATATTATATACTATTGTTTGTTTCGTTGTATGCTACAGCGGATGCCCTAAATGTTGCCTATCCAGGTATAATTAAGATAGGAATCTTTAACGAGTAGCTGATTCTGTACATCCATGTTACGTCCCCTCCGAAGCACGACATTGCCGAATATTTCTTACTAACTTTATTTAAGTCGTAACTCGAACCATGATGAATTCAAACTTCACACAGGGTCTATATTTTTCTTATCATCAGTTGCCATGCCGCATAGTGTTTCGATAAGTAGGAGCTAGGTAGACAAAATTATTTATCGACATTTTTGCATTTCGACTAAATCAGTAATGTAACTATATAAACTGTTTTTTTAAATAATTACTAACTGAATTCAAGAGGATTGCCAGGATTATAATTAGAAAAAATTAAAATAAACCCATATATTAAGACAATTTATAATAATAAAAATAAATAAATAGGGGTTTTCTACCAAAAAAAAACTTTCTTGAAATTAAGTACTCTATAATTTAAAAAAAAAATTTTGTATTCGAGTGTGCAGGCTATAATGCGTTTTATTGTGAATGGGGGAGATGCAGCCATGAAATATATAAAATTTAGCCCGGATACAAACGGGTACAAGTCATTACAATAACTCGAAAGTTTCAAAATGAGGAAAACCCTTCATGCATTAAAAAAAAATGTGTGTGTCAGCTCCGACGCACGACTGGAGTGTAAACTTTCATCTTTACTTAATGAAAATTAAATTTTCTTTTCATTATTAAAATTTTACTTAGTGGCGTTAAGTGATTAAACAAATATCCACTGTGTATTTATCTTTAAAGGAACCAATGATAAATTATTTCATACTATAACTGGTTTCGCTGTAAGTATTTTTCAATTGTACAATATGACAACACAAATTGGCGGTTAGGTTGCTGTTATACACATACATAACCTCGAAGTGAGAGGTGGACAAAGGAACGCAACGTCTCTCAATATATTTATATTTTACTGTAAAGTTTATCGACTAAACTTCCTCCCTGACCATTTAAAACATTTGTAAATCTATTTTCATAATAACAAAACATCTTAGCTCAAAGGTAGCATTGAGGTTATATATTTATCTTTTTAACTAGTTCAAGCAAAGCTAACCTTAATTTGACGTTTTAAAAAATTATCGCATTTCAGCACTTTCGGAATAAAGCAATGGAATACACTGTTACCACAGATACCACACGTATCTCTTCCCGATTAGTCCAGGAATTTTACTTTTAATTTCTGTCTATTATGTAAAACAAATAATACACTATTATCGAGAAAGGAACGTAACGCACCATATTTAGCTGAAATTCGATTTTACTGCTTATACAATTTTCAAACCGCGGGCTAAATATGAAAATCGTTTCTTAAAGAGTAAACTCCAAAAAAATTTAATATAGTTTGATTATCTGAAGATTTTTTTAATTGAGTAAGTACCTAAGAGTACATTTATTATCGATATTCATCAATTGATTCATATAAATTTAGTAACACTTTACTTTTGTGCGGTTGAAATGAAGCTTATAATACAACTGATTTAGCCTCATGCAATGGGTTCATTACTTCGGACTCAATTACTGACGATATGGAGTGTTCCTGGCATAAACCAATATTAGATTTCCGTGTTTTCAAGAATTGTTTGCAATATTCCGATAAAATATTTTAGGTATTTTAAAATATGACTTCTGTCCAACTAGCTTGTACTAATCGAAACTCTGTGCGCCGATTCGGGATTATTCAACTATCGTAAATCAGTCATATGGCCGCGATCAATCTATCATAAACTCAGTGGATAAAAATCGACTTTTTTCTCGAATATAAATCATTTCAAACTGCATAAAAGCATTTCTATCCATCAGAAAAATAATACAGATAGCGTCAAATCACTATTTACTTTACAATTTTTTATTACTTTTGCAGTAATGAGGGCGAAATTTGAAAATGTCTAATAGTGAAAGAAAATCTTAAATTTTTTCTGACAAGAAACAGCTCGCGGTTTCAGACTACTTCAACATGTACTAGACAAACCCTCTAAGCTTCCAATTAATTACAAGAGACTCGTATACATGACAATCATTAGACCGAACTGGACTTACGAAGTAGAGCTTTGGTGCTCCACTAAGCCATCAAATTCATATCGTATTCCTTTCAAAATCCTACGTAAAGTCCTCAATGCTCCTTACTTTATTACGAACAAAGTACTTCATAATGACCTTAATGTCCCGTTTATTGCTGATTTGGCCCTAATCCGATATCAATCTTTCCATGACAAACTTCGTTTCCACTCAAACCCACTACTTTCAAACCTCGCAACCTCTTCAATGGCCGATAATCCTCGGAGGCGTCTGAAAAGAAGATGGCCTCGTGACCTTCTAAGTTGAACTTTCATTCGAGTACTACCACTGGGTAGAGTCTCTACTTGTGTTTATTCCGGAACATGATTTATATTTGATTATATTTACTTGATGTATTCAGTATTCAGTTGTAAATTTCAATAAATACATTTTTTTTTTTAAATTCTAGGATTTATTTGATAGGTAATTTTTTGAGGAAATATTGTTCTGCTATCTGCACTTTTTCTTCAAAATCTCATTAACAATTTTTTTTAGATTTGTTCTAAAATTAGAAGACCCAAGGACAAAATTTGCAATTTGATAGTAATTGTTATTATAAAATATAAGAACTTTAGAATCATAATGAAGATTTTTTATACAAAACAGATTAAAAAAAAAAACAGTTTCACTACAACCAATGAACGTTCTCGGGTTCAGCACATAGTAGATACTGTAATGTTTCTAGGACAACTGTTGTGCAGGGAGGTGATTTGTCCTAGATTACGCTTAACCGCCATGTTTTTACCCCTAGTATGGGTTCTCACTTTATAGAGGAATGTGTTGATCCCATAGGGTCCATCTAGTGGGGGGTTGGATCCCATAGTCTGTAAAGTGCGGATCCTTAATTGGAGTGAAAACCTGACCTGGCGGTTGAGCTTGGTCTCGAAAAAATCACTTCCCTGCGCAACCGTTGTTTCTGAAACGATACAGTCTCAACCATGTACTGAATCCAAGACTGTAAATGGGTTGTAGAGGTACATTTTTTTTCCAAATTAAGTATCAAACTTTAATCGTTTTCCGGGTTCTATTTTCCATACTATTCTATTAAAAATTTCCGTTTGTATTTGTACGGGCGTGATTAGACTGAATAGAAAGAAAGAAAAAAAAGATAATGAAATGAAATATAATAGCAAAATAGAGTCGGGGTTTTAAATCAATTGGCGAGATACTGAAACATGTGGTTTATTAATTTTAAATACAAACATGAAAATGAATTATTTTACAATTAAATAAAGAAAGAAACAATCAAAGGGGTCACTTATATCTAGGTACAAAAGGAGATAATGCAGTCTTTACTAAAGGAAATTACTATGAAAGAGTTAATATATAGTATAAACAAACACCAACACTGGGCGAAATGGCAGCATGGTGATTGAGTCCGGAGTCCCTATCTCGAACGTTGAATGGAATGAAATAGTCTTTGCTGTTACCAAATTTAATGAGAAAAGGCGGACTTACGGTGGTGGAGTCAATTTCGTCACCTCAATTCTGACTGCATCTGGTATTAGGCGATCTGGTGGTATCGAGGTTGCACCTCTTGTCTCTTCTGGTGGTGCTAGGCGATCTAGGGCCTTCGGCGAATATATCAATGTCCTGCGGTGAACGGCGACCTTTTGGTGAATGTCCGTAGGTTTAGGATTCAGTAGAGAAGATTAGAGAGATGTGTGCTTGCAGTCTGAATGCGGAGAGTCAAGTGAAGTGAAGATCGCGATTCTGCCGACAGATGGTGTTTCAATCTTCTTTCCTAATCTAGATGGCTATAGCCGATCACGGCGGCGGTGACTAGTGAATTGGAATATACTTAAGCCTTAAATGTTACGCTACTGAACATCCTCTTTATTCGTCGCCATGGAAACAAAATGTGAACAGATCTGCGAGATTCTAATTTTAATTTATGAAATTGATCCGCGACTGAACATCCCCCCCGCCATGGCACGATAGTGGCATCATAAGAGGGTAAGGGGGCGTATGTGTGACCGAGTTATTGGTGGACTGGAGAAAGTGAGACACCGAACTACAATGGTGGGCTGGAGGTGAGTAATGATTTGGAGAAGATGGTGACGATGGAGACTAAGATGGTGACCTGGGTGAATATGTGGGAGGTATAGTTGTGCAATGAGGAGATGTTGAATGTTAATGGGGGAGAGCCGCGGTAGCTGGGACTTGTAGGTGAATATTGTGGATGGTAGAAAGCGGGAGACGTCGGAGAATAAGAGGGAGAGGTTGATGAATACGCAAGACTCGGTATTGCTTGATGAACTGGGTGAATATGATGGTATTAGAGAGAATTAGTAAACTACAATGGGGATGTAGAAGGAATAAGTTTGAGAAATAATAGGGGGAAGTATGGGAATGTGAGAATGAGATAGGAGAATGCAAGAAGCAGTGTTGCTTGGTGAACTTGGTGAAAAAAGAGGAAAGGTTGATGAATGTAAAGCTTACGTAGGTGGATAGGAGGGAGATGTTAGGGAACAATTGGAAAGAAACCGTGAGAATAATTTGTAGAAGCAGGAGAATAGTGGGAAAGATGGTGAAGATGGCGAATATGAGAGAAAAGGTGGTGAACATGAAGATGAGGTAAGGGAAATAAGATGGGGAGGTGAGTGTGAGAGCGAAGTCGGTGAGTGCGAAGGGGAGGTAGAAGGAATGAGATAGTGAAGTTGAAGAATAAGAGGGAGAAGTAGGCGAATATGATGGTGAGATAGGAGCATGAGATGAAGAGGTGGAAAAATATGAGGTGATGTGGGTGAATAGATAAGAATGAGCAGTGATTGATAAACTGGTTGAGGGTGCTGGAGAATTAGATGGAGAAATTGTAGAATAGTAGGCGAATATGATGGTGAAGTAGGAGCATATGATGAAGAGGTGGGAGAATATAAGGTGATGGGGGTGAATAGCTAAGAAGCAGCAGTGATTAATGAATTGGGTGATTATGAGGAAGAAATTTGTATGTACAAAGGGGTGCTGGAGAATAAGATGGGAAAATTGGAGAATATAAGGGAGGCCTAGGTTAATATGACGGTGATGTAGGTGAATCGGAATGAGACGTTGTGGAATAATTAGAACTAAAAACTCAGGAGAAAAATTTGTGGACGCGGGAGAATGAGTAGGATTAAGTAGGAGAATATATTGGGCTACTAGGTGAATATCATTAGCAAGATAGAGAATACCAAGGACTAGTAGTGGATAGGAGTGAGGAGATTGGTGAATATGTAAGAGAGGATATTGGTGAATATGTAAGAGATGAGATTGGTGAATATGTAAGAGAAGTGACAAATTGGTGCTTCCAACTTTTGAATGGCGAGCATCCCTATTGACGGTGATCGGCGAGGGTTGCTGGAAGGCGAGAGAGAGGAGAAGAGATTCGAAGGTGCAAGAGAGTCCCTTGGTAGGCCTGGTTGTACCGGTGGTTGGTGATCGGCGAGCAGAGGCTTCCTCAGGCGGACGTAAGAGAGGATACACGCGTCGAGCGGTTGATTCCTCAGGAGGACGTAAGAGGGGGTATACGCGTCGAACAGTAGTTTTCTCAGGCGGACTTAAGCGAGGATAGATGCGTCGAGCGGTTGATTCCTCAGGAGGACGTAAGAGGGGGTATACGCGTCGAACAGTAGTTTTTTCAGGAGGACTTAAGCGAGGATAGATGCGTCGAGCGGTTGATTCCTCAGGAGGACGTAAGAGGGGGTATACGCGTCGAACAGTAGTTTTTTCAGGAGGACTTAAGCGAGGATAGATGCGTCGAGCGGTTGATTCCTCAGGAGGACGTAAGCGAGGATAGAGGCGTCGATCGGTGATTTCCTCAGGCGAACGCAGATGGGGGTAGAGTCGGTGACGATAAATATCTCTGGGGAAAACCCAGAGACCCGGGCGAAAGGATTGCGGTAGAGTATGGTGATTTATCGGTGTATCACGACAGGTCGGATTATATGGGGGTGAGTTTTTTAGTGATCCCTGCGAGTTTGATGATCGACGCGCGGAGGCTTTATCCGGCGAAAATAAGAGGGGGTATAAGTGGAGACGATTGACATCTCTAGAGAAAGTCCGATGAGAAGGGCGAAAAGATCGCTCAGGATTGTGGTAACCTTTCGATGGGTCAGGAAAGATAGTCTTATGAGGAGATGGATTTTTGCAGGATACCAGCAAATGATGACCCAAGGTTGGCGACTGGCTAGGTGATTCCCGAACGGGTGGTGGAGACGAATCGTGCAAGGTGGGAACAGTTGATGAAGAACTATGTCCGGGTTCGGTGGCGCTGAGGTGTTGAGCAGAATTGTCGTGCGGCTGAGGGGGCTTACATTCCGGAGACACTGACCGGGGGGAGCGGTGCGGTGAATTATTTGATGTTTCCGGTCGCGCTGCGGGAGCGAATTGTCGTATCGGAGATTGAGCCTTGGGCGGAAGTGACTCATCTGTTAGTTCATGGGCCGGGGCTGTGTTAGAAAGGGAAGCGGCGGTGATAGCAGCTTTAAGGCGGGAAATATAGGTCAATAAATCGGCGAGCGTTGGAAACTCTTCCGGATGCTGAAGTTTAAATTCTCTCTGGGTGACCGGATCAAGTTTCTGGAATGCAATAGTATACAATAAATAATCCCCCAGATTTGGAATGTTCGATGTTTTTAATTGTTGACATTTTGAAATAACCCCATTCAACCGGGGCAACTCAAGAGGTGGAAGGAAAATGGCCGGCGGGTTAGGTGTCGGGACAGCGGTATTACATAGTTCGAATATCGCTGCTTCTAACTCCACGGCTTCTAACTGGACCTGAATAAATTGTTCCTGAATATCGGCTGGGATCGATCGTCCCTTATATTCGATAAGTAGGGCAGTCTTGGCGGTACGCATTTTGGAAATTAATTGCTTTAATTGATCAAAATAAATTTGAGCTAATGAGATTTCGTTACTGTTCACAGTTGTTTTACATTTTTTGGCGAAAAATTGGACGTCTTTTAATAAACTGATAAATATTGCCTTTTGAGATTTTCCCTTAAAATTAGATTGGCGACGATTGGCCATTTTAAACTATTAACACTTAATAAAAAACGGCTGAAAGAAATTACAATGAATAATGGTATTGAATAATGAGCCTTAAATTTAAACAATTGTAACCTAAATAGAATTGAATAGATAGTCACATATGTGGCGGAAGTAACCGTATACAATATGGCCGAATAACTAAGTAAACAATGAGACAATATGGCCGAATAACTAAGTAAACAATGAGGCAATATGGCCGTGCAACACCAATGGTTCAGTATCTGCCGAGAAAAATTAATGCTCTTATTAAATTCCCGGGTTTCGGCACCAAAATGTACGGGCGTGATTAGACTGAATAGAAAGAAAGAAAAAAAAGATAATGAAATGAAATATAATAGCAAAATAGAGTCGGGGTTTTAAATCAATTGGCGAGATACTGAAACATGTGGTTTATTAATTTTAAATACAAACATGAAAATGAATTATTTTACAATTAAATAAAGAAAGAAACAATCAAAGGGGTCACTTATATCTAGGTACAAAAGGAGATAATGCAGTCTTTACTAAAGGAAATTACTATGAAAGAGTTAATATATAGTATAAACAAACACCAACACTGGGCGAAATGGCAGCATGGTGATTGAGTCCGGAGTCCCTATCTCGAACGTTGAATGGAATGAAATAGTCTTTGCTGTTACCAAATTTAATGAGAAAAGGCGGACTTACGGTGGTGGAGTCAATTTCGTCACCTCAATTCTGACTGCATCTGGTATTAGGCGATCTGGTGGTATCGAGGTTGCACCTCTTGTCTCTTCTGGTGGTGCTAGGCGATCTAGGGCCTTCGGCGAATATATCAATGTCCTGCGGTGAACGGCGACCTTTTGGTGAATGTCCGTAGGTTTAGGATTCAGTAGAGAAGAATTCAGTAGAGAAGAGTGGAGAGATGTTGCCAGCTCGGAGTCAAGATGCGAAGTGAAGTGAAGTGAAGAGCGATTCTGCCGACAGATGGTGTTTCAATCTTCTTTCCTAATCTAGATGGCTATAGCCGATCACGGCGGCGGTGACTAGTGAATTGGAATATACTTAAGCCTTAAATGTTACGCTACTGAACATCCTCTTTATTCGTCGCCATGGAAACAAAATGTGAACAGATCTGCGAGATTCTAATTTTAATTTATGAAATTGATCCGCGACTGAACAGTATTGAAAAATCATACAATATTAAAAGTTTTCAACCCAACTATCTACAAAAACGTACATCATTCCTGGTGCTGCATCATTAAGCTGAATCATAATCATTCGAGAGTTTAAATCGCTAAATAACGACAAACAATTTCTTTTAAAAAAACAAAAAAGTGGGAAGAAAAATAATTTCGTATTAATTGCTCCTTCTTCTAAACATTAGATAATTACTACTTTCAAATTAAATTCGTTTATCGAGAAATAATAACGGCGTTGACTACTACATGACTGCAGAAAAAAGTCATTATTTTTTATTTATTACAATCGATTTAAACGAAGATCGATTATTATTTTTATAAATACTTTCATCCTTATCGTCGTTGTTAAGGAAGAAAAATAACATGAAATTTTCTTAGATCTTTATTAATCATTTGAAGGTCTGTTTATTGGTCAATTATGAAAATTCGTTTAAAACATCATTTAATATGTGTGAAGGTCGCCTGTGGTGTAGTGGGTACCATAACGACCTGCTATGCCCATCGTGGGTTCTCAGCCTGGCAGTTGACCTCAGGATTGCTTAAATGGAGTAAAATATCCTTCGTTATATCGTACTTCGGTGGGGACGTAAAATGGCGGTCCCTAACGTATGTAATGTAAGGTTAAAGATCCTAATTACATATGAAAAATATAGAACCAACAACGTAACATCGCTGAATTAGTCTTAGGTATAAAGTAACGTTAAATGAAACAATTAACAGTACAATATAAAATATTATAATAACATTGGTTGTAATAGTACTTATGTCGCATGATTACTCAGCAGATTTAATAAAATATATAGTTTTTGTTATTTTTTAAGTGTTTAAGTATTAGTATAGTAATTACTTAATAAAAAGCATTCGCAATGATCATAATTATGCCCACTAGTTGAGTTGAGTTACCAAAAGTTTTAACTGTTTATTCATTTCATTATTAATATTTACCAAAAGTACAAGTTACCGTGAGCTTTAGTATGGAAAAGATAATTTAATAATGTGTATTGATTAGATTTCAGTCATCATTTCATCAAGAAATAAAATTTTCGTTGTTAAGGAAGAAAAGTAACATATAAAAAAAAAAAGTTTCAACTAACAGTTCGAAGTATAGATGATATGTGTTTGTTGAAACGTTCATTTCTAGATGAAATGCTCACCGAAGTATACACATTTCACATAATTATATCCTCTTTTCCATACTAAAGCTCGTGATAACTTTTATTTTTGGAAAATATTAAAAGGGAAACGAATGGAAAGTTAAAAGTTCTTGTGACTCAACTCGAAGCGACAATCTGTGGAATTACATTTTTCTATATTCGATTTTTTATTACTTCATATATTAAAACTTGTAATAAGTTGTATAGGATTACTTATATTTATGGTAAATCTATTAACTAAAAACTGTTGGGTTATCAAAATAAAAATCTGTCAAGATTTATTTATTTTTTAATCGTTTCAGTAGTATATTCTTAATTTATTGTATATGAAATACAAACAGAAATTGAATGCACGTTAATATTTTTCGGTAACTATTTTAAGAATAATTTTAAACCCCTCCTTGTGTGTTAACCTATTATATCCCGATTTTTTTCCCTTCATACTTAGCATAATTGGAGGATATTACTTATTTTCTACGGCAAATTTAAAGTTTTTCGATTTTTTTAAGCGTTTTATGAAGCGTGTAATTTTTCATACACTGGGCACTTAGAGGGTGAAACAAATGGCTTAGGAAATAAACCGAATTATACTTGAAAATTTTATTTAATTTATTGAGAAATGGTAAAGTACAGAAATTAATATTTAAACAAAAAGTATATATTTATAAAACATAAGAAAATTAGAGTATTTTATGTGGTAAGGAGAAAAACATTTTTTGGATGCAGAGCAACATTACATTTCACGCAACGAATTAGGCACATTTTCCACATTTGCCGCATCTTCTTTGTGAATCAATGGCATCTACTAAGCTATCTATCCGATCATACCTCGTTTTTTCTGTCACTTGTGTTAATCGCTCAGCTCTTTCTCCTCTTGGTCTCTCATTACTGGGAGAGTGAAGTATTGCCAGGACTATTCTTCGCTGAAATTCTAAAAGTGGGATTTGATTCAACTTTTTGTAGAAAATCCATAAATTTACAATTCCACCGTTTATACAGAAACGTGTGAGAGACCAGTACCACTTTTTTATATTATTCTAATCCTATATAGGGCCCGAAGATTATCGAAAAGATCGACACCACTCATATACTTATTGTATTCTTGAATAAGACAAGGCTGAAAAACTGTAATTTTTTTGCAGCGGAGTCCGCTCCATCTTGTCCATGCCCCAAGCCTCTTACACCTTTATTTTGAAGGTTCGTGGCCATTATTACGTCATTGTTGTCATTCCACCCGACGAGAGTTACCTCACTGTTAGTATCTTTTAACGCCATACTGGTTCCATTTGGATGCTTTTTTCAAATTTTGAAGAGGAGCTTTGTCTACCCCATCTCGCCTTATAGTTTGACAGCTGCCTCCAAGTCTTTCTCATCCAATAAGTTGTAACTAATGAAAAAAATAATGTGTTATATACCTCCATATGGCCAGGGTATGATATTCCATACATAAAATTCAAATTAGGATTTGAAGATAAAAAACTAAAAAATTTCAAATAATATCAATAAACCCTCTATTTCATGTAGTTCAACAAAAACGTGATATATTTGAAAAAAGAAAAAGTAAATTAGGAAAAAAATTACATCTTGTGTCCAGCCATTGCAGCAGAAAGAATAGCACTGAAGTATACAAGGTCTGTTCTCAAGACAAGGTGTGTGAATCCCAAAGGTGATGCGGTTATGTGAAGTACAGTCATCCAACTGTCAATCCCAGTCTAAAAAAAAATGGGATTCACTGTCCCTTGTTATAAAACGCATATTAAAAAAAATACTCAATATTTCGTATAAGGGATATAAAGTAACGGTTAATTCATTACTTAGTAATACTCTGCTTAAGGAAGATGTAGATAGCTTTAATCTGTATGAAACTACTAGACCCTAATAATCGGGACCGTATATCCACTTACGCTGAAGTTATGACAGATCTCTGCACGCCCAGTTTCGTGTCTGCAGTTCTCGGAGACACGTCAGGTGAATTACCACAGTATAATGTAACTGTCTATCTCAATCCTGCGACAGACTCCATTAGAAAATGATCAAGCCTTCAATGTAAATGTCGATTTGAGGCTTATACCTAAGTCTTAGAATGTTAGTGCCTCTGCGAGAGATACGAAGTTGTATTTAGTTTAATTTCGACGACGCTAAACCGTGCATTAAGCCTTGATTTGAGTTAAGACAAGGCTAGAAAGGTTTATATATGTACAGTCCCGCTGAACAAGTGGTTAAGTCGAATTTTCTCCAGAGGGAGTTAACAATATTGAGGGAATATTAAGGGAAGCGGTATCTAGTCATTCTCGGGGTTTTTGGCTTGAAATGGAGTTGTTATTTAAATATAACTCATTTTCAAACCAATGCCGGACTTAATCTCTTATGCACTTCGAAAATATCACGGTGCACTTTCCTAAATTCAAGAAATTTTGTAGAAAATTCTACTTATCCACTTATTTATCCGGGCTGTATATATTAATCGCTCTTTCAAAAGAACGACATAACTCAAAATTTGGCATGTATTAGTTAAGCTTTTAGTATCATGTTATAACTTGAAGTTTTATGGGAATAATGACTTAAGTTAAAATCGAAAAAGTTTCAAGCTTTTAAAAAAATTCTAATAAAAGAACTTCAATACCTTCATTGCAATAGGAACCCTTTGCTTTACAAATAACTAAATTTTTATTTTTTGAACACACATGGAACTTTCAAATTACTTTATTGAAAAATTAGTTTTTTTGAGTTATTGCACTTTTCTTTTGAAGGAGCGATATATATGTGCTCCACTAAAACCTATGCCAACGGATGTGCAAGGAGTTGGTTGAGATTTTACTTAAATAAGGTAGGTTTCATAGAGGCTGGGTGATCCCTGGAGGGATTCCTGATACCACAGAGTCGATTCATAGGTGATGACAGAATAATTACTTCATCTTCTGCCACATGTAATTCTCGGGACCTTAATACAAAATTTGACACAGCTCAAGCTGATCATCATGATAAAAATATTGTAATTAGCCAGATAAACCAGTATATTCGAGATGTCATTTGAGCCTTGATTCAGCTTTAAGTTGGACAACTATAGTTTTACTTACACATTCACACTATATTTTAACTCATCAATAATAATGATATAAACACATTGGCTTTTCTAGGAGCCGTTTTAGTATTAACGATGCTACTTCTTAAAACTATACAATAAATAAGTATTAGTGAGTGAAGTAGCTCGGTGTTTAGAGCATAGAATTTCTGTGGCGAAGGTCCTGGGTACGAATTCAGTCATGTCAGACAAATTATTTAATCTGTTAACAACCGTTGATCGTTTCTCTTGGGTACCAATTACTGGGGGACACCATGAGGTCAACTATAATCCCGACTAAATCACCTCTCTGCAAAACAGTTGGCTTATAAACCGTACATACCCTATCAAGTACTGAACCTTAGACCCTTTATGTGTTATAGTGGTACAGATGAGTTAAATATTAGAGACGTGCCGATCACTGTATAACAAGTAAGAGATACCTGCTGAGAATATTTCTTTCAAACCTTTAATAGATCATTCAAATAAAAATTATGCCTGAGAACAAAGTAGCTCGAAGCATTGAAGATTAATCAATTGTTGGCAGACTTCGCAGTTCGAGACGGCACCAGACCCAACTGAGCAATCAATTCTATATCGATGATTTCAGGGAAATATCGAATCGTATAATTTCGTATTTTCACATAAGGATGTATAGAAAATAAGTACCTTTAAAAACTTATCTGTTACCGATTTTATAACTTTCTTTTGGAGAGTATTTATTGAAATTTACAACTGTATACAGAATACATCAAATAAATATAATGAATGAATACATTTACATGAAAAGACAAGTAGAGAAACTACCGAGTGGTAGTACTCAAATAAAAACTTCAGCTTAGAAGGTTTCGAGGCCTTCTTCTTTTCAGACGCCTCAGAGGATTATCAGGAATTTATGAGGTTGCAAGGTTCAAACTAGTGGGTTTGAGATGAAATGAAGTTTGTCCTGAAAAGATTGATATCGGTTTCGGGCCAAATCAGCAACAAACGGTACATTAAGCTCATTATGGATTACTTTTTTTCGTAACAAAGTATGGAGCACTGAGGATTTTACGAAGAATTTTGGTTTGTAAGGATTGAATACGAGAGGAATTCGATGGCTTAGTGGAGCCCCAAAGCTCTATTCAGTAAGTCCAGATGGGTCTAATGATTGCCATGTATATGAGTCTCTCGTAATTAATTGGGAGCTTAGAGCGTTTGTCTAGTAAATTTTGAAGTAGGCTGAAACGGCGAGCTGTTTCTTGTCGTTTCAGTCTAGTAATCTATGTTTAAGTTTAAAAAAATAACCTGTTAGACTACAACTCATGAAGAAACCTGTGTTAAGTTTAAGGTAGAGACTGTACATTTTCTGAGACAACGGTTAAGCAGTAAGATGATATGTCCGAGATCACGCTCAACTCCCAATTTAAGATACCCACTACATAGAGACTTATTGAGCACCAGGAGGGTCTGCAGATCTTTCAGTGTCGATCTAAAACTGTTAATTGATTAAATAATTTATCATCCACAGTCTGGTTTGAACCCGGAACTTCCAGTATAGTAAGTAAGTACTCTAAATACTGTGCTACACCACTTTCTGATTATTAAGTTAAGATAACTTTAAAAAAAAAAAGTCAAATTCGAATTTATTGGGTGGCAATCAGTCGGGTACTTTCAAGTAAAGGAAATATCTTCCCACACTTCCTTTATCTTCAAAAATGCAAACATAAAGTAATAAAATATTATGTAACACATCCATGAAGTATGGAGTTTGATCCCTACACGGCGACTTGCATTTTGTCGAGCTTAACCACGAATGATGTCTCAGGATGCAGTTTTAGGAAGTTGTTATATAAAGGGTAGTGTGCAAAGTCGTTACTTAAACTTACATTAATTTAACCTTCCTTACTCCTTAAATTTCACTTACATTATGCGTGGTTTCTGTATCCTCTCTTTGCACTTACTATAATCTGTTTTTTTAGGAAGCGTTCATACACGGTATACGTCCGAGGGGTAGACCGAGGCGTGGTTGGGAGGATTGCATTATCATTGATCTTTCGGTTTTTCAGTTTGAGTGGTCCGTGGACGTAATTTGGTTTTGTTGGTGGTATCGGTATTACTCGGGTTCGCTAAGCATTATTATTATTATCGATCAGTCAACTATAATTTTCAAGAAAATTCTTAAGCATGAAAAGAAAAACCATTTTAATTATAATTGATTCGTATAAGTATCATAGAAGGAAAAATGTTCCAGGTGGAGGTAAAAAAATAAATTCTTAAATTGCGAGCTAGTATTTATTTAAAAACAATGTTTCTCTTGTTCTCTTGTTGATCCGTCTTGTTACGAACATCTTGAACAATTGTTAGTTGGCAGTATAAATATCATGGAGGGGAAAATTGACTAGACACGATAGAATATAAAAGTAACGTTTTTCTGGGATTATGTCACTTTAGAAGAATAGACATGGACAGAAAAAGAAATATAATGTGCATCTGGCCAGAAAGTTATACAACACAAATCATTAGGTATTCAAAAAAATGTGCGTGTCAGCTCCGACGCACGACTGGAGTTTACTCCTTAAGAACTAGTATTGTGTAGATTATGTAAAAAGAGGGTAAATGAAAGCATCTTAAAAAATAATCAAAGCATATATAAATATTTATTCATAATATTTACATCATTCCGATGAAATATATATCATCAACTTTTTCAAATAATAACACTTGTTAATATTTGTATATAAATGATTCTTAGGAAGATTCGTTTGTTCTACCATGAACATTTAACATGATTTTGAACAGTATTAAGCCCGTGAATAATATTATCATCGTTATTAAATACTGTGACTATAGGTTTGTGGTAACTAAAATACAACACGTGTACGTCAGAAGTTACATGGGTTATGAACCGTGAAAACATTGCCTCAATAGTATAAATATAGCCCTAAATTAAATCCATTTTTCAAGAATTGTACTAAGTGTAAACTTTCATCTTTACTTAGTGAAAATTAAATTTACTTTTCACTATTAAAATTTTATTTAGTGACGTTAAGTGAATAAACAAATATCCACTGTGTCTTAATATTTAAAAGAAGCAAAGATAAATGATTTCATACTAAAACTTGTTTCGTTGTAAGTAAAGATTTTTCAATTTTACAATTTGACAACACAAACAGTTAGGTTGCTGTTAGACACATACATAACCCCGAAGCGAGAGGTGAGCAAAGGAACGTAACGTCTCTCAATATATTTATATTTTACTATAAAGTTTATTAACTAAACCTCATCCCTGACCATTTAAAACATTTGTAAATCTATTCTCATTATAACAAAACATAAAAAACATCTAAGCTCAAAAGTAACATTGAGGTTATATATTTATCTTCTTAACTAGTTCAAGCAAAGCTAACCATAATTTGAGGTTTTAAAAAATTATCGCATTTCAGCACTTGGAGAATAAAGCAATATAATACACTGTTACCACAGATACCACACGTATCTCTTCCCGATTAGTCCCGGAATTTCACTTTTAATTTCTGTCTATAATGTAAAACAGATAATACAATATTATCGAGAAAGGAGCGTAACGGACCAAATTTAGTTAAAATTCGATTTTACCCCTCATACAATTATCCTCAAAAAAAGTAAGTAAAAACAAAATAGAATGAATATATAAATAACAGCGGATAAGAACGTAAAATTTAACATAAAAAATAATAATAACATATAATATTTTATTGTACAGACTAAACAATAAAAACAATTATTTAATATTGATCCATTTTACCGCATGACTAAACCTGCTAAATCGGTTTGGGAAGTGAGCAAGGGTTTAAATTAAGATAGAAAAGAAGAATGACGGATATTATGGGGTATTGAGTTTCAGATGGTGGAGGATTTTTTTTATTTTTTTTATTTGATTTTATTTAACGTCGCTTTGACTGCTGAGGCCATTAGCGACGACTCACTCACTCCCTGGCATTACGGTCCTACAAGGACCTGGGCCTCATCCACCACTGCGTGCCAATCACTTCGGTCAACAACAAGTCCTCTCCAATGTCTGATTCCCAGCTGGTGAAGTTCGCCCTCCAGATCCTCTAGCCATCTCATACGCCTTCCTTTAGGTCTTCTACCACCGAGCTTCCCAAACAACAGTTTTCTCGCCATTCCTGTTTCCGGCATCCTCATCACATGGCCCAACCATCTCAATTTAGCTCTCTTTACGAAAGACACTCTGTCTGGCTCTCCGTAAAGTTGTCGGAGTTCTGCGATGTTACGGATCCACCATGTCATAAATGGGTCCATAAATTCGCCGCAGTATTTTTCTCTCCCAGACATTCACCATTCTTTCTGCTTTTTTATTCAGGACCCAACTTTCACTACCATATGTCGCTGTTGGCCTGTTAATGGTTTTATGTAGTGTGATCTTAGCCTTTTTTGACATTTGCCCAGTTTTAAGAGCCTTTTGTATTGCATAGTAACAGCAATTACCAGCGGCAAGTCTTGCTTTTATATCCTCCTCTATCTGGTTGCTGTGTGTTACTATTGCACCCAAGTATTTAAAAATTTGCTTAAAGCTGAACTCCATAAACGGGACTTGTTCTTATACCAATACGCTCCTTCTTGAGGTACACACGTACATTGGTCTTGGCTTCGTTTATGTGCAAACCCATTTTTTCATTAGCGACGATTGTTCTTCTTATATATCTTGGATTAACTTCGTGCGTTTTAAGTACACCAGAGTCCTCTGTAGTTTATTATTATCTTTGAACGGTTGACACGTTTCAATGTCCAAATTTATTCTATCTATTTGATGCTGCTTGCATTCAAACAGAAGCTTCACCGCAATTTCTATATACTCACAGCTTTGGCAGGTTGGTTGGTAATTCCCTATAAGTAGATGGTGATGTGTCAGCTTTGTATGACCGATTCTTAACCTGCTTACTACGCTGGATCTTTTGGCACTAAGCCGTTTGGAGGGATCCAAGCAATATTTTTATCCGTTCTGTTCGAATTAGTATAAAGATCAGAATGGCGAGATTTTGTTTCCTGGTTCTGGACTGAGGACTTGAATTGGATCTGACTGTTAATGTATGAAGGATGTCATGGCAATATTTAAAAATTAAAAAAGAAAATTACATCCACCCGGAATATTGATTCCTTAATTAATAAAACACATAAGTAATATAAAAATACAAACTCAGGTACTAGTTAATAGTTGATAAAAATACCGACAGATACTGAAATGAAGTTGTACTGGTCATACAAGAATCATATCAGATTTTGTCCAAGAACATGGTCAAAAATTGTGACAGAGATGACTCCAAGTGAACAGAAGAAATGAAGGGGAAACCACTTACAAGATGGCGAGACGAGATAGCCATTGAATGGGGAGAGGTTTGGACTGCTGTGACCAAGAATATTTATTGAGACAACAATATATTGATTGTATTAAATACATTTCATTAATTTTACCTTATTAAATAAAAAGGGTAATTATTACACAAGTAGTCACTTCGAGTCGAGTCTCAACTTTAACTTTTTATTTATTTCCCTTTCAATATTTTGAAAAATACAAGTTATCATGAGCTTTAATATGGAAAAGAGTATGTACTCGTGATTATGGGAAATGTGTATACTTCGGTAATCATTCTATCTAGAAATGAACGTTTCAACAAACATATATCATATATATTTATTTTGAAGAGAAAAGATTTCCCCTGGCCGGGATTCGAACCCGGGTCGTCCGTCTCTCCGTGACACCACTCTACCATTCGAGCTACTAGGGGTCGCCTGGTAGCTCAAATGGTAGAGTGGTGTCGCGGAGAGACGGACGACCCGGGTTCGAATCCCGGCCAGGGCAAATCTTTTCTCTTCAAAATAAAAATATTTAAAAATTAAAACAATTAATAAAAAATTATATATCATATATACTTCGAAATTTTAGTTGAAACTTTTATTTTTTGATGAAATGTTAACCGAAATCCACTCATTACCCATAATTACATTCTCTTTTCCATACTAAAACTCACGATAACTTGTATTTTTGGAAAATGTAAAAAATAAAACGATTAACAGTAAAGACTTGTAACTCAACTGAAAGCCACACCCTGCAGAGCAGATACAAAAAGAGACCTGTACCACTACATGAAGAGCCCTAGATGATTTGTAAAAGCCTAGATGATTAAATTAGATGATCTGTCAATGATAACGTTCAACCGCCCTGATTTACTCTATTTTCGATACCCATTTTTTAGAGGCTGGGTGAGCCTCAAGAGGGTTTTGAACATAAAGTGATTTCAGCCGTGAAAACTCAGTTCTCTACAGCTCCCATCTCCCTATTTATTAAATAAATTTAATTTTTTATTTATTTATTTATTTCTAATATATTTGTTACAATTCACAAAAGTAATATGCTGTACCAAACAGACTAGTCTCAAACTCAAAAACTTAATAGACAAATTTAAATGTATCTATAATAAGAATCAAATATACAGTGAAAGAAAAAAAATATATACAAAAAAACTTTCAGCTGTGAGAAAAAAAGAATTATAATTAAAATAATCAAAAATTGAATCTATACATTCTGAGGTAACTTATATACATCTATATGAACAATAACAATAATATAAGATAATTTGGTATCCTACAATAATAAATGGTTTGTTCTTTTATGTACCTACAACTTTGTACTATTTTTTATGTAGTTCCCTATATTTTATATAAGTGGGTTTTTATTGTGTTTACACTTATTAAAGAATTTTTCCATAATTTATTGATAAATTCATTAATATACGGTATATATAATTCTTTGTGTATAATTTTAACTCTAGTGTAATATGCATAGTTTCCAGCAATTCTTAGGCATTTGTTTTGAAATATTTGTAGTTTTTTATAATTTGTTTTCGACATATAACTAAAAATTGGGCATACATATGTTAGAATAGATCGTAAGCAGGCTTTATGTAATAATAACTTATTATCTGTGCTTAATTTTGAATTCCTATTGAAGTATGGATATATAGTACACAGAGCTCTGTTAGCTTTATTACACACATAATCAGTGTGGTAAGTAAAAGATAACGTTTTGTCCATGTCAAGTCTTAAATATTTAATCTGATTTATCCAAGGTACAGGCATTCTGTTTACATTCAGTTGGAGGACATTATTCGGTCGCCTCTTAGTAAATAATATGGCTTGGGTTTTATCTTGATTTATTTTAATAAATAAATTTAAATAATTATAATTTTTATGATTGATTCCGAAATGTTTTTATTCTTGTTATAAGTATGGGTTAGTAAGTCCGTTACAAGAAGGCTTTGATGATGGTACCAAATAAACTTGGAGAGAGGAGGGATTTTTTTCCCCGAAAATACTCGGGTTACGAATTGTTTGCTTTGTGATCTGTTTTTTTTTTATTACTCTTTTTTTATTATTCTGCCGCGGTGGAATATCAATTCCGACCCTTCCGGTTGAAGGAGGTAGTTTTAATGACAGCGGTCCTCATCTAGGATGAAATACTGAAATACTTTTGTTTTTATCATTTTTTATTAATACACGGAAATTCCTGCACGGGCAATCCATTGATTGGGATAATCAACATTTATTATTATCATCATTGGAGCTTTAATTAAAGATATTCCACTACAACTGAGAAGTTACATGTGGTTTCAATAAGATTGTTGTTCTGCACATTGCGTATTGGTGATCCTCGACTAGGTTGTGGCTTACAGACAAGTTTAACCAACGCATTACACTATATATAATGATGGATGATATAGGATGTTGCACCCTCCTGGGCCTCAACTAGCCTCTATAAAGTGGGTACCCAAAATAAGGTGAAAAAATCTGGCGATTGAGCGTGATCTAGGACAAATCACCTCTCTGCACAACAGTTGTCCACGAAACAGTACAGTCTCTCCCATGTAATGAACCCCAGACCCGTTCACAGTCTGTAGTGCTAAAGTTAAGGTATTACTGAATGCAATTATTTTAAATAGCCCATTTTAATTTAAATTATTCATTAAAAGAAAAATCATCATTACTTTTTTTTACAATATATTTTTAAAATATTAAGGCAATATTTTAAGCCCCTGTTCCAAATTATTGAAGGTGGCAAATCACAACAAAGTAATCCCTTGATATTCCTTCGACTATTCTCTTGGGTGCCTGGCAATGCAAATGCGTCTGTTAGTAATTCAGAGCCACTGGAACATTATGTGTCTTAATATACAAGTTTATGTATGCTCATAAATTATTTCATTTATCGTTTAGCAATTACGAAAGCTGATAAATATTATCTGCTTATAATTTATGAAGTAACAAATATCAATATAATCTTGTTTCAAATGAATTCTCGACGATTACGATGTCTGAATTAAACAGGGTTTCTTTTATTATATATTTGATCAAGTTAAAAATATATAATTTTTTAACATTTTAATTATCCTTAATTATTAAACAATCCTTCGAATGAATGTTTAAAAACGGAATCCCGTCAATTGTAAATAAAAGTTCAATAATATACAAGTCCAGACCCATTAATAAGAAAAGAGATTTTAAGCACTTACTATTATGAGAGCGGGTATTATAGTTCAGTGTTTAGAGCGCTCAGTTTCTGATATTTTTTTTCTGGAAATTTCTCAAGGTCTTAATTTTAAATCCAACTGTGGCAGATAAATTATTTAATGATTGCTAGATGTCATTTATCTTATCAGATGGACCCCGTCGGTTCTGTAGACCCTTTTACGGTTCACCCAATGTCTATACCGTGGGTACCCTGATTTTGGGAAAGTGCCTGGGGGTCAAGCCTCTCGGACAAATCACCTCCCTGCGAAAACGTCTTAGAAACAGTATAGTCTCTACCATGTACTGAATGTAAGCTTCCAATCGAATGTTATCGATGAAATGTTATATTAGAATTCCAATCGAAATGTTAGCTTTTTCTATTTCTATTGTACTTGAAATAATAATATATTAATATATTTTTAATAATTCATCATATTATATGATAAAATTTTATATCATAAATGACTGGAGAAAGGTTTTTATTCTGAGAAGGAATTATTAGATAAATTCAGTCCAGTTTATATCCTTTTAAAATATATTTTTAATTTTTTTAAATATTGTAATTATTAAATAGTTTTTAAAATAATGTCGGCATATTTTTCCATTATTTTCTTTTATTATATAATTGATATTACGTGTTAAGTTTTTTTTAAATATCAATTTTTTATTTTTGGATTGTAGGAGATTTGGATTTAATTAATTAGGTATACTTAATATAAGAAATCAACTTATGTTTATACAGTTCATTATAATATTATGAACTTGTTTTTATTTTTCACGTTTGTATTAAATATAAGGGGGAGCGGAATGGCTCAGTGGTTGAGCACTGAGTTGCCATGACGGAAATCCTGGTTCAAATCCCGCTGCGGGCAGTTACTTTTATTTAGTCTGTTTCCAGCCGGCGATGGATCATATAGGTTCTAGGACCCTCCTGGGGCTCACCCAGCCTCTATAAAATATTATAAAAATAGGGTACCCATAATAAGGGGAAAAACCTGGCGGTTGAGCGTGACCTCGGACAAGTCACCTCCTTGCAGAACCGTTGTCCATGAAATAATACAGTCTCAACCATGTACTGAACCCCCAGACTCGTTCACGGGTCGTAGTGGTACAGGTTTTTTTTTTTTTTAATAAAAACAATAATTATTGTTTTAATGCACAGTTCAGTATTGGTCGATCATAAGAGTTAGTTTTTTACATTTATATTAATCTAAATAATTTAAACCGTATTTAATAACGTTTATATATAAACAAAGTACTACTACGATCCCTGAAGGATTATAGTAGAATCTGTTCTGTATCTAAGATAATGTTTGTGGAGGGATATAATTTGTCTGTTGTACCGGTTACTTTCAGCACAGCAACTCTGCGCTCTACTGAGCTACCCCGCTCTTTGTTACTGTATTAAAAAAAAACAATTTGTGTCCGCTCAAAGTAATAATTTGGTTTGGGACTAAATTTATACAAAATAAATGCAGAATCATCACAGAAGAGGGAGTTGACAGGATGGCAACAGGTGGGTTCGTGTTTTGAGTCCATCACAAATCATTAACAGCATTTCATGTTCGGTGGCGAATTCTGGTTCATTAGTGGAATTCAAAATTAATACCCAATACCCTTGGTGAGAATCATTATCTCTGAGGCAATGAGCAATATAAAGGCATCTCTCAAATTAGTAGAAGTAGTCATCACAAGACTACGAATCGGTCATAAGCGTCTGACTCACGGATATCTGATTGAGAGAGATGCACCAACGAATTGCGGAAGTTGCACTGTGCAATTAACTATCACCCACATCTTGGAGGACTGACCCCTGTATGAAACATGTTTTCATGGCTTGGGGATTGATAGAAAAACCCCGACTATACTGGGTGATAACACCGCAAATATAGATAAAGTGCTAATTTTTCTTAAACAAAATAATTTGTTCAGTAAAATATAATAATTATATGTGAAGTGAAAATAATGTTAAACCAAAAGAATAACGAAGAATAATAATGAAATAAATATTGAGCCAAAAGAGGTAAGACGCTGATGACCATGGATATTGGGGTCTATGAACAATAAAACTAACCTAATCTCTCAAATTAATTAATATAAACAGTTAATTTTCTATTTTATTAATGTTTATTAACCTCCCGTGGAATAAAGAAGCTGTAAAATATCTCGGATTTTATTTAGATCGTCGTTTTACCTGGAACCAGCATATCTACAATAAATTAACACAGGCCTACGCAAGACCAGCTCTACTTTATCCCATAATTAATAGAAAATCTAGATTAAAACCAGAAACAGCCTTATTAATTTATAAAACCATACTTAGGCCTCTACTAATGTACGGTTGTGAAGTGTGGAGTGCAGTGTCAACAACAAAGCGACAAAATTGCAAACTTTCCAAAATAAAATCCTACGGATCGCATAAACGCGGCTTGGTTTGTACGAAACAGTCAACTACACCGAGAGCTAAACCTAGAGACGATAGAAGAATTTATTAAAAAGCGACCGGATTACCAGCAGTCAAAGGAGCTGTAGCATTCAACATAGGCGAACCTATTTCATCCCCAAAACTAAAACTCTTGAAAGATATTCTGATGTGAACTCTTCTATCTCACCAATGGTTTTAACAAATTGTAATATAATCCTGTTTCCTTTTAGTTTTCCGTTTTATATTACTATAGTCCTGTTTATTATTACATTATATTTCTTTTATATGAAAAAACTATTATATATTTATATCTTCTCTGTAAATAACCTGATAATGGGGTGTCTCTTGCATGAGACGAAACCCACACTTCTACCTTATGTTGAAGATTAAAATTCATTATTAATAAAAAACCATGCAAGGCTAGAAATTTCCGATCTGGAAATGAAGGATATACAAAAATTAACGTTTATAATGTTTTACATTGCTCAAACGCAAATATGCCATGTTAAGGTGTACAAGAGCCTAGGGATATCTAAATCTGAGGATAAAAGGGAAAAAAATGGGGATTTACATGAATCATAATAATCTAAAGGAGGAGCGGAGTGGCTCAGTGGTAGAGCACTGAGTTGCCATGCCGGAATCCTGGTTCAAATCCCGCTCCAGGCATGACTTTTATTTAGTCTGTTTGCAGAGGGAGATGGATCATATGGGATCTAGGACCGTCCTGGGGCTCACCCAGGCTCTAAAAGTGGGTATCTAAAATAAGGGTGAAAAATCTGGCGGTTGAGCGTGACCTAGGACAAGTCACCTCCTTGCAGAGCCGTTGTCCATGAAACAGTAAAGTCTCTACCCTGTACTGAACCCCAGACCCGTTCACGGGTTGTAGTCGTACAGGTTTTTTTTTTTAATAATCTAAACATTCAAAATAATAAAAGTAATGTCAAATAAACATATTATTAAACAACTACAGATACAAAAATGTATTAAGTAAAATTGAAATCATGATATAATGGGATAATATCATTATCACTGTCATAAACACAGATTATTATCAGAACGTTTTTCATCTGTCAATATACTTTCTTTTTAATTAGAGTATATTGTAACATATATCCTCTACCAAACCACAAACTCACAATATCCCTCTTACACCCATAGTCTCCTACAATCCAAATCCTCTATCCTATCCCTGGGCACAAGATCTCGCCTTTCCGACCTTTATATCCGTTCCCACAAAACCAAAACATTTGAGCGTTCTTCCCTCGTCCGCACGTTGTTTCCATCACACTTTGGAGCTCACTCCTGCCTGATATCCGTCACGCTTCTTCCTTATCCACTTTTGAGTCCAAGCTTTTCCTACATCTCCTAAATTCCCAAACAGATGCTCTCTAACCTGGGGGAATCAATGGCTTATATTCATCAAAAGAGGTAGTTGAATTGCTGTAAACATTCTTCACTCATATTTCTTATAATGTTAGTTACTTTCATTTATTTATTTTTTCTCTCAGCTATTATTGTTATTTTAGCTTTTATTTTATTTTTGTCTCTACCAGAATACACCTTTTAGTTTATATTTATTTTCATGTTATAATTATAATATTTTATTATTGTTATAATGTAGCCCTTTGGCCAGATATAGGTATAATTATTAAACCTTGTACACCTCTGTTATTGTTAACAGAATAAGATTGTTTTTCTATTCTGCTCTATATGTTTGATCTATTGTATTTATAACTTTTGCTCCCACAGTCTCCTCACCAAGTTAACAGTAATAATTTTAAAGAGGCTGAGGGAGCTTCAGGAAAGTCCACAGAATTAAGATTATATCTGCCAAGGACGATATAGAACTCGGAACTTAAAGATCAGTAATCAATTACCCTACGTATTGTACTAGACCGCTCCATGTAGATTCAAATACAGTATTGAACCTAGGACCTTGTGAATAAAACATCAGTACGTCATACACGCAGAGTAAACAAATATTTTACTCTATAACAATAGGACATAGACAAACATACTTTAATGTTTACTAAACTCAGTATTCATTAAACATTCATTATTCATTTTATAAAATTTTGGTTGTATAGATAACACATCCCTTATCAAACATTGTAAATTGATATGAGATGTAAGAAAGAAGTATATATGTACATTATTATGTATGCACCTAACACTTTCTCTCTCTCACTCACTCTCTCTCTCTCTCTCTCTTTAGATAGATATTTAAATTTAAACACTTTTTTTTTAATTACATCTATAATTGATAACTTTATATGATAATTTACACAGGGGAGTACCAATTGACTCTGTAAAATATGTTTGAACGGTTGACTCTTGGTTAATTTGGACTCCCTTGTAAATGCTAATAAGGCTTAAAAGGAATTCTTGGACTAAATTAGGGAGAGGAGCCAAGTAGGGACTTAGCCCATTGGCCAAGTTACATACAAAGTACGCAAGTTAAAGGAACGCTGAATTACTAAACTGTACCTTCCTTCTGGAAAAGTTGATGAATAAAACCTAAAGGTAAATAGAAATTTGTTTAATAATTAAAATCATTGTAATTTTAATTTTATTTCATATCATTAAGGAGACTCTTAAGCACCTGTCATTAAGGAGGTGATGAAAATATATTTTTTGTTTATTTTAATAAACACAAATTAAAAAGATAAACACATTTTGTTGGCCTTCGACTTTCTTATTCTTCATCAATTTTAATATACTGTTACGGGCTACTGGGTGTAAAATGAATTAAACTACTCCTAAATTCAAGATACTAATATTTATTAACAAATTAAAAAGAATGAAATTACTTAAAACAATTAGATTATTAAACTTATATAAATTTACAATAACAATATTCTAAAGATTATAACCTAGGCCCAACTGTTATCTAATTACTAAAATAATATACATATAATATAAGATATTGCTAATACTAAATCACTTAACTATTTACATAAATTTGTACAAATACAATAAAATTACACTATACTTTATAACTAAAAATTAACACTTACAGTCCTCTAATTAAAGTCCACCGACCATAAGATCCTCCAAATATGACAAACTGACACACATTAATAAACTGTAATAGTTTATTACACTCACTTATCACTTATCAGTGACTGACTTATCACTGACTAGTTCACACTGACACTGACTTAGTACTAACTGTCCCACAAGGCTGAAGCGGGTCATTACTCCCAAAAGGTCACTACTATTGATTCGTAACAAAGTACGTAGCATTGAGGAATTCACGAATGATCTTGGATTGTAAGGATTGAATACGAGAGGAATTCGATGGCTTAGTGGAGCCCCAAAGCTCTATTCCGTATGTCCAGATGGGTCTAATGATTGTCATGTATATGAGTCTTCTGTAATTAATTGGGAGCTTAGAGCGTTTGTCTAGTAAATTTTGAAGTAGGCTGCCGAGCTTGTCGTTTCAGTCTAGTCTGTGGATTCCAAGTTAAGCGTTTGTCAATGTGTAGTCCTAAGTACTGTTCTACAGGAATCCGTGGGATGTTATTAAACGATACAGTAGGACAGGAAGTCGTTGGTTTACGATGGAGGTAATTACAAATATGTATAAAATTATACGTTTTAAATTATAAGGAATATACAGAGATTTTTGAAAATATATAGAAAAAATATGTTATTGAAAACAGGCGTTTAAAAATATTCAGAAATAGATTTTAAAAAATAGACGTTTAACTGAAAATAAATTAGTCTTTCTGGTATGAAGATTTAGTGCCTTTTTCAGGACCAAACTGTTGAATGTATTGGAGTATTATAACTTTTTTTCTGTGGAGACTTATAAAACAATAATGAACTTTAAAAAACGTATATTGTTTTTCATTTAATTAAAAAAAAAAATGTATACATAAGGAAGCTTACAAAATATTTCTGAACAGTAATTATTATTTCCAAGATCGGGGTAAATCGGTATGTTAGTTGCTTAGTTCTTGTGCTTACTATGCCAGGATTCTACGACTGTGATAGATAAATTAATAAATGTGTTAACAGCCATAAATGGACCCTATGGGAACTATAGATTTTTCTGTGGCTCACCCAACCTCATTAAAGCGGGAGCCTCAAATCACCTCCCTGCACAACCATTATCTTAGAAGCAGTACAGTCTACCATGTACTGACCCTTAACGGGTTATTGCAGTTTAGTTTTTTTAAAAATAATTATATTGAAATTCAAAATGAAGGATGAAAAGTATTGATTGTTGTTTTTTTATTCTTTTCTCAGAATACTTGATTCTAATGAAGTTTTTAATAATGATTTTTCGGTTTTGATTTTTTACACCATAGGGTACGATCCCTCACGTTTTTATGATACTTATTTAAATTTATAAACCGTAAATCACTTCCCGGCTAGTCGCTATTTGCTACGGTAAATCAAGCTCTATTACGATAAGTCCCTGACGTAACCATTCTGAAGTTAATGCGATCGATGGGAGATACATATTAATAGCTAGATAGCTAAGTTTATTGCTTGGCTAACACTGTAATAATAATCGCTAATAGCGAATGAACAATATCATAAATTTAAATTATCTACCATACCTTCTTATAGTATATTTTTTATTAGAGTATTTTAAATTGTGCTTCAGATGCACTATAATTTTTATTTATTTTTAATCAGTCTTCATAAACCAACTTGAAATTTCCCAATTCAATATATGATCAATATCAATGTATTAAACAATTTTGCTGTGTAATTTCAATCACTTAAAAGTGAATTAAATAAATAATTTGTTAACATTGTTAACATTTATCGGGCTCCAAAGACCGAAAGATAAACATTAAAATAAGAATAAAAACCTGTACCACTACAACCTGTGAAGGATCTTGGGTTCAGTACATGATAGAGACTGTACTATAATAATCTGTGTCTATGACAGTGATGATGATATCATCTCCAATATATCATGATTTCAATATTATTGAATACATTTTTGTCCTAGATCCTATATGATCCATCTCCCACTGCAAACAGACTAAATAAAAGTCATGCCTGGAGCGGGATTTGAACCAGGATTCCGGCATGGCAACTCAGTGCTCTACCACTGAGCCACTCCGCTCCCTTAACATTAAAATGGATACTGCTATATTATCTAATTTTTTATATATTTATTATTCTATGAGACAGAAGCTCCTTAAAAAACAGGAAATTTTATAAATATATACTAACATATGATTAAGAGTATCTACGATATGGACCTTTTTAAGACACGTTTTGATATACCACTATTTTACATGTTCTTTTTTTTTTTTTTTTTTTCTATTCTGTTTTCGGGTCACAATATCTTATATCACAATATTCAAGCCAAGGTCTGATTTCGCCACATCCGAAGCAAAACACTCACGATTCCCCATTACTCTGTACAATTGACTCAATTTGGACAATATCCGACTTAACCATATACCTACAGATATGTGCGCATAACTAATGATAAACGAGTAATTAATTCAAACTGGCTTAAGTAATTATAGATCATTTTATACTATTTATCATTTTATGCTATTTATATTTGTAAAGTAATTTTACAAATTCCACTTACTAGGTCTCAACATTTGGATTTATTGATTATATATTGAATATTCTAAGAGGACTTGAAATTGCTGGGGGTACAAAACTGGAGGAGGATAGCAAAGGATCGCAGAGATTGGTTGGCTGTGGTGGTAGAAACCAGGTTCTTGCAGGACCGTAGAGCCAAAATAATAATATAGAATATTATATTCTAAATGATTTTATACCAGATAGCTTTGTCTATATTTAGTATGAAAATATTTTTTAAAAATTGTTTTAATATATATATTATACATATATATAGATGTTAAAACTACACAGGGCGGGGTAGAGCTAAGAGATGTGCATTCTCGGGTCCAAATTCACCTGTGATAGATAAATTATTTTATCCGTTTACGGCCATGAACGTACAAACCTTTTGGATTTGTAGATCCTCCTGGTGCTAAATAAGAGAGAATATTTGACGGTTGAGCATGACCTGGGACAACTCACCGCCTTGCACAACCATTGTCCTTGAAACAGTATAGTTTCTACCATGAACTGAACCCCAGATCACGGAATGTAGTAGTACAGGTAAGGATAACTGAATGCAATAAATCACCTCCTTGGTACATCCGTAGTCCAAGGAACAGTAGTCTCTACCATATACTGAATCCAAGACCCTTCATGGGTAGTGGTAAAGGTTTTATATTTAGTATTCAAGAAACTAACCACCGAGGTAGATTTAAAGAATAATGATTGTATAGAACTGGGTCGAACTACTCTAGACGAGATAAGATGAGAAGGTAGTAAGGCCGAGGAAGACCAGCTCTGAGGTAAAGAGGCAGTGATGGATTCTGGAACCATCTACCTCAACCCATCCTCATCCTCGAATAAGAACTTACTCCCGGAACTCAATATCGACATCCTCTAGTCTTGACAAATCCATCCCACCCCTCCTCCACCCTCCCGATTTCCATCTAAAGCTCCTTTGGAAGATCCACGGCTGTCAGGAAGGAGAGAGCCATGAATGGAATAAAACAAGAGCGGGCTCTAATATAGGAACAGATTTCCTCCTCAAGAAATGGGTCCGTATTAAAGTCCCATTACATCCATTAATTAATTCATTTAGAATATCAAAAGCTCAAAAGGGACATAAATTACTAGTTAAGACATGGTTGAAAAAATACCAATAAAAAAGCCTCTAAAATGAAAACAAAGATACCTTTCTATATTCTATATATTTAGGCATATATATATCTTCAGGGCAGAAAGAGAATAATAGCAAAGGAAAAAAGCTGACCGTAACCTCAAACTCCTGCAAGACACTAACCAGGTGGAACATCCCACCACCTCCAAGGCCTAAATGCAACAAATCCTGAGGATGCCTGATTAGGCGGAATATTCCCGTGTATTTTTGTTTCCATCTTTCACTTTAGATATTAAATTAATTTATTAATTTGTGTGATTTGTTTAGTTGTCCTAATTCACAATGCTGCGGTCATATTTGGATTTTGTTTTAATATCTACCGCCTTCTGCATTACAACTGATAGGCCTCTCTTGATATAATCGATTGAAGTTTTCATTTATCCAGACTAAACATTGTGGATAACGTGAGATAAATACGGATTTCTAAATGACAGTAAACTTTAAAACATATTTATTGAATATTCATCCAATATGAGTCTAAAAAGAGAAAGAGATTTTAGTTGAGTACAGTGGAGCGTCAATTATCCGAACATCAGTTATCCGAACGTTCAATTAACGGAGCTGGTTTTTTTTTCAAATGTAATTTTAATTAATTTGATCAGATCATCCAGTTACTTATATACCTTGTTAAAATTATTTTTATTTTAAATAAAATTTGGCGAAAAATAAAATGATTTTTCCATGAACGTCACTTAATCATTTCTCGGAAACAGCAAAAAAATGAACATTGACTTCAATAGGTATTTGTTTACCAAGTACTGTAAAATTAATAAGGTAATTTCATTTGCTTATATGAATCCTTTCCTATTCATTCGTTTGGTATTTATTTTTTAGTGAATTTCGATTATCCGAATTTTTGATTATCCTAACTACCCCTGACAACATTACAATCGACGTTCCGTGTAGAGTGCTGAGTTGCTATGTTGAAGGTTTCCAGTTCAAATCTGGCAGTGGCGGATAAATTATTTAACTTGTTAATATCCACGGATGAATCTTCTGACCCTTTGGGGGTAAAAACTTGGCGGTTGAGCGCTATCTCGGTCAAATCAGTACCTTGCACAATAGGTGTCCTCAAAACAGTACAGTGTCTTTCACCTACTGAGCCCAATACCCTTTCATGGGTTGTAGAGGAACGTTTTTTATTTTTACAGAATGTTCCATACGTCTGATTTCGTTTAATTTGTTAATCTCCATTTCATTAAAAGTTCTTTAAATTATACTTATCAATTTAATTTTTTTAATAAAATCACATTTCGTTATGTAAAGTTTTCGGGGATATTAAAAATCTATAGCACAACATTCCTCTGCTCAACGCCTTTTCAGCACTATTTATGTGTGTTTTTTTTTTTATTATATTATATTTTTATTTATGCTCAATAAAAATAGATTACAAAGTTATTATCTTATTATTATTTCATACATTTGTTCATGATAATCCTAAAAATGTTAATATATGTGCTAATAAAAATGAATATACTAATGTTATTTGTGAATTTCTAGTATAATGTTACAGTATGATAGTCAAAATTACCATTACGATAAATACATTTAATTCATTTTTTTTAACTTCATATTAACCACTTCGGATAACGTTACAAATTTACTTAAATGCATACAGCGGGTAATATATTATTTATTTATTGTCAAAAAAAATAACGGAATTTAATTAATCTTATTCTGTTTATTTTTTGTATCGCATACCAATTCCTTTGGCAACAAAGTGTAAACAAACGTTCGAATATTAACTCATAATAAAAGAAGTTTATTGTCAATGATTAAACCTTGGTGGGCCTTTGTGAGCTGTAACCCCCAACTTTTGAATCAATCATTGCGACCTTTCGGCGGTTGATGAAGGTGAATTATTGAATCTGCGAAACCGTTGTTGTCATTTGTAACCTATCCTTGTTTACTGTCAATGTTTAGAGTAAAGTATATATCTTTATATCTAAAGTTCTTCTGTTCATATGTACGTCAATGAACTCTTCCTAGGCCTATTTTGATGAAATTTTTTGAGAATATTCAAGCGGGTTTGAGGATGATCTAGATTCACTAACCAATCTGATAGATGATATTTTTAAGTAGTTGTTGGTATGAAATCACAAGTTTTTTTAATTTGCACTGCGTCCAGCAGGCAGCGCTGCGATCGAAATTATTGGAGATAAGAATTTTGTTATTTTGAATATAAGAAGCTTTTAATTTGTTTGTAGTAAGTTACTTTTATTGGAGCTTATTGTTATTATTAAATTTAAATAATAAATTAGTACGTGAAGCGTTTTGCAGTATTATTAAAAATTATATGATGTGCATATTTGTAAAGTGCAATATCGAAGTGGGTATTTTGCATGATTTTTCATTAAATTTCAATGATGTTTACTAATATTATTATTATTGTATATACAAAAAAATATATAATATGCACGAACAACATATTTTTTGAGACTCGTTGAGAAGTCTCAGGAAAGGAAGCAGGAACTACATATGGCCTTTATAGACCTGGAACAAGCATATGACAATGTGCCTAGAGAGAGAGAGATTGTGGGTGGCACTTAAAAAAGCAGGTCCTTGTTCTCCGCTGACGACCAGGTCATGTTTGCGAGGCAGAGGGTATACCTTGAAATTATGGTGTATGCCCTAAAGATGTGCTACTAAACGGTAGACTTAAAAATTAACTTCGAAAAGACCGAGTATATGGGAATCGGAGATACTGATACTAGTCCGCTTCTGCTTTGCAGGGACACCTGTAAAAAAGTAAAGGTATTCAAGTATCTGTGTCCTTGTAGAGATGCTACCGGGTCGTCCGAGCATGACGTCAGAAGAAAGGTGGAGCAAGCTCGAAAGGCTACCAGAATGCTGCATCCGGTCCTCTGGAATGCAGAAATATCTAAATATAATAAATGCCGTATTTTCACAGCCAAAGTGGAAACCATCCTTACATATTCCTCGGAAACTTCGACTGTGAGCCCCCGTCTGTACTCAAAGGTAGAGGCGGTTGAGATTGATTTCTGGAGGAGGTGTCAATCCGTGTCACTATTTCTATAAATTAAAGAATCGGTGCACGTCGCCTAAGATGGTACGGTCATGTGAAGAGAATGGGGTTTGAATGTTGGCCAAACCGAGTTCTGGATTGGGTTCCACCTGGGAGGAGACGACGCGGACGGCCCAGAAGCAGGTGGACGGAGGGAGTCCAGGAGGAGTTGGCTGGTCGAGGACTCCAGGAGGATGATTGGATGAATCGGGAGAAATGGAACTGTGCTCTGACCAGTTGAGGCAACCCTTGTCGGAACGATTGTAAAGTAAAGTAAAGTATAAATTAACAATGATAATTTTAAATGTGTATTGCATAACAATCGACCTTTCCTAATAAGGAAATAAATAGATAAAATGAAATAATAAATGTTTCTTCTTTATCTCTATCTTTATATACATATATATATATATATATATATATATATATATATATATATTTTCTTTTTCTGTTTGAGTGTACGTCACTGACCTCATCCTAAGCGATTGATCCTATTATGATGATTTTTTTTTAGAATATTCAAGGTGGTCCGAGGATGATTTCCGTTTTTTTATTGTTTTTTGTTGTTAATAACCTCAATGTATTTGATTTACATTGGATCCCGCTGGCGGCGCAGTGATATCGGTAAAGAGATTTTTGATTAGCCTATCACATAGTTATGAAACTATTATTTTTAGTTACATTGGGGAAAATTCGTATACGCTCCTGTTATGTTTATATTTAATAACTTACCCAAATTAATTCATTGAGCATTTATTGTAGAAAGACTTGAGTTGATTCTTTTTTTCTATTAATTAAAACAGTTTATATTTAAAACATTGAAGCATTTATTTATTACGTACATAACGTATTTATTCTTAAACAGTTTTTTGCCAAAATAAAATAGCTATTTTCATTCCTTCATTGATGTCATAAATCGCCCAACGCAAAGGTGTATTCGGTGGTTGTGTGTACAAGTGTGGGTCCCCTGACAAATCGATTATTAGAATAACAAAGACACGATTTACAGAACAAATAGAAGAACTAAACAAACATCGATAACAATGGAAAAAAAGTCAAAAGCTAACAATAGACGAATGTATAGATGTTAGTAGAGAGTCGTATAAACTTAACGAAAACTTGAAAAGGAATCTTCGTTAAAAAGTGATTTATGGTAACGTTTTTACATAACTGAGTGGAAAATAATTTTAAAATAAGTCGTTATTGGGACTGTTCAAACGATGTTTTTAAAAATTTAATTATTGAAAATGACAACAGTGTAGTAACAATACAGATACTTCGACATGTTAGTTGAAACATTCATTTCTTGACGAAATGGTTACCGAACATTCTCTTCTTTATGCTTAAGCTAACGATAACTTTTCTTTTAGGAAAATACCAAATTGGAACGAAATACTGTAACTCGTCTCAAAGCGACAACTTGCGGAACAGATACCAAAAAATATATAACTAATTCTTTCGAAAACACCTCTCACTCACTTTTGCTCGTTTTCGGGGTTCCACACCTTTCCTCTAAATGACATCCAAATAAGCATAAAAAGTAAATCGTGATAAGGTGATACAGCGTATTTCCTAAACTAGCTGCAATGACGAAATGACAGTCATGATGTAGTAACAAAATAAGGAAGGTAAGTAATGATTAAGGAACTGATTATCGAAGAGTAATTCGATTAGTAACGGGACAAGGATCGATTTAAATCAAACGGTACACCGCACACTTTCCTTTTCACTTTCTGGCCATTTGCTCAGTTGGAATTGCGAAATGATATAAAACGTATGTGAAGAACGCTAATTAGAAATAAAAAATTGTTCCACTACATGAAATAGACTGTGATAGTATGTTTCTAATAATTATATTTTTCTAAGACAACGGTTGTGCAAGATGGTTATTTGTCCGAGATCATGCTCAAAAACTTCGTCTTCTCCCCAATATTAGTAGCAATTTAATACATTCGGTACGAAATAGTGGGCATTAATTATGCATCCGAAAATTTGTTTTCATGGTCATACTAATTTTTATCTAATTGACTGCTACATTGATTTGCCTTATAATAATTAGATTCATGGTCTGTTGAAAACTCTTTTTCCCTTAAACTGTTCAATTTTCTCCATTTCCCTCTATTTCAGTGTCTCTGAAATCAGATCATAATTAATTATCTATTTGTTGATGTATATCAACAATAGGTAATATACCATCTATTTATAGATTTATATAACATATAGGTTGTGGTGTGGCTCAAATCTAGTGAATTAATGCTCTCTAATTTCTGTTTTGAGAGCGGATTGGCTCAGTGGTAAAGCGTTAAGTTGCCTTGTCGAAGGTCCTGGGTTCGAATCCCGCTTGCTGACAAACTTTTATTCAATCTGATAGCGGCCGGAGATGGATCCTATGAGATCTAGGACCCTCGTAGGTCTCACCCAGCCTCTATTAAGCGGGTACCCAAATAAGGGGGAAAATCTGGCCCCACTCTGGAGAGTGATTACAGACAAATCACCTCCCTACACAGCCTTAGTCCAAGAAACAGTACAGCCTCTACCATGTATTAAACCCCAGACTCTTCATGGGTTGTAGTGGTACAGCTTGAGACCTGTTTTAATTTCTATGGAGATAGAATGAAATTTAAAAAATTAAATAGCACTACAACCTATGTAGTGTCTTGGGTTCATATACTTTAGAGACTATATTTTTTCAAGGTCAACTGTTGTATTTGAAAATGATTTGTCTGTGATCTCGCTCAACTTCCCGGCTTTTCCCCCAATTAGCTGACTAATCCCAAGAATGCACTACATAACCAACATAGTACAATCTATTACCTTTAACTAGAGATAAGAAGTACGTGAACGAACTAGTTGAATGAACTAGATCCGGAAAATGAACTATAATGAGCGCTCTCTGTTTTGGTGAACTATAGTTCTTTTTAGTTCACACCACTCACCAGCCACCACCCTCGGACAGGGGACCGTTGGTGTCTGATCTACGATCGAACGAAGACGAACTACTGAAGTAAGTGAACTGGTTGAACCTTTCTACTTCATTTGACCTTTCAGTTTCTCCCCCTTTTTCCATAGTTCAATTCCACTTATAGTTTAATGCATTTCCAGTTCATTTGAAAAATGAACTATGTAGTTCATTTGAACTAGTTAATTAGAATCAACTATCTCAAAAGGAACGATTCAGTAAAAGGAACTACTTTGCCCACCTATACCTTTGAGATAATTGATCTGCTAGGACCTTCAGTTCAGCAACTCAGCACTCTACTGAGCGATCCCCCTCCCCATTAAAAATAATATAAATTAAAATATATCGTTCGGGGAACAGAGGATAAAAATACTGGACGAAATACTTGAGTCTCGAAGGTACGATCACGTAGCGTCCTGGCTTAAAGTGGTGTGGATTCGATTCTAGCTCGAAATTTATTTCGTTATAAATCTCTACAGGTAATTCCTGGCCATTAAGGTAGGGGGGGGGGATACTTAAAACCATGTACCTTCAAATAGCTTCTTGTAGAAACAAGCTAAAATTTTTTCTAGAAAATAGGATATTATTTAGTTGCATTGCAATACAAATTGTTCATTGGTCTTCGAAGCACTCGGATCATTATTTAGTAATATTTTATTTAAAATTATATCTTGCATCTAACATTTTAGAAATTAATATAGGATGGATCATTCGCAGGATTCATAAAAAAAGAAGTAACCAATGAAATTATTATAAAACTACTCTATAATTAACATAATTAATGATGATCAAAAGAAATGAGTATTTTATTTTATTTATTTATGTGTACCTAACTCTCTCTCTCTCTCTCTCTCTCTCTCTCTCTCTCTCTCTCTCTCTCTCTCTCTCTCTCTCTCTCTCTCTCTCTCTCTCTCTCTCTCTCTTTTAATGAAGATTTTTAATGAAGAAATAAAGTTAAGAAGTCCCCCATTCTTAAATTCTCTCTTCCTCTTCATAGTTCAACAATTAAACAAAAGACTTTTATTTGTTTTAATTATTGCTACTTTTGTATCTTGTGTGTATATTACTCTCGTATTCAAATTATTGCAGTAGTTTTAAACATTTCCGTATCCTGTCTATACATCCCTGAAGAAGACCTGCAATGTAGGTCAAAACGTAGGTTACAAATAAATAGTTTATCACTTTTTAAGGAATTTTTCTATTCTACTTTTACTTTGAGAACAGTGCATCAGATCAGTATAGAATGTTTGACAGGGTATAATAAAATTTGATAAAACAATGTTTAATGAGTACAGACTTGAGTACATATTGATTTATGTTTGTCCATGTTCTATTGTTATGGAGTAAAATATTTGTTACCTCTGAGTATGTTCTCTGAGGTTTTATTCTCAAGGTCCTAGGTTCAATACTGCCTTTGGTAGATAACTTATTTATTCTGTAGACTTTCTTGAGGCACACCCAGCCTCTTTAAAGTTTTCTTAATACTAGAACAACGAACCGTATAGTATATAATATTTTACGATAATGTCATGATTTTCATTAAATTTGTGTATACAATAATATTATAAATTATTTCGTTCTTACGCTTATAATTTTCAGAGATATCTATGTGTTATATCTAAATATACGAACTTCTCATTTTGACCGGTCATGAAAATATCATGAATACAGGTTGTGTATTCCCGGAATTTTTATACATCTATAATTCCCGGAATTCAAAAATTCTACGTTTTCAATTTATTATGCGTAAATTTGTGTATAAGTATATACATAAAATTTCAATTTAGTATTCTTGCTTGCCGTGTATAGTTGCAAGTTTCAACACTCAATACTCTTTATGCTCTGTTGATACTTCTCTTTATGTTATGCAATTACAATGTTTGAATGATAAATCATTTATTTTCTTAAAAATTATCTTATGAATTTATAGTTATATTTCTTGAATTCTACTATTTTGTTTATCAAACAAACAAACCGGTCATTTTGACCGGTTGATAGAAATAGGTATATGGTAAATTTTCGTAGTTCTAGTGTTAAACAGAAGAAAAACTTAGAGATTGGTCGTGATGTTTCTTTTGTCTTTTTTTGCTCATTCAGATTTTTTTTTCTGATTTTTTTTTAATTTCCGTAATTTACGATTTATAAGTTGATATTATTACTGTCATTAATCTGCAGTTGGGTAGTTCAATAAGTATTAATGGCTTACTTATATTTAGTTTCCGAGTTCGATATCGTCCATTGCAGATAAATTATTTTTTTACGTGGGCCTTTCTTGGTCTCACTCAGCCTCTGCAAAGCGGATACTCCTAACTCGATGAACAATTTTGAACTAATTTTATTCGATTGAACCGAATTGAACTGGATTTAGGCTAAATCACTTCTCTGCACAATCGTTGGCTTAAAAGTAATGTAGACATTCAAAGTACTGTAGTAGTTATTTTTTTCTAAGAACAAGTGTACAAATTTTTTAGTATATTCCCTTTATTTTTACAAATACTTTAAATCATATAATATATGGATCATTGCTTAAAGGATAACAATACATATAAAAAAATCTATATGTATATTTTTGTAATAAAAAAATAAGATTAACATACTTTCACAACATAAAAAGGTACATTTTTAATGCATTTTCAGCTATTTGAGCTCCAGTGATGAACCTAAATAGGCAAACTTCAAACGCTTCTCTCTTGAAATTCCACTTTTTCGTATTGCTACATTACTCCTCCAAATTAACGGAGCGTGAAACTCGGAAGCCAGCTGTGTGACATTATTCTCGTGAACGCTTTCAGCAATGATCCAAAATTAACATCTAAAATTCTCTCCGTCAATTAATTGTTTATAATACTCGTTTCAATTATAATTGGTGCTCGTGGATATTTTAAAATTTAATTATTATTCGATAATTTATACATGATCAATACATTTGTCAGAGATTGAACAAAAATGAAAACTTTCGGTCAGGTAAGCTTGCCACAAGAAAGAAGCTTACTTTACTAAACTGTTATACAAAATTCACTGTTCAATTAGAATGAACAAGGTGCAACAACTTTCAAAGAATCTGTGGCGATACACCGGAAAGTATTTGTTATCAACTGTGTATTTTTCATTAGAAAAAATAATAGCAGTCATAACTATTCGAAGATACGTCATACTGCGTCCAGTGTAATTCTCTACATCCTTTAAAATGAATCATAGTCCTTTACACAGAAAAAAATGTACCTCTACAAGGGTTCATGAAGGATCATGGGTTCAGTTTATGGTAGATACTTTATTGTTGCTTGAAAAACTGTTGTGCAGGAAGCATGCTTCCTCTCCAATGTAGCCATTTTATGGAAGCTGGGTGAGCCTCAAGAGGGTCTGTAGATCCTACAGAGTTCATCCATTTATTCCCGTTTGACTAGTTTCTAATTATACACAGAAACGATTATAAACTAGGCAATGTCGATAAAAGAGAAAATACGAGGAAAAGGATAGAACAAAATAAATGCAGAATATCGATTAAAAATAATATATTTATTTCATTTGCCACTAACTAAACATTTTTCATATTTAATCCTATAAACAAAAATTAGCAGGGACAAGTATATATTTTGTCTAATTAATTTTTTTTTTTATTTATTTATTGATATTTACAACTATATTACAGTAATATAACAAGTAAATTGGCTGAGTGATACATAATGATGTGATATAATGACAAGTAGAGAAACTACCCACTGGTAGTACTCAAATCGCATGTTCAACTAAGAAGGTCACGTGGCCATCTTCTTCTCAGACGTCTCGGAGGATTATCGGGAATTGAAGAGGAAGCTAGGTTTGAAACTAGAGGGTTTGAGTGGAAATGAAGTTTGTTATGAAAGGATAGATACCGGGTTCGGGCCAAATCAGCAACAAATGGGACATTAAGGTCGTTATGGATGACTATATTCTTAACAAAATAAGGAGCGGTCTAATTAATTAAATCAGTTTTGTCTACTTTTTCAGATCCTATTTTTTATACCGTTGATTACTTCTCTCTTTTATTCTTTTTTTTTTAAATAAAAGCTGCAAAAATTTGTTGAAGGAAATCGTGTTATAAAATCTTGTTCTTTCCCCTCGTTAGTAACACATGAGCTCTCCCCCAGGCTGCCTACTAATTGCAGAGCATCTGCAACAGTACTAATAAGCTAGTGAGTTTCCCGTACTGTAGGGGGGTTATGTACAACTCAAGCTTTATTGCAGAACAATACTTATGTACTGCATTCTCCTAACTTTGTGAGCATGTAATCCTTATTTATTCACTTCACATGTTTTTATTTTCCAATTGTATATACTGGGAAACCGCTAATATCGGCCATTTTTTTCCATTAGACGGCAAGCATGCTAAGGTTTGACCATGAAGTAAGTGAGAGAATTGAGAGGTATTGTATCGACATCGAATATTCTATTTTGCCAAGCCTTATATTATTATATTGACGTATTAAACCGTTTATATTAAATATGGTACATTAAATAGGAGGGTCTACAGATCAACATGGTCTATATTAGGCTGTTAACAGATTAAATAATTTATCTGTTACAGCCGGATTCGGACCCGGGAAACTTCAGAACATCAACTCAGTTCTTTACACACTGAACTATCTCGTTCCCTTTACACATTCAAGAGGAAACCAAATTTAGTCAAAATAAAGCGCCTAGTAGAAATTATTTGATAAGCTTTCCAAATTTTTATATAACAGTATACAATATTTTCCCAACGGACGAACATTATTTGTTTTCCCAATATATTCTCCAGTTAAAAAAAGTGCAACTTCTAATCTACTTCTAAAAAAGTGCTTTTTTGGAACTTTTTTGTATATTATTTTCCTACCAACTTTATTTGTTTTATCTTGTTTATTTGATTGATTTTTTTTTAATAAATAAGAAAAAAATTAAGATAACTATGAGCCAAACAGTTTAAATATGTAGAGGTAATCCTAAATCATAATTTTTTAAAAATATTTATTTCTCATATAATTTGCTATTGTACAATTCATAAAATTTGCATATTGTACCAAATAGACCAGTATCAAATTAAAAACAATTACTCTTCGACAAATTTAAATGTATCTATACAGAATCATAGAAGTATTTTTCATAAGTGGGTCCTAAATTATAATATAGTGGACAATCACACGAACAAAAATAGATAAGTAAAATGCAGTGATTTAGACATTTGGCAAAAAAAACCTACAATAAAAATTGTCTTTCAAAGAAAGGAGAAAATCAGCCACTATGAAACATTAGTGAGACCGGTGATATGATACTACACGGGTCTGAAAAAATAGAGTATAAGGTTAGAGAAATAGCTAAAAATGTATTTTTTAAAAATCTTAAACCAAACAGGAGAAGAATACTGGCTTAAAAAAGATAAAACTGAATGAGGGAATTGAGGACTTGGAAACAGCAATAAGGAAAATTTTCGGGCACATGAAAAGAATGAATGAAAACAGGTTGAATGAATAATAGACAATTGGAACTAAAATTCTTCAAGGGTATCCCATTCAGATGAAAGAGGAAATAACAAGGCTTAGTTTTACAGGAAAAGAACGCCAGAACGGAGGAATATACAGAAAAAGCTTTGAAGTAGTGGGAAATAGGAGGAAAGATGAAAAGAATATGGGCTGATAGGAAAGCTAAGAAATAAACTACGTGTGTTCCTTATAAGGCTATTATCTCCAGAAAAAAAAATTATATAAGATAAAAACTGACCTAGCAAACATCTAGTATATGTCTCTGTATCCCGAATCCAAACACCGTGGCCAGTAATTGTTACCAACTCGAAAAGAAAAATAGTTTGAGTTGTTCTAACAAAGAAAGTAGGAAGCTATTAAGCCGAACGAAGAAGGATGATATATGAGTTGAAGATCTGAGCACGGTTGAAAAACCAGGGTCGCCCATTAAATACCAAATGCCGGGTTCTGTAATTATTCTTAGATAACTTAGCATTTTACTCTTAATGAATTACTAATCGTCACAATGACCACCGAATTTCTGGAGGTAAATATTATTTCCTTAAAAAAAAAATTGAAACCTGCTCGGGAACCATTTTACGTCCCTTCAGAAGAATGACATAACCAAGGACTTTTAGACCTTAAAAAGCCTAACGTTAACTGTTCTACTAGTTAATTTTGGTTTATCAGTAACCACTTTTCTATTACTTATTTTATATTTTATCTTAGTATCAGTTATTTTTATTTATATTAAAAAAAAATTGAAAAAGGCAGTCATGAGTACTTCCGACACAAGTGAAAAATCAAGACTTAGGAATAACTCTGTATAATAATAATTTTTTGAACTTTTAAAACAATTATATTCTGAATTATTTAAATTTCAAATTTTTAAATTTAAATTATTAACATCAGTATGGTTTTCACATATATTGACACTTCGAACAGTAATTCAATACGAGGAAGAATGTGGTCCGGGTGGAGGGAAATAAAATCTCTTAAATAGAGGAACTGTTTATTGGAAAGCCAACGTTTTGACCCGCATTGCAGGTCTTCTTCATGGCTAAATATACAATATACAGAAAACTTAAAATTATGCGTGGTAAATATTTTTAATAAATTTATAATTTGAATATTTAGGCCTGGAATTTCGAAACGTTGGCTTTCCAATAAGCTGTTCTCCCTATTTATTAATTAATAATAATAATAAAGTCTTCATTTATTCTGGGACAAGTCCCATCAGAATAACAATACATGTATTAATATTTCTTAGAGAATAATGTAATTACATTTAATTAATTAACACAATTAAATAAACAAATTAGAATATTTAAATAATTAAAGAGAAAAAAAAAGAGTAAAATAAATAAAAATAAAATAGAAATAAGACAAAATAATCATTGAGAGAGAAAAAATTGATAGTAGCATGTATGTATGCAAATTTTATGCCAAGTAAAAAAATAATAATCAAAGAAAAATACAAACAATATTTAAGACAAATTTTTTTACCCCCCCCCCCCCCAACTAATATTATTCAATATAATTATATACATTTTCAAGTACTTAATATATTAATAAAAATATATGATGGGCTGCGCAAGCTCAATATCGATTATTTTATTGAAATACTAATTAGTATATACTTGTAATATTTATACCTTGTATTTGTATTTACTTAGATTTTATTTTCATTTTGAGCATTATACTCATCGTTAAGATCATCAATATGTGTATTTATATATATATATATATATATATATATATATATATATATATATATATATATATATATATTTGTAATTTCAATAGTTTCATAAAACAACAAATTTAATCATTACAAATAAAATACGAAAAGTTCAACTAGTTATTGATGTTTTGAATTATTATTAGTATCAATGGAATTCTATCCTTTAAACTAAAGTCGTTTATAAAAAATTGGCTAAATCATGCTCTGGCCACTAGGTGTCGCCAGTCTCGAGCATGTTGCTGACAAGAACCTAAAAGTTCACCCCTACCAAAAGTCGCTAAACACGGCTAAAGAAGTTTTTAAAAAAATATTGAGAGCTACCTCTTCCTAGAAGTGTAAGTTGCGGTAGGGAACTGATTTCCCTAGAAACAGTGGAAAGTTTGGAAAGTAGAAAATTATTCCCAAGTTTTCTTCCCCTCAACAGTTTTATAATTAATTGTGGGGACGGTTTCCTCCGTGGAAAATACAGTGGAAATTCTCTAGGCACCGTCGAGAATTAATGAATCTTATTTAGTTTCGGAAGGTTGGTAAATAGGTTACATAATGCATAAACAAAGTTACCAATATACATTCAAAGTTAGTGTAAGTATTTGTAAATATTAAGCTCAGAAAAAGCTGTATAATTACAACTAATGAAAATTCTTGGATTAAGTAAATGGTATGGACTGTTTAACGGACAACGGATGTGCAGGGTGGTGATATGGCTGAGACGCTATTTAAATAAATATTTTTTGTTTCAATTTTCCCAATAAAAATAAATGTGTATTTGTTAATTTATTTTAATTGATACACTCGAAGCATAGGTAAAGATAAACTTTTTTTTTTTAAATATGCCACTTCATCAAGTATAGATAAGGCTTTATTAAATAAAGCTCCATAACACCTACTCCATAACAATATCGTCTGTATTAAATTATTAATTATACAAGATATATACAAGGACTGTTGTATAAAACAAAATGAATACAATTTAGTCTTCTTAGATAATTTTTATAATCTTATGTATCCAAAAAAAATGAATATTTTATTAAAATATTTAAGTAAATTTATATTATAGGGGTTTCGAAAATGAAAAAGATTAAAACAAATAAACAAATTAAAATATATAAATCTTGTTTAATTAGAATTTTATTAATAATTAAATGTTGTCTTTTTAATAAAGGATTTATGGGATATAGAAACTTTTAAAAATAAAGTAAAATCTATGGACTGAGATAGTAGATACTTTTTAAATACCCTCCAAATATCATTCAATATTTCCTAAATTATATTAATTAATTTTACTAAATAACCATAAGTTTATAGTTTGCAGCATTATTTGTAATTTTTATTAAACCTTTATTCAGTTAATTTGTAAATTAATAAGGCAGATTTTTTTTAATTTTTAATTCCCTTACAGAGTGTAATTATCTATATTCTATTACTTTTTAAACTTTTTAAAAGATTTTTCTTTTCTGTAAGACTGTAGTGAGATACTTAATTTTTTCCCATTATAATACGTTATTACCTATATTATATGTTTAACATGTGTTGTCTCTATATGTTTGTATTTACCCGATACAGCATAATTATATGTATTTTATTTCAAATACTTAATATTATGACTATGTAAGTTTTCGCGTTATACGAATAAACAAGTCAAAATATCTAATTTTTAAAATTATTGCACATTAAAAAATGTGAAACTAGCTATATAACGATGTGTTACTAATTACAAAGAATTATATCATAATTATGTTTATTTAATTTTATATTAATAAGTTTTTTTCTTTAGATACTCATTTATTCATAGAACCGATTCCCATCTCTCTACACATTTAAAAACTGTCTAGAATGAGAAATAGTAATTATCTATAAACAAAAGTAACTATAATTTATTGCCGTTTAAAATTATCCGTGAAATTAATGACTAATCGGAAAAGTTCTAAAGTCCTTGTATCTTACGTTTCTGTCATAGCGTATTGAATTGTTTTATTTCTCTAAATATAAGCACCAAGGCTACTAATGATATCATATTTATTTTTGTTTCATGAAATATTACAAGATAAAAAAGTAAGTTTTACAGAATTTTACTTGTTAAAACAAAAAAAAGAAACCCTATTTTTCCCTATTATAATATTGTGTAGTACATGGTTTTTCTTGTGGTCAATTTGACTTTCATAATAATGCGCATTTGGTATTATGATTTTTTTTTAATAGTGATTTTAATAATTTATGTAGCCCAAAATGGTTTGGCAAACGCTTCCTGAAGAATATTATGAGGCTATCGGTAATGAATCATGTCAAATATATTTCCTGAACACAAAAGAGGGCTGAATATAGAACCATACAGAACACCGCATGGTATGAATAAAAGTTGAGCGTGAATCACAAAATATGATAAGGAATTTGCATATCTTGAAGATCATATATATATAGACTCTTTGGAATTGGCGGTGGTGCCAAAAGTTCAATAGTGAACTTCTGCCTTATTCATGCGAAATGTTCATGGCATAAAGATGGCAAAATGAATCATTAACTATTTTGTGAGGCACTTTCATGAATACAGAAGATGGTGATGCATGAATAACTTACAGAACACCGTGTAACATTTTCTTGATGAATTAAATTATATTTGAACATGAATCATAAAAATTATATAAATATATACAAAAAGAAATATTGTAGCTCAATGGTAGAGCGCTAAATTGCCATGCCGAAGGCCCTGGGTTCGAATCCCGATCGTTGGCAGACTTTTGTTTCATCTGTTAGCAGCCGGAGGTGGATCCTATGGGATCTAGGATTCTCAGCCAGCCTCTATAAGTTGGGTACCCGAAATAGGGGGAAATCTAACGGTTGAGCGTCTCTTCAGTGTCTCTCTTCCACAAGAACCCTGATGTTTTTCATTCGGCTCCTCAATCTCTCTCTGTCCATGAAGTCTTCACCAGTAATTCCAAGTATTTTAAATTCTTCTTTCATCTGCTTAGCTACACTCTGGCTCTTCTGGTTGTCTATGGCATTGTCTATCCTGACCTTTTGTCGTTTAGAAATTTATTCATATTTTCCTGATACTTCCCAAATCAATCCTCCACTGTTCCCACCACCTGTACGCCGATGATTCCCAGGTCTATTTGTCCTTTCCTCCATCTGAGATAATAGCCGCATTTAACAAAATTCAAGGTGACCTAGATAGGATCAGTGCCTGGGCAAACTTGAATAAACTGTCGTTGAATGCCGCGAAAACTCAGGCCATCCTAATTGGTTCCAGCTCCCTTCTTAAATCTATCAACTCAATTTCCCAATTAACCTTAAATGATCTCCTACTGCCTTCAGTTCCTCTGTTAAAAACCTCGGGATCATTTTCGACCAATCCCTCTCATGGAAACCCCACGTTTCCCAAATTTCCCGTCGAGCAATAAGCTCTCTAAAGTTATTTCTCCGTTCTAGGCATCTTCTAACACTACCTATCTGTAAGCTCCTCATCGCTTCTTTTATCTTTCCTCACTTTGACTATGGTTGTGTGGCATTATGGTGGCCTATCGATCAGGCTCGAGGAGAGGTTGAAGCGAATTATGAACTGTTCGCTTCGATTTGTCTTCGACGCCCCGAGGAGGTCTCATGTGTCCCGCCGTTACGCTGAGGTAAAGTGGCTTTTCCCTTCTATCCGTAGACTTTACTTCCTTGGTTTTTTCTTATATCAAACTATCAACTCACAACATCCATCTTATATCTATAGTCTCCTACAATTTAAATCCTCTATCCGATCCCAGGGCACAAGATCTCGCCATTCAGATCTTTATATCCGTTCCCATAGAACCAAAACTATTGAGCGTTCCTTTCTAGCGCGTTCTATCTCTCTTTGGAACTGACTCCCTCTCGATATCCGCCATGCGTCTTCTTTAACCTCATTTTAATCCAAACTTTTCCTACATCTTCTAAATTCCCAATCAGATGTTTTATAATCAATAAATAATTTATAGATATATTCAACTTGATCGATTGATGAACTACTGTAAATATTCCTTAATTATTAAACTAAAATAATTATACTGTAAATTATTTTTTTATTATTCGATGCTATTGTTTATTCACTTATTTTTCCATAAGCCTATTTATTTTTATTGTAAATATGTCTGTTCTTTTATTTTAATTTTGTATCACATTTTCTGATTCTCTACCAAAACATACCTGTTTAGTTATTTACTTTCAGGATATTATGTAAATATTGTTTTATTTTGATGTAGGCCTTTGGGCAGGCGTATATTTATTTAATTTTGTCCATCTCTGTTATTCTAAAGGGGCCTGGTTCCAGAATAAAATTATTTTTCTATTCTAGTCTATCTAATCTGTAGCTCCACTGCAATATTCTTAGGTCATACATTCTTTTTATATTCGCTTTTCGATCTTCAAGAGCTTTTCCAGACTTAGGAGATTCGCCTTTTCCATGCCATATAAAATCACTGCCCTTACTACAAGTATTGCAGTACTTTAATTCCATATCACTGGATAGATTCTTTCTTTATAAACGTCTTTTTTTGAAGAAATTTAGTTTTCTAATTTGAAGCACCTCACTTATATTGAAGGTCTGTCCGATTCATCTCAGCTGATGATCTCTCCTAAATACTTGAAATTGTCTGTATATAATCTTTACTATTTTATTTGTATAATTTTTCTTTGTGATCATTATTTCTGCTTTATAGAAGGAGATTTGTAGTATATTTATTATATATATATATATATAATTTCACAGGGCTGGTGAAAAAAATTACTCGATAAAATAATCTCCAGAAGAAAATAATCTCTTGAAATAGGCAACCCCTGAAATAATAATATTTTCTTCATCCAGTTATCGGATGAACTTAGTTTTCTTCCTGAAACGATAATCGCCCTTTGTTTTCTCTTCTTCTTACATCATAGGCACTTTCCCTCTCTCATGGAAAAGTCTCTGTCTATGATTCAGGGCCAGATACAGAATAGTAAGTAAAAACTGTAAGAAAAACGGAAACAGTTTTCATTCACAGTTAACACAAACTAGGAAGAGGACTCTTAATTTTGACTTAAATAAAAAAAAATTGGTTTTCATTCAACAGAAACAAATTTGTCTTATCTAAAGTATTTCTATATTATTTTTCTTAATTATTCATTTTTAAAAACATTTAATCTTATAATTGTTTATAAACATTCAACCTTATTTATTTTTTCAATGTTTACCAAAGCAATATAGGTCTTAGTTGATTGGTTGCCAAACAATTGTTCCCTAAATTAGGTAAAATGTATTAGTAGGGGGTAGTAAAAACTGTCTCTCTCTAAAATGTTTGAGAACCATCACTTAGATATAACAGAGCATTTTATTTTTTTTTTTTATTAAAAAAAGTTAGTTCGTATTCTTATCCAATGACAACTGGCATAGTATGTACAGGAGGAGGTGTGTAACATTATTAGAAACAGTTAATTCTTAATAAGAAATATTTGCTTTATATAAATAAAGAAATAAGTTTCCTTTTGAAAATTTAAATAATTAAAAATTAAAGATCTCTATGTAGAGTGCCGAAGGTCCCGGTTTTAAATCCGGCTGTGGGGATAAATTATTTAATCTTTAATCAGCCACGAGTAGAACCTATAGGAAATAGAAGCCTTCCTCGGATTCATACAGCCTCTATGAATTGGGTTCTCTGAATTTGTGGAAATCATGGCAATTGAGCGAGTCGGGCAAATCACCTCCCTGCACAACCGTTGTCCTAGAACAGTCTCGACCATCTACAGAACTCTAGACCATTCTTGGGTTGTTGTTGTACTGTTTTGTTTTTTTTGTCCTTTATATGAAATTTAAGTACTTCGAAAAATATTAATTGTTATTTTCGTTAAAGTTTTATAAGTTCATTTTCTTTTCATTCATCTTTAGTGTTTCGATGTATTTTAATTAACAACAATTGTAAATATTTAATATAAATGCACGATTTTCAATAAATAATAATTAATATTAACTTAATAATAACATTAACCAATTTTTGAAAATTTAAATCACATTCCAAATTAATTTGTGAGTGTATTTTATTAATATAGGTATGTTTTTTTTTTAAGAAAACCAATTACAATTTTGTTAAAAATTTAAATAGTTATGGCGAAATTTTGGTAAATATGTGTAGATCAATTTTAACGATCGTTTTTAATTTTTCCGGTTTATATTTAAAGGGAAAAAAACACAACAGAAATAGTGATAAGACAGAGTAAAAAATATAATTATACAAAATTAATTAATATTTAAAATTAAAGAACTTTAAGACTTAATTAATCGGAGGACCTGTACAATATTCAGTCTCGTGTGTCATGTTTATTATGTCATTAACGTTCCTGTATCGAATTCAGGCGAAGCTCATATTTCTCCAAAGATTTTGTATCGATTCCACATGGCGGAATTTGTTTAGAATTTTTCGGATTCATTTTAATTTAAACAAACTACTTGAACCTGATCCAGCTTCATAAATTTTTAATATATATGAGATGATACTAAGTTAATATTCCATATTTTAAAAAGTAAAAAACGAAATTATAATGAAGTAAAAATTGTGGATTCCAAGTGTGCACACATTTTTAAAATGTCCTCCAAACATTTATGAATCAAATAATTCACCTTTAATTAAAAAAAAAAAATTTATTAATAGTAATATTTACTCAATGTTTCATCACAATGATTATGTTCTGCAGTCTTGTTTCATAGTGGGGGGGAGCAGTACCACTACAACCCATGAAAGTCCTTGGGTTCATTACATGGTTAAGATTGTACTGATTCTAAGACAAAGTTTGTGCATGAAAGTGATTTGTATGAGACGGATTGCCCGCCAGTTTCCCCCCAAATAGAAGCTGAGTAAACCTTAGGAGAATCTGTAGATCTCACAGGGTTCATCTGAGGCTGTTAAAAAATTAAATAATTTATCTTCCACAGCCGGATTTGAACAAATCACCTTCAGCAAAGCAACTCAGCACCTACTTACTTCTTGGCACTACGGTCCTACAAGGACCTGGGCCTCATCCACCACTGGCTGCCATACACTCCGGTCCATAGCTAGTCTTCTCCAATGTCTGATTCCAAGCCGGTGAAGATGAGCCTCCCCATCATCTAGCCATCTAGTACGGGCCCTTCCTTTGGGTCTTCTAACAGCTTTCCAAAAAAAATTTCTTCTGCCTTCCGGGCATTCTTGTTTCCGGCATCCTCACCACATGGCCTAACCATCTCAATCAAGCTCTTTTTATGAAAGAAACTAAGTCTGGTTCTCCATAAAGTTGTCGGAGCTCTGCGTTATTACGGATTCTCCATACTCCCTGGTCATAGATGGGTCCATAAATCCGCCGCAATATTTTTCTCTCCCAAACATTCACCAGTATTTCTGTTTTTTTATTCAGGACCCAATTTTCACAACCTAATGTCGCTATTGGCCTGACAATCGTTTTATATAAAGTGATCATGGCCCTTTTTGACATTTGCCCATTTTTAAGAGCCTTTTGAATTGCGTAGTAACAGCAATTACCAGTAGCAAGTCTTGCTTTTATATCCTCCTCTATCTGGTTGCTGTTTGTTACTATTGCGCCCAGATATTTAAAATTTTGTGTTTTCACAAATCATCCTATTGCAAATTGTCCTACCTGTTTTTTTTTCGAATCGCACGCAGAATGTCTTCGAATGCAGAGCATGTCCCTATTTTAACTTGACATCTCATGTTTGTGAGGGTCATCCTTGTAAAGCGAACAAGTTTTCTAGGTAGTCCTAACTCCAGCATGGCATGCAACAGGTTGCTACGGTTTAGCCTATCGTAGGCCTGCTTAAATTCGATAAAGAGGTGATGCAGGTCAACATTATATTCGTAGACTTTCTCCAATACCTGTCGTAGAGAGAATATCTGGTCATTTGTTGATCGGCTCAGCCCAAATCCACATTGATAGTCCCCAATTGTTAACTCTGACCACCCTGAGAGCATTCTGTTCAAAAGTATTGCAAATACCTTGTACGCAGTGCTGAATAATGCAATGCCCCTGTAATTATTGCAGTCGGTTTTGTTACCTTTTTTGTGTATCGCGGAAATCGATAAAAGGCAACCTAACCACTCTACATTTAGTTAAATTGTGTTTTTTCATTATCTATAATTAAACTTTCCTTTTAAACTTAATGTTGTGGGATACTTATTTTGTTTTGGTAACATTGTATTTGTATTACGTGAGTTGGAGCGGGGTAGCTCAGTTCGGGGAGTGCTAAGTTGCTGTGCTAGTAGAAACAGGTTCGAATCCAGCTGTGGTAGATTTTTACAGAACTTATGCAATCTTTTAACAGTCGCAGAAGGACCCTGTGGTACATGCAGAACCCTCCTGGTATTGATTCAGTCTCAAAAAAGTGGGTACCCTTGATCGGGGAGAAAATCTAGTGGTTGAGCCTGATCTACGACAAATCAATTCCATACACAATCGTTGTCCTAGAAACATTAAAGTCTCTTCCAATTACTGAACCCTAGACCCTTCATGAATTGTAATAGTCTGGTACAGTTTTTTGTTTTGTTTTTATGGTAGGTTTAGCATATTTAGTCCTAATATGTTTGTATTATTAATAATAATAATTACAATATTAAATTATGAATATTTTAATCAGAAAGATGAGCTACCGGAGAGAAGGCTGTGTCTAGAAGTATGCAGTTTAGTTCTTTGGGGATCCCTGAAGTCATACAATTTCATGGGTGACCCAAGTTGGGTTTTAGTGTTGCGACACTCTTCCAACTGAATTTGATTAACCTTAGCCGAATAAATTTAAGCGGAAGTTCTTAAGTATAAAGTCTTCGGCTACATAAGAGCTTTCAGTTCTAAGCAAATGGAGCACTACATCCGTTCAAGGTGACCTTCGGAGCTACATCCAAAATTGGCTTGGTAACAGAAATTTTATCTTAAAGTTACTTAATACCAGTAGGGAAAATCGTATAAGTATATACAGTATAGACATTTAAAAATAATGGAGGAAACACAGGTTAGAAAGAAGATTTTTAATTACGTTAATAAACTGAAGAAAACAGTAAGATGGATAGGAGTGAAGGAAGATGCCAACAAAATAGGTGTTACAGAAGAAATAATAAGTGAAAAGAACTGCTTCAGGCAACTGACAGAAAATGCAACCTATGAAGAAGACAAGTCAAAGCCTCGACCGAAAAGTGTGGACAGATGATCAGAGACGAGCAGTTGGAGAGAGAATGAAAAAGTACTGTAAAGAGATGAGGAAACAGAGACACCATAAGTCTTATGTTGTATACGGTCATATTGTATATAAATTTAATTATTTGGAGATAGCATTTAGTTAATACTTGAATCTTGAAGTTGGCTAGAATGAAAAAAGAAAATAATGAAACATATTTAAAATACAGGCAAATTATCTATTAAAAAAAAAGTTGTTAATTCATTCAACGTCACTGTATGCTACTATGGCTGATCGGATGCTACAGTGGTAGCTCTAAATTTATATTAGGATAGGAATCTTTAACAAGTACCTGGCACCGCACAGGCTCGGGGACTCTATTATATTTTCTCTCCAAAGGACGGCATTACCAAGGATTTTTTCTATTTAAAAAAAATGCTAACACTATCAGCCTTGCAACGAAGTCACGACCACGTTGAAAAAAATGTACGTGAATACTAAAAATCATTACCATTGAGAAAAAACTCAGAATATATCTTCCGAATGGTAGTTCAGCGAACTTTATGATTTATTTGATTTTTTTTTTTAAATTAACAGGACTTTGCAAGTTATTTAGTTTTGATATAATTTTATTAAGTAATTGATTTCGAACCATTCTTCAAAAATTAGTACTGGAAAATAAATATCGAATAAATAAAAATGGAGCTGGAGGGTATCAGCATAAAGGTTTGTTATTTAAATATAAACTAAATGAGCTAAATAATAAAGTTAATTTATTAGTTATTAGTTAAGAGTTTATTTATTTTTTCTGAAAACAAAGTATGCTTTTATGTTAATTTCAAATCTATTATTTTTATTTACACGGTTTATTTATCAGAAGATATTTTTTATCTACCATAGGCGTTGTTAAATATGAAGCTTAAGAATAGCAATGTTCTATGAAAAAAAAATTACCTCGTTTTAAGTAAGAATCTTACTAAAATGAAATAGTAAATTATGTAAAAGATAGAAACAAAATTACTTTATATATATATATATCTTTTTATTTATTTTTATATTTTTTATTATCTGTTCCTATTTTGTGGTGAAAGCCACAAAGATTATGAAAGCCACCTACTACTAACGGCAATCGTTATTCTAAATGCACTTGTTCGAGAGTGTGTAAATGATTTATTGTTTATTGTTGACTATTAAATAATATTTCAGGGAGCGGAGTGGCTCAGTGGTAGAGGTTAAAATCCTGGTTTAAATCCCGCTGCAGGCAAGACTTTTATTTAGTCTGTTTGCAGCTGGAGATGGATCATATAGGATCTAGGAACGTCCTGGGACTCACCCAGCCTCTAAAAGTGGGTATTAAAATAAGGGGGGGGGAATCTGGCGGTTGAGCGTGATCTAGGACAAATCACCTCCCTGCATAACCGTTGTCCATGAAACAGTACCTATCCTGTACTGAATCCCAGACCCTTCACGGGTTGTAGTGGTACGTTTTTTTTTTTTTTTTTTTTATTAAATAATATTTCAGAATAAAAAAATTAAATAAATAAACTATGGCCGTTATACTTATGTTCCGTTGGTTATTTTTTAGGGTTTTTTAAAATTATGAACGGCGCGAACCGGAAACCGTCTACCAAAATGATTTTTAAGGTTCACGGTTTTTCTTCAGGAATCAGACGACGAGTTACGTCATAGAGTTCAAAACCGGGTTAGAAATAATATCGCAAGAAGTATAATTACAAAAGAAAATTTAATTTGTAGAGTGCCTCTTAAAAGCAATAGAGGTCCATTGTAGTCTGCGTCGAAACCGTCGCGAATCGATCTCTCAGAATAGACCTGATGAAAATCTATCAAAGAATATCTCGAGTATATCGGTCAGGAGATCCTTAACATGGGTTACATCAGGCTTTGTTTTCTTCCTGGCACTAAATTTCACTTTTAATATGCCCCAATTTTATAAAACAGGCAGCTCTATGTGTAGAGCACTGATTCGCAGTACTAAACCCCCTGATTAGAATCCAGCTGTGGCAGATAGATTAGTTAATTTGGTACTTGTTCGGCAGGATAAGCTTGGAAATAGGGGTAGTTACGTCACGTTCTGTTACGTTTTGTAATATATAAAATTGTAATGTTTAGACTAAAATTTTTTTGAAAATATACCTCAATAAAACAAATAGCTTATTTGAGAATCCATAAGATAGCCATTAATGGTTAGTTCAAGATGACTGATTTCAACTATATTAGAATATAAAGGTTATATTAGAAGGCTGATATAATCTTCATTATATATAAAAGAACAGGAAATTATGCCTGGATCTAATACCAAAATAAATGCATAATGGTAGGGTTAAATATTCGGGATGATTATTTTTTACTTTTTTATTGAGAAAAAATGATGGTGGAACCACCAATACAGATTGACGGATTTTAACTATCCCTACCACCAAACTGGCAACTTTTAATCTGTTAACACCCAAAGATCTGATGATTAAGGCCCTTCTGGTTTCACCAAGCTAATAAAGTAGGTACCCTTTATTGAAGAAAAACTGACGATTGAGAAAAAAGACCCTTCAATAGTAGCGGTACAGGTTTTTCCTTTTAAAAAAATGGTTCACTTTGTGTATCAATTAGTTTATCCTCAGTATTCACTTTTGTATTAACAACTTATTTTTGTTAAGTAAATGTATAATTGCTTCCAAAAACAAGTTACTGCAGACTAGAAGATGGTACAATGACGTCAAAGGTGGATGAGATACTAGACCGATGGGCAAGACACTTTGGCAAAATGCTTAGTGAGGAGACAGGACAGGAGAACAACATAGTCAACAAGCACCTCGAGGAGTAAGTGACATGGAGCCACTAGACGAAGACGAGATTAGAGAAGCCATAGAGAGAATGAAAAATTGTAGAGCGCCTGGCAGTGACAATCTTCCTTCGGAGATATTTAAATATGGTGGAGAAGAACTCATAAAAGAACTGAGAGAGATATTTTTAGATATTTGGACTAACGGAGTGATGCCTAGCTCTTGGAGGAATGCAGTAATATGCCCAATTTATAAAAAAGGATATCAGCTTAACTGCGACAATTACCGAGGAATCTCTCTACTCAACTGCTCATACAAGGTCTTCTCCAACGTCCAGATTGATACCATATGCTGAGAAATAAATAGGTGAATACCAGTGTGGGTTCAGAAAAACAAATCTGCTACAGATCAAATCTTCACCCTCAGGATGATCTTAGAAAAGGCAAAGGAGTACACAACCTTCAAACTCACCATTTATTTGTTGACTTCAGGTCAGCATATGATAGTGTCCTTAGAGAAGAGTTGTACAAAGCTTTATCTGAAATGGATATTCCGCATAAACTGGTAACCATGATTAAATTGGCTATGGAAGATGCACGATGTAAAGTACGCGTGAAAAATAAACTCTCAGCTAAATTTGGTACCAACAAAGGTTTAAGACAAGGAAATGCCCTATCATGCCAACTCTTTAATCCGATTCTGGAGTATGTGGTCCGCAAAGCCGGCATTCAAAGAACTGGCACAATTTTCCATAAGCCGGCACAAGTTTTGGCATACGCTGATGATGTCGACATCATAGGAAGGTCCTTTAATGAACTGGAAATCGCATTCCTCAATCTGATCAGAGCTGCTGAGGGTGTGGGTTTAGTAATTAATCAAACCAAAACTAAATACATGCATGCAGGAGGACCGATGGAGCTGACTGGTATTATTAAGATCGGAGGCCTGGATATTGAAAGAGTAAACTCCTTACCTACTTGGGAACCACCATAACGAGCGACAATAATGTCTCAATAGAGCTCAAGAAGAGAGTGGCTCAGGCAAACAAATTCTTCTTTGGGATAAATCGACATTTAAAAAGCAAGTCCTGGAACACAAAGATGATTCTATATAAAACTCTCCTTCGGCCTGTCCTTCTATATGGGTCAGAATCCTGGGTCATAAAGAAAGCCGATTAAAAATTGCTTCAGGCATTTGAAAAGAGGATTTTTCGGCGAATTTATGGACCAAATAGAGAGGGACCTACCAAGACATGGAGAAGACGTACCAATGCGGAGCTGGCAAGTCTATTCCTGGCCCCGGACGTGATCAAAACAATAAGGCTTGGTAGGTTGCGTTGGGCTGGCCGTGTGGCCAGAATGGCAAGTGTTGAAGGGCCCAGAAGAGTAATAGATGAAAAGATTCAGGGCACAAGAAGAGTAGGGCGACCCAAGATGCGATGGCTGGATGGAGTCAGTGAGGACTCCAGAAGGCTATTAAATGTCCGGAACTGGAAGGCCGCTGCACTGGACAGAGAAAACTGGCGGAAACGTATCGAGGAGGCCAAGGCTCATTGATGGGCTGTAGAGCCATGCAAGAAGAAGAAGAAATGTATAATTAATCAAAATATAAATTAATTAAAATTGTCAATAAATTTATTGAAATAGCTATGTTTTAAAAAAAAACTATAATCAACACCCCAGCATTTATAAAGTAAACACACTTAATTGGGTGGAAACCTGATGTTTGAGAGTATTTTCGGACAAATCACTTCCCTACACAACCGTTTGCTTGGGAACCAGTACAGTGTTTACCGTGTGCCCGTCTCAAGATTATGGGTTTTAGTGGTTCAGGTTTTTTTTTTATAATATGATGTTCTCTTTATGTCCAAATTTTGTTAATGCATTTTGCCTAAATTGTTATGAATCATCTCTAATTCAGCCTAATGAAAACTGTTTAAGATATAAATGATGAGATATAAATGATAAAATGATAAATAAAATAAAATGCAGTAGATCCTGGAAACAGAGGATTTGCTGGCAGAATATTTTCATTTATCAATGTCCTTTTGAAGGCTTTCATTGGTTTTCTTTCTTAGCCTGAGCACTTCATCTTTTTCCTTCTTTTATATCTTCTCCTTCACATTTTTTTTATCTACCGTGCTCTTTTCACTTTCTCCGTTCCACTTAGAGACTTCTTTCGGGGGTGATTTTTGGTATAATTATAATTTCGTTCGAATCGGACTTAAGTTAGATAAAGTGTGTTAACAAGTCAAAGATATTCTAATTTTTGTGAGAGATATTCCTTCACTTGGGCGTTTTTCTTTGTATTCTTAAAAAAGAGTTAACTTGCTTGATCGTCTTTATTCTTACTTTTATAAGAATCAATTTATGAAAGATCAATCAATTTATTAATTAACTTCATTTAACTATTAATATATCTTCTATAGTTATCCCACTTATTAAAGTATGCATTCTCTACCATTTAATAAAAAATCATTTACTTCGGATTAATTTGTTGATCTTTAGGTTCTCAGATTTTTTTTTAAATTTTGACCCTCATACATTTATGTGTTTTTAATTATTGATAAATTATCTTCTGATAATTATTCGAATTCATTGATTAATTAAATATTGAGCTACTGATTTTCAAAAATTGACATTTGTAATCGACCCTGAATTTTTTGTGAGTTAATTTTGTAAATTTGAGTGTTTAAGTTTCATTGCTATGTTAAAATACTCGTACGTTGAACCTGAGTATGGAGTATTTTTACATATTCTGTTGATCTTTCTGGGCTAATTACCACTGTAAATATTTCGCATTTGTACATTGGTCCATCTTTCATTTTAAATATAATTCTAATTTATTTTTATTTATTGTTCTTTGGATGATGATTATTTTTATTTTGAAGAGAAAAGATTTGTCGTGGCCGAGATTCGAACCCGGGTCATCTGCATCTCTAGTGCAGTGCCCTAACAACTGAGCTACTAGGGGTCGTAACCAAGCCAGGCAACTCTCTAAACCTGGTAGTTCAGGGGTTAGAGCACTGTACTAGAGATGCAGACGACCCGGGTTCGAAACCCGGCCAGGACAAATCTTTTCTCGTCAAAATAAAAATATTTAAATATAAATCCATTAGTAAAAATTGTAGTACTTCCCATTAATGATCAATAATGTTTCTCCTATATATTTGTTAAAAATAGTTTTATTTTTTCTATAAAAACCCTAACATATTAGGGTTTTAGGTTTTAACATAGATATGTTAATTTTTTTATATCCCCTCACTTAACACCCGACTAGGGAGCGGAGTGGCTCAGTGGTAGAGCACTGAGTTAACATGCCGGAAATCCTGGTTCAAACAGGCCATGACTTTTATTTAGTCTGTTTGAAGCGGGAGATGGATCATATAGGACCTAGGACCCTCCTGGGGTCCACCCAGCCTCTATAAAATATTCTAAAAATAGGTTACCCAAAATAAGGGGGGGGCCTTCATGGGTTGTAGTGGTACAGCTTTTTTTTGTTTAACACCCGACTTATAAACTAACGATAATGTAGTGTAGGGGTACAGAACCCAATTAAATTTGTTATGCATAATTTTTTAAATGGGTTTGATATTTGAATTTTGAATAACTTCCTAAAAATTCAAATAGAAAAAATGTGCCAGCATGAAAGATATTCGAATTTGGAATAATTATTCATTTAACAAATGAAAAGTATGTTCCTCGTTAGAGAAGTAGTATTGAGGAATCTCATTAAATTTCTCTATCTAAAAGAAATTATTAATGTAACCACCACTTCTAAATATTTGAAATTTTTAAATCAAAAGACCAGAAAATTAACATAAAAAATTGTCAGTATCTAAACTCAGTTTTCTAAAGCATTTTTGAGTTGTCTCTTTTTTTTTTTTTTAATCACCGTGATATCTCATTCACAGATTATTGTTTTAATATTTCTATCTATGCGTATTGTTTAATTATCAATACTAATGTTTAATATTTCTTTTCTCTTTTCAGGAGTGGAACGACTACAAGCTTAAGTGGAACCCAGAGGACTATGGCGGAGTAGATACCTTGCATGTCCCGTCTGAGCACATCTGGTTACCTGACATCGTACTTTACAACAAGTCAGTTATAATATCCTTGTTATTCCACTTTATAAGCAATTAAATATTAACAATTTAAGATAAATGTATAAATTAATAAGCGCTATGCCGACTAGAAAGCGTTTGAGGGGTAGACCAAGACATAGGTGGGAGGATTGCGTCAAGAGGATTAGGGTTTGGGTAGTGGTACGTTGACAGAAGTTTGTAAGCAGAGATTGGTGGAATCGGCATCGAGCCTTCGGGTTCGCTAAGCATTATTATTATTACTACTAGTAATTAAAAAAAAAAGGAATTTATTTATTTATCTTTTACTATCCCATAACCAGTCTCATAAAAATATCGCTTCATCAAAATTCATCGCATTTAATATGTCTCCTCACCGAAAGGCTTATAAGGAAATTCAGATACGTTATTCTTACGCAATGAAGTTTGAGCAATTTGCGAATGTACCTTAATTTTCCATGGGAACGATGATATTGTGATGTAGACATCGCATATAAACCGACATGGCCGAGTCATTACAAGCAAAATGATTGGTTTTAATAATACTAAATTGCACCATTATGTTATGGTGAATATTTTAAACATAGCCTATTATAGCTTGAGAAAGCTAAAAGCTATTTATTTAACAGTGTCAGTTCTTAAGGTCTCAATAATCAGGATATACCCTTTAAATTACCATAAAAAATATAAGATACAATACAACTGAATTGAGCCAAGCATCCTTTGTTTTATAATACACTTTATTCAAATATTATTACAATCTTGTACTTGTAGGCAATAAGTAATAGAGCTTAGTAGCTACACAATCAAACAATAAAAACAACAACGAAAAATAAAAACTAAAAAAATAAGCTTTCTAATTCTACAAAATAGTTTATAGTCATGTAATATTTTATCGTTATATCGTTGTTGCCTAGCCCGACTATAAAACGTTTGAGGGGTAGACCGAGACATAAGTGGGAGGATTGCGTAGTGATCTAACGGATTAGGGTTATTATTAATATTAATTTGAATAAAAATTACGGGTCTGCAGTTAGACGGACAGGGTGCACTTCCCTAGTACTAATAAACACTTGAATACTTATTAATTAATCAAGTAACTTCAGTAGTAAAATGTATCTCCAATCCCCCCGAATTTTGTCAAATTCGCATGAAAAATACACAGATTTTTTTGCACTCTTAAACAACAAAATAGACGTCTATACTTAATTACAATATTGATGGATTGAATTGGTCAGGGGGTGCAGTCATAGATAACACAAAATTTATCCTAATGTGCCAACGTTTCGGCCTAAGATGTTAATTTCTTTTCTAATTTTACTTTGTTTTTAATACCTCTGTTTTATTGCCTTCTAGATTTCTTTCCATTCTTGTCATATTTTATCATTTATTTCATAATTTACCTTTTGGTCTTTGCATATCTTTCTTATCGTTCTTATCATTACTGCACTCCTCATACGGTTCTTCTACTTTCTGTTTCTTTCCCATCTCTGAAGATGGCCTACATCTTAGGCCGAAACTTCAGCACATTAAGTTTTCCTTATTTTCTGTTATCTTTGACTGCACCCCCTGATCAATTCAATCCATTGTTAGAATTATCCAGTCAAATATTTTCCACTCAATTATAATAATGGTTTTTATTAACTAATTAATTGCTTATTACTTCTCTTCCAGCGCTGATGGTAACTACGAGGTGACAATAATGACGAAAGCTATCCTCCACCATACTGGAAAGGTGGTTTGGAAGCCTCCTGCCATCTACAAGTCCTTCTGCGAGATCAACGTCGAGTACTTCCCTTTCGATGAGCAGACATGTTTCATGAAGTTCGGATCATGGACCTACGACGGATACCTCGTAAGTCACCATTTCATTAAAGTATCACAATTTTAGTATATGTTTCGGAGGGTAAGTGTCGTTAGGTTTGGGCGTGAAGTAAGTGAGAGGATTGAGAGGGCTTGTATCGATAACGAACATTCTAGTTCGCCAAACCTAGTAATAAGTATTGGTACTTATTAAGTACTTATTAACACTTGTGTTAACGTATATATACGTATGGTGTTTTAAATGTATAATATTACTAGTTTATTTCGTACATAAATGATAATACAAAGCACGTTTCTTATTTATAATTACTCGAGAAATCCTTAAAGACTACAAAAGGCTTTTACATTATAACCAATCATCATCAATTTGTATTTAACAGAATATCTTTCTCTGCTTCATCGTGCTAAATTGTGAATTTTTCGATAAAACGATAATAATTCGAATTTATACAATAGTATACTGAATTATTACAATATATAACAGTTGGTATACATTAAAAAAGAAAAGGAACCCATGAACGGGTTCAGTACGTGATAGAAACTGTGCTGTTTCTAAGTCAACGGTTTTAAGGCTGTGTGCCCCAGAAGTGTCTGCAGATCCCACAGGATCCCTCCGTAACTGTTAATAGATTAAATACTTAATCTGCTTCAGCTGGATTTGAACCCAGGACCATCAACTCAGCAACTCAGCGCTCTACATACTTAGCTAAATCGCTCCAATGTAAATATAGTTTGACATATTATGGGTTTACAACATATGAGAAAGCATTGGTCTCCCTCCATAGCACCTGTCAGCTGTTACTTCAATTAAATTTTAACTTAAGTTTGTTAAAAAAATGATTATTTTTATTTATTTGGAAATTAAAAAAGTTTTAACAAAGTTTGGTTGTTTATTTTAACTAGGTTCAAATTATTCTTCCTGATTGCATTTTTTTTTTTTTATACAACTCTTCCTTGTTACTTTTTATTATGTAACTTGAAAAATATTAACAATGTTTCAATCTTCTATACTTTATTTGTTATATAATTCAATCAAAATTTATTAGATTTATTTACTTTTTTCAAATAAAATTACTGTAACAATAATAATATACCAACTGATACTGTTCAGTGTTAAAAATTTTGCTTTCAGCACAGACATAGGAAGAATTTTTAAGAATTTTAAGCATTGACTTGTTTTTAAATTTATTTATTAAAATTTACAAATGTATTAAATAATAGAATTAATTATTATAAAGGTACAAATATAAAGGTAAGTAGAGAAACTATCCACTGGTAGTATTCAAATATCTGAATTGACAAAATTAAAATGGGTAATTTTGTAATATCGTGAGAACCCCAAAATGTTGAAACAGTGTCAATATAAGTTTCATAATAAAAAGAAACGAGAATTTTCTCAATACAATGTTATTAAAATAGCATGAAGTTGCACAATCTTACCACAGGCAGCGCCACCGTATAGATACCATATCTCCTACGCCTTTCATAATTCTGAATATCATATATGTTACTTATTGATTATATATTTGTTTATTTTGTAAATATTAATAAATAATTTAGTAACTATAACAATATTGTTTGCTATAAAACTAAAAATTATTATGTACGGTTTCACCGATTAGAAAAAGGATAAAACACTATTATTAGTTGGTGGGTTGGCAACACTTAAAAAGTTACTTTTTTCTACGTTTTTTTAAATAGTTCAGTTCATGTTGGTCAGTTAGTTAGACATCTCATCCTTCTGGTATGTTCTATTTTGTTTGTTATAATCATTTTCTTCCTTCCTTCATTCTCTCTATCTCTATTCTTCTTTATTACAATTACTGTATGTATATAACTATTTAGAATAGAATAGAAAAGTAACTTTATTCTGAGACTAAGTCCCTTTAGAATAAGAAACATGAACAGAAAAATAGACATAATGAATAGGCTACACAATACATATCATAAAGAATTTATAAAGTTCCAAAAAAGTAAATAAATAGTACGATCAATATACTAAGCAATTAAAGATATTAAATAAATTAATAGCAACAATTAATTACATGAGCTAGGATGAAATAATTTCTTTACATAATGTATATCTTCAAAATACATAATTCATTATTGATTCATTTAAGCAACTTAATAGCCTGCATAGAGAGTCTTTAATATATAACTCTCACGTATTCTTTTTAATAGTATTTAAAAAAAAAAATTTGTAATAAAACCATTTCTCTTGTAGTTTTAATGTTTTTATTAGCTATGTTTCATTGTCTTTTAGTTTATTTTCATTCTTGTTATTTCTCATCAATTATTTCACAATTTATCTTTCTCTTTTTTTTCTTTTTAAATTAACCAGTTATAATTTCTGTAGTACTGATATGTTTATATAGTTTATCTGTTTCTGTTTTATTCCCAGCCCTGATGATAAAAAAATTAGTGTGAAACGATGGCACAAATATAATAAACGTATTTTGTGTAAGTTTATATACGGTAACCCCCTACTATTTTACTCTCTTTTAAGATACATTAAGTCAAGTATTTCAACTTAAATCAGGATACAATATGTTGGGAATCTATATCCCACTACTTGAACTGATTTTTTTTTTTGTAAATAAAAGTGAATAAATAAATAAATAAAATGACTATACACAATATACATATATTATATATTAAACATCAATAGAACGAAATATCAATTAGTGACGGTAATAAAAACTGTAGATTTCATTCCAGTTTCGAAATTACGGTTTTTCTCTCGTTTAATTACATCTATTACAGTAATTAAAAAACTCTTTAGGCTCTTTGGGGAGAATAATGTTGATCGTAAAACGGAGTGACGTCATAGTAAATTTTTCCCTAGTTTTCGAAAGATAATAAAGAATCGTTAATGAAGTCCATTTATTATAGATTCCCTCTCGTTAGTAATGACGTGGATAAATAAATGGCTTTATTGCATCGTTGGAAATCAATTAAATTTTATTTAACGGATGATGATTCATCTATTTGGGAATGAAAAAAAAACCCTAACCTATAGTTAAATTAAGTGATAATAGATAAACATTATTCTCCCCAAAGAGCCTGTTATTGGTGAGAGAAAAAAATAGTTTGAAATAGGTACTATTAAAGAAAGATTATATTTAACATTTAAGAACTTTAATTAGAACTGAAACAAAGAATTAGAAAATACTTAAATTTTTAGCTATTTTATCTAAACTTAAATCTTTTTTTTTTTTTTATTATTTATTTATTGATATTTACACCTATATTACAGTAATTATAACAAGTAAATTGGCTGAGTGATACATAATGACATGTAATAATGACAAGTAGAGAAACTACCCACTGGTAGTACTCAAATCGCATGTTCAACTAAGAAGGTCACGTGGCCATCTTCTTCTCAGACGCCTCGGAGGATTATCGGGAATCGAAGAGGAAGTTTGTTATGAAAGGATAGATACCGGGTTCGGGACATTAAGGTCGTTATGGATGACTTTATTCTTAACAAAATAAGGAGCGTTGAGGATTTTACGAAAGATTTTGGATTGTAGGGATTGTTGGATACGAGAAGAATTCGATGGCTTAGTGGAGCCCCAAAGCTGTACTCCATAGGTCCAAATAGGTCGTATGATGGCCATGTAGATGAGTCTTTTGTAATTAATTGGGAGCTTCGAGCGTTTGTCTAGTAAGTGTTGAAGTAGCTTGAAACGTCGAGCGGTTTCTTGTCTTTTCAGTCTCGTATGAGGATTCCAGGTCAATCGTTTGTCAAGATGCAACCCTAAGTATCGGATCTGTTCTACAAGCACAAGTGGGATATTATTAAAGGATACTGAAGGGCAGGAAGTCATTGGTTTACGACGTAAGGTAAAAGTGATTTGATGGGATTTTTGAGAATTTATTTTAATTCTCCAGTTCTGACACCATTCTTCAAGATCAGTGATTTGGGATTGGAGGCTTTGGGATGCAATAATTGGATTGGTGTTGACTGATAATACAAGTGTATCATCAGCATACGTGGTAAGGATAGTATTAGGATGAGTTGGGATGTCAGCTGTATAAACTGTATTTAGGATTGGGCCAAGGATACTACCTTGAGGAAAACTTAAATCTGAATAGAGATCTGTTTATTGTTTTCATCATCATATTATTATTAAAATTAAAAATTACGATTATTTAATTTTATAATTGTATTTATTACTCTCCTTTATTTGTTATCAAAAATCTCTTTAAACCATGATATAAATCTGGAGAAGAAAATGGTCCGGGTGAAGGTTATGGAAAAACCATTAAATAGTGAGCTTTATTCAGGGTTGAACAAACAGGACACAAAAGTATAGAAGGCTAAATAATTGGAATAAATGAAAACCTAATGTCAAAATGAAATAGATAATTGGAAGAGTGGAATTGGAGCAGGGAAGATATAACAATAATTGTAATTTAAAAAAATATATATTTTAACAGTAGGAAATACGTTACATAACAAAAATGATCAAAACACAATATGTAGTAATAATGATAGCTTTATTTATTCTGAGGCAACTTCTCCTAAATAACGTTATACAATTGTTACGGGCTACTGGGTGTAAAATAAATTAAACTATTCCTAAATTCAAGATACTAATATTTATTAGCAAATTGACAAAAAGAGTACAATGAAATTACTAAACAATTAAATTATTAAGCTAATATAAATTTACAATAACAATATTCTGAAGATTATAACCTAGGCCTAACTGTTATCTAATTACTGAAATAATATAAGATATTGTTAATACTAAACAACTTACCTGTTTACATAAATTTGTACAAATACCATAAAATTACACTACAGTTTATAACTACTAATTAACACTTACAGTTCACTAATTAAAGTCCACTGACCGTAAGACTCTCCAAATATGGCAAACTGGCACACAGTAATAAACAGAAACAGTTTATTACACTCATTTATCACTGACTAGTTCATCACACCGACACTGAGAGACACTAACTAACTTATTACTGACTAGGCTGAAGCTGCCGGCATTTATGTAGGCAATGTCGAACGGGGGTGGGGAGGCTTAGATCGTTCTCGACTGCGGGAGTGGGGGCTTGGCCCTTCCCGGGCTTTCGCGATCTTTCTAATCCGTTCTTAATCCCTTCAGCTCATCCTAATAGTTACGGTTTGAACGGTATTATTGGTTCTGATGGAATATATTAGATAGGATTAGATTCCGGTTAGTTATGATATGATTGGAACTTAACTCAGGATCTGTTAGATCTACAGAGCAGCATTTGGGCTTAAATTGTGGCACATATCACTTAGGAGTTTGAAAAATAGTTTACGTCGGATTCTCAGACCTGTTAAATATACCCACATAATTTCATAAGAATCGGTCGAGTCGTTTCGGAGGAGTTTTCTTACAAATACTGTGACACGACAATTTTATATATTAGATAGAGCTGAAGTTCCGGTTAATCATTATATGATTGGAACTTAACTCAGGATCTGTTAGACATACAGAGCTGCGTTTGGATTCAAATTGAAGCATATTTCATCTTCTTTAAGAATGGTTATTTACGTTTTTTCCCTAAAACGCACCGATTTCATAATAATGGCCGACCCATATCACTTAGGGGTATGAAAAACAGTTTATGTCCGATTCTTATACTTACTGAATATACACACTAGTCATTTCGGAGGAGTTTTGTTACAAACAAAGTGACACGAAAATTTTATATATTAGATTATGTCGTAGTTTAATAGTCTAATATTTAATATTTTAAGTAAGTATACCAAACAAAGTAAATATTATTGATAAAAGAATGAAATAGGGACTAGATCCGAACAATTACAAGTGCGGTAAGTAGTCTGCAGTAGTCCTTCAAAATCAATACACAACATCTGAAGGCTCTCCTGGCGACCCACGTGTTATTTAAACCAGTTTAGTTAATAATTACTTCACAAAAAGCGTTTAATTTTTTATATTTATTTAGTAATTTGATTATATAGTTGTTATATAGCCTGTATAATTAGTATCAATTAAAAGTTTGATTAAATACCTTTGTATTATATTTTCAGAGTCAGTAGAATAAAAAGAAGGAACTAAAAAAAAATTATTTTTTTTTATGACAATGAATTTACAACTAAAGTTAATTTGATATTAATTGTTAGTTATTTAATTTTTTGTGTTACGTGGAATAATTGAATCTTTTGTCTTCTACATTAAATGTGATCAATTTATTATAAACAATAAATACAACTGTCATTATGTTTAATACATGTATAATATTGCAGTAATTATTTTTTATTAAATAGTTTAATTTTCATCACAAATGTTTATTTTAATCTCTATTTAATTTAGTTTGCATTTTACTTAGACCATTGTCATTTAAATCTGTATTATCAATATAAGCTAGTTGAAAATACGGTTGTTGTGAATTTCAAGAATTATTTTAGACTACAATATTTTGTAATTATTACCTTTAGAACAAATAAAAAAAAATTGAATAAAAATCGAAATCGTAATGAGTATTTTAATAATATTCCCAAGTGCGATAATAACCATTGAGAATAATATAAAACATAATATGTGATTGTCCTTAATTTATTATTTAGTAAATTAATTATTTTATTATTTATTATTAAGACAAATATATTAAATTTTGCATTGTCATCGGTCCTTGAGAATTGTGCAAATTTTTAATTTAATTCGATATTTTGAAGGGGACGAAAATCCAGTTCAAAGATTCCGTTACATACATACCTACAGGCGAAGCTAACAATTTGTTTGTTCATGACCCAAATCTTTTCCAATCAATCCAGGGTAACAGGCAGTACGAAAGAGGAAGAACCAGTGGATTTTGGTGATTTTGTGTTTATGAGTGGACTGTTGTATATTTGCATTGAATATATGATTATGTAGAGGGAATATCCATGGCGTTGTGTATGGTATGACTAGATATAAACCAAGGAGCAGTAACTATTTGTATTAGTATTTTGGACTCTGCTATTTGTATCTTGTGTACATTGACATGTTTTGGCTGAACACCAAAGTTCAGCTCCATTTGTACATATAGGTCGTGAAGGGGGACCTGTGGTCTAGCATAACTAACTACCGGAAGGTGGCCCTAGGATTTTTTAAAGGGAGTAAAAAATCCTTGGACGTTAAACGGAGGTTCCGGGCCTGTACGTGTCAGCTACTCGTTAAAAATCCATTTCAAATTTCATGGACAAAGGTTATGCAGGGAGGTGATTTGTCCTCGATCACGCTCAACCGCCATATTTTTCCTCCTTATTTCAGATTCCCACTTTTAGAGGCTGGGTGAGCCCCAGGAGGTTCCTAGATCCTATATGATCGATTTCCGGCTGCTAGCAGACTAAATAAAAGTCTTGCCTCCAGCGGGATTTGAACCAGGATTTTCGGCGTGGCAACTCAGTGCTCTACCACTGAGCCACTCCGCTCCCCGAAATAATATTTAATAGTTACAATAAATCATTTACATACTTTCGAACAAGTCCATTTAGAATAACGATTGCCCTGTGCAGTGGGTGGCTTTCAGAATAAAAAAACAAAATGTAAAAATAAATAAAAATATATTCAAATAAAGTAATTTTATTTATGTCTTTTACTTAATTTCCTATTTCATTTTTGTAGGTTTCTGGCGTAAAGCGAAATTTTTTTTTAATACAACATTGCTATTCTTAAGCTTCATATTTCACAATACCTATGGTAGATAATAAATATGTTGTAATAAATAAACCGTGTATAGTATATAATACATACATACTATATAATACATACTACATTTATACACTATGTAATGTATAAATGTATAATTTATACATTATATAGTTTATAAAAATAGTAGATTTGAGCTAATCATAAAAGAGTACTGTGTTTTAAGAAAAAAAAATAAACTCTAATTTATTCCGTATTAACTTTATTATTTAGCTCATTAAGTTTATACTTATATAACAAATCTTTATGCTAATACCCTCCAGCTCCTCATTTATTTTCCAGTAACTATTTTTGAAGTATGGTTCGAAATCAATTATTTAATAAAATTAATTATTACTGTTAATTTCTGAAAAAAAAAGTCAAATAGTACAAAATAACATAAAATTGGCTTAGCTACCATTCAACCTGGTCGTGGGTTCGTAGCCAGGCTGATGGTGTTAGAATTTTTTAAAAGGAGAAAAAAATCCTTGGTTATGCCGTCCTTTGGAGAGAACATGGAGCTCCCGAGCCTGTGCGGTGTCAGGTAAACGTTAAAGATTCCTATCCTGATCAAACCTGGATAGGCAAAATTTAGAGCTCCCACTGTAGCATCGTCCGATTAGCCATTGCAGCATAAAGTGGCGTTATATTAACAAACAAATAGGTCTTAGTATACTGTTATAGATTAGTCGTTTGTTTCGTAAGCCAAGTGAAGATCCGTTGTCCAGAAGATGTGATAGTTCTTTGTACAGTACTTGTCTTTTTGTAGGTACGTTCCATGTGCGCCTCTTGTCCAAGAATAGTCCAAGCTAACCTATATGGTATATTATTTATTTAAAATGTCCCCGATAAAGCCAGACTCTCCCTTCATGCTTGAGGGATACTTTCGTTTCCAATTTGATAAATAAATCGTTTTCCCTAGCCGGGTCATTTCGCTTCTTGGCAGAGATTCGCGAACAAAATGGTGCCTGGCTACACTATGGCTGAGTAATGACGGTTACAAGATCTTTTGTGTGGAGGCTGGCTGTGCGCCCACGAGGGTCTACCAAACCTGTCACTATAATTTAGTTGGACCAAACTCCATCTTCTTACAACTGGAATCGAAATATTTAATAATTGTAGGGTAGCAAAACTCCATTATATATTGTAACCATAAATTATATATAAATTAGTATGATAGAATAAGAAGAAATGCTTTTAACACTTGTAATGCTTGATATGCTTTGTATCATGTTTTTTTTGGATGCCTGGAACCAACAAATATTACAGAACAGCGTAAAGTAATTAAGAAATGTTGACTTAATTTTTACAAATCATGAAAGGGTCCTTAGGCTCAGTATGTACTTACTGTATAGTATGTACTCAGTTGATGTAGTTTTTCTAGGAAAACGGTTGTGCAGGGAGGGGATTAGGACTGGTTATTGGGAGGCTAGAGATCAACCATCAGCTTTTTCCCCAATTTAGATTACCTACTTTACAGGGTCTGGATGGCCAGTTCCCAGAGGATCCATCCATCAGTGTTAACTGATTAATACGATTGTTTACTTTTGGAAAATGAAAGGTAGGGGATATTTTTAGTCTTTATTAACTTCAATACTGTGCAATCCTAACCTTATTCTGCTAGATCTGATGGAAGTATTATGTTATTCCAAAAAAATACCCACATACCAATCCTTCTGGGAGCCAGGTGGCTCAGTTGCAGAGCGCTGAGTTCCCGTTTCAGGTTCGAATCCAGCTGTGGCAGATTATTCATAATCTGTTAAGACCAAGGGGTGGCTCCTTTGGGTTCTAGAGACTATCCTGAGGCTCGCCCGCCCTCTATAAGGTTGGAACTCTTAATTTGGGGCTAACCTGATGTCGGGCAAATCATTCCTGTGCACAACCTTTGCCCTAGAAACAGTGCAGTATCTATAACGTACTGAACCCGAGACTCTTCATAGTTAGTATTGTTACCTTTTTTTCTTCAATCCCTCCGCCCTCCAAAGATTTCCAAAGAAATATTAACATTATGCAATAGTCCGGAATAAAAATTATCGGAGCGACGACCCGAACCAAAATAAATACTCGATAATCGACCGAGTGGAAGCCGGGGAGATAAGTTGGAAAGAATATCTTCTTGAGGACATTTGAAATGAAAATGGATGCATCGCCGTTGTGCGATAAAAGGGAGAAGTCCCCTCCGTCCCTCTCGCTCTCACAAGAATGTCACGAGGGCAATAGAAAACAATTCCCCAAGTAATTCCTCTTCTTTTTTCTGTTTTCTTTTTTTTTTTCCTTGCTTCTCTCCCATCCTACCCATTCAGGAAATACAAAGTTAATTTCCAGTGTGGATTAGATGGGATACAGCTCCCAGTGGCCAGCAACAATGCGCATTCTTCTATTTATGTTTCTCTTTACTTTTTATCCTTTAGAAAATTATGGTCCATTTGTTTATAGGCATTTAGATAAACAAACAGCGTTCTGTTGTTTTAATAAACTGTACCACAACAGACCGTGAAGGGTCTGGGGTTCAGTACATGGTAGAGAATGTACTGTTTCTTGGACAACGGCTGTGCAAGGCGGTGATCACTTTCAACCGACAGATTCCCTCTCTTATTTTTGGTACCCACTTTATAGAGGATGGGTGAGCCCCCAGGTGGTAGATCCCAAAGTGGGTAGATCAGGAGGGTCCTAGATCCCATAGAGTCCATCTCCGGCCGCTAACAAAGTAAATAAAAGTCTTGCCAGCAGCGGGATTTGAATCCAGGACCTTCGGCATGGCAACTCAGCGCTCTACCACTGAGCCACTCCGCTCCCTTATTCCATTATTGTACTTCCTCAATTGATCTAAAGCATATTAAAAAAAAGTACTTTTGTAATTGGCGTTTCCGATTATCTGATCCGGGGTTACTGGAAGACACCCTCCAACCTTGTGTAATTATAATCCAGGAGAGCCTGGTACATGTAAACGGTAACTTATTAATAAAACAATCAGTTCCACAACAACACATCAAGTGTCTCTCCCTGTTTTGGTTTGGAGAATTAGTAATTTCCCAGGATGCCTAAAATTCGGCCTGAATTTTAGGCCCTCTATCATTAACGATATATTTGAAACTAGATGATGTTTCTATTCTTAAGATCCATAGTTCCTCAAGGTAGTATCCTTGGCCCAATCCTTTATACAGTTTATACAGCTGACATCCCAACTCATCCTAATACTATCCTTACCACGTATGCTGATGATACATGTGTATTATCAGTCAACACCAATCCAATTATTGCATCCCAAAGCCTCCAATCCCATATCACTGATCTCGAAGAATAGTGCCAAAACTGGAGAATTAACGTAAACTCTCAAAAATCGCATCAAATCACTTTTACCTTACGTCGTAAACCAATGACTTCCTGCCCTTCAATATCCTTTAATGATATCCCACTTATGCCTGTAGAACAGATCCGATACTTAGGGTTGCATCTTGACAAACGATTAACCTGGAATCCTCATACGAGACTGAAAAGACAAGAAACCGCTCGACGTTTCAGGCTACTTCAACACTTACTAGACAAACGCTCTAAGCTCCCAATTAATTACAAAAGACTCATCTAAATGACCATCTTACGACCTATTGGGACCTACGGAGTAGAGCTTTGGGGCTCCACTAAGCCATCGAATTCATCTCGTATCCTATCCTTACAATCCAAAATCCTTTGTAAAATCCTGAACGCTCCTTATTTTGTTAAGAATAAAGTCATCGATAATGACCTTAATGTCCCATTTGTTGCTGATTTGGCCCGAACCTGCTATCTATCCTTTCATACCAAACTTCATTTCTACTCAAACCCTCTAGTTTCAAACCTAGCTTCCTCTTCAATTCCCGATAATCCTCCGAGGCGTCTGAAAAGAAGATGGCCCATGACTTCTTAGTTGAACTTGTGATTTGAGTACTACCAGTGGGTAGTTTCTCTACTTGTCATTTTCACATGTCATTATGTATCGCTTAACCCATTTACTTTATGTATTATTGTAATACAGTTGTAAATATCAATAAATAAATAAAAAAAGATCCATAGTAATGCCATTACGAAGTTTGGTATAAATCATGCCAGTTTTATGAGCCATTTTTTGTAATATACATAGCTGCTATAAAATAATTTAATATAATGGCGCTTTTGGTTAAGCCGTCCTTCGGAAGGGATCCAAATGTAGGACCTAAGTTTGTACTCGTTACAGATCCTTTCCTAATTAGATAGGGATCTGTGACGAGTACCTGATACAGCTCAATTATACTTGGATAGCAAAATATAGAGCTCCCATTGTAGCATCGTCAAATTAGCCATAACGAAATAAAGCGGCGTTCAATGAATAGACAATATTTTAATACAATCTGATTGGCTTACGTCAATAACATTTTGATTTGTGATAAGGGATTGATTTCGTCAAAGATTCCTCATATAAACATTTACTTTTCCCCAGATTTGATTAATTGTTTAATAATGATTTTTATTTTAAATTGTAATTCCCGTTTCAAAATAGTTCAACATGTATTAGACAAACTCTGTAAGCTCCCAATTAATTATAAAAGACTCATATACAAGACCTATTTGGAAATACGGAGTAGAGCTTTGGGACTCCACCAGGCCACTGAATTCCTTACAATACGACATCCTTCGTAAAATCCTCAATGCTACTTACTTTGGTATGTATAAAGTTATACATAATGACCTCAGTGTCCCATTAGTTGCTGATTTAGCCCGAATCAGTCCTTTCGTGACAAACTTTATTCCCACTGAAATCTACTAGTTTCAAATCTAGCTCCTCCCGATAATTCCGAGGCGACTGTAAAAAAGATAATAAAAAAAACTCATGACCTTCTAAATGGAATTTGTTCTAAATGGAATTGAATGATTATTTCTATTTATTTATTGTATTATTATAAATAAATCTATTTAAAAAATTGTTATTCCAAGTAATTAATTGTCATTTTTATTCCTGCCAGGTGGACCTGAGGCACATGTCGCAGTCTCCAGACTCGGACACTATCGAGATAGGGATCGACCTCCAGGACTATTACCTATCCGTCGAATGGGACATCATGAAGGTGCCAGCCGTCCGAAACGAAAAGTTCTACTCCTGCTGCGAAGAACCCTACCCGGACATCATCTTCAACATAACCCTGAGGAGGAAGACGCTCTTCTACACGGTGAACCTCATCATCCCCTGCGTCGGAATATCGTTCTTGTCCGTGCTAGTATTCTACCTGCCGTCTGACTCCGGGGAGAAGGTGTCCCTGTGTATATCCATCCTTCTCTCGCTCACCGTGTTCTTCCTCCTCCTCGCCGAAATCATCCCACCGACCTCACTCACTGTCCCCCTCCTCGGCAAATATCTCCTCTTCACCATGATGCTCGTGACGGCATCCGTCGTCGTCACGATAGCCGTGCTCAACGTTAACTTCCGCTCACCAGTCACTCATCGCATGAAGCCTTGGGTACACAGGGTCTTCATTCAGGTAATCTTCTATTATCAATTCCAATATATTCTATTCTTTAGAATATATAGTTTTCATTTTTAATCAAAATAAAAATTTTAATTCCAAAATAGGTACTGCCAAAAGTTTTGTTCATCGAGAGGCCCAAGTCGGAAGACTCTGTAGACGATGATGATGAAGACAAGCCTCCAGATGCTATCATCACCAACGCCTTTCAAGTTCCTCCCGATGTTAACAAATATCTCAGGTACTATAACCAACCATTAACTATAAATCGGCTAATCACACTTAAAAGTGGTGTTTTAAGAAAGAAATAATCTTAAATGCTTTATCCTCAAAATGTAACAATCAGTAGGTATTTCATTTTCTTGACTATTAATTCATGGCCTATAGGAAGTTTGTATGTTTTTCTTTTCCATCCATTATGTTTCCTCTCTTTAGTCTCAATGCACTATTTCTCAGTATTGAAAGAAAGCATTCAAAACAAATGCGTTTCTGAAATGAGTGTTCTGATGAGGCAGAATTCCTCTGAAAGCAGGATTGGTGAAATGCTTTGTATTCACTGTACTGCTGATTGGTGGGGAAGATTGAACTATGACAAAAATAGAAAGATTGATGAAGGAAATAGAAACGTTTGAGATGTGGGTTTACCACCATATCCTCCGAATCTCATGGAGCGACCATTTAACTAATGAAGAAGTTCAATAAATCGCATATACATTCAAACAAAAGAAATTATAATGCCTGGCCTATGTCATGGCAAATGACAAGTATTGTCTAATGCAGCTGAAAATGCAGGGAAAGATTGATAGTAGGAGGTGACCAAGAAGGAGAAGGCACTCCTGGCAGCGTAATTTAAGGCAATAGTTAACTCTCACTACAGTTCAATTATTTATTAGATTGATATACCAATAGCCAATACCTGAAGTGAATATGGCACAGTAGTTGAAGATGAAAAACATTATTTACAGCAGACAGAATCAGATCAATCAATAGCTGATTGTTTTTTGTTTTTTTAACACCTAACATTTATATACATTATATATAATGTATATATGTAATATTAATTTTTTTGAATGTATTTTATATTTTAAAGCATTTAATTGATAAAATTAGTAAATTAGTTTTTTCCCACACTAAGAAATGGAAGAGGAAGACAAAGAATTAAGTGTAGAGAACACAAAATCATATTTTTTCTAAGGTAATGTAAATGTGATGGTGTTGTGTGGTAAATTTGATGGTGATTATTTAAATATTTTTATTTTTATTTTGAAAATAAAATGTGGAAGACCCAGGTTCAAATCTAGGACAAATCTTTTCTCTTCAAAATTAAAATGTTTAAACTAATTTTTCTTAATTCTCATATTTTTCTATTCTCTTGTTTTTGTTCTTTTTTTTAACCTAGGAGAGGTTTCCTTCATTTATGTCACAAAAGAGATGTCCCCTTGAGCATTTCCCTCCCATTATGATTTCCGTCACTATTTTTTTTTTTAATTTTAACTAATAATTATTCAGGAAACGGGACCAAGGAATAACTAGGATATAAATATCATTAGAAAAATAAAAATAAAGTACTTAACAATATTTTATTTTTTATTAACAAATATAAATCGGAAAGTATAGAGTGAGTATAGCCATGAGGGAAATCCTACTTTCCTTATTCCCCACAGATCTTGAAATAAATTTGAGACTTGCGAGTCACATCTCTCAGCCTGTGTGAAATTGGCAGGTTTGAACATGCCTGTTCACTGTATGTCCATTCAGGTCTAGCTAGACAAAATCTCAATGTAATGAGATGATTTGTTCGATATTTTTATTTAGATAATAATCCATATGAGGGAAATGCTCAATGGAGACTCTCCACAGTTGTTATTGTTCTGGATACCATGATACCACCATAGCAGAGAAATATGACTCAACGAATTGATGATTCATACCAGACCTTGATTTTTTGTTGAAAATACTCACCTTTAAATGGTTGGAATGGTTAACCTAAATCCTTCGCTATATTTAATCTTTGATTGTATAGTTACAGTAGTAAGCGGGTCAGCTGTGGGGATCTGGAGCTTCCTCCGCCTCCTGGGGGTGATGAGGATCTCTTCGGCGGCGACGTCTCCCCCACCTTTGACAAACCGCTATCCTTAGAGAAGACTATCGAAGACGCCAGGTTTATTGCTCAACACGTTAAGAACAAAGACAAGTTCGATAATGTAATTAATTTATATACTATAATTTTTAAACAATTTTAACTTTATTAGTATATGGCCAGTCTGAATATCAATTAATGCAATATAAAAAAAAAGTAAAATTTTGATTTTTGCTGTAATATTATTATGTTGGCAGTACAAGCGAGTCCTGGCCCCCTCCAATACCAATTGCCATGTTCTTCTATCGTTGACTATTGTCGTCCAGCTTTTTATTCATCATACGCTATTCATCATATAGCTTTCTTGGCATAATATGCTAAGCAATTCATCCATCTTAATCTTGGCCTACCGACAGCTTGAAGTCCCTGCACAGTTTTGTCAGCACCATCCTTGTAGTATTTTTCTACTTAACTTTAATATACTGATGAAAATTTATAATTAAATTTTAGGAAAACAAATTTAAAACCTAATATTGATATTGAACACTTCTGGGTAACTACTTAAGTGATCGTTAGTGTCATTCCTTCTTAGGATTAAAAAAAGTATTGTCAGATACCTGTTTCTTTATTTGTCTTAACTAATTTCTTGCAGGATCTATATGAGGTTCTCAGGCATGCTCTATTCTAATCTTTTTAAGATATAGTAACTTTGACTATTTGATTGATTTGATGTTTAGGCATCCGAAAAAAGTAAAAACTTTTTCAGTTGTCTAACAGAACAATTTATGCAAAAGTACAATTTCAGTTTACTACAGTCACTACTCTGTCAATCCACCACTGCTTAGACCTGCTTCTTTTCTTGTTTCCATGAAGTGGCTCTATAAACATTCACTTTGCTACTTCATTTTCTTCCATCCATCCCAGATATCCTGCCCATTGCAATCTGCCTAATTTTAAAATCTGGACTATGTCAGTCCAGTAAGTCTTGGTATACTTCTGGGTCAGTCCCCCTTCTTAAAATCACGGACATTCCACCAAATATTCTTCAGAGGATTTTTCGTTCAAAGATAAGGAAGTCTAGCCAGTTTGCTTTTGTCAGGGTCCAAGTTTCTGAACCATATAGCAAACCAGAACGAATCAGGCTTCAATATAGATGGAGTTTAGTCTGTGCAAAGAGAATGTGATCGATGAATGGTTTTCTTAGGCTACGCCTACATTGGATCCGGTGTGATACGATGAGACGACGCTAGCAAACCAAATAACTGAAATATATTGAGAGTTATAACATTTGGTTCTTTAAATTTATAAAATTAAGATTATTTATTAATTATTTTTAAACCATTTATATTTTACTATAATGTAAACACCCCAGCATCGTATGTGATAGAATCGGATCCAATATAGGTATAGCCTTACCCCAAAGTAACAACAGTTGCCAAAGATAATTCTCCTTTTTACTTCAGCATTCCCGTCATTATCCTGGGTTACCAAGGAACCCAGGTACACAAATTCATGGTCTTTTTCAAAGCTATACTCTCCAAAGTCATTTGATTCAGGTTCTTCCCCTGCCACTAGATATTTTTTTCTGCCTGGTTCACTTCAAGTCCCGAGTTTCCTGGCAGGTCCCACTAATGCTAAAAATGCTTCCTTAACTGGCTTAAGGAACGCCCAGATATGTAAATGTAATAAGCATAGTCTTAGTATTATAAACTGGCTGGTAATAAACCTATACATATAAATTTATTTAATCTTATGAAATATATTTATATTATTTAAAAGCATTAAATAAATATTAAAATATATTTTTAGGTGATAGAAGACTGGAAATATGTAGCGATGGTGCTCGATCGCCTCTTCCTATACGTGTTTACAGTGATGTGCATCCTAGGGACTGCAATGATTATCCTCCAAGCCCCCTCCCTCTATGATACGACCAAGCCTATAGACATTCTCTATTCCAACATCGCCAAGAAGAGGATGAGGATGATGATGGGGCCGGAGGAAGATTAGTCAACTTTATTATTAAGATAAAACTCTAAATTATATGTTTATACGGGTCAAAGTAGTCTAAACTTGCTTGCCTTAAATTATACTACATTTCAAAGTGTTTTGGGTCTCAAAATAATTTTTTATAAAAATTAAATGAGATGTCATATAACTGGGAAATTGCTTGAAAATTAAAAAAAAATAATAATCTTGTAAATATTTCTTTTATACGATCAGTTATAGTTTAATTAATGCCACGCAAATCATAGGACATATATACTCAATTTAGTTAATAAAAAGTTACAATTTAGTTTATAAGTAACAAATTTCATTGACTAATTCTATGTTTAGATGGCCTGAATGCATTCAACATATCATCCTTGCCATGCCCACCTATTAAAAGTCCGAACATGCTATTTTTATATTTTGACATTAAAAAAGGGAAAATAATTTTTCAAATCTATAATGCAAAAAAGCTACTTGCTACTGAGATGGACTATGGAGAGCTGCCAGGCTAGAAAGAAGGACTAATGCCGAAAATAGAGAACAGATGCAAACCCAACAAAACGTCCTCCAAAATATAGAGAAAAATATATTGGAATGGTATGCAGAGAATGGTATCTCAACAGAATGGAAGAAGAAAGATTGCCCAATTTAATTTTCAATTGGAGTGCTGAAGGGAAGAATGGCAAGGAAGACCACTTTAAATATGGATAGAAGGCATTGAGGAAAGTATGCACGGCCAAGCTCTGAGGGAGGAAGATGTACAAGATAGAAAAAAATGAATTAAAGGAAATTTTGGTTGAAGGAACCTCAATCTGAGGAAACACTTAGAGAAGAAAAAAAAATAAAATATATATATATATATATATATATATATATATATATATATATATATATATATAAAACGCAAAAAACAAATTTATATATTTTCGATTGTTGGACATAGTAAGGATGATACCTTTAAAAACACCTAAATTGAATATATTGGTGCAGAAATGGTCGATTGGATATATCTTAAATAAACGTGAAATGGTCGGGTTGTGCAGTCAATAAATTATACTCAAAATAAGTTTAAGTTTTTTTGTGCCTATGTTTTTCCCAAAGTTTTAGGCCATCATCAGGGCTGAGAATAAAAGAATACAGAAATACAATAATAAATAATACAAAGAGTAACAGATAAAACATGGAATAATTGATGAGAACTAATAAGAATGGAAAGAAATCTAGAAATAAAAAAACACAGTAAAATTAGAAGAGAAATGATTTAGTTACAAAATATAATGATTACCATATTATTAGTGAAAGACAAAATGAGTTTGAGATAGGTACTATTAAAAAGTATTAAGATCATTTCTCTTGTAATTTTACCATGTTTTATTATTTTTATAATTATTATTATCTTTCCATTTTTATAATTTCTCATCAGTTATATCATAATTTCTTTTTTTCTTTTTCTATTACTTTCATGACATTCCTATCATTTCTGTTTGTATAACCTGTTAAATTTTATCTGGTACTGCATTGTTAATATAGTTTTTCTGTCTTACTTTATTCTCAGCCCTGATAATGACATAAAACTTAGGCTGGAATGTTAACACAAGTAAAATTTATTTATTTTTATAATTTATTGGGTGGTGGTCCGTGGACGGAGGTTTGTAAACGGAGATTGGTCGTATCGGCATCGAGCGTTCGGGTTCTCTAAGCCTTTTTTATTTATTTATAATTTATTGACAGCACCTCCTGACCATTTCACACTCTTCTGAGATATATCCAGTCAACCATTTCCACATCAATATGATCAATTTAGATTTTTCTGTACTGATCATCTTTAATATGCTCAACATCTGAAAATATAAAAAAATTTATTTGAAAAGAAAAGATAAGTCCAGGACCGGGACTCGAACCCGGGTCGTCCAGATCGCTAGTCTGGAACTCTACCATTTGAGCTATCCTGGCCCAATCAATCACGCTTCTCGGTCGTGGTCATATCCTTTTTTTTCTTTTCACTGAAAATATAAAAATTAGATTCTCATATGAACGCTTTGAAAAATTATTTTAATCTTTTCAGAAGAAGGCCTCGTGACCTTCTAAGTTGAACTTGTTATTTGAGTACTACCAATCGATAGTTTCTCTGCTTGTGTTTATTCATTCCAGTATATATATATATCATTCCTGCCATTTACTTGTTTTATTATAATACAGATCTAAATTTCAATGAATAAAATTTAAAATTAATCTTTTCAATGTGAAAATATAAAAATCGCATTTTTGCACTTTTGATAGCTCGATATGGTAAGTGCGATATGTGGAATCCAGTTAGGCCATTGAAACATAGAACTAATAAATGGAATCTGGTTATTTATTACTTATAAACAAAATAGTAAGTTTTTACTCATTAAGTTCTACACAAATAAATACACATTTAAAGCTGCTTTTTTTGTAATGTTAAAATTACATTCTGTTTATACCAGGTACTGCAAATCAATAATCAATCTTGGTTGAATAGTAGCTGTAAACATTTTTTTATTTATTTATTATGAAATTGACTGATAATTTTCATTATATAATATATATCAATCTATTGCTCATGCATATTATTGTTTTTTTTCAGAAAAATTATTTTTATTTCAGAAATTATTACTAAAAAATTTCTGTTTTTCAATTAGTTGATAATATAATAATTACTTTTTTTATCAGATGCTAAAGAGTAGGTCAATGATGTTTTATACAGCAAATATTTAATAGCAATATCACACTACTTTCCCAGTTACGATACATAATCTTCCACTTAATAAAAAAGAGATATGTCAAAACACAATGCATGAATCTGAGCTTAATTATGGAGTAGTTATTTTATAGGCCGTAGGTGTAAAACTTGTTAATAACAATAGTAATTCTGATGTCTTTCATTATCATATCCAATTTTATTTTAAATTATTTAGTTCGGTGAATAATTTCACATTGAATTTATTTTAATATAGCAGCTATAGAAGACCTTTGGAAAATTTCGCAATGTTGAATGTTTTGAGTATTCTCTTTTTTAGCATACAATATCTTACTGTAGACTCATTTTAATACTTTGAAAAACACCTTGCCTCAAAATATGTAATGCCTAACATACGTATATGTATGCCTTAAAGGCAAATTGTAAAATATGTGAAGTATGTGAGCTGCAACAAAGAACCCCTTCTGTATATAGTATTTGAAATGCTGTATTTATATATATTTAATGTATCAATAATACATCAAGGTAACTATGATAAAAAAAAATTGTTATTGTACAGTATTTTATAAAAATCGAATGTGTAACTCATCATCATTCAATTACGTTAAATTCACTTTTAAGTATTGAATTCACTTATAGAAAATACATTAAATTGACTCTGTTGAAGAAATGTTTTTGTTACTTATTTTATTTAACTACTAGAGCAGCTATATTTTTATTTTTAGTAAATTAATGGACGTTTATGGTCTTTATTTTAGGATTAAATAAATTCGGATTTCATCAGAGTAAAGGTATTTGTTCAATTTTTTTCTATAATTGAAACGACGGCTTATGTTTCATCGGCTTTCGACTTACAAATAGTTAAAAATTTCTGATTATACGCTTTTTTTAGGCTAAACATTTTTTTTTTTTTTTTTTAGGATATTTGGATATTTTACTGGCAAATTTAGGTAATATTCTTTCCGACAATTAAATATGATAGAAGTTTCATTTTGGATATAATTGAATATTAGTTTTGTATAGAATCTGCCATTAAAAAGATTTACTGAATTACAAAAGAGCTTTACATAAAATTTCTTTGTTTATAGTTGAAGAGTTATGTTAAATAGTATTTTGTGACTTTTAGGGAAAATAGGGATCTCTACATAATACTTTGTTTAATTTTTTTTAATCAGGAATTGGGATAGTTTTCAGAAAGTGAAAATTTAGTGATCCAGCTTAAAATGGTCATGAACAATTATTGAATCCTATTTTTCTCGGATTTGATTTTTGTAGCATTGGCTCTTCCATTTAGCTCTTTAATTATCGACAATGAATTGATTATCAGTGTGTATCGTGTATATTATCATAAACTGTTCTTTTTAGATAGGCGATGGCACTGTAGTTATAAATAACTGTATTGTATATTACAATTTACTTTATTTTTATATAAAAAAAGTAATAAAAACAAATAAAAATAACAAATTCCTTTGAACAATTTAGAAATATGAATTGCTGAAGAGTTACACATCAAAAATCTTTTTATATATAAAAAAAAATAATGATATAATTGTATTCTACTATAACTTAAGGCAGGCAATAAATTATAATAGTTGACTTTCATCAACAACAATATTTTTGTAGAATAAAACTGATCAGTGTAATATTGTTACCAAAAAAATGTTAAAAAAAATAAAGAAAAATTATTACCATGTTAAATTGCATATAAATATATATATAAATAAATAAATAATAATAATGGGGATAAATAAACTATTAATATTAATCAAGTTTCAAGTTATTATATTATGTATCTTATGTGTGAATATATTGTACATACTATTGGGAAGGTGTTTGTACGGCTATAAATTTTAACCAAGAAATTAAATGGCAATGGAGTATATATAAAAAAAAATCTTCAAGCTCTCATTGGAATTTATATATTTAGTTGTAGAAAATTTTTAATAACTTGTGTGCATAATCAATGTAATTGCACAGCCTTAACCATTTATATAAGAAACTGTAATCAAGATTTGCTCATTTGTTCAATTGAATATGTATAGGCCATATATGTAGCTCTTTGAGTAATAAACCTAGTTACCCACAATAAATAATATGTACATATTTTATAATTTTTAAACGGATTATTATTTTTTTTGTTCGTGTTAATAATATTTATAATTGTTAATGCAGTACTCTCTCTCTCTGATCTGATGGCTTAAAGGGAATTACCAATTTATGAAAGAAAAATCAGCGAGAATATTGTCCAAACACTTAAACCATTTTTCTTCATTCATAGATGCATAAATAAAAATACTTAATCAAACATAAGATAATTATAATTGAATTTATTCTAATTTTTTTAAACAAATATAGTTTAGCAATATATATATTAGCCAAAAAAGAAAAGTTTGGTGTTTATTCCATGATTCTGGAACAAGATAAATTTCAACTCTCCCATTTCAGCCTCGAAATTGCTGAATTAACAGTAATAAATACTTTCAATACTCATCTTCAGTAAGCATTCGAGTAAATTGAATTTTTAAGGTATTGTCCCTAAATTTATTTTCCTCCTCTGTAATCATTGGATAGAACTTCAAATCAGATCACAGAGAGAGTTGACTGTAATTAGGAAGCGGCGATTGAAAAATAGATAGTTTTTGAAATATTCATATTCTACTTGTATCAAAGTAATAAACTGATCTGTTTTCATTATAAGCTACCATTATGATTTATATTATTTCAAAATCCTTCCATGATGGATAAATGAAAATATTTTTCCCTTAATGTAGTATCGCCTCAATTAATTTTAAACATTATATTCAAAATCGACGTGTCATAATGGAAATGAGAAAATATTTTTGGTAAATAGGTGTAATTTTATTAAATATTGATGTATATATTGCAGTCAATTTAAAAGAGTAAAGCAAAATTAAGAGCACTAAAATGGGATTAAACATTATCGTTAATCGTGCGCAAACAGATAAAACACAAATCTAGGTTTCGTTATTTTCATTAAATTTAAATTTAGCCACATTAAGATAACTAGTGCACTTGAGAACTTAGTTATTAGGTTTCAAGGTAATGCCGAATATAGTTAAAAATTAATATAATCTTTTGCTAAGGATTTATTTTAATAGAGAAAATTGAGTATATAGGAATTGCCCTGTTACATAATTCAAAAAAGAAATAGTAGTGATATCATCTATAATTTTTTTTTTATTCATCGGAATCAATTTGTTAATATTTTATCAAAACAACCCAAGGTGTCTTCCCAAGTATTCATTAAACCATTATCATCAACTCTAATTGTAAATATGAAAACGTAACATGGTGTAAAAAATATATAACATGTAAAAACTTAAATACACATTTAAATATTTAATCATTATGGCTTAAAGATTAATTGAAATCTTATTTGCAAGCATTTGTTGTGATAACGTTAACTGGTTGTTTTACGACATTGTTTAAAAAATAAAAACAAAATGTTAATGTGTAAATAATAATAAAAAAAAAACTCAAATATATGGTATGGGTTTACAACGCATTGACTAGGATATGAAAATAGGTTATAGGTCACTTTCCATTGTAGCTAAAAGAATCATAGAATAAAATATATTACATATTATTAAATTACTGTTATAAAATATTGGCTTTGTTTTGTTATTAAATTGTTAATCTTATATGGTTGTGCTTATCTTATAAATCAATTTAATGTGATAATTATTTAATTTTAGTTAACTTTTTTTAATTATTTTTATTTTTTGATATATGTCTATATTACAGATGAGCTACAAAACAAGGAATATATACATATTTTGAAATAAAAACTATCACTCTTTGAATCGACTTACTTTACAACATTGGATTTTGTATTTCTAATGCATTTGATATCTATTAGAAGAGTTAGATTTTTTATACAATAAGATGTAACTGAAATATTTTGTGAAAATATATTAATAAGTAATAAATGGCTACCAAATATTGTACAATAATATTCATCAGTAAATATATTGTATGTATACATTATAATAAAAAAAAGTGTCTCCGAACAGATATATGCTGTTATATATGGATGTAAAAATCCATATGTCACATTTCAAAGCCATATATTGTTCATGGACATGCAAACATGTATGCATGCACAATTAAAGTTCCAGTAAGATATTACTTTTGTATTAAATAATTATTTGAAAATTCCATGAGTATGTCAATGCGCTAACCTAACAAGAACCACAGGATGTAAAAGGTTTTTTGTATTTATAATAATTTTTTAAATAGTAAAATAACAGAATTAATAAATTATTTTTGATAAATTAAAAAAATAATTCAAGAATGTTTTTTTTACAGACAATGCTTCTAAGTTTTTAAACTTTACTGATTAATATTTTTTTAAACAAAATTCTTGCCTAATGTTTAAGGTTTATAATACTTTTGGTCTTGTTAAAACAGCGCATTAAAAACTTACGAATCTAATGATCCCATTTTTAATGACAAATATTGTGTTTTGTAATGAGAAACGAAGTGCCAATAAACGTCCACCAATATTTTTAAATTTTCCTATTTTTTTTTTATTATGATATACATTTTTGTTATAGCCAACACTTGCTCTTAAACATTTGTCAGTTCTAAGAAATCAGGATTTGGATCACTAGGAATGATTTATTTTTGTTTATTGTTTTATTTTATTACTTTTGTTCCATATTTAAATATACAAGGGTTACTATTGTAATGAAAATGACATATTGGTAAAACATTATTAGATACTCATATCATTATGTTTTTTAAAAGCAGAAAAAGGCAATTTGAATATTGAATTTTCATTATCTGTTGATTTATTCTATTTTACTACATTACTTCAATATAAGCACTTCTTACTCAAATAAGTTATTTATAATTATGTTATAAAAGAATTTTAATTCTTTTAAGGAATGAGAGTCAGTGAACGACGTAAAAATAATGACTTATATTATTATTAATATTACTATAAAAGGACAATCAGTCTTAAGCATGTGTTGGTTTCTTCATCTTATTTATGGAATTTAAATAAATATTATTGTTATCAAAAATATTATTGCATATTTTGAAACACTCAAAAATTTATTTTCCCAGGTTCTTTGGCATTATGAACATTATACATTTAAAAATGCTGATATTTTCATCACTTAAAAACCGATTGCAATAATAATAATAAAATATCAATATCGATAATAATAAAATTCAGTAACTACCTCTCCTAAAACACATACAAATAAATACAATCTCTATGATCTTTTATTTTCCTGCTTTGTTCTTTTTTTTTTTTAATTTATTTAACTAATAACAGAAAATAGCTTATGAAATTTAAGCAAATGAGTTTATAGATGGTATTAGTTTTAAGATTTTCTTATTTTTTTATATTATATATGTTTAATGTACACCTGTAGGTCCAAATGTATTTAAAATGTAGGAGTTACTATTTTTATGTTTTATTTTCTTTTATTCAGACCTTAATATTAATATGTTTCTAATACTTTCCACTTTTATAAACTATTATTTATTAATTTTTTTAATTATTATTAATTGTGATAATTTTAAATATTTTTATTTTTGAAGAGAAAAAATATGCCCAGGGCCAGGATTTGGACCCGGGTCTCCCACTTTTCCGTTGTGGTGCTCTACCAACTGAGCTATCCTGCTTCATAACTCGGTCAAACATATCCATTCTCTTCACTCGAATCCCTGCCCTGGGCATATCTTTTCTCTTCAAAAAACAAAGTATTTAAAATTATAACAATTAATAAAAAAATAAATTATATTACGAGTAATATATAATGAGGTAAGTCAAAAAGATCCTAATTAAAGTAATATTCAATGAACATTCTTGTATATTCATTGAATATTACTTTAATTAGGATCTTGTTGACTTACGTCATTATATATTATTATAATTTATTTTATTTGATTTTTTTATTAATTGTTATAATTTTAAATACTTTTATTTTTGAAGATAAAAGATATGCCCAGGACCGGGATTCGAGTGAAGAGAATGGATATGCCTGACCAAGGTACGAACCAGGATAGCTCAGTTGGTAGAGCACCACAACGGAAATGAATTCGGGTTCGAATCCCGGCCCTGGGCATATCTTTTCTCTTCAAAAATAAAAATATTTAAAATTATAACAATTAATAAAAAAATAAAATAAACTATAGTAATATATGAATAATATTTAATTATAAATATTAAACATGGACACTGGAAAATTGTTTTTACTTTGATTTTCATACTCATTTATACAATTAATCTCACTTGGCTATTTCAATTAGCTATGGCTAATTGGAAGATGCTACAGTGAGAGTCTTAAATTTTGCCTATCCAGGTATAATTAGAGTGGGTATCTTTAGTGAGTATGTGTCTGACACCGAACAAGCGCAAGACTACCATTTTTTAAGAACGGCATAACTAAGGATTTTTTACTCCTTTTAAAAATTTAGGCCCACCTGCCGGACAACAACCTTCAACATAGAAGATTGTGCTAACTACTAAACCACAGTTTTGCCCTTCTTTTTCATACAACTAAGTCTTCAGGAAGTGGTAGTTATTTTTCCAAATTAGAAAACTTTTATGCGGGAAATAGTAAATTATTATATTTATTTTAAATCTATCCCATTATTTTTTTTAAAATACCAATTCCTACATCTGTTGTACATTAAAAATATATAATATTAAAAATTAGAAGATCTTAAAACTATTATCAGCTATAATACATCTATTCTTAAATTTTATCAGCTATTATATCATAAATTTAAAAACAAAGCAATGAGATAAAAGATCATCCAGATTTTATCTAGATTTTACTTAGAATTTATTTTATTGAGTCAAATTTATTTTTACTTTTTTTTTTTAATAATGACTTATTTTTATATTATTGTTTTATATATTAGTATTTTTTAAACTTATTTTTAGACTTATTATTTTTTGTTTTTTTTTTAAAAAGGGTAACAAAAAGTAATATTTAGACTATCTCCATTCACAGTAAAGACAAAATAACTTATTTTTATATTTGTTCAGGACTATTGTAAATTAATGTACATAATATTTGGCTTAGTGTTATAATGACCATCAATACTTTAACCACTTATTTTGTAAAGTTTTATATTTCAATTGTTTAAAAAGAGTTTTACATTTCAATTCTGAAAGAAACAATTAATAATAGTAAAGAATTGAATTTAAATTATTTAAAAAAAAAACAATTTACATAATACAAAATAATTTAATTGGGTCATTTCAAGAATTTTCTGAAACATTCAGAGGAAAAATACTTGAGGCCACTTGTCCCCCATTAAAGTTCACAAGACTCTAAGACGAAAAATAAAAAAATGATAATAGCTGATACCCAATAATATGTCAATTCAAATATTTGTATACTTTTGGAAGAAAACGGTATGGGTGGAGGTCAATAAATTTCTCTTAGATAGGGAGAGTTTTTTATTAAATAGCCAACGTTTCGACCCAAATTGCTGGTCTTCTTCCAACACAATGACGGACTTACACCGGGCCACCCGCCCCCACCCTCGACAGCCCTGAAGAAGACCTGCAATGTGGGTCAAAATGTTGGCTATTTAATAAACATTTCTCCCTATCTAAGAGAAATTTATTGACCTCCACTCGGACCATTTTCTTCCACATATTTAATCAAGGTCAACTATTATCATTCAATATGAATTCAGCAAGACAGGGCAAAAAACAAGATACAGACAATCATCCATCACCTCTTTGTCGCAGTGCCAGGCTCTAGCAACCCAGACCTCGAATACTAGCTCAGCCTTCTTCTACCAGCTCGTTACAGTCTCACCCCTCTCAGATTTCTTCTCCTCCTTCAAATTATCCTCTCTCTCAACACCAATCAACCTCTTCTTCTGGAAACACCTCAGAATCGCCAATACCTTCTGACAATAATTATAATCTTTTCGCTCCTCTTAAATCCAAATTTCCCCATTGTAAAAAGAATTTAAATTTATTTTGTAACTTACACAAACGTCTTACTATAAAAATAGAACAACGAATCTTCCTCCTCAAATGTTGAACTAATTCTCTTTTACCAAAATCCAATGAGAATCCCCTTAAAAATATCCACATCTGTGACAGTGATGGACTTAAACCGGGCACCCCGCCCCCTCCCTCGGCATCCCTGAAGAAGACCTGCAATGTGGGTCAAAACATTGGTTATTTAATAAACATTTTCTCCTATCCAAGAGAAATTTATTGACCTCTACCTTGACCATTTTCTTCCACATATATAACTCAACTATTATCATTCAAGATTTTTTTATACTGTTTATTCTCTGGAATATACATCCATCGGCCCCAGTGTGAAAGTTAGAAAACAAGTATAGGAATAATAAATAATTCAAAAATAATGTAAAAACAAAAATTATATTTCTTAACATATTGCATAGTTAAATAACTTTAGATATTTATACTTATCGTAAATAAACAAGCTATAGTATTGTGTAAAATATATGATATAGTCTATAAATATAATTTATAACAAAAGCCATATAATATAATAAGAACAACATTTAAATTAAATCTAAATAAACAAAATCTTATGATCACATCAAGTTATATAAGTATAGGATTTCCTTGTGTTTGGTACCAAAAATGTTTAGTATTTAATTTAATCTAAACATAGTTTTCTGAAAGAACCAGGCAGACCGCTATCGGTTGTGTTCGTTACATCTTTCGTTAGGCGTTTGCTGTCATCGCATCTAATTTTATCACACTCGAGAATGTAGTCTTTTATACTTAGTAGTTTATTCTTCATTATATCTGGAACATAATAAATTTTTTTTAAAAGAGAAAGAGAAATTTATTAGGAACAGTGTTAATTTCTTAGTATAGAGAAAATGAGGTATGACTGCTGTTCTGTTTCCTTGCCTTAATTGATGAGCATTAACAATAAATATGTACATTTTGATTAACGAGAGGGGAAGGTCTATTGTACAAATGAAACTTGCTTTGTAAGAACAATAGTTTGAGAAAAATCTAGAAGATATTTTTTTTGTTAACTCTCATAGGATTTTGTATTTTATCACAAACCACATCAGAGCTAGTATTTTTCAACTCTGGATTTGGCCTGATATAGAGACCAAGGCTACTTCCTAAGCTCATGATTTTTTCCAGACTTTGAAAATGATATTTAAGCATGCTTAGGGTAAAGTTATGACAACTTTTTAAAGTAAGAGGTTATGATTTAGGAAGGTTATCTAATTTGGAAATTTTTATTTTTCTATGTTTTATTTATAAATAGCTTAGTCAATAGTGTCCGTGGGTTTTCTCTATAGGCCTTGTATCCATAGAAAACTTATTGAAACATATAATTGTTTTTCAGGAACAGCTCAATATTACGACTTTCATTGCTAACACTCAATTAGAATGTTTTTTTAAATGATTAATATAGAATTTTCAACTTCATAATTTCTGTCTTTTTGAATTATAGCTTCAATAATGCCTATTGCTGAATTTATTACTAAGTGAACCCAGGGGAAGCCATTGTCAAATCAGTGTTACCATTCTATTAAAAATCACTTAATTGTTGACTTTAATATTTATACAAAACTGGTACATATATGTAAACATTTATTAAAAACTGTATACGTATATTTGCGTAAATACAATACATTATATTTTCTCGCAATCTATTTCAAAAAAGGAAAATATTTGACTTCAGTAGTAACAAAAAGTTGGAACTAGATGAAGCCATTTTGAATTCAATTGGTCTCTTAGAATCCCAGATTTTTAAACATTTGTAATGTGTTAGAAGTGATCTTTATTTATTGTACCCGTTTAAATTATATTTGCTTAACTTATTCATTTGTGACCAGGCAAGGCAAGTTCAATTGTAATTTTATTAACCATCATTATCATAAAATAAAATTGAACCTGTATCTACAAAAAAATGAGTTAGTACCTATCTACTATCTACTGGTAAGTTGGTTTTATTTAGATAATTAGTTAATAGAAACTATGGAAAAGAAAGATATTGTAAATTAAAGGATTTATTGATTCCTCTCAACATAATATTACAAAACCTGCAATTATTATTTAAAATCTATATTACATGAGAAAACTGAGGGGTACCAGTGAATTTTCGGTATCTGTTCTGCTGGTTTTCACTTCAAGTTGAGTTACAACAAGTTTTTTCATTTTTAATATTAAAAAACAAAACAAGTTATCGTGTGCTTGAGTATAGAAAAGAGAATGTAATTATGGGTAATGATTAGATTTCGGTAATCATTTCATAAATAAATAAAAGTTTCAACTAACATTTCGAAGAATAGATGATATATGTTCATTGAAACGTTCATTTCTGGATGAAATGATTACTGAACTATACACATTTCCCATAATTAAATTCTCATTTTCATACTAAAGCTCATGATAACTTGTATTTTTGGATAATATTAAAAGGGAAATGAATAAAAAGTTAAAAAATTTTGTGACTCAACTCCAAGTGACAACCTATGGAATAATTACCGAATTTTCTTCAATGGAAATTGTGTATTAGTGTTAATAAAAGCTAGTAACGTTTTTCAAAAGATAATTGTTGCTCAAAATTTAAAGAATATACACTGGAGCTATGGTATCTTTAAATGAACTTTCACAAAATTATTAAGTTGGCACTGGTACCAGCCCATTTCAAAGTTAATATATGAATTATTCTTGCAGTTTATTACAAATAGTCATTAAAATATTTCTCATTGTTCATTAACCGAAGCTATTATATATCAATACTAATTAACTATATTTTTGCATAAATTTGGAAGAAAATGTTACCAAACTAGATTATTATTCAATGGTAATTATTTCCCAGGTTGTCACTTCGAGTTGAGTCACAAGTTTTAACTTTTCATTTGTTTCTCTTTAAATTGCTTCCAAAAATATGAGTCATCTGGAGCTTTTGTATGGAAAAGAGAATGTAATTATGGGAAATGTGTATACTTCGGTAATCATTTCATCTTGAAATGAACTTTTTAACAAACATATACCATCTATATAATTTATTTTACCTTATTTGTTACTAATTTTTAAATATTTTTATTTGAAAAGAAAAGATATGTCCAGGACCGGGACTCGAACCCGGGTCTTCCAGATCACTAGTCTGGGACACTACCATTTGAGCTATCCTGGGCCCTAATGTTACTTAAAACTTTTATTTCTGGATGAATTGATTACCAAAATTTACCCATTACCCATAATCACATTCTCTCTTCCATACTTAAGCTAACGATAATTTGCATTTCCGGAAAATATTAACAATGAAACGAATAAACAGTTAAAACTTGTTGTTACTCAACTCGAAGTGGCAACCTGCGGAATGAATACCAAAGTACTATTATTATAGCAGCACAAATTATATTTAAAATTTCAGTCTCTATCTGTGAACTTTTTAGCAATAACCAACCCCTCTTATTTAGGGTGGTCAATTAAGAAACATCTTTGCTACAACTGTCATCGGTTGTCATAGAAGTTAGAAACTTTGTTCTAAGTATAAAATTCTGTATCAATTAAGTAACATATATATTATAAAATCCGATTGTAGATTTCGGTAATCATTTCATCAAGAAATATAAGTTTCAATTAACATTTTGAAGTATATATGGTATATGTTTGTTGAAACGTTCATTTCTAGATGAAATGATAACCAGATTATGCACATTTCCCATAATTACATTTTTATTTTCTTACTAAAGTTCATGATAACTTGCATTTTTGGAAAATATTAAAAGGGAAACAAATGAAAAGTTAAAACTTGTGACTCAACTCAAAGCGACAACCTGCGGAATAATTACCAATTTTGTTAATTTTGACCATATAAGGTCCTCTAGGATAGTTGGTATTAGTCTCTTTCTAAATTTGAAAAATCTAGTTGGTAGTGGGGTGCTCAACGGGTATATCAGAGTCTATGGCCTGTAGTCTATACATGTTCTTGGTAATATAGACAAATAGAATAATGGTAGTAATAAAGTTTAGCAAACCAGAAGGTTCGATGGTAATACTACCAATCTCTAGATCACTGTTAACGCAATCCTCCTACCTACACCTTGGACGTTTATCAGTTTGCTCAGCGTTTATTAATTTTTTAGGAACTCCTTTGTTACCAAGTCCAACAACTTTGCTTGCCCATCTCAACCTTCACGACGCTATAACATAAATTATATTAATCATGTGTATGTTCTAAATTATATTAACGAGGTGCATTCTGTGTTGTGTAAACCCCTGCATTCTCCAGTAATCTCATATACCACCGTGGATATTCTACACAATACCTTATCTTTGAATACCTTAAGATGCTGTTCATCCTTTACAGATAATGGCCACATTCCACGCCCATAATATAGATGGGGTTACAAAATTAGTTAGCAAAAGTAAAATTATTTGCTCGATCTTAGAATACTAACCACTATATTCACGTTGACTTAATCCTTCACCACCGTAATCTGATGGTAGTTGAACATCTGGTCCAAGCAATTCTTTGAGTTCACATAAGTCTTTTACACATGCTATCTGAAATCCAAAAAGAAAATTGTTGTAATTTTAAGTATGTATATATTATGTTTATGTGTATATAAATATGTGTGTGTGTGTGTGAGACATGTTTAAAATTTCTATAATTTGTTGTAAAAATTAGATAATGCTCATCAAAGTTTAAGAAGTCTGTATATTTACTTTGTTTGATCGAAATTATGAATGAAATAATTTGAAATGATAGTTAAATTGATTTTCTAGTTGGGAACAATTTTGAATATGACAAAACTGCTATTATTTGGATATTTCTAGTTTATTTTGCTATTGTAAGAAATTCTATGGTGAGTAAAAAACTAACAATTAACAGGAGACCACACATACCACTGTGTGGTTATAGAGCTATTTTAACCTTATTTTCATTATAGATTAAAAAATTTGAAAATATTTGATAATCGCATACCCTTCCAGAATAACTTTAAAGCATTGGGGTCTGTATCAAAAGTGTAAAGCTCAAATTCTAGTTGCTAAATACACCGTTTTTGGAAAAAAAATGTCAAAATTTTGTTAATTTCATGTAATCTCTTTTTCTGAAGAGTATCTATCCTTTATTTAATTATTGTCACTTTATACTGCCATGGCTAATAGGGCGATGTTATCGTGGGAGTCTTAAATTTTACCTATTGAGATATAATTAGGATAGGGATCTTTGACGAGTACCTAACATTGTATAATTTTACGCCCTTCTGAAGGACAGCATAATCAAGGATTTTTATTTCCTTTAAAAAAACCTCCATCACTGCAGATCCACACTCTTGGGAATAATTGGTTTAAAAGAGTATTCTAAATTGGCTTGCAACTAATAATTCTTTACATACCCGTGAAAATTAAGTAACACTAGATAGGCCTAACAAGATATATTCAATATTTGTTTGCTACTCAACTTTGTACCTAAAGTTTATAAATTTTAATAAATATTTTCATTTTTTTTAAGCCATTATTTATTCAAAATTATTATATTCCATATTAGATTCTGTCTAACCAAGCTTTTTGTTCAATTGCATATCAAGCTCTTACACAATGCTCTTCTCCAGTTTATGATTACTGAGCTACACTGTTTATTGGTCTTCTGTGTGTATATTCTTGAATTATGTTTACAGGATTTATTTATCCATTGTCAATTGGTATTTATATATATTATTCTTCTGTTCGTGTGTATACCATAAACCACTTCTAAACGAGTAGACCAATTTTCATGAAATGTTTTGTGTGTTCAAGAGGATTTAGATTCGCCAATTTGATCCAGTTGATAATTTATAATAAAACTTTATTTATTTTTCTGTAATAATCTGTCATAAAAATTATTTTTATCATTTTTACTATTTACTGAAACATTCACAACTAACACCTAATTGATAGGTCAAATTATAATTACTTTACGTGTGATGGCATAAGGTATTTTAATGAATTTTTTTACATATATTTTCATCAAAACGGTCCAAATAATTATGATATATTCAAATTTTTTTATAATTTTTGAATTTAAAATGTTTGAACGGGATGTCTGTCAGGTCCACTTATATATTTTTATTTTTATGTTACTAATTTATTACAAGTTATGATGTTCAAGAAAACCGAACCACTTAGCAGCCACTTCATTGTATTCAATAGATTATACAGAATAAATAAATTAATAACTTAAATTACGACTAAATAATTAATAACTTACCCTTGAAAAAAGCTTTGCAGAAATGAATGGTTTCAGGACAGTTACAAATTTATCCACGAAATTTGGATGGTTAATGAAATTCACAGCTGTAAAGCTCACAGGATATGCTTTCTAAAAAAATAAATAAATAAAAACATTAAATGGCATTTTCAACATTAAATTATAAAAATTGATACTTTCCTGCTTAATTATATTCTATGAATGAATGGAATTTACATGAAATATATCGAGAAAAGTTTTGATTGCTTTTTTAAAATTTTTTGAATTGAGCACATTCAAAAAAAGTTCCGCGCTGTTAGGGGGTAAACTTGTAGGTTCCCGTCAGCAACATGCTCAAGACTGGCGACACCTTGCGGCCAATGAGTTATACAATTTAATTCAACTTTAAAGGTTAGAATTCCATTGGTATCCGAATAATTATATTTATCTAAAAAATTCATTTAATTGTTATGCATTTGATACTAATAACAACTAAAAACATCAATAACTTTTCCTTTCTCTTAAATGATTTTAACTGTCATAGTTAAATGTTTGGTTTTATGAAATAATTGAAAGTACCAATGGTCGAAGTCTTGTTGGACTTAACAATGTAAATAATGCTAAAAATGAAAATAAAATCTATGTTGATACAAATACTAGGTATAAATAATATAACCATATACTAATTATTATTTCATTTAAATTATTGCTATTTTGTATTGAGCTTGTGGAGCCCATCATACCTTTTGATTGATAAATAAAATAATTGAAAAAGTATATAATTATTGTTGAAATATTATTAGTTGACCTTATGTATATGAGGAAAAAAATGGTCTGGGTTACGGTAAAAAAAATGTTCTTAAATAGAAAGAACTGTTTATCGGAAAGCCAACCTTTCGACCCACATTGCAGATATTCTTCAGGGCTAGTAGGATCAAGTTACTTGCCCTGAAGAAGACCTGCAATGTGGGTCAAAACATTAGCATTCCAATAAACAGTTCTCCCTGTTTAAGAGAATTTTTTTGATGTATGTATAATTATTGTTCGCAGTGTCAGTATATATGAAAACCAGACTATTGTTTATAATTTAAATTTACAAATTTGAAATTTAAACAATTCAGACTATAATTGATTTATAAATTCATAAAAGAACACAGTTATTCCAAAGTCTTAAGTTTTCACTTCTGTCAGCAGTCCTTATAAGGGACTAATTTCTTTTAATATAAATTTGTGATTTTTCGTAAATTTTGGGGATTAAATAAACTAACAATTTAATATCTGAGTGTTAAATTGATATTCTGTGATAATTCTATTTATGATAGGATTATGGATATGGTTTTGACCTTGTCATCTTCAGGTTTTGATGGGCTTTGCCGGGCAAGTTAACTAACAATATAATATTTTTAATAATATTAGTTGACCTTATATATATGAGGAAGAAAATGGTCCAGATGGAGGTAAAAAAAATTATCTTATATAGGGAGAACTGTTTATTGGAAAGCCGACATTTCGAACAACATTATAGGTCTTCTTCAGGGCTAAATATACAAGATAAAAATAAATTAAGGAAAATAACAGGCTGGCCAAGATGACATACGAGGCTAAGGTTGATAGAAGAAGGTCCAGAGGAAGACCCTGACGTACCTGGGAAGATGGTATTAAGGAAAGCTTCGCAAAGAGAAGTCTGCAATGGAATAGAAGGAGAGAAATGGTAGAGGATCGTACGGTGTGGTCCGGGCTATAGAGAAAGAAACTTCACACTGCAGAGCGGTAGAGAGGAACGACTATGATGATGAAACATAAATTAAAATAATATATGGTAAAGAATAACAGTATATGTAGTATATTGATAGTAGATTGGTAGTATATTGGTCTACAATTCCTAATCTAATTCTTCATATTAATTTGTATTTACTATAATTCTGTTCTAATTATTAATTTTTCATTTGTTAGTTTGTTTTAAGCATTACCTCTTTGTTACTATATTATTCAATCCCCTCTGGTTTTTATTTATACTACTTACTACATATATTATTATTCTATTAATATACTGCATATTCTGTCATTCTAGGGCTATTCAGAAAGTAAGGAACCTTTTGGTTACTTTTTAAAAAACCAAGTACAAGAAAAACATTTTATTATATACATGTGAAAGAGGGACTAAAATACTACTTTTCAACATAATCACCACTCAAATTCAGGAATTTATCATAGCGGTGGACAAGCTTTGAAATTCCTGCGTCATAGAATTCTGCCGCCTATGATCTCAGCCACTTACCTGGAGCTCCTCATCATCGTCAAAACCCTGTGTTGCTTGTTCCAGGTCTTCATTTTCGGGAACAAGTTAAAATCACTTAGAGCAAGACCAGTACGGGTGATGAGGAAAAACTTCCCAGTTGAACGAGTTCAGGAGTTCTTGCGTACGGTTTGGCGTGTGAGATTGGCAATGCTCATGCATTGTCATGCAAAAGCAAAATTTTGGATGACAATTTTCCTTGCCATTGTCACAGCTGGAGGCTGACTGAGGTGCCGAGCACGAGCACACCAATGTATACACTATTGGCGTGCGCCTGGCGGCATCAGGTGGAAACGTTCCTTACTTTCTGAATAGCCCTCGTATTTTAATTTATTTGTATCTTGTAGATTTAGTCCTACCCTACAATGTTGGTCGAAACGTCGACTTTCCAATAAACAGTTCTCCCTATATAAGAGATTTTTTTTTACCTCCATCTGGACCATTTTCTTCCTAATATTATAATAAATGAATTCACTTATTTATTAAATTTAAAAAAAAACACCATGAATGCTTAAGCTTAATTATAATGTATATTACCATGGAATATGACATCATCCTTAGAGAAGAGACTTGAAACCTGGTCAGATAAGATAATTTTAGACCGGTACAGTCAAAAATAATGTGAAATCCGGTGAAGTCCTGGCCTTTAAGCAGAAAATATTCCATGGCCATCAGGCATCTTTTCCAAATTATATCGAAATTAAACTTCTCACTATCCGTATCTTCTAGTCGCGCGATACAAACTTTGTGAAGCCTTGGTGTGAGCCCAGGAAGGTATGAAAGCGATCTGAAAATTAATCGTTACAAGAAATAATCCTTAACTTCCACTTTTGTATAAATTAATAACATTTTATAAAACCTACTTTATTACATTTTTATAACAGTTTTTATTCCTATTTATTACAAAATATTCTTAAAATATAATCTATACCAAATTACCAGTTTGAACACCTTTTGCTTTTTGTTTTTATTTGTTATCGCAATCAACTAATTAATGGTTTTACAGATTTAAAAAAATTAATTTATGTTTTTTTTATGTTTTGAACTTGAGCTTATTATTATGACCTGAATATGGCTTGTAAAGAAATTTCCTACAAGAAGTATTTCAATTATGTATTATAAGATGAAAATTTGAATCGATTTTGGAAATAATTTATTCATAATACAATTATTACCATTTTTATAAAAATTCTTCTTGAAAATACTATAATCTACTTGTCACAAACACTACATTAAAAAAAAAGTATTCATTTATTGTTAACATTTAATAATGTATTATTACTATTATTATGTACCACTACAAGCCATAATGTTCAATACATCATAAAGATAGTACTGTTTCTAGGACAATGGTTGTGGAGCGAGGTGATTTGTCTGAGAACACGCTCAACCATTAGCTTTTTTCCTCTATTGACGAGGATACCAAATTTATTTAGAAAGTAAAAAAAATTTGTTCTATTACTTTTCTAGTAATAGAATTTGTAGAAAACGGAAGATTTGAAGATTTTGTTCTTATATTTATTATTAGGAGTCCTCTTTGAGAAATCAAAAACCTGTACCACTGGACTTATGTCTTTGGGTTCAGTCTAGTGTTGAGGTTGATCTGTTTCTAAGCCAATGGTTGTGCAGGGAAATTTTGGCTAGATCGCACTCTACCACCAGGTCTTTCACACAATTTCTTGGTATGCCCCAGGAGGGTCTGCAAATACCAAAGTGTCCTATGGTTTTTGTAGGTTAAATAATTTACCTGACAGAGCCAGATTTGAACCCAGGGGCTTCTGCACTCTACACACTGCTATCTCACTCCCTCTTTTAGAAATTAATGATTTATCTTTTTTTTTAATGGCTATTTATTGATTTTCTATTGTAAATAAAAAAAAAAAATGGAGTAGGGACTGAAGCTACATCCCTGCCTTCAGTTTATCTCTCTAGCATTTATTGTGGTTAACTAAATTGTTAATTAGTTGTTAATTGTTATGTTAACCCATGCGTAAAGTTAACTATCAAAACAGTGAGAACCACTTAAAATTTATTTCCAACAATTATATTCTTGGCATAATTACATATACTTATTATATAAATGTAATATGTAAGTGTATTAGTATACTTACAATACATCATAAGTTAGCCGGAATACATCATTTATGAGTTCACTTCCAGAAAACCATTCAGGGCAGACAGATCTTATCGAGCAATACCTTTCAATACTGTTCTTGGCTTTTTCCAAACTGTTCTTCGACATTATCAGTTGGTTTTCCAGCCATAGGTCGACATTTACTAAAAAGAAAAATATTAGGAAGATGTTTTAGCAAAAATGATAAATCAATAAGTTATTTATTGCTGAAAAAAATATTTTTTTAGCGACTCCGTATTTTTTTATCAAAAACATATTTTGAGATATAACAAATTCTTTTTCTTATAAATCGAAGCCTAGTAATTCCCATTGTAGTAATATACTGCGCAAAAATGAATAGGGATATTGCTAATTTTCTAGTATATAATTATAATTATATTATTATATATTAAATAACTACATTAATATTTAATGTAGTGTAATTTCTAATAAATATTAATGCTTTTTATAATAAAAATAATATTATAATGCTAGGCAAAGTTAATCATTTTTGCGCAGTTTATATTACATTACAAATCCTTGTTTACTTAATGATGTGTAAAACATTCCCCCACCCAATCAAAATAGTTTTATTACATTATGTTAGGTTATAAATATTTATAATTAAATGAAAGTATAATTTTAAAAAAAAAAATCCGTACCACTACAACCCTGAACGTGGCAGGGATTGAGTACATTGTAGAGACTGTACTGTTTCATGAACAACGGTTGTGCAGGGAGGTGATTTGTCCTAGATCATGCTCAACTTCCAGGTTCCCCCCCCTTATTTTGGGTACCCACTTCCTAGGCTGAGTAAGCCCTAGGAAGGTCCTAAATCTCATATAATCCATATCCGGCCACTAACAGACTAAATAAAAGTCTTACCTCCAGCAGGGTTTGAACCAGGGTTTTTGGGATGGCAACTCAGTGCTCTCCCACCGAGCCACTCCGCTCTACGAAAGTATAATTATACAAAAAAATAATTCTTCTATTGCCTCAATTATGTACAAAACTATCAATAAGCAGGAAAAAAAAATTTACGTTAACCAAAAATAAACATTTATTTGACACCACTAGTTGTCATTCAATAGCATGATTAATTTATATTTACTCCCTAAATTAGTATATTTGTAAATATTGACTCTTTTTTAAAGTTACTTTGAATGTTTAAACTGTTCGTCTTTAGTTTATTATATAATAATAATGATTTGTTTATGTTTATTCATCTAATGGCATTTTATACTGCTTCGGATAGCTGGACGATGCTACGGTAGGAATCCTAAATTTTGCCTTCCTATGTATAATTAGGATAGGAATCTTTAACGAGATCTGACACCTTACCGGCTCAGGACCCACATTTTACATCCCTTCTGAAAGAAGGCATAACTAAGGAATTTTATGATCCTAATCCTACTGGTGTTTATTGTATAAATGTTGTTAATGCTTCTTTAATAATTCGTAGCATTTTAGAGAATTAATTCCCTAATATGGATGCCCCCATATCTTAAGGATATCAGGGTCACTACCTGGTTGAAGATGGTTTGGATTATATTTTCTGCTTCTTTGAGTTGCTTTCAATGTGCTATACTGTCAACCAACCATCATCTCACATTTATTATATGATATTAATGACTTTTATCCTGTTGAATAATAAAAAACAACTCTACAATGGGCTTCTTGTCTATAATATAACGCTTTATATCTTTCAATCAGTAAATTAGAAAGTAGAACAGTTGATAGGATGAGAGTATCTATTTCTTAGTGGGATTAATACCATGACTCATTTCTGCATTAAAAATATTAATTAACGATCGGATTTCGATGATAATGGATGTTTTACTATCCGAAAATATAATAAATAAGTGAATGAAATACTTATTGTAATTAATTACAAGAATGCCTTCTCGATCTTACAATACTTCTGGATGAAAGTGTTTCAAGTCCTTATCTAGACGAACCAGAAGGTTACAATGGGATAATAGCCTATTGATGAGTAATGATTATGTGACATTGTAAAGGGAAAACATTACACAATAATTCCCGTTTCAAAACTCGTAAGAAATTTCAAAGTCGCCAAGGAAGAAGCGTCTTGGAATAAGACATTGCAAAATGACCAGTACAAGGCCTCATCCGGAGGACATTGTATACTTCCTCAATTCGTGTTATCGATTGGAATGTGTTTTATCAGGCGCCTAAAAGGTATACTATCAACTATTATTTGTCAATATCTACGGGATTATTGAAAGATCCGGAACAAAAATATAACCAAAGCTGTCCTAAAGTTAAACCTTTCCAAGATATACCAACTTTTACAAAAATTTTTTTATTTAAAATCATAAAATAGCTACAAATCCTAAAAAATGGTCTTTCTGGCCCATTTTTTTTTTTTTTTTGTTTTGCAACAAAGATATTCTAAATATAAATGTTAATAGTCAAATCTTCGTAATTGTCGGTATCTTACGCGAAAATCGTCAAACAAAAACATTAAATTTTTAAGATTTTTTAAATTACTATGTTTGTAATAATTTGGGGGGACTTTTTTGAGTAAATCGACGTTTTACAGGCAGTCACAGTATTTTTTTTGATTTAACGATTTTTGCTTAAGATACCGACAATTTCGAAGATTTGACTATTAACATTCCTTATTTAGAATATCTTTGTTGCAAAACAAAAACAAACAAAAAAAAATGGGCCAGAAAGACCAATTTTTATGATTTATAGATATTTTAAGATTTTAAATAGGTATTTTTTTTTTGTAAATTCTTTAAGTAGGAATATCTCGGAAAGGGTTAACTTTAGGACAGTAGGTCTCATAGTAATATCGACTGGAATTGTCCCATACTATCACTCCTTAACGGCTCCGCCAATAATAACAGGACACCCTGTATATATATTGGTTTCTACTTATCTTGACTGTTATGGAAATTATACGTTTTGGCTCTTTAGTTTCAGTCCTTCCTTAAACTTCTTTTGGCAACGTTTCGAGACTAGGTTAATCTCATTTTTTCACTGTCAGGACATGAGTTTGGGACTAACCTAGTCTCGAAACGTCACCAAAAGAAGTTTGAGGAAGGTCTGAAACTGAAGAACCAAAACATATATACATACATATATATATATTTAATTATGTAGTACTTGAAAAGACACATCATCTACTCACGGAAGATGTAAACATATCTACCATTCAAGGCGGTTGATATTTGATTGTTACGTAATATTATTTACACACCTAGGGTTTATTATTGTTATTATTCCTAGTAATTGCCATTGAAAATGTATTTGTTATCGTATTTTATTATTATTTTTAACTTTAGTATCCCTGTGATTATACTGAAGATTGGACATTCATATATCAGTTATTTTCACGGGAAAATGTCTTTAACAAACGGGTTTAGGCCTTTAATTAATTTAATTAAATTGATAATTTAAACAATAAAAATGAACACTAAGTACTTACCATGCCTCATTGCCGGGAGATGGGGCTGCTTTTGCATCCAGTCTTTGAGATGTTCCACATCTTCTTTTAGAGTTTCTTCGGTTATTCCGAGTTTCGAAAACAATCTTTTTCGGGAATCCTTTTCGTTATCAATTAACATTCCCATGTCTGAAAATAATAAAAAAAAATAAATGTTTAAATATAAAATTAATATTACACAACTGTTGGATTTAATTCAAGAATGAGAAAAATTTCAGTAAATATAGAAGAAAATTGAATTTTAAATATTTAAATTTTTTGTATATGTTCCGCAAGTTGTCGCTTCGAGTTGAGACACAACACCGTTTAACTGTTTAATTCGTTTCATTCTTAATATTTTCCAAAAATACAAGTTATCGTGAGCTTTAGTGTAGAAAGGAGAACGTAATTTTAGGTGATGAGTAGATTTCAGTAATCATTTTATCAAGAAATAATAGTTTCAACGAACATTTCGAAGTAAAGGTGATATATGTTTGTTGAAACGTTCATTTCTAGAAGAAATGATAACCGAAGTGTACACATTTCCCGTAATTACATTCTCTTTTCCACACTAAAGCTCTGAACTTGTATTTTTGGAAAATATTGAAAGGAAAACGAATGAAAAGTTAAAACTTGTGACTCAACTCGAAGCGACAACCTGCCGAATAATTACCTTATTTTTTTTTATAATTATTAATTGACCGTATAAACAGAAAAGAGAATTTTTATCCTGTCTATCCAGCTTTTAAGAATACTTGCAATGAGCGTCGAAACGTCAGGTTCTTAATAAATAGTTTATTACTTTTTAATGATTTATTTTTTTACCCCCTTCCGGACCATATTCTTCTTTAAAATATTTACCTATATAGACGCACAAAACATCCAATTTCTGTGCTCTATTTTTAATCAGGAATATGGTCAGAAATATATTTTTTTGTCATCAAGATAGGATAAATCAGTGACTGCTCTCTTACACATATATATTACTAAAGGAAAACTGTATCAAGTATTTTCCCTTATACCATGATGGTAATATAAATAAACAAATGCTCATAATTATATATGAAAGGCCATTTATTTTCACGGCAAATAATGTGAAAATTGTTAAGAAATCAAATAATTTTTGAAGAAATAAATAAAAAAATATTTTATTAGTCATTTTACAATAAGTATTCATCTCATTAATTTCAGATAAAAAAAAATAAATATCAAGGGCGATTTTTAATTTTAGATTCAATTAATATTACTGTCTATTCTAAAGTAGAATTTATATAAATAAATTAATAGTCATAATTATATATTATTTTCGAGTAAATAATTTGAAAATTGCCATGAAATCTCAGTTTTCACACTTTCCACCTTACTTTGAATATACGAGTATATCTCGTAAATAAATGAGAAATAAAAACCTGTACCACTACAACCCGTGAACGAGTCTGGAGTTCAGTACATGATGGAGACTGTACTGTTTCATGGACAACGGTTCTGCAAGGAGTAGGCTTGTCCTAGGTCACGCTCAACCGCCAGATTTTTCCCCCTTATTTTGGGTACCCTATTTTTATAATATTTTATAGAGACTGGGTGGGTACCAGGAGGGTCCTAGATCCTACATGATCCATCCGGCTGCAAACAGACTAAATAAATGTACTGGCTGCAGCGGGATTTGAACCAGGATTTTCATGAGAAATATTTTATATAATAATTTTTCTCAACAAAAACATGTCAGGAGAGACTGAACTGGAAATGTATAACCTTGAATAAATATATAAAAAAAAGTTTAATAAAAAAACTGATAAGATTACAACTTTCACTTTCGGAATCAATCCAGACAATTAGCTAACTAGACCTACAAGGACGTTTGGATTGTTTTAATTAAATAGATCAGTTTAAAAATAGATTATCACTCACTCTTATTCAAATAAACAATAAACAAACTAATTATTAATTTAACTTCTAATGTATGATGATATTGCTCGAGTATCTTTATTTCAAGAAGGAATAACCACCATTAGTGTCGGGTCATGACTGTTACTAAAGATTAAATCGGGGATTCGCACTGAGTAGGTAATTAGTAAGTCGAACAATTATTTTTAGTTATATAGATAATGATGATTTCCAATAGTTATGAACCGTTTCGAGTTATAAAGAAGACCAATTAGTCATTAACTCATTTACATTTTGCAAATGTTGATAATATTACATGTAACTCAGGACCAATTTTTCTGTAACTTCTTCTTTGAACAAGCACCAATGTTTTTTTTTATTAGAAAGGATATAACCCATCAGCGTGCAGAGAGCTGAGTTATTGAGCAGTAGATCCTGGATTAGAATCTGGCCGTAACAGATAAATTATTTAATCTGATAACAGCCGTAGATAGACCTTTAGAGATCGGTTGACCTTTCTAGAGCTCAATCAACCTCAATTAATTAAGGAAAAAAATATAGCGTGGAATCGGTCTAATCTCTTCCCTGCACAACCGTTGCATTAGAAACAGTACAGTCTCTACCATGTACAGAAACAAAACCCCTTTCATGTGTTGTTGAGGTAGATACAGTTTTTTTTTTTATAAGAGTTAATTTTAACAAGAGTTAATTGTTAATTCTAAAATAAAATTCTGTGTTAATTCTATTTTGAAAAACATTTTTAAAAAATTACCCGGAATTAGTACAATTTTCCTTTCCATAATATATTACTTGATTTAATATATTTTTTTAAACTCTTAGTTTATCGTGGAACAGTATATTATATTACAAATAAATTAATGTATATATTTCTTTACACATTGTTATTTATTCATTTAACGTCATTTTATGAAACTATGGTAATCGGACGATGCTACAGTGGGGGTCCTACATTTTGACTATCCAGGTATAATTTCCGTATGGATCTTTAACGAGTACCTGACTTCACAGGGTCTGGACTCCCATTTTACGTCTCTCCCGAAAGTCGGTAAAACCAAGGATGTTTTACTACCTTTAAAAAACCTTAAGGCCATCAACCCTCGATCTTGTATCATAACAAAGCTTCACAACGAAGCATACAGAAATTAAAATTCGGACGGTATTGTTTGTTTTTGATATTGGTTAATGGTTAATTTTTATATTAATAATGGTGATTAATATTCTTTTTTTTAAATTATGCCATTCAAAAAATCAACACTGACACAGCGAAACGTTATTTAGTGCTTTCTTGGTACACTTAACTACTATCTATAATTATTAACCGTAGATTGCTACCCATTGATTATAATCAATTGGTAGCAATCTACGGGCATAGTAGTCCTTCTCGTATAAAATACAGTTCGTTTCAAAACGTGAAGAAATTGCCCCAAATTTATCATCAGAAAAAAAAGGCAGGTTCGAAAAGAGGCGGCCTATGAAGCAAGAAACAAGGAAACCTGTTTTTAATTGCGAATTTTCGATTCAGAATTTCAGTGCGAACGTTTTTGTAAACAAATACTCGAGATCGTTGAATATAAAATTTTAATTATCGGTTTCTAATATAAAAATAAAAAGTAGTTTTATGATAAAATGGAGGTTAAAATAAAAAAATAAATAAATAAAATAAATAAAAAAATAAAATAAAATAAAATAAAAAAATGTAAAATAAATAAAATAAAATAAAAAGTAGTTTTATGATAAAATGGAGGTTAAAATATTCTTCAAACGATACTATTAAATTAATGTTATATTTTTATTTACGGCGTATTTGTAACATTTAATGTCAAATAATAGTTTTAGGATAGAATATTCATTTCGATTTATTGTTTTTTTAACATGCTTTTGTTAACATTGCCTGTAAGTATATAAGCATATGAAGGAATAGACCACTTCTCAAGGATCGATGACAATACAATAATTTAATAGGGATTAGTGATTGATTTTTCATATCCTAATACACGGTAGAGTCTTATTCCAAATACTAAGGCATACATGGCTAATCTTAGACGGGGCATGTCACTACTGGCAGGATCAATAGGGGATTTCAGTATAATTTGAAACAAAAAAAAATAGTATATTGTATTTTATTTGTTATCAATTTTCAAATAAAAATAGTAGTTTAGAAAACTTGCTTATGTAGTTTTCGAAATAAAAAATGAATAATTAGTGTTTAAAGCCAGCCGAACTAACAAGTAGAAAATAAATAATAGGTTAACAAATTAAAAAACAATTTAATAGGGAAAAAACTAAAAAGAAGAATATAATTTGTGATAAATTTAAAATTAGTTGAGTGATGAAAAAAATTCATTTTATCGTAAAAAAGTGTGGGTTGCTTCATGTTAATTTTTGTAAATATTTTATTGGGTGATTGTAGTAAACATTGTGTCGTTTGTAGTTGTAAAAAGGACCCAACATAAATATATTTTTAATTAAAAATAATTTTCTTTGTTTATTTATTTTAAACTTATTGAAAATTATCTTCTATTTTTTAGTTTTGGCCTCTAATTAATTTTATTGTATTTCTTCAAAAAGCATGTGATACTAGATGCACACATTTAAACAAACACTCATATAAATAATAATTTATTTTAAAATCATCTGAAAGTTGAATGTTTTTTATAGCATTTCTGGAAGAATATTATGATTATTTTAACTTTATCTGCATTGATATCAATATTTAACTTCTCTATTTCTTCAATAATCTTCCGATATGTCATTTTGTCCTGGTTTATTGACCTTTCAGGATTTAGGCTGCAATAGTGATAAGTATGTCATCCGCAAGTAGCTTTTATCGCAATGTTCAAGGCGTGTATAGAGTACAGTAATGGTGACAAACCCCTCCTTGTGGAACACCATTTTTCTTTAATCCTTAATATTAATAATTATTAATTTAGAAATTATTCCAATTCCTGTAGAACAGGTACGGTACTTAGGACTACACTTAGACAAACGCTTAACTTGGAATCCTCATTCTAGACTGAAACAGCTCGCAGTTTCAGGCTACTTTAACATTTACTAGACAAACGCTCTAAGCTCCCAATTAATTACAAGAGACTCATATACATGACAATCATTAGACCCTTTTGGACTTACGGAATAGAGCTTTGGGGCTCCACTCAGCCATCGAATTCCTCTCGTATTCAATTCTTACAATCAAAAATCCTGGATGTAAAATTTGGAATAATTTTCCTATTTGCTTTTAAAGAATCAAGTGACGATCTTTAGACTCAAGATACACTTAATTATTTTTAAATTATTTGAACATGCATTCATCTGAAAGTTTCTTTTTTTTATTGTCTTTCTTGAAGTATATCCTAATAACTTACGATATATGTATAATCCATCCCGGACCATTTTCTTCCTATACATATATATATATAAGGTCAACTAATATTATATTGTTAGTTAACTTGCCCGGCAAAGCCCATCAAAACCTGAAGATGACAAGGTCAAAACCATATCCATAATCCTATAATAAATAAAATTATCACAGAGTATCAATTTAACACTCAGATATTAAATTTGTAGTTTATTTCATCCCCAAAACTTACAAAAAATCACAAATTTATATTAAAAGAAATTAGTTTCTTATAAGGACTGCTGACAGAAGTGAAAACTTAAGACTTTGGAATAACTGTGTTCTTTTATGAATTTATAAATCAATTATAGTCTGAATTATTTAAATTTCAAATTTGCAAATTTAAATTATAAACATTAGTCTGGTTTTCATATAAACTGACACTGCGAATAATAATAATACATGAGAAAGAAAATGGTGTGGGTTGTGGTAAAAAAAATTCTCTTAAGCAGGGAGAACTGTTTATTGGAAAGCTAATGTTTCGACCCACATTGCAGGTCTTCTTCAGTGCAAGTAACCTGATCCTACTAGCCCTGAAGAAGACCTGCAATGTGGGTCGAAACTTTGGCTTTCCAATAAACAGTTCTTCCTACATAAGAGAATTTTCTGGACCTCCACCCGGACCATTTTCTTACTCATAATAATTTATCAGCAATGGTCTCAGTATTTAACTTTTCTATTACGCCAGTAATCTTCGGATTTGTCACTCTGTCCTGGTTAATATCACACTGCTAGTGAACTTCTTCTTCCATTGATGAGTGTGCTGTAACCATTCTCAGCTGGTGACTCCAATAAAAATACCGCATTGTTTCTAGTCGTATCTTGAGTTACTTTCTCTTACTGACTTCATACCTTAAACAATACTAAGTGTTCCCTGATGTAATGAAGTCCAATACTGTACGTCTCATGTTCTTGTTTTCTTCTCTGGTCGGTAATAGGTCGATAGTCTGTCTCTTTTTACTACTTCTTCGGTTTCGTACGTGATTCAAGTTGAACAACAGTATTCTTTGTGTTTACCTGGCCATCGTAATATTTTTTTTTTTTATGGTTATGCTATATGTGACACTATCTGGAACATTAGGAGTACTTAGATAAATTGGGTAAGGGGAATTAAGTAGGTAATTGTCCCTCAGAAATAAGTAGCCCTTAGACTCGGTACCTTTACTCTTAAGATACTGAACAGGGAGTTGTAGGCAAGATGCTGGCCACTCAACACGTAGACTGTCACTTATAGCTAAAGGGTCCCCCCTTTCATTATTTGTAAGTAGAATTATCTTTTATCTTGTAACTATGATCAAATGAAATAATGTTATTAAATTAAATGAAAACGGTTGTTTATTTAATAACCCCTCTCTTCTCCAAAGGTGGACTGACCGCCTTTGGAGAAGAGAGGGGTGTCTCTTATTCATTAATAATATAGTATTACTATATATTAAGTACAATGATCTGAGGGTGGCATCCTATTTTATCATTTTTTTTTTTTTTTTTTATTTAATTCAATGATATTTACAACTATAATGGTATTATATCAAGTAAATGTGCAAAAATGTAGAATATGACATGAAAACACTTGTGGAGAAACTACCCATCGATAGCACTCCAATAAAGTTCTATAGTAGATGATCTCGAGGCCATCTTCTTTTCAGGCGCCTCGGAGGGTTATCAGGAATAGTATGGGAAGCAAGCTGAGAGACTAGCGGATTCAAGTGCGTATGGAGCTTGTTATGGAAGGATAGGTATCTAGTTTGGGCCAAATCAGTAACATATGGGATATTAAGATCATGATGGATGAGTTTGTTTGTGACATAATAAGGAGCATTGAGGATTTTACGAAGGATTTTGGATTACAAGGATTGGATACGAGATGAATTGGATGGTTTAGTAGAGCCCCAAAGCTCAACTCCGTATGCCCAAAAAGGTCTGATGACTGTCATGTAAATAAGTCTTTTGTAATTAATTGGTAGCTTAGAGCGTTTGTCCAGTAAGTGTTGAAGTAGGCGAAAACGTCGAGCAGTTTCTTGTCTTTTCAGTCTTGTATGAGGATTCCAAGTGAGACGTTTATCCAGATGGAGTCCTAGGTAACGTATCTGTTCGACAGGGTTCAGTGGTGTATTATTAAACGATACAGTAGGACAGGAATTCGTAGGTTTACGACGAAGGGTGAAGGTAATTTGATGGGATTTGTTAGGATTTATTTTAATCCTCCAATTTTGACACCATTCTTGTAGGTGTGAGATATGGGATTGAAGAGATTGGGATGCAACAAATGGATCCTTATTAACTGATAACACACATGTGTCATCAACGTAAGTAGTGAGGACAGTGCTTGGATGGGCTGGGATGTCAGCATTTTATCATTTAAATATTATTCAGTTCAAAAGATCTGACTTTTCCTTGAGATCTTTGCTTGAGAGGGCAGTGAAGCCAGCATAGCAGTTCCCAATATAGTGACGCGCATTTAAATCACCCAACAGTATACTTGTTTGGCAAATTCTATAAAAATAAAAATAAAATGTATATTAAATTTAAAGTTAAAGAAGTTATTTTATTCGACTAATGAAAGTCTACTCTAGATTGGTAACAAAATTATTATTAAAAAACAAAATATAAAACGGAGTTGAATTTTCACGGGAATATCAATTAATAAAAAAATTAATTTATTGAAATTTACAACCTTACCTAATTATACAAAACGTACATAATACGAATGATATATAATGGGAAACAAGTACAGGCAAGTAGAGAAACTAGCCAATGATAGTGCTCAAATAAAATATTTAAATTAGAATGACACAAGGCCATCTTCTTCTCAGACACCTCAGAGGATTATGGGAATTGAAGATTTAGCTAGCTTTGAAACTAGTGGGTTTAAGTGTAAAGTTTTCATGAAACGATTCATATCGGGTTCGGGAGAAATCAGCAACAATTGGGACATTGAGGTCATTATGGATGACTGTATTCTTAACAAAGAAGGAGGATTGAGGATTTTAGGAAGGATTTGATGGTTTAGTGGAGTCGCAATGCTCTACTCCGTAAGTCCAAAGGTCTTACAATAGTCATGTATATGAGTTTTTTGTAAATAATTGGGAGCTTAAAGCGTTCGTCTAGTAACAGTTCAAGTAGCCTGGAACGGCGGAGAATTTAAATTTAAAATAGAATTCTTAAATAAACTTCATAATCAGGGAAGAGCAATACCTTAAAGTCGGCGAAAATGAGATATTTTTTAGAATATTAGGTCCCCGAAAAACCACAATTCCATTGGTTTTTATTATTATTTTTTTTTTATAGCAATTGATTATAGGGGGGTATAGTCTCGTACAATAGACACCACTAACTAAATACATCGTTATAACTATTAACTGTCTAAAAATCTACAAATATAAAATAGCTGTAAAATAAATTTAAATTTATCAATTTCTATATATACTTGTACAACTTATAATAAGATGTCCTGCAGTAACGTGGGCTTTACTGGGCGAGATGATGTCTGCTTTCCTACGTTGTAATTTATTGCTCCTTTAACTGGTAGTTGGGTGTGAAATTTTCTGAATCTTTTTTTTATGTGGTCGTCTATTGTTTCTATTTGTAGTTCTCGGTGGAGTTGACTATTTCTGTTGAACCAGGGGGCATCCACTGCGATTCTTAGGACCTTGTTTTGAAAAGTTTACAATCTTAAAATTCCATTGGTGAATTTACGAATTGATATAATTTGGAATTGCGTCCTATGTCAATATTCTTTAAGTAACAGCATCAAAAATATTGAGATAGGTTCATAACCATCTGTGGTGAAGACCAAAGTGGGAGGATTTGCGTTACAGGGTGATTTCGCGGGTTTGAGTTTTGGTGATAATCTCTGAACGGAAATTAGTAAATAGTCATGAATTGTATCGTTATCGATCTTTTGGATTCGAATTTTTTTTTTGACGTCTCTGCCGCTGGACTACGCCTGTTTCAACTGTTATTTCCTTCCGCTAAACATTTTAATATTATTGTTATTATTGAGTCTGGAGTTATGGTCCATCGTTTCAGAGCAGCGCCTTTCATATTACGCAGGTTCGATCCCTTGGATGATCGGCTTTTATATAACTAGCAAACTTAATAAATCTGACGGATATACCATACCGCTCCAGTCGGAGACAATAAGGAAGCTTAGCGAACAAACATATTAAGGTTAGAATTATTAGCACAATTTTTTTATGAGTAAGTGAAGAGGAATTACACTTGTCATCGCGTATTCTATTGCGTACTAATGTTGTTAATTAATGCAAGAATTTCTCACTCGCATTTTATTTGTTTTGTAAGCTTGCTATAAGAAGTCCTTCTAAGAAGTGTTTTGCTATAAACTTATCTATAGTATTAAGCACATTATGTCCAATATTAGCATTAAGAAACAACGATTTGGCTTTGAAACGTCATATTTTTTTACGAAGGGCTGCTAATACATATATATAATAATAATAATTATAGAAAATCCCAACCCAATGCATTATATATTTTTGCGTAATATATTTAAAATTAAATAAACATTAACGCTCAACGATTTATTCCTAAATTTGATAAATATTAGGTAAAAATAACAGAATTATAGTTAACATTTAAGCTCATTCAAAAATCAAACCCCAACGTTTTCGGTATGTAGAATGCACAAATACAGATCGCATATACAAATACAGAATGTATTTTTGTAAAAAGACTCAAATGGATTTTTATCCGATAATAATATACTTGTATAAAGTGACATTTTTTAAAATATATTTTAAAGATGTTTACATAACCAATAGTTATCAGTAAAATGTATCTGTTACCAATGGTATAAATTAACATTTATAGTTTGTCGATTTAAAAAAAGAAAAAAATGTACTGTAATATTACATATTCATTCTTATCTTATATACCCAATTTTTCAGAAATAAATAAATCATATTCGTTCATTTTTTTATCTAGACTCAAAAGACACATCGATTAACGAAATTCGATTATATGGACTCTGGAGCTAGTAAGAGATGTATTTATTTTAAATCTTATGACTAATTTTTTTTTCACCACCGTTATGCTTTCTTCTACTTTGTATGTCTTGTAGATATGCGTATGTAATACATGCCGAGTTCTTGTCTTCATTAACGCCTCACTGATCGCGTTGCATAAGCCGTTGCACACACTGAGACAAGCGTTGCAAGTGATGCATAAAGTCCATGGGACTAGCTTGGTTGCAACTGTAATTTTGCAGTTCATGAAGTTGCGTCCAAGAAAAAAAAAATCTATAATAGGCAACTGAAAAAGTAAGCAGGAGAACTCTTGTAAAAAAGATCTTTTTAAATTTATTTTATACAACTGTACTGTAACGAATGGAACGTAATGGCATGGATAAAGACAAGTTGAGAACATACACGCTGGCAGGACACGAGGTAATCTTCTTGTCAGACGCTTCGGACGATTATCAGGAATTGAAAAGGTTGCTAGCTTTGAAACTAGTGGGTTTGAATGGGAATAAAGTTTGATATGAAATGATTGATATCGAGTTCGGGCCAAATCAGCAACAAATAGGACATTAAGCTCATTATGGATGTTAATACATTAGTGGAAAAATTCCAACTAAAAACCTTCAGTCTCTAAACTAAAACAGGAAATTGAAAATACCTGTCCGATATTATGCCTATTCAGGCATCCTCAGGGCAGAAAGAGAATAACAGCAAAGCAAAACATGAATAATGCACCAAAACAACACACATCCCACCACCTCCAAGGATCAAATGCAACTACTGCTAAGGTTTTGATAAAACAGCTGATAAATACTACACTGTAATGTTAGTGTTAATATCCATAATGTCTCTGTTGACCTTTCCCTTTTTCAATATATATTTTGTGGAATAACGATAAGTCTACTGGTTTTTTTATAAATTCTCTTTTTTCTTCCACTTTTACTTTCATTTTTTCATATGTTTTTTTTGTCTTCTGTTCTTGTGTTGTCAGTTACTATTATTTATATTATTTTGTTTTCCTGTTGTGTTTTTTGGGGTTTGGTGAGTGTATATTGATGTTTCAAATTATGTAGTAGCTGTTTTTACCTAACCTTAGCCAGCTGGGAATCTAGTAACCTTCCCTATGACTCAGTAGTTGCATTTGAGCCTTGAAGGTGGTGGGATGTGTGTTGTTTTGGTGCATTATTCATGTTTTGGTTTGCTGTTATTCTCTTTCTCCCTTGAGGATGTTTGAATGGGCGAAATATTGGACAGATATTTTCAATTTCCTGTTTTAGTTTAGAGACTTAAGGTTTTTAGTTGGAATTTTTCCACCAATGTATTAACATTTATTTAATGTCTCTGTTGACCTTCCCTTTTTCAAAATCTCATTATGGGTGACTTTATTCGTAACAAGGTCAGGAGCATTGAGGATTTTGGATTGTAAGGATTGGGTACATGATTCGATGGCTTAGTGAAGCCTAAAGTTCTACTCCGTTAGTCCCTACAGGTCTTATAATAGTCAGTGTAATTGATGGGGAAGTTAGAGCGTTTGTCTAGTAAGTGTAGTTATAATTGACTATAAAATCATTAATACCATACATTATGCTCGTTTTCAATTCTCAGATAATATATTTTCCTTTAATTATATATTCATATATAATATATATAATACTAGCAGGAGTTATTTGAATAACTTCAATACATAAATAATGGAAACAGGCCAATAGAAAGTGAGCTTAATGTCATCATTGGTTTCAGGTGAATACTAAGCATTTGTTGCAATTGAATCGCTCATTTGAGGAACACCTCATATCCAAAAAAGTAAACTTTCGGGAAATCAAAAAAGACTCAGCTGGTCCATAATTTAACATCATATATTTTTAGAATTGTTTATATCTTTCTACAGGGGTTTGGCAAGCTAATTCTACCAAACTAAAATTTTATTATTTTTATTTCGATATTTAAAAAAATTATAAACGTTGTTGGAGATGTGTTGTTTCTCAAATGACCGACTAAACGATATGTTATCAGGTATGAAATAAAAGGTAAAACAATTCAAATTATTAATAAAAATAAGTATTTTATTTTTCAAATAATTTTTACACAATTTCCAAACATGCGTATTGGACTTGTCTAGCCTTCACGAACAATTTAATATGTCTAACTCAATTTTGGCCAAAAATGGACCTGAGGTGTTTCTCAAATGACTGATTCAATTCAGGTCGTGGAGACATCACCAAAGTTGGAGTTACGAAAAAAAATTTGTAATAATATTTATTCAATACTACAATAATTATATAACATACAATACAAAACATGCTAATTGATTTATTTATTTCGCTTCGTTTCAGTAAAAACATGGAACATATAGCTATAAACAATACTTGCACAAACAGTCATAGCGACAGCCTACATTTTTAAGATTATTAAAGTTATTAATATATAAAGTTTCTTTTTTGTCTTTACCCCTTTAAAAAAAAAATCCAAACATGAATCGTACTTAACCACCTTAAACTCGTGTTATATTTATAATAATTTTTAGAAACTCTTAAGAATAATAATAACCAACAGATTAATCAAGGACAACTGGAAAATAGAAAAAGGGGAGTGGTCAGAAAAGGAAAAAATAAGGGAAATTAAAAACAGACAGGAATGAAAAACACTCAGACGAATATAAACTTATTTATAAAATTTACTTTGTATCTAATTACGTAAAACTAGCATCCTTTCAACTCTTATTTATGGGTGTGAAACATGGTTGTTAACGTTGGAGGATAAACAATGTCTTAAGATATTCGAAAATAAGGTATTGCGTAGAATATTCAGTCTGAAAAAGGACCACTGTAGAATTTTGGAGATAATACAACGCGGAATCGCAGAGCATGTACCCGGTTAATAAAATTGAAGTGATAGTGCCAGGATGATTGAGATAGGCTTGTAAAGTTGTTGGGTATAGTAGCCAACGAATTGCTAAAACAATAATAAAAACTGAACCGAATGGTCTGAGGGGTAGACCAATACGTAGGTAAGTGGATCTAAGAGATTTGGTTTGTGTAGTTGCCCGCTGATAGAAGTTTGTAAGTAGAGATTGGTGTCAGGTAAAAAATCCTATTTTATGACATCCTTCGGAAGAAACGTTAATGGGAGTCCATAGTCTGTGCCGTTTCTGGTACTCATTAAAGATCTCTCTGCCTTAATTATACTTAGATAGGCAAAATTTAGGACCTCCACTGTATTATCCATATTAAAAATTAAAAAAATGTACTGTTTCATGGACAACGGTTCTCCAAGGAGGTGACTTGTCCTAGGTCACGCTCGATCGCCAGATTTCCCCCCCTTATTTTGGGTACCCTATTTTTATAATATTTTATAGAGGCTGTGTGGGCCCCAGGAGGGTCCTAAATCCTATATGATCCATCTCCCGCTGCAAACAGATTAAATAAAAGTCATGGTCTGCAGCGGGATTTGAACCAGGACTTCCGGCATGGCAACTCAGTGCTCTACCACTGAGCCACTCCGCTCCTATCATATCAGCTTTAAAATGAATATACAACAGTATAGATTGGTGGATTCGGCCTATTGTATATTGTTACTATTGCTATGTTTCTTAGACTACTCAATTAGACAACTTATTTTTCGTTTTTAGTTGTTTAAAAAAAATCTGTACCACCACAGTATGTAGAATGTAGCCCGTAGATGTGGTGTACAGATTATGTATTTGTGGACGTGTCTGGGTTTCAGTACATGGTAGAGACTATACTGTTTCATGGAAACGGTTGTCCAGGGAGGCGGTTTGTCCTAGATCACGTTCAACCGCCGGATTTCCTCCCCATTAAATTTGTTACCCACTTAACAGAGGCTAGGAGAGCCCTTGGAGGGTTCTAAATCCCATAAGGCAGCGGAATTGAACCAGGATTTTTGGCATGACATGCTCTACCACTGAGCCACTTCGCTCCCCAAAGTATTTGTTCTTTTATTGAACAGATATATTCAATTTAAACTAATATAGGCTAACAAAAATAGTTAAACAAATATAAACTAACATATTCTGAATTAAGCTGTTTTTAGCTACTTATGTTTATAAATAATCTTAAACATAAGGTTTTACTTCATAGGTTACTACTTACCAATGGACTTGTGTGTTTAAAGTAGTGATGTGCCCGATCTTTGACAAAGTATATCCGCGGATACGGATCCGGATATGGATATTTGGTGTTAACTTGGTTACTCAATCGATGTCCGTGCGCGTGACCTTGATAGTTGTCGCCACTTGACGCTTTGTGTGACAGACAGGACAGTAGGTTAGGAACATGTTACGAGTTTTTTACTTGCCCTGGGCGGTATAGATAACGTTTGTGTTTGGTAGTGAGTTATAAAATTGTCAACAAAGAAGTTTTGCATTAAACCTTGAAAGGCTTGCCTGAGTTAAATGTTAATTGTCAATAGTTTTTCACTACTACCGAATAACCTTTATTCAGGGTTATTTTAAATTTACTGGAAACCACTTAGGTACGTGTTAGCAACACTATAAACAGCATCTTTTGTTCTGGACAAACATCGAAAACGAAAAAAAAATTTTCCATACAAAATCAGCTGATCGGTCATTTGAAGTGAGGACTGATTTTTTTCATTTCAATGTTGGCCAGAACAAAACTTGCTGTTTATAGGGTTACTAACATGTACCTAAGAGTTTTGCAGTGAATTTAAAACACCCATATATAAAATTTCATCTATGTAATGAAAATTAATAAGGTGAAAGATCCGTAAAAGATGCGCCCAAAAAGTCGGATATCCGCGGATACGGACCGAGACATCCGAGACATCACTAGTTTAAAGCCCCTATTGAACGAGTAGAAAGTAGGTTGCCTTCCAAAAACCATGCAACAAGTTTCTGATATAATCAGACTTAAAAAAAAAAATTTAATTAATAGCTTTTTCGTTATATATGTCAATTCATTTTTTTTTGTTTATGCAATCTAAACGTGTTGTTGCAAAATAAAACACTATTGGTTTTTCATTAATGACTTTTTAATTTTTTTTATAACTACATTCTAAATTTCTTCATTGTATAGAGAAAATTAGGGGGGAAATGGATACAGTGTTGTTTAATTTTCTCTTATGCATTGGCTTATAAACTAAAGTAATTCTTTTTTAGAAAAATGTTATAAATTCAAGATGTGATTAATTTTTTTGTTGGATTTGATTTAATTTGGCTATGTGCTGAATAAATAAAAGTACGTGAATTTTTATTCATTAATTTTTTTAATAATTCTATTAAAAAGGTTAATTTAATTAATGTCTTATAAAGATGGTTCTTTGGCATTTTGTTGCTAATTGCATAATATTGGTTTAGTAAATTTATTTTAACCAATTATTATTTTTTTTATGTTTTGTATGTTTGATAAAACTGTATCACTACAAACCGTGAACGGGTCTTGGGTTTTGTAAGTGGTAGAGACTGTAATGTTTCTTGGACAACAGCTGTGCAGGAAGGTGATTTGTCCTAGTTCACGCTCAACCATCAGATTTTTCTATCTATTTTGGATACCCACTTCAAAGAGGCTGGGTTAGCCCCAGGAGAGTCATAGATCACATAGGATCCATCTCCGGCTTCTAACAGATTACTAACAACTCAGTTTTCTTATTTTTTTCTTCTCTTTTATATTTTTTTCGTTTTATATATATATATATATATATATATATATATATATATATATATATATATATATGCCTATTTTAATTTTGCATAACGAGTTCTTCATAATTTGTTTTCATTTTGCAAAACGCGGTAACCTATAAGTGATCGTAAAGATTGTTCCAGTCTATTAAAGAAGGAATGATGTTACTGTTCTGTTTTCTCAGCTGCGTTATACAACAGACTAATATCTTTTGTGGAAAAAGAACTCGAAGTTCATCAGAGGTTTTTGAGAGTTTCACATATAAGCAGGTCAACCGACCAGATAAAGACACTGAAAAATGTTCGCGAAAAATGATAAAGAAATAGGTATAGTTGGAAAGGACGCAGTTGATCAATTTCGGAGATCATCCTGAAACCGGATTTTGGCAAAATGTCATTTCAAATGAAATTGCGAATACCGTATATGTCATTTTAGATTGGGCCGTTTCATATGAAATTTCCGTTTTTATTTATAAAATTCAAAGTTTAATTAGTTTTGTTTTCGTTTGTGATGAGCTGTTACTAAGTCTCTCTTTTTTGACAACATTTACTATTACTACTAACGGATTTAGTATTGTTAGTTAGTTTAGTATGCCATCAAATATGACCATGAAAACACACGATTTTCTTGTATTTTTTTTTTACAAGTTCAAACTTGAAAATTCGGCAGCCCAAGCTTCAAGAAAGATTACCACAGTAGGGGAAGAGTAAATATCGACGAAAGAAGATGCCAAAACAATTTTCATCCAAAACATTATTGGCTTCTGTGGGTGGTCTATGGCCGGGAATATTTCATTTCTGCTTTCTACCCGGAGGTGAAACCACCGTATCCACATCGTACTGCAGGGATACTGACATAATGCGGCGGATACTAATAAAAAAAACAACCCACATTTGTTAATCTGAGAGGACCTCTACTCATACGAGACAGCGAAGAGACTAAACGAGCTAGGTTACGAAATCTTCCCACACCCAGCTTTTTCGGTACACTTATCTCCAACAGATTTCCATATGTTCTGAAATTCAGACAACTTCCTTAATGTTCCTTAATTTTTTTTAAGTTTACTTACTTACTAATGGGCACTACAGTCCTTGTAGGACCGGGGCCTCTGCCACCACTCTACTCTACTCCCCACGGTCCACCGCTAGACTCTTCCAATTTCTGATCCCCAGCACTCTCAAGTCCTCCTCCAAATCACCGATCCATCGGTTCCTGGGTCTCCCTCTCTTTCTTTTACCTCCTAGTGTACTACTCAGCATAATTTTTTATAATTTGCAATCTGCAGGGACTCATTCTCTATTCTGCTCTTCTTAATATCTGTGATGATATCTGGCTCACCATATAGTTCCTCTAGCTCGGCATTGCTTCTAATTCTCCATCTATGCTGTTATCTGACCGCTCCGAAAATCCTTCTCAGGACTCTTCTCTCCCAGCAGGGCTTTCCTGTTTTCCTTGGTTAGAGTCCACGTCTCGCTGGCATACACAAAAACTGGTCTAATCACTGTTTTGTATATAAATATCTTTGCTTTCCTTGAAAGACTTTTGTATCGGAGTGCCTTTTGCAGGAGCTGCGATACATTTAAGTACCTGGAGGGAGTAGTGACGGAGAATAACAGTGTGGAAGCCGAAATAAAAGGCAGGATGGTTGCAGGAACGAGGTCTTTCTACGACCTGCAAAAGGCACTCCGATCCTTAAGTAAAAAACGCATTTTCATACTTCATCACAGAACCCTGGATTTTTCAGTTCTGGAATAAAAAGATTTATAACATGTTGGGGGAAATGTATAGAAAACGAGGGTAAATATTTTGATTTTATAAATTTGTTTTTCTAAATAACTTTTCCTCTGAAAACGGACATTTCATATGAAGTAACTCAATCGGATGGGTAGTATAGCAGCACCGCAATAACCAATCACAATACTGCTGCACTACCCTTGCTAAAAAATTATATACATTCTAAGTAATAGTAATTTTATTGGCAATTGTATTGTATATTGGCAACTGCCTGAAAAAAATTCACCTTATAGTGAATTGGCTATTAAAAATATTCATTGTCAGATAACTTTTCAAGGAAACTCTTCTTAGTCAATTATTAGATACAATAGACTTGATCAAGGAGATTTTGCATCTCACCTTTCAGATATGATGATGCATTCATCCATAGAAATTGGAACTTGGAAGCGAGAATATTTTTAATCGGATGAAGGAAGTACTTGTGTATGCGGATGATGTTGTAATCGGAAGGTCACTCACTAGTTGGCTGTTGAGGAAAGTCTGGCAAGAAAAAGCTCTAGTTATGTGTAGGCAGGTTATTAATAAACGAAGACAAGACGAAATGAAGACGTGATGAAGAAGAGAAGGAAGAGTACTACGTGATAAAGAAATATTTCACTTGCAACATTTTCCTTAATTGAGGAGTTGACATAGAAAAGACAGTAAGTTATGAAAAGGTAATTTTACAGGAGAAGCAACAAACTGTTTTAACAATTAAAAATGAAAGTTTCAATATGAAAATAGTTGCTACCACTCTTGATAGAAACTAAAACACTCTCAGTTTTGGCTTACTCCCCTCTCTATCCTATTTACACGATTAATTACTACCTTTTTTTCTTCTTAACGCCTCAATAGTTAACAGAGACAGAACCAAAGAAGGAGAAAAAGAATTTCTCTTCCAGAAAAAAAAAAAAAATAATAATGATAAATAAATTATCATTATTCAGGTGGAAGGGAAATTAAAATTTGCTCACCTTGTGAAAAATCTTGAAAATTTTCAATCAACTTAATTTCTTAAATATTTAAATAAAAGTAAATAAGTCAAACGTCTCGATCAATTTCTCTTTTTTTTTTATTTATGTTATACCTGCAGCCCCGCTGAATAAGGCGTTAAGTTGAAATTTTACCAGATAGAGTTTACTGTATTGAGGGAACTGGAATCGTATCATTCTCAGTGGTATAGCGTTGTGATCCCATACTGATGATCCAGGGTTCAAATCCGGCTGTGAAATATAAATTATTTAACCTGTTAGCTGCTGTATATGGACTCTGTGAGATGTACAGACCCTACAGCAGCTCACCCAGCCTCTATAAAATTATGGTCTTAATTTGGAAAAAACCTGACAGTTGAATGTGATCTCGAGCGAATCATCTTTCTGTACAACCGTTGTCCTAGAAGTACGTACCACAGTCCCTATCATGTACTGAACCCAGTACCCTTCATGGACTGTAGCAGTGCAGTTTTTTTTTACCTTTTTTAACTCTATGAAGCCATTTCATTCACGTTATTTTTTTCATAAAATGACTGTTTACACTATGTATATGTGGTACATTACATACAAACGAAAATGGTTATATAATATGGAAACTCCATGTCTATTACATTCAACGTTTATCTGAATGCAATTTATAATTCAGAATATGCTTTCAGTGTATTCGTTTATGTGAAGTAGTATCAATTTTTTTTTGATACATATAAAAATAAATAAATATGGAGCGGAGTACCTCCGTGGTAGAGTACTGAGTTCCCATGGCGATAATCCTGGTTCAAATCCCGCTGCTGGCAGACTTTTATTTAATCTGTTAGCAGCCGTAGATGGATCATTTGGGATCCAGGACACATTTGTGGCTCACCCAGCCTCTATGAAGTGGGTACCTAAAATAAGGGGGGGGATCTTGCGCTTATGCGTGATCTAGGACAAAACACCTCCTACCATAACCGTTGTCCATGGAACTGTACAGTCTCTATCATGTTCTGAAACTCAGACCCGTTCACGGGTTGTAGTGGTACCGTTTTTTTTTTATTATAAAAATAAATACTTTCTGGCAGGTTTTTTTTGTATCGTTTGTACATTGCTTCATGTTTTATCATCTTCACTCATTAAAAAATATGCGGGCCTGATGTCCTTCTCATTATCAATCGCCCTAGATTTGCATTTTGGTGAAACTCTCAAGGCAAACTATGTAATGCATGTCTGTAACCGTGACGCGTCAGGACTTTTCCTCATTTCAACGGTAGTGCAAGCTGTATAAGTCCAAGTCTAATTACACCCATATTGGTCTTGTTATGTCATGTGTTGTCTATGCGTCTGTTGTGTAAGTTGTTGCATCTTTGCAAAAAATAAAATGTCGGTATTTTGTAAAAGAAAGTAGATGTTTGCGATGTTGTATTAAACACTTGAACATATTAAAGAACAGTTTAGTATAAATTATTATTTTTTTAAATATATATAAAATTGGCTTGTAAGTTGTTGGACTGAGTAACGAACGAATTCTTAAGATGTTAATAAGCACTGAGCCGACTGAGGTTCGCTAGGCCTTTTTATTTATGTATATAAAATTGACTTAAAATATACAAAATTTAAGAAGTAGATGTATACTAAATAGCCAAATGAACGTTACAACAAACATATATCATCTGTACTGGATTGAATTGGTCAGGGGTGCAGACAAAACAAATTAGGCACTTTAAACTGCATCCTTAACCAATTCTATTAATTACCAGAATTACCCAGTCAACTATTTCCACTTAAACATTTATGATCTATACTTCGAAATGTTAGTTGCAACTTTTATTTCTTGATTAAATAATTACCTATATCTAATCATTACTCATAATTACATCCTATTTTCCATACAAGAGCTCACGATAACTCGTATTTTTGGATATTATTAAAAATGGAAAAGGGAGCGGAGTGGCTCAGTGGTAGAGCACTGAGTTGCCATGCCGGAAATCCTGGTTCGAATCCCGCTGCAGGCAGTTACATTTATTTAGTCTGTTTGCAGCGGGAGATGGACATATGGGATCTAGGACCCTCCTGGGGCTCACCCAGCCTCTATAAAATATTATAAAAATAGGGTCCAAAATAAAGGGGGGAAATCTGGCGGTTGAGCGTGATCTAGGACGACACCTCCTTGGAGAACCGTTGTCCATGAAACTGTACAGTCTCTGCCATGTACTGAACCCCAGACCCGTTAACGATTTGTAGTGGTATTGGTTTTATATTTTTTAAAATGAAAAGAATAAACAGTTAAAACTTATAACTCAACTCAAAGAGACAGCATGCGGAACAGATACCGATTATTCTAAAGCCTGTACGTTTACACGTATACACGTTTGCTAATCGTTAAGCCTTTCACATTTATCTAGTAAGTGCTGACACGGAACAAACTGCTACTTAGTGTTACAAAACCAGCTGCGGTCTGGTGGTATTAGCACGCGATAACCTTTTCGGCCATAACTATTAACTTGTCTTAATTAAATGAAATATTGTTTACGAGCTTGGAGAGATAATGACGGACGTGAGCCAATCGCGACAACCTGCTCCCAATATATCGCCACGTGTGTAGGCCGATCAGAGATTTAAATATCGTATCACTTTCTAAAAACAAATTCGTTTTCAGATAATTTAAACATAATATGTGGTCAGTATAAACAAGTCAAATCGATGCTTTAGAATGATCAAAATAGTCTCATCATTTTCAGAATTACATGACAGTAATTAGAAATTTACCCAATAACGATCCACCAGTCATTTTTTAAATCTATGTAGAAAGTCTCAACCAGCGCTTTCCCAATAATCTACAAATGTTTCCAGACATTTTTGTAATTTCTTTTTCTCCTCTCTCCTAATTACCTAATTCACAAATGTCAACCATTGGGAATGAATATAATAAATAAAAAACCTGTACCACTACAGCCATGAATGGTCTGGGGTTCATTACACGCTCAACCGACACATTATTCCCCCTATTTTGGGTACTGACTTTATAGAGGCTGAGTGAGCCCTAGGAGGATCCTAGATCCCACAGCATCTATCTTCACCTCCTAACAGAATAAATAAAATTTTGTACACGGGACTTTCGGCACGGTAACTCAGCGCTCTACCACTGAGCCACTCCGCTCATCCGATACAATAAACAAGTGGAAAACAGTTATGAAAGGCATGGGGAAGAAATTCCTCCAATGGCGATCCTTCAGTATTTTAAATCATTCAAGGAGGTCTCTTCACCAGCTATATTTGAACCTTCTACGAATGTCGTGAGGCATTTTTTTTTTGTTGGTCGAATGAGTTTCGACTTTTTTTGTGAGAGTCTATTAGGATGACATTGTATTTTTTTGAAAATCCTGTTGTATGACCGTATATGAGGCGTTCAGGATCAAAAGCGAACAACTCCGAAAATTACTTTTACACATTTTTCGCTAGTTTATACTTGCAACTTTGTCTAACACGCCACTTCCCCGACTTATTTCTGATAAGTTTTAATTCTGTTTTAGTCCGGTTCTGAAGCTGAAGTTACAGAAGCATACAATTTCTTGGCTAAACTGGGAAAAAATCTGATAAACTCAATTTTTGAAGTATGGAGTTATCCGCTTTTGATCCTGAACGCATCTTATGATCTCTGACGAATTTTTTTTGCAGAATTTACTTACTTACGTATCGACATGCTTGTCTGACTGTCCTAAATATTTGTATTTTTTTTAATGTGAGTTTCTAATTATGTGAGAAATTCCATGTATGAAAAAAATCCTAACTGACAGAAAAAAAAACCACCATCAAGAATCTTCGACGGGATCCTTGTGGTTTCTTCAGAAGTATTGTAGAGATTGGCATCACTAGTCTAATTTAAAAAAAAAAAAAGAAGGAAAACCGCCAGGAATTGGTAGAGAGTGGTGAACCAATTAGGCGATGAAGTGAGTGACGTCATCGAGGTTCAACTGCTAATTAAATATTTGTATAATTGTTTAATCTCACAGTTTTAGTGTAATTTATTTTTATTCTGTCTACCTTTAGGTGGCTTAATAAATCATTTTCAGGCCCAGGCTTCTAGTAGTGCCTGTTAGAGATTAAAAATATATAGTTTTATCGAAATATTAAATATTAAAAAAAAATATATCAATTCAGTGGGTAGAGCGCTCAGTTACTATACCGAAAGTTCCGGATTCAAATTTTGCTGTGGCAGATAAATTATATAATCTGTTAATATAATTGTTAGGCCCTATTGGTTCCGCATACACTCTTAAGGCGCATTCAGCCTCTATATCTAATGGGTTCTCTTATTTTGGGGAAACTTGGCAGTTGATCGTGATATCGGACAAATCATCTCCCTGCACAACCGTTATCCTTGGAACTGTACAGTCTCTAGCATGTAATGAACTCAAGATTCTTCAAGGGTAGCAGTGGTACAGGTTTTTTTTATTACCTTTTTAGATGTATTGCTAATTTTTTCTTAAGTGGAAACTATTTAATATAAAAATATCACACAATTTTATATAAAAATATCTGCTGGATATTATTACAGATATAATTGCCTGATAGTTTTAATTTAATACATATAAGAAATGTGATTATTGAAAACTGATACTTTAAATAAATTGAAAGTGTGTACAAGGTCTGTGGTTAAGGTTAAGGTGGTTAAGGTCTTGTTATTTTTTATTTATTTTTTTTTAATTTTATAGATTTATACTTCATTTACCTTCTACGTTCCACATTCCTGATTAATCTATTTCCTATGATCTGGTTGATGTTTTTTTTTTTAATATTCATATTATATTTACATCTCTCTCTTTTACCTTAATTGGATTAATCTAGACTAATAATCTCATATCCTGATATCATATTCAGTTCACCTTCATAAGAGGTAGGAAACGACGATGAAATTAAAGCCAGGCCAAGTAGTTTTTTTAATCGTTTCCGTAATGAATTTGTAATTTTGGTTTCTTGCCAACAGAAAATCCTGGTTCTATTGTATTACTTGTTTGAATCTATACGTATAACATTAGTACCTTATATGGAGTTAGTATTGATGTTACTCGTTCACACTAAGGAGATATAAGATCAGTCGTATATCGTAAGTGGAATACGATAGGCGATACACACACACAATTGGGCTCCTGACCTTTTAGTTGAATTTGTTATTTGTACTAACAGTTTGGTATTTCTCTATTAGCCTTTATCTCATGCATCTTTGTATCATTCTTCTTCTTTTTTCGCTTCCCCCCATAGAGCCATTCAGCGTAGGGGAGCGTCCAGCCAGGAACCGAATCTATCCTGGTCTCTTGCTAGGTTTCAGGCCTGTCGGAGATGCTGAGGCGTTCGATGTACTCGAGATAATACATCCTTGGGCGTTCTCGAGCTCTTTTTCCATCCGGCATGTAGTCCATCTTCTTGAGAGGATCTCGTTGATCATTCATCCTGACCATGTGGCCGAATCATTTCAGTTGTCGGATTTCCAGGAGCTCTTTTAGCGGGAAAACCTTTAGTTCCTGACGAATCCTCTCGTTGCGAACACAGTCTCTTTTCGTCTTTCCCACCACTCTTCGCAAGTACCTCATTTCCGACGCGGTAACTCTGCTTTCCTGTCTCTCCGTCAATACCCAGCTTTCAGCTCCATACAGCAGTATCGGCAGGTACACTGACTTGAAGATGTGGAGTTTGACGTTCCTTCCACCTCCCGCTTTCCTACAACAGTATTACTAATCTGGTAGTAGATTGTGTTTGCCTTATTAATCCTATTGGATATTTCCGCGTCCAGCTTCCCAGTCCTGTCTATTACTGTGCCGAGATAAGTGAAGTCAGTCACCACTTCCATTTCCTCTTCATCGCAGTATATGTGAACTTCTTTCTGCCGCCTACCCACTTATAGGATCTTACATTTGTTGGCATTGATCGTCATTTGTATCATTCAATGTATTTAATTGTATTATTATTTTTATACAGTTCTAAGTAATAATATATTAATTGTAAACAACACTTACATATATATAATGCCTTTAACTTATGCCTAAAATATATTAATATATGTCGCTCTTTCAAAAGATCAACTTAGCTCAAAATTTGGCGTTTTTGAGCTAAGCCTTTAGTAGCAATTGTATTGGTTGAAGCTTTTTATTTTATGGCCGATATATCTAATATTCCGTAGCAATAAAAGTCAAATTTTGAGTTTATCATGTCTGAAGCATTATGGTAATAATGAGATTAAATAAAATAAAAAAAGTTTCAAACATCTCAAAATTTTCTGATGATCAATAAAATAATTTCAATGCCATCATTACAATAGGAATGCTTTGCTTTAACAATACCCACATTTTTATATATTTTTTTAAATCACATGGAACTTTTTAATACCTCTATTAAAAAATTAGTTTTTTTGAATTATGGCGTTGTTCATTTGAAGGAGCGGTACATTATTATTTTATTGTCCATTCTTTTCTACCTGCATCCATATTAATATTATAATGTTTAAATAGTTTTGTACTGTTTATTTATTCAACATCTTTTTGTGCTGCTATGCCTTATCATACGATGCTACAGTGTAAGTCTTACATTGTAACTTTCGAGATATAATTAGGATATGGATCTTTAACGCGTACCTGACACCTTATAGACTCGGGATCTCTATTTTACGTTCATTCTGATGGACAGCATAACTACAAATTGTTTGCAGCCTTTTAAAAAAGCCTCTTTCGGTCTGCGAACTTGTGAATAGAAAGCTGTTATAGTGGTGACTCCTCATAATCATTTTATTCTGCATAAAAAAACTTGTTTTGGAATAAATGAGAGTTCCTAAATATACTGTTGGTTAAGTGGCACATTTTTTTTGGTCCATGAAAGCCCAATTTATAAAAAATATAGAATGGCGTTTAACATATTTGGCGTTTAGCGATAAATAAGATATTTAGCACAATCTATAATTAGACGAAATCACTGCCCAAAACAGGAGTTGCTAGTCAGAGAAATCTTGACATCCAAAATAACCAATCCCCTTCTTCAAACAAGTTCTTCTCCCTTCATAAGATTAAATTGATAATCAAATTGAAAACTTTATTCGTGGAAAGTGAGATCATTAAGTTTATATGAAGTGTTTACCAGAAAATGATTCTAGATGAAATGGAGACAGGTGTTTTTACTGGTCCTCAAATCAGAAATTCATGACCCAAATTTTGAGGGAAAAAAAAAACCCAACTTTATTTGCAATTTTACATATACAAGCAGCATAATTGTGAATACATGTTCCGGACTACCTTTACATGTTTAAAGAACAGTGATTTTAATTAATTACAGTTACCTTTTATAAATAAGTTTTACAATAGCAGGAAAAATGTAGAAAAAACCCGCTTAAGACAAAAAATTAAAAAATAAATTATATAATAAATAAATAAAAATGATAACAATAAAGTAAATAAATATATTAATAATAATTAAATAGGAAATAAATAAACAATTAAAAAGGACTATAAAATAAATACAGATAACTTGATTACAATACCTGCAAATAGTGATTTATTAAGAAAGAAGTATATGCTTTGTTCTTTTGTGCGTGTAGCGTCGTAGCGAATGTTTATCATAGTTACCGATTTCTCGGATTAATGGGTTTTCGGAAGCTGGAGTTTTTTCGAAGTATGTTTTTGTTTGGGCTGAAACATATTGTTTAATAGTGGGAAGTTCAAGATCGAACTTTCTATAATTTGTGGCGCAGGTTGAACTCCAGACAGGTGAGGCATATGTAATCAATGGGCGTATTACTGTTTTGTGAAGGATAAGTTTGTTTTTAGGGCTTAGCCTAGATTTTTTTTATTAAAATAGGGAAACATTTTGTATATGGGTTTTTTCGCTTTTATAAATTTTGAGGATGAAGTAAGTCGAACACAAAGAAATCCTAGCGTAGATACGATCAGTAAGTAAATGACCCCAAAAAACCGGAGTTCGTGTTCATTCATTGTAGTTAACACTGTGTATGAAAAATCGAGAAAATTATTTTGTTAGCTTAGTTTAAAGATGGACCTCTGTAGGGCATCCTACATTGAAACTCCGGAAGGGTTTGTAGAGATTTAACACTGACGAATGGAGTAACAGTTCTCAGCAAGGTTCAAAAAAAAGGTACGATCTCAGTAGAACTGGTTACATGTGAGGTACAACGGTTGGTCCCTTAGAAGGAATAGAAAGTAAGAAGTACGAACGGGAGAAAAATCCGTCACTTTGTGCTGCAATAGCTAGTCGGCCAATGCTATAGTGGTAGCCTAAATATCCAGGTGTATCCTGGATATGGATCTTCAACGAGAACCTGACACCGAAAAAGATCGGGAGACCCATTTTACGTCCCTTTCCTAAGTCATAACCAACCATTTTTTAAACCCTTTAAAAAAACCTGCCGTTCTGCGAATACTCGACATCAGGTACAGAAATCCACTACACCAAAAGTGACCCCATCTTAGTTAAATCACTCAAAACTATAGCTAGATACGTAAAATTTAGGACACTCACTTTACCATAGCAGATTAAAGTGGAGTTTAATAAACAAACAGCTTTTCAAGTTTCAAAAGGCAGAGGGTTATTGTATTGTTTATTTTTATTTTTATTAGAAGTACTTGTCAACAGATTTATTGGCAGCTTATTCATGAATGTTGAGAATGTTTTACTCAGCATGGTTTTGTATAAAAGTCACGAAACGCTCCCGGAAGAAGTAAACAAGCATTATTGATGCAGCTTTATTCTTCTTCAAGGGCAGAAAACATATATCGCCTTCTTGAACGTCTCTACCGTGTATTGAATTTAGTGATTGTCCGATAATAATATAGATGATAATTCATAGATCCACGGATCATGTCTGATCGGAAGGTCAACTACGACTAAACGTTTGCTTTTGAAAAAACATCACTGTCCTTGAATATGATTCTATTGAGTACGGTTGGTAATTTAAAAAAAATAAAAATTAAGTAAAACCAAGATCTAAATGTAATAATATTAAGTATTAATATTTAAGTATGTATTATGTAGGTGTTCAGTATCCGAAAAATTTCAAAATACTAGCCGGGGAAAAAACCGGTACAACTACAACCCGTGAACGGGTCTGGGGTTCAGTACATAGTACAGCCTGTACTGTTTCTAGGAGAACGGTTGTTCTGGGAGATGGTTTGTCCTAAATCTCGCTCAAATGTCAGACCCCCCCTTATTTTGGGTACCCACTTTATAGAAACTGGGTGAGCCCCAGGAGGGTCCTAGATCCCATAGGATCAACCTCCAGCTGCTAACAGATATAATAAATGTCTTGCCAGCAGCGGGAATTGAGCCAGTGTCTCCGGCATGGCAACTCAGTGCTCTACCACTGAGCAAGTCCGCTCGACACTAGCCGAAAACACTACTTCATTAAACCAGCAACGGTATGCACCAGTATACTCTTTTATGGTCCATATTATACGATATCGCATTATACCGAAATAGCTCAATGTGTAGTGAGGAGTTATTACGCTGAAGGCTTCGGGTTCAAATCCGGATTCGTCAACAGGCATGAATGGACCCTGTAGGATCTGACGTCCCTCCTGGGTTCACGATTGGCGATTGGTCGCGATCACGGTCGAATCAATTCCCTTCGCAACTTTGTCCTGGAAACAACGGAGTCTCTCCCGTGTTCCGAACACAAGATAATTCACTGGAATTAGTGATACTGTTTTTTGTGTCGCATTAAACCATCATCGTGATGGTATGTTTAGATTAGTAGTCAATGTCAGTCCTAAGCGAAATTTATTAAATTAATTAAACCATTATATACATTAAAATACTCAGTAAATTACTGCTCTATTTATAAATTTTATTTTAAAATTTAATTTTATAGTCCCATTACTTCTTATCATGCCTACTTAATTATTAATTAATAATTGTAATAGTATTGCTTTGCTATAAATCAATTTTGAATCATTTTAATAGTTAATATAAAATTGTTATTGCCTCTAACTTTTCATTGTTTTCTGCTTGTCTATTAAACAATTTATTAGCTTAGATAATTGGCTGTATTATATTAAGATTGTTCTGTTTCGACTACTAAATAATATTCGGAATTAAATCATTTATTGATAGTTTTCTCCAGGAGCATAATTTGATCTCGTTTTCCTTCTTTTATTTTGATTACTCGATGTTAATTACCATGAAAATGGAAAAAAAAAAACATGAAGAAAAATAAAGTTCGAATTATATTATTTTAAAATTTAACTTTGCCTGTGATAACCACTTTTTAGATTTTTTTTACTCTAATGGCTATTTAATACAATATTTTTTAAAGCTATTTAGAATATAGCTTTGAAAAATATTATCTTTTAATGGTGTATGGTGACAAGTACAGTTTACACCTAACAACATCATAAGATTAAATACATATTATTTATATACATAAATATTTACATAAGTTGTAAATTCTGTTTGTCAATTCTTATCTTTAATGAAATTCCCAATGAACCTTAAGAATTTCACTAAGTGAATAATTCTAAAGTAGCATCATTTTTAGTTGCTAGTGCTGTTATGTTAAAATGAGGTCATATTATCAAAACTTTTAGTTTTTAGTTATTCTACGTAAATAGTATTGTTATACTCAATTATTTCATCTTAATATTTTTTTTAAATTCGTATCAATTAATATTTATCCTTAAATTATAAATGCAATACTGACGTATGCTTGCTTATTATTGTTTAAATAATTCATTTTGGAAAATAATCAATGGAAATTTTTAAGGTTGATTAAGTATAAGCGAAATATTTACATTGAAAATGTCTGTTTTTGAGTTTTTTTTTACATAAATCTGAATCGAAGGAAACTATAAGGAATTAAATATAGCCAGAGTTTATTGTTATTAAAAAAATAAATAAATAAGAATGCTATAAAGGTATTGTCAATGACCTCGAAGGCTCTAACATCCTTCAACATTAATTTTGGTATCTATGAACTTTCGGGTTGAACCACCCAACTCGATTAATAAAATTATTTCTATCGTAAAACATAATTATGACTAAATTTGAGCAACAACAAATCGATGCCTTAATTCACATATGTGTTAAGTGCCGAAAACAAGATTTTACACGAGTCAACTTTGATAATAATTTAACACAAGAAATTTTTTAAAAACTTTTAGTTTTTAGTTATTCTACGTAAATAGTATTGTTATACTCAATTATTTCATCTTAATATTTTTTTTAAATTCGTATCAATTAATATTTATCCTTAAATTATAAATGCAATACTGACGTATGCTTGCTTATTATTGTTTAAATAATTCATTTTGGAAAATAATCAATGGAAATTTTTAAGGTTGATTAAGTATAAGCGAAATATTTACATTGAAAATGTCTGTTTTTGAGTTTTTTTTTACATAAATCTGAATCGAAGGAAACTATAAGGAATTAAATATAGCCAGAGTTTATTGTTATTAAAAAAATAAATAAATAAGAATGCTATAAAGGTATTGTCAATGACCTCGAAGGCTCTAACATCCTTCAACATTAATTTTGGTATCTATGAACTTTCGGGTTGAACCACCCAACTCGATTAATAAAATTATTTCTATCGTAAAACATAATTATGACTAAATTTGAGCAACAACAAATCGATGCCTTAATTCACATATGTGTTAAGTGCCGAAAACAAGATTTTACACGAGTCAACTTTGATAATAATTTAACACAAGAAATTTTTTAAAAACTTTTAGTTTTTAGTTATTCTACGTAAATAGTATTGTTATACTCAATTATTTCATCTTAATATTTTTTTTAAATTCGTATCAATTAATATTTATCCTTAAATTATAAATGCAATACTGACGTATGCTTGCTTATTATTGTTTAAATAATTCATTTTGGAAAATAATCAATGGAAATTTTTAAGGTTGATTAAGTATAAGCGAAATATTTACATTGAAAATGTCTGTTTTTGAGTTTTTTTTTACATAAATCTGAATCGAAGGAAACTATAAGGAATTAAATATAGCCAGAGTTTATTGTTATTAAAAAAATAAATAAATAAGAATGCTATAAAGGTATTGTCAATGACCTCGAAGGCTCTAACATCCTTCAACATTAATTTTGGTATCTATGAACTTTCGGGTTGAACCACCCAACTCGATTAATAAAATTATTTCTATCGTAAAACATAATTATGACTAAATTTGAGCAACAACAAATCGATGCCTTAATTCACATATGTGTTAAGTGCCGAAAACAAGATTTTACACGAGTCAACTTTGATAATAATTTAACACAAGAAATACAGTTCAAGTTTAAGCACACAATATATTTTTGTAAACTTTACAGCTTTTCTACTAATTTTATATCAACATATGATCTATGATTTCCTGATCACAACTTTACAATATTATTTGTATAATAAAACCCATTTTTGAAAAATTTGCACTTAACACATTTTTGATCTAAGGCATCGATATTTAAATTAATAATTGTTATTTATTTTACAGTTAGTTATAATGTTTACAACTGTTCACAAACATTCCTGATCTTCACGAGTCGAGAATTGTAAAATACAAAACAATACTAGTACTTCGTCTATTTGAATTTGAATTTTTTTTTTTAAATATATTCACATTATTTACGTCATACCTTAACACTTTTAACATTGGTTTCTTTCTTTTCCCTTTTTCTTTATATTTAAGTAATAATTTCTTTACTTTTTTATTTTTACGCTTTTAAAGAAAATATGTATACATTTCTTAAATGGCACTAAATATCGTTATAAAGTACTATTGATATTATTATCATATAAATTATTCTATAAATCAATAATAAAGAGGAAAAACTCAAAAATATGCATAAATTATTAATTAGAATGCAATAAGAAAAATTCCTAAAAGCAAAGCCTCAAGTCTCAAAAAAACTGGGAAAAAACTAAACCAACGTTTAGCGTTTTTAAGCCCCAAAGTATGTTGTTTTTTTTTAGTATTTTAGAGACTCGAGGATTTGCTGTTTGAGATTTTTCCTAAAGCATTATAATTATTTTAAATATGTTTGATTAATTTTACAAGTGATTTAAAGCCATAGACCAATTTATTTTCTTATTTGTTTGCACTTAAGACATTTTATAACTTCTCTACGTCGTAAAAAAAACTTTCAAATCAAATGCATGGCATTAAAAATTAACAATATGTTGTTTATGCATTGCACCAAAAAAATATAGTTTAAAAATATTATTAATATCTTGCATATACTATATTAAAATTATATTACTTACTTTTAAAATATTCAGTAAGTATAAAAACTTGTTATAATTGTGTTGTTTTTTTTACATTCCTGCAAACATTTCAAAAACTACTATGGATTTCCAGTCGGTTGACCTTCAAAATAGTTTCCACGTTTCGTACCGTAAAAAATACGATAATTTAGAATTTTAAATATCCAGACATTTTTTTGTTCAATTTATGGCGTTAATAAATCAAAAGTTAATATAAAAAAATATGAATTATTGTTTCCAGATAGCAATTACGTGTAGTAACATTAGTTACAAGATATAAAATATTATATATTAACATAATAAATTATGAATAATCAAAATCCTGACGAGAGAATAATTTTACGTATAAATTTTATAATAGATGTAGTAAGGGAAATAACTACACTAAATTAAAACAATAAATATTTTCATAAAATCGAAATAACCTAATTTTGCCTAAAATTCCAACATATGTAACTGAAAAAAAGACTGCGAAATTCAATATTAAAAAAAAATAAAGATACGCAACAGTTTGCAAAACTAAGTTTAAATTCTTTTTATAGATGGCGAATCGGATAAAGAATCGATTTCAAAAGTGTTACACAAAGGTGAATGTAGTACGTAATTACGTGGAAATCAAATCTCTACGTATGTTTTTTTAGAATTCAGATTCTGAAGTTAAACTTAATGTGCTGATTTTTTTCTTCCCAATTAAAAATAAATAAAGCTTACATCAAATTTAAATATTTCGTTTTTTATCATTTCTTCGAAAGATTAATTTACTGTTGTTTACATTTACTTTCACTTTTAGCCATGCAAAAATAATATTTATAATTAAGAGTGAACAGTTACATATATATCAGTACATGAAATATGGAGATGTTCAAGGGAAATTTGAAATCCTAGTTTTCACTGAAATTTCACTTTTTAATGACAAAATAAGCTAATATGATCTATAATAATACGTAATGTTTATGTGTCGTAAGTCAAGCTTCGAAAGTAAATGGTTTATGGAACCGAAATTGCTCATTTAAGGTTATATTTCAATGACTTTTTTTACCAAACTTTTCACTAAAAGTGCACTTTGTATCGTAGATTCAAAATAAAAATAAAACTGTACCACTACAACCCGTGAACGGGTCTGGGGTTCAATACATGGTAGAGACTTTACTGTTTCAAGGACAACTGTTCTGCAAGAATGTGACTTGTCCTAGATCACGCTCAACCGCCAGATTTTCCCCCTTATATCGGGTACCCTGTTTTTATAACATTTTATATAGTCTGGGCTTTAAATAAAACTCAATTTTTAACAAAGCCAGTAAATTATGTTTTTATCTTCCACATTTCAATAAATAAATAAAGTTAGTATATTATCTTTTTTTATGTATGTCTTGTAATAAAATTAATTTATGAATATGAGTGCTGATATAAAGCATCAGCTTCATTCCAAAAGATACTGATTTTTTCTTATTAGTGAAAGTAGTTTTTAATATATTTTTTTTTTAATATTTCTATCGTTGTATCACATTTTCTCATAAAAAAATAAATAAATCTAAATTTTCAATATATATTATATTTTCCACACGTCAACATATAAATAAACTATTAAATAAAATAAGCATATTATAAGTTATCAATGTATTGTTTGTAAATAGAATTAAGTTATTGATTATGCGTGCTGATATCAATTCTGCTTCCTTCCGAAAGGTACTGATTTTTCTCTTATTTGAAAAAATAAAAACCTCGATTTTCAATAAAGACACTAAATTATGTTTTATATTTTAAATTATTTTATATTTTAAATTTAAAATTTTCCTTACGGCGCTACATAATTAGATAGATAAAGTATACAAAAAATAGTATACTGTTACCATACAATACTTTCTCTCCGAAATGTACTATTATTTATTTATTGTTTTTAAATAAATTATAAACCTTATTTATAAAAATTGTCAATAAAGCCACTGAATTATGTTTTACATTATAATGAAAACTATAGATAAAAGTAGTTGATATTGTACTCACTGCCTGTAAACAATTGAATATTTAATTTCTCCATAAAGTAAACAGAAGATCTAATATGAAAAATCGATAAGCTTAAATTGTTAAAGTAGTTTACAATTTAAAAAAAAAATATTTTTGTATTTGTATCAATTAATGAAAATTTAATTTTTCCGAGAAAACTAAATAGAAAATTTTCAAATGTATTTCATCTAGCGTGGTTGTTGAAAGCTCATCGCAACAGATTTTTAATTTTTCAAGTCAAAAATAAATTAAAGACTTTAATAATAATAATGTATTATCCATTATCAATATACGGTTTGTAAATAAAAGTAATTTGTGTATTGATATTAAACAGCTTAATTCTGAAAGGTACTGATTTTTTTCTTACAAAAAAAAAAATTAATTTTCAATAAAGCCTCTAAATTATGTTTTGTTTTCCGCACGTCAACATATAGATAGATAAAATACTTTAAAATAGGTATATTAACCCGTAGGTATATTAAGTAACCTTCATTCCGAAAAGTACTGATTTTTTTTTTTTTTTATTGGGTTTATGTTTTATATATTGAAGCCACTAAATTATGTTTTATTATACCTAAACATTAATAAACATAGATAAACTATTCTTAAAAGAAGTTGATGTACTCACTGGCTACAGAGAGTTGATAGCTAGCCTGATGTTTGTTGGGTTCTGGTTAGGCGTCGAATGCCCTAGACTGTATCCCTCATCCCAAGCACACCTCTGCCCCACCACCACATCCTATCCTCTCTTATATTATTTCGACATTGGATTCTACAGGGGTGGAGTTAGTTCATTAAGATGGCCAACAATGGGCCTGTCTTAGTAGCTCCAATAGAAAGTGCTACTGTTTTGTATTCAGGAAATGTGGCTCCCATTACCAACATCTAGATGTCGAAAAAAAACCAAAACAATATCACTCCTGATTCGCGAACTGTAACATCCTTTGGGATATTTTATGATTATCGCTTTATTATGTTTTTAATTTTGGTAAATGTTTAAAACGGTAGGGCACAGCCATCCTCTATAAACTACAATCCGTGAACGAGTATGGGGTTCATTATATGGTGGAGACTGTACTGTTTCATGGACAACGGTTGTGCAGGGAGGTGATTTGTCCTAGATCACGCTCAACCGCCCGATTTTCCCCCTTATTTTCGGTACTCATTTTATAGAGGCTGTATGAGGCCAAGGAGGGTCCAAGATCCCATACGATCCATCTCCGGGTGCTAACAGACTTAATAAAAGTCTTGCCAGCAGTGGCATTTGAACCAGGATTTTCGGGATGGCGACTCAGTGCTCTACTACTGAGCCACCCCACTCCCTAGATCATGCTCAACCCCCAGATCCCCCCCTTATATTGGGTACCCACTTTATAGAGGCTGGGTGAGCCCTAGTAGAGTCCTAGATCAGGCTCAACCCCCAGATTTTCCCACCTTATTTTGGGTACCCATTTTATAGAGGGTGGGTGAGTCCTAGTAGAGTCCTAGATTCCGTACAATCCATCTCCGGCTCCTAACTGACTAAATAAAAGGCTTGCCAGCAGTGGAATTTGAACCAGGATTTTTGGGATGGCAACTCAGTGCTCTACCAATGAGTTACTCCGCCCCCTAGACTACGAAATAATGGGGGGTATATTCAATCAATTGCACAAAATAGGTATAACGCTTGCCTACGCTTCGGCCTAATTTTTAGGCGATCTTCAGTGTTAAAACAAAACAGAAAATTTAAAATGAGCAGTCCCAATGAAATTATAGCAGGTTATATAAACATAAATTATAAGAATAACAAGAAATATATGCAATGAACAAATGTTGATTTATTAAATAATCGATGAGAAATAACAAGAAATCTAGAAGACAATAAAAACATAGATAGTTATACGAAAAATTACTTTATTTCAAAATACATGTTTTGTGATCCCTCAACTTTCAAAATCTTATAAGCTTCAAAGTTTAGGAATTCTCCTCCAGTAAAAATTCAAAATGTTCAACATCTCCCGAAAGTTTAGAATTTTAATAGTACAACCATATTTTTGTAATGGATTGAAATGTAATATAAATAATATTATATATATATATATATATATATATATATATATATATATATATATATATATATATATATATATGTATATATATATGTAATAATAAATAAGCATTAAATATTACTAATATTTTGTTTTCCTTGTCATAAACCTTGTTATAGGAACTCTTCATTAGAATCAAAACTCCTTGAATAACATACAGGAAAAAAGGGTCTGTAATTTTTATAATTAACAACTGAAAATTTTTTTAAAATAACTCTATATAATTAAAAACTAAGTCCAATCCAATAAAAACAATATACTAAGATAGATATATATTTTTAAAAATTTTATATTTGTAATCACTGGTTTAATTTTAACTTTCAAGTAAACAAATAAATTATTATGTACTTATAATCATCATTAATAGTTAATTTATTTAATCCGTTAGAAGCATCGGGTGGACCTTGTGATACCTGCAGACCCTCATTGGGCTCACCCAACCTCTATAAAGGGGGTACCCTAACTAGGAGGAAACACGGCGGTTTAGCGTGATCGGGGGCAAATCATCGACTTGCACAACCGTTCCCTAAGAAAGAGTGCAGTCTCTACCAAGTATTGAACCCATGATTTTTTCTTCTATTATCATTATTAAATAACGAAATGATACGCTATTTTATTATTTGTTTTTGTTTTTTCTTGAATCAGTTGTTCTTACGGAAATGATTCCATATTCATGGAAGTTAGAAAGGTTCCATAAAGTGTTGGCAGCAGATAAGGTTAAAGTCATAAAAATTGTAAATTACCTAATTAAAAACACCGTAATATAAATAAAAAAATATAATAATTCATCACTAAGCATTTTATTTTTTTAATAAGTATTTTATTTGTATTATAACTACTACTTGTTTGTAACATATTACAGAAAATATTGGTATATTTCTGCGATATTCCCAGATTACCATCAAACGGACAATTTCGGTATGTTAGCTAAAATGATTATATATATATGCGAGTATATATGTTTATTACGAATGTTTATTTGTTTTATTTTTTAGTCTGACAGAGTTCCTCAAGGCTGTTTTCTAGGCCCCTATAATACATCTTATTATTCTGCTCTACCAACTGAAGACATTCGTGTTTCTTTAATTAATATTGTAATGTTTTCGCATTCCACATTCTTCAGTCATGTAACGTAGACACGAATATTGGTGGCTAGAGAGAATTAAACTAAATTTCAAGTGATCTACTTAACTCTTCGCCGTATCGTTAAATTATTCTTTAAAACGAATCCTAACGAAGCTTACTTCATTTTATAAAATATACAACAAAACAAATTTGTGCCACTAAAACCCATGGAGGGTCTGGGGTTCAGTAAATGATAGAGACTGTATTGTTTCTTGGACAACAGTTGTGTAGAGAGGTGATTTGTCTCTATTACACTCAACCATCAGATTCCCCCTTCTATTTTGGTACCTAATTAACTAAAAATTAAATAAAAATTTTCCAGCGAGCGGGATTTGAACCCATGACCTTCGGCATGTCAACTCAGAGCTATACCACTTAGCAACTCCGTTCGTTATAGAATATACAAAGACGTTATCAAATTTACTAAATTTAATACATAAACATTTAGGTAAATATTATTTGATTTTGCTTTATTATTTGACATTTCTGTACGTTTGATAAATATTTACTGTTACTGTAAAGGTCCTGTTAATACTATTTTAAGATACAGAAGAACAATACTATAAAATAATAAAAATAAATAAATTAAGTGTTGCGTTGCTATTCTGAAGTTTCCCGGTTCAAATCCAGCTGTTAATTATTTAATCTGTCAACAGTCACGGGTGGGCTCTGTTTGATCTATAGACCCTCCTCGGGCTCACTCAGTCTCTGTAGCTTGATCTAGGACAAATAACCTTCCTGCACAACCGTTCTCCTAGAAATAGTACAGTCTATACCATGTACTGAGCCCAAGACCCTTCATGGGTTTTACTAGGTACGGTTAGGGTAAAATAAAAAAATATCAATTTATAATTCCCGAATACGAGTAGACTACATTTAAAAATAAGTTGATACATTTTTTAAAATTCATTTACCCTGGAAGAAATCAATTTCCATCAATTTTCTTAATTACTAATCTAATAGGAATTTTAAATTATTTGACAGCTCCTATTTTTATAAAAATTAGTTTTAATTATAATTAATATCTTCCCTTGAAATATTAGGTATTGTTTTCATATTTCCATGTTAGTTTTTTTAGTGCTCTAAAGATTAAAAAAATCCTTATAGCCATAAAGATAATCGTAAAGTTCTCTCCATTGTCGTCTGGTTTGTTTCAAGAAAAGCCGAACTTCATGTTTTTTAACATTTTTCCTACTATGGGTAAGTTCAGTGCCCACTGAAAGAAAGTGATTTTGTCATTACCATTTATAAATAACTAAAGAAATATCAATAATTAAACAAGCAACCAAAAATTCAAAATCTTGAAGATTAAATTTCTTGTTTCCGATTTTTAAAATTTCTAATCGTTAATAAAATCTAGAACTAATGTAAAAGATAAAAGATGTTTAGCTCGGTTAAATTTTTTTATTAAAAATTAACGTACCTTAAATAAAGTGGCTAAATATTTTTGTTTCGATCTTTCAAAATCAATAAATTAAGTGTTATTTATGAAAGTACATTTGGATCTAAAAAAAATCGTTTATTCTTTAATGATTATTTCATAATAAAATTTAAACACATCATTATTTGCTTAGTGATAAGTGGTAAAAACATTTTTCCGTTTAGCCACATTTTTAAACTAATTTAAATGGAAACCTCTTGATTTCACAAATATTTTTAAAAAATGGACCACTTTCCAAAATAAGAGCTCAAATAATGAAAACTTAAAGGGCTGGATTTTTATTAATTAAAATATAACATTGAAAGCATTAAATAACTTATGTAATCAGTTCAAAAGGCAGATACCTGTAGAAGGGAGATGGTGTGAGGAAAATGAATGTTAACAATTTTTTTTAAAATTATTTTATTGTATTTAATAAATAACAATTAAGAACCATTTAACATTGTCTTGTGAAATATCGAAAACGGGCAGCCATTATAGCAGTCTTTCATCTCGTCCAGATCACTATAGGGTAAACTGAAAATTTAAGAGAAAATACATTTTTCTTTAATTTATTTATTGAAATATGCATCTGTATTATAACAAAACATCAAGTAAATACAATGACAGGAATAATGCATGATGGAATGGATAAAGGCTAGTAAAGAAACTACCCAGAGCTAGTGCTCAAATAACAAATTCAACTTAGGAGCTCACAAGGTCATCTTCTTTTTAGACTCCTCGGAGGATTATTGGGAATTAAAGAGATTGCTAAATGGGTTTGAGTGGGAATAAAGTTGGACATTAAAAGATTGACATCGGGTTCGGGCAAAATCGCAAATGTTAGATTAATGTCATTATGGATGGCTTTGTTCGTAACAGCGTAAGGAGCATTGAGGATTGAATATGAGAGGAGTTCGATGGCTTGGTGGAGCCAAATCTATACTCCGTAAGTCCAGACGGGTATAATAATCTTTATGTATACGAGTCTTTTGTAATTAATTGGGAGTTTACAGCGTATGTCTAGTAAATGCTGATGTAGCCTGAAACGTCGAGCTATTTCTTGTTGTTTCACTCTAGTATGATCCAAGTTAAGCGTTTGTCAAGGTGTAGTCTTAGGTACCGGATCCGTTCTGCAGGAATCAGTGGGATGTTATCAAACTATACAGGAGGACATGAAGTCATTGGTTTACGTCAAAATTAATTATTAAATGTTTTTATATTACTAAAATTATAGTTAAGTGTATAATCTCAGATTGTAAACATTATTGAAGTAACAAACGTTATTTTTTTTATTCCTAACTCAAGCATATAGAGAAAAAATAAAATTTCAGACACATTATACAAATTCGTGGTGACGGCCAAGGTTAGAACAATAATATTGGCTCAAAAAGGTTCGATACCTGAAAATCCTTGAGATGACATCTACGACCAGTGAGTTTGCAACATCTTCTTTAATATTTCTTACTTCGCACATAATTCTTTGTAAACACAGAGCTCCATCGAAGCCAAACCTTAATGAAAGAAATAATGATTATATTCTAATATAGTTAAGTATAGTTAGAAATAGAAATATGTATATCAGTATTGGTATCAACTTTTTTTCATAGTTAATAAAATATGTTTTATTTTGTTTAATATTAGTTGACCTTATATATATGAGGAAGAAAATGGTCCGGGTGAAGGTCAGAAAAAACTCTCTTTATTAAAATTTTTTTATTTATTAAAATAAGTTTTACTTTTTTTTTTTTTTACGTGAAATTTTTTTTCATATAAAGTATACATCAAAGTAAAAATATAAATATTAGTGTGTTACTTAAAACAATACACTGAAAGCCTGTTTTTTCTCTTGTATGTATACATATAAACTATAACACATTATTTTGTACAGATTGAATATTGTTACTTTTTAAAATTTATTTTCCTTTTCTTTAAAAGATATTACTTATATACTGGACTCAATCTTCTTGATTTATATAATTTAATAATGAAGAAAAAACTATATTCCAGTCAATATTTGATTTTTAAACTTTACAAATTATTAAAAAAACGTTTCGACATTTATTTGTCATTCTCAATTTCAGCAATATTCATTCCTCATACAACTTCATTAAAATCATAAGTCCAAAATCATTACTGTGAAACAATAAAAATATACTAAAATACAATCATAAATAAATTGTCAAAAATAACTAATAACAATAAGCATTGATACCTTGAGTTCAAAACATTCTTTCAAAGTTAAAAAGTTAACACTTATATAAAATCCTGGAAATTGTCTTTCTTCCATGGTCATGAATACAATATTACATTGAAAACCAAACTTTGATATCTGCAATACTAGATCAAATTAAAATCATTTATGAATATAAATATATTAACAAATGTCCTCCAAAACAAACTAAATACCATATTTGTCTGTTATTGTTTAGTTTGTTTTGAAGGATATTTATTAATATATTCATAAATTATTTTAATTTGATCTAGTGTTACAGAGATCAAAGTTTGGTTTTCAATGTAATATTGTATTTATGACCATGGAAGAAAGACAATTTCCAGGATTTTATATAAGTTTTAACTTTTTAACTTTGAAAGAATGTTTTGACCTCAAGGTATCTATGCTTATTGTTATTAGTCATTTTTGACAATTTATTTATGATTGTATTTTAGTGTAGTTTTATTGTTTCACAGTAATGATTTGGACTTATGATTTTAATAAAGTTGTATGAGGAATGAATATTGCTGAAATTGAGAATGACAAATAAATGTCGAAACGTTTTTTAATCATTTGTAAAATTTAAAAAACAAATATTGACTGGAATATGTTTTTTTCTTCTCTATCCTATTTTATTTTCCTTTAAAAGTAGTTCTATGAAAGAATCGTTTATCATATTTTATATCGTCTAACATATTTTACCTGCGTCATTATACCTCGTTTCGTACCTTATAGATACAACTTCGATCCTAAAGTAAACACTACAGATCTAAAACAGAGTGTGTTTTTTTCACATCCGATACTTATATAACAATAAAATTAAACAGTTATGAGTAACTGCTAAAACTAGTTTATAGATACAAGACCCATAGTTTCCGATATGTATAGTTTAAAAATACTATCTTTTATACAGTAATGTGAATCATAAAGTATAAAAATAATATGTTTTAGTATAAAAATAATAAAAAATCCTAGGGGTCAAAATAGAACCGACTATGGTCAATACCGCAGGTTTGTAGCCCTGGGGTTAGTCATAGAATTTTTTAAGGGAGTATAAAATCCTTAGTTATGCCGTCCTTCGGAGGCGACGTGAATTGGTGGTCCCCAGTCTTTGCTGTACCAGATAATCGTTAATGATACCAATCCTAATTACACCTGGATATGCAAAATTTATGACCCCCACTGATTAGCCATGACAACAAAAAGTGACGTTAAATGAATAAAAAAAGAACTGACAAATTCTAATACGTCTCGGGCATTCCACATATATATCTTTATTTTATTTTTTTCACCAGTTCTTTTAGATAAAATAATTCCGTAAGTTTGAATCCTTGGCCCAAAAAATCCGGAAATGCAGTGCTAAAAGGACATAGATACATTTACTCTTATTTCGGAAATGAAAAAAAAAAAAAACCAAGATCGAGGAAACGAAAGGGCCAGACCAAGATAAAATTTGACCATAAAATGGTTAAATTTATCTAGACCGTTGGTTTACATGTTTTTTTTTAAATTTTATGAGCTTTATTCATAGCATTGCTAAAGAAAAATCAAATGTGAACACCACATATCTCGAATGTACTTTTTTCTTATATATATTTTAATTTCTTAAATACATGAAACAGATGAACTAATAAGGTAAAATATAGATTACAACCCATGAACGGTCTAGTGTTCAGGGCCAACGGTTGTGCAGTGAGGTGAATCGTCCAATATCACACACAGCCGCCTGTTTTCCCCCCTAATTAATGGTACTCGCTTAATAGAGGTTGAGTGAGTCCCTGGAGGGTCTGAAGATCCCATTGAGTCTAATTGTGGGTTTTATAGATTACATTATTCATCTGTTACAGCCAGATTTGAACCGAAGACATTCAGTTCAGCGCTCTACAATCAGCTGCCCTGTTGTTTATAATCATATAATATATGTTTTTATTTATTTATTTAATTACAAACCTACAACAGGGAAAATATTGTTGTTTGTTGATGTTTATAAATATGCCTTCGATATATTTGGACTAATCCTATTTTATTTATTGTTGATAATTAATGATTATATTCTTCCAACATATGTTTTACTGTTAGAAGGATTACAGGAAAAATATACTCAATTATAACCGGTAACAAACAACAAAAAGATATAATTACTTTCATATAAACTTATAATTATTTTCTTGTGAGCATTAAAGGAAGTTTCGTAATCGGGAAATCGTTGGTTTCCAGCTTTAGGACAACCTACAATTACTATCCTAGGTTACTCCTGGGTTAAGGACGTAAATCCAGAGAAAAATTAATTACTAGAAGATATTGTTTTTTTATTATATATTATACATACTTACATATCGAGAGCAGACTCGACTTGCCCAAGAAGTACTTCCCGTTCCCAGACAGAATGTCGTTTTACTTCATCCACGCTTCGTCGAAGAAGTGCGTGAGGATTCTTCGGTAATGGGACCAGGAAGTCGATTTCGTGGAGTGTGTTGACACCGTTCATGAAGGCAGTTGGTTTCAGGAGTGTGATTGTTATCTAGAATAATTAGTAATTGTAATTATAATTTTTAATTTAAGTATATGTATATTTTAGATCTAGGCTAAAGGTGGCAGTGATAATCAGTGTCTGAAAAAAGACGCTATAGATTGAACAGCATCTTATTATAAAATTATAATTTAGCAAATTACTGTGTTGAAAAAAACAAAAACAGGTAGTCATCATACTTGAAAAATACTATAATATAAAAGTAATCTTACGTCAATGCAACAAATTTTCAAAAGTGGATAACTCAGAAATTTCAAAAATTTACTTTTTCCTATTTTTTTCTTGTTTATCGAAAAAATTTTGATTAACATGACATTTTGCCTCCTTGTTTCTCATCGTTTTAATCCGGTTCTAAACCTGAAGTTTCGGGAGCATAAAATATTCCAATTTTCGAATTTCGGAGTTAACCGCTTTTGATCCTGAACTTCTTTTACGGACATACAACAAGAAATCTTCAAGGTCCTTATTGACTCGTTCAGGAAATAGCCAAAGAAAATCCTGGCTCGCAACATTCGTAGAAGCTTCAAAAACCGATGAACAAGATATTAAACGACTTAAAACAGAACTGAAGAATCAACTGTGCAAATTTCTTCCCCTACCTTCCATTACTGTTTATTGTGATCACGCTCACTAATTGTCATTGGCTATCAATTTGTATCACTTCGAAGAATATTTGTTCCAAATTTGAAGAAGATTAAATGAATCTAGTTTGGACGTAACTTTGTAACACGAAATGTCAAATGTGAGTCAAAACAGGCTTGTTTCGTCGAATTTGTGCTTGCTCAATTTTCGATTATGATTTAGTGACATAAATTCTGTGCCCCGGTGGTAAAAGACATGTCCACAAAATAGATAATATTTATGTCAATAGCCATAAACAAATACTATGATCATTTATTCTAATTCCTTATCAATGCCAAGGACAATGTGAATGATGTTCTTTAATCGTTTCATTTACGTCACTTTAAGCTGCTATGGCTAATCGGACGATGCTACAGTGGGGGTCCTAAATTGTGGCTATCCAAATTTAATTAGGATAGGGATTTTTAACGATTACTTGGCATCGCACAGGATTTCGTCCCTTCCGAAGAGCGAAATAACTAAGGATTTCTTACTTCCTTTTTAAAAATCCTAGGGAAAACTTTAATAATTCAATGTTAAAAATGTGACATGGTGATCTTTACAGAATTCAATCCCTCCCTTCCATTTGAAATCATTTTTTTTCTTGGGGGGGGGTTATTCGAGACCACAACGCATGGATTCTTTTTATTCTCATAGATTATACATAAATTGGGCAAAGCTACCTGTTGCGATTACCTTGTGCGTACGAAAGGTTGCATGATAAAGTAGTTGAAGACTTTCCCTAGATTTTTCGGTCTGGTTGAGAGCTTCTTCGCAACTTCCCTTCAAGGTGCTGTGACGACACTGAGCACAGGATGTGAGTTCACTAATCAAACTACATTTTGCACTCCATCAACATATCATTACTGTTAATTGCGCTGTTCCTATTTCTCCACTAAGTTTTTTGTTTTAGATTTCTTAAGGTTGTACACATCCTTTGAGGTATTATAGAAACAGTACAGTCTTTACAATGTTCTCAATCCAATACCATTAAGGAGTTGTAGTGGTGCAGGTTAAACATATACCTGTTCTAATTTTGTTCGTACTCTTCAAACGAATGCATAATTCTTGGTTAGCATAACAACCTACTACTGGGGTTCGCAGCCCAGCAGAAATTTTTGTTGTGCCGTCCTTCGAAAGGGACATAAAATGGAGATCCCGAGCCTGTGCGGTGTCATGAACTCGTTAAGTTACCTATCTTAATTAAACCTGGATATGTAAAATTTAGAGCTCCCACTATAGCATCATGAAGTGCCGTTAAATAAATAAACAAACTAACGAATTCGTAAAAGCTTATTCAATTAAATAATTTCCTAACACGGATCAGCTCCCGGGTATTATTTACAAATACATAGGGGATAATAAATATTTTATATTGATTATTCAGTGAAGTTCATTTTTAAGCAGATCTAGTAACTCTAGAAGGAGAGAAAAATAAGCTGTGATTCAAGTAGATTATGTTTATAAACAACCGTTAAATGGCGAAACAAAAATATATTAAACCTTAAATTTTACTTTTCTGAGATAAAAAAAAGAAATTTTTTAATTTATTCGAATACAATAGCACACAATAAAAAACTTTTCAGCTAGCTTGTTCTTTAAATACTAAATTTTTTTAGTAAAGTTTTGTCGCTTCGATTTTACTTCTTGTAAATAAAAACTGAAGTTACCTACCTTTTACAATCAAGTCAAATTCCTTAGAAATACAATTAACACTAACTAATTAAAAAATAAAACATTCTTTCAATGAGTACATTTGAGGTGTTCAGGATCAAAAGCGGATAGCCCCGAATTTCATAAGTGACTTTTTCACATTATTAGTTTAGTCAGCTCCAGAAACATCAGGTTCAGAACCGGACTAACACCTTCCGAAAAAAGGCGACAGAGTGTCATGGTAGGCAAAATAGCTTGAATTAGCTAGCAAAATTATGAAAAAATCAATTGAGTTATCCTGAACGTCTTAATTATTAGTTCTCTGTAATAGGGTGCGCAGGGAGGTGATTTGTCCTAGATCACACTCAACCGCCAGATTTTCCAACTTATTTTGGGTACCCACTTTACATAGGCTGGGACAGCCCCAGGAGGGTTCCATATACCATATGATACATCTCTGGCTGCTAATAGACTAAATAATAGTCTTTCGGGATTTTCGGCATGGCAACTCAGTGCTCTACCATTGAGCGAGCCACTCCGCTCCCTTTTTATAATAGTTAAGCAAAATCCTTCCAAGGTATTGCGAGTTCCATTTTTTCTCACAAATAGTTATTATTGCAGAATGATATTTTTGTTATACATTAAGAACTCCTTACCGCAAAATTAGACTTGTCCGGGAATCCTAGATAGCGCCTCCTTCGGGACAGGATTGTGGAGTTCTCGAGATTCCCCGGATGAAGGAAGACTGCCAACAAGAGGAGATGTAACCTCATGACTGTCCCACCGTTCTTTTGAGCAACGGTAATTCCATTAGCGTATTTAGTCTGCTCTGACCTATTTCAAACGGAAATTAGGACCACCGAATGTTTTTTCCGAGTAAACAAATACATTATTTGTATAAATAAACAGCCTTTTTTTAAACATATTGATTGAAATTTACAACTGTAATTATGATAAAGCAAGCAAATAGAATGGAGTAGATAGAATAGTACGTAATGTAAGCAAATAGAATAGTACGTAACGTAATGAGTAGAGAAACTATCCACTCAAGGGCGGATTTAAGGGGGGGCACGAGGGCACATACCCCCCAGAAGGTTTTTTGTGTACTGTGAAGAATCCATTACAGTACGAACTTATAGGCTAATCACATGATCATAGTTGTTAAAATATATGAATAAAATAACTGAAAGAACATGAGTGAAACTATTATTTTGATATTTTAAGTAACGTTTGAAACCTTTCTATAGATACTACAAGTTAATTTGTAAGTTATTGTTGATTTTGTTTCCCGTCTGCCCGTTGTGCCCTCCTTAGAAAAAATCTTGGATCCGCCCTTGTACCCACTGGTAGTACTCAAATAACTAATTCAACTTAAAAGGTCACGAGGCCATCTTCTTTTTAGACGCCTCGAAGGATTATCGGGAATTGGAGAAGTTAGGCTTGATACTTGTGGGTTTGAGTGGGAATAAGTTTCTCATGAAAGGACTGATATCGGTTTCGGGCCAAATTAGTAACCTTGAGGTCATTATATTGGGTCGTAACGGATGAAATGTCAGTTTCGTTTATTTAGTTTTCTTTACATTAGGGATTACATTATTTGTACACAAACAAACCGTATACCTTGTGTACAATTGTATACCGCTTGAAATATCGATTAATTATTTTTCATAATCAGTCTTACTATTCCTTTTGAATGTGAAGCAACGTTTTAAAAATAAATAAGAATAAAATTATGCCTTCCGCGGAAATTCGTATAATTTTTCTCTACGAATTTAAACTTGGCCATAGCGTCACGGAGCCGTTCCGAAACATTAATATTGTTTACGGTGAAGAAACAGTGAGCGAAAGAACAATCATCCGCTGGTTTGAAAAATTTCGGTCTGGGGATTATGACCTTACCGACAAACAACGTGTAGGCCGAAGACTAAGTTGGACTACAAAAAATAAGAAAGAGAATAGGAAGAAAGAGCTGGTCGAAGCGGGCCCTTCTCAAACCACTCGTGAATTAGGTTCACAACTTGGAGTAAGTGCCATGACTGTTTCCAGGCACCTTGAGGAGCTTGGTAAGACAAAAAAGCTGGAAATATGGATACCACATGAATTGGTGGTTCCAAATCCGTTCCAAATCCCACCGTGTCAATCTAGGACTATTAACAGATTAAATAATCTATCTGTCTCATCTGATGTGTGATCTATCGGATGTGAATCTGGACTCTCAGCGCACTAAACTTCTCTCCCAATATTCATGCGAGATATAATTAAAAAAATAAATTTAAGCGAAAAGGACTTTTAAAATATTTTTGTTTTGAAGAGAAAAGATTTGCCATGGCCGGGATTCAAACCAGCGTCGTCTACGTCTCCGTTGGAGTGCTCTGACCACTGAGACAAATCCGTTCTCTTCACCGATCCCATCAATATATATATATATATATATATATATATATATATATATATATATATATATATATATATATCAATAATTACAATCAAAATAACAATTAATAAAAATAAATGATAGAAAAGGACTTTTATTTCAATATACAGAACATCGCTCAACTTATGTTGCTATCTTCCAATATTTTTTCTATTAAACCTGTACCACTACAGCTCATGAAGGGTATTGGGTTCAATACATGATAGAGACTATACTGTTACTAAGCAAATTTTCTGCCTCAGCTGGTTTCCTTCCCTGGATCTACAGCACAGTAATTCAACGCTCTACGTACGCCACTCCAAATATTTATGAAAACGTTAACAATTTTTTTTAACATTTCAATTTAATCATCCTGATTATTTAGTTTAAAACAATTAATTGAATACTATGGCCCAACATCGCTGGTTCGCATCCAGGTAAGTAGTCCTAGGATTTTTAAAGGATGTAAAACATTCTTGATTTTGTCGTGCTTCGGAAGGGGCGTAAAATTGGGGTCCGGAATCTTTGCGTTTACGAGTACTCGTCTTAGACCCCTATCCTAATAATACCTGGACAGCCTAAATTTAGAACTCCCGCTGTACAGTTATTCGATTAGCCAAAACTGCATAAAGTGACGTTAGGTGAATAAAAAACAACAGGAATAAATTGAGCTCTCTTCCTAAATCCCTACTTCCTGATGAGAAGACAAGAGAAGTGTTGTCCCATCAAATGAATTCTATCCAGCTATAGTCCTTGCCTGCTCGTCCTTTTGCCCGAGCGAAGCATTTGATAGAAGTGTCATGTACTACGCCAATGCAAGGACGCTCTGGCAACATGCCATCGCGATTTCATTCTCCGTTTTATTTTCCTTTATTCCCATTGGTCCGTTTCAGGAAATAAAAAAAGGTAAACATTCGCTACTAAAAAAAAAATATTAATCCTTATCGTAAAGAATTCAATGAATCGTGTAACTTCAACGATGTTTTCTTCCGCTGACAACCTGTACCACTACAACTTGTGAACGGGTCTGGGGTTCAATATAGTAGAGACAACGGTTCTGCAAGGAGGAGACTTGTCCTAGGTCACGCTTAACCGCCAGATTTTTCCACCTTATTTCTGGTCCCCTATTTTTATATTTCTTCCGATACTGAAAACGTTCAATATGTTATCAACCTCAATACATTTTCATTAGCCGGTCTGCATTAAGCCTGCCTCCTCACCTCCTGTAACCTCTTCTTATCGTCCTTCTTCTTCTTCCTCCTTGTACCTTTCAGTGTGGAGGAGCCACAACCCATCTCATCCATTCCTCTCTATCTTGTGTGAGTTGTCTCATTTGAGCAAGATTTTTCTCGTTCTTTTCTCCCAACCTGCGGATATATTCTTTGCAATTCTGGGTCTTCCTCGAGATCTTGAGCCAGTAGGTCTGGCCTCCATTATCTTCCGTGGATCTCGGTCCTGACTCATCCTGCATACGTGTCCGAACCAGCTCAGTTGTCGCTTATGTAAGGTATCAATTAATGCAGGGATCTCTAGTTCTTCTCTAATTATTTTATTCCTTACACAGTCTCAACTTTCCTGTCGTTCCATTTGAGTTATTTGTGTGTGAGTTATTAAATTGTTTTTTTTATCTTGTTAATTTCGTTTATTGTCTATTTATATTTCTTTATTTTTTTTTTAATAACCTATACCAGTACAACCCGTGAATGGTCTGAGATTCAGTATATAGTAGAGACTGTACCGTAGTTGGACAACGGTTGTTCAGGGATGTGATTAGTCCTAGATCACGCTCAACCCCCAGATTTTCCCCTCTTATTTTGGGGACCAGCTTCATAGAGGCTGGGTGAGCCCTAGGAGGGTCCTAGATGCTCCATCCCCCGCTGCAAGCAGACTAAATAAAAATACTGCCTGTAGCGGGATTTGAACCAGGATTTCCGGCATGGGATGAAACATGTTGAATTTTTTTATTGCTGAACAAGAATGAAACGATATGTAAATTAGGATATATAATGAGGTTACATGTTAAATTTTTCAAACATATGGAGTTATTTCTTGAAAGTAATCATAATTACTGAACAAGTAATCTGCATGCGTTTTCCGAAACCATAAACCATAAATGGAATTTTAATGGAAACTAGATGTAATTTTCAACGATGTGAATGTCTTGTGAAGCATTGACTAAATTTAATTTTTCCTTAAATAAGGTGTTTTCTCAAATTTCTGATCACAAAAATAAGATTTCTCAGAAAGAATATTTTGCTTACCATAATAATAATAATATCTGGCGCAACAACTCGTCACCGAGTCTGGGCCGCCTCCAGCATTCTCCGCCAGCCAGCTCTCTCCCGCGCAGTATCCCTCCAGTTTCTAGCATTAAGAAGGGTACGTGCATCCTCCGCTACAGCCTCCATCCACCTCACACTTGGCCTTCCTACTCTCCATGTGCCATGGATTCCCTCTGTGAGAATCTTCTTGGGAATCCGCGTGTCCTCCATCCGTGCCACGTGACCTGCCCATCGCAGTCGGACAAATTTAATTGTTCTGACAACATCTGATGTCTTATAAAGGTCTTATACCTCTCTATTGTATCGCCTTCTCCATTTCCTCCCGCTTTTACTGGTCCGAAAATCTTCCTCAGGATTGTCCTCTCGAAGATTAGGATGCTTTTCTCATCTGCCTTTGTTAGAGCCCAGGCCTCTGATCCATATGTGAGTACCGGTCGAATCAGTGTTTTGTAGATCAACTGCTTTGTCTACCCAGAGAGGAACCTGCTAGTTAGTTGCTTCCTTAGGCTATAATAGCACCTATTAGCAGAATTAATTCTTCTTCTTATCTCCTGGGACATGTCGTTTTGTGAATTAACTTCTGCTCCTAAGTAGACGAAGCAATCGAATCGGTACTGACCAACTTCGAAGTAATCCTCTTTTTCCTGGGTTCCTCCTATTCGCATATACTTGGTCTTCTGTATGTTGACATTAAGCCCAAGTTTCTTGGATGCCTCTTGCAGTGCTAAGAAAGCTTCCCTCACACCATAATGTCAAAGTCATCGGCATACCCTAGGATTTGAACAAGTCTGTTAAACAGGGTTCCATCTACCTGAATTCCGGACTTACCATAAAGTTCAATATTAGTATTGATAAGACTTATGAATAGTGAAATAGAGTGATTATCACTCGGTAATTAAATTAGATTATTATACTTCTTTGTGTAAGTGTAATAAACCCTTAATTGAATAACTAATTGCAAGAACACGTTATTTCACATTTTCAGCAATTATTCTCACTGAAGCACCGGTCCATCTAATGCTGGTGAAAGGAAAAAATCGGTATCTTTACATTTATTTTTTAGTTTTTTCTATTTATTAATTAACAACTGTCATTTGTTATTTACAAAAAGGAAATGTGATATAACGAAATAAATATTACAATAAACATTCATGAAGAAGAGATTTACAAAGTAGTCATTTTTCTTTGAAGTCATACACTAATGTCTCGCATGCAGCTCCTTTTTATAATGTTTTTAATAACAAAACGAAAGGATTATATTTTATTATATATAAAAAATTTCAAGATAATAAAGTAGTATACATCAAGAATGAAACTTTGTACAAGAAAATTGAAAAACTTTCAGATACAATGAGAAAAAGGAGAATAAATTTGTATGGTCATCTTCTCAGAATGAACCCTAACAGATTAGCCAAACAAATCTTTGACTTTTTCCGTAACCGCAATACAAAACCCAACTGCTTTAATGAAACTGAGAAAGACCTAGCGGAATTAAATATTTCAGAAAATTCAATAATTAATCGAACGGCTAAATTAATTACTAAAGATGAAAACATAAGTTAAATCTACACAAAATTCCAAACACATTATTTCGGACGAAGAGAGGAAAAGAAGATCAGAAAGAATGAAGAAATACTGAGTACTAAGAAAAGAACAGCACACAAAGAAATGATCGATCCAACGTACCCAAAAGAGGGCGAATCGAAAAAAAATGAACGAAAAGAGAGGATATGATTAAACGGATATAAATATAAATATTTTTTTATTGTTTATTTATTTTCGTAGCTCATTTGAAATGAAAAAGTCCAATAGGACAAGGATAATATAGTTCACATTCTTCCGAGTCTTTTTCCGCCGATTTGTATCTCACGTGTTCTTCATAGTCTTCGCTGTCTTCGCCTAAATCGGGAAGTCTGGAAACAAAGCATTTACTTAGAATAGAATAAAAAATTAACTTTATTCTGGGACTAAGTCCCTTTGTAATAACAAAAATAAAAATAAAAATAAACATAATATATATCTGGCCAGAAGGCTGCTTAATAAAAATCATAAAGTGTATAAAAAGTTACAGAAAACAATAAATAAATAAATAAAAAGTATGAATCCTGACAAGATACATTTACAAATGTATAAATATTACATATACATCTATAGATAAATAAAATATTTTTTAATATTAGGAAACATGATTAAAGTTCAACTTTTTAAATGATTAAAAAGAAAATAACTTACTATTTTTTCTTAAAAAATTATTATATCGATACAATATAACTTTAAAGCTTATTTTACAACTTTTTTTTGTTAAAAATTATTTTTGGTGATTATTTTAAAAGATATTTGCAGCAACGTCGTAATATATCAGGCAATTGCCGATATTCGTATTTATATTAAATAGTTTATATACAGTAGGCATTCGATTATCCGAATTAAAATCGTCGGGTGTAGTTCGGATAATCGAAATTCACTTAAAAGAGGAAAATACCAAACAGTCAAAAAAAAAAAAAACCTGTACCATTACAACCCATGAAGGGTCTGGGGTTCAGTACATGGTAGAGACTGTACTGTTTCATGGACTACGGTTCTGGAAGGAGGTGACTTGTCCTAGGTCACGCTCGACCGCCAGATTTTTCCCCCTTATTTTGGGTACCCTATTTTTATAATATTTTATAGAGGCTGGGTGGGCCCCAGGAGGGTCCTAGATCCTATATGGTCCATCTCCCGCTTCAAACGGACTAAATAAAAATCATGGCCTGCAGCGGGAATTGAACCAGGATTTCCGACATGGTAACTCAGTACTCTACCACTGAGCCACTCCTCTCCCTAAACAGTCAAAACGTTTATATAAAAAGAAAACATTTATTTGATTGTGTAGTGCGCAACTTAAACAAATAAACGTCAATAAAAATATGTACGTATATAGGTTTATCAAGGTTGTGATACAAAGAATGTTGTTATATTAGTTTCTTTCAATGTTGACTTCCTATACAGCTGACAGCTAAGTCTGCAATTATTTTAAATATAATAGCAATTATTAAGTTATAGCTCTAGTTAATAAAATTCAAATTTATTTACAATGAATAGCAAGGTCCCTTCCTAGTATCTACCATGAAGTCATTTCGGATAATTGAGTGTACGGATAATAGACGCACTACTGCATTACTTATTTATTATACAAATGTGATAAAATATAATAATAGACTTGTTACAAACTTTCAATTGTACTTAATACTTACGAAAACAAGCCATGCAAGAGACTGTGAATGAATTTCAACTTGGTTCCTGAGATTCGTTTCGACTCACAGATCGCACGAAGAACACAATTCATCCCATCTACGCCTTGTCTAAAATATTGAAATTAATAAGTAGTAAAATAATTTAAATATATACAATAGTGGGTATCTGTTCCGCAGGTTGTTGCTTCGAGTTGAGTTATAACATGTTTTAACTATTTAAAGAGAATATAATGGGTAATGAATGATTTGATATCGGTATCCATTCCATTTGGTACTGTTGGGTGAGGACGAAGAAACTATAAACCTAAATACAAAAACGTTAATGAATGCAGCTAAGGAAATAGGGCTGGAAATAAATTCGGATAAGACTAAGTATATGGTCAGTAGAAGGAAAGGCCGAAATTTTGGTGATATTGTTGTAGGAGGAAATAAGTTCCAACATGTGGAGATGTTTAAGTACTTAGGGTCAATGGTAACTGGAAAAAACGAAATTCAAGAGGAAATAAAGGCTGGAAATGCATGTTACTATTGGGTCTCGAAATTACTAAGCTCGCGTCTTTTGCCCAGAAATCTAAAAATCAGAATTTATAAAACAATTATCCTTCCATATCTTCTCTATGGATGTGAAACTTGGCCACTAACGCTGAAGAATGAACAACGTCTTCAGGTATTCGAAAATAAGGTGTTACGTAGAATATTCGGTCCAAAAAGTGATGAGACCACTGGGAAATATAGAAGATTACATAACGCGGAATTGCGAAGCATGCATCCGGTAAATATTATTCAGGTGATAGCGTCGCGAAGATTAAGGTGGGCATGTAAAGTTGCTGGGCTTAGTAAAAAACCAATTCCCAACATGTTAATAGGCGCTGTACCGACTGGGCAGCGTCTGAGGGGTAGACCGAGGCGTGGGTGGGAGGATTGCGATAGGAATGATCTAGCGGGTTTGGGTTTGGGTAGTGCTCCGTGGACGGAGGTTTGTAAACATAGATTGGTGGTATCGGCATCGAGCCTTCGGGTTCTTTACGCCTTTTATTTATTTATTTATCCATTCCACCATGAAATAAATGTTTCAATTAACAAGTCTAGATGATACATATTTCTTGAAACGTTCATTTCTAGAAGAAATGATTACAGAAGTATACACATATCCCATGATTACATTCTATTTTCCATACTAAAGGTCATTTCTTCACCGGGGCTGTAGGCATAATGTCTGCATGATGTATTTTTTTGCATCTCGATCTCTGCCTATCTTTTGGCACTTACGTTGTTTGGTTTTGACAACAAAAAAATACTTATGATTATTATTACCCTCATAAATAGAAAATACTGAATCATTCTTTTATTATATTTTAAATTTTATTTATACTTTATTGTGTATTTTATATCAGATTTTAGCGATTTTCTCTGTATTTTTATTGATTCTATCGATCCTATATATTGATATATCGATTTAACCAGCCTACTATTCTAGTATTCATAGTTGTGTAAAGCCGTCCTGGTGGTCTACTTTGAGCTAAATGTCCCGTAAGTCTCAAACCTCTTAGCTTTGTTCTTAGCTTGACTGAATTTTTTGATTAGTTCTTTCCCCTAATGAGTTTATATTTACGGTTTAACTGGATGACGGTCATTATGACGTACCAGGAAGGAGTGCAAGAAATTGACTGTCACATTCAAACATGTAACTCATCGTTAGGATAGGACTTCTTAAGTTCGTGATCACACCCTTTCGAATCGTGTCCCCATCTCATATTTTCAGGATCGTTCCTTAGAGATTCTTGTTGTTTGTTCATTTAATAACGTCACTTAATGCTGCTATGGCTAATCGGACGATGCTACAATGGGAGCTTTAAATTTTGCCTATCCAGGTTTAATTAGGATAGGGATTTTTAACGAGTACCGACGTCGTACAGGCCCGGGACCTCCGTTTAAAGTTTCTTCCGAAGGACGGCATAAACAAGGATTTTTTACTCCCTTAAAAAATCCTAGGGCCACCAGCAGGGCTACGAACCCGTGATCTTGGGCTTAGTAGTTTGTTAAGCTAACAGCTAGAGAATTCTTCCTCTTCTTCGAACACCTCTTTTGGTTGATAGTCCATCCTTGGAGTCTTTATCTTTAAAACCTGTCGAGAGCCATTTCCACACCCAGAATATACGAATTTTCATTGTCTTGTAGGTCTTCAACTGTTCCGCGTTCTCTTTGTTCGTGCTATTTTTTTGGCTGATAAACAGCTGGAAATATTCTTATGTGTTTGTTTATTCGTTTTACTAATTTATTTTGTTAACATCAGTTCATTCTACTACGGCTAATCGGACGATGCTACAGTGGGAGTCCTAAATTTTGCCTATCCAGGTACAATCACAATAGGAATCTTTAATGAGTACCAGAAAATACACAGGACCGGAACACACATTTTACATCCCTTCCTAAGAAAAAAAAAATCCTAAGGCCACTTGCCAGGCGGTGAACGTGCGATCTTGCGCATAGTAGGTTGTTATGATAACTACGATACAGGTGACTCTTAGAAGTTATTTTTCCTTACTCTTAATTCCTTCTAATATTTCTTTTAGCTGTAATTTCCTTTTTTAATATTTCTTGCTTTATTATCTATATTTTTTATCCTTGTGTTTACGAAAAAACCGCTTTTATTACACGCCTGACTTTTGTCGACTAAAATTAAGTCTTTTTTTTATAAATTATCTTTTTGCTGTTTGTACTATTCCTTGCTGCATATGCTTCCAATATAGCTTCCTCTACTTTCATAACTACTTGAGGATTTTCATTTTTCGTCATTTCTCTCCTCCTTTTTCACGTGCTTCTGAGAATGCCTTCTTGGCATTTAATTTCTTTAGTTTTTACTCCCATGAACGGTTTTATTACCCTATCTGTAGAATTTCCCAGTGTTGATAAACCTCATCTCAATTTTAAATTGAATAACATTCAGAATTCAAGAATCTACTTCAAACAGGGAAAGTCGTTTAGTGGTGACTCGTTCATACTGAACTGCTGGAATGTCATTTCCCGTTGATATTTCGAATAGTATTCAATATAAAGAGCCTTTTGTTCTTTAATGGAATGAAAGAGAATTGCTTCCTTACTCAATATATCTATATTTAAGATGAATAGGTGGTTGAGTCGATTTTTTTTTCAAAATGAGTATCTAAATGAAGCTGAGTCGTGTAAATTTCGTAGTGAATAAAGGGGGCATGGCATTATCTTGAAATGGAGTTTTTGCTTATTTTACCACTCTATTTCAAGCCAGAAACTACGAGAATTATACGATTCCGCTTCCCTTAATAAGTTAACTCTCTCTGGACAAAATTCGACTTCAAAGGCAAATAGCTATACCAAAGTTTATGGAAATGATAATGTGCGTTTTACAGTTTTCAGTTGCGTGGATTATGATTGTTGTGCACTTGCACATTATGCTCTCGTGACAACAGATTTTTTTTTTTAACGAGTGTCTGGAATCACACAAGCTCAGGATCCCTATTTTACGTCCCTTCCGAAGGATGACATAACCGTCTTTTAATCCCTTTTAAAAAATCCTATGCACACCTGCCGGGCTGCGAAACCACGACCTTCGGTAAAGTAGGTTGTTATACTAACCACGCCACCATAGACTACTCCATTACGATATTGTTTTTTTTTCTAATTCTTACCTGTCTAGAAGCAAGCGTATTTTTGAGTACAGTTCCCTCCTATGCCTTGAATCTATTTTCTCCTTTGCTTCTTTGAGCAGAAGACTCCTGAAGTTCTGCGGGATCTCCCAGGCGAGACCCACTGTGATCCCTACGACGAAAATTCCATCCCTTGTCCCAAACGTTGATACTAGGAAGCAGTACACTAGCTGAAAACGATTTAAAAACAAGATACATCATCAGACAAATTTAAATAATAGAATCCCTTTTATTTTTTTTATAGAACTTTAAAACTGCATTAGATAATGCAACAAGTAAATATATCGACGATAGAAATGCAAAGTAACGAAAGTGAAGATCGCCACTTTTCAGGAGAGTGAAAAAACTGTTCCAAGGTTCATTCAAATCTGTGCATTTCGTCAAACGTATTTTATCCATGTCATTATAGATTGTTTTTGTGCCTTGTATATGACTATATATCGCTCCTTCAAAAGACCGGCGTCATAACTCAGAAAAACTGATTTTTCAATAGAGGTATTTGAAAGCTCCACGTGAGTTAAAAAATAAAAATTTGGGTATTGGTTAAAACTTGTTGTGATTTAACTCGAAGCAACGACTTGCGGAATAATTACCATATCCAGTTCATACTGTCTTGATTCTCTAAACTAAAACAGATAGCAAAAATACTTGTCAATATCTCGCACAGTCAGGCATCTTCAGGATAGAAAGAGAATTATAGCAAAGGAAATGTTTTCTTTCGGCTTAAAGAAACATTTGGTTCAGATTAAAAGAAAATTAATCAACCATTTTAGATCGTAATCGCTTAACAGAGGGAGAGAAAGAATAACAGCCGCCATATTGGAGCAAAGCATTCCTCTTGTAATCATGGTGTTGAATTTTTTTACTTACATACATTTTTTTTTTTCAAAGATTTAAACTTTATTAATTTTAACTTATATGATTATTCCCATAGAACTTCAAGTTCAAACATGATACAACTTTGGAAATAGAATATCAGATTATATCATTCCTGAATTAAAAACCTTCAAAAAATAAAATCGCTATTGTAATCTTAACTAAAAACATGAAAATGTTTGAGTTATGCCGCTGTTCTTTTGAAGGAGCAATATGACTTCTATATTAAAGCAATCGCTAGATATCGAAAAAGGAAAATGTGTTTTTGTTATTTTTTTCATATTCGATGCTTTGCATTTTTTTCCCCCCTTTGAAAGGACCGTTTATTTATTGGCACATTCCATACTTGAGTATAGTATGTGCCTTTTAAATTTATTTTTACAATAAGGGTTAAAAACATATTTGATAATTAACAAAAATTAAAATTTTAAAAATAAATACTCATGTTTTACATTGTATAATTATTATTTATTGATATTTACAACTATATTACAATAATATAACAAGTAAATAGGCTAAGTGATACATAATGACATGATATAATGACAAGTAGAGAAACTACCCACTGGTAGTACTCAAATCGCATGTTCATCTAAGAAGGTCACGTGGCCATCTTCTTTTCAGACGCCTCGGAGGATTATCTGGAATTGAAGAGGAAGCTAGGTTTGAAACTAGAGAGTTTGAGTGGGAATGGAGTTTGTTATGAAAGGATAGATACCGGGTTCGTGCCAAATCAGCAACAAATGGGGCATTAAGGTCGTTATGGATGACTTTATTCTTAACAAAATAAGGAGCGTTGAGGATTTTACGAAGGATTTTGGATTGTAGGGATTGGATACGAGAGGAATTCGATGGCTTAGTAGAGCCCCAAAGCTCTACTCTGTAAGTCCAAATAGATCGTATGATGGTCATGTAGATGAGTTTTATAGTCAATTGGGAGGTTAGAGCGTTTGTCTAGTAAGTTTGAAGTAGCCTGAAACGTCGAGCGGTTTCTTGTCTTTTCAGTCTCGTATGAGGATTCCAGGTTAATCGTTTGTTTAGATACAACCCTAAGTTTCGGATCTTTTCGACAGGCACCAGTGGGATATTATTAAAGGATACTGAAGGGCAGGAAGTCATTGGTTTACGACGTTAGGTAAAAGTGATTTGATGGGATTTTTGAGAATTTATTTTAATTCTCCAGTGATGACACCATTCTTCAAGATCAGTGATATGGGATTGGAGGCTTTGGGATACAATAACTGGATTGGTGTTGACTGATAATACACATGTATCATCAGCATAGTATACATATTATTAAGTTGAGGTCAACTTTTCGAAATCTATATTGTTAATGAATTTAATGAAATCGGTTCGAAATGTATTAGATAGTCCGTGTTCAGCTACTGGCCAATGTTTCCCTCTTAAAATATAGTTTCGAAAAAATTATGAATGATATGTAATAGTTAGTGAGTAAAGACCAATAGAGATACTAACCACTAGTAGTCATTTTGAATAATTAATTCATAATTACAACAAATATAAAATAGCAATTGGAAAAGAAATTATTGACCTAGGCGTGTTGATTTGTTACGTGATGAAGACCAAACGTAAAATTCGATTTATATCACATTTGGCTCAAATGTTTCTTGAAATTAGAGGTGATAAGAGAAAATCGTCTACATTCCAATATGGCGGCTGTTATTTTTTCTCTCCCTCTGTTAAGCGATTGCGATCTAAAATGGTTCACTAACTTTCTTGTAATCTGAACCAAATGTTTCTTTAAGCCGAAAAAAATCATTTCCTTTGCTATAATTCTCTTTCTATCCTGAAGATGCCTGAATGTGCGAGATATTGACAAGTATTTTTGCTATCTGTTTTAGTTTAGAGAATCAAGACAAGTTTTAACCTTTCAATCGTTCCTCTTTTAATATTTTCCAAAATTACAAGTTATCATGAGCTTTAGGATTGAAAAGATAATGTAATTATGGGAAATGTGTATACTTCGGTAATCATTTCATCTAGAAATTAAAGTTTCAACAAACATTTATCATCTATACTTCGAAATGTTAGTTCATAATCATCTACTCAATACCCATAATTACATTTTCTTTTCCATACTAAAGCTCATGATAACTTGTATTTTTGGAAAATATTAAAAATGAAACGAATAAACAATTAACACTTGTAACTCAATACGAAGTGTCAGTCTGCGGAACAGATATCCTGGATAATTCATATATTATAACTGAGAATTAATTATTATTTCTTATTAGTTAGTATATATTATGTTCATTTGATCATTTTTTTATTAGATCAAGTTAGCATTGAAAGTACAGTTATGTTACCGTCCTTCCTAGTTCAATGCGTTGTGAAAGTACCACGTTGTGTATTTATATAAATATTAAGACAGTTGATGTTCTTAGAGTAAATAAAGTCAGTTGAATAATTAGTGGTTATTATTATTAATTAAAGCAAACTATAATAGACCGTTTGGAGTCAGAATTATACAGGCAATAATGAGTACATTTGGTTGGAATTTGTCCACTAATGGCTTAACAAGTATTTTATGTATATTTCACCATATCCTCTTCAAGTGTAAAGATTTTTATTCCGATTCATAACATTATTAGATAGTTTTAATGGATCCTAATCACCGAAATTCGGTCTGTTTGCAGTCATAACCAATTATATTGTTTGATTGTTGTTGCAAATGGTTGAGTTGGGAGAAAAAAGTTGTAGGGCACCCAAAATGCATTTCTATTTCGTACAATATTTCGGATCCTTAAACCATTTTAGGAGTTACTAGGAAAAGTCAGATCCTTTGATCTGAACCATATTGAAATAATAAAACGGGATGCCATCCTGAGATCGTTATATTTGAGATATAGTAATTCTATATCATTGATGAATATGAGAAATACCCTCTCTTCTCCAAAGGTTGACTGATTAACAGTTGTTTATTAATTAACAATAATTATTGACATTATAATTAATATATATATATATTTATTATTATTATTATTATTTGCGTATGGACCCTGATAGATCACGCAGTGCTTTTATGACTCGCCTTTCTGATCTTCCAAATGGCTTTCATTCTCTCTCCGTGGGTTCCTTTCTCTCCTCAGTCTATTTGGTTCCTGGTCTCTTTCTAACTTCATTCTCTGGATCAACTACCCTTCTGTTTACTTTTTGACTGAATGTGTTCCTGTCCAGTGCTTCCGCTGGTCCTGTGGACTTCTCTAGTTCCTGTTTGACTTGCTGGATCCACGGTATACTCTTCAGTTTTCCTTCGTAAGTCATGATCTTGTGTGTAAGCCTTGTTGGTGGGAGTCTCTGAACGTGTCCATAAAATTTCAATCTTCGTTTTCTGATGTCTGCCGCAAGATTAGATACTAACTCAGTTATTTTACGAGATTTTAGTCTGTATCCTTCTTCTGTTCTTTCTGGGCCAAGAATTTTTTTTCTCAGGATCTTTCTTTCTTCCTTCAGGATGTCTTCCAGGTCGCCTTTCCCGTTGAGTATCGGAGTTTCACTCGCATACAGAGCTTCTGGTTTGATCACTGTGTTGTAATTTCTGATCTTTGTGTGTGAAGACATGCACTTTTTGTTGTAGATGTCGCGCGTTCTCCCATACGCTCTATTCATCTTCTGTATTCGAACTCTCTGTGCTTCCTTTTCTAGCCCTGTTGGTTCAAGAATTTCAGCGAGGTATTTGAAATTTGGAACACCTTTGATTTTTCCATATTAGGTATTTAGTATATATATATAATAATATTATATTTATTTGTGTTGATCATGGTTGCAAGATAACCTTAGATAACTTATAAAACTACTTAGAAAGAAAGGGGGACGCTATATTTGACTAGCTATTTCTCTACAATTGCTTCATCAAGTTCCCTGCCTCTTGAGTTTCCCGCTTCTTGCCTCCAACTGCCTGTTCTGTATCCTAAGAGTAAAGGTGCCGACCCTATGGGCTGGTTATTCCTGAGGGACACCTAGCTACTTAATACCCCTTACCCTATTTATCTAAGTACTCCTAATGTTCTAGATAGCGTCACATGTAACAGAGTTAATGCAAAAAACTACATAGCATCCTAACGATGGTCAACGATTTGACTAAAATTTATCCCTGTTTATATCATATTATTGTGTGTGAAAAACCAACCGTATTGATTCTTCTTTTCTCATTTCATAAAATTCGCAAATCCGCTGGGAGTGGATGTCTATATCGGAAATTCCCGAAACCCATCGAATCGTGTTTTAAGGATCCTTCTTCTTATGCCTTAACTTTTTCAAAGGTTGGTTATTAACGTGGTGACCTTAGTTTGTTGCGTTTATAATCACTAATTATTTAGTTAGTTCTAAATAGTTGAGACTAACCCTTTGTCTTAAATCATATAGCCAGAAGTATCTACTCCTTCCTGATCCCCTCTCCTATCAGAAGCATTACTAATTCTGTGTTCTCCCAATTCAAAAATGATGAAACACATTAAATCGGAACAGCTGTGGTGTAGTGCCGTCTATGGCCAAGATCACGGGTTCGCAGCGCGGTAGGTACGCTAAGGATCTTTTAAAGGAGTAAAAAATCCTTGTTTATGCTGTTCTTAGAAAGGGACGTAAAATGAGAGTCCCGGACCTGGAGGATATCATGTACTCGTGAAAGATCCTTATCCTAATTATACCTGGATGACAAAATTTAGGACTCCCACTGAAATATCGAACGATTAGCTACAGCAGCATTAAGTGGCCTTAAATGAATATTGAATAAATTGAAACGAACTCTGAAGATCTAAGGATCTATTCTGAAGAGATAAGAATGGGTTTATTTCCGCAGAAAACGCTCCAAGTTTTTTATACTTTTATAATGAGATTTTTTTAATTTATTATTTATTTGATATTTACAACTATATTACAGTAATATAACAAGTAAATTGGCTGAATGATACATAATGACATGATATAATGACAAGTAGAGAAACTAACCACTGGTAGTACTCAAATCGCATGTTCAACTAAGAAGGTCACGTGGCCATCTTCTTTTCAGACGCCTCGGAGGATTATCAGGAATTGAAGAGGAAGCTAGGTTTGAAACTAGCGGGTTTGAATGGAAATGAAGTTTGTTATGAAAGGATAGATAGCGGGTTCGGGCCGAATCAGCAACAAATGGAACATTAAGGTCATTATGGATGACTTTATTCTTAACAAAATAAGGAGCGTTGAGGATTTTACGAAGGATTTTTGATTGTAGGGATTGGATACGAGAAGAATTCGATGGCCTAGTGGAGCCCCAAAGCTCTACTCCGTAAGTCCAAATAGGTCGTATGATGGTCATGTAGATGAGTCTTTTATAATTAATTGGGAGCTTAGAGCGTTTGTCTAGTTAGTGTTGAAGTAGCCTGAAACGTCGATCGGTTTCTTGTCTTTTCAGTCTTGTATGAGGATTCCAGGTTAATCGTTTGTCGAGATGCAACCCTAAGTATCGGATCTGTTCTACAGGCACAAGTGGGATATTATTATAGGATCCTGAAAGGCAGGAAGTCATCACCATTTTTCAAGATCAGTGATATGGGATTGGAGGCTTTGGGATACAATAACTGGATTGGTGTTGACTGATAATACACATGTATCATCAGCATACGTAGTAAGGATAGTATTAGGATGAGTTGGGATGTCAGCTGTATAAACTGTATAAAGGATTGGGCCAAGGATACTACCTTGAGAAACACCAGCAGATTGGGAAAAGAGGGATGAATAGACATTATTATGGTTTACTTGGAAATATCAGTTTGTGAGATAGGATTGAAGGACGAGAAAGTAGGTAGGCGGTAGAAATTTACGGAGTTTATAGAGCAATCCCGGACTCGGTCGAAAGCCTGTTCCACGTCAAGAAAGACGCCCGAACAATATGATCCACGTTCTAATGCAGAGGAGACTACATCCACCACACGATGGCATTGCTGAATAGTGGAGTGGGATGCTCGGAATCCAAACTGGTGATCTGGAATTATGTGATTTGCATCAAGGATGGGGTGCAATCGTTTGAGGATGAGTTTTTCTAGGATTTTACCCATAATGAGATTTAAAGTTATATAACTTATTTTATCGCTAATACATTGTTGACTGATGCTAAAAAGATTTATGATAAACTACATTTGTATTCTGCATAATTTTTTTAATTTAAATAAACGGATGTGAAAGTAACTCTCAAGTCCTTGGAGTTATTACGATTTTATATTTATACTCGTACATGACAATATCGGTTATCCCTTTTCAAAAAGCTGGAATAACTGATTTCATTTAGAGTTAGAAGGAATTGAATTTGGAAGCAGAGCGAAAAATCTAGAAGGGTTTTCAAGATGAAGAAGATAGAAAAAATTCTTGCAGAAGAAAGGAAAATAAAGTTGTTACCCGATAAGAAGTGGTCAATACGAAAAAGAAAGGATTTTTTCGCAAGGTCTACACTAGAAGAACTATGTAATAGTTAATACCAGAGACGAGTTTAAAATCATTGTTGTAATTTTCAACATTTATACTCCTTCATTGGGATTTCCTTCAATTAATTCCAATGACTGCCTCAAAATGACATTGGTGTGTTCTATTACGATCTAGGATTGTGTTTTCATCTAATAAACACTACAGTTTCTAAATATCCTCCGTCAAGGCACCATTATTCCTAAGTTTCGTGCCCGGAAAACTCTAGCGGAAAATGCTTTTATTCCTGAAATGTGGTTGCCCAAGCGGCTATTACGGAAAGGACATATCATTAGTAAGTTGCGTTCTCCTCAAAACCACTATGCGAATTACCAAACTTTCTCTTTCGGAAGGACCATTTAGTTTAACAAAATGGATGAATGTGTTGGCTGAAATAATACACCGAACATTATGATGATAAAGTCATAAATATGATTATATCATTAGTATAATAATACCTATCAATAAAGGTATGAACATAACGTATACATAAGTACATTTTCATTTATATTTATCGCATAAAAAAGTTACTTATGACGTACACACTAAGAGTGACCTAAAAAAGATTCCAATAGAGGAAAGGAAAATAATCAAGAAAATTCTTTCATTGTATCTTATTATGTTATCTCTTCTACGTCGTAGGATACAGGCTTCACTCCAGAGACACCCAAATGGAAGTTGTCCGACATCGCAGCAGGCAGCATTAATAACGAAAATATTAAAAACGAATGAAAATTTAAACCTTGCTGTGACTTACCTACTCCAAGCGAAAACTTGAATTGATAACTAAGTACCTATGTAGTACAATTCACTGTTGTATATTGAATCCTCCAAGTTATTTCGAAATTAAAATAAGGAAAGTTTCTAGATAATCCTAAACATATAATCTTTAACCTCAATAGATCAACCAAATTATTTTATAATGACCAAAAAAAAAGTCTACTTTCTTGAGACATGATCATTTGCGAATGGCTGTGAATGTGTTTCATTTCACTTTCTTTAAACGCGCATTAAACAAGATTGCAACATATACAATAGAAAGTTCTAAATTCACCAACCACAAAGTAAAGCTAGAAAATAAATATTTGATTGAGTGCTTTTTATTGATTTTAAAAAAAATCCTTAATAACAACTCACTCGATTGACAAAATACTTTATTATAGTTTTTCTCTTTGTTCCGCTAATTACTTGGGTTTCATTAAATTACAGTCACACAAATCAGTTGTACATAAATATGTAGTTGTTTTTTTTTATTTTTTATGTAACTTCACTTTATGCTGTTAAGGCTAATCGGACGATGCTACCGTGAAAGCCCTAAATTTTGCCTATCCAGGTTTAATTAGGATAGGGATTTTTAACGAGTACCAGACATCGTACTCGGGACCCCCGTTTAACACCCTTCCGAAGGACGGCATAACCAAGGATTTTGTACTCCCTTTAAAAAATCCTAAGGATCCATGCCGGGCTACGAACGTTATATTGGGCTTTGTAGGTTGTTATTCTAACCACTAGATCACAGGTCTCCCCATAAATATGTTATTCTTTCAATGTATTTTATTTTATATTCCTAGAACATATCATTATTTATTATCCTCTTTATTTTATGTCCTATTATTACGTCGTGTATTACCATTATTATAAGGAGTGGGAAGGCTCCGTTGGTAGAGTAATCAGTTGATTTGCTGAAAGTTCCAGGTTCAAATCTAGCTATGGCAGATAACTTATTTAATCTGTTGATATTCATGGGGTGGACTCTGTGGAATCTGCAGATCCTTCTGGAGCTCACCTAACCTCTGTAATGTGGGGGATCCTAAATTAAGGGAAAAATTGTGATTTCGGACTAATCACCTACTCCACAATCATTGTTCTACAAAAGTCTGTACCATGTACTGACCCTAAGATCCTATATAGGATTCTAGGGGTACAGTGAAAAAAATACCATTATTATTCTATTTTATATTGTTTTTTCTAATCCAGAATTTGTCAAATATTAAGGCAATTTTAACTAAGTAACTATTATAATAAATAATTAAACATTATTACTTACAATATTCTAAGTAATACTATTTAAATTATAAGCTATTTTAAGAATAATAGCAAAGGAACAAACGCATAAAGCACATCAATACCTCTCAATAGAGAGACAGACTAACCAGAGGAAACATCCCACCACCTCCAAGATCCAAATAAATTTCCTCCTACCAACCTTCTTTCTTATGAATTTCCTGTTTTTAGTTCAGAGTCTTTAGACTTCTTCTTTGGAAATTTTCTACTAAAGTCTTAGCAAGTCATGTCTCTTATGAGCCAATGGTCTTCTATAATAACATGTATATATACATATATATGTGTGTGTGTGTGAAAGGGAGAGGGGATTGTAAACATAAATTCCGCAGGTTTTCGCTTCGAGTTGAATCACAATTTTTAACTATTCATTCCTTTCCCTTTTAATATTTACCAAAAATACAAGTTATCATGAGCTTTAGTATGGAAAAGAGAATGTAATTATGGGAAATGTTTATACTTCGGTAATCATATCATCTAAAAATTAACGTCTGTATATCATCTATACTTCCAAATGTTAGTTGAAGCTTTTATTTCTTTATGGAATCATCACCGAAATTTACTCATGTTAATTATGAAATATAATTATATTATGTTTTCCATAATAAAATTCGCGAAAACTTGTACCTTTGTAAAATATTAAAAATGAAACGAATAAACAATTAAAATTTGTTGTAACCAAACTCGAGAGGCAACCTGCGGAAAAGATACCAAAAGTTTTTTTTTTGTCTTACTCATATGGGCATCTAGGCTATTTTATATCATAAATAACGATACTTGGATGAATAGAAGAAAAAAATTACCTGAAGAGAACTCCCTTTTGGGAACACGAGCCATCGTTTCTTCCGCTGGAGGGTCGCATCCCCTTGACATATCCCGAACAGTAAACAACTTAACATTAAATGATGAACGTATCTGGCCATATTCCTGCCGTGACTAGTCTCCGGTCCTCCGTTAGATATAGCCTAAGGTGACTTCTTCAACCCAATTATCACTTTCTAGCTGTTCCCTAACTGTTTTCTTCCTCTTTCTTGTTAGCACCTTCTGGTCGGATCATTCCTCGGACAAAGGTAGCCGAGTAACAGCCAACGCACTAAAAACAGAATAGTAATTCATTGCTCTTTAGTTGAGACCATTGGGTTAATCATTGGGATGATAGTTAACTATTTTATCAAAATGAGGGAACATCGTTCGTCAAACAAAGGTAGGCAAGTAGCAGCCAACGACACAAACAAAATCGTCTTTTATTGATCTTTAGCAGAGAATAATGGAAACATTAGTCAACTATTTTGTCAAAATAATGGGATATCATTTAAAGTATTCTTTATGAATTTAAAATTTCCTGACTTATCTATCGAAGACGTAGGCTATTCCTGTACATTGTTCCTTCTTTATAAACTGTCAGCTTACTGTATGTTTTCAATTCCAATGTTCATAAAATTTAATTCCAACAACTTATTTTAATAAATTTATTTTATTATATTAGTTATTGGTTTTATTAATTTTTAAATATTTTTATTTGAAAAGAAAAGATATGTCCAGGACCGGGACTCGAACCCGGGTCGTCCAGATCGCTAGCCTGGAACTCTACTAATTGAGCTGTCCTGGCTCAATCAGGCTCGCTCCCCGGTCATGGTCATATCCTTTCTTTTCACTGATCCCATGTCCCCGCGTTCTTGCAATTTGCGATGTATACGAGGGGAAGAATGTTCTTTGAACATTTATTTAATTTGGATCTTGTTGACTTACGTCATTATATTATTATAATTTATTTTATTATATTAGTTATTGATTTTATTAATTTTTAAATTGTTTTATATTGAAAAGAAATGATATGTCCAGGACCGGGACTCGAACCCGGGTCGTCCAGATCGCTAGTCTGGAACTCTACCAATTGAGCTATCCTGGCTCTATCATATTAATAAATCTATTAAATCTCTATTTATTTTAATAAACAGAGATCTATCTATTTTAATAAATGTATAGTCTATAGTAATTTATTAATTGTTTCCGCTAAAATAGCTTAAAAAAGACTTCAAAGTTTTAAATACGATTTCGAGTGTTACCAAGTGGACTTTTTTTTGGGGGGGGGTGTATGTTTCACTATTTTTATTGTTGAATCACATTTATTTTATTATTCCAATATGAATTAATTGTTATTGCAAGTTTTATAAGAGCGTATAGGTAACGGTAGGTACTGTAAGTTCAATATTTTCTCCTTTGAATGCCTTGAATTAGGCCATACAATTTATTGATTAAGTAAATGAATAACAAAGATATGGTAATTATTATTACGGTCGTTAGGTTGCCGCATTAAGTTGACACACAACAAGTTTTATATATTCATTGATTACCCTTTTAATATTTTCCAAAAATACAAGTTATCATGAGCTTTAGTATGGAAAAGAGAATGTAATTATGGGAGATGTGTATACTGCGGTAATCATTTCATCTAAAAATGAACGTTTCAACAAACATAAATCACTTATACTTCGAAATGTTTGTTGAAACGTTTATTTCTTAATGAAATGATTACGGAAATATACACGTTTCTCATAACTACTCTCTTTATTCAAAACTAAAACTAACGATTTTCATTTTCGAGAATATTATTTTTTTTAAAGTCAAAATTTAAAACTTGTAAATAAACTCGAAGCGACATCGTGCGGAACTGATACCTAAAATTTAATTTCATCAATTTTTTTCGAACAATAATATTAAATCTTATAAGAACTAATTAATTGTGCTAAAATATATTTTAATGTTTTAAATATAATTTCGACTTTTTTAAAGTTAGCTTTTCAAGTTTTTTTTATATTTTCAATATTATTATGGTTTTATTTTTTTTAAATTAATTTTCACAACACGTTTTGAAAGAGCTTATTACGGAATTTAGGGAAAGTTTAAAACTGTATCATCTGAATGTCATCTGTTTTCCATAAAATGTATTGATTATTTCAATCATTAATATTAAAGAAAATGAATAATAAAAATATTAATATATATATTTTTATTGGAAAGAAAATTAATAAAATCTGGCAAACCAAGGGCAATACCTATTACAGATCCACTGCCTTATGGATTTCCGAGCCCAGTCCTGAAGAATAATTAAAATAATCCACTATCAATGTTGTTTTAATTAATTAGATCTCACTTGTTGACATCTGCCCTAGAAAAGCTAAAGGTCCTATCCAATGAATATCGGACTCTTAACTATAATTTAAATAATTACTTATTTAAGTACAACTTTTTTAATACTAGCAGAAATCTACTGCATATTTAATGTTTAATAATATCAAATGAAAGTAGTAAATGTTTTAATAGTTTGAACGAATAGGAATATAAAGTTGAATACAAAGTAGTTTGTTGCCACAAATTCCGCTAGGTAGCACTAGCTCTGCTTCTTGAATTGACAGAGCGTTAAGTGCGACAGTGCTCCGGAGTTGTTCCTTAATTTAAATAGTTTTAATGAAAGTTGTTATATTTTATTAACAGTCTGAGATTTAATTATTACTAAAAGAAAAAGACGAAACTTGAGTGAGAACGGCAAAGGTAAGCATTGCCTCATGTGAATGAATGAAGAATATATTTAATGAAGAAATTATTTTCGTAGATCTATGATAAATTAAAATATTTTCACATTCATAAAAAAAAAGATTTTCTGGTATCTGTTCCGCAGGTGGTCGCTTCGAGTTGAGTGACAAGTTTTAACAGTATATTCTTTTCACTTTTAACATTTTCGTAAAATACTAGACATCCTGAGATTTATTATGGAATATAGAATGTAACTATGAGTAGATTTTGGTAATAACGTCATCAAGAAATAAAAGTTTCAACTAACATTGGGATGATATTGATACAGTATAGATGATATTTGTTTGTTGAAGCGTTCATTTCTAGATGAAATGATTATCGAAGTATACACATATCCCATAATTACGTTTTTTTCATAGTAAAGCTCATGATAACTTGTATTCTTAGAAAATATTAAATGGGGAAACGAATGAAAAGTTTTTTGTTTTTTTTTATTTATTTATTTATTGATATTTACAACTGTATTACAATAATACATCAAGTTAATGAGCTAAGCGAGACATAATGACATGTGAAAATGACAAGTAGAGAAACTACCCACTGGTAGTACTCAAATCGCATGTTCAACTAAGGAGGTCACGTGACCATCTTCTTTTCAGACGCCTCGGAGGATCAGGAATTGAAGAGGAAGCTAGGTTTGAAACTAGAGGGTTTGAGTGGAAATGAAGTTTGTTATGAAAGGATAGATAGCGGGTTCAGGCTGAATCAGCAACAAATGGAACATTAAGGTCATTATGGATGACTTTATTCTTAACAAAATAAGGAGGATTGAGTAATTTACGAAGGATTTTGGATTGTAGGGATTGGATACGAGAGGAATTCGATGGCTTAGTGGAGCCCCAAAGCTCTACTCCGTAAGTCAAAATAGGTCAGGTCGTATGATGGTCATGTAGATGAGTCTTTTATAATTAATTGGGAGCTTAGAGCGTTTGTCTAGTTAGTGTTGAATTAGCCTGAAACGTCGAGCGGTTTCTTGTCTTTTCAGTCTCGTATGAGGATTCCAGGTTAATCGTTTGTCTAGATGCAACCCTAAGTATCGGATCTGTTCTACAGGCATAAGTGGGATATTGTTAAAGGATACTGAAGGGCAGGAAGTCATTGGTTTACGACGTAAGGTAAAAGTGATTAGATGCGATTTTTGAAAATTTATTTTAATTCTCCAGTTTTGACACCATTCTTCGAGATCAGTGATATGGGATTGGAGGCTTTGGGATGCAATATCTGGATTGGTGTTGACTGATAATACAAATGTATCACCAGCATACGTGGTGAGGATAGTATTTGGATGTCAGCTGTATAAACTGTATAAAGGATTGGGCCAAGGATACTACCTTGAGGAAGAATGAAAAGTTAAAATTTGTTGTGACTCTACTCGAAACGACAACCTGAAAACGAATAATTACCATTACACTATAATATCATAAACATCAAAACATTCTTTTTATTATTTGATAAAGATAAGTAAGTTAAAATATATAATATCTTTTTAGGTTTTAAATATGTAAGTTTATTTTTGATATACCTATATTCTAACGTACTACGATCTATTTGAACGACTCGTTCACGATCTACTGATAAAAAATGCCGGTAAAACAGTTTGATGTGAACTTTCTGTCATTCTAACAAAACTATCATTATAGTTGTTAGTTTAATTTAAATTCGTTATTTTCAATTCCATAATTACACGGCAGTCATTAAAATGTTCGCATATTATGTTGGTCTTTGTGTTTTGATAATATCTATTATAGCAAAATATGATGATGTAATGTTATTTTTATTCACTTCTGTGCCAAGTGATGTGTTAGGTAATAAATGACATTATTGTGGATAAGGGTTTTGTAGACTCCAATATAAATTAAATAATAAATTACTACTTTCCTTAAATTATCTTTTGTCCCCAGTCTTCGATGAAACAAAGAAAGCAACATTATTGATAGGTGTGTTGTCTGCACAACATAACTTCAGAGCTAGAAAAGTAATCAGAGATACTTGGGGACAGCTAACTAAAAACAGGTCTATTGAATTAAAATTTTTGGTAGGCGATGAAATATGCCCTTATCCTGTTAAAGATCGAGTAACACCTTATAGTTGTGACTTATGGTTAATCAATCGTCCTCCAGGTGATATAGGTTTAGATTTGATTTCATTTAATATGTAATCTTTTTTCCTCCATAATTTTTCATATTATTTTAGAGACTGAAGAATATTCTACAATGGGTGCTCCAATTGAAGATACTCCTTGTGATATTGGATTCACATTTCTCATCAAGACAGGAATCATAATTAACAAAATAGGCTTGGATTATGAAATATTTAAGGGAAACTCCAGCGAAAGAGCCAGAGTTGTGCTTTATGATAGTAGATTTAAAAGAAAGGTTGCTTCCGCAACGTTTGTAAAAGAACCATTAATTGGTATAAATCACTCTTTTAACTTGGCATGCGATATCCTCAATCCTCTAGAGAATTTTGTTAATGTATTTTTTGGACTGCATGTTAGGTAAAATAACAGTCTTTGCTCGATTTTAAAACTGTGAATTCTTGTTTTCTCAGGTGTTATGTGGAAATCAGTATTACCCATCGTTCTAGAAGAAGGTTTTGAGGGGGAACTTAAAGTGATTAGTAACGACATTGAAAATATCTTCTGCGCCCATAGGCTCCAATACATTGCACCAGTTTACTATTTTGAAACCATAGATGAGAACGATAAATATATTAATTTCAAATTAGGCAACTGGCGTTCGACTCTAGTGGGTTTCAATTATACTTTGAAAGGTATATTTGCTAGTTTATGTTACATCATATTTTATTTGTATGTATTTTTATCCTATTGTAGGTATTTATCTCAGTGAAAACATGTTTTATGTTTTACAATTGTGTTTATGGAATTTATATATTCTTTCAATGTTTTAGTTTTTTGTTTTGTTGCGGTTATCTATTTATCTTACTCGGTGCATTTCTGAAATCTGAATCTTCTATTTTCAATTGATTATGTGTATGTGGGTTTAGCATTAAGAATTTTATTCCTTTTATTATAAGTTCACAAATAGGTTTTTTTTTTTAAATGCCAAAATAAACTTATTATTGAATAAAATAGCTTCTTTGGTTTCTATCTAGCAAATAAAAAAAAGGTTGACATCATAATGACATTTCATTCCTTCCTCACACCTTGATAGAAAATAAAAACCTTTCTTTTAATGACCAGCTCAAGACTTGTTACTAACAAGAAAGCTAGGTTTCTTACTTGTGGCGGATTAAAATATTATAAATATAGGTTAAATGGATGAATGGGCTTAAATGAGAAATAATCTGTCAATATAGACACTATCTTTTGACATAATAACTAAAATTTGAAAATTCATATTTAAAAAGTGTCTCTGGGAAAGATAAATACAACTGTATACAAAACAAAACAGCAAAATAAAGTGGTACTTGGCTAATACATTGAAAACTATTCGTGCTGGCTGTTTCAATACAATTGACAGTATCTGTTCTGCAGGTTGTCGCTTTGAGTTTAATTTTCAACATGTTTTAACTGTTTATTCGTTTTATTTTTAATATTTTCCAGAAATACTAGTTACTGTAAAGTTTAGTATGGAAAAGAGAATGTAATTATGGGTAATGAGTAGATTTTGGTAATCGTTTCATCAAGAATTAAAAGTTTCAACTAACATTTCAAAGTATAGATGATATATGTATATATGTATACCCCCAACTATTTCCTTCCTTACTTATAGATGATATATGTTTGTTGAAACTTTAATTTCTAGATGAGATGATTACCGAAATATACACATCTGCCATAATTACATTCTCTTTTCCATTCTAAAGCTCATGATAACTTCTATTTTTGGAAAATATTAAAAGGGAAATGAATGAAAATATAAAACTTGTTGTGTCTCAACTTAAAGCGGCAACCTGTGGAATAATTATCCAATTGACTATATGATTAGGTGATTTTTCTATGTTATGTAATGTTGTTTGAGAATGAGAAGCTTACAATTAAATTACTGAATTGGTTTACAATATATTAAAAGATAAAAGTCTCAAAGAATTTAGAATTAAATCGTTTGCCTTAAATATAATATTAAAATACAAAATGGTATTACAAAAACTTTTCTACATTCCGATTATTTAAATTAGATTAAAGACTTCCTTGATCCATGCTCCACATTTATCTCTGAATGTAAGTTGACAACAGGAAGTTAATGGTGATGGTACAGGTGTATTTTTCATGAAAGTTTGGCAGATGAGAACGTTCCGTTGTTAAGTTTAAAAAAACAGGAACTTTTAGAGAAATTTAAGCTCTTTCTCTTTCCACGGATTCTCATTGCAAGCTGGATATTATTGTTGTATAGCATGTGGCATAGTATATGTAGCAGAGATTAGTGTTTTTGCTCCTAAACATACTGTTAAGTATGCATCATATTTCTATTTTGGGTGTACTATATATCCATATAGAATAAAAAAGTAACTTTATTCTGGGACTAAATCCCTTTAGAATAACCAACATGAACAGAAAAAAAATATAATATATATCTGGCCAGAAGGCTACATAATACAAATCATAAGTATTTATAAAGTGTCAAAAAAGTAAATTAAAAATGATTAATACAAAGTATGAATCATGAAAAGATATTGAGCGGAGTTTGTAAAACATTTAATGCACATCAACATCTTCAGCATGTATGGGTTTCTCATGGGTATGGGTTTTTTTTTTTTTAGTCCAGAATATTATAGAAGAAAGGTTTTTTTAAATTTTATAAAAAAAAATTCACTTCATTGAATTTCTTTTTTGTCAATAGAACACAAGTTGGATGCTTCCAAGTTATTTCTTTGAAGTAAGTCTAAACTGAAATAAGATTGGATGTGTCCTAGGCCCACTAGTTGTACATTTCAACACAACTATTGAAGTAAATGAGGATGTTTCGAATGACTCTGGAGATTAAGAGGCAACTATTAACAATAAACAAATAAAAATAAATTTAAGACATTTTCAATAAATTTATATTTGTTACTGATTGACGCAATGTAGTTAGTAATCTTTTGCATCAAGTTAAACTGAGAAATTTATTAAAACAAGTTTTGTTTTAATGATAAACAAAATTTATATCTTTTACCATTTTTTTTTTTAGATGTAAAAAGCTTAGCAGAAATTTTGGCTGATAGGACAGAACGGTTTCGTAGGTGGGCTCTTGAAAAGTCTTTGATAAAACAGCAATTGGAAGATGAGCAAATTAAAAACAATGATTTATTATTTTTGAGTGGATTTGTTGATGTTTACGATTATCTTTCTTATAAGGTCTCTGCGTTTTTTAAATGGTGAGTAATTATTTTCCTTTCAATCTGCTTTAATTCTGATTCTTTTTTTTTTTTTAATTACTGCAAAGAAAAACAATTTATCACGCTATCCTTGCAATATTCCTCAAGATATATTAATTCAATGTTGGTAAGATCATGATGCCTTTAAAGTAGGAATATTTAAAAACTATTTTATTTATTATATACTTTAGTAGCATATCAATTAATTTATATAAAATATATATTCACCACCTTATAGAAATTTAAAACAGAGGTATCACCCAAGGTTTCTATAAAATTTACAACTTAAAGGCTTTTAACCCTTTGTCGCCTGTATCACTATTAAATAAACAAAGTTAGGCATTTATTTTTTCTTATTAATGCTCATTGTACGAGCTTGATTAGACTGAAATAAAAAGGATAAATAATAAAATATATTAGTAGGATAGATTCAGGGAATAAAATGATGAAGTCAGATAATGAAACATGTGGTTTATTAATTCTAAATATAATTACAGGTTAGGCATTTTACAATTAAAGAAATTATCACTTATAGGTATGTACAAAGGGAATGGTTAATTTTACAGAAGAATGATTTTAAAAATGTGACGAAAAGAAAATTATCAAATCTTAATTATTACTTCGTAATGATGATTCATATAAACGAGACATTAACACTGGGCGACAGGGCCACATGGCGATGGAATTTATAGCCGTTCGGTGAATTAAATATATTGTCTTTGAGGTTGATGGCCGGTGAACAGCTCCCTTTTACTAATTGAATGAAAAAGGTGAACTTACAATTGAAGCGAAGGATTCGTTTCCTGAGCTTTGGTTAGCAGGCGATCTGGCGGTATCTAGGGTGTACTTCTTGTATCTGGTGATAGGCGATCTAGGGCTATGGGCGAATATCATCATTGTCCTCCATGTGGTGAACGGCGAAGTTAGCTTTAGTCGAGTAGAGCGGAGAGACATGGATAGTTTGCAGTCTTAATTGGAAGTCAAGTGAAGCGCGAGATGACGGAGTGGTGGAAACAAGTCCCCTTTATCTGTTTCCAAGGCAACAATTGTGAACATGAACAAGAGATTTAAATTTGAATTTATTAGATTGATTTGTGACTGAACACTCATTGTTACACTATTTTATAATTTACATGAAAACGATGGAACTTAATCATGCAATTAACTTTACCATAATTTTTTTAAACTTTGTTATTTTATTGTTATCATACTCAGTATTAAATCCAAAATTTTCAATTAATTGCCTTGTCACATTTGTTCTGTGAATGATTCTCATATAATTAAATTCTGTTTATTCATTTAATGTCACTTTTGCTACTATGGCTAATTGGATTGTGCTGCAGTGAGAATCCTGAGTTTTGCTTAAGGAGTAGGGATGCTTAAAGAGTACCTGGCACTGCACAAGCTCAGGAACCCCATTTTATGTCCTTTCCAAAGGACGGCATAACTGGGAATTTTTTTACTCAATGAAATTCTTATCAAATGTTGAGCTTATGTGCTTGTTGAATTATATTAATCACATTTAAAGTATTTCTCGAGTAGAAATTGGTATAAGCCTTTCTTGAACACTGATCTATAAAATCAGGAGAATATTTTCTCTGAATTATCCATAAAATAGAGTGAAAGCAAAATGAGACTCTCTTTCGTGATACTTTAATTTTTTTTGTGAATTGAAGTTTTTGGCAGAATCAAATAGAAATTTGATTTTAAAGGTGTACTGTTGGTTTCAACTTATGTTTAGTACCTGCTTGAAAGTAAAACTTTGAAACTAAACTACATTTAAACATCTAAGAATTTTGTTTGTTTCTTTTATTGTCACTTTATACGGCAATGGACAATCAGACGATCGTACAGTAGGAGTCCTAAATTTCTATCCAGTTATAATTAGGATAGGGATCTTTAACAAGATAGCAATATAATTATTTACAATTACCTGATACCACACCATTATTTTGTGTTCCCTCCATAAGACAGCATAACTAAGAATTTTTCACTCTCTTTAAAAAATCCTAAGGCCACCTGCTGGCTGCAAACCTGCGATATTGGGCATATTGGCTTGCTATGCTAACCACTGTAACACTGGTGGTACCATTTTAGAAGTTTGTATTTTACCATTATCATATTTTGTTTAGTGCATTAAATATATGGTTTTCTGTGCTCTATCATAATATTTAGAATTTTTATTAAGTAATCATTTTGTTTCAATTAGATAGAACCAATTGCCTTATTTATAGTTTTCTTATTTAATTTTGTGATTTTAAAATAATCATTTTATAATCTGTAATTTTTACAGGGTTGTCATTGAGAACCAATGGAAATACGTTTTGAAGACAGACGATGATGTGTTTTTGGATCTTGCTCTCATTGAGAAAGGTTTGAAAAACGAATTTCAACTTTGGACCTGTCTTCGGTCTGAAGTCCCAAATCATTCGGGAAAATGGAGAGATAGGCATTCGAGTGAATATCCTCGCTTTCCTTCTGGATCAGGTTACATGTTATCTCTTGATGCTATCAAGGAGTTGCATCTTGAAGCGAGAAATAAACTCGGAGAGGATGTTATGATGGGTTACGCGACAGAAAACCTGAAAAAACCATCAAATAAATCCTGTTATTGGGCCTGTGGGCCTATGCGAGGGAACAGTCCTGAGTGCAATGTTCCAGAGCTCTCTTCGAGTGAAATGGTCTTGTTTTGGAATCTTTATAAAGAATTTGGTTACATACCTAATGAAGATGAAATATAAAAAATATTTTTTAAATTTATTTTATATACTTTTTTTTCTAGATTTATGTAACTAATATTTCCGATTCTAGTCTTTTCGATTGATTTGACGATTATTATATAAATTTATTTTCTAGTCAAAAATATAATTTTTTTATCAATGATACGGTAAACTATTTGTTGTAACAAATGAACCCTCCTCAGGTATAGTGATCGTCATTGAAACAGGATTGCATTTACAGTCAGATCAAGCACATTTTCATTTTAACTTCTTTTTTTTTTAATAAATATTTATTTATTCATTTAACATCACTTTATGCTGTTATCACTAATCGAGCGATGCCATTGACGTAATCCTAAATTTTGCCTATCCAGGTATAATTAGGATAGGGATCTGTGACGAGTACTCCACACCATACAGGCTCTGGACCACCATTATATGTCCCTTCCAAAGGATGACTTAACTAACGATCTTTTACTCTCTTTTAAACAGTCCTAGAGCCAGCTCCCAGTCTGTGAACCTGCGATCTTGGGGCTAGTAGGTTGTTATGCTAACCACATGTGACTCCAGTTTATAAATCCTCCTGGATTAATTTATTCATGCATTAGAAAAAAATATGTTCCTGTATAGACAATTTTAATACTATAATAAAAAAAATGTCTTTTCGTTCGACCATCCGATATCTTGCTGCCCAATATAAACTAGATTTTTTCAAATGGTCATTGGCGAATGTCTTATTTCTTATGTCTGTCTGAGCAGGACATGTGTCTAGGTGGTCTCCATCCATTCTCTCTTGGTTGCATAGCACACATTTGGATCCTGAGCCAAACCTATCTTGTGGAGATGACTCTGTAGGTAATCGTGGCCAGTTGTCAGGCGGAAGCAGGCTACTGCATCTCTTCTTTGGAGGTCAGGATCGGGTTTTCTATTAGACATTTGTATCTTTTCCCTTCCACCTTGTCTATATGTGTTTTTATTGTTTCCTCCTTAACTATGGATCTTATCATTCGCCGTATTGAGTCGTAGGATTTTGGATGGACTGACTGTGGCAGTTCTGCTCCTCGCTTGGCAAGATTATCAGCTCCTTCATTTTCTGAAATCCCGCAATGGCTTGGTATCCACTGTAGGACCTTGAAATGTCAGGTCGTAGAGGAGCGATTTGCATTCCAGAACAGCACTTGATAGGGAGTTATTCATGCTAGTAACAGCAAGGATAGCTGCTTGAGAGTCGATGAAGAGAGCAAAATTCCGATTTTGCCTTCTAGACAATGTTCTTAAAGTGATGAGGATAGCTGCTATTTCACCGTCAAAGTTTGTACCTTCCTTCCCTACTGCAGCGCTGAATTGGAAATCCCTTGACTAAACCCCTGCTCTAGCATTTTTAACCATCCATCGGTATAGATGTGAAGCCAATCCCGTGGCGGGTACTTTTGAGCTATCATTTCTAGTCCTATTGTTTTTAGCTCATAGCCAGGTGTTGTTTTCTTATCAACCTTGTGGAGGAGTCGCAGCTCTGCCTTGCTTGCGAGATGGTGGATTGGAAATTGTGGCTGTATAAATGGTTCCCTCTCTTCGCAGTCAAGCCCTCTTTCCTCAAGTAAAGCCTTGGCTTTCAGAATAAAAGATTCCTGTGTTTTGAGCCATTGAGTTGGGATTTAATAAAATATAAAATTACAGTTATTAAAAAATAAAACCAGAATAGTCTTCTTTAAAAGTATTAAATGATTCCAAAGAATATTTTAAAACATCGAACCTTAGTTTAATTACCTTTGTTTACTTAAATAATTGCCTTAATAGGAAGAATAAAGACATTCCCTGGAGCGATAGTTTATTTTTAAAAATAAATTCTCAACAGACATTATTATTTTTTATTTTACTGTAAAAGTACTTTTTACTGGCATTATGTTTAAAATTCAATCATTTACATCCAAGAATTCAATGCAGGCTTATAAGGCTTTAGCCCATTTTAGCATTTATTTTTTTATTTTACTTTAGAAAATCACATCATACCTTTTGAGGGTTAATTTAAAAAAACTCAATTAAATCTAGTCAACTTATAATTTATATTTTATTTATTTGTTATATTTTTTTAATTATACATATTCTAAATTTGACTCTTTTATTATAAATTTACCTTTCATTTGGGTTTTCCCTGAAATTCTTTGTTCCTGAATCTTCCTTTCAACGACAATCTTCCCTGACAGGAGAATAGCAGTTAAAGTATTCTGAAATTTTCAATTACTTCTGAGTTCATAGTGAAGTTTCAGTGGGGACCTTAATTGTAGATATGCTTATATCAACAAAAAATAGGTTTATTTTAATTGTACATCTTCACCTTCCCTTAACAAAATTTTTGTTTATAAATGTCCTCAATACTTTTTTTTATGGATCCAATAGATCATATGTAAGTTTTTTGTATTTTTCCATTTCCTTCCTTAATGAAAGGTGTTGTGAAGAATTACCTTTATCTCCTTCTTATATAAAATAAGGTTTTAATATTTCTTACTATTATTTAAAAGCGAGTAGGGTAGAGTGTTGAAGATCCCATGTCAAATCTTGCTGTGACAGAATATTTATTTGATCTGTTAGAAGCTGTAGAGTGTAGGATCTGCAGTTTCTCATGGGGTTCACCCAGCCTCTATAAATTCGGCACAGTTTAGGAAAAACCTAGCAAAGAGTATATGGTACCTTTGCACCAAGACTGTTCAAGGGCTATATTTATGATATGTATTGGTACAGAATTTTTTTATTCATACTAGAAAATAATTCTAAAGACTTCTTGGAATTTAATTTTAATTAAAATGAGATAACACCATGAACATCTAAAATTTACTGTGGACTAAAATGAAGTGCCTCTGATTTTGAAGAAGAAATTAACAATAATAATCCATCTCCAGTGAATCCAGAAAAAAGAAGCTGTGAAATTAATTGTAAGTACACTATATCTGTTGTTTGTTGCTTGCATGTAACTAATCTTTAAAATTTTCATAGATAGATAGATGAAGCAATTCACTTATTACGATTAAGCATTTATCTACCTTTGACCTTTGAAATATTTGCTTTTAACCTCCAAACAAATAAAAATTTCTTGCCAATTTTCAAGAAAATAAATATTAACCTTATTAATGTAATTATCTTTTTTTTCACAATTATTGATTATAAATTTTTGTTTATCCAAACTACCTTATACTTATTAAATCTTTTCTCTTCAAAATAAAATTTAAAAAAAATTATAACAATTAATAAAAAAATAAATTATACCTTATATTTAATTGGTTTAAAATAGTAAGTAATATATTGCTTTTTGAAATATATTTTAAAAACTCTTGATTTATTATGTAAAGAATGTTTTACCCTCAAGCGCTGGTTATTATTATATTTTTAATAGAGAGTACTTTATTTACAAAACATGGTAGTTTTATATGTATTTTTTAAACAGTAAATGCCACAAGAATGACATATTCTTGCATATAATATGTACATATCTAATCGCAGAAACATATCAAGTCAAACGATTTTGTGATTATTGCTACAATATGAGTGTATTAATGTTTTAACTCCAGAGTATCAATTCAATCCCTGCTATCAGGACTTTTGGCAACTAACTACTGTGAATCCAAATGTAAAATTCTTAGTTGATAAAACTATTGCTGTTATTTAAAATTATTATTATTGTTGATTTAAGATGGCCTGGTGAAGTTGTAAAAAAACAGTAATATCATAAAATTACCCTAGCTTCTCTGAAGTTAAGGCCCTACATTTCTTACTTCCACTGAATCTATCGATCCTTAATTCACTGAGATCCTAACTAACCTACTTTCACTGAATAGTACTCATTGAGTGAAAGCTCCGATTTATTCAAAGCAGAAATAATTAAAATTAAAATGTTTATATCTTGATGATTTAAATTTTAAATATCACTTTTAATGATAATAATAGTAATAAATTTAATGATAATACTGATTTTGAATTTAAATATTTTAATTACCACCCAAGTTTAATAACATATTAGAAGATTCGGAAGAGCTAATAAGAAAAGGGTCCAAATAATATGAGTTAACAAATCAAATAAATAAAAATTGTCTATTTTCTATTATTTATTTATTTCCCAGTTGCATTTATTGCCATAAGCCTTTTTGAAAATGATGTTCATCAATGTCATTAGATAGTTAAAAAATGGACAAATAAAATTGATTACTATAAGTGCTATTTAGAAATAATTAATTAAGTAGCGATGTATTATGGTCGTTTTCAGAATTTTGTTTTGTGTGATTTTTATATTTCAACTGATTTTCTTCATTAGAGAACCATTAATTTTTAATGCTTCTGTACAGTTTCATATTTATGATCCCCCACCACACAAACATTAATAACTTGTGCCGAAATAATGGTGAAGAGGGGGAATTACTGATAAATCATGCAAGGTTTGAATTTTCTCAACAGATCAGTTGATCTACTACAAGGATGATCTTCGTCTTATTGTTTTATCTTATCTGTTTAAGTTCTGTAGAAGGGTTGGAAGTCCTAGGTAAGTGAAAGTTGAAGATGTTTAAACTTGACTCACATACTTGTGAAAATAAGATGATAAAAATACTACTTGCTATCTCTAACATAATTATTTTACTTATTTGTTCAACTCATCCTCCAAATGATTATAACTCCAATTAATTAATAATTGAAGTTTGTTCAAAAAGTTGGCCTGTATGTCAATCTATTCTTAAATTTATACAAAACTTTTTACAGAAAATATTGAATTATTTTAGTTAATCATGAATGATCATCCTTTAAACATTTTCGGAAGACTTATTAAATAATTGTTTACTCCTCTTTTTTTTTTTAATTTGTTTATTTTATAAAATTGTGTAAAAAAGAATTAATAAACCATTGTTTAATGCATTTGTTTATTAATTTTGTTCTTGGTAAACTGTGTTTTTTTTCTATGAATGGATAAATGTGTTATTGTAATATTGATGTAAAATCGGTGGTGTTTCCTGAACGAGGCAGGGGATTCCGGAAACTGACTAGAAATAAAAATAATTTTACTATATTTTTTTTACCTGTGAACAAAATAGTTTTATTTATTCATTGTATATAGAAACCTGCAATTCTTTGTGTGTGTGTAGATTGGTGTGAGATGAGCTGCATTTTGTCTTCATTAATGTGATTTTCTTTTCTTGTGTGCCCTGATGATGCATGAATTGGTGGAACATTTTTTTTTTCAGTATTTAAGGGAGATAAGGCATTATTTTGGGGATTTTTCTTATTTTATCCTATTTATAATTTAAGTCTCCTTTTGAGTTTTTACTCACTCTAAAGAGAGAGATGAGGAGGATCTGAATTTTATCATTAAATTATTGATCATTGATTTATGATCTCAAGTCTCATGAATGGCGTTTTTTCTATTGAAAAGTTATCATTAATTTTGATGAACCATTACGATTTTCATTTTAATATTAGTCCCGAAACTTATCGTTTTGAGTTATAAAAGTTTAAAAAAACATAGCTCGGCATTAAATTAGTTAAGAATCAATTAAAACAACTTTGAACGTGGTCCTCAAGCGATGGACCATATTACAAAGAAATACGTGGGTATTAACTATGAAAAAAAGGATTTAAAGAGAGCAGTTTTAATTTAGCTACCGTTGCATAATACCTGAACATTTTTATTATAATTTTTTGCCATTACGATCATAAAATAAGATAATTATTCTAGTTTGTACTTAAAGTATTTGGGAACCCTTGCCAAATCGCAAACAATATCAACAAAATGGTCTTGAGAATATTTTTATTTTTTATTGAATGTTAAAGATCGTAAGGTGGACCTATGATAGTTCCGTATATTATAATTTTAATTTTCTCGAAGACATACGACAAACCCCCCCCCCTCTACTGCAGGAAGAAAATATTTTTTTTTATTTATTCATTAGAATAATCAAAGCTATTATTAATTTAATGTTATAGTATTAAAAATTATTATTGCTGTTTTAGATAAAATGCTATAATAGTTTAATTAATTAATAAATCAAATTACATAAATAAGGATCAAAAGAGGGGATAAACTGAGCGATTTATATGGCATTGCTTTAACGTTCAGTTCTGTTCTGCTGTTGCCGTTAGTTGTTTAACATCTTAATAATCATTTTGCAATTATTGTAATATAAAGTATATAAATTAATTATTTTAGTCAGATATTTAATTTTAGCTATAATGATATTATTCAATGTAAGGTAGCAGTGTCGCAGGTTATCGCTTCGAGTTAACTCACAAGTTTTTACTTTTTATTAGTTCCCTTTAAAAATACTGGAAAATATAAATAATCCTCAGTTTTAGTATGGGAAAGAACATATAATTATGAGAAATGTGTCTAATTTAAGTAAACATTCCATAAAAAAATTAACATTTCAACAAACATATATCATCTATAATTCGAAATGTTGAAACTTTTATTTCTTGATGAAATGATTACGAAAATATGAACATTTCCCATGATTTTCATACTAAAGCTCACGGTTATTTATGTTTTCGGAAAATATGAAAAATGAAACGAATAAACATTTTTGACTCGAAGCGACAGCTTGCGGAACAGATACCCTATTTTGAGATATATTTTTTGACCATTACTGTACAATATAGTTCATTAAAGATATTTTTGTTTAAATAATAAAATTTATTAAACTGCACTCAGTTATAATCAGTTACCTCCCTACAAACCAGATACAGCATTGGATATTTGAAGTTCATTGTTAATAAGAACTTAGATTGAAGAGGTAAGAATTTTAATAGTTTTTATTTAAATAATTTTACTTAGAAATGCTTCTAAAATAACCGACAATTTCGGAAGAAATATTTATCCCAAATATTTACTGTCACTTAACATTTAAATTCTATTGTAATGGTAATATAATTTTTCATTTCTTGTCGGCCCCTTCCATATATAAATATCATTAGTTTTTCTTGATAAAATAATAAATGAACAACATGTATACAAATTTCTAATAGTTATTTGTAAATTATTAATCAGTATCAAATAGAAGTGATTCAGTACCATGAACGTTTTAAGTGATCGCAAATACGATGTCGAAATTTTGGTACTTGTGTGTTAACGCCACCGCAGTTATTTTTCCCTACTTGTTCGCATACGCGAGCGGTTACATTTTGTAATCGTTATATTTCTAAAACATTTATCTTGCATGTTTTTAAATCTATTTCTTTGGGGTTAGAATTTTAAATTTTTTAAATAATCATCAACAATTACAAATCACAATAATTTATTTACAAATGGAATATATCATGAACAATTAAAATAATGGATAATATAGAAATAAATAATGGAATATATCACGAACAATCAAAATAATGAAAAATCCAAATAATTTATTAAAAAAGAAAGTGGTTAATCGGACTTAGGTGGAAAATTGGTAAAATATTTCGCTCCTGGAAAAATACAATTACTTCTTCTTCGGTTTTTGTCAAATCCCAAAAACTCATTTTTGTAGCACGAAAATTGGCGAAATAATAACAACAAATCTAATAATAAATAAATAAAATAATAACAAATCAGAGTCTAGAACAAATCAGCAAACAAGAACGAACATAGAAGAAATCAGGTGTTAGAAATATAACGGTTACAAAATGTAACCGCTCGCGCATGCGAACAAGTAGAGAAAAATAACTGGGGTGGCGTTAACACACAAGTACCATATTTTAATTTTATCTGTCATTGAATCATTCCACTGTCAAATGTTCATACATCAGTTATTGAAAATCCATAGTCAACAATACTGACAGTATTAACACCTTCCTTCACCTATTGTTAATAAAGAACTATAAAGGTTTGGATCGTTATTTATTAACTGATTATTAAAAAGTGAACCAGTTATTCCAATCACGGGTCTTTCCTGTAGCACATTACTAACGAACTGCTACTTTTAATAACACGTTACATAAGACTTAAGTTAATTCTAATTGTAAGGTTGGTATTAGTGATGGGCTTAACTGCTACTTTTTAGTAACAGCTCTAACCGTTACTGTGATTTTTCATATCTGTGCTTTCTTAACTGCTACTACCTGTGATTCGTGATTCTGTCGAAATGCCACCAAAAGTGATTGCGTAAGCGTACTTAATTCCACATCTTGAATATATCGATCACAGAATACGCATTATAAGGATAATAATTACTTTGACACATGTATAATTCACTGTAATCCTATCAATATACATACAGATGGAATTATTTTCAATATCCTATATAACGTAAATTTTGCTCTTATGGTTTAACCCATTCAAGACCAGCGCCGGCTCTAGCCCATCGTGTGCAATGGTGACCTAGGCGTCCCCTAGTAGGCACGCGATTAAAATTTAACACTTACAGTTAGTTAAACAAGGTGTTGCAAAAAACAAATTTTGCTATGAGCTCAACATGAAATGAAACAGTTGTGTAGGGTAGGGATAGCATAGTGGTAACTAAACGGTGACTTCAGGCCTTAATTACCAGCAGCTTTTGTTCTGACAAAGCTTGCTGAAATAAAAAAAAATATTTTCGACTTTTCATACAAAGTGCACCTATCAGCTGATCGATTACTAATATTTTTGTTTTCACTTCCGCAGACACACTTCTTTTTGCAAGATCAATCATTTTTACCGCTTCTGACAAAACGACATCGGAATTTTGATGTCTTGCTAACTAAATTTATCTTGCTTAAAATTTCAAACCAAACAACTAGGGAACAATCTCATGAATCTTTGAAGCTAAATGATTGTTAAATATTGTCTGTTTATAATTATTACTTTGGCTAAAAGTATTTATATAAGTTTCTAAGGTCTGGGGAGAATGGTGCAACAAGTATCATTTAAAGTAAAACACAGACCATTAGTTTCTTCTAAAAGTAAAACCTAGTTACATTTAGTAGATTGTTTACATATTAATAATATAAAATTTATATCACTAAAATAATTATTGAATGGAACTTCTGCTTATACAACATATTTAACAATAAAAGTGATTTAAACAATATACATTTCACAGAAACTTTAACTACATTAATTTCATTCTCCATTCAATTTAGATCAACATTTCTGGAATTCTGAATCTTCTGAAGACCTCAAAGCCAGCGCAGATGTACAATATAATAATAGAACAGCTAAAATGTTATTATATTCATTGGTGATGGGATGGGACCTAATATAGTAACTGCAGCCAGGATCTATATAGGAGGTGAGAGCAGCTATTTAAGTTGGGAAAGATTTCCGCACATTGATAAAGGTAAGTCAATAATTTTATTATAATTATGTCTATCTTTTATAGTTATATCTGCCAGATAAACTTTCAATTTGTTTCCTTAAGGGGTTCCTTTGCTCAATATAAATTAGATAAATCAATTAACTTAGTATAAAAATTAAACTTCTAATATAATTACTGATTTACTACTAAATTCATTGTTAATTCTTTTGTTACATTATTTTGTAATTGATATAATCATATAATTTATGCAGATCTGCTTGCATACACTCTAATTTATAACAAGCTTTAAGTACGAAACCACTTTGAAAAAAATAACTTCTTGTAAAACACTTTTTATGATATCACCATCAACAGTTTATCACTTGGTATGGATTTTATAGATTATAAAAAATATATATATTCATAATTCATGATGGTTCTTATTATTAGCTTAAAAATCCTTATAAAATAAATGACTTAATTAAAGAAAATCTTATAACTTAATATTTTCTTTTTTATTTATCTTATCTGTTAAATTTGATTCCCCGTGTAACTTATAAAATAATTTTAAAAATATTTCCATTTTTATTTATATATAGTAGTTGTTTTAAATGAATCAATGTTGAGTGTTGAGCATTATTAAATGCTTTTGAAGAATAAATGGGTAACGCTATAAATAGTATAATAAATGATATTAGTTAACTACATTTTAATTTTTTTCTATGACCTCTAAGTGTTTAACATCTATTTATTTTATAATTGTGTTGTATTTTAATATGAATTCATGTGATAATTAATTGTATTCTATGTTCTAGCCGTACGCTGCTGATAGGCAAGTTCCCAATTCAGCCAGCACAGCAACTTTGTTTACCGGAATAAAGACTAATATTGGAATGTTGTCTTTAGACCCATCAGTTAAGTTGGACGATTGTAATAAATGTTTGCTCGAGGAAAATCGTTTGACAAGTGTGGCAAAATTAGCTCAAGATGCAGGAAAATCTACTGGCAAAATGTAAACTTATATGCATCTTAAATATTGCTAAATTGTTTGAGTATTAGAAGTGCATTTCGTGGTCAATAGGGTATTTGTTTCCAGATTGTTGCTTCAAGTTGAGTTACCACAAGTTTTAATTGTTTATTTGTTTCATTTTTAATGTTTTCCAAAAATACAAGTTATCGTGAGCTTTAGTATGGTAAAGAGAATTATGGGTAATGAGTGGATTTCGATAATCATTTCATCAAGAAATAAAAGTTTCAAAGTATAGATGATATATCTTTGTTGAAACATTCATGTCTAGATGAAATGATTATCGAAATCCTCTCATTACCCATAATTTCTTTCTCACTTCCATAAAAGGGAAATGAATGAAAAGTTTAAACTTGACTCAACTTGAAGCACAACCTGAGGAATAATTACCATCAATTGCATGAACAACCATGATCATTTTTGGAGGGTGGAAATTATAGATTATAGATTCCTCTCCAACACAATCATTTTTTTTTAATCTGAATGTAATTGGTTTTATAATATGTTAATATATGAATAATTCAGGCAATGAATGCTCAAAAATGTTTTTTAGGTAGAATATACAGGATGGCTTATCTATCTATCCAAACTTTTTTCAAATAAAATTACATTAGATTCTGGATTTACAACTTGATTTATTAAATTTTCAACTTTATTGTAACTTTTAATTTCCAGGGATTGTAACAACTCGCATAACAGACGCAACTCCTGCTGCTATGTATTCTCATTTTGCTAATAGAGCGTAGGAATGTGACTCAAAACTACCGCCAGGAGCTCAATGGTGCAAAGATATTTTCAGGCAACTGATAGAAGATGCTCCAGGAAAAAATTTTAATGTGAGTATTCATTAATAACAATAATATAATAAATAATTGAGTGTTATAGCTGAGCACCGTTGTTAACTCAGGCTTTTTCTTAGTTCGGTTGATTTAAAAAAAGTTTATATATAAACTATAGTCTGATTTTCATTACAAATTATGTTTCTTTGACTTTCACTAATAAATGATCTTTTAATAACTGTTGATCCATTTATAAATTTCTTTATAAAAAATGGAGTGAAAATCCTTAAGAGTACAAAAATTATAATTATTTTTAGAAGTTTTCAATCAAGTCCATTGACTTGATGTATTCCAAAATTCGATTTTTATTAACTCGTATTCTTCGATAAAAAAACTAAACAATTACCATGTTAAACAAAAATACAGGATGCCCAGTAAATTATAGAAAATATTTAGACATAAATGTAAGAATATTTATAAAAAGCTCTTCTTCTTTTCTACGGTTAATATCTGCAGCCCTGGTGAATAAGTGATTAAGTAAAATTTTGTCCAAAATGAGGTAATCGTACTGAAGGAAGTGGAATCATGTCATTCTCGTAGTGCCCAAGTTGCTAAGTCAGAACTTGGGTTGAAATGGAGTGATTATAACTTCATTTCAAGCCCAAGATGACGAGAATGACACAATTCCGCTTCCCTGAGTACAATATCTCATTTTAGCCAAATTTGACTGAACCACTTACTTTTTCACCAGGTCTGCAGATATATTGCATACATTAACGTAGAGTCCAAAAATAAAAAATAATCGTCAATACATAATTGTCGGGTATCAATAGCTATTTTTAAATTTATTTTAATTTTTTTTTCTTCCAAACAGATATTTTATTACATTAAAAACCAGATATGATTTTTTTTTTATATAATTCTTACAATAGTAAAATTAGCTAAAAGGAAAATAAAAGAATTCAGATAGTAATTTAATTTTCACATTGTAATTAAAACTTATGTTACAATACTTAGTAGTGTGATGTTCGAAAAAACAAAACAAGATCAGTCTCAAGACAATTGTCGTTTTATTAAATAGTTAATTTCAAGTTTGTTTTTGTAAAACTAATTAATTGTACTTGCTTATTGCATTCTCTTTTCATAATTTTTATTTACTTTTTAAATAACTTTTTTTTGTATTTCCTTAGGTTTAGATGTGCAAATTCATATTTTTGTAATTGTTCTCTCTTTTATTTTTACATTATATAACTTATTTACTCATTTTGTATTTCCTTTCATTTGTATTTATTTGATGAATTATTTTATAGCCTTAATTTTTATAGTGTGGGGAATAAATTTATCTGTTTTTTATTGAATTCACAGCCAGCAAATTCGCTCGGATAGAAGGTTAGCGAATAATGATTACGACCCCCTTCTCCCACAATAATAGTTCATATTTATTCTTGGAAGCTAAGAAATTATAACTCTCTCAATTATCAATTTATTACTTTTTATTATTTATTACTCAATTATTACAATTTATTAGTGAACAAGTTAATTTTTGTATGCTAATTTGAAATTTACTATTATATAATATTTATATAAATAGCCTAATGTCACTTAGTTCTATTATTTTAATACTAATCTCTTAAAATAATGTTTTTCAGGTAATAATGGGTGGTGGTCGACAACAGCTGAATGCTAATACCTCATCTTCACCGAGAGACCCCATAGATAGCATTTGTACCAGAAATGATGGCCGAGACCTTATTTCAGAATGGGCTGAAGAGAAACGATCGCTAGGTATTAAATACGCAGTACCCAACGACACCAAGACTTTGTTGGAAGTTGACATTGACAACACTGCTTATTTATTAGGTAAGTATTTTTAAGTTTAATTCAAGATAGTAAAATTTACATCTGTAAAGAGATAATCAAAAGAGGAGAGGAGTCAATATAATTGTACATTATTTTAATTTCATTAAAATGATTTTCCATTGTTAAAATACAGTGAAATTCTTGTAAAAGTAAAAGTAAAAATATGCTAGAAGTTTGGAGAATAAGTTGTGTAAGGAAAAATGTTATTTATATCTTTTAGTTTGTTAAAAGTTAACTTAGAAACATGATATCTAGCTTTGTCATTTTGGAGTATAGACAGTTCAAATTCTAAATTTCCTCCTCAAAACTTCTCTTTTGTTTATGAAACATCGAATGCCTAACTAAATACCTTATAAATATAATGTTAAATAATACTTAGTTGAGCTTATAAATATGGAAAAAAAATGGTCCGAGTGGAGGACAACAAATAATTCCTTGAATAGTGATAGATAAGTTTCTAATAAATAGATTGATTATTTGTTTCCTGTTTTTAGTTTAGATATATTTGTAATTAATAGTTTATCAGGACTTAACAAATCATTTTTTTACCACCACCCAGGCCATTTTCTTCTACATAAATACAATGTATATATAAATATCTTTACAAAGCCATATGCATGTATTTTTTTTAGAAAAATAGTACTTTCATAGAATTTTTATCACTTGTGAGAGAAATCATACATCTGCTAGGGAATTAGTGGTTTTGTTGAATTTCACTAACATGGGTTAATTGTGCTGAGGAAAGCCCCGAATCGTTCTTTCATTCTCGTAGTGCTTTAGTGCCTTGAGTCGGACCTTTGTTTCAAATGGAGTTATTGCTAATATTATAGCTCCATTTCAAGCCAAAGCCTATAATAATATTACAGTTCTGCTTTCCTTAGTACAACTAAATCGTTTTGGGCAAATTTTAACATAGCCACTTATTCACTGGGGCTGCAGATATATAATTATAATTATTATTTATAATAAAAATTATTATTTTGCAGATATATAATTATAAATAATAAACATCTTGTTACTTATAAATATAATGTATTTGTAAATATCACTTAAATACAATATGTATTTATTATTTTAATCATATAGTACTTTCATAGGAATTTAGTACGGGTGGTCGAGTACATAGATATATGTGTGTAGGTAGTTAATTTATCTATATATAAAAAGGGAATAAACAAAAATTTTTCTTGTTATCATATTTTCATTCATTTCATATATATTATCATATTTTTTATTGTTTATATAGTTTTAATTAGATTTTTTTTTCTTCTTTAGGTATATTTTCCAATAGCTACCTTCCCATCAACTTTGTGAGCTATAAATCAGAAAATGGAGTACCATTTCTGGAGCAAATGACAATGACAGCATTAAAAATTCTTATGAAAAATGAGGAAGGATTTCTATTGATTAAAATTTAATTTATTGCTAGGTATCAGTTTTTAGATATAATATAAATATAAAATTGTAATGTATTTGTTTTAACAAATTCACAGCTTTTGGCAGAGCTTTCCTTATCCGATCCTTGTCCCTGTGGAACTCTATACCTTCATCCATTCTTCGTTCCAATAATCTTCCGACCTTCAAATCCCGTGTATTTTATCACCTCATATCTTTATACTTCCCTAAAAATAGAAAATATTTGCTCAATTGTATGAATAAATTTGTAGTTTGATTAAACTTGATTGATAGATGAAGGCCGCATTTTAGTGAAAGTGGTGGTGAAAGTCCAATTGGATCTAAAAAAAATCGTTTATTCTTTTAAATGGTTTTAATGATTATTATTTTATAATAAAATTTATTAGGCTTATAGGGTTTAAAATATCACTCTTTGCTAAGTTGCTAAAAACATTTGCCCGTTTGCCCATATTTTTTAAAGGAATTATAATGGAATCCTTTAGATACTATGAATATGAAAAAATTGACTTATAAGACTTTCAAAAATAACAGCACGATTGTAGTTGTTAATTGATTTATCTTTTTTTTTTCATAAAATTTGTACATATGTAAATACTAATGGTTTTCTTTCTTCATAATTAAATATGACTTTAATACAACAGTAAATATTACTATTATTTCTTAATATATTTTTTAAAATTTGATATTGGGTTCTAACTCATAATTTATTTTTATTTAGTTTATTAATTAACACTAGAACTACGAAGATTTACCATATACCTATTTCTACCAAGCGGTCAATATGACCGGTTTGTATGTTTAATTAATCAAAATTGTAGAATTCAAGAAATAAAACTATAAATTCATAAGATAATTTAATTTTAAATAAAATAAAATATATTTCATTCAAATATTGTAATTACATAACATAAAGAGTAGTCTCAACATAGCATAAAGAGTAGTGCGTGTTGCAGCTTGCAACTATACATAGCTTCAAGAATACTAAATTGAAATTTTCTATATTACATATACACAAATTTACGCATAATAAATTGAAAACATAGAATTTTTGAATTTCGAGAATTTCCCGGAATTATAAGTGTATAAAAATTTCGGGAATACACAACATGTATTCATGATATTTTCATGACCGATTCGTATATTTAGGTATAATACATAGATATCTCTGAAAATTAGAAGCGTAAGAACGAAATAATTTATAATATTATTGTATACACAAATTTAATAAAAATCATGACATTATCGTAAAATATTAAATTAGACTTAAAGAGGAAATTTTATAAATAAATGATGCAACTGGTTTGTAGTTCTAGTGCTAAACTGTAATTGTATTTCACTCTTAAATTATTGCACATTATTATACTATGACATTATTGCTCATATTTTATTTTTTTATTATTATTATTAAGCAGTGTTTCCCAACCTTAAGAGAAAAATACCTAAAACTAAGTGAGAATTTTCATTTTAAACTATCTCATGCTTCCCTGATTTGTACTCATGCATCCCAGGTTGGAAACCACTGTCCCAAAGGGACTTGCCCCTGAATAAATAAAGACTTTATTGTTATCGTTATTATTATACATAATTCTTATGATTTTAATGTTATCAAAGGTTGAAGGAGGAAGAATGCACCATGGCCATCATGCTGGAAAGGCCCGAACAACGCTCGATGAAGTTGTAGAATTCGACAAAGCAATAAACAGTAGCATCTCTTTGCTCGAGTCCAGTAGAATAAAAGATGACACCCTCAACATCGTAACGAGCGATCATTCGCACACACTGACAATGAGCGGATATCCATATAGAAGAGACAGTATTTTAGGTAAGCATACATAATATGTATTGTTATCAGGTCTTTTTGAATAGACAAAATTTTAATTATAAAAGTTTTACTTTACACTTATCACACTCAATTCTCGTCATTAGTGTGCTATAGGTGAACCCCTTTTCTTAAGCATACCCTTCTCGATACAATTATTTATGCGGTAAAGCCTAAAAATAAAAAAGGAAATACATCATACTAATATATTTTTTTAATAACCTACTTCTTCGAGTAAAAAAAATAATTTTTACATAAATGTTTTAATTAGAAAGTTATTATAAGCATTAAATAAAATTTAAAAATAAAAAAAGTTGTATTATCAGAGTCTTGGTTGATTAAGGCACTAATATGTACAATTTATTTATTATTTACATATTGTGGTCAGATCATGTAAATATACTTTTTTAGCTAAATGTGATTAGTGCATAAGCCACATAGTTATACCTTTTTTAAAAATATATGGTAGAATGAGTGAAATAATAGAATGGGTTACTAATGGTTTTTGTTTCTTATACATAGTATTACAAAGTACAAACATATACAAAACAATAGATTAGATAGATCAATTTGTAAGATCAATGTGCCTTTATTTTTTATAATAATGATGAAGAATTCATTCAAAGTTAATAAAATCAAAATTTATTTAAAAATCAAACCCTTTTTAAATTTTTAGTGATTTTTTTGTAACAATAAAATTCACACATTTTTTTTTAATATATTACCTGCTCCAGCCATAATGTACTGCCACAAAATGCCTGACCACAATGTGTTTATAGAATTTGTTGGTAAACAATAATAAGTAATTTGTTTATATTACTGTGTTAGTTCTTCACTGAAGCCCATCTTTTCCATGCTATTGGGTTAAAAAAGAAAATTTTATTTAGAAAATAATATATCTTTTATCATATTTTCGTTATTATAATATAATTTTATTTTTCAGGCTTGGGAGGCACATCATCTATCGATGGATTAGCGTACACAACTCTTAGCTACGCTAACGGTGGTAAGGATGATTACCACTTTGAAGTCATTGATGGAGAAGTCACCCCAAGGATCCCTCGAAGGTCGATACATCTTCCTACCAGTACGGTGCTCAGTCTGCGGTACTGCTTGATCAAGAGACACATAGCGGAAATGATGTACTCATCTATGCAACAGGTGAGTTTAGATAGAATATTTATACCTTAGAATTTATTATTTTAGAAGATATATTGTTGTAAAGTGTGCAAAACCGCTTAAGTAAAAAAATGGTTTTAATTGGATTTATTTCATTCTTTCATAAATTTCATTCTCAATTTTTAATCGATTCTAGCCGGCAATATATCACTTCCTCTAATAAATCCTACTAAAAAAGATAGAAACCTCATTATGGTGAAAATTTAATTTTTTTTTATTCTCTCTTTGTAAATTTGGAATTTTATACTTGAGTGGTTTCGCAATTTTGCCGACAGTATATTTTATTTGATAGGACAATAGTGGGAAAATTCTTAACAATAAGCCTTAAGTCTTTAAAATAACTGAAGGCAATAATACCTCTCCCTTTAAAGGTATTTTTCTGTTATTTTGGGGATTACCTTGGAGTTTTAAGGTTTCTTAGGAAATTTTCCACACGTATTCTTAAAATTATTTTATATTTTGTGTTTTTAAATTATTTTATTCGATGTTAAAAGATGTAATATATTTCATATCATGAATATTCATTTAATATTATTAAAAATCCTCATACAAGACAGAAAAGACAAGAAACCGCTTGTCGTTTCAGGCTAATTCAACACTTACTAGACAAACCCTCTAAACTCCCAATTAATTACAAAAGACTCATCTACATGACCATCATGCGACCTATTTGGACTTACGGAGTAGAGCTTTGGGCCTCCACTAAGCCATCGAATTCCTCTCGTATCCAATCCCTACAATTCAAAATCCTTCGTAAAATCCTGAATGCTCCTTATTTTGTTAAGAATAAAGTCATCCATAATGACCTTAATGTCCCATTTGTTGCTAATTTGGACCGAACCCGCTATCTATCCTTTCATAACAAATTTCATTTCCGCTCAAACCCTCTAGTTTCAAACCTAGCTTCCTCTTCAATTCCCGATAATCCTCCGAGGCGTCTGAAAAGAAGATTGCCCCGTGACCTTCTTAGTTCAACTTATGATTTGAGTACTACCAGTGGGTAGTTTCTCTGCATGTCATTTTCACACGCCATTATTTATGGCTTAGCCTATTTACTTGGTGTATTATTGTAATACAGTTGTAAATATCAATAAATAAATAATTTAAAAAAATATATATTATAAAATATATGAAGGACAGAGAAGTTAAAAAGTAAGTTAAAGCGACTTTCTTTGAAATATAGTGTTGAGTATGGATACATATACTTAACTCATATATTAATAATAATAAAATCAATCTCAGTCAATATACAATAGTATAGGTATAGTTTAAACTTAATATTAAGTAGTTAAAGTAATATTATTATTATAATTTTAGATATTATTAAAAAAAAATTAGAAAAGGTACTAAGAGGGAGAAAAGTAATTATGACTTGAAATTCTGCTCTGTGGAGTAAGGACGTCATGATATCAACAAAAAAGAGACTCCATAACTCATTTCTTATAAGTACCTGGCCCGTTTCAATTGACTAGGCAAGAAAACTGCTTTCAATGGAGATGGATTTTCAGAGGCTTAGTTGTAGGATATCAAGACTACAACACGTTCCGAATGACAGAAATAGAGAACCAGTAAACAGACCACTTAACATCCTGTACTCAGTTGAAACAAAAAAACTGAGTTGGTTTGGCCATGTTATGAGGATGGCGGACGACCGATGGCCTAAAAGGGTACTGAAACATGTACCATCGGATAGGAAGAAGAGAGGTCGGCCAAAGAAGAGGTGGATAGAAGGGATCCCGGTGGCAATAGCGGCAAGAGGACTTAGAGAGGATGACTGCTATGATAAAAAGAAATGGCAGCAGGGCTTGTATGAATTAGGCTATGACATATGACGCATTGTTGTAATAAAGTCGTTTTACATATATTAAAAAAAAATTTAACTTGAGAATGAGTTTATTCAAAATTATTAAATCTTCATAATTGACTTTGACCTTTCAGTCACTCGTATAAAATATTTAGGTTTATTATAATTCCATGATGTAGAGATATAATTTAATGTTTTTTTGTTTTTTTTTACAGGACCTTAGGCACACCTTTTTCTTCACCATCATGAACAGAACTACGCAGCTGAAGGTACTTCCAAGATAGGAGAGTATTCTGCACTTCGAAGAGGGACCAGACGATCCAGAAAGCAATAATTCTTATAAATGTTAATAAATACTTGTAATGTATTAATACATATTGTACTACTTAGTTTGTTTCAATGATCTGAAAAAAATTATAATATTGAAACTGTATTTAAAATACCATGTAAAGTGAAATCATTTTTGTAATTTCTACCTTTTAGTTAATTATTTGGTATCTGTTCCGTAGGTTATCGCTTGAGGTAAGTTACAACACGTTTTAACTGTTCATTCGTTTCCTTTTTAATATTTTCCAAAATTTAAATTATCGTGAGCTCTTTAGTTTGGGAAAAAAATAAAATAATGGGAAGTTTGTATATTTCGGTATTCATTTCATCAAGAAATCAACGTTTCAACTAACATTTTAAAGTATAGATGGTATATGTTTGTTGAAACGCTTATTTCTGCTTGAACGCGGACTAGTATTTTTGGTAATTATTCTGCAGTTTGTCGCTTCGAGTTGAGTCTTGGCAAGTTTTAACTTTTCATTCGTTTCTCTTTTAATATTTTCCAAAAATATAATTTATTATGGAAAAGAGAATGTAGTTATGAGAAATGTCTAATCTTCGGTAGTCATTTCATCTTGAAATGAACGTTTCATCAAACTTATATCATCTATACTTTGAAATGTTAGTCGAAACTTTTATTTAATTATGAAGTGATTCCAGGGATTCACTACCCGTATTTACATTCTCTTTTCCATGCTGTTGATTACGATATTTGTATTTAGACAATATCAAAAAGGAAATGAATAAACAGTTAAAACTCGTAACTCAACTCGAAGCAACAAACCTGGTGAACTGATACCAATTCTTCAATTACAAAATAACTTATGTTTTATATATTATCTATTATTTGTTATTGTTAACTTTATTGTAGCTAATAAGTGACACCTGTATTTTTAAAAATATGCTATACAAAAATGTACATTGCGTTGAAATAAATTATTTTATTTATTCATTAGTTATAATTTCATCTACCCCTGGTTTTTCTTCTACAGATAAAACTCATTTTTATCTTAAATGAATTTTATCTAAAGTTTAGATGAGAAGTATAGATTTTATCTAGAGGTTATAAGAGAGACAGTTTGATTTTGATTTTTAAATTTTCTTAGAAAAATTAGAGTATTTTTTTTATCTTCAGTAATAAATCAGAATTTGTCAAACTTTGTAACTCATTTATTTGTGAGATAGGATTTAAAGAAACTATTCTAGATAATGAATTATCATAATTTAGTAAGTATTGTTTTAAATAAAATCGTTAAAACAAGAAAATACTGCAATATATACTGAGAAACCAGCGATGGAATGCGAAGAATGCATAGTTGAAATAGTTTTAAAAAGAAAACGAAAGTCGAAGGAAGATTAAAGGGTTGAAAATCTTTATTTTGTATCAGGAGAGTAGGAGTTAACAAGAGCTCACTTTTCCAATCGACCTTCCCAGCTGGCCGTTTTAGCGAGAAATTCTTAGTTTTGTATCAGGATAATAGGAGGTAACAGGAGCTCACATTCCACGGCGATCGCTATTTAACGAGAAATTCTTCGATTTGTATTAGGAGAGTAGGAGCTAACAGGAGCTCACTTTTCCGGGCCGGCTGGATAGTGCTGCTATCTATCAGAAGTTTTAGAAACTAATATTCAAGGGGTCCTGGGAGGTGCTGCGCTCTAGCGGAAAATATTAAAACTACTAGTCAGCCTCAGCGACAGTGCTGCGATCTGTTGGTTGTTTTAAAAACTATTATTTAAGGGGTCCGGGAGGTGCTGCGCTCTAGCGGAAGATATTAAAACTACTAGTCAGCCTCAGCGACAGTGCTGCGATCTGTTGGTTGTTTAAAAAATTATTATTTAAGGGGTCAGGGAGGTGCTGCGCTCTAGCGGAATTTTTTAAAACTACTAGCCGGGAGTCAGGAGGATGCTGGTTTCTATCGATAATTTTAGAAACTAATATATTAATAATATAATATATTATTTAAGGTGATTTTTCTTTCCATTTAAAGTGCTTCTCTCTAATAACCAGTATTTCTCTCTTTTAAAAATATTTCTTATTAGAAGTGCTAGTGTTTATTTCTTTTAGCAAAAATTTGCTCTTTTAATGATGTCTAGTTCTTTTTTTTTTTTTTTAATCGAGAGCTAGCTCTGTTATTAAGAACTACTCCTTTTATTAAGTATGTATTGCTATATTCTGTTGAATTACTAAAATACATTATGTATTTTTTAAATGATGGCCGTCGACACTTTTTTTTGTTATTATTATTACTTACCTTCTAATATTTATATTTGCTTTTAAATGTTCATGCATAAATAGCTTAATCAGCAGAAATATGGGTTTATATCCTCTACATTTCCAATCAGGTTCCATGTTTTTTTAAATTATGTAAACATTGTGATCGTGTTTGATTGAGTATTCCTACCAACATTAAAATTACAACTTTTAATATTGGCAGGAAAGAGGATTGTTTCCGAGGAATTGTGTAAGAGGATGGGAGAAAATGAAACATTTTGTGTATAAAACAAATATTTAATGCGAAAATAAGTTATAATTACAATTTGATATACTATGTGTAGAATAATAAAACATATCACAGTACATTATAAACCATATTCAATTTATGGTTTGGTAAATATACATAAACAAAATTAAAATTACACCTTGGTTTACACATTGATTATATAATTTTCTAAAATAACATCAGGAATGGACCGATAGCATCTCGATGGGATGAATTTGCGTCTTCTCCGTGTCCATTTGTAAGAGATCTGTTTTCTTCCACGATGTCTTTCCAAGCTCACTTCTGCGCTTTCTGAAACGTAATAATGAAAATAAATATATATTTTTACATGATTATTTAATTAAATATTATTTTGAATTACATTAGTTGACCATAGGTATATGGGTGGAGAAAATGGACTGGGTGAAGGTTAAAGAAAGAATTTTTCGAATATAGATGAAATAAATAGTAATTATTCCACAGGTTGTCCTTTGAGTTGAGTCCCTACTACAAGTTTTAACTTCTCATTCGTTTCCCTTTTAATATTTTCCAAAATTACTAGTCATCATGAGCTCTAGTATGGATAAGAGAATGTAATTATGGGAAATGTTTATACTTCGGTAATCATTTCATCTAGAAATGAATGTTTCAACAAACATACATCGTCTATACTTCGAAATGTTAGTTGAAACTTTTATTTCTTGTTGAAATGATTACCGAAGTATACATATTTCCAATAATTACATTATATTTTCCATACTGAAAATAACTTGTTTTTTTGGTAAAAATGAAACAAATAAACAGTTAAAACTTGTAACTCAACTCGAAGTGAAAACCTCCAGAACAGATACCAAATAAATAGATCATTTATATTTAAGAAATTCTTTCTTCGACCTACACCAAGACCATTTTCTTCCCCTAATTATATATTATTTATTGCCTAAGAAAAACGACACAAATTGTATTAAGTAATATAAACAAATATATAGATTAGTAAATAATACAATGAATAAATCAATAAAACAATTGACTGTATTTGAAATTCTGTGTGTTTTCTATCCCTTTCCTATTGCTGAATGAACTGTCCTTGTTGAAAAGGTGGGGCATATTTGGGCACTGGCACCACTTATTTTGTTTTGTGGACCATAAAGGGCATCAGAGATGACCTCACCTGGTTATCAAAGGATTACGCAAATGCAGGGATCAGTGACCAATGCCATTTTGTCGGAGAGATGATATGACGTTCATTCAGAAGGCAAAGCTGGAAGGCCATGAACAGAGGTGAGCTGTGGAGATTCACTTTTGCAAGAGAACATGTCAGAATTTTATATAAAAAGCATTTAAGACACTGTTCTATCCTCACCACAGCTAGTTAATTTATAACGTGTTGTCACAATGCGTATACAATTTAATTGCAAACCTCCATTGTATTACTACTGTATCATTTTGTTTTGTTTTTACCTCCTGCTCTTTTTGACAATAGGGTTTACTGTATAATTTGACTGAGGATTTCCCAATACAATGGTCATTCCTTATTAATTTTTTATAATTTATTTCTTTACATTAGCCAATGGGTATGATAATATTAACAGGTATGGTAAAATATAACTATAAGAAAAGTATTCACCTGCCCTACATCCCTCCTTTGTTGTTGGTGTCCCCATCATGGCCTTACTAAGTTTTGTTAATCTTGTGACCATTCGCTTTCCACAAATAGTCTGTTTTCAAGTAATAAAAACATCAAATAATACTGTAAAAAAACATAAACAGCAAGATTATAAAAAAATATTTCAAAATCAATGCATATTAAAAATTAAACTAAGTTAACATGATTATTTTAAAACTATATGCTTAATAAAAAATAATTTTTTGACCTTTGTTGCAGTTAATTCAAACTCTTGTAATGCTAATTTGGAATCAATTAATTAGATACTAATCGAGAGACTAATATCAATCCGTCCCTAGCCCACGTATGATTATTATAATTATTACTTAGTATTTTTTTATTCCATCAGTGGCTCTGATTAAGATATTTATTTTTTTATTAACTATAATCAGACTTAACTTTACATCTTAAGCTAGAGGCGACTTTTTGAGATTTATCATAATTTAAAATAAGTCTATATATGCAATTTATCTTCAAAAAATTTTATTGAAACATTCTAAAATTCTTCAAGTGGAATCTTGAAGAATAATAACATATCAAATAAAAACTTTAATAGGAAAAACCTATTTTAGTTATGAACTGACAAATTGGCTTAAGCGTCAGTATCAGAACCACAAAATAAAAATGACAGCAAACAATTTTATAAGCAGTAATAAATTGCTACAATAAAGATATGCTATAAAATATACCAAAGTAGTTAAGATAATTTTTATTAACGTTGAAAAATAGTGTTAATAAATAATATTAATGTAGATGGTTGAAGTATTTCCGTAGACGAATTTTGACAAATTGCATTCAAAGTGAGAATCAAATGTAATGTGATCAGTTTTTATTCAGTATTATAATTATCAAAAATCAAAATCCCAAAAGAAATAAAGATAGATAATGCATTATGTGAAAAATACAAAAACTCTTATGATGGATAGAATTATCCAGTCAACTATTTTCCACTAAAACATAAAAACTCTTAGTTATGGTAACTATTTGTGGAAAGATGTAGGAATATGAAAAGTATATCAAGATTGTTATCCTGATATAAAACTAAAATTGTATATATAAACTAATAAAGAAATGTATTTTGTATATACATTACTTACTTAATTATACTTGGCCTCCTGCGTAATCCTCTTCCATTTGCCTCTGTACTGCGCCTCATCCATCCAGTTGCAGACTCCCAACATTCTGCAATCGCTTTCCACCACATCTCGCCATCTACTTGTCGTTATTATGCCTGAACAGAAAAGATGATATTTAAGATTCGCTAGTTTCATTTTTGAAATATAAATTTGCACATCAATCCCAATGATATGGAATACAAAATATATTAAAATAATCAAGATAAAACAATTAATATGAATGATGAAAAATATTGTTAATAATAAATAATGTCGATGCCTTAGTTCACAAATGTGTTAAATGCCGAAAACACAATTTTACACGAGTCAACTTTGATAATAATTAAACACAAGAAATACAGTTCAAGTTTAAGGACACAATATATTTTTCTAACCTTTAAAGCTTCTCTCTTAATTTTATGTCGACATATGATCTATGACTTCCTGATCACAACTTTACAATATTATTTATATAACAAAACCCATTTTTGAAAAATTTGCACTTAACACATTTGTGAACTAAGGCATCAATGTTACATTTGCATAATTATTCAAAATTAAAATGTTAAAACAAATAAAGGAAAGTAATGTGGTAATAACTAGTGGAAAGAATTGGGAATACGAAAAGTACATCAAGAATGTTAATCTTATACAGAAATAATAATGTATCAAAAAAGCAATAATAAAAAATATACTTCATAAATAGATTACCTAGTCCCTGGTTCTACTTTTATAGTTCTGGATGAGCCTTGGCTTCCTGAGTAATGTTTCTCTTTTGTCTCTGTCCTACACCTCATTCATCCAGTTGCAGTCTCCAAACATTCTGCAATCCTCCATCTCGTCTCACCATCTGTTTCTCGGTCTTACAGAAAAAATGACATTTAAGATTCACTGGCAATATATAAAATTGCACATCAATCCCAAAGATGTGGAATACAAAATAATTAAGATAAAACAAATAGCATGAATGAAGAAAAACTAGTGTTGAATGTTATACCATTGGACGTAATAAAATATACTGGCATAAAGGCATGAGGAAGAAATTTACCAAATGGCAATTCTCGAATCTTGTTTTAAATCATTCAAGGAGATCTATCATTCATATCCTTTCGTATGCATTCATTAAGATACGGAATACAAAATATATCAAAATAATTAAGAGTAAACAAAGAACATGAATGATGAAAAATAGAGTATAATTAGGGTAGGGATCTTTAAGGAGTACTGGCACCGCATAGGCTCGGTATCAAGTACTTGTTAAAGATCCTTTTTAAATGCGAAACTGCCTTTCAGATTAAAATTATTAACCAAAACCAAATTATTATAATTTTGTTTGTTCATTTAACGCCACTTTATGCTGCTATGGCTAATCGGACGATGCTACAGTGGGAGCTCTAAATTTTGCCTACCCAGGTTTAATTATAATCTTCATAGATTATTTAATATAATCTATATATTATAATAATTATATAAGATTATTATAATCTTCATATTTATTTATTTATAGAAATAAATAACTAAAGCACATCCCAATCTCAAAATGGAGGAAGGCACCAACCAGAGTCAACATTGCACCACCACCGAGGCCAAATAGCAACTACTGGAGCATAAGAAAGGTTGCAGGACAACAGATGAAAATTTTAAAATAAAAATAGAAAATACAGACACACAACTTCTGAAAAGCACTAAAGGAAATTAATAAAATAACTGACCGCAAAATCAGAAGACAAGAAACCAACTTCAAAAAGGAAAGTAAAAGTACTAGAGAAAATTTCTGGGCGATGATTTATGAGCAGAAACATTTCTTTGATTTTAGATAATTATTGTTTTATTTCCTGTTTTAATTTATTTTTTTAAAATTAAAACTAACTAAAAAATAATAATTTAGTCCAGATCAGAACAGGTGAGATATGGGGAAAAAAAAAAATATATATGTATATATAGCATTTACATATATATAGAAAAAAAACAGGCAAATAAACTTACTTTAAATTTAATAAGTCGTGGTATAATTAACTCGCTTCATATATATGAGCATCTGAATATCGATCGTATTTGAAAATAATAATGGATGTACAAAGGCTGTCTGGTTGTGAGAAGTTTGCGGTACGAATTGAGACAGCCAGCTAAATAATTTTAATTACCTATTTATTCATCTTGATTACGCCTTAATACCTATTTGATAATAATTTACTTTTTTGAGTTTGCGTGGTAAGAATGTGCCATTCATTGGAACATTTTCACTATATATTGTCAAGTCCAGATTTTTTACATGCAAGATAAATACTGTTTTTCATATTTATTTCAGGATGCCACGTGTTTACATTAGAAAACCAGGAACGAAGGATTACAGAAACTATTATCAAGAGACTTTAGAACAAATTTTAACCGAAATTAGACAATAAAGAATTTTTGTTCATGGAGCTGCTGCAAAATATGGTATTCACAGAAATGTGCTAAGTAATAAATTAAAAAACAATGCTGGTTAAGAAGAGTGGAGGGCATTTTTTTTTCTCTGAAGAGAAACAATCAGTGATGGTGGCACCCATCATCAGCCTATCCAGTTATAATAAACAATCTTCAAAGTTCCTGAATTATTTTAATTACCTTTATAATTAATTTAATTACCTTCGATTTATTTTGTGTTAATGCTTGTTCTTATTTCTGTCATCCTTAGAACATAAATTAGCTTTTAGTTTGTATTTCATGTTCCTAATAAGAGATTTTTTATTGAAAAAGGGAAAGGTCAACAGAGACATTAAACAAATGTTAATACATTAGTGGAAAAATTCCTACTAAAAACCTTAAGTCTCTAAACTAAAACAGGAAATTGAAAATACCTGTCCAATATTTCGCCTATTCAGGCATCCTCAGGGCAGATAGAGAAAAACAGCAAAGCAAAACATGAATAATGCACCCAAAAAACACACATCCCACCACCTCCAAGGCTCAAATGCAACTACTGAATCATAGGGAAGGTTACTAGATTCCCAGCTGGCTAAGGTTAGATAAAAACAGCTGATAAATACTCCTGAATTTGAAAATCAATATACACTCACCAAACCCCAAAAAACACAACAGGAAAACAAAATAAAATAAATAAGAGTAACAAACAACACAAGAACAGAAGACAAAAATCATATGAAAAAATGAAAGTAAAAGTGCATGAAAATAAGAGAATTTATAAAAAACCAGTGGACTTATGGTTATTCCACAAAATATATATTGAAAAAGGGAAAGGTCAACAGAGACATTAATAGATTAGTGGAAAAATTCCAACTAAAAACCTTAAGTCTCTAAAATAAAACAGGAAATTGAAAATACCTGTCCAATATATTGCAGGTATTTTCTGCCCTGAGGATCCCTGAATAGGCGAAATATTGGACAGGTATTTTCAATTTCCTGATTTAGTTTAGAGAATTGAGGTTTTAGTTGGAATTTTTCAGGATGTGTAAATTTACTTAGCCATATATTTTTTTTTTCAGAATACCAAGGTTAGAGTATGCCAGTTTTATTCATTAAAAACCGATGTGGCACATAGTCAGCCCATGGGCTGGGGTGAAAATGTGCCACAAAAATATAAATTATTTGAAAAAACTAAAATTATAATGATATTTTCTTATAACATAACGTATTCATAAACTATGTAGTGCTTTATTTTAAGTCAAATACTTGACTTTTCTCTAACGATATTATCACAACAACCTATTAAAGCAAAATAGTGGCACATTCACACCCCATTTTACGGTACATTACCCCCCCCTCCTTCGGCTCTGCAGATCTAGATGACCCTTTCCCTCCTGAGTAATGTTTCTTCATTAGTCTCTGCACTGCGCCTCATTCATCCGGTTGTGGACTCTTAACTTTCTGCAATCCTTCTCCGTCTCATCTCACCAACTATTTCTCGCTCTAGTTATACCTGAACAGAAAATATGATATTCAAGATTCACTAGTTACATTATGTGAAATATAAATCTGCATACCAATTCATTAAGATATGGTATACAAAATATATCAAAATAATTAAGATAAAACAAATAACATGAATGATGAAAGTCTCAAAAAAACTTTGAATATATTACAATAGTTTATCTCAGATGTATAAATAGAACCTAATATAATATTATTGTTGTTACCTAAACCTCTCTTTATATTTGTTTCTAAAATAAATACATTATTCAATAAACTAATTAAATGAATATTTTTATCTTTGCACTAAAACTTAGGCTTTTTTATTTAGAATAAAGAATTAGAAGTACTAATATCTAACATATACATTTCATATATATATATATTGGGTTGTGACACATGAAATGACCGTTTTTAGAGCCAGGAAGAAAATAAAAATTTGCGATCAAATCTAACATATTTTTTATTCAAAGTATTTACCATCATTTTCAATACACTTCTGCCAACGGCTTACCAAGTTTTCTATCCCAGATTTGAAAAACGTTGAGTCACGTGATGAAAGGAATTAAGAAAATGCATTTTTCTATGTCTAAATCATTGGTAAACAATTTTCCTCGAAAAAAGTTGTCTAAACTCCAAAAAAAGTGATAGTCTGTAGGGGATAGATCAGGGGAATATGGGGGGGGGGTAAGACTTCATAGCCCAACTCCTTTAATTTATTCACTATCTATATTGAAACATGAGGTCGGGAGCTATCATGAAGGAGAATAGGTTCCTGTTTACCAGTACCGGCTGTTGCTTGATCAAATTTAAATGCAGTTGGTCTATTTCTTGGCAGTATGATGTTGAATCAATTGTTTTTCCCTATGGTAGAAAAGAAAAATGAATGACCCCGGCCATAGTCCACCATACAGTAACCATTAACTTTTTCGGATGGAGATTCTGTTTTGGCATATGCCCAGGAGGGTGATCGGCATCTAACCATTGACCAGATTGGCATCGATTGTCATACATGATCCACTTTTCGTCACAAGTTATTAAGAGGCCGAGAAATGGTTCGTTTCTTTGACGAGCAAACAAAGAAACACACGTCTGTAGAGGTTTCAACTGCTGACGTTCGTTGAGCTCGTGTGGGACCCAGGAATCGAGCTTTTTTGCCTTTCCGATCAATTTTAAATGCTTGGAAACTGTCCTACGACTTGTGCCTAGCTCTGATGCATATTCTCTGACTGTTTTATGAGGGTCTTCTTCCACAGCATTCTTAAGATCTTCATCCTCAATTGATGTTTGAGGCCGTCCACAGGGCAGATTTTCTAATGTCGTATCTCCTGAGAAAATTTTTATAAACCAATGACGGATGGATCTTTCATTAGCACTTCCTTCACCAAACGCATGATTAATATTTCTTGCTGCCTGGGCAGCGGAATGACCGAGTTCATACTCAAAAACATAATGAAAATAAAAATAGAAATGAAGTAACTAAAAAGTACGAAACTTGAGAGGATTTTAACTAACTGTCGAAAATAAATATATTAATACCAACAAAATAATTTAAAAAAAAAATATATATATATATATATATATATATATATATACACAGACAAGCATATATAAACATTTAATAAAAAAGTTTACTTACCAATTATCTATATTCCTTAAGATATAAGCTGATATTAGCTTTTACTCAAACCTATCTCTGAGCCAATAATTAGATATGCAGGTAATTTAAAAAGTTAATTTGTGTACTGCAAATAGAAAGAATAAAAAATATTGAAAAAATCCTTGATTCGATAATAAATATCTAGAACTGTATGAAAATAGAAAAGATGCTAAATTAAAAGTTTTAAATAATCCTAGTAATAATAATGTTGGCAACTTCTAAACCTTAAAAAATAAAACTTCTAAATTCCATTAGGTTTAATTGTCTATTATATATAAAAAGTTTACGATACATGAGAAATTTATAAGACAGCAGTGTTGTGCCGTTAGTGTATTAAATAGCCCAATCTAGAAAATGATAATGGGCTATATAAAAGATATTTTCCAATGTTTGCATTTTAATAATTTAAATAACAACAATTAAAACGGAAAAGAAACAATGAAAGATAATGAATTATGTGTAAGTAATATTAAAATACATAAAAACTCTTAGCTGTGGTAACTACTTGAGGAAAGAAGCAGGAATATGAAAAGTGTATCAAGATTTTTATCCTGATATAAAACTAATATTGTATTAATAAAGTGTTACATAAAATGTTTATTAGTATATTACTAGCTCACTTACTCCCTGGTTCTACAGATCTGGATGCCACTTGTTGAGTAATATATCTCTGGTTGCCTCGGTCTTGCGGCTCATCCATCCAGATGTGGACACCAGACTTAAGTTATGTCAGCAATCCTTCTCCAACTCATCTCGCCATCTGCTTCTCAGCATTGCTTTCTTCCTATTAGATATTAGTATAATATTTTATTATTAATATTGATGAGGAAATAATTGGCAGGATGTATCTTGAGAAATGTAGAAAATGGTTCAGGCGGCAGTCAATAAATTTTACACAAATAAGTACAACTTATCTGTGTAAAATTTATTGATTATACCCTCCAGAATATTTTTATTATTTACATACATCAGTTTTATCAGAATAAACTTATATACTAACAAGTGGCAAATATTATACTCATCTATTCAGTGCCATGACCCTGAGTTTGTCTCATTAATACAGTCCACGTGGGAAGTTTAGTGGGCATGGGTTTTCTATGATCTTGAAAAATAATACACAAATTTAGAATTTGTTGGGTAATCAGATGATGCTACAGTTGGAGCCTTTAATTTTGCATATCCAGGTTAAATTGGGAAAGGGATCTTATAAATCTCCCGGTGTCGTCTTCCTTTTCTTCCCTCCCACCACCCGCAACCGCAAACCTGACACCAAATAGGCTTGATGTTAATCGATCCGTTTTAAATGAGGAACCGGACTTTCAGATCAAAATTTTTTAACCCAAACCAAATTATGATAATTATTTATCATAACTTTATTTATTTATATATACCTACACATAAACAAAAAAAAAACTTTTTATAATATATATTCTAGATATAATGTGATATAAAATTAGTATAGTAGTAAATATAAAATTACCAATTACCCAAACTCTTCTAAATATATTCTAGGATTAGCTATTTCTTAAACCTATCTCTAATCCAATAATTAGATATGCAGATAATATTAAAAGGTTAATTTGTGTATTGCAAAAAGGAACAATAAAAAAACACATGTTTCGATAATTATTATCTAGAACTGCATGCAAATAGAAACTATACAAAATTAAAAGATCTAAATAATCCCAGAGATATCAATGTTGGCAACTTCTAAATCTTAAAGAATAATACTTTTAAAAACCTCTAGATGACTTTTTTATTTGTCTTTATTATGTAAAAAAATTTTCCAACATATAATAAATTTATAAGACCACTGTGTTGTGTGTGGTGTGTTACAAAACCCCGTTCTAGAAACGGAATGTTATATTCAACTAAGGTTATAAGTATAGACCAAATAAATGTCCAGGAAATAACCAATAAGCATTCCATAAAAACAAACAAAAAATGTTCAGTTTAAAAACCAATACAGTGGAATCCCGATATTTCGTATCCCGATTATTCGTATTTCCGGCTAATTCGTACAAATTTGCCGGTCCCCAGAGAAAATCCCGATAAATGGTATAAAATCAATGCATATCAGACCCCTCGGTAATTCGTATTATTTTCATGCTCGAGGTCACTTATAACGTCATATAATTCGTATTACCAGCTTTAAAATATCGTTACGAAAGGGAGGGAGAGAACAGTGAAGCAGATATGCCAGGGAGCAGAATGAGAATATATGCTTTCTAGGAAATCACTCAATTTGTATTGTTTTTATACACAAGTATGTTTGTATTGTTTAGAGGCACAGTAGATCCTATTGTTTATTACGGGAGAGCGAGTGAGAGAGACAAGTTTCCTAAGAAATCTCATAAGTAATTCGTACTGTTTTCACTCAAAGGAAATGAGAGCACTAGGCATTTTATTATGCTTTTCTTACAATTACACTTTTATTTACAATTCAGTCTCGTTTTTGTTACCGTTGTGACACGTTATAATGCCTCCAAAATACGCTAGCCTCTCTATTAGAGAGAAACAACAAATCATAAACGCCGTGATCATTGGCGGTATGCTAATTGACGTATCCAAGCATTTCATCGTCCCTGGTTCCACGATCACATCAATTTTGAAGAACAAGGACAAAATCACTTCCCAGACTTGTAGAGAACTTAAAAAAGTAGTTCGTACAAGCAAGGAATTCAAATGTACCAGTTGGAGGTAATATTTGAAGGGAAAAAGCCCGAGTTTTCACAGAAAAATGGGAATTGAAGACTTTCGTGCAAGTGATGGATGGTTCGATAGATTCAAAAAATTTTGTACTCCCGATAATTCGTACCAAATCTTCAGTCCCTTGACCATACGAATTATCGGGATTCTACTGTACAAAAATTTTTTACAGAATTGTGTACCAAAACTTTTAAAACTGAATTCGACTGAAGAATACCAAGAATGCCTTTTGAGGAAGAAAACATATACAATATAAAAATTATATAATAATGGGAGTTTGCGTGATTTGACTTTCCAATTACCCGAATGAGGGTTGGTCTGTCCCTAGGGCAGTGGGTAACTCCTAGTTCTAAATTAAATAGGGTCATCTCATAAACAAAATAGCGGAGACTAAAAGAACCAAAAACAATGCAAATGACAGATTGCATAAGATTGTTATCCATATCAAACTAATACTGTATTAAAAAACTAATAAAAATGTATTTTACATTTGCATTGCTTACTTACATATGATCGTTCTCATTTGCATCTGATCTGTGCCTTATTCATCAGCTTTTTGGTCTTCCTTTTCTTCTTTCGCCACCAAATTTTCATACCTAACATTCTCCTCTGTAGCCTGTCTTCTCCAATTTTGGCTACACGGCTATTATTAAATATTAATAAAACAAGTATAATAATTTGTTAACATCATTTTATCACAATAACCTTGTAGGCACACAAAATAATATACTCTACAACAAAATTATCAAGAATTAATGATGATAAAGTTGTTTTTCTGACATTTGCAAGTATTTACTAAATGTTCATCAATTTATTTAACATCGCTATGGCAAATCAGACGATGCTGCAGCGGGAGTCCTAAATTTTGCCTATCCAGGTGTAATTAGGATAGGGATCTTTAACGAGTACCTAACTCCGCATAGGCTCAGTGTTAGTTACTCATTAAAGATCCCTTTAAAATGTGGAATTTCAGTTCAAATAAAAATTAGTCACCAAAACTAAATTACGATAACCTTTTATTATAACTTTATATAGAATAGAAAAATAATTTTAATCTGGAACTAGGTCCCTTTAGAATAACAGAGTTGAACAAAATTAAATAAATATATATTATGTATAAAATTTTAAAAAATATATAAATGTACTTGGATCATTATAATGTACTTATATTTTATTACACAGCATTACAAAAAATGCAGAAAGGATCCACATCAGAAGTTTGGGTAACCCATATTTAATAGAACAAATATATATAAACATTACAAATGATTAAAAACACTTGTTTTTCATATGCTAATTGTTACAGATATTATTTAACAGTAGTTTTTAAAACACAGAACTTCATTAAATTTTAATGAAACATACTTATTTATATTATAATTATTAACTTTAATAGTTAATTAATATAAGTAAAGATTAATAATCATTAATCCTTTTTAAAAAATATGAGAGTAATGTTAAAGTTTTACCATCTTTAGACTATGTTCTGAAATATAGTTTCTATGTATTCCATCTAGCCAAATAATGAAAGGTGAAAGTCATTTATAAAAATTTAGGGAACAAACAAAATTCGATACCTATAAATTTATTTTTATAAGAGACAATATCTTAAAATAAAAATTAATGTTTAACAAAGGATGGTCGATCATACAGGCTTTTCACACTTATTTTCAACACAGGGTACATAATTTGCTGAAAAAAAAAAAAAAATTCAATAGTAATGCAATAGACAATTCATTGGATTTATTTATTAATAAAATGATGAGGAATGCATATACATAAATGATAAACTATGGTGAGTCCAATTTTGGTAATTTTGTTAATTTATATTGCATAATTCTGGTCATATTTTTCAGGTTAGTCTATTGAAAATAGGCTAATCATAACCTTCAAATATAAAGATTGAATACAATCCACAACAAGCTTTACAGTTTAATTTGAAACATAATTCTGCTCTCCTAAAAACTTTGAAAACATTAAAAAGGATGTTTGCCGACTTATGTTGTCTTGTTAAAGATGTACTGTACTTTCTTCATTTTTTAATATTTGCCTAAGAATGATATTTTGTAACTAAATTGAATCCACGGGCTCCGATAGAGTTAATATTTATTCAAATTCAAACATGTATTAAAACAAAAAAGTATTTTGGAATCACATAGCTAGAAAGTCAGGTTTTAATACTGCATTTCTTTAATACCATAATACATAAACCTTAATGCATTATTAAAGTGATTCCCAAAGCTCCATAAAAAACTTTAATTTCGCTAGTCAAAGAATTAATCTTCATTAAATATTTTTGAGGATACAGTTGAAGAACGTTTATCCATCCGTTAATCACAACTATAAACATTAATAAAAAAATTTAAAAACATGAACTAAAAAATTATAAGTTTGAAGTGAAAGGGAGCGGGATAGCTGATAAACAGGTGGGATGGACCCTGGGGATCTGGAAAGCCTCCTGGGGCTTACCCAGCGTCTATAAAGAGGGTCCTCTTAATTGGGGAAAAACCTGGCAGTTGAACGTGATCAAGAGCAACTCACCTCCCTGCACAACCATTGTCCTTAAAACAGTGCAGTCTCTACCATGTACTGAGCCCATGACTCTTTATGGATTTTAGTAGTCGTTTAACTCAAAGGTTTTAGTACTTTTACTTATAAGACTTGGAAAAAAAATTCAACACTGTTAGTACCTTAACTATAAACAAGTGTAGTATTCAGTATTTTCCAATGCACTGAAGGTTATTCATTGAAAATTCAAGCGGTTTCTATAATTCTACTAGGTATTTTTCTTATACATTGAAGCGCTTAGATCTTTAAATTCAGAAGCTTTTCTCTTTCAGCAAAAGGTATGGTTATGAATTATTTTTATCAAATAAATGTCTTATGTTATGATATGAAAAGTTGCATTAATATATTCTGATATAAAAAAAACTTACCTTTTCCACAACTATTTGCACTAGCCATTTGACAGGCATTAGTGAAAATCTTTTCTTCCATGCAGCCATTCACCATCTGTTTACCACATACTGGATCCCAAACACTGGAGCATTTATAGAAAATGCAGGGAGCCTTGGTTCCTCCGTAAGATTGTGCAACTGTCATGCCTAAACAGAAAATATAACATTCATGATTTACTTGTTACATTTTGTGAAACATAAAATTGCACATCTGATTTATACAGTCAATAAATAATTATCAAAAGAGAAATTGGTCGAGAAAGGTTATAAAAAAAGAAGACAAAAATTTATGTATATTTACTTTAATATGCATCAATGTTTTAGGTCTATATTCATATCAGTGATAAAAAAGAAAACAATAAAATACTTAAGAGGTAAAGGAGAAACAAGGAATAAATATAGACAAAATATTACATATATTACACGAGAGGATGAAAAATTGAGTAGTATACGTTAATAAAAAAAATTTTTTTAGCATCATGAGATATGGAAAACATAATACATACATATAAAATACATAATCAAAAATAAAAAAAATCTGGTGCAGTGCAAAACCACTTTCCCTTACCACTCTATAACAATTTTTCAAAATAAATTTGAAGGATTAATAAAAATACTACTCTAACTACTTTCAGTAACATTATGAACTCCCTCAAGTCTGATCTCAAAAGATTACAATAAAATAGTTTTAAACGATTGGAGTAAGATGATTCTCTGCATCATATATTTTTGATTTGTTGAGCTGAAAATAAATTTTAAAAAATCCCATATAAATAATCAATTTCCATTAAATAATAAACAAATATAAATCAGCAAGTTAATGATCAACACTTTAATGTATTATACTTTACATTAAACTGTTACAGAGCAAATATGTTTTATAATATTGGCAATTACAATACACAGGAGCATTAGGACCAGTTTCAATAACATTATTTTTTTGTTTTATAAATATCTGTGGCTTGGTTCTAAAAGAGCCAATGTCAATTTTTTCAAATTTTGTGTTATTTATACCAAAGGTTTCCAATTTAGTAAATCTTTAATTCTAAAAAGGCCAATCCCTAATAAATAACTAAAATAGGTTGTATTTCTATTATAATGTCAGGCAATGTCACTGCTTGTGTTTTCTCATTCATTTCTATAAAGGCCTATGTCGACATTGGCTCTTTTGGCATTTTTGACTTCGGCCCTTTTTAGAACCAAGCCACAGATATGTATCTTTAATCACACACCATAAAATGTATACTTTTTTTAGTTAAACACAAACCAAATATTCTAATGTAATACTTTTTTTTTCTCTCCGTTTTCATGATGAGATATTACTTATGTGGTAAGTTAAAGGGCTTAAAAGAGCTAATTACAGGGAAAATTTGTCATAACCATCATTATGAATCATATTTAAAAAAATTAAAATGACTATCATATTAATTGACATTACCAGTTTGTCGATTTTGACTAAAAGTTGCTGTGAATTCCGAGGTATATATCTACGTTAAAAACGTTATATCAATCATGCAACTTTTGTTTTTGAGGTAGCTTTTCACATAACCAATATACCAAATATAAAAAATATCACAACAAATAAATTAAGTAAACAGTTCTCGCAAAAAAGGGAACATTCTAAAAAAAATGTTTCTTTGGATTCAGGAGCTTAAACACTTTTCTTTGATCTTTGGATCACAAAAGACTTTTCCTTACTACATCTTATATATATATATATATATATTATATATTATATATTACATAGGTATGGAAAAATAATAAAGAACTTATATGAGGCATCAGAGTTGGGCAGTAGTTAACTACACAGACAGCTACTTAAGAAAAATATGAATAATTATAATTTACAGGGCTCTGTGAACCTAAAAAAATTAAAATCTGGAATTTAAAACAAGCGAATAACTTTAAGTACATAGTTGCAACTACAACTACTTTCAGTAGTTGGTAGTTGGTAGCGCGCAACTACTATTTGTCAACTATCAGTTATGTAGTTACAGTTTTGAACTACAACTACGGTAGTTGGAAAAAGTAGTTATGACGGCGAATACCAACTAGTAGTTGTAGTTGTAGTTACGGAGCTACAACTACAGTTACACTTCAACGAATAGTTCACACGACCCGTTTTTGCAAACTTTTAGCTTTTGTTTGTAAATAGTTACACAATATCATTTAAATAATCAATTTAATATATTTTAGTTTGATGGTAATGAAGTTGTAGTTTTGTAATTTGTAGTTAACTGCTTTTTGCCCAACTCTGTGAGGCATTAGATTTGATACTACTTATTATATCTATTTTACTTTATTTTTATTAAAAAGTTAATTATTGACCTTATAAATTATCTGTTGGATAAAATGGCTCTGGTAGTGGTAAAAAAAATCTCAAATTGTAAAAAGTATTTATTTAGCAAAATTATGATTTCCAATTAATACTTTACAATCAATAAATAGCTTTTAATATTTGTGAATATATTTTTTTTTTGCCAATATCCAAACTATCTTATCCATCATAGGATGTTGATAGTTGGGGGTGCAGTCAAGAAAACACGCAAAAATAGGTGAAACTATTTTATTTTAAGTGCCGACGTTTCGACCTACTATGTAGGTCATCTTCAGGGCTATGAGAAAACAGACAAAAAACAGAATAGACTGTAAAAATACATAAAATAGAGGTACAGAAAAATTAACAAAAAGTAGAGATATAAAAAATGATATATAATGAAAGGATATATGAAGGTATATGAATATATATATACATAATATATATATATAATAATGTATATAGGTGTATGAATAAAGATGATTACATGGTAGATGGATAGAAAGGTGATAATGCAAAAAAAATACAAAGAGAGCAATGAAGTTAAACAGAAAAAAATAAAATGAAAAAGATATGAATATAATGAGTATGGACAATTTAGTATAATAAAGATAGAAATGTATTGCAAAGGAAACAATAGTATGAAAATGGACTCATGGGGAGTATCATAAGTGCAATGAGAGAACATGAATTAAAAATATGATACCTAATAATACATCGAGAAGAATATATTATAGAACGTAAAGAAAAGGAATCTAAAGTATGACAGGCCGAGAAGTGAGATATAAATAAAATTTTAAAAATATAAGTATCAGAAGTTATGTAAAGGTATAAATGTTATAAAAGGGTATACACTATACATTATATAACAGATATTGTATCCAGGAATACAGATATTATATAGAGGTATACATTAGGTATGAAGTTATATAAATAAAGATGAAAGAATACAAGGAACAATACATGAGAGATATAAGATATCAGTAAGTGAATAGAGATATATTATAAAAAATAATGATGTTCTGTGAACATGAACTCTTTAATTAAAACTATTTAATTAAAACTATGATGGATGCTAAAAGTGATGATGGGAGAAATAGGTGTGAAGGAAGGAGATGGAGAAAGATGAAGAGAAGATATAAATAATAAGAGACAGTACGAACCCGATACGAATGGCTGCTGGGACAATGAGTAACTGACGCGGAAAAAACCGTTAAACGACGGAAGCGCTGGCCGCGATCTCTGTCGGTCAAAGGTCAAAGTAGCAAAAAAAATTCAAAAAAAATAAAAATATAAAAAGTAGGGAAAGGGCAATATGGGGAAATATGAGGACGCGTAAAAAATGTGAAAAATAAATAAAAAATAAAGTTAAAGAAAAAAAGGGGAGTAAAGAAATAAAATACTAGAAAAGAAAAAATATACAGAAACGGGCCGTAAAAGGAGAGAAATAAAATATGATTTGAAAATTAAGGAGTTTTTAGAAAATTAAAAATTTGGGAATAAATTGAGGATAGGTGATGTGATTATAAAAAATGATTTGAAAATTAAGGAGTTTTTAGTAAATTAAAAATTTGGGAATAAATTGAGGATAGGTGATGTGAATCGGACTTAAGGTTGACGGCGGAAGAATCTAAATTGATGTGGATGGTTTCCGAGAGAATGCGTTTTTCATAGTTGGGAAAGGAAGATAGGATAGACGTGTTATCGAAGTTGAAAATGTGGTTTAAAGATAGGGCATGGTCAGAGAGTTTGGAAGCGGTTGGGTTATTGGATGAAATGGAATATTTATGTTGGGAAATACGATCTTTAAGTAAGTTTTTAGTTTCGCCGATATAGGAAGAGTTGCAATTTGGAGTGGAGCAAGGGATACGGTAGACAACTTGTGAGCGTTGTATAACAGGAATGGGATCTTTAACACGGGTATAGATTTTGGAAAGTTTGTTATGGGATTTGAATGCTAAACGTAAGTTGGGGATAGAGGAACGTAGGGATTTTTGAATATTATTTGAGAGGGAGGGTATATATGGCAAGGATCTGTATACTGGGTTAGAAGGAGGGTGTGGAGACAAGGTGGGGTTGGGGGGTTTTTTATAGTCTTGGATGAGTTTATTAATAATATGGAGAGGAAAATTGTTTTTTAAAAAGTATATTTTGGATGCGGTGGATGTTAGTTTTATGGAAGCATGGGTCAGAGAGGGATAGGCCACGGCGGATAATATTGTTGGCGACGTTTATTTTTTGGTGGTGCGGATGTTGGGAGTAATAATTGAGGAGTCTGCCAGAATAGGTGGGTTTGGTATACCAATCTGTGGATAAGGTGTGGTCAGGATTTCTAATGATACGGAGGTCAAGGAATGGTAATGATTTATTGGATTCAAGTTCAACTGTGAAATGGAGGCGGGGATGGTATGAGTTAAAAGATGATAATAATTCAGGAATAATAGTGGGATTTAGGATAAGGAGGAGATCGTCCACATATTTCTTAATGAAGATAACATCGTTAAGGAATTGGGGTAGAATGGAATCCAGAAGATCGTTTAAGACAATATTGGAGAGGTCAGGAGCGAGGGGATTTCCCATGGCAAGTCCAGAAATTTGGTTAAAGAACTGGCCATGGAAGGTAAGGTAGCCTGATTCACAACAGAGGTTTAAGGATTGGAGGTAAGAGGTGCGATTGAGAGAGGTATGGGGTTCTATGAGTGGCCAGTTGTTATCTATAATGAGGAGAGCTTTATCTAAAGGTATGTTAGTGAATAGGCTTTCTACATCAAAGGAGGTGAGAACGTAATGATCAGGTATGGTGAGGGATGTTAATAGATCACGTAGATGAAAAGAGTTTTGGATATCATATGGGTTGTTACGGCTGAGGACTTGTAAGGAAGGAAGTAAGAATTTGCTGAGTTTTGTAGATGGTGAATTGATGTTGGATGTAATAGGCCGGAGGGGGTTGTTAGGTTTGTGGATTTTGGGAAGACCATAAAAACGGGGAGCTATGGAATTGTAAGAAATAAGGTTTCTATAAATAGGGTATGTAATTAATTTGGAATTAACAAGGCTTTTTAGGTGGAGGTTGAATTTTTTTTGGAGAGAAGAGGTAGGATCTCGGGGTGTAGGTTTGTAAGTAGAAGTATCAGAAAGAAGGGAAATCATTTTAAGGTTATATTCGGAAAGATTCATGATTACTGTAGAATTACCTTTATCTGCTTTAGTGACAATCAAGTCGTCATGGGAATTGAGGAAAGAGCGTGTGAGGGAAAGGTCCTTAAAAAACTGTGGGGAGAAATTAGAAGGGGAAGAATGGGTGTGTTGAAGGAAATTGGAGATGATGTTAGCTATGGAGACACGTGAAAGATCTTGTGGAACGTGTGAACGTTGGAGTAGGGGGTCATTGTGAATAAATTCTAAGTCGGTCAAAAGATCAGGAATGATTTTATTGAAGGAAGAGGAGGGTGCAGAAAAATTTGGTCCTAAGGATAGAATGTTATAGACATGTTTAGGGATATCGGTGGAAGAAATATTGTGGACCCAGTTTTTATCTCCTTTTGGGTAGATTTTGGAGGTGAGGGATTTTTGGTAAAGGAATTTGAATTTGGAGATGAGGTGGATTTTTTTACGAGACCTGGTAGTGGTGAAGATGGATGTAACAAGAGCGGTAAGGTTATTCATGTGGTCATGGGTAAGGTGACTGGATAAAAATTGGGTGAGGGCTGGAATACGTAGGTTTAGAAAGTGGATTTGTTGTATATTCTCCCGTATTTTGAGATTAAGTAAAGATTTTTTAAATTTAAATGAAAAATTATGTAACTTGGGATTTAGGGATTTTGATGTGGTGAAGTGATTAAGGGCATTGGTTATGAAATTTGGAAAAACGGAGTTGGATCGGCATTTTAGGAGGAAAATACGTTGTTCCAGGTGATGAGCCAAATGTTTTTGTAAGGAGCACAGGTGGTTGATGTGAGATTTTAGGTTTGGAAATGAAGATTTTATAGAAGAGAAAGATAAATTTTGGGGGGGGGTAGTTAAGGTAAGAGGAGGGGAGGCATTTCCATCATAGTTTGGAAAGTTATTACGATTTGAAGAGATATAATGAGAAGAGAGAGCAGAAGAGTGGCGCTGTGGTGAGGAAGCTGATGTAGGAAGTGATCTTGGAGACGAGAGTTGTTGCGGAGGGTGCGACGAAGGCTGGTGATGGCTGGAAGACGCGAGACTAGAGGTGTGATGTCGAGGCGAGTAGGTAGAATCTGGGTGATGTAGTGAAGAAGAAAGATCGATGTGAAGAGGTCGAGAAGTAGTAGGTAGAGAATTATGGTCTTGAATACTGGTGTTGTGAAGAGAAGATAAAGAAGAAAGGTTCTGTTTTTGGCCCCGTTTTTTGTGGTTCATGATATTCATGTGAGAAAGAAATAGTTGACTGTGGGTACTATAATAGGATGTTGATAGTTGGGGGTGCAGTCAAGAAAACACGCAAAAATAGGTGAAACTATTTTATTTTAAGTGCCGACGTTTCGACCTACTATGTAGGTCATCTTCAGGGCTATGAGAAAACAGACAAAAAACAGAATAGACTGTAAAAATACATAAAATAGAGGTACAGAAAAATTAACAAAAAGTAGAGATATAAAAAATGATATATAATGAAAGGATATATGAAGGTATATGAATATATATATACATAATATATATATATAATAATGTATATAGGTGTATGAATAAAGATGATTACATGGTAGATGGATAGAAAGGTGATAATGCAAAAAAAATACAAAGAGAGCAATGAAGTTAAACAGAAAAAAAATAAAATGAAAAAGATATGAATATAATGAGTATGGACAATTTAGTATAATAAAGATAGAAATGTATTGCAAAGGAAACAAAAGTATGAAAATGGACTCATGGGGAGTATCATAAGTGCAATGAGAGAACATGAATTAAAAATATGATACCTAATAATACATCGAGAAGAATATATTATAGAACGTAAAGAAAAGGAATCTAAAGTATGACAGGCCGAGAAGTGAGATATAAATAAAATTTTAAAAATATAAGTATCAGAAGTTATGTAAAGGTATAAATGTTATAAAAGGGTATACACTATACATTATATAACAGATATAGTATCCAGGAATACAGATATTATATAGAGGTATACATTAGGTATGAAGTTATATAAATAAAGATGAAAGAATACAAGGAACAATACATGAGAGATATAAGATATCAGTAAGTGAATAGAGATATAATATATGATATCTTATCCATCATATTTATTCATTCTTTAGGCACGATAAGAACTAAAAATTAGGACATGTGAGCGAACGTTATGCAAGTAAAGAGGATTAGGTTTCTCCGGCGCAATTCCCACTTCATCACCGCTCAATGTTTCTTAGTCCCCTCTCATTCGCTCCTGTAACTAATTGAATTTCCATATTACTAAAAATATTCAAAAATAGAAATTTAATAATATCAATAATATTATTAAGCAAAGTTTAATTTTTTCTACTGTGAAATGTTTCATCGCCCTGACATTTTATATTAATGTAATTAATCACCAAATACAGAGAAGAGATATTAGTATACTTTTAAAGACTAAATCACAACAATTGCACATAGTATGGAAACATGCATGCACGAACTATGGAAAACCATTTTCTTCATTTGTATTTATAAACATAGCAGTTTTTTAAGATTTCATATCAATAGTTGATTTCACATAGCTTCTTCCCAATAGAATTAATGTGATTCCATTAGTCCCATTACATATACATATATGCTATAAAATAGAGTTACTACGATGAGATTTGCACTTGTGCTGCTCTGAATAAGTACAAATATAATTTATTTTCAATTGTATTGTACAGATAAGATTGGTTTTTATAAATAATATATTACAATAATCAACTTTTTCTTGTCTTTGAAATTTTTTTAAATATTTTTATTTACCTTAAAAAAAAATTAAAAATCAATTTCGACTATATATTTTGTTAAACATTTGTTAAATTAAAATTATTAATAACATTGAGGATCTGTTTATCACTCTAGCTCTACTTTGGGACATTACTAAAGTTAAATACTCTTTTAGGTTTCCACGGCCACTATTTACACAAAATACTTCAGTGGTATCTTCTAGTTTAGACCGTGTCGCTAACTTTTTCGCCAACGTTTCGCCAGACATGCTGCTGGCTTCTTCAGGGCAGAAAAGAGAATGAATAAGAATGAGAAAATAGTCATTCTCTTTTCTGCCCTGAAGAAGCCAGCAGCATGTCTGGCGAAACGTTGGCGAAAAAGTTAGCGACACGGTCTAAACCAGAAGATACCACTGAAGTATTTTGTATTACTAAAGCTATTCCTTTTAAGAACATTTTCAGAATATATCTAATAGAGCTAAATATTTAGTTTGAATGCATTATAAAATGCATAATACTAATATTTGAGTGGAAAAGTATCATAATAATAATAGGTAAGTATGAAAAGTTGTGATATTTGGGTGGTCTTAAAAGACCGTTTTGTGAAAATAAAATAGGTAAGTAACATATCTTTCAAAATATATTAATCTATCTTTCTCTCCAATGTAAACTGAACTCGTTTCCTTGCAAATGAATGTTTGTAGAGGACCGCTTGTCTATTTCTAAAAATAACCTAATTAAAATGATAATTAGAAAACAAACTGTTCTTAGGGACAATGAAACTGTTTAGTTAACAACACGAGATTTAGAATCAAAACTTCTACTTTTGATAACAACTTTGGAGGAGTATTATTAACTTTAAATTCGTTTAAAATTTCAACTTTCCAAAATTATTCCCCCAGTTAGAAAGTAGGAGCCATGTACATATATTTAAATATAAAACTATAAAATAGATTTTTAATATTGATACTTGTATAATTATATTTAAAAAAAGTAATTATTTCGCAGGTTGTCACTTCGAGTTGAGCCACAAGTTTAAATTTTTCATTTGTTTCCCTTTTAAAATTTCCAAAAATACAAGTTGTTATAACCTCTAGTAAAGAAGAGAGAATGTAATTATGTGTATACTTCGATAATCCTTTCATCAAGAAACGAATGTTTCAACAAACATACATCATCTACAACCCTATTTATTTATTTCTTAAATATAAATTTCTTGATGAAATAATTATGGAAATCTACTCAGTACCCGTAATTACATTATTTTTTCCTTAATAATGCTCACAATAACTTTTATTTATGGAAAATATTAAACATGAAATGAATAAACAGTTAAAACTTGTAACTCAGCTGGAAGCGACTACTTGCGGAACAGATACCATACAAAAATGTTTTATATATTTAAAAACATGATATTGTGGCAAAAGAATATTTAATTCTTATGAAGAAAAAGTATGCATAGTTTGACTTAATAGTAAATATAAAATTTAGAAATCGTAATTACCAGAAAATATTTATGATGAGACGATGCAGAATACTCTTTCAATGAAATTACTTAATATATTAAGTAGGGAGGGTATCGCCAATTATTGTGGTGTCTTTTACACTTGTTTTCAACACATGGTATAAATCGATCTGAAAACAGTTATTGTAGTATATAATGAAGTGAAACTTAAAATTAAAAAAAATCAAGTTATAATATCAAATAATTATTAGAATGAAATTTAAAAACAAATAAGTTTGATTTTGTTGAAACTCCAGTTCTGGTTTCTCAAAATAAATTAATACTTTTTTTTATTTAAAAAAAAATGTATTTATTGATATTTACAACTGTATTACAACAATACATCAAGTAAATAGGCTATGTGATACATAATGACATGAGTTAATGGCAAGTAGAGAAACTACCCACTGGTAGTACTCAAATCACTAGTTCAACTAAGAAGGTCACGTGGCCATCTTCTTTTCAGACGCCTCGGAGGATTATCGGGAATCGAAGAGGAAGCTAGGTTTGAAACTAGAGGGTTTGAGTGGGAATGAAGTTTGTTATGAAAGGATAGATACCGGGTTCGGGCCAAATCAGCAACAAATGGGACATTAAGGTCGTTATGGATGACTTTATTCTTAACAAAATAAGGAGCGTTGAGGATTTTACGAAGGATTTTGGATTGTAGGGATTGGATACAAGAGGAATTCAATGGCTTAGTGGAGCCCCAAAGCTCTACTCCGTAAGTCCAAATTCTTGTTATGAGGATTCCAGGTTAATCGTTTGTCGAGGTGCAACCCTAAGGATCGGATCTGTTCTACAGGCACCAGTGGGATGTTATTAAAGGATACTGAAGGGCAGGAAGTCATTGGTTTACGACGTAAGGTAAAAGTGATTTGATGCGATTTTTGAGAATTTATTTTAATTCTCCAGTTTTGACACCATTCTTCAAGATCAGTGATATGAGATTGGAGGCTTTGGGATGCAATAACTGGATTGGTGTTGATTGATAATACACATGTATCATCAGCATACGTGGTAAGGATAGTATTAGGATGAGTTGGGATGTCAGCTGTATAAAGGATTGGGCCAAGGATACCACCTTGAGGAACACCAGCAGATTGGGAGAAAATTAATACTGAATAATTAATATTGGCAACTTACTTTTTCCACAACTATTAGCGCTGAGATAGAAACATTGGTTAGGAAATATTACTTCCTCATAACAACCATCTTTTTTATATTTTCCGCAGACAGGCACATCATCAATACCTATTTCACAATCATATTGAATGCAAGGTTCTGTTGGTGTCCAATCCTCCGCTACGCCAAATGTTGCTATGCCTAAATATTGACGACTTCATAAGAATTTTTTTAAATAAATTCTGTGTATTCATCTCAGACTAGATAAAAATGATGGTATATGTTCCGTAGGTAGTCACTTTGAGTTGAGTTACAACTGTTTATTCGTTTCATGTTTAATGTTTTTCATAAATAAAAGTTATTGTGAGCATTGTGAGAGTATAGAAAAGAGAATGTAATTATGGGTAATAAGTATATTTGGGTAATCATTTCATCAAGAAATAAAAGTTTCAACTAGCATTTCAAAGTATAGATGATATATGTTTGTTGAACCATTTATTTCTTGATGAAATGATTACCTAAGTATAAACATTTCCCAAAATTACATTCTGTTTTCCAAACTAAAGCTCATCATAACTGTAATTTTGGAAAATATTAAAAGGGAAACAAATGATAAGTTAAAAGTTGTAACTCGACTCGAAGTGACAACCTGCATTATAATTACCAAAATGCTAATGCTAATGTATACTTTTACACATAATATACATACGTAACATAACTTGAAGTTCAATGAATAAATATAAAATTATGTGTAGGTGACATTTGGAGATTTCATTATTCCCATATTCATATTCTAACAATTAAAAACTGGCTTTTAATGGATTCACTGTATACAATTATAGGACATTTTGACCAGAAACGAATTACAACATAAGATTAGACTTGATGATGAAACATGTTGCCCAATATTACTAAACACAACTGTATTATATTTAATTGTTTAGAGTTCTGAAGACTTGTCTAAATAAGATATGTTTATCATTTTATCAAAAACAGTTAGTTTTTCAAATGCTGAAAATAGTACAACAGGTGCATATCAATAAATGATTATATACGATAGAAGGCATATGAAATGAATAGATTTTAGAATTAGTTATAGACTAAAAAATGATCTAAGTTATAAATTGGAAATAAAATTATATATGTGATAATATTGTTGAAATAAAATACTTATTATATTAAATTTTAAAAGGTATACTAAAAGCATTGAATATTAGAATAAATAAGAGAAAAATGTATTATAATATCGCAAATGTAGCTTCACAAATTGTATATAAGATGAACATTATAATCTTATTTAAATGGGCAAACTGTTCAAATAAATTATATAAGAAATGAATAATTTCAGCCTGATGGTGTTGTAATTATTATGCTTCTTGAAGAATTATATAATTTCCAAAGTGTTGGACTTCTCCAATTTCAAACTTAATTGTTTCTTAAAATACTTGAAACATTCAACTTAACTTACCTTGCATTTATGAGATCTGGTAACAGCTCAATTACTAGTCCTTTTTTGTTATTTAATTAGCTATTTAACTTTTATAAGCTATAAAATAACACAGCTTCCGTCCCTTTCTTGAATTTAAATTCTCATAAAAGACCGTAACTGCTCTTACAAAACTGGAACCATCGCCATTAAAAAATCCAAGTAGCCAGTGTTGCCTATTTTGGCGAATTAAAATGCTGACCAATTTAACAAACTAATTAATTTAAAGTAAAATATATGTATTTTTTGATTCAATGGCATAAATAAATTTATTTGAATTTAATTTAGAAGAAATAATAAATGGAATAATGATTAAACATTTATGGATTGTTCAAAGAACAGCAGTGTTCTAGAAATTCTGTGCTAGATATGAGCCTATTCCATTTTTATTATAACGATATCTTTAAATACACCGTCTTTAACATTAGTACCTAATTTAGGCATTTCCTCACTGTTGATAAGAAGGGAAAAGAATGTAATTATTTCTCAGGCTAACATATTATTATATATATATAATATTATATATTATTGTATATATCAGGCAACATAATATTTGTTGCCCACGGTTAGTAGCACTTACGCGACTGGATGCTTACTCAATCGTGGATTTGTTATAACATCCAACACTTTTTAAATCTTTAAATACAAGTATAATAAAAACATAATATCATATAAGAAATAAGTAAATTATATTGTAACTTTACAAATGGCAAAATTTGCTGATTTGGAGAAGGAATAATGGTGCTACACAAGCTGAAAGATCAGGGCTTTACACATGAAGGATTGTAAATAAATATATATGTACTTAGAATAAATCTGATTTTATCGTTTAAAGTTTTAATTTCATTTTTTTAATACAAAAGCAGATTTTAGAGGTTTTAAAAATTACACCTTTCAAACATCGGTAGTTATTCATGTGGCATTACCTGAAGACGTACCAGAAATTATTTCATTATCCTTAAATTTGTTTTTTGCATTCTATAATTTTTAGAATACAGTAAAATAAAACTATTATAGTATAATTTAAAAAGACCCTGCCTTTCGAAATGTGTATCTCTCCTCCCCCCCCCCTGCAAAATCCTATTTAAAAGTCACCCATTGAAGTCGAATCGTAATCAGATTTACGATGCAATTCAACTCTTTGTAATACTCATCATGATGTTTTCTGCGGAAAGTGATTCATTTTGTTTAAGTTTCTTTTGTTGTCTCTTTGCATTAAAAATTTTGATATTTTTGTAGCTACCAGTTTGGTTATCGCAAATTTTAACAAAAAGAAAAAAATGAAAACATTGTTTTAAGATATGGAAATCACAATTCAAGCCAGGTCAATCGAATGTAAGAGATTGGAAACTGTAGTATGGGCCTGGTTAAATAACGACATGTCTCGATCGAATCCAGGACAGATATGAAGGGAAACTGTGATTTATCAATGTGCAGAACATGTATTCACTAACTCACAGTTGGGCAGTACAATCCTTGCAGGACCTTGGCCTCTGCCACCATTCTTTCCCATTCTTCGCGGTATCCAGCGGGGCTCCTCCAATTTCCAATTCCTGTGTTTCTCAAGTCGTCTTCTAGGTCATCGTTCTACCGAGGCTTGGGCCTGCCCGTTTTATTTTTTCACCACTTAGCATCATTTTAGGGGCCAACAGGGCTCCGACGTTTCTCCATGGCCCAACCATCCTAGTCTGGTCTTCTTAAGAGCACAAAGGACATCAGACAGAATATGTATTAAGAAGGTTTTTTGATATTTTTAAAGAATGCGGAGCATTCTTGCCGATTCTGGGGAAGTTTATATGATTATTACCAAGATATTAATCCCATTCAAATTTGGACAAAATGTAATTTCGAATAAAATTGCGATAACTTCCCATGTATGTAGTTTTGCAGAATGGTTATTATATAAGTATTGTGATTGATCATTGTGATACTGTTTCACTACCTTTTCTACAAAATAGTATGTATTGCAATTAATCGCAATTTTATTCAAAATTACACGTTGTTAGCATATATGTTTAAGCAGTGAATTCATTCGTCTTTAAGTATACGTGATGGTAAAAGTAGATGTTTTATGATTAATTCTGTATTTATTCAAAATTAAACATGGTCAGAAGCTATGAATTTAAAATTACCTATTACCATCAAATATTATAAAACTTTGTAATATTAATATTTGTTGAAAATTTGACTATATACTCACTGGCGATAAGGAAAAACACGAGAGCCTTCATCTGCTGGCGGTGGGAATAACCTGTTGTCCCCTCTCAGCAACAAGTTATTATATTCTTACAAATGACGTAATACACGCCAAAGCACCTTGGAGAATTTCTTCGAATTAGTTGTAACAGACACCTCTTAAAATAAACTCACCGAGGCGGATATAATATATCTTCTCTTTCATCGCCACTCAATAGATGAAAAACCGACCCCTTTATTGAGGAAAATGTGGTCAAGAAAAGAGCCATATATTAGTTCATAAATGTCTACTATTAGAAGTATTTTGACCTATATGCCTTAAAGGATTGAAATATAACATTTTTGTTTATTGTAGTCGAACAATAAAAACAACAACAACAACTCTCAAAATTTAAGAGTTTACATTTCAAAGCACGCGGAATTTAAAATAATCTAAATAAAATGGAACAAGAAAAAGTAGACAAAATAAGGGAGAGCGGCGTAGATCAGTTTGTAGAGTGCTGAAGGTTCCGGGTTCAAATTCAGTACAGAGAGATAATTTATTTAATCAATTAACACACCGATAGGCCCTTTCGGGCCTGCAGACTCTCCTGTGACTCTCCCCTACCCCATCCTTATTGTTCACCTCTCAGATAACTGATACTTTTGTATGTTTACTTTAATATTTATCCCATTTGAATTTACATTACCTTATTCTTTCATTTTTAGCACTTTCTGTTTTTTTATTGTATTCTATAGTATGTTTTTTTTGGTTTTGTTTTTCCTACCTTTGTATTTTAACATTTGTTTTTACCATGCTTAACCTATTTTTAAATATTTTGTGATTTTAAATTGTCTGTATTTTGTATATTTAGCCCTGAAGAAGACCTACAGGGTGGGTCGAAACGTTGGCTACTGAATAAATATTCTTGATATTCAGAGAAACTTATTGACCTCTTCCCGGACCATTTTCTTCCACAATTTTCATCAAGGTCAACCATTTTCTTTCAAAAATAACTAAAATTAATTAGAATTTTGCATTATCAACAGGTCTCGCCCCTCCCCCATTACTTAGGTCGAAGTTGTTTGTTCATTTAACGTCACTTTATGCTGCTATGGCTAATCGGACGATGCTACAGTGGGAGCTCTAAATTTTGCCTACCCAGGTTTAATTAGGATAGGGATTTTTAACGAGTACCTGGACATCGTGCAGGCTCGGGACCCCCGTTTAACGTACCTTCCGAACGACGGCGTAACTAAGGATTTTTTTCTCTCTTAAAAAAATCCTAGGGTCACCTGCTGGGCTACGAACCCGCGATCTTGGGCTTAGTAGTTTGTTACGCTAACCACTAGACCACAGGTGACCGTTTTTTTACTTGGGTCGAAAACCACTGTTATAGAGGCTGGGTGAGCCCCAATAGGGTCCTAGATCCCCTCGCAAGCGGGATTTGAACCCAGCACCTTCGGCATGGCAACATAGCTCTCTACCTCTGAGCCACTCCGCTCCATAAAGAGAAAATAAATACAAATTTTAGGCCTTAAAACAATTAATGTAAGTTTGAATACTGGCGCCAAACTTAGTCATCTGACGCAGACGCGAGATAACCTTCAGTGGCACATGTGAGTGAGATTATAATATACATTGCTTGCTGAAAGACTCGCTCTAGTAAGCATTTGTTTGATTTAGATTATTGAGGGTTATTACAGAATATAGATTATTGTGTTGATTCAGGTTTGTAATTAAAGATACCTGGAGTTATTTAGTTAGTTTAACTTTGTAAAAATGTTCTTTTAATTAAAGTTCTGAACTGCATCCATAAGAGTGTTATTCTTTTCACCTCCTTGGTTAAGTCGTCGAATTCGCGACTTACATTAATAAAAGTACTCTATCCAATGGTTCTTCTGTCAACATCATAGTAACAAATAGGGACGAAATAGTGCTAATATAAGCTTTGTACAAATTAGAAATAAAAAATGTGATAAATAAAAAGTACGATCGAAACTCATTTATTTCATCAAGAAATGATTTAAACCACTTCATATTTATATATTCATGTTTATTTAATTACAAGATGGCGTTGTAGATTTGTTACATTTATTTTCTACGCACCGCACATAATTAGCTGAAACAAAAAAAAAAATGTGTAACATTTTCTTAAGAATTAAAATTACAACTTATTTCCTATACCTACTGATTTGTTTTCTTATTAGTAACTTTGTACAATAATTATAAAACTCTATTAATATAAAATATTGTTAAAAAAAAAACTGATAAAAATATCACCTTTTCCACAACTATTAGCACTTAGCATGTAGCAGTTGTTTCGAAATATTTTTTCTTCCCAGCAATCGACCACTTTTTGCTTTCCGCAGACAGGTTCTTCCACATCAGAACAGCGTATCATGATGCAAGGCGTTTCTGGTTTGTTTGGTTTGGTAGTGAATTCATAGGAAGCACAAATCACTGCTAATCCTAAAATTATGAGTAAATTAAATTGGTTAATGGATAATTAAATAAGGTTAGGGTTAAAACATCAATACTTTTCGGGTATTTTAATTAAATCTCTAAATTTGGTTTGTTGGTGTTTTTACTTCTCCATGTAATGTAGTTCTGTAAGTGTGTCTAAAGAAAAATTTAATAACATAACTAAGTTTTCACTCAAAGTTTCGAGAAGATCTTTGATAGTATAAAGTTACTAGTGCTTGTTAATGTTTTCATTCAACGCCAGTTTATGGTACTATGGCTGATCGGACGATGCTGCCATTCTTATCCGAAATTTTTCCTATCCAATAATTAGGACAGTGATCATTAACAAGTACTTGACACCGTATTGGCTCGGGACCCCCTCCTACCTCCTCTCCAGAAGACATAACTAATTAGCTTTAACTGCCTTTAAAAAAATCCGATTAGCCTTAGCAGCATGAAAAGCAGGGTTTAAATGAAACAAATAAAAAAAAATATATATATATTGTATAACTCCTCCAACCACTCCACTCCAAAGATATTTTATTGTATTACTTACCAATTAGTACAAATGAGACGGAAAGGTACTTCATCTTCTGCTGAAAACGGGAAACTGATGGTGCATGTTTCAGTTATAGTACAGTATCCGATGACCTTCAAAGCAAACAATATATTTAAAGACGTTGGATCAGTATCTGTCGAGGAAAAGATTCAGTTCTTGTCGCACTAGAGAGCGAAACTAATGAACAAAGTATCGTTAAGGAGAATTCCCTGTATATTCTAAAACAAGATGTAATAAATATTATAATAAATATTTTTTGTTGTAAACTTGTCTGTTTTTTAAATTTTAATTTTGTATCGCACTTTCTGATTCTCTACCAAAACATACCTGTTTAGTTATTTACTTTCAGGATATTTTGTAAATATTGTTTTTTTCTGATGTAGGCCTTTGGCCAAATATATATTTATTTAATTTTGTTCATCTCTGTTATTCTAAAGGAACCTGGTCCCAGAATAAAATTATTTTTCTATTCTATTCTATTCTATTCTAATAAGTTTCTGTAAAAAAAAAAAAAAAATGGGCTCATTTCACTTTTTTATGGTGTGGAACATAATTCCAATGATAGAGCTCTGCGATCAAGATTGCTCGAACTTGCTTAGTCACATTAAAATCTGCAAATTTATTTACGAGTTCCTCTGTCATTAATACTAACAATAAAGCTGGATGCCTAGTTAGTTGAAAATCAAGGTTAAAAGATAGAATAAACCACTTTATTCTATCTTTTAACCTTGATTTTCAACTAACTAGGCATCCAGCTTTATTGTTAGTATTAATGACAGAGGAACTCGTAAATAAATTTGCAGATTTTAATGTGACTAAGCAAGTTCGAGCAATCTTGATCGCAGAGCTCTATCATTGGAATTATGTTCCACACCATAAAAAAGTGAAATGAGCCCATTTTTTTTTTTTTTTTACAGAAACTTATTAGAATAGAATAGAATAGAATAGAAAAATAATTTTATTCTGGGACCAGGTTCCTTTAGAATAACAGAGATGAACAAAATTAAATAAATATATATTTGGCCAAAGGCCTACATCAGAAAAAAACAATATTTACAAAATATCCTGAAAGTAAATAACTAAACAGGTATGTTTTGGTAGAGAATCAGAAATTTATTTACGAGTTCCTCTGTCATTAATACTAACAATAAAGCTGGATGCCTAGTTAGTTGAAAATCAAGGTTAAAAGATAGAATAAAGTGGTTATTAGCATAATAACCTATTGAGCCCAAGATCGAGGGTTCGTATCCCGGCAGGTGGCCCTAGGATCTTTTAAAGGGAGTAAAAACTTCTTGTTTATGCCGTTCTTCGGAAGAAGCGTTAAATGGGGGTCCTGAGTCAATTTGATGTCAAGTACTCGTTAAAAATCCCTATCCTAATTATACCTGTATAAGCAAAATTTAGAGCTCCCACTGTAGCATCGTCCGATTAGACATAGCAGGATGAAGTGACGTTAAATGAACAAACAATCCAATTGGACGTTTTGAAAATCTAAGCTAGGGAAGTCTCCCATTTTATTGATTATTTCTCTTTAATGACATGGATGGTTCGAAATAGGAATAAAAGTCTAGTTAATTAATTTAAAATCTAAATATATTTTCACGCTATTGTGATCATGGACAATCATCTACTATACTAACGGTGTCTTAGTAATAGTACTGTCTCCATGTACTGATCCAAGACCTGCTTCTCCGCAGCAGTGCTCTAAACCACTGAGCTACCAAGGGTCGTATCCAAGTCAGACCAATCCGTTCTCTTCATCGATCCTGCGTATCGATTCTGTCAAGTCTGCGGAGAAGCAGACGAACCGGGTTCTTGGGGGACGACCCCGAGATATTGGACTGCATCAAAGGATTAAAATTGGCATAATTCGGCCATATGATGTGAAATGAGAAGTACCTTCTGCTGCAGTTAATCATACAGGGATTGAAGGAAAGAGAGGTCCAGATCGCAGGCGTCAATCTTGGTTGAAAAACCTGAGGCAATGGACAGGATTAACATCCATAGAACTGATCCGTGCAACGGTCAGTAAAATACGACGTGCCGTTATAATCGCCAACAACCACACATACACTTTTAGAAGAAGAACAACGAATTTTTACAGTTAGGGACGCCAGATTGCTGTTAGTAATTAAGCGGCTACAGTTAATTGGTTTAATGTGCATCTGGAAATGAAAGGGTTAAGAAGCAATGAAGAAAGAGGAAGCGGATGGAAAATCGATTAGTGTGGACATAGCTAGGAAACGCTGCGTACTAACTTAAAACGATTAATAGTACCTGCATCATCTAGGAGAAAAGTATATAATAAGATGATAATAATTGATCTTAGTGTCAATATAAGTACGTACATAACAAGTAATTAGTTATATAAAAATGTAGAACACTGTTAATAGTTTTTCAAGACCCCAGGGATATGATAAGGTATAACTTGCAAAACCTGAGTCAAGAACGTTCGAAGCTGATCGTAAAATATAATGTGTACATTCTTTTAAAATAACAATCTAGCGTTATGTAACATTTTAAACGTGTGAAGTGTTCCAAAAAAACAATTTACCACAAGAGAGGAAAACTGTAACGATATGAAGTACGCCCTTATCTTCATATTCTTAATTTTCAAGTTGTGCAAATTTAATGTATTAACAATTTTTATTCTCTTTATATATTTATCGGCGCCTGTCAAGTAAAACAAATAGACAATCAGCAGATTCCCTGCTAGTAAATTTACACCAAATTGCACGAGAGGCATGAAGAAGAACAGTACCCAGCGGTACCCTAAACGTTTCATGATCCGTATTCTTTTCTTTTCTTTTTACAATATATTCAATATTACTCAAAAATTATTATTTTCTCATATATGAAAAGTATTCTGAGGTAGTAAATATGGAAGAAAAACTTGAACCACTGCAACCCAGGAAGGGTACTGGGCTAAGTATATAGTAGCAACTGAACTTTTTGTGCCAATGGTCTTGAAGGGAGGACCGAGATCACGCTCAGCCTGAGTGAGCCCCACAAGGATCTGTAGATGTCAGAGGTTCGGTCTATAGCGACTAATAGATTAAATAATTATTTGCCACGGCCGGATTTGATCCCTCAGCAACTCGGTGCTCTGAGAGCTATTCCGCTCCCCTTTAAGAACTAATAATAATAAAAATTTGAATAATACATGCTATTATTAACCAATACTAATATTAATATTATATTTCAATCCATTTTTGTAAATATATTTTTAATTAAGTGTCCCTTGTGACCTTTTAACCTACTGTAAATAGAAGATAATAATTTTTTTTTATTCTCATCTAGATTTTTCGTTTGGTGAATCCATAGCCAGGGAATAATTCCTTTTTTCCGCACACAAACATTGTAGTACAAACTTTAACAATCATAAGACCGAATAAGTCTAACCTTTAAAAGAGACCACAATATAAATAAAATAAAACTTATCTTAAGAAAATTCTTTTTTGTGTGTGCGTTTTTACTAAATACTCATGAGGTATACTGCGTTGGTTCCGGAATAAATTAATAAATAATAGTCATTGGTTGTTCATTTAACGTCACTTTATGCTGCTATGGCTAATCGGACGATACTACAGTGGGAGCCATAAATTTTGCCTATCCAGGTTTAATTAGGATAGGGATTTTTAACGAGTACCTGACATGAACAGGCTCGGGACCCCCGTTTAACGTCCTTTCCGAAGGACGGCGTAACTAAGGATTTTTTACCCCCCATAAAAAATCCTAGGGCCACCTGCCGGGCAACAAACCTGCGATCTTGGGCTTAGTAGTTTGTTACGCTAACCACTAGACCACACTTCGCCTAAAATAATAGTCTTTGGGAACCCGAAAGTTCGATGACGGTACGATCAATTTCCGTCTATACCAAAGATCAGCGTTATGCAATCCCATCGACTAGCCCGAAACATTCATATTTTTAAAGACTTAATTTCCACTTAGTTGAATATTTTATTCTTAATCAAAATTTAATTTTTTATAACAATTTATACATTATCTTAATAATAAATTAACTCAGTTTATTTCTTTTTTTTTGTTAGATGTAGTTGTATGCTCGGCTACTCCTAAATGTAGGTACTATATGTGCTCGAGAAATGCTTTTGCTCCGGTTTGCGGAAAGAAGTTGGTAAACGGATGCTAGAGAGAGAGCTGATTTAGGAGTCAGTGCTATAATGCTAATGTCTGCAGAGCAGTTGATATCATAGTTTTATTTATATATAATACTAGTAGCGTATTGTACATTGGAAAAAAAATCCAGTACTACAATAGCCGGATTTTGGGTTCAGTACATGGTATAGAGTGTACTGTTTCTAAACCTACGGTTGTGCAGTGAGGTGATTTGGCCAAGATCACACTCAACAGTTAGGTTTTTCCTCTAACTAAGGTTACCCAATTTACATGGGCCGGGTGAACTCCAGAATAGTCTGGACATCTAACGGTGTCGATTCAAGGCATTTAACTGATTAAATAATATATTTGCCAGAGTGTGTAATATTTCGATTTCGTTGTAAAAAGATAATACCCCCGTGTAACTTCCACCAGATCAAAGGCCGAACTTCGTGTATACAAAATATAACAAAATTTTATTTTATTTTCATGTTTATTTAACATAAGTGTGGAGGATGCTGAACCCCCAGATGACGATGAGCTGTATGACGCCATTGCAAAACTAAAAAATAAGAAAGCTCCCGCGGAATGGATAGTATTCAGTCAAAGCTCTTGAAGTATGGCGGAGAAGAATTAAAGAAAGCTCTACAAAACCTCATCCTCGACATATGGAAAGAGGAGCGGATGCTTATTGAATGGAGTAAGGCAGTAATTTGTCCGATCCATAAAAAGGGAGACAGGACAGAATGTGAGAACTACCGGGGAATCGCCCTGCTATCTTGCGCATATAAGGTTCTTTCGAACATTTTATTTGCAAGGCTCTCACCACATGCAGAGAAAGAGCTGGGAAATTATCAAGCGAGTTTTAGAAGAGGGCAGTCTACGGTGGACCAGATATTCTCACTAAGGATAATTCTGAAGATATGTAAAGAGTACGAGGTGGTCACACACCATCTATTTGTAGATGGTAAAGCAGCCTACGATAGCATGGACCGCAATGAATTATACCGAGCCCTACAAGATCTGAATATACCCCGGAAGATCATTCGTCTTGTGAAAATGACAATGCAAGGGTCAAAATGTCTTGTGAAAGTCTAATCAGATCTTTCACAAGAATTCGACACAGATACGGGTGTGAGAGAAGGAGATGCCCTCGCCTGCCTAATCTTCAACCTTGGAGCAGAAATGGCCATAAGAAATTCCGGAATTCAGGTAGATGGAACCCTGTTTAACACACTAGTTCAAATCCTAGGGTATGCCGATGACTTTGACTTTATGGCAAGATCTAAAAGGGCGCAGAGGGAAGCTTTCTTAGCACTGGAAGAGGCAGCCAAGAAACTTGGGCTTAATGTCAACATACAGAAGACCAAGTATATGCGAATAGGAGGAACCCAGGAGAAAGAGGAAATCACTTTGAACATTTAATATGAATGTTAATGGTTTACATTTAATAAATAAAGTAGTTGGGACAAATAAAATAAGTTTTATTTATTTACTATGCCTAAATAATTCGTAACAATAAAATCTTTAGATGTGAATATCTCCTAAACAAAGCGTTTGCGGACATACCTTCATAGGAAATTTTTTTCTTGTTTTGAAGTCCTTAGTTCAAGTTTTCAGTTTGGCCATTTAACCCTGAAACACCCTGCATTATAAATACCCATTCAGCCAATTATTATAATTTATAGAAGAGTGTAAAATGGTAATGGGGTGCAGTCAATAAATTACACAAAATAAGTTATTAATGAAAGACAAAATGAATGGTAATCTTTATATTTTGTTACAAAATTATTTCTCTTGTAATTTTATTATATTTTATTATCTTCTAAATTTCTTTCTATTCTCATCATTTCTCATCAATTACTTCATAATTTATCTTTTACTCTTGGTATTTCTATCATTTCTGTTTTCTTTTATTCTGAGCTCTAAGGGTGGGCTAAAAATTAGGGCAAAATATTGCCACAAATAAAATAAGTCTACTTATTTTGTTTAATTTATTGACTTCACCCCATGTCCGCTTTATACTCTTCTGAGATATATCCAGTCAACCATTTCCACACCAATAATATAATCTATATATTTCTTCAATATAATGATGTACAATACATATCAGGAAAGGATCGAACATTCGCAATTTTTACAACAAATTGGTTTCTATTTCATTATTGATCTCGAACGAGTACCTCAATCTTGTCATTAAACTTCAAATTGGAGTTGATCATTCGGTTATGGGATTCACATCTACTGATCTAGGATTGAATTAGAAAAATTTTTAGATCGGTTATGCTCGGAATTCATCTGTAATAACTCTTATGGACAATTCAAAACTGTGATTGCTTCATAAAAAAAAAAAAGATGTTGAGGATACCTTGAGCAATAAATTGTTCCTCGACTTCCAGAACGAAACAGAGCGAACGCAACACTGCAGTAGTCAACTTGAGGTGCTTATTTCTCATTTCCCTCTTCGTTTGTGAATATGATAATTTAAATTTATTAGTTACAAGTCATTATTAATTTTACTTAGGACAGAGTAAATACTAGTGTTTATGGAGTAAATAATAGGATAAGCTATTATTTATATATTACTATTACCTGCTAGTAATGTTGGATTAAAAAAAAAAAAATTATAATGTACTAAGTTCTTACATATCGTAAAAGTGGGATTACTTTTACCTAAAAGAAGAACATATTCAATATATTGGAACATATTCATATATTGGATATTTTATAAGAACATATATATAAGAATATATTCATATAATTGGATATTTTTTATGCTTAGTAAAAAATAGCATAAAAACATATCTCTGAAAACCGGATGATTCTCCCAGTAATTGAAAACACAAATTTTGTTTATATAAATACATTATAAAACATTGAAATTTGGGTTCAAGAAGCTATACGTAGTAAGGTCCTAAAGTTTCCGGCCTGGGATAGAAGGAAATGTGAAAGAAAAACACTGGTCTTACTGTTTTTCAATATATTCTCCTCTAAATTCAACACCCTTAATACAACGCTTTGACAACATTTCTATACCATGAAAACAATAATTTTGCTCTTTGTTTAAAAAATTTTCTTCCTCTCCTGCTTGGATCTCTTCGTCGGTGTTAAAGTCGCTAGGGGCTAAGTCTGGGCTGTAGGGTAGATGAGAGATTTCTTGGAATCCACAGTCCTTCACAGCGACTGTCTTGGAAATGGAAAAGAATTTTTGGAACCCATCTTGCACTAACCTTGTTCATTTGCAAATGTTCTTTGATGATCCTCAAAACACTTGTTTTTCAAAGCCCCAACCTCGCTGCTATTTCCTTGGTTTTCAAGTTGGATTGTTTCAGAAGTGACAGGTTCCAATGGGCGACCGGGATGCGGGTCATCTTCCAGACGTTCTCTTCCTAACTTAAATAATTTTGCCCATTCTTTCACAGTGGAATACGAGGGGGAGGATTGCCCGTATACACAATCCAAACGCTCTTTAATTTGCGCAGGAGTAAGACCCTCTTTACAAAAGAATTTAATAACCGCACGGTACTCGAGTTTGAACATTGTAAAAATGGGGAGTTTCCTTCAAGGCTGGACATTGACTGACAGGACTGAGGAAGTGCGGGCGTTGGGTATGGAGTGAACAGGCATGAGCCTGCATAGGCGTGCTGGTCCCGGCACGTTTGAAGGAGGGGAAGCAGGAGAGGCCGGAAACTTAGGCTGGTCGCACATTGAGATCCACTTCAACGCAGGGTAGTGTAGGTTAGGCAGGGCAACGTAGAAAAAAGTTTTGTGAAACATAGGTTTGAACGAACGAGCGTTAGTTGAAAGGCAGGGCAGGGCAGAACAGTTCAGTGAATGTGTGAACCTGCTTCACGCAGTGTTTGCGTCAAGCAGATTTGCGACTGCGTCTCAATGTGCGACCAGCCTAAGTTTCCGGCCTCTCCTGCTTCCCCTCCTTCAAACGTGCCGGGACCAAGAAAGAAATTTATTTCTACATATCCTCTATCTTAAGAGGAAAATTCAATGTGCGCCCGGCCTTATGGACCTTACTACGTACATACATTATAGAACATTGAAATTTGGGTTCACGAAGCTATAGGTCAAACTGCATTCTGTATAAAGAACACAATTAAACAAAGATTTGATCTCAAATTACAAAGATGTACCCATAATTTCAATATATATATATTACTTTGTTACTCGAGGATTTTGGAGTTACACCATTCTTCAGTCCATAGGGATTTTTCAAAAACTTACGACAGACCTATCTGTTTTCTTTATTTCATTTTTAATATATATTCTTATGAATAAATTGAATAGTTCCTGTGATCAGAAGTCAACAACAAGTTGGATCCAAGAGGATCAACTCAAATCAAATCAAATCAAAGAGGATTTATAAAAAAATAATTTGCATATTGAGGTAACAATTGGTAGAGAATTGTTAAGGGAAAAAATATTGAATATTGTTACGGTCAGAGCGGGAAGTAGGACCGGCTTCTGATCTGCCTAGAGCGGATTAGGCAAACAATGGGATTAAGCGGAAGAGATTATAGAATGGCGTAGAGCCTTCTAGATCGGTCTAGGTGGTCCTCGTCCGTGTTCCGAGTAATGCCCCACCACGACCTACCTTGCCTATATAAAAAGGACAGCGTTTTCGGCCGCGTCAGTAGTAATAAGACGAGTCTGTAATAAGCCAGTGAGTAGCAGTCGTTAACTAGTGGCAGTGTGTGTGAGTTAGTTAGTATTAGTATCAGTCTGTAATAAGTGCTTAGTGAGCAACAGTGACAATTAGTGACCGTGTAATAAGTGTAATAAACTGTGTGGCAGTTTGTCATATTTGAAGAGTCTTACGGTCGGTGGACTTTAGTTAGCGAACTGTAAGTGTTAATTTGTAATTGTAAACTATAGTGTAATATTATTGTATTTGTACAAATTTATATAAATAGTTTAGTTACTTAATATAAACAATATCTTATCTTATTTGTATATTATCTTAGAAATTAGATAACATTTAGTAGAATATTATTATTGTAAATTGATATTAGTTTAATAATTTAACTGTTTTAAATAATCTCATTGTATTCTTTTTAATTTGTTAATAAATATTAGATTCTTGAATTAAGTAATAGTTTAGTCCATTTTACACCCAGTAGCCCGTAACAAATTGGTGTCAGAAGTGGGATCTTGTGTAATTGTTATTTTGTCTTGCATTTTGTAATAATTGGGCTACTGTTTGAAAAATGGCTTCTCAAAGTCTTAAATTGATGGATTTAAAAGTTGCGGATTTAAAACGGGAATTAGAAGAACGTGATCTGGATTCTTCCGGAAATAAAAGTGTACTGCAACATCGCTTGCGTCAATTTTTTGTAGAGTCAGGGGAAAATCCAGATGACGCTCTGTTTGAAACCGATTTAAGCAAGTTGTCTGCAACTTTAGGTAATTTACAGAATGAGTTAAGCACTGTTAAAAATGAGCTAGGTAATGAGTTAAGTACTGTAAAAAGTGATTTATTGTATACATTAGAGTCTAAATTAGGCACATTAGAGAATAAGTTAATGGAAAATGTAGATAATAAAGTAGCTGTTGTAGAATCTAGGCTAGGAGAAAAAGTTGACGAAATTAGGCTAAGAATGGAAGCTCTTGAGGGACGTATGAGCAACCCACCGACAAACGACACCGACCGTTCCTGCGAGGGCAGCCATCATAACACCATTCTACCCGCCTCTGCTGGGGCGCCACCAAGTCACAATACCTTTCCAGTATTCGACGGAAAGACGCCGTGGGAGGACTACATGACTCTCTTCGAGACAGCGGCTTCGATCCACGGGTGGTCACAGGAGACCCAAGCTTCAGCATTGTGCCTGGCCTTGCGTGGAGACGCCTTGAGAGTGCTGCGGGGGATGCCCATGTCGGAGCGGTCCAACTACGGGAAGCTGATTAGAAGACTGGAAATGCGTTTCGGACACCGCCACATGGACCAGCTATGTCGCTCACAGTTAAGAAACAGGGTCCAGAAGGACAACGAGAACCTGCAGGAATTTGAAACGGATATTGCCCGGCTGGTGAGGAACGCCTACCCATCGGTCACTGACTATGTCTACGAGAGTTTGGCTGTCGACAAATTCCTGGATGGACTGCGGGACCCAGAGACACAACAAGCGGTGAAGCTCGCCCGGCCGAAAACGTTGGGAGACGCATTATCTCAGGCCATGGAGTTTGAAGCTGTCAGACAGTCTGTACGGGGCCATGCGCGAGTTCGAGCAGCAGGAGCAGAGCATAATACGGTAACCAGCGTCGAGGACATAGTGACCAAAGTGTTGGATGCTCTCAGGACCCATAAGAAGGAGGTACGCTGTTGGGGCTGCGGCCAGCTTGGACACCCTAGAAGCAAGTGTCCAACCCGTTACGTCAAAGCCCCCAGGATTGCCATCAGAGTTGCGTCAATAGGAAGCAGAACAAACAGCTTCTATGTTGACGGGATGGTGAACGGGCAGCTGCGAAGTCTTCTAGTGGATACCGGCGCGAGCATGACGATCTTGAACTCGAAGACACATCTAGCTGAGAAGATCATACCGACCACTTGGGCATTACGGACTGCAACGGGACAGCCAGCCAAGGTCTACGGGGAGACAGATGCCACCTTCCACATCGGGGGTCAACATCTGCAGCACCGCGCTCTCGTGGCAGAGATCGATGAAGATGTCATATTGGGCATGGACTTCATGATCGCATACGGGATCAAGCTGGATATGTCGAGAGGTGTGATGACGCTGGGAGACGAGGAAGTCATACTTCGGCAGGAAAAGGACTTCTGCGCACGAGTGCTGCTACCAGAAGACACCACTTTACCGGCACGGAGCCAAATCGTGACGCATGGGACGGTCGAAGGCCATCTACCCGCGGGTCAATGTGCACTACTCCAACCTGGAAGGCACGAAGAACAAGAGGTTGGACGCGGCGTACTGGTTGCTAGGTCTCTCATCAAGATCGGACCTACCACTCCAATTCGGCTAATGAATCTGAACAGCTTCCCGGTAACGCTAAAGAAAGGAACACCGGTCGGGGAGTGTACCACCGCTACCTCAGTGGTTCGTCAGCTGCAACGTCATCCCACCGAGCTTCGAGGGCTCCCAGAGGAACTAAAAGGATTTGTGGATGAATCATGTCGCGACCTCTCACCTGAACAGAGCGAGGAGGTGAAAAACATGATTACCCGATGGCATGACGTCTTCGAGATCGGCCCAGGACCACGGGGTAGAACGGATATCGTCCAGCACAGGATTAACACTGGGGATGCGAAGCCTATCCGACAGATCCCGCGGAGGCTGCCGTTAGCTAAACGGGAGGACGCCGAGGAGATTATTAAGGAGATGGCAGCTGATGGTGTCATTGAGCCTTCGAGTAGCCCCTGGATGTCTCCTGTCGTATTGGTGAAGAAGAAAGACGGAACGACAAGGTTCTGCGTAGACTACCGTCTTCTAAACAACGTCACCAAGAAGGACAGTTATCCGCTTCCCAGGATTGACGATACGCTGGACACCCTGGAGGGGTGTAAACTCTTCTCTACCTTGGATCTCCGCAGTGGATATTGGCAGGTTGGATTGGCACCTGAAGATAAAGAGAAGACGGCGTTTTCAATTGGCACTGGGCTCTGGCAGTTTACAGTAATGCCGTTCGGGCTTTGCAATGCTCCTGCCACATTCGAGAGGCTGATGGAAAACGTGTTAAGAGGTCTCTCTTGGGAAGTATGCCTGGTGTACCTAGACGACATGATTGTGCTGGGAAAGTCCTTCGCTCACCATCTGAAGAATCTGGAGAAGGTCTTCGAACGACTGCGTGCAGCGAACCTAAAGTTGAACCCGAAGAAGTGTAATCTCTTCCGAAGGCAAGTCAACTACCTGGGGCATATTGTGTCAGACAACGGAGTTGCTGTTGACCCAGAGAAGATAGCAGCGATAACCGACTGGCCAGTACCTCGAGATAAGCACCAGGTGAGAAGTTTTCTCGGGCTCTGCACCTATTACCGGAGGTACGTGAAAGGATTTGCTGACATCGCAAAACCTCTTACCAGGCTTACCGAGGAGAAAAGGACTTTCCATTGGGACCACGAGTGCCAGGCATCCTTCGAGGAGCTGAAGAGAAAATTGAGTAGTGCTCCTATTCTGTGCTATCCACGTCCCGAGGGCAAGTTCATACTTGACACAGATGCCAGCAACATCGCCATTGGAAGTGTCCTCTCTCAGCTCCAAGACGGAGAAGAAAGGGTGATTGGATATTTCAGCAAAGCACTCTCAGCTCCGGAACGCAACTACTGTGTCACAAGGAAAGAGCTTCTGGCAGTAGTAAAATCCATAGAGCACTTCCATAAATATCTATACGGAAGAAGGTTCCTGCTGAGAACGGACCACGCGGCTCTAATGTGGCTGCTGCGATTCAAGTCACCGGAGGGACAAGTGGCGAGGTGGATCGAGCGCCTTCAAGAGTACGACTTTGAATCTGCTCATCGTTCTGGAACGAGCCACAGGAATGCGGATGCGCTGTCAAGAAGACCATGTGAAGATGAAGAATGCAGGCATTGTTCCCGACAAGAAGAGAGGCAGGGGACAGTATTGAGGACAACGGTTGTTATCGACAGTTGGCGGGACACAGAGGTGTCAAAGGAACAGGACGAGGACCCGGACTTAAAACAAATAAAGGAATGGAAAATATCGGGGCGAGGAAGACCGGCCTGGCAGGATGTTGCTCCAATGTCGAAGAATGTAAAAACGTACTGGGCCCAATGGAACTCCATTTTAGTGGACAACGGGCTGCTGAAACGGGCATTGGAGAACGCGGAAGGAGATCAGCGCAGGCTACAGCTCATCGTTCCAAGGAATAAAGTGCCCGAAGTGCTTAGGGAACTACATGACGGTGTAACTGGCGGCCATCTTGGAGTTCACCGTACATTGGAAAAAGTTCGTGAACGCTTTTACTGGGCAAACCTTAAGGACGATGTGTTGGACTGGTGCAGGCGTTGTGCGACTTGTGCGGCTTCTAACGGACCAACAAGAAGAAAGAGGGCCCCTATGAAGAAGTACAACGTGGGAGCACCGTTCGAGAGGATAGCGATCGACATCGCTGGCCCTTTCCCTGTGACGGACGAAGGTAACCGATATATTCTCGTGGTCATGGACTATTTTTCTAAGTGGGTGGAAGCGTATGCCCTTCCGAATCAAGAGGCAGTCACGGTTGCAGACGTACTTGTGAAGCAGCTCGTCAGCCGGTTTGGAGTACCCATGGAACTTCACGCTGACCAGGGAAGAAACTTTGAGTCTGCAGTCTTCTCCGGGATGTGCGAAGCACTGGGAATACGGAAAACCAGGACGACACCTCTTCACCCTCAATCGGATGGCATGGTGGAGCGCATGAACAGGACAATGGGTCGATATTTGTCCAAAGTGGTCTCCGACCATCAGCGGGACTGGGACCAGTATCTTCACTTGTTCTTGTTAGCCTACCGCAGTTCAGTCCATGAAGCAACGGGGCAGACCCCCGCAAATGTGGTGTTCGGCCGAGAACTTCGTTTGCCTTGTGATCTGAAATTCGGGTTCAAGCCAGACGAGGAAGTTAACGGAGAGGAATACGTCACGAATCTACGGAAGCGGATGGATAATATCCACGAGAAGGTTCGTGCAAACATCCAGGGAGCCAGTGACAGAATGAAGGAGCGTTACGACATCAGGGCAGAGAAAGGTGGATTCCAACCTGGAGATTTGGTCTGGCTACATGATCCTCGAAGAAGGCGAGGCTACTCACCTAAACTTCAGAACTCCTGGGATGGCCCGTTTGAGATCATCAATAGGATAAACGACGTCATCTATAGGATCAGAAAGCAGCCAAAAGGAAAACCCAGGGTAGTCCATTTTAATAGACTGGCCCCATACAAAGGAGACCATGGCCCGACAAAAGACCAGCAAGTCAGGTACCTCAACAACGTGGAGACCAGTAAGGTATCAGTTGCACAACCTAAGGTACAAGGTTCCCGTGGAGTAACTCAGACAGTATACAGAGATATCTTCTCGTTACCCGCGGACTATTCTCTGGCCCATTGTGTCGCCGAAGATCTGAGGACTTCCCGAGGGATTGCAACGGTCTTCAGGAAGAAGTTTGCTGGAACTGAGGAACTGGAACGCCAAGGACCAAGCGTCGGGAAAGCACTCCACCATACGCACGAAGGACGACACCTGTTCTACTTAGTCACCAAGTGTGCTACTGATCAGAAGCCCACATATGACGCACTGCGGCGAAGCCTCGACGACCTGCGGAGTAAGCTTCTGAGACTGCGTGTCACCAAGCTCGCGATCCCTAAGTTGGGCTGTGGATATGACGGCCTGGAGTGGAAGGTTGTCAGGAACATGCTTGAACAGATATTCGCCAACTCTGGAGTCGCCATATTGGTGTGCACGTTCAACCCCTGGAAAGGAAATGCGTCTCCATCGAGGGAAGCTCATGACCGCCCGATTTCTGCGGACTATGCTCTGGGGCAGAGCACTTTTAAGGAGGGGGCAGTGTTACGGTCAGAGCGGGAAGTAGGACCGGCTTCTGATCTGCCTAGAGCGGATTAGGCAAACAATGGGATTAAGCGGAAGAGATTATAGAATGGCGTAGAGCCTTCTAGATCGGTCTAGGTGGTCCTCGTCCGTGTTCCGAGTAATGCCCCACCACGACCTACCTTGCCTATATAAAAAGGACAGCGTTTTCGGCCGCGTCAGTAGTAATAAGACGAGTCTGTAATAAGCCAGTGAGTAGCAGTCGTTAACTAGTGGCAGTGTGTGTGAGTTAGTTAGTATTAGTATCAGTCTGTAATAAGTGCTTAGTGAGCAACAGTGACAATTAGTGACCGTGTAATAAGTGTAATAAACTGTGTGGCAGTTTGTCATATTTGAAGAGTCTTACGGTCGGTGGACTTTAGTTAGCGAACTGTAAGTGTTAATTTGTAATTGTAAACTATAGTGTAATATTATTGTATTTGTACAAATTTATATAAATAGTTTAGTTACTTAATATAAACAATATCTTATCTTATTTGTATATTATCTTAGAAATTAGATAACATTTAGTAGAATATTATTATTGTAAATTGATATTAGTTTAATAATTTAACTGTTTTAAATAATCTCATTGTATTCTTTTTAATTTGTTAATAAATATTAGATTCTTGAATTAAGTAATAGTTTAGTCCATTTTACACCCAGTAGCCCGTAACAATATGAAATGATTCCAAAGTAGTATTTGAGTAATATTTTTATGATTGATTCAACATGTCTCAATTCTTGTTCAACTTTTTTTTTGTTGGTCTTGAATAAAAAATTAATAATTATTTATTTCTTACTACGCCTGATTTAATCTCTGTATCATATAAAAAAATTATAAGACTGCAGTGTTGTAATAACAAAGCCACAGTATAGAAAATGAATATTGTAATCAGATAATGTTATAATTATAGACCAAACTGTAATTAATTAAACTATTACAATATTAATTAAAATAATTCGTTCAAAAATATAAGTATTTACCAATTGTAAAAAAAAAAATTGTAATTGAAGAGAATTCTATGTAAGGGAATGAAAAGCATTCTGGATATGGAAATAAAAAAATGCGATATATACAATAGAAACATTAAACAAAATCGTAGAGAACAAAAAAATCAGAAATTTGCAACCAACTAATTTTTATAATTTATAATTTGTTTTTATTCTAATTATATATTCTACATAAATGGATAAGATGGTTCGGTTTCAAATTTTACAAGCTTTACATTTGTTTTTGTTTCGATTCCACCATTAATCTGGAACGAGTCCTTCAATACCGTAATTAAACTTCGAATTGGAGTTAATCATTCGGTTATGGGATTCACATCTGGATAGAATTATATACAATTATAGATCGGAAATACTTTGGATTTACCTGTCTTAATGGTTATGGACCATAAAAAAAAAGAAAGATGTTGAAGATGCCTTGAGGAATAAATAGTTCCTCGACTTCGAGAACGAAACAGAGCCAACGCAACACTGCAGTAGTCAACATGAAGTGCTTATTTCTCATCGCCCTCTTCGTCTGTGAGTATGAAGATTAATGATTTATTTAATGTTTTTAAATATTTAATATATGCAATAATAGTAATAAATAAACCTTGGACCTATTTCGATGAAATTGTTTGTAAATATGTTAATAACACCAGTGTATTTGATTTACATTGGATCCGGCAGGCGGCGCTGGGATAGCGGTACAGTCCAGGATCCATCGTCCATTACTATCAAGCTGAATCTTAGTGAATAGCTTCGTTTCGATGAGACGCCCAACAATTTCGTGTGCGAAAATCCTCGATTGTGGTAGCTAACAGATATTTGTCCTACAAAATTTATGGTTGATCAAAGAGTCCCCTCCTCCCAACATGTATCGATAACGAAGTCAAAAAAGAATAAGTAAAAAAAAATCACCTGGTTAGTAATCATTTTTGATCAAACCATATAGTATTAAATTTTTGAGAATCATCAAATCGACATATTTTATACTTGCTACCTCTGTTAGTTTCCACAATCTAGAATTTTCGATATACTCGAATAGTCCTGATATACTCGTAGGCCAGCAGCGAGGTGTATGAGGGTCGCGAAAAATTGAAGAGAGTTGCATTTTTGATATGTTGTAAGGACATGTCTGAGTAGTTAAAATCCAAGTTTGCAACCAAAAAACGCATGGGAAAACTTATGGTGGCCAAAAAAACTCGGAATTTTCGGATTTATTTCAGTTTTTGGCCTGTATCTCCTGATCGGTGCATTTTTGAAAAAAAAAAACGTTGGGTAACCATTTTTAAAGTAGATTAATTTTTCTACAATTTGAATTCAACCGCAGCTCTGCAGGTCTAATAATTTCGGAGTTACGCCCCTTTGAAAATTGGTCATTTTTCCAAATAGTCCAAATTTTAAGTCTTAACCGACTTTCGTGAGGAACACCGCCTGAAGGAGTGATTCTACAATGAAAGTCAAGGTAGTAAATTTAATTAGGTTTAATTTAAGCACAGACCAAGGCCTGTTGGTGTAACAGATCCTGAGTTACGCCCTTTGAAAATTGGAAATTTTTTCCAAAAAGTTTAAATTTTAAGTTTTGGCCAACTTTCGTGAGGAACACCGGCCGAAGGAGTGATCCTACGATGGAAGTCAAGTTAAATGGAGTTCGAGTTAATTTAATTAGCTTTATTTAAAGGACATAATGAGGCCTGTAGTTGTTATACTTTCTTGTTAATTGAAAAAAAGGAAAATCGGGAAAAGTGGGTGTTTAAAGAAAATTACCTTGTACGCCACGAATCGATCTCAAACAGCTTGTTCATTGTAAAGTATAAATATTTACTTGCAAATTACCTATAAAAACTTTAATGTTTCTAAGCCAATAATATAATCAGATAATTTTTCTGGAATTCCCTCAGGATTCTAATCTGGATTTAATTCAGTCCTGGTATATAAAAAAAATAATAATAATTTTTAAAAAATACACCCCATGAAGGGTCTTGGGTTCAGTTCATTGTAGAGGCTGTGTACTGCTTCTGGGAGAATGGTTGAGCCGAGAAGTGATTTTTCCTAGGTCACACTCAACCGTCAGGTTTTTCCCCTGTTTATAGACCAACTTTATAGAGGCCAGGTGAACCCCAGGAGAGTCTGCAGTTCCCTTAGGGTTCATCCGTGGCTGTTAATAGATTAAACAATTTATTTGCCTCCTTCTACCTTCAACACATCAACTCTGCGTTCTACCCTGCTCCTTTAAAAATCTGCATGGCTCCTAAATTATATGTACACATTTAATAATATAATTATAGCTAAACCGCTAAATCAATCTATTCAGTTTCAGCACAGGAAGTGCTCATGTACTCGGGGGGGACTGTACCTTGCATTGCCCGCCTGTGTTCTACAGAACTTGCCCCCGTCTGCGGAAAGCAATTAAGCCGGGATTGCTGGGATGTACAGATATTCAACAATTCGTGTCTGATGGAATCAGCGAACGATTGTGGTAAAGGTAAGTCTTCAGAGCAGCATATGAATACATAAGTATATAACCTATGTTTTTATGTATGTACATGTATATGTATAAATGCGTAAGTACTTACCTAAAGTTGATTGATTTGTATCCAAATACCTGGATAGTCAAACTTTAGGAGTCCCACAGATCATCGGAAAGCGGTATTCCAGTTTTCCGTTTCACAACTTCTATAACACGATTATGTAAGTGGAGGAGATGTCTCATACATATATATATATAATTCAGAAATATTATGATATATTTTTTAAAATGTTAACAATATGTTTGTATTTTATTTTTATAAATTATTTTATATAGATTTTATTTTTTCAGCTAACTGGGTGCCATGTGTCGAAGATAGATGCATAGCTGTGGCCTAAAACTAAATCAAGTAATTTCTTATAATCTATCTTTAATGCTTTTAAGCAAGATTGACTTCATATTTTTATGATGATTATTTCAACATATCTCAATTCAAATGATTTTTTTTCTATCTTAAATTAAAAAAATAATAACCATTCATTTCTTACTACACCTTATTTAATCTCTCAATCATATAAACAAAATTAGAAGACTGTAGTGTTGTAATAACATAACACCAATCTAGAAAATGAATATTGTACGAATTCAGATACCAGATTATTGGGAAGGAAATAACCAGTAAGCATACCATTAAAGAAAAAAAAAAGTGTATTACAAAAATTTCGGTCAAAAAACAAATGTTCAGATAAAACTATTTGCAAAAAATGTACAAAATCGTGTAATAAACACTTTAAATCTGCGTCTGACTGAAGAAGAACGCAAATAAAACTTATTACGCAAATTAGTTTTGTTACTACGATTTTCGTTACTTTGATGTACTATTGACTCATGGCTACTTAAGTGTTCATTATTGTAATTTTTTTTCTGTATGTTTACTTTTTTTAATTTGTATGTACTATTATTTTAACTGTCTAACCAAACTAGCTGTATTTTACTAATGTAAAAAACAGAAATAAATAAATTTAAAAACAATTAATAAAACTGTTTACAAAAAATGTACAAAATCGTGTAAAAACACTTTAAATCAGAGTCTGACTGAAGAAGAACGCAAAGAACGCCTTTTGAGAAAGAAAGAAAGATATACAATATAACAATCATACAACAGCGGGAGATCTAGTGATTTGTACAATTATACAATTGGAACAAATGTGGTTGGTTCGCCGCTATGGATGAAGGTACCCCCTTAGTAATATATGATTAAGTGTTCCGAACTATTCTAGATAATTTATAAAGAATTATTTAAACACTGTTGGGTTGTAAATGGTATACATTAATTGTCATTGACTTTGGTCTTCCTCACAGTCACGTAGTGTTTTGCTTGTTCGGAGCTCACTGGATGCCTATTATTATTTAGAGTATATTTAGTTGCAAAAAGGATCCATAATGGTATTGGAATTAGTCGCTCTGAAGGACTATCTTAAAATTGACATACTACACGATCCTTTTCGCGATTAGAACCATGCTTTAATCAGAAATCTCAACAATTAGCGAGTGTTGCTCTGGCGCCAGTCTATTCATTATAAAATGGCTAATTAAACAAACTAATATGGACACATTCAACCGCCAAACAAAAATAGTGTTACCACCTCAAATATGTGAACATCTAAAAAACAAAACATATATTTCTTGCATTGTCCCCCGTCATTTGAAATTTCATCCGGATTTAAGATTGGTTACGAATTACCTTCAGCATATAATGTGATTCACATCTCCTGACTTAGGATTGAATTACAACAGTCACTGATACGTTAATCTTCCAATTATTTTTAATTCTGGTGTCGGATCATCCGAAACCCGTTATTAGATCTTAAAAAAAGAAAAGATGTTGAGGAAGCCTTGAGGAATAAATAGTCGCCCGACCTCCAGAACAGACAGTCGCAGACATTACAAAGACATCTTTTCATTGCCCTCTTGGTCTGTGATTATTACAATTTAAATTTATTAATTACCAGTCATTATTAATTGTATTTATGATATATCAATTAAAAAGGGAGTGGGGTAGCTCAGTTTGTTATTTCGAGGCACAATAAATTGAGTATTTATATATATGTATATAAGTTATAATAGACTGACTATAAACAATTAACAACTTAACTTTATTTCTCTTACCCCTCGTATACAGCGTGTTTCGGAACACTATTTTAGGTATGTGTTCTCTAACACAAATAAACAAAAAATTTCATATTAACATATATCTCATACTCATTTATTAAACAGATATCAAAGGTTAAAGATTTATTATTTATTATTACTATTTATGTATTTCTATTACAACATTTAGAGTAACTGTTCAAAGGGGTCCCGTTTTGTTGAATGTAACACTCAGCACGACGAATCCATGCTTCTCTCTGGCTCTTTGTAAAGCATCAGGATGGTGCTTGATAGTTACTGCGGCTTCCACGATCCGATTTCTTAGCTCTTCTTGGGTGCCAACTGCCGCAGAATAAACCATAGACTTCATCCAGCCCCACAAAAAATAATCTAATGGCGTTAAATCCGGAGATCGTGGTTGCCATTTAACAGGTCCGTTTCGACCAACCCATCGGTCTCCATAAGTTGCATTTAAATAATCAGTGACACTATGAGAAAAGTGAGCTGGCATGCATAAACCACAGCCTTTGCCTAATGCCTAGTGGAATATCTTCTAGGAGTTCATGAAGATTATTTTGCAAAAAATTCAAGTAAGATATACCTGACAGCCTAGGTGGCAAAAAGAAGGGATCGATGATGTTGTCGCCTAGAAGACACACCAGACATTTAAAGAAAAGGTTTCTGGTAATGTCCAACAGCAGTCGTATGAGGGTTTTCTTCAGCTCAAGTATGGGTATTTCGAAAATTGAGAATCCCGTTTCTTGTGAAGCAAGATTCATCAGTAACCAAACTGCAGTTCAGGAAGTTAGGATCTCGTGTGCATTGTCGAATTAACCACTGGGAGAAATTTCTGCGCTAGTTATAATCTTGTGGTAATAAATCTTGCCTACTCAATACGTGGAATGGATACAGTTGTTCTCGTAAAGTTTGCCATTCGCTGGTAGAGGAAACATCGAAACGACGTGATAATCTTCTGGTACTAGTAGTAGGAGTTAACTGAACAGCATCGAGTATTTCTTCTTCAACGTATGCAGTTCGTCGAAATCTTTGTCGACCGGCGTTTACTCGTATAAGTATTAGCGTGCCATCATCTCTAGGGCGTCTTTCAATGGCCTCAAACGTTTTACGATTTGGTATTCTTCGGTTAGGAAATTTTTCACGATATCTTCGAACAGCAGCAGCACCGTTTCTATGTACCTCGCCATATGTTAAAAGTATGTCTGCTTGTTCTGGAAAAGTGAATAAATTTGTGGCGTCTCCCATGATGATCATAAATTGAACTGTCTCACAGTATTCACTCACACTACAACACACAGAACTAGACAAACTGATGAGCAACTACTGTCATTGCTTATGTTTCATTTGTTTATCTGGTGATTAAAACCTATAAAACCTGTAATAGTATTAAACACGCTAAACTTTAATACTATTAAACTACAGTCAGTCTTAATGTAGTAAATATATAATAAATCTTTAACCTTTGATATGTGTTTAATAAATGAGTTTGAGATATATGTTAATATGAACTTTTCTGATTATTTTGTTTTAGAGAACACATACCTAAAATAGTGCCGTGCAATTCCGAAACACCCTGTATATAGGCGATAATGTTTATAAACTAATGACAACAGAGCTTAATTCTTACTTAATACATTATTTATGTCTAGCGTCTATTTATCCTTAAAACTTATATATATATTTAAAATATATATATATATACATATATAAACCCCCGGTGAATGAGTGGTTAAGTCGAATTTTTCCCCAATAAGTTTTTTTTTTGCTTTTTTTGATAGGGAAGCGCTATCAATTTCTAACCAAAAATAATGATAATGACACGACTCCACTTCCCTCAATACAGTGAACCCCATCTCGACAAAATTCGACTTGATCACCGGGGCTGTAAATGCATTCTCGGAAGTAAAATGATTTATACCAGTCTGAATGAATTGTGACAGATTTTGTGAATTTGATTCTCTAGTCCATCACCAGCAACTTACAATATGAACTTCAGGAACTTGAATAATTTGGATAATATATATTTAAATATCACATCAATTGATATTTCATAGTAAGCTAAAATTATCTGTTTAGTCTCGGCACAAGAAGGTTCCATGTCTTCACACATCCCGTTCCTGACACGATTGTGCTTTCAAGAATTTAAACCCGTTTGTGGGAAGCAGAAGTTTGGTAACTGGCATGTGCAGATATTCAACAGTTCATGCATGATGGACTCCGCGAATGATTGTGGTGAGGTAAATCTTCGGATAAGCATATAAAATCATAATTATACAACTTATATTTATATTTATGATAATAAATATGGTATCATGTTTGTATAGGATGGATGTGCGTGTCATTCGTTCTAACTACGTAGGATGTAAGTTTAATAACAATAAGGGAGTGTGCAAGTATGAGAAATTCCTTAAGAAACCATTAACATTGTAATTATCTCAATGAATGTAAATATGTATCTTGAATAATAGCAACATTCATTAAGGCAGTAAACATTTTAATGATTCAACTGAATTATTTTCAATTTCATCGCATAAAAATTATTTAATAGTAAATTATATTTAAATAAATAAATATATATATCATTTCATCGAGAAATGAATGTTTTAACTACCATTTGGAAGTATAGATGATATATGCTTGTTGAAACGTTAATTTTTAGGTGATATGATTATCGAAGTATACACATTTCCCACAATCAGATTCTCTTTTCCGTACTAAACCTCATGATAATTTGTATTTTGGAATATATAAAAAGAGAAACGAATGAAAATTTGTTGTGGCTCAACTCGAAGCGACAACCTGCGGAATAATTACTGCAATTTTCATTGTGTAAGACCGTTTGGAGTTTGCCAGTATGAATTTTCAAAGAAATTTGACTCACATAGTTATTATGTGCTAGGGTCACTATACGGCCGCTACAAAGAAAAAGATCGGGCGTGGCCGTGTCATGGACACGGCCGTGTGTTGTACGTGAAAACATTTACGTATTGGGTAATATTTTTTATATAAAATATTGTTATTTACGTATTCAGGAAAAAATCAACTAAACAAATAATTACTCTGTTACAATATAACTTTATTTATTATGGGCCTGTGATGCGAAAAGTTCGACAAGGTGCCGTACAAGATACACCGAGGCTTCTGGTAAACGTTAAATCAATACAGGTATTTCCTAAACCTAAGATGTTGGAGAGGTTTTCCATTTAAGACAAATTGAAGTCGCTGAGCATGAAGCCGGGCAATGGGCGGCCTTGTAAAACAATAACATTAAAGTCTACGACTATCATAATTGGTGTAGTAAGATCAGGCACTTAATCGGGTATAATTTTAGCCATGTTTTTGGAATAAGTTAATAGCGAATCGAAAGAGTTTAATTTCTGCTAACGCTGTGTTACATCGGATGGATGTAACTTTTATTTTTTGATGAAATAATTATGTATATCTACTCATTACCCATGATTACATTCCGTTTTCCGTTCTAAAGTTCTAATACCTTGTATTTTTGGAAAATATTATAAAGGAAATGAAAAGTTAAAACTTGTTGTGACTCAACTCGAAGAGACAACAAAAAAATAAATCAACTAATAACAAATAATTACGGGGGCGACCTGTGGTCTAGTGGTTAGCGTAACAAACTACTAAACCCAAGATCGCGGGTTCGTAGCCCGGCAGGTGGCCCTAGGATTTTTTAAAGGGAATAAAAAATCCTTAGTTACGCCGTCCTTCGGAAGGGACGTTAAACGGGGGTCCCGAGCCTGTACGATGTCAGGTACTCGTTAAAAATCCCTATCCTAATAAAACCTGGATAGGCAAAATTTAGAGCTCCCACTGTAGCATCGTCCGATTAGCCATAGCAGCATAAAGTGACGTTAAATGAACAAACAAACAACAACAAACAAATAATTACAATGAAATCCAAAAGTTTGTTCTAGTTGAAACTCCATACCTGGAGGGGAAAAAAATCTCTGTAATGTAAACTTATTTGAGTGAAATTTAAACTTGTAAATTACTTTTTCCGCAACTGTTTGCGCTGAGATAAAAAAGTTGGTCTAGAAATTTCACTTCCTCGTAGCACCCATCTTTTTTTATATTTTCCGCACACAAGCACATCATCAATACCTATTTCACAATCATATTGAATGCAAGGTTCTGTTGGTGTCCAATCCTCCGTTAAGCCAAATGTTGCCATGCCTAAATATTGATGACTTCATAAGAATTTTTTAATAAATTCTGTAAACCTCATCTCAAAGACCATATGAAAAGGATTAAGTAAATGTATAATTATTCACATAAATTATTTAATATACATATATAATATTAGTTTATATTGAAACTTTAAGTTCAGTCAATACAAATATAAAATTATATTTTGGTGACATTTGGAGATTTCATTGTTCACATATTCATATTCTGACTATTAAAAAATGGGTTTTAATCGATTTACAGTAAATAATTATAGGACATCTTGACCAAAAACTAATTATGACATAAAATTTAACTTGCAACTGATGATGAAATATGTTGCACAATATAACTCAACAGAAATATACTATATGAATAAGTTTCCAACTGTACTGGTTAAGAGCATTACAGTTCAGCTATTTTTTTCGGGGGGGGGGTCCAAAGTATCCCCAAACTGACTATTTGTCATTTTATCATAAACAGTAACTTTTTAAATGGCGTAAAAAAGTATAACAGATTCACATTAATAAAATAATTTATGATGAAATTGCATACACCGTTAATATTGTTGAAATAAAATACTTACCATATAAATATTAAATGGAACACCAAAAGGAATGCAAAATATAATAAATAAGTGAAGAAATATAAGATTGGGAAAAGTGACTTTACAAATTTTATATAAGATGAAAATTAAACATGTTTTAGATTTTTAAATGGACTACCTATCCAAATAAACTAAATGAGGACTACATAATTTTAATTCATATTAAATAATAGGAATACATACCAAAGTTTGATAGTATTGCAATTCTTCTTCATCTTGAAGAATTATATCATTTGCAGAGTATTAGACTTTTCACATTTCACACATTACAGTTCGTTAAAGATACTTGAATCATTTCACTTTCCTTACCTTACATATATGATAGTTCGTTGCAGCTCAAGCTTCTTAGTTATTTAATTAGTTTTTAACTTTCGTAAGATATAAAATAACACAGCTTCAGTTTTCACTCAGTTTAAACTATCGCCATTAAAAAAAATGAAGGTAGTCAGTGTTGCCTATTTTGCCGAATTAAAATGCTTACCAATTTAACAAACTATTTAAAATAATGCAAAAAATATTTATAGTCTGATCCATTGGCATAAATAAATTTAATTAATTTTAATTTAGAAGAAATAATAAATGGAAGAATGATTAAACCTTTATGGATTGTTCAAAGAAAAGTCGTGTTCAAGAAATTCCGTGCTCTAACATGAACTATTATTCCATTTTTTTAAATTGATATTTAAATACACCTATATTTATTACACTATTGCCTAATTTAGGTATTTTCTCACAGTGGTTAAGAAGAGGAAATAATAAAAAGAACGGACTGTATGCTAGCTCAATCGTAAATTTGTTATAACAGCTAAATATTTCTTCTTTAAGCTCTAATTTTATTTATTATTTAACTATTTTTAAAAAATAATATAGTGTAAAAAACTATATTATAATTTATAAAAATTATATTGCAAATTTACAAATGGTAAAAGTTGCTCATTAGGAGTAGGAATAATGAAAAATATACAAACTAAAAGATCAGGGCAGCATTGATTCTTTAAAAAAAAAACTATGTACTTAAAATAAATCTGGTTTTATCATCAAAATTTTTAATTTAATTTTTCTAAAATACAAAACCGTTATTTCATGGGTTTTGAAAATTACATGTTCCAAAGATCGGCAATTATTCAAGAGTCGTTGAGTGACTGATTACATACGTACCAGAAAATATTCCATTATATTTTCATTTGTTGTTTGCATTCTATAATTCTTTGAATACACTGAAATAAAGCTATTATCACAACCTAATCTGTACCACTACAACCCTTGGAGGGTCTTGGGTTCAATAGATGGTAGATATTGTACTGTTTCTTGGACAACGGTTGTGCAGGGAGGTGATTTGTCCTAGATCACGCTCAACCGCCAGATGCCCCCCTTATTTTGGGTACACACATGCTGGGTGACTCCCAGGAGGGTAGTAGATCCCATAGGATCCATCTCTGCTGCTAAGAGATTAAATAAAAATCTGCCAGCGAACGGCATTTGATGCCAGGTCCTTTGGCACGGCAAATCAGCGCTCTACCACTGAACCAATCTGTAACAATATAATTTTAACACTAAAACAAGCCAAAATCATATATGAAAGAGTATGCCCATGTCAATCGAAAATGAGTTATTGATAATTATAGTCTGGACCTAGTTAAATAATAAAATGTCTTTGGCGAAATCCATACAGATGTGAAGGGAAACTGTGATTTACCAATATGTAGATCATGGAAGGAATTATTCATTCACTCACTGTTGAGTGCTACAGTTTTTGCAGGACCTGGTCGTCTGCCACCATTCTTCTCCATTCCTCTGTGGTCTCCGGTGAGGCTCCTTCAATTTCCATTCACCATCTTTCTCAAGTCGTCTTATAGGTCATCGATGCACTGACCCCTGGGTTTATCCGTTTTCCTTTTTCCTCCTGGTGTACCATTCAGGATCATTCTTTCTCCTCTTCTTAATAGTACAGAGGATATCATATAAAAAATGTATTAAGAAGTTTTTTGAGTTTTTTAAACAATTCAAAGCAGGATAATCTGTCAATTGTTGTATATTGATAATGATCAATAAGGCTTTGGCATTGGAGAGGGGGACTGAGGCATTGTGAGAAGTCCAGTTGAGTTCCGAGTGTATCCATGTCAGTCTTAATTGTGTAATCTTTGTGTATTCCAAAATGAGTCAATATAGTCTAAAAACCGAAAAGTCTTACTTATTTTGTATCAACAACATCTTTAACATGTGCTTATTGGAAGTTAATTTGGTTCTGAGAACATGAATTGTTTAATGTACAGAAGAATATTTATCAATACATATCTACAATATAAAAATCTGCAATATTTATCTTGAGGTTGAATTAGTCAAAGGGTTTGAGAAGAGGGGGGTCCTTGTAGCACCACCTCTAGAAGGCTTGCTGTCTTCAGTCGGACTCAATTAATTTTCCTTACAAAAAAATAACTGTTTGGCAATATATTTAAATTCTATTTGAATGTTAAAATGAAATATGAAAAGGAATATAAAATACAATAACAATTGCCATTTAAAAAAAAAACTGTTTTATTGATAATTGGTGAACAAAATAAATCCAACTGCTCTTGTAAATGTTTAGAGAGAACAAAAAAAAAAATGTTTTCACTCAAATCATCTATCAATAAAAATCATTATCATAAAATTTATTAAAACATAAAGGATTAACAAGAAAATTAAACCATTTCCATTTGCATTCCAAAACAAATGGAATTAAATTACTAATTAATCAAATAAATAAATTCAATCAAATAAGTATAACAAAATAAATCATAATTCTAAATCAGTTCACAATCTATCAATTAGTTGCGTGATTAAGAAAAAATCTCTAAATACCCTGTATAAATTAATCAATGCAATTCTTTCGTGTTTCAAACGATGAATTGTGGAGTCCACTGTTGCCTTAGCCGGCTGGTAATTAGGTAGACGATTATTTTTTAAAGCTACATCAATAATTTAACATTGAAGAATCATTTTTTAAAAATGCTTAAGAACTCTTTTTGGAGTATTAAGGATGTTTTTTAAAAAATATGTGATTTAATTCAACTATTAATATCTGTTTTAAATATATATTTACTGAAACTACCCCATTGCTCCAATTCTAAAATCTCATATTCCGTTAAATAGTATTTAAATTTTACAGAAGCTTCTGGGATGACTTAGTCGAAAAAATATAAATATTAGACTTGTTTTATTCTTAAACAACTTATTTTCTATTATCACTTTTAAAATTGGTTAATTCATAGATAAATACATTTCTAAATGGCTATTTTATGGCTATTCCTCCTTTTGTTTTTAATAGAATGATTGTAATTAAAATTAAGGCTAATACCCATAAAAGCTCTGTCACAAATCCTGCATAAACTATTGGGTGAGTTATTGTCCAAGACCTTACAGCAATAGACCTGTATGCTTCGGTTGCATGTGTCAATGGAAGGAACCAACTGATTGACTGAAGAGTACTGTGCATTCCTTCGGTCGGCCACATCAAACCTAAAAATGTTAGATAACCATGTAATCCTGTAGAAAACTATATATGTATAAACTATAAAAAAAAAAAAATTCTCCAAAACTAGTTAAGTTGCTCTAAAAATAATTGCTGTTGTCGCATAGGACAACCAAAACTACTGTTTTTTTTTTGTTTTTTTGGCAGTCCCATGTAGTCTGTGCTGATATTAAATATTGCAAACTTACCACCAAGAAGTATGAGAGGAAAGAAAGTTCCAAGAACAGATATTGATGCTGAGGCAATATCATCTAACAGTAATGCAATACACAGTCCTATAGACAAAAAAAAATTGTTACTTAAATGATTTAATGAGATGATCTAGGCACATTAAGGAAATAAATATTCATGGCACGTAATAAATTGCCGATGGGCTTTCAAAATGTCACAATTGTGAGAAAAATAGTAGAAATAAGTTATATTTTTATTACATAAAAGAAGTTTTTTTCACATTAAAAATGTTTTAAATTCTTCTTTTTTTTTTAGAGTAATATCATTGAACATTTAAGCATAAGACTATTGATTAGGATTACATATATTTGAGAAATTATAGGTTTTAATGATGGCTACATGTAATAAAAATTTCATGCAAAAATTATTTGTTAATTTATTACTGAATGAAATTAAATGAATTAGGTATTTCTGAAAACACAACTTAATTGTTGACCAGTCATCTATATTTCTTGAATGCTGCCTCAGTAAGTTAAGAGAACAGCAATAAAGAATTTCTAAAATTTAATGTTACTATTCTACTTAAAATAAAAAAATCATATTTTTCTAAGCATACAGTATAAAAGCCAGTTTCTTACCAGAAAAAGTTCCGGCCATTCCTACTAAAAATATAAGGCCCATTGCTAATATAATATTTCCTGCAAATGCATGGTCAAAGATTCCATAAAGAATTGTTGTCAACAAAGAAGTTGCAATTGAGAAAAGAATTATTGTTATCAAGAGGTGTGCAGCCACTAATTCTACTGCAGTATGTCCTGTTAAAATAAATCAATTATGAAATAAGTGATCTGGTGGTTAATAAATAATTAAAGTAAAAGACAATGTATTTATTTCATAATGAAAGATAGAATTGGTCAGGGGGTGCAGTCAATATTAACACAAAAAAAGAAAAACTCAATAGTGCCAACATTTCGGCCTTCGGTGAAGGCCTTCTTCAGGGCTAAGAAAGAAAAACTTTTTTATTTTACATTTATTTTACAGAGTATAAATCTCCAGTCCTGGTAAATAAGTCGGTAGCTGGTAAATAAGTTTTTATGTCGACTTTTGTCCTGAGAGAGTTAATAGTATTAAGGGAAGCGGAATCATGTCATTCTCGTAATTTTTGGCTTGAAATGTGGCGATATTAAATGCAATAGCTCCATTTCAAGCCAGTGCAAAAATAACATGATTCCACGTCCTTAAATACATCATATACATCAAATAGAAACATCATTTTTAAGTCACAAAATATGACAACCACTAATTCACTGGGGCTGTAGAAATATCATACAGGTTTAAAAAGACAAAAAAAAATGATATTATAAATAAATGATAGCAAAATATGAATTCAAAGTATTACTAATAGTGAAATTTACCAGCTATAAAACTTCTTTCCATAATACCTTGCACTTTATCATCCAAAAGGGCTGAAGCGAAAGTCATTGGCAAAAGAAATTCTAACCTTCAAAAGTAATAATAAAATTATTAATAATGATTAATGAATGATAACTATAGAATGAACATATAAGTATTGAGAATATTAGAAAAAAGGCATGATACAATTTTGAGTATTTAACTTTATTTTGATCACCAACTGATCAGAAATACACTTTGTTAACATGAATATAATTGGTAAATACATCATTTTTACTTATGACCAATGAAAATAAATCTGTAAAAAATACATAAATATAATTATATAGCAACAATTATACAATATCTGTAATATTTGGACTGAAAAGAAACAAAAAAAAAAAAAAAATCAGCTAGATTTTTCCTGTAAATATATATGTATTTTTAATCTCATATTTCCCCCACCATAGAATGTTTCTCTGTAAAGTAACTATTTCATATTTTAAAATATCACAAGTCTGAGGAAAAACAGTTCAGCTGCATGGGGTGTTTTGATGAAAGCATACATTTTAAAACAAACCGAAAAATTATCTCTGCTACCCTTCCCCAACCGCATACATTTTTTTTTTGTCCAAAACAAAATATTTTGTACTTTTATAACTGTTAAGCTTCGACAATTAAGCAGTTAACTATTAAAAATTTCAACCTTTAACACCACTTGAAAAATTGAGTATAAAGGAGTCTTGCTGTTTTGTATTATCCTTCTCATGTAAAGCTAGTCATTTTTTTTTTTAATTTTCTATCAATTTCACAAAGAATGCAGTGTCCTAACTGTTGAAGTTTGAGTAAAAAATTCCATGGTTTAAAGTTTATAGAGATATTTTTCAGACAAACAATGCTCAAGAGATACTTGGGCTGATTATATAAGCCAAAGAATGACTAGAAATCTAAAACTTGAATTAATTTCTTGTGAAGCAGAAGATTTATATCCAATATATGTTCATGTTCAAGCTGGATGTAGACTCGGTAGACAGACACAAGGCCACATTTTTGTTCTTAGAAAAGTATTAGAAGGAGCATGGGACTGAGACAAAGACATTTTCCTAGCCTTTCTCGACCTGAAGGCTGTTTTCGAATCTGTTCTACACCAGGAGATATGGAATGCTTTGGGGAATAAAAACGTCCCAGGGGATCTTATCAACGTTATAAAAGCAATTTATAAAAATGCAAAAGGGGTAGTGCGGATCAATGGAAGAGAGACCGGAAATTATAATTATTATGTCCATCCAATTCTAAAAATATTTAAAATTGTACTGTATGCATTAATTTAATTTTTAAATAGCATAAATTAGTAAGTAAACAATAAAAATACTAAGATCAGATATCATAAAAAAGGTACATACATCACGAGCAATCCGACAACTGAAAATTCATTGTAGTTAATTATTTTCCACCCATAGATAGGATGATTAAACTGAAAACCATATTTTTAATGTTAAAAAATGTATTAATAATTATTTAATAATAACTTTTTTTTTTATATTAATAATTCCATACACGAATAGGAGTCTCAATATGATCGACCGGCCACCTGCAGCTTAGTGATAATTTTTTTATAAAACCATTAAATGTTTGTAGTAAATTATATTTCAAATGATTTCCCAATATTTGATCTGTAAAAAAAATCAGTTTAAGTAAGACAAAAATTATCTATCAGTGAATAAGGAAATGAGTAAATATTTACTAGACATATCAATCCAGACGTTGACATCACTATTAGTGAGAATTTTGTCATTTTGCAGATTGTTATCCGCTATCCTTGTGTAGAGGGATTCAGTAAAGTTTTGAGATACATGCAAATAGCCCCAAATATGATTTCTTTTGGCATCGCTTTGAGCTTTTCTGATATCTTGATAAAATATCTGTAACAATATATGGTATATTATAAATCTAAACCTATATTTCCATCTAAAATTCGTGATCACCACACTCTCCTATATCTCATATAAAGGTAACAAGAATTAAAAATTAAATAGATGTCACTTATCAGAAAGGAACTAGAACACGAATTAGGTGTGGTTTTGAATTGGATTAGTGCTTATTATTAATGTTATTAATGCTATTTCAATTAGTTTAGTCATTTTTTATCCAAATGTCATAAATATACCTCCCACATTCTTTATCCGACAAGAAAATATTAGATATGATTAGAACATTTCCGAAGTTTCATAGGCCATTTTACCATGAGTTGAGTGTACTAAAAAAAAAAAAAAAAATATGACTTTTCCTTCTTTCTACAAAATGTCGTCCTGATATTCTAATTTATTTTTAACTGATTATTAAAGTTTCCCCTCCTTGAATTTAGTTTTTTGATTCCTCTAATAAACTTATTTTTATTTTCTGATTACAAATAAAAACAGACAATAGTTAAATGACACATTACAGAAAGAAAGCAACTAATTAACAAGTTGATTGTCTTTTTTATCATAAACCTTAAATCATTTCACAATATGAATGATAATTGGTTCTATTTCATTTCCTTTCTTATAACTTTGATTTTTCTTTAACTTTACCTGACACCAGACCTAAGTAACAGTTCTTTTCCATTGAAATATTAAGCACTGATTACAATGTAACACAATTATGCTATTTTGAAAAATGGTTCCTGCTATATGCTTCTGATGACTTCTTGGTTTGTTAAAAATATAAATTTAATTTTTAAAACTCAAACTCAAATAGCATAATTATAAGTCTATTCCAGTAAGCTTACTAGAATAAACAAGATGGAATTTTGTATCTTAAGTGATGATTCAGGCAAAATAAAATAGTTGTTGATAAATAGTTGCCGATAAACAGTAAATAAATCTTCAATAATATATTAATACTAAAAATGTTTAACCCGCAATATTCAACACTTACTAGATCCAAATCTTGTTCTAGCAGGAGGTTAATAAATTCACAAGAAACTGTTGTGCAGGTCGAGTTAAAATTATCACACCTCTGGTCACTGATTTCGTCATTTACAATTCCCAGTTTCAAATTAAATTTATCATGTCCAACTGTAAACTCAAATAAAATTGATGCCGATATGGGAACAAATAATATCAGAAACCATCCTCTGAAACAGAAGTTACTTTCAATATTGACCTTGTTTATTCAAATATTTTATAATAATAAATAAATAATCAATTACAATGGACTATATTTTAAAAAATAAAAATTTTTGAGTAAAAGACTGATGAAGTTCCTGAATGTGAAACATTTTTCTTCGGTCAAAGGCAATTTAGGTTTCACTTTAGGCGTTGGATAGTTTTTCCCAACCTGAAAAAAAAAAAGAAATATTAATTTTATATAGTTTATTTTATACAATACCAGCTGAAAAATTACCCAAGTTGAAAAGAGACCTACATGAACCTCACAAAAACATTACTAACTCTATTGATTAGTTCAATGATTATTTTGATCGAGATATGGCATGATAGTAGACTAGTTGATACATGTGCACGTCGAGCAATAATTATATATAATACATTTATTTTGGTAGTTATAATACCATATATTTTTATGGCATAAAAAATATATGGTAAATTCTAGAAATAAGGTACAAATATATTACACATATATAATTTTAAGTAATAATGAGGTATGGACAATATGTACTAATAAAATTGTAGTATGATCTACAAAAGGGAAAGGCGCTATTAATGAAATAATACTATCAAAGTAAGTTGAAACAAAAGAAATAAGTTTGTAGAAAGGAATAACCCAATTCATATTTACTAGTTAAATAAGCCCTGAACTGAATGATGAAGATAATTATCTCTTGGGCATTAAGAAAATTAATCATATTTATTTAAACTCTTTAATAAAATGTGTTTTAGGACCTTAATAATTAATTACTATTTCATGGCATCGGATAATTATTGCTCTTCAAATAATTATTAATTACTTTTATTTGAAAAGAAAAGATATGTCCAGGACCGGGACTTGAACCCGGGTCTTCCAGATCACTAGTCAGTGACTCTACCATTTGAGCTATCCTGGGCCCTAATGAACCAAAAATGCGAGAACACAGGGACTTAGGATCAGTGAAAGGAAAAGATATGACCACGGCAGGGAAGCGTGCTTCATTAGGGCCCAGGATAGCTCTAATGGTAGAGTCCCAGACTAGTGATCTGGAAGACCCGGGTTCGAGTCCCGGTCGTGGACATATCTTTTCTTTTCAAATAAAAGTATTTAAAAATTAGTAACAAATAAAATAAAATAAATTATTAATTACTTTAGATATTGCAGTACACTCCAATTGCATTATCAGTAAAGGTAGCTGTAATCTTATGGAGCTTATACTAAATTATAAACTTATCCTAAGCTGGCTAAACTCTTAAGGATATATAGTCTATTCCCTCGAATAGACATGTCTTCCTAGAATATAAATGTCTTCCTATGTACATAAATTATCAAAGCTTTATCTAGATAAAAATTAAAATAAATATTTCTGTCAATAACCGCTCACTTGTGAGATAATAGACACCAAACTGATATTTTTCAGTTGATGTCAGTTTTTTATCATAATTTAAATTTAAATTATTACTGCTTTCTACAACTACTTCAGAGTACCATAAGTCATTAATGACAATATAAAATCAAAGCAGTGATCATTTTAATAACTAATATTGATAAAAGTTTTAAAGTCCTATACAAAGCAGTTAGTTAGCAATTAGTGTAAGTTTAGCCACCTCTTTTCTGATTCCTTTACTTATATACTAAGTATTATATAGCAAGTTATCATATAAGTATTTATAATAAATAATAAATGTAATAAGTATTACATAAGCTTAAAGTGAACAATTAATAGTTTAACAATTTAACTACAACATTAGATATACTTGGTGAGTAGTTATTACATAGCTATTATTAATAGACTGACTAGCTGATTCTTGCTGAGTACTGAGCTTGACGAAGACTTGATCTAGTGTGTTGGAATTATAATTTTCCAAAATAGTAGCTGGTTCTCCTTCAGCCAATAAGCAACCTCCCCTCATCATTCCAATCTAGGCAAAAATAGAGCCACATAAACATAAAGATTATGAATGTAATTACTAATTATTTATATGTGAACAAGCAAAAACTAGGGCCTCCTGTGGTGTTTTGGTTAGCTTACTTCTACTTAGCCCAAGATTGTAGGTTCGCACCTCAGCAGATGGCCCTAGGATTTTTTAAATGGAGCAAAATTCCTTGGTTGTGCCATCCTTCGGAAGGAAAGTAAAATAGGGGTCCTGAGCCTTTGCGGTTTCTGGTACTCGTTAAAGATCCTATCCTAACTAGAACTCCCACTGTAGCATCGTCCAATTACCCATAGCAGCGTTAAATGAATAAACAATAAACAAGTAAAAACTGGAAAAATGAGATTAAAGCGCAATATTGTTATTGTTCTTGGTAAAACAAGAATAAAAAGAGTAGTCGCAATGCAGAAGAAAAGGTCTCAGTCAGATGGATCAAAAAAGCCAAAAGAAGTGTAAAAATGTTAAATACAACATACTAATAGAGAAACTTAAAGATAGTCTATGAAGGGAAAATAATATAGATCCATTGCACAGTGAAACAGGAGGAGCTAAGCATCAGAGCTTTATGTGAATGTGAATACAAAATCATAAATAGATTGAAATAAAAGAAATTAAAGTGACAGTGGTTATTTTAAGAAGTAGAGAAGTTCGTTAAGTAAAATATCCTGACCAGTTTTCATAATTGTATCAACATTTGACACGACAATATGAGATGAGACATAATTCTAATATCTGGCCTTAAGGATCATTGTGTATTGTATTTGTTGGATACAATCTCTGGAAGTTGAGGCTCGTTGAAAATTTGCTGTCCATATTTAACAGACAAACGGAAGCAAGTAAACGCAAAGGAAGCTGTCACAATCATTAAGATACTGCACTTAGGTTACCAGAAGCTGTAAATTTTGAATCCTTAGGAAGAAATGTGGTCATAAACAAATTAAAAGGTCAATTTGAAACTAATAATTATTTTTGCCATAGTCAATCGAAGAAACCAAAAGTATTTAGATGATTTTTTAATCTTATCTTCTGAAATAAAATTTAAAAAATACTATTTGGGTGAAATAGTAGGTTCACTTCCATGTAAATTTATCTTTCACAAATAAAATTTTGAAACAATTAATCAAGACATCAACAAATATAAAGATTAATAAATTAAACTTTAATTAATTACCTTATTAGCTTGATTAGCCTCTTCTATGTAGTGTGTTGTTAAGAGAATGGTTATGTTATTTCTTTTCGACATATTCAATAAGTATTGCCATATGCTGTAATAAAAGAATATCCTGTCAGAAACGGTATTAACAGAGTAGTTTTGCAGTTCTTCTTAACACAAACAATTAACAATAATAATAATTAATTAAGGAATTAAATAATTTAGGATCTACTTAAATATATATCCAACAGTTAAAAGGCTGAAAGATTAATGAATTAAAACAAGAAGGAAAAGGTGAAAGAATCGTAAAAAAATAAGTTTATATGCATGTGATTTTAATTTATTTAGCGAAGACATTTCTCGCATCCATAATGGAACCGCATTACTCTCCTATTTATCTAGTGCAAACATTTCAGTTATAGCAACTCTGAAAATAAAGTATCAAAATATTCCAATAGATTTCTATATTTTACTTATATAGAATAGAATAGAATAGAATAGAAAAGTAACTTTATTCTGGGACTAAGTCCCTTTAGAATAACAGATATGAACAGGAAAAAAACGTAATATTTATCTGGCCAGAAGGCTAAATGTTACAAATTATAAAGCGTGTAAAAAGTGACAGAAAACAATTTTAAAAGAAATATTAAAACAAAAATAATAGTAAGTAAATAAACAGTACAGATCTTGACAAGATATTAAGCAATTAAAGAGAATAGATAAATCCATAGCTTTTGTTAGATGCATGAGCTAGCATGCAATCATTTCTTTACAGCTTTTCAAAAAGCAAAACTAAAAGAACTAAATAACACAATGAGTTATTCTATACATTACATTCTAAGCAAATGACTAACCTGCTTAGAGAGCATCCTTTTGGGAAGCTAGGAGGAGTTGAAAAAGCAAGGATTTAAATGATGATGATGAAGGGACTATGACGGATATTAGGAGGGATTGAGTTCCACACTGTGGTGGAGCGGGCGAGAAAGGAACGTTCGAATGCTTTAGTTCTGTGTGAACGTATATAGAGATCAGAAAGGCGGGATCTTGTTGTATGGTATTGAACTGAGGATTTGAATTGGAGGAGACTGTAGATATATGAAGGGTGTTGAGAGTGAATGGATTGGTTTAAGAATGAACAGAGGGAATATTGCCTTCAAAAGGGAGGGAAGAGCCACTTTAACTCATCATTGAGGTGGGAGATGCGCGATCGCTTCGGAGTACCAAGCACAAATCTTAGAGAGCAGTTCATTATTCTCTTTAGTCTGTCCTTAAGCATTTTAGAGAGGCCTCCATATACCACGCTACAATAGTCAAAGTGGGGGAAGATGAGAGAATATACGAGAAGCTTACGGGAAGATTGTGTATGGAGATGAGGAGAACGATGGAACAACTTCAGGGAACTAATTGATCGTCGGGATATCTGGGCAATGTGGGATTTCCAAGAAAGGTTTTGGTCGATGGTGATGCCTAGGTTTTTCACAGAGGAGGTGATCGTGATAGGATGATTGTTTAGGATTAATGTTGGGAGGATGTGGATGGATGTAAGGAGGGAATTGGAACCTAAAACAATGGCCTGAGTTTTCATTGCGTTCAATTCCAGTTTGTTCAGCTTTGCCCAGGTACAGATCCTATCTAGGTCTTCCTGAATACTAGCGAAGGCAATAAATAGCTCGGAAGGAGGAAAGGATCGATATATTTGGAGGTCGTCAGCATATAGATGGTGGGAACAGTGGTGAACAGATTTAGGAAGATCATTGATATAGCAGTTGAACAGAAGAGGAGAGATACTTGAGCATTGTGCCACGCCTGAGGAAAGAGTGAAGAAAGAGGTAAGGGGATGATCAGGTATGGAAACTGCTTGAGATCTATCATATAGAATAAAAATATATAGAATAAAAATGAGTATAATAAGAAAAACCAATTACGTCTTCCTCAGCCCAAAATTTTATCACTATAGAAAATTAGAGAAATTCACCTGTAACTTAAGAGAGGATCAACACCAACAGTAGGTTCGTCTAAAATCATCAAGTCTGGGTTATTTAATAGAGCCAGGCATAATGAAACTCTCCTTTGCTGACCCCCACTACAAAAAGATGTCATTTTAAATTAGCAATTATTAGTTAATTAAATATATAAATAAAAAATACATATGAAATTTGTTTTTTTTATAATTAGACTAATTGCAGTGTACAGAATGCATGTGCATTTATCAAGCTAGGTAATAATAATAATAATACTGTTGTCCAGCCATGAACTGGTTTATTATTTAATTTGTCAAAGTTTGATAGGAATATAAGAATATTCCAATGTTCATTCATTTTTAACATCTAGGTCAGCATAGGTCAAAGAAATATTAATTTCTTCAGAACTTTAGTTAGTGAGAAAATAAACAAAGTTGTTTCTTGTATTGTTGATCTTTGGTTTAAACTTTTAAGTATCCTAAGGATTAAGTAAAAATTCAGATTAAAGGAGTTTTAATCTGTGTTTTTTTCAAAATAGAAATGAAAAACGTCCTGGTGAAAACGCCCACCTTACTCTTCACTAACATCTCCCACATTCTCCGGGAAGTAATCAAGGTGGCTGTTCAAAAAGTGAACTTTCAGGCTCATCAAACATCCTAACTTTTTAAATGTCTGTAACATGTTAGCTACAATAGAAACATTATCTGGGTCTTTTTCATTTCCCAAGAACTTTGTAACGACTTGTTGGAATGATACCCATGCTTATTTATCCTGATCACCAAATTTAGTTCTAAAGTATGATAGATAAACGTTTTTGACAAAGTCTGTAATGTTTCTTTGGTGTTTTTTAATCACAAACTCACCACAAATATGGCAAAAACTGTCAGCAGAGTTTTTACAACCGCGATTAGACATTGTACTGACCACATGTACGGGAAATGTGAAAGTGAGGTTAGGTTGACAGTAAACAAAACATCAGCTGTTAACAGAAAAAAGAATCAACCATTTTTGGCCAGCAAATGTGTTTCAGCAGTGCTACCAACTTCATCCACACCACTAGACCTAGTTTTTCAGTTAATTCTTTTAATTATTAAAGCTGTCCGATTCTTTAAAAATCGCTTAATTTAATAAATTTAACTATAAAATGTGAAGAAATTGTGGGTAATACAGCTTTTTTAATATCATATTTGGATTCAGCACCGTAAAAACTATAGGAATAAGGTATTTTCAGTACAAAAGTTTTTTCATCGTTGGCCTGTGTTATTTTTAAATACCTTAATTTATTAATCTGCTTATTTTCGGGAGGCATTTCTAGACAATTGTACAGCTCCTCTTTTCTTCTTTCTAGTTCAGAACCCTTTAAACCATACATCCATCCAAAATAACTTAATGTTTCCTTTATTGTAATATCTGCAAGTAAAGCCGTCTCCTAAAATATAAAATTGAAATATATGTATGTAAACCATTCACGTTGATTATCATTCTTATTATTTAAATTCATGTGTGTATAAATGATATAGAAAATGGAACACCTAGGTTCCATTCCCGATACACCTGAAGATAGAAGAGATTCAATCGCCAAATAACCTTAAGGATTATTTACCTTAATTTTTAGTTTGATAAAATTGACTTAGATATTATTATTGATAAATCTAATTTCATACTGAATGGTTTTTTAACTTTAATTCATTTAATTTAATGTTATAATTCAGATCATAACATTAACCAAATTAATAATAAAGTACTGTGAAATCAAATGGATACAAAAAAAAAAAAAAAGATAAACGCTATCATTTTTTTTTTTTTTTTTTAATTTAATTCAATGATATTTACAACTATAATGGTATTATATCAAGTAAATGTGCAAAAATGTAGAATATGACATGAAAACACTTGTGGAGAAACTACCCATCGATAGCACTCCAATACACGCTATCATTTAAAAAAAAAATTGTAACAAACTAAATAAAAGTAGATAAATTAAATTGTAATTTAGATTAAGAAATTATATTGTTAAGGCTCACATCTGTGGCAGGTCGAGACATGCTTACAAATCATTTCTCATGCCCAGCTCTGGTAACAGACACCGGACATTACTCAAGGATTTTTTTCAATTATTCCCAGGACTGAGTCTGTCCACAAGGAGGCAGAACATCCCAGACATGGGGGTAAAAATGTTTATGTTAGCCCGAATGAGCCTTTTTAAGACCGTTCATTTTCCCCCATAAGTCAGAGTTGAAGACTGGTATTAGTAAGAAGTATTGTAACCTGATCAGAAGCCAGATGAATTTTGAAGGTAGGAATTTTCCTGTATACTGTAGTCTGACTAGATTCTGGGTGCAGCCAGATGTAGTTTCAGTTAATGATAGTGCAGATCAAACATGACAATTTAAAATTCTTTAATGATTTTTTATTAATGATCTTTATAAGATTTTAGTTATTAATTTATTAGTCATTATTATTATTATTGATGGTGAATCTTGCAATAATTCTTGTTATAGTGGTCGTTATGCAATATACAAGCAATTAATTTTATTAATCATTATCATTATTGATAGTAGCTGGATGTATAAAATTTAATATAGTTGTTTGTTTTGAAGATGTTTTTACGTTTTTCTTTCTCAAGCTTTCCCCTAGGTACCCTTGGCTGTCCCATATTTTCTATCCGACATTTTTCAGGTGTCCGTAAGGTCTAAGAGCAGTCGGAAGGTAACAATATTATTAATGAAATTTTTACCTGAGGCATATAGCCTATCTGTGATCTATGTTTGACCCCAACAACTATTTCTCCAGCATCAAGTCTCATTCTTCCAACAATACATCTTAAAAGTGTAGTTTTCCCACACCCACTGGGCCCAAGGAACGCATATCTAAAACCAATATATTTCCCATATAAAATACAAACAAATGAAGATATAGTTTAAGAATATGTCAATAGTAGTATATAGTTTTTATATTTCCAAGTACTTTATAAATAAATTGTGAAAATGCTTCCTTGGCCTTAGATAAAGTCCATGTTTCAGAGGCGTAGGTCAGGACTGGCCTAATCAGGGTCTTATACAGCATGACTTTTGTTTTCTGTGTTAGTAGTGAGCTCCTTAGATGCTTCCTCAGCCCAAAATAACATCTATTAGCATTGATGGCTCTCTTTTTTATTTCCTGAGAAATATCGTTTGACGAGATAACACTTCCAAGATAAGTAAAGCTATCAATCTTCTGGAACTTGTAAGGACCTATTTCTACAAACTCCTGTACTACATTGCTTGTAGATTCATCTGTCCTCATATATTTAGTTTTTTCTTCGTTGATGTTTAGACCCATCTCTTCTGCCGCCTCTATCAGTGATGAGAATGTTGTCTTCAGTGTTTCGAATGAGCGAGCGACAATATCTAGATCTTCCGCATAGCCTAATAATTGAACTAGCCGGTTATAAATTGTGTTTTTGGTCTGGATTTTTGTCTTCCTAACAAGGCATCTCCCTGCCTTGAGCCTCTTATAGTCTTGAATTCAGGGGAGAGATCCCCCTGCATACTGACAGCACAATATGTTTCATCCATATTTCTACTTTTGATTTTCTTTTATTTAATAATGCAGATATTTTATTGACAATTCTGGTATAAACTCACTTATTTTCGTTGCATAATGTATAATATTATTTCATATTCTGGTTATTGTAATTGTACAGTAATAGAAGAGCTAGAAAAAAAGCTGTAATTTATATTATATTTCCTTTACTAAACACAAATAATTAATAAAATGGAACCCAAAAAAATACATTACTGAAATTGGAAGTACGAGTATATATCAATTTAGATAGATAGATAGAAAAATAATTTTATTCTGGGACCAGGTCCCTTAAGAATAACAAAAGAGAACAAAATTTATCTGGCCAAAGGGCTACATTATTAGAATAAAATAATTTTTATGACATAATAACTTGAAAATAAATAATAACTAAAAGGTATGTTTTGATAGAGTATTAGAAAAAGTAATGCAAAAAGAAAAAAAAATAGCAGACAAATTTACAATAAAAAGATATAGGCTAACAGAAAAACAAATTAATAAATAATAACATCTAATAATATAAAAAATAATATCATTATGAGTGAGGAATATTTACAGTAATTCATCAATCGATTGTGTTGAATACAGCTTCTAAATTTTTATTAATTAGAGAGCATATGTTTGGGAAATTTAGAAGATGCAGGAAAAGTTTGGATTTAAATGTGGTTTAAGAAGACCTGCTATTATAGGTTTTTAAACAAATATGTATGATACTACTGGTAATTAATCTAAGATATACTTACACAGACCCTCTTTGGACGCTCATGCTTAGATCAGAAAGCACTTCTGTAACAGCATCATACCTTTTATATGCACCCCTCACTTTAATCATGTTATCTTCCATTTCTTCACTCATCATTACCATTTTATTGTATCATTAAATGATGTAAAATTCACATATTTCCAAATAATAGATGAAGCATCCTAAAAATTATTGTATATTATCGTAACAAAACCTTGTTTCGCAGGTGGCAAATACTAATAATCAGAAGTGTAATATTATAATATAGATTATTATTATATACATTATTATAGGTGTAATAATGTAATATTAATCCTCTATTGTAATGTATAATACATTTATAAAATTATAGAAATTTTATAGAAAATTAACAGAAATGTAATCCAAATAAGAATTTCATTATCTAATTCTATTATATTCATTTAAAAAGTATGATTAGATTTCAATATAGAAACAATTAATTTAATAAAAATTAACATTTAATAAAATTAATTTAATAAACGGTATCTGTCAGCAGGTTGTCACTTCATGTTGAGTAACAACAAGTTTTAACTACTCTTTAAACATTCTAATTCTAATTTTATTTGTTTAATTTTTAATATTTTCCAAAAATACAAGTTATCTTGAGCTTTATTTTAGTAGGGAGAATGCAATTATGGGCAATGCTTAGATTAAGGTAATCATTTCATCAAGAAACAAAAGTTTCAACTAACATTTTTCGAAGTATAGATGATGTTTGTTGAATCGTTCATTTCTAGATGAAATGATTACCGAAGTATACACATTTGCCATAATTACGTCCACATTTCCATACTAAAGCTCGTGATAACTTGTATTTTTGGAAAATATTAAAAGGGAAATGAATGAAAAGTTAAAACTCGAAACTCGAAGCAACAACCTACGAAATAATTACCTAATTAAATAAAAACCTTGACTATGAAGATAAGTTTTATATCAAGCAATCCTATCTGTCTCAAGGAACAACTTAAACAATTAGGTGGGCTGTTGGTTAAATTGGTGACCATGAATATTGAAATTTGGTAATAAGCAATTTACTCCACCTATTCGAAAATCAAGAATATTTTTTAGCAAATACATTAATTAAATTTCTGAATGTTTACTGTATTCAGCTGCTAGGAATTTCTGTGTGATGTCTGAAACAATTGTTGGTTGACTTCCTTTAATGTGTATTCCTGGACTATTTGGTTCCACTGCTATGAGGATCATACACAATCCTCCCACAGAGTTTCCTAAAACTCTGCACTGCATTCTCTCTCATAATTGTATCCCGCATACTATCTTCCCTTGAAGGAGGTCTAGAGGCACCTCCAGTCTTCATAGCTTCCTGAGAAACCGCGGCTTTAGTTACCGTGCAGAGTAGCCTTTATTGCTACTGCCCTCCACCTGTTCTTCAATTTTTGTGAGAGGTTTAGGTTCCATGGGAGGAATTCCCAACCTAAATGTTGAAATTTCTTTGTAACCTTAACAAACTTCTCAGAAGCCCAGTTAGTTTTCATTCTCAAAAGAACGGCCTTCCTTCTAGCAGCTGTGCTGCTCAGATTCTTTCTCCCATAGCATTCTGTTATCATAATTATTAATTCAGAATTAAGCCAAGTTAACCTTTATCCACTCAGGCTATAGGAAAAAATATATTTTATTCTTGTAAGCCCAGAATTAATCGAATACTAGAACGGACACTTGGGTAGATCCTCTTACGACGGATGATTTTACTTTGAAGATGCAACTCTAAACTTTTACACTCCTTTTCTGGATGTAGTTACATAAATAAGTTTCTTCCTTGGTTATTGTATCTAGCAGTACAATTTACTAACGGTTAGGCTCATCATATCATATATCTAATCAGGTAAAAAGAGAATATCTTGAAATACAAGTAAGATTTTTGTCTTTGAAATTTCTCTTACTATTTCGCTAGCAATAATTCTCAAATAAAAAGGAATACGTTAAGTCCAAATTCAAGTTTATTTTATTAAAAATAAAATCTGAATCGATTTCAGTTTACGGGGTGTGGAAAAGAGAGTGGGGTAGCTCAGTTGTAGAGCACTGAGTTGCCGTATCCAAAGTTCCAGGATCAAATTCAGCTGTGGCTGATAATATATTTGATCTGTTAACTTTAATTATCTTCAATTAATTTGATCTGGGGGATGGACCCTGTGGGATCTGGAGACCCTCCTGGGGCTCACCCAGCCTCTATAAAGTGGGCACCCTTAATCCGGGGAAAAGCTGGCGGTTGAGCATGATATGGGTTATAGTTGTGCCTGCTTATTTTTTTAAGTTTTGGAAAAAGAGAAAAAATTCTGATATAAATTGTCAAATTTTCTTCAGACCAAAGTCGATCAATGATCCTAAACGTGAGTGGAAATTTTCGATCTTCTTATTCTAGCTTGATAAAAAAATTCATTTCCGACTTGGATACATAGCTTATGTATGTTTAGTAGTGATGAAATAGTATTCTGTATGAAAGACAAAGTTTTAAATCATTTTTTGGAGAAAACAAAAGGCTTGCCTAAATAATTAAAGATTTTAACAATCTTAAATTATAAAGTCGCGAACAAATAAATAAAAGTTGTCTGCTAAATATATTTAACATTGTTTTCTTCTGAGTTCAATTATGTTCTTATATCCCATAAAAACATTTTCTTAGAATATATTAAATTGATTCTACGCTGTATTTAGACAATAGACGTTCACAAACATGTGAACAAAGCCCAATATTCTTTTCTTCGAGTTTGAACGCAGTATTTTCCAATCATTAGGAATATTATTATTAATTGCAAATACAGTTCATCCTGAAATAATGCGATCAGTGTTATCGAGACAAGAGATGGTAAGATCATTGAATTAGAAAAGAATGCTACTAAATGATTAATAAATTCCACAAAGTTGAGGTTTTCTACGACCTTATTTTTTGTAATTATTTCTAGAATTTTACTAAAGTCTAAATTTCTATCTGTCTACCTATCTTATATATATATATATATATATATATATATATATATATATATATATATATATATATATATATATATATATATAAACTTTTTTTATATAGTCAGGATTCAATGGAAGTAAAAAACATTTTGGCCTTCTTTCAAAAGATGTTGGCTAATTTCGACAATACATCTCTAAGTTTGTTCACTTCGAGTATAACTCAAAAACAGATAGCTGTATATCCCTTACTTTATACATGTCAGATATGTACAAAGTAATGAATGTAAAAACGAATGATGTTTATCGTAAAAACTGAATTCACGAATGTGAGAACAAAATTATATTAATACAATACTACAATCTTGATTATTTTATTAATATTGAACATCTTCTTCAATTAAACAATGGCCGATTACACGATGTTTTTTTATTAATCCCCCCCGTTAATCCGAAGGACGGTTAAAATGAGGCCAGACCTTTATTTTTTCCTCAATTTTTTAAATTATATTTATGTATATGTATTTTTTAAACTTTTTTTATTTAATCATATCAGGCAATAATTGGAACCGATTTTTTTCGAATTCAAGCCTTTCATTTATGAATGAAAGTTATTGCACATTGATTTTATCTATTATTTAATTCAATCATATCACAAAACAATTCTACACTATGAATTATACAGAAATGCTTCATTATATAAAAGAGGAATGCTCATTGGATTCGGAGGCTATGTGTAAAAAATACTTAACATTACCGTCTCTCGCAGTTATTAAACATCTTCCTATTTAATTTATTAAATATTCCTATATATGTATTATCGGAATATCCTATATAGCATTGTGCGATTTTTAAATTGTATAGGCTGTGAATTGATTCAACATCACAATCGGAAGACAAAGAAAACAAAAATTGAAACCGCTACCTAATTGGTAATTACGAAAAATGTACAGAAATAATAATGAATAATGAAATTGTAATAAAAACTTACTTAAAATACAAATTCACAGTATCTGAAGAAGTAAAGAAGGTAAACTGAGAAAGAAATATTTATTAATAATACATTTTCGATTTACTTCTTGGACCAGAAATCGAAAACAAAAAACCTGTTCCTAATTCCCTCAAATTTCAAAATTAACTTCTCAAAATCATGATAATAGTTGGTAAAAGTTATCATTCCGTCCTCTTCCTTAATCTACCGAATATCAAAATCAAAACTGAGCCGTATATTCAAATGTTAAACTACGTAAGTTCTATAAAGAAACAACTCCATAGAAAAGAAATATGAATGAATACGCAAAGAAACACCAAAGGAAATGAACGGGAAAAAAAGTAATAGAGAAAAAAGTATTCATGATTTTGGACAACAAAAAAATTTATACAAGCACATATTTTTTCAATTTTATTTGTACTATAAACAATTGCTATCGAGATAAACAAATACGAGTATCTGTAATAAATAATAAATGTTAATAAAAAAAATTAATAATTTTTGAAAATAAATCTTTATTTAGCATTCCTTGATCTGAAGGGAACGTTCGATGTTGTCCCAAGAAAAGAAATTTGGAATGCACTAATAGCCAAGGGTGTACCAGGAGACTTGCAAGCGGCCATACAGTCAGCCTACCGGGGAGCCATGGCAGTGGTAAGGATAAATGGTATGGAATTGGAACCTTTTCCAATTGCGAGAGGGACATAGCTTAAGCCCCCTTCTATGTATAAATGTAAAGGACGAAATCCACAAAATATGCAAACGCAGAACTGCATGGACAACAATTGGGAAATGGAACATGATAACTGTTCCCATACAAAGCCTCTTATATGCGGATAACATAGTCCTAATAGCTGATACCAAGACCAAACTACAACAAGGTCTGGTAGAATGGGAAGAAGAGTTGCTCAGGAAAGGGATGCAAATTAACACCTCCAAGAGTAAAGTTATGGCGAGGGAAGATCAAGAAGATGCCCAACTGATATGCAACGGCGAGCCAGTTAAGGTAGTGAAGGAATATACCTACTTAGGGACCGTAATTAGTAGCTCGGAAAGGATAGATGCAGAAATATCAAACAGAATAAGTAAAGCAAATCAAGTGTATTACCAGAGTACTAATAGCATCATCGGCCGCCGTGAAGTAAACAAGAGGACCAAAATGCATATATATAAGTCTGTTTACCTACCTGCACTCACCTACGGTGGAAAAAGATGGACAATGCTGGACAGGCATTCTAGTCGCATAACGGCAGTAGAAATGAGGTTCCTTCGCAGATCTGTTGAGAGAACCAGAAGAGATCGCAGAACAAGAAATCAAGAGAACAAGAAACGAAAGCATTCGAGAGAAACTAGAAGTTACAGAACTTAAAACCATTCTAGAAAGACGGCAACTCCATTGGTTTGGACATGTCTGCCTTATGAACGAGGGTATGAATCCAATAAAGGTGTTAGAGACTCGACCCACAGGAAGCAGACCGCGCGGACGCCCCAGAATCACATACCAAGAGTATATCCAGAGAATTGGGAGCAAAACAGGCAGATTCCTCAATGAAATAAAGCGGCTAAGCAGAGACCGAGAAGAATCGTTACGGTGGTTTGAGGCTCCTCGACGCTAGCTAATGGCACAAGAGGAAGATAAAGAAGAAGAAGAAGAAAATAAATTAGTATGGGAACATAAATAAATTTCCCTGATTTATTAGTCATAATGGATCATGAAATAAATAAACCTGAACTATTTACGGTAATAATTTTTTAATGCTTACCTTTTAAAAGCATTAATCTTAATAATTTGAAGATGGTAACCTTTCTCATATATTTGTAAAAGTAATTACTCACAATAGTTACGTTAAATTAAAAATTAGTTTGAATTATCAAATATGTAATCACCGTGTATTCTTCAATGTTTATCTGACCGATGTAGTAAACGTAGTGAAGGAGTGGAGCATACACCCAAAGAGGGAAGGTCGGTGAGGAGCAGGTGGGAGAAGAAACCTGCCCATCGCAAACATCTATTATCAACCTAATTAGTTTATTAATAATAAAATATACAAATTCGAGATTTCATTAATTTTCTCAGAATAGATTTAATAAGATATCAGAAGCTTTGAAAGTGAATAGTTACAAAAATTATTATATATACTATATACGACGATTTCGAAAGATTTCAATGCAAAACCACCCGTTCTAGTATAACATACCTTTTTTTATTATAAATTAGGTAATACGTGTACGAATTATCTTCACCGAATATGAAGTAATGTAATAAATGAGGGGGGGGGGGACTACGCTTCATAAATTAAATGGAATAATACCAAAACCACTAAGTCAAGTGGCGCCAATAACAATATATATTCAGTTGGGTTATTTAAATTATTACTTTCTTTATTAGCGGCTAATATCATAGCCGCCAACTTCCGCTCAACAAACCATAAACGGATTTTGCAAGGAACTTCTTAGATTATACTCACAGCAGCCGATAAATCGGCACGATGTGGGTGATAAAAATTCGGTAGACAATAGACAATTCTCACCGCTTCAATTACAAAAATGAACTCAAGTGAGTTAGACGTTGCAGTGGTTTATTGGTCCAGAAGATGGATAAGAAGAAAATGAAAAAACTGGGTACTTCAAATAAAAGAAAATTCTTCATTTTCAATATGCGGCGTTCGAAAAGGTCCAGATGCACTCATGAGCTTTCATTAGATTAATTAAGTAATTACCGAATTATCTTCTCTTCTTCACGTCATATTTACAGCTCGAAATATCGGACGATACAAATCTCTGAGGGGACCGACAAGTGGTACTTCGAGAGATATGTCTTTTTATCGTCTCCCTTTAGATTTAATGGAACTGCCTGTGCGTCTCGCATATCTTATATCGCTGATCTTACATCACATTAGTGTGAACGCTGCCATAGTGGTATAATACGGAACGTATCGATTATATTCCTTATGTTATATACATCATAGTTATGTGCTTAATAATATTTTAAGTATTAAAAGAACCTATTTTAAGCCTAAGAGACTCTTTCCTTATTAGTTAATAGTACAGAGTACATGGATCTCGTCAATTGATTGATGTTCATTATCGATTAAATTAATTACTATTTATGTGATCAATACACTGTACTAAATCCGTTTAGAGGACAACTCAATATTTGTCAATTAATTATCACGCATATGGACTCAAGTTCAAGGGATATTATTCCTAGGGCCAGTTCCGAGTTGGGTAATTATTACACAATCTGAAGTCGTAATTAATAACTTGATAGGCTAGTCCCAGTATTCTGTCCTCATTTCAATCGAAAAACAGTCTCAAAATAATATTCCTCCAGAATACTATAATTAAGTTGTTAAGGTTCAAAAGCGGATAACTCCGATGTGTCAACAACTGAGTTCTTCACATTTTTCGCAAGTTTAGTCGAACTATTTTGACTAATTGTCTTATTTCTCATGGGTTTTAGTCCAGTTCAGGAGCGTGAAATTGCTTGATTAAACTTTCAGAATAGTCATTTTTTGAAATGTCGGAGTTATCCGTTTTTAATCCTGAACGCCAAATTGTTCGATGTTTTTTCTAATGTTTACTAACTACATAAATTTAATGTAGGTGAGATAATATATAAAATAACTGAGATGAATATTCGAAGAAGGAAAATACAACGGAGTACGTGAGACATCATACCATAAAAGCCGAAAAAGTGTATTGAGTAAAAGGCAAAGTAACATAAAATAAAAAGTAAAGCAAATGTGATGGTAAAGTAGATAAATATTTTTTATATAAATTTTTCCTCATTTCTGGTTATTCCATTCTTCAAATTTTTTATAAATAAATATTTTTCTTATCGAACAGTAGCTAACGTTGCATCTTAACTACCGCAGGGAGTAAGGCAAGGCTTGGACTTTTTTTGTAAGCCAAATTACGATCCTTCAAAAAGTCCTATCGGTAGTACACGTTATTCAGTGATTTGCAAGTGAAATATGTTACTCTAAAAAAAAGATAATGTGAACAAATAATAATAATAATACGTGCAAATTGTTCATTGTTATGCGAATGAGGTATGTCGCTATAAAAAAAAGTTAAAGGACATTAGTACAAACGACTGTGAAAATGAGTACGGATTTCTGTATCATTATTGTGTAGAACAACAGCGGTTTTTTGTTAATGTTTTTAATACAGCACTGGCTCGATTTCCTTCAAGTCTGTTCTTTTTTTTTTAGATCATCGTTTAAATAAAACAATACACACAGGAAAAAATTATTAAATTGGACTACCTACAAAACACTTCTTTAAAAAAAAATGACGCATGCGTCATGTCAAGAATAATGTTAGGATGTAACTTAAGAAATGCGTAATATGTAATGGAAATACGAGAAGCACACCCGACTGTACTGAGGCTCACTCTCATCTGCCTTCGCTTATTTTATCTGTGTATCCCTCATTACCTGGCATGCCTCAATAAAAGTTAATCGGTCGAGGAGAAGAAATGTTTTACTATGAATAAGAAAGCACCTTCAGGGGATAACTCGAAGTTTGATATCAAGATTGTCCTAGGAGACCTCAGAATTAAAGTTGATCAGTCAATTATATACCGCCGACCGACAGGAGCCAATAGCTAACATGAAAATAAAAACGAATATGAATAAAGGCTCATCGACTTTTCTGAAGAATATGGACAAAAACTCTATCACCTGGACCAAATGGAGCTCGGGGTTACTCGTGAAGTAGCGGTTAACATTTTCTAAGCCTAAAGTCGCGGTTTGTTGTACCCCGGCAGATGGCCCTAAGATTTGTTAAAGGGAGTTAAATAGCCTGGGTTATGATTTCCTTTGGAAGAGATGTTAAACGGGGGTTTCGAGCCTGAGCGATGTCAGGTACTCGTTAAAAATCTCTATCCTAATTATACCTGGATAGGTAAAATTTAGGAATCCGACTACCAACATTCTGCTATAGCTCAATTAGGCAGACTGACCGACCACATTACTGCGGGGTTTAACAATAAACAACATACGGGTATGGTATTACTCGACGTGCAAAGAGCTTTCGACAGCATCTGGTATAACGGGCTGATATTTAAACTCACTCTTTACAATTTCCCTGCCTACTTAATGTCATTAATTAAATCTTATTTAGCAAACCGCACGTTTAAAGTAACTATAGAAGGCCACTACTCGACAGTACGTACACTCACAGCCGGTCTCCCTCAGGGCGGGGTTATTTCCCCAACGCTCTACAGTATTTATATTAATGACATACCGAATACATTCAAAGTACAAAAATCCCTTTTTGCAGATGATGCTGCTTTTTATAATATAAGTTATAGAACAGACACAATTACAAATAGACTGACTACAGCTCTAAAAAAAAATTGAGAGATTCTACAATAAATTGAAAATTAAAAGAAATCAAGACAAAGCCATATTATTTACTAAGAGGCGACCGAATAGTATCGTCCAACTGAATGTAAACAGAGTGCCTGTACCTTGGACAAATCAGATTAAATATTTAGGACTTGACATGGACAAAAGGTTATCTTTTACTTTCCACACTGATTATGTGTGTAATAAAGCTAACAGAGCTCTGTGTACTATATATCCATACTTCAATAGGAATTCAAAATTAAAAACAGATAATAAGTTATTATTATATAAAGCCTGCTTACGATCTATTCTAACATATCCATGCCCAATATTTAGTTATATGTCTAAAACAAATTATAAAAAACTACAAATATTTCAAAACAAATGCCTAAGAATTGCTGGAAACTGTGCATACTACACAAGAGTTAAAATTATGCACAAAGAATTATATATACCGTATATTAATGAATTCATCAATAAATTATGCACAAAATTCTTTAATAAGTGTAAACACAATAAAACCCCACTTATAAAAAATATAGGGAACTATACAAAAAATAGTACAAAGCGGTACGTACATAAAAGAACAAACCATTTATTATTGTAGGATACCAAATTATTGTAGGATACCAAATTATTGTAGGATACCAAATTATCTTATATTATTGTTATTGTTCAGGTAGATGTTTATAAGTTACTAAGAATGTATAGATACAATTTTTGTATATTTTGATTATAATTTTTTTTTTCTCACTGCTGAAAGTTTTTTTATATATTTTTTTTCTTTCAATGTATATGTGATTCTTTATAGATACATTTAAATTTGTCTATTAAGTTTTTGAGTTTGAGACTTGTCTGTTTGGTACAGCATATTACTTTTGTGAATTGTAACAAATTAGAAATAAATAAATAAATAAAATAAATTTAAAAAAAGGATCCCACTGTAGCGTGAACGAATGAAGTGAGTTGAATAAATAAACAATAACAGTAAGTAAAAAAAACAAAAGAGCATAAAGTCAACTGGACCAGATGAAGCTACCCTAACCATATCGATTACTTCCTCAAAAGGTCAAGTGATAGACCTACTTTTTTTTGGTGTAATATTTTTTAGGGGAGCTAATGTGGATTCAGAGGATTTGTTTGAATATTACCAGTATCATTCCATAGTTATCTATCATATAAATGCAACAGAAATACTATGCCACGAAGCTGAAGAACTTCAATCCAAAGGACGGATTTAAAGGAAGAAGCAATAAGAAATTCCGAGCATCTTCAGGAGCATAATTTAAGTTAATGAATCACAATGAGCTGGGACTGAGCAGCGTATAGGCATAAGTACTGCAAAGCAGGAATGAGTTTTTCTTGGTTATGCCGTCCTTCGAGAAGGACGTAAGAAGAGGGTTCCGAGCCTATTCAGTGTCAGACACTCGTTAAAGATTCTCATCATAATTAAAACTGCATTGGAAAAATGTAGAACCCCCACTGTATCATCATTCGATCAGCCATTGCAGCATAAAGTGACGTTAAATATTTAAACATAAACAACAATGAAACGAAACTGAAGAGCATACATGCGGAGGTACTACAAACCACAAATGAGATTGAGTTGAACACCGGATCCTATTGAAAACATGAAGGTATCAGTTCCGCAGGTTGTCGCCTCGGGTTGTCTCACTAAGTTTTAACATTACATTAGTTTCGTTTTTGCTTATTTTCGAAAATAAAAATAATCCTGAGTTAGAGTATGGAAAAAGAGAATAGTTATGGGAAATGTCTATATTTCGGTATTCATTTCATCAAGAAATAAAAGTTTCAACTAAAATTTCGAAGTATAGATGATGATAGGAAGAAAATAGTTGGGGGTGCAGTCAATTAAAACACTAAATAAGTGGATACTTATTTTAATTAAGTGCCGACGTTTCGACCCACTTTGTGGGTCATCTTCAGGGCTATAGGACGCTCGCAGTAGCACCATTCTTATAGATGATGATATATTTGTTGAAACGTTCATTTCTTGACTAAATGATTATCGAAATATAAAATTTCCCATAGCTACACTCATTTTTCAACGCTAAAGCTTGATGATTATTTGTATTTTTGTGAAATATTAAAAAAGAAACGAATGAAAAGTTAAAGCTTTGTGCGACTCAACTCGAAGCAACAACTTGCGGAACTGATTCCCATGAGTTCTTAGTAAACTGACCATTTATTATTTACCTCAAAACGGACTTGTGTTTAAATACGACTGATAACAGGTTAACAATGAAAATAAATACAACTTTTTTATCTTTTTCATTTAGAAAAAGTATAACTTAATACAACCATTGTCCTCTATAATTATAAACAAATCAATATAATTATTTATGACCTGTACCACTACAACCCGTGAACGGGTCTACATGGTAGAGACTGTACTGTTTCATGGACAACGGTTTTGCATGGAGGTGACTTGTCCTAGGTCACGCTCAACCACCAGATTCCCCCCCCCCTTATTTTGGGTACCAAATTTTTATATTTTATAGATGCTGGGTGATCCCAGGAGGGTCCTAGATCGTATATGATCCATTTCCGGTAGCAAACAGACTAAACAAGTCTTGCCGCAGCGGGATTTGAACCAGAATTTCCGGCATGGCTACTCAGTGCTCTACCACTCAGCCACTCCGCTCCACGTATAATTATTTATGTAATAACAAAGTGTGAAAAATAAAAAACCTATATTCAGTTCACCAACTTTATTAATGCAAAGTTCCTCTAACAATAATTCTTTAATTATATGCGACATATTTTTTTAAAACTATATTCATATTTTTCAGAGAAACAAATATGGTTTAATAAAGTTGGTGATTATTTTAAATAAGAATAAAGTTAAATACTCTTTCAAGTTTCCACGGCCACTATTTATACAAAAAACTTCAGTTGTTTCTTCTGGTTTAGACCGTGTCGGTGAATTTTCTGCCCAAATTTTTTGCTTTGGCAGACACGGTCTAAACCAGAAGAAACAACTGAAGTTGTTTGTAAGAATAAAGTTCTTAGCACTTTTTTTTATATTGTCCATTAAGCTCATGCCTGGCAATGAAATTTTAAATTTCCGTGCGGTTTGGATAAACGAGACAATTTTGTTTGGGGACACCTGGACAGGTAACCGAGAAAAGGGACAGTCCCGTTCAAAACGGGACGTATGGTTACTATAGTTATTAGCTCTAGAAATAAGTTCTCTCATCAGTACTTACCTTAAACTTGAACTTCTATACCGCCAAGAAGTTTTGGACTAAGGTTTCGATACCTACTTCCGATACATTTTATCACTTTAACAATATCGATGTTTTCAAGTACCAGTTAACAGATATTGTTCAGCTGGCAACTTTAAAAGCAGAAAATCTTCATCCTTATAGATATATGTACTTAAAAAAATCAATTACTACGCCTAAACAGTTTGAGGACTTAACCTCTTAAAAGCCAAAACAACAAACCCGGTTTTCGATATTGATATAATTACTTCGATATGTAACATCACCCCAATCCCTAGCATCCCCATCTGAGATGGATTATTTGTGGACTTGATTTTTCCACCCTGTTGCTTGTACTTGGTTATGTCAAAGCATCATAATTTATTAGGTTAATAAACACTAATATGGAGTTGATTTGAGCTTACGCCGAATTTATTAATAACTTAAGTTAAAGTAAGAAGTAAACAGTTAATTTCATTGAGTTCCATAGTTGAAGTTATGTCAATGGTTAATTTTGGGTATTAATTATTGTACTTTTTACAACATTTAATTGCATGTTAGTAGTAGTAAAGTTGTGAAATTGTTTTGAATGTCACAGTTATTATCTACTCTAAACATTTAAAGTCTTACTCTGCAGTTCAGTTTCTATCAATCCAGACCACCAACTTAATCAAAACAGCAAACTGTTGTAATTATTGAAAATACTTTATCTATAGTTTATACTGACTATCACATTAAAAAAACGTCCAAGTTTTTATTATTCTTTGCCAAAATGCTATTTCTCTACAGATAATTCATATGAGTATATTCTTGTATATATATATGTATAAAACAAGATTTGGTATTTGTTCTGCTGGTTGTATCTTAGAGTTGAATTAGGATAAGTTTTATCTGTTAATTGGTTTAATTTTTAATATTGTAATTATGGGTAATGAGTTGATTTCGGTAATCATTTCGCATAATTATATTCTCTTTTCCATACTAAAGCTAATGATAACTTGTATTTTTGGAAAATATTAAAAGGGAAATGAATGAAAAGTTAAAATTTGTGACTTAACTCGCAGCGACAATCTGTGGAATAATTACTAAAGATTTTTCTTTAAATAGCTGCTGCAAACGTAGCTGAAAATTGTACTAACAATTACTCAGTGTGTACGCTGTAATATATCTACAGGCCTGTTGAATTGGTGGTTAAGTCAAAATCCGCCTTAGGCTTGAAGTAGAGCTGTAATATTAGCAATTACTCAATTTCAAGCCAACTTAGCCACTTATGCACTAAGAGAACGGCACTATTTGCTTCACTCAGTACAATTAACTCTTTTTGGACAAGATTCGACTTAACCACTTAAGTCTCTGCTCTGCAGATATAATACAATATAACGTAGTGTAGCATTTAAAGTATTATACTGTACAATACATATTGTACAAATAATATTAATTATTGTCTATAAGACTCACTGGGAAAGAAGAAAGAACTTGATTGGCAACCGATAGCCTAGTCACACAATGAACACAGTTGATATTGATGTGGGCACTGTGTGACCACACTATTTGTTGCTTCTACACCTCTGTCCTGATGGCGCAAACATCTGCAAATATTAAATAAGTTTTTCTTACTGATGTATAATTCCATTATTCTTGATTATTAGTTGATTACTTGTTCAATAGGATCACCGACATTAGTGTAATTAAATAGTAATGAAACCTCTATAAGCCGTTCATTATTTTAATTTTCAGATACAGAATGATAGAATAACAGTAACAGCGATTCACCTAAAACAAATAGGAATACATTGTCCCATGTATGTCTATTTAATTTTTACTTAAAGTAAAACTTGTATATTACTAGTATAAGAGGAATGCATTGAATTATTTTTTATGTACAGAATTACTATCGCTTTGTTATATTGTGCATCATTCATTTGGTTGGGATGAATTTAGTTTTAAAATATATAGCTACATCCTTTTCCTTATTCAGACAACTCTTTTTATTAACAATTTATAAAATTGATCTGTAATATAACTAAGTTGTTCAAATGTTTAAAATATATTTTTTTCTATTTTTTTCTCACTCTCCAATATACAAATATATATACTGTTACTAATATTATGCCTTTCTTTACCTTGTGGTATTTTAAGGCACCTGTGGTCTTACCGTTGCATGTGGGAACATTTACAATTAATGGCTTAGCCGTTGGTATTCTAATCTATATACTATTCTAATGGATAGAACAAAACTTTAAATTTATATTTTTAACAATAATAATGGAATCAGGGTCAAAGTAATGTAATAAAACGTCTTATGATTATTTTATTTTTCTTATACCTATTTTTTTCATGCTTTCTAGAAAACAAATGTTTTTATTTGCAAGCATTTGCTAACAATTTTTAAAATCCTTCACTATTCTCGCTTGAGCTCTCTGATTTTGTTTTCATATCATCTCTGATATTATAGAATATTTATTTCTATATTTTTTTTTATAGATAAATTTTATTAAGGGAGCTTAGAATTGGAATTTGAAGTGAATGTTTTTAAAAATTAATAATAATAGTTAAAAATAAGAAACAAGTTCATTATTAACAAACCTCTGGGAATAGAAATTAATACAAAATCTATCAAGAAAGTTGGATATATTTCCTGATCTAGTAATATTCGTACTTCCAAACTTGATGAGCTTCTAAATATTTACTTACTATGAATTGTGTTCCCCTTTTTATTCTACCTAGTTGAGTATTAGTTATAAGCTTAAACCATTACTCATACCTATTAAATTTAAGTAATTATATAACATCTTTTGAGATTATATACAATAGTGTAATTATGTAGGACCAATAACTAAATATTTTATTTATTTACAGTAAAAAAAGAAAAAAAGTTTTTTAACATTATTAAATTTTACAGAGTCGATTTTGTATTACATACATCACAGTTCCCTTGAATTTTAACTTACCGAAAAATGTTATAATATGAAATCTAACATTTAAATTAATTTAAGAGCAAAAGAATTGAGATTGGTCAGTCCTTACATATTCTGCTTTCTAATTCTGGTAAAATATAATAAAATTGTAATTTTAATCTTAAATGTATTGAAATTAATTATAACCTAATCCTACCTCTGGCACATCCAACCTGAGCTGTTTCTACAATTCCTCGTTTAATCTACAAGAATTTAAGTTTTAAAATCTTCTAATACAGAACATCGTATTGACAAAATTTGTTATAACAATTTTTTATTATTAATTTTAATTTAATCCAAATTTTAATTAATCCGATAATCCTTCAATTGTTAAGAGTCGAAACTGAATTTATTATTAGGTATAAGGTATTGAATGTTAATTCTCATCAAATAGTAATAAGCAAAAATATCAACGTGTTATTTTTGCATTCTTATGAGCAAGGAACGGATTGAATTCCTTTTTTTTGTTCAGTGCAATCTTTCTAACTTTTGTCCACATATTCAGTCAAACCTGCTGTCTCCGGAAGAAGTAATGTAGCCAAACCTGCTAATACACCACTGAGTCCAACAACAACAATCGGTAAATTCTCATCCACTCCATTCTAGAAATAAAAATGAAATTGGTTAAATGTTAATCATTATATCGAGTAGCTTCTTAACTCTACAGACAGAATATTGATATTCTGAATGCAATTAGAAACACTAATGATTTACTCTATGACGAGAAAATCACTTTTCATCTTTGTTTAAATAACCATTCCATTGTTTAAATTATGTTCTTAAGAATATTTTCAATATAATCAACCAGATATAAATATTTATTATCCGGGAATTGATTAGAATCTGATTTATGAATAATCAGTAATATATGTAATAAATTACTTATATTGTTTAGAGATGATATGAGGTGGTGAGAAGCCAGGGAGTGGAATTGATTTTTTTTTTAAATGTATTCTTTTTACATAAAATTTTTAAATTGTCCTTTGGATTCTTTCTTCCTCATATAGTTAATTTAATTTTTCTATTTAATAGAATAATCTATAAGGCTAACAATTAATTCACATACCATAATCCAGATGTATGGTATCAGCGTGACAGATATACCAGCTGCTAGGTTTGCCGAACCCAATCCTAGATTCCTTATAACTGTCGGATATAGTTCTGCTGTATAGATCATTATAGCAGCATTCGGAAAACTGATTAAAAATCTACTGACCATTATGAGCACTAAGCGAATAAGATCATCTATAAAATATTTATAATTATTAATGATGAGAAGGTAAAAGAAAAATATTAACTTTTGTAATAATGAGTAAGGAAGAAAATAGTTGGGGGTGCAGTCATATTAAACACTAAATAAGTGGGTACTTATTTTATTTTGTGCCGATGTTTCGACCCACTTTGTGGGTCATCTTCAGGGCTAAGAAAGAAAACTATAAAAATACAATACAGAATAATAGAAAAATAGAACAAAAAAGTGAGGGATGTATATGAATAAAAATATTACAGAGTAAATGTACAGAAAGGTGGTGATGTAAAAATTACAAAGATAAAAGAAAAAGTATAAACATCAGAGGTGAGATATAAAATTATGGAAAAGCTAGTAGAATATAGATAAAATATAAGATGTATAATAATAGACTCCTAGAGAGTTTACATAAGTAAAATGAAACAAAATGTAACAAAATATAATATAATGATTTATATTATAATGGGGTCATTGATATAATCAATACCAAAATACCAGTTTATTTAATTAGTTTAAAGTTTTTATAATTGAGAAGAGCAACAACAAACCCTTCTCTTAACAATTTTTTACTCATTTATCTCATATATTTATAACAGAATCAGTTTAAAATTGTTTTACAAAAGGAAAATGTGAGCATTTACACCCCTCAATTCATATCAACATGGAAAAGTGGGCCTATAATTTAGATTGTAGTTATAAATGGAAAGAAATACTCCAATAATTCTCATCTCATCTCATAATCTATCCTCATCTAGCGCCTTAGCAGTGTGAGGGATTGTTTTTGATATTAAATGTTTTAGAAGTGGCATGTCTCATGCTAGTTCAGTTCGGGGGTTGCCCCTTAAGGGAAACTGAGCATTCCCTTTAATATCTGCCCTAGAGCAGGAAGTGCACTATGGGAATGTAGTCTTAAGGTGTGTACCTTGCCTTTCTCTGTTTGTTGAGTGAGTGTGTGCATGCATGTTTGCCTGTAGTGTGATTGTGTATGGTGTATTGACCTTAGGAAGCCGTCGGGACACTACTCTCCATGCAACAGTTACTCCTTGGGCAGTCAAAAATTCCAAAATGTTTATATTATAAAAGGATTAAGAACTATAAAACTCCTAAAATAAACATTAATCTGCTTTTGTGAAACCATGATTCATTATTTAACTTAATAGTGATTAATATATCTTTGTAGATTTAAGATATTTAATTAAGAATTGAAGTAAATAGTTTTATCAGAAATATTACCTTTATGAAAAAGAGTTGCTAAAAGACACGCTGCACCAGCACCAACCATACCCATGGCCAGTGGCCACTTTCTTCCAAGTTTGAGCAGCAAAATAATACTTAATGAGACAGAAGGAAATTCAACTAGACCTATGTTTAAGGAAATAAACATACCTTTAAATTAAATAAAACTTGATGTTAATTACAAATATTTTGATTAGCTGGAATAGCCATCGCAGTAACCTAACTTGATAATACTTTTTATAAAATACTCGTAAATACAAAACATTAACAATATATATATATTTTTCCATTATGTTCAATAGCAATTAAAATTAACAGCATGTGTTTTTTATTGCTTGATCTTTTCTACAATGAATATGTTTCGGGCCTTTTGGTAAGAAAAATATAAGACATTGAGCTAAAGAAGGTTGCAACAAAGAAGAAGATCTGATGGTGTTTAGGATAAGATGTTCCAGAGAAGGATAGTTGAGATGGTCAGGTTTCTATATAGACCCCTGAGTCTCTGGGAACAGAAGAGGAAAGCTATGAGCTAGCTAAATTCTCTCCTCTGTAAGATGGAATACTAATATCTTGGGAAATATGGATGAACTAACATATAAGCATGGATGTTGTCATGAAAAACAAAACAAGAGGATGAAAGTGAAAAAAAATATATCATGTGTATTAACATAGGGAGTAAAAAAGTGATAAAGTTCAGGGGAAACAACAGTACAAGTTATTACGATACAGGCACAGATTAATTGGATATGAACATATATAGACACAGACAAGACACTTCACACAATGACGATCCAATCATAACCATAAGCCGACGCCAACTAACTGACAACAATGGCGAACACAACATAGATGCCATAGTACACAGCCCACATGATCTCAATGGTCATTTTATAATGTTGTCTGTCTATAATACAATATAGATGATACACAGAAGAGGAATTACTTCAACAATGTGTAACTGAAGAAACAATATTAAGGTGGTGTTTATTTAAAGAATGCAGGACAAATAATCCTAAGTTGATGATGGAATAGAAAGTGAAAGGTAAAAGATATAGAAAAAGATCTTATATACAATGGGAAATTAAATAGACAAAATTAAAGCTTGACATTAATTGATGGAAATGTAGTCCGTTGTTAGGAATAAAGATAAAGGATTTATGAGGTTTGGTTCACAAAAATAACATCCACGAACAAATATTAATTTAAAAAAATACAACTATAGAAGTTACTGCTGGTACCATAAAGTTAATCGATCATAAAACTAGGTATAACTTATATATTTAACAATAATTTTTCTGAGAATTTTTCAATTTGGTAAGAAGCGAAGGAAAATTACTAACATTTTCATTTTATATGCATTAATTTATCATAACTCAGACAATTATTATAGCATGTAATGTTTTTTCTAATTACCTGATATTATTGAATTAATGTAAATATCTCCTCCTAGGGTGGAGAGATTCAGTACAAGTCCATAGTACAAAAGACATTCAAAGAACCATACAGCACCCATGACCAGTGTTATTTTTCGCATGTTGCTAGTACTGAACAAGTCCATCACTCTCACCTTCGGAGCCTCTTCCTTACCCTTTTCTATGTGCAACAGAACACGTACATAAATTAAATTAAAGCGATTGATTAGTAACATTATATATATTTACATGAAATCATAGTTTATATACTTGTTGAAGTAACACATCAATGTTATCTGGTAGAGGTTTTCCGTTGAACTTGGCAGCCCGCTGGAGAATATCTAGAACTTTTTCTTTCCTGTGCAGCGCTAAAAGCCATCTTGGTGATTCGGGTACTATCCTGTGATGGGTGGGTCAAAAATTTAATTTTTAAATAAGAAGACAATATTGAGGAAAAATTGATAAACATGAAATAATCTTGCACTTCTATAAACCAAGTCTATACATTATCGATACCACCAGTGTTATTGGCTACATATACAGAAAGGTGTCTACACTGCACAATTTGACATTCCTATTTTTTTTTTTTTTTTTTTTTCCGTATCCAAAGCGTGTCCTGCATTGGATAAAAATATATAACTATTAACAAGTCATTGGATGATGAACACATTTTAAATGCCTGCCCAACAAACTATTGTTAAACATTTTGTCACATTAGATAAAATTATAAAAAAATTTATGATGTTACTATTATTCTCATTATTATTATGTTATTGGAGCTCTTTATTTAACCTTTGAAGATGAGGGAAAAATAAAATTTAATGAAGCTTGGCTTTATTAAGTAATCTATTAATTATATTTGACAACCAAACTATCAGCAAACTAGAAAAATAAGGCTACTCTTTCCAATATTTTTAATCCCGTTATGATAATTTTTTTCTCTTGATTAGAAAAACTGTAGATGTTATGGAAAATCAATTTTCCTGTACCTTTTAATTATTAACAACAGCCATACTGAACTGCCTAGAAATATATATATATATATATATATATATATATATATATGTATATATCCAAGAAAAGTGGGGCAGTAATCATTTGTAAAAAAAAAAAAGGAATTCGATTCCCAACTTGCATTATTTATATTTTTTTATTTAAGGGGAGCATAATTAGGTTAAAGTTCAAAAATGTCCCAATGTTAAGTAACCATGAAGAAAACAGGCACATACCCACATTTAATATTTAATAGTTTTAATAATAATAATAACTACTAAGTGGAGCATTAGGTCCAATAGAGAGGTAAGGGACCTACGCAAAGAGCCCGATATAGTGAAAGTTGTCCAGCTTTAAAGACTATGATGGTTGGGGCATGTGTAGAGGATGGACCCAACGAGAACTCCAAGAAGGATGATGTACGAGATAACGAATGATGGTTCATGATTCTCAGGTGACTCGACGATGTGGAGGGTGACCTGAAGGCGATGGGTATAAACCGCTGGAGGTGGCTTGCCGCGGACAGAGGCGAATGGCAGAAGAAATTAGCAGAGGCCAAGGACTAGAGCCAAGTAATAAATAAATAACTATTAATAATTTCACAACCCCCCAAAAAATGTAAATAATTTGGTTTAAAAAAAGAACCCACTTAGGATCAGGGATAAATAAGCTTATATTAAATTAATCAAGTTAATTACGAGTATAACCAAATACCAGTAAAGTGGAAGAAGCAGTATAGCTGATAGTGATATAATCAGTTGAAGAATTCTCCAATCCCTGGTGACGAAAGCTATTCCTGACATGACGATGTAAGAGATAGAGACAGGGAGCATGAATGATACACCACATATCGCCAACCATTTCCCTCCGACAATCTCCAAAACTAAAAATTTTAAATACATATAACCACTCTATATAGATTGGTGTATTAATCAGTCTTTATAACAATATTAGCATCATTAAAGTAATTGAATAAATTATAGATAGACTGGTTGATTGATAAAAACCTGTAGTACTACAACTCATTTAGAGGGGTATTGAATTCAGAACCTAGTAGTGACACTGTACTATTTACAAGTCAATCGTACTAGGAGATGATTTGGTCTGAATCACACCAGTTTTTCTCTTAATTATGGGTACCCACTTTACAGAGGCTGTGTGAGCAGCAGTTAATTAATAAATAGACAATTTTACTAAAATAAGGGTTGACATACTTAATACAAGGGCAGAGTATATGATGCTGGAGGAGCAGACTCCTAAGATAGTCCTTAGTATGTAAAACAAAATGAACCATGGAGTAAAATAAATCCAAACTCCAAGCAAGAACTGAGCCAGTAAAGAGAACATCAAAGTTTTCTTTCTGCCATACCTAAAATCAAACACTTATTTTCAGGACAAATATTTAAAAAAAGACATTTTAGGTTATATAATATTCATGTATTGTTATTCTAAAGGGACTTGTCCCAGAATAAATAAAGTCTTTATTATTATATGTGTCAGTAAGAGAGAGTGAGAAAGCAGTTCTTATCGTAAATATTTTTAAAAAAAAAGAAGGCACATATGTATGAGGAAGATAGATAGAGAGAGTGAGGGAGAAAGATAGGTAGATAAAGAGGAGTTTTTATAGTAAATATCTAAAAAAAGACATCAGTGTGTGAAAGACAGGGCAGTTTCCATGGCAAATATTTTTTAAAAAAACAGCTTTTTTCTAAAATATTAAAAAAAAGTCATTTATGTGTGTGAGAGAAAGATACATGGACAGAAAGACAGAGGAGCAGTTTTTATCGTAAATATTTTAAAAAAAGACATATATGTGTATGAGGAAGAGAGTGAGCAGATTTTATAGCAAATATTTAAAAAAGACATACATTAATGTGTCTTTTTGTCTTTCTATCCATGTATCTTTCTCTTCCCCCTCCCCTCTATCTCTATTTCTCATTATTTTTCAAATATTTTTATTTGAAAAGAAAAGATATGTCCAGGACCAGGACTCGAACCCGGGTTGCCCAGATCGCTAGTCTGGAACTCTACCAATTGAGCTATCCTAGCTCCATCAGACTCGCTTCCCGGTCATGGCCATATCCTTTTTTTTCATTGATCCCATGCCCTCGCGTTCTCACAATTTGCGATGTATACGAGGGGAAGAATGTTCTTTGAACATTTATTTAATTGGTTGACTTACGTCATTATATATTATTATAATTTATTTTATTTTATTAGTTATTGATTTTATTTATCATTATCTTTCTCACGCACACATAAATGTTTTTCTTTTTAATATTTAAAAAGAAAGTGCTCTCTCGAGAGAGAGATAGAGCAGTGTTTTCTTAAATATTAAAAAAAAGCCATTTATGTTTGTGTGAGAAAGATAAAGATAGTTAGAGATAGGGAGTAGGGAGAAAGATGCATAGGTAAAAAAAGAGAGCAGTTTTTATCTTAAATATTTTTAAAAAAGACATATATTGTCGCTGTCAAAACAACGACACGCCTATGTACACTTAGGGCGGTTTTACAGGAGAGACAAAAATACCGTGCCGACTGTAGACTTAGCAATTTTTTTCAGAACTATTGAAGAGAAGTATCAAAAAATCATACTCTGTCCCTGTTGCTGACCTTAATACGTGCCTTCCTTAGAGTGTATTTCAACCTGTAGAATGCGTTTCCGTTACTAACTCATTTTCATAAAAAGTTGTAGATAAGCGGTATTTTTTTGACAGCGACGATATGTGTGTGAGGGAGAGAGAGTTTATAAAATTAAAAAATCGTAAATATTAACTATAAAAGAAATATAAGTCCGAGTAAGAGAGAGCGATTTTGATCGTAAATTTAAAAAAACGACGTATAAGTGCTAGAGATAGAGAGAGCAGTTTTTATTGTAATTTTTTATTCAAATTAAAGCTAGTAAGAAATATTAGCTTACGAATTCTTATTTCATTGTGAATTCCCTGCAAAAGGTCTAACATTGCGAAAAAGAATCGTTTAATAACCAAACACCGGACGGATTAAATTCGACTTTTTTTATTTAATTGCCATTAGAAACTCCCACGGACGAATTAAACTACGACTAAACAAGAAACAAAAACCGGTTTAGTAAAAAAAAAGATCAAGCTTTCTGATAGAGGTAAAAAAAAACGCATCCGCTTTGAAAATATCCATTTTATATTCTTTTTCTAGCGAATCGTGACTAATTATGGCGTGGAAACCTAAGTCCAACTAGAAAAAAAGAAAACCTGTACCACTGTAATGCATGAAGGGTGTTGTGTTCGGATTTAAGTTCTTTTAAGACAAAGGTTGTGCAGGAAGGTGATATGTCCAAGATCACGCTCAACGGCCTGGTTTATCCCCCAGTCAAGGCTACCCGCTTTATACAGAAAAGGTGAGCCCCATAGCATCTCAAATCCCAAACGGTCCATCCACATACCTTAGTTAAGAGATTGAATAACTCATCTGTCAGAGCCGCATTTGAACCCGGAACCTTCAGCAAGGCCACCCAGCGCTCTTCCCCACTCCCTTTTATAAATAAGGAAAACCCTTATTGGGTGTGCTGAAAATTTAACATGAAGTATTTACCAATTGTTATGAAAAAGCGACCACTGCTAAAATACTGATCGAAACTCGAATGATCGAGTATTAACTAAATTGATCTGATGGACAACCATCTGTGATTTGGTCGGATTGATATGGAATTCAAAATCAGATTATACATCCTTCATATAGGTGAAACCTTACTTCCATTTTCTGAAAATAATTTCTTCCTATAATATCGGAATGTTTTTTATGCTGTTTATATTTCAAAACACCTCTACCAATTTTTACAAAAATATCAAGTTGGATTGGAATTTGACTTTTCCGAGATCGTGTGTTTTGATCCTTTTTTTTTTCCTTGGTCGATGACTGAAACTCGTTAAAACTGGTCAAGAACACATATATAATTTTTCTTTCTTTTCTGTGCTGAACTTGCTATGAAATCATGAACTGCTCTATATTTTTTGAAATACCACCGTATACAATACAACACATGTATTGGGGTTCCCTAGCAATATTATAACAATAGAATAGAAAACAAACTTTATTCTGGGACCAAGTTCCTTTAGAATAACAATCATGAACAAACAAATAAACATAATATACATCTGGCCAGAAGGCTACATAATAATACGAATCATGAAGTAATTAAAAGTGACAAAAACGTAATAAAAATAAAATTAGAAATGAAATAACTAAAAAGTAGGAAACTTGACAGGATTTTAACTAAAATTCACAGGATTTGTCGAAAATAAATATATGTATTCCCGATAATTCGTACCAAATCTTCAGTCCCTTGACCATACGAATTATCGGGATTCTACTGTATTAACACAAACAAAATGATTATAAACAAAATTAATAAAATAGTTAATAACAAAATTACTAAATAAAATAAATGAATGGGATAGCATGCAATAAAGTATTTACATTATCTATATCTCATTTGGGAAAAATAAACAAAACACGTAGGCAACGAAATCGATTATTCAAAACTAATTTATTTAAGCAGATGATCGACCTACTTAGAGAGGATCTTTTTGGGATATCATGAGATGTTGGAAAAGCAAGGATTTAAATGAAGCCAGTGAAGAAGCATGGCGGATGATTGGAGGGACTAAGTTCCACACAGTGGTAGAACGGACGAGGAAGGAACGTTCGAATGCTTTGATTCTGTGGGAACGATTGTAGAGATCGGAAATACGAGTAGATTGTGTAAGGAGATGCCGAGATCGATGGAATAATTTCAGGGAACTAATTAACCGTCGGGAACTTTGGGTGATATGGGGTTTCCAGGAAAGGTTTTGGTCAATAGTAATGCCTAGGTTTTTGAAAGAGGAGTTGAAACTGATAGGGTGGTCGTTTAGGATTAATGTTGGGAGGGTGGGGATAGCTGTAAGGAGGGAATTTGAACCTACAACAATTGCCTGAGTTTTGATTCCGTTGAATTCCAGTTTGTTCAGCTTTGCCCAGGCAAATAATAATTGCATAAAATTTATTAATACAGCAGAGCAAAAGCTCAAAAGACACATGAAATACTTGTTAAGGTATTAATGGAGAAAGTTATAGACAGGTTTTCCTCTTTTTTTAGTGTAGAGACTCGAGGCTTTTTGGTTGTAACTTGTTCACAAATGTCTTAATTTATACACATTTATAATTTTTTAGTTTATAAATTGTTGTTTAGTTTCCCTCATTTACTTATGTATTTATTGTCCATCAACATATTTCCATCGTAAAGTAAAATAATAGTGTCAATAATATAAAAATAATCATAATGCAATACCTATCTGAGATGTAGCCGCAGATCAAACCTCCTATGGCTATCCCCATCAGGAACATCATCTGAGATAAGTTTAACAGGCCCGCTCTATCACAAACCAAATTCCACTGCAAATAGTTCATTATTATTATCAATTATTCAGTAATTGAAAAATGCATAAGCAATATACCTAAACGAATTCCATTACTTCGGTGACAACAGTGTTGCCCAAATGCGACGTGTCGTAATCCCAGCTGCTGCATGGGATGGTTGCGTTGGTTTGAACTTGGCTAAGGTTTTGGTAACTGAGACTGTAGTCCAGGTCTCTGATTTTGCATATATCGTTCTTGCCATCCTGTAAAATAATGATGGATATTAGATTCACTTATCCATTGCTGAAGAAAGATCTTCTAAACTAAAAAAATCGTTTTTATCCATGAATAAATAGAGATTCTTGAATATGCAAGACATAAAGGCGAATTGGAGCTTAAAACAGTCCACATGATTTTATCCTTTAACAACATAGAAAAACAAATTGATTGATTTTCGTTTTGACAGGATATAACAGACATAATGCCTTACTAAAAAAAACAGAAGAGGATGCTATTAGCTATAATAATTTGGGTCAGCTAATCATTTTAAGGAGACGTCTGATTAATGAATTAAAAAACGAAGGAAAATGTGAAAGAATCGTAAAAATATAAGTTTATAATGCATGTGATTTTAATTTATTTAGCAAAGACCTTTCTCGCATCCATAATGGAACCGCATTACTCTCCTATTTATCTTGTGCAAACATTTCAGGTATAGCAACTCTGAAGTATCAAAATATTCCAAAGATTTATCTATTTTACTTATATACCAATCGATAAATTATATTGGGATTTTATCATACAGTTTATGGGAGCGCTGATTTAAGGGATAGCCTTCTGGTAATTCTCTAGCGTACAACTTCTATAGCGTCTCCTTCATTGGAGAAAAACTTGGTGGTTGGGCGTGATCCTGGCTAAAAAAAAATACTTTGCCCAGCCGTTGGTCCAGTAACAGTACATCATTATTAAACGTTCAACCCAAGTCCCTTAAGGAGTTGTAACTAGCAGATACTAGCCTTACAGTTTACAACTCTTCCTATAGAACCGCATATTATAATCCCTTTCTATCAAATACAAAAAGTAGGTCAACTATTTCTAAAATGTGGATATAAACATTCCGAAGCAACAAGATAGGTCGATGTAAGGCAGAAACAAACTAAACTGTTTCATGTTACGAAACACCAATTATATTGAAGTTTTGTAACATGAAGACGTGGAAATAATTTCATTCAAAGCTTATTTATTTCCATCTGTGGCTGTTAACAAGATTAAATAATTCATCTTTCTCAGCTGGGTTTGATATGAGATCTTCAGCTTATCAACACGGCACTGTAAACACTGAGCTATCCCGATCTATTGTACTTATTGCTATTATCATTGTATCTTTTGATACAAGGAGTACTCTAAATGATGGTGAGTATAGGATAAGTATTAGATAATTATGGAAAAATGCGTTTAGGTTTCGATGATAGTCTTATTTTTCTTACCTAAGAAAAGAAATATCTAAATATACCAAGGCGCTGAGTTGGATCCACTGTTCCTGATTCAGCGTACTGCCTGGAGGTTTGGCACAGGTGGCATTCCCTTCCGATATGAAGTTCTGGATGTAGAGGTTGAAGGAGCACGGGAACACGACGAGTGACAGCAAGACGCTCATCAGGAGCTGCCAACGACCGAAGTCCCCGATGGAAGCTGAGATCACGTCTTCTTCATCAGGCTTTCTTGTTTCTTTTTCGTCAGCCATTTTGTCTACAAAATGAAAAACAATCAATTAAAAAACTAAGAGCGCATAATTTTTAAAAATATATTTCATTTCTTAATCTCAAATTTTATAAGTTTGTACAGTTCCGAGATAACGATCGTGTTATTGTTCACTGACATTATTAAAACCACGCTTTTTCTTCCATGTACAAGGCAGTATAAGAGCTCTCCAAAATTAAAACCGTCTACAGAAAAGCTGTTTTCCAAGTAGATTAGCAAGCCGCCATAATAGCCCTCTCCAATAACTCTCCGACTGATTGTGGGACCAAGTAAGCTATATCGAATATGATTGTTAAAGGCTGGGAGCTTACACTACAGTGGATACAAAGTCACGTAGGGGTAATTGGAAACGAACGGGCAGACCAACTTGCCAAGCAAGGAGCAGCACTACCTCATCCTGAAAACCCCGCTTCGCTAACCTCAGCCAAGAATAAGGTGGAAACAACAATTAGCAACTATGCAAGGAACCTAATCTACAACGCTAGCATAGGTAATAAATGGGAGTGCCTTGCACATGATTAGCTCCCCCGAGATCTTCCGAGAGGCGAAGCAGTTGCGAGGTTCAGACTCATCACAGGCCATGATTACCTCCAGGCACATCTGCACAAAATGGGTATAGCAGAATCCGAAATTGCCCTATTTGTCTTTCTGGTGTACGCACACTTACGTCATGCAGTGGTCTTTAGGATATTCCACACAATGATGACGATGTATGCCTTTATTGGGAGGCTCGGCGGCGTATGGCAGAAATGCCACGTGCTGGCATTGGATAAATAAAAAAAACTGCCATGTATAGAGTAAAGTTATAGGATTTCATCTTGTTCATCCTTGTATGCTTGATGGTAATCCCTCGAACTTTTGGACAAATAAAGACAGTAAACCTCCTTGGAAAAAAAAGGCAGAACCAGTTATAAATTAAATTTAAATATTTTTATATCTTTATTAATTTAATTCTGTTTGGAAAAGGAAAATGAGTCATTAAGAATTAATAATTTCCAAAAAAATAAAATATTTTCCGTTATATTTATACTTCCTTACAAAGAAGGTAGTACATTTGCGAAAATTATAGATTTTCAGATTTCGAGGAAAATATCCATTTTGTTTAACCATGAAATCATCTTGTCTACTTTTGTTGAGATCTTTAAACGCCTGTTGATTTGTTCGTAAGTTCCTATCCTGCCAAAGTCAAGAATAGTTAGCAACAGAGTTTAGCTTTATATTTGAGATTGCACTACAATCCACCCCTAACATATACAATTCAATTAATGAGTGACTGAACAATTGAAATAGCACTTCATTTGAAGGCCTTAATAGGCTTACATAATAAAATATATTTAAATATAATCCAAAACATCTTCTACTCAAAGCTCGCTTTTTTGGAAATATAATCGATTTTTTTAAATTAAAATTTATTTATTAGTTATATATGATAAATAGTCCATCTTCTCAAATATAAAGTTTTAAAATGTTCCACTTTATTTTTAATGAATAAAGTACACATGCTTAATAGCGAAAACGTTTGGAAGAAACCGTGTACTCCAGTGGAGAAAAATAATTGAATGTTTATAAGACAGAGATTTTTCTGTGGTCATTCTTATAAATCAATTTTGGTAGAAGGTCATATATAATAGCTTGTTATCAAATGTGGTTAGATCCATTTCCAATATTATTTATGAGGTTCGTGTGAAAAATCTATTTTTTATTTCAATATAAACTTGATTGAATCATGGAAAGAATCCATAAACTTTTTTATGGGAGAAAAAAACAGACATATTAGTTACATACCAATAATCAATAATCAAAATTTATATAATGTATAGATCGACTAGGACTTCGGGAACGGATTTTAATTGAAAATGGACTTGGTAAAGAAATATAAATTTCTATTAATGCTGACATTGTTTTCCAACGTTTTAGGAAAAATTAATTAAATAAACTAGGGAAAATGACTCCGTTTTCTAAACTAACGGAACTGACACTAAAACTAAGCTACTCAGCTTAGTGGTAGAGAGACGAGTTGCTGTGGCTAATAAATTAATCTATTAACAGCTGGGATCTGGATAACCTCCAGGGGCTCATCCAGCCGCTATAAAGTGGGTACTCATAATGAGGAAAAAAGCCTGGCGGTTGAAAGTGATCTCGGACTAATCACCTCCTTGCACAACCGTTGTTCTAGAAACAGAACACCATATACTGAACGCAAGACCCTTCATTGGCTGTAGTTGCAAGGTACAGATTAAATCCTAAATATAAGTATTGTATCAAGAAAAAATATTTGTCGAAGAGGTAGTCCGAAAATAAGAAATGTCGATGCTCACAATTAATTGCTATAATATAATATAACTGCAACTAAATACTCACAAGATTAAAAATTTGAGGGTAATTTCAATTCAGCACAAGAGAGCTGAACAATTATGACATTATAAAAATTTATAAACAAGTAAAACTGACGTCAGTTTTCGCATTTTAAGTGCTAATATACAATGGAAGAATAATTTAAAAACGTTTATAAATAATATGAATAAATCACCGTTGTTAATTATAATTAGATAATTAATTTAGAATTTTGTATTTTGCTAAAATTATCATGAGGTAAAATTTTATTAAAGAAATTTATGTAATTCTAGACTAGATTTACAAATATAAATATTTCAAATATATTGTTCTTCGGTCTTCGCTATTTACAGCTGCAGGAATCAGGAAAAACAGGATTCACCACAGATATAAGAGAAAAAAATTAAACTGGTTTCGTCAAAGTTCTTTTTTTTCTCTTTCATATGAAATTATTATTCAGAATTAAAACAATTCTCAATGAAAAGTTCCCAAAGAAAGAGTAGAGTATTTAAATAAATATCAGTTAAAAAGAAATATTTTTTAAAGTTTACTTAATTTGTTTAATCTATAGAAAATAATTATTTTTTTGTTAATGTTGATGTTTGCTTTTTTTCAATCGTTTCGAAATAGAACTAATTATACAATTTGAATTTTATCCCCGTAACAACAAAAGAGCTTATTATTAAATTAATGGACTAAACCCATAATAACGTTTAAAAATGAATTTTATTGGATTTTTAATATATTGATTTCATTAACTTTCATAATCCCAAAACTAATCTTCAACATGAATTTTCACGAATGTGTATATTTTGATCAATGAATCAATTAATTACTTCAAGTCATACTATGTCTTAAATAAAAGTAGTGAAAAAGGTGGGAAATTTCTAAATTTTAGATGGTGTTAATTTATTTTAACGCCGCCATCAAAACACTACACGTATCAACGTAAGCTGTACACATTTGATTTAGTTCACAATTAATTTATTGTTATTGTATAATTAACTGAACATTGCATATTGTTTGGGTTGAGCAAGTGTTAAATAAACTTTCATTTAAGGAATAGTAAATCGTTAAATTATTTTTTTAAATTATTATAAATAAGATTCAATTAAATCGTGATTTATAAAGCTTAATGGCTTCCTCCACAAACTTTGCAAAAATAATTTTAAAAAAAGGGTCAGTTGTTAATTAAATTAGCATGTTCATTTATATTTATTTATTTATTATGTTATAAATATATACATAAACCCTTTAACTTTAAATAATTATATAACATGAAAGAAGACATTATTATTTATCATTTTCAATTTTCACACCATTACTAATTGTTCTCCTTGAATCATTCATTTAACTTCCTTGATTAAATTATATTAAAGTGTTGGAACCGTAAATTATTAAATCTAAGGAATGGACTGTTTCCATAATTCTAAAAATCGTACGATTAGTACATTTTTACTTTGCTTCATTTACTTGAACATTAAATACAAACGAAGAAAATTACTGTAATTGTGAAAAAAATTTAAATGAGTGTTCAAAGGAAAAATTTACATTTGTGAGTAAACAGCGCCTTAACTCAAAAACGAGCAGATGTACAAAACTGAAATTTATATCTTACGTAATTAAAATAATATTTTTTTCATATTATCTACTTTACACATTTTTACAATTGTTTCGAAAAATGATCCCACGATTTTGTATCAAACTCGTAATCAATATTTATAATTAAATGTTCATAATTATCAGAGGTTTCATTCTAATAGGCATAGCCATAATGGCTTTATTGTAATAAATGGCTTCTTCTATAGTTTCTATAATATTTAGTTTATTTGACAACTTAACCGTTTCTCATTATTGCCAACAAAAGAAAAGACAGGATAAATATAAAGTATGAACAAATTATCTATACAATAGAATTCAATGAAGTTTCCTTGGAAACTAAATGGATTGGCCATAAAGGGACATAAAACGGTGGTCCCAACCCTCTACCGTGTCAGGTACTCATTAAAGATTTCTAAGCTAAATATACCTGGATAGGCAAAATTCAGGACTCCAGATATAGGTAACATCGTTTGAATGAGCCATAGTTGCATAAAGTAACGTTAAATGAATATACAGCAATTAAATGGAATATTTTAAAATCCGCTTTAAAGTGAACACAATGTGAAAGATGTGCAATGAATAGACCGCACCATATTATCGAATATATTTTGCAAAATCGTTTAAACCTTTATATTTATAAAAATAAATACATCAAACCACTTCTGTCTTCTAATTTTCTTTTATGCTTTTATAATGAGTTAAAATTACTGGATATAAGTGATATAATTCAAAGAAATATGAATAATTACTTCTTACAGTAAAACCGTGTGATTCTAAATTGAATTCGATTTCACATCACAGTTGCTACTAACACTGAAGCAGATTCCACAACTCGCCGACGACTGAGAATTTTCAGGGACTCCATAGAGGGGATAGAAGATTTAATAAACAACCTTTTTACACAGACCGCAATCGGGGGTTTCCAGAGCTTTATAGCTATTTTTTTAGAATCATATTCTCTTGATTATCATAAATTACGCACTTGTAAACTAATTAATTTAACCTAGCTCATAAAACATTTCCACCAATAACTATAACGTAACAATTACGATGCGATATTCCTTACGAAATATAGCCATAGCGTGAATGTGGCTTACCTCCAAAAAAACTAAATATATATAAAGAAGTGCTAATACCCAATCACATGCAATTAAAATCAAGATCGAGAAATTTAACACAAAAAGGAATTTTTCGCCCTATTTCCACTTTTAATGCCATCTGAGAGTCTTCAGTATTTAAAATTTTGAGGTAAATTTGTCTAACTTTAGTTTTTAAAAAGATTAATTTATATGATTGATTTCGTACGATCCGTTGGAGATGATGGTTGATTTTCTTTGAAAAACGAATAAATGTTATGTAATAACATCAGTTTTCAGTTCCATTATATGAAATTGCTTTAAATCTCCAGGTTCTATTTTAATTGCAGGAAATAAAACACCTTCATTATCTAATTAAGTCTTATGTAAAGGAACTGTTGTAGAATGTATCAAGAATTTTTCATTCTACTGAGTTCAACAGTTAAAATCAGCTTGAAAAAAAAAAAAAAATTAACTTACAACTTCCATTTTTTCAGTTTTGTTCTTGAAGGTATTGCCTAAAAGTATTAAGACTTCACATTTAAACTCACCATATTATAAAATACATTTCTTGAGAGGAGAGAACATTTTTTTTCAAGTCAACAGTGTTGCCAACTAAATATGATAGAAAGCTCTGCTATTCACACATTTATAGTAACATGGGTCAATAAAATTAATTTTAAAAAATTCTATTTCTGAAAGGTAAAAATTGTTTAATTGAATTTGTTAACAACTTCTAAAAATTCATTCAGAGCATCACAAAAGCAACAGCAGAAACTTTATAGTAATGATTTTAGAGAAGGGGGGCTTCTGTAAAACTAAATCATTAGATCAGGTATTCTTTATTTTCTCTCTATTTGAAAAACACATTAAGTACCTCTTGTTACTTCCAGCGATAAAAAATTTAATATTGGTTTAATCTCCTTGTTTAAATTAAATATAGTGGAACAAAATTAACAGAATAACTAAACAAAACAAAAAATAAGATAATAAAACAACAATTAAATCTATAGTACAAAAATATACAGTAATAAAAATGTATCAAATAAGGTGAGCAATCTTTCATCAACTGTAAGCCAGTAACAAAATAAATAAATTGAACAATAATTAAGTGCAAGTGCATGCTGCTAATGTGGAGAACTTTTTGAAATGAAGTGAACAGGAGTAGGACTGTAGTCTGCTCTCCTTCCAGAAGTTTAAGAATATTTGTAGTTTACATACTAATTCATTTAAAATCTTTTTATTCTGCAAAAACTAGATACTTGCCTTCTTTGTTTACTTCGTAAAGTTTGCTTTGTTTCTTTTAAACATGTTTATTTATATTAAGACCGTGGAAAAATTCCAACAAAAAGCCCTTAATTCTCCAAAACCAGAAACAGAAAATGAAAAAATCCGTCCAATATTTCGCCTATTCAGGCATCATCAGGGTCGAAAGAGAATAACAGCAAAGCAAAACATGAATACAGCACCCAAGAAACATGTTTTGCTTTTCTGTTATTCTCTTTCTACCCTGAGGATGCCTGAATAGGCAAAATATTGAACGTATATTTTCAATTTCTGTTTTTGGTTTTGGAGAATTAAGGGCTTTTTGTTGGAATTTTTCCACAGTCTTAACAATTTTGTAAGGTATCTTTTTACCTTTCCCTTTTCAATATTAACATGTTTATTTATATTTCACAAACATGTTATGGTGAAAATGGAATTATCAGTCGTACACTAATTGTGGAAAGTCCTTAAAACAAGTAATGAAACAATGAGTGTATAAAATGTATTTCCAAGGATGACAAACCAATCCTTAAAAAATGGGTATTAACAAGAAACTGTAGGCAGACAGAACCTTCCCCATTGCACATACAGCCTTTTTTTTACCAACCTCAGGAAAGTAAATGTAATTTATTGTGTTTTAGTCTTTATTTATATATAAGTTCAGGCACAAATGGAATAATGTTAATGCAATGGGGACCTTTAAAATTTTAGATTTCATATTTCAACTATTTATTTAAAAATCTTGAGATCTATTCCACTGAACTCATAAAAACAAAACAAAAAAAAAAACATATTTTGGAACAAGCTATTGTTTAGTTTTTGTCATACCCGCTCTTCTCTCAGCCCTTCTGCTTTAGGAATTCATCATGAACAAGGAATCAAACAAGTTTTTAGATTGATAACAAAACTTCTCATCATTATCCTCAAGGTAAAAACAATTAGAATCTGATCTGGCAGTGTGTTTGCATTTATTTTGTGGGGAACCCGCATTATACATTTCGACTCTCCCACTAAAGTAGGAATAGTTTAGTAATATGTAAAAATAACATCTCCTGTATGATTTAATTTGAATTGATAGAGAGTCAAAGCTTAATAAACAAAAAAATAATATTTGCATTTTATTAAAAGGAAAAATAAAAAGGTATAGGATAAAGGAATTTTTATTTTTGAAAGCACTTTAGGATATAACATGTTTATTCAAATGTAATAAACTATAAGTCATGTTCTATTTCTATAAAATAGATTTTGACAGCAGCCTACTACTAAGCAGTCTGGTAATATAAACAAAATAATTTTATATCTTTACAAATAAATTAATTTAAAAAAAAATTACAAGAAACACAGTTATTTATCTATATTTACTCCGCTGAAATATACAAGTTTTCATTCAATTAAAATAATTTAAATGCGCTCTTCAACTAAAGAAAATAAAAATTGCACAGCTCTTCAAATCAACATATAAAATTACAATAAATTCTGAACATTAAGGAAGTATAACACTGATAAAAATTATAATGTTAGCAATTATAACTTTAATTTATAAAATCACACAATTTATATATGTTGAGGGTAATAAGGAATGAAAAATTTAATTAATTATAATGAAATTAATTATTTACTTAACTATATTCAATATTTAAGCATAGTCTTATTTGTATAGAAGACAATGTATATTGAATATTATAAATAACAGATTGATTGCAGATGTTTACATTACACATGCAGCTAAAAATATATATGTACATTTCTCACACCATCTGAAACAAATAAAATAAATAAAAAAGAATATTTTATGACGAAATATCAGTAAAATTATAGATAAAGTTTTAATTATTGAACATAAATACTGTCCAGCTCATCAATAAGCAAATGCTATTCTGGAATAATAAACCCATATTACACTTAATTTCAACAGTCAATCATCCTAAATAGCCTAGTTATATATCTACAGCCACAGTGAATAAGTGGTTAAGTCTAATTCTGTCCAAAACGAGTTTCTTGTACTTAAGGAAGTGGAATCGTGTTATTCTTGGGGCAAAGAAAGGCAGTGACTTGAAATGGAGTTATTGCTTATATTATAACTCTGTTTCAAGCTAAAGACTACAAGATTGACATGATTCTGCTTCCTTTAAAACAATTAACTCTCTCTGCTCACAATTTGACTTAACTACTTATTTACCGAGGCTGCAGATATTTTTCAGAGCCAATTTAGGAGAAAAGAGTTTAGATATCCAATAAAGTTATCTTCTCACTAGCGCTAATCAGGCACCCTCTTTCTATCTAATTTCTTTCAAATGAAGTTTTCATTGTTCATGGCTTTAATGGGTTTCTCAGCTTACAAATTGATTCTAATTTGAATTTTAAATTAAAAAATGAAGACAGAATGAATGAAACTTATCTAAATGTTAAAATAAATGTCTTTTGAATTTTATGGCAAAAATCTGACTGTTTTCATAAAAAACACAACAAAAAAACCTAATTTGTAACCCTCACTTTAATTAAAAAAAAAAAAAATATTACTTATTTTAAAGTAGTTGACACCTTTGATAAAATTAATAAAACATTTACAAACTCTTCGCTATTGATCTCCTTACCTGTTTACTCTTTGGTTCAGCTGATACCCAGACACGTGTGTCCTTCACAGGCTGTTTCTTTTTCGCTTCATCGACCTTCTTCCAGAGAGCAGCGACCCTGGACACAGGCTGGCTGTTAAGGCTGGAATTGGACGCCCACCTTCCGTCAGAAGACGCAGATTTCAAGCTCTGGTTGCTGGCCGATGGTCTTACTCCGCTACTGGCAGATTTGTTTGGCAGGCTGGCAGCCCTGCCTCTTCCGCTAGCACTACTTGAACTACAATTTCCTGTGCTCTTACTTGCACCTGTAGAGAAAATTTTATAACTATTAATTGCAGATCTTCTGCTACAAATTGAATTATTTCTATAACAAAACCAATTTTTCATATCAGAGGGCCTGTCTTATTAAGTTAAAAAAAAGATATGGGTCATTCTTTAATTTTGGTGCTATTTAAAAATATAAGTCATCTGAATATATTAATATGATTCTAGTATGCTGTATCAGTGGGTTTTTTTAAATAATGAAATAATTGAATGATTTATTTTTTATAATTATTTCCCTTGAGACTAACATTTTCTTATCAATTTGAGGTTGCAATTATAACAAAATGTATGCCCCTCCACCCTCCATTCATTCCTTTTTTGAATTTTACACTTCATTCTGGTAAATGAAAGCGAAGATGAAATATGAGTATTTCATTGATAATAACTCTTTAGGGTTCAGCAAAATCAATAGAGATGGTAAGACTTATGTTTTGAGTATTATATAATGATGTAAGAGATAACTTCTCTACACATATTTTCATCTCTATTATTCTAGCATTTCTCCGCTGAGAATAAATGAAAAGTTGTTTATCACTCTCTATTCAGTAGCTTCTTAGCCAAAAAGAACATTATGAAGCTTAGAAGAGAAGCATGGCTGAAAAGGCGGAACAAATTGTTAAATTTCTGAAAATATTCATCAATAAAACAATAACATTTTATTTTTGCACCTTCTATACTAAACGAATGCTGGTCTAGAGGGATGCCAGTCTGCAAACCAAAGAGACAGTTTTCACTCAAATGGTCCAGCTCTTGGCATGATGTGGACATCGTAGGTTGGTCATTGGATTCAGTTAGAGGTTTCCCTAGCCCTGTTGGAGGCTGCCAGAACACTTGGACTGGAGGTGAATGAGGGTAAGACTAAGTTGATGGTCTTAGGGGAAGTGCCCCGACCTGGCCAGACATATTGGCCCCTTTAACTTTGAGAAGTTGCCCAATTCACCTATTTGGGTTCACTAGTGAGAATAATGCATCCGAGGTTGAGGTAAAGATAAGAATATTGATGGCTAACAGGTGCTACTTTGGTCTACGCAAGGAATTCTCCTAACGCCTTCTGTCATGGCAGACCAAGCTCCATCTGTACAAAACATTTGTCCGCCCAGTTTTGTTGTAGGGATCGGAGACACAGACAGTGACCAAGCTGATTGAGCATGATCTCCCAGTCATCGAAAGAAAGATCCTCCGAAGAATCTTCGGTGGAGTTTATCTAGATGGAAACTGGTGAATGAATGGCCAACAAAGTTTACTCAATGTACAACGAAGCAGATGTTGTTTACTCCTTAAAAATTAGAAGACTGCAATGGGCTTGTCATGTGGCTAGAATGGAGGATGAGGCCATTTCTAAAAAGGCTTTAACAGAACCTCTCTACTGAACGAGAAGTAGGGGGAGACTGAAGCTGAGGTGGTCGGATGGTGTGGAGAGATACATGAGGGATATCCTGGGAGTCAGATGCTGGATGAGAGCTGCGTTTAACAGAGACGACTGGAAGAAGCTGGTAGAGGAGGCCAGGACTCCTCACCGACTTGTAGTGCCGTAGAATAATAATAATAATACTATACTAAACGTAAAGAAGCTAGCTTGTATATAAGGAAGAAAAAAAAATATACTGAATAAAAATAATTACCAAAGTAATTTAAACCATAATCATGCAGTTAGACAGCTACTGGACATAGATACATATCCCTATATTTTTTCCCCCTGACAATAGTCATCAATAGAACTAGCAACGTGTATTTTTACTTTCACTCTACTACAGGTAAAGGAAGCAATTTTCTAAAGACAATAACAGTTTAAAAAAAATCAAATTAATTTACCAGGATTTAAAAAAAAGTTTAATACCTAAATAATATCATAATTCAATTTGTAGAATAACCTCTACTTCCATCAGGACTAATAGCAATTAAAATTAACGATTTATTGGAGAGAGTTTCACAATATGTCATGGATAAATTATTTAATTAACTAATTTTAGTAGATGCTGTTGGCTTCAATTACTCACCTATGGGGATTTTCTTAAGAGGAGAGGTAACTTTCCTAACAGGGATAGGGATAGAAGACGAAGATGGTTCTTCTTTTGTAAAAGTCCCCTGTCTCTGGATTGGCGCTACAGCTCCGGGTTTTCTCTTCGTATTCGATTTGACAGGGCTTCGGACTACTGGAATCGCACTACTTCGAACACCACCTCGTATACTTTTTACCTGCATTGAAAGAAGTTGGGGACATGAAATTAAATTTTTAGAAATGTTTTCTGACATTGAAATTTGAGGTAAAATATTAAAGAATATTACCTCTGGAGGTTTAACAACAACTGGCCTAGGAGGTTCTTCAGCTTCACTTGTGCTTTCATGTCCTTCTTGTATATCTGTTTCTGGCGGTGAACTCTCCTCACTAGATAATCTATAAGCAAATATATTAATTATTTCTTTCATAATTATCTTTTATATACATATTATTTAGGGAGCGGAGTGGCTCAGTGGTAGAGCACTGAGTTGCCATACCGGAAATCCTGGTTCAAATCCCGCTGCGGGGAAGACTTTTATTTAGTCTGTTTGCAGCCGGAGATGGATCACATAGAATCTAGGACCCTCCTGGGGCTCACCCAGCCTCTATAAAGTATTATAAAAATGGGTACCCAAAATAAGGGGGAATATCTGGCGGTTGAGCGTGACCTAGTACGTCACCTCCTTGCAGAACTGTTGTCCATGAAACAGTACAGTCTCTACCATGTTCTGAACCCCAGACCCGTTCACAGGTTGTAGTTGTACAGATTTACATATTATTTATCACCAGGAATAAAAAATAAAACAAAACAATTCAATGCATGATGGATTTCTTTTTCTTTTTTTCAAGGCATTTATAAATTAGTTGCAATTGATTTTCATTTTTCACTCTACATAAATAGTAGGTAATCTATAATAAACTACTTTTTAAATTATTTTAAAAGGAACTTAGTTCAGTAGACCAGTCTTAACTAGAAAAATATTTAAAAAATTTAAGTTACTAAAGTTACGGTTCTTGGGAATCCACAAAAAAAAAAAAATAATAAATGAAATTAAATAGGATATAATCAAATATAAGACATTCTTAAAAACTTGAAAACTAATAGCAAATTAATTAAGAAAAAAATAAATATTAGCACATCAATTAAGAAATAAACTTCATATAGCTTAAAAATAACAAAAACCAAAAAGCAATCCCCTACATAATTTTTGAAATATAAAGCTTTGAACTACCTTTCTAGATTGGGAGGAGCATCGTTTATTGTCCTTGTTCTAAACCTGTCCCTATCAGCTTGCCTCCTTTGCTTCGGTGTCATCTTCTCTTTCACTTTCTCTTTTGCCTCAGAGGGTTCGCCTTCTGTCCTTAATTCAGTCGTTTCTTTCGGAGGCTCATTCTTCTCTTCTCCCTTTATAACGTAAGTGTTGTACCTGGAAATTCAAATGATAATCATTTAACGACTAAATTTATAAGATTTTCTTTAAGTGAAACCATAGGCTATTTATAGGAACTATCTGTGAGCAATTCTATAGGGAAAATAAAAGTTAAAAAAATACTTTTTAACTTCCCCTTCCCACAACACACCAAAAACAGATTAATCCATAATTAATCTGGCTTTCTTCTAGAAACTGATATATTAATAATATACGCTTAATATAAAAGTGAAACTTAGTTTCAATTTAATACTCGTGTCGATAATGCCCGCTCCTCCTGAAACGGGTATGCTTCTAATACTATAATTTGTCCCATGAGACAGTAACAGATAGTTATGACAGATAAAATAAGCTATAGGAAATAAGAATTATTATCCTTCCAACTTCCACTAATGAGGACTCTGTCAATAGCTTTTTACCAATCTTAAGTGAGAGGAAATTAACAAGGATTTATTGGGAATTATTCAGTAATTACCTGAAATTTCCGAGGTCCCTTCTCTGTTTTGGAGTTAAACGTCTCTGTAGGGGAGGAGTTGATGGGTCATCTGCTATTTCTGATCTTAAGCTAGCGACGCTGACCATCGAGTTGTCCAAATCTAACGCATCATCCATGTCTGGCGGAGGTTTCACATTTTCCAAAAGGCTCTCAGTCTTTTTTCTTTCCCCTTCTAAGCTACATGTTAAAGATAAAATGCTGTCCATTCCTGTAAAACAAAAAAAATATTTTACCTCTATGACACAACTAATTTCATAGTCTATTATTGCTATTCAAATATTATCAAAGAAGGAATGTAGAGAAATGTAACAAACCACTAGCATGTATTACATGAAACATCTATCAATGGAATAATTGAAAAGAATGAACTCAACAAAAATTTGAAAATCCCGGTATTCATAATTTCTAAAGAGAAGACTTATTAAATCAATTGGGAATTCTTCACAGCCCATTTTTTTATTTACCATCATTGTCTTATTAACTATATTTGTTTTTAATTCTATATTTCAATAACAAAAGGAAATATATATTTGGTAGTAAACCTACAACAACGATACAGAAAATGCAGGAATGATGTTTGGAAACGAGAAATAAAAATTTCAGACAACCTCGTGGAGTAATTTAACCTTTCCCAAACTAAATCAAATCTGCCAATAATTGTTAACTGAATTTTGTTCTCATTTAATCCCTAAATTCAATGACCAGCAACTATTTTTCCCATGGCACCAACCATTCCTTCTATAAGAGGTAAAGGAAGAAATAACTATGGAGGAGTTCCATGAGCAGACAGTTCGTCATAGGCACAAAGCAGCTGGACCATCTTTCACTTCAGTGGCTCATCAATGCTTGAATTACAGAGAAGTGTTGTGTAAATAAAACTATTCAGAATGCACTAGAGAAATATTCCAAAATAATTACGATGTTGAAAAGTCCCTTAAAAAGAAAAAAAAAAGTAGAGAGAATGGTTAACATCAATGAAGCCTGAAAAAATTTGGCTACAAAGCACAGTCATTGAAATAATAAAATTTCAAGATAATTTTATCCTATTAACTAAGTTTATCTGGGGCAATGAGTGGAGTAGTGCTTATTATGATAATTAGTATAAGAACACATTCTAATGGATTTTGTGTAGTGATGGGACATGTTTAGTTAAATATAATAATTATTTTTTTATAAATCACTTTACAAAATGAAGGCGAGAGATTCTGTTAAATTTTGGAGTGAAATATATTTTTAAAACACCAACTTTATAGATTTGCCACAATGTTTATTGATTTTGTTTGGATACCATGATTATATTTTAAGGGACTTGTGCATACGGGATTAATGCATGAAGGAACTAAACTATAAAAGTTTACCTGAAGGTGGTTGCACTGCTTCTAAATCTTGAAAAGTTGAATCAGTTAACTTGAAATCAGAAGGCTTTAGCTCGTGCGCTAATGAGGTATCGCAAGACAAAGAAAGAATGGAAGCCATGTTAGAGGGAGGTTGCGTTTGCTCTAGAAAACTCGTTTCCATATCCAAGTGTGATATTAGCGCTACCTTTCCCGATTCTAAATGAATAACCCTCGACTCAGTTATTGTCATATCATCGTCAGTCTTCTCTGGGACAGACAAACTTGGAAAAGAAACTTCTCCTGTTTCTTCAGCCCAAGTATCGGTACTCTCTTTCATTTTATCTCCAACTACAAATTCAAATTAAACAAGTTAATTTAAATTTATTAACTGAATCAATCGTAAAAGGCCATTCAGGGTTAGGTGCTCTAAATTCCATGCAAAAATAGGGAATTATTTTGTTCCAAAGTAATAAAAACAACAAATATTTTTGTTTTATAAAACACAACACATAAGCAAGAAAAAATGAACGAAATTACAATGGATCATTTTTAAGATCCAGATAAAATTTAAATAATGATAAAACCGCAGTATACCAAAAATACAATTTGAAAGTGCCATGAATCATTCCTTTCAAAATGTAGGAATCATCATTAAAAAAAATCATTGAAATGTTTACATTTAAACAAAAATTAATTCAACATTTCAAATGTTAGAACATTTAAAGACTAACTGCACGTTTCTGTAATTCCATAGGGGTACTATAAGTGAGTTATAAACCTGGTTAATTGACTTCCATCCGCTATATAATTGTAATCTTTAAAAATTATATTATTTAGCATTTTTAAGCAGTAAAATGTTTCTTTCTATTGAAGCATCAACAGCGATCAAATTTATTTTATGTATTAACATAATTTTCACTATCAGTTCGATTTCAAAATTTAATACATCCAGTATCTATGAAAGCCTAATCCGTCTAGAAAAAGCCTACGCAATGTCCACAAAAAAATAAAATTGTAAAATACCTGATGGCATTCCTGATGTAATTAACTGCATCAGCAATGCTTGGTCCTCCTGCTCAGCGAGTGTTACATCATCACCAGAAGTTGCAGACAATACGGTAATAACTTCCCCATCATCAACTAAAATATATAAATAGTTATATATTGAATTTGTAGTTACAACTACATGTATTTTTATAAATTTACATTACACCTATAAATGTTACATTATACACCTATATTTATTCAAAACAAAAAGCCGGAATTGATAAATAGGAAAGGAATTATCTTCCATCACGATAACACGGGACCACGCACATTTTTATTTACTAATATCTTTAGGAGTAGGCAAAAATTGAGAGAGCTTGGCTGGGAAGTTTTGATCCATCAGCGTATAAGCCAAATTAGTAACAAACTAATAAAAGTCAAAAATTGTAAGTTTATCTTGATAACAATTAGTATAAATTAATTATAAAGCAAAAAGTATTAGGATTCTTACCATCAGGTTCCAAAGAACTTAGGGGGGATGGATTTTCAGCAGCAGCTTGAGGAGGTGTTTCGAGCCCATTCCTGAAAAACAAAATATTATTAGGAGGATATTTATCTTGAAGCTAAATAATTTTATTTATTCAAAAATAAGAAGTAATTGGAAAATTGATTATTGTCTAAATTAGAAGAATTTATTACGATTAAGATACTTTCTTCTATTTTTATCAATATTTAATTAAAATACACCCTTTTCATAGGCTATGGTTTCTGTGTAACATTGTTGTCATTGAGTGTAATATTGTTGTCATTGAGTTATAATTGAAGTTAGTACCCATTACACTATGTTTACACAATGAAAGTACAAAACATACAAACAATGTACAGTATACTAGTATAATAGACTTCAGATTTTGACAAGATATCACTAACAATGTAATACATATTTTAAAACATATTAATAATTACAAATTTTCTCGTACCTCTCAGGTTTTGAGTTAATTGTTAAATCTGATAGCGATGACCTTATAGAGAAATTCCCAGGGCTTCCTTCGGTTGCAAATACGGAAATTTCATCCTCAGCTACAAGCTGCCTCATTCTAAAATTTATTAAAAATATTAAATAAATTTGAATAAAAATAATAAATAATTAAAAATATTATTACCTAAGTAAACAATTAGCTTCAGTAACTAATACTAAGTAAACAATAACATTTGAAAAGTAAAACTATATATATATATAAACTATATATATTTATCAAATATAACTTACAAAATAAATTATAATTTTAAATTTATAAAATAAAAATTTTGAGCAGATTCGATATCTGGATTTTTTTCAACGTTTAGTATGAAAGACAACACAACAGTTCACTTATCATCTATAATTTATACAAACAATACTTAGTCTTCACCAAATTATTTTTACTATCAAGATATTTCACCATTTAAACTCAACTTAAGCGTGATGTAAAGAATATATATCAGCATAAAATGATAATTCTTAAACTTATAACCTTTGACCATACTATAAAATTTTCTTAGACATAGAAAAGTCAGAAAGGTGTTGATAAAATTTCAGATAATGTTTAAATCCTCATATGAAAAAATATATATATTATGCATTTTTTCCCCTGACGAAAATAAACAAAAAGGTTAATTGTAAGCCCTTGATATTTGAATTTTTTTTCTGGCTATGATGTTGAATTAAATGAGAGGTTCATTAAATTAGTAGTCTTTCATTAAACGATTATGTAAGCTTTATATTCAAAACCAACAATAATCTGTTTTCACTCCTAGCAATGTGATTGATTGTAATGGTTTTAAATATTTATAATTATATTGAATTAGGGTATACTTTCACAGATTGATAACGAGCACTGACTTAACCAAACATGGTGCGAAAGATCAGCTGACATAACTGATCTGTCGATTAGTTACAGCTTGAAACGCTCTTTACAAAAAATCCCTACCTTGTAGCCGGGATTGAGACTGGCCTTGGTTTCACTATGTTCACTTTCACTCCAGCAGGAGCTGTTTGGGTTTTGGTTTTTTTCTTTTCAGAAGTTTGATTCACAGTCTGTAAATTATATAAATAAAAATAAATTATACAACAATTTAAATATAAAATTTTGATAATAATAAATGTGAATGAATAATAATTGTGACTTTTTTCAATAAAAAAAAATCACATAAATTAAAGGGAAAATGGTCCGGGTGGAGGTCAGAAAAAATTCTTTAAAAATAGGGAGAACTGCTTATTTTTAAAGCCTACATTTCGAACCATATTGCAAGTCTTCTTTAAGGCTAAATATGCAAGACGCATATAAATTAATTTAATATATGGTAAATAATAACAGTATATGTAGTAACACGATACAATAATAATATATCTATTAAAGAATAACAAAATATATATTCATCTAGAGATATGAGTGATAAATATATATAACCAAAAAAAACATTAAAGCTCAAAATTCCAGGAGGGAAAGAAAAATTCAACAAGAAAAATCTTGAGGTATCTGTTATTTGTAATCAACTGTTTTAACATACAACACTGACCTAAAAAAGATTACACTACAATGCGACTTTTTCTTTAAAAAGTATTTACTCGATAAAACGCTATTTATTTGTTGAACAATTTTTCTGACTCCACAAGGTATTTGCATACGACATATATTAATTCACAGTACAAAAATGATTTTTAAAAAATAAAAAGTTGTGCTTCCAGTGAATAAAAAATAAATAAATAAAACTAATACCTGAGGTTGCGGCATTCCTGATTGAATACATTCAGCAAGAATATGATCAGATGAAGCATCTGATAATGCAACAGAAAGTTCGCTACGAGATGTTGCATGACTTAAGCTAGCAGGGGTGTCTTCGGTACAAAATTCCATTGGAGTTTCGTCCATCTAATAAATAAGAAATATTATAAAACTTAAATCTTATTTTTCGGTAATTAAACTAATGTATAAATAGAGTTATTTGTCTAAAATTTATTTAAAACAATAAATAATTATAAAGTTTGTAGGATGAATGACAGTTTTATCAAAATCTTCAGTATATTATACTACATCTATGTTCTTTTCTATGATTTATTATTTTATTAATTCAAATGTAAATAATATAATTTCTGCTTTAGCTAATAAAGAACAATATACTGCATTTTTCCTCAAATTTCCGATATGGTACCAAAATATTTTTAAAATATGTCATCTTAAAATTATTAGAAATTGCTTATATTGTAGAAGTAGCTCAAACTGATGATATTGGTAGGACGAAGGATGACAAATAGCCAAGAAGAAAAAGAAAGAGTCCATTTTATCACGGTAAGGTAAAGTGAAGGAGTGATCTGTTGATATGGCCACCAAAGAGAATTAAATCTTGAATAATCAAGTAAAAACTTTTGCCCATGAGATGGATTTAGTTATCAGTAAACTTTTAATTATTCTTTACAATTAGAATAATAAAATATAATTATATAACCTTCCATTATAGGCAATATAAAATCTTATATATATAACCAAATTAATTAATGAGTAATGAAATTAAAATACTAGTCATATTGCTACGCAATGAAGGGTGCTATTAAGACTTCCATTGAATTAGGAGAAAATAGATTAGTCAGAAGTGTTCCAATTAAGGATAAATAATGATATATGCTGTTTTACAATTAGTTCAATGCAGAAGAAATAAGTGTTCATAATATTTCAAGTGCACAATCGTCTCTTTTGAATGTGTTAAGATTGATATATTAATAAATTTAGTCTATTGTTGTAAAATTGTTAATCTTTTAAAAGTCAACATAACCTAACTATAGTAATTTATAAATAACTTACAGCTGGTGGGGCATGGGCAGGTGCTGTTTTGACAGGGATACCGGTCCCTCTCGGTATTCTGGTTCCTTGACAAGTATTAACAGCTTCAATTTTACCTCTGAAAAACACAGGTCAGATTATATTCAGATATCAGATATTCTGATCCTTATTTTTGAACTATGTTATAGTAATGATTATAATTATTAAATAACAATTATAATGCTAACTTTTTGGTAAGTTCAAATGTGTAAAGAACTTGGAAAGCTCTTATGTACTGTCCAAAAGCAAGTTCATGCCATATTGCATCTAATAACGAAATAAGGATAAAAAGTCCATAATAATAATTAACAGTGATTGAGTCAAAGTCTTCTTAAAAACTTCAAGTTAAAACTTTTACAAAAAAATAAAGAAAGAAAAAACTTACAACTTTAAAATTTAATGAAATACTTCAGTTCATTTTTTTTTATAATATACAAATGTAAATACCTGCTATTGTTCAACATTCCAATGTTTATACAATCGGCTAAAACATGTTCGTCCTCTTCTTCAGAAACAGCAGAAAGTTCCAGATCTTTTCTTTCTACATTAGTTTCCTATTTAATTAAATACAAAATAAATAAATCAATAGATAAATTATTAAAGGAATGTATAAACAAATGTAATGATAGAAAAATTGCAATATCAAATACAAGATGTCAAAGAATCACTGAACATAATCTAAGAAAAGTATTTTTCTTTGATCAACAGACCAATTTTAAGTTTTTTAAAATTGTATTTATTTCATTTTTAATTTTTTGAAACCTCAATTTCAGATATTTTACTTCTTATTATATTTCCTTGATATATAAGTATTTTTAAATTTTACATCTTTAACATTTAGAAATACATATACACCGAGGAAATATAATAATCAATATTATCAATACCTATAATTATCAATACCTCATAGTTAAATTTAGGAAGAATTAGTTGAAATTCAACAGTCTTTTAGGCCAAACACAAAGTGATTTGCAAATTACTAGTTTTTATAATAAAAATAAAAATAAGACCTTATTTTTATATTTTCATAAAAAATAGTGAAATTGAAATAATTTTTATATTATATAATGGTTTTTAATCAAACAGTAAGAAATTAATAAATATTTTTATTTTGAAGAGATAAGATTTGCCCTGGCCGGGATTCGAACCCAGGTCGTCCGCCTCTCCGTTGCAGCGCTCTTACCATTTGAGCTACTAACCATGGGTTGCCTCTTAGTCAGGACAAATCCGTTCTCTTCACCGATCCCATTATTAATAAAAAACTAATATAAACAATTAATACAAAAATATAAATAATAGAAAATTAAGTATGAATGCATTGAAATAAAAAAAAATTACCTGAGGTTCATCATCAAACGTGAGGTCTGAAAGACTGGTTGCAGTGGAAAATTGTGCTGGCGTGCTTTCCTCTTTAAATGCAACAACAGAATCTTCGAAGACACCTGATCTTGGCTTCTCTTTTTCAACTACAGGAGCTAAAAAAATAGGTTATTTTTTTTTTTTAAATTACCTCTAACAATTGCAACGTAAATAAACAAATCAAGAATTTAATTTTTTGTTACTGGCTTTTAATGTACCTTTTACATTTAAATATGTTTATTTTGAAGAGAAAAGATCTTTTCTCTTAAAAATAAATATATTTAAAATTTAAAACAATTAATAAAAAATTATAAATTAAACATTTAAATATGAATGCTTTAAGGTCCTAGTGTTCGAAAAACACTAGGAAACATTTTATGATGTGGTAATGTATAAGATCACCGTTAGGAATGCTACAGGACTGTATACAAACTATTATTGGAAAGAACAAAAATCTCTTTATTTAATATTAGATTGATTAATCACGAATATGCAGGTTCTGCAGTGTATACGAATATGCACACGCACCTAAGAGATAACCTTTTGTTTAGAAAATAAATTTTTAAAACTTTCCTTTATAGATAGTTTACTATCTATAGGTTTCACAATAACCTTTGCGGCTTAATTGAAAAAAAAAAAAATCATATGATCAAAAACTGGGGGCCCACTGATTTGTTTCTGATTTATAATGCTAACTGTTTATTATAAGCTATTTGTAATAAAGATTATATCTATGAATTATTTATCTATAAATATTTGTTGACCTGAAGGAAGCTCTATTGCAAAAGGGAATAGATCTATTAAAATTTTTTATAGAGTTCATGGCATAGCTTGATTAATTGAGGCATTGACATAGAAAAGGTAATCATGAAAAAGGTAAGTTTACATGAGAAGCCAAAATACCTTCTCATGCTTTGACAACAAAAGAATTAAAGTTTTATTTTTATTAATAGTTATTTTGATGGCGATTATTTTTAAATATTTTTGTTTTCAAGAGAAAAGATTTCCCCCCAAAATCCCGGCCAGGACAAATCTTTTCTCTTCAAAACAGAAGTAATTAAAGTTTTAATTGGAAAAAAGTAACTGCCACCATTCATAGACACTTTATAATATATATTATTCTATATTGCATTAAATATAAAGGAGTTACTCTTTCTACCCTATTAGCATGATTTTACTGCCTTTTCTATGAAAAAAAAAATTCTTTTTGCTTAATACCTTTTCCACATCAACGCCTCAATTATACTTTTATCTATTGCCTTCATTTTTAGTATGTTTTAGAAACTTACAAAATAAAAATTAACTATTGTGGATAGATATTTTAAAAATAATACTTGTGATTTATTGTAGTTGTATTTGAAACGGAAAGATTTAATTTATATTATTTTAGACAAAGCAGTTGAATAAAAAATTTAATTCAGGACTCATTCTAGAACAAATAATATAATAATTTTTGCCCAAAATATTCTGCTAACAATAAGTTTAATCTTATCATAGGCAATACTAGAATTGCTATACTTAAAAGGCATAATTTCTAAACTAAATTCTTATGCTTAAAACAGATAATAACTATGATTCTTACAGCTGTAAGACATAATTACTAGAATACTTATAATTTAGAGACTTGGAGAGAATTCTTATTTCATGGCGTTATCTACTATTTATTATAAAGACATATGATGAAAAGCACAATAATTTTCAGTTAACAATACTCACCTAATATTGGAGGAGGAGCTTTTACTCTGGGGCTTGGAGGAACTGTTTGTGTTGGAGAATCCGGCAGCTCGCTAGGAGACATTATACCGCTGGTCATTCGGCTAAAAAGAAAATTTTTAATTATTTGAAAATTGAAAACAGAAATAGTAATTTGATTTAAATTACAATTATTTCCTTTAAAATAAACATATAAATCTCTTTCTTGATATCTCCAAGAGACAGTGCTATTAAATCAGTCCCACAATGTTGTAGATAGCAAGAGGTGAATGCAGATCATGTTTTTCTTTAAGTTTAACCTGATTACAAACGACTAAAGTTTTCTGAACTGTACATCATATATGGTTAATCATTTTTCTTTTTTCAATTAGTTCTCTATAAAAAAATTATTGGAAGGCTAAAAATAAAACAAATCCTTTGGCCAAGAACTACAAAGATCCCAGAAATTGGACCATGCTAAGCACAATGTTTAAGGGATGGTAACCATTACACACCATTATAAGATTAAGTAACATTATTGACAGGTTTTTGCAACTATACTCTCCTGGAGCTCATCCTGCTATGAAGTGAAAAATGAAGTTACTTCATTTTTATTATGAGACCTTATTTAATGAAAATTAAACAATTCTTTAAAAATATATGTGTAAGTAAATCAATCATCCGATAATAGATCACTTATGCCTCCATCTTTATCATTAGAAGTGAAAATATAATATTATGAGGTATGAGTGATTGGCTAATAAAATGATTTTTAGTATGATGGTATATGGTGTCACGGAAGTATAAAAAAATGTTAAAGACTTTCATTTTTTTTAAATTGTCAACCATTTATCTGAGAGTTTAGCATAGCAAGACCTTCAGATCGATAAAATATATTTACCTGAATTCGCTAACGACAGACGAGTGGCCATCATCCTGCTGTTCTATACTGCTGACAGAGCCCAAGGAACTGCACCGAGAAAACATCAATGGAGTCTCCAGGTTAGCCCCCTTACCTAATACAAAATCAAAATTCTTATAAGTATAAGTTAATTAATTGTTTACATAATACAATTAGCAAATTACATAATACAACTACCAGGTCTGGTGGAATAATATACATGGACTGAATAAATTATGAAATCAAATTATTCAAGACATTGATTGGGCTCTAATTATGCAGGTGAATGTGAAAAAATGAACCGCTAATGTGAAATTTGAATTTTTAACAATTTTTATGTTTGAATGACACTTCCATGAATGCCCACAATATAGTTAGCTGTTATGAAAGTGACAGGAAAAAAAACATTTTATTTCAGCAGCCCGATTGGTGGCCCTAGGATTTTTTAAAGGGAGTAAAAAATCTTTAAATATACCATCCTTCAGAAAGGCCATAAAATTGGGGTACCAATGTACAATGTCAGGTACTCCTTTAAGATCCATATTCTAATTAAACTTGGATAGGAAAAATTAAGAATTCACACTGTAGCATCGTCCGATTAGCAACAACAGCGTAAAGTGACATTAAAATGAGAGAAACAAAGAAAAAAACAGGTTTTTTTTTTCCAAATTTTCAGCTTTTTTGTACAATCATTCTTAAATATTACTGCTGAGGTTGACTCTTTTTTTAATAGTAATACAATACATTGGCAATACAACATAGTAGCAAATGAATTTCTGTGGCAAATGCAACCTTTACCACTACAACCAGTGAACGGGTCTGGGGTTCAGTACATAGTAGAGACTGTACTGCTTCATGGACAATGGTTCTGCAAGGAGGTGACTTGTCCTAGGTCACGCTCAACTGCCAGATTTTTCCCCCTTATTTTATAGAGGCTGGGTGGGCCCCAGGAGGGTCCTAGATCCTATATGGTCCATCTCCCGCTGCAAACTGACTAAATAAAAGTCTTGCCTGCAGCGGGATTTGAACCAGGATTTACGGCATGGCAACTCAATGCTCTACCACTAAGCTACTCCGCTATTTATTTATAACATATATTTTAACACTATTAAAAATGTTACAAAACATTTACTTACCTGAATCAACAATTTTTCCAGGAGAAACTTCAACTGAATTTAATACTTCCACTGGCACTTTTTCCACATCCTCACACTAAATGGGCATAACATACAAACAAAACCAAAATAAGTAAAAAAAAAAAATAATTGAAAAAATAACAAAATGTATAAAATATTATTAATTCACACCTTATTCAAACTTTCTGCAGCTGGAGTGGAGGTGTCCTGTTGCTCCTCTTCATTATATCTCAAACTGAAATCTGTCAACTGATCAAGATCAGTTTCTGCGTAATCACTTTCAGGATCTACTTTTTCACCAAAGCAAGGATTATAAGGCTGTAAAAATGATTTGAGAGTTAAAATATAACAGGACATAAAAATATTCAGAACACAAAATAAATATTATGAGACTTTCTGATTATGTGAATGGTACAGACCAAAGACTAAATATTAAGCCAGGAACAAATGATTAAGCTCTTCAAAATACAAGAATAAATAAAAAGGCTTAGCAAACCCGAATACTCTATGCCGATACCACCAATTTCTGTTTGCAAACCTCCATCCATGGAGCACCCGCCAGATCATGGAAACCCAAACCCGTTAGATCATTCCTAACGCAATCCTCCCACCTACGGCTCGGCCTACCCCTCAGACGCTTCCTAGTCAGCGCCTATTAACATCTTAGGAATTCGTTCGTTACTAAGCCCAGCAACTTTACAAGCCCATCTTAATCTTCGTGACGCTATCACTTGGATAATATTTACCGGATGCAAGCTTCGCAATTACGCATTATGTAATCTCCTATATTCCTCAGTGGTCTCATCTTTTTTTGGACCGAATATGTAACACCTTATTTTTGAATATCTAAAGTCGTTTTTCACCCTTCACCGTTAGCAGCCAAGTTACACATCCGTAAAGAAGAGATGGAAGGATGATTGTTTTATAAATTCTGATATTTAGATTTTGGGACAAAAGACGCTTACTGTTATATAGTAATTTCGAGACCAAACAATAACAAGCATTTCCCGCCTTTACTCCCTCTTGAATTTCGTTTTTTTCTAGATACCATAGACCCTTAATTCTTAACCTTCTCCACATGTTCGGACTTATTCTCTTCTACAACAATATCACCAAAATTTCGCCCTTTTCTCCTACTAACCATATACTTAGTCTTATCCGAATTGATTTCCAACCCTATTTCCTTACCAGCATTCATTAGTGTTTGTGTATTTAGTTTTATAGTTTCTGACTCTTCACCTAACAGTACCAAATCGTCCGCAAACCAAAGCACGGATATTTTACTATTCATATTAAAATTCAAACCTTTTTCGTTGTGTATCATCTTTTTAATAACTCAAGTGTTAAATTGGATAGTACAGGTGATAGTGAATCACCTTGTTTTAAACCTGAGCGAACCTCAAACTTCTCCGAACAATTATTACCGATTCTAACCTTATCGAAAGTTTCGCTCATACACATCCTTACCAGATTAATTAATTTCTTAGGTATACCCTGTTCAATCATTAGGTTATAGATAATCTGATGGTCGATGGAATCATAAGCTTTTTAAAAATTTGTATTCTAATTTTTTCTCTAATATTGGCATAAGGAAAATACTAGTTAGATAGTTAAACGTCTTCAAAATACAAGATAAATGATTTTAAGAAAAGAGTATGGACTCCAAGCACTAATATCCTTGGTATAATTCTTATGTAATTTTATTTTCAATTTAAATATGTACTTATCCATATACTATTTAACAGCCAATTCCAAATATTAGTAACAAATAAAACAAGTACAAACTTCTTAAATAAAAAACAAATAAAATTACAAGTAATAAAATCCAATTACCTTTGGCTCTTCTGTTTCATTTTCTTTAAACTTGATACTATAATTGACTGTGTCATGGTCAGACTCGCTGACTTTATTTTCATTCTCGCAATACCTAGAAAAGATTTTAAATAAATAAGTAATTCAAACAATACAAACTAAAGTCAAAAAAATAATCAGTAAAAATTATGGATTATTGAAAGATGATATATTTTTTTTTTAATTTAGAAAAATATGAGCAATTTTTCAAGAAACATTAAATATTATTAATCTTTTTTAACTATACTAAAGTTTTCTTTATTAACACACTTAGGTGTGATAAGCCACAATATTAGATTTAAGACACTTTAATAATTGAAAACTTAACAATAGCTAAAAAAAATCCTTATAAAATTCATTTATATAAAGTGATAAAATTAATTGAATAATATAAAACTTCTAAAGTTCTTGAGAAAAGAATATTTAATTAGCAATTGAATGTATAAATTTTAATCCATAATTTGACAATTGGCAATCGTGTAAGTGAGATGGGGTAATAAAAATGATTTTAAGTGTTTTCTTACTTAAGGCTATAGTTAACAGGTAGTTCAGAAGTTTCATCTAGCGTCATTTGCTGCATAGAATGGTTTCTTTGATCACAATTGTCTTTTACCTAAAACAAACATTGAAATAATTATTTAAATTGTAAAACATAGAGTAAATAATAATTATTAGTATTGTCAATTACCTGACTGACAGGTAAGATTTCTCTTTCTGAATCCCAATTAGGACATGGCTCTATGTTATCACAGGTTTCTGAGAGGGAGGAGTTTAGCTCTGCTTCTAAAGCCCTTCTCTTTCTCACTGATAGAGTTGCACCACCTAGAAATTCATACATAATAAGAAATCAAAATAAATTTTCATACCATCAACTAATTTAGTAAATATTTAAAACAAAAATAATAAAAAACATTTATAGGTTTTAATGATTACCAGAGGCGGCTTGATGGTGATGATTCTGAGCCAATCTTACAGGAAGGAGGTTTTTCAATGCTGCAGAAGCTCCCATCGCTATCAATCGATGCCTGGAATGTGCAAGAGACGTTAGCATAGGCACTGCACCGAGAGCGACTAATGTTCTTTGGTCTGTTCCACACCGAGCGGAAAGATTCCACAGAGTTCCGCAGGCATTGCTGACGACTGTCAATGAGGCTGATTGCAACTGTCTGAGAAGTATTGCAAGACAGTTCTCATCTCTAAGTATCTTCCTATATTAAAAAAAAATAGTTAATACTTACTTATAATTAACTTAGATTTAAATTTTGAAATAAGTTCATTTAGCTCAGGAATCTTCAAGCTAAATAAAATCACTTTTAACTGCGTTGACGTTTTATTATACAACAAAACTTGAAAAAGAAATTTTTAATTTACCTATAATCTTCTCGAACAGCAATATGGCTTGATATATTTCTCAATATACCACCAGCATTTTCGACGACGGCTAAAGTTTTAGAAGCAGACTGGTAGTTAAGCATTTCTACCAGATACTGAAGAGCACCTTCAACTCCACATATATCAATCTAGACAAGTAGAAAAAATAAGTATTAACAATTTAATAACCACTTAGTAATATGAGAATACAAAAAATAAAAATATCAATTAAAAAATAATTGTAAATAATACATGAAGAATTTTTTTTAATGATATTTATTAGAAAGAGAAGTTAATAAAAAACTAGTCTCTGAAAATTGTTCAAAATTACCATAGATGATATTCTGTTTTTTTTTTTTTATTCTTTCTTGGAAAATAATCTATATACTTTACTAAGCATTTAATTTCTGTTCAAGAATATGATTTTGAAGCACTGATCTTAAAAGATATTAAGATTAAATACATAGGCACCAAACTCTTAGGATTCCTTTAGACAATAATATATAATTATCGTAGGTAATTATAATATGGATTATATAAAAATAATTACCTTATTAAGATTACAGTGTGCTGAGAGGTTCCACAATGCAGAAAGTACAGATTTCAATGTTGGTTCTCGGGTAGCCGACATAGCTGCTTTCATGAGAGCAGGGACTGAACCGACTTCACGTAAGGCTTGTTTACTAGCTGCATCAGCTCTCCAAGAAAGATTTCTCAAAACACTAGCAGTTACCTATGTCCAATGAAATAATATTTAAAAAAGTAAAATAAAAAAGGATTCTACATTTCAATAAGAAATTAAAAAATAACAGTATCTTGCAAAAAATCTTGTATAGTATCAATTATCTAGTATACTATCATTATTTTTCTAAATAAGATTTTAAATGATACTAAAGATTTTTTTATATTGACAATAAACATAAGCTTATCAATTATCTAATTTAAATCAACAATTATTTCTATAAATAAGTAATATATAAATTTATTTAAATATATATATTACCTGAGTCAAGTCTTCACTTGATGAAGACAATTGAGATACGAGTGCGGTCATAAAAGGCTTCATGGAGCAGAGTAAAGCTTTGTTATTACCATCACCAAACGTCAAATTAGTTAGTGCCATACCAGCGTATCTTTTCACTGTTATACAACAATCCAGATTATACCTAGCTTCAACCTACATCAGAAAAAAAAAATTAAATAAATATTGAATTTCTTAAATATTATTTTATTTTAGTTTTAGATAGAGAAATAGAGAGAAAAAGTACCAAAATGGGAACAAATCTATAAAAATAGCCCTTCCCTTAATCCCCATAATTTTTCATTGTGTTCGTATGTACATACATTGGCCAATACCATGGCAATCTTAATTATGTTTTTGGAACTTCTAAATAATTGGATAGATGTGAGACCAAACCATTGTCTTAAATTATGCAGTCAGGTCTTCTACCTGTTATTTTACTACTATCAATCTTTCCCTACATTAACAGCTGCAGTACACGATATTTATCATTTTGCATGATGTTGCCAAGGTATTCTAATTTCCTATTTTTAATAATATATGCTTTTCTCTATCTTTTTAGACCTGAATTAACATTTCTCTATTGGTTATGTGGAACACATCTCAAATGGTTCCCCTTTCTTCACGCATGTTTCCGTCGTTGCCAACGCTTTCGTCTCATACAGCACTACAAGAAATAAAATTACACCAGTTTTATTTTAAGAGGAATAGGCAATTCATTATTAGTGAGAAGTTTATTCATCCAATTAAATGATGATCTCTCCTTCTCAATTCTTGATCTTATTTCGCTAGCCTAATCACAATCATTATTCTTTACAAAAGGCAAGTAAATCTAAAGGAGGGTTGGTTAGTGTGAGCCCTGTTATCAGCGTTGTATTGAAGTTTTATTTTTATAATCATAAAAAAAAAATCCCATATTTAAGAAACCTTCATTTATGAATACAAATATAAATGATAAATACATTTTTATTTTGTTTAAAATACCTGCACTAATCTTGCAACAACATAGAGAGCTCCGAGTTGACACATGGCTAAGCGATGCTCCTCATCGAATGAAAGTTTCATCAAAGCAGCAATGGCTGGTCCAGGGTGACCATCCTCTGTTAATAACACAAAATTAGTCAGAAAATATTAATTCACAGTTAATTATTTACAAATCATTCCCAGATACTTAACTACAAAGTTGATTAGATATAGAACTTAAATCATTATCTTACCAGCATGGGACTGAGGATCATCATGAAGTGCATCGGTATAGGCAATAATCTGGTCGAGAAGCCTGAGTACTCTTGCTTCTCGACGACCTCTCCTGTCATCCCCATGGCACAGGACCATGTTTCTCAATGCCTGCGCAGCTCTCTCACGGACCACACTACTCTCACCGCTGGAATGGACCAGTTGTACGAGAAGTGACAGGCATCCTGAATAAGCAGTGGTTATTAAAAACAGTTAAGAAAACTGTAGATAATAAGAGTCTCACAAACAAAATAAAAGATACCTGACTGCCTCATAGCCCTACAGCTGTCGGGAGAGCTGCTCATAGCCAATAGTGTAGAAGTCATTTCGCCTCTATCGTGGGTACCGAGCATAGACAACAAATTATATACTATTTCTACTTTAGTTCCCAGTTGTTCACTGCTGTAACTGTAACTATAGCTCAGGCCTCCATCGCATGTTCCCTAATCAAGGAAGATATATTTAGAAACATTTACAACCAATTTAAACCAAAATAAATTATACAATGATATAATATAAATAAATATAAATTATACAATGCATTTTTTAAATTTCTAATTTATGGTTAGAAAATTATACAATTTATTTCATTCAAACATATTAATTTATATCCTTAAAAATAATTTATTATTTTAATTGGCAAGAACTAGCACATACGGATAGACAATTTTTAATTTAATAATTAATTCCATATTTAAGGCTTATAAATAATCCAAAACACTAGCACTAACATTAATTAAAAATCAACTCAAACTTTAATGAGAAATAGATCTAAAAATGTTTTTTGTTTTTTTTTCCTTTCCAATGATCCTAAGCCCCCCCCCCCGTTCTCGCATTTTTGCGAAGTATACGAAGGGAAGAATGTTCTTTGAACATTATTTTAATTTGGACCTAGTTGACTTACGTCATTATAATTATTATAATTTATTTTATTTTATTTGTTATTAATTTTTAAATATTTTTATTTGAAAAGAAAAGATATGTCCAGGACCGGGACAGGAACCCGGGTCTTTCAGATAGCTAATCTGGGACTCTACCATTTGAGCTATCCTGGCCCTAATGAAGCACGCTTCTCGGTCGTGGTCATATCTTTTCCTTTCAATGATCCTAAGTGCAGGTCCTGGACATATCTTTTCTTTTCAAATAAAAATATTTAAAAATTAATAACTAATAAAATAAAATAGATCTATCTATCTAGAAAATAAATCCTAAAAATAGTTTGAGAAACAAAGGTTAGTTTTAGTAGAGAGATTTTACTAATATTTTATTGAGCAATATTATTAGAGGAAGATAATATATGTATTTAATTTCTAGAGCATAAAGATTTTTTATCGACACTTACTTTATGGCTTTTATTTCATCTCTGAGCATAAAATTTACAGAAAATTTTAATTAATAAAAATAAATAAATGAAATTACATAAAAGAAAAAAAAATTAAACCCCTTCATCAACAAGCACACAGTCCCTAGATGAAAGTCTTCCTGCCAACAACTTTTTAACTTTGCCATTTACTATTATTTGATTTGCTTTTCTCCCGATTCTTATTCCATATTTTAAATACTTAAAAATCTACAACATACCATCAACAACTACATTCCTACCCACCATCAGGGATTCAGAGAAGGAAGGCTTTGACTTGTGTAGATAAAATTATTTTAATTTAACAAATAAAATTTCTCTATTGGGTATAGATAAGGAATAAACTTGATATTAATCTTCTATTTGTATTTTAATCCCTATTTATGAAATCAAAATTTTGTTTTAAATATTACTGTGGGATCTACTATTAATACTCAAAAATGGCACACTAAACACTAGAATATTCCAAATTCTTACTAAATTTTCTGCATCTAAGCAAAACAATTCCTTACAACATTTCTTTAAAAACAACAGGACTATTTCCTTTTTAATATTATTGTGCCGCTGAGTGGCAATGAGCATATTTTTTGGACACTTACCCAATACATTAACTGAATAAAACAAATTTGAAAACAGCCAACAGTGGAGTCCAAGTATAAATTATTTAATAAAAATACAGAATTTTTTAAAAGGCTGTAAAATTAATTTTTATTTGTTATTAATAACATGTAATGTAACAATAACAATTATTTTAGTTTTATCTTACTATAAATAAAATAAAGTTGTGTTATTGAGACATAAATTCATTCTCTTCTCACCATAGAATTCCATTTTGTAAAAAAAAAATTAATCTCTTAAATAAACTAAAGAGAGTTATGTCTTCAGAAAATAAAATAAGTGAAGCATAATATAGGAATAACTCAACTTAAATAATAATAAAAATTTTAGAATAAAAAAATTAATAAGAAACTAACATTTACTATTTTTTTCACTAAAAAAGGAAAAATAAAGAATTAACAGGCAATATACTGTAGTTCAATAACCAACTAGCATGAACAGTCAAATATGATAAAACTAATGAATGACAAATCTTTATCAAGGAAGCCATTATACCGATGAATTGATAAGTGACAAATTTATAATTAGATAAACATGCTATTTGAGAAACAGATAAAAAAAAAATTTAGATTATTTTTATGTTTGAGCGTACTGATAGCTCAGATTATCTTAGCAATATTTACAAACCAAGTAAGTAATTCAATACTTGTTCAACAAATATTATATTAGTAAATAAGTAATATTATAAACGCCACAGGTTTTCACTGTTTATTTTCCCTTTAAGGGCAATAAGTATTGTAGATCAATTACACACTGCCCTAGGAATCTCCGAGCCCGTCTCTGACCATCATATTTTTGATAAAGTAACTGAAATTTACTATTTTATAAAAACTCTATAATTAATTAACACAGCTCCATTGCTATAAGATACTTTTTAAAATATTAATTTTCTTTTTCTACAACAAATCATTGCTTAATATTCAAGTAATCACTTAGTTGAAACACAAGTCAGTCACATACAAGATCAAGTATATTCCCCTTTAAAGTTTAACGTTAAATATATAATTTGGGCAAGTTATTAAACATTCGTTCCTATGATTTCTTTGTCAATGGTGCAAACCATTATAAAACAGAGGAAGTTATATTTAAAAAAAGAATGTTACATTACAATTAATGAAGGGCATTGGGTTCAGTACATGTTAGGGACTGTATTCCAAGTCAACAGTTGTGCAAGGAGGATAACTTGCAAGAATAACTTGGCGGAGATCAGATTAACTACCATATTTTTCCCCAATTAAGGGTACCCACTCTATAGAGACTGGGTGAGCCCTTGGAGACTCCAGATCACACAGGATTATAGCTGCTAATAGAATAAATAATTTATCTGCCACAGATGGTCTTCAGCTTAAGACCTACAGATAAGTAACCCAGCATCGCATCTTACACACCACTACATCAACTCAAATTAAGTAACAAATATTTTTTTTAACTTGGATAAATGTGATCATTCAATTTACCTGTTTTGAATTTACGGTTGATGTGCTGTGGCACATTGGGTTTTGGTTGATAAGCTTTATTCCCCTGTCGTTGCCCTGAAAAAAATCACAAGGATATCAATTAATCATAAAGTTGTTATAACCTTTATACGAATATTAACACAATTATTTAATAAATGACTTACTAAAGTATTTGAAGATGTTTCTTCTTGTTCTTTGGCTTCGGGTGAGGCCCCTTGCTCTTTAGTCCACCGCATCCCAACATCCTGAAGTAACATTCATAATATTTTTATAATATTATAATTTAAAAATAAATAAAATAAAACTTTAGACAAAAATTAATCTTTTAAGTTAATTTTAACTTAAATTCTTGTCCAAACCATAAATAGACATTTTATTGCTATTTTTAATTGCACCTAATATCCATTGAGATTTTAAACAAATGACAAATAATTTTTTTAATGTAATTTTAGTAGACTGAAACAACAAGAAACTGCTAGCTTTTTCAGGCTTCTTCAACATTTAACATTGTAAATTTCAATAAATAATCTTTTTTTTAAATGCAATTTAATAATAATAAGATTCTGTAAATAGCTTAATATTTGAACATAACACTTAACTTTGGTCTGGATAGGTGAATATTTTTGTAATAGCCAAGTACAAAATTCGATGATAATAATAAAAAATTAGTAGTTCACATATTGCAGGAAGTCAGCATGTTCAACAATGTGTTCCAACCACCTTACTGAATCTCAGTTAAAAGTCAGGAAATCAATTATTTTAGACTGAATGGACCAAGAAAGTGGTTGTCAAAAAACAATCCCCACCCTTACAATACAAACTTATTTTTTATTTAAAAAAAAAAATGAAATCAGTGTTCAAATAAAGGATTAATGCCTTATGTATCAGGACTATCCAGCCTAATAAGGCAAGATTCATTAAGAGAACTATCATCAACAATACTAATTAATAAATAATTAAGACATATTTTACATAATAAAAGATACATTGACCAGAAAGAGGATAGTATCTAAGTGCTTTTGAATTTGTAGGATGTGGAAAATGGTTGATAATAAAATAATCATTAGGTTTTATAAGTGAAAACATTCTTGAAAGTGAACTCAAGATGATTTTTAATTTATATATATATATATATATATATATATATATATATATATTTATAAATAAATAAATGGTTTACTTTAGAATATCTTTTGCACATAAATAAATCTTTTTGATTTAAATAATATTCATTCTTAATAGTTTAAGAGGAATCCTGGAATTAAGTTTTTCTGCTATATTTCCAAGAAATTATTAATACCCACTTTAAACAAATAAAATTTAAGAACAAGAAAAACTTTGGTTCACACACAATTTTTACAAACCAAATTACTTAAAATATATTTTGAAAGTTTTCATGGGAGTTCTATTTAGGTTCCATGAAAATATAATACATATTCATATTTTTTTTATTAAATGGAGAAATTGAAATTGTTAACTATCTAACCCCTGTCAGAATATTTCATTAAGATAAAACCTTTTAATAATATTACGAGTTTGATTGAAATTGTTGAAGTTTCTTTTTTGTGAGAAAAAATTGTAAAAATGTGAAAAAATAAATGGTATTAAGTATTTCTATTCTAAGGAGTGTGTTATGTGTATTTTTACTGAAAACTCTAATTAGGAAATGTTAACAGTCTAATAATTAGTATATGTTTCACATAACTAATAGTTGAGTACAAAGCTATACTAAACTCATTTCTCACGCAATTTCACTATGTACAATTATCTTCATAGATTTCATTTCTTTTTTTAAATTTCTCATCAATTATTTAATAATTTAATCTTACGTTAATTGTAATCAATTCCCATCATTTCTGTCTATAAAACTGCAAAGTTTTCTTTGAAAATGCACTGTTGATATTTTTTTAGGTTTATTCTGATGTTAGCCTAAAAATTAGTCGGAAAGGCTGGCACAAATTAAGTAAGTTAAACCAACTTTGTGTTAAATCTATTGACTGTACCCCTATTGATGACCAATTTCAACATTGCTTTCAATACTTTCATTTTTTTTTAGTCTACTTAAAACTTATTAGGATATTTTCTCATGAGAACGACAATATCCAAAATAATTTGCTTAATGGTTAGATAACTAATAATAATATTTATTTTGATAAGTATAATGCAACATATTTCCATATATATTTAAAGATAAACTGCTATAAACAACATTTAGTTCATGTAAACCTTAATCTTAATTTTAAAAAACAAAAAAACAGAAATGCAAATCAGCATGAGACAATTATATTATTAATATTATTAAATGTAACTTAAATATTCTTCCAATGGAAAATGGAGGAAACATATAGACTTTCCATGTCCTCATATATAATATTTCAAAACATAAAATATAAATTCATACATGACATAAAATCAATGATTTAAGTGCAATCATAAGTTGTTGATGATGATGAATATGATTAAAACAGAGCAAAATTATTGTTTTTCAAGCTCTTCATTGATGTTGTGTTTTAAATTTAATTTCCACAAACATATACATTAATAAATGGAATAGATATTAAATGAAGTACTTCTGAGCTAATTATTTGCAATATAATTCTCAGAAAATATCTAAGAAGTAAGATAAAACCGAATTATCATTTCGGTATTTGGAAAAATTGTAGAATAAGTTTTTGTTTTTTTTTAAATTAAATATTTTTATATTATACAATAATAAGCCAAAGCACAACTGACTTATTTAAAAAAAAAAATTATTCTCACATACTATAAAAATTAGAAATAGAATAAAGTTACTTGATACTAAATTTCATCTACATAGAACTCAAAAACCGAGAGGTTCCTTCTATAACTATGGTTCTAGAATAAATGATGGGATTCAGTATTTGGTTGTTTGATATTATCATGTTCATAATTAAACACTGTTTTCACATAATAAAAATTGAAAGAATCTGAACTTGTAACCTTTATTACGGTTTTCTATACAAGACAACAAATTTTATATCTTGATAAATATCAAAGTTTCCCTAAATTGGGTACTCTTTGGTGTGTGTGTCTGAGTGTGTGTGTGTGTGCTTCTTAGAGTAAAGAAAAATAATGAAAAAGGATTGTTGCTTTTCTAGCATTTCAAATATCGATTCGAAAAAAAGTACATGTTTTTGGTTATGCTACCGCTTTCAAGACTAAAATTAACAACCAGATTTATTGATCTTAATCAACATTAGATTTTTATCTTTCATTTTTTATTAGTGTGGTATATATTTAAAAAAAACATAAATGCATTAAAAAATACTGCTACCTTCTTTATTGTTATTGAATTGTAAATTTCTTAAAAGGTTCATTTCTGAAAACAGTTTTTTTTCAGAACTAACAAAAACCTATATTTATGTTGATCCATTAATGTGGAGATATTTTATTTGTGTAGTTATCATTATAACAATTACATTGTAAGACATTTGGTATGTATGAGAAGGAAAAAAGTCTATTATGAATAAAAACCATGATGAGACCTTTTCTCAGTTTTCTTTTTGATTTAAGTATTTGCAATTTTTTTTTTTTTTGACGATGGGTATATAACAAGATAAAACATGCATATAGTAGAGATATGCATATGTCAAAGCTAGAGAAACACTGATTTAGAAAAGTGAAAAAAGTAGAACATATTTGTTGTTTTAATTAAGATATCTAGTGCCTTGAATCGATCTATAAGTTTGATTCTATTTTTAATTTATATTATTTTTTTTTATTATTATCTATAGAGATTATGAACTAAAGTTGTGGGGAAACCCCACATAAAACTATTAATTAGAAGTAGTCAAAGAGATGTTTTAGAAAAAAAAAATCAACTAAATAGTTAGCTACGCATTACTACAATAGTGCATGCAAAATAAAAATAACAAGACCTGATATTAAATTTTATGGACCTTAAATCAAACTGCAACAAAGTGGTTTTGATTTCTTCTTTAGTAATTAAAAAAAGAAAATAATAATACCTAACTAAACAGGGTAGAGTTGGATTATAAAAATGAGGGAGCGTCTTTTAACATATCATAACCAAAAGAGAAGCTAGAACTACTCTGTGCCAGAAGTCTAATTATGAGGAGGTATATACAATTTACTTACCATCGCAAAACAACAGAATACATCAAGGAAGTCACAGATAATTCACCACATTGCTTTGGATAGGTACTAAAAGAAAACAATACTAATCCAATTTTACATGCTCAAAATAAAAATAAAACGAAATAAATTAATATTTTAATAGCTTTTAGAAGTCGGAAAGAATATTAGTTTTAAAACAATTGTGTTATTAATTTTTTTTCTAAACTCCATTTGCTCAATTACCTTGTTAATATTGTTGTAATTTACAAGGTTGATATTCTTCCTTCCTGTCGATTGCTGATGCCTATTTGATCTTCTAAATGGAAATTAATAATTAAATATATGCCAACAACAATCTCAAAGAAAAGGAAATTGAATAAATAGAACAAACACATTTTTGCTGAACATAATTTATTTATTTATTCTATTTTGGAATGACAGTCGATTGAAAATAGGAACGCAAATTTTAATCAGGTATATTTTTAAAAATTAAATAGAATTAAAACCTAAATAAAATATGTACCAAATTGAACAAAATGACACATTCTTTCACTCAAGTCAAAAAGCATCTTTAATATCGTTCAGCTGCCTGATTGCAAGATCGACTGGCAAATTGAACTGAAACTGGTTCAACTTTTCTAAACTGAGATATGTATCCTCGAATCCAGTTTTCACCACGTAGCTCCAATCTGTATAGTAAAGCTCTAAGAGAGGTTGACATCGCAATATCAGTTTTAACCAGGGAACGAGCAGCTTCGAATTCAAACCAGCACAGACAAATGCTTTGAACTGAGAGTCATAACTGCGTTTGTATGGATCATGAGAGGCCATAATATTACCGATGACACTGAGTAAGCTCTGTTTTGAAGATACATTAGAACCGCCGATTATATCCAAATTGAAACTTTGTGATAATTTCCTGGCTGGAGTCGAATTGAACTGGTCCCCATTTTTCAAATCATAAAATCGTAGAACCAGCTCCCAAGCATGCATTTCGTAAGTAGATGGTGCCTCTTTAGGTTTGAAACACATGGCAAATGGCACAATGGATAAACTATTATTTATGTTCATTAGCCCATGCTGGATCAGGTGCTGGATCCCAACTGCTAACTGCTTTCTAACAACAGTAGCAAGCTGACTCGTATACTGAACTGAATTTTCCGAATCAGAGACATAATCACTATCCACACAAGTTTCTGGCTCTTTTGCGAGTTCTATAACTTTTTCAATAGCTATCTCTAAATGCGCTCTCAAATCACCCCAATGTTTGGTTTTCATGGTCTTCTTAGGAGAGTTTCTTCTGAACTTCTTATTAGAATGGAACTGTGTAGAAGCAAAAATTTGTAAAAGGGCAGCTATCCTCCTCATCGTGTTCAACATTTTCCCTCTCATTTGATCTTGGTGAGATTTACTTACATGGCGGTTACAACCAGCACAAGAACAATGACATTTATGTCCACTCGAGCCCGAATCACTCTGTAGAAACTGGACAAACATTTCGAGATCGCCAATTTGAGTCTTTAATTGACCTACTAACTGTTCTTTCATTTTCAAAGGATTAATGATCTGACTCACTGCTTTGTCGATGTAAGATTTCAATTCCTCAACAGGCATCCTCTCGATTTCATCAAGATCAAAATTTAATTGTCCTTTGAGTTGATCGATGATGACCTTCTGTTTCTCTAGAACAATGTTCTGAGGAGGTCCACCGTCACCAGACTCCCAAGCATAAGATTCGAGATCAGCAAGCTGTTGTTTAAGCTGTCCAATAAGTTCTGCTTGCTTCATCCTCTGTTCTGATAAAGTATCTTCAAGTTCTCTTTCACTAGGACAAAGCTTCAGCCGACAAGCACTGTTTTCCATTTGGGGAATCCCTCTGAAAGCAAATTCTTCTAAACTCTTCAATAGCACTTCTTTCTGTTCTAATGGCGCTTCTACTATTTGTCGCAATCTGAACTGGACTTGAGCGAAATGCGTTGTCAAAGCTATTAATGATGAATTCATCAACTCATACTGCTCTTCCAAATGCCTCAGCCTCTCCTCTTCGAACGATTGTGTCGGAGAGTCCATGTCTTCCCTGTAGATGTCACAATTGTTCAACATATCAAAGCTATCTCCTTCAACACCTTCCATCTCATTTATAACTCATAGATCCATCCACTGAATGGATTTTAGCTGCAAAAATCATACATTCATTAATATGAGGACATTTCTCACTGTACAAGAGTAATAAGTGATTCATTATTGGCTGGTCATATTCCATCTCGTAAAATCCGATAAAATTAAAGCTACCAAGAGAGAAGCTTTACATGGTTAAAATATCATTCCGTTTCATGGCAATGTCACGCTTAAATCCGCATTTATGTAACAATCCTTGAACGGGAGGTGAGAAAACAGACAAGGACGGTGCATTTAATAAACTTTCGGATTCAATAAAACACAGAAAAATCGAAAAATCACCGCACTGAACGGACATCACATGATTTAAATGTAAGTAAAATAATAATTTCAAGTGCAAAGCGAGAGGGTGGCATATGGTTCCCAGCGGGATCGATTTTTGACGTCACACCGTCACCCACGCACTGATAGCAGCCCCCCACCATGATAACAAACTTGACAAGTTAACTGTATGTAAACAAAATTCGGTAAAATACAATTATTATTCAGGTTTTCACGAAATGGGATATTTCAGCTGTTTAATAGAATCAAAAAATATTTTTTTAAAGGTGTATGAATAGTATGATTGCAATGACTTGCCTCAAAACGAGAATGCGTTTAAAACGCAAAATATTCAATAGTGGATAAAACCGTAGAATAAAACAAATGAAAGAACCGTGGCTAGGCAACAACTGAAATTAACAATACTGCGCTTAAGTAATTCTAAAAGCGGCGTATTGAGCGACAAAGGCAGCACCTCCGCTGAAACCCGATTGGCCTACACCGAATATTATCGCCCGTTCCTTCGCCCGTATTATCTACAACAATACCTAATTATGGACGGAGGCGAACCGAAATGAACCTCACGAACACTCCGAGGCGAAACAATAAACACTTATATTTCTTTAAGAGTATTCAAGACAAAAGAGATACGTAACAATGCAAAAGTCCTTACTTATTGTTATTCAGCTCGATGAGATTGTTGTTGGCAGATTTTATCCTCTGATAGTCCATCATGGTTTTATATATTACAAAAAAATCACGAAACTTCAATTAGAATATTTTGAAATAAATGATTTACTCAATAGGGTGGATAATGGAACAAATCAAGCGAGGTGTCATAAAAGTGCATCGTGACACTTATTATGACTCGGACGCCGTAACTTTCGTATACGTTATTATGCAATTAAATGAGTCAAAGAAATAAAATTAAATAAATACAAATAAAAAAAGCGTTGACAATCCTAGCTAATATACAATTAAATGAATATGATTGAAGGGAATGTGCGACAATAAAATAAAATAAAATGTAATATAATAGCCAAGTGCTGAGAAGAGATTGTGTTGCTGGAAAGCCTGGATTGCTACTGGCAGGCGCAGCCTCCCACTCCACCGAGCTCTCTCATCATTGCCCCTACAGTGTTTTCTGCGAAATACCCTCTTCAGAACTGCATTTCACCCCTAATCACGGAATATAAACCTTATGGAACCTTAACGGGGTCACAATCATAAAAAAAAGAGTCAACTTCATAAAATCTAAGAGTAGCCATAAGGGGCAATAAAAAAAAAGCGGTTAAGTCGAATTATCGCCCAGAGAGAATTAATTTTATACGGGTACGCAGAATCGTGTAATTCTCGTATTTTTTTATTTGAAATGGAGTTGTACTATAAGTAATAACTCATTTTCAAGCCAAGGCCTGACGAAGCCCATTATTACAACGAAAATAAACCGATTACGTGTACATGAAACTCATTTACGAGACTTAACCAGTTATTCAACTTTGGATATATTTTCTATTACTCATAGTATGATTAAAAAATGTCGGGGGTGCAGTCAATAAAATAAGTACAAATTGTTTTATTTATGTAAACGTTTCGGCTTATTTTTTAGGCAATTATCTGGGCTGAGTTAAAAAAACAACAACAGAATTACAATAAAACCAGTGCAGTTCCAAAGAAAATATAACAGGTTATATACACAGAAATGATATAGGAATGACAAGAAAGAAATACAACGAACCTTGAGCTATGCTTCTCAAGCAGCTATTTTTGTTAATAGCAATAATTTTGGGTAAATGCGAATTTGGTATAATTTGATAAATAAATAAAGTTCTGTTTAAGGAGGTATAGAAAGAAGAATAAATGAAAAATGTTTTCCAATCAGATAAAAAAATAAGGAAACACAGGGTATTAATATTGACGATAGAAAAATATTTACAAATAAACTCGTATTAGGTAATATAGAGTGAGGAAACAACTTATGTATATATACATTTTTATATTATTTAATGGAAATTAATTGTTCCAATGGCCACTAAACTTTTCCTTAACAATTTTTTTAATTAATATATATTTTTCGTACACTTCATTCTTTTATATTACTAGCAATCCGCTTATCATATTTTGTCAAGCCTGCCTTTGTCAAACCTGATGACCTAAACATTAGGCCGAAACGACGGCGCATTATAAAAAATAGTTTCTACTTATCAGTACGACCTTGTTCATTGAGCGCATAATCCGAACAATTTATCCATAAAATATCAACTATGTTCAACTAGCACCATATAATTTAAAAACAAAATGATGGGATTTTAAACAGAGAATAAAAGGAATGATTCTGTCTAAACTAGTGAGAAATACACAAAATGAAGCCAATTCCTCTTATTCTTTGGATTGACCCTAATCTTGAGGATTCCAGATTTAGACCTTGTGGAGAGTCCGTGTGGTAAAATAAGAATTCCATCCGGGAAGGAAGAGACTTAGGGTAAACAAGCCAAGAGATAAACAAACAAGATGTCTACGCTAAACAAGCTTGTCCAAAACTTCTTTCCTTAAATTATAAAATAACAGTACTTTTTCCTGCAACCATTGAGTAATGCTATCCATTACTTAACTAAAACTGGTGTGGAAAGTCCAAAAGTAACAGCCACCTAGATCGAATTTGACAATCAGCACTCTATTATTTTAAATGTTAAATGGCGCTATTATAATATTATTCATTTTATATACCTAAAATGTTAAAATAAATAATTTTAGAACTATTTTATATTTAATTCAAGATAGATTTTATTTATTTTGAAGCGATTTTATAGAAATATTTAACATAACCTTAAATGTATTAGAACCTTCACACATCAGAAATTTGGAGATCAAGCATTAGCATTACCCACTAGAGCTTTTTCAAAGTCAACAAAAAGGACCATGGAGGACAAAGGACCTCCAAGAAAAAATTTTAGTAAAGGACAATTAATAATAAAAAGAGAAATGTTGACTTGTAACTCTTTTTAAGAGGACAAAGATTAAGTTCTTAGATGGATGGAAAATGACATATAGCCGAAACGTTTCCATATAATAAAGTTATATTGCACAAATGATTGGAGATAGGTTTTCATTCAGTGAAGGAATTATTAGTTAACTTATTGTTTTAAAGTTGACTACGACAATAACATCGTCTCCTCCTAGGTAAAATAATTTTTAATTCATAATAATTATGAATTATAATAAAGAAGAAAACAATCCGGGTGGAATTAAAAAAAAAAATCTTTAATAATGTGAAACTATTTATTAGAAAACTAAGACGTTTTGACCCACATGTAGGACTTCAGCAAGTCACAATTATGTGATTTTTTTCACTCCAATAAACTTGTGTTATACCCAGCCCTGATAAATAACGAGACGTTGGTTTATAATAATTAGTTGATCACCATTTAAGATTTTTTTTTAACTCCACCTGGACAATTTTCTCCTCCATGATATCTATACGATAAATTAATAACTCATCAAGCTCATAGAAAAAATAGTTGTTCTGAAGATGCTAGAAGTAATATATTCCTCTACTGATGCTAAAATTACAGAATAATATTAGTAATCACGTCTTGTTTACGAGGTTAACAGAGGCCAACAACGTGACTAATAATATCAATGCTCGTTCCTTGTCAATTATCGGTCAATCATTGCTCAGACATTCGGCAGCGAAAGAAGCCTTAAAAATAAATTGCAAGCAAGGCCTGTTTCGCCATATTATGCAATAAACAATAAAATAATAGATTGCAAATTTTTATTGAAGGAAAAACCGTCTATCTGTTGTATAAAAAAGACAGATGATTTATAATAATAGATCACGCTCAACCGCCTGGTTTTACCCTAATTAAAGTTATAGAGGCTGGGTGAGCTTTAGGAGGCTCTGTAGATTCCACAGGGTCTATCCATTGTTTTTAACAGATTAAATATTTTATCTGCCACAGCCGGATTTGAAGTACTCTGAGCCACCAAGTCCCCTTTATAAATGCTGTTTTAAGAGATTGTTTAAAATAAATGAGGTTTAAGGGATGTATTGTATTTTATATTGATCTTAGATTAGAAATAATACTTTAGGTTATAAATAGTACTTAAGTTTTACTATATAGTTTAAACTTTGGCACGAAATTTTACAAGTATGTTTTTTTTTTAAATTGTGTCATATATTATATAAAAAAGTAAATCCTAGTTTCTATGCCCAAGATCGCAGGTTCTCAGCTAGGCAGGCGGCCCTAGGATTTATTAAAACGGAGTAAAAAAATCCTAGGTTATGCCGTCTTTCGGAAGGGGTGTAAAATGGTGGTCCTGAACCTGTGCGATGTCAGGTTCTCGCTAAAGATCATTATCCTAATTATAACTGGATCGGCAAAATGTAGGACTCAATTCCAGGACGTCAAATGAGCTAACTCTAGTTATTATAATATAGTAATAAGTTCATTTAATTAAAATATTTATGCATATTAATAATTATTATCAAAAAATAAAAACACATGAAATATTGGTTGGAAGATAATGCAATATTGTAAAATACTGTAATATTTTGCTCTGGTCTCAGCTGACAGCGAATCGAGCGACGTCGATATGTCTATTTCTCATAACAATAATCATTACATACTACGTATACCGACAATTTTATTAATTTTTTAAATACTAACATATTTTTAAAACATGTTATAGCTAAATATTTATGAATCATAAAAAAAACGTGATATCTAAAACTCATTTTTAAAAAAAATGTATATCTAAGACAACCAGAGGTTTATCTAAATGAATATAGTTTTTAATTCCGTGCCAACAATAAAAAAAAATGGAATGGTTCCAATTGAGTATTCAATATTCCAACAATAAGCTTTTAGAAATCTGTAATAGCCAATCACTGAGTGAGCAGAAGACAATGTCGATGGAAAAAAAAATTCAATTCATTCGCAGATCCACAGGCAGAAAGAGAAATAGGTTTGGTTGAATCAATTTTTTTTTTACGGGATTGAGTTATAGACATTTCTGTGAATTCTTTTTACATTGTGAAGAAAAATTATTATTACTAATAAATTAACATAGGCTCGATTATCACGAAAGAATATTACTAATTTTTATGAACTTCAATGTAGGAAAATAAAAAAAACATTTACTGTATTTTACGTTGGCTGTTTGAAGTACCAATATCCAATAATTCATTATATTACACACAATAGGATCATATTTTATTGCCCAGCCGTAATTTTTTAGAATTATCCCTGGTATGATCATATGTTTAGGCGCCACTTTAGATTTCTAATATGTATTTCTCGAGAAACCCCGTCATCTTAATAACGAAATTCAATTATTGTGTGCTGATGAGACGCCCTCGAGATGTAAGGAAACATTCAAAGCATCTGGGGCATGCTTGAAATAAATAACATCTCATGCCGAAAGCACCGACACAATACTTTTTAAGTTCAGTAGACATTTTTGAAAATTCGATCTCTCCTTATCTCTGCCGATATTTTAAATTTTCAGCATTACAAAAATTTTACATTAAAAAAAAAGCTTGTGGGTAATTTAACATTCCTTAAAAATAAAATGTACCTTTATAACTCAGAAGGTTCTTGAGTTCAGTACATGGCATAGACTACTGTTTCTATTACAACGATTGTGTAGGAAGAAATTTATTCGAAATCATGCTCAACCGTCTGGTTTTCACCCCAATTAAGAGGGTAAGGATTTTTTTCTTAGTGGTTCTAAAGAAGAAAAAAACCTCTAACACAGATCGAAAATGTGTATTTTCATGAGAAAAAGAATACATTATATCATACATAAAAATTGTTTGCCACTCTGATATCTCTACTTGGCTAATATTAACCAGTACTTGAGAACGGGAAATCGCCAATTTCGAGGAGAGTACTTGACCGAATTTAAACATTTTCGAGCACAGGGAACGTAGATTTTCTTAAACTTTAGAATTATATATTAACATTTTACTAAATGTTAATACAGTATAGAGTACACTCTGTATTCGTATTCGACAAAATTGTCGTTTTGGTGAAGTTTTTCAACCACGAAACTTAACCCAATTATTATGTTATAATACTCAATAGACGCAAAAATAACAACTGTATCATTACAACCAATAAAGGGTCCCGAATTTAGTATATGGTAGAGACTGTACTTTCTAATACAACGCCTCTAAAGGGAGGTGATTTGTGAGATCACGCTCAACCGTCAAGTTTTCCCCAATCAAGTGGATACTTTATAGAGGCAGGGTGAACCATAGAAGGATCCAGATATCACACAAGGTCCATCCGTGGATGATAGCATATTGAATTATTTATCTGACATTCAGAATCGAACTGAGGTCTTCAAAACAGCAACTAAACATTGATCTATTTCCGTTCCCCTCATCAGAAACAAAAATCAATAATTTTTTTTAATAATTTGTACATAGAATGGGCCTTTACTTTTTGGAATTAGAGGCAAACAACCTAAAATTTTTCCAAAAATGTTAATTTTTTTCTTAGTCACCATTTTTTTATATATACCCTGATCCGACTGGCAGACTTATGTTTCAATACCAATGTTGTAAGAAAGTAAAAGTTTCCTATGTTTTTTTTTACTTCGGATTGTTAATATTCCTTACAGTGTCTATCGATCTATTTCAAAAATAATTATAGACGAGTGAAAAATAACAACAAACAATAACACATGTTAGGGATGAGTTAGTTACATAATGAATCCTAGAGGATGTTACATAACATAATAGAGAAGAACTACTAGTTTTATTTTGAATTTTCTTTTTCCCCTCTAGTTGACAGGTGACCTTCCAAGATCTTTTTCATTCCAGTCTGTATTACGTTTTAACTTCACTGGCTGTACATTTATAACTTGAATACAAGATTAAGATGAAATTTAATAATTATACAGTAATAAGATATATTAATTAATTAAACAATTAGAATAATATTTATATTTATTATAAACAATCGATATCACCAGAAAATGCACGTTTCTGTTTTATATTTACATTTTGTTTCAATATTGTTCGTCGTAAGTTGGTAACATTGGCATCTACTTAAATTGTTTCACTTATCGATCCATTTAGTTCATCTGTTAGTTCATTTAGTTACAGACTGAGTACAGAGTACAAATCATTATTGTGTAGCGAAATTTCGTTCAAAGTTTTATGAATTAAACAATTGTTCAAAGAAGCGTAGAAATAATTACTATACAGTACACCTCTCGGCTTTTCTATATCTACTGCTGTATCGATTGTTTAGGCTACATATTAGGAAAGGCAATCAAGGAACAATAAACACAAATATGATCTTAACCAAGAAACATGCGAGTTTTTTTCTTCAGGAGTATATCAATAGGTTAGTCTATTATACATTGCTAGCGACCCTCCCCAGCTTTGCTCGGGTAATAAAGCATATTATGCCTACATAATTTGTCTGTGTAATGTATTTTTTTTTATCACGTACCGGCCACTAAGGACCACGTGAATATCATTGGTTAGGCTTCTTTGGGAGTCTTGATTTTCTTTCTTACCATCTCAGCTAATGTATTTTATTATATAGAAATTATAAAAATAAAAACAAAACCAAATATTTCTTAATATACGAATTTATTATCTTGCACGTTAGATAGTTGCACGGGATTAGGCAAGCAGCGTCTTCGGTGAAACCCATCGATATTTCAACCCATTTACACAAAACCACGACTAATTATATACCTAAACCTTCCTGGTGAATCACTCTATCTATTGGTGAAAACCGCATGAAAATCCGTGCAGTAGTTATTGAGTTTACCGCGAACAAACGCGGCCGAGGACTTTGTTTTATAATACAGTAGACTCCCGATTAACCGAAACCTTCGGGACCGAGGGGTTTCGAATAAGCGAAAATTTCGGTTAAACGGGAGTCCGAAATGTCTGCGTGAAAATGGATCAATTAGAATAAAAAACACGTTTATGTACTTGAAAAAAAGCTTATTTTATTTAACAATTAAAATAACTACGTACATATGTATTTATAAAACTATAGACTTAAAAAGAAAAATGAAAGAAAAAAAAAACTTCATCGTTTAAAAAAGTCGGTGATTTTTCTTTGCCGAGCTTCTGAAATTTTTTTTGTAGATGCGTAGTCACGCCATTTCTGAAGGGTAAGTATATCAGAACGGCAGGAGGTAGGTTGATGTTCGATGTATCGAAGCACCGTCTCCAGAGCATCTGTCGCTTGGGTGTGTGTAATGCGAGCTTCTGTTCCAATTTCGACGGGATCATAATCTTCTTCTTTGGAGACAATGTCTGCGATGTCATCGTCAGTCAATGTAATGCTAAATCTATCATCAGAATCGACCCATTGTTTCACATCAGTTTCTTCAACGTCTTCGCATCCTTGAATTTTAGTGAAAATGCTAAGAATTTCAACATTTATTCCTTCTGATTGCCTGCTGATTTCATCTTCATCTGGTTGTCGTGGATCTTCACATTGATCAACTTCTAAAGGTCTAATTTTATTCCATGAATTTTTTTAAATTTGAAGATGGAATCTCTTCCCAAGCATCAGCTAGCATGTATACAACATCTTTTATATTAACCAATTTTAAGGCTTCTAATAAATTGATTGAATGTTCTTCAATTCTTCCGAAAATTGTAGTCATTAACTTTCGCCTATAGCGTCTTTTTAATGACTCAATAACCCCCTGATCCATGGGCTGGATCAATGGGGTGACGTTAGGAGGAAGAAAAACAGCACGGATATCACCACTAATGAGAATATTTCCACTGGGATGAGAAGGTGCATTGTCAATTATTAAAACAGCTTTTAAAGGGAGATTTTTCGATTTTAAATGTTTTTTAACTTCCACGACAAACTGATTGAAAAACCACTCGGAAAATAATTTGACATCCATCCAAGCCGATTTCTGAGAGCGATAATAAACTGGAAGAGAAGAATAATTTATATTTTTAAATGCACGAGGCTTCGCGGATTTCCCGATCACAAAAAGGGGAAATTTGTGCGATCCTGCTGCATTTGCACAAAGAGCTGCAGTGATTCTCTCTTTGTTTAATTTGAATCCAGGTGTACTAACCTCGCCTTTTTGTACAGATGTCTTATTAGAGAGCATTTTAAAATTTAATCCGGTTTCATCAATGTTGTATATTTGATCGTCAACTAAGGACTCGTCAGACACCATTTTTTTTAATTTTTCACAAAATTCCTTTGCTCCTAATTCATCAGAGGATAATTTTTCGCCACTTATTTTCGCGCTTTGAATATGGTGTCGGCTTTTCCACCTGCTTAACCATCCTTCGCTAGCATTAAAATTCGGATCACCTTTAAGTTTTGAGTTTAAAGAAAGGGCTTTTTCTTTTAATATCGGACCACTTATTGGAGCACCCAGATTCCGATTTTGCGCAAACCATAACCAAAGAGCTTCATCTAAAAGTTCATTTTTTGTTTTTTTTAACGTAGCACGAGATGAGCCTGCCTCAGTTTTGCTGCAGAACTTCCGCAACTCCTCCTTATTTTTTTTCCAGTAATGCACTGTTGCAATTCCCACCTTGTATTCATTAGCAATTTTCGTTAGTGACTCACCTTTCTCCAGCCTATCGATTCCCTCTAACTTGGTCTCCAACGATACAACAGAACGCTTACGTTTTTCACTCATGACTTTAAAATCACTCCACTTTCAAACCAAAGAAGAAAAAGAACAGCACTTCACTCTGCGTAAGTTGAAGGCAGACTGAAGGCACTGCCTTTAACTGTTTCCAACAGGAAGCTAGGTTTGTTTACTAAGTTCGGAGAAACAGATCGTCACATCCGTGGGACTGTCGACCACACCCTCTTCTCACGCCTCTTTCCGCGAAGCTAGGACAAAGTAATTTTTTCCCCCTCCCTAGCAACTCTAAATGTTTCGGTTAAGCGAGAGAATCGGTTAATCGGGTTTCGGATAATCGGGAGTCTACTGTACGTATAGATGTACTATTTATTTTTTTAAACTAAACAATCATTCCTACTAAGAATAATATCTAATTATTTATTTTTTCAATTTAGGTCGAATTAACTTATTCAAGTATTTATGTCCGACGGCTAAGTTTTTTTGTTTTTTTTTAGGATTTTAATAAGAAGAAAGCAACTTATAACCTGTAATCATTAGTATGTATAATTCCCAAGTATGTTTCATTTCTTTTGTTATATCGATTACATTGTTTTGGTTATAACCAGAATGATGCAGCCTTTTCTTCTTCTTTTTTTTGGTCATTTATTTAACGTCACTTTATGCTACTATGGCTAATCCGACGATGTTACATTGAAAGTCTTAAATTTTTCGTATCCAGGTATAATCAGGATCACTTTCAACGATTACCTGACATTGTAAAGTCATTTTACGTCCCTTCCGAAGAACAGCATAATTAAGATTTGTTACCCTACTTTAAAAATTACAAGGCCTTATATGGTTGTTATGTTAATCAATACACCACATGTCCCCCCAGTTCTCGACCTTGGTGATAGTATACGAGTATTTATCCTGAAACCTCAACACACATCGAATCCCCAACCAAATTCCTCAACAATATTATTCCTACGGTCGAACGTAACTATTGTAAATGACTAAAGTTTAAAGAGATAAGATATAGTCTAGCAGTATCAGTATGCACACTTATCAGCAAAGAGAAAGCTATTAGTAATGTACACTGGCAACGATTAGCGGGCGAGATAAAACTGATAAAGATGGGAGATAAAGAAGGCCAACGACCATTGCTTACAGAGCGCTCTATTATAGAGTGATTTCAATTATCAACTAAATGAGCCCTGTCCGTTATGCTCTTGTGTAATTAAAACATTATAAATAATAACAGAAAATATGGACTATTTACAACTAAAGTGTTAATGTACACATATCATTAAACAGGGTGTTTCGGAATTGCACGGCACAATTTTAGGTATGTGTTCTCTAACACAAAATAAACAAAAAAGTTCATAATAACATTACCATATATCTCAAACTGATTTATTACAAAGATATCAAAGGTTAAAAATTTATTATTTATTATTACTATTTATGTATTATTATTACAACATTTAGAGTAACTGTTCAAAGGGGCCTCCTTTTTGTTGAATGCAACATTCAGCACGACGAATCCATGCTTCTCTGGCTCTTCGTGTAGCATCAGGATGGTGCTTGATAGTTACTGCGGCTTCCACGATCCGATTTCTTAGCTCTTCTTGCGTGCCAACTGCCGCAGAATAAACCATAGACTTCATCCAGCCCCACAATATAATCTAATCGCGTTAAATCCGGAGATCGTGATGGCCATTTAACAGGTCCGTTTCGACCAACCCATCGGTCTCCATAAGTTGCATTCAAATAATCAGTGACACAATGAGAAAAGTGAGCTGGAGCACCGTCATGCATAAACCACAGCCTTTGCCTAATGCCTAGCGGAATATCTTCTAGGTGTTCATGAACATTATTTTGCAAAAAATGCAAGTAAGATATACCTTACAGCCTAGGTGGCAAAAAGAAGGGACCAATGATGTTGTTGCCTAGAAGACAACACCAGACATTTAAAGAAAAGGTATGTTGTTAATGTCCAACATTAGTCATATGAGGGATTTCTTCAGCCCAAGTATGGGTATTTCGAAAATTAACAATCCCGTTTCTTGTAAAGGAAGATTCATCAGTAACCAAACTGCAGTTCAGGAAGTTAGGATCTCGTGTGCATTGTCGAATTAACCACTGGGAGAAATTTCTGCGCTTGTTATAATCTTGTGGTAATAAATCTTGCCTACTCAATACGTAAAGTGGATACAATTGTTGTTCGCTGGTAGAGGAAACATCGAAACGACGTGGCAATCTTCTGGTACTAGTAGCAGCAGATAACTGAACAGCATCGAGTATTTCTTCTTCAACGTTAGCAATTCGTCGAAATCTTTGTCGACCGGCGTTTACTCGTATAGGTTTTAGAGTGCCATCATCCCTAAGGCGTCTTTCAATGTCCTCAAACGTTTTACGATATGGTATTCTTCGGTTAGGAAATTTTTCACGATATCTTCGAACAGCAGCAGCACCGTTTCTATGTACATCGCTATAAGTTAAAAGCATGCCTGTTCAGGTGAAATAAAACATAAAGAATAATGAAAAAAATTAGGGATTTATTTTCTTAATATAATAGTTTTCAGTTCGTCGTTAAATACTTATAGGTTTGGACTATTTGGTATTGAATTTGATTTGGGAAATCAAACTATGTACATAATTATTTTTATATATTGTACATCTATTTTCTTAAATAAGTAAATGTGTACTAAAGAATAAAGTAATAGTTTTTATTATGCAAAAGTGTGATTTATTGGCATATTCCTGTTTTAAACTGAATTCTGATTATCCGAATCATACCTGACGACCATAGTTCGGATAATAGACGCTCTACCGTATTTATTTCAAGCTGTATTTATCCGTTTATCCATAGCGAGTTTTCATACCGACTTTATAAAAAAAAATGTGAAAAAAATATCGGAGTGCATGTTCCTATTTTCGTAATCTTTCTTTTTTTACGGTGTTTTTCACTATTGCTTTAAAAGTCGAAGATAAAGGATCGTAAATTATTTTTGACTTCTCTAGAAATAGCCCAATTCTGTTTACAGCAAGTTGTTCCCTTTCCTGATCTCCGATAAACACCTTTAATATGAGCAATCATAAATTAAATTTACTTATTTATCAGTTGGTATAAAAAATATTCTGTGTTATTCATGGCGAATCTGAGTCTCTAGACAGACCTTGTAGCCAATTCTGAAGAAATGACGCAGGCCTCAGTAACGATACTATTTAGTAGTCTAATGCAGTGACGAATAGTCGAGGTATGCAAGTAAATTTCTAGGCAAGCCGGAATATGTAAAAGAAACGCTGAATTTAGATTTTAATATAAATAAAAATACCTTTTCTGTATTAAATTAATAAATTTTAAAAACCAGGTATTTAATATTAACAAAAGGTTATTTTATAAATATATAATCGATCTTTTTTTATTCTGACAACAGCTGGGAATCGGAAAGGTGAAAAATGGGGCACACCCAGCCGCTAAAAGGTGGTATCCCTGATCGGTGGAAAACTTCGCGATTAGAGCGTGATCTCGGACTAATCATCTTCCTGCAAAACCGTTTGCTATGAAACAGAGGTTACAGAACCCTACCAATTATTAAAATTAGTTATAAATATATAAACAAATATATCAATATATCGATACATATTTCTACTATAAATATGTATCTACATCGATACAGATTTTGTACCTACTGCTCTTGAGTTTGAGTATATAATTAAATAGAGATAACAATAAAAAGTAACAACTGCTTTGCTTATAAAATATAGAGCTTGTAATTATAGATTTACTATAAAAGAGAAAACCAGAATAAAATTAAACGAACTAACGACCTGTACACTGCAACAGTTGTAGCATACAGCTGTAGCATTGTACAACAGTTGTAGAACAATACAGCTGTTGTGAAACATTGATAGATCCTCCTCGGATACTTCAAACAAGCAATATATCAGATATAAACTAGCTTTTAACAATATTACGTAAATTATTGATTTAATTTTAAATTATTAAATCATTATAATGGTAAAAACAATTTCCGATTATTACAAATAATCCAAATAGAATTAATAAAAAATAAACTATAAATTAAACGGTTATTTCTCAATCTTGCCTGGAACGAATAGTAAATTTTTCAGCCTAAGATAAATAGCATCAAACTTTTGCTTAAAAAATTTAGTTTATAGCTTTAACTCTCCAACCTTATTTTATTTATTATGCCAACTTCCAAATAACTCAAACAGTAAGATAATTTCTAAAATCTCACTCAAATTAAAAGTTTAAAAGGTACCTAAGTAAAAAAAAAAGTAATTTAACAAACACGAATAGTTTTAAATACAACTCAATCTCCAATACAATCAACTCTGAGATTTCAGGAATTTTACTTTTATATCAAATTCAGCAAAAATATATTTTTTAAAAATAATAAAAAATCACTCATTTTTCTCACTCATTGAAGCAATCTAAATTACACGGTAGTCAAAACTTTTTGTATGTTAATTTTTACTGTTTAATATTTAGCAACGAAAAAAAAATTCTGACAACACAATCATTTCTACGCACTATACATAGATTACTTGTACCATCGATCAAATTTCCAAATATATATATATATAGAAAATGGATATTTCAAAGGAACCAGTTTTATGGGAGGAATCGTACAGATGAATGTAAGAAAAAGTAGATCGACTAAATCAAGAGTTATTAAATAATGAAATAAACCAATATATAAATTATCCGTAAGTTATTAGCACAGAATAACGTTATTTATACAAAAGAGCTGTTGAAGTAATGACCCAATTCTCTGTTGGTTCGGATTAGGAACAATTAACAAGTTGATGATTAAACACGTTGATGTGCAAGAATTAATTCTTTCCTACAACTCATCATTAGACGGTATCCGAAAGTATTCCCGGTCCGTTTTCAATTATAATTAGGGATGTTAATTGTTCAATTATCATATTTATCAGGACACGTCAACATAGGCTAGATTCAGAAATGAAGAAGTGTGGTCAGGAGTTTTAGCACTTGTGGGAATGAATCAGAAGAATAAAAAAAAAATCGATAGAGGAAGAAGCGTCTAGGATGTCGCTGAATATAATAACTTAAACGAAATCGATACCCACCATCAATATCGATTACTGCGAGATATCGATTGCAATTATATCCAGTCGAGACGCCCTCAGCGTTCCGGGTCTTGTAGCGTGACGGGAGACCAGATGGCGAACGTAGTCCGTGAGACCGCGAGCAACTGCTCTTGTACGTTACGTGGCCTTTGGTGGGGCAACATAAAATACTCAAGCAACAGTTTGGCCAATCAAACAATGAAGAAGGTTGAGAAGACCTTGTAGAATGCGAGCGAAGAATTGCCAATGTTTATTGGAACCTGATTAGACTGTACTTGTTATTTCTTGAAAATTAAAAATAAAAATCTTGAATAATAATAGTTGACCTTATGTATATGAGGAAGAAAATGGTACGGACGGAGGCCAAAAAATTCTCTTAAATAGTGAGAACTGTTTATTGGATAACCGACGTTTCGAACCATTGCAGGTCTTCTACAGGGCTTGTGATGGAGTCAGATGTCAAGCTTTAACTGTTTTAATTAGCATTTAAATCAGTTAAAGCTTGAAATTTCTCCAACAGTTCTCCCAACTTAAGAGAATTTTTTTTATCTACCTCTTAAAAATCAAAATCTGTACCACTATAACTCATGAAGAATCTTGGGTTCAAGTACATAGTAGAGACTACTGTTTCTTGGACAACGATTGTGCAGGGAGGTAATTTGTCCTAGACTACGCTCAACCACCCGATTTTCCCCCCTTAAGGTACTCACTTTATAGAGGCTAGTTGGGGCACAGGAGGGTCTATAAATTCCACAGGCCCCATCCGAGGATGTTAACAGCTTAAAGAATTTAACTGATAATAACACAAAACAACTGACAACCAGCAGATCGGTTGTTTAGTAAAATAAAACCAAATGATATGAGAGGCATGAAGAAGAACAGTAAGCAGCGGTACCTGTCCTGTGGCTTTATTTAATCTCTTGTGATTGCAGATCCCTAATATTCTTTTTAGCCTGCTTCTAGTGTTAACAGGCATGAGAGTCGTGGCCATTTGTTTTAGCAATGGGTAGGGGTATCGGTGTAATTTTCTTGAAATCGTTTGTAGTATATCTGGTTATTCTAACAAGCATTTAGAATGAATGCTAAGCAATGACATGAGATAAAGGCAAGTAGAGAAACTTTCCACTGGTAGTAATACAATAACAAATTCAACTCAGATCACGAGGCCATCTCCTTTTCTTTAAAATTAAAAATTAATTTCACCAAACCACATATTGTTTGTTCTAAAAAATGATTGAAGTACTAAGGAGCAGAGTGGACAACCCAAAGGTAGGTGGTTGAACTCTAAGGACAAAGAACAAAATGCAGTCAGTACCTGCTTGAGTTTCCGGCTCAGGTCTTGACACTAAACTACGAAGAAATTATGTAAATACAAAACAGTGGTGAAAGTTATAGGAATTTGAAAGTGCTTTATTCAAAATTAAATTTTAATGTGGAAGAGCACAAGCTCAAGAGAGATATAAAACACAAGTTAAGACATGTACGGAAAAATTCCACACAAAAAGGTTTCTTAAAAAATATATCAAATCGACAAGTATTTTTGTTTGAGACTTTTTACATTTTTAGTTTATTTAATTTAAATTTAATAGTTTTTTTTTATTTCAAAAGAATAATAAACTTAATTTCTACGTTTCTGAAATATATATATATTAAATATCCTAACTCATCAATAATTTTTATAAAACAAAATGACAATTTATAAAAGATATTTTTAATGTTCTTTCAATTTATGAACATAAACTCGTAAACCACATTTTACTAAGTATATACTTGTTAAGATAAATAACAAAGAGTACATAGTAACCATATTATGCAACTAATTATGCTTCTTCGTTTTCATATGATGGTAACCTACATTATATCTATACTAGCTTCTAATTTAATAATTTATGGATACAAAATAAATTAAATAAACGAAATCGTAGTTAATTTGGTTACGTAATAAGCACAATAGTTGTTATCTAAGATGAATTGACGTCAGTCTATAGAAAAGTCAGCTGTCTGGATTTGATGCTGAGTTTCCCTGACCATTATATGCTTTCCTCTTAAAAAATAGAGATAAACAACTTTCCATTCCTTTTAAACTTGCATAATGCTCCAAGGAATCTATTATTTATTTTTCTTGTGATTATGATGAAGAATTCATAAATTAAAGTAATGATATATACTCTATTAAAACATTTATTTACTTGATTTATTCATTGATTGAGGCGTGGAGATGCTAAAGGGGGTAAATCCTGTACAAAAATATCCTGTGAAAATTTTTCAGGAAACACAAAAATTTGCATAATTCAGGTGATTATTTATTTGGGACAATTATTTTTGGATCAAACGTTTTCAAACCACATCTGTACATTTCCAAAATTCCAAATTTTTATGCAGTTTAAATAAATTGGATTTATTCCTATCTGCAAGGGAAAATTTAAAAAAGTCAATAACCCAGGAAAAAGAACTCATTATAATGTTTTAATAATTTAACAATAAAATAACTGAAGAAAAAAATAAGTAACAAAAAACAAAGTTGATTTATTTTATTTATTTACTTATTGTGCGCCAAGCGGCTATTTTGAGAAACAAGGATTATCCTCTTCTGCATCACAGCCCATACTTTGAACGAAAAATTGGATTGGATTAACCATGTTTTGAATGGTGAACCATGTACTTCCGTATAGAGGACGCTAAAAGTGTCAAAAAACATTTAAAAAAATTTTAAATGATAAAATACGGATTTACCCCTACTTGCATCTCCACGTCTCAATTAATATATATTTGAGGCGTTTGGTTTCAAAATCAGGCAAAACCATTCTTTTCCAAAAATGTTTTTATTTTTTATAAGTTATTAATACCAGAAATGATGTATTAGATGTGTTTGTTTCAAAACCGTCAATACCATAAGATTGCATTTCCTATCAAAACTGAGTACATCCATTACATCAAATGAAAATTACTGATACATGAAAAATCAAAACTAAGCAGGTATCTTGTAAATCTTGTAAATCTATACATGCAATAATAAAAAAAACCTGTACCACTACGACCCGTGAACGAGTCTGGGGGTTCAGTACATGGTTGAGACTGTACTGTTTCATGGACAACGGTTCTGTAAGGAGGTAACTTGTCCTAGGTCACGCTCGACCGCCAGGTTTTTCTCCCTTATTATGGGTACCCTATTTTTATATTATTTTATAGAGGCTGGGTTAGCCCCAGGAGGGTCCTAGATCCTATATGATCCATCTCCGGCTGCAAACAGACAGCTCAACCACTGAGCCACTCCACTCCCTGTATATATATATATATATATATATATATTTATAAGTCAAAATAGCCAATGTCAACATAGGCCTTTATAGAAATGAATGAGAAAACACTAGCAATGACATTGGTTCACATTATAATGGAAATACAACCTATTTTAGTTTGTTATTAGGCATTGGCCTTTTTAGAATTAAAGATTTACTAAATTGGAAACCTTTGGTATAAATAACAAAAAATTTGAAAAAATTGACATTGGGCCTTTTAGAACCAAGCCACATATATATTCTTTAATGTTGATTAAAATGATTTAATTTTAAATATGTCTATTTTATTTTTTCATTTAATTTTTATAAACCATAAATTAACCTGATATCAATATTTTCTGATCAAGATATATCCAACAAATTTTTTTATATTAAATGAGATATAAAAAAAGGGAGATCATCGAAAATTGTCAGTAATTATTATATGAAGTCAATTGTCAGCAAAATAACGAAAAATAATAAAATAAATGTTAAATTTATTATTTTTTTAAACTAAATCTTTTTTGAACAGTTTTGACAAATTTTTGAAAACAGATGTAACCGGTTTTGAAACCTAACGCCTCATTTAATTCAACCATATATTCCGTTAAGATGTATCTGTATTAAATGTCATCAATAATTATTATAATAAATATAAATCAATTAAAAATGTTTTAATATAATTGAATTTTACTCTTATTATAAAAATTTAAGGATTTTTTTATGCTTTATGTCAAGAGATATTTTTTCATTATTAATTTAATAATTAAAACTTCCAACTGTATTTTAACAATACAACAGTAAATGGCAGGAATGATACATAGTTGCATGGACAAAGACAAGCTGAGAAACTATCCAGTGGTAGTACTGAAATATAAAATTCCACCAAGAAGGCCATGTTCAACCTCAAGAAATATTAAAAAATAATAATAACATATTTATAAATATATCTAAGGTAGACAATTCACTAATATTAATAATATTCTAGTTACGAACCATGACGTATCGTTTTCGTTCGCAGATAACTCTGAATCCCCGTCTACTTTGAATGTTCGTCGGTAGAGACGGATCGATGAGCATGAAGTCAGTCTTCTCCATTGCAGGTTCCTCTAGTTTCAACTAACAGGACACAAGTACCCAACCACCCTTCAAAAATGTCCTAGCTTAACTTAAGAAGGGGTGGGGAAAATATGAACTAATAAAATTTACCGAAAACGGTCAAATTGTACCTGAGAACCGACGACCAGTAGGCACCAGGTCAAAATCGGTACGCAGTAACCTCGGGTAAAACGTCGTGTGTAAATAACTTCAAATATTTTGTTCCAATAACAATTATATGGAGATCATTTTGAAAGTAATTAGTAACTGGTAATGCTCTGAAATATTATGTTCCTATAAAGGTCATCTAGTTACAAAGAATTGATAAGAAAGATTGGTTTGGGAGTTATGGCAGATACCACAAGATAACAGTAATATTCAGAATTTCTAGAGATGTAACACAAAATTCTCCCCCTTTATGAAGGACAAGCAGTCAACTTTTATAATAACTAAAATTTAATAAAACAAGCGAATTATAATGTAAACCCACACGCCTTATATAGAATTGTAATTCGATCACTTATTTCGGCATTTTTATTTTATTTCAAGCCTATTTTTACAAGAAGGATTTAAGAGTTGTTATAGAGGCGGAGGGAAGGGAGTGGCTTAGTGGTAAAGCACTGAACTGCCATGCCGGAAATCCTGGTTCAAATCCCGCTACGGGCAACTTTTATTTAGTATGTTTGCAGCCGGAGATGGACCATGTAGGATCTAGGACCCTCCTGGTGCTCACCCAGCCTCTATAAAATATAAAAATTGGGTACCCTAAACAAGGGGGAAAATCTGGCGGTTGAGCGTGACCTAGGACAAGTCAACTCCAAGCAGAACCGTTGTCCATGAAACAGAACAGTCTCTACCATGTACTGAACCCCAGAACCGTTCACAGCATAGAGGCAGAGAAATTTCCATACAATGGAGAAGTTCAATTACGAAAAATCTCAAGTAAATAGACTTTCTTCAGTGTAAAAGCGGAAGATAGTAAGTTTGTTCTAGATTAGTGATTCTACTAGATATAATATTATCAAAGACAATTTACTAACAACCAAGAAGAACTTGTAGTAAGTGAGATACGACACGATATGATATTGAATTGAATACTAATTTATGAGAGAAAGAATTTTTTGTTTTAGCATCAGCTAGAAAATGTAATATTAGAACATGACATTTAATCAACGTAAAACGACCACAGGTAAATGCCACACTTTATTGATTCTCAGTCCTGCTATGTTTTATAACAAGCTGCATACACACGAGTGAATATCAGTGTGAAAAAAAAATCTGTAATAAGAATAATAACAGTACTTTAAAATTAAAAAAATAAAGAGATTTTTTTTTTTAAATTATCGTAACTAAAATAAAAATACTTCAGATAGTGAGAAAAACGTAAAATAGAAAAGCAAGGGTATTTTAAATGTCTTGTTTCAAGCAACACTGTCCATAGAGACAGTCACAATGTAATCATAGATTTCTTTACAAAGAATATTCTAACGGTACCAATCACAACAGATAAGATCAGAATAGTTTGGGTAAGAGAATAACCAAAATAGGTTTTGACCAAACTATTTTGTGTTGTTAAAATGAAAATATATTTAGCGACGTTTAAAGTACACCATATTTTAAAGGCCATTAGTCCAAGAAGCAACGATTAGGAACCGTGATTTGAAATAATTAAAAATAAAACAGTCTGATAAAAAAATATGACTATACGCAATCAACCACCAAAAATGAGCGTACTTGCTCCATTAAATAAGGGAGTCATTAGTATATTAAAAAAAGGGAAAAACATGCAAGATATTTCCTTTTTATGACACACTCATGGAACTGCAAAGCTGAAACTAGAATGTTTCATAAAATAATTATGAAACACGATAGTTTTCTTAATTTCCCACCGTTAAACATTAAATTTCTCGTCCATCTATGAAACCACAATGAAAGCGAAATTTGGATTTCCATATAAAAAAAACTGATACCAATCTTTAAGTATTAATAGTAATTAAATAAAAAACCAAACAGAATATCCATGATGGGGGTCAGTAGGGCAATGTAGGGTTTTGACCCGATAGGGTAATGAATCAACTGTTTATTTATTTTTTTAAATAAAATAATTGAAAGGATGCGGGACAGCTTAGTGAGTAGAGTACTGAGTTGTGATGCTTAATCCCGGGTTTCAATTCCGCAGTGGCTGAAAAACTATTTAATCTCTGAACAGCCACGGAAGAATCCTGTGGTATCTGCAGAACCTCCAGGGGCACACTCAGTCTCTATAAAGAGAGAACCCTTAATTGGGAGAACAGACAAGCGATTGAGCGTGATCTCGGACAAAACACCTCCCTGCATAACCTTTGTCTTGGAAAAAGTATTCTCTATCATGTACTCAACCCAAGTTGTAGTGGTACAGGTGTTTTTTTTATTCGCAGTTAACCAACGAAAATTAGAATTCATTCTTCTTTAAAGAAGGGAGCTATTAGTTTCAAGAAAAAAAAACAACACAGTATTTACTTTTTATGACATATCCATTGAATAATAAACTAGAATGTTACATAAAAATTGTTATTACTGTCCCATCATCATCACACACACCATTAAATGAGTCATTTTTTGCCTATTTAAAAAAAAAGTAACTTATACCAATTTTTAAAATATTATATAAATAATTAAACAATTTTATTCGCAATAACGCAATGGACCTTTACAAAACCTCGTTCAGGACATGTAAGTTGAGAGTCGATAAAAGAATGTCGGGTTTGGATTCGGACAGGGAATGACGAATCGACTGCTATATTATTTTCCTATTAAAAGCATTTATTTATTCATAAAATGAGGGGAAAAATAAATGGGAGGGAAAAAACAATAAGGGTTGCAAAATTGTATGGATGTTAAAATACCTCTTATTAAGAAAATGTGTATGAAAGAGCAGATATTAAACTCCGTCAGTCTTTAATCAAAAAGTAAAAAATACATTGAAGACCGTAAAAAATAAACTTTACAGAGGAAACTCTAGAACCGGCTAAACGAAGTTCGAAAGCATTACTTTACATACTAATGCTTACATTGATTTAAATACTTTCTCTAAATTAACACACCAGTATATGTATCGACCGGACAGTGCCATATTCCATAATGTTATGCTGACGCAAGAGATGCGTGTATAGAGTGCCTACAAATTCCTACAAGGAGGTGCCATCATCCCAATTTAGTAATCTAGTACATTGGCCAATCTTCGGGTTAATCTAGAGTAGCGAAACACGAAAGTACGGTTCTACCGCGACCTTTGGGGGAACCAGACCAAGGCTCGATCAATGTCATCTTCAAGGAGTTCCTTTTACCGCCTTAAATGGAAGAACTTATGAATCCTAGGAGTCACGGTTTTGCGTTACTATGATGTGCATTAGTCTTATAAGTCAAATTTGTGTTAGCTTACATGACTGTCATATAACACAGTATAACAGGTACAATTATAGAAAAAATATGCGACGATATCCATGATATTCTATTATATAGGTCTGTTCTTTCGAAAATATGACCAAGAAATTTCCTTATGAATTTCATTAAGCTTTTAAATAGATTTTTAAGCCTCATAAATGTTTAGTCGAAATATAATGGTAATTATTCGGCAGGTTGTCACTTCCAGTTGAGTCACATCATAGTCGCTTTTCATTCTTATCCCTTTTAATATTTTCCAAAAATACAAGTTATAATGAGCTTTAGTATGGAAAAGAAAATGTAATCATGGGAAATGTGTGTACTTCGATAATCATCTCAGCTAGGAATGAACGTCTCAGTAAACATATATAATCGATAATTCGAACTGTTAGTAAGAACTTTTATTTGTTGATGAAATAATAACCGAAATCTAGCAATAATTACATCCTATTTTCCATACTAAAGATCACGATAACTTTTATTTCTGGAAAACAAATAAACAATTAAAATTTGGTGTAGCTCAACTCGAAGCGACACCTGCAGAACATATATCGAAATAATAATAAAAACAAGCAGAGGGAAGGTAAAAAAAAATGATCGAAAAAGAACAAAACAAGTTTCTTTAAATCGTTATAAAAATAAATGTTAGCTAATCGCGAAAAATTATTGAATTCAAATAGCAATCAAAGTTTTATTTCTAATTAACTATTTGCCAATAATTTAAAATTTATTGTTCATTCAGTGCTAATGAAAAATGAATTCAAATTAGCATAGTGAAGACAATTTTCGAAACTTAAAATTTTTTTTTTGAATTGGTAGAAAATAAAAAAACGTTATTTTTATTTTATTTTTTTTATTTTTCTGGTTTCCCATTTTATTTTCAACGATTTTTTTTTTCCACTAGCCATACGATGCCCTTATTTTCATTTTTTTTAACGTTATGAAAATAATGGGTAAAAAAAATATGACCGTTTTATCAAATTCCAGAGTTCAAAAGTCTGTAAATATTTTAATGCTATTTATTAGTTACCAACACTTAATAATCCCTTTAGAGCATTCTCTAAGCTTGTTTACTAACACTGGACTTCTCCAAAAAAAGCCTCAGTTTAGTTATTTATTTCAAAGAAGAAACATGAATGTCCTACGAAATTCTCGTAATTTTAAGATATTACTGTGGAAATAATTTCACAGCCGCTGAAGCAACTCGTGAAATTATTAAATATGAAGGGGAGGGTGTCCTTGACCAGCGCACTGCGCGTTGGTTTGAAAAATTATCAGTGGAGATACGACGTTGGAAAGGAAGAAGGGCTCCGGGCGATCATTAATGGATATTGATGAGGTTCTGAAGGAAGCTGTTGAGTCAAATCCGTCCACAAGTACTTGCGAACTTGCCAGGGAGTGTGGTGTGTCGAAAGATACTGTTAGACGCCATCTTCTCTATGGGGAAGGTGAAACGGTAATTTTTTTTTTTATACACCCCATTAGTACAATTGCATTAAATTTATATCTTTAATAAATTCATTTTGTCGGTTACAATGGCATCAGTACGAATAAAATGAAGTCAAGAACAAGAATGTAGTATTAAATATTTCTAATAATGAAGTACAGGAGACAAATACACGACTATTCATTAAATAATTGGAATACTGACCGAATTAACTATACGCACTTAACTACTAACACGTATAATTTAGAATATCACTAAAAAAGGCGGTCAAGATAAAATAATTTCGAAGGTACGCAGAGATAAAAGAAAATTCATACCTGTCAGAAGTGTTAGTAAAACGAATGGAAAAAAGGATTCAGATAAGACAGGTATAACAGAAAATAGGTAAAGTGGGCCAGTCATAAAATTATTTAAGTGTCTTGCCTCCATGTTTTTTTTTTGGAACTACAAAGGAACAACCGAGTCCTTTCTGCAAAATACAAGGGGATTTAAATAACAGTTAAAATATGACAGGTGACAAGTTGCTCCAGTTATTTAGAAGTAACTGCTATTTTTATCTTGTAGCTTAGGAATACCGCTAAGTAGAAAAAAATCCTTGACATGCTTAAAAAAACGGAATAGACAACCAAGGTGATTTTCAAGAATCGTTTCAATGAAATCTGTCAACCTTAAATAATGGGCTACCGCTAATTTTAATGGAAAAATATTTTTTTTAAACACGAAATTTTTGACTTCGATTATTTTCTGTATGAATTTCGCGCCATAACGGTTAGTTTTGATAAGACATATTGTGATGTCATCAGGCTTTTTGTAAGTTTATCTCACATCGTTGCCGTCAGTTTTCTTTGTAATTTTTTTAAAACTATTTAGCTTAATAATAATGCCATTGTTTTTTTTTATTATCAGATGCTATTATTTATTCACTTATTTTTCCAAAAGCTTATTTGTTTTTATTGTAAATATGTCTGTTATTTTATTTTAATTTTGTATCACATTTTCTGATTCTCTACCAAAACATACCTGTTTAGTTATTTACTTTCAGGATATTATGTAATTAGTGTTTTATTTTGATGTAAGCCTTTGGCCAGATATATATTCATTTAATTTTGTTCATGTCTGTTATTCTAAAGGGACCTGGTCCCAGCATAAAATTATTTTTCTATTCTATTCTAAATCACTTATCATGTCCTAGAAATACTGTTGTGTGCTAATGTGTGAAAGCACCACAAAATCAACCCCACAAACTGTTCCTTTAAGTTCCCATGGATCAAAAAAGAAGAGAAAGGTGGCTTTTTCTGATGAGAGCCTGTTATGCCTGTGAAGATCATTTAAATGTAACTTTAAGCTTTGTACTCTTATTATAGATCTTCTGCATTGAATATAGTGTAAAGTTAGAATAGCTTCAGCAATAACTAGTCAGTGTATAGTGCAGGTAAACTCTCTCATAAACTAACACCATTTTCAGATGCAGTGAGTTTGATTTTTTTTTCCTCTTCTGTTCCAGATAGAAGTAGTAGAAAATATCATTAAAGTTAGATTAGTAGGGAGTCCAATAGTTTTGAAAAAAGAAGCAGGACCAACCAAATTCAATTCCCAAACATAGAGGATCCTAGCACATTCATCCCAACCAAGACCTCTTGGTGTCAAAAGGATGAGACAATCACTAATCAGTGATGTTTCGCAACCATCAATATTGAATAACGAAAACATAGCAAACACAGGATTGAATGTCTCAGAAGCTATATTGGAAATTCCTACATGTTCTTCAAAAGTAGATGCAGAAACACAAGCATCATGGACATCAGAAGCACACAAAAAAGTTCATATCAAAAGCTATTCAAAAAAAGGCATGTTTGAAAGACAGGGCATCATCACCTATTATAATGGTAAAAAATATCACTCCAGTGATTCAGATAACATTTCATCATATGTTAATGATAAAGCTGATAAAGATTTCTCTACTTTGTCTTTAAGTGAATCAAGTGATTGTGATGAAGAAAGTATTTCTGCATTACAAAGTTTTAAGCACACTCAAAAAAAGATCATAAATGAAACCTTTGTTTTATATAGGTTATGTTGATAGAACTAATAGTTATTGAATAAACAGATGCCAATAATAACGAGAATTGGCTCGTTACTTGAAATAAGTTAATTTAACTAATAAGAAATTGTCTTATTACTTAATATGAACACAATTGTCTATATGAAAATGCAAAAACTTCATATGATTTTCTTATCACAAAAATGCAAACAACCCTGATGACGTCACCAAGCCAAAATGAAGCGTTTAAAAGTTTCTCATTTCTGGCGTCAATTTTTTCATAATCCGAACGCGATTTTTATTGACAAAAAATGATCTTTTAAAAATAAAATAAATATTTTTGTGAAAGTTACAGTATGGTGCATTTAAAAATTCATTTATTTTTAATTTAAAAAATAATTTTTGGTTGTCCATTGTATGCGACCTAAATATCAGCTGGCGTCTTTGATCAATGAATGGTATGACCACTTTAATCATTAGAACAGCCCATTATACTTTTACCGCTATTTTCATAAAATGTATTCAACTCTAACATGTTATAAGGATTATTTTTAAGTTATACTAAATTCAAATATATAATACGACACTCGTCTTGCAAGAGTATCTTTACGCAGGTTGTCACTTCGAGTTCTGTTTCAATAAGTGTTAACCCCATTTATACGTTTAATTTTTAATATGTTTTTAAAAATAAAAATCATCGTCACCTTCAGAATAGAAAAGAGAGTGCTATTATGGGAAATGAGTAGATTTCGGTAGTCATTCCATCAAGAAATAAAAGTTTCAAAAAGTATAGATGATATATCTTTGTTGAAAACCCATAATTACATTCACCTTTCCATACTAAAGCTCAGGATAACTTGTATTTTTGGAAAATGTTAAAAATGAAATGTATAAACAGTAAAACTAATTGTAACTCAACTGGAAGCAGCAACCTGCGGAACAGATACCCAAGATAGCTACACTAAAGAATGCTTAGATGTGATTTTTTTAAATGTTAAAGGTACAGTTGAAACGGAGAAAACATCTTAAACAGGGAACATTTTAAAGAAAACAGAAGAAATAATTGAATAATTTAATGATGTATTGGTCGGCGTCTAGTGGAGATATCCCTGACGTCTCCAAGACGTCAAAGCCTACAATGGCACATGAATGAATCACGTCTCCCAGGCGTCACAGTGTGTCAAGAGGTTTAGAATAATTGAATAGTAAATTATCAATTGAAAAAAAAGTCAATATGAATGAGACATGGTTTCATCCAGGAACAAGAAGAAATGATTTGATGGTTGGTTTCTTTCCCTTCTGATCACCGAAGTTTTCGTCATGTTCCACAAACGGAAGTAAGAAAGATGATATCCTGAGGATCCAGAAAGAACAAAAGAGAACGACAGTGAATTATAGTAAAGCAATGAAGAATGAAAAGAAGACACAAGGTGAATAATAGAAAGACGTCAAAATGCAAATAACTTAAAGGGGTAACAACCTGGTGGCCTTGCGAGGTAATACGGCCTACACGATTGAAAAATAATTTAGCATGAGTAAGTGCCTATCTGTAGGAACAAGTCAAGCATTATAGGCAATAAATCCTACATAACATGGTTAAACAAATTATTATAAGGCTGCATAATTTTATTATGAAAAAGTGACATACACTGTTTGTAAATGAGGGGGGGGGCAGTAACATTACTACCTCTAGTACACACATGGCAGTCTGTTCTGTTTCGAGGACAACGGTTATGCAGCAAGGTGTTTTGTCCGTGATCACGTTCAACCCCCAGGCTTCTTCCAAAAATTAAGGCTACCCACTTTACAGTGGTTGGGTGACCCCAAAGAGCGTCTGCAGGTCCTCAGGATCCACCAACCTGGCGGTTAACAGTTAAAGGAGCAAGAATACTCATTTTCAGTGAAAAATTGTGTATAAAAAAACCTGTAACACTACAACCCATGAAGGGTCTTGGGCTCAGTACATGGTAGAGATCGTACTGTTTCTAAGACTACAGTTGTGCTGGGATGTGATTTGTCCCATATATCGATCATTAATAGGAGCTGGGTGAGCCCCAGGAGGGGCTGCAGATCCCACAGGCACTGTATAGTGTCATTACGTATTTAAATAATTTATCTGCCACAGCTGGATTTGAACACTTCAGCACAGCAACTCAGCACTAACACGCTGAGCTACCTCGATACCAAAATAATATATTAATAACAAAAAATTCCCTATTGAGGGTCAGTAAGTATAATGGATCCCTCCCGTTAAAGTAAAGTCCTGCTCTTGACAAAAATATCACCTGATCAACTTTTGTTATAAGCAACAATACATTATAGAGTTCCTTTGAAAGCTCCTAATTTAAACATAATTGTTTAAACGGGTAATTTAAACACACTAACGAATATTGAGGCGAATAATGCTTACTCGATAATAAACATAACTTAAAAATCAGACACTTGAAATTAATATTAAATTAAAATTATATTAATTTATGCAACTCACCATGTTCTTGTGTTTTAAATTATTGCATGGAGACTAAAAGACAAATTTCTGGATTTTGAACATACGGATAATTTCGAAAATAAACTTCGCCTAAAACAACACAGAGGAACTGGTTGTAGTAACCGACACTATACCAAAACCTTGGTTTATCCAAACGAAACCATCCGACTGGGGATGCGTTGCGAAACCTGAGGTTCAGGTGGGAAACCACTTAAATGAAACCTGAGTCCCTAGATGAAAATCTTAATCCGACCACAAAAATATAGGATACTCAAGGACTCTTGAGTAAAGAATGATTTATATCTTTAAAACTCAGGGAACTAAAGATCTATACTGTTTTGGGTTCAGTATTTAGTAGGTACTGTACCTACTGTTCCTAGATTAACCGTGGTACGGAAGATGATTTGGCTGAGATCACGCTCAATCACCAAGTTTTTCCCTGGGTACATTATAGAGGCTATTCGATTACTAAGAGGGCACCCCAATCCCACAGGGTCGACCAATGACTGATAATAGAATTAATAATTATCTGCCAAAGCCGGTCTCCAATTCTGGAATCCAGTAGCACTGTGCCCTGCGCACCTACCTTCCCCGTTCCCTTACGTAACTAAAACCTGTTCAGAAAACTGTTAATAAAGTGAAACGCAAACAAAACAATAATTCAGTAATAAAGAAAATAAACAATAGATATGATTTCAAAATACTACATTTCCTGTAGTTGACGATAAGTTGTTGATCCAAGGTTGAATTTCGATCCAAAAGCATTATGATTCCAAACATAAATGTATAAACGCAGAAAACTGTTTGTCACAATCAGAATTACAGCATTGATTGATTTATTCAAATAATTTAGAGAATATTTCAATATTTTTTATGATGTAGCCGTGAAAAATATATATTATGTCGCCGATAGAAATAAAAATTATCGAAAGTAAAAACACCATTTTTCAGGACACAATAAAAACTGGTAAAAGGTTCAGTCAAAACATAATTCAAAACTTTTTTTTATTTGAAAAGAAAAGATATGTCCAGGACCGGGACTCGAACCCGGGTCTTCCAGATCGCTAGTCTGGGACTCTACCATTTGAGCTATCCTCACCCTAATCAAGCACGCTTCTCGGTCGTGGTCATATCTTTTCTTTTCACTGATCCTAAGTCCCTGCGTTCTCGCATTTTTGCGAAGTATACGAGGGAAAGAATGTTCTTTGAACATTATTTTAATTAGGATCTAGTTGACTTACGTCATTATAATTTATTTTATACTTTTCAAATAAAAATATTTAAAAATTAGTAACAAATAAAATAAAATAAATTATTATAATTAAAAAATATTGCATATCGCCAAATGTACTTCACCTTTTGCGAAGTAAGTGCCTTATAGATGACTGTATACGAATTTTATATAAATTTCAAATCCTAAAGCATAGATCGAAAACGAAAAATCTGTTGTTTTTTTTACATTTAAATATCGGTCAAACTTATAAAATTATAAAAAAACATTCCAAAAGTTATATCCAAGCATTTTCTTTTTCTGAGATTAAAAAAAAAAAGTTTTTAGAAAGATCATCAAAATTACCAGGAGAGCATCATATGCCTGTACTAAAAGAAACACATCGGTCACGTTAAAGGGACTACGAATTCTGTGGCAGGACTAGTATATCGCATTCATCTTCATGAGTAATTATCAACTCGGGAAGATGAATGCGATATGAGATTGTATGGTGAAGAAGAATTTCTTTTTTTTTCTGTAAATTAGTGTTAAGAACTAAATTCCCTAATAATAAATAATAAATTAATTGTAATTTTAGAAACATAAAAAACATACATTTTTGCTAAGAATACGCAAAAAACTAATGAATAGGAGTATATGTATGACAAGAAAAATAATTTGTCTTCTTCCTTGGCACTACAACTCTTGGAGAGTCAAGGTCTTATTATAAATTATTTAATAGGTAAAAAAATAAATTTCAGCGCTTTTAAAAAACTGAAAATATTATAACCTTCTCAATGTTATTATTTTTAAAACCGGAAATATGCTTGAAAAAGGGAATAAAGCGACAATCTCAAGGTTCGAGCTAAAATGTTAAGCGGTCCTCGAAGGATATCCTCCATTTTGGTATAATTATGTGAATCACTCACTTCCAGCTGTCGAGGAAATGCTTCTAAGACAGCGTTCACACTGATGCGATAATAGATAAATCGTAAACGATACACGGCAGGCATAGCCAGTTCCACGAAGTCTGATGTGAAACGATAAAAAAGAGTCATTCATACTTGAGCGATTGCGCAACATATCGCAAGTGACTTATCTCTCGAAGTGCCACTTACGTTTCCTCAGCGTTGGACATTTTAAATTAGAGGGGGATTTCTGAACCCACTAAAGTTTTATCGCCCAGCTTCTGTTAGTGAACCTTCCTAGCAACGAATCGTCGAAATATATTCCGCACGATATATCGCTTATCGCTTAAGTGAACTTCTTTTAAGAGCAATCTAATGAATTATGACTAGGTAGCCTCAGAGCAGCCTATCTCAACGCGACGACACGTTGAAATCGATAAATCTTGAAGAATTTTATAAATAAACATTTCATTATTTAACATCCTCAGGAATACCGTTACAGAGAGAGTTCGTTTCCTTAGAAATTTATTGGTCGACGTTTGAGCCGAAGCGAGGTTGTTACGCTTTCACTTTTTAACTTGTACACAGAGCCACCGTAAAAATGGCTGAGAATGTCATGCCACCAGTCGACCCTATTTTTTTTTTTAAAGAAATAAGATTTAAAATTAAGGAATCCAAAAGTTAATTTTATTTTTATATTTATATTTTGTTGAGCCTATAATACTCAGTATTTTTAAAACAAAACCTGCTCCACCACAGCCCACGAAGACTCTTCAACTACTGTACTGTTTTTAAGACAACAGTTGTGCAGGGAGGTGATTACTTCAAGATCACACTCAACCGTCATGTTTTTCCACCGTTAAAGGTGCCCACTTTATAGAGCCTGGATGTGCCCCAGTAGGGTCTATAGATCTAGAGAATAATCAATCATATAATACAACATTCGTAGCCGCAAAACGCCGAAGGATGAACAACGTCTTACGGTATTCGAAAATAAGGTGTTGCGTAGAATATTCGGTCCAAAAAAGGCTGAGACCACTGGCGAAATCAGCAGATTACACGACGTGGAATTTTAGAGTAAGCACCCGGTTAATATTATTGCCGCCATGAAGACCAAGATGGGCTTTGTATAGTTTTTGTAAGCTGGGCTTAGTAACGAACGGATTCCTAAAAAATAGTGCTGTGCCAACAGATGAGCGACCGAGACGTAGGTGGGAGGATGGCGTTAAGATTGATCTGGCAGATTCAGGTTTGGGTGGTGGTCCGTGAACGGTTTGTAACCAAAGATTTGTATCGAGCTTTCGGGTTCATTAAGCCTTATTATTATTATTATACAAAATATGCTCTAAAAAAATTAATACATTTTCAAAAAGCTCTGCATCATATTTTATAATATATTCCTCACTATTGTCTTCTTTTAAATATTTACTCATTACCAATACAAATTTGTCAATTTTTGATAAAAGGTTTATTTGTACTAACAAAGGTTAACTCAATTTTTTTTATAATTTTAATTTTTTTTAAATCTAGATTACTGCGAGAGAAGTATTCCTTTTTAACTATGGACTAAATGCACTTAAATGCAGTAAAGAATTTCTGTAACATGACACATTCACCCTTAAATGTGAAGGCTTTTGGCAAGGCATATCTGGCACCGACTTCAACGGCGATCCTTCGGGCGAGAATGACTAACGTAAATTACTTCCTGAAAACCTAAATGCATTTCACAGTTTATTCCTCTCTATTATATAAAACAGTTTTAGAGATCATGTTAATCTATTTTACATAATATAAGCTGGACAGTAACAACGGGTCGTAAAAAATTGAGTTAATGAATATGATTTTACATACCATGTAATTGCGAAAAATATGATAAGAATAAAAAATAAATTCTGAAAATTACAGAAACAATTGTATTATTTTTAAAATGTGGGTTGGACCGAACCCATTGGGTATTAAATCGAAAAAAATATATAGATAAACATAAAACGTATATTCAAATTTTGTTTGGTATATAATTTTCTAAAATCCATTGAAATACGTAGTTAATAAGAACATTGCTAAAATTTTTATTTTAACTTTCTCAAATGTGAAATATATTAATTAAGACGAAAAATTCCAATTGTGAAAAATAAAGAATTTGAATTTTAAACAGAAAATGATACCAGATTTAGACTATAAATGTCTTGCTGAAATTACGTATGGTAGGAATATGCCTGGGGTTTCAAGGTAATTTTTTTTTGTTGCAAAAAACAGCCTACACAAGTACAGGTTTGAATCACCAATTTTACAATTTTGTCTATTTAACGGGATAAAAGTTTTTTTTTTGGTAAATGTCATACACATCAAAGGCTGTACCACTACAACCCGTGAACGGGTCAGTGGTTCAGTACATGGTAGAGACTGTACTGTTTCATGGACAACGGTTCTGCAAGGAAGTGACTTGTCCTAGGTCACGCTCAACAGCCAGATTTCTCCCTCTTATTTTGGGTACCCTATTTTTATAATATTTTATAGAGGCTGGGTGGGCCCCAGGAGGGTCCTAGATCCTATATGATCCATCTCGCGCTGCAAACAGACTAAATAAAAGTCAAGGCATGCAGCGGGATTTGATCCAGGATTTCCGGCATGGCAACTCAGTGCTCTACCACTGAGCCACTCCGCTCTATCAAACTACATACAACATACACATCAAACTACAATTAAATGCAAATACAAGGTCATGTCCTTGTTAAAATAGCCTGTAAGGATATAAATGCCAAATTAGTAAAATTGCCTCTTTTAAAGGATCTCGAATATTAATTTTTTGTCTAATTCAATGTCAATAATAATTTAAAAAAATATATAAACCAAGAAAGAATTATAGTTAATTTAATTAATTTGATTTTCCCCCCAGTAAACAACATTTTGAAAAGAAAAAACTAATATAGATTAATAATAAATATTTGGAAAGGTTAAGGTTTTTGAAAAAATAATATAATACAGACATAAAATGGTAGAAAGTAAAGAGTGGCAAAAAACGCATGAAGTTATTGTTGTTATTAATGTCAACAGAAAATAGGATAAGTGAAAGCTTTGTGATAACACTGCAAGATTTTTCGTTTCAAATACAAAATTACTGTCATGAATTTTTAAAACATAATATTCACTGACACGAAAATAATCTTAATGCTCTGTTCAAATCAAGACATTCAGAATTTTCTGTTTTTACTTTATGATTCATAAGGAATAACCTATCTTTGCAACAGTCTTATAAAAACAAAATAGCATTGTAACTTGAATACAAAGATAAGACAAATTTTATTTAATATATCTCGCCGGTAAAGTATTGCTATCGGACAAGTTATAAAGATATCGTGGGCCTTATATCTTATCTTCAGTAGTGCAGCAGGTATAAGTTTATTTATTCCAGATAAATATTCTCGTATACCGTTAAAAAAAAAAAAAGAGGTGCAAATATTTAGCTAAGGAATAGAATTGCGTTCATCCTGAAGAACATTAAAAAAAAAGGGGGATAATATATAACAAGATTATGATAGCAACAGAAGCGAACAAATCGATTACGAGGATTATTTAATATTGGATTACAACAGGAAATAAATCGCTATTTCCCCTTGAAAGACTAAATTAGGTTGTTAATGTGTTGATAAACCTTTACCTAATTTAACTTTTTTCATAATTACTTTTACACAGTTAATTTTTAAACATTTAAAAAAAAAATAATACTCAGCATTGAGACAAATTTAACGCTACTAGGGTTAAATATAAAATAATAGTGCAGAGACTCCAGTAACTAAAGGACAGTTTATCTGAAATGACCCACGATATTGATTTTCCTAGATTAGTAATCACTTATCTCTAAAAGTCTAAACGACACAGACATTTCTAAAAACCCTTATCTTTACCATTTTACGTCTCCTCAGAGTAAAGCCCATTTTATTCCCTTTAAAAAATCCTACAGCCAACTGCCGGGCTGCGAACCAACGATCTTGGGCATAGAGCAGTGGTCCTTAAATGGCGGCCAGCGGCCCAGATCCGGACCGCCAACTCAATTGGAACGGCCCGCGAATCAATTTTTAAGTCGTTAGTAAATACAGTAAAAACTGTATTTGCATACTTTTAAAAAATTTATAGCGGATATTGCGGATGATAACCAACTACTTCAAAATTAAGACAAGCTTTTATTCACCCTGTACTACGCTGCACTGAGTTTAGCGAGGAGTTCGAATATCAGTATTCGATTGTAATACATATCAGTGTCCGGCCCGCGGTGGACTTTAGAAAATCCAAAATTGACCCAGACTGGGGTTACCAGATCAAAAAATGAAAATTACGGAAAAATTCCGCTTTTTGAAAAAAAATTCCGGACATTCTTTTAAATATAATGCTAATGTCGTTTTGTGAGAAAACGAAGCTAATTCTAGTATTTTCTCGTGAGGGTGTGTAGTATGTGTATAAATTATAATTTTAATATTAAAAATTGACCATGGAGGATAGCTATAATCAAGAAAATACACACACATTTATATTTTTTTTTTCGACATTAAAAATGCATTTTATGAGATTTGTGACTTATAACTTCTTTAAGTTATAAATGATTGTTAATTGATGCACAAGAATTTTTTTAGAAAGATTGAAAATGACATAAATTTGTCGAAACGTCTAATAATTTTAATAGATTAAGAATATATACAAACTGGATAATGTTTTCCCCCATTTTTTATGAAAATTGAAGATTTATTTATAGTCCAGTATTTTCCATCGTTAAAAAAAAAAAATATGTCCTGTAAAATGTTCTATAAAACTATTATGAACGTTTCGGAAGTGTTAAAAAGTATTTCTCGGAGCAGAAAATATAAGAATGATGATCTTAGTAATAATGTATAATTTATAATAATGTGAAATTTATTTTTAATAAAAGTCTTGAGTTTATTTGATTTTTTTTATTTATTTCTTTACCTGAATTGTAGAAAATTCCGGAGGTATGGCAACTCTAACCCTGACCAAATATGCCAGATGATCACCAGCATAGAGAGTTGTTATGCCCAATATAAAAGGTTGAGGTCATTTAAAAATATAATAACGAAAACAATTAAGAAATACAGTAACATACTTCATTTCTTACATGAACAAAACTTTTTTTTGTTTTTATATAAAGAGAAATAATGAAGATTTTGTTAGTAACAGAGGAATCAATGGGTACTTGTGTATTAACGCCACCACAGTTATATTTTATAACAGTTATCTTGGATAACGTTTTAAAATCTATTTATTTGGGTTAGAATTTAATTTTTTTTAAATAATTATCAACAATTAAAAATCAAAAGAATTTATTTTAAAACAAAGTATATCCTACTATAAACAATAACAATTTGTGTGACAACAAACCAGTTGTCTTTTCTAAGTCCCACTAGCTCATAACACTGTCTTAAATTACATTTCCAAAAGTTACGTTGACCAAAATAAAGTTTCATTTCATGGGAAATGGTACATTTTCGATTTTTTAGTAAGATATTTCACTCATGAAATAGCATCTTCTGTTTTTGGCAAATCCCAAATATGCATCATCGTATTATATCAATTATAGCACTAAAAATCAGTAAACAACAACAAGAACAAAACTAGAACTTTCTAGAACAAATCAGCTGTTAGGATTTTTGACATTTTAGAATTCCTATAACATTAATAGAATACAAATGATAAGATGAAACATAATTGAACCCCCACTGAATAATGAAATATGAATACGAATGCTATGTATTTCAATATGGAATGAATGGTTCTAATTACCATATTTTTCATGAATAATTAAACAATAGTAACACAAGGCATGGCCGGTAGATGTGCTAACAAAGTATGATTCAAGCATTGATAAGAGGTTCAGGAGATCTAAAAGAGGCAAACACAGCTGAGTGACATGATTAGATTTTAAAGGAAGTAAGAGTGACTGGCAAATGAGTTATTTCTCATGGTCATTATTTTATGACCAGGTCCATTACTCTAAATTCTTGAGTTACCTGCCATTCTTAACATTAACATTTTGGCATTACCTAAATATGTACCATTTGAAACCAAGCCATTAAGAAAATATGCTGTAGAGATCTCAAATGATGAATCCTAGTCAATAACTGGTTGTCTATACCCATTACTAACATGGATTCATATAGATATTACACTGTTTTCAAAATAAAATAATGATCTAATTTGTAAATTAACAATTCTAGAATCATAGGAGAAACTATTATCAATGTAATAGAGATTAAGGCATGATTCTTATAATATTCCCAGAGAAAAAAAATTATTTATGTCCTTAACCAACACTATCAAAACAAAAGATATTCATGAATACAAACAAGAGGAAATGTTTATGCATCAAAAATTTTAAGAAGGTTAAGCCCTTTAAGCCAATCTAAACATTTCAGAACAATTATAACTATTGCTAGCAATTATAGTTTTCTGAATGAAATAACTAATATGGTAGCATAGGCTCATTTTTAATAACAAATAGATAAAGAAGAGATAAATGAACATGCCATGTTGAGAACTTCTTCATATTTTTTTTAAGTTAGCTAATAAGCATTTATTAAATATTAACGTAGTAAACATTAAGTATTCTTAATAATCACTAATCCCAGAGTAATTAGTGGACATAACTACTTTATGTAAATATTTATTATAAAAACAATACTTTTAGCAATAATTTTCTTTATTAAAATTTATGCAATAACAATTAAGTCAAATAAGTATCTCATTACTTCTCAATTAGAGATGGAATAAATTTGACACGCTATTAAAATAGTAATGCGGAAATGTTTCACTGTCAACAGTACAAATATTACATCACTGATAAAAATATAGAATATAACAAGAGTGGCTTTGCACTGTAATAAATAATATTTTATACTAAGCAAAATGTTTCCTTTTAATAACATTTATTATTAATTTTTATTCTATTTAAGTAAATATTGCAAATTTATATTACAGGCAGATCTCAGAGGTAATAAAATAGTAAATTTATATATCTATATTAAATAACAAGTAATATGTTTTAAGAAAAATTGATATAACATAAAAAAGTAGGCTTTCAACAAATCTTATGTCCTTGAATAATAAATGTCAGTCAGTGTAAGGACTAATAGGGAACCTTTTTATTGAACCAGTCTGAGTCATAATATCAATGTTCATTCTAATACAGGTGCTTTAAACTATAATAATGAAGAACCGAATACAACAATGTATAAAATAATAAAAGTTAAAGAAACTAATATAATAGTTTACATAATTACACGGATGCAAAAACATAAAAATAAAATAATTAAACAGGAAATATCAATTTAATAAACTATGGCAGTTATCCCAGTTTTTATGTCATGTTTAATATTTAATGGGAGAAATACTGGTGTAATCTTGATGATATAACAGCCTTCGACTATATTGTTTTGTTAAAAGATTTAATAAAGTTAATTATCAATTATTAAATCTTACCTTGTTAGGGCCTTTGGGTGGCGGCGATGAAGTGAAACTTGAATCCAGCGCTGAGTAACTGGATACAAAATACAAACAATTCTTTAAACAAGTTGGACCAAATAAAGAAACAGAAGAATTTCATACTAGCAACATTTCTTTCACTAAATGATTCACTACAGACTGAAAATTTATTAGTCTAATAAACAATTACATGTACCTTTCTGTCCTCGGTTTAAAACTCCATTCTGAATTCGTGCTATGGGCTGAATTCAACTGTCGTTCTGAAATCAGAATTCTCATAAATAAACTGTATTACTGTTCACTCGAGTCTGTTGCTAATATCAATCATAACAATACCATTTTCATTATGGTCAAGTAAAGGAGCATCAATTTGCCTCTGAAGCTGTCTTGTTTCGTGTGTTATGGATCTTACTCTGTTCAATAACTCTTCATAACTTGATACCGGTAACGTCATAACTTAAAACCCATACACAGTTTTAAAGTACAATTGTAAACAATGACAGAAATCAGTAATTATGGCTAGCTGTCATTAAACATGATCTGTCTTTAGTGAGTTTAAAACAATGATAAAATATATAAATAATTACAGAAAATTCCTACACTACACTAAAATCATTACATATAAAGCTAACACTTGATATACAAAACGCGAAGAACGTGAAGCCAATTGTCCCCTCACTGTGTATACTATTTACTTCAAGCAAGGTTCATTGCAGTATCCAGTGTTGCTCTCCCACTTGACAAACAAAATAAAATTTTAAACTTTTTATTACATTCTAAAATGTTCAATCAAAATTCAAAACTTAAATGTTTATTAGATTTACAATAATTATTCAATTTCATGAAAATTATTTCAAAGTAATCTTATTTATTAGCAATCTACAATGTAACATCGAAGTCAAATTCAATTATTCAGTCATGTTATATATTATTTGTTCTCATAGTAAGCTATGACATAGATTTATAACGATTTGAGAAAAAATAATAGTTAATTGTAACAATCCCGATGCTCTTAAATGACATTACGATTCAAATACTAGTTCCCATCTCAATTTCTTCAAACTGAAACTTATTGCAGACCAGTAATATAGTTCTACTTTTGATTTCTGATTATATTTTTTCCTTCCATAATCGTTGTCATTTTTACTCCTGTATACAGATCTGTGTACGAATTCCTCGTGACTGAATCTCCATCCTTCCCAAGGTATCTCCATTCGTGATATTCTCAGTAGAGTTTTGAAAGCTTGTTCTTTTAATTTTAATTTGAGGAACAACTATACTTTGAGCAGTTCCAATCCCTCCTGATTTTCATCATTCAGAATAGGAATAATAGTTCGTAATATTCCTTCAATGACACCTTTTTTATGTTAAGCAAATTGGGGACATGTTTGACATAGTATTAGGATATTAATTTCTCTTCCCCTTCATGAAAATGCGTATTGTATTCTTAAAACTGTTAATGAGTCTGCATAGCCGAAGGCGTTCCCAAAACTTTTGAATCACCTTTATTTATGGCAGAATAACTGACACATTCCAGTAACAGTTGTTGGCGGTTCGGTCCTATTGACCCCTAATTTTTTTCGGGATGATCTGCGCATTAATTAGATACGATGCCCTACATCTTTTGCAGAATATCCAATAAGTTCCCCAATAAGTTAGAGGGGTATTTATTTAGGGAAGACCTCCCTAATCCCTGTCAACCTTCCACTTAGGTGACGTAGATGATAACCAGGGCCACCTACATTTCGCTACCGGCATTTCCCCCATCTTCCTTCTCATTGTTTATCTGACTAACCCTTATTCTGTTTTCCGAAATGGTTTGTATATCAGTTACCGTGTCTTACAATGATTTTGTTGCTAGTTTCGGCATAAATGAAGTTTTTTACGTTCAGTTTCTACGTGGAGTCATTTCCGAATCTTTTTACTGGTCCAAGTGCGATGGTAGAAATGGCATAAGAGGAAGTAAAAGAAGAAGAAGGTGATTATTCCTATCCTTGTGGCTTTAAACAATATTTATAGAAATTTTCAAGTAGTTTATTTATCAATCAAAACATATAGTGGGCTTTACAAGCTCAGTACAAAATATCCATAATTTCATTGAATTTTTAATTAGTACATAGTTATATTATTTACACTTAGTATTTATTTACCCACAAATTTATATACCAATTTTTTATTTTAATGCACAGGACTATCATTAAGCTTTCTTCCTACATAAAGTGTTTCCACAAATTTTAGATGGTACTGCTATTACTTAGCAAATTAAATTTTATAGTAAATATAGTTCTAGATTGATGTCATACATAAATAACCAGTTTTGTCGGAAAATGAAGTTCCTGACGATTTAAGGGTCAACTGTATGGTTGCTAGAATGGAAGATTCAACCTCTCTCAAAATTGATTTTGAATGAAGGAGGAAAGAAGCTAAACTTGGACCAAATAGAAACTCCAGGCTTATAGAACCTGAACTGCAGGACTGGCTAGATAAAAATGATGATAAGGTATTCTTTATTTTATTAATGGCAATAATTTAGTACTAATAATCCATAGACTTCATGGAATAAACCACTCCTATCACAACAATAATGTCAGGTCAGGGGTCTTTTATGCCCATGGGTTTATTACTGAGTGAGGGGGAGGTGGAATATTGTCATCATCCACAGTTGAGGGACATATACTTAACATAGGGAGCATATACTTATACTACATACACTTAGACAAAGTGCACTTATCTTTTGTTAACAAAAAACATATTAAGCAGGTCCATTGATTAATGGGGGTGTGGTTTAATTGTCTATTATATTAATACGACATTTTTTCCTCTCGATGGTATAAATTTGGTTTAGCTATAGGCCAATATCAACAATAATTTCATTGTACTCGCTTTACAAATGATGTAAGTCCCATAAAAACATCCATCCCTCATGCACACATCTGTTAGTTGATTTTGGAAAATCTTCAAAACAATTATTATTATTTGGAAGAAAATGGTCCGGGTGGAAAAAACAAAACTATTATTATTATGTTTAAAAGTAAATCCTGCTTACTTATTTTCACATCTCTAACTTTACAGGTGACTGGTTTGATTTTCAAAAAATAAAAAAACATGTGATTCTTTATTTTAAATTTAGAAGCTTAATCTATTACAATTATTAGTATTACAATTACGATACATACTATTAGTTTTAGAGCTACCCATTGTATTTCCACTTTTTTTTTCGAAGGAGTAAACATTTACCCCACTTCACCTTAAATGAATGTACTAAAATAATATAGAAGTTAAATAAAGATAATAAATACTATTGTTATTATTTTTTACAGTTTGTCGAGGTGAATGCTCTACGCCTGACAGAACCTAGGCAAGCATGTACCAGACTATGGCAAGAACTGTCTGAAAATGAATGCTCACCTGAGATGGGTATGATCGAACTGGAAAAAAAATTAATAAGAAATGTAAACGTGCTACTGTCACACTGGTTGATGCGGTATGATTGCTCTTTGCTACGATTATTTATGTTCCTCCAAAACATTTAGTCTAAGTTAATATAATGTTTGCAGCTCGATTATCTTTGCAATCGACATCAGGATGTAGTCTATAATATAGTGGAATGGTCTAAAAAATCGTCTGCTGGTCTCACGGTTATTACAATCGCAAATACCATGTATTTACCTGAGCGAACTCTTATACAAAAAGTTACAGAATGGTAAGTTGTTTTTATTAAGTTTTATTCATAACTTAATACGTTTCTTTATTATTATTACCTAGATTTCTCATTGATAACATAAATAATAATATTAATTGCCAACCAAGAAGTATTGATTCTTTAGCAATGTCTGATCTTTAGAGAGGATGTGTCAGGAATAAATTTATGTTATTTTAGGGGGTATATCAAAGATATAGTTCATTTCCATCGATCGTGCTTTTATATCTCAATCTGTTTTTCAGATATGATTTTAAAATGTTAGTTTAAGAAAACCACGTTTTTTTTCCCCCATGAAACGTCACATCTATCTACTGTAGTTAAACTAATCTTAACTGTTGTTACCATTTTTTGAATATAAAATAAGTTTTCTGTAATCTTTTGCCAGGCAATCGTAATTTTATTGAAATAAAATTTAACAATTTTCAGAGTTTGAGTCTTATGTAATGAATATTCTAATTATGACCTTGAGGAATTAATGAAAGTTGTAATATTTCATCATCTTTCCAATGAAAAACCCTTCTTAATCTTATTTTAAAAAGAATTTCAGAATAGGGATCAGTAAAACGTTTGATACCAATAATATGAGAATACGAGTACCCAGTAATTTTTTTTCCTGGATTTATTATCTTATAAGTTGTTTTCAGGTAGAAATTTCCAAAAACTCATTCTGTGAGGTTCAACCAAAGAATATTAATGGAAAATATTCATTTATACTTATTTACTTTTGCTACGTGACTGCTATGATCACCAGCAATTTTCTTTTTTACAATTTTACAGATTGGTTTCTATATTATTGATAATTATTTATTGATAGTTTTTAACTTTGGATAAAAGTTATGATATGTTTAAATATAGCCGAGATACTTGCCCTTTCATGGGGAAATGTGGTTTTTGCAGAAAGCTCTCAAAAAAACATATTTGGAAAACAGATTGAGATATCCTATCCCTAATAACTTACATTTTCGCCTAGGACATGATGAGTTTGTACAGATCACTATTAACGATAGAACATCAAGCTGCTAAAGTACAAACCATAATAACCTGCCATTGTGTCTCGTGAAAAAAAAGGTGAACTGCATATAAATTATATCATAAATTTTTAATTGCCCAATTATGAGGGGGGGGAAATGAAAAAATTAAAATAACTGAAAATAAGTAAAATCACTGTACCAGCCTAGTAAGGATTTTGCAAATGATTATTTTTAATGATTTTCTTACTTTTTATTTGCATTCTTTTTTCAGGGCCTTACTCTACTTGTTTTTTCAATCTTACACATTTCAACCACTCCAGCAAATCATCTTGAATCGTATTGGGTCCAGCTCAAACTTTCATGTTGATGCAATTCAGTTAGTAGCAAGGTAAAGTATAATTAATAACCATTTTACCATTTGTAGATTTATATACCTTCATTATATCCCGTATAATATAATTTATTTATTATAAAAATATATATTATCATAAATAAGAGTGTTAGTCTGTGTCAATTTGTATATTATTCTTTTACTAGGAAAGTAGCTGCTGTTAGTGGAGATGCTCGAACAGCATTGGATATATGTCGTCGTCCAATAGAAATGATACCTTCTGATTCATAAGTTGTTAAAGTATCTCACATAGAGAAGCCTCTGGTTCAAATATCTGCCTGATTGATACACCTGCCGGACTATGAACTCACCATCTTGAGCTTAGTAAGTTTTTATGCTAACCATTAGACCACAGTTCACTCCAGTACTAAATGGAACAGTCACATGATAATAATAATAAAAGCCGTAATGAACACAAAGACTCAATGCTGATACCACAAATCACTATTTACAAACTTCCGTCAATCGATTGCTGCCAAAACCCAAATTAGTAAGATCACCATTAATGCAATCCAAACATCTAGGCCTCGATCTATCCCTACAATGCTTATTAGTTGAGTCACTTCGTATTACCTTTTCAGAAATTCATTTGTTACCAAACCCAACAACATTGTTAACCTTCTTGATCTTCATGATGCTATCACTTCAATTACAATTATTGGGTGCAAGCTCTGCTATATAGCATTTTGCAAACTCCTATATTCTCATATATACGAGATTTTTTTTTATACCAAATATTCTAAGCAATACCTAATTTTAAATACCTTGAAATGTTGTTTTCATCCTTCAAACTACCATTACTGATCCTCCTTCTGAGTAAACTTCACGTTCCGTTTGTTCGAAATCATAATTATCTCTTTACAACTATTTATTCTGAATACAACTCATTTGAAGCCATTGCCCAGTAGTTGAAATGTTGTTTTTACATTTCAATTTATAAACTTCTATCCTGGTTGCATAACAATTGTTTACTGAAAAGAAATATTTGAAACATAAATTATGTTGAGGATTAGTGAGAATGCTTAAAAATTTGATTCTGGTTGACAATAGGAAATTATGATTTACACAGAAACATTGGAGTTGAATAACCTTGTCTATAACTCTTTTAAACCTTATATTGTACGGAAGCAATACACCTTTCACTTATTGAAGTGGTAATTTTACTATTTGGGGATCTCTTTACAAGAGTAGTTATGGTAAATATACAAATATTAATAAGCATACAAAGAGAGATTTAAAAAAAAAAATTTATTAAATGGATAAACATTAGAATTCTATTGAGACTCTAGTAGCCTACTATGATCGATTAATTTAATAAGTAACGTTTGAAAGATTTAAATTGAAGGATATTATTTTTATTCATTTTTCCTCTGATCAAATGGCTTATTGTTTTTTTAAATTTTTTTATTATTTATTTCAGGCTATGAGGTACCTTCTATTGGTATGTTACTGAACATGTCTTCTGCTCTTTCTGACTCTGGGAGAAAAATGCCGCTCTGACATTAACAGGAAACTGTCTCTAAATGTTTCACCTGATGATATACATTATGGACTTTCCTGTTAACAGTTCTGTTCTTCGTTTTTATTTTATTTTTGTAAATTTGATTATGTATCATTCACCATAGAAATATTATCATGATGAGAGTGTTGTGATCAAATTTTAAATATTTAACTCAATTTTTTAAATTATTACAGATCAAATTATTTATTATTATGTGTTGTTATACCTGAAAAGATGTAAATATTTAGATAGGTAATTACTATTCATGTAATGTTTAATATTGTATATTTCTTTTATTTTGAGAAATGGAACGGTCAACAGAGACATCAAATAAATGTTAATACATTAGTGGAAAAATTCCAACTAAAAACCTTAAGTCTCTAAACTAAAACAGGAAATTAAAAATACTTGTCCATGGGACTCTCCTAGTGGCCCTGAAGATGACCTACAAAATAGGCCAAAACGTCGGCACACATAAAATATAATAAGTTACCACTTATTTATTGTGTAAATTTTTGACTGCACCCCCAACTATTTCCATCCTACTTGCCAGTTATGTTCGCATCACTCTGCAGATTGGAATATTTCACTAATTTCATACTAATAAAATTATTAAGTGGAACAAGAGAGAAATGTGAAAGCCTAAGATCACAGGTTCATAGCCCGCCAGGTGGCCCTAGGATTTTAGGAGTAAAAAATCCTTAGTTATGTTGTCCTTTGGAAGGTAAGTTAAACGGGAGTACCGAGTCTGTAAGATGTCGGGTTCTAGTTATAAATTCCTATCCTAATTAAACCTGGATAGGCAAAATTTAGAGCTTCCACTGTAGCATCCGATTAGGCATAACAGCATAAAGTGGCGTTAAATTAATAAACAAACAAATGAAGATTGATTGCTCCTGAAAAATAAACTTCAAAATCATAAATAAGCAAAAACTCACTGCATACTTACTAAGTTTCATACAAAATCAGATGCAACATTCAATATTTAAATATAAAGTTCCCACAGATAGCTTTAAATACCCACTTGGATTCAAATGTTATATTCTGCTTGATTTTAAAGTTACATGAAGAACTTGGTGAGAATTAAATCAACAGTGGTACAAAAAGAATAGAACAGTTCTATATGAAACGCTGTTTAAAAAGTATAGAACAATTTTGTAGGTCAGCGGGAGAATGAGATTGATAAGTCTTCACTTTGCTTTTCCATTCAATCATTCACATACCATTGTTGTAAGCACATTCCATCAGGAGGGTCTGTAGATTCAACTGAGTTCACCCTTGTCCGTTAATCAATTAAATAATTTTTATGCCACAGTCAGATTTGAACCCAAAACCTGAATTAAAAACATTTAACAAATCGTTTTCTCAGTATTTTGGATTAAAAATGTTACAAAAACACTCATGGGATCACAAATAGTGATTAAAGCTATCAAAATTGAAAATAAGTAAATCCATTAGCTAAAATATGTTTTAGTATTTTGAGTTCAAAATATTTTGGAGGTGCACAAAATCCTTAAAAATAATTTGAGCCATTAAACATAAAAATCTGTTGAACCATTAGATAAACAAATCATTACATATCTACATACAGTTATGTGCGATCTATAGATGGCCAGGCCAAATTCATAGATAAAAAATAATCTACATACAGGCTAAAAAGATGGCTAGTGGCCACAACAGTGTTACCACAAAACTGGAAACAAACATAAATCCAAAATGCCTCAACCACAATTGGGAAAATATATAACTATTTTCATCATACTATTGACTGTTTATTATTGATATTACAGTTGGAAAATTAGAAAAAAAGTATTTGCAAAAATAGTTTCTTAGGTTATAAATATAATTTACATACACAACTAAAATAGCTATGAAGTTTTCTTTTTTCAAGAATAATTACTCATAAAACCAATATAAAGTGAAACAGTATGTGCATATTTATTGCATTCCTGTTTATAAATATTAGTTATTTATAGCATATGTATACGGCCACTGAATAAATATTTTCTTTATTTTACTTCGAGAATCTTAATTTGTAACATTAACATTAAGATTATCATCAAATGATGGTAAATCAAATACTGAAAATACATAAATAAAGTACAAAAACAGTCTGGATGGATTGACTAGTAAATAGATACAGCAAATAGTTTAGGATTTATAAAAAATATACAATTTAGATAATTACACCCTTTAGAAAAGGGATAAGGTATAAATTAACGAACAAAATTCATTCAACTTATAACCATAAAAAATATACAAATATGTACAGCATACTCGTATTATATAATACATTAAGTTATTAATGTAACATCATCACTAAGATTTTATCGACCAATTGCAAACTTAAGGATCTGTTTATCCCTTTAATTAGATAAAAATAATCATTCTAAATTATAATGAATTTTTAAATTAATTAATAGAAATTCTAATGGATAATTTAGAAAAGATTACCAAAAGTGCTTTATGGTTAAATAACTATTAATTAAAAAATCTAAACAATAAACGGTGTACCAATGGAGTAATTGTGTCCATATAAATATATAAAATTGACATATTAAATAACAGAGATGTATAAAATAAATAACACTAATAAATAGTAACGAAAAATATTGGCCAACAAACTTCTATTTTAATGATGCTGGAAAATAATAAATTTATGCAGAACTATAATTCAAAATCATAGCAATTATGTTAAAATAATAATAAAACAAATTAGGCTTTTCTTAAAAAGTTGGATAAAAATTAGAACAATTCAAATTATTTTTCTAATGACGAATTATCATGTTCTTTCAAGGATTCTCGAATTCTTAATCAAAATCGTGGCTTCTGAATATTCTAGTCCTTTTTAAAAAGAAGAGACTCGCTGGTGTCTCATAAAATGAAGAAAAGAGAATTTTATTACTGGTTTATCAGTTTTATTTATTAATTGTGACATTAATTTTTTAAATAATCCAACCCTACTGTTGTGTTTGATGATTCAATACATTTCTATATTTTATATAAATTATAATAAAGGTCAGGAATTTATCGGCTGTGGTATTTATAAATACCACTTTATTTCCAATTCTATGGTTATATTATTTTTATTTTATAGAAACTCATAAAATATAGAAATATTGATATCCTTACTGAAATGAGTATAATTCCAAAAAAATAATGATTAAATTGAAAATATGCTCATTTAAGATAGAAAGTGTAAAACTCAATAAACTTTATAGAAAATTAAAAATCAAATTTTGGGGCAAGTATGGATATTTCATTATCTTTGACATGGTTCGAGTGAAATGCTATTCTTATTTTATAAATAACATTGGCTGTTTATTATGAAGCATTTCTAAATATGAATGTACATTTGTATAATAAAATTTAAAAAACAATGTAATTAGCTTAATTTAATTTTTCAAAATCAGATGTGTTTTTTTTTCTGATTTGAATGCCATTTTCAATTACCTAGATTAATAAGTATAAGAATCTGACCCAGATAATTATTGGTATTTCATTATACTAATAAATAATTGAAACAGATGTTTTTGATAATATCTTATCTGCTTTCATAATGTGATGTATTAATTTAAATATAAATATCTACAGCCACGGTGAATAAATGGTTAAGTCGAGTTTTGTCCATTGAGTGTTAACTGTACTGAGGAAAGTGGAATCATGCCAATCTTGTAGTTTGTTACTTGAAAAAGAGGTGTAATATAACAAATAACTCCTTTTCAATCCAATGCCTGACTTAGCCCCTAATTAACTACGAAAATAACACAATTCTGCTTCCGTACGTACAAGAAACACATTTTGAAGAAAATTAGACTTAACCACTTATTCACCAGGGCTGTGGATATATAACATTATGAAAGTACATTATAATACTTCAGAAACAAAATCTGAGTATCTTGATCATAAATGAAAATTGATTTTTTTTTTTACCAAAATCAGTGAAAATACTCATTTTATAATCCATGAGTTTCATACTGACTTGAATATATCGCTACAACATACTAAAAAAATATAGACATTTGGATATTTATTTACATTTTATATATATGTTTTCAATTTGCGAAATAAATAAATTACATATGTACTCATTTCAAACACAGTATTAAAAAGAAAACCTATTATTTACATATTTATCCACATTGAATACACAGAAATATTCAGTAAATAATTAAAAAAAGGGAATTCAAATATACAGCCTAAATTTTTTAAACAAGCTCTCACCATGAAACTTATTATTTTCATCTCTTGAGTAAACCTGAAACAGAAATTAAATCAATTTAAAAGATAGATAAGATTCTTTTTATAAGATTAAAATAATTATTTCTATAAATACAAGAATATCATATTTTTTTCTTATTATAAAACCTAAAGATAATTGCACACGTGCGAAAAAAAAAAGGTAGAAAAATACGAGCATGATTCAAGGTACATTTCTTCAAGCTATTGGATTACTTTTAAAACTGAATTGGAACCAAGAAATTTTGCATTCGGTCGCCTCCTAATAATCTGGACACCGGCATGAATGAATTGGAATTATCATGAAGGGTGCACCTCTGTTCGGTAATAAAATATCGTTACATAAATTCTTCAATCGATGCACCACAAAAAATTAATCAATAGTGGAAAGAAAGAATAATTTCAAGTTAAAACAATCTAAAAAAAACAAAAATTTACAAGTGAAAAAAATTTCATAACTAAAATACTATAACATTTATACAAAATTGATGTTGAAAACATTTACTGCAAAACAGAGAAAAAAGGCCTCTTTGAGCAGAGTCAGCGGCATCACGGCTCATGCTAAATAGTAGTCAATGAAATTTTTGTCTGACTCAATTTCAATGCCCATGTTACAAAATTTCTTATAAAGAAAGGACATGGTGGTATCCCTGACTTCAGTGAAAGTTTTTGGTGTTTACTGAGTCAAAACATATTAGTAGAGACATTTCTTTTTTTATTGGAACCCAAGAAAAAAAAAGTATGTTAATTAAAAAATGTCAACAAAAAAAAAAAATTTAAATTGTTTTATGCATTGTTATAAATCAGGGGTTCCCAAACTTGTTTGTACCACGCCCCCCTTTTGTTGAAATGAAAGCTTCTAGCCCCCCCTTAACAATAAATTGTATGGACCTAGGAACAAAAAAAAAACAAATAAGTATTACATTGAAAACAAAACATTTAATTATACTGCCATAAGGTATAATATCAGTTTTCATAAAATACAAAAATTATTAATAAGAGAAAAATAGATTAGGTTGGTTAGTGAGATGGATGGGCTTGCATTTTTCTTACTAGTATGCCTATTCGTGGCTGAGTTTTAGTAAGTGCACAACGCAAGTCACTAGCAACATGAAGTTTATTCCGATACTTTGTTTTAATTGCCACAAGTGTTGAAAATGCTTTTTCGCACAAATAGGTGCTTGAAAAAGGCAAATATAAACGAAGAGCTTCCCGTGATACACTATGAAATATTTTAACCAAAATGAAGGTTTGTCCATTATATCAAAGTTGTATTTGGCAGAGGAATCATGTTTTATTTCCAAAGCATCTTCTTGAAGTGATTCAGGCAGGGAGTCTATGTTGACATAGAATGGGTCAGGTGACATTCTGTAAATACTATTGTCACAAGTGATTGGGAAGTATTTCTGGAACTCTTCAATTAGGCTCTCCAAATGGTTTGATATTTGGATTTTCAAACTTGATCCTTCATAAATGTCCTTGAAGCGTGTTTCTTCTGAGATTGACTCTACTTTAGGGAAATTTGAATAACTGCAAGGGTTTGCTGATATTTTACGGCTCCCAAAGTTGCAATTTCTCAATATACATCTTGATCGCATCAAAATGAGTAACTATATTTGAGTCTCCACCCTGCAGTTTTAGGTTAAGGCTATTCAACGAGTCAAAGATGTCTGACAAATAAGCCAACATTACTTGGGCACACGGTTTTTTGAAGGCAACGCTTAGTTCATTTTGCTTTTGATGTTCCAAGAAGGTGATTACTTCATCTCGAAGCTCAAATAATCTTCCCAACATGTTTCCTTTTGAGAGCCATCGTACCTTTGTATGAAATAGCAGTGTTTTGTGATCACTTCCTAAATCTTCACAAAGAGTTTTAAACAGTCGAGTACTAATCGCACTGTTTTTTATGTGATTCACAACTTTAAGGCAGCATTGAGTTCATTTGGAAGAGTTTTTGCTGCCAAGGCTTGTCGATGTATAAAACAATGTATTGCAGTCACATCAGCATTTTTCTCTCTTACAAAAGCCTGAGCGATAACCAAGCATTGAAGGAGCGCCATCCGTAAGTACACCGCTCAGTTTTTGCCAAGAGAGTTCATGTTTGTCAAAAAATTCTGACACTGCTTTCATAACATCAATAGCTTTTGTCGTTCAACTCTGTAGAAAAGAATAGCTCATCTTTCATTCTTTCGTTTTTAATATACCGAACATAAACAATTAACTGAGAACATTGTGCTAAGTCTGTACTCTCGTCTAGCTGAATACCAAAAAATGGCGATTGTTTTACTGCATCAACTACCTGGTTTTGTATATCTTCGGCCATATCATCAATGCGACGTTTCACAGTGTTGTCAGAAAGAGGTATTTGAGATAACTTTTGCTTACTCTGTGTTCCAATAATATGGCTCTTCTTTTCCTTAGCAATAAGAAGTGATAGCTCATATGAAGCTTCAAGCACTTTTTCAGATGACTGAGCAGTAGAACCAGTATTATCCAACTTCATGCGTTTTAAATTTTCTGATTTTGTAGCAAAATATTCCTTGGGTTTGTCCTTAAAACAGTTATGTTGGGATGACAAATGTCTTTCAAGGCGAATAGGTCTCATTGCATCATTGCTTAATACTTCATAGCAAATTACACACTGAGGGTGTTCAACATTATCTTTAAGCATAGAAATAAACTCGTATTTGATATGATCATCATTATACTTGCGTTTCTTTGCTGAGCTCCTCTTGACTACAATATCTTCTCTCACTCAAATCACTCTATATTGAAAGCAGGCCCGCGTCTGGTAGTGGGAGGGAAGGAGGGAGGCAGTTCTTGGAAATGCTCGGTTGCCAAATGCCACCCGATTTTTTCAAGCTTTTGATTTTAAGTTTACATAGTAAAGTCAGATGTTACTTTACAATGGTTTGTTTCAATTTTCTAAACATCATGGTTAATTTAGAATTTTAGAAAGACTACTTAAATTTAACTTTATGTTCAATTTGTCTCGTCCCCCCCTGACATGTCCTCGCGTCCCCAGTTTGGGGAACTGCTGCTCTACATGGATCAAGTTCTTTTATTCAATTGTCTAAAATAGTATTAAATGAGTCTAAATATAGAATACAGAAATTAACAAAAACTGAGAGACACTTCTTTCATAGAAAATGAAAAAATAAAAATTGACAAAAAACATAATTTTTAGTAAATATTTTTATTTGAAAAGAAAAGATATGTCCAGGACCGGGACTCAAACCCGGGTCTTCCAGATCGCTAGTCTGGGACTCTAATTTTAAATAATAATTTCAATTAAAAATTAATAAAATCAACAACTAATATAATAAAATAATTTTTAGTAATTGATTTTGCTGAAACAATTTTTTTTTTTTTTTTTTTTTTTTTTACCAACTTCTGCAATTTTACACGTAGTGGCTGGGACACTTAAAAATATGGTTTTCGCAAAATGTGAGTAGATCACACAGCATGTAGTTATACGTTTTTATAGATGAACGGTAGAATGAGCGAAATAAAGCTACAACAACGCTTGCTAGTTATAAGGGTTTGATATTGCCCTTTCTTATCCATAGTATAACGGAGTAGAAACTTATATACAGCAATAAATTAAATAAATTGTTGGTAAGATCAAAGTTATTCTTTATTTTTATAAAAATTACAAAGAATACATTTCAAGTTAAGAAAATAAAAGTTGAACAAAATTATTCAAAGCCTTTATAAACTAATATTGAAATTTTTTTGTAACTATAAAATTCATGCTCATTTTTCAATAAATTACCTGCTCCAACCATAATGTACCGTCATAAAATGCCGGACCAAATGTGATAAGTCTTCATTGATAAGTTAAATAAACATAATTATTACTATCCATCATGGATAGCAAATGATTAAATTCATAAATTATCCATTCACTATTATAAATGATTAAATTCATAAATTATCCATTCACTATTATAAGTAATTAGGTGAAAACCAAAATCTAACAAAATCAAACCCCTATCGCATCTTCAAATAGCACAGAAGGCTTTTTGGACCATAAGGAGACAGTTCAGACTACTGTGTGTCACATGTAATTCAAATCTAACTAAACATAAGTTTTAATAGAAATTGAAAAATGCAATTTATTATTATAAATTTTTTAATATTTCTTTTGTTTGAAAATAATACAATTGTCGTAACCTTAACTCTATGCTAAGGATAATATACCTCTTTGATTTTAAACCTAGGCTTATTGTAGTTACCTTTACTATCTGTAATTTCAATAAAGGTATTAAAATCCTGCTTCTACTAACTTAATTCATTATTATCTTTTACTCCATTAAAATAACCATCGGAAAGCTGTATTTTTGATCTCTAACCAGCAAGTTTAAAAATGTATACCTTTATGGAGGTGTAATGATTCAACTGAAGCCTATGAAACTTGTTTTATTTAAGTTGAAGATGGCCCTATAGACTACCCGAAATGGAACAGAATGGATCTCTGTAAACAGATATGGATTTTTTAAAAATTACTTTTATTACTTATTTCTTGAAATTACAGATAGTAAAGGTAACTATAATAAGCCTAGGTTTCAAATAAAAGAGGTATATTATCCTTAACACGACTACTCATAATCTGAAATCTAATTAGCCAGCTCTTTCGTACTTTGATGTGCTGACTAATTTTACTGCTAATAATTAATAATAATTTTTATTAAAGAATTATTTTATTTACTTTGTATTTTAATTGACCAGATATTGAAACATTAAATCAAAATTACACAGTTTTATTTAAAAAAATTGGGTTAGCATAATTACTTCATAAATTATTTATCCCTCTTACGAGCATTATGCCTGTCTATGTGTGTTTCTAAAACCATTTCGTTAGGCTGATTTGTTTTGCATAACGGGCACGGGAAGTAGCCCATATCTGGTTGGCAATGCTGGTTGATGGCATGCGCAAACATGTCACTATCGGCCCCCAGCCATCCGCAGAGGACACAACTTTTTTCAACAACAGGAATTTGAACCTGGAAACAATAACATTTTTATTATTATATTTAAATCTATACATGCAATAATAATAAAATAAAAAAAAACCTGTACCACTACAACCCATGAAGGGTTCTGGGGTCAGTACATGGTAGAGACTGTACTGTTTCTTGGACAACGGTTCCGCAAGGAGGTGACTTGTCCTAGGTCACGCTCAACCGCCAGATTTTCCCCCCTTATTTTGGGTACCCTATTGTTATAATATTTTATAGAGGCTGGGTGAGCCCCAGGAGGGTCCTAGATCCTATATGATCCATCTCCCACTGCAAACAGACTAAATAAAAGTCATGCCCTGCAGCGAGATTTGAACCAGGATTTCCGGGATGGCAACTCAGTGCTCTACCACTGAGCCACTCTGCTCCCACATGCAAAAATAACCTAACTAATAAACAAAAGTTATAAAATACAAAAAGCTAAATGAGTACTGTTTAAAATTAAAAAAATAAATAGCATTGTTAAAGAAAGAAAAACTTATCACTTATATCAGAGAATAAGAAAACAAAAATTCAATTTGCAAAATTTTTTTATTGTAAAAGCTGACCATTTAGCCCAAACAGGCTAGCCGTAATCATACATATGATAAACAAATTCAATACTAAAAATGAGAAACAATAAAAAATTTAGTTGTCTTATACAGTAAAAATTATAGAAAAAAAAACTGCCACTACATTTCCTGATGGTCTAGGGTTCAGTACATGATGGAGAATGTTTCTTGGAAAATGGTTGTCTATGAAGGTGATTTGTCCTAGATCACACTCAACCTCCAGATTCCCTCTCCCCCTATTTTGGGTACCTACTTTATAGAGGCCTGGAGGGCCCTAGATTCCATTGGATTAATCTCTGGGTGCAAAAGATTAAATAAAAGTCTGCCAAGCAGAAGGATTTTAAGCCAGGACCTTCGGCGCAGCAACTCAGCACTCTACCACTGAACCACTGTTACCCTAACAGTAGAAATTATATTGACCGAATCCCAGCAATAATAATAAACTAAAATTAGTAACACCGCATAGTGAAAAGGTGTTTACAGGGCATGGATGGAAGAAACAATCATTTCTTCAACATTGAATAAACGAAAATAAATTATATATTATCTGCTAAGAAATAAAGTACTAGGCTTAGGACATATTCTTAATGCATACAAATATTTGTTGTTTATTTCATATTATACCTGGCAAACATAAAAATGCAAATCTCCTTTTATTTGTGGACTTTGACAACTAAGATTGAATGGAGAAATGTCCAAGTCCAAGAAAATAAAGAATGGATCAAGACAAGAAGCCCTGATACTTCAATTTTTCTGTTAAATTGATTTCACATAAAGATAAGATTTGCTTGTCCAAAACTCTAATCAGAACTGTTGTTACATATAGAGCTGAATCCTGAGAGATAAATGAGATCACATCTGGAAGTCTTGATAGATTTTAAACAAAGATGTAATGAGGAATGTTTATTGGTTTGTATGCAAGTAGGAAAATTAACGACAAAGCAAGAAAGATAAAGAGGTTTTTGATTTAAACAAGAATAATCTTCTTTTATCAAATAGAATAAGAAAGGCAGGCTTGAACCTTAAACTGTTTACAGGATGATAAAATAATAGCATTAGGCCTATCAACATTGATAGCATATAAGCACTAAAATATTAAATTAAAAAGTGAGAAAATTCTGAAGAATAAAAAAGATAGAAAACAGAGATAAAGAACTCAGTGCATTTAAATCCTTAGAGATTGCTTTAGATAACACATCAAACAGAACCATAGAAAAAGCTAGGTAGAGAACTGGAGCCACTATCTCTAAGATTAAACAAATGCTGACTAATATATCCATTACCTGTTAGATAGGAGAAGTAAAACTAAAAAAAAGAATGTCTGCAGATATTAGTTTTATATCACCTCTTCAGAGGATTGTTATTGATGACCACCTTCTTAGCAAACTAACACCTGACAAGATTTTGAAACAAATTTTGAGAGGGCAACATGAAATCTAAGTAATGGAAAGAATGAAAAAAAAAAAAAAGTTAAAAATTGCCCAGTGATAGAGCCAAGAGAAGAAATTTAACATTAAACCATTATAGTTAGTGCGCTATACCACGAAAAAGTCTCTGAATTTAGAACCACCTATACTTAAATAGGTGGTTATTATTTATTATACTAAGTAAAACATATTAAAATAACAAATACCTAGGAATAATTTTAGATTAAAATTAACATTATTAAATGTTACGGTCACCTGTGGTCTAGTGGTTAGCGTAACAAACTACTAAGCCCAAGATCGCGGGTTCGTAGCCCGGCAGGTGACCCTAGGATTTTTTTAAGGGAGTAAAAAATCCTTATTTACGCCGTCCTTCGGAAGGGACATTAAAGGGGGTCCCGAGCCTGTACGATGTCAGGTACTCGTTAAAAATCCCTATCCTAATTAAACCTGGGTAGGCAAAATTTAGAGCTCCCACTGTAGCATCGTCCGATTAGCCATAGCAGCATAAAGTGACGTTAAATGAACAAACAACATTATTAAATAAACAGAATTATAGGATAAGCAAATATCTAAACACAAATCTATAAAAGTTTATATGATAAAAAAAATCCTAGAAATAGAGGATAGGAATTAGAACAACCAAATCTTGAGACATAAGGCTCCCTAATCTTTCACGCTGGCCAGTAGTGATTTTTCATTTAGTTTGATGAGTTATTCCATCATAAACCAAAGAATTTTTCACTGGGCTCTAAAAAGTTCTTTTAAACAATAAAATGTTAACAACCCAGGGTTTAACATAATACAAATGATATATTTTCATATTTAGCAGAAAATAAACTTTTTTCAAATCCATGTTTGAGATATTAATAATATGCAAACACTTATGTCATTCAAATAACTCCTCCTTCATAATTAGTAGAGAAAAAAAAACATTCGATAGGTATTATAAACTAATTGTCTTACTCTATCAGTGGCAATGACAATACATTATTTTTTTTGTAACATTTAGAAAAACAAGCTAACAACGAATGATAAATTATTATATATAATTTTTCTTATACCAAATACTTTAAGCTTTATGCCAATTACAAAAATGATTCCAATAAGAAAGAAATTCATAAACATTTAATAAGTGCTGAGCCAACCGATAAAGTTCCAAAGGGGGACCGAGACACAAGTAGGAGAACTGTGTAAATGATGATCTTACAAATATGGGTTAGGCAAGTGATCGGTAAATGGAAGTTTAAAATAAAGTGACTGGTGATATAGCCATGAAGCCTTTTATTATTATTATTATTATTAAATTAAAATATTTACACACATACAATCCCATGGATAAATATTCACACTATGAGAGAAAATTAATAAATAAAATGTTGTTTCAGGTGATATTAAACTGTTAAATAAAATAACAAATTTTTTAAAGGGAGTAAAAATCTTTGGTTATGCCGTTCTTCAGAAGCGATGTTAAACAGGGGTCCTAAGCTAGTACGAAGTCAGATATTCATTAAATATCCACATCCTAATTAAACCTGGATAGCCAAAATTTAGAGTTCCCACTTTAGTATCATCTGATTAGCCATAGCAGCATAAAAAGTGATGGTAAATAAATAAAAAAACAAATTTATTAAAGGATAGGCTATACAAATAAACAGGACAAGTAATTTGTACAAAAACGAAATTACTTGCTTACTAACAAACACTGATTTTGCTCCCATGAAAACCTTATCCAATAACTTTCAGGATAGTTAAACTGGACAAAGCAGTTAAAAAAGTTTTTTTCAAAATCATTAAAGCCGTTTGGTTGCTTCATTCATTACATGGCTAATGAGAAAATCATGCTTATTGGTAATAACTATCCAAATATTTTGGCGATTTGTGTATATGAGCTACAATTACCTCTTGAATGGATAGATTGAATTTTTTGGCACAGTTTGAAGAGTTTTGAACCCTGATGTCAGTGAACCAAATCGTGTAAGCTAAACTGAAAGGGGCTTGGGCTTGTACATTTGCTGAAAGACATGTTTTTCTGTAGATTGAAGGGACAAAATGACTTTAACAATTTTTATGAAAATTCCTTATGGCTTAGGGTGCTAAGCCATAACAACAATTTAATTATCAAGTAAACTAGCAATAATTAAAAATCCACCCTCTTAAGTAACTTTATTATTAAAGGTAATACTAGTAAAAGAAACAATAGATCGAACCAAATCCATTACTACAATAACATATGGTTTGGTAGAGATATCACTGGAAGCCATTATAATGGTTAAAGCAGTGTTTTTACGTGAATTTACATTGTTAAATTTCTATCCAATATTTCTACAAAAAAATTTACAGATTAGAATTAGAAAATGATCAATGATTAATTCTTTTGGTATCACTTTCACAGATTGCCGCTTCAAGTAGTCACAAGTTTTACATTTGTTTCCTTTTTAATATTCTAGAAATTAAAAAAATCGTGAGATTTAGAATGAAAATTTTTTTAAAATTTTTTTATAGGGAAATGTGTACATTTCGGTAATATTTTCATCAAGAAATGAACGTTTTAGCAACCATTTCGAAGCATAGTTGATAATATAACCTAAACAGTACAGTAAAATGTTGATTATCCGAACGTCAGTTATCCCAACGTTCAATTTTATTTTTCCAAATGTAATTTTAATTAATTTGATCAGATCAGATCCAGTTACTTATTTGTATTGTTAAAATTATTGTTATTACAAATAAAATTTCACGAAAAGTAAAATGATTTTTTACATGAACTTAGATTTTAATACATATTTGTTAACTAAGAACTGTAAAACTAATGTAATTCACGGTGAAAAATTAAGTGCCGACGCTCCAGCAGCAGTTTCTTTTTCCTAGAATTTGAAGAAATATCTCGAAGACAATGAATATGATTTGGATTTTGTTTACAATACGGACGAAACGGGCCACTATTGGTAAGCTTTACCATCTCAAAGAAGCTGCACATCCAGGTTACAAAATAAGCAAAGATCGTGCACACCATGATGTACATATATTTTTACATAAATAAACAGTCATGCTTTATATATATATATATATATATATATATATATATATATATATATATATATATATATATATATATATATATATATATACATATACATATACATATACATATATATTTATTAATTATTTCGATTATCCAATCAACCCCTGACATTAGTTTGGATAATCAACACTCCAGTGTATATGTAAATCAGTTATTTAATCTATACAGACAGTAATAGTTACTGTAAAGAGTCAATAATAGTCAATATATTCAGTCAGTAATATAATCCGACTTTACTCGAAGCGGCAACCTGTAGAACTGATACCATTTTTTTCCTGTAATATTTATTTTATATGCTACGAGAATACAAAAATTCACCTTAGGCTTATTTTTTGTTCCTCTTGGCCGACCTCTTCTACTGACAGGTACATATTCTTCATCTATAGTCCAATCAGCATCATCATCAATCTTCATCCTTTTTCTGTATCTTTTCATTCCGTACATATCTACGCTGCCATCTTGGCTCGAAGGATCCCAAAACCCAGTAACAATGTCATCTCCAAAATACTCTGAAAAACAACAGAATTAGTAATCAACATTTAACATATAATTGTATTAAAAAAAACAAAACAACAAAAGGAGTATTACCTGGATCTATAGGTTCTTCTTTTATAAACGGCCTAGGTATATTTAATTCTTTTCTGACAGTTGTACTTTTAGGAACTGAAATAACTACCTCTTTCCTAAGCACTTTTTCACCTTTTTGTGAATCGACTGGCCGCAAATGGTTATCTTGCTTAAGCACATGTTTGAACTGACCTAATGTACACAACGGACAACAGTCCTCTATAGAATAGGTTGTAGTAGGCTTTTCCCTGAAAAAATAAAACACAAAAATATAAACATCATTCATCTAAGAAAGATCCCTTTTGTTGATTCAATTACTAAAAATATGATCCATTATAATAGCTTTTTAGGTACTTGTGTGTTAACGCCACCGCAGTTATTTTTCCCTACTTGTTGGCATACGCGAGTGGTTACATTTTCTAACCGTTATATTTCTAAAACATTTATCTTGCATGTTTTTAAATCTATTTATTGGGATTAGAATTTTAAATTTTTTAAATAATCATCAACAATTACAAATCAGAATAATTTATTTACAAATGGAATATATCATGAACAATTAAAATAATGGATAATATAGAAATAAATAATGGAATATATCAGGAAAAATCAAAATAATGAAAAAATGAAAAATCCAAATAATGAAATATGAAAAATCCAAATAAATTATTAAAAAAGAAAGTGGTTAATCGGATTTTGGTGGAAAATAGGTAAAATATTTCGCTCCTGGAAAAATACAATTACTTCTTCTTCGATTTTTGTCAAATCCCAAAGACTCATTTTCGTAGCACAAAGATTGGCGAAATAATAACAACAAATCTAGTAATAATTAAATAAAATAATAACAACAATGAGTCCAGATCAAATCAGCAAACAAGAACGAACATAGAAGAAATCAGGTGTTAGAAATATAACGGTTACAAAATGTAACCGCTCGCGCATGCGAACAGGTAGGGGAAAATAACTGCGGTGGCGTTAACACACAAGTACCGATTTTTAATTAGTGTGCATATTTCTCCTTCAAAAGAACAACGCCATAGCTCAAGTATATTTGATAGTATAGTATATCAAGTATAGGAAGTACATAGTAAATGGGTTGTTAAAACAGAATAGAATGTTAAAACAGAATGGAATGTTAAAAACAAAGATCTGTTGATCTCATGATCAAAACAAACAAAAACTTTAGGTATTCAGTATTTCACGCCGATACACATAATTGTTACTATTATAATGACATTCAGTTCGGGGACTTCATAATATTAATTAAAAAATTGAAAATGGAATGCCCCATTATATTATGAATAATAAAATAATGAAACAAATTTTACCAAAAACTCATTAATTTAAGTCTTTGAAGAAAAATTATAAAAGCAAGAGGCTGCCTGCATTCATTCTTTAAATAGTGTATGATGATATTGGCAAATATAAACTATTTATAAACATCAAATTTTAACTAATATGAACAACACTTAAACACTATTATTCATTACGTTAAATTTTAAAATGAGCATACCACCATTAGTACTACTACATAAGAATAAATAAAAATTAAATTTTACTTACTTTGATTTAATATTGTAAACTTGTTCTAGGGTCCTTTGAGCATCTACAACTTTCTTCATGAAATCGAAGCTTCTATTTACACGAGAATGGCAAGACTCACAAATCTGCTTTGGTAAATGGTCTTGTACGGAAACCTAAACGATTGTAGTGTTAATAAAAAATTAATATAGACTAGTAGCAAACGCAAGTCAGAAAATAAGTAAAACTTACATGAATAGGTAGTGAAGAGTTAACTTTTTCAACTAATGTAACTTTATTTTCTTCCGGGTTATGTTCCTCTTCAAATAGATACACAGCATTTGTCTTGATCGACTCGCTACATAACCTGCACAGTCGCTTGGGTTTCCCATTTTCATCAGTATTTTCTATACAAAATTGAACACAATGAGAACAATGATAATGAAACATGTGATTCTTGAAAAATACTCGAAAAGTGCCTACCTTTGTTTTTGGGCGAAAAGTAACTCGTGACATTTGTGGTCATATCAAATGGCTTGTCATTTGATTTAAGTTGACCCAAATCTACTTTTACACCACCATAATTGTAAAGCCTGTCCGACAAGTCTTGAAATGTATCTGTTGGTTTGACATCAATAGTGAGAGTGTCTCCTACACCAACACGCAGTTTCAATTGCATTTGTGAAATTATATCCACACCAAGATTTCAAAGGAACCCTGAAAACATGCACAACATGACCAGAATGTACTGACTGTGTAAATGAACTGTATCAAGTAGAAATGATTGAGAAAATGCATACATGTTTAGGTTATGATTTTATTGAAGTTTATAACACCCTAAGCTATGGCTTTCATACTATCCTCCAGAAAACGTTAAATAAGACTTCAAATCTAAAATCAACATTACTCTAATAAAAATTACAACAATGTAAAAAATACTCATGTGTTTTATAAACAATATGGCCGTCCGAACTATTATTTGGTTCATTACTTACGTTTAATGTTTGTTTAAAAGAAGATAAAAAAGTAATATCACTGTAATAAGCAAAATTAATCATCTTTTACTGTATACACTAGAACAATAAATATTGAAACAATAATTTCCAACAACAAACTATATGGAACTTGATGAAAAATGCGATACATGTATACATTCCAGTAAGACAAAATTATCAATATAATTTTCCGTTAGGCTATTATTAAATGAAAAATTATATAATTAAATATTAAAGCTATCAACTAAGCAATTGTTAACTATTTAATCATGCACTGAATAATATGAAAATATAACATACTATGTGTTCCAGCAGTACCTGTCCAACATCCAAATGGATTGTGATAGTTCAGCTGTTCCTCACAGCGTGCCGCGAAAATTCAAAATACTGTCGAGGTTAGGTCTCCGGGGAGCAACAACTCACCCACCAATTATTCCATACTTTCGTCCGTAACAAACATCGATTTCCAAGTTATGCGTAACTTTTGTGATTCTTTCAATTCCTTAATTGTTATTGCACAAGATTGCTAATAAATGACGCGCAGGTTCATAGGTAATCACTAACTCAATAATCTTTTTCACAACAGATCCATCATTATTAGTTATTTCTTTCTATCTCTGGTGGGACTTATTGTCTTTAAGTGTGGCAGAATTTATTGTTTTGCTATCCAATAAACAAAAATTTATTATGCGTGTGTCTATTGTTAAAACTATTGTTGACGTGAAACAAGCTCCAAATAGGGTAAAAAAATCGGGATTAGGCGTTTTAACAATTTGTATTCAATATCATTTTTGTAAATTAATTTAATGCCAAATTATGTTTATATACGATGCTAAAGTGGGAGTTCCAAAATTTTCCTATCCAGGTATAATTAAGATAAGAATCTTTGACGAGTATCTTACATAGCACAGTCTTGGAACCACCATTTTACGTCTCTTCCGAAAGACTGCATAACTAAGGATTTTATAATGTTTTTAAAAATCCAAAGGCCGCTTTTAGGGCTGCGAACCCACGACCTTGGGCATAGAGGTTGTTCTATTTTTATCTATTGTGGGTGTACTTGGTACAAACGTAAACGGTAGTTAAAGTTCACAATAAACAAGAATTGAGTGATTTATAAATTTGTATTTAATTTAATTTTTTATTAATTTTTTCTAGAAATGATACAACAAAAGGAGGAAGTCAATTTTGATTAAGTCGAATTCGGTAGATGAGTATGCAAGTCTGAGTAATATCGATATGAAATGTTCTTAGAATAAAGGGTTGAGATCATGCTCAACCGCCAGGTTTTCCCCCCAATTAGGGTTACCCATTGAAAGAGGCTGAGTGAGCCCAAAGAGAGCCCATAGGGTACATCTGTGGGCGCTAAAATACTAATTATTTATCTGCCATAAGCTTACCCGTTCCCATTCTCTAACATATAAGAACAACAATAAATTTAAAAGATCATATTAAGGCTATATAGGAGTACCCAACCAACATACTACTACCTCTAGTCTCTACATATCAACTCCGCATACCTAGGTGTTTTGAAATAAACAATCCAAAAAACTGGTTCCTGTCCTGGAAATATCAGATCCTTAATGTATCCATGAATTTTTCTAGGACTTTCGGAGAAATGACTCTTCTGCTTTCTGAAAATAGTTTAATAACCTTTAGAGGTCTACATGGAGCCAACATGACTAGTGAAAATGATGTTGAATGTCAGCAGGTTGGTGGATTGAGTCGTACCAACGGTTGAAGTAAGACCTTGTTTGGTTGGTATCTGGTGGATTGGGCCTAATTAATTCAACTATATTGTGTCTGACCCTTCTTAAATATAAAAGTCTACCTCTTTTTAATTACTCTTATTCCTGATTAATTAGGGAGCGGAGTGGCTCAGTGGTTGAGCACTGAGTTACCATGCTGGAAATCCTGGTTCAAATCCCGCTGCGGGCAGTTACTTTTATTTAGTCTGTTTGCAGCCGGAGATGGATCATATAGGATCTAGGACCCTCCTGAGGCTCACCCAGCCTCTATAAAAAATTATAAAAATAGGGTACCCATAATAAGGGGGAAAATACCTGGCGGTTGAGCGTGACCTAGGACAAGTCACCTCCTTGCAGAACCGTTGTCCATGAAACAGTACAGTCTCAACCATGTACTGAACCCCCAGACTCGTTCACGGGCCGTAGTGGTACAGGTTTTTTTTTTTTCCTGATTAATTACTGTTATTATAATAATACTATTTCATTATCAGTATTAGAGGGGAGCTCTTGGTTTAGAGCGCTGAGTTGCCATGCCGAATTTCCCGGGTTCAAATCCGGCTGTGGCAGACAGTTGATTTATTTGCCTCCCTGCCCAACTCGTAGAAACAGTACAGCCTCTGCCACGTACTGGGCCCAAGAACCTTCATGGATTGTATTGCTACTTTCTTATTTCTTATTGTTAGACGAGGCCCTGACTCACTAACTAGCTTGTTGCGCCATTGATGATGATTCTTATAGTACTTTTATTATTTATATTGTATTAATATTTTTTATTGGATGAGACATTTGAAGAAAAATGCATTGTTCGTCTTTTGTTTTTTTAATTGAAATCTTACTATAAAACGCAGCAGAGAACAAATTCGTCGCAGTAGGGAATGTAGTATTCAGCTGTCTCGAGGGAATTGCAAATATGACTAAGCTCATCTTCAAACAGTTGCTCGTAAAGGACACGTGGAGAATATATTGCATCGCAATAATTCAGTATACATTATATTATTGCAAATTATACTATTCATTACTCATTGTACTACTGCACATTACATTATTCATTAAACAATATATCATTAAATATTATTATATTGGTGCTTCATTATATTTAATTATAGTTTCGGTCTTAATATCGACACTATACTGTGATACGGAGAATAGATTTAAATCCTTTCGATTTGGTAAGTGTATTCACGTCTAAGTATAATATTTATTTAAAAGTGAAAAATGGAAACATATTCATAAAAAAATATATGAAGTGTTCTTGAATCATTATAAAAAACCTGAAAATTGTCTACAAAGTTTAATGTGAAAAAAAATGAATATCACACCAAGATTAGCAAATATAGAAACCAAAATTTTTTTTAATGATTTACACCTAGAGCGGAAAAGACACACCAATATTTTTTTGGAGGTAGATACGTTTTGACTGTCTAATGCATAACCATTTTTATTTATTTTTTGAATTCGTATACATTATTACTTGTTTTGTTTGGAATTTCTGTAGAATACAAGACATTTTTTCTGATTTTTTATTTTTAACATAGTCTCCTTGTAACTCTACACCTTTCTCTCAGCAATGCTCCCATCTCTGTAACCCGTCCAAAAAGTACTCGGCGTTTTTCTCTGCAAACTAATTCTTCACGAAGGTGATTGCCTCTTCATTTGACGAAAATCTCTGTCCTGCGAGGACAATTTTTAGACGAGGGAACAAAAAGAAGTCGCTAGGGGCTAGATCTGGTGAGTAAGGCGGATGGTCAAGCAGTTCAAACCGCAATACGTGGGTTTTCGCCATGGCAACCGCCGCGATGTGAGACGGTGAGTTGTATTGGTGAAACAGGATTTTCTTTTTCTGCAAATGTGGCCGTTTTTCCGCAAGTTCTGCCTTCAGCTAGTCAAGTAACGACGCGTAGTATCCTCCTTGACTATCCCAAAAAACAGTCGCCATCACTTTTCTAGCCAAAAATAGATTTTGCTTTTTTTGGAGCCGGTTCCCCCTTTGCAGTACACTATTTGGACTGTATTTTTGTTTCGGGCGTATAATGGGGTGTCCAAGTTTCATCTGCAGTAATTAATCGGCGCCAAAACTCGGATTTATTGTGCCTAAACTGCGCCAACAGATCGTTGGAAATGTTCATGCGGCACCCAACGTGCGGACAGCTTTCTCATTTCTAAATGTTGATTTAATATGTAACAAACACGTTCTTATGACATGTTCATAACCTCTGCTATCTCTCTCACTTCGATTCGGCGGCCGTCTAGCACCATATGGTGAACTTTGGCGATGTTCGGCAGAAACTTTTCAGACCCCCCTCGTACTGAAATCAAACTAAATCAATTATGTATGTAGACGTACATTAATAATTTTTTAACTGGGAGAGATTGTTCTGTGACATTCGGTTTTGTAGCTTTTTAATCCTATATACTCGAGAACGAAACGCCACAAGACTCGCCTGTTAAGTCATTTTACACTTAATTAATTTAATTACGTCCTAAAAGAAAAGGTAAAATAAAATATGCACCGCTGCATGTAGACTCTGGAACACGTTATAGAGGTCAATCTAATATGCCATTAAATGCCAAGGTTTTTTTTTTTTTAAATTATTGATTTATAACTATAAAACGGCACTTATAACTGTTATTATAACAAAAAGTCCATACTTCAAGAATTAAGGTTTTTAAATTTTACTTCGAACATTATAAATTGTTACTATAAAATGTTACTACCTTTGCTAAATTTTTTTAAACAAACTTATATAATGTAAACGGCTATTATGAATTAATAATCTTACAAATAATATATTTTTTTAATCACTAGGTGGGTGTTTCCTATCTACCTAAGGCGGATCAACTCCCGTTTAGAAGTTCATCAAAACGTTTATCTCATACCTAAACATTTATCGCTACTTTTCCGTTAGTCGGGGGCAAATGTTTGGGGCCATGTGTTCTATTCTCTGGATTAATTCAAAACTAAACCACGTTTTCCTTTTTTTCTTCAGTCTTAATTTTTGTAAAAAAAAAGGATGAAAATTTGAGATTTAGCAAGCCAACAGCCCTTATTTTCGAGAGAAAGGTATATTGGCAAAGAATGCAACATGCGGTCAGAACCATGAAATGTAATCTCTCGTCTTTCTCAACTATTTTTTTCAAGACCACCGATTTTTTTTCTCACGTTCCGCTAATACTTCTACACAAACTTCTCTTAAGTAGCCGTTCCAATCTTCAACTATATTAAGATTCATATCCAGCTGTTATCTTACACCATTTGACTGATGTCATCTCTTCGCTCCAGCCGTTAAAAATCTCAAATATGTTACAAACCTCAATCTGGACTATTAGAACCACGTACCATTGCGAATGCTCTTCTTCGCGCCGCATGATGAAAGATTCCACCACCAACGAACTTCGTCTCATTCCTTGCCAATATACCTTTCTCTTGAAAAAGAGGGACTGCATATTTTTCATTTTTCTAGCTAAATCCCAAATTTTCATTTTTTTTTTTTTACAAAAATTAAGACAGAAGAAAAAAAAAGAAAACGCCTGGTTTTGAATGAATTCTGAGAATAGAACACATGGCCCCAAACGAACATTTCCCGTATGATTGTAAGAATTTTGGCTGAATTTTACAATATTTGGTGATTTTTTGCTGGCCCCCGGCTAATGGAAAAGTGCCCATTTATCTCCATTGAATCTATAAACAATGTACGCAAGGCAAAAAGTCGTACATATTTTTTCACTGCAATAGGGTTGCAAAGCATGAAGACTGTAATAGTCATAAGTGTAACAAAGTACAATATTAATGAAAAAAAATATTGGGACGACCTTGTCTAGTCTTAGCATAGCAACCTACTAAGCCCATCGTAGGTACTATCGTAGTCCGGCAGGTGGCCCTGGGATTTTTAAAGGGAGTAAAAAATCCCTTGCTATGCCTTCCTTCGAAAGTGACGTAAAATGGAAGTCCCGAGCCTGTACGATTTCAAGTACTCGTTAAAAATCCCTATCCTAATTTTACTTTTATGGTAAAATTTGGGCTCCCACCCAAACAAACTATTAGAAACTAAATTATTATTACCAATTTAGAGTAACTTTGGAACCCTAGTCCTTTGGAAGGGACGTAAAATGGGGGTCCCGAGCCTGTACAGTGTGTGTCATGTACTTGTTGTAGATCCCTATCTTATTTAAAGCTGTCTGAGCAAAATTTAGGACTCCCACTGTAGCATCATCCGCTTCGCCTTAATAGCATTATGCGACGTTACATTAATAAAGAGAGCAAACAAACGATACGTAGAACAGGATGCTCTTACCCTATGATAGGAGACGGTCATGTAGCTCGATGCAATCCAACAGGACGCCTCCACACATCAATGAATACCACAATGATTGGCAGTGGTGCATCAAATTTGAAATAGTTGTCCAGTATAGGTAAATAAGTACTCTGAACCAGACGGCATAAGATCTACAAGAATGCTGAACCAACTGCAATAAACAAACGAATTAAGCAAGAAACCCACAGGATACCTGTACGTTACTTAGTGGCGCCAATCCTCAAAGGTAGTAAGCCTTGGATTTTTTAAAGGCAGTAAAAAAAGTGTAACATTCCTTGCTTATGTCTTCCTTCGGAAGCGTTGTAAAATGAGATTCTCGAGTATGATGTCTCGTTAAAGATACCAATCCTAACTATATATAGATAGTCAAAATTTAGGACTCCCACAGTAACATCGTCCGATTAGCCATAGCAGCATAGTGACTGAATAAATAAATAAATACTCGTAATTTACTAATCAGTTCTCAATTTAGGTGGTGGTGGAGTTATAGAAGAACAAAAAGAAGAAATAAAACAAGAGTTGGCTGAAGTAGAGGATGTGAGATTAAAAAGAGAAACAGCGGCCAAGGGCTGAGAAGGGAGGCACTACAGCGGCTGTCCCTGACCTTAGGGCTACATAAACAGTCCTATCTCTGCCCAGCCATCTCACTATCCCTCTCTCTCCACTGTCCCTTATGTCTCTCCTTATTTTTTACCTTAGGGTGTTCATCATACCTGAAATAATATTTAATTTACTGTAATTCCATAGCCAATTCTTATGGAAATAATCTTTATTAACAAACGTAAGGAAAGTAATCTATCAGTATCCATACAATGAAAAAAGTGTAGTAAAACAATTTAGTCTAACTCGATCTTTGCCGCCTTATGTCTTTTGGTTTTAGTCCGATTCTGAACCTGAAATTTCGGGAGCATATAGCGACTGCTTGACTAAACTGGGGAAAAATGAGTTAAAGCCAAGTTTTGAGTTTTTTTGTTATGCGCTTTTGATCCTGAGCACCTCATATCATAGAGTATTGTCGACAATGTAGCGAACCTTACCCAACATCATAAGACAGCCCCTAGAATCCACCTCGAAATTCCTCTTTCATACCTATTTACCATGTTGAGGCTTTTCATATTGACCTCTTTAGTGATTGTAGGTATTATAAGCGTCTTGTACAACATAAATAGGGTTCAGAGCAGACAAGGCAGCTTTTGATTAATTTTGTTAGGGAACAATAGGTTCTGTTCCTCGCCACAATTCTTCTTCCCACCTCTTCGTGAACCCAGGCCTCCTCGACCACAGCCAACCAATCTCCACTATACCGCGCTGTATTTCTCCAACTTAGAATGCCGCTTTAGGTCATCCTCCACATCATCCAGCCATTTCATCTGTGGACCCCCTCTACTTCGATTCCCGTCCGGTTTTCCAAAGACCATCTTCTTTGGTATTCTTTGGTCTCCCATTCTCCACATAAAACCATATTGTATAAATCCCATCCATCTTATCCCTGCTCTCTTGATTAATGCCACCATGCGGGTTCTCCAAACAGCTGCTTCAGCTCCTCATTCCTTCGATAATCCCTTCGAGGCTACTAAAGGTAAAGATAAGATATAATAAATAAATAAATGGTTTCATCAAAAGCTGTTATAAACCCCTCTCATTGTAATGATCTCATTCCTTCCATACACTAATAATGTCTCTAGCTCATATTTTCTAAATAAGTGCCTATTATTGGAAAGTAGTAATTTTAATCAGATCTCGATGCTGTTTTCCTTTTCATCACCTTGCAATGACCTTTTTAGAATTATCGTTTCAAAGACCTGCTTCTACGAGGGAGAAATTCCTGGAAAGAATATTAAAGGTCGATGGCTCCCTAGTGTTGATTGGCTAAATTAAATTTTTAATCCTTGGAGTGCTTGCGTGGCCAATCCCGAAGCGTGAGAGCAAACTTGTGAAGAAGTAATTTGAAGACTGAGGTTCAAGTGATCTCACTTCCAGGAATTATTTTCTTATCCAACATGAACTTTTACCAGCAAGGATCGTAAGATTTTACAGACATGCACAATGTATTGAAGTCACTGGAATTAAAAGTGATTGATTAAATATTTTTTTTAATTATTAATTTCAGCCATAGTTGATGGAAGAAACAGCTTGAGGAATAAAAAAGGATTTAGTTACGTTTAAACTCCGTATCACTGCACAGGCTCGAGACCCCTATTTTCCGTCCCTTGATGACAACATAAAATGTCCCAAATCTTTTCTATAAATCAGATGCAGGTTGGAATCCTGAAGGAGTGGGATTTCGTTTGGTATTTATTAAACATGAGAGCGTGGTAGTTAAGTGTGTATAGCGCTCAATTGCCATGCTCAAGGTTTATGGTTCGAATACGGCAGCAGATAAGTTATTTATCGATCTGTGATCATCCAGAGACGGACGCTTTGTGAATACTGATCCTCCCGGGGCTCACCCAGATTCTAAAAGTGGTTAGCCTTATTTGGTGAAAAATCGACCAGTTAAGTGTGTTCATTGACTAATCACTTCCCTATAAAAACACTGGATTTGAAGCTGTACAATCTCTACCATGTACAGAATCCTTCTCGAGTTGTAGTGGTAAAGCATTTTTTAAACTGTCTGAACTACTTTCCTTTATTTGAGTCCGGAACAGGCGTCAGCTGTAATAAGATGAATAAAAATGGATGGACTTAAGCCATGGTGCCTTGGAAGAGCAACGTCATGATACTTCAGGTCGATATTTGGTTTTTAATAAAACACCAAGCATACCTTTCCGGACATGGTCGCCTGTTTAGAAAGACATTGTCAATTGAAGCAGCTGAGGAATTTATTTCATCTGACCTAGTTATGAGAAAGAGAAGATCAATAATCCAGATGTGATTGAACAACGACAGCTCCTCAAGTAATCATGTTCTTCAATATAACGTCTTCTAGTCTCTGAACAGCGTACTTGGTTTATGCTTTCAGAGAAACTTTATATATGTGTTATTCTTATTCGTCATGTAGATTTAAAAATGACTAAATCAATCGATTTCGCCTACAGAAGTTTTTTTCACTACGGCAATATTGCCGGTTTAACTATATTTGGAATAGTCAAGATAAATTAAAGACTCCCAAGTAATCCATGGTAACTTTTTCTTTTTCTTAAAAAGGGAAAGAAATATTAAAGTTTAAAGTAAGAAATTAACCAAGGCTTTTACAAAATATTGACTTTTGTTAATGAAGACCCTGGGATTTTGTAGATCAAGTTTACCCTTCTTGGTTCATTTTTTGAAACATTGGATCAAACTCAACTAACATCTGAGTTCGGAGACTTCGTGAGCTCTAGTACGAAGACCACAAATGAATGTTGAGCTAACTCCTAGAAAGAATTATACTATAGCATTTTAAGGCGATATTATGTTTCAGAAAAATATCAAGTGTTCCTATCCAGATATAGTCGTCTATGTAGAAAGTTGAGAACATTTGAAGCAGAACATTTAATATTGGTCATAATGTAAAGATTAATGGATAATGTTATATTATTATTATTATATTACAAGTGCTTGGTATTAGCGCATCCCAGATTTAATTTTGGGGCGAGTAACACCATTGCTCAAGGAACTGAGATATTTCATAACAACAGGAACGTATTCTGGAGTTCTCTAATGAACTCGAAATTTTTTAAATTGACTTTTGAAGTTTTTTTTTTCTTAATAAAAATAAAAAAAACCTGTACCACTACGACCCGTGAACGAGTCTGGGTGTTCAGTAAATGGTTGAGACTGTACTGTTTCATGGACAACGGTTCTGCAAGGAGGTGACTTGTTCTAGGTCACGCTCAACCGCCAGGTTTTTACCCCTTATTATGGGTATCCTATTTTTATAATATTTTATGGAGGCTGGGTGAGCCCTAGGAGGGTCCTAGATCCTATATGATCCATCTCCGGTTGCAAACAGACTAAATAAAAGTAACTGCCCGCAGCGGGATTTGAACCAGGATTTCCGGCATGGCAACTCAGTGCTCAACCACTGAGCCACTCCGCTCCCATCTTAATGACAATAGGAGCAATAATATTCTTAGACAAAAGAGTAAAGACTTATTTATGTTGCGATGATGCAATCCTTTCCTTTTCAGCACTAATTAACCTTCAATGTACTTTTCCAACGGAAGCATTGATGTGAGAGAAAATTTAATATGTGGTTTAATTTAAAATTATTGCAAACAATGCTTTATGACAAGTAAAACACAAAGCTGTTTACGTTACGAGATATCATTTAAAAAAATAGATAATAATAATAATACGATTAGCAAACCCGAAAGCTCGATGCCGATACTAGCTATCAGTACATACAGACTTCAATCCACGGATTTCCACTAAAACCCAAAGAAGAACTATTGTGTTTACATAGTTTATGCTTTGTAACTGTAAATACTACTTCTTTGCTTCTCAACTAAAAACATGACAACCTTAATTTAACTCAAAACGTTAATTTACAACTTCGTTATCGGGAATGGACGTTCTTGCGTGTGACGATGGGGAGTTGGAAGTTGTGGGTGAGTTCTCTTACCTTGGATCAGCGGAAATAGTGAAGCCTAACAAGAAATATCCAATCCAATAGCAACGCAATCGAGGGCATGAGAGAGGTCAGGAAAGACGTCAATCTCCATATTTAAAAAAACATATATAAGCCTACTAGAATAGGGTCCTCCCAGACAAGAAATGTAGCCGTATAACTGCAGCAGATATGAAATACTTGCGCAAAGCAGTCTCACAGGTTTGGTTAGGGAATGATCAAATATTCCTGAAATAAAAGAGATCCTGGAGAAGAGGCAGTTACTGTCATGTTCGAGATCTACGTAAATTCTTACAAGCTAGACCAGGCACTTGACCTAGAGGAAGATTCAGCTACAATAGTCATATATTCAAGCAAAAACACCAAACTTTCTTAACAATTTTACTTCTTATGTTAATTTTGAAAGTTTATTTAACAGAATATTAACTGAGAATTGATAGCCAAAACAACACTAGTCACAGAGAACGAAAATTAGTTAGAGGTGCCATTTTGTTGTTTGTTTTCGATGTAGGACAGGACGAATATGAACCAACCGTAAATCAGCTAAACATCCTTTTTTTGTTTACGTTTTAAATGCTGACTCCAGCCCAAGTAATATTGGATCCCACTCATCTAAACCTTTTTTGTCTCTCTTAAGGCCCAAACACGGTCAATATTACTGACAGTACTGGAATGACGAAAATACTGAGGAGTCACCCTTCAGTATTTGTACACAATACACGATCAATGTTACTGTCAGTATTAACGAAGTGTCTACAGCATACACGGTCAATATTACTGTCAGTATTTAACTCATTTCCCATATTTTGATGTAGTGTCGACTCAGGGCTATATTTTTGATTTTATTTTCATTACAATGTTTAGTAATATAATTGTCTATTTTATTTTTATGTATGTTTACTATTCTGTTATTTTTATGTACTATTATTTTTGTAAAACTTCTAACCAAACTCTCTCTGTATTTTACTAATATAAAAATCAGAAATAAAAAAATAATTCAAAGTTAGCTCGCGATATGAACAGTCATATTTTCCTCATGCAGATTTAAACCTACTTTTTTAATGGATAGAGCGTGTTTGGCAATTGTGATCGCCATGGAATTAGAAAAAACAGAGGAAAAGACGCTTGTGGGTAAAGGATTGACTATTGGACAGAGATAAGTTCACCCATTTAAACTTAATCAACGAGATTCCAGTAAAGGAACAATCAGATTACTATTATATTAACTATAATTATTTTAGGATGAATGAAAACGTAATCAATAATTTATTAAATATGGTTTCTCCTCATATTAGATAACAAGATACATATATGAGGGAAAGTATATGCCCAAAACAGCGGTTGGGAGTTACCCTTCGCTGCCGAAATTTTGAGGACTTAAAGTTTTTAAAGCTAATTTCTCCATCAGCCGGATTGTGGTAGAAACCTGTGAAGCTCTCATTTAGACACTAGGAAAAAATATTTTTTTTCCATATGCAATACACAATTTTACGTATAAAATTAAGTATCATTCTGTTGTTATAAGAAACAAAAAAGGAAGTTTTAAGAAACACATTACATAAATCATTTAAAACTTTTGAAAAATGTGGTTATGTATTCATTATTTCATCGGAAATCAGTCGATGCGTCGCACTCAACAGCTACAAAATACTGAGGAATGAAAGAAACGGGCATACACGATCAGTAATACTGTCAGTATCTCCTCCCCTACGCCGGGTTGACCCGAGGAATGGTGGAGTGAACCATCACTCATCAATACCCTACTTCAGTAAATCAGTATTGCCCTTACACGATCAGTATTACTGACAGTATCTGACTATACTGTCAGTAATACTGATGTTATAAGACGGAGCGAGGTGGATCAGTGGTAGACCGCGGAGTTACCGTACTGAAGGTCCCGGGTTCAGTTCCAGCTTTGGCAGATAAAATATATCTAACTGCCGGGGCTTGATCTGGAGACCCTCCTAGTAATCCCTCCAGGTTATATAAACCTGATGACTGAGCGTGATCTCAAGTTGATCTCATGAGCGGACAAATGACCCCCCAGCACTACCAAATAATCTTTCTTAAATTTTCAAAATTCCTTATTTATTACGTCAATTTGGGGATTTTCACACCAATGTTAATGAAAGCGGATACATTTATTTCTTTAATTTCTTAACGTGGGTGGCTCAGTGGTAGAGCGCTATTACTTTATTTCCCTATTATATATACTATTACTACAGGTCCCGGGTTCAAATCCGGCAGGGTAGATAACACGTACTGAATAACTACGTATTGTCTTAACACGTACTGAACCCAAGACCCCTGATTGGTCTTATTGGTGCAATTTGTTTTTATATAGTCTCCATTACTTAGCTTGCCTAGGAGGTGGATAGCTATCCTCCAGAAAGGAGTTGATGCTCTAGAGTAGTCGACTCAGATATATCAGCTATTGCGCACATAACCTGGCCGAAGACGGGATAAATAAGTTGGGGAGCTGTGTACAGAGTGGAGGGGGTCGTTACTCCAAGTATTGAGCGAGAGAGCTCAGCTGAGCGGACTACAACTCCATACTACTGCCCCCTCCACCGCGGCAACTTGTTGGACCACCGGCTCCCGCTCCGTCATCTGATAGCCTTAGTATCATCTGGGGCAACCATAATTAATAGTTATCAAACAGTTGTGCACGGATGTATGTAATATTAATAAAAAGATAAGTCATGGAAATAAAAAAGACGGGTTATTAAAAAAAAAAAAAATACCTTTTTCCCTGCCCGTCACCTTCATTTCTCGGTTAATAGCGTTTATTTCCAAACCACTAAACTTGCTGAATAAACTACATATCATAAACATAAATACCATCCGCTTAGCTGAGAAATCTGCTTCTAGCTAATGTCATAACTGTGTCCCGGTAGTTACTGTACCATAGCCGCTTCCAAAAAAAGAGTCACGTTAGTTACCGTAAAATGTATAATGTTAAAAAGTGTAAAATGACATTTTTTTAAAATAGACTCGGTTATCATTTACAAGGCAATTTTCCTGACCCGATGAGATGTGGTCACAAAAATGAAAAAATCCCTGAACCACAACAACCCATTCAAATTGTTGGGTTAAGTAAAGGGTAGAGTCTGTACTACACAGACAGAAAAAGATGCAGGAAGATCATTTGTCTGAGATCACGCTGACCAGCCAAGTTTTTTTCTCCAATTATGGGTACCCACATAGAAACAGGGTCCAGGAGGATCAGCAGATCCATCTACAACTGTTAACAGATTAAATAAATTATCTGCCACATCCATATTCGAAACTTTGACCTTCAGCACAGAAAGAGCTCAACCACTGAGGTATCCCACTCCTTAATAAAGAAATGAAGTACCGAAATTAACTCTTAAAAGGTATTTTCCCCTAAGGGATCTGGTTACAAATAAAAAAAGAAACATGCACGCAAGGGTCTTGGGTTCAGTACATGTTAGAGACTACTGTTTCAAAGGCAAGGGTTGTGCAAGGAGGTCATTTTTCCGAGATCATGCTCAACCACCAGGCTTTTATCCCAATTATAAATATCCACATTATTGAGGCTGGTATGTATTCGGATGTATTCCTCTCCACTTCAATATCTGAAAATAAATAAAATAAAGTTTTTCCCTACAATCATTGGTACTCACATTTCGGAGTGTGGGTGAGCCCCAAGAGGATCTGCAGATTTGTTTGCAGATTAACTAATTTACCTGTCAAAGCCGGATCAGAAACCGACGTCTTCAGCACAGCAAATCAGTTGAAAAAGATAGTGCTAATAAAAATTACGAAAATATATAATTTGATAATATTAAGCCGATATATAAGCAAATTTTACAGACGAGTGTGGATAAAAAATTTAATTTTTAAAATATACATGAGTACGGAAAAGCTCATGTTTTCTTTAAGGAAACTCCTGAGTTAGGGTTTTATATCAAGACCAAGGGGTTGGAAGGGAAATGGACGGGGTTGTAGTGCGTATAGCTAGAAGCTCTTCATGAAGGCGTCCCTAGTAAAGGAGGTTAGAGGAGGACAGAACAACTCTCCAAATAGTGCAGTGCTTCTTTAACAAATGTAGGTCGCCGGTTGCCTCTTGTGAAAAATCTTTTTCTCTCTCCATCATAATCCTATGCATTTAAAATCTTACTAACTAGCTGTTTATTAACTAAAGTTATAAACTTTTGTTGCTACATAACAAAAAATGAAGAAAGTATTGATTATGTAGCATTGCAAGAGATTACCTGAGGTATAGTGGTTAGTACAACAACATTCTATGCACTAGGTCGGGGGTTCCCAGCTCGGCTGCAAACTTTAGGATTTTTAAAGGGAATAAAAAAATCCTTGCCTATGCCTTCCTTCGAAAGTGACGTAAAGTGAAAGTCCCGAGCCTGTAAAATTTCAGGTACTCATTAAAGGGGTCCTAAAATTACTTGTATAGGCAAAATATGGGCTCTCACCCAAACAAACAATTTTTTTTTTTTTTAATTTATTTATTGATATTTACAACTGTATTAAAATAATACATCATGTAAATGGGCTAAGCGATACATAATGACATGTGAAAAGTAGCCTGAAACGGTTTCTTGTCTTTTCAGTCTTGTATGAGGATTCCAGGTTAATCGTTTGTCAAGATGCAACCCTAAGTATCGGATCTGTTCTAAAGGCACCAGTGGGATATTATACAAGGATACTGAAGGGCAGGAAGTCATTGGTTTACGACGTAAGGTAAAAGTGATTTGATGCAATTTTTGAGAGTTTATTTTAATTCTCCAGTTTTGACACCATTCCTTAAGATCAGTGATATGGGATTGGAGGCTTTGGGATGCAATAATTGGATTGGTGTTGACTGATAATACACATGTATCATCAGCATACGTGGTAATGATAGTATTAGGATGAGTTGGGATGTCAGCTGTATATACTGTATAAAGGATTGGGCCAAGGATACTTGAGGAAAAACAAACAATTAAAAACTTAATTATCGTATTCCAAATTTAGAGTAACTTTGTAGCCCTAGTCCTTCGGAAGGGACTTAAAATGGGGTTCCCGAACCTGTAGACTGTGTGTCATGTACTTGTTGTAGATCCCTATCTCATTTAAAGGTGTCCAAGCAAAATTTAGGACTCTCGCTGTAGCATCGTCTGATTTGCCACAGTAGCTTAAGTAGCTTGAAATAAAAAGAAAACATGAAACATATGGAACTGAAAATTTCCAGACCTATGTACTTTGTGGCTTCCTAAGGATCAAACCCACTGTTCTTCCGAACATGACGGTAATATAACCTAACTTTTTTTTTTTTAAGGAAACAACTCTGTCATAAAAGGCTACTGATTTACCAGTTTTTTCGGTATAGTATTATGCATTGTTTAAAAACAATTTCCGAAATAAATGTGGAAAGAAACAGATCTAAACATAAAAATGATTCTGGTATAAGATTATTCTTCTTCCAATCCATATTCGCACCGAAGGTCGCCAATCATCGAGGCTTTTCGAATTTTAGATTCGGCAGATGTTAAAAGAGTATTTGAACCAGTCCTGTCTTCCTACGCTTCTTCATCTTCATTTTTCTTCAGAATTTCTCTCTGCTTTCTTAGCTACAATAAGTTATGAGAAGCGAGGGATGGTTGACTGGATGATAGATGTAAGGAAGAAAATAGTTGGGGGTGCAGTCAAATAAGACACTAAATAAGTGGTTACTTATTTAGTGTTTTATTTGACTGCACCCCCAACTATTTTCTTCCTTACAATAAGTTATATTTATCACCAAGAATTATTTAACCTTGGTATTGCAGTTAGCGTTTCTTTGTAGTGATTACCAGTTCGTTTTTTCTATTCCATCTTCTCCATATTAGTCTCATAATTAACTCTAACCATCCAACTTGTTGTGCGTATCCTTTGGTACAACCGCGTCTCAAAAACATTTAGTCTTTGTATCTCTGTTTTATTTAGTGTTTAAGCACCGAGAACATTTATCATCTTAGTTTTATTTTTTATGGATTAAGGATAGCTGACTTAATTATGAAGAAAAAAACAAATATCAAAAATACCTTAAATAATATATCACTGTTTAAATTAACCGATTCCCGAAAACATAGTAAAAAAATCCAGAATGTCTTGACTCTCTGGTGTATTCAAAGCAGGTAGATTATTATTATTGTATTCAACCCCTTCTTCTGCTCTGGAGAACCTGCCTCTTGGGAAAGCCAACGACTAAGCTGGAGAATTAACCCCCTTTCTGCAAGGTGGACTAACTCCGGATTAGTGAGTGTATAATTTATTTAAAGCGGCATATGTAATGAGGGTACAACACAATGCTGGAAGGCTCATAACATGTGTTGGTAAAGAGATGGAAGAAACAATGAATTTATATTACTTCAGTAAATTTATTGAAATATACTGATCCATTCAATTAATAAATTGCAAAACAATGAGACATTGATAGATTCTATTCATTTCCTAAAAATTACTGCAGCTTACAAATTCTAATCGGGGTTATGAAATAAAAAATTACAATACTTTCAAACCTAAAAATGTATCTCTATTCTAATATAATCACCCTCCCTATTCAATCGTATATAATCGATTGTTATATCTGTTAAAGCATTAAATCATAAGTGGGAGGACAGTTTGAAAAAATATTAATTTTTAAAAAAATAATTTATTTAATGAAATTAACAACTGTATTAAAATAATACAAGTAAATATAATGATGAAAAAAATATAAATGCTTAAAAATGAAAAAAATAGGAGCGGGGTGGCTTAGTAGAGCACTGAGTAGCCATGCCGGAAATCCTGGTTCAAATCCCGCTGCGGGCAGTTACTTTTATTTAGTCTCTTTGCAGCCGGAGATGGACCCTCCTAGGGCTCACCCAGCCTCTATAAAATATTATAAAAATAGGGTATCCATAATAAGGGGTATAAACCTGGCGGTTGAGCGTGACCTAGAACAAGTCACCACCTTGCAGAACCGTTGTCCATGAAACAGTATAGTCTCTACCATGTACTGAACCCCAGACTCGTTCACGGGTCGTAGTGGTTACAGGTCAGGTTAAAAATGAAAAAATATCTATTTATTTATTCAAGAGAAGAATTCTTGTGTGCGTGGTGGCTCAGTGGGTAGAACACTGGGTTGCTGTGCTGAAGGCCCTGTGTTGAAATTATTTAAGCCCTTAGCAGCCAAGGATGAAACTGGTGGGAATTGCAGACCCTATTTGGGCTCATCCAGCCTCTATAAAATGGGCATCCTGAACAGGGGGAAAACCTGGCGGTTGAACGTGATCTAGGCCTGATCACCTCCCTGCACAATCGTCGGCTTAGGAATAGTACAGTCTCTACCATGGACTGAACCCAAGACCCTTAATAGATTGTGGTGATATAGGTTTTATTAAACCTTTTTTATTTTATTTCTTATTTGGGTAGCTGTGAGCTCAGTTCTGAAGTAGAAATCGGCTATGACAGACATATTATTTATTCAGTTTTCGTCCCTGGATCAATTCTATCGGATCTTAAGACTCACACGGCCTCTATAAAATGGGTTATCTTAATTGGGAGAAAACCAGGTTGTAGATGAATCTGGAGCGTGAACTCTCCCAAATCACCCACTTCCTTCCACAGCCGTACCTCATGGGTACAGGATATTGATTTTTACTAGATCGTTTCAGAAAAAAACTCGGGAAACCAATTGCAGTTAACAATAGATGCATAAACAAAATGAAATACGATGAGGATAAAGAAGGCAGTAATTTAATAAAGGTTTTTAGCGCCCTAAACTATTAAATAGCCTAATATATATATTTTTTTTCATTCCGAAAAACGAATATAAGTAGCCCCCCTCTCTAAACATCGAACCTCTTCCCACGACGACTAACATCTACCATAATAATTACATTAATTGTATTAATAATAATTATGCTTAAGAATAATTGTATTATATATTATAAATTTTAATAAATCATCTTTCAATTGAAATAATGAAAATTCATTATAATTGAAGTATTTTATCTTAATTAGTGTCTATTCTTAATATAAGAATATAAGATATAATTGAACTAGTCATTTGAGAAACACCGCATGTCCTATTTTGGCCAAAATTGAGTTAGACATATTAAATTGTTGGTGGAGGCTAGACAAATCCAATACCCATATTTGGAAAATGTGTATATATTATTTGAAAAATAAAATACTGATTTTTATTAATAATTTGAATTGTTTTACATATTATATTTAACACCTGATAACATATCGTTTAGTCAGTCATTTGGGAAACAACACATCTCCAACAACGTTTATACATTTTTTAAATATCAAAATAAAAATAATAAAATTTTAGTTTGGTAGAACTAACTTACCAAACCCCTGTAGATACATGTAAAAAAAATATATATACATGATGTTAAATTATGGACCAGCTGAGTTTTTTTTTATTTCCCGAAAGTTTATTTTTTTGGATATGAGGTGTTTCTCAAATGACCGATTCAATTTAGAAAGCTCTGTTGCCCATCATGAACCGGGCAATATTTATATATAATTCATCGACATCCTAGCTTGTCGACAAACGACTATAAAAAAAAATACTCCCGCTCTACCTCCTCAAATATTCATTCCAGGAGTGTTTTTTCAAAATTAAAATGAGAAGAAGGACTAGAACTATTTCAAAAGAACCCTGTGTTTAATGAGCAAATCTTCAACTGACGAGGGAGTCTACAGTTACAAATCTGCATTAGGAAAAGGATGAAACACTCTCTAATTATACAGGACTCTTAATTATAATTTATGCAATCTTATGTTATAGTCTTATTCATAACTTTTGTTAATAATTTTTGGTATATTTAACCAATTCTGTTAAATCAATGGAGGTGAGCGGAGTGGCTCAGTGGTAAAAAAAGGAGTAGCCATGCCAAAAATCCTGGTTCAAATCCCGCTCCAGGCAAGACTTTTATTTAGTCTGTTAACAGTCGGGATTTGAACCAGGATTTCCGGCATGGTTACTCAGTGCTCTACCACTGAGCCGCTCCACATAGTAAAAATAGGTAGAGGAAATAAAGAAATTATGAATATCTGATGAGCATATAAGTGTAAAAAGAAAAGAGAATTATTCTTGAATAATATTAGTTGACCTTATATACATGAGGAAGAGAATGGTTCGGGTAGGGGTCCGATGAAAATTCTGAAGAAGACCAAGTAAATAATAGGATTGTACTAGTGATAACAAACTACTAAGCCCAAGATCGCAGGTTCGTAGCCCGGCAGGTGGCCCTATTATTTTTTTTAAAGGGGAAACAAAAACCTTGGTTATACCGTCCTTCGGAAGCTACGTTAAACGGGAGTTCCGAGCCTGTAAGATGTCAGATGCTCCTTAAAAATACCTATCCTATTTAAACCTGGAATGACAAAATTGAGTGCTTCCAATGTAGCATCGTCAGATTAGCCATAGCAGCATAAAGTGACGTTAAATGAACAACCAACTACATAAAACATATATTACAAACAAAAAACATGTACCACTACTACTGCTCTTGGATGCAGTGGGTGGTAGAGACTGCACTGTTTGAAGAACACTGGTGCAACGATTTTTGCATGGAGGTGATCGATTGATCGTTCTCTCAATTCATCAGTCCCCCCCCCCATTAATCCGCTTTACAGAGGCAGGGTGAACCTGAGAAGGCTCTCTTGACTGTTAAAAGATTGATGAAATTACCAGTCATTGCCGGATTCAAACTCAGGACCTTCGGCATAGTGACTCAGCGCTCTACCTAGTGTTAGTAACGTAAATTTTAAGGGTTGTAACCCTGAGACAGAGAGGGTGGTTACAAGAGGTAAGAGCTGAGCTGGCGGTAATGGCTCCTGCGACGTTGAGCCCTGACCTTTCCTCGTTATCTCAGCAACAACCGCTCATTTGAATACACTCTTCTCCCTGGTTTAGTTCCCTCCGACAATCTCCGATCTCAACCTCTTCCAATCGCCTCTTCCGAGACGCATGTAATTTTCTCCTTCTAGAATCCTTGAAACGCACGCACGGTTTAACCAGGAATCGAATTAGATTTTTTTAAATTACTTTATCTAAATAATAATAATAGGTAGGAGAAACAAGTAAACTGATTCATTGAAATTCCAAACACAAATCAATGATATATGCGTTGTTTAGATTGATACCTATTTCCATTTAATTGTAAAAACTTAATTCTGTCACTGTAGAACCTCGCAGTTATCTGAACCTTCGCGACATTCACAAGGACCTTTGGTGCCAACTTTTCAATTAAGAGAGTACGGCAAACTCGATGTTTGTCAAACGGAGCAAGGTCATGCCAAACGGTCAAGATCCAAGCATCAAAACATCCCAGCAAAACATCAATTTTTGCCATGTCACTAAACATATGTGGTGGAAGACAAGCGTAATGGAAGACAACGCTTCACCATTCCGGCCGTTTATTTTAAATCGCCTGATTCAATGGCATTAGTTGTAGACTGTAGAGAGTTGAAGGTTTGGTCAGCTGGTCCATGGATTCCAGCTCATGATAGATTCTTTTCCAATCCCATCAAACACTCAGCGTTTGTGAAGGTTCTCTTGACTACGGCCACAATCTTTTTGGCACATTATTGCAGTACGGAGTCCATCTTTCATCTGTGATCATTCAAAAACAGGTCCAGTTCAATTTCAGCGGCCATTCACAATGAAACTTGTTCCACTAAATATTTCACTGTTAGTTTTAATAACCGAAGCTATGTATCGAGCTTCTTTTAATATCAGTCGTATGTAAATGGTACAAAACCGTTCCCGTTTGGGTCGTTGTTCAGTCCCGCAGATCGAAAATTCGAGTGTACCAGTTTGACAGAATATATCTTAGTATAAGAATAAATAATTCTTTATATTATCATATGAATTATTTATGGTTAAGTGAATTATTCACGAATGAACAGCGATTCAAGTAGAATGAGAGTGGAGGTTAGCATAAAAACTACTATGGCCACTAAATATAAGTAAAAAATCCTTGGTTATGCCATCCTTCGGAAGAGGCATAATATGGGCATCCCGTAGCCTGTGAGCTGTCAGGTAATCATTAAACACTCCTATCCTAATTATATCCGGATAAGCAATATCTAGGATTCCACTGTACCATCATCAAATTATTTATAAAAGCATAAAGTTATGATAAAGGAATAAACAAACTAGTAGAATGTTAATTAAAAAAACAAAACACAATCTTTGACTTACCGTAAACTATTAAAAAAACAATTAAAAATTAACAAACACACTAATTCAAGTTTGCTCTATTCAAAATAAAATTTACCTATTTAAACTCCGATAGAATCCCTTTCAAAGACTGAGGGGTAATTCTAGATACAATGTAATCAAAGTACAATTACCTCCCCTAACCTTTGAGTATATAACGCATACGTATACATACGTAGTGCGAGGTTTATTTTAGTCAACCGAATTTGCTAAAAGGCCAACGGCTTGCCATAAAGGCTGAAAGGATTACATGAATTATAAAGGAAGCGCAGGACAGGTTTAGAAAACAATGCGTAAGACAAAATGATAATTTCCGCGTTGTGATTGAAGTGTCGTCCACAGGAGAGGATCGCCCAATTACGTCAACCTCCTACCCACCCACATAGCTTCTTGCCCACGTCTTCTCATCTCGCCCACACATCCCGTCATCAGCAAACCAGGTTACATGGTTGAAGTGACGGAACCTTCCGGAACCTAATTCCAGAAATCTTGCATAAGTTTTCTTTATTATATACCACTATTTCGGGAGATATTTTCAATTTTTTCTCGTTAAAATACGTTATACAACGACTTTACCACTTCAGATCGAGATCAAAGAAATATACCTTAAGGTCAATGGGGAATAAAGGAGTGTAATACTTAGTTTCACGGATCTATCCCGTCCTTAGATGAGCCAAGAATGATGGTAATCTAGATTTAGGAATTAGCGCAAACATTAAAAAAATAATTCAAACATGCCAAAAACTTTCATAACTCTTCCAATAAATAAGGGATAAAATGCACTAGAGTTTGATTGGAGAAGCGAATGAGGGCTAGAAAACTGTGCTTCATAGAAACTCTACTTTTGCAAGTAATTTCAAATTCTATTTAGCACATAACATTGTAGAGACTGTTTCTGAGATAACGGTATTGCTAGAAGGTGACTTGTCGGAGATCACGTTCAACTGCCAGAATTTTCACTCCAGTTAAATATTACCACATTAAAGAGGCTGGGTAAGCCCCAAGAGGGTCTGCGAATCCACCAGGGTCCATATATGACTATTAAAAGATTGCTGGCTAATTTATCTGCCATAGCTAGATTTGAACCCACAATTTTCAGCACAGCAAGTCAGCGCTCTACCACTGAGATACCTCGCTCAATGTAATGTTAAAGAACTCGAAAATATTATTCTAAATAAATATAAATTACTCTCATGGTTTTTTTCTTAAATATTGGCTCAACCGAAAAGTGAAAATATTTATTTAGCAACTTTTTTTTATTTTATATTCTCTTTATTTCCAGATCGGCTATTCCTAGCCTTACATGGTTTTTTTTAATAATGAATTTTAAACTTTAACACATAGTGAAAGTGTAGGTTTCGTCTCATGCAAGAGACACCCCTAACTGTACATTATCAGATTATTTACAGAGAAGATGTAAATATGTAATAGTGTTTTTTCATATAAAAGAATGTAGTAGTTTGAATATAAAACATGTAAATAAGTAAATTTAGCAGCTTAAGAGATAACAAAATATCATTTTTAACAACAATTCTTGTTTGTCGGTACCACTTAAAGCGTATTCCAACTGCATTATTACTGACAATAATGGGGAAGAAAAAGCCCTCAAAAATTGGTATGATTCGTTGATAAGCATATAGTGAGGTTAGAACTTATTCTATTCTCGTTCCTCAACGATGCCGAACATTTAATGAAATTAATCGGAAAAAATTCTGGCGATTAAGTGTGATCTTGGCCTTATCGGCTAGACAACCGTTGGCTTCGAAACAAGACGGTCTCTACAATGTCTTGTTCATTTGTTTACTTATTTAACGTCACTTAATGCTTCTACGGCTGATCGAACGATAAAACAGACGGGAGCCTTAAATTTTGCCTATCCAGATAGGGATAGGAATATTTAACGAGTACCTACCGCCTTACAGGTTCGGTACCTCCATTTTACGTCTTCTCCGAAGTACGGTATAACCAAGGATATTTTACTTCCTTTGAAAAATCCTAAGGCCACCTGCCGGGCTACAGACGAAAAGGTTGTTATGGTAACCACTTAACTACAGGATGCCATGTTATGTACTGAATCCATGACTCTCCAAACACCCCTGGTATTGGAATTTCCAATGGCACTTGTTTAGTAGTTCAGTGCTCGCATTTGCTCATGAATTTTTGTCAGTAATTAGAGAGGGACTATCTGGCATTTTTCATCATCAATAACATTTCCTGTTAATGCGGTGGCGTGCCGGATTGCGGTGGGAATTAGCGGGGAGATCACGAAGGTAGTAAATCGCGGGTGAGCGCTGTGTAGTACTAGCCCAGGGGTCCTGGCCGCTGTCCACTTGTTGCTGCCTTGCTGGCTCTGTGTCGCCACTCATGTTCCGTCGGGGAAATTATTCACGTCATTTTATAATAAACAGCTACATATGGGGGCTTAGCGTGACCCAGCGTCGTGTTATTGTAATCAAAACTGTCAGGTCGGCCGCCGTGGATTTTTTCATGAATTTCCGAGTGCATAATCGTTTATAATAACGCTGTTACAAAATTCTTTTTATATTTTAATATTAAGTTCTTTATTAGAGAAGAGTGGTGTCGCCTTAAAATACCGTTGTGGCAGATAATTTATTTAATCCTTTAACAGCCGTGGATATGTAGAAAAAAACCCTGTACCACTACAACCCGTGAAGCGCTTGGTGTTCAGTACATGGTAGGAACTGTACTGTATCTTGGACAACGGGTGTGCAGAGAGGTGGTTTGTCCTAGATAACGCTCAATCACCAGATTTTTTCCCTTGTCCTAGATTCCATAGGATCCATCTCCGGTCGCTAACAGATTAAATAAAAGTCTGCATAGCAGTGGGAATTTAACCCAGGACCTTCGGCATGGCAACTCAGATACTGTATATGTAGACTCTCCTTATTTTATTTATTTGCAACCCTACCGTGTAATGGCAATAAGAGTATTCGCGGCTGATTGTTTAAACGTGTAACAGCTAAATGAAACAAGTGTGACTTGTTATGTTATATAACCGTAGCTTTCTTATAAAAAATAGCTTCTAAACATGATCTGAAGATAGGGAAGTACTTCCTCAGAGTAGCCCCTTTACGAGTCATTACCCAACGTTAGTTTCATTCTTCTACTGTATTCCCGGAGTATCCTCTGCCGTCAGTTACGCTCTCTACTCAACCGTAATTGAAGATTACTGGAAGATCCGCTATGTCTTCCCTCCTTACCTTGAGTCAGAATTGATCACCTCCCAGAAGGAGGTCGAAAAGTACCTCTTCTGCCAAGAACTGCACCGCCTCTAGGGACACAGTTCCATATGCTACTTGATGCAGGGCCATACGCTGGAGGGTCGCCAACTTACTCTTCTACATTTGCGAGAGATTCTGGTTCTAACCAGGGGACACCTAAGGATTCCCACAAACAATCTTTTATAGATGGTTAATGTTGCTTGGTATCAGAGCCTCTAGAACCGAGTAACCTAGTATTAACAGTAATCCAAAAAGTTTCATAGAATCTTCCTGGGAACTAAGTGGTTTACCATTCGTAGGAATCCTTGAAAATTTAGGGAAATATAATAGAGACGTTGATATGGAAAAGATAATTTTAAAGGAGAAGCAAAACACTTTTTTGGCAACTGAAGACGAAAGTTTCGATTAGAAAATAGAAAAATTCTCGACTTACTCCTCTTTCTGTCCTATTACCATGATTAATTAAGGGAGCGGAGTGGCTCAGTGGTTGAGTACTGAGTTGCCATGCCGGAAATCCTGGTTCAAATCCCGCTGCGGGCAGTTACTTTTATTTAGTCTGTTTGCAGCCGGAGATGGGTCATATTGGATCTAGGACCCTCCTGGGGCTCACCCAGCCTCTATAAAATATTATAAAAATAGGGTACCCATAATAAGGGGGAAACACCTTGCGGTTGAGCGTGACCTAGGACAAGTCACCTCCTTGCAGAACCGTTGTCCATGAAACAGAACAGTCTCAACCATGTACTGAACCCCAGACTCGTTCACGGGTCGTAGTGGTAGAGGTTTTTTTTGTATTACTATGATTAATTACTATTCTATAAAAACAAGACAAGTTTGTTTTTTTTACTTACCAACCTTCTCGTGTAAACAACAACGCCTCAATCTTGTCTAACTCTATATTTTATAACGAAAAAAATATATTTGCAGTTATTAACTATATCAGTGGGTGTTGGTGAAAATACATCTCTAATGTATAATTTCTTTTATAGCAGTGCTAAAGGGAAAAAAGATCGTAAAATATTGATAAGTGATATGCGTCATATAAGTCATATGCGTGATATGAGTCATTGTATGCAAAGAAATATGTCAACTCCAAAGCGGAGATAAAATCTTTTTCCTCTCCATTTCTGATCGACTCTTCAGTTCTCCTCCCACTCTTCAATTATCTTATCCTATCCCAATAATTTATTTACCCCCTTACCACTCACGATAAACGGTATAGAGATGGGGGGATCGATCTCTACATCCTCAATACGGTTAAATTATACGATAAAAGCTCTATTTCCATTTTCTAACCTTCCGAAATTAGAAAAGGTATGTTAAATTAAAAAACTGTACCTCTATAAGCCATGATGGGTATTGGCTTCAGTTAAGGGTAAAGACTGTACTGTTTCTTAGACAATGGCTGTGCAGGGAGGTACATGCCTGAAATCAATCACCAGGTTTTCCTCCAATTAAGGAGCTGGCTCAGCATAACAACTCACGCTCTGCTATTGATCTGAGAAGAAATTGAAGCCGTATAAGAGAGGTAAAAAAGGTTTAGATGAATGCGATCTAACGTCACTTGTAGTGGACTCAGAATGCTGAAAACCGAAGCAAAAACCCTTGTTAGCTGAGTTACCGCTTGTCCACATTCGTCCTGCCCAATAAGAAGGGTCTTGGTTTCAATACCGAATAGAGACTGTACTGATTCTAGGTCAACGGTTGTGCAGGGAGATGATTTTTCCGAGATCACGCTCAACCGCCAGGTTTCCCCTAATTTAGGGTACCCACTTTATATAGGTTGGGTGAACCTTAATAAGGAGAGATGCCTCCAGATTCCATATGGTCAATCCTTGGTCGTTTATATATTAGATAATTTATCTGTCACAGCTGGAATTGAAAGGGACCTTCGGCACAGCAACTCAGCGCATGTTAAGTAAAAAAAAAAAAAAAACCTTATGTTGCACTACAAATATGAATGGTCTCTGATTCAGTATATAGAGACTATCCAGTTTCGAGGACATCAGAGGTGGTTAATCCGAAATAACAATCAACCGCCAGGCTTACCACCTGATTAAGAATACCCAATTTAAAGAAGCAGATCTGAAGATCCCACAGAGCCCATATGTGGCTGTTAAAAGATTAAATAACTTATCTAATACACCCGAATTTGAACTTCAGCTCAGCGACTCAGCACTATACTCACCGATATAAGCTGATTATCTCCTTATTACGAATAAATCTAACCTCATATTTACTCAAACAACGGTCGGAATAAAGTGATTGAATTCAGTTTTTGGATGTAATAAAAATTCAGTGGTCGGTTTGAGGTCTCATCGATAAATCAGAGGGCCTTCCACGTGCATATTTAATCAGGATTGAAACATGCGATGTTTTTTTTCTATGGTATCGTGAAAGTCCTAATTTTCAGCCTAAATTCCTTCGTCGTTGTTATGAATAATAAATCTATTTTTGTAGATTTATTATCTTATTATCGTGATATATGTCTGATAAGCGTGAGTGTGTATATAACCACTTATATACATATATTGCGCGAGCGGGGTTGTTGTTCAGAAAGCTGAGTTGCTGTGCTAAACGTTCCTTTTTAAATCTAGCTGTTACTGTTAAACTGTTCAGTCTTTTAAGATCCACATATAGACACTGTGGGATATACAGACCTTCCTGGGGTAGGTGAGTCATCTATAAAATGGGTACCCTAAATTAGGACAAAACTTGGTGGTTGTGCTTCATCTCGGACAAATCCGCAGAACAACCGTTGTCCTGGAAACAATAAGTCTCTACCATGTACTGAACCCAAGGTCTTCAGGTCAGAGTTAGAGACTGAGGTAGATACATTTATTCTGTTAACAGGCTTAACTCATCAACTCTGTGGATTGGAAAACACTCTAGGACTCACTCAGACTTTATAGAATGAATACTCTTGAGTAAGGAGAAAAAACTGTGGAGTGCGATCTCGGTCAGACCTCCTTGTACATCATTACCCTTCATGGGTTGTATTTTTGTAAATTTTTTTCTAACTAGGGCTTAATGGTAGGACATTTGATAATGTACTGAACAATGTATTTATTTAAATTCTTACTACTACATCTATACACATAAAGGGTCCATTTTTATAAACACAAGTCGTCTTAACCCGGCATCGCACGGAATATTACGATCTTCAATTATTTATTTTTTTATTACTTCTCAAGGCAAATTTCTAACTAAATCTCATTTTATTTCCTCGACCTCATTTCAGGCAAATGAATTGTTCATAGCAATAAATGTTTGAATCGCCAAGATGTTTGTGTTTTTATGATTAATTATACAGTTAAGAATGCTTATAAATACTTGATGCAAAGGGTGTGTGTTCCTACAATCCATACTATTATATAATAGAAAATACGTAAACAATCAATAAATCTGACCATACATACATACATTCGTAGATACATCCTACTAATGTGTCGCTCAGATTCCAGCTGTTAGTTTTTAGAAATTTATGACAAAATACGCGTTCTTTACCCATTTCACCAATAAAAATTTTAGAATGTAATGAATATTTTACATTTGATTAGTATGCAAATGAAGGGAGGTAATGGCTTTAATGTACGTTGTATCTGCATCCGCTGTGAATTTATATAAAATATTCACCATTACATGGCCGTAACATGACTACAGTGCCACCGTATAGAATATTGAATCGGTTCATGACTCCCCTGTCGGTACCAGGCACAGATATATACTCTAATATATTTTGTTAATATGAAAATCGGTCAAATCATTTGAAGTTTAAATATACTGCGAGCCAGTATAGTCTGACAAATTACCGCCCTGGACTACCGGTATCCTAGAAAAAGGACAGTCTCTAACATCAATTATTCATGAGAAGCGAGGGGATGGTTGACTGGAGAGTAGACGTAAGGAAGAAAATAGATTGGTCAGTTAGACCGCGTCTACTCTTGCTACAGCTTCCTATAGCCCTGAAGATGACCCACAAAGTGGGTCGAAACGTCGGCACATAATTAAATAAGCAACCACTTATTTAGTGTTTTCATTTGACTGCACCCCCAACTATTTTCTTCCTTACATCAATTATTCATATTCAATGTATTTTAAAATAAAGATTTATCGCATGTTGAAACGAAAATAATACTATTATTAATATTTTCAAAAGGTTTTCCGCGTTAAAGGTTTATTATGAATAAATAAAAAATTATGCACCGCAAAAAATTATTCTACTTAACAGGATCTCAACGCGCTTGTAAATACAGCACTTAAATCATTTATAGCACATTTCCTTCTTTGTTGCAATATAATACCGTAATTAATAAACTTGATCAATTTAATCACTGATTTGAAATTTACATTTGGAATGCGCTATTACAGCTACCGGACATCGCATTTTGTATTCATTTATTTGAAGGTAGAAAAAAATTTAAATATCTTTTCACCTTAAATATTATATATGTACGTGTTCTATATAACCATATCCTAAATAGAAAATTAGCTTTAAATTAATTATTTAATTTTTCTTTCTTTATCTGCGCTCAGAAAAATGTACATTTATTTTTATATGATTTATGTTAATGTACACAATTTTTGTTTTTTGTTGGAATTGTTAGTTTATAATTTATGAATGTGTATGTTTTCATTTGACCAAAGTTAATTTTACTTTATGAATATTATAAACAAAAAAGATTACACCGCGAACAGACAGACAGACACAGCCAAGGACTTTGTTTTATAATATGTATAGATTGATAAGAGATATTAAGGCAGCGTCTTCGATGAAACCTCCCAGGCGGCTATACTTTTTCAAACATTTCCGACAATCATCGATACATTCCAACACATTTACACAAAACCTCGACAAATTATATAACTAAACCTTCCTAGTGCATCTATCTATTGGTGAAAACCGCATGTGAATCCGTGCAGTAATTATTGAGTTTACCGCGAACAGACGCGGCCGAGGACTTTGTTTTATAATCTATATAGATAGATATCATTAATTCTTAAATTAAAATATTTGCAATTTGTTCAGTATTAAACTGATTTGAGACCACCTCTATTTCTATGTGGGTTTTTTCTTTATTCACTCTAAACTAATAAATAAAAAAATAAATACTGCAGATTAAATGAGTCACAAATAAATATTGTACTTTTGTATTATTATTATAATTGTGTTTACAAAACGGGCTCACGTGCTCATTTGTACAAATTGAATAACAACAGCTATAAACGATGTGCTGTCAGACAAATTTAACATGATCGATCAACTGGCGTGGTGAGAAAATGAATAAAAGGGAGTTTTTACTGTTGAAATTAATATCAACAACGCTCAATTTATCAAAAAAACTTAATTAGTTTTATTTTTTGTATTGCTATTAGTTATTAGCTGTTATCACAGTTATTTTTTGCTAATATTTAGTGACAAATCTAATTAAATTAATAATAGGTCATTTTATTTTTGAATCCTAATTAATTGATTTTATTTAAGAAGGGAGGCCTTCTCCATAATAATACAGACATACTGTAGTTATATATTACAAAATAATATCAAAGGTACTAATAGTAACATAAATAACAGTTATATTTAAAACTAAATTATTATATATTAATAACATTACCTCAAAAACGAATATTCCCCCAGTAATATTATGAAATAAGGAACTGAAAACTGTATTGTAGAGACAATCGGTAATTTTAGAAGAAAATAATAAAAATATTTTAGTTTTTTATTATATTTTCTCTGTATAGTGTTTACATGCAAATAATAAAATAAAATAAAAAAATGAATGAAAAACTATTACAAAAACTGTACAATTACACCTCATGAAGGGTTTCGGTTCAGTAAATGTTATGTTTCCAAGCTTTTATGCAGGGTGGTGATTTGTCCGAGATCACGCTCAACCGCCAGGTTTTACTCCAATTAAGGGAACCCACTCTATAAAGGCTGAGTAAGCCCCAAGGAGATTCCGTAGATCCCGCAGGGTATATCCACGACTGTCAACAGATTGAATAATTTAAATATCCCGGATTTAAACTCGGGACTTACAGCACAGTAAATCAGCGCTCTACACACTGAATGTGCTAGAAATGTAGCAGGAGGGGGTTCACCGGAACCAGCTAAATTTTGAAAGTGGTCAATGAGAAAAAAAGTCTGGGAACATCTGGGTTAAATGAATGGAATGTTCTAGCAGGAATCATTATTGGCAATCTAATGACTTCTACAAGTAATTCTCCAGTTTGGAAAATTATATCAACAAGATTTTACCAGTAAAGCATTAGTTTCTCAAATCATATCAAAAATATTTTTGTTTTTAAGAGAAAAGATTAGTCCTGGCCATGATTCGAATTGTTATTTTGATGGTGATTATTTTGAAATATTTTTGAAGAGAAAAGATTTAAAAATAATCACCATCAAAATAACAATTAATAAAAATAAAATTAAAAAATATCTTGAATAATAATATTTGACCTTACATATATATATATACTAGCTGACCCGGCCACGCGTTGCTGTGGCTGTTGTAATAGTTTTAAAAAAATTTGAATTTTAAAGGAACAATGAATGGATGGAAAATATGAATTAAATAGATTTTTGATTTTACATTTTATTCATCTTATATCTAAGTGTAGTATATAATAAAAAAATAATATATAAAATTCTTAACTAATAAAATATAAACATTAGATTAATGTTAATCCATGCACAATATTTTTTGTTAATCTGTCCTTTGCTAATACAAATAGATTAGATGATTTACTAATACGCGAGCATGCAACATATAATTCTCCATGGGAGAAACATGGATGTTCTTGGTCCAACCCGCAAATGGACATTGTCTGGCCTTGAGACTTGATGATGGTCATAGCAAAAGCCAAGCGTATATCAAATTGAAGTCTTTTGAACGGTATTATGGGTTGATGGTATCATTGGAATACTTGGTTACAGGACGATTTCTCCTTTAAAGATTCCACTCAACATTGCTGCTTCAATAACATTCCCGGTGATATTTTTGATGACCAAACGTGTACCATTCCATAATTGGTGGATTCAAATTACACATAATCAATAATAATGGCCGACACATATCACTTAGGGGTGGGAAAAATAGTTTACATCCTATTCTGAGACATACTGAATATACACGAAAAATTTCATAAGAATCGGTCAAGTCGTTTTGGAGGAGTTTTGTTACAAACACTGTGACACGACAATTTTATACATTAGATTATATGAGGTAGAGTATGGGTGGAGGTAAAAAAAAAAAATCTTATGTAGGGAGAACTGTTTATTGGAAAGCCAACGTTTCGACCAACATTGAAAGTCTTCTTCGGGGCTTGTGATGGAGTCAAATGATAAGCTTTAGCACAGTTAAATAATTTAATAATTTATTGGTCGTAGTTGGATTTGATTCCGGAAAGCTTTAGCGTTCAGCATGCTGAGCTATCCCGCAACGCAATAAATTAATAACCATGATAAATTCTAGAATGATTTTGTATTATCAACTCTGCTTTCTAGCACTTCGCGATATATTTATAAGTAACAATTTATCGTGATAACTAATAGAATAATTGTGTAGTAAAGTTTAAACTGTCAGGCAAAACGGAATATCCGAAGTGAACTCGGGAAAAAGGTATGATGAACCCAGCCTACAGTTTCACTACTTGAACTATGAACTTTAAATGAACACGAACTGGAAGCCCTTGACCTAATAGCAGGTTCCCCACAGGCCCTAGATTTCCTCGGATTGCTCAAAACTGGCTAGCCCTTCAGAATGCAAATCAAAGTAAAGGGACTATACTTTTAATATCGGCGCATTAGAACGAACTATAAGGCTTAATATAACACGAAATATATTTAAAATTAGATGTAAAATTAAAGCAAACTATTTAATACAAACGATTCGGTCATTAATATTTAACACTCCGTCGTAAATCAACGACTTCCTGTCCTCCTGTATCGTTTGATAACATCCCACTGATTCCAGTAGAACAGGTCCGGTACTTAAGACTACACCTTGACAAACGCTTAACTTGGAATCCTCATTCTAGACTGAAACGACTAGAAACGGCTTTCAGGCTACTTCAACATTTACTAGACAAACGCTCTAAGCTCCCAATTAATTACAAGAGTCTCATATACATGACCATCATACGACCCATCTGGACTTACGGAGTAGAGCTTTGGGGCTCCACTAAGCCATCGAATTCCTCTCGTACTCAATCCTTACAATCCAAAATCCTTCGTAAAATCCTCAATGCTTCTTACTTTGTTACGAACAAAGTAATCCATAATGACCTTAATGTCCCGTTTATTGCTGATTTGGCCCGAATCCGATATCAATCTTTTCATGAAAAACTTCATTTCCACTCAAACCCACTAGTTTCTAACCTCGCAACCTCTTCAACTCCTGATAATCCTCCGAGGCCTCTGAAAAGAAGATGGCTTCTTGACCTTCTTAGTTGAACTAGAGATTTGAGTATTACCACTGGGTAGTTTCTCTACTTGTCTTTTCATGTCAATATATTCATTCATTATATTTACTTGATGTATTCTGTATACCGTTGTAAATTTCAAGAAATACATTTAAAAAAAAAATTAAACCAATAAGATTGATAAAAAAATACGCAATGCTATAATATTTTAAATAGCTATTAAAAAAAAACTTTACTACGAAGACCCATCAAGAGTCTTGTGCTCAATTTGTGGTAGATACGATATTGATTCTAGAAAAACGGTTGTGCAGCGAGATGAATAGTCTCCATATTTTGGGTACCCATTTAAAGAGGCTGAGTGAATCCCAAGATGGTCTACAGATACATCCCAGGCATTAAGCAGTTTAAGTAAATAATCTGCTAAAGCCGGCACCACTTTTTCTGCATATTTCAACGGCAACTCAACGTTCTACACCCCTATGAATATTGTAGAATTTTTACTCTCGTTTGAACCAGAGATCAGATTTTTTGTCCCTTTTGATATAATTGGACTGGTGGGGCTCTACCGTGTCGTGCAATTTTCCTCAAAAAAGTAATCACTGTAATGAAAATTTCAATTTTATAACATACAGGACTAATAAACATTAAGAGTCTTCTTTTGATTATCATTAACGTTTACTTGATTATTTAAACATATATTTCCCCTCCGGGATTGTGCTCCTAAGTGCCTCGTTCTTGGTTATAATAACACGATAAAATTGTTTCAGCCACTCCACTTTTCCTTGTCGCTTTTGGATAAAAGTCCAAAAAATAAAATCTTCGCCATTAGTCCAATTTCAGACATATGCATCTTGTGCATCAGGCAATCTATCGTGGCTCTTGAACGCTATGCTCTGAGTAAAAATAATATTGATTTAAAAAAAAAGTATAATGATTAAATCGAATTATCCTTGAAAATTATTGAAAGTCACCTTGATGTTTAGGTGAAAACAGATTATTTGTGCAAAATATCTGGTTTGGCTGAAGAAATGAATGACTGATTTAATGGTTTGATAGCATTCAAACCTTTATATTTTGGTAAATCTTGTAGCAGTCGTTGTCGATGGTGAAGTTTCATCAGCGATCAACAAAGGAAATAAAAATTGTAGAATTAGATATTAGAATTGCAAGAGGACGAAGGATTCAAAGTGGCGTTTTGGCCAGAGTTTTGGAAGAAAAAAAGAATGTGCTAAGAGATTTATCTCAATATTTGAAACTATATTTATGTGTGAAAACAACTATACTCAACGCTTAAATATGTTATATTTAAATATCGACTGTATTATATTTAAATATACACAACATTTAAATACCTGATGAAAATTTAGTTTAACTTTTACGAATAGCGCATACCAATTATCAGTCAGATTTCAAAGAACAAACAGATAATATGAACACTTGTTTGTATACGTCCTTCTCAAAAGGAAAATGTTCTTGATTGCTATGTAATTGAACAATAATATTTATAAAATAAAAATGTGCCTTTTTTAAATAAACACTTAATTAATCTCTAATGCAGCTCTAAAGTAAAGTAAAGGTTAGTCGCCACCCCTTCATAATATGTATGAAACCCAAAAAATCTTCGTGAGGAAAATATTAAGACGTGTTTTCGACTCTTTCTCAAGGCACTTGCCGCATCAGAGCTGGTTTATAGAGCTAGGAGTTGCTGTGCTAAAGGTCCCGGGTTCATCTCCGGGATATTTAAACTATTTGTCTAGTTACAGCCGTGCGAGTAGATGGATCCTCAGGGATCTGCGGATCCTCCACGGGTCACCTAGGGTCTATAAAGTGGACACTCTTAATCTTAGTGGTTCTTGTCCAAATCACTTCCCTACACAACCGTTGGCATAGAAAGGGTACAGTCCATTTACTGAATACCGTTCACGGGTTTTAGTGGTAGAGGATAGACGTATACATAAATAAAATGTTAGGTTATGAATAAATCTGTGATAAACAGTCCCAATCACAACATAACAAGCGAATGATGCCGTTAGAGCTAGGGAGGTAAGCCTGCTTGGAAGAGGATATCTGATTTGGTCCTTGAGTAGCGTCTTGGGTTTCAGCTAACCTCTACTTAGCACCAAAACTCCAATCCATCCTCAACATCCTATTATTTGATCTAGCTCCTGCAGAAAATGGGGCCATGTTCTCATGAAACAATACGCCTTTATAATGTAAAAAATGAAGCTCTGAGACTTCGAATAATCCACGTGTGTACGATTTTAATCATTTAAGGATTCTCTGCTAAAATAAATAGTTCTCTCCTAGGTGGAGTTTATAAAAAAAAATTCTTTGGTTTTCAGCTCAAATATTCGGGTATGTGAGGCCCATTAGTCAATTTGGAGGTAACTCACGAAGATGGGTCGTAGCTGAGATAACCCTATCCCGTGAACCTATATCGAGAATCGTGTTGAGGTGACCACGAGCTGCCATAATTCCCGGATCTAGACCAGAGGTTCCCAGACTTTTTTTCTCATAGACCACTTTCAAAATTTAGCTGGTTCCGGTGGACCCCCTGCAGCTACATTTCTACCATATTCCCAAAACTCAACAAAAAGTGTTAAGATTTAGTAATCATAAGGCGGTCTTACTCAACAAGAAATGGCTATTTTAACAGTATAGGATTCCCTAATTAATTATTGCCATGAAATAAACAAAGAGCCGGCGTGTCGGCAAACAGACTTATTATTAAAACCATTTTTTCGTCGCGCCAACGTAGACCCCCGTCAAGTCTCCCGTGGACCCCTGGGGGTCCACCTGGACCACTTGGGGAATTAAGGATCTAGACTAATTTTATCATCGAGCTAGAGTGAAGTTGGTAGGGAAGTGAATCGACCTAAAAGGGTTATAAAGCTAGGAGAAGCCTGCCGCAGCACAACGGAAGCCATGGTTCGCACTAACCTCTTGATATATTGTACTCGCGCAACCAACATATACTATTTCTTATTGCTGCACTTCTAGGTTATTTAAAATAAAAAAATTAAAGAACTAGATATCTCGTCATTAAATAGATAAATATTAGATTGATTATTCAAAAATAACGATTGATTGATTAAGCCAAACTATCCCGTTTTCATTAACGAAATCAAAGATAGCTTTGGCAAGATCCAGAGAAAAGAATAAAATGGACAACAAGCAAAGCGTAGGGAACAGGGGTACGATTGTAAGAATGGAAATAAAATCTTATAGTAGAACAGCAGAAGTTGAACAATGCAACATATTAAATAGGTTGCGTCTCATAACATCATATTTAATTAAACTTTACCTCAACGTATTCTCGTGTCTGATTTGTAGTACGTTAATGATTTTGGAACAATGCTTCGCAAAGGATAGTTGTTATTGATTCATGGTAATCGATTGTTTGGATTTATGAGGCCATTAAGCACTTACTTAATATATTTTATATAAAACATACAAGTAACAATCAACAATGGCTAAACAATATCTCAAGATTCAGTTTAAGAGGTTGGGAAAGAGTACATTGTAACGGACTGTCGTGACAAGTAGTAATGTAGTTCTTCCAGCAGAACGAGTTATATATTACTTTAAATGCCTTAAAAAATGTGGAAAGATAATAGGACTTACACACAACTTAGTATACATGCAGTTTTCCAGCAACGGGCATGTAAATTATTATGTTTATAAGAGAAATACAGAACTAGTTGTTATTTAAACCTTTAAATCATTATAAAAATTATAGAAGTAAAATAAAATGCAGCAGAAGAGATGATGCCGACTCGGTTCTCTGTTGGGATTATATCTTGAATCCTGTGGGATCCGGAAACTCTCCTCTTAGGGTTCACCAAGCCTCTATAAAGTGGGTACCCTTTAGAAGTTTATAAATAAACAATATAAATGAGGTCATAAGGGTCTTCGAGAGAACCCTTCAAATTCAGGATATTTATATTATTTAATCTGGTGTGAGTCATGATCTTCTCTCGAGCTCAGAATATACCACTGCCTGGTACATCGAATAGTAATATGTTAGAACAAATAGACAAGATAAACTATTTAGGTTGTTGGATAAACAACAAACTGGATCCAAATCAGGAAATTAAAAGCAAAATTGAACACGCCAGATGTGCATTCACACAAAAGGACTGCTATGCGACCCACATATCAACTAGGGACTAAGGACTTGACTACTTAAATGTTATGTTTGGTCGGTGCTACTGTATGGAGCAGAATCATGGACACTCACCAGTCCCTGAATAAATTAGAGGCTTTCAAGATGTGGACTTACAAAAGGATATTAAAAATTCCCTGGACCGACCATGTAACAAATAGACAGGCTCTCGATCATTTAAACCAAGAGAGAGAATTACTCCATACCATCAAGGTCCGCAAAGCATCTTACCTGGGACATTTACTAAGGAATCTAAATTATTTTCTACCGCTGATCATACAAGGTAAAATTGAAGGAAACATGGAATTGGAAGAAAAAGCTCTCTTGGATCAGAAACATAAGACATCGGACGTGTCTGAACTATAAAGAACTGATCAGAGTAGCAAAAAAGATCGAGACAAATTTGCCGTAGTAATCGCCAACATTCATTGATTGAATAAGGTACCATAAGAAGAAGAATCTAGTGTGGCTTAGTGGTAGAGCGCTGAATTGCTGTGCCAAAGGCGACGGGTTCAAAGACCGATGCTGCCAAATTTTATTTTATGAATCCTTTGGGATGTAGGACCCTCCTTGGTCTCACCCAGCCTTTAAAAAGTGGGTAATCAAACTATGAGGAAAATCTAGCGGTTGAATGTGGACTCAGTTACATTGCTCAAGGTTATGGGTTCAAATCCGGCTGTAGAAGATTAATTTTTTAATATGTTAGCAGCCACAGATAGATCCTGTGGTATCTACAGATTTGGCTCTATAAAGTGGGTTTTAGTGTGCGTGATCACGGACAAATCATCTTCCTGCAGAAACGTTGTTCTAGACTACAGCAGTAGTCTATACCATATACTGAACCCATGAACCTTTATGTGTTGTAATGGTACGGGCCAGATTTACACTGCTAGACGGAAAGGGTACTGAAAAAAAATAGTGAAAAGAGCGGAGTGCGCAAAGTTTCCGAAAAGAAGTTCGTACCGAAGTGGATGGGGTAAACCATCGATTAGCAAGTTCGAGTTCTTCTGTTGGTTTGTTCGTATTCGATTGTGCGGTTTCCGAGCAATGGAATATCGTTTTTGTGGTAAACTATTCATTCCTCGAGACGTAGATGGTTCACTCATCCTACACTAGACCTCCCCCCCTCCACCACAGAGATGGCCTTGAAACGGACGAAGACGATTGGTGGGAACAACAGGTCGACTAATGTCAAGGGCGGAGGGGCACATAGCAACAGCCCAGTTGCCGCCTCTTTTCGAAATATCGACCGCCCCTCACGGTCAAAGACCCCCTTCACTACTCTCAGATTTTTATCGTCTACTGTCGTCTGTCATGTCTTCATTTCTGTCTTCACTACTTCATCCTTGACTCTACTCCTTAATTTACTATATATCTTTTATACAATACCAATAAAAATTAATTAACTTGTTGCAATAGTTTTGTGATGAGAAAAACAATTATTATTTATCTCTTCAAACGACTAATCTGACCTATTTGGACATATGGGGCAGAACTTTGGGGTTCAGCGAAACACGTCTATATACACCAGATACAAACAACAGTCCAAACATCTAAGACAAATTGTTAATGGTCCTTGGTTTCTTTTCCTTCTTTCCTACTCCGTATTACCCGGGTATGATAGGAAAAGATTAAAAAGACAATGGCCAAGAGACTTCCTCATCTATTGATGTTTCCATTTCCAAAATTCCAAAATGCTCCTGCAGAAAAGCAAAGAGAAAAAAGAAAACTTGGATCAAATTTGTTGAATGCGCAATGAAAATTAAAGAATACTAAAATAAAACAAAAATTAAATATGTATCTCTTTCCCGTTTCAGGCTATTTCATCATTTATTAGACAACCTCTCTAAACTCCCAATTAATTACAAAAGACTCATATCCATGACTATTATAAGAGCCCATTTGGACTTACGGAGTAGAAGTTTGGGGTTTTTACTAAGCCATCGAATTGCTCTCGTATTTGTTACGAACAAAGTCATCCATAATGACCTTAATAACCCATTTTCTAAACATTTGGCCCGAACCCAATATCAATCCTTTTATGACAAACTTTATACCCACTCAAATCCACTAGTGTCGAATCTCTTAAATTCCCGATAATCCTCGGAGGCATTTGAAAAGAAGATGACCTCGTGACCTTCTAAGCTGAATTTGTTATTCGAATATTACCAGTAGGCATTTTCTCTAATTGTATTTATCTCATGTCATTATATATATTTAATTCTATTATTTGATGTATTGTAATTATTGTTATACAGTTCTAAAGTTCAAAAAAGAATTTTTTTAAAATATATCTCTAGTTTTGAAAGGTATCACTTAATCGATTGGGATAATACTTAACTCATTATACAGTTAAACTTGCGCAGAGCTTTTCAGCGGGTCAAGAGATGATCATTCGATATCTACTGTTGTTATGCCCAAATTTATATCAAAATAAATTATATGAAATCCTAAATTAATCATATAAAACCTGCACTACTACATCCCTTGAGGGCTCTTGGTTTCAGTACATGGCGAGGATCTGTAATGTTTCAAGAAAAACGGTTGTGCAGGGAGGAGATTATGTCAATATCACACCCAATTTCCAGGTTTTCCCGCAATTTAGAGTTGAATACCCCATATAGCTTTTAACAGATTTAATAATTTATCTTCCAAAGCCGGATTTGAACCTGGACCTTCGACACAGCAACTCTGCCCTACCTAACTCCAATTTAATCATATATCATTAAATTATATTTAAATTAAATATAACTTTATTTTTCGACCCTATGCATTTCACCCTCGAATGTCCAATCACCAACAAATTTTTAAATTAACATTGTTGATAATATATTAAACAAAAATATTTTATCAACAAGGCATAAGCAAGTTTTTGCCTTGCCTCATAAATCTTCTAAACTATTTACGACTTTTTGATCTAACTTTTTCTTTGTTCTTTTCCTGCGATTCCTTATCTTTTCTATCATTTCTTTACTCTATCCTTACTTTTTTTTTCCAATTTTTTAGAATTTAAATTTGCCACTAATATTTTTTTTAATAGTTTTTGTTTTCTTATAGTTCTTCCATCTTTGGAACATTGGGGTAGGTCCTCCGCCAGTTGGACAGGGAACATTCTAGAATGTATAAATAAGTTTTTCAAGTTCTCGAGATTCATCCAACTAATATGTCACAATTTTATGGCGTTTTGAGACTTTATTGTTCTCAAATTCATGCCCTAACAGCGAAAAGTAATTTGAGAATTATTTTAAATCACACACTAGTTTGAACATATAATTAACAGGAGGACAATTAAATAACAACGCTAATGGATAAATTGTACTTACAAATTGATGACGAAATGTGTATCACTGCACCAGTATCTGTAATACAAATCTCATATGTATTGGTTATATAATAATTCATGTTATGTTACATATATTGCTTTACATAAAAATAACCGGAATTTCTACCTCTAAACAAGTCTCTATTCCCAAAGTAGACTCTAGAGGGTGTTACATAGCATCTATCCAACCTTAACTCTGTGCGTTCCGGAGATGCTTCTGAGGCTCACCCCTCCTCTCTTTAGTAAACATTTGCAATTGTGGAAACATCTAGAGGTTGAGTGTGATGAAGGACAAATCACCTCCTTGCACAACCGTTGGCTTAACTCCAGTGATGTCCCAACCCTGTATCGAATCCGACTATGGCAGATAAATTACTTAGTCTGTTATGAATAAAGCTATGGATGAATCATATAGAGTTTGGAGACAATTCTGGGGATTACCCAGCCTCTCTAAAGTAGAAACTCGTAATTGCGGAGAAACCTGTAAGCTGAGTGTGAAGTTGACAAAATCACCTCCTTGTACAACCATTGGATTTGCTTCATTACAGTCCCACCATATACTGAACCCAACATCCTTCGTGGGTTTTAGTGCTACAATTTTTTGTTTTTATTTCTGACCCTTTAGACTTATAAGAGGGAGGATATTACAAAAATGGTTATAGGTATGCTAATAATGCTAGTTATAATAAGAAATAAAATAATATAAATTTGAATGGCAGTGACTACCTAGCTGGTACAATTTAATCCAACCCAGAGTTAAATTGGGAACAGGTCAAACTGGGAAATGTCAATGTTTGACCCCTTATAACCGCCTATCAGGGAATCCCTATTTTAAACAATATCTCAAACCGGTAAAGTGTAAAATTAAATATACAAACACATTTTATAGACATATAACATAGAAACAAGGCACGAAAGAAATAACTTCTAAATTCCTAATATCGTTCTAAATTTTGCACGTTTTGTTTGGAAATTATTAAGGATATCCACTTTATAGAGGCTGGGTGAGCCCCAGAAGTATCTGTAGATCCCACAGAGCTCATTCGTGGCTGTTTACAGGTTTAATAGTTAATATCTTTACAACTGGATTTGAGCCCATAACCTTCAACATCGCAACACTCGGAGAATTACTTCCTATAGCTTCCTTATAAAGCTTCGTTTAGGTGGGAAAAATATTCCCGAAATTTGCCCAAATTTTTGTAATTATTTTTCTTTACATGTAGAATTTAAAACCATCCCAAAAGTGAATAAAAAAAGTAAAAAATTAAGTAAATCTTAGGACAGCGACTTAACACCTTGATTTTAGAAATAAACATATCATGGTTGATCCGAATGGTCCAGAAGAACAGAAGTTCGAATCTGGCTAGGATAAAAAAAATATTTCTATTTTTTGGATAAGGGTACTTTTATATTTTATAATAAATATTATAAGTCTTCATAGGCACACTCAGCCTCTTTAAGATGTGGACAATTATTATAGTAATGCTTAGTATAATTATCATTATAGTGAATATATAGGTATTTAAACAAAAACAGTGAGTTATAAAAACCTGCAAGGACACTATTAATATGCTTATTGCCATCACGAAAAAATGTCTCTAAATCCATGGTATCGAAAGCCATTTGAACGTTAAAATGGCGGTTGCTGTGCGGTATCCTGTATTCATGGCTCTTTTCCGATACATTTCCGCAGTATTTCCTACCTATTTCCGATAAGGGATATAGAGATAATGGCTTACACATTTTTGGTGAGTCACACACGTCTTTTAAATTTTGTTTACCCTAGTTTAAATTCCGGTCACACAAGTTTTATCTAATGAAACTAACTCTCTTGACAAAAAATTAAAGAAGGATTCGGGATTTAAGGGTTTTCAGTTCCTTCAAGCTTTTTTTTTTTCAAAACCACAATATAAATATCAAATTTAATAAGGTGAGTGCCTGTACGTTTCATTACCAATTAAAAGAAGTCGTCCTTAATAAAGAAATATGTGCATCATATGAAGTAATCTAAAAGTTCATCAAAAATTTTTAGAACAATAAATCTATACATATAAAATGCTTTGTCCTGAATGACTGACTGACGGACCAACTCACAGCCTTTACCACTGATCGTAGAGACCTGAAACTTCTTTGTATGACGTAGCCATCCGATAAGAAAGGATTTTCCGAAATTCTACCCCTAAGGGGGAGAAAAAGGGGGGCAAAGTTTGTAGGCTTGTTCGCGTGTTTCTTACTCCCAAAATCTACATATTTTCGCTGAACAAAACAAATCAAGTAACATAGTTCACTTCTCGCTGCTGCCGTACGACAAGTGAAACCGTTATACCTACTAAGTAATCTTTTTCAATAAATTCAATAACATTACATACTTTACTGACCCGAACAACAGTAAACGAAAGTCTTCTGTCCGTCCCGTTTGTTAATCAGTGTCAATGTATGTTTCACGGCTGTGCTGATCCGTTGGATAATGGATATGGATAATCTCAACCCTGGGGAAGGACATAGGATACTTTTTATCAACACACCACACAGGCGAAGTTTATATAAAACTGTAAACTGATTGACTAACACACCCAGCGGTCAATGCACAGCAGAAACCACTGAAATTAGCATCTTAAAATTCGCAGATAGGTTCTTTGTATAGCTTAAATGAGCACTATGAAAGGAATTTGGACAATTCCACCCCCAAGGGCTTCCCCTTAATATAATAGCGGTTCAAAGATTGTATGGAATCCGTCAGTTTTGAAGTTAGACATCTGAAATTTCGGATGTACGAGTAACTCATAGTTACTTAAATTATTTATTTAAAATGATCTGTCACGAAACTTCATGTGTCAGACCAAATTCCATGCGAGCGAAGCCGTGGGCAAAAGCTAGTATATTATATAAATTAGTGTATCGGGATTTTAAAATTGTAAAATAAATTTATTGTATCTGAGCTAATAAACTGTTGCCTCTCCATTTTCACTCAATTTTTACTCCGGCTATTCATTCGTGTTGCTCGAAAACGTGAAAACAGTTTTTCGTTTGTAGTAAACATTATTATCGTGGAGGGAAAAGGATAGCTCAGTGGGTGGGGTGTTGAGTTGCTATCCTGAAGGTATCAGGTTTAAATCCAGCTATGAAAGAGAAATAATTGAACCTGTTAACAGCCACAGATGGACTCTGAGGGATCTACATACCCTCCTTGCGCTCACACAGTGGGTACCCTTAATTGGGAGAAACCTAGCGGTTGAGCCTGATCTCGGACAAATCACCTCCCAGATCAACTGTTGTCCTGGAAACAGTACAGTCTCTCCCATAACCCTTCATTGATTGGTACAGATTTTAACGCCTCTGGGATTTAAGGCGTGACAGATATAAAATCCAATATGGAGTCCAATAAAAAAAAAAATCTCAAACCCCAGGTTACATAATAAGACTAGAAACAGGCTCAAGAATGCCTAAATTACAAGTTTTAAAGCTCACAATCAACTGGTGGTTGAAAATCCTACTAATGTGTAATAATAGACTACCTGAAATATGCTTTAATGAAATGTTATAGGTTCAAAAGTCCTAAACAAATTTAACTGGGCCAGCCAACTTGAGAGTATTATATCTGACTTAGGATATGGCTGGCTGTGGGCTGAGGAAATGTCCAACTATTGCTGAAACATAAAAACGAAATGATAAATAAATACGAAGAAAGGTTATACGATCACGATGTAAATAGAGCACTTTGCTCTCAGTGCAATGTTTTGTACAAAACATTGCTCTCAGTGCAATGTTTTGTACAAAACATTTTCTGTAGAAATTCAGTACAGCCATACCTGACATCAGATTTACCCGTAGAGAGAACAAGACTCAGTCAAATTAGAGTTTTCCCCAGAAAATAAATAGTTGTTTACCACAATAAAAATACACACAGAATTAATACTGAAGACAATTGCCCTCTATGCTTAAATGAATCACGTGACAATCTAAACCACATCCTTTTCGGCTGTCCATTTTATACAGAACCCAGAAATAAATATATTAGTTTATACGAGTACAATATTTATACAGCACTGAATCCTAAACACAACAATGATGTTATTAATCTCTGTAACTTCCTTATATAAAGATCTAAGTATTATAATAGCTCTGACCTATTGATACATACATGTTTGTTTACCCACAAATGGGAGCGGAGCGGCTCAGTGGTAGAGCACTGAGTAGCCATCCCGGAAATCCTGGTTCAAATCCCGCTGCAGGCAGTTACTATTATTTAGTTTGTTAGCGGCGGGAGATGGATCTTATGGGATTTAGGACCCTCCTGGGCCTCACCCAGTCTCTATAAAATATTATAAAAATAGGGTACCCAAAATAAGGGGGAAAAACCTGGCTGTTGAGCATGACCTAGGACAAGTCGCCTCTTTGCAGAACCGTTGTCCAGGAAACAGTACAGTCTCTACCATGTGCTGAACCCCAGACTCGTTCACGGGTCGTAGTGGTACAGGTTTTTTTTGTATTACTATGATTAATTACTATTCTATAAAAACAAGACAAGTTTGTTTTTTTTGCTTACCAACCTTCTCGTGTAAACAACAACGCCTCCATCTTGTCTAGCTCAATACTTTATAATGAAAAAAAAATATTTGCAGTTATTAACTATATCGGTGGGTGGTTTTACCCATAAAATAATACTTTTGAATTATATAAGTTTTATTTCAAGAATTTTCCATATTTTGATGTAGTGTTGACTCATGGCCATATTTTTGATTTTACCTTCATTACAATGTTTGGTATTATAATTATCTACTTTCTTTTTATGTAAGTTTACTATTCTTTAATTTTTTATGTACTATTATTTTTGTAAAACTTCTAACCAAACTCTCTCTGTATTTTACGATTGTAAAAATAAGAAATTAAAAAAAATAAAATAAAATAAAAACTGTACAACTACAACCTATGGACGGTCTTAGGTGCAGTAGAGGTAGAGACTGTACTGTTCCTAAGATAACGTTTGATCTGCCTGAGATCACGTTCAACCAACAGTTTTCCCCTCAATTATAGGTATCAACTTTATAAAGTATGGGTGAGCTCCTGGAGGGTCTGCTGATCCCACAGAGTCCGTCAGAGACTATTAACGGATTAAATAATTAATCTGCCTTATCTGACTTTGAACACTGGACTTTCTGCAAATGAACTCAGCGCTTTAAAGCATGAATTACCCCGCTTCCTACGCTATCCAATAACTGTCGACAACGAACACTACATCGTTAACTTAAAACAGCACAAAATTTAATAAACATTATATTTTTCCATTTTAAAGTTGGACTTCATAATTCGAGGATACGCAAATGCTTAAGAATTGTTTAGAGAAGAGATAGGGGTGTATTATGGCGGGTTCAGTGGGGGCTCGGTTGTTAACAATATTGCGTGACGTCGAACATGTGTAGATAAAGAGGTTTGCACTTTGCATATTTAATTTAATCGCTTCCAAGCCCTAGGGCTGCCTAGCCTCCGACGTTTGACCTCAAAGCTTACTTATCATTGATTTGCTCTCCTGGCATACTTTCCACCTCTGTTTCAGTTTTCGTTTCAAATACCAGATAATTCAGTTTTCAGTTAAAAACGCGATAGACTAGAGACCGATAAACAAAAAAATAACAATTACCTATGAGTGGCTATTCAAAATATTCTCTACTTAATCCAACAACAAAACAAAAATTGGGAAAGAACGATCCGTGAGGAGGTCAAAGAATTAATGTCTTAAATATTGAAAAAATATTTATTAGAAACCGACGTTTCGATCCACATTGCAGATCTTCTCCAGGGCTTGTAATGTAGGTCACAAGTATGAAAAAAAAACTGTAACACTACAACCCGTGAACGAATCTGAGGTTCAGTACATCTTAGAGACTGCACTGTTTCATGGAGAACGGTTCTGCAAGGAGGTGACTTGTCCTAGATCACGCTCAACCGCCAGATCCCCCCCCCTTATTTTGGTTACCCTATTTTATAGAGGCTGGGTGAACGGAAAGGAGGGCCCTAGATCCCGTATGATCTATCTCCAGCTGCAAACAGACTAATTAAAAGTTTTGCCTGCATCACAAGTATGAAAAAATACATATTATTTAGCCCTGAAAAAAACCTGCAATGTTGATAGAAAATTAAAAAACGATAGTAAATTGAATAGTTTTCCATTATTTAAGAATTAATTCTTTGATCTCTATCGCACACATAGTGTTGATCTGTATCGCACACAAAGAAACAAATATTAATACACTACGGTTTACTTCTCCATAAACTTATGTATAAGTTATCAACGAAAATGGACTTTTGACCACCTCGCTTGGTAAGCTCATCAGAACAGACGTTTAAACAAGTAATTTATGATTGCCAAATATGAAAGGCAAAGGTCAATATCTGAATACGAATTATAAGGCGTGGATACAAAATAAATACGCCTTATATAATGAACTTAGGCCCGGATTCAAGCTGATGAACTTAAGCAAAGGATTTCATCTTGCTGTTATTCTGTTTTTTGGAGAACGAAAAAAAAAATTATTGAGAAAGATGGTAGTGATTGACTCGGTATGAAATTTTGGAGACAACTACTAAAATCAATAATATGTCCGAAATAAAAAGTAACATTTTATCATCCACCGAAGGCGTTTTTTCTGTTTTGCACAAGCTATTTGTATGTTTTAATGCACGTAATGTTCGTATTTAGACAATCGTTATCCATGTAGAATATGATTGTTGGCAGTGATTCTGCCATTACTTTATAAATGTTGATCTGACATGGTCTTCATTTTAACTCAGTTGTAAGTATTACAAAGAAGTAGAAAACGCGTTGATCGGTGGTTAGTTCTTAATACCATTATTTGGAATAAGTAACATCCAGCTTTTTCTTGCTCACCGAAAGGGTCATATATGGAAAGAGGAAGACTTCGCATAACAGTCATCATCTTCAGTGACACAAAAACCCAGTTAGTCATCAAGCAGCTTTAGCCATCCCTCTCTATCCCATACAGCCGGGATCCAATTCCGCACACATGGACACATTTTGGTTATGCGTCCTTCGGAGGAGGCGTAAAATGACCCTCCCACTATATTACTCGTTAAAAATCACTATATTAATTATACATGGACGGGCAAAATTTAGGACACTCGCTTCATGTCAATGCCTGTCATTTCTTTATTAATATTGGAATGAAACAAATTAAAAAACAAATTTTGTATAAAAGGGAAGTAGATCAGTGCTATGTTTAAATAACATTATTTGCCAGTTGTAGGACCGTCATGTTTCTTTTTTGTAAGAAAAATCTGTTTTTTTGCGAACATCGCCATAGCGAGTCAGGTAATGTGCGTTAAAAGGAGAGAGGAAGACAGGGTACTATAGTAGATCAGCTGAAGGTAGTGCGGGGGCTGATTGTCTGGTATAGTACACAGGTGGAGGTACACCCTGGCCAGGGTGCATGCGCGCACCGGATCGACCAGGGCGGCAAGGTCAGGTCACCAGCTAGTACTAGCGAAGCGGCGAGTCCGGCTTCCATCTCCCCACCGCTCCGTAGGCACCTCCACACACCGTACTCTCTGGTATGATATTTCTTTATTATCTATATAATTAAGTTCATAATAACAATAAAACGCAACCTAATACATTATAACTATATTAACCGTCCTCGTCCAGTCTAATCCGATGACAGCCAACATCCAGAAAATTTTTCTTCATGAGGTAACACATGTCTGGTAGAATGTAACAACTATTAATATAAGAGTAATACCATTGTACAGAATACAACTAACTCAAGAAAGTGATATACAAATAAAAAATATTGATAAAAGTGGTATTAATGCGTAACTTACAAAACACAAGAGAATGACGTTTTTTTATTTCGTTTTTTAATACATAGTTGATCTCTATTGGAGAGTGTTTTTGACATCTACCTGCATCATTTTTTTCCTCCATAATATTTATAAGATGAACTAATATTTTCTCATTCGAATCCTTAAAAAGTTTTCCAAAATTTGGATCAAAATTAATTAATCATTCTAAGGTTGAAGCTCTATAACTTTTAATAAAAATTAAAATGTAGACATGAGATAGAGCAACGCTTATTTTCAGTGTTAGTACTCGATTTTTTTAAAGAATAGTTTTGACTGATTTTCAATTTAATAAAAAAATTATAACAATAATATATATAACAAGGTATTAATGTTATATAATTAATCATAGATACATATTATGTTGTTTTAAAAATATTAAATAGATTATTTTTAATTAGCTTTAATGAATTATAAAAAATAAAACAAGGATAACGACTCACAACCAGATTTATGTGTACAAATAGCAAACAATGAGATAGTAGACAACAACTATTAGTTACACAACCAAGGAATTTTCCAACCAGGGTGAAATATGGGTCGTCTCGCTTTTGATTTGATAAGAGATTGTATACTTAAAAAAACAGACGAGACAGTATATAATTTGAATATTTTATTATTAAATATTATATCGATTATCGGATGGTTAGGGAACGAGTAATTTTAATAAGAATCCGGTTATGGGCGAGTACCGATGCAGATTCGCTCCTACAGGTGGTTGTTTATCCCAACTAAATTACTAAAAGGTAAAGGGAATAATATCAGTTAAACGATGTTCTTAGTGGTACTTAGTCAGAAACAAGGTGATTGCAAAGGGTCACACGATACTCCCCTGGAGATTCCCTAAATCCCTACGAGGTCTCCCCCTGCAAGAGTCCGAAGGAGTACCTGGATGAGGCGTAGACTAGAAAGGTCACCGCAAGGTAGGACATTGCTGCCCTATCTGGGTCTCCATATCACATTTCGCTTTTCTTCAATCAAATCTCTTCGTCCATTTTCTTTCTTTCCTAGCCACCTAATCCTGTTTCTAAGCGTCTACTTCTGAGAAAATCTTTTATATAAATCTACTAAAATATATTTCTGAGACATTTTCATTTGTAAGCCTCAAAGCATTACACTCCAATTTCATTAGGTTTTTTTCACAGTGTCTGCTATATTTATATTATATATCTATCTATCCCTTTCTTATATACAATATATACACTATATACTTTCAATCATTTCTATTCACTGCAAATATTTTCCATTTTTTTAATGGCGAAAACTAAAAAGGCAATATTTTGAATTATTTTTTAAATTAAAAAACATTTAGCTAAATGAAATAAAATAGATTTATATATAGCGAGCGGTATAGCTCAGTTTGAAGAGCGGTGAGTTGCTATGTTGAAGGTTCCGGGTTCAAATCACTATGGACTCTGTGGGATCTGGAGACCCTCCTAGGGCTCACCCGGCCTCTTGACCGGCAATTGGGGAAAGATACCGGCCAGTCGGGCCTGACCTCGGACAAACCACCTCTCTTAGCAACCGTTGTCCTAGAAACGTTAGTCTATACAGTGGTATTTATTGTATTTTTTAAAATTTATTAGGACAAAATAATTTATTTTTGAATTTTGAAAAAAAAGTCATAAACAATAACGAAAACTCAATTTTATCGGGGAGAACAAATGCTAGGGAAGAAAAAAATACTTAGAAAATAAATTTCGTGAAAAACTAATCCTCAGTATAGCCACTTTTGTCTTTTTGGGACGAAATTCTGTGATTGGTCAGTTTTTTGTAAAATAAAAAAAAAGCGGCGGATTGGTTTATTTAAATTTTTTTTTGGAGAATAACAATAATTAAAATACTAAAAATTATACATAAATGCACACATCTCTAGACAGTATAATATTACTAGTATATTCTATGTGTGTATATATATGTATATATGTGTGTGTGTGTGTGTGTGTATATGGATCTGTTGGGTCGGATTCGAAACCGGTTATGGCAATATTTATTAGTAAATCAATTGTGGATCGGGTGACCCTCTTGATGCCCAGCCTACATGAAGTGGGTTTTTCTAATTAGAGGAAAAATCCGCCTGTTGAGAGTGATTTCGAGCAAATCATCTCCTTGAACAAGAAATGGCACGATACCTTTCATGGGTTGTAGTGATATATATATATATATTTTTCCATTGAAGTGATTTGTCTCTGGCTTTCACTTAAAATTTACGATAATTGAGTTTAGATTAAATTTGAAATCAGCACGAAGGTTCATTTTCCTAATTATTAAGCTTTTGCTGAAAGACAAAAGAGGGAGCGGAGTGGCTCAGTGGTAGAGCACTGAGTTGCCATGCTGGAAATTCTGGCTCAAATCCCGCTGCGGGCAAGACTTTATTTAGTCTGTTGGCAGCCGGAGATGGATGATATAGGATCTAGGACCCCCTGGGGCTCACCCAGCCTCTATAAAATATTATAAAAATAGGGTACCCAAAATAAGGTGGAAAATCTGGTGGTAGCCATGAAACAGTACTGTGTCTACTATGTACTGAGCCCCAGATCCGTGACACGCGTTGTAGTGTTACAGGTTTTTTTTTAAAGGCAAAATTATAAATAAATATTCAGCCTTCAACTAATTGATGTACAATATTTAAGGGCAGCCATACCTTTTCAGGAAAATAATCAATCGTCAAGCTGAAATTATCACTTTAGACAAATGACACTGTTATATTTTTTTTATTGTTTATAAAGCTCAGTATGTAGAGCACATAGTAGCTATGCTGAAGGTTCCGGGTTCAAATCTGGCTGTGGCAGATAAATTATTTAATTTGTTGACAGTAAAGGATGGATCTTGTGGGATCTACATACTCTTCATATAGCCTTTATAAAGTGAGAAACCTTCATGAATTGAAGTGGTAGAAGTTTTTTTTTTTGTGTAGTGACAAAAGTATTAGTAGGGAGTACAAGTCCAACAAGAGAGCGTATTGGCACTTTTTTTCCTACCTTAAGACAACAATTGGATAACCCATTTTATATTCGTTTAAAACCTTCCGATTTCCAAAATAAAATCCAGGAGAAACAGTTTTTCAATATTTGAAGGATTGAATTTAGGATGCTACCAGATCTCTCTCTATAACGCGTATCGGAGACAATCTGCACCGAAGATTAGTGCTCTCCGATGGTTATCCGTGTATGAGTAAAGTTTTCTCATTTATTTGTATTACTTAACCAATTCTTAGGTGTCTTTTAAGCCCAAAATGGCCAAATATTCAATTCTTACGCTCAGTAACCACTTGATTCATGAAGGATTTTATACTAAGTGGGTGGCTTGTTAAAGCCCGACACATTTCCTCTATCTTGCCAGTTTTCTAACATGTTAAAACATAAACCTCTTTAGGCTGATATCGCTTTGAAATATGTAATGTGAATTTTGCTCTCAATGGAGTAGACATTAGAATACCCTGCAATGCTGATCGGCTTCATCGCGATCTATGCGATCGCAATATAAACGCGATAGATGTTGCATGGATGATGGAGCGATCTATTAATCTACACATCAATCTATATGATACACTCAGTCCTTATTTGGATATGGATTTCAACTTTTTTTATGTAACCATATCAACCATGATAGCTATAAATATAAGCTGCTAATACAGAAATTAAATGACGTTTCGAGCCGAATGAACTTTCTTCCTTTAAATACATTTCCACTTATGTTCAGGAAGTGTAGGAGGTACGTTTCCTTACGCGAATATAAGCAAATAACCAGAATCGACAGTTGAATAGACCAAAGTGAAAGAAGTTCAATTACGGACGATACCCTATTCATCAAGTTCCGAATCATAAATCAGGTATTCTGCGTCCACCTTCTTCCGTTCATTTTTACTATTAACCCCTTTCTTAGCACATGATTCATTAAACTACATCATTTCTCATACCACGATCTTCCAAAAAATGATTAAAAAAATTAATAAGATAAGTTTTAATGATTATGTGAGACCAAGCTAACCTTTCCAAATATACCTACCCCATACGTTCCAATGTCCGATCCCAATGGTTATATTCATGCGTTTGTGAGAAATAGGTGCAACTCAGAAAAGGCATAACTTCAAGCATGAATTATTGTAACGACCTCTATTGGAGACAGTTTTACAGTCCCCAAGAACAAATTTTAATTAGCCAGTGACACAAAAAAGCCATGGGAGTAAAAATACTTAGTTATGCCTTCCTTCGGAGGGAATGTAAAGTGGTAGTTCCGAGCCTGTGCGAAGTCGTTGAAAATCTCTATCCTAATTAAATCTGGATAGGCAAAATTTAGGACTGCCACTGTAACATCGTCCGATCAGCCAAAGCAGCATAAAGAAACGCCAATTGAATAAACAAACAAACAACAAAGTAAAGGGGAGATTTCAGAGTTGAGTTTTTACAATTATTATTTTAAATAAAACTTCATATTTTTAAATGGGAGGGTAATTTTCTCCTTAGTTATCTCCATATTTGAAAATAAAAAATGGCGTTAAGGCCAAAGTCGTTATTGCATCTCCTTACCTTAGCAAGCTCGTAACTGCTTCGACAGTTGATTATCCAAATAATTTATCTGCCACAGTTGGATTTTATCTGTTGACAGCCGGAGATGGATCCTTTGGGACCTGTGACCCTCCTGGTTATAAGCTCTGTGAAGTGGGTACCCTAATTAGGAGACAAACATGGACGCTAAGCATGAACTTGGACAAATACCTGCACAACCGTCGTCAAGAATAAGTACAGTCTCTACCATAATGTACTGAACCCTATACCCTTCAGGGGTTGTAGTGGTACAGGTATATGTGTGTATGTAAAAATAATAAAACAAAAAACAATGAAATAAAATAACATCTTTGCTAATTATTAAGGTTCCCTGACTTTCTCTTGACTGCAGAACTGGGGCGACCTATGGTCTTGTGGTTAGCGTAACAAACTACTAAACCCAAGATCGCGGGTTCGTAGCCCGGCAGTTGGCCCTAAGAGTTTTTAAAGGGAGTAAAAAATCCTTAGTTACGCCGTCCTTCGGGAGGGATGTAAACGGGAGTCCCGAGCCTGTACGATGTCAGGTACTCGTTAAAAATCCCTATCCTAATTAAACCTGGATAGGCAAAATTTAGGGCACCCACTGTAGCATCGTCCGATTAGCCATAGCAGCATAAAGTGACGTTAAATGGACAAGCAACAACTGCAGAGCTAAGAGTATATTTTAATATTACTCGGATATAAAATCCCATTTTAATAATACTGGAAGTCCCGCTCATAATGAAGGGTTCCTGATTCGATAGTATCAACAGCTAAACAGAAACAGGGGCGTTCTTACAGGTATTCGTTAAATTTTAACACATTCGAGACGACGATTTTTTTCGAACACGGAATTTTTTTTCCTTTGTTTTGTTCATTTTTAATTTAAAAACCATGTTTACTATGGAAATCACCCAATTCGTAAGTGAATTCACATAAATAAGATCATTGCATACCGGGTGTGCAGCTCGCTCCTCGGAAAATTTTTATTGGGAGGAGCGGATTGAACACCATATATGCAATGTAAGCTAAAATGAAAATATATCATTAAAAAATGTATAAACATTTATTTCAAAAATATTTAGATAAGATAAAATCGTTATTTTACTTTAAATGATAAAGAGCATAATATAATGCAAATACAATTTTTAAAAAGTTAAAAAATAATTAGTTTTTAGATTTTTTGGTACATAGTAAAACCAATGCCAAATTTTGTTTTCCTCTACTTTAAAGATTCCATTAGTTCAAGAAAAATCTTATTCCGACGACTAGTTTACGGAGAATAACTGATAATTGCACATACGGTGTGCAGCCGTCTTATAGCCTCGGAAATCAATTGCACACGGTGTACAATTACAAGTCTCGAATGGGTTAACTAGCTTAAGTGCGGTGTGATTCCTACTTCCGCTCTCTAACAACTACTTGTAAGAACGGAAACCGGATCTTCCCTTTTAAAGTTGCAATAAGTTCAGCCCTTTAAGTAAACAGCTGAACACTTGACTGTAATAAGGAAAAGTACTGGCCCTTCTGATGGCCCTATTCCACCATAAATCACCCATCAGCTGAGGGGACGACCTCGTCAACTCCCATCGGCTTCCCCATCGCCCCATCCATCTGCCACAGGTGTTCTCAGGTAATATTTCTGGAGGAAATAATCTTAATTCCTTCATTTTTTATAGATATATTTTCTCTTTTTTTTCTTTAATAAGAATGGTTTGCACAAAATTAAAAGAATAAATTTATTATTATTTTCAACTTTCTTTTTTTTTTAAAGCGATCGTGCTATAGTTATGGAGCGGAGTGGCTAAGTGGTAGAGCGCTGAGTTGCCGTGCCGAAGGTCCTGGGTCCAAATCCCGCTCGCTGGCCGACTTTCATTTAAACTGTCAGTGGCATTAGATGGATCCTATGTGATAAAGGACCCTCCTAGGGCTAAAGTGGGCTATAAGACAATAAATTGGGATCCAAAAATAAGGGGGAAAAATCTGGCGGTTGAGCGTGATCTGGAACAACCACCTCCCTGCGCCACCATGAGACAGTACTGTCTCTACCACGTACTGAACCCAAGACCGTCCTTGGGTTGCAGTGGTATAGGTTTTTTATCTCCCTCCCTTCCCCAGTGAACGAAAATTAATACATAAATTGAGGCGTTCAGACTCAAAAGCTGATAACTCTCTATTTAAAAAATTGACCTACTGAAATTTTCGCTAGTTACGTCAAGCAACGCTTATATGCACTCGAAACTTAAGGTACTGTACCGGAGTAAAACCATGAGAAATAATGCGGCCATGAGTCGTGTTAAAGAAAATTGCTTGACTAGGTAAAAATATAAAAAAGCAACTTTTTGAAATCTCTGAGTTTTCCGTTTTGATCCTGAACGCCTTAATTGATCCCATCCAATCGGCATTTGTAGTTCTACATTCCAAGATACGATGAATTAAAAAATCCAATAAAAAAAAATTGATTTATTTTTGAATTCATAACTATTTCGAAAAATAAACTATAGAACAATACCAATATATATTCGTAGGGAGTTATAGAACGGAATGGGGGTTAAATAAGATATATGTTTTGATAAGAAAATTCTGGAAAATTATTACCCATTTATATATTAATTTATCGATTTGGTAAAATTAATATTCATTATTAACATGATAGGAGTCATCAAGTATTAACGATTACAAAATTTTTTAATATTTTAATTATGCTTAGAAGATTATTTACAGTTAATACTATAAAATTTTTAATTGATATTACGCAGAGATTATTTACTTTAAATTTTCATACTATTTATTATAATAATAGGTAGAGCGCTGGGTCACTAACCAGAAGGTCCATGTTCAAATCCGGCTATGGCAGACGAATTATTTAATATGTTTATATGATCGCTTTCCTGCAGCTTAGAACAGTACAGTCTCTATTACGTAGTGAGCCCAAAACCCTTTATGCTTTGCAGTGGTAAAAAAAATATATTAATAAAATTATCATCATTAGAGTGTAATGGTATTATAAGAGAGGCATACTTTTAGTTGCTGTGATTTTTTTATTCATTTATCTAGATTAATGAGATCGTCCAAAGTAGTTGAAAATAAGTTTTCAATGTTAATTGCTTAAATTTAAATTAACATTGTTGCATTAATACTAATTTTAAGATTGTTAGTAGAATAGCATCCTAAGAAAGTAATACCTTTTTTCCCATGGCCAACAAATATTACCAAAAACGACAAGACTGAACATCCAAAACCAGCCCCAGATCTGGGAAAAGAGATCTAGGTTGGGATATGGGCGGAGGATGATACTGTCAATTCCCTCTGATTGTGCAAGAGATAGGGGCCATGATAGCCTCCATAAGGACGCTATAGACTTCCGATTGGCTACACCCTTACCTTTCCGATCTGTGGTGAACCTTTTTCGGTTGTCCTCTTAGCTTGGCATGGGATGATAATAATCTATACCTAAAGGTAATAACTATCATACGTTTTTCAGTTTGATATTTAATATAAATATATTTTAAAAACTGTTGATGGTCTTAGTAAGGAACGAATACCTGAGATGTTACTAAGCGCTGTACTGACTCGGAAGCGTCTGAGGGATGGACCGAGACGTAGGTGGGAGGATTGCGTTAAGAGTGATCTGGCGTATTTGGGTATTGATAGTGGTCCGTGGAGCAAAGATGGTGGTATCGGCATCGAACATTATGGTTCGATAAGCCTTATTATTATTAAAAAAACTTTACCAATACATCACAAGGCCTTGGGTTTCAATACATGGTAGAGACGGTACTGTTTCGAAATCTACGCCCCTTCAGTTAAGTTGAAGTTATTTGGGTGAAATCACGCTCAATCACCAGGTTTTGTCTCAAATTAAGGGCTCCACTTTATAAAGACTGGGTGAGCCCAAATACAAGAGTCTGATAAATAAATTAAGTCGACAAACATACAAGATACACAGGTTTTTGTTACTCAATTCCAAATTCTTTAGTTCCTCTAATAGTAAATCATAAATAAACAGCTAACGTTTTGGCAATTCAAGAGGTAATATTTACTCTTATCATTCATCTATTATATCTTATCGATTCTTATCCTACTACCTCAACAACCCATGAGGGATTTAGGATTGTACTGTTTCTAAGACCACGCTTATGCAGGGATTTGATTTGTCTGAAATTAAGCATAACCGCCAAGTATTTCCATCTAAGGAAAGCATCTTATAGAGACAGGATGAGGCTCAGGAGGTTTGTAGACCTCATATAGTCCACCCGTGGCTTCTAAAAGATTAAATAATTTATCTGCCACAGTACGATTTTAACCCGTTACCTTCAGTATCTTGAGTGCTCTACAAACTGAACAACCACGCTACCATCATTAGAAAAAAAAATCATAGTTAAACTTTTACTATGAGATATATCGAGTATGAAGAAAATCATCGCGGGGGTAACCTGTATTGGATAGCATAACAACTTACTATGTCCAAGTTCGCAACCCGGCAGGTGGCCTTAGGATTTTTTAAACGGAATGAAAATTGCTTGGTTATACCGCCCTTCGTAAGGGACATAGAATAGCGGTCTCGATGCTGTGCCTTGTAAGGAACTCGTTAAAGGTCTCAATTTTTATTATACCTGAGTATGTAAAATCCTACTGTAGCATCGTCCGATCAGCCGATCAGCGTTGAAGAAAATCATCAAGATGGTACCTCATAATGTTATGGTACCTCAAGTGTTTTCTAAGGTTTTTTTTGTTTGTTTTTGTTATTTACTTTAAAAATGTTCATGAGGAATAAATATTCTTCAAAATTTGAGGTTAATATGAAAGTAGGCCTATTCTATATCAAGAGAGGGGAGTATCTAGTTCACAACGGGTTTGCGATGGTCAAAGGAGGATTACAACCGGAATTAGGTTTGACAACAGAGCCTACTTCCCGCAACTGAATCAGTAATGAATTTCATCCCTTTGATGAGTTCTAAGTCACATTTATTTTAGGGAATGTATTATCACACTTTAACAATCTAGGAAGACCAACAGAATATATTTATATAACAGTTTCGCATCGATAGAATCCCAACGAGATGATGAGTTCTCATAAAAATTGGACATCGTTAAAATTTATTATAACTAATTTAAGTAATTTTTTACTTGAGTTTCATGACTCGGGGGCACTTCGTACCTCTACCATTAAAGTAATTATCTTAAATTACTAAATAAACTATTAGTCTATTTCACAATAAAAATATATGAAATCAGATATATTGTTTCGATGTGTTATTTTATAACTCATAATACTTACGTATGTGGGTCACTTGTGGTGTAGCGGTAAACATAACAACTTACTATGCCAATGAAACGGGCCCTGATTTTTATTCGGCCTTAGGATTTTTAAAAACCTAATTTATGCCTTCCTTTGGAGGAGTGGTAAAATGGTTGTCCCGAGGATGTGTTATGTCAAATACTCGTTAAAGATCCATATCTTAATTGTACCATGATAGGACTCCTTCTATAACATCGTCCGAATAGCCATAAAAGCATAAAGTGAGGCTAAATGAAATAAACAATAAAATTCTGACGTTTTATAAAGAGCAAAGAAGAGAAGAAAAAAATCTTTTTAAGAATTTCACTTCAATTTTTTTTTGTTACATAGAATCCAAATAAAAAATTCATTCCTCCCGCCTTTAGAGATTTTTTCTAAGACTACTTAGCCGTTTTTATTATTTTTTTAACTTGTTTCAAGCGATTCATCCCTAAATAATCCTTGAACTCAACACTACTTTTCTCTATTTCTTATCAATTTTTGTTTTCAATTAAATCTAATATTTTTTTTAATATGATATGTAATGAAATATACTTTAAAGTATTTGGAATATATCCATATTCCAACGAATATGAATAAACGATGAATTCATAATCAGAGGTTTTTAATTTTACCAATTTATTTTTCTCAAAGTTTTCTAACCAAAAAATTAAAACACATTTATAAGAAATCATAACTTATCGGTTATGTTTGTAAAATGCAATCACTTCCTTAATTTTCGGACACGATATACGTTCTATATATACATATGCATAAATATAATTTTTTGTTAAAATGTGCGAATAATTCAAGTAAATACAGATTGATCTGTTTTTATTTAGATCATACTCGCAGATTACCTTTATATATCATTTATGTACTACATCAACAAATAAAATCTGGTTCAGTAAAATGTTTGGTGTTCTAAATGTGAAGAGGACGCTAAATGGGAGCCTTGTGTATCGATCCCAGGGCAGCTTTGATCAGACCAACCAAACTTAAATGCGATGTTTTATGTTCATCGATTTTGTTACTGCTATCTTTGCTACGGTCTGTTATATATGGATGAAAGAAATATTATAAGCATGGACAGATTTAATGTAACGCCATCAGAGGTTCAACAATTAACTAAAGAGTACTACAATCATTCTTAACTTCCGATTATTACTTAGCTAGAAATTGAGTAAGTTTAGGAAAAATGGGTGAATCCGTGGAAGATGCCAACATTATAGCATTATAACCTATGATGTTAGAATTTTTTTTTAACCGAAAACCGGAAATTCTTTGTTTATATGCCTACAGCCCCGGTGAATAAGTGCTTAAGTCTAATTTTCTCCAAAATGAGTGTCTTGTACTTAAGTAAGCGGAGTTATTTTCGTTGTGAATAAGGAGCTAAGTAAGGCATTGGCTTGAAAAGGAGTTATTGTTTATATTACAACTCCATTAAAATCTAAGAACTACGAGAATGATACGATTCCGGTTATCTGAAAGCAGTCAACCTTTCTGGACAAAACTCCGGACTTAATTACCGGGAATGTGGATATTAACACCACATTAACTAATATTCAAATCTCTCTGAATATTGTGCTCAGATGACGCTATAAATATAGCCCTAATCATAGGACAGGAAATAACCAATAGGTATATGATAGAAAACCAAAAAGTTGATTACAAAAGGGAAAATGTGCTTCTGTAAAAAAATTGCTGGAAAATAAAAAAAATATTCAATTTAAAACTGTTTACAAATATATATACATATAAGAATAATGCCAAAAATACGATTTTAGAAAGAATGCAAAATAATCGAATACAATATTTATTCGAGTTCCAGTTATTTGAACAATTACAACAAGTACATATTTTAATATATTATAATGATATAATGCCATTGGAATGACTAGTGTAAAAAGATTCTTGAGAATACAAGTTCCAATTATCAAAAAAATCAATTTTTTACAATTTTGTTAATCAAATCAAATTTTTTAGAGGCACAGCTGTTTTAACCGCCCAAGAACTTGCTCGCCCCCTTAAAGAATGTATAGATAAAAGATGGGAAGCAATGTGGGATGAAAGCTAAGCCAGTAAATTGAAATATATAAAAAGGGAAGTAAAGCCTTGGGCTACATCTAATCGCAGTAAACCCCATGGCTATTGCTCGCCTTAGAATAGGACACACCCGGCTTACCCACGCACATCTCATTACAAGGGATGCACCTCCGATCTGCCCTAGGTGTAATAAAAATCTTTGCATCAGACATATATTTGAGGAATGCTACTCCTATAAAAATCATCTCAAAAGACCACCCGATGATAGAGAAGCACTTAGAGACGGCAAATCTGAAGTCGACAAAGTGGTGAAATTCATTACAAACTGTATATTAATAAGCAATATTTGATCATCCATTGTCCCTGCTATAGATGCATTTGTTGTTTTTTCAAGAACAAGATCCATTTCCTTATTATTGATATATTATTTGTTAGTATGTGTGTATATGATTTTATATATCTTTTTTTTTCTATAACTAATTATAGAAATAAAAAATCTACAGGCGTTGATGACCCGAGGGTTTTACGCCTCTAAGCAACAACAAACAAACAATAAAATTTTTACTTAACTATTCAGACTTTTACGGAAAAAAAAGGAAGCATATAATCGTAAAAAGAGTATTTAACCAAATTTATATTTATTATTGCCGATGTGCGTACAAAAAAACTACAAAACAACGACGAAAAGCTTAAATAATAAAGTATAGCTATTAATAATACTGTCAGTGAAAACAAAAAACACCCATGTTTTGAAATTTAAAAAACAATTAAAACATCAAACTCGTATGATATTCTACATTTCTGTGATTCAGTAAATATAAAAATCTTATTGCGAAAATTCTATGATTTTCATGAATCGGTGTATTTTTAAAGATAAAAACTTAAAGGTAATGATCAACAAACACGTTTATATATTTGTTTTATCCGTATTTTTGTTGATGGATTTCTTAGAGAGCATTATTAAGGCTTCGTCGAAAAGAGTTTTAAGAAAACAGAGAATAAAGTTATTTTGTTTCCTTACCTTCTTTTAAAAGTAAAGTACAAAAGCCTTGATATTTTATTTACGCCAAGGAGATTTCTTTTCAACACTATGGCTCCGAGTCTGCTCAACTAGGCCATCATCTTTTTTCATTGTTAATGTTTAACAACATTGTTTAATGTTGTGTCATAGTTTCAATCAACATTATTTTGGTTAATTAGATTAAAAATAAAATTGATTTTAAGAATACATTTTATTAATATGAATGCTGCTTATTTCTAATAAAATTCGACTGAGGATTGCTCTCACAGATATTTCGACGAAAAGATGGTAGCGAAATAGTTAATGCTAAGATAAAAAAAAAAAAAAAAAACCTGTACCGCTACAACCCAAAGAGTCAAAAGAGGGGTTCAGAACACGGTAAAGACTGTACTGTTTCTTGGACAAGGTTTTGCAGGAGGTGATTTTTCCTAGATCACCCTCGACCTCCAGGTTTTTCTCCCTTATTTTGGGTACCCACTTTATAAAGATAAGAGATAAAATAAGATTCCAACGAGCAGGATTTGAACCCAGGAATTCGGCACAGCAACTCACTAGAAGGTCCTTATTACTAGGGTATACCATTATTGAAATAATCGATAGACACCAACTTTTTCACCAAAAAATAATTCTTTAAAATTAAACGAAAAATATAAATATAATTTCAAATAAGCGGATTAGAACAAAACATAATTAAAATTTAAAACTTCATTAAACTCGATAGTTTACAAAAAAAAATATTTAAAAACAATAAAAAGCGTATCGTTTTACCGCAGAAATTTTTAAAAGAAATAATTTGGAAATAGGGTATCTGATATATACACTGTATTGAAATCCGTACAGTATTCCAGTATACATAAGCGTCACGAAAAATAAACAATTAGTTAAAATGTTGCCAAGGGCTTAGGGTTTCTACAAATATTAATGGCCCTAAATAAGTAAGAGAAAATATATATCTACAAAATACAAATTAATAGAATAGTAATTAATAATGAGAACTGATATATAGTAATTATTAATATTATCGATTGCTTTTTAATAAAAATAATAAAGTCATCCTAATACTTCTTTCTAAGGAGCAATAATTGGGGATGCCGATCAGTAAAATAATCAATTTAAAGATATTTAATGCATATTAATTATTAACATTAATTACTATTGATTAATTAATTAATAAAACGAAAATATCAAACGCTTCATCTGTTTGTTGTTGACTCATTAAGCACAATTGCGCAATACTTCTTCCAAAAACCATCAGTCCCTAAATTGCAAAAATAATTAAAAATTAATAAAATCCTCTGAAGTCCGAATATCTTATTAAAACTTGTACCACTACAACCCATGACGTGTCTTGGGTCAAGGTACATGGTGGAGTCTGTACTGTTTCTAGGACAACGGTTGTGAAGGGAGGTGATTTAATTATCTTAATATGTGGCTTAAAATAATTGTATTAAGAATTTTAGCATCTGATACAAGTTTAAGGATATGAAATTACTGCTACACCTCTTAAGGGGCTCCTCTTAAAGGATTAAGGGGCTAAGTCTGGCATTGCCTTGAAGAAGAGTTATTGTTTTATTACAACTTGATATTAAGCCAAGAACTACGAGAATTATACGATTCTGGGTATCTGAAACCAGTTAACTCTCTCTGGGCATAATTATGCTAACAACTTTAAACATTTCTTTTAACATCACTTTCCTATAAAATAATCTATAAACAGCTTTTAATCTATTCGGAAATATAAATGAACTTAGACGAGAGATCAGGTTATTCTATGAATAACCTCAACTCTACCTTCCTAGTGGCCTACTTCCGGTACTCCCTATTGTACTTCTCTCAATCAATACACACCTTTCAGCCCTTATCAATTAACTATCGCTTGTTGAGTTGACCTTTGCTCAGACGGAAACTATTTGGTTTTACAATCTCAGTATGAATTGCATAGATCTGTTTAATCATGAATTCGATTTTCCATTGTCTATATCTACGGCACCGGTGAATAAGTCGAATTTCGTCAAATGTCAGTTTCTTCTGCGAGGAAAAGTACCCGGTTCTCGCAACGCATAAGTGTTTAAGTCAGGCATTGGCTTGAAATGGAGGTATTGCACATATTTTATCTTCATTTCAAGCCTAAAAAATACGAGAATGTCACGATTCCCCTTCCCTCAATACAGTTAACATAAAAATAAAATTAATTAAATTCTACTTAACCACTTATTCACCGGACAACAAACTTGCCGCTTGTAAATCGATCTTCTTTCCTATCCTATCTTTCTATGCAGAATCGTGGGCCCTTACCTCAAAACATAGGACTCAGATACAAACAGAAGTGAGCCATCTGCTAAAAGTAGAAAGAAAGATACGGAGGGATAAAACGCTACCATACGGCCTTGTCTCGACGTTAAAGCTTTTAAGGTGCAAAGGGTGTAATAACCTAGTTGTTGATCGCCCGAAGAAAAAACATCTAAGTCGACGTTAAAACAGCTGAGACCATCCTAAAGAAACAAAAACTAAGGTGCGTGATATTAATGAATCACATGAATCCAGGTTCAGGGAAAATCTTTTTTCTTCAAAATAAAAAAAACTAACGTGGATTGGATACCTCCTTAAGATGGACACAAAGAGAAGAGCAAGGAAGACTTGCGAGACCCCCACGGTAGAAAGAGGTCCATAGGAAGGCCTAGCATCCTAAGGACAGAAGGAGAAAGCTGGCTCAGGAAAGAGATACTTGGTTGCGGGTATCTTCCTTATTAAAGATGTATTAAAATGTTAGCATTATAACACAAATGACCAAAGTAATAACCATTTTTTTTTATGTAACGAATTAGGGCCATCAATACGATGATGATAGATACATATCGTCAAGCGGACTATATGGCCATGGTAGATATGAATATAACTCATAAACATGAAGAATGTCAATGAAGAACACTATTTCATATGTTAATGTTCGTGGAGATTTGTCGAGAGGGTTCGTAACAGAGAGATGGTATTGATGGTATCAAGCAGCGTGAAGGTCTTGAGCTGTTTTTAATATGGCCTTAAAAAAAAAGGTTGTTAGAAATGCAAGAATACATGTAGTAGGGACCTTGTTGGATAAATATTTTTGTTTATGCTGACTATTTAGATGTTATGAGAAGACTAAGTATATGACTTTATTCAACCAACAACAGGAATAAGAAGAAAATTTCGACATATTTACTCATAAATTTCAGAAGGTACTAGAATTTGTGTACCTTGTGACTTGAGACAATTCTCGAAATAACACAAAAAAGAAATAAATAAAATTCTCGGCAAATATCTTTATTTCTCAATTGAAAAATACCTTACCCCCTTCGCCGTTGTTATGAGAAACTTTCAGCCAGTGACACAGCTTATAAAAAAGTAATTTGTCATTCTCCCCAGAGGTGAAACCATCACATCCTCATCCTACTCCAGGGATACTGCCATAATACAACATAAAATTATCGAAAAACTAATGCAGGTTTAGTTAGTTCTGAAGGGACCTTTACTCTAACAGGACAATGCCAGAATTCAGGTTAAACGACAGACAGTGAAGAAACAAAACAAGCTGGATTTCGAATTCCTCCTACACCCACCTTATTCGCTACACTTATCTCTAATAGATTTCTTCCTTGTTCGTAAATTTGGAGAACTTCCTTAAGAGAAAAATTTTTGAAATTGTTTCTCAAGTCAAAAACGCATTTTCAGACTTTATTCATCACAAAACCTTAAATTTATAAGTTCTGGGATTGAGAATTTGTTAAAACGTTGGGGAAAATGTATTGAAAATGAGAGTAAATACTTTGAATAATTTTTTTAAAATTTTATTAAGTCGTTTTACTAAAGAACCTTTCCTTTGAAACTGGAAATTTCATATGCGACGAACCAATATATACTGTCGTAGATGTACTATGTAAAAAAAATTATAAAGGATGCAACATCTTCGAAATTTACAAGGGCCATTGTTAAAGGATTATGGAAAAAGTTGTTCTAATCCCTTCGAGGAGAGGAGAGGATTTTTCATATTGATGCCTGGATTGTCTGACAAGCCTTTAAACTGTTAGCAACTCTTTTTATAAACTTTCTTTATCCTGTTAGGGTGGAGGAGGCAATCTCGGCTTGATAGGCGATGTCATTCCCAGGCTCTCTTAACTGCCTAACAGTTTGACGTGGGAGGGCATTGACAGGCATCTCTCGACCTCAGTGACTATCTTGGGGTCTTCGCTCAACTGCCAATATTTTTGGGCGATATTTTTTTTTCTTTTCTTTTTGACCTAATTTCAATAACTCCTTTCTTTCGGATCGAACTTTTATTTAATTATTTTTAAATTGCTAGGAATATCCAACATTATTCACAGATTACCTTTCCGAAAAGCTCCTGGGCACGACCTGAAAAACTGGAAAAGCTCATCCTCAAATGATTGTACCCCATCATTGATGCAAATCACATAATACCAGATCACCAGTTTGGATTCCGAGCACCCCACTCCACTATTCAGCAATGCCATCGTGTGGTGGATGTAGTCTCCTCTGCATTAGAACGTGAATCATACTGTTCGGGGGTTTTTCTTGACGTGGAACAGGCTTTTGACCGAGTCTGGCATCCGGGTTTGCTCAACAAACTCCGTAAATTCCTACCCCATACATACTTTCTCATCCTTCAATCCTATCTCACAAATAGAACTTTCCAAGTAAACCATAATAATGTCCATTTATCCCTCTTATCCCAATCTGCTGGTGTTCCTCAAGGTATTATCCTTGGCCCAATCCTTTATACAGTTTATACAGCTGACATCGCAACTCATCCTAATACTATCCTTTCCACGTATGCTGATGGTACATGTGTATTATCAGTCAACACCAATCCAGTTATTGCATCCCAAAGCCTCCAATCCCATATAACTGATCTTGAAGAATGGTGTCAAAACTGGACAATTAAAATAAATTCTCAAACATCGCGTTAAATCACTTTTACCTTACATCGTAAACCAATGACTTCCTGCCCTTCAGTATCCTTTAATAATATCTATCCCATTGGTGCCTGTAGAACCGATCCGATACTTAGGGTTGCATCTCGACAACGATTAACCTGGAATCCTCATACGAGACTGAAAAGACAAGAAACCGCTCGACGTTTCAGGCTACTTCAACACTTATTAGACAAACGCTCTAACCTCCCAATTAACTACAAAAGACTCATCTACATGACCATCATACGACCTATTTGGACTTACGGAGTAGAGCTTTGGAGCTCCACTAAGCCATCGAATTCCTCTCGTATCCTATTCCTACAATCCAAAATCCTTCGTAAAATTCTCAACGCTCCTTATTTTGTCCTAAAGTCATCCATAATGACCTTAATGTCCCATTTGTTGCTAATTTGGCTGAACCCACTATCTATCCTTTCATAACAAACTTCTTTCCCAGTCAAACCCTCTAGTTTCAAACCTAGCTTCCTCTTCAATTCCCGATAATCCTCCAAGGCGTCTGAAAAGAAGATGGCCACGTGACCTTCTTAGTTGAACTAGTGATTTGAGCACTAACAGTGGGTAGTTTCTCTACTTGCCATTAACTCATGTCATTACGTATAGCCTCATAGCCTATTTACTTGATGTATTACTGTAATACAGTTGTAAATATCAATAAATACATTTTTTTTTAAATTGCTAGGAGCTGGGTAGCTGAGTGGATAGAGAGCTGAATGCTCCGGCTGTACCAGATTAATTATATAATCTGTTAACAGCCAAGCATACACCCTCCTGGGGCTCACTCAGCCTATATTAGCGAGTACCCTTGGATGAAAAACCCGGCGTTTGAGCATGGCTCAAGACAGATCCCCAAACACAGCCTTATCGTTGAAATATTACAATATTTACCATCTACTGAATCTATGTCTTTACCTTAGGACTCTTCGTGGGCTGTAGTTGTACAGGTGTTTATTAATTTATTTTTTAGAAAGCATAAAAAATTAAAGTAACGAAAAACTGATCTCGGACAAATCACCTCCCTGGACAACTGTTGTCCTAGAAACAGTGCATTGTCTACCATGTACCTGAAAATCTCAGTAGAAAATCGTGATAAAATGCCAACAAGTTTAAACCTGCTGAATTGTATAAAAATATCTCAATATTTCTGTTGGAATCTCGACATTTACGATCTCGCCGCGGAGCAACAGGTGCTCTTTCTTATAAATGATATACAAATGTCCTAGTTAAATTAATTTAACATAACCTTACAGCAATTTGGTAGGATTTGATACTTTTTTTGTATATTTATGTATGTCAAGGTTATTAATTATAACTCATTTTTTTTTCATAACCAATCATTATGGTTTATTTAAAAATTATTATAAATAATTACCTTCACCATCAATAAATATTTTTATCTCATAACAAAAATGGAAATTAATCAGTCAAAGGCAATGTTTTCTTTTTTTCTGATTATTCTTATAGGTTATTTTAAAAACAATAATATTCTTCGATCTGAGGAATTTATTTAGTAATAGTTTATCAATGCTTCTATTAAAAATGTCTAGTGGTAGAGCGCTGAGTTGATGTGCAGAATTCCTGGGTTCAAATCCTGCTCGTTGTAATTCTCTTATTTTATATGTTAGCGGCTGGAGATGGATCTAATGGAATCTAGGACCCTCCTTGGGCTCCCCCAGCCTCTATAAAGTGGGTACCCAAGATAAGGGGGGAAAACGGGAAGGTTGAGCGTGATCTAGGAAAAATCACCACCTGAAAAACCTCGTCCAAAAAACAGTACAGTCTTATGTATATTTAACGTATATCAAGGTTACTAATTATCACTCATTATTTTTGCATAACCAATCATTTATTGTTTATTTAAAAGTTATTATAAATACTTGACCTTCACAATCCATAAATATTTTTATCTCATAACAAGAAGACTTTTAATTGACAAAAATGGGAATCATACAGTCAAAGGCAAAGTTGCCTTTTTTTTCTTATTAATATTTTAAGTTCTTTAAAAAAAATGAATATTCTTCGATCTGGGGAATTTTTCTACTAAGAATTTAAAAAAGTTTCTATTCAAAATTTCTTAGCAGCTCCAGAGAACCTAAAGTAGTATGATCCGCATGATTTTACATTTGAAAATAAAAGAAATTGAAAAGAAGATGGTACCATAATAATAGATAAATCGAAAAAATGTATCGAAGTAAATATTGTAAGTATTAAACTATAAGTAGCTTTATAAAAAAAACAAAACTATAAACCTACCGCTACAACCCATAAAGGGTCTTTGGTTCCGTACGTGGTAGAGACTGTACTGACGACTGTACTAATTTATACCTTTTCGGGTATATCGGATGTGCAGGGTATTTGTCTGGGTTCACGCTCAACCAGCAGGTTTTTCCCCCCACCAAATGTACCCACATTACGGATGCTTGTTGAGCCTTAGATGATTCTGTAGAACCCTAACTATTAACACATTAAAGAATTTATCTGCTACAGCCGAATTTGAACGTGGCTCTTTATTATGCAATTTAAAGTTTGTTAGTTCCCCTATAGTTAATAAATAATCAGCCAACGTTTCGAGAGTTCAACCATCATTAAGTCTGAAAAACACATCATATCAATGCTCTTAGAGACATCTAGTACAGATTCATAGCAATCCACTTGGTGATAGGGAAATGACTAACTCTTAACACTATTGCTTTAAAACAGAGACGGGTGTTATATACCCGAGACTCTTATGATTCCTAGTCAACTCTTGTGCAACAAGGTTATTTGGAGATTATGCTCAATCGTCGGGTTCTTCTACCTAATTAACAAATTTATAGAGACTGGATGAGCCCCAGTAAGGTCTCCGGGACCCACAGTCAATTTATAGCTATTAGCAGAATGAATTATTTATTTGTCGCAGCAAACCTGGAACTCGAACATGAGATCAATCAGTAAGCAAGTTCACTGTTAAGCATGCATAATTTGGTTTTCTGACTAAGTCATTCGACCTTTTTAACAAATAAATTTCTGGCATTATGTATTTCTTGTAAATTTAACGCTTATTAATAATTGTTCCGATATTTCCTTGTTGAAAGATTTTTTTTATTTTGACATTACAAAAGAGCGAAGCTCATTTAAATCTGTTCTCTCTCTCTTCTTTATTTTTTTCCATCCTTGTTTTCTTTGAGCGTTCTACCTTTACTTCGCCGGGTACGCTTTAAGTTACCACGAACTTTGAACTTTAACCTTCAGATTCTATTATTGATATTTATCACTTATAACGTTTTACAGCCTTAATTTTATTTATTTTAAAGATTTTGAAAAAAGGTATAGCATTAGTTTCATATCCTTAAACTTGTCTCAGATGCTAAAATTCTTAATAAAATTATATTAAGCGACATATTAAGATAATTAAATCACCTCCCTTCACAACCGTTGTCCTAGAAACAGTTCACACTCCACCATGTACTGGACCCAAGACACTTCATGGGTTGTAGTGGTACAAGTTTTACTAAGATATTCGGACATCAGAGGATTTTAATAATTTTTAATTATTTTTGCAATTTAGGGACAGATGATTTTCGGAAGAAGTATTGCGCAATTGTGCTTAATGAGTCAACAAAAAGCAGATGAAGTGTTTAATATTTTCGTTTTATTAATTAATCAATCAAAATTAATTAATATTAATAATTAATCTGTATTAAATATCTTTAAATTGATTATTTTACTGATCGGCATCCCCAATTATTGCACATTAGAAAGAAGTATTAGTATGACTTTATTATGTTTTTTAGTTTTATTAAAAACCAATCGTTAATATTAATAATTACTATATATCAGTTCTCATTATTAATTACTATTCTATTAATTTGTATTTTTTAGATATATATTTTCTCTTACTTATTTAGGGCCATTAATATTTGTAGAAACCCTAAGCCCTTGTTTGCAAGGGCTTAACATTTTAACTAATTGTTTATTTTTCGTGACGCTTATGTATACTGGAATACTGTGCGGATTTCAATACAGTGTATATATCGGATACCCTATTTCAAAATTATTTCTTTTAAAAATTTCTGCCGAAAAACGATACGCTTTTTATTGTTTTTTAAAACTTTTTTTGTAACCTTTTGAGCTTAATGAAGTTTTAAATTTTAATTATTTTTTTGTTCTAATCCGGTTTATTTGAAATTATATTTATATTTTTCGTTGATTTTTTTAGAAAAAGTTGGTGTCTATCGATTATTCCATTAGGTATATGATAGAAAAAAAAAAAAGTTCATTAAAAAAGCGAAAATGTGCATCATATTTCAATTTTCTTTCATTTTACTTATGTAACTCCCTAGGAGTCTAGTATCATACAGTTTTTATTTTATCTTTATTAAACTATGTTTTCCATACTTATATATCTCACTCTTTATATTTATATATGTTTCATTTTGTAACTTTCTGTTTAACTTGATTTCTCTCTTAGTATTTTGTTTGCATCATCATCTTTCTATACATCTATTCTGTTATTATCTTTATTCACATATCCTTTCATAATACATCCTTCACTTTTTTCGCTCAAATTTTCTATATCTCTATATTGTTATAATTTTATTATATTCTTGGTACTGATGTATTTTTATAGTAATTTTTGTTTTTCTCTGTTTTTTTCTCATCGCCCTATGATTTACAAAGTAACTTCGACACAAATAAAAAATAAACTTCCACTTATTTATTGTGTAAATTTTTGACTGCACCCCCAACTATTTCCATCCTCTATTATATTCTATATTTTGCTCTCTAAAATCGTATTTTCGGCATTATTCTTCAGTCAAGTTCAATTTTAAAGTTTTAACTACACATATATATATGTATATATATATTTGTAAACAGTTTTAAATTGAATAATTTTTTTATTTTTCAGTAATTATTTTACAGAAGCATATTTTCGCTTTTTTAATGAACTTTTTGGTTTTCTATCATATACCTATTGGTTATTTCCTGTCCTATGATTTGGCCTATATTTATAGCGTTATCTGAGCACAATATTCAGAGAGATTTGAAAATTAAAATAGTCCTTCTTTTTTTTAACGCGTTAATTTGGTGTTAATATCTACATCCCCGGTAATTAAGTCGATTTTAGTCCAGAAGGGTTAACTGCTTTCAGATAACCGGAATCGTATCATTCTCGTAGTTTTTAGCTTTTAATGGAGTTGTAATATAAACAATAACTCCTTTTCAAGTCAATGTCTTACTTAGCCCCTTATTCACTACGAAAATAACTCGATTCCGCTTACTTAACTATAAGAAACTCATTTTGTAGAAAATTAGACTTAACCACTTATTCACCGGGGCTGTAGATATTAGAATCGGATGTATGTCTACTTTATTCATAGAGATTCACATGTCTAATTTGGTGAACATATGATCATATGTTATATTGAACATGAATAAATTGTATTTATTTGTATTTTATATTATACCTACAGCCGGGGTGAATAAGTGGTTAAGTTGAATTTTCTCCGAAATGAGTTAATTTTACTAAGGGAAGCGAAATTGTGTCATTCTCGCAGTGTAAAAGTTCCTAAGTCATACACTGGCTTGGAATGAAGTTATTGCTAATATTACTCCATTTCAATCCAAATACAAAATTACACGATTCTGCTTCCCTTAATACAGTTATTGGGACATTTAACCTGAGATGTAGATATGCTCTATGTCAAGATATTTTTGTTTACCCTACATGGACATCAAGTGGTCTATAAACTTTGTAAAAATAAAAAAAACATAAAGCAAAGGCAAACAATCTCTGAAATGAACTTGTGAAATTGAAAACACTAACATTTATATAAACTTAAACTTATGAAAATATATGGGCGGCGTTCAGGATAAAATATTGATCACTCTAAAATTTTGAAATATGACTTTTTCGCTAGTTTGGTCTAGCACTTTTGTACAGCTCGACATTTTGCCACCTCATTTCTTTCGGCTAGTTCGGTTCTGAATCTGAAGTTTGGAAGTATACAGCGAAAAATGTGAAAGAGTAAATTTTGGAAATTTGGAATTGATCATGTTACCCGTTTTCAACAACAATAAAGTCTCTACCCTTTACTGATATTATGATATATATATTTTGACATCATAAAGATAAAATTTTCCAGAGAATCTTCAGTAAATATTAACCTTTAAAATTATTATAGACATTATACAAATGTCATTCACTCCCCCCTACATGAACCACTACAAACCATGAAGGGTATTTGATTCAGTACATGGTGGAGACTATACTGTTTCTAAGACAGCGGTTGTGCAGAGAGATGATTTGTCAGAAATCACGCTCAACCGCAAAGTTTCTCACGCAGTTAAGACACATTTTATAGAAGCTGAAAAAGCCCCAGGAGTCATGAACGAATAAGTTATCTGCCGCAGCACTCTTAACACTAAGCTATCCCACTCCATTAATTATATTTTAAATCTCGAAAAAAATCCAAAATGTTTGCATATTATAAATAATTCTCTTAAATCACTCCATTAATCACGAAAAAATAAATCTTTATTAATCGTAACAGCAATCGGAGCGAATTGGTGTAACAAATCTATTGGTAGTAAATTGAAAATAGCTGCTAGGAGACTGAAACGTGTTAAAACAGAAGGAACTTGTTGTGAATCGAACCCAAGAGAGAAATGTAATTGGAATAGGCTACTCCAACTTCACCGCATCTCTCCCTAGGGTTCAATCCTACCTGAATTTTTCTCCTCTTTCACCCACCGGCTAAACATTCTTTGGTTAAATAGTTTTGCATAATATGTTTCAATAAACTGCGTTATGCGTTTGATAGTATGTTGTTGTAGTAAATAATAATACTTAAGTCAGATTAATAAAAAATTATTTAATAATAAAAAAAAAATAGGGAGGCTCAGTGGTAAAGCACTGAGTTGCCATTCCGGAAATCCTGGTTCAAATCACGCTGCAGGCAGTTATTTTTATTTAGTCTGATTGCAGCGGGAGATGGATCATATAAAATAAACCTGGCGGTTGAGCGTGACCTTGGACAAGTCACCTCCTTGCAGAACCGTTGTCCATGAAACAGTACAGTCTCTACAATGTACTGAACCGCAGACTCGTTCACGGGTCGTCGTGGTTACAGGTTTTTAATAAAAAATTAAATCTGGTTTACTTTTTTTGTAAAAAAAAAATTATAAATTATATATATTTATATATATAAAATTGAACACACCTTGGTACAGAGCCAAACTACAGAATAATAAACAATAGAAGAGCGTAAAATGGTCAAGGGAGTCCAGTCAATAAATTACCAAAATTAAGACTTATTTTATTTTGTACTACGTTTCGGCCTAAAATTTTAGGCCACCATCAAGAGTATGATTGTTAGGGCAGAGCAATGAAGAGTCCAACTGCAACTGAGACCAAAGAATAGTCGGATAATATTGTTTAAATTTAAATTTAAAATTAAATGAAAACAAAATAGGAAAACAACAAGTATAATATAATGAATTAGGTTGCAACAAAAGAAAATGGTGCCCTAACATAAAAAAAGAAAAAGAAAATTCAAGACTATTGATTTATAGCAAAATATTCAAATTAAAAAAAAAATTCAGTTTATTTAAAATTTTAAGCACAACACAAGCATGCAGAAATCAGTTTAAAAAAAATAAATGAATTTTACAGGTATTTTTAATGTATTACCATAAATAAATAATAAAACTTATTTTTTATAAAGTATGTATAATATATCAAAATATATAATATGTAATATTTTGTAATGATAATACTCCTTAAAAGATGGTCAAACTGGATCTATAAACTTTATTGCTCCTTACTCAAGTCTTCGTGACGCGAAATGTCTGTAATACCTGGTGGAAGTAATCTCCTTGATCGGATCCCAAGCTTTCTATCCATAAATTCATAACCTTACTAACTAAGTTAGTTTTTAAATCGTATATTTTACCATCATTTGGCTAAATAATCTCCATTATTTATATTAGCGCTGACTATTAAAAATTAGTCAAATTATTACCGTAATGTGATATACAGTTTGAAATAATGAGCGATTTTATTTCTATTTTATTATATTATATTCATCATTACAAGCTTAAATATGGAATTGACAAGTAGAATAGTGTCGTGTTTATTTTTATGTTTTAGATTTTTGATAACTTAAAAATGTTATAAATTGTTTTAAAATCTACGAACGTGATTAAATATAAAATCTCATTATGCGTTCTCATTTCTCTAATAGTACATATGTATTTATCCACAACTAGTACATATGTATTTATCTGTTCACCAAATTTTATTTTTATATGTTTATGTAAAATTATTAAAATATTTACATGTTCAATAAGTATTTATTTATATATCACGTATAAATATGAGAGTACGCTATTAGGTTTCTGACGATGCATTAAGGAAGGTTTTATTAACACAGTTACTTATAATTATTTTCATGATTACTAAGAATTATTTTTTACTAAATTAGTTAAAAATGTCACACAATGTTATTTTATGATCGGATATAAGAATTTTCTAAATTTACTATTGACTATATTTCATAAATTAAACATTAAGTACTTTTATCTATATTAAACGAATTTACAACGCTTTCTCTTGTCATTGATTTAATTAAAGTTATTTGTTTAAAGAACGGTTCTATGTCACATTAATTTAAATCTGCCTTATAATTTAAATTTTTTTATCATGTACTCCATATCGCATGACATACCTTATTAAGATAGTCAAATTGTTCAGATCTGTTTTAAACAAGATTTGTCCGTTAAAGAGATTTAAAAAAATAATAATAAATAAATAATATATAAAATTGTCGTGTCACAGTGTTTGTAACAAAACTCCTCCAAAACGACTTGACCGATTCTTATGAAATTTTTCGTGTATATTCAGTATGTCTCATAATAGGATGTAAACTATTTTTCATACCCCTAAGTGATATGTGTCGGCCATTATTATTGAGTCCGGGCTAATCTCTGAAACTACTGGACCGATTTTAATGAAATTTCGCACAGATATGTATGTAACACTGTCCAACTTACAATATAGGCAATACAACATATAAATATGTTATATTTCGATTAATGACCGTGATATTTTTTTTGCGAAATTACATTTTTATTTTACTGCTGTATTTTCGATATGTCAATTAAAAATCAACCATTATATTCCTCATTCATTAAACTAATGTTTATATTTTATCAGGTAAGAATTTCGTATTTTTTTTTATAACATACTATAGTTAGATATTTTATCAATAAAATGTAAAATTAAAAATCAATTTAATTAATTCATAATTTTTTTAATTCAAATTTTAACGTAATATTTTTTAAAACCATTATAAAAGCCACAGCAACGCGTGGACGGGTCAGCTATTATTACATAGAAATGTATATAAGAGGTAATATCTACCTCCATAAATAAGAAGAATATTAAAAATTAAATATAATAATTTAAGTATAATACGTCAAACTAATCTAAAACAAATACTAATATACCTCCCCAATTTTCCTCTGTTTACGTTAAAACGAAAAAGTGAAAACTGAATAAAATAATTTAAAAAAAACTAATTTATATAATATAAAACTGTAGATGAGTATAATAATATTGACAAATAACAAGATTCTTCAGGTGCCATCTTGAAGGCTGCAATACTAAACCTTCATTGCCTAAAGGTCGTGCGGTGCATAACCACGGGGCCATAGCAACCAGTACTCCAAGTCCTGAATATTGGTTAGTGATTTATAAAAAAATATTATCCATTATAAACAATCTAACAATATGAATTTACCACTGTTACACCATATTATGAAACACAGCCTATTTGCAACGTAGTACGTATTGGTGAAGCAATAACTGTATTTTTTGAACAAAATTAAGATATACAGCGATGGACGAAGGGATTATTTATCAAATTTTCGATAATTTACGGACAAATAATGATATATTAATTTTCACTTTGTAACATAAACGACCTTCTGGAATAATTACATAAAATTTTAGGGAATCGGATGAACCCCATCTTAAAAAATACATTTCACATATGTTAATGAATATTATTGCAAAACGTTAAATTTTTAACATAAGATCTCATGTGTTTTGTTATAATAACGCCTAGTGTAGTCTCTAGTATAGGCTTTCTCAGTTGCCATAAGAAGTCTAGCCATCAGAAAAAATAATTTAATTACCGAAATATACTGTTGTTTTTTTTTACTTAAAAAAAAAGTAGACTTACATAACACTCCTTAGCCAGTGACGCAAGTAGAGATCTATCTTTAGCAGAATCCAATTCGAAATCATTCGCGACGCAAGATTTAAGTTTAACCGAGATCAAAACCGATTTAACCAGTAGATTGGAAGCATGAACTCCAACGTGAAGTCCAAATATATTCCAACTTAAAATGTATTAGGACTTTAAGTCCGATTGCTTTAGTAGAAATTATTTCATAGATGACGGATACGAAATAATTGTAATATGAAGTATTGAACAAATTAAATAAATAAAAAGAATCAGATCAATCAAATAGATAAAGAATTAGCAGCTTGTACTTTAAAATATCAAAAAAACCTAAACCTGTATTACAACCCATGAAAGGCCATGGGTACAGTAAATGGTAGACACTCTACTTTTTCACGAAAATAAACGCATATTGTAAATAATAAATAAATTTTCCTATTTATGCATTAATATCCAGTTTATTTAAACTGCAATAATTTTCGACATATAGTCCAATAGTTCCTCTTTTCCTCAACAATTTAAATTTAGATGATTTTAATTATATTTTAATAAAAGATAATAATTAAGAAAATCTTAATAATTATACAAATATATATATTTGACAGTGGGTTTTGCTTTTTTCTTATTTAAAAATAGAGAAGTATTTTCACTGACGATATTTATGCACTGAGAGAGAGGGATCATTTTCAATTCCTTGACCCGAGGGCGCAAGCTATCTAAGTAAGGACTTCTTTTGAGCTTCACTGTTACTTAGCTCAAGTACCTCTCCTGCCTATGCGCTTTGAATCGGCAGTGCTTTGGCCTCGAAGCTTCAGATTAAGTATTGAAAAAATTCTATTAAATTGAAAGACACAATTCAAGGAACCATTACAGGTATTCGAACTAAATTCGTGGGTCGGGAAATCTTATTAAGTTTTTGTCGGTACAATAAATCAAAATCTGCCCTTGTTTTTGGATTGTATAAATCGATTATGCTAGATTGTCTAATAATCTGAATATGTTTTAAAAGTTCATTTGACTTGTAAATATTTTTTAAAGTATTTATTCTTCTTTTAATAAACTCTGAATTGTATGGAGTAAAACCAACTTTGGTATCATATTCCAAACTACAAAAATAAAAGAATGGGTTTTTAGATCGTTATATTGTTATTTCCCCTCAGGAGAAAGGGTGACCGGACTATACACCCAGGTGCTTGGTATCCCCAACCTGGAGGACCAGTGGCTAATTGCAGTCGGATGACTGGGCGATGGGGCCACCAACTCTGCCACTGTCAATCTGCATGTATATTTAATGTTGAAATAAAAGAAAAAATTGAAATGTGAATTTATTGTATGTTGCAGAGGTAATGTAAAGAGATGGAGGTATGGCAAGCGGTGATGGTAGCACTGGCGGCTGGAGCGATGGGGCGGCCCCAGGCCAAGGTGCACGAGGAGTTGGACCCGCTGGTAGTGAGGACAAGGTCCGGCCTTATCCGCGGCACCGAGAAGACGGTCATCGGAAGGGAAGTACACGTCTTCACCGGCATCCCCTTCGCAAAGCCGCCACTCGGCCCGCTAAGGTATACTGTATATCTGTTATATCTGTATATATCATATATATACATATATATTACATAGGTATATTTGTATCTAGGTATATCTATATCTGTTGCTATATGTGACAATATTTTGAACATATGGATTATATAAAAAAATAAGGTAAAGGACATTGAGCAGCTCGCTAAAATGTCCTTTAGGATCGGTACCTTTACCCTTAAGATACAGGACAGGGCAGTCGTATTTTAAACATACGACTACAAGTTGCAACTCAACTCAATCAACTAGACTGTCGCACAGTGGAACGAACCAACGCATTTGTTGGACATTGGACCAATTCTCTAATAACTAAATTTGTCCTTTATTTTGATTTTAAATTATACTTTATACTTCTTCTCAACAAAATCCATAGATAAATTTATTGTGAAATCAAATCTTATATAAAAAATTCTGAATTGAAATATAAATTTTTCTAAAAACTCATATTTTTAAAGCAATCCACTGTTTGAGGTAATGCATTAAATTAATCGTGCACCTACTGGAAAAAAGCACATCCATAATAAGATATTTTAGGCAAATAAAACTTGGGATTATTTCAAACGTCTAGGATTTTTCGGTGAAAATTGGGTGATAAAATTAAATAATCAATTGCGAAAATCGCTCAAAATCGCCCAAAAAACTACCTTCACAGTAAATAACTAGAATGTTTGAAGTTTTTTTTCCATTAGTCGGATTTTGCTACTAGGTGCTATTTTCCGAGAAAATGATTTTTTCTTTTTATTTTATGGGCCTTGAGAATTAATTTAAAATAATTTCTGTTGATATTGGCGTCTACTTTTCGCAAGTTTTCTTTTTTTTTACCAGTTTTTGTTTACATTCATTTATCCGAACAACCCTCATCTAACATAATAGTATTAACAATGAAACTCAGTTTGCGTGTGGTATTTGAACGACATATGTGTAATGGTGCACAAAGGTGCAATAGTCCCTACAACAAATAGTCAAGTTTTTAATTTTTGATTTATTTAATTTTTATTTCGTTATTTAAATAAAACAACTTTATATAGGCACTTACATTTATTATAATTTTGATGTATCAATTATACCTAGTATATTAACTAACAAAAGTAATTATCAATTATTTTATTAATTTTGTTTAATAATTAAATTATTTGATTTGTTACTTTTTCCTTTGTGTAACTTTATTTAATACCTATGTATCTGTCTTTCCATAGAATACTGTATTGTACCTATTCTCGTAGTATGTTGGTACAATAAATGGTACAATGTTTGATACTAAATAATCTAATATCGAAATATTAAATCTAGAATTTTTACACGTTTATCGTAAAGGTTTGATCCTGTTTATCATATAATTAAATAGTTCCTTCAAAAAGCTTTAAAACCGTACCAATAGCCTTATTCTAGGAGAACCAGAAGTGGAGATATTAATGAATGTCCAGACGCTCCTAACGCTCGTTCCACTGTGTGTCGCCCATAGCGAAAGGGTCCCCTTTTTCTTTCTTGGTAAGTACAAATATAATTATGATGAGCACACAATAAATATAATGTTACGGTCAGAGCGGGAAGTAGGACCGGCTTCTGATCTGCCTAGAGCGGATTAGGCAAACAATGGGATTAAGCGGAAGGGATTATAGAATGGCGTAGAGCCTTCTAGATCGGTCTAGGTGGTCCTCGTCCGTGTTCCGAGTAATGCCCCACCACGACCTACCTTGCCTATATAAAAAGGACAGCGTTTTCGGCCGCGGCAGTCAGTATTAAGACGAGTAGTAATAAGAGTAGTAATAAGACGAGTCAGTAGTAAGCCAGTGAGTAGCAGTTGTTAACTAGTGGCAGTGTGTGTGAGTTAGTTAGTATTAGTATCAGTCTGTAATAAGTGCTTAGTGAGCAACAGTGATAATTAGTGGCCGTGTAATAAGTGTAATAAACTGTGTGGCAGTTTGTCATATTTGGAAAGTCTTACGGTCGGTGGACTTTAGTTAGCGAACTGTAAGTGTTAATTTGTAATTGTAAACTATAGTGTAATATTATTGTATCTGTACAAATTTATATAACTAGTTTAGTTACTTAGTATAAACAATATCTTATATTATCTTAGAAATTAGATAACATTTAGTAGAATATTGTTACTGTAAATTGATGTTAGTTTAATAATTTAACTGTTTTAAATAATCGCATTGTATTCTTTCTTATTTGTTAATAAATATTAGATTATTGAATTAAGTAATAGTTTAGTCCATTTTACACTCAGTAGCCCGTAACAAATTGGTGTCAGAAGTGGGATATTTTGTGTAATTGTTATTATTTTGTAATTATTGGGCTACTGTATGAAAAATGGCTTCTCAAAGTCTTAAATTAATGGATTTAAAAGTTGCAGATTTAAAACGGGAATTAGAAGAACGTGATCTGGATTCTTCCGGAAATAAAAGTGTACTGCAACATCGCTTGCGTCAATTTTTTGTAGAGTTAGGGGAAAATCCAGATGACGTTCTGTTTGAAACTGATTTAAGCAAGTTGTCTGCAACTTTTAAAAATGAATTAAGCACTGTTAAAAATGAGTTAGGTACTGAGTTAAGTACTGTTAAAAATGAACTAGGCAATGTAGAAAATAAGCTAGGTAATTTACAGAATGATTTAGGAACTGTTAAAAATGAGCTAGGTACTGTAAAAAATGATTTAATGGATACATTAGAGTCTAAGTTAGGCACATTAGAGACTAAGTTAATGGAAAATGTAGATAATAAGCTAGCTAATGTAGATAATAAGTTAGCTAATGTAGATAATAAGTTAGCCGATGTAAATATAAAAGTAGCTGATGTAGAATCTAGGTTAGGAGAAAAATTGAATTCAGTTGAAAGCAAACTTAGGCAAAGAGTAGAAGCTCTAGAGGGACGTATGAGTAACCCACCGATGAACGACACCGACCGTTCCCCCGAGGTCAGTCTTCATAAAACCATTCTGCCCGCCAATAATGGGACGCCACCAGCTCACAACACCATTCCAGTATTCGACGGAAAGACGCCGTGGGAGGACTACATGACTCTCTTCGAGACAGCGGCTTCGATCCACGGGTGGTCACAGGAGACCCAAGCTTCAGCGTTGTGCCTGGCCTTGCGTGGAGACGCCTTGGGAGTTCTGCAGGGGATACCCATGTCGGAGCGGTCCAACTACGGGGAGCTGATCAGAAGACTGGAGATGCGTTTCGGCCACCGCCACATGGACCAGCTGTATCGCTCACAGCTGAGAAGCAGGGTCCAGAAGACCAACGAGACTTTGCAGGAATTTGAAGCGGATATTGCCCGGCTGGTGAGGAACGCCTATCCATCGGTCACCGACGATGTTTACGAAAGCTTGGCTGTCGACAAATTCCTGGATGGACTTCGGGATCCAGAGACACAGCAAGAAGTGAAGCTCGCCCGCCCGAAAACTTTGGGAGACGCATTATCCCAGGCCATGGAGTTCGAGGCTGTTAGACAGTCCGTACGGGGCCATGCGCGAGTTAGAGCAGCAGAAGCGGAGCCTAATGTGGTCCCTAGCATCCAAGACATAGTAACTAAAGTTTTGGAGGCTCTCAGGACCCGTAAGAAGGAGATACGCTGTTGGAGCTGCGGCCAACTTGGACACCCTAGAAGCAAGTGTCCATCGAAGAAGCAAGAAAAGCCACAGGAAAACTAAGTAGGGTTGATGGGAAGGGGCAACTGTCAACCCGTAACGTCAAAGGCCCCAGGAAGACCATCAGAGTTGCGTCAATAGGAAGCAGAACGAACAGTTTCTACGTTGATGGGATGGTGAACGGGCAGCTGCGAAGTCTGCTAATAGATACCGGCGCAACCATGACAATCTTGAACTCGAAAACACTTCCAGCTGAGAAGATCTTACCAACAACTTGGGCATTACGGACTGCCACGGGACAGCCAGCCAAGGTCTACGGGGAGACAGTTGCCACCTTCATCATCGGGGGTCAACATCTGAAGCACCGCGCTCTCGTGGCAGAGATCGATGAAGATGTCATATTGGGCATGGACTTCATGATCGCATACGGGATCAAGCTGGACATGTCAAAAGGTGTGCTGACGATGGGAGACGAGGAAGTCATCCTTCGGCAGGGAAAGGATCTCTACGCACGAGTGCTCTTACTAGAAGACACCACTTTACCTGCACAGAGCCAAATCGTGACGCATGGGACGGTCGAAGGACATCTACCAGAGGGTCAATGTGTACTACTGGAACCCGGAACGCACGAAGAACAGGAGATCGGACGCGGCGTACTGGTTGCTAGGTCTCTCATCAAGGTTGGACGTACCACTCCAATTAGGCTAATGAATCTGAACAGCTTCCCGGTAACGCTGAAGAAAGGAACACAAGTCGGGGAGTGTACAACCGCCACCTCAGTGGTTCGTCAGCTGCAACGTCGTCCCACCGAGCTCCGAGGACTGCCAGAGGAACTAAAAGGATTTTTGGACGAATCATGTCGCGACCTTTCGCCCGAACAGTGCGAGGAAGTGAAGAATATGATTATCCGATGGCATGACGTCTTCGAGATCGGACCAGGACCACGGGGCAGAACGGATATCGTCCAGCACAAGATTGACACTGGGGATGCGAAGCCCATCCGACAGGTCCCTCGGAGGCTACCGTTGGCCAAACGGGAGGACGCCGAGGAGATTATTAAGGAGATGGCAGCTGATGGTGTCATTGAGCCTTCGAGTAGCCCCTGGATGTCTCCTGTCGTATTAGTGAAGAAGAAAGACGGCACAACGAGGTTCTGCGTGGACTACCGCCTTCTAAACAACGTCACCAAGAAAGACAGTTATCCGCTTCCCAGGATTGACGATACGCTGGACACCCTGGAGGGGTGTAAACTCTTCTCTACCTTGGATCTCCGCAGTGGATATTGGCAGGTTGGATTGGCACCTGAAGATAAAGAGAAGACGGCGTTTTCAATTGGCACTGGGCTCTGGCAGTTTACAGTAATGCCGTTCGGGCTTTGCAATGCTCCTGCCACATTCGAGAGGCTGATGGAAAACGTGTTAAGAGGTCTCTCTTGGGAGGTATGCCTGGTATACCTAGACGACATTATTGTGCTGGGAAAGTCCTTCGCTGACCATCTGAAGAATCTGGAGAAGGTCTTCGAACGACTGCGTGCAGCAAACCTAAAGTTGAACCCGAAGAAGTGTAATCTCTTCCGAAGGCAAGTCAACTACCTGGGGCATATTGTGTCAGACAACGGAGTTGCTGTTGACCCAGAGAAGATAGCAGCGATCACCGACTGGCCAGTACCTCGAGATAAGCACCAGGTGAGAAGTTTTCTCGGGCTCTGCACCTATTACCGGAGGTACGTGAAAGGATTTGCTGACATCGCAAAACCTCTTACCAGGCTTACCGAGGAGAAAAGGACTTTCCATTGGGACCACGAGTGCCAGGCATCCTTCGAGGAGCTGAAGAGAAAATTGAGTAGTGCTCCTATTCTGTGCTATCCACGTCCCGAGGGCAAGTTCATACTCGACACAGATGCCAGCAACATCGCCATTGGAAGTGTCCTCTCTCAGCTCCAAGACGGAGAAGAAAGGGTGATTGGATATTTCAGCAAGGCACTCTCAGCTTCGGAGCGCAACTACTGTGTCACAAGGAAAGAGCTTCTGGCAGTAGTAAAATCTATAGAGCACTTCCATAAATATCTATACGGAAGAAGGTTCCTGCTGAGAACGGACCACGCGGCTCTAATGTGGCTGCTGCGATTCAAGTCACCGGAGGGACAAGTGGCGAGGTGGATCGAGCGCCTTCAAGAGTATGACTTTGAATCTGCACATCGTTCTGGAACGAGCCACAGGAATGCGGATGCACTGTCAAGAAGACCTTGTGATGAAGGCTGCAACCATTGTTCTCGACAAGAAGAGAAGCAGGCAGTGGTGTTGAGGACTACAGTTGTCATGGACAGTTGGCAAGATGCAGAGGTGTCAAAGGGACAGGACGAGGACCCGGATTTAAAACAGATAAAGGAATGGAAAATATCGGGGCGAGGAAGACCGGCCTGGCAGGATGTTGCTCCAATGTCGAAGAATGTAAAAACGTACTGGGCCCAATGGAACTCCATTTTAGTGGACAACGGGCTGCTGAAACGGGCATTGGAGAACGCGGAAGGAGATCAGCGCAGGCTACAGCTCATCGTTCCAAGGAATAAAGTGCCCGAAGTGCTTAGGGAACTACATGACGGTGTAACTGGCGGCCATCTTGGAGTTCACCGTACATTGGAAAAAGTTCGTGAACGCTTTTACTGGGCAAACCTTAAGGACGATGTGTTGGACTGGTGCAGGCGTTGTGCGACTTGTGCGGCTTCTAACGGACCAACAAGAAGAAAGAAGGCCCCTATGAAGAAGTACAACGTGGGAGCACCGTTCGAGAGGATAGCGGTTGACATCGCTGGCCCTTTCCCTGTGACAGACGAAGGCAACCGATATATTCTCGTGGCCATGGACTATTTTTCTAAGTGGGTGGAAGCGTATGCCCTTCCGAATCAAGAGGCAGTCACGGTTGCAGACGTACTTGTGAAGCAGCTCGTCAGCCGGTTTGGAGTACCCATGGAACTTCACGCTGACCAGGGAAGAAACTTTGAGTCTGCAGTATTCTCCGGGATGTGCGAAGCACTGGGAATACGGAAAACCAGGACGACACCTCTTCACCCTCAATCGGATGGCATGGTGGAGCGCATGAACAGGACAATGGGTCGATATTTGTCTAAAGTGGTCTCCGAGTATCAGCGAGACTGGGACCAGTATCTTCACTTGTTCTTGTTAGCCTACCGGAGTTCAGTCCATGAAGCAACGGGGCAGACCCCCGCAAATGTGGTCTTCGGCCGAGAACTTCGTTTGCCTTGTGATCTGAAATTCGGGTTCAAGCCAGACGAGGAAGTTAACGGAGAGGAATACGTCACGAATCTACGGAAGCGGATGGATAATATCCACGAAAAGGTTCGTGCAAACATCCAGGGAGCCAGTGACAGAATGAAGGAGCGTTACGACATCAGGGCAGAGAAAGGTGGATTCCAACCTGGAGATTTGGTCTGGCTACATGATCCTCGAAGAAGGCGAGGCTACTCACCTAAACTTCAGAACTCCTGGGATGGCCCGTTTGAGATCATCAATAGGATAAACGACGTCATCTATAGGATCAGAAAGCAGCCAAAAGGAAAACCCAGGGTAGTCCATTTTAATAGACTGGCCCCATACAAAGGAGACCATGGCCCGACAAAAGACCAGCAAGTCAGGTACCTCAACAACGTGGAGGCCAGTAAGGTATCAGTTGCACAACCTAAGGTACAAGGTTCCCGTGGAGTAACTCAGGCAGTATACAGAGATATCTTCTCGTTACCCGCGGACTATTCTCTGGCCCATTGTGTAGCCGAAGATCTGAGGACTTCCCGAGGGATTGCAACCGTCTTCAGGAAGAAGTTTGCTGGAACTGAGGAACTGGAACGCCAAGGACCACGCGTCGGGAAAGCACTCCACCATACGCACGAAGGACGACACCTGTTCTACTTAGTTACCAAGTGTGCTACTGATCAGAAGCCCACATATGACGCACTGCGGCGAAGCCTCGACGACCTGCGGAGTAAGCTTCTGAGACTGCGTGTCACCAAGCTCGCGATCCCTAAGTTGGGCTGTGGATATGACGGCCTGGAGTGGAAGGTTGTCAGGAACATGCTTGAACAGATATTCGCCAACTCTGGAGTCGCCATATTGGTGTGCACGTTCAACCCCTGGAAAGGAAATGCGTCTCCATCGAGGGAAGCTCATGACCGTCCGATTTCTCCGGACTATGCTCTGGGGCAGAGCACTTTTAAGGAGGGGGCAGTGTTACGGTCAGAGCGGGAAGTAGGACCGGCTTCTGATCTGCCTAGAGCGGATTAGGCAAACAATGGGATTAAGCGGAAGGGATTATAGAATGGCGTAGAGCCTTCTAGATCGGTCTAGGTGGTCCTCGTCCGTGTTCCGAGTAATGCCCCACCACGACCTACCTTGCCTATATAAAAAGGACAGCGTTTTCGGCCGCGGCAGTCAGTATTAAGACGAGTAGTAATAAGAGTAGTAATAAGACGAGTCAGTAGTAAGCCAGTGAGTAGCAGTTGTTAACTAGTGGCAGTGTGTGTGAGTTAGTTAGTATTAGTATCAGTCTGTAATAAGTGCTTAGTGAGCAACAGTGATAATTAGTGGCCGTGTAATAAGTGTAATAAACTGTGTGGCAGTTTGTCATATTTGGAAAGTCTTACGGTCGGTGGACTTTAGTTAGCGAACTGTAAGTGTTAATTTGTAATTGTAAACTATAGTGTAATATTATTGTATCTGTACAAATTTATATAACTAGTTTAGTTACTTAGTATAAACAATATCTTATATTATCTTAGAAATTAGATAACATTTAGTAGAATATTGTTACTGTAAATTGATGTTAGTTTAATAATTTAACTGTTTTAAATAATCGCATTGTATTCTTTCTTATTTGTTAATAAATATTAGATTATTGAATTAAGTAATAGTTTAGTCCATTTTACACTCAGTAGCCCGTAACAATAATGTTATTTAATTAGATGAAAAAGGATCTTGATTTATTGGGTTGTCACACATGAAATGCTCGATTTTTAAAATCTTAATCTTTGTAGAGGATTAAAGCGTTGCCTGTTGATTCCTAGCAAAACTATAAGTTTACTATCTATAACAAGCACTTGTTAATCCTATATTTGCAAACTGTGTTTGTTATTTTTCCCTTATAGATTTTAGTATAATTTTAACCGTGGCCATGGAAACACGCGATTTCCCAACGATTTTTTTTTTAAAGAGTACAAACTCGGTCATTCCGCTGCCCAGGCAGCAAGCAAAATTAATCATGCGTTTGGTGAAGGAAGTGATAATGAAAGAACCATCCGTCGTTGGTTTACAAAATTTTCCACAGTAGATACGACATCAGGAAATCTGCCCCGTGCTCAAATACCAATAGAGAACGAAGATCTTAAGAAAGCTGTGGAAGAAGACCCTCATAAATCAGTCAGATAATATGCTTCAGAGCTAGGCACAATTCGTACGATAGTTTCGAGGCATTTAAAATTGATCGAAAAGGCAAAAAAGCTCGATTCCTGGGTCCCACACGAGATCCTTCTTGATAACGCCCGACCTCATGTTTCAATACAGACAATGAATCAATTAAAGGACTTGGGCTATGAAGTCTTACCACACCCCTCATATTCCCCTGATCTATCCCCTAAACACTACCACTTTATCGGAGTTTGGACAACTTTTTGCGAGGAAATTTGGTTACCAATGATTTAGACATTAAAAATGCTTTTTCTGAATTCCTTTCATCACGTGACCCAAAGTTTTTCAAATCTGGGATAGAAAACTTGGTAAGCCGTTGGCAGAAGTGTATCGAAAATGATGGTAAATACTTTGAATCAAAAATATGTTAGATTTCAAATTTTTATTCTAAAAACGGTCAATTCATGAGTGACAACCCAATACTAAACAACTCCTCAGTCAACTACGTCAACCTTTGAGATGTGTCTCTTATTCTTCAACGATATGGAATTACTATATCTTAAGTATAACGATCTCAGGATGCCACCCCATTTTATTATTTAAGTATTATTCAGATCAGAGGATCTAACCTTTCCTTGACATAATTGCTTGGGCTGTAAAGCCAATATAGAACTGTATCTGAACTCCTCATTAAATTAATCTGTTATGCATTAGGTCGGCGCATGAAATGCATGGAGCTGAATACATCATTCAAAAATACGGACTAGGTATTTTTAAATGATGATGAAAGAGCAGAACTGGTAATTACTGACAATATTGCCAATCATAAGAGTACGCGCTTACTAGAGTATTTGAAAAAAAAAACCATAGCAAATAACAAAAGTGCCGCGAAAAAGTGGTTAAATTAAAAAAAAAAAACAATTCAATCAAATACTGAAGGATGCGGAGGATAATGATTTTTCATAACTTTTAAAAATAGACGTTTTCAAATATTGAAGACGTTTCAAAGGGGAATAAAATAGGAAAACCCAGGAATTTCTTTTCTAAAAAAATATATATATAAAACAAAAATAATTTACCAAAAATAAAATAAATTTACCAACTCAAATAGAAAAAGATCGAATTGCTCTAACACTTTTGCTTAAGGCGAAAAATGAAATTATGTCAATTCAATAATACAGTTCCTTCATTATTTAAATTAAAAAACAAAACAAAAAACAATAGAATAAATTGGGAAATGAAGAAGGTCGAAGGGAGCCGATCTTGGCCGATCTTTGATTCTTGTTTTGGAAGTCCCTAGACTAGTCAGTGTTACCAGTATAATGGCGCCCCTATATCAGACCAGTACCAAAAAAAATTATTATTGTATAGTGTACAATAACTAATGTCATTTTCTTCATATCAGTTGTGCCTGTTGGGACGAGAAAAAATCATCTGGCACACTTTTGAATGATGGTTCTCAATGAACAGATTTTCTGTTATTAACACAAGAAGGAGTTAATAGTCCAACATTTTATAATTTAAAAGATTGTAGTTGTAAGAGAATCGAATGCGTTGTACTTCTAAATTTTTCTCTCTACAGAATTTAGTGACGTGTTTTGAGCGGCGAAAAAATGATGGCTTCTCCCACAATCAGCCGATGTAGGTTATATGTACCAGCTTTTGAACAATGATGGATCGCGACTTCTTAAGCTTACGATGGATATGTAATATAATTTCGAGTTTACTATAATGTTTCATTAAAATAATTCATTACATTTTACTTACAATAAAATCAGGCCAACCCCAAGATATCTGCAAGCAGTTTTCTAGTTTCCGATCTTTTTAGGGGGGTGAAAAAAAATGTACCTCTCTTGTCGTGAGCCCTTCAAATCAACAAGCATACAAATACAATACTATTATATTATACCAAAGAAATAGATCCAAATGATTTAGGATTGTGGCACAATGGCTTCCTACATAGGCATGGTTCAATGATGGTGGAAATAGCTTTTCCTCCACTGGGTCAAAGGTCGTCACGGGTGAGGGCGAGTCAGGTCAAAGGGTGAAATAGGAACCGGCATTCTCTGCCATCCGCAAAATTATTTAATAACTAAGAGGTTTATATGTAGCTAAATTATGGGAAGACTCCGGAGCAGATAACTAAATCATGCAATAATTCAGGGAAAAGCAACATAGAAAAAAACCTGTTCCACTATAACCCATGAAAAGTAATGGATTCAGTTCGAGGTTTGGACTGTACTGTTCCTAGAACAACGATTGTGCAGGAAGGTGATTTGTCCTAGATCACGCTCAACAGCCAGCTTTTTCTCCCAATGGAAGGTACCCACTTGATAAAGGCTGGGTGAGCCTTAGTAGGATATCCAGATTCCTCAGGGTCTACCCCTGGCTGTTAAAAAATTAAATAATATATCTGCCACAGCCTGATTTGAAACAGGGATGTACGCCACTGCAACTCACCGCTCTACTGCTGAGATACCTCGCTCTCGGTGCAAGGTAGAATATATCCCATCAAGCCAAAAATACCCTCAAGAAAGAATAACCATACAAAACATCATAACAAAACATCATATAACAAAATAATAATATTTTTGGTATCTTACATACAGAACCTGATTTTTTGTTTTGGGGGGGGGGGTCGTGTAAGTTTAATTAGTCCACACCATTTTTTATCCTCCTCCACAAATTGTTTTGCTAATATCATATATACAAATGCAATGTATCAAATATGGAAAAAACATATTTTTCGTTTTCGATCTCTAATGATTGCATAAGAATTGATAATTGATATAAAATTCATATAGAATCATCTACAAGACACAAACACCATAATGATATAGGTAAAATATGTTTGAAGGAGCGTTGGTTATATCAGTGGTAGAGCGCTGAGTTGCCAAGCCGAAGGTCCCGGGTTCAAATCCTGCTCGCTGGCAGACTTTTATTTAAACTGTTAGCGGACGGAGATTGGCCCTATGGAATCTAGGACACTCCTTGGGCTCTCCCAACCTCTATATAGTGGGTACCAAAAATAAGGGGGGGAATCTGGTGGTTGAGCGTGGTCTAGGGGAAACCCCCTTACTGTACAACTGTTGTCCAAGAACCATTTACTGAACCCTCGACCCTTCACGAGTTGTTGTGGTAAAGGTTTTAAAATAACTCTGACCGTACGCACTGATTGTTTGGTCTCGTGAAAAGGGGTGTTTTTCATTTTCGAAACTTTGCGTTTGCAATGAAGATATAATTAAAAATAAACACCACCATCTCATAACGTTGGTTCAGTTTATTAATTAAAATGAGATCCAAATATTAAAAAAAAATAATTAACCTAAAAATAAAATTTTTCAAGACATTACTTTTCTTAAAAATTAAAATAAAAGATAATTAAGTATAAGTTAATTCCTCTCATATATACTTAACAGTTATATCAAAATATTCTACTACGATCTACCATGAAAGTTCGGATTAATCGATTATAGTCAAATTAGTTGGCTAAGTTAAAACGCTGACCACTCTCCAATCATTAATATTTTATAAAGCTGTGGATAATTACTTCGTCTTACACGTGGTAGGTTGGATACATTACTAAAAAAAAAAATGTAAAACTTATATAAGGATATTATAAAAGGATGTTCTTTAATCTACAGTTAACAAACGGTGGACGACTTGTAAGAAATACATAGATTTATTAAGTTATTAAACAGATATACTATGGGTATACAAGAGATAAAAAAAGAGACATTATTATGAGCTAACTTATTTCTATTGACTATCATATAACTTATTGACTATATGAATATGACAACTAAAGTATTTCACTACAGGTTGTAGCTTACAAATTTGTAAGTTATACTGATGCGGAAACGGTTGACGGTATATATAATGAGTAATTTAGAAAATAATTGTGGTTAAAATGGTATACAACATGGTTTTAACCGTTAGTCGAAAGTCTTGAATTTAACTTTGGGCAGTCCAATTTTTGGGGAAAGGTTAAAAAAATGTGGTTAGAGAAATTCATTGAAAAAATAATATAACAATATATTCTAATATTGGAACCAATAATAACAACCATACAATTTTACATGAAAAATTAATTACTACATGTAATATGAAATAAATATAAAAATTTAATTGAACGGATCTTGCTAGAAATTACCAATAGCCTGCGCTGATTTCAACCAATCTTGCCTTAGACGGCTGCTGGGGCAATCGTGGAAAACGATTTCCTCCAAGCATCGGCAGATCACTCCCAAAGGAAATTCGAAACATTGCGAATATTCACAATTACCTAGACTGTGGATATAGTTTTGCAAATGAGGAAATCGATTTTAAAAATAAAAATAATATTTAAAATATTATAATATTTTATCCCGGACTGCGTTAAATTAAAGTCGAACGGCAGAGGAACGGTAATCCGGAAACATCTTCACCCAGATTGATGTGAAAATAAAATTTATATAGATACGAAAAAAATAGTTATTATTCTGACATTAACACTTTCCGAAAAATGTATGTACTTTATAAATAAAAAAATGGGCAAACAGCTATACAACTTTTTAAAATAACCATTATTTCCAAATGGTTAATAACTTATCAATATAAACTTAATAATTAATAATTGTCTTAAATGATGGAATAGAAGAATAGATAACAATGAAGAAGGTAAAAAATAAAAGTTTTATCATGATTATACTTATAAACCATAGAGAGAGAGAGAGAGAGAGAGAGAGATAGAGAGAGAGAGTGAGAGAGAGAAATGTTTTTTGTTTTTTTTAAGCAGTACTGTCCAACCACATTGGATTGCCATAACACTAGGGAATGCAATACCGGTATACCGGTATACCGAAAACCGGGATACCGTCCAAATTTTCGCCGTTATTAATACCGGTATTCACCTTAAAAATACCGGTATTTTCGGTATTGGAACATTATCGCTAGTTGATACACGTCGGAGGTATTTAAACATAGATGTACATTCTACTTGAGGATATATACGGAGCATTGGACTAGCCCTTTTACATGGAAAAGTGCCAACGGAAAAATGTTTGGAGATTTTGAAAATAAAATTACAAGAATTTGATCTCAACCTAACAAATGACATTGTTTCTATATCGGCAGATGGTGCGTCAGTTATGGTAAAACTCTGACATTTGATTGAAGTCGAACATCAGTAATGTTTTGCACACGGCATCCACCTAGCTTTTAGAGATGTCCTTTACAAATACAACCCCAGTTTAGTGACTGTCGATGCTGAAATTGAACCAATTGAATCCTAATCTAGCGATTGTGATAGTGATTTAGATGATGACAATGACATAGAAACTGACAATGAAGAAGATAAAAAGATTACAGATGATGGTGTTGTCCTAGAGTTTGGATCTGTTGACATTGAAATAAATAAATAAACGCGACGTTTAAATTTATGATTGACACGCTTGTTGCACACAAAAGTAAAATAAGTATTGAATTGATAAATCCTCTGAAGAATAGAATAATCCAAAGGCGAACAAACATATCTCAAGTTTTGCAATATTTACACAACGCTTCAAAAAACGAAATTCAAACGGATGCACACTTATGTCCTAAACTTAAAAAAAGGTTCTTTTACAAAAATATTGATTCCTCTTATAAAACGCCCAGGAGCTATAAGTAATGAACCAGACAGGGAAGATTATGATCTTGAAGATGAAGATACACCAGTTACATCTCTCTCCGCTATTAATACTGCAACTGTTTCGTTAAAAAAGAAATTAGAGAATGTGATTAACAAAGCAATGCCGAATGTTTCAAACCCAAAGAAAAAACAAAAGATTAGAAATAGAACATATACTTAAAAAATAATTGCAATTTTTTGAAGAGCATGGAATTAGGGGGGTGCATCTAAAGCTTGCTTATGAATACTTGTTAACAATACCACCAACAAGTATGGAATCAGAACGAGCCTTTTCGGCTGCTCAACATATAACCACAAAAATAAGATCGAGGTTTGACGACGATACGTTGGATCATAAATGTTTTTTTAAATCATATTCCAATTTGCATCAAAAATAATAATCACTTTTACGAATTAATGTAATATATATTAAAAAAGTTGGATTTAATTTTGTTAAATTATTCTTAAAAATAAATGTGTTGTTGTTTAGTTTTGTTTGACATATATTTGTACTACCCCTAAATAATAACATAACCTACAGTAAGTAAATTGTAATTTTGCTTACATTTTTTAAAATAATACTAAAACCGGTATTTTACCGGTAATACCGGTTCTAAAAGCGAAAATACCGTAATACCGGTATCGACAATTTTTAACGGTATTGCATTCCCTACATAACACTCAGCATACTCATCAATCCATATTGGACATACTGTACATTACAATTTTAAATTTATGAATATTCGTTTTACACATACATTGTCATACCTATTACATATTTATCTTTTTCATGCCATTAATCAAGATACACACTGAAGAACTACAGTATAATTCCTATTTCTTTTTACTTCTCTTTTTCTTTTTTCTTCTTAAAGACAAGAAAGCAAAGAAAATCTAAAACAATCGTGTTGGGTTTCACCTACTATATATATGATGGTGAATTATCCACAGGGAGTCGAGTATAATATTTTCAGTGAGCACTGCCACTGGCACCCAGGTCATCGAGGAAGCACCTTGTTCTTTTCGGAATGGTTCCGCGAGACCCAAACCAGAGGCCTCTCACGGTGAACTCTCTCCTTCTTTTCCCTATCCACTCCACCCGCCTGGTCAAGGTCGTTTTTTTAAAAATCTCACCGTCGGATCCAATACCCAATCTTTCCGGTCTTCGATGGGACAATATCCGCATATCTTTTGGATCCCTCGGTGTCGATACAATAGACCTCGTCAAAGCAGGCGAAGTCTTTTTCTTTAAGGAACCTCATTAATTCGTGCTTGACCCCATGGTGTCGGGGTGTTATGAGGAGGGAGTTGTTGAGGCATTTACCCAGCACATGTGCTGGTGTTTCAGCCTCTCTGCCTGACTTTCTTCAGTCCGCTGGCTCCTGGGACTCCACGCAGGGGCCCATAGTTGATGTAAACGTTAACTTCATTTTCGTTGATGAGTTCATACTTTAATGATCGAGGTAATAAGTGTTTTTATTAAAGAAAAAATGATTAACTTAATTAAGACATTTGTGGAAAAATTCCTTAAGCTAGGAAACAAAATTACCAGTCACTTTTGTTTCCTCTTTTTAGTTTAGAGACTTAATGGTTTTGGGTTGGAATTTTACCACTAATGTCTTATAATGTATTTTGTGTCTATTAAAGCTTTTGCTATTCTATATTAACTTAATTAAATTTAGGATCTTTCAATAGACAATAACATACCAAACATGTTAATATAAAAAAGTTAATATCAATGGTTCTGAAACATGGGTACTGCCTAAGAAGAAGCTTAAGAAAGTAAGCTCCAGAGAAAAATATACGCCATGAATAAGGAAAACCGTCGTGATATATGAGATCCTTAATTACGACACTTTGGTCATGGAATATAACGCTAAAGAAGTAATAGATGGAAGAAAAATTGGCCAAAAAGGATCAACATTAACAAATTACAACTATAGTGTAGTCATACTATAGCCAACAAGGAGAGACACATTTTAGAAGACAACATTAGTCGCAAGGGTTTAAAAATATAAGAAAGCATTTTGGTAGTTAGGGAAGCTTGTTTCCGAGAGTATGTTAAAATCTGGTAGTCTGGTGGCAATGTGTGTAGAGGGTTGAGTTGCTGTGTTCAAGCTCCTGAGCTCAAATCCAGCTAAAGCAGATAAATTATTTAATGTGTCAACAGCCATCGATCGTCCAGTGGGATGTGCAGACCCTTCTGGGGCTGAAACCCCTAAGAAGTGGGAACCCTTCTTGAATTGAGGGCGAGTCTTAGTTAAATCCATCTCCTTTGTATACAATGTACCTAGTTTTAGATTTTCCCATTAGGTTCATTACTGATTTAACCAATTATCCACTATGTAGTAAATGAACTTTTAAAACCTAGTAATGGACCTAATTCATTATATTCTGATTTACAAACTCGAAACTTATGGTTATAATTAAATTAATTAACTTTTTTGTTTTGTTCTTCTTTAGATTTCGCAGGCCGGTACCCGTAGAGCCATGGAACGGAATATTAGACGCTACACAATTGCCCAACTCCTGCTACCAGGAGAAGTACGAGTATTTCCCCGGATTCCCGGGTGAAGAGATGTGGAATCCCAACACGAACTTGTCTGAAGATTGTCTTTACCTCAACTTGTGGGTACCTCATAAAGTACGGCTGAGGCACAAGGGAAGTCAAGAAGGTTATCTCCAAAAGGTAAGAAATGAATTGCGAATAAAATAATTATTTAATTAATGTACACATCAAGTTATTAAAGAAAATATAGGAAGTGTTCTCCTTAGATTTTCCTTGAAATCTCATTGGGTTGACCTATTACCTTTCTAGGATTAACTTATTTTTGTTGTTTATGCGTTATACAACATTACTTTAACCAGTTTTGAGTTTACATGATGTACCTCTACTTCCCATCGATGTTACAGGCACCGGTTTTGGTTTGGATCTATGGCGGGGGCTACATGAGTGGCACAGCAACGCTGGACGTATACGACTCGAACATTCTCGCGGCCGCTAGTGACGTCATCGTAGCTTCCATCCAGTACAGAGTAGGTGAGTGAGTGAGTGAGGTAACAATTTTATTTAGGAATAGATTTCTTTAGGTAACACCTTATCGCATCCGTGAAATTCTTGCTTGAAGTTTCAAGCAATCATTTTTTTTAGTATGAGAATAGATCTTAGCCAATCCATTTGGCTAACTCACCAGTGTCCTTTCTACTGACGTAAAATTGGATTCAAGGACAGCGACCAATCGGTTTAGATCCATCGATGTTCGTGGAGAGCAGGCGTACGAGCATCTATATATGTTTCCCGAAGCAGACCATCCTTGGATCAAACCTCTGAGCAGTTATTGTTTTTATACGTTAACGTATGAGCAATGTTATCCTGGAAAACCATAACACGATTCCCAATAGTAGTACTCGGGGTAAAGTAATCACTCCTACGCCCGGTCTTTGTAAGTTGCCTTAAGTAGACTAACGAACCTCACATACCCGTGGAGATGATCATGAGCCGAATCTCGATCTTCGTGGATTACCATATCATATAGAAGACCAATATTTTGGATATTAAGATTTAATCAAGTTGTTTCCTATATTTAATGGATTAGACACAACCACAAAAGATCAAACATTTATATTTCTTAGGAATAACTTGAATACATTTTCATAACAGTTAATCATAACCTTCTAATATCATAACATAGTATGGAATTATTTCTTTTATTTTAAGAATTAATGATATCAATAAAACTACCCCATGCGGGGGCCTGTGTTCTGGTAGAGACTGCACTATTAATAGGACAATGGTTTTGCAGAGATGTGATTTGTTCGAGCTCACGTTCAACCACCAGGTTTCCCCCAATTAAGGGTTTCCACATCATAGTGGCTGGGTCTCAAAATCCTGCAGGGTCCATCTGTTAGCTGAGCTGGATTGGGGATTGGAACCCGGGATATATTATCAATAATTATAATTGTTACATTGTTATTAACAATGTTGATGATGTCCTAATCGAATATGGTTAACCAGGTGCTTTTGGATTCCTCTACTTGGAACCGGAACTTGCACGAGGCAGTGATGACGCTCCAGGCAATATGGGGCTCTGGGATCAAGCCCTTGCGATCCGCTGGATCAAGGACAACATCGCAGCCTTCGGAGGAGATCCCGAACTGATAACGCTATTCGGAGAGTCTGCAGGCGGAGGATCGGTGAGTTTTCATTCCCTTTCTTCTCTTCTTGTAAAAATTATATATAAAAAAAAATCTTTAAAAAAGTAATATAACCTGTATAAATAGGAACCCAGACGTTGCAAGAATATGTCACGAGTTATGTTTGATTAATCGCTAAGCACTTTGTTTAAGGCTATAAATGTAACACTTAAAGACAACAGGGCTGAATTAATGTCGTCAGATCTGGTTCGTATGGCCGATAAATTCTCTTAAATCAAGAAGAATGCCAATCAACACAAAAAAACAATCACCACGTTTTTATAATAAGAATCTTTATTTTATTGGGTAGTATGTAAGTATAGAATCTGAAGAGAATTGTTGAGGAGGCCAAAATCCTGCAAGGACCATGGTACCGTTAAAGATAGATATTAGCAGGTAGTTAAAAAAATAAACATCAATACAAATATTAATAGCTTGAAATATAAAATATAAAAATATTGCCATAGATTTATAGACAAAGAAAGTTGAATTATTAGTTAGCTCCAATTTTGACTACTTAATGACCGCTGAATTTCTATTAGTTTTAAGTACAGTAGTGTCTAAGTATTAAGTAGCAGTTACAGGACACCAAATTTTAGATACAATACTATTCAAACTTATTTTTTATTAACGGCTTTTCCATGAAATCGCAGTAGGCTTTTTCGCGATAATCGACTCTCTATTGTACTTGTGTTGAGCACGATCGTAAAAAAACAAAAACAACTTATTTAGGCTCGTTACACATTTATACGCTTTGGTTCGGTTCGGTGCGTATTCGATTCGTTTTTGGTAGCCGCCGGACGAGTGTGAAGCGGTGATACGGTGTGTGTACAGTACCTAATAGATACCTGATAGAACCGAAAGCCCCCTCGACACAAATCGGTTTCTATTCGGGACCAAGGTTCACAAAAACAATTGGTCGTTCAATATACGGTTTAGTTTCGGTTCGGTTACATTTTCGGCAAACGAAAATATTATATCATTTTCACTTTCTTATTTTAAATTTTGTTTAATGAAAAATGTGTGATTCACTTTACATTGATATTGATTTCATCAGTTCAATCACGTGTAGTGCTGTGGGACAAAACAAGAGAAAAGTACAAAGATAAATTTAAGACGCTGGAAGCGTGGAAAGCCGTTAGTACGGAACTCATAGACGGCTACGAAGATTATGACGACTCCAAAAAAAATGATATCGGTACATAGGTATTAAACATTTTATTTCCATCGAACGTAGTGAAGCTTATTAAGATAAAAGCTGATACTAACAGATTGTGTGTGTGTGTGTGAAGAGCTTTCATTCGTTATCGGCGGCTACCGAAAACGAATCGAAGACGCACCGAACCGAACCAAACCGCATAAGTGTAAAACGAGCCTTAGGGTGACTTGTATTGATTATTTTGATCGAGAATTGCAGTTTAATTTTTTTAATCAAATGATACACTTATATAACGACTTCAGAGTTTTGGCAGTGGTCAGCCTCTCTGCTGCTCTAGTAATTTAATTCTATCTCCACTAGCCTCAATCCAGTGATGCGGCAAGAAAAGAAATGCTGGGATCTCCTGTGGTCCCGCATTGATGTGTTGTTGAGTGTGGGGATCCCTAGGGCAGTGGATAAATTATGCATATAGTTTGTGTGTTCATATATCACTAAAACTTATTGCCTTTAAGTGTGGCAAATTGTACTAATTGCAATCCAATAAAAAGATATAACGACCGATTCTCAATCATAAATTTTGTTGTGAATAACATTCTATTCGTAATGAAATAACTTTGGATACGAGTTGCCATGAAAGGAATGAAGGATCGGTGATGACAACATGCCATTTCTAATAACTGTAATTTTAGTTTCATTTAATTATAAACGTGAGCGTAACATCTTCCTTCATAATCCTTTCGAACAGTGGGGACTAGTCAAAGCTAAAAAAATTATGAGAATCTACTGTGGGATATAGATAGTCTGGGGGTGCAGTAAAAAAAACATACACAGTAGCCCCAGTAATCTGTCAGCCCTGAAGATGGCCTACAACGTAAGTCGAAACGTCGGCACTTATAATAAATAAGTTTGTCTTATTTAGTGGTTTTTTTTCAACAATTTTCCTCTCGATTATGAGAATCTACTTTTTATATGAGAACAAGTCGAATAATTATAATGAGCAAATCAAAAACTTTTTTTTCAGTTTTTGTTCCTCTCTTCGAGCAATGTTGGGGCTGTTTTCTTTTCTCCCTGGAATACTCCCAATCCCACATGTTTTGTCCTTAAAATATCTATCTCTATCGCATCTTCCGTTATATTCTTACGTTTAAAATCTTTTTTAACTTTACGAATTTTACGAGTTCTTGTTTCGAAGATATTTAAAAATCTTTTTGGTTAACCTTTTGCTCCTTGTTCTCCCTCCCGAACTCGACCATTTTAATATTATTCGTCTTCCTCTCTTCGGACCGTTTTGAGCCTGTATTTATTTTCTTCGTTCCCTGGAATCCATCAATTCCCAACACTATTTTTCCCAAAATATCTTTCTCTACCGCATCTTTTTATGTTTCTTAACTGTATGAATCCAGGTTGTTGTTGAGTTCTTGTTCCGAAGATATATGAAAACATTTCTGGTTAACCTGTTGTCCAGCGTCATCTATTGTTTAACGTCGCATTATGCTGCAATGGCTAGTCGGACGATGCAACATTGGGAGCTCTAAATTTTTCCCATCGAGGTATAATTAGGATAGGGATCTTTAACGAGTACCTAATACCATACAGACTCGGGACCCCCACTTTACGTTCCTTCCGAAGGACGGTATAATAAAGGATTTTTTACTCCCTTTAAAATTACTACTTAAAGCTTTAAGGCCACCTCCCGGGCTGCGAACCTGCGATCTGGGAGTCTTTCTTTCTGTATAAATGTCTAAAAAAAATCAGTTTCCTCTTTTTTATTAAGTCTGTTTTGTTTTCAATGTTGCAATAAATTTTACTATTACTTAACATTATTACTAATATAACTATTACTATTACAGCAACTTGAACATTCAGAAGTATTGAGTTTTTAGAGAACCAAGAAATTTGAAAAAAATTGTTCTTTCTAATACTTCTATTTTTTTGTTCTTACTTTTGACATTAATATTGAAAAACTGCGGTATTTAAAAGCTGTTATTTTTTTTTTTATCAGGTTATGATTTCATTCAATGGCGAAATCTCGAAACTATACAGTTTTATACTTCCGTAATAAAACACTGTAATAAAGTTGACGTAATAATTTTTCCAAATTGAAGAGAGCCCCTAGACGGGACAGGATGTTGAGGCAGGTATTCTAGCGGGAAATCAATACAAGATCTCTTGAGTCCTCACTTCTCTGCCCACTTGTAACCGCCGCTTCCGTCTTCTGCTCTATCACGTCCGCTTTCCCGCAAGAATACTCTCCGCAATATCACCAAGCATTCGTAGGAAAACTGCATAAACGTTGACCTCTTATGTATCGAATAACTATTGAATTTATTTTTAAACGATATTGGCTAAATTGTAGTGACTATACGGTTTGTGCAGGGAGATGGTTTAAACCTTAATAAGTTATGATGGATTGAATTGGTCAGTGGGTGCAGTCAGAGATAACACAAAATAAGTGATACTTATTTTTTAATAGTGCCAACGTTTCGGCCTACGATGTAGGCCATCTTCAGGGCGCATGCTTCTGGTCAAACTAACCACTGTCAACTGTCAACTAACTAAGTTGACAGCAAATAATTGAATAATTAAGGCGTTAATGTTATCTAGAAGAAAAAATAGTGTAATTTGGGAAAATTATTCCTTGATTCGTTTAACACAGAACAAAGATTTGTATTGAAACAGTGAGTTATATATAATCAGTGATAATCATATTGGAACAAACTTCAAAGTCGAGAGAAACGAACCTAATTGAAACAGGAACATCAGAGAATGTCAAACCGCTAGGAAATTTTATTATCTACAATCATGTCATCCCCCATGTACCACGAATACTAAATTTACAGCCTACTGGTTCACATTTTTTTCAAAAAAAGATTTTTTAAAACAAAGTTCTAGATAATCAAACGAGTATGCACGGAATATTTCTAAAGGTCGAGCCATATCAAGTGTAAAAAAAGGACAAAACTTCTATGAGACAACCAAGGGAAACATGAGTAACAAGAGTTTAAAAAAATGCACAGCAGATCTCCGCCAAATATGTATTTTATAATGTAATGAGGTGTGTTGAGACAGATACTTCCAGATAACTAAAATACACAAAATTTCCGAATAGGAAATGAATTAATAAACCAAAATACGAAGGATATAGTAACAACTCATTTATCATATAATACCTGCAGATTTTGACCTTCAGAGCTAAAACTACTTTAGATTTAAAAGGAGAGAGATAGATAAAAAAAATGTGTTTTAATATATATATATATATATATACTATAATAATACTTCGTCCTGTCCGGTCCTGTGGGGAGGCGTGGACTCTAACCAAACAGCATGAGCGATTATTGAATACATGGGAGAGAAAGATTCTTAGGAGAGTGTATGGCCCAACCAAGGAAGGAAATTGTTTCCCCATGAAAAGGAACCAAGAACTTAAAGACCTATATGGAGAACCTGACATAGTTTCTTAGTATTAGTATTAAAAAAGCAAGATTGAGATGGTTGGGCCACGTTCAGAGAATGGACAAAAAGAATGCCTAGAATGCGATGACTGGACGACGTGGAAGCAGACCTTAAGCTCCTGCGGGTAAGAACATGGAGAAGAGCAGCGAGAGATCGGTCAAAGTGGAGGAGAATTGTTGAGGAGGCCAAGGTCCTCCATTGACCATAGCGCCATGTGATGATGATGATGATGATACTATAATAATAAGGCTTAATAAACCTTAAGGTTCGATGCCGATACCGCTATTCACTGACTGCAAACTTTCATCCACGAAGTACCACCCAAACCCTTAAGAGGGATCAACCATAATGCAATCCTCCCATCTACGCCTCAGTTTACCCCTCAGACGTTTTCTGTTCGGTTCGGCACTGCTTATATTTTTAGGAATTCGGTACTAAGTCCAATAATTTTACTTCATTAAAACCAACTGGGGTCATGCTTCCCAATTCCATGTTGTATAACCATATTCATCATCCAGGGGACTCGTCTTTTTCGTATAGAATATCCTATGATTATTACATAGAAAAGCACAGTTTACAACTGTATTTATATGTTTTATAAATTAATTCAGACCAAACGACAGACAATAGAGCAGTAACTAAACAATTAAGAAGTCTTGATAATGACAATAGAACAGAAGTTTAATAGTGTTTAGAGAAAAGCTAGTGCAAAGGACAGTCATTGGTTTGTCAGGACTGGCTGCTTACTTACGTTTTCTTCATCAACTTATTTAATTTAATTAATAAGACATTATAATGCTATGAAATTTATTTATAATTAATGTTAATTGTAACATTATCCACATGATTACTGAGGTACAGGATTTCAAAACGATAATGGGAATTGATTTTATTAAAAACCAGAGATCATCACTTTGTAATTTTGCGATTTAATCAGGCTAACGTTTCGGAACCGCTGGCAGGTAAGGTTTTTTCCGCATAATATTACTTAAGCAAACAAACGTATAATATGAAAGTGTTGATCCAATACAAATTTAAAACGAAAGGATGGACGGGTTTTTATTTTGATTTCCGGAATCAATCTTGAATACGCTTGGATGAAGAGCTAACTATTTTTTTTTTCTATGCTTGTTTATTATTAAGTATATGGTCACTGAAGAAATACGCAGTCAAGCAGGAGCAAATATATAACTTTGAACAAGTGCCCGAATTTACTTACCATGGATCGCAGGTAACGTAAGGAAAAGGATAAGGTCAGATATCGCCAACATCGCCAACAAATACAGCAACTTTGCAATGAGAAATATTATTTCGAGTAAAATTTATTTCGATGGGGACTCTGTAATAAGGCCCCTTTCCGCATAGTCCTTACCTAAATTTCCGAAACTTGGACCACCACAGGTCAGAAGAACCTTTAGTCTTTCGAAAGAAAAGTACCCCGACGAATCTTAAGCCCCGTTGGTGACAGGGGAATGGCGATGATGAAGAAATGAAGAAATTTATGACTTTATAAACGATATATATTGATATTACTACAGTGATAAAATTAAATTGTCATGGTCAGGTCATGTCGCTAGAATGCAAATAAATGCCACTCCAAGGACCCTGATGACAAAATTGGGACGTCGAGTAGGATATTAAGATGGACGCATTGCCTAGCAAATGATGCCAAGGAAGTCAAAATAGTGATCCTTATCCAAAATACTTAAACTTGAAAAATATGACCTGAAAAATCCATATATTGTAATAAAATTAAAATTAATAAAGTTTATAAGATACAAGGCTAATGACACTTTTATCCCTGACTATATTTGAATGATTGAGTGTAACCAAGCTATTACATATTTATAAAAAAATAAAATTTACAATTGAAGTTATAAATAAATTTAAAAACAACTCACGATAGGAACTTATACAGGCGGGACATTCAATGTAAACGTTCCTAAGTATGTTGGTTATCCTCAAGTTATAAAGTAGGAAACCAAGGCGCTTAAGTAAACGGGTTCAAAGCTTCAAGATATTAGCTCGTAATAAAGATGCGGTGGGCTTAAAAGGGGTTGGAAAATTAATTACATGAGGGGGGTTAAATGATATACTGCGAAGAGAGGGGAATCCCCAAGGCATACTAAATCTACGTCCCCGAAAAGATTTATTTCCTTTATTAAATAATAAATTTATATTATATCATTATTATGAGCACTCAATTTTTTTATACAATACTATAATAAATAATTAACAATAACTTCAAGCCAAAACCTCCAATTCTCAGAAGTGAGATTTGTGCCCTATATAAGAGATATCTAATCGTCTTTTTTTTTTAATACTAAATGAGACTTTCAAAGAGTTGTGAAAAAATAAAACCAAAAACTCTGTACCATTATAACCCATGCAGTTCGTGGTAAATATCCTACTGTTTATTGGAAAACGGTTGTGCAGGGAGGTGATTTCTCCTTGATCACGCTCAGCCGCCAGCGTTGATCAGGGTCCAAGATCCCATAGGTTCCATCTTCGGCTCCTAACAGATTAAATAAAAGTCTGCCCCATTATTATAATTATAATAATGGGACAGATTTTAATGATTATAATTAAAAAGGATTATAAACCCGGTACCTTCGGCACGGCAACTCAGAGCTCTACAATTGAGCAACTCCGCTACCTTCAAAGAGTTGGGGGACGACTGAAATGAATGCCATAAACGGATAATAGATGATAGGTAACTTATGAATGCACATATTTTAAGGCATACCAAAAAGCTTGGCAATAATAACACTTGGGTCCATAAGGTAATGAAATGCCGAATAAAAGAAAATCTTAAATTAAATTTTGTTTTTTCGAAATACAATAATAATACAATCTTCTTATCCACAAATAACCAAAAAAGAATATAAATTTCTATAATGTTTTGGAAGATGGATAACTTGGTTTACTGCGGCCCCAGATGCTACAAAAAATAATTATATCAGTAATATATTCATGAGATATTTAGACAGTTAACAGTCCTCAGTTTACTTAGGGTTCCGAGATATGGACTAACATAAAATAAGATAAAAAGCTAACAATTTTAAAAAAACAATTAATAAAAACAAAGAAACTTTAAAAACACGTTTAAAAAAATAAAATGAAAACTGCAATTTTGCTTCAAAATTTATAACTATTTTAAAAAGACTTCAGAATAAAAATTATTGAGGTCCATTTTCCGCATTTCTTCCCCCGCCATAACCACTACCCTGCGAAACCGTTTAACCAAAGGAAGAGCAATATAGAACTGCCCAAGGGCACACAGGGCTGAAGGCTAGCTGTAATCCTATCATAAAATCTGGTTTCTGAAGATGCATTGAGGGCACTTTTTTCTTACTTTTGATCAAAGAAGCCTCCATTTACGGAACGAACTTACACATTCACAAATTTGTAATTTCAATATTGGTTTTTCCGGTTTATTTTGGAATTATTATCTATTTGGATTATTTATGGGATCGAACTCCAAAAATAAAAATATACATTATTGCCTTAAAATATTTAACTTGAATAATATTAATTGATTTATAAATAAGTGGGAATGATAATGGAGATCAAAGAAAGAATTTGTTATAGAGATGAACTATTTATTTTATAACGACGTTCTGGTAATTTCAGAATATCGTGTGATGAAACTCGAATTCGCTTACCAGGCCATCTTCTAGATCATTTGAATCTATTCTTCCCATAAATATAGCCACTCTCATTTCGAATCATTTCCGTTTCCTCATCAGTGTCTTGCAGCTCTGAAGCTGTATGGTAATCACTTTCGATGTTGGCTTCGTCATCAAAATATGATTCGAAAATATTTACTTCTTCTTTCTCCAAGTCATCTAACAAGAGGGGAATTTTATCATAATACCTCGGATCATCATTCCAAAAAAACTATTTTTGATGAGCTAGGTTGGGGTTCCATATTTGTAACACAATTAAAAAATGATGTATGAAATCGAAAAGAATAGATTTATATTAACTAATAAATATAAAACATTCAATGAAAGTTTACTTTGAAAACATCAGAGAAGTCTCACAAGTACTGAGGTTTGGCCCGCGAAACCAGTCGTTAACAATTTTTATAACCAACCTTCCACTTTCACATTTAATAAGGTGCTGACAAGGTAGGAGGCTACTTTGTCATACGGGGATTTCCCATTATCGGTGGGGTGGAAAATTTCAGGACCTTGAGGGTTGAGGCAAGGAGTGATAGAGAACCATTACACTCTTTCATGGTCTAAATACCATTTAAAAATTGAACATTACTAATTTTTGGAATGTATATTATTGCATAGTAAAGTCAGGAGAATGGTTGATAATGACTGCTTGGATACCCTAGGTCTCGATACACTTGATCTCGCCGGTGACCCGAGGACTAGTGCGGAGAGGGATCATGCAGAGCGGCACGGTCAACGCACCCTGGAGCTACATGACCGGAGAGAGGGCCATCGAGGTCGCCAAGGTTCTGGTCGAGGACTGTGGCTGCAACGTCACTCAGCTAGCCGACAGTCCCAGCAGAGTCATGGCCTGTCTAAGGGGAGTCGACGCCAAGACCATCAGCGTCCAGCAGTGGAACTCCTACGGCGGCATCCTCGCCTTCCCATCTGCCCCGACCATCGATGGCGTGTTCTTGCCAAAGGATCCGATGGAGCTCCTCGTCGAGGGGGACTTCCCGGAGACCGAGATACTCATCGGAAGCAACCTCAATGAAGGTAAGTGATCATCTAAGTAAATCTTATATCTGTCAATGATCCGAAGATCTGTTTCGCCACTTGAATTAAACGGACGTTATAAACAGTTATAGTACATTCAATTATTGTGGATGATGATTAAATCAGCAGCCACGGTGAATGAGTGGTTAAATCAAATTTTGTCTAAAACGATTGTCTTGTTTTTAGGTAAACAGAATCGTGTTATTTTCGGAGTGCTAAGTCAGTCTCCAACTCAAGCCAAAGCCGATAATAGCTTGATTCCGTTTCCCTCATTACAATTAACTCTCTCTGAACAAAAATATCTTATTTCGCAATGTCTTTTATTTTCAAATGCTTACAAAAAATTTCGAGGGCTATGGAGAGGTTATGAACATCGCCTCCCATGTCCCCTGTGCTAGGAAGAACTCAATCTCAGTCAGATTCTATAACACTAACAAAAACCCAAACAGGATTTCCGGAGCAATTTTCTAAACACCAAACTTTCAAGGACAAAAAAAGAATCCATGATTTAAGAATCTACTAAAATAAATAAAACAGAACGTGTTAAAAATTAAAGAATAAGGTAGTAAAGATAAATACTAAAATAAAATGGGTAAATATTGAAAGTTGAAATACATAAGTATCAGGTATCTGAGTGGTGGAAAATAAAGATAGGGGAGGGGGAGAGAGCAAGAGATATATATCAATTCAGAGCAAAGATGATCATGTGGGGAATTGATAACCATAACAATGAAAAATAAAAACTATAGTAAGCAATAAAATGAAGTTAAAAAAGAAATAAATATAAAAATTTAGAGGTAATGAAAATGAATAATACAGTAAGTAATGAAAAATAAAAAATACAGTATGTAATAAGTAAAGTAAGTAATAAATCGAGTAATAAAAATACGGCAGTGTAATAAAAATTAAAATGTTAAAAAGAAACAATGATGATAAGTAATGAGGGTGAGAAATACAGTTAACTACCATTAGGGACGATAATGTATACAAAAAGTTCATGAAATATCATAAAGGATAGATGTAATATAATATGTAATAAGTGGTAAGACATGGTGAGAAAGGAGAACTTAGTTGATATTAAAATAAACATGTAAAATTGTATAAAAAGTGCGATAAGCAAGTTACATTAGACGGGCTGTATTGGACTAGTATAATTGTAAAAAGACAATGATTTGCGGTTAAGTAAAGATATAATATAAAAAAAGTGAGTTAAGATGAAACCAGATGAATGCCGTTAAAAAGATAATTAAAGGTGGAAAATAAATAAACGCCTTACAGAAATAGAAATCATGGAACTTGTGAAACATGGTATATGTATTTTTATAATGTTTATGGCTATGAGGGAAAGAAAATAAAATGGAGAAGAGAGGGAGGGAGGATGGGTCAATTAGTAAAAAGATATATAAAATAAATTACCTGTCGCGGGGGGGGGGGGCGGAGAGGGGTGGGCGTGTGCCCGAAATATGTCCTTCACAAGCTATAATCACATCACATCTAACAAAAATGTCTAAGGGGTTAAGAGGGGTCCCGGAGCAGGTATACCTCCCACCACAAGCTACGTATAAAAAAAATTCAGAAAAAAGACAAAAAAAAACAAAAAACGGCCGTTATTAAAGGATGAATGTAAGGTATAAAGATAGGGAACGTTAGCTAAAATCAAAAATTGAAAGTGTAGGAGTATTTTATATAATAATTAAATACCATCGTTAAATAAAATAATAGATCATGTAATGAATGAATACATTTATATGTAAATTTAGTTGTGTTTATATATATAAAGATGTTTAGGTTCTTGAGTTTCAGTCAGTTTCTTTCAACTTCTTAAGGAGACGTTTCGAGACTAGGTTAGTCTCATATTCATGCCCTGACAGTGAAAAATGAGCTGTTAGTAAAAACATTAAATAGCGGACTAAAATAATTTTATTTTTATTTTATTTAATTCAATGATATTTACAACTATAATGGTATTATATCAAGTAAATGTGCAAAAATCTAGAATATGACATGAAAACACTTGTGGAGAAACTACCCATCGGTAGCACTCCAATAAAGTTCTAAAGTAGATGATCTCGAGGCCATCTTCTTTTCAGACGCCTCGGAGGGTTATCAGGAATAGTATGGGAAGGAAGCTGAGAGACTAGCGGATTCAAGTGCGTATGGAGCTTGTTATGGAAGGATAGGTATCTAGTTTGGGCCAAATCAGTAACATATGGGATATTAAGATCATGATGGATGAGTTTGTTTGTGACATAATAAGGAGCATTGAGGATTTTGCGAAGGATTTTGGATTGTAAGGATTGGATACGAGATGAATTGGATGGTTTAGTAGAGCCCCAAAGCTCAACTCCGTATGTCCAAAAAGGCCTGATGACTGTCATGTTAATGAGTCTTTTGTAATTAATTGGTAGCTTAGAGCGTTTGTCCAGTAAGTGTTGAAGTAGGCGAAAACGTCGAGCAGTTTCTTGTCTTTTCAGTCTTGTATGAGGATTCCAAGTGAGACGTTTATCCAGATGGAGTCCTAGGTAACGTATCTGTTCGACAGGGTTCAGTGGAATATTATTAAACGATACAGTAGGACAGGAATTCGTAGGTTTACGACGAAGGGTGAAGGTAATTTGATGGGATTTGTTAGGATTTAAAATAAATTATATATATATATATATATATATATATATATATATATATATATATATACATACCATTTATCCATACGATGTATGTAGGTATCCATACGATGTATCCAAAAAAAAATTTATATTTATATTGGTAACCCTTCTCAAAATTTGAAGGACATTGGAATTCACAAGATTAAAAAATAATTCACCAGACATAGGGCAACGACTTAATCGATCAAACTCATTTTGAATTATTAAATAACATATCTCGTTTTTGTGAATCCCGTAAATAATTAATGCAATTATATTTTAATTCGCACACTAGGAGTTTATTGATCGTATGCCACCTACATAAGGGGCATAAAAACAGTAAATATATCTCTAACTCTAATTCTTATAGCTTCAATATTTAATTCAAATTATTATTTTGCTACAAGACCTTAAAAATGGTTTTAAAAAATCAAAACAATTAAAATATAGGCGCCTTTACTTTGTACTTCTGAGTACACCATGTTGATATTAATTATACGGTTTATCAAAAACAAAAATTATAATTAATGTATTAATTAAAAGGTTTTTTTAATGGCTGACAGACTGTTATTTAAGCTGTTAGCGCCCGGAGATGTATCCTCTGGGATCTGGAAGGATCCTCTTGGGGCCAAAATAAGAGGGAAATTTCTGCTGGGGACAACCGATATCCAAGAAACAGTACGGTCTCAACCATTTACTAAACCTCAGACCCTTCATTGGTTATGTGGTATAGGTTTTTTTCATATATAGTTAGGTAGGGGTCTAACGAGTAATTAACATGGTACATGCTCGGTTGCCCCCGTTTTACGTTCCTTCCGTACGAAGGCATAACGAAGGATTTTTTACTTGCTTTAAAAAAAAACCTTGAGTTACCATCCTGGCTCTGAATCCCCGACCTTGAGCTTAGAAGGTTGTCCCGCTAATCACTACATCGAAAGTTATCCCTTAAATGAAAGTTATTTTTATTATGAAAGCAAAAATTACTATTTTGGTAGTCAATTTTTAAAAAAAACTTTCATGATAAATTGAAAATCCGGTCTAGTAGAAGCACAGTGCGCCGATGAGTACCGTAATACTACCGCTGTCTCTTTCTAACCTTCACTAATATATTAAAGTAACCTGTTTCGTAAATGAAGACAAAGCTTCAGAGCGCTTTGTTAACACAGGGCGTAATTGGTAGGAAATTAGGGGCATGTTAATGAGTTCCCAGGCTGCCATCGTAATAACGTTTGATCATGTTTGTAATTCATACGGGGGGGGGGGGGGGGGAGAGGGCTCTCCTCGCAAACATTGGCGTAGCGCTAAAGGGCCTTTGATTTGGGACCTCATGTAAGGGTTCGAAATTCCAGGATTCGCCTAGCTAGAATCAATTATTAATTTCTATGTATATGCTATTTCCATATATATAAAATGTATTTATTTTTTATTTTATTTTTATTTATTCATTATAAGTTACAAAAGGGGCCGAGGTAGCTAACGGATCAGTGTTTGAACACTGAAGATCAGGGGTTCATATCCAGCTGTGACATATAAAGTATTCAATCTGTCAACAGCCATATTTGGATCATATGGGATCTGCAGAACCTCCTGAAGCTCACCCAGCCTCTATAATGTGGGTACCCTTAACTGGGTACAAACCTGGCATCTGAGCGTGATCTCGAACGAGTCACCTACCTGCATAACTGTCTAAGAAACAGTACAGACTCTACTATGTACTGAACACAAGAACATTCATGGGTGCAGGGTAAATCATTATAGTGTTTAATAAGGCAAAAGTTGTCCCGGAAGGTGATCTGTCCGAGAGCGCGTTCATCCGCCAGGTTTTTTCCCCAATTATCCATCACTGGGTTTTAAAAGTTCACCTATTATATCTTGTATAATTGGTTGAATCAGTAACGAAAGTATATCCAAAAAAATAAAAAAAACTGTACTACTAAAATCCATGGAGGATTTAATACATGGTACTGTACTGTTCCTGAGGCGAATGTTGGACAAAGAAGTGATTTCGCCAAGATCACACGTAACAGTCAGATTTTTTCTCATAATAGATTCCATCTATGGTTGTTAACAGATCAAATAATTTATCTGCCACAGTCAAATTCTACAGACCAACTTGAGCTACCTCACTCCCATTTATATATCAATATACATATATATATATGTTTATATATACACATATATAATATATACATATATATATAAACATCGTGACATGAGATGTTTGTTCTGACTAATCTCCGAAACTACTGGACCGATTTGTATGAAATTTCGCACAGATATGTAACATATTCCAACTTAAAATATAGGCTATATTTTGTTTCGATTAACGACGATATTTTTATTGCAAAATTACATTCTTTTTTAACCTTCTGCATTTTTTATATGTTTAAAGAGCATGCCTGAGTAGTGTAAATCCAAGTTTGCAACCGAAAAAACGGATGGGAAAACTTTCGGAGGCCGAAAAACCGCGAAATTGTCGGAGTTGTTTCAGTTTTTGGCCTGTACCTCCAAATCAGTGCGTTTTGGGGGAAAAAAACGTAAGTAACCATTTTTAAAGTAGATTAAATTTACCACAATTTGAGCCCAACCGCAGTTCTGAAGGTCAAATAGAAACTTAGTTCAGTCTTATCGTATAACAAATAACAATTAATAATATAAAAATCTCATGTCACGATGTTTGTTCGGGCTAATCTCCAAAACCACTGGACCGATTTTTATGATAGTATTATAATTGAAAACAATATTACTAGCCATAATTAAAAATCAACCATTATATTCCTCATTCATTAAACTATTGTTTATAGTTTATCAGTTAAAAATATTGTATATTATGTATTTGTTATATACTATACTTAAATGTAAGATAAATAAAATTCATTCATTGTTTCTTTAAAATTCAAATTGTAACTTGATATTTTTAAAAACTATAATAACATATACAGCAACGCGTGGCCGGGTCACCTAGTGTATATATATATATATATATATATATATATATATATATATATATATATATATATACACACGTTTTTTAAATAAACAATAACATGCATTTTGAACTGGCAGATATTTTACTCTTTTCATCATGAATAAGCATACAGAACGGCTTAAGGAAAATTTTCAAATTTAAAGGGGAAATAGATATCCACTACAATATTATAGCGTGTGCTGGGTTCGTTTTACGGTCGACATTATCGTACACCCTAGACGGTAATTCCAAACATCGTTCACGCAAACTAGTTAGTGATAGGCATCCATAGAGGCGCCGAACAGTACGAAGCAATTGCTGTGGATTTTCCGAATGAGTCGTTTCCCAAATCACGCAGAAGAATTAAGTCCTATCCACTTTAAAGGAGAGTTTACGGGGAAATCTTAGTTACAAGCTTACAAAGTCATTAAATCATCTTCGACTGGTTTCCTGCGAGTCTGTTCTTCTAATATTTCTAAAGGTTTCCCATACTTCTTCGGTAACAATAGAAAATTCTTTAGTTCATCGAAAATTCTATTGGATTGCTCTCCACCATTAATAAACATGAACTTCTCCATATAAATGAATTGTTGTGATTTGGAATATCTATTCAAGAAAGTTTTTTATTTCCTTAAACTCCAAATCATCTCTTCCTTAGTTGAAGAAAAAGACAACCCAGCTACAAAAATAACTTTTTCAAATTAGGAAATCCCGTAAAATGTACTTAAATGGTGATGTAAGTGAAATGGGCCAAAATTGTATGCTTTATAAGATAAACTTAATAATAACAGTTTTCCAAACTGATAAAATTAAGTTATGTATGTATTATGTATGTGTTATGTATTTTATGTAGTTTGATAAAATCCAAACTACCAGAGGGTCGCTTCACTAGGTGCCTTTCTCCCATGAATTTATACATCGTTCATTCCATTTACTAGATGTGTTATTACTATAAAGTTGTTAATTTCAATAAATGATTTTTTTTCTAATAATTTATTTAATGAAATCTACAACTATATTAAAATAATACAACAAGTAAATATAATTTTGGTACATTTCAGGAATTGAAGAGGCTGCTAGGTTTGAAACTAGTGGGTTTGAGTGGAAATAAAGTTTGTCATGAAAAGATTGATATCGGATTCGGACCAAATCAGGAACAAAAGGAACATTATGGATTACTCAGTTCCTTACAAAGTAAGGAGCATTGAGAATTTTGTGGAGAATTTTGGATTGTAAAGATTGGATACGAGAGGAATTCGATGGTTTATTGGAGCCCCAAAGCTCTATTCCGTAAGTCCAGATAGGTCTAATGATTGTCATGTATGAGTCTTTTGTAATTAATTGAGAGCTTAGGGCGTTTGTCTAGCAAATGTTGTAGTAGCCTGAAACGGCGAGCTGTTTCTTGTCGTTTTAGTCTAGTAAGAGGATTCCCAGGAATCAGTGGGATTTTATAAATGATACAGGGCAGGAATCATCGGTTTACGACGGAGGGTAAAGGTGGATTGACGGGATTTGTGAGAATTTATTTCAGTCCTCCAGTTTTGATATCATTTTTCAAGGTCAGTGATATGGGATTGAAGAGTATGGGATGCTATGACTGGATCGGTTTAAAAGACTTACATACGATAAAAGGTGGGGTCACCTATGGTGTGGCTGGCGCAAAATCCTACTATACTCAAGATCGCAGGTTCGTAGATCGTCAGGTGGCCTTTTTTTTAAAGTGAGTTAACAAATCCTTGGTTACCGTCCTTCGGAGGGGACATAAAATGGTAGTTCCGAGACGTTACGGTGTGAGCTAATAGTTAGATCCCTATCCTAATTATACCTGGACAGGTAAAACTCCGGACTCCCACTGTAGCATCGTCCGATTAGGCATAGTTGTGTGAAGTGACGATAAATTAATAAACTAATACGAAAATATAGTATCATTTAAAATTTTAAATAATTTGTTACTTGAAATAACTATTCAGCTGCATTTTTATTTTTTTTGGAGAATAATTCATATCATTGCTACACTAAATTGGAATGCCTAGAATACCAACACGTGCTTTGGAAATTCCATCCCAATATTCCAGACATATTCCACCCGCTTACAAAACAGGCGAATTTCCATATTCACCTTTTCATATTACCATACTGTTGATACAGAAGATTTATCTGAAATATGTTTAGAACCAACAGCGGGAGGATCTTGTAGATGACAAAGTCATTGAAGTAGATACTCAAAAAATTAAATTAATAATCACTAAACCCAAATGCCAACATTTCTGAAATACAGAAATAATCTCGTCTGTCGTTGTCATATCCTTTCTTTTCACTGATCCTAAGTCCCCGCGTTCTCGCATTTGTGCGAAGTATACGAGGGGAAGAATGTTCTTTGAACATTATTTTAATTTGGATCTAGTTGACTTACGTCATTATAATTATTATAATTTATTTTATTTTATTTGTTACTAATTTTTAAATATTTTAATTTGAAAAGAATAGATATGGGAAAGAGAAGACCTGGGTTCGATTCTTTTCTTATCTTTTCTTTTCTTATATCTATATCTTTTCTTGGCATATCTTTTCTTCAAAGAACATTCTTCCCCTCGTATACTTCGCAAAAATGCGAGAACGGGGGGACTTAGGATCTGTGAAAAGAAAGGATATGACCACGACCGAGAAGCGTGCTTGATTAGGGCCTAGGATAGCTCAAATGGTAGAGTCCCAGACTAGTGATCTGGAAGACCCGGGTCCGAGTCCCGGTCCTGGACATATCTTTTCTTTTCAAATAAAAATAAATTAAGTATAAATGGAATATTATGAATAATTGTGTACGACTCGTCTCGATTATCGGATTTCTTAAACTTTATTTAAATCACTAAAGTCAGGTTCGAGGTTTCACTTCTTCCATAAATGAATAAATACTATGAAATAGAACAGTCAGCCAATAAAAAGAAAAATAATAATAATTTTACGCAGAAAAAATAATCTGTGTTTTTATTCAGACAATTTTCATAGAAGTAGAAAGAATTTTTTTTTTTCAATTTCCCTTAATTAGATCAATTGTAAGGTCAAGAAAACAAATAAATGAATGAAGAATAATTTATTAAAATTATATTTATTTCCACGAAAGATCCTCAACTAAGAAATATAATGTGTGATTACTTCATTACCAAAGGGAGTTTGAGATTTTAATCTATGCTAATTTTGAGCCTATCTTTCTTTGTCTATTGTATAGTATAGTATATCTAGCTGTAGCAGATAAATTATTTAGTCTGTTAACAGCCGTGGTTGGACTCTGTAGGATCTGACGACCATTCTTGGGCTCACCCAGTCTCTATAAAGTGGGTACCCATGATTGCCGGTAAAACTGACAGACAAACCACTTCCCTGCACAACCGTTGTCCTATAAACGTTACTATCTCTATCACGTACTGAACCCAAGACTATACCCGAGGTTGTACTAGTGCTGTTATAATAAGCAAATTCATACTTTTATGTAATATCTCTTTATGGCTAAGGAATATAATAATAAAAAATATTCCTTATCAGCGAAATTACTTCAACTACATTGCGTTCACCAAAAAAAATTAAAAGCAAGCTTTCAGTGGCTTCAAGTCTAAACCCGTTTTAAGATCTCCAGACTCCAAATAATAAGTACATAATATTTTTTTTTATAATTTAATTTATTGATATTTACAACTATAATATTATTATAACAAGTAAATCTGCCAATATCTACAATATGAAATGAAAAACACTTGTGGAGAAACTACTTTTCGGTAACACTCCAATAAAGTTCTATAGTATATGGTCTCGAGGTCATCTTCTTTTCAGACGCCTCGGAGGGTTATCAGGAATGGTATGGGAAGCAAGTTGAGAGACTAGCGGATTCAAGTGTGTATGGAGCTTGTCATGGAAGGATAGGTATCTAGTTTGGGCCAAATCAGTAACATATGGGATATTAGGATCATGATGGATGAGTTTGTTTGTAACATAATAAGGAGCACTGAGGATTTTACGAAGGATTTTGGATTGTAAGGATTGGATGGTTTAGTAGAGCCCCAAAGCTCAACTCCGTATGTCCAAATAGGTCTGATAACTGCAATGTAAATGAGTCTTTTGTAATTAATTGGGAGCTTAGAGCGTTTGTCCAGTAAGTGTTGAAGTAGGCAAAAACGTCGAGAAGTTTCTTGTCTTTTCAGTCTTGTATGAGGATTCCAAGTGAGACGTTTCTCCAGATAGAGTCCTAGGTAACGTATCTGTTCGACAGGGTTCAGTAGAATATTATTAAAGGATACACTAGGGCAGGAATTTGTAGGTTTACGACGAAGGGTGAAGGTAATTAACCCTTCCTTGCAATACGGGTTTTGACAATATTAACTAAATGGAATCCAACTTGAACATCTGAGGCAAATTTTAAAATGGATTCAAGTAATGGCCACTCAAACCCACAAGTTTCAAACCTAGCAACCTTTTCGATTCCTGATAATCCTGCGAGGCGTCTGAAAAGAAGTGCTACAAAATAAATAAAAAAGTTATTTGATTACTACCATTGTATAGTCTCTCTACTTGTAATTATCCATGCCATTATGTATCATTCACGCAATTTACTTGTTGTATTGCTATAATAAAGTTGTAAATTTCAATAAATAAATTAATTTAAAAATTCAACTATTAGTTTTAAGCGAATGTCCTGTAAACAATTATACGAGTTAATTTTTTTAAAAATTGCTTTAAAACACAAAATTTAAAAATAACAACTGGAATAGATTAATGATTAATTAAGTTACGGTAAAATTTAAAGAATTACAGAGATAATGTTTTTTCATCTTCCGAAAGATATTGGGGAGAAATATAAGTTAGATGAGAGGCAAGGTGAAGACTTGAATTACAAATTTCGTAGTTGCTCTGCATTCCGACTTGATGGGGGAATCGATACGAGTGGGTTTCCAAGAGCTGTATTATTCAGGGGCTATGTCCGCCGAGTATTTTTCAACTGCCACTTGACCTGGAGAGTACCCGCCATTTATATCTAGCTCTGCGTAACATGAATGGGAAGCTACAACAGGGTAATAAAGATAATGAAAAAAAAATGGAAAATCTGCGAGAGAAAAAAGTCCACTATCATTGAAAAGTAATCAGTTGGTCAGTAATTTTTACATATCAATACGTTCAGTAATCAGTGTTTTCGGTAATATTCTAAAATAAAAGCAAAAAGTATTCTAAATGGAACAAAAAAAGGTAATATAAAAAAACTGCTGCCTAACAAGTAAAAGTGTAATTATTCCGCGTGTTGTCGCTTCGAGTTGAGTCACAACTGATTTTCATTTGTTTCCTTTTAATATTTTCCAAAAATACAAGTTATCATGAGCTTTAGTATGGAAAAGAGAATGCAATATTAAGAAATGTTAATACTTCGGTAATCATTTCATCATGAAATGAACGTGTCAACAAACACATGTCATCTATAATGGATTGAATCGGTCAGGGGGTGCAGTCAAAGACAACACAAAATAAGCAAAACATATTTTATTGTGCCAACGTTTCGGCCTAAGATGTGGGCCATCTTCAGGGCTGTCGGTGAGGGGGGGGGGCGATGTGAGTCCGTAGAATTACACCTAACGCCTCTGAGTTAATTCCCATAATTACATTCTCTTTTCCAAACTAAAGCTCATGATAACTCGTATTTTTGGAAAATATTAAAAGGAAAACCAATGATAATTTAAAACTTGTGGCTCAACTCGAAGCGACAACCTGCGGAACAGATACCAGTAATATACTTAAACACATAGATATTTACATAATATTCGAAATGGCTGAGCATAAATGGGAGGTTACTAAGGTGACACCATAACATATCCAGCCCCAATAGCATTAAAGGAATAATATTAATCCCAATGTATTTATTCTTTTTAAAATGTATTTTTTGAAATCTACAACTGTATATTGAATACATAAAGTAAATATAATGAAAGATAAATAAAGTCCCGAGATAAAGACAAGTAGAGAAACTACCCAGTGGAAGTACTCAAATAAAAAGTTCAACTTAGAAGGTCACGTTCTCAAGGCCATCTTCTTTTCAGACGCCTCGGAGGATTATCAGGAATTGAAGAGGTTGCTAGGTTTGAAACTAGTGGGTTTGAGTGGAAATGAAGTTTGTCATGAAAAGATTGATACGGATTCGGGGCGAATCACCAGCAAATGGTACATTAAGGTCATTATGGATTACTTTGTTCGTAACAAAGCATTGAAGATTTTACGAAGTATTTTGGATTGTAAGGATTGAATACAAGAGGAATTCGAAGGCTTAGTGGAGCCCCAAAGCTCTACTCCTCAAGTCCCGATGGGTCTAATGATTGTCATTTATATGATTCTTTTGTAATTAATTGGGAGTTTAGAGGGTTTGTCTATTAAATGTTGAAGTAGCCTGAAATGGGGACCAATGTATTTTAAAACTAAAAAAAGAAACTTGGCTACTTTAAAACTTTATGGACAAACGCTCTAAGCTCCCAATTAATTACAAAAGCAATATGCAGGGCAATCGTAAGACCTATTTTGAATTATGTGTAGAGCTTTGGTACTCCACTAAGTCATTGAATTCCTCTTGTATCCAATCCTTACAATTCAAAATCCTTAATACTCCTTACTGCACTTCAAAATAAATTCAACCATAATGACCTCAATGTCTCATTATAGCTGCTGATTTGTCCCGAACCCGATATCAATCCTTTCATGACAAATCAGTACCTTACAAACCTTTTAGTCCTACCAGCGGGTAATTTCTCTGCATGCCTTTATCTAATGGCATTACGTATCATTCATTCTATTTACTTGTTGTATTCTTATAACAAAATATTTAAAAAAAATTGTATTGAATATTATACTTCTTGGGCAATAAGTAATAGTGATGATTATGATATATGTGTATATAGACATATATTCTCTGTGAGTTCCCTGATTAGAAATGGCCCTTTATTGAGCAGATAATTCATGAATACCGGAAATTTGAGTTCTAAGCCTTTATTAGGAATTCAAAAAAACTTAAGATCATGAAAATTTAAAAGATTCCTAACCTTTCTTATTAATAACTCTACTTCTCTTCAATTATTTAACTGAAGAAATTTCATACCATTCTAGGCGAGCCATTTATTTTTTTTATAAAGATCAATAATAGTTAAGTGATTAGAGTGACTGGTTTTTACAACAATCCTTGTAATTATTAAATAATACTTACTATTTGATGAAACCAATCAAAAAATAGAAAATTAATAAAAAGTGAAAATCCTATGAAAAAAATTAAGCATCTTTGTGACTGTCCTAGCTATGTTCTGTGATAAAACCCAGCTGTTTAGAAGATATATACACATAATTCCTATGATTTAATATATAAATTAATTGACATAAAATTTCTGCAAGCTACCCATGCAAAAGTTTCAATTTTATATGAAACAGAAGATTGAAGATAAGCTTATCATTTTAAAGATAGCACTAAGATTGTAAGAGGAGAATCAATAAAAAAACAAAATAAAAAGTAATCTGAAAGATGAGACATAATTAGAGCATTTCTTTGATCAGATAATTGTAATATAAGCTTTCGAATTCCAGAGTAAAGATTAACTAATCTACCAGTGTTGGGAAGTAGCCAAAGACAATATGAATTGGTAGAGTACTTGTTCAGTTAACAATTGACAATAAGATAAAATAAAATAATTTAAAGTGCTTATCAAGTCGGAGCTAGCTGAGCAAAATGACTACTTTAAAGACTTCCCTGATAAAACTAAATAATTCTCTTATTTTTGTATTCTCGTTTATATATGTTTTAAAATCTTTTAATATTTAATCTGGCAGTTGAGCGTAATCTAGGACAAATTACCTCTCTTCACAACTGTTGTCCATGATACAGTACAGTCTCTACCATGTACTGAACCCATTTATGGGTTGTAGTGGTACAGGTTTTTTTTTTTAAAGATCATTAATACAAAAATTAAAATAAATAGATGGAAACATTAGTTCTTTCTTAACACAATATATTACTAAAGGAAATATAATTTTAAGTAAACTATGATTTTAGGCAATCTATATTTTTCCAGGAACTTATTTTCTCCTTTATGACTTCATTGACTACTTTGAAAAAGATGGAGCCAGTCCGCTGCAGAGAGACAAGTTTGTAGATATCGTTAATACAATTTTTAAAAACAGAAGTCATCTTGAACGCGAAGCAATCATATTTCAGGTGAGATGATGGATTCATTTTAGAATAGTTTTAAAATAATTTAAAAAACATGTTTGAATCATATAAATAAAAAATGTCAAATATTTCAGTACACTGACTGGGAAAATGTAAACCACGTAATAAGGAACCAAGAAATGATAGCTGATGTAGTCGGTGACTATTTTTTTATTTGCCCAACAAACTTGTTTGCTCATACGTTCGCATCTCATGGTCTCAAAGTTTACTATTATTACTTCACACAGGTAATCATATTTATAGCTTTTATGTAATTATATTGTGCGTAGTCAAGTTATTACTATAATAAATAAATGTTACACCTGCAGGCTGATAAATTAAATACAAATAAATAATTAACAAAGTTCTTCATTAAAAATTAACAGTATAAATATTTCAAGTATACTACAAATTTTATTTTTAAGATCAGAAGCTCATATTGACAGTCCCTACGTACAAAGCGACCTGCCAGAAACTGAGGTTTACAGGAGATAGTAATGATGAGTGATTTGAACTTTCATTACGCTCTCCTGTAAACCTCAGTTTTTGACATGTCGCTTTGAACGTAGGGACCGTCGATATTATTATTTTATTTATATATTGAGGAAGAGTGCATTTAAGAGATGTATAGCCATAATTGGTTGCCCAAAGCAATAAAAATAATAACTACTATCATTGATTTCTACTTAATTTATTCAAGAATAAATAACAAATCTTTTTTTAATTTTTTTAATAAAATTTGTTACTAAAAACGATTATACTAAACTAAGGTGTTGATGACCAATCGGTTTTACGCCTCAAATTTTGAACAACCAAAATTTTGAAAAACCAAGAATTAATAAATAATGAAATGATAAATGTTCAATGATACTAACTATATTTTTAATTTTTAATTTTTATTTTATCTCAATAGTTTTTCATACAGCCTCTATACAGAAAACAGGAACAAATAATGAATAGTCAATTCCTAGCATTCTAATTAAATAAATTGAAAATACTTGGCTATATAACTTATAGTTCCTGTATAGTATGTGTGAGTGAATGTGAAACAGAAAAATAAATAAAAATTTTACAATAAGGACTTACCAATAGGGCAGAAAAATGTATACAGTGGATTTATATTTGCCCTCGAGCATTTGTTTTAAATGTATCTGATAAAGGAAAGTAAGTATTGACTTATAAAAATGTATAGTAATTATAAACAGTGAATCTATATAATATTTTTCACATATATTTCATATATATAATGTATTTTCATTCAAATATTACTTTTCCATTTTACTATTAATATGAGAAAAATCACTAATTAATAATTTGGAGTAAATGGTTAATGAATAATGTGTATTACATAATATTACATCACCAAATAATAAAGTTGTAATGAGAAATGTAACTCACACTGAATATTCTTGAATCCTACTGATTCTTGTTATAGAACAGCTTGGACATGAAACATGTAAATTCCCTTAAAATGAAACTTAAAAAAGTACTTTATTAACTGGACTGAATAGTTAAATAGAAAAACTAAATATCAAGTTTAAAAACTAAAAAAAAATATTTGAAGTAATGGTTGTTGAAAGTAGCGGGCCCTAAAGAAAAATGAACAGTGTTGCCACACTAATAACTAAAACTATTTGATCTAACATTTTCAGTTTACAAAGTAAATTCATCTATCGTATGTATAATTTATAATAAATTGTCTGACTGTAATTCCTAAAAAAACAGTAAATTATGCATAAAAAAGACAAATTTAAAATAACCTTACCATTTTGATGAGTATTGCCTTCTTATACATAAGCTACAGACGTAGATATTAAAAGTTAAAAGTTGTGAATTACCTTATATATTCGTTTTTCTATCCCCAATTAATTATCTGACTTCATTGTGAAACAAAATGGCCAGTATAATTACAAAAATATGTACCATTATATTCAATATACAGACGTATAAAAGCAGTTTGTTCAAGGGACAGGCACATACCCAGGATTTTACTTTGGAGGGGGCTTATAATTATTCACTCCAGCAGAAAAATTTCCTCTTGGGTTTCATTATAAGGACGTGACTACTTGATTATTATTTTAATGGAGTAAAGTAATTTCAAAATGAGCCATTGGTTTGTCTTTCATACAAAAATACTGAATGCCCAAAGTAAATTTAAATTTAGAATAAAGTGATTAGGGTGGCTCAGTGCGTAATGTGCTTGGTTGCTACTCTAAAGGTCTTGAGTTCAAAACCAGCCATGGTCGATAAATCATCTATTCTGCTAACTGCGATAGATGGATCCTGAGGGATCTGAAGGCCCTCAAGGGGCTTACCCAGCCTCTATGTGGCTACTCTCCATTGGGGGAAAAACCTGTCAGTTGAGTTTGATTTTATCCAAATGGCCTCTTGGACAACCATTGGCTTAGAAAAAAAAACAACCTGTATCACTACAACCCATAAAGGGCCTTGGGTTCAGTATGCGGTAGAGTCTGTACTGTTTCATGGACAACAGTTTTGCAAGGAGGTGATTTATCCTAGATCATGCTCAACCGTCCGATTTTTCCTCTTATTTTGGGTACCCATTTTATAGAGGCTGGGTAAGCCCCAGTATCCACATCTGGCTGCTAACAGATCAAATAAGAGTCTGCCAAGCAGTAGGATTTGAACCCAGGATCTTAACCATGGCAACTCAGGGCTTTACCACTGATCCGCCAGCTACCCTAATCCCTTTTAAAACTTTTAATGAATAAATAAAAATGTATACTTTATGATAAAAGAAATTTTGCCACATTAAGGTAAAGAGTTTTAATTTAGTATCTAAAATAATTCATATTTATGTACTTGATCAATATAGCGAATATATAACTCTAAGATCAAAATTCACATTTTCATCCCAAGTAGAGATTTACATAGGTGGTAAATGATTTTCTAAGCCAACTCTATTAGACTGAAATTAAATGATTCGATTAAGTGTGATTTAAAATTAATTTTTTTATCCATCCAGGAACTAAATAACCTGCTCTAGCTAGATCAGATTGCAAATTATCTGATTCATAATAAGAATGCAATAGATTAATTATTCTATTACTTTTTCCCTGTAAGCTGCATACATAAAAATTAATAGTATTATTCAGGATTTTTACTGTTTACAATTTTTTCAGAGATCGAGTAATCATATCTGGGGAGAATGGATGGGAGTGATGCACGGGGATGAAGTGGGATATGTGTTTGGACATCCTATTAACGACTCTCATCAGTACAATGCCAGGGAAAGGGATCTTTCTCATCGAATTATGCAAGCATTCTCTAGATTTGCGCTAACAGGGTACGTTAGTTAAAACTTATTAAAGGAAAAAAACATTTGTTTTCACATAATTTATACATTGTGGCAGTTCAGCTCCTCTGTCAAAAACTTACTGCTAAAGGCATTACAATTGACTAAAACCTTTCAGGGAAACCCTACATCTCCCAAATATTCTCTACATTAAATAAGTCATTCCATCATTCTCGACATCTTCTTACACAGCCTTACAAAAGCTCCTCATATCATCTCTAATCGTCCCCCACTTTTACTACTGTACTATGGTAAAAGGGGGCCTTTCAAATATACTTGAGGACAGATTAAAGCGAATAATGAACTGCTCTCTAAGATTTGTCCATGGCACCCCGAGGCGGTCCAGCGTGTCCCACCTATATGATGAGTTAAAGTGACTCTTCCCTCCCATTCGTCGATAATATTTCCTCAGTGCATTCTTATAAACCTGTAACCACTATGACCCGTGAACGAGTCTGGGGTTCAGTACATGGTAGATACTGTACTATTTAATGGACAACGGTTCTGCAAGGAGCTGACTTGTCCAAGGCCACGCTCAACAGTGCATTCTTATACCAATCCATTAACCCTCAACATCCTTCACATATCTAATGTCTTCTCCATTTCAAATCCTCAGTCTTGCTTAGTCTTCGTAAAGAAGATATACATTAAGTAAAGAAATTATTGCATGCTAGCTCATGCATTTAACTGTTGTTAATTTATTTATTCTCTATAATTGGTTAATATGATTGTTATAATTCATATATTTTATTTATTTTTGTTGGCACTTTTTAAATACTATATGATTGTATTGTTATGTAGCCTTCAGGCCAGATATATATTATGTTTCTTTTTCTGTTCATGTTTGTTATTCTAAAGGGACTTGGTCCTAGAATAAAGTTACTTTTCTATTCTATTCTATGGATTGTTTCCTGAGAAATTTAGGCTACAATCCAATAAATATCATGGTTTTCACTGTAACAATTTCAATATTGTAATAATGTTCATATCGTAATGAACATAGCCTTATCTGAAAATCACTTAAAACTTTTTTGGCCATAATTAATGATTTATTATGCTAATAAAGGATCTATTTAAGAATTTTAACTTACTATATATATAATTTATAGAAAACCAGTGTCTGATGATGAATATTGGCCCACATACACTCGGGAACATCCACTATATTACATATTCAACGCAGAAACAAGTGGTACAGGGCTGGGTCCACGCGCAACATCATGTGCTTTCTGGAATGATTTCATGCCAAAACTTTACCACAATCCAGGTAAATTTATTAGCATATATTTATATAGTCGTAAAGTTAATTTCACAGCTCATATTTGTTTTTTCATTATTTATGAGGCTATTATGTTCTGCCATTTGGAACAGAATGGCATTTCAGGATCAAAAGAAGATAACTCCGAAATTTCAAAAATTGACTTTTTCACATTTGTTTGCAAGTTTAGGCAAACAATCTTATGCTCCTAAAACTTCAGGTTCAAAACCGAAATAAAACCATGAGAAATAAGGCGATAAAGTTTCAGGTATGACAAATGCTTGTAGTCCAGGATCCATGTTCCATTTTTTCACTTGATTTGTACCAAGCTGAATCTTCGTGAATAGCTTCGTTTTGATGAGTTGCCCAACAATTTCCTGTGCGAAAATTCTTGATTGTGGTAGCTAAAAGAGGTAGCAAGGATAAAATATGTCGATTTGATGATTCTCAAAAATTTATTACTAACTGGGTTTTTTTTGTTAAATCTCAAGATAATTATCTAAATTATTTGAAAAAATATTTGTCCCCTCCTTCCAATATGTATCGATAATGAAGTAAAAAAAAAACAGCTGGTTAGTAATCATTTTTGATGACCTCGTTATCGATACACGAGGGGACTCTTTGATCAAACCATACATTTTGTAGGACGAATATTTTTTCAAATAATTTAGATAATTATTTTGAGATTTAACAAAAAAAAACCCAGTTAGCAATAAATTTTTGAGAATCATCAAATCGACATATTTTATCCTTGCTACCTCTATTAGCTACCACAATCGAGAATTTTCGCACAGGAAATTGTTGGGCGTCTCATCAAAACGAAGCTATTCACGAAGATTAAGCTTGATACTAATCAAGTGCAAAAATGGAACATGGATACTGGACTATTGACTGAACCAATGAAAAATGTAAACAAAAATCAATTTTTGAAATTTTGGAGTAATCCACTTTTGATCCTCAATGCCTCAAATATAAACATACATAAAAATCATGTTTTTGCATAACTCACTGGATACAGTACTGAATTTTAAAATACCTTGTACATATAAATATAACTGAAAAATTGTAGCAGTAAACTTTATTTATTCAAAATAATAATTTTATCACCACTCTGCAATGAAAATATCAGTGATTGTACTATATAAGAATTTCAATAAATATTTGTCATTATAAAATTCTATATTTTAATATATCCTTATTTTACAGATGATAGTTATGAATGTAATCAAGGCAACGGAAAACCACCAAACTATACGATGAGCAGTACACCAATCCCCCAGATCATAGGAAGCGGATCTAACAGATTTCAAATAGCCTGGAGTTGGCTCACAGCCTCTCTAATCCTTATCGTTTATGTAAAGTGAGTAGATTCGGAGACCATTAGTGACGAGCACAGCACGCATAGGGCCTAGGTAGCCGGCGCACAATAGCTTCAGGCTAAGGCCAACAGCGTGACATGGAAAGGCTATATTTGTATTGATTGTTTTATGAAGAAATATAACTAATTCCTTCCTTTATTGCAGATAATAGAAGCTACAAACCAAACTAGGTTATCTAATTTGTGATATCAAAGCATATCAGAAGCAATGCATACATATCCTTAAATGTAAAGATTGCTCTTGTGTCCTTCATAAGCATTTGCAATATCTTGCTATACCTCATTAAAATATATTTAAAAAATTTAAAAAAAAAAGAAAAAAAGGAAATTATACATATAAAAATGTTAAATGCATTGATGGATTTATATTTTGAAAGCTATATGTGGCATATCATTAAAATATTTTTATGAACGTAGGAAGATATCAATTAATATGTGTTAATATATACATGTCAGTGTATTTAGATATAAGATTAACTGTTAAATGTAGCTTACAATAGTGTACTTTCAGGGTATCTGTACTCATATTTTCACTGAAGTTATTTGTTGGACTTAGCTCTAACCTTATCTATGTGGCTACTTGTTACTGAACTAACTGAAATATTTATTACAGAAACGAGCTATGTGAGTATTACATGTAATTTAGTTGTTTTATTGATTTCCGAATAGATGCTTCAACATTAAAAAGATCCAGCGCGATTCCATGATATATAATAATAACCCGAAGATTTAACATATAAGAGTAAAAGAATGGAAGATTATGTGAGTTTGCTGTATACCCTATTATGCATACTTATAATGATGTAAATTTTTAAAGGATTCGATGATAGTCAAGAAAGCAACTTCTATAGCAAAAAATATTTTCATACTCTATCAACAATTTTTTCTTTATTGTTAATTGTATCGAAACCCCACATATCCAAAATATGTAGAATTGCTCACTTAATTTATATATATATATATATATATATATATATATATATATATATATATATATATATATACATATACATACACATAAACATACATACATATTCTATATTAATTAATGTATAAATATATGTGAATTGTCCAATATGACACGGTATATTATACGCCTAATTAATTGTAGGGAACATTCAGGACAATCTGGAACCATTTAACAATAACTATTAGCTCAATATTGAACTTAATGTGCTCTATAATAGACATTATAAAATTATTCAGAACTTACTTTGGGTTGAAGGAAATTTTATCATTTTGTTAATAATTCTTATTTCTCACCGCCAGATTTATAAATTCATACGTATCGGCTGTAATCTTGTAATAGAAAAATGTCAGGGGTTGATTCTACTTCTAGTTTAAAGATAATGTATTTTACACAAGAGCTGAATATTATTTTTAATTTGTGAAGGTATTTAATAAATGCAAATTCACCGATACTGTTCTTTAGGTAGTATCTTCCAAAATGATTTTTTTTTAATTGATTTAAATTGAAATATTAAAATAAGAATAATGCATCATTTATTGGTATCATATTTCCATTGACTAATCCATTTTTTAATACTAAATTTTAAATCATTTAATATTTGTAATTAATATTTCAAAACATTAAATAACTTTCGGATTCATTCTAATAAATACCTGGAGTATTAGAGACACTTTAAAATATATAATTTTTAAATAAACAAAACAAATTGTAATTAAAATTGATATAAAAAAGATTAAAATTAAGATCAACCCCTGAAATTTCTCTAATACTTTCTGATTTACCTTCATCTTTTAACATTATTTTCAAGTAAACCAATAATTATAATTATTACACTGATTGGTCCTAAATTAAGGCCTAGCTTATTGTATATATACTTTACAATTTGAATTGTTTTTTTCTCCCCCTGTGAACGTTTGAAGAAAAGAAATGTAATTTGTCAGTAATTTTTCTATTTGATTGTTACTTTGTTACTTGCTCTTTCTATTTGTAATAATTAAATTTTAAAAAACTCTTAAGACAGATTTAAGTATGCATGTAGGTTGTTCATGCCTACCGTCCATGTTAAAACTAATTTGTAGCAAAAAATAAATAAATTATATAAAAACAAACTTATAAAAGTAAATAGCATTGCTGCTGCAGTTTTATCAACATTTTAATTTTTTTCATTTTCACAATGTGGCAAAAATGAGACGAGTTGAACATCTGCATTGCATAGCTAAATCATACATGCCAAAAGACCAAATGAATTCGCACAATAAGTAGGTTTCAAGCGCACAGTCAATTAGTATTTTTATGAAAATCAAATCACACTTTAGAAAGAAATCAAACTTCTGTAAGATTCCTAGTGCCTGTAGAAAATTCCACTTGATGCTACCTAACTGAAGTTTGTATACTATCGTATAAGATGTATTTAATAAAGAGCACTATAAGCTTGTAGATGATGTTTCTTTTGATAGAATATATTTTCTTTAATGTAGTATAATTTGTAAAATATGAAATGGGCAAAATGTACCATTGTGATCTATCTCATAAATGAATATTAATCCAATCGTAAATGTTTCGGATAGCAAGAGTGGGGTTGGCCAATCTAGAGCAATCACACCATAAGTGATATATTGTACGATTAAATGTGGCATAGGGATGTTTTGTTTTTTTATGTGAAGGTCTAACGTGATCCTGATATATACCTGCTGGCTTCTGTTATGATTTCTTTTTTACAGTTATAGATAATTAATTCGCATTTTTTAAATTGTACCCATAAGTTTTGTTAAATAATTAAAAGGAAGTATGCCAAATGTTAATTAAAATGATAAAATTTGGTGGCTAATGCATGATAGATTGACCATCTCTAATCCCTAGAGCCAATAGTTATATAAATGCATTACAATGATATCAGCAATGTATAATTAAGCTAGTTTTATGATAAGTATAATTATGATAATTAAAAATGTGGGTGTTGCTTAATTGTTATCATAGTTATATATTTAATAACAATTAGATGACATTTGTATATTACATTTTATACATAATATACATATTAGGGTATCTATATGGCTTATAGATATTTGTGATATATATTTGTAAACTCTATTTAGTTTCTGATTATTTTAATTTTTTAAATATCTAAGGTTTTAATTTTTATTATTATTTAATTAATATACAAGGAGTCCATTAAAACCTGATAAAATTTATATTGAAACAGGTTGTGAATTAGATAATGAGCATAAGGACTTTTAAAGTATTTATGGACTATTATTTTTTTTTTCCGTTCAATTTTAGCCAATGGTTATCACTTTGGCACATAATCTACTTTATTTGGTGATTAAATTATGTTTTAAATTCTTATCTTAAAACAATATTTTATGTAATTAAATATAAATAAGAGTATTTATATAAAAACGAAACATATCAAACATTATTTTTATATCATTAATAAGGACATGAAAATTTATAAATCAAACTTTGCTAACAAGAAAAAGCAACATATCAATACTTCCACATATCAAAATACTTATTAAAGAACTAATAGCAAATAAAAATTAGGTAAACAAAAGATGGTTGAGATTTAAAAATTCAACTATAGCATTTTATACATTTAAGGAAAAACATTAAATATGTGAAATGGATATAATTTGTTGATTTAGTTATTCCCAATTGAGCATATTTTGATGTAATGCTTTTCAAACCTTTTTATATGCCAAATATATATTTAAGGTCTGGTTCTAGTATTAATTTTTTATTTTTTTGTATTTTGTTTCTTTAATTGTTTTCCAGATAGTATAAATTAGGCTGTCTTAATGTAGATGCATAGATAAGATTATCATTTTCTTGAGTAGGAAAATTGAAGTTACCTGTAAAAGACTTCATTAGATAAAAAAAAAAAAAAATTGGTGTATATATAGAGGCATAATATGCGATGAACATTGCTCGAATAGATGTTAGAAAAAATGTACTATATATATAAATAAACTACATTTTATACTTGTAAAATGTGAACCAACCATGCAATCTAATATTTATATTCATCTGAAAAAACAGTATTTTAGATATAGACTTTCAGCGATTCTATCAACTGAAAATTATACATATCACAAAGAAAGAATTTAAAAAAATATAAGATTTAGATATATATTCTAATAGAATTTCATAATTCAAGCTAATAATTCATTATTTTTGTAAAAGGAAATAGTTATTTAATTATCTTTGAGAAATATATATGCTTGTTAAAAAAAAAAACAAACATAAAAATTAAAAATTATAGCTCAAATGTTAAAAGTAGTCATCTATATCCAAAGGTCAGATATTACTCCTTAAGAGAATTTATAAAATTTATGGCTTCTTAAGATGAACTCTTGTGTGAATAATAATTATTAAGATTTTTACACCTTGAAAATTGTAAATTTTCTAAACATGCGATTAGAGTTCATGTGCTCAATTTTTATAATTGATCATATATTTATATTAAATTATATATTATTAAAATTGATTTTCTTTTTATAAGATAATTTTCTGGAAAAGTTTAATTTACACATTTTTTTCTTTTATTATTATTTAGCTGTTAAAAATTTCTAGTTTTAAAATAATGAATCTGTGATCTGTTTTAAGAAAAAAAAGGTTAATTTAAACTTTTAATGAAAAATAAATTAACTATATCAATCAGTAAACACATCATTAACAGTGGTTATGACGTAATAAAGTTTTTTTGTCTATTTGGCAGGGTCAACTGAAGCAATAATGTATTAATTCTGACGTGTAACTATATTGTATAAAATTATTTTAAGTTTGTTATTCGAAATGTTATAACTAATGATGAAAAATGATTGACTCTGAAAACTAGAAAAATGTTATTAGTTAAAGCTGTTAAAATTATTCTTGCTGTTAAAAGTTTAATGATTTCACTATTGAATAATCTGCTCGATTGATATTTTTGTGTTTATGATATATTTAATTTAAAATATAGTCAAGTTTGTTAAGTGAAAGATTTTAAATTAATGAGATCCTTTGAATGGTGAAAAAACAATTCTTTTTTTCTTAATTTTTATTTAAAACTCATTTTAACATTTTTTCATTCTTTTGGGTTTCTACCCTTCTGCTAGACCCATGCTTATCACATAATATGGTTTCAGATTAATCATATCATATTTGTTTAAGCTAAAGCCATTAAGGACATCTTATTATATACTTAGTTATTAATTATTTTACTATATTTCTTTTATAAAAATAAATAGTAACTGAACTATCATCTATAACTCATGAAGTTACAGATTATAGTTATCTCATACCTATTACTTTAACAGTAGTACCATTTTAAATGTTTCAGTTCAAAGGTAATAAAAAATAAATAAATGTGAGTACATTATATATTTATATTTATGATAACATATGGCTAATTTAAGAATTGATAAGAATGGTCCAGATGAATGGACAGGATCTTAACAAATTGAAAATTAACAAAGAAGAATAATTTCTTTACTATTCAAAAACAATCATGTGTAAACAATCTTAGGATCGGCCCTGTGAAAATTTAGCCTTGTTCTTGGAAAAAATAAATAAATAAATGGAAATCAATAAAGAAATTTTTATTGAAGGATTTAAGAGAAACTCTATCATCAAAGTTATTATTGTTTCATAATAAGTCTGATGATGTCTTATCTCATATGTACTTAGGGTGAGACAATAAGGTAAAAAGCTCGTGTTATTTTAATCGAAGTACAATAAAGAATTTAAATAGCTTATTTTTCTCGAGAAAAAAAAGTCATATCAAAATATTTCTATTTAAAATACATTTAGATAAATATATATTTGCAATTTTATAAATACATGAGATGGATATTCAGTACAGTATTTACCTCTTATGTAAAGTATTTTACTAACAATAAATAAATTGATACAATGAATTTATCTTGACAGTTTTATATCTATATACTAAATTGATAATCATATGTATTTAAGAATAATTAGTTTGTATGGTTGGTTATATAAAAATAGATTAGAAAGCTTTGGCTTGGCCTATATGCTGTTTCATATGCTACTTTGTGTTGCCTTGAGGACTCAACAACTAAATACTTGACCCATAATTTCTTTTTGCAAAAAGAATTTGGGAAAAAACTTTAAAAAATGAACCTCCTCCATAGTGAATCCAAAGTATTAGTAATATAGAATAAAATGTAAAGTATTTATGATGTCAAGTGAACACTCTTAATCTAAACTCTAACTGCAACTGAATTATTATTATTTAAAAAAAAAAAATGTAAAAACATATCAAAGTTTTCATAACGACTTTTATGACATTTGTAGTTATATTTTTATACTTTTGATTCTGTTTTATTCTTTTTTGATGCTATTTAATATTACCAAAAACAAATTATTAATATTTTACAAAGTTTACCTCACTATTTAATATCAAATACATATCAAATGTGGCCATAAATTTCAAGTAACGTGATACAAATATAAATCAAAAGAATAGTGTATTTTAAATGTTTAAGTATATATTTATAATAAAAATGGTATCACTGGTAAATGTGATAAAATGTTAAGGTTATTAAAAATGGTAAATATGTGTACTTTATATTTCTGTTTTATACACTGCCAGTTTAGCCTGTTAAAGTTAGAAACTTTTAACTCAAGATTATTGAATTTTTACGTTTAATGACTAAAGGAGAGTTTTTACTCATAAGTTCAATCACTTTTTCCAAAATTTGTCCACCATCCAACTCTCACCAGTTATATAACTTATTTTGTGATATACTGTACTGACATTATAACTCAATTTATTTTATCTCATTAATTTTAGAGAGTTATGGTAAGGGTCATTCTTAAAGATTTCCGTTATTTGGTTCATCAAAAAGCCCTGTTTTAGAATTGATGATGTAATTATTACTAATATATTTATAATTTAAGTGTATGTACAGTAGAGCATCAACTATCCAAATCTCAATTGTCCAAACTGACTTCACAGAAAAGATACAAGGAGGGGTTTATATTGCCTAGTAAATATATTTAAAGGGTAATTCTCTAAAATTAGTTTCCTGGATCAATTATTTAATACTTACTAATATACTTAAAATAATTAGATACTTAGCTGCCATGAAGAGGAAGTCAAAATTGAAACAAATTACACTTTTTCTAATTTTAAAATTACACTTTTCTTTACAACACAACCTTGATGAATCTTGGAATGATACTTATTTGTTTAACTTGCATACTACACAATAAAATTAAGACTTTTTTTTGTACACACCTGGCAATTGTTTGGCATTTTCCTTTGTTAAAGTGAATTTTAATTATCCAAACTACACCTGACGATATTAGTTCAGATAATTGACGTTCTACTGTACTTGAAAAATTTATCTAAATCTAATTTATCTAAATTTATCTCAGGCTAAACTGAGGTTCTTGCTCACACTTGATGTAATTCCATTCATCCAAAGTTAATAAAATAATTGTGACTAATAATTTATTCCAATAACAGAACTGTTTATTTAAACTGTTTTTTAATGACTTTCTTTAATGAATTGTATTTATAAGTACCATCACTAGTACCTAAACCTTCAATTTATTAAAAATGGAATATATATTAATAATTATTTAAAACATTTAAAAGCTGTATCAAATTTATGTGTGAGTAAGTTACTGGTGTTTCTAAGTAGTTCATAATTCTCCTTTCAAAATAAAAACATTTAATTTTTGAATAGACAATAAATCAGCCCCATTTATTTTCATCATTTGTATACTTACCGTTTCTATCTTAATCCCTTGTTAAATCATTTTATTGTTTTTTAAAAAAAATTTCTAGGTAAATCCCTTCTTAAGGTATAGCACAAATTTTTACTCCTACATGGTTAAATAAACTAAAACCAGAACAAAAAATGGAGTACTTTTGTAAAAACGAATGTTAAATATATTAACCATGATTTCTGTTCTTTCAAAACAAATGTAATCATAGATTGATGTCAGTAAGATATTATTTACTTACTAAATATAAGTTTTATGTGTCTGTGAGATGTGCTTACCATTTTTTACATGTACATCCATGCTGAAAAATATACTAGTATGGGAAAATTTGTGTCTTTTTATTATCCTATTCATTTCATTACTTAATAATTTTAAGTATAAAATCAAACCATAATACAAAGCCAAATCTAGTTACCTAGCAGAAATGACCTTACTTCCTTTTGTAATTCGATTACTTCCTTAAAAGTAATCGTTGATCAGCCTCGACACAGAACATTTTGAAATAACCACTTATTTCTCATTTATTATTAACCTTATTTCTTTGCATTATAAAGAAAATTGGTTTTAAAATGAAGTTCGTTCAAGATTTCTAGTCAAATTTAAATATAATTTACTAAAATAAATAAAGTCTAAAATTAACTTGATTTATTCTCCTCCAGTACTATATATTTCTAGTAAAGATGAATTGTGTTGACTCGGTGCTGTTTTACAAAATATTTATTTATTTAATTAATTAATTAGTTAGGTTGTTCAGATAGTCAGGTATAAAATTTGGAATAACATTTTTTCAGGCTGAAATATAATTTAGTGTGTGGCATTTCAAGATTTTAAACTCCTCCTGAAAAGTTTTGTAAATTACATTTCGCACTTTACAACAGAAGTCCCTGGTTTTATAACTGTCTGAGTGAGCAGCAGAAAATCTTTAAATAACACTTATCTATTATAAATCCTTAAATTTAACTTTTACTATTCTGAAATTTATCTTACTAATTTGTCTACAGGTCTAAAAACATTTATAGATTATTATACATACATACCTTCAAAAAGAGATGGATGAATTATTTAAATAAGACTGAAGAATTGTCACTGGATACATACTTCCTCATACACTTGTTTTTTATGTTTGTTTATTGTTATTACATTCAATGGTTGGTAGCACCAAAATTATAAAATAATTTAAACGACTGTAAAAGATATCACAACTGTACTAAAGGATAATAGTTCAGAGCAGTTGAACTCCTTTAAACTCCAACTCTCCTAATACTAGTGATGGGCCAGAAATCATGAGCTGTTACTCAAAAGTCACAAGTCTACCTGTGATTACAAATTCATCAGTTACTGTTCCAAACTGTTCTTCACAGTGATTGGTGATAGAAACGAACGGAATTGAAGCGAGATTGTTATTGTGACTACAGTAACAGTTCTAAACTGTTCTTAGCATATGGGAACTGGTCGTCAGCGAACGGAATTAAAGCGTGATTGTGACTACTGTGATTCAGGTGAAAAGAGTGATTACTGTTGTCAAGGCGCTGTAAGGGTAACAGGGATTTCACCCTTGGAAAACCTTTTTCTACAGTAATAAACTCTGATAGGCTGCTGCCTTAATTTGACTCAATTAATTTTATTGTAGAAAATTAACTGCACAGGATTAAATTTAAATTATATTTGAATGTTTAAATAAAAGGGAAAATCAGATATTTATTTACAGCTTGTTTATTGTAAAGTATAAATATTTACTTGTAAATTACCTATTCAAAAAATAATGGTAGTACTAGTAGGTACTACTGTGTAGGGGGGCACGTGCCCCTCAGACGATTTTTTTTTGTACTGAGGAGAATCCATTACTATATCGGCAAATTACAAGATCATAGTTGTTAAAATATATGAATAAAATAACAGATAGAACATGAGTGAAACTAACGTTTTGATATTTTAATAAACCTTTGAAACCTTTCTATAAATACTACTAGTTTATTTCTAAGTTATTGTTGATTTTTAATATAAAGAAAAAAAATTTCGCTCCTGGGGACCGTGTTAGAAAAAAATCGTCATCTTGCACAGGGCCGGCTTTACCTTGGGTGCAGGGTGTGCGATGCATAGGGGCACCAGGTCTCAAGGGGCGCTGCGAGGCGCCCCTTGCGAAACCTCAAAGGAGGCGGTCTTAGGCGATGGCGGGATACATTAATTAAGAGAGGCGGGCCATGGGCGCGCGCGGTACGGGCGTCCCTTCGTCTCGCTTCGATATTATTATGTATGATATACTTATATGAAAGAAGTCGCCGCCCCTTGCTTATATCCCGCAATCAAGATTTATGGAAATAGCAAACTTGGCATTAAGCTGGTGCAAATTTTTTTTTTTAATATTCAATATGTATCATTGAGGTTTATCTACCATAAACTTATAATTTTTATTAGTATATTTCGTTACATTTTAGGAAATAGATCAGGCATTGTTATTTGTTAGAACATATATTTGATATATTCAGTATAAAAATAATTACAGTTTCATTAAATTATTAAAAGTAACTGATTTTGACTTTCATACAATTAATAAGTTTTAAAAAAGGTAAAAATCTCTTTTAAAGGGAATTCACCGATCCTAAAACAATATTTTAAAAAAAGGTATGACAATAATAATATTTTTAACAATTAAAATGTACAAAATGACACTCCTTTTGGCACTACTTATTACCTAATCAAAGAGTAGTTTTATTTTGTAAAAATTACAACATTGTACTTTTTTTCAAAACCCACTCTTAGAAAAAAAAGAAAAGAAAGAAAAAGAAAATATTTACAAAAATGTCTACAGCACCCTATCACCTAATTCTAGGTAGATAAAATAGGTAATGAACATCAGTGTTACTTACAAAATATAATCAGTACATGATAAATACAATGCTCATTAAATACTTTATCCATTAACGAAAATATACACTCTTAAATATAAATTAAATTTTGTTCTAAATACATATAATTATATACAAAAAATACAATGTCTTTCAAACAGACATGGAAGTTGAGGTGTTTGGTAAGTATGAACATTGTTCATCAATTGCCCAATATTATTTCACTGCAAACACACTATCGGTTGTTACATTAAAAATACATTACTTTTAGTCAGGTTACGATTAAAGTTATACAATTAAAAATTTGCTATTTGAAGTATTACACTTGCTCTAATCTAGAGTACATATGTTCATTAATTCAAAAATAATAAATAATTTTTTTTAATCTGTTCTTCACTAGTTCATACGAATACACTATTCTGGCAAGTCTTAGCACTGTAAATGCACATAAATTATTATTATATGCCAAATAATATAAAATTATTTTCTAATTATGGGTACTTACACATATCATCCGATTCATTGTTATAATGAGTCAAAGTTTGAAATATCACTGCCATTGCTCTGAAAAGTAATATCATTTGTTAATTGATGATTTAAAAAAAAAATAATAATAACTAAATAAAAATATTCATTTTAACTCATACATATAAATGTATTTTTTATTTTTGATATTTGTAAAAGACGTTTGGGATAAAGTCCCAAATGTGTATTTAGCCCAATATCACTCTAAACAACACCTCTAAATCTTAAATATGATATATAGGATGTACCTAAGCTAAATATTAAAAAAATATATACATACTCTATCAGGCTTGAAAAGTTGAGACTGAGGCATAACAAATGTTGAGCCAATATCCCTCTCAACCATTGTATGACTGTCCTGGAATGAAAAAAATCCAAAAACCTTTTTATAATTATTTTTAAAAAATAAATAAAAATCTTTTCATCAATTTTGTAATAACACTGATAATTGTTTTATTTTATTTTTAACTAAAATTTATTATAAAGTGGTTCATGAATAAATTGCTTGGCCGATTTTTAAGGAATATATCACATGCCATTTCTTTAAGTAATTTCATCTATATTTTTTAACATAAGTAAGTTATATTTATTAAATTATTGTTTACTTACATCATTTTTGTCATAAGGGTTCCTCAAAGTTTTAGTTGCAGGATGTATAGTTGTTTCATCAAATGACCTGGCCTCAGACACAGTTCTAACAAAAACAAAATACAGCATACAATCTACATCTTATAAATTTTAATAAATCTGTTTAATATTATACATAAAAATAAAAACAACAAGGATCCCGATACCAAAAGATAAAAGTCAAAATGAAGAACTTTAAGAAAATGCAAAATAGAAAAAAAAATTGATTTTTTAAATTTAAAATAGCAATTTGTTTATTAATAATAAATGTAATAAGTGTTAGAAGGAATAGTATCTTACAGCAAATCAATTTTTGTAGTGTCTAGAAGTTCTCCTTCAAGAGTTGGAGGTGGTGGATTATCCACTATGATAGAACTGTAATCACAATATAGGTAGTGCTTTTATAAGTTATAACCTTTAATATTCATGCCAGAAAATATTAAAAACAAAGAATTCAATTAATTACAGAAAAGTAAAGATATTAAAGGCGTTGGTGCATAAGAAATAAATTAAAAAAAAAAAAAGATAAATTAATAAGGTCATAAGAATACTTACCTATCAGCTGTTCTTATAGTGCTGAAACCAGGTTGGCCTAGATCAGTGTGTGGTTCTGCTATGAAACATTCTTGAAGTTCTTTTGTTCTTCCGACTGTAGCAGAAACTTCGAAACCGGCAGATACAAGTGCTCCTATAAAAAATTGTTAAGCATTACAACATGACCTGTATTATAAAAGGATAATCAATAATAAATCAAAAGTTATCATAAGAGGATGAAACTGACAACTTTGATGAAAACCAAATTTTGAGGTCTTCTTGATTATTAATTAATTTTAATCTAATTTAACTGTTATTTAGAATCAAAACAGTTACCTGTTGACGGTTTCCTTAAATGAGGAGATTGAGGTTTCTTTGGAATCTGATGTTCTCTTGGTGGCTCGTGAGAATGATTGGTCGAATTACTTGGCTTTCTGCTGTTACTTCTTGATCCCTGTATTAGTCAAATATTGAATTTAAAGTGAACCATAAAATTAAAGTTATAAATATTTATTAAAGTTAATGGTATCTGATTTCGCAGGTTGTCGCTTCGAGGTTTTAACTGTTTATTCGTTTCATTTTTAATATTTTCCAAAAATAGAAATTATCATGAGCTCTTTTTATTATTTTCTCCACTATTTTAGCCTAGGTTTACAGCTTAAGCGTAACATCTGTTTGCACACCTATAAACACAATAGGTGTTATGATAGGTACACAAACAGATGTTATGACTAAGCTGTAGACCTAGGTTAAAATAGTAGAGAAAATAATAAATAAAGATTATGTGAGAAGAGAACATAATTATGGTTAATAAGTAGATTTTGGTAATCATTTCATCAAGAAATAAAAGTTTCAACTAACATTTCGAAGTATAGATGATATATGTTAGTTGAAACGTTCAAGATGAAATGATTTCCGAAGTATAATCATTTCCCATAATTATATTCTCTTTTTCATAATAAAGGTCATGATAACTTCTATTTTTGGAAAATATTAAAAGGGAAACAAATGAAAAGTTAAAACTTGTTGTGACTCAATTCGAAGCGACAACCTAGGGAATAATTACCAAGTAAATTAATAAAATATAATAAAGTAATATGAAGTTATAATAAAGTAGTATTGAGTTATAATACAATATAATAAAGAAATATAAAGCTATAATAAAGTTATAATATAATATAATTTGGAAGCAGAGTGAAAAATATGGAAGGATTTAAAGATGAAGAAAGACCAGAGAAGGTTGGATGAAGGTGGAAAAAATCAAAAGAAACATGCCAGTGAATGCATTAAGAAATATTGGAGACAGAGAAAATCTAATATAGGAAAAGAAAATTAAGTTGTAATGTGATTCGAAGTGGTCAATACAAAAAACTTATAACAAATAATTATACTAACAAAACAAAACCCAACAAAAGAACAATGTCGATTACCGATTACTTTTTCTGTACCACAACAACTTATAAAAAGGTTTGTGGTAGAAAATGGTTGTGCAAGAAGGTGATTTGTCCTATATCATATTCAACTGCCAGGCTTTTCACCTAATTTGAGTACCCACTTAATAGAGGCTGGAAGACCCCGAGGATCCATCCCTAGTTGTTAACAGATTAAATAATATCTGCCAGCAGCCAGATTTGCATCCGAGATCTTTGGGACACCAACTCAGCACTCTACTACTGAGCCACTCCACTCCATAAATCCAATTAATGATGCGTTGAAACATCTCTAAACTGCTTTTTATTAAAGTGATATACCTGTTTTTCCGGAGTGAGGTATTTGAGGAGTTTCTGTTCTGGCCCGAAGGTGGACATTGTAAGCAGGTTGGAGCTAGGAACTGGCCTGTATTTTGCTCTTGGTATCATCACCGTTAGTGACCTGTCTCTTTGTTCCATCGTTCCTCCACCGAAGCTGACAGGAGGAGAAGGAGCTTTACTGGTTTTTCGACAAGGTTTCGGCCTTTCCACTCGGGCCTGAAAAAATTGTTTTAAAATAAAATTTTTTGCCTTCTGTAGATCTTAAATTAAAATTAAAAAAAAAAAAAAGAGAGAATGAAATAATGAATGTTATTGGTGAAAATTGTGTGAGTACATTTTTTCATGTATTGAAATATTTAATGGTCTGAATTTTAATTAATTTGAAAAAAAATATGGGCAACCTTTGTGTGTTCAACACTTAGAATTTAGCAAAGAGTGGTATTTATAATAGTCTACACCTTTTAAATTTTATTATGAAGTAATAATCGTTAAAATTATTTTAAACAATAAACTATTTTTTAAAGATCTAAATGTAATAATACCACTTTCAAAAATAACAGCTTACTGTAATAACACTTAATTATAAAAAAATATAAACATTGGTTTTTAAAGTCTTAAGGCCATTCAACCAACTTTACTGGATACACAGAAAATTATTATTATTTTACACATTTGTTTTCTTAAGAAAACCGGTTCCTGAATAAAATTATTTTTCAGTTCAATTCTATGTATAGGAGGGGGTTTAATTTTTTTGGTTCTTGGTTTATTAAAAAGATATGATATTGAAAATAATAAAACAAAAAAATATTTCAAAACAAATAATATACCTGATTTACAAATGGAGGAGGATCAATGCTTGCTTCACTAGCAGTGTCAATACTGATCATCGCCCTTTTGTCAGGAGGCAATGGTGGGCGAAGCCTAAAACCAGGAGGAACTACCCTTCGAGGTTTCTGTCTGATACAAGAAAGAACAAGGCAAACTACCAATAGCACTCCAAGACTCACACCAACGAGCACCAAAATTAGAAGAAGAACTATAAAAAATTAAAAACAAATCAAGAGTTAACTGGTTTAATCAATACTAACAAATATGATATATATATATCAATCTGAGCATTACCTTTAAGATTTATTTGGCAGAATTGACCTGCATACCAATGGAAGCATTCACACATATCTTCTTCTCCGTTTCTCGAATAACAATTGCCATGATAGTTGCAACGTTCACATCCAATCATATCAGCTAAAAATAAGGTTATTAATTTAAATTTAACCATAATCATCAGACAAGGAGAAACAATAGGTTCTTACTTTATCTATTTAGTTATGGCACATAAAATAAGAGGATTAGTCTTAAAATTATCTAATTAAAATAATAAATAATATTTATTAATCGCTAAAATTCATTTTCTCTCAGTACAAATCTCTTCTTGGAAGGCATATATGACTTTTTTATGCAGTAAAATCGAGGAATTACAAAATGATATTTTTTTTTTCTGCAAATTACATGCCAATTCTATATCAGTCCCATTTCATTAAAAAACAAAACAAAAAAAACTTGTCTTAATTTTTATAAAATTAAAGGTTAAAAAAAAAAATTCTTGAGTTTATAGGGTTACATTGTCAAACATGGGGCTGAAAAGCACTTTCAAAAGTAAAACATGCTATTAAAAATAAAATAAAACTATTCAGTATAGGTCTATCTAAAAATTGTAATGAATTTAGTCAAGCCAAACCATATTTCATAAAGGGATTTTTTTCTAATTTACCAAGATACAATTAGCACTAAATTACCTTCAATAATTTCTAATCGATCGCTTCTTATTCAATATAAAATTGTTTAAAAAATACAAAACTTTTGTACAGTAGATATCACATTCTGCTTAGTACAAATTTCATATCCTCTTGGATATGAGAAATCCTGTTACAGTGTTCCTATGGTATATTGTACTCAAACTCAAATATATTTCAGTATAAGAACAGAAATTGGTAAATCATAGACTGGGCTGATAAATAAAATAGTTAGCACAGGAAAATGATAATTCAAAACAATAGTAGTAAAATAATTTATAAATTTTTATTTGAAATTCTGAATTAAAGCTTGAAATAAAGTTTTAAATAATAAAAATTTAATTTAAAAAAATTATATTTGGTTACCTGAACAAACTCTTCCAGGGTACAATGTATTATGGGAAAGATCTGTGAACCCTTCTTTGCAGCTACATGTATAAGTGCCTCTTAAGTTGAAGCATTGAGCATTCTCGGAACAGTCGTGAAATTTTGGATCCAAACATTCATTAAAATCTATATATAAGACACATAAAAGAAAAAACAACATAAGGATAATAAAATGAATCAGTAAATATTAATATTCATATCACATATTAATAATAATATCAGATAAAACTAATATTCTAAAATTAAGTAATGTGGCTGATTAATTAACTTCATACCTTCAGCTTTTAAGTGCTCAATGTTGGAACTGGAAGTATGAAGGTCGGTACCACCCACGCTGTAATTACTAGAGAGTAAATATTTCCTGAGTATTTGAGTGATACGTTCATCATCTAAATTTTCTGAAAGCTGTAAAAATAGAAAAAATATATATACAGAGGCAGGAATAGGTTGATAGGGTAAGTTACAGCTAATTAGGGATAATAGATTTTTGTTGATAAATTTGTTCAGACTTTCAATTTGATAAAAGTAATAATTTAGTTCAAGAGATTTTAAAATAATTTAAGGAGAAAATATATAATTTATAATGTTATCCTTTATAAATGAATTATAAAATATGAATTATAAAAATAACAGTAGTTTAAGAATAGTAAAATTGTATTTATAAAGTTCCAAAATTTACTAACTTAATTAAAATAATTAAATACATTAAAAAAATGCATTTCCAATCATAGATTAGTATTAGTCTATGATATAAAAGTAAGATTATTGAAGATAATTGAAAGATTATTAGTTGACTGTATGAATATGAATATGAAAGGTGAAGAAACCGATGTATTGACCCAGATAGCAGGTTTTCTGCAGAGCTTATTGGCCACAAGTATGAAAGTGAGAGGCAAGCAAAAAAAATTAAAAGAAATGAAAATTTAATGATTTTTTTTTAAATTAATTTTTTTGCTTTATCGTTTCTCCTCACTTCTATACTTGTCTCCACTAAGCACTAAAGAAGACCTGCGATGTGCATCAAAACGTGGTTTTTAATAAATAGTTTCACAATTGAAGTCATTATTTTTTAACCTTCACTCAGACCATTTTCTTCTACCATTCGATCTAAACTTACACAGGAGCAAGTCATCAACTATTGATGTTTTATTTAGTCATAAATAACCAGCATTTTTCACTAAAAATGTTAATTAAAATTGCAAATTTTTCATGAAAAAAATCTTTAAAATATTAATTACTAATATATTTATTAAATTTCATACTTGTATATAAAAGTTGGCCAGTACATTTCCTTCTTTGCTATCTTTTTGGAAGCCAGTGACCGCCATTCCGTGATAAATATCACGAAGCTCGGATTGCATTATCATTCGATCTAAAGCTTCCCTTGTCATTTCAGCAAAATTTTGGTAAGCATTTGAACTGGTATCTAATAGTACAGGTGCAAACATAAGTCTGTCCTTTCCGTTTCTCTCCAATGGTACAGTCATACTGTAAGTATATGTTGCTGGAAATTTCAAAATAAGAATTATTTACAACAAAATGATACAATATATCTATTTTTGACTTTTGAATTTCCATACACTTACGTTTACATGGTTGGTCGAGGAACATCCTAGCGAACCCAGGACGACAAACACACCTCGAAACATTGTTTATTTTTTGACACCTTTCATTCCTAGTGGCTTTACAGTCTGGCTTACATTCACTTTGAGAATGATATTGAGAAAGGAATCCACTGAGCAGGACATTAGGAGCAACTTCATTCACTTCTGTATTGGGTCCCTCAATTTCAGGCGCAGGCTCTAAATTCGAAGCAAAATTGTTTAGTTTTTGATTTGTATTTTGATCTGTCATGACGACGAGAATTGAATCATTGTCATTCAAGTTGGATGTGTGTTGTTGACTGCCAGATTTTTGTTCTTTTACAAACATTTGGTCAGGAATTTGCTTATGAATTTCCTGTACATCATTATATTGGATTATATTATTCTCATGTTTAGTTTCTGGGTTTGGTTGGTGCGTTGAGATAGTTGGGTATACAGTTGTTGTTGCCTGAGGAATTGTAGTTGTAACAGTTGACAATATATTTGTAGGTTTTACTACCGTATGAACTTCTGTGACAGTATCGAGAACTGTAGACATTAAAGTCTTGGTTACAATCAGTGTATGAGTTGAAGGCTTTTGCCCCTTACTGTGAATAATGCTGGATTCAGTTGTGGTTACAGTTGTTGTGTGAGTGTGGGTAACCACGTATATTGTGGGAGATGAGGAGATTGGTGCAGGCTCGTAAGCAACATTAGACAGTTTTAATTCACTTTCAGAAGTAATTGGGTCTTTCTCGTTTTCCTCAACTAAAGTTTCTTCAGTTGTACTATTGTCTGTCTTTATATAAATAGGTATAATAGTTCGGTGGCTTTGTACAACTCTTGTAGGTTTAATATGTAATACACTAGATTTTTCATGGTAATCTTTAAAGATGGTCGTCGAGCCTGAAGATATTAATTTTGTCGGTCTTGTTATTATTTTTAATGCATGAGTCGAGCTCTGTGGAATGTCATCAACTACAGGCTCAGATGCTATAATAAGTTCATTCGTGTACGAAGCTGTCAACGTGTTTGGCTTTACATATGTAGGAGAAAGTTTCTTTTCAGATAATTGAGAAGCAATTTTGTTTCTATTCTCGTGAAGCGATATCTTTGGGTTAGAATTTATCACCTTGCTATCTGCAGTTATCACTTCAGGTTTCGGTGAGATTTCTTCGACTGTGAGAGAACCTCCAAGAATAGGATTGATACTCTCTGGAATAGAGGTAGTAGAATACTTATAAATCTCGTTCTTTTCCATGGGCACAGTCTTCTTCTCATGAGGAGTGAAATAGCCACTCTCTATCGGATTTGGGGGAGACAAGACCTCAGTAGGAACGGGCGGTGGAGGTGGCATTTCTGTTTCAGGAAGTACCGGCTTTTTTGTCCTATCTGTCGAAGTTACTGGAAGTTCGAATTTATAAGGTGGTGATGGCCTCTTTCTAGAAGGCGGTCTCCATGTGGGAAGATGGACTTTCGGATCATGAGGTCTTATAACAGCAGGCGGAGTTAAACCAGCGACTTCGGAATTTCTATCGAAAACTGGGCGTGAAGGATGTCTCGTGGGGTCCATTTCAACAGGCGGAGGAAGCTCAAAAGGCAAACCTTGACTGTGTCCAAATGTCGGGATCGGTGGCTTTTCATCAATATTCATAGTATACACAGTATTGTCAAAAGGTTTTGGGATAGTTCTATTTTGTTTTGGTAATATTTGTGGCTTTCGAATTATAGCACTTGAGTGAATATTGTATAATGGATTCGAAGGGATATCCAAATCATCATTCGGCTTTAAATTTGTCATTTGACCGACAGAAACAGTTGCCTCAGAATTATTGACAAATTTACTAACTCCTGGCTTGCCTTTGATAATAGGAGCCTGTGTTTCTGTGGTATCTGATCCCAAAATAACTGGTTTGGAATTAATAACTGAAAAACTAACACCATCTGAAGTTCCAGAGTAGTTGGAAAAGTGTTGTGGAGGAGGCAATACTTTGATTCCCCCAAAATCTTCCAGTGGTTCATAATGAGTTCTATTGAAAAACAGGCCGTGCTTTATTTGCATGTCTTCATTAAAGTCTTCATCGAAATCACCTTCTTCGGCTTGATACTCATTTTTTAATGAATACTCGCCTTCTTGGTCTTCTAATTCTCCCTTCACTCCTATATGGAAGTTAATATCTTCTGCTACAAGAGGAGGAGATGGAGGTGGTGGTGGAGTCATATAATCAAGGCCTGAATCAAATGGCTGTTGAGGTTTATGAACTGGCTTTTTATAGTATTGTTCACCATTTTTCTTCTCTTCCTTATGAAGTCTTGAAACAGAGTCCACTCCTATTCCCTGAGGGGAAACCGGAATATCCATCCTAACTGCATTTGTAGGCAAAATAGCTCCATGGAAAACATTCTCATCTTCAGGTTGTAACAAGCCTGCAACTCCGCCAATTCCAACTTCAGCATCAGGGTAAGGAGATGGATCATTAATTATTTCTCCCTTTTGGCTTGGTAACTCTGGATCTCGATTGTATATCAGAGCTGTTGGAGCACCATGAGGTATGATTACATTAGCCACTTGTGATGGTTGTATATTCACGAATAATTGGTCTGCAAATGGTTCAGCAGGTGGTAGTTTGGGAGATAACTGATGTTCTATCACTGGTGAATCTTCCACAGTTTTATTTGGTTGCTCAAAGTGATTATATTGGGGTGCTTTTTGTGGTGAATATATAGACTGTTCTTTATAATAAGCATCATTCGATGAATGAGTTTGAATGGCAGGAGGCCTGAGGTCTACGGTATCGTCAAGGTAAAGGGCTGCCAGGTTAGGCCTGTCCTTAACGGTTGGCCTTTGATGTCGATGGCCTTCTTGGGATTCTTTATTTCCATTTGAAATATGTTTTTGAAATATATCCATTGGCTTGGAAGAATGAAGAGCTGCTTCATGAGGTTTTAAATGAACTTGAGTCGAAGGAAATTTTATTTCAGTTCCTTCATGCTTAAGGTCGATAAAGTTGTTTTTATTATGCTGTTTATAACTTATAGATGGTTGGCCTTTAACCGGAAACTGTTCTCTTCTAGGCGGAAATCTTTCTAATGGCTTATTCCTTTGCGGTATATGATGTGAAGGATATCTATCTTGGTCACGAAGCGACCATAACCCTTTTTGTGGTAGTGGAGGAGGTTTCATTCCTTCCACTTCTTTGTCAAAGTGCTTATTGATCGGTGGTCGTGGACCATGTACAGCCGGTTTTCCAATAATCACATCACTATTAGTAGTGATTACCTGCCCTGGACTGATCGGAATGCCACCAGAAAGCAGCGCTGCCTCAATGTTAGTCCTATCAGTTTGTCGGTTTCTCTGCATTGTATCAATGAATATGTTTTGACCTTCCAGGTTCTGACTTTCAGCAACATCTGAATCCAAAGCGGGAATGTATACAGGCCTAGGAATATCATCAGGTACAGTTTGGAATGATTGGGGAAGATTAGTTGTGTTTTTCTTTCCTGAACTAAATTTATTCTGGAAAAGATCTGCCATTGCATTGAGGACAGGCCCCAGTGCATTCAGGCCATTGATTCCTATATTTCCAAATATATCCTTAACTGGATTAGGGGTGCTGGACATCGTCGAAGCAGAACTGACAGGATCTTCTTTAGATGATGGGAGGTTTGTTACTTCTTCTGATTCCATTGAAGATGCCTCAGTAGTCATGACAGTGTCATCTGCCTTCTCTTCACTCCCAAATTGTGGTTTTTCAGTATATTCTATTGGTTTATCATTATTATCATCAATTTCATCACTTTCATCAAAAAATATAATTGTAGACCCAGTAATTACGTTACTAGGAGAAGTTATGTCAATCACATCAACTTTGTCAGTAGCCTTTACCATACTGGCATCCATCGCAGTGATCTCCAGCTTTGCTCCATCATTCATCATTGCAGTAGCAACAATTGGCTGTTGGTGATCATTTATTGAACTTCGTAACTCATCGAGGTAATTAGCATTGAGTAGTGAAGTGTTTACACTTTCAGTTACAACATTTTGCACTACTTTGGTACTGGAAGACACAACAGTACTCGGTATTTTGTTTTCTTGCAGCAGAGTAGTGAAATATGTAAATGTTGTCAAATATGTTTTAGTTGCAAATAAATTTAGTGGTTGAGTCGGCATAGGAGAATATTCCATATTAGGCTGTGTTTGTTCTGGAACTATCTCAACTGGTTTTCTTTTTGGCTGAATCGTAAAGGTCTCCGTAGCTATATCAGAAGATGTTACCACTTGAGTATTCACAATGGTCTGTCCATCTTCTACTTTTGTATTGTAATAAGTATAAGTAGCAAAATATGTGTTGACAATATCAGTTGTTATCGGTGTAGGCTGTATAGCATTGGAACCAACAGCTGATGGAAGAAAATCTGACTCAGTTATTACGACTTGAGTCAGAACATCTTCTGTGCTGAGAATCTTCATTGAGTTACCCTCGTTGAGTGTTTTCGTATAAGCGACGGTGCTTAAATAAGTATTAGTGTCTAGTAATGATACCTCTGAAGGCTGAACAAATCCAGGTTGCTCAGTCACAGTATTAGACACTGTTTTTTTGGAAGTTACAACCAGGGGAAGTTCTCCATCGACCAGAGTATTCAAGTAAGTGTACGTAGTATGATAAACACCGGTTGTAAGATCAGGACTGGCAGTTAACGTAAAATGGTCCTTGGGTTTAGTTTTCGTGGGTTTGATCTCTTCAGTGACGACATTCGACACAACTTTTTCTCTGCTTGATACGACTGTTGAGCTGTCTTGAGCAAATGTGGTCAAGTAGGTGTATGTTGTCATGTATGTTTTCGTAACAAATTCATTATGAGGCTTCTGTAACATAGTTAAAATATCATTTTGATTAAGTAAATTTGAAATTAACAATTTAAGAAATCTATTTATGTCAATATAAAATCCAAAAATAATGTCAATAGTTTTAAAACTTTTGAAAAGTTAATCCAACAACAAGTTTGAGAATACTTAATTTATTGTAAACTCAAATAGTTTCTGGGCATTAATAAATTGAAAATTGAAAATAAATTTCCCAAACTAAACCAATTTATTTTGGTTTTACATTAAGTTTTTATACATTAATGTTTATTAAAAAAAAAAAATTAAAAAGCCAGTGACATAAACAAAGGATGCCTACCCCATTATATATGTTTTTTCTTCCTGTCTGGCTCCCTTTCTCTCAGAAAAAAATCACCAAAATTAAAATTTAAAACATTAAATCCTTACCCCCTTTATTACTACTTAAATTTGCAAAATTTCTATTGAACATTCTATATAGAGCATAATTCTACAATCCTGATGAATAAGTGATTAAGTCGAATTTTCATTAATATGATTTTCTTGTGCTTAGGGAAGAAGAATTGTGTTACTTTAGTAGTGAATAAAGGGCAAAGTCAGGCATTGGCTGGAAAAGGAGTTACTGCTTATTTTACAACTCTATTCCAAACCAAAAACTACGAGAATAATACAATTCTGCTTCACTAAATACAGTTAACTCTCTCTGGACTAAGTGCTGAATGCACTTGAATTTACTATATTCTTTCAGGCTAATAATTTTTATTTTATTTTTTGAGGGGGGAGGGGGGAAGATTTTGTCAAGTCCCATTAGTTTTCTTTCAATTGGAAATTTAACACAATTTGAACCAGATTTATTTATCAAAGAAAGACAGCATCATTGTAGCTAAGCTCCCATGTCTCCCTCCAAACATATGCTTTGAAAATTACTTAAAAATTACTTTTTTTTACTCTATTTACAGTTGTCAGCAAATTCTAAGGTGACCATTATAAATAACACAAACGAATATAAATGATGTAAAAAAAAACAAAACAAAATATTTAATTAAACTTATTGAATATGGACTAAATTACTTGTGATTCTTGAGGTAGAAGCATCATCATGTGATCAGAAAGTGTGCTTGGTGCTAAAGTTATCGGCTTCATCGATCCTGTCGGTATGATACGCAGATTGGAATGCCCTGGTAGGGTAGCTTTGTAACCGGCAACTATCACTTCGACACCGTTTGACATTTTTTTTGTGGCTAGGTTGAATCTAGGATGTTCTCCCAAATACGCTCTTCTTTCTTCTAATCCGGCTAATTTCAAAACAAATTTTAATAAAATAATTTAGGTCTTTAAAACTATACATGTTGTATCATTAATATAATATCCAATAGTAAAAGTATAATTATTAAATATGAATAATATTATTAGGCATTTATTGTTATTTCATCAATAATTAAATGAAACAATTAAAATTAAATTAATATATTAAAACCAGTAAACTTAATTAGCATTATTGAGTGAATTATTCATCTAATATTATTGCTATAACTTATTCACTTTTTTCTCACTTTCTCAATAAGTACAGACAAAAAAAAAACCAGCTGATGCAATAATATTTGATGAAAAAAAAGGATTTAGCCAATTCTTCTAATAAATAAGTTGCCTCATCGGGCAGGCATAAGATAGTGTGGAAATAATTAGCAATTGGTCAATATTTAGAATTAGAATAATAAATTTTAAAATATAATAATAGAATTAGAAGCAGATAGACCTAGTTCACAGAGTTCACTTTTAGTCTTAATAGGATATTTGTTCATTTGGTTCCCTCACTACCTTGTGCTTGATGAGATGGGAAGGCTTGCTAGTATTAAGATTGTTTTACTTTATTATAACCTCAATATACCATTTCCTTAGATACTTTAGAAACCAAATTGTTTTACTATAACTAGTTAAATCCCAAAAAATCCTATTTTTGATATATAAAAAATAATCACAGTAGAAAAATGAACTGGTCGTGGAAGAACTCAAAAAGGAATATTAATAAAAAAAAAAGTTATTCTCAGATTTTGAAAAGCGTAGTAATAAACTAATAGAATTTAAAATTCAGGTTTGTCAAAATTACAACAATCACTATACCTATCATTGAATGATAATACTTTTTTTTTATACTGCGAACCATTTTCTAAAACAATGAGTGTTTGATAGTGGAATCAAAAATTCATTTTAAGAATTTATTTCTTTGGTGTTTAAAATAATTGATTAATTTTTATGAGATTTAGATTAAGAAATTCTTTAACAAATTATTTCCTTGTTTATATAGATAACTGATGTTAATTAAGTACATATGTTTTATTACACCGTTATTTTATTTTATCATTGCTGAGTTACTAATTTTATCATTACTCGACTCCGGGACTGGCTGGAGTAAATTAATTAATTATTCAGTTAACAACCTTAAAATTAATCAATATTTTCATCGTTGTCTAAGGCTTATCAAAGAATATGAAAAGATAATTATCTAACAAGCATGTTAATTAAGCATATCGAAATATTTATTTAATCCAAATATGATTTTAAAAATGTGGAAATAAACATTCAAAATAATAGCATTATACCTATAAAATACAATGTAGAGTAACTATAACTCCTCCATCAATTGTTCAATAATAATTCATAAGAACAGAATGTTTTATATATACTGTATTTAGATATGTGACTGCTACATCGTTTCAATAAGCAAAGCCCAGTAAGAAACAAAGTAATGGAAATGGCATTTTTTGTGGAATCTAAAGTTGGTTGAGGTTTAGAGGGAGAAATGAGCTCCCTATGGCCTAACCAATTGTTCCGGATTAAGGAGTCAATAACAATATGTTTCAGTCTATCGGCCTAACTCAGAACCTCATGAGCTCTTTGATTAAGTTTCAGATTGAGCAAACAAACAATTGTTTAAGATCTCTATGAAGCAAAAAAATTTGACAGGATGGTTTATAAGACCCTGAATGAGAACCACAATCTGATTTACAACGATGTACAAATAAAAATGAATTATGTGAATAGAGAATCAAACTGTCTTCAAAGGAAATAAATAATATTTTATTTAATGCAAATGTACGATAAATCGATCTTATAATTCCAGTTTCTTAAATGGATTTGAAGATTACTGTACGAAAAAAAAGTTTTCTTAGCCAGTCCTTACCTATTTCAGTTTTTTGATAGGATTTAAACAGATTTAATGACAAAATATCTTTATGCATGAGCATCAAAACATAGGTGTATGAACATTACTTACTTTGGATCCTGAAATTAAATGTCAGTATATGTTTTGACATTCTTAATATCACAAGACAGAATGAAAACGATAAATATACAACAAATCCAAAGTATGAGAAGAAGATAAGAATATGCTATCCAATGCTTTGTTAACAAACGAAGAAATATTAGATTAATGGAGTTTTAGTTACCTTTAAATGCATTCACCATCTTAATAGAGTCGAAGTAAGTATTTAAAGTATTCAGATACAGTTATAAATTCATAGGGTTGGATTTCTTATGTACAATATTATTAGATAAGAAAGAATTTTTAGATTTAATTCATGCTTCCTTACCTGAAGTGGTAGTGGCAATAGGCGCTAACTCCGTCACTGATATGGTTTTAATATCTGGCTTAACAGTTGTAGAAGATGTTACGATTTGTTCATTACCGCTAACTCTAGTGACAACATAAGTATACGTCCGCAACCTGGTAGTAGTGACTAGTTTTGTAACATACTCATATAAAATAGGAGTTTCATCTTCTTCTTCAATTATTGTTGTTGGGCTGATAACAACTTCATCAGATATAGGTTTGGTTTGGTTTTCCTCATGGGGATGTAGTTCTTCAGATGTATTATCTTCAGAACTCGAATCGGTGGTAGTAATTGGTACAGAATTTTCTGATAGACCTTCCTGTGATGTTGAATCTTGAACTGATCCATAGGACTCTGTAATTGTTTCTACTTTACTTGTTTCATTTATTGGATTTTTGACTTCAGTGTCCTCTGTTGAGTATTCATCATAATTTTCATTATATAAATCATCGTTATATTGTTCAGTAGTAAATGAAGTTTCATCTGCTGGTGTTGTCTCAGGAAGTTTTCCTCCTTGATCTTCAATGTCTTCACCACCCGCAGGAATTTCCAGAGGATTTGTAGTGGCTTGCTCTTGTTCATTATTCTGATCCATACCAGGATACTCGTCTTCAATCTCCTCTTCATTAGGGTCAGCGTCCACAGGATTTCCTTTGGTTTGTTCATCTTCATCACTTTGGTCAATGTCAGGATTATCTTCTTCGTTCTTTTCTTTGTCAGGATCAGCAGCCAGTGGATTCTCTGTGACTTGAACATCTTCATTATTTCGATCGATACCAAAAAAATCTTCTTCGTTTAGAAGTATTATAGGATAATCTTCTTCATTCTTTTCTTCATTAGGTTCAGTATCCAATGGTTTCTCTGTGACCTGAACATCTTCATTATCTTGATCAATCCCATAAAAATCTTCTTCGTTAAGAAGTATATCTGTTACCTCTGGGCCATTCATAAAAACTTCAGACACTGTCACTTCGCCGTTATTCGAATCGGAAGGTATTGAGTAATTATAATTGTAAAGGGTAGACATGGTCGCTTCTGTTGAAGAATCATCAACATCAACATTTTCTGTTGTTGATGGTGATATATCTGAATGGATAGGTCTTCTTCTAGTAATTTTAATTCTTTTTCTTTGAGGAGTTATTTCAGTAGGTTGAACTTTTTTCTTTGTTATGAATACTTTTTTTCTTTTCGGGCTTGAAGATAAGCCCTCATGTTGTATATTTGTAGCTTGGAAAGAAGTAACGCTAGCTTCATTAACAGGTCTTGATCTAGTTATTATAATTCTTTTTCTATTCTTTGTTGTGCTTGGTTCTGATGGAGATTCTAATTTCTTTTTTATAACTCTTACTCTTCTATGATTTTGTTTAGAATGAGTAAAATCCTCCCCCTCAGGTTTCCGGACGTAATCTTCAGTTCTCATAGATTCTGATGGCTCTTCTCCTTTTTCATTCCTATATTTCCTGATTGGAACTCTGATTTTAATTCTTTTTCTGATTGGTTGCTCTTCTGTTTCTCTTTTAGCTCTAAATAAATTGCTCCTGTTTAGGGCCGTCCGCTGTTCTGGAGCAGAATCAGCGGGGCCTTTCAATAAAAAATGACCGGTAGAAAAGTCTTCGGTATTCTCGGCGTTAATTGTTGACAATTTCATATGTTGTTGATGGGAACTTTCCATACTCTGCAGTTCAATTTCACTACTCTCTATCATCGTTTGACTAGAATAGGGAGCAGCATAATTAGAAATTTCTTCAGAAGATTTTAGTTCAGGTAAACGTGAAGCCGTAATCAGGTAATCATTAATTCCTAGATCACTAATACTGATTTCTCGTTTTCTTAAGTTTGAAGCATCCTCATCTACTAAAACTGTAGATAAAAGTGTAGTAAATTCACCAGGGTGTTTTCCAGATACATACACAGTTACGACACTAGTTGGTTTAACTTTATCAGGAGGAATATGCTCTTTTATTCTCACCTTGCCTTTTTTCCTTCTTCTATTTTCAACCTGTGGTATGTCATCAGGATATTCTCTGATTTTTCGTTCATCTTCAACATCTGGATCGTCTCTTGAAGGAAACTGTAGTTCAGGATCATCTTCAATCAACTTATCGTTGTTATTTAACGGATCCCTACCAAAAAACGGTTGTTGAGGCTGTTGATTTAATGCCGGCTGTGCTTGCCCTAAAAGCTGAGCCTGAAGTAGGGCAGGCAGAAGTAAGGTATTTAACTGGTTATTTATAGGCGCAACCGCTGTGGGTGTGATAACGATAGTTTCAGTCAAATATTCAGTAGCAGTAATAACTTGGACAGAACTGTCGACGATAGTTGTTGTGATTTCTTTTCCTCTAAACGTTAGTGGTAAAATGGTGGAAGTATGCGAAGTAACTGTAGTAATATATGTTGTGGTTTTTGTTTTGAATTCCGTAGTTGGTGATTGAGGGACTTGCTGGCTGTTAGGAATTCCCAAATTTCCTAATAAAAGTTGAGAAAGTAGAATATTGGCTAATGGAGCATTGGGTAAACTGGGTGTGACTGTACTGACTTCACTTTTAACTTCATAAACTGTACTGGGGACGATGTGTGAAAAAGATGTTTTACGACCCCTCAATGTTGTCGGGGTGAAGGTAACGCTGGTTGTAGCCGTTTCAAGCACAAAATATTTTGTCACTTCCATCAAACCATTTGCTAGAGTCGCTGTGATTTCGCTGGTTAACTGAATTATCGGCTTTCCATCTTTAGTTGTTGTCGTGTATTCATAAGGACCTAACACTTCTAAACTAGGCTTTGCTGTTATGACGTTTTTATATTCCGTTTTTCCATTGTTGACAATAGGGATAGTAGTCTCAGAAGGAATTTTGTGAGTCACCGTAATAGTCCCATCAAATGGAGGTGGACTGTACGTGTCATATTCATTATCTCTAAACCTAGACCTCGACGTAGTTCGCCTGGAACTGCTGCTGAACCTTCTGCTCGTAGTGCGTGGGCTAGCTTCAGTTGTCTGGGTTCTTAATTTTGGAGCTTTGGGCCTTCCAACTGTAGTTGCTTCCGTTCTTCTTCTAGGGGAATTCGTATTTCTTCGAAAAGTGGGTCTTTGAGTTCCTGGAGTCGTCTGACTTCTTTCCCTTAGAGTAAACTGATGTCTTGCTGAACTAGTCACGGGAGAGGGGCGAACTCGTTCCCGCTGCTGAGATTGTTTCGTTGGCGTAGGTTTTGCTTTATTATTTCTGGTTCTGTGGTACCTGCCTGAAGTAGTTTGCCGAGGTGGTTCAGGAGTTATTTCATAGTCATCTTCGTATTCGACGGTTGCTTTGCGCGAAGGAGGTCTTCTAAATTTTGGCTTATATGATCTGGTACCATACTCGACCTGTCGCTTTGTTCTAGGCCGTCTTGAAAATGGCCTGATTGGAAGGAAGCCCAGACCTTTACCCCTCCGCCCTGCAGTCTTTGATGCTACGGTAGTAGTTGAAGATTGCTGCTCAGCAGTTTCTGATCCTTCATATTCGTTATCTTCAATTTCTTCTTCAGGTTGTTCATCTTCGATATCCTCTTCTTCTTCAATTTCTTCTTCTTCTTCCTCATTAACTGTAGGTTTCCTTTGAAGTCCTCTTGGTAAGAAAAGACTATTAGCTGGGCGCGGTCTTGCTTTGTTAAAGTTGGGAGTCGGCCTGGGTCGAGTCGTAGTAACACCTATAGCTCGAGTATCAGGTCTTCTTAGAAGATTACTCCTTTTTGTAGTAGTTGATGGTTTAGTAGTGGTAGGTGTTGCTGGTGCGCGCTGTAGTATTGGAGGGCGCCTGAACCTAAGAAGAGGATTATTTGCTCTTCTAGAAGACTCAGTTGTAGTAGGCGCTGAAGTTGTCGGAGTTTCTTCTTCTAACGGCGTAACGTTATCTGGTTCTTCTGTCGCTCCTTGCGGTCCACCTATATCGTTATTTATTTCTTCTACTGCCGTGGAAGAGGGTCTGAAGGCGTTTGAAGATGCAGTAGGTCTTATCCTCCCAAATCTTCCGCTACTCGCACCGATCGAGGGCCGAACTACTCCTGTTGTTCTGTAATTAAAACTTGGTCGGCGTGATGGAAGTGGAGATACAGATGGTTTAGGGTTTGATGAAAACCTTCCCTTAGAGGCCGAATATCCAGAGGTGGAACCACCTCTAGTTCTAGAACCTCCAAACCTTCTTGAACTGGAAGCTGTAGGCCGAACCTCTTGAGAGCCGCTCAAATTGGCAGATTTAGATCTATTAGAAGCGAATCTTCTGCTGGATCCGAAGCCTTTAGTTTTCAAAGCTGGCGTGGCAGTTACTGTCGGTGTAAATGAGGTTCGGGTAATAGTTGTAGCTGGGTCCTTCCTTTTCGGATGGAAAGTTGGTCGTGGTCGCGAGGCGAAAGGTCGAATGCTCGCCTTGGAAGCTTTAGTTTTACTAGCGAAATTCAATCGTGACTTTGATTTGTTTTCTTCAGTTGTTTCTTCGCTTTCTTCATCCACATTTTGTGAACTCTCAATAACAGATGAGGATGGTAATGGGGAATGCACTGTTGGTGAAATATCTTCATTTGGAGTTGGTGTGGCCATTATGTTCGGAACCGATGTTGCTTGTACATTAGACTTAAAACTGGAGGTGCTCTCTATAATCTGCGCATAGCGGCCATCGATCAAAGTTCCAATGACCCTGGATTCGTAATATGTTGTAGAGTCGTCTTTGACAACAGAACCTTCAATAAGCCTTACCAAGCCAGTCGTGTATGTTTTTGACCCAATAACAGCCGTTGAAGTTATTTCCGGCATAGCAGTTTTCTTTTCTTCGTCGATAATTATTGAAGAAGAACTTTCAATAATCTGTGCATAAAGATTATCAATATAAGTTCCGATAGCTTTGGTGGTGAAAAGAGTTGTAGAAATTCCATTTGCGTCGACTATTTTCCCTTCATTAATGGAAACAACCCCCGTGGGTTGTGGTTCAATTTCAGAGGACATGCTTGCGACAGTTGGAGCAACAAGTTCCGTAGAACTTTCAAGAACTTGGGCATAAAGGCCATCAATATATGTACCGTAAACGTCAGTATTGAACAAGGTAGTTATACCGTCTTTTATTTCTGAAGATCGAATAGTTGAAATCAATCCTGTAGGTTGTAACTCAGGAGTCGGTGTGGAAGAAATAGGTTCTTCAGCTGTTGGCGTGCTAACCTCTGCTTCTGTAGTGGCTTCTACGACAGGGATAGGAGTTGTTGGGGTGACTACATTTGTCTCTGTTTCTAAATGACTGTTTATAACAGTTTCATTTCCAATATAGGAAGTAGTGAAATATGTGTAAGTTGTATAATAAGTGGTAGGTTCCAATGGTTGTGGAACACTGGTGGGTACTATTTCTGGTACTGTTTCTGTTGGAGCAGGAGTTATTTCTACAGTTTCAGTGGGAATGCTAGGAGATAAGGTCGGTGTAATGACATTCGATACAGTTTCCTCTCTACTGGTTATCATTGTACTTTTACCTTTGTAAAGTGTGGTCCAGTATGTGAATGTAGTGAAATATGTAATTGGAAGAGTCGCTTCCTCTGGGCTAAGATTGGCTTCTATCTCAGTTGGCTTGAGTGTTTCTGTCACAACATTGGATACCGTTTCTAATCGGCTTATTACATAATTGGAAGTTCCCTTGTAAACCGTAGTAAAATAAGTAAAAGTTGTGTAACTTGTTTGAAGAATGATAGTCGGAGTTTGAGAAGGTTCAATTTCTTCTGTGTTGCTCTCAGAACTTATTTGATCATTAGGATCCGATTCGTACTCTTCCGCAGGGCGCCTTCTTCCTCCTGAACTGCTACTAGTTACATCGGTTACCATGGTTTCCACAACCTCATCACCCAGGACAGGAGTCATACCGATTGCAAGCATAGCTTCCTTTTTCAGCTCTTCTTCTCTTGCTGAATTAACTGCCTCCACTGGGATATTAGAGTCGACAGATTGCGTCGCAACAATACGATCGTCCCTGGCCATAGTTGTGTCATAAGCATAAGCTTCATCTATACTGGACTGTAGTGGTGGATTGTATGGTGACATAACTAGCGCTTCTGAAGTTGGCTTATCGTTCACCTTCACTCTAGAAATTGTATCATATAATGGCTTTTTCTTGTTATGGGTGAAGATTCTCGGATGAATAGTTTCTTTGGGCACTATGTTGTTCTCATCGAGAAAATGGGAATTTTGTTGAATCTCATTGGAAACCGATGTCTGTATCGGTTCTGCAACGACTTCGGTATGGCTTTCTATCAAAGTTTCTCCATCGACGAAGACTGTTGTGAAGTAAGTATACGTTTTATAAAATTCGGTTGAAGTAGGTTGGATTTCAATATCGCTAGATGATGGCTCCAGAGTATTTGCATCCTCAGTTTCTTTTTTATCTAAATGTGGAGCTTTCGTTGAGAATGATCTTAAAAGTCCAGCAACAGCAGGATCAGTTTCTTTCAAGTCAGGATCAATGGTTGTAGTCACAACGTTCGTTTCTACGACCTCCCTACTTTTAACACTCGATGTTGTTTCTTGAAAGAAAGTCGTTAAATAAGTATAAGTGGTGTATAATGTTTTAATGATAATTTCAATTTCTTCCTCTTTTTCTTCAGGTTTCTCTGTGGTGCTCATTTCTAATGTAGTGAAACTATCTACATAAGTATCTTCGGTAGTTGGGCTCTGTAACGATGGCTCTGGAAGATGTGGCGTCGGTTCTGCGAATGATTCTTCCGTGGTAGAAGTGATCTCTGAGGTATCTGTAACAGACTGGCTGCTGGTATTAATGATGCCTTCAGTTGCGGACAAGGTTGATGATCCACCCGAATCCAAAGGAATAGAAGTTGTAATATATTTTATTTCACTGGTAACAACTTCCCTCGACTTTACTGAAGTACTTTCTTCTCCGTCGGGTATAAAGAACGTGGTTAAATAAGTATAAGTTTGATAAACAGTTGATGGAATAATACGAGTGATATAATTTACTTCTGGCTTGATTTGCTCATCAACTTTTTCATCTTCCGTTGTCGATTCTGGTTCTGAAGATGGTGTTTGATTTTCGGGAGTGGAATTTTCAATCGATTCTTCAATCTGTTCGATAGGAGAAGAAGACGGTAAGTTATTTTCGACAAATTCATTAACCGAGGTTGGGATGATTTCTGAGACACTTGTGCTTGATGCGACTTGTGTCAGCTGAGTGTACTCGCCGTTAACGACAGTACCAAAGAGGAAAGAAGTGATGTAAGTGGTTGTTTCATCATATGCCTCTATGACAGCAATAGATTTGGCCAATCCTAAGGGCTGGTCTCCCGGAATGAAGACTTGAGTTTTTGTCGTTGAGTAAGTAGGTTGAAGAGGTAGGGTTTCAGTCGGAAGTATTTCTTCTGAGGGTAATACAGCTTCAGAAGGTTCAAAGGAATGCTCTTCTTCTGTGGTTACATCTAGATTGAGTTCGGTAGAGTGTTCTGTTGTAGGTTGCTGTTCTGTTGTGGGATGTTCACTCGTAGGACTTCCTTGTGTAGTGGTCGGTGGCTCTGTTGTCGGAGGATTGGTTACGCTCTGTTCGGTTGTTGGAACATTCACAATCTCACTGCTAAATACTGGATTGAATGCTTTACTCGACCTAACGTCGGCCTGTATGGTTGGAAGGGAGGTCTCCACGTTCAGGTTATGCCCTGTTACGGTTTTAGTGGCCATTCCGGGTGAGTGCGACATGAATGTTTTAACAGACGTTACAACAGGCAACGAAACGTCTTCGGGTCTTAAAGTCGCTGCTCCTGAAATGGATGTAACTGGACCTGGATTCGCTGCTGCAGTCTTAGGCATAAATATGATGACTGTGTTTCCGACTGTAGTAGTAAAATCAGCGAATCCAACGTAAGTGACGGTATCGAACTTTTGGAAGTCATTTTTTATTTGGACTCCCCCTCTGAAAAGGCCCTTGCCACCTCTCATTTTTTTCTCTTCCCTTTTCTCCTCCATGTAATCCGAAGAGTAGCCACTTGGAGAAAATTCATTTTTAATGGTAACGGTAGGAAGGTCGGACTTCGGTTTGACTTTGGCAGGTTTAAGGTCTGTGTTCCTCTTGACTGAATACTCTTTTTTTATGGATACTGCCGGCTGTGGCTTCTCCGTCCCTGTGCTTTCCGTGATCTCATTTAGTGAAATAGGTTTTTCTTTCACTACGACAGGTTCTGCGGTCTGGAATAGGACTGGTGTCTTTGTTGGGACAATGACGCCAGGTAGACTAGGAAAAACGAGGAATGGTTCTTTGGTGTTCCTCTTGGAATCGTAATAGACTCTCGTGCCCGTGCTCAGGAGTCGAGCATAGGTCCTTCCAACCGTGGTTCCTAAAATTTGGGTCGCGAATTCTGTGGTCGCCCCATCGTTTACGAAGGTACGGGCTGTTGATGAAAGGATTCCTAGCGGCGATTCCCGTAACCCATTCTCCTCCAAAGATAGAACAGTCACATCTAATAGGAAAGTGAAAGAGTTAGTTACAAGAGATATGTATTTAGATTGTGAAATAATGGTGCATATTGTATTATTTTTTTATAAAAATAAATATTGATAACTACCAAATCAAAAAGCAACAAAAATAAAATTTAATTAAAAAAAACAATTCTCATTAATGCAACATAATTACTAAACATATAACACCATCAATTCACAATTAAAGATAATATAAAAAGAAAAGTAAGATTTAAGAATAATAGTCGGACTTAAGGTATGAATTTTCTATATACATTTTTAAATAAAGATCTTATAACAACGTATAGAAAAAATAATAGCATGCTTAGATATTTATGAAAAGAGGTTTGAAAATATTTATACAAAAGAAATTAGATCAGTTTGACCAAACAGATCTATGGGCAGATTTTTATTAATATTTTTTTTTCAAGAAGGAATAAATATAAAATTTATTACTTTCGTTATTGTTCATGACGAAAATAAAAATAGAGCAAATGCTTTTCCATTACGAAAAAAAAATTAAAATTAAAATTAAGATTATTCGAACAAGTGAAAAATCACAACACTAAAAATGTTTATATTTCATATTTTGAAAAATATGAATATGAAATATTGAAAAATGTTCATATTTTTTTTTAATGTTTCCGTTAGAAATAAAACATAAAACAGTGCAGTATTTTCTACTGAAATGAAAAAAAAATCGATTTTAAAAATGCCAGACGAAAAAAATACAAGATGCTACAAATTTTCAATCAGATATTTTATTCAACAATTTAAATTAATACTAATTTTAATACATAAATATATATACTTAATACATAGATATATATGCTTAATATATAAACATAGTACGTGCATTTTTAACATAGCTTAATTAAAAGTACGACCGAAATAAATGAAAAATATCTTACTTTCATGTAATTCTTTTTTTCTATATTTTGGTTTACCGACAATTCTTATCAAGGTTTTAACTATTTTATAATAATATTATTATTTTAAGTACATATTATATATTCTTTCAAGATGGGAATGGAAAGCATATTTAAGCGATTATTAATGCTGCAAGTTAACCTAAATTCTACAAAAGGTTCTAAACTATTTGAGCCAAGAGTTAAAGACATCTCCTACCTCCATCCGACTGCCGTTTTGTCCTAGAATCTTCCTTGAGCAAATTTTCTGCAGCATCTGTAATAGAAATGCAACTTTAGATATGTATCGTGACATAAATATATTATGATTAATCAATTATTAAATTGGGGGGCCTAATTGCAATTTTGTATATTTTTCTGTCTATTGAAATTACAAAAATAAATTAAATTAAATTTTAAAAATGTGTTCCTAATTAATTCAATATTTACGAACCATTATTTTTTTTATCAGGCCTTTATCTGTAAAATAAAATATTATACGTTGATCACTAAACAGTTTTTTATATAATAGAGAGATTTAATATTATATAATAAATCAATTCGAGGCATTAATTTATAAAATAAATATTATAAATTCAAAAATTTCTAATTATTCAAAATCAAGAAACGTACAAATTATTTATTTTGATATAATGAAATTAAAGAGTAATTTTTAAGATACAAGACGCCAAGCAACAAAAAATGAAATGAATGGATTATTATTAATATAAAATCTTTTTACTAGAATATCTTACTTAATTCTCCCCTTTCATACATTTTCTCTATCTCCACTCAAAACTTATAATTTTTAAGAATAAAAGAAATTTCTCAATTTGATAGAACACATTTTTTAAATTATTAAGGTTAGTTACCATTAAGGTTCAAAGCTATGCTTTGATCGGCTAAGCCTCAATCGCGGAAAACAAAATTATTCATTTATTTATTTATTTTTTAATTATATATTATTTAACGTAGCCACAGTGTACTACGTTTGTTTCAACTTTTGTTTCATATCTTTCACATTTTTTTCATTCGTTCCCCATAATTTTACTTTCTTTTCTAAGTCCAAAAAGAGCCTGTTTTTCTTGAAAGCCCTGTTCATTTATATTGTAATACATGATTTTATATTATTTTTTAAATCGATAAGTATTGTAAAAAATAATAAAGAATACAAAATAAAAATTATAATTATTTGTTCTTTAATGATTGGGTGCCCTGCAGTATGGAGCTGGAGGACATAAAGCCATATGTATAAAATATTTTATTGTCCATAAAAGATTTAGATATGGACATATGCATCCCTTTTGTACATTTTTCAACCCAAATATGTTTTCCAGTGTATTTTTTTTTTTTTAAGTTAAGACGTAAAACCTGTTTGTCATCAAGAACGAAAAGTACAAATTATTTATAAACTGTCGAGAAAAGTATATAAATATATTTATATATGCCTTGGGCGGTGTATACTCGTACATGACATCCCTGAAGCCGAGTTTCTATGGGAGTGGCCATAGGAAAAGAAAAAAAAACTTTCAGTAAGAAAGAGAAGATGCTGAGGGTTGGCGGTATGTATGTCGAAGGCCGGATACGGACCTGACACACTTCTGAGCAGGTGGTACCACTGCTTCCTTATCTTTCTCTCAATATATATATATATATCATTTATTTATTTATTTTCATTATGTAAAGTACTTTCTTAAGGTTTATAATACACACATACACATTACTATATCTTTCTTTTTATACCTGTTGAATTACCCCTGTTCAATCTTAGATTCCTTGAGACTATACCAGATGCTCATGGATACTACGACTTATAGTATTTCACTTGACATTTATAGGAAATCCATGGTACAAGTGATGTTTTATCCTGATGATACTTTCAATTTTTTTAGAATCTCGAGGGTTAAACATGACGGATTCTCGAAACCTTTCCCCAAGTTCCTAACTTACGCAGAGAAAATGTGTTCGGATGGCCTATATGAAAGAACGAAGTGAAATAATCTATTTAAAAAATGAATGCAGCTTAAATATGGAAATGTTATAGAATAGTAAAAGTTTATAAAAATAATAAATTTATAAAAATGAAAGGTATACAAATTTGAAAATTTTGAAAGATGAAAAATTCATACCAAACCTAATAATTTTCAGTAAAAAAGCGGGAAGCGAGATATAAATCAATATTTGCATTATTATTTATTGAACTATTATTATTTAATTTTTTTATGAAAACACAAACGATCTATTTTACTTCATATTCTTTAAATGTAATAATGGTTACTCTATTTACAATCTACCTAATCATTTTTTTTTTGGCCGCAATAATCCTAATACCTCTTATTACATTTAATTAATTAAAAATCCAAAGAATTTTTAAATATTTGATAAAAATAGAGAGCTTCACACTTATCTGGGAGCAGGTTCGAGAAGTAATGTTATTTTAACATGTACAAGCAATATGATACCAAAAAATAACAATGCATTTCATAGTAGAACAAAGGAGAAAAGGCGACTTATTTCAGCCATTACTTTAACTTCTAAAATAAAAATAAAATATAAGAAACAGCATTTATTAAACCTCATATATTTCACAAATAGAAAAGATATAGACACTTTAGTCCGAAATTAAATCTTTTTTCAAATTTCCATTATGACTAAATATATCAATTTTTTATCTTCAGCAGATTCATTTTAAGATGGCGGATGGACAGGATGTTAGCATTAATTAAAAAGCAGCCTTTGGGGTAAACAAAACTATAGACAAAAATGTAAGAAATTGTTTCAACCATTTAAAAAAAAAAAAATCATCCATGACCATACAACCGTTTTAAATTGTTTCAAATCGATCATATATTGGTTGAAATATCAAATAAATTCTATGAGACAGGTTTATATATTTTTAATTTAGGCCACAAGACATTAAGATTAACATTAACTTTTTATTCGATAGTTAAACCAGAAGTGTAAAATCTAAAAAAAGGTTTTTCGTGTTATATCATGATATTTATTATTGCTATTAATAATAATAGTCATCAGTGGATAGCGAAACACACCATGTCCCTTCATGGTTGACACAAAAAACTTCCGCACCCTCCGAAAAATTTCTATAAAAAAAAAGTAAAAAGAAAATGAAAAAGGTTTTTCGCAGGTGAAAATCCCTCGGGTCACGTAGCAGCTTTCCTGGAGCTGGACAGCCGTTAATAAAGTTCCAGGTCTTACCTAACTCCTCCGGGAAATCCAGGGAAACTCCTAAGATCAAGCGCTCAACGTACTTCTTCACCCTGAAAAAGAAGTGGATGACCGAAGAATCCATTTGACAGATCCACCGCAATTAGATTGCGAACATTCGGCACGCTCTCCTACAATAAAAATACCGGCTCGCCAGCATTACTATGCAGTAAGCAATACCAAGAACTTATCACCTGTCGCACAGGAGGATATTTGATTTTTTTTTAGGTTATTAGTTATTTTTATGCATTTTTGAGACCGTCTAGCGGACAGGAGAATCGATTAATAGTTTTGTAACATGACACCATAGCTATTTAAATTGGAAATATTCAGATACTTCCAAACCAACTTCTATAACACATAGAGGATATTTATATCCCTTCGCTACACGATGCTGATTTTTTAAATTTCCATGAGGCCCTCGGAATCCGAAACCACCTACAACATTTTATAACTGAATTTTGCCAATTAATGTTTCATACTTCCGTATCCTGAGGGAGCGGAGTGGCTCAGTGGTAGAGCACTGAGTTGCCATGCCGAAAATCCTGCTTCGAATTCCTCTGCTGGCAAGACTAATATATAGACTAAATAAATTTAATCTGTTAGCGGTCGGAGATGGATCATTTGGGACCTAGCGCCCTTCTGGGACTCACTCAGTGGGTACCAAAATGGCGGGAACAACCTGGCGTTGAGCGTGATCTGGGACAAATCACCTCCCTGCAGAACCGTTGTCTGTGAAACAGTACAGTCTCTTCCATGTGCTGAACCCCAGACCCGTTCACAGGTTGTAGTGGAAACGGGTTTTTTGTCCATATCCTGACCATTTATAAAGATTGATTAAAATATAAAGTATTTAGGAATAATAATAAACTTTTTGTTAATCCCGGATCAAATTATTTTTGGATTACTAGAACAAACAGTGGGTTTACAAGTGAAATATAAAAAGTCAAAAACATGATTTTAGAAAACGATTATATACTAAAAGGCAAGGGTACTTAGTTAAAGATGTTTCTAACGACAAAACCAGCTAAGTCATATCTGTAATTATTTTTCAATTCTTCTTAATCACACTAATTACACTAGCCTTTCCAACAGCGATTTCTCAGAATCATGTTTTTCACTTAGTGTATTTCACTTCTAACACCACGAAATGATTAGTTGGGCATCAAAGCATAATTTTAGGTCAAATAAAAACAAATGATTTTATATATAATTTGGAATAAATTAAATTAAAAAATCAATAACAATGAAAATTGCAAGCCAAAAAGGGGTATTATGTAAAATAATAAAGAGCCGTAAGTGAAACGAGTATACACATAAAATGAAAATCATACATCTTCTGATAATATTGAATATAGTAATATATTTATATAATTTTATACTCCTATATATTACCGAGCCTCTAAAAAGTGGGTACACTAGATTAAAGGAAAAACCTGTAGGTTGAGCGCGATCTCGGACAAATCAGCTTCCTGCGAAACCGTTGTCCAAGAAACAACGCAGTACTATCTACCATATACTGAACCCAAGACTTTTCATTGGTTGTAGTGAAACAGGTCTCTTTTTTTTATGACAAAATATGGAAGAAAACAACAAAATAATAATTACAGTTATGATGTGAATTGGAAGGACATGCACAATCTAGACGCCTACTAGCTTTCAACCTTGGATACTTTGATTTATTAAGAATTTTAGAAAGCTTAAAATTTAAATATTTATTATTCCAATTGAATAGTTTAGTGGCAGATATTAAAATATATAGTTATTATCAGTTTGAAAACACATTAAAATTATTTTTATATTACATGGAGTGCTAGTGAAATACGTCTATAAACACATTAAGAAAGCCTGAAACACGCAGAAACTTCGTGATTCCTCTCACAACCGTATTTTCCTTGATTTCTTTAATGGCCTACTACGTCTTAATCATTATAATAAAAAAAAACAAGAAAAAGAAAAAACAAACCTGTACTACTATAGGGTCTTGAATTTAGTACGTGGTAGAGACTGTTCGTTCGTAGGACGACATTAAGTAGGGAAGTGATTAGTCCGACATCACGCTCATAATTAGGTTTCCTCCTTATTGTGGGTACCCACTTTATAGAGGCTGGGTGAGCCCCGAGAGTGTTTCCAGATCCTACAGGGCCGTTAACTGATTAAATAATCTGTCACAGCCGGATTTAAACCTTGCTGGCAACCCAGCGCTCTACCACAGAGCTAAACCGTTCCTTTCATCTTTATAAACCATATTATATCTGCTCTTGGTTACAACAAGGAGTTATTCTTATTATATACTTTTTCATTATACAGTATACTTATTCATTTTTCGAATTAATTGTTACCTCAGCCTTTTGTAATCAAAATAACGTTAATTATCCGATATAACAACATTAATGAGATAATAATTATGACCTGAGAGAAGCCTATCCTATAAAGACTATTTGAATACAATACTCTTTCCTGGTACCCACGACTACCTCATCACAGCCACTCGGCATTTCTTACGTAACTACTTCACCCAACTTGATGGCGCTTCAAAATAACTACCGTACTCGACAATTGTCCATTTCCACCTTCTTTCGTCTGGAGTTTTCTCCAGTTTTTTTTTCCTGGAACCTTGGAATTATTAATCTAAGAAAACGAAACTAATGCACAAAAGCGAAAGCATTACGAAATGAAGAAGCTTCCTTGATAATGTTCTGCTCTGAAGGAAGCTTTGAGAATCGAAAAAAATGTATTTAAATATCTTGTATTAATATTTCGCTTCTTCAATAAAACAACGACATGACTCAAAAATTGGCATTTTTGAGTAATGCCTTCAGTAGTAATTGTATTGGTTGAAGTTTTTAATTCAGGAACAAAAAATATGATATCCTATTTCCAACATTTTTTTTTTAATAAAGTCATATTTTGAATTGCATCATGTTTGAACTTGTAGTTTTGTGGAAATGAGTTAAAATAAAAAATAAATTAAGCTTTTAAACATTTTCAATCAGTTGAAAAAAATTTCAATACCATCATTTCAATAGGAATGCTTTGCTTTACAAATATCTTAATTTTTATTATTTACCCCTTTCGAGACCGATTGCACAGGAAAACAAAATTTGGCATAGGTTTTACTGTGTACCAAAAAATCTAAAAACCTATTTTTTTACCTTTTTAAAATTTTCTTTGTATTTTATATTCTGATCTTTATTATTGAAAGCGAAATAACGATTTTATATTGTCTAACTATTTTTGAAATAAATGTTTATACATTTTTTAATGATGTATTTTAATTTTACCTTACATTGCACACACAGTGTTCAATCCGCTCCTCGCAATAACAATTTTCCGAGGAGAGAGCTGCACACCCGGTGTGCACTGATCTTATTTATGTGAATTTACTCACAAATAGGGAGATTTCCATAGTAAACATGTTTTTTCATTAAAAATTGGGAACCGTGTTCGAAAAAAATCGTCGCCTCGAATGGGTTAAACTCACATGGAACGTTTATTTCTTCTTTATTTTCCTTTTAAATCTTTTTCTTCAAGCTGTTATGTAAGGATTGAGTTTTTCCCACGCACTGCGAAAGGTAATCCGATTAAATATACAAGCAAAGGTTAAACCCTCTTAGTAAGTACTGTGGAATTCAGAATATTCTACAAAGCTATCCTATTCGCCTATCTATAAATATAAGATAATCTTATTTAAAAAATATATGTATGGACGATTATTATTATAAACGGACTCTCTGAACATCATTAAACAGTGTTTTAAATTATTATAATTCAACTAAATATTAATAGGTACTTTGATTCGAAATTCATAATAGATCCCAAGTCGTTATATATATATATATATATATATATATATATATATATATATATATATATATATATATATATACACACTTACATAATCGTGAGATCGAATACCGCTATGGCAGATAAATTATTTAATTTCTAAACAGCTTTAAATCGTCCGTCAAGGGGATCGTCAAGGATCTACAAAGTGGGTACCCTAAATTGGGTAAAAATGTAAATATGAAAGATTAGATTTTAAAAATATGATATAAATATAGAATAGTTTCGGAATATAAATGAATATTTTCCTTTTTATATTTTAAAAGCTACATCAGATAGATTATTCAATTTGCTAATGTTCAGCGATGGATCCTGTGGGATCTGCAGACCGTCCAGGGCTCACCCAGCCCATAATATGGGATAAAACCTGACACTCCTGCACTGTGCTAGAACCAAAAGCTACCATGTACTAGGCCCAAGACCTTCCCTGGGTTGTAGTGGTACAGTTTTTTAAATTTTAATTATAGAAACTAATTGCCAACATATTTTGAAGTAGGTTCCAAAACAATTATTAGATATACAACCTGTATTGGAATTTAATAAACGAAATGTAATTACCTATTCAATAACCAATGGCTAATTTCGCAACTTCACTAAACCTGTATCTTATATAACGGCTATCCTTGCAAATAGCAACTGCATTTAAGAACACGAGGCCACACCCAGCATCACTCAGCTGGCATTGCTGCAGCGTGTTCGAGATAGATCGCTGTAAGTCGAGGAATGCATTGAATCATCTGTGGTGAAGTGGCTAGCATAACAAACTTCTATGCCCAATGTCGCGAGTTCCCAGCCCGGTAGGGGGACTTTGAATTTTTAAAGAGAGTAAATAACCTTTGGTTATGCTGAAAAGACGTAAAATTGGAAGTCTCGAGCCTCAGCGGTGCCAGGTACTCGCTAAAGATCCATATCCTAATTAAACATGGATAGGCAAAATTTAGGACCCCCACTATAGCATCGTCCAATTAGCCATAGCAGCGCTAAGTGATGTTAAATAAAAAATAACTTTATTTCTTAATTCAGGAATTTTCGAAATCTATAACTATCGTTACACAAATACCCAATAGTCGAGCTCGAGATTAGATTCCTTAAAGCGTTAATTTGCTTTCATAACTTGAGATTTTACATTTTGAGACGTATATTTACTATTTAAAATAAATACTTGGTCAAACATGACATATACAATATTTATGCCACCTATATAAAGTATATAAGACATAATATTTTTTGTAAATATTTATTAATTGTTTTAATTTTTAAATATTTTCCTTTTGAAGAGGATAGATTTGCCCCCTGCCGGGATTTTCTCTTCAAAATAAAAATATTTAAACATTAAAACAATTAATAAAAAATTATAAATAATATAATGACTTAAGTCAACAAGATCCAAATTAAAGTAATATTCAATGAACATTCTTCCTCGTGTATACATCGCAAAATTGCGAGAACATGGGATCGGCGAAGAGAACGGATTTGTCCTAGGTGGAAGGTGATCCCTGGTAGCTCAAATAGTAAAAGCGCTGCCACGGAGAGGCGGGCGACCCGGGTTCGAATCCCGGCCGGGGCAAATCTTTTCTCTTCAAAATAAAAATATTTAAATATTTTTTTTTAGTTTCAATCTAGATTACACGAGAGATGAGTAGTATTAAATAACGCTAAACCATACAAACGCAAGAAATGACGTTTGATAAAATAAAAAAAAAGATGTATTTTGGACATGTCTAAGTGTGTAAAGGGCTGAGTTACTGTGCTATAGGCCACGAGATAAAATTCGGTCGTTGCAGACAAATTATTTACCATCCTGGAGCTCCCTAAAGCTCTATAAAGAGAGTACTCTTAATAGGAGAATAAACTTGACGGTTGAGTGTGTTTTTGTCTAATCACCTGATTGCAGAACAGTAGTTTCTACCACATAGTGAACCAACGACTCTACAGGAGTTGTAATGTACAGGTATCTCGACAGTACCTTTTTATCTATTATTGATACGATTTAAATTCACCAACATCACTCACATTGAAGAAAAAAAAATCTTTAAAAAAAGCAAACTTAGCTCTCCCTATTCCCCATACGATTCCCATTAGGAAAGGATCGTAGATTAGGAACGATAAAGCTCAACATGGTTTGATGGCATTGTACTCGATCCACAAGGACGAATCTTTGTGTGATTGCTTCATCACAGCTTCCACAATCCGCAATACCGATAATTAGGTTTTCTAATTTCTTTGGAATTACTTCTTTTTCTTCTAGCCGTTCGGAAGAGTATTCAACCACGGAAAGCAATTATTTTTAACCAACAACATTTAATGGTTTGGAGCGGAACAGGGGTGAAATTATAATAGTTCAAGCCTTAATGATGCCCTGTGACACGGGTGGAAAGGTGTCAGCTGTGGTTTAGTGGTTAGCATAACAATGAAACATGCCCAAGAACGTGGGTTTGTAGTCCGGTAGATGGTTCCAGGATTTAAAGTGGGATAAAAAATCCTTTGTTATTCCGCCTTTCGGAAGGGACGTAAAATGTAGGTGTCGAACCACTGATGTGTCAGGTACTGTTTAAGCTGTGCTTGTACTGGTAGGTTAAAGATCTCTATCCTAATACTTGTATATGCAAAATTTAGGGCTCCCGTTGTAGCATCGTTCGAAAGCCATAGTAGCATAATGACAATAAGCATGGACAAATAAATAAAGTAAATACAATAACATTAAATATAATGGAATCTTAATTATCCGAAATATGGATTATCCTCAATGATTTCATATTCGCTTAATATCCTTTTATACTTAGACCATCTTTCGTATAATGAAAACTTTTGCTTAAAATAAAATAAATTAAAAGCTTGATGTTTAAAAAAAATAAATAAATCGGATGTACAAAGTAGCAAAATTATTAATAATAAAAAAATGACACAATAATCCATCAAAAAATGATAACTCCGACATTTCTAGCAGTAATTTTGTATAACACGACGGTATTATAACTCAATGCTTTGGAATTTCAAATGCTCTTAAAAGTCGTTTGAAGAGTTGGTAGACGTTACTTCACAACATTCCTCGAGTTAGCGGGCGTGTAAACATATTACGGCTTCTTAAAAATTTATATACTGGTTGAACTTATCAAAACATGATTATTTTTTAGTAATAATTTTATGATAATCCGATAAGCCTTAGTTCTAGCAACATGATATATTAATGTAGTTTATCTATGTCCTATAAATTTTTTGTACTAAAAGGTAATCATTAAAAAACAGCCAGATAAATGGCCGAAGCTTGAATGGGAGGATTGTAATTAGTCACGTAAATTTAGGTCAGAATAGGGGTCAATGAAGATAAGTACTTCTCCACCGGTTAAACACGTTCAAAAAGAAAATTACAGGATACAAATATATAAAAAAATATATTAAAAAAAATCACTTTAGATTGCAGAAGTGTGATGAAGACTGGATCTGCTTCACCTACTTGATAACATCCATTGGATGTTTCACAAACCAAGAACTATGAGACGTTCAGGTTAAAAAGCGGATAACGTCGAAACTTCAAAAATTGACTAATTCACATTTTCGCTAGTTTTGTCAAGCAAAATATTTTCCCGCCTTACTTTCATGGTTTTAGTAAAGGTCGGTTGTGAGCCTTAAGTTTCGGAGCTGTAAACTTTCTTAAATAAACTAACGAAGACTGTGGAAAGATAGAACGAATGGAATTTCGTAATTATCCGCTTTTGATCCTGATATATTGATATTAGGGTCAATATGATATATATATATATATACATACAGCGTTTAAATCGAAAATTGTTTTAATCGCCAACATCCAACCACCTACTCACGAGACATGCGGAAAAAATCGAATAAAATTTTTTTTTTTTAAACTCCGAATTTCTTTAGATCTTATAAATGAACGGTGTAAATGCCGGGAGATAGAAGAACATCTTCAGTCTCAGATTAAGTTCTGATGAAGCTAGTAGATTGTCTAGTGAAACGTTGGCAAAGGTTTTGCCAACACAGTCGAAACTAAAAGAAACATTTGATGAATAGATTCAAATTATTTGCCATGACAGTTTAACAGATTATGATTATTCGTTTTTGATATTGGAATGGCCTAAGCTAATTTGTGAGTCGCAGATTTTATGAAAGAATGGAAAACTGTTGTTTTTCAATAGAAAAACCTGGAAACCGACCTGGAAATGAGAAATGGAATTAAGAAGATGGGGGAAGTAGAACTGGAGCGAGAAGGGTTTATATCTTAAAGAAGTATATTTTTAACATTACCATGTGTGCATAACTGGCGCAGTATGTTAATATTCCTGAAACTCGTCTTCCTTGAACTCGGGGATTTATGAATGCATAAATAAACCATCTGGTACCACGTATAGTTATTTTAATAATTTAATAATAGTTATTTACTTCTCATGTTTAACTAATATATCATAGGTATGACATAGAAATAACTTAGGGTTTGGTTTTCAGTAGACGGTACAGACTGTATTGTTTCATGGACAACGGTTCTGTAAGGAGGTGACTTGTCCTAGGTCACGCTCAACCGCCAGATTTATTCCCCTTATTTTGGGTACCCTATTTTTATAACATTTTATACAGGCTGGGTTAGCCCCAGGTGGGTCCAAGATCCCATATGATCATCGCCGGCCGCAAACAGACCAAATATAAATCTTGCCCGCAACGGGATTCGAACCAGGATTCCCGGCATGGGAATTCAGTGCTCTACCACTGAGTCACTCTGCTCCCATAAAAATAATATTAATATTTTTTAAATATTATTTTTCGCAACTGTTATTTTTTTACTAATATGGGTTAACGTAACATGTCAATCATAGTCCCGGATGTATAACTTTCTATCACATAAGCTATATCGACTGCCACTCGTGTCAAACAGAATTACTCTCTTCTATTCTCCACGTCAATTCATTCAATGGCATCCAGCTCTTCAATTGCCAATTAATTCTTCTTCTTTCTTCTTCTGTCGCACTCAATCGATTGCTCGGTGAATAGGCGACGGTTCATCACTGAAATCATTCACTAACACTTAGCATAACGGCTGAGTTGGCAAGACGTGAAGTGGTTCGAATGGTGAGATAGGCACAGTTTTGAAGACATTTCATATAAGTATTTGTTAATATATGTATGCATAATCAAAATTATATAACGTTATATATTTAAATATAAACAAAATAATAAACATAAAACTTTATTCAGTCTTATTAATAGAGATAAACCCGTTTCGGAATACGAATATATTTCGGTATCAATTGTTCTTCTCTATTTCTATATTTTTGTATAATTGCGTACATACTTTAAGGATATTGGTTGCAACACACAGTAGGGGATGTACTATTTCTAAGCCAACTAGTCGCGCAAAGATGTGTTTTCCTGCAAATATAGAGGCTGGGTGAGCCCGTTTCAGATACCGCAGGAGCCGTCTACGACTGTCGACAGATGAAATAATTCAATGGCCACTGCCAAAATTTATCACTGGACGTTCAGCAAAGCAACTCAACGCTCTATTCACTGAGAAATATTCAAAAGCTATATTTATTTTACAAAACTTGCTATTTCTTGTGTTTATATGGTTTTGCGTTGACATATATTTACTCAGAACTCGTATGATATAGTTTAAAGCTACAAAAACATACCTCGTATATTATAAGGAAGATTTTTGGAGTAAAAATTTAAACCTTTTCCTAGGGGGCGAGAGAATTTGTATGAAGTAAAGATAGGAATAATTTTTCATAATCGACAATAAGAGGTAAAGGTTATATAATTTTTATAGTTAAACAGGTAATTAAAAATAATCGGATATACTTATATATAAATATTACATATATATATATATATATATATATATATATATATATATAAGTATATACAGTTCTCTTGGATGAATTCCATAATTAATTTTGCCTCAGAGTCTATCATTTGCAGTTACAGCACTGACTTGGTTACTCGTACGTTTCTTCCTGACTGAAGACTGGTTTGAGGGATTCCTATCGCGTAAGATTTATATAATACACGAGCTGTTTAAATTTTAATTTCGTCACAATAACCACATTCCTGAGCAAACTAGATGGAATTCCGACGTAAAAAAAGTAAGAGAAAATATTATACTTTACAAAAAAAATGGAGGTCTTAATGCTTCTCAAATCTGAGATATATGTATTTATGAGATCAGACGAATAAATCGTGGAACAAAGTGATACGCATTCATCGTAATATATTAGTGTTGTCGAATCCAGTGTTGCCGTAAAACAAGGACTTGTAAAAATCAGTATACAGGTAAAAAGCATACATGTATCATAAAGGTAACATAAGACTGTGCTCATTTATATGTTTGACGCCGTCACACGGCTCTGGCGCTAAAGCTTGGAAAAGCGGCTTGCTGGAGTCAAAGAACTTCACCGTATGAATCGGCGAGAGGAAGTGCGAACGGCTTGTGAAGTGGTTCCGGTTTCATTATCATCGGTTTATTCCTTACCATGTCTTCCGCCTCAGAATATTCTGAAACCGTAGAAGATGACGATGTGTTCCTTATCTGAGGTGTGTGAAAAGTAGAGTTAAATGCTTGAAGATATCGTTCCAAGATAACTAGGATCAAAGAGCGAATTTCTTAAATAGATATGAACTACTTAAGAAATTCTTCCTTTGATTTCCATCCGAAACATTTTCTTCCCCTAATAGAGTTTAAACTTTAATTTTGACGGCCTGTAAATATTCGTAGAACGTTGAAAATGAGCTGAATGAGAGACCATGTTGAATCCTCAACTTACAACTTCGCAAAAGTAAAGTGGCCATTGATCCTTTTTTAATCAAGTAATACTCGTATAGATAAAACACTAGTTTAATGGAAGCTTGTATAATTGTTTTCGGGTCGTACGGACTAACTTTCGACCGTCGTATTGCTCCGTGTATTAGAACTAAAATTGTCAAACCTGAATTTTCTGTTTGTCGTATCCGTAGCCCCGGTTAATAAGTGGTTAGTTCTTTGTAGTCTTTGGTTTGTAAAGGAGGTATAATATTAACAATACCTCCATTTCAAGCCAAGGCCTGACTTAGCCATCTAGGCACTACGACAATGACACGATTCACGTAGCTTCTGAACAATTAACTTATTGCGTCTGTTTCGGAAAACGCATGCAGATTACTTACTAGTTAATTATGATTACTTATGTGAAATAACTCCTTATGTTTGAGGAATTATAAATCCTGATACGCCAAAAATTAATTCAGATTGCTGGAGGGCCTATTATGGAATAAAGCAAATTGTTGAAATCGATGAGTCCTGCTTCTCCAAAATGAAATATAATGTAAGAAGGATATACCCGCAGCAATTGGTGTTCGGAGACTTTGAAACTAGGGTGTGTTTCCTATATTCTGTCCCATGTAGAACACCTGAAATGCTGACTTCTTGGATTAAAGTTCCAATACGACCTAGGACAACAATATATTATGATTGCTGGAAGGTCTATAAGGGAATAAAACAAATTAAAGGCATGAGGTATAAAAAAAACGTTGTCAACAATTAAAAAAATTTCGTTGACTTAAACACAGGGGTCATACCCCGAAGCTGGAATCACTTTGGGGTTCAGTCAAACGAAGAAACGAAAAAGAATGTGGAACGAGTAGAAATATGTTGGATTCATATTTATGCGAATTCATAAGGAGAAGGTACGAGAAAGAATCTTTGTTTACTAAGATTTTAGAAAGCATTGCTTATTTTTGTCCACCAATTTAATTGGAATTGTTTTGTTTTGTTATAAATATACATATGTTTTATTATAGGGAGAGGAGTGGCTCAGTGGTAGAGTACTGAGCTGCCATGCCGGAAATCCTGGTTCAAATCCCGCGGCAGGCCATGATTTTTATTTAGTCTGTTTGCAGCGGGAGATGGATCATATAGGATCTAGGACCCTCCTGGGGCACACCCAGCCTCTATAAAATATTATAAAAATAGGGTACCCAAAATAAGGGGAAAAAATCTGGCGGTTGAGCGTGACCTAGGACAAGTCACCTCCTTGCAGAACCGTTATCCATGAAACAGTACAGTCTCTACCATGTACTGAACCCCAGACCCTTCATGGGTTGTAGTGGTACAGGTTTTTTTTTTTTTTGTTATGGGTATTTTATTTAATAGCATAAATAACAGATATCTACAAAATAATATGCATGCGTTTTCCGAAACAGACCCAACTTATTTTAGACAAAATTCGACTTAACCACTTATATTCACCGAGGCTGCAGGTATAATCACAATTTTCACACAAACCGTTTTAGATATAACAATATGTGTTTGAATGTGTGTTTAAGATCTGCCAACATTTAAATCTCTGAAATTTCTCTAAGATTAAGCTTAGTACACGCCTTATTACTTGGCACAAGAAACTACCGTGTCTTCGGATAAGAAAAACCGCTAATCCTAAAGATCCTGGTCAGAATAATGAGATCAACTTGTTAAATTAGGATCTAATTTATAGGAAATTAGATCAACTAGTTAAAAATTTGTATTGTCATCGGTCCTTGAGAAGTATACAGAATTTCAATTAATTTCGATGTTTTGAAGAGGCCGATGAATAAGTTCTGTTTATGGCATAAGTATAAAAAGTCGAAGCTAATAAAAAGTATAGTAGAATAACAACGTTACTCCGCAATGAGTAATGGACTAAGAAGAGTTTCCATAAAGAACTCATCAAGATGACTACGACCGCCATCATGATGACTGATCCTACGAGGTAAGGGAAGGCTAACATTTCGTTATCAGCGTCGAGAGGGAAATGAACCGGGCCCCGTTATCATCCAGTCATTGTTTTTCAACGAGGGGGAGAATGTCATTTCCTCTGCCAGATACCGCCACCTCTGAGCTTTCACCTAACTCCTATAATTATACTATGATTTGCTGGTAATTTAAATTCGAAAAAGAAAACAGCAATATCTGGTAGGGATAATTCTATTAGTTACGGGCGAGAAAATGGGTCTTGAACCAGGAGATGAGGTGGCAATAATAAGCGGATACTTACAGCAGTAAACTGTCACGAAAGTAATCGAGAAAGTTGTGATAGCGATGATTTTAAGATTCAAGGTCACGGTTTCTTAATTAATAAGTCTTCTGGGGAAATGGGTGCGTTGGTAAAGAAATCTATTTCTTTTTCTCAAATCTCATGCGTCAACTCAATCATCATAATCCTTTTATTCTCGAATTGGAGATTAAGAAAAAAATCCATTAAAAAATAATTATTCATAATTTTCCTCCGGTGGAACGACATTGAACGACGAAATTCATTGGAACGACATTGAAAAACAATTTCTAAAAGTGTTTATACTTAATCCAAGTGTTGTAATATTCCTCGAGCAAGAAAACCTTACTGTCTTTGATTATTATATATACAATGGATATTATATAAACATGCAAAGGATGCCATGCCTATAAATTAGGTAATACTTTAGACAGATTGTCATAAATAGATACTATGGTTACTATACTTCCAATTACATAACAATGTGAGCTAATTCCTTTAAGATGTTTCTATAAGTAATGAATAATTTGAATAGTTCAAGGTTATGAAATTGGCTCTCCATAAGAAATAAAAATTACGATAATGCGATATCGTTTCCTTTACCTCAGGTGTATACAGAATTAGCTTACATAAATATTCAGGAAAATTAGTAAATAGTCTATTCCAGAGAATGAATTCGACATTATTGGGGATCACTTATGGTGTAATGGTAAGTATAACAACCAACGAACAAGAGCGCAGGTTCGAAACCAAAGAGTTGACCTTGGTATTTTTTAAAGGGAGAAAAAATCCTAGTTATCCCGTCTTTTGGAGGGAAAAAACGGGAGTCCCGAGTATGTGTGGAGTCAGAAACTCATTAAAGATGTCGTATCCTAATTATAGCGGAATAGGCAAAATTTAGGACTTTCACTATATCATCGCTCGAATAGTAACATAAAGTGACTTTAAATGAATAAATAAATTACAGTGAAAATTTAATTTAGTGTAAAAAGAATCTCCTGCATCTTAAACAAGAGTGTTTATGCTGCATTAAAATAGATGTGTTTTATTAAGTGACGGAAATGAATAAGCAAACCAAACTTTACCACCATGAAGGGTTTTTGATCCAGCGGATGGAAAGAAAAGTATTGTTTTTATGTCAACGGTTGTGTAGAGAGGTGATTTGTTAGAGATTAACCTCAATCACTAGGTCTTCCCCCATTGAATGGTACCTGGTGAGCACCTGGAGGGTATGCAAAACCTAACGGTTCTTCCATTGCTGCTGACAGATTAAATAATTCATCTGCCATGATCCTAGATTTTTTAAGTTTGAATAAAACTATTATACACATTTATGATTATTACTTAAGTAAGCAAGAGTTAACTTTCAGGATGAGTTCCAATTTTGACTGTCTTGCGAGAAGAGTTTGAAAATGTCATTCATTGTAATGTCTATAATTATCCTGATACATTTTTTTCAGTCTATAACTAAGACTCCGGTATGTCAATAGGGTTATCGGTTTGGCAAGACATTTTCAAGATAAGTACACACTCAGCCATTATCTACAAGTAGAAAGTTGTTGGGAGTATCCCTGAGATACCACGTGACCACTTCTATCTACGCCTCCTATAGGCTTTCTTCCGCTTTCTTTTCTTGCACCTGTCCGCACGATCTTCCTTCCGTGGGAGCCATCCGCCTCCAAGCACGCACCAGGAGCACTTTCGACTCAAGATTATTAGAAAATAATTGTCATCCATTAACCTGAGATGTCGTTTCGCGTTTGGCAGAGTTATTAGCGTCATTAGCGAATCTCGGCTAATTAGACATAATTTATCTTAAAAATCGCCTAAAAAGTCCTAATCTTAAACGAAGCATGGACCTCAAGTTACAACGTATATTCAAGGAGTAATGAGTCTTACTTTAGAAGGTTCCGCGTTCAAATGCGGCTATGGCGAGTAGATTATTTAATCTTGGAACACCCACGGAAGGACCCTGTGGGATATACAGAACCTTCTTGGGCTCACCCAGCCTCTATAAGAGGACACTAAAATCTTGAGTAGAGCCTAACCTCGGATAACTCACCTCGCTGGACGACCGTTGTCATAGAAACAGTACTCTACCATTTACCACTTACTACTTCCTAATTACTACCATTTACTCCATTTTCCCTTTTCGGGTTATATTATATATTTACATATATATAATATTTTATTTATATTAGATTATATATTTACACTAAAAAAATAGTTAGTATTTGCAAGCCGAAGCTATCCATATACTAAAATTGGAACAACCGCTAGAACCTTGAATGGTTTGCTTTGCGGAATGGTAACACTGCTGCGCCGGCCACAGCCAGGAGAATTTTTAAAAGAGAAAAAATCACATAATATTATAGTGTGATCCCTATTTTCAAAAACTGACATATTTTTATTTATGGATTTTGTTTCCACTTTTCTCTAAATTACACGGACTTTGAGAAAAGTAGTAAAGAAAGCCAACTTTAAAACCAACAGTAATAAAATTAAAATTAGTAAAATGTTACTTCCAATTTTTTTCAAAACCTACAATAGCTACTATACGTTTTATAATATTTCTTATTACAAAATTATATCCGTTCCCACAGAACCAAAACTTTTGAGTGTTCCTTTTTCGCCCGTTCTCTCTCTCTCTCTCTCTCTCTCTCTCTCTCTCTCTATATATATATATATATATATATATATATATATATATATATATATATATATATATATATATATATATATATATCGATCATAAAGGGTATTAATTATAGAAAAATATAAAAACGAATCTTTATTTTCCAAATATCTAATAATATTTTAGCAGAAAAAAAAATCCAAAAATAAGATTATACTAATCATTGTTAATATTCTCTATAAATATAGAAGCATATATAGAAGCACTCAGCTTTTAAACTTAAGAAAGTTTAATTTGAAAGTTGCTGTTTTGGATGTGACAAGAGAACTAAACCTTTCTCCCAAGCTTTCGGAGACAACTATTTAATTAATTGTACATTCTGCAAGCCATCAATTTCTCTTGTTGAAAAAAAACACTAAATAGCTAACTAAAATATGACTAATACGTTAACAATACTAATAAAAAATTATAAACAAATCAACTTTTATGATATCTCGAAGAATGGATCAGTGGATATGTTTTTGCTGAAAAGTACTTAAAAATGAAACCAGAATATATATAATTTTTTTATTATTTTACTTCAAATGGTGTACATGACAGAATGAAGTGGTACACACTACCTAAAAAGGGAAATAATTTATTCAAACATGAGAGAACATGGAAATATAAATAAACTTAAACGTAACAGTTTCAATTAAAATATTTAATAATTATTTCGCCATTTTAATTTCAACAACCATGCTCAAGCCTACTCAGATTAAACACGAATGCTCTAAATGTTAATAAAAACAACAAATACAAAATAATACGATATACTATTCTAAAATATATACTAGTATTTTAGGCAATAATTTATGTATTATTTATGTATGCAGTAATTTATTTATTATTTTTTAAATTATGATACAAATGATTTAAGAGTAATATAAATTAACTGTGTAAAAAACTTTAAAGAGTTCTGATTGTATTATAATATACCATTAATTAAGTTAAACATATTTAAAAAATAGGATTATTATATTAATACAAGAATACTTATCAATTTCCCCAGACTGGATAAGAATTTACCTGCAACAATAAAATTAAATTATTAACCAATATAATATAAACTCTCTACAATGAAATATAATCAATGTAGTATTAATTTAGAGGTGCTGAAAAAATTAAATAATTATGAAATAATATATTCATTACAATTCGCAATGCCCTATAAAAATCATCTTTATAATATAAACTCTTGTTTATTAATGAAAATATTTTATATTAATAAACTCCTGTAATTCGCAAATTAATCTATTAATAAAATCATTTATTATTTCATTGAAATACAAAAATGTACGAAAAATATACAGGATTTCCATGAGATATTAGAAAACAATTTTCAAAATTTATGATTTGCGTATTTTGGGCATAATATATGTTTCTTTCGTCCTTAAGTCGACCCAATATGCCGAAAATATTTATGTTATGTATCATATAACAATTCAGTTAGCAGTATGTGTTTTATAGAAATATATTGTATATGTGAATTGTAATATACAGGGTGTCCCATTTTAAGTGGATCAAACGTTTTTAACTTTTAAACAAAACAAAATTCAGAAAAACGTTTCAGGTAAAAGTTGTAGTTATTCAGGCTTAGTTTCAAGAAATAATTTTTATTTTTTTTTTCACTTTAAATGGACAATATCGAACTTCAAACAATGTAGTTTCCTCTTGACCCTCATTAATTTTTATTTTTCTGTACAATACAAAACATTAACATTTATAAAATATTAACAGTGGCTGGAAAATGTAGAAAATTAACAATTTTTTCTATAAAAACGTCGAAACAGAAGGTTTTTAAATGTCTAGACATTTTCTGAAAGATTCAAAATACCTTTATTAGTAAGTTATTACGACTAAAAACTCTTAAATAAAATAACTTAATGCTACATTACGTTTCCACGTAAAGGAGGTATACTAAAGTAGTGAACTTTGCTTTTTCTACTTAAACTATGAAATATAGAAAAAAAATGTTACATACATTTTTACCATGTTTTGGATTGTACATTTCAGAAAAAATAAAATAAATGGGGGTCAAGAGGAAACTAAATTTTTCGAAGGTCGGTATTGACCATTTAAAGTGAAAAACCAAAAAATGTTTTTTTTATTTCTTCAAACTAGGCCTGAATAACTACAAGTTTTACCTGAATCGTTTTTCTGAAATTTGTTTCGCTTAAAAGTTAAAAGCGTTTGATCCACTTAAAATGGGACACCCTGTATATTTTATCAGAATCATTGCGATATTAACCGATGTGATATCATCTTGATGAAAATAAAATTTTGATACGAAGGTAAATAAATTAAAGTTTTTCTAAATACATATTCATACATAATTTAATTACCAGACAGATAGATTTCACTTATAGAGTAGACAAACTTTTAATTACGTTCCCTAACCATGAGCTTGGTCACGATAACTAATGGCGATAGGAATGGTGGCGGTGGATCAGAGGAGCCATCTAGATTACCGACCAATTAATTATTTCTACCACGTAATGGCTATCAACTAATATCACCAAGACCACGTCTTTAATAATAATATCCTACCTTAGATAGAAAGTTGAGTCCTTCACCCTATCTCTTCAGATTAATTGTCATCTAGCGAGTGATAGTGTGTCATCAGGTGTATGTATATACCTGATGACACACTATATATATGTATAATTATATTATATGCATATGTATATTCACCCCCGGTGAATTATTTCGTTTAAACTGCGTTGGAAACTATTTTTTCGCGATGCATTATTTTAGGTTCATAAAATTTATGTGTAGGTTTTGTTTTTCTGAAATGTGTAGGAGACCTTTTTGATCCGGTTTATTAGGGTATCCTGTTATCGAATTGTAACTATATATGAGAATGCATATGGAAAAAACCACAAGCAGAGCCTTATGTTTCAAATCTGGTGTAAAAAACAAACAATTGATTTGAAACATAAGGCTCTGCTTGTGGTTTTTTCCATATGCATTCTAATAAAATTTAATGTTTCGTTTTGAGTTTTGGCTCTATTTTATTGTAACTATTTATGTGTTGGTATACTATACATTTTTGGTATTTTTCCGTTGTTCCGAAGTAGGATTTAGCACATTTATTTCGTATTGGATTTCTTACACGACACTTGATTTTAGTTCTAATTTATTCGAATCTTTAATTTTTTTTATTAGCCACCATTTAGGTAGATACAAACATTACTCAAGTCAATGCTAACCTTTATTTAAAATTAACTTAATTATTCAAGAATCATAGAGTTAAACAATTGAGACGGTTGATATAATAGAAAGAGCTAATATAGGAGAAGCGTACAGTTATGCTGAGCAATAGTCACCCGCCTATAAGGAGTACAACGGTCCTCCGCTTCCTTTCCCGCCGTGGAGATGTCTGTCCGGAAGTATCTTTCCAGGAAGTCACGTTGTTCTCCAGCCGGAGTCGTAGGTTCTATGGGTCTGGAAGGTACTGACGACTGGAGCCTCCTTAATATGTCAGCGGTTATCACTTAATAATTTCTTTGGTACGACTAGTTTGCAACGGTAAATTGCACAGCTCAATGGAGTTTCTCTAAATTTTTAACTTCCTGGGAATATGGAGGGGGTGTTACTTTTATTGTTACTGTGACAATAATCCAAGTACATATGAACAAAGCTAACTTCTCCAACCTACTTCATTTTCCCTCTGCCTTCCTGCTCACTTTTTTATTTACGTTGAACGGTACAAGACTGAGTACAAGAATGGGATCGGATTAGCTCAGTGAGTAAAGCGCTGAGTTGTTATGCCGAGGGTTCCAGGTTTAAAACCAGATGGGGAGAAGTAAATTATTTGATCTTTTAACAGCCAGGGATGGATCATTTGGGACCTAGGGCCTTCCTGGGACTCACCAGTGGGTACCAAAATAGAGAGAACAATCTGCCCGTTGAGCGTGATCTAGAATGAACACCTCCCTACACATCTGTTGCCCAAGAAATAGCAAATTCTCAACCACGTACTGAAAATCAGACCCTTCATGGGTTGTATTGTTACAAGGTTTTTTTTCCATTCTCATTAAACTTAAGTAAGGACTGAAAAAAGTCGAAATGGAAATCGTTCAGAGACCAAACTGTAGGATCTGAGGACCGTCCTGGGGCTCATCCAGGAACAATTGATTAAAGCTAATAAAATATAATTATAATAAATGTAATACAATTTTAATGAAATAAAATCCAGCATAGATGAAAATGTTCTCATAGGTAAGAGTAATCAATTGATACAGTCTTCCAATCAGCTTCTTGTCAGGATAAAGTTGATATCTGTTGCGTTAAAAGATTCGATTTAAATCTTTTTTAAACAAAAAAAATAACCTCATATGACTAGTGAAATATTTATTTAAAAAAAAAACATTGTTATTAAGATAAATCATAAGCTACAAAATGAATTTAACTCTTCCTTTTATTTTTTTTAAATATTTTATATTTGGATATATTTATACATATTTGTTAACATATTTTACATATATGTACGAATTTCTTTATATTTGTATCCACACCTGTCAAGTAAAAACAATTGTGAATCAGCCGATTGGCTATCAGAAAAATAAAACAAAATGATAAGAGAGGCATGAAGAAGAACAGTAGCCAGCGGTAGCTCTCGCGTGGCTTGATTTAATTTCCTAAGGTAAGAGGTCCCTCATCCACGTTCTTTTTAGTCTCCTCCTTGTGTCCCCAGGAATGAGAGTCGTGGCCATTTGTTCTATCAATGGGTTCGGGTGTCTGTTTAGTTTTTTCTTGAAAGCGTTTGTAGTATGTTTGTCAACCGTTAGTATTATTAAGTCAGTGTGCAGAGTTTTGTTATTGACTTAACAAAGAGCTTTTGTGACAAGTCTAAGTAATTTTGGAAAGTTTGCAGTCGTTTTCGAGCGTTTGTTTAGCGATCCCATAAATTTGAAATGCACACGTCCAAAATGTTTTTAGTAAGTAAGTGTACTTTTCAGTAACGTAAATTCTTTTTACGTTCTCATCACTTATGTTTAATTATGAATGTTATACGTAAAATGTTATTAAATGCTTTTTTTTTTGTAATAAGTTCCCTTTCTTGTAATATATTTATTTCTATGAATTCCATTTTTTTTTCTCACGACAAATTCATGCCCAATGACCAGAGATTTTTTTTTTTTATAAATATAACCATTGTTACTTAGTGAAATCATAATCCACTAAAAGAATTTAACTTTTCCTTTCAGAGGACCGAAACCGAATATTGAGTGCCCAGCGAACTGATAAAAGCACTTTCTATCACTTTCTTAAAGAGTAAAACCGATAATTCGGGATTCAAAGCACCTGGCGGAGGTAAGAGCTATCGAAAGTAAACTGACTCAGCTCAGGGAAACTTTCAATCTGACCTTTCAGGCAATAGGATTGTTGTTGTTGGGTTCTTAATAGCAAAAACAAAACAACAAAAAACACTGAAGTCGAAACCCGATTTATTTGTGTAAAGGGTAAGTAAGGTATAATTATACCTGTACCACAACAAGTCATGAAGGGGATTGGATTCAATACACAGTAGAGACTGTACTGTTTCCAGGACAAAGTTTGTGAGGGAGGTATTTTCCAAATTTTCTGAGACCGGGCTCAACCGCCACGTTTTTTCCTACTTAATAGTGGCTGTGAGGGAGCGTTAATTCCCAGAGGGTCCAACCGCGGCTGTTGACAGATTTATATACAATAATTTATCTACCCATTGAGGTATCCCGCTATGTATTATAAAAAAAATTGAAAATTACGAAACACTTTTAAAACAAATGAAAAAATATATGAAATAGAGAAATAAAAAATCAACAGAAACCCAAACAGTAAAATTATAGCATTAAAAATATATACATTCTGATTCTCCAAAAACAAATAATTACATAAAAGTGAGAGAAATGTTAAATTAGCAAAATTAATAGTTAATAACAAAAAATAAATATTTTCAAATAAAAAATAAATAATAAAAGACGTTCTATTAAGAGCTTAGTAAATGTAAAATTATGTAAACGCATTATTCAGCTACTTTTATTTTGCGTATATGTTTTAAAACATAAATATACATATATTAAATACAAAAATTTCTAATTTATTATAACTATCTATATAAAAAATCGATTAAAAAATTTATATAAATTAAAACAAAATGTAAGTCACAACGAATCAATTCGCAAATTAATTAATTAACAAGAAAATTGTACGATATTGCATTTATAATTGACTCATTGTAAAGAATTTAACGGCTATCAAAGGCCTATTGAAGCATTAACTATGCAATTGTTGTCTTTATGTAAACAAGATCATGTCTCAGATTTTTTATTACAAAAATTCGTAATAGGTCTAGGATGCGTGAAATCGACTCAAGATTTCTTGTAAGGAAACTGACAGGTTAATTGTGAATATATAATATTTCATAACAAATTATTTTTAAAAATTGAAAAGAAATATTCTTTTATTCACAATTATATCTATATTGGTAATATATATGTATATATACTAAATTCTAAAGACTCGCATACTTTAAAAGATTTAAAATATTTATTTTAATATAATATAAGGAAGAATACAATTTATAAAAATATTTATAATTTATATTTTAACATTTTATTAGTAACAATACTTCATGAGCCTGTTGTGAGGAATTTGAAAAATTCCGAAAATAACTCTCACTTTTTAACCCAAATAGCTGTTTTGAACATGGAATATATTTTTCTAACGATTTCACTTTTGCTATTGTTTGACACGTGTTTGAGATTCTTTGTTGTGAACATTGTGTATTTGTGTGAAAATTGTGTATTCATGTTTAATTTTAATTAGGTAATATGAAGTTATCGTTGTGTAATATGATTTTAAGTTTATATATTTTAACTAGGAACAAGTCAAAACAATATATATTTTCAGAGAAGGGAGAGCACCACGCTAGAGACGTGGGCGACCCGGGTTCGAGTCCCGGCCCTAGACATTTCTTTTCTTTTCAAATAAAAATATATATTTTCTTTTCTAAATTTATAATTATTTAGATTTTTATTTTTGTAGAGAACGTCACAATGAACAATATGCCATCTAAGGGGATGAATACAACCATAAAAGGAATAAATATCAAGGAATAACGAAAAAATCTTTTGAACCCAGTAACATGTTAATATTGTTTTTAAAAAAGAATTTTCAATGTACATTAAAGTACTAATATACAGATTAATCAAAATTAATTACTATCAACATTATCAAAAGATCAATAGAAATATTAACATTAATATGACTGAAATAAGAAATGTCTAAACAATACGGAACATGTTTAAGCAAACAAATAAACTTCGCTGGTTTATATAGCTAACCATCCATGCAAGGTTTTTACACCCATTGTGTTGGTCGTGTGCACGCCAAGGAGCGAAAAGAATAAGAGGTGATAATGATCGGATAATTCAACGATGGCCATCTTACGTTCCCAACCCAAGCGCAAAATCGATAGTACCTTGAAAAAGACAGCGTTGTGTGTCCAAAAAACTACGAAGGACTTTTACAGTCATGTTCGTCGTGTCATCGAATTCTTCGTGTCGGACATCGGAGAAGGCACGTTTTGGAATTAGTACCCGGTCCTTAATCAGGTGTTGCTCATGGCCGCCTGACCTCGGCAATCCAATCCAGCCCTTGGACATTCTCACTAACGGACCGCATCAAGGCAAACTCCTCCGGGCTGGCGGTTAGTCTTCTAGCCGTGTAGTCCCTGTAATCAAGAACCGATAAAACTATTTCCGATTATTAAATTAAATTAACCATGAATTAAAACCTTCACTGTCAGCGGGTAAGTCCAAGTATTCGAAATTGGCTGTAAAGATTTTATCTTTGTGCACACGACGTTAGAGGGAAGTACCTTTTCGTGAATAACGGTTGTACAAGGAGCTCAGCATTGCAACTGGCCGCAGAAGGGCAAAGGTATTACAAGATTAACAGTATTTGTTAGTAAACTTTACAAAGTTTCGATCCACATCAGAAGAAAAAATAAATTATTGCTAGGAGGCAAGGCAAACCCTCTGAGCCTAGGAGTCAAGGATTTACTGGAATTTTCAAGTTTGAACCTTTACTTTTAGAACATTGATTTCTAGATAATTATTGAATCCTAGGGAATATTTACAACATATAAAGGAGTTTAAATTAAGTATCTTTCTTGAAAGTTAAAATATTAACAGCCCTTCATATTTAGGAAGACATTTTAATTTATCGAACTCAATAAGTTCAGTTAAAGTCCGCATGTTTTAGAGATGGAACTAATTTTTTACACTGTAATATGTTGCTAGGCTGTATTAAAGATGGTTTTGATACCAATAAACGGAGTAGAGGTTTGGGGTCCACTGAGCCATCGAATTCTTCTCGTATCCAATTCTTACAATCCAAAATCCTTCGTAAAATCCTCAATGCTCCTTACTTTGTTACGAATCAAGTCATCCATAATGACCTTAATGACACATTTGTTGCTCATTTTCCATCATTCCACTGTAGAATCGTCGATTAGCCATTACAGTACTAAGAGGCGTTAAATGAATAAACAGACAGAGGGAAATGTATGTAACATCAGGTTTAACTACTTAAAAGTAATGTATATAAGGACTTCCATAGTCCTGATATATTTATATATATACCATATATTATATACATATATATTATAGTTTCAATAGTCAATTAGCAATAGTAACATAAAGTGACGTTAAATGAATAAACTAACAAATAAAAAACGTAATGCTGGTGTGCAGTTGGAGGGTAAGGGGAGAGAAATAGGAGCTTGATGTGGGCTGCAATCCAAGGATTCCAACTGCTCCACTCCAATGACTGCAGCTAATCCACTCCATCGTTCCATATTCTTCAACCTTCCGTGGCGGCATCCCAATAAGAGTTTAATACTTGTTAAGAATATTGCCTAGACCAATCCGATAGGGAGCAGGTTGGACCACTTTCACGCAGCGCGACTGGAATTAATATATGGCACATGGTCGGAGAGGGGAGACGAGGGGGGGTCGTGAGAACCGGCTTTCTACGGGCCATGGGTCACCACCCGGATCGTTTCCTCAACTTCTTATTCTCTTCTCGGTATTAGTGTCGTCCCTCCGGGAGCTGTACTGGAATCCAACAGGTTCCATCGAGTTTACGGCATTGCGGCTTTACCACCCGAGATGTTTTAACAAGGCCTTTACCTGATGTCTATCTAACAAGCCTTCAATATATATTCATGGAATTCGATGAGAAGTCGAATTTTTCAAAGGATATTGGACAGTTGGGAGGGTGGGAAAAGAGAGAGTCGGATCTGAGAAAACAAATTTAAGATTGGATTAAAAAAATAGATAAATAAAAAAATGCAATCGTAGTGACAACATCCACCTTCAGAAACGAGACCTCTGATAAAAACAACAGAACTTGAAGTTTGGCATTTTTTAGTTTAGCCTTTAGTAGGGTGAAGGTTTTTAGGTTATGACGGTTGAAGGTTTTTAATTCAGGAACGACATATCTGATGTTCCATTTCCAACAGTTTTTTAATAAAATAAATAAAGCTTTTGAGTTGTATCCTCTTTGAACTTGAAGCTTTATAGGAATAATGACTTAAGTTATTATCAAAAGAGTTTCAAGTTTTTAAATTTTTCTAATGGCTAATAAATTTCAATACCCTAAATACAATAGGAATACTTTGCTGTACCAATACCGAAATTTTAATTTTTTTAACTCATCTGGTTTAATTTTGTCATGGACCAAAAAGACACAAAAAAGTTTAAGAAGAGATAATTTTAACGTATTTCGAGAAATAATACTTTAATATGTTTTTAGATGGAAAAAATATTAATTAATTTAAATAATTATAGGAGATTAGGACTCAAATTGAAACTGAAATAAATTTATGTTTTAATTATTATTGCGTTATAAAATTTAATAACAAATCAACTTATTAAATATAAATCTTCAAAGTTCAATGAATGTTTAACCAGTCACTTCAACAATCCCGGAATCGCTGAAAACATAATTCAAAGCGGTGACATGAAGCATCTCAAAAGGTCAGCTCTGACGTAACATGTTCTCTTCGTTTGTGATTGTATTAAATAACCGTAAATATTAATTCAATTAAAATGAAAAATAAAGTAATGATAATATAAGTGATGTTCCTTTTTATAGTTCACTTTTACTAATCATTTCCATAAATCCATTTATATTACATTAATAATAATAATAAACATAAAATTCAACTATTATAAATCTATCAACTATATTATATATATTTGAACAGTAGATAAACCTAAAATTCAATAAATATAATAAAAATAGAACAACAATTTAATTATTTAGAAAAAAATATACTTTTAACAACGTACTGGTATAAAACTTTTTATGAACACAACTTTAAATAATCGAATAATATTTAAATTAAGCTAAATACCCATTAGATTTTAGTAATATTCTTGTGATAATCATTTCTTGAGTAAGATAGAACACGTTATAAATAGCAACAAGAATCAATTAAATTAAAAAAAATTATTATGATATGATACTGAATGATTATTAATTAAACACAATCAAATACATAATATTATAAAGCATTTTATATTATTTATTTTACTCTGTTTTCAATACTATTTAAGACTTCATAGACATCATATAATGTATGCTTTGCTATTCTTAAGGTTTATTTTTCCTAAAAAATTAATAACTTTTTAAATATTTTTATTTTGAAGTGAAAATATTAGTCTTGGCCTGGTTTCGAAATCGCCATCTCCAGTGCGGTGCAATTTTTGAGATGCGAGAATACGGGGTTATAGAATCGGTGAATAGAATTGATATGTCTAGCTTGGTAGCTCAGATGGTTAGAGCACCGCACTAGAGATGCGGGCGACCCGGGTTCGAATCACAGCCAAGACAAATCTTTTCTCTTCAAAATAAAAATATTTAAAAATAATCACCATCAAAAGAACAATAAATAAATAATAATTTTTAATTCATTTTTTTGTTCTTTTCTTTTATTACTATACTCTTTCATCCGTTCATTATGTTTCTTCTTCATTTCGTTTCGGACCACTTCATCATTATTATCAATTATGTTTTAAGTGTAATTTAAATTTAAATTTTTTGGAATCTAGTGATGAGGGTTCGCAACTGCCTTAAACGTTGTACGATTTTTTTTTGATATTATTAATTTCTCTCCCTACTCTTTTGACCTTGCCTTATGATCCCGAGAACAGATTAGACGTATGATACATTTTTAAATACAGATCTGACTAAGCGTGTTTCAAGGTTTGTAGGTAGTGAAAGTAATAGGCGGGTCACCAGAAGAAAATCGCACGCAAACCAAATCATTTTCGATTCGAATATCCTAACGGCATGTTATGTGTGACATGTCTAACCGACGAGTTCAGTAGTTAATTGGGTCTTTTGTGGTTCACTTTCTAGCAAAACATTGCGGTTAGGTCTTATTGTTAACACACAGAAAAGTAAGAGGAGAGATTTGTGTATTGAGGCCCCATTCTCCCATTAGTAATATATTTAAAAGAAAATGGCTGATTGTGTATTATTTATTTATTTTTTTAACCGGATATTTCTTCATTTTGAAATCATACTATGCAGAAAAATAAACATAGCAAGAATTTACCGCCCTTTAAAAAGAACGAAGTGATAACTCAAAAAAACCTAATTATTCAATATGGGTATTTGAAAGTTCCTTCTGAGTTTAAAAAATAAAAATTTGGGTATTGGTAAAGGAAATCATACTAAATTTAATGATGGTATTGAAATTATTTTAGTAACTATTAGCAATTTTTTTTAAAACTTAAAACTTGTTTAATTTTAGCTTTGTCATTTCCTTTGTAATTTCAAGTTCAAACATGATACAACTACTTTATTTTTTAAAAAATTGTGGAAATGGAATATCAGATATGTCGTTCTTGAATAAAAATCTTCAACCAGAACAATTGCTACTAAAGGCTTAGCTCAAAAATTCCAATTTTTTAATTATGCCGTTTTTTTTTAATTAGCGAGGCTAGTGATAACAATTATTGCTATTAGAAAGATAACGTGAATTATATATACACACGCGTATATTTAATGTAGAAAGGATAATTATAGCAATAATAACTAGTCCCAAATATTTATTATTTTAGTCCTTACATAAATAGTTATGAATTACAAAAAAAAAAAAAGTTCTGCTTCAGTGCATATAGTATGGAGTAGGCACCCGCTTCTCGGTAGGTAAAGACTGATTTCGACCAAAAGCATTCATAGGAAATCTTGTGGTCAACATCAGTTCCAAACGCTTGATATCCTTACCAATGAAAGTTTCGGAACCATTGGATAATTCGGTTGGATTATCTCTAAAATAACGGAAATCCAGAAATACGTAAATAGCCTCGAATTTTCCTTCTATTTGTTAAATTTATAATGTAAATGATATTTTGAGCAAAAATTATTTAAATACAGCACTGTTTTGTCAGTGCCTAGCAACCGTTTCTTTAATGATATGGAGTCTTTGTGTTTCCACATTCCTTTTGTATTTATTTATTTTTATTGTTATCAAATTATAATACAACCTGTAGCTTTAAACGTAAATCTTTTTCTAAATGTATATTTGTAAATATATATTATAAGTATAATATTATATTATATGTATAATATTAATTATACAATCAATATGTATATTAATTGATTACAGTTTGCACAATATTGCATTATTTAGATGATGGTAACTAGATAATAAAAAACACGAAAAAACTAAATATTAGTATTTTTTATTTTATTAAAAATAATAATATTATATCTTCCTGCGTAAGAACTTTATCCAAAAAACTATTGAAAATATTAATAGTTGAACAGATTGAACCATTTGGTTACACACCTGCTTCAAATGAAATAAAAAAATATTTAAATTATTAGGCACGCTAAGTAGTATCTTATACCTTACCCTGTTTTTTTTATAATTATGAGAAAACTTGCGAGGTATCCAAAATTCTTTCCTATAAAAATTTGTTTTTTTAATTTATTTTTATAGTTAAGATTTAATGTTTTTTATTGAATATTACACATGTCAACAGTTGACTAAATACTCATTGTAGATTTGAAAAAAATTGGTGTAAAAAATTCGTTTGTTTATTTATTTAACGCCACTTTATGCTGCTATGGCTAATCGGGCAATGGTGGGAGTCCTAATTTTTTTCTACCAAGGTATAAATAGGATAAGGATATTTAACGAGTACCTGACACCGCACTGTATCGCCATTCTGCTTATACCTTACTGCATGTGTCTTAATGTATTTTTTTTTAGTGTCATTTCTATTTTTCGCAAAGACGTTCAGGGATACCTTGACTCAATCTATCATAGATATGTATGATTGATATCAGAGTGTATCCTACTTTGATATCAATCATTCATTTCTGTTCTATTTAAGGTTTCACCACAGGATACCATCAATTGGACTATTCACGTCGACCTCAGCTCAGAACAAGGAGCACTCAAGACACAACGCCCCAGTTAAATGCAACATTTATTTTCACATGAGCCAAAGTTGCGAAGTCTACTTGCGACACAGCGGTAGTTGATTAATCACATCTCAGATCAGCAGCCACTGATAACCTTTAAACGTTGCAACAAGTATATCGTTCGAGTATCCTTCACGTGTGAAATATTTCACCTGTTGAGATACCATCCGTTCTGATCCAGGATGTGCATTTGTGAGTAAATGGAATACAATGAAACAGCCTAATAATCTAGTGGGTATTAATCAGACAAACTACTCTAACAAAAGTATCCTTGTTAATTTTTATTTTAAATAGGATGCAGTAGGAAAAATTCCAAAAACAACCAATCGACGTTTCGCCTGTTCCGGTATCATCAAAACACGTTTTGGAGTCCTAAGGCTTCGATTTAGGAATTTTTCTATTGCATCCAATATGTAATTCACGTCTCTTTTTGAGTTTTTGCTCTCTTTTATTGGTAAAAATTAAATATTGTATACAGTAAATATAGTTCCCAGATAGTACCATGGTTTACAACAATTAATTCAAATCAACGGACAATTAAAAAAAAAAAAGAGTTCTTGTTTTTCTCGAGTGAAGTTCTTCTGGACCAGAAAATATTATTACAAAATATAATTTCGACAATAGTTTTCTGTTTTATTAATTTAATATCACAATGATATTTCGTACTTTGACACAAAAAAAATTGTGCCATTGCAATATTTAAATGATTCAAAAATAATAAAAAAAGGTGATAATTTTTACCAACAGATCTCTAAAGTAAAATATTTCAATGATTTTTTTTAATACATTAAAACAGGTTTATTTAATTAAAAATGAGAAAATAACATGCACTTTTTTTTCTTGTTAAGATATTATTACATAATTAGATTGTTATTTTTTAGCCTAATGTATGGATTTAATTTATTACCTAATACGAATTACGGATATATATACGATAAAAATTAAATGAAAATTAAACAAAATTACAAAATCAGAAAGCTAATATTGACTACATGTAAGTATTCTACCTGCTAGTTTCATAACCGATGAAATTTTTTTGCAATTTAGATAAACTCGCGTAGGTGAAAATAATTCTAAAGTGAGAGAAGGAGGAAACCTGGAAATAAAATGAGAAAGTGTTCTAATGTTTACTAAGTCACGGGCCGACATATAATTTTAATTATTGTTGATATTTCTTTCCTCTTTAGTTTATTTATAATATAAACAATAATAATAATAATTTTGTATAGTATTATCCCAGCACACTTTGGGCTCAGTATCCAACTGATCCTTGCTCAACGCACCGCCAGGTAAGAAATCATGAGGTTGTAGATTGATTTTGACATCATCACCTTTGAACAATACTTGCACAAAGCGAAAATCCTTGCACTGAATTCCTTCCGAATATTTTACTAACATGGGGAGAAAAAACAAAACATACATCTGGCCATAGGCTACATAATAAAAATCACAAGATATTTTAAAAAGTGCCAAAAAAGTAAATATAATTTTGTGCATTTCGTGGGAAAAACACTGTGTAATAAAGGAGAACAAAAAAATTACAGCAAATAAAAACATAACATGCATAAGTGGGTATGTACACCTTATTACATATTGTACTACATCTATCCTCTATACTAATTCATGAACTTTTTATATACATTATCGTCCCCATTGGTAGTACACTGTATTTCTCTCTTCTATTACTTATCATCATTGTTTCTTATTAACATTTTCTTTTATATTACACTATACCGTGTTCTTATTACTTGATTTATTACTTACTTTATTTATTACATACTGTATTTTTTATTTTCATAACTCTGAATTTTTATATTTATTTCTTACAGTATTTTTTATTTTATTTATTAGTATATATTACAGTTGTACAATTCAATAAAATATTTTTTTTTAAATAAATAAATATAATTATTTTATTTTATTACTTACTGTAGTTTTTATTTATTTTTTATTGTTATGGTTATTAATGCTCCACATGATCATCCTTGCTCTTTATTGATATATATCTCATGTTCTTTCCCCTTCCCCATCTTTATTGTCCTCCACTCAGATACCTGATACTTATGTATTTCAACTTAAATTTAGGAAAGTTAAATGTTTAAAAAGTTGCCTATATTTTTAATACTGTTGTTCGTCAACGTCACTTTTATGATGCTATGGCTAATCGGACGATGCTACAGTGGGAGCTCTAAATTTTGCATATCTTGGTTTAATTAGGAGAGGGATTTGACATCGTACAGTCTCGGGCCCACAATTTTTTAATGATTAGAATAAAGGAATTCCCAACATTTCATTCCTAGAGTATGTCTGAGGTACGAGTACACTGGAAGAAAAGTCACCTGGCCATGAACTGCGTCTGGAACATTCCGAAGGAACGTGATGGAGCCACGTTTTTTACAAGAAACCCTGACATTTAAGCATTCAACGCTAAATTTCAGAGCATCTTCAACCTACGTCAATATATTTATTAAGTACGTTGATAAATCAGGCGGTTGGGGCACAGTGCTGAAAATCTTTTGATATGAAGACATTTGTTTCACAGGCTGAAAGGAAAGGTCCATTTTCATATGAAATGGTATTTAGTAAAATAACTCCATGAAATCAAAACAGTTTTATTCAAAGTATTTGCCCTCATTTTTCCTAAAGTGTTCAACCAAATTTTTAATCCTTTAACTGAAAAATTTAGGCTTTTGTGATGAAATGAAGTCTAAAAACGCGTTTTTGATTTGAGAATCATTTCCGAAAGTTTTACCCTTAAGGAAGTTGTCCATATTTCTGAACAGATGGAAATCTGTCGGAGGTAATTCTGGCGAATAAGGCAGGACCCCAGAACGTTTAGTATTTTCCATTTCTATCCAGAAATATGAAGTCTGCAGTTGTTGTGTAAGAGTCTAGAATAACCAATGTAGGATGTTTTTTGATAAGTCTATGCTGCATTATGTAGTACGATGTAGATCTGATGGTTTCGCCTCTGTGTAGAAAGGATAGAGTAGTGATTTACTTATTAATTATTTATTTATAAATTACACTGCGTCACCAGGTGAAGATTTTTAAAACCAACGGGGATTGGTACGTTACAACCCTTCCCCGAACGAGGTGGTAATATTTGTGGCATCTTGACCTGCTTTATGTCCAAGTTCAAATTCATCAAAGAAATTACCCGAAAATCGAGTCATTCCAAGTCATATTTGAAGGCATACTAAACAATGATCGTTCAATTGTAGTGTTGCTAAATTTTATATAAAAAAAGAGGATTTATAACAGCTCATTACAATCTCTAACATAGACATAGTAAACAACAGAAGTCCACTAATTTTACTTTATAGTTAAAACGGAAGTAATATGGAAATGATAAAAATGGATATATCATATGAAACGACCCGATATGAACCTATGATTGTTCTACCCTGGAGGATAACAACTAAGAAGTCGAGGTAATTAAGGATCTTCGAGGATAGCTCTTCAATGTCTTAAGGGATCCAAGACCGCCAGATGTCTTGCAGGAAGCCGGAGGATTGTAGGTTTGTGGGATGGACCTTTCCCATGAGGAATGCGGCACGGCCCAACCTGTAGAACTTTCTCAGGTCGCCGAGGTGAGCTTACACAACCTTCTTTGTCTTAGAGCCGCCTCTGGGGAGACTCTCGAGTTAGAGATCTTCCTAAATGACTTGTTTACGGCTGTCACCCTCATCAAGTAAGAAAACTGCTTTGTTTTTATTTGTTTTCTCCAAACGAATCCAACTCGGGATCGTTTGTTAAAAAACGTATCAACGAGATCAAGAAGTATAAAAAATAAAAAAAAAGACAAACGGAAACAATTCTCAGAATTCCAAAACAATGCCGTGACTCTCTCTTCGATACTAGAACAATAGAACAAATAAGTTCCTATAAGCCAACACTAAAGTAACTTATCGGGTGTTACTTACGGGTGTAGTAAAAGTTTTAACTCAAGGTATTATTGCATAAAAAACAATTACTTAATATAAATTAACGCATCTCCCATCAAAGTTGTCCATGGGGCTCAGATTTTTTGTGATTTTAAATTTTGTAAAAAAAAAAAGGTGATATTTCATAGCTAGGAACGTTGGATTCTTGGATCAACAAACAATCTTGGAATGCGTGTGGAGACCTCAAAGTGTTAGGACTTTTGTTAGGTCTTCAATCAGGTTATACAAAATTTTGTTGTTTTCTGTGTGAGTGGGACAGCAGAGATCGCAAAAATCATTATATAAAGAAGGAATGGCCCAAAAGAAATCTTCTATTTGGAGAAAAAAATGTACTTTTCGAACCACTAGTAAACCCAGAAAACGTTTATCTTCCACCATTGCACATCAAACTCGGTTTGATGAAAAATTTTGTTAAGGCACTGGATAAAAGTGGCCCTGTATTTCTATATTTAAAAGCAACATTTCCTCGGATGAGTGATGAAAAAATAAACGAAGGTGTATTTGTTGGTCCACAAATAAGGAGCTTATGAAGCATCGAGACTTTGAGGAATGTTTGAACGGAGCCAAAAAATCAGCTTGGATTTCTTTTAAAAATGCTGTGAAAGAATTTCTTGGAAATAAAGCTGAAAACTACAGAGGACTAGTTTCTGACCTCCTACAAAATTATAAGGCTTTAGGATGTAATATGTCTCAAAAAATGCATTTTCTATACTCGCATTAGGATTTCTTTCCTGAAAATTTTGGGGCTGTGAGTGATGAACATGGTGAGCGATTCCATCAAGAAATACTCACTCTGTAGAAAGGATACCAGAGAAAGTGGAATCCAAATATGTTGGCAGACTATTGCTACATATCTTTGAAAAGAGAAGTACCAGCCGCAAATTAATTAATTTAAATTAAATGTAATTATATTAAATTAACCTGAAATTTAGAAATTCTTGTTTTTGTCTTTTTCATTTTGTTGTGCCCCAGTAGTCATCAGCATTCCTACGGAGAATGGGATGTGGAGGTAACTGTTTTTCACATGACCTTTGGAAAATGTTAAAATTTTTAATTTTAAGAGATAGCATCATATATCAATAAAGAAAAATTGAATAGGTTTTTTTTATTTTATTACTTGGTTGTAAATTTTATTAAACATTTATAATTGGTACCTAATTCAATTTCTTACTACTATTATGGCAGTTTTATCGGTATTGAAATATCCGTAAAACCCATTATAAATACTTTATTTTTTAAAATTAAAAAACCATAATATGTTTGTCCCGAAGAACCGTAAAGTGACCTTGGAACAGATACTACAGGAGAATGCGGAACTGAGTTGCGGTTTCTAAGCGGTTAAGAGTAACTGATGTCATAATGCCATAGAAACAGAATGGCATGTGATTAGAAAACGAATAAATTACTAAAAATGTCAATTAAAACATAAGACGGGATAGATTGAAAGGGTAATGCTGAGGGTAATGAGCATTTTTAATAATAGCGCAAAAAGCGTAATTATTAAGAAACAGGACCGGCATACAAATTCCTTTGTTATGTAGTCCTTCGAATGGGACGTAAAATGGGAGTCCTGAACTTATGCGGTGTATGGAAACAGCCACGTTTAAAATAAATCATAAGTAAAAAAGATAAAATTCAGGACTTCCATTGTAGCATCGTCCGACTACCATTGCAGCGTCAAGTGACGTAAAATGAATCAATGACATGATAGGAGTTTCATTATAATGATTGTAGAAAATATTTTCTTTATAGAAAATACTCACCGAATTTATTTTCTAGGAAATACAATGTCGACCCCTCTTTCCACAAAGCCAGTTCGGATAATTGAACGTTTGGATAACCGAAGCTCTATGTACGTACATTTTTTTTAGTTAATCCTAAACTGTAAAACAAAATTTTAAAAACCTTACTCTAATATTACTGGGACATGTGTAAAAATATAGTCTTGTTTCCCATACTGGGGATATCTCCATGCAGAAGACAAATCTTACACGAATTCCAGTCGAGAATTTCTAAATAGCTTGTTAATTTAATAATTATTTTAAAATTTAAACTAATTAAAAATAAATAGCAATGATGTACAGTTATTACTATACGTTTTTTCGGTATCGTCCTAGCGAACAGTCTATAGTTACATCTTAGTACTATTTTGTTACTATTTTTTTAATCTATAGATTGGCTATATAATAAAGAAACTGTTTAAAAGATCTGTTTCGCATTCAGAGTATTAAAAAAAAATAATAAGAAAATAATTGCATACAAGCTTTATTTAGTGTAAATCAGGGATATATCATAAATTATAAATAAAAAACTTTCATAAAAAGAATTATTACAAACTTCGAACAAAGCGAATACATACCTATGCTATATGACCTAGTATACACAGAATCACTTCCTAGTATAAGAAGCCATACAATCTATGACGCGTTTCACGGGAGGTTTAGTAGCGTCGATCCTTCAATGAAAAAGCATGAATGAGATTGGCTTTCAGTCCATTCTGATCATCTGAGGCTCTTTAATGGGGTACGTAAATTGTACACGCATATTGTTGTCTTCCTCGCAGTATACATTCATAAAAAAAGTATATACGAACATACATAAATAATTAAATTATCAACTGAAAAAATTTAATTGCCAAGAAATGACGGAAATATATGAATTAGTGATAATATTAAAAACCAGAACAACGCAATTGGATGTACAATATTAAAAAAATAATTTTAATTCATATTTATAACGCGCCGTTTCAGGATATTTCAACACTTACTAGACAAACGCTCTAAGCTCACAATTAATTACAAAAGACTCATGTACATGACCTATTATAAGACCTGTTTGGTCTTGGTACATGGAATACGGAGTAGAGCTTTTCTTAACCATTGAATTGCTCTCGTATACAATCCTTACAATCTAAAATTCTCAATGCTCCTTACTTTTTTACGAATAAAGTCATCCATAATGACTTTAATGTCCCAATTTTTGCTGATTTGGCCTGAACCACATACCGATCCTTTCATGACAAACTTTATTCCCTATCAAACCCACTAATTTCAAATCTAGCTACATCTTCCATTCCCGAGAATCTACCGAGCCGTCTGAAAAGAAGATGGTCTCATGATATTCTAAGTTAAATTTGTTATTTAAATAATACCACTGGGTAGTTTTTCAAGTTTTTTTTTTACATTATAAGTGATTTTATTTACTTGTTTTTTATTATAACAGAGTTTCAAATCTTATTAAATAAATTTAAAAAAATCTATATCGTAGATGTATTTACGCAATTAGGCCCCAAAAATGTACATATTGTTATTATTCACATATTAAACCCAAATTAAATAGAAACTAGAATAAAAAGTAGAACGAATGGTAGCAAGTTATTTCAAAACGTGATTTTATTTTATTTCTATTTTTTTTTTTATGATAGGCAGCAAGTTTACGTCAATTATATTAGAAATGTACATTAGAAAATTTTCCTAATATGGAATACTGGTTGTCCTCCTAGTATGGTGTATATAAGAAATAAGTATTTTTATATAAGAAATAAATTGATGTTAGTGTTTTTTCAAATTTACTTTTAAAAAACACATATTTTGACTTAAATGAGACTAGACTTGATACAAACATAGATACATTGAAAAACACTGAAAATTATTTCCATATTTTACTAATACACAAATTAAATTTTATTCGTTTTATTAAATTCGTTCGAATATAATAAATTCTTAATAACAAAATAAAAATAAAAATAAAACCTAATAAATCGGTAATAATGACTAAACACTCAAATAAAAACTGGTGATCCTAATTCATACTATTTCAAATGAAATTTTTATTAATAGAATAAAAAGTAATATTTGTTGATTGATATGATAACATTTCGTCTTCAGTTTGTATGTACCATGTATGTATTAACATCGCACAAGAGTCAATTTTATATTCAGAATAGTATGTTATAACATAATATACTCCTTACTTTGATATGAGTAAAGTCATCCATATTGACCTCAATGTCTCATTTGTTCTTGATTGCCTGAACCCAATATCAATCAAGATGGTATTTTCTGCCCGGTTTGGGTATGATTATAAGAACAGTTTCGAAAATTCGCCAAAATACAATTATAATGTATCAAAATATATCTCACTAGAACAGCCTACCCAGCCACCCAACAATATTAAAAATGAAAAAAAAAATCAAACTAAAGAAAAAAATCATCTCGTAATTATATGGCCCGAGTCTGTTTTGACAACTTACAATCATATACAAAATAAAGAAGAAAAAAAAAATCAACTCTTGCCACAACGATTAAGATAATTTTCGTACAAGATATGTGAAAGGGAAATATACAAAAACAAACAGAACCAAGCAATATATTTGCTAATGGCCTATCGTAATGTAGGTGTCTTTCAAGGGCAGCGGAAGTGAAATGGAGGTTATGACAAGCAAATGTGAGACCACATTTTTATGGACACGTCTTAAAAGTTCCACTCTATTATTTACCTTCAATTTGCGACAGTTCAGGATAATTTATGATTTTGAATTGAACCACAAAGTTTAAAATTTCGTGATTTGTCAAGGATCTTGACAAATCAACCACTCCCTGAATCTTAAAAAAAGTACTTAGAATATTCAGATAGCCCCCTAAAAAAATGAAAGAAACCTTTTGTTTTACGCCGAATTTATCGCTGAACAAAATAATTCCTTTTTATGAAAAAAAAAATGGTTTATAGACTGCAATGAATAAACAATTCACTGTATAATAGTGGTTTTTTTCTTATAGCATCCGCTATTATTTTTCAGTTAAGTAAAATATAAGGCGTTCAGTATCAAAAGCGGATTACTCCGAAACTTCAAACACTGACTTTTTCACATATTTCGCTAGATTAGGCAAGCAATTAAAACGAACAGAATAGTAATTTTGACATTGTCGTAATCGGAAGAAAAACCTATGGAATACCAGAAATAAGAAATAATTCCCTCATTTCCATTGAGAGAAAATATGAAAAAAAAATTGCTTCGGAATCTAATGTGCTTTGGGAGTGTCTCGCAAACTACTGCTTATTTGATGTTTTTTAGGTTACTTATAATAATATAAACTAGTTTTAGAAATCATAAAATAAGTGTGAATAAGGTAACTTTAAGTAAGTAAGATTCAGTCGAGAATTCAAACGAATGAAGATTTCTCAAAGCAGGGTGCGTTGCCAGTTGATCCGTGAAGATCCAAGACACGGGCTGCGCCGGACTGGGTTGAGCAAGTCTTGGGCAAGAGGTCTTGCGACAATCGTGCCATCTCATGGCGATACCATTGCGAGGAATGTGAGCCTCTCGAAACAGATCCTAGGCTCTGCCCCAATAGATACTGTTTCGCACTTTGTTAGGCAAGCATTGGGTAAAAGTAATTAGGATTGCCGCGTGACTAATTGCAGCGTGCGATTCGAGTTTCCTATCAGGAGGAATAAGGCGAGAATGAATATAGGAAGCAGCACATGAGGCGAGAGGTAAAATCAATGCGCTTTTCCATCGAGGTAATCAGGTCAGGATAGCATAAGGACGAAGGAGACAGATTAAAACGAACACGTAAAGCATATATTCATAGCATCTAAATGAAAAATATTATATCTCTCTTAAATTAATCCATACCCAACAAAACGCCTATAAAATTAAGAGAAAAATAATTGGAACGGTATCGCCATCTCTAAAAAATTAAGGAGCAAAGGATGCCCAATATAATTTTCAATTGAAATGCTAAAGAAGAAAACGGCGAGGAAAAACACGGGGAAGGTGGATAGAAGGGGTAGAGATAAGCATGCACTGTCATTGTCTGAGAAAGGAAGATATACAAGACAGAAGGAAATGAAAAAAGGAAATAAAAGAAATTTTCGATAGACTAGGATGGTTGGTTAAAGGAAATCTTAATCTGAGGAAACCTTCAATAATAAAAATAAAACCATTAAAATTAATCCACAAAGAAAAGAAAATAATAATCTACACCAGTACAATTCATGAAGGGTCTTGGGTTCAGTGGAGGGTAGAGACTGAATGTTTTATAAGACAACTGTTGTGCAGGGATATGATTTTTGAAAAATAAATGTATCAGTTTAAAAATAACAGAGTTTACTCTTACTCTATACTAAAAAGCCAGTTATATCTCTGGTTGTTAGACTATGGATGCTCTGATCATTTCACCTTCAACAGCGTGATCGTGCCTCTGACATCGTGATGCGAATCCTCACAGAAAGCTGATTTATCCTTGGAATCTCAAGCCATTCTTGGAAACTAAACAGTCTGCTTACGAATCCAAACCACTTTAACTGGATGCATCTTAATCCATGTAGAAATAATAACTGCACTGTTATTAAGACAACGGTTGTGCAGGCAGATGATTTGGGCGAGATCACATGAATCCACCAAATTTTCTCCCAATTTAGGGTATCCACTTTTTAGCGAGTTACCACGCCAAAAAGATCTGCAGATCCCACGAGATTTATATAGTTTTGTTAACATATTTCATAATTTATCTGTCACAGCCTGATTTGAACCCAGGAACATCAGAACAACATCTTAGCCCACTACACACTTCCAGCTTTCCGCCACTCCTATATCCAGTGTATTAATCCGTTATTGATCTTTATTGGGGGTTAAAGAATATTGCATTAACGAGTAAACAAATTACAAAGTATTGTTAATCATAATGCTAGAATCATGTAACAACATTTTATGCAGCTGATTTTAAAAATAACGTTCTGATCATTTAACGATATACCATGCATTTTTAAAGCATTAACTTAATTTTTTAAAACTATAACCCACACAGATTGGGGAGACAGAAGTTCAGAAATGAGGGTTAAATATTATGAATAACTCCATACATATTAATGATACAGCAATTCTAGAGAATACAGTAATTAATTAATAATATGTAATTAGCAATTTTTTACCTTCATTATAAGGTGTGCACAAATTTGGGACAAGGTCGCCATTAACACAAGAGTGTTTTAATTTATAAATTTTTCTCTGTCGCCATTCAGAGAATGATTTGTTATAGCCTTCGACAATTAATGATTCAACATTTCTTGAATTATTAGATTCTGATTTCGGGAAAATCATGTTTTTAAAAAATGTATAAAGCCTTGATATTGCCACTAAAGACATATAAAGTATAATGTGTCTATAAAAAGCAAAATAAAGATTTTCATTCGTGGAGGATATATTTTCTTTAGTCTATCTGATTCATAAAAAGCTTACAAAAAATCGGCAATTTTTTGGTTTTTCCGTTTATCATCTTATTCTCATCTAAGATAATCAGGCATTAGTGTGTTTAATTAAAAATTAAAAAATGCGATTCACTATTGCCCACAAATTCTCCTTCTTTTGATTTATTTATTGTTATTGATCAATATCTAATATTTCCAAAATTTATAAAAAATGCTTTAAGCAATATCTTAAGTGATACTAGATACATTTTTTTAAAAACAATAGCTAGTTATATTGAAGTAATAAAACTAATATAATAATAAAAAAAATCAAAAATTATAAATAACTATTTCTTCCTAAAAATAAAATGTCACCAAAAAATAAATGTATATATATTTCTAAATAATTTATCTAATCTATTAACTGTCAGTGATGGATCTTGCGACCCTTTTAGGACCCACCTAGTCTCTATAAACTGGGTACTCTTAATAGGGGGAAAACCTGGCAGCTGAAGGTAATCTCGTACTTATCACCTTCCTGCACAACGGTAGTCCAAGAAACAGTACAGTCTCTAAGACGTACAGAACCCAAGATCCTTAGTGGATTATAGTGGTACAGGTTAGGATCACAATACTTTCTGAAAATATGTACATGTCTTTTTTTATTAACTCGTATATAGAGCGGATGTATTTAAAATTTTATAATATACAGAATTTGATATTTAATTTTATAGAAAACGTTTTTAATACTAAAATAATATGCAAATGCGCATCTAAAGTTTTGAGAATGATATTTCTAGAAACTGAAGAAATATCTAAAAATTCTTAGATATTGTGAAACAAGCCCCTCATTGCTATTCCATTTTGCAAGAAACAATCTATGTACACTTCGGAATTCGAGAAGATTAAGAAAGGATATGAAGAAAGAAGATGACATTGGGCCTAGGTTAGAATAGTTCATTTCTAATTTCAAGATGCTATCACGAAATATGTTCGCAAGGCAAAGAACAATAGTGTTGATAAAACTTCTTTAATTTCTAAAAACCCATCGAAGCAAAAAATTTATATATTTCATTTATAAGATTTGTTTTTATTTAGATTTTTCTCGTACTTCTTATTAAAAATATCTTATTTTAACTTAAACTCCTCATTTAGAAACCTGTAAGCTATCTGTATAACTTAACTAGAAGATGCTGGTAACGATAATTATTTAAGAAATAAATTATATAATCATACCAGAAAATTATAACAAGCTCATATTTCTCCGTTCTACAGCCGGGCATATAATCAATCGATTTGTTTAATATTTATTTATGTAATTGATTAATTCAAATTATATTGAAATTAGATTTGCACGAATTTGAATTTGGTTTGTAAAGAAACTTACAGACCTTTCTCTTGTCTGCAATGTTCCATTAGTTATTCAAACCCAACATATTAAGAATTCATAATAATAAATTTAAAAAATGAATCGTCTGTTTAATTCACGATACAACAACAACAACAAAACAACTTTATTTGCAATTTTACATATACAAGCAGTATTTGTGAATACATGTTCCGGACTACCTTTACATGTTTAAAGACAGTGATTTTAATTAATTACAGTTGCCTTTTATAAATAAGTTTCACAATAGCAGGAAAAATGTAGAAAAAACCAGCTTAAGACAAAAAAAAAAAAAATAAATAAAAAAATAATAATAATACTAATATAATAAATAAATAAAAATGATAATAATAAAGTAAACATATATAATAATAATAATTACTTAGAAAATAAATGAATAATTGAAAAGAACTATAAAATAAATACAGATAACTTGATTACAATATCTGCAAATGGTGATTTATTAAGAAAGAAGTATATGTTTTGTTCTTTTGTGCGTGTAGCGTCGTAGCGAATGTTTGTCATAGTTACCGATTTCTCGGATTAATGGGTTTTCGGAAGCTGGAGTTTTTTCAAAGTATGTTTTTGTTTGGTCTGAAACATATTGTTTAATAGTGGGGAGTTCAAGATCTCTAAGCATAGTCGATATTTTCGTGTAGCGGGGATAATTATTGATAATCCTCATGCATAGGTTTTGTACCCTTTCAAACTTTCGATAATTTGTGGCGCAGGTTGAACTCCAGACAGGAGAGGCATAGGTTATCAATGGGCGGATTACTGTTTTGTAAAGGATTAATTTGTTTTTAGGGCTTAGCCTAGATTTTTTATTAAAATAGGGAAACATTTTGTAGATGATTTTTTTCGCTTTTTCGGTTTTCCTGTTGATGTGCTCTGTGAATGTTAAGGACTTATCTACAATTAAACCGAGGTATGTTACGGATTTAGACCAGGGGATGTGTTCGGAATTTAAGATGATGTGCTGGTCTATGTTAGGTCTGCGCTTTGTGAAGATTATGGCGGCCGATTTTATTGGATTGATTTTTAGTTTCCACTTTTGACAGAATTTATGGATTTTTTTGAAAGATTGTTGTAATCGGTTTACTATAGTATCGATTCGGTATGATGCTGTGTACAAAGCGGCGTCGTCTGCGTAAAGCGATGTGGTTACTTTATTATGTTTTGGGAGATCGGATATGAACAGGTTGAATAGGATTGGGGATAGGCATGAGCCTTGAGGAAGTCCAGCGGGTAGGGGAAGTGCTTTGGAGTTAGAATGGTTTATTTTAACATAGAATTGTCTATTAGAAAGGAAGGAATATATGATATGTATTAGGTATGGAGGAAATTCGTGCGATATTAATTTGTAAATAAGACCGTAATGCCAAACTGTGTCGAAAGCTTTTTCGAGATCTAACATGAGCATGCCTGTATGTTTTTTATTGTTGAACCCTTGTGTAATGAAATCGGTAAGACGAGCTAGTTGGTCGACAGTGGAATGGTGTTCTCTAAAACCGAACTGTTCATCTTTGATCAGTTTGTTCTGGTTTACATGCCTAACAATTCGTTTTAGAAGCAAGCGTTCCAGGATTTTGGATAAAATATTTAGCAGGCTAATTGGTCTGTAACTTGTAAAATTAATTGGGTTTTTATTAGGTTTTGGGATGGCGATTGTTTTGGAAATTTTCCAAGCGGCGGGAAAGTAATTAAGCCTTAATATTGAATTGAATATTTTTGTTATGTGGTAGATGGTTTTCCTGCTTAGGTTTTTTATAACCTGTACAGGGATGCCATCGTCTCCTGAGGCTTTCTTTGTTTTTAATTTTTTTATAATCTTTCCTGTTTCTTTGGGTGAAATAGCGGTGAAATTAATTTCGAATGACTTTTTTAAATAGTTTCGGACAGATTTATTTATTTTTCGATTGTGATGGTTAGAGCCAAAATTCGAAGTTGTAGAGTTCGTGTATTGGAAATTACGGGCTAATAAATCGGCTTTGTCTTTGTCCGTGTAGACATAACTATTGTTCTGTTTCAGTGGGGGAATTTTAGTAGCTTTTTTGGTCAGAATTTTATGTATTTTCCACATTTTATTTTCACCAGGTTTACATGATTTTAAAGTTGCTGCCCAGTTATCATTTCTCCATTGATTGATACGGGATCTAACGAAGTTGTTAAAATTATAAAAAACTGTCTTAATTTGAGGGCTTTTGGTACGTTGGTATTTTCTCCTAAGTCTATTTTTAATTTGTATGAGTGCTAGTAGAGGAGACGGTAAATTATAATTACGGTAAGACTGTGAAGAATGTTGAGGGATAGTTTCTGCCATGGCTTGTTTGATTAGTATGTTTAAATTATTAAGGTTGCAGTCAATCTCATGAGAGTTATTAATTATTGGGTTGTAGTTTATTTTAGAATCTATTATTTTTCGAAATTTTTGCCAGTCAGCCTGTTTGAATGCAAATTTACTTGTTTTCGGGTTAGTGGATAAAGATGACCCTAAACAGAAAATCACGGGGTTGTGGTCCGAGTTTAGGCATGATAATGCGATGAGTGGGGATACGTTATGTATATTTTTGGTAAGAGCAAGGTCTATTATGCTTGGTTTGTAACCGCGTTGCTTGGGAATGTGGGTTGGTTCGTAAGGGCTGTGTAATTCTATTTGATTGTTTACTATGTAGTTTAATAATAGTTTACCATTTTTATTGGTGCTGTGGCAGTTCCACTGTAAGCTTTTTGCATTCAGATCACCGTATATTAATATATTTTTATTTAACCGAAATAATTTAGCAATGTCTTTAATATTTAATTTATTTGGAGGTATATAGACCGATATGATTGTAGTTAGTTTATTATTTATTATTGTGTTAATGGCTACTGCTTCGGTAAATTCTAATTTTGGCACCTGTATGAAGTGGTGTTGAGTGTCGGAACGAACTAATAGCATGACGCCCCCTCCCGCCCTGTTACGATCTTTACGATAAATGTCGTATCCCGGAACTGAAAATCTATCCTGCGGAGCCAGCCGGGTTTCACATACTGAAACAAAGTGTGGTTTGTTTTGCTCTAGGAATAATTTAAATTCCACATCGTTACCACGAATTGTTTGTGCGTTCCACATCATTAATTTAATTTTATCCTTATTAACTGTCATATATTCTTGGTTTGCAATTGGTATTAGAAATAAATAAATCGAGATAAAAAAGCAGTGAAGACACTAAAATAAGAGTTTGTTTGATATTTGTATTGATAAAGAGCGGAGACTGTAAGCAGTTTGTTTTGAGTGAGATATAATAAACTAGTGTGGCCTTAGCCTTCGTGATAAGAGGAACGAGACAAGGTGTACTGAGAAAGTATTTATTGTGAAGTTCGGAATTATGCGTTATTGACGAAATGTTGCTGCTGTGCCTGATGTGAATAGCATTAGTGGAGTCCAAGTACGTACGTAATTCTACATCACTAGAGTTTATGAAATGTATATACCTGTAAGTATTATGTATATTTATATCAATTATCATGATCATTAATCTATTAAAGAGATTAATCCCTCTATTAGAATAAATACTTTGGACATACCGTCATCCGCATTTTTTAGTTGAGATAACGTGTTTTTAAATTTAGTAATAATCTTACCTATGTTAAACGAACTAAAAATGTTTTTTATTTCTTTGAAGCAGTCTGAAAATGAAGGTTCACTATTGTTCTGATTTTGATTTCTTGAGAAGGTATTTTGAGGCCATTGTGATTTCGGTGTTGGAAGGGAGGGAAATGCTTGCTCGGTTGGTTTGAAGTTTTTTCGAGGTGCTGCCTTTAGAGTAGGTTTCTTTTTACTTAACTGTAGTTCTAAATTTCTTCTGTATTTGGTGCATTGTGGTGAGTTGGAAAAGTGTGCTTCAGAGCAATTACAGCATTTCGGGGTGAATCCGTCGATTAAAGAATTTGGACAGTTTTTGGATAGGTGCTCTTCCGAGCATTTTAAGCATTTAGGTTTTTTGAAGCAATTTCTTGCTACGTGATTGAATTCTTGGCAAATAAAACATTGAGTTATTTCTTTATTTGACCTGTATTTTTCCCATTTTATTACTATGTTACAGCAGTAATTTATTTTATTTATTTTGTTCAGTTGATCCTTATTTTCCAGAATGACTACTGCTACTGGTAATTTTATGGGCCCATGTTCAGATTTTTTTTCCATTTGATATATTTTAAAAATTTCCAACCCTTGGTTCCGTAGGTCGGCTGTGATCTCTTCTGAAGTGGATTCTGGTGGCATTCCTTTTAAAATTACTTTTGGTTTTACTTCATTTTTCGGTGTATAGGAATGAAAACCGAGATTTTTTTCTTTTAATTCATTTTTGATAGTGGAGAAATCTTCACTGTTATAAACATAGAAGGTTGTTTTATTTCCAGAGCATTTCATATGTACCTCATTTATTTTTGTTTTTATTTTATTAATTGTTTCCTTCATGCTATTATATGATCCACTCACAATTATTGGAGGAAATTGATTATTCTTTTTCCGTCTAATGTTGGCGGCTGATAAGTCGGTGATAACTTCTTCGTCGTCTAAATCGGAAAATATATCATAGCTGTTAGAAATGTCTACATTATATTGTAATACATCTCCCCTTTTTCTTTTTGGAGGGTTATTGACTCCTGATGTGCCTGGTGTGGCCGCATCCATATCGGTTTCTGCCCCCCCTAGGGGCATTGTATAGGATTTCGTAGTCCAATTAAAAATAAAAAGTAATCACTTGTTGAGGTGAAAAATAAAGAAAGAAATATAATAGTCTAAAATAATTAACACTGTAAAAGAAACTTAAATTGTTAACGACACTCTGTACACTGCGGCTGCTACTGAGCGACTGAATTCACGATATGATCACATAAAGAGATTGAGTTAAGAAAATATAGGTTCAGAAACAGGATCTCTGTAAATAGCATTTAATATTTTTAGAGCAATAATAATATTTGATTTAGAAGAATATATACCACGCATATTATTAGTGTATTCATTTAAGGTCACTTTATCCTGCTATGGCTAATCGGACGATGCTAAAGTGGGAATCCTAAATTTTGCCTATCCAGGTAAAATTAGTATAGCGATCTTTAAGGATTACCTGATACCGTACTCGTTCTGGACACCCATTTTACATCACTTCTGAAGGACGGAATAACTAAGGATTTATTACACCCTATAAAAAATCCCAGGGCCACTCGGATCTGAAGAACAATAGTTCTTTTATGAATTTTATTTTATAAAAATTATTTTAAGCAATTAAACATGAACCGATGTTACATACATTTTAAAATCTTTCTTCTAATATAAACAGAGGACCACCCACATACTGTTATTTATGTAGTGAAGAGTTATTATCCATAATGTCCTCAGGAGTGTATGACATTTCATCCATCTCTTGAACGACCATTTGCAAGACTGATGAGATGATCATGCGTGATCACTCACTTACGTGTTAAAACTCTCTCCTTTTAATATTTTAAACAATAATATCAGCATTGAATAACGTTTTCCAAATGTTAATATACTAAAGTAACAGACAAAGCTATTACTGCGCTTAAATTGATTTTTAAGCACATGCTTACACCATAACATTAACATATTATATGACCTGAAGAGACAGGTAATACAAGAATTTCCTATACAACCATGAAGCAAGAGGAGTAGGGACAAAACACACACATAAAAATATTAATAAGGGCGAGTAAAAAAAACCTTTACCACTATGGCCCACGAAGAGCCTTGGGTTCAGTACGTGATAGAGACTATATTATTTCTAAGACAACTGTTGCGCAGGTAGATGATTTGTGCAACATCACTCTCAACCGCAAGGTTTTCCTCCTAGGAGGAATGTTATTTAAAAACATTTTATTATTGAAAGCCATTGACCGTCTCAGATGTGAGAGATAAAGATACAATGGATGAATTAAAAAAAAACTTAAATAATCTTCGTTATACAGTCACGTGTCCTAATGCTTCTTTTTAAGAGTGATCTCAAACTTATGAGATGTAGTTAACATAATATGTTTACATTTTTTATGAATAATATTACAAAAATTAAATTATTTGTATACTTGTTCCAAGTTTAAAATTTCTATTATTATTTCAGCGTCCCTTTGAGATGGTTCACTAAATTTTTGCATACCGGATCAGCACTACACTATGACAGTCAATTTTGTTTCTATTATAATATTGGAATAAACATTGAAATTGCGAAAAATTGATGTTGATGGATACATTCCGAGGTAGTGCCTTATAAAACGTAAATTATGTCCAGAAATTTATTCAACATGCGGCAATTATATGTGATTTTCTAACATTAAACAAAAGGGAAAGGAATATTCAATGGCTTGAATCATCTTCACGCTTACGAAACGGTGAGCTAAGGCAAACAGTCGAAGATCTCGACCTACACGTCCAAGACAATGGAAGGAATACCAACTAAGGTCGTAGCAAATACAACAATTAACGAATGACGATTGAGTCCTCACGATGAACTGGGTATAAATGAAGTCGATGTAGAACGGTATGATTCAACACCGTTACTCGTTGCCCTTGGTAACCGGTAACCGTTCCGTATCGGAGCGGATCGGCCAGCAATCCATTGCACATTGTTGCTCATTCCTGGAGGATAGCGTTTCACACGACGGAAGAGATCGTCCTGTGAAGGGGGAAGGGCCTACTTATGGGAATATCTATTTGGTCAATGAACTCAGATAAAAAAAGCTCGATTGCTTCGGCACTATTTCGTAATACTAATAGTATGCATAATCGAAACCAGGCCATCCTTTTAGAGTTAATGAAATATTATCGGTTATTTTCCAACATATTGCTGCAATAGTACATTCTAATGATATCAGAAGTCAGATAAAACCTAGTCCCATCGAGATCTTATCTTCGATTTTAAGTTGGAACTTGGTCATTCCTAAGAACGCTAAGTATTAAAAAAATTAAATCAGGTCTCGTATCACCATAAGATAAAGTAATACACTCAAACTATCACGTCCTTAAAACAAGAATTCAATAAATACTCTTTTACATATGAGCCATTCTTTGAAAATTAATTTTCCTTCTAAATTAAAAACCTGAACCATTACAATTGATGTCCGAGATCACGCTCAGCCGCCAAGTTTTCCCTCCGATTGCGGGAGATACTTTATAGAGGCAGGGTGAGCCCGCAGGGGGCATCTGTGGCTGATAAAAGATTAAATAATTTATCTTCCGAAGCTGGATGTGAACCCGGTACCTTCGGCTATGCAACACCACCCTCCTACCGCTGTGCCGCCGTGTTCCCTTCCATCTAAATTACATCCTATTTAAATATTCTTTTCAGAGGTCCAACAAAAGCATAGCTTCTAATTATAACATTAATAGGGCTAAACATAGAAGTTAGAAAAATAATAGTAGATCATAAGAGGCGTTAAGGATCAGAAGCGGATAACTCATATTTTTTAATTGACATTTTCGCATTATTTGCTACGTAAGTCTATTAATCTTAAACTGCCGAAACTCAAGGTTCAGAATTGGACCAAAACCCATGAGAAATAAGGCGGCAAATTGTCTTGTTAGAAAAAATTGCTTGGTTAAACTAGCGAAAAATGATTTTAAAAGAAGTCAATTTTGAAATTTCGGAATAATCCGCTTTTGATCCTAAACAGTTCATATGTTTTATATTATTTAGTAACATACAGGGTTCATAGTTGCAAATAAAAGTCTTAAACTCGATTATTTTTATTAACGCAAATTACAGTTAATCGCTGATGCTACACAGGTCATAACTCTTTAAAAATTATATCTATCAGATATATTTATTTTTTATACAACATATGTATTTTTTCTTTCTCAAAATTACTCGGAATGGAAGATATTTTCGACATTTATTGGCCCTAATTGAAGTCGTTAGCGTCTTGCAATTTTTTAATCTTCAGCATCAGTTTGACGTTGGGAATCCCGTTGAACCAAATGTCACGGCCGACTTTCCTGAGGTTGAGCATCTGTCAAGGATACATTTTATTGTATCTCTCTCAATATAGATTCATTCTAATCCTCTGTTAGCAACCTGTACCACTACAACACGTGAACGGGTCTGGGGTTCAGTACATGGTAGAGACTGTACTGTTTCATGGACAACGATTCTGCAACGAGGTGACCTGTCCTAGATCACGCTCAACCGCCATATTTTGGGTACCCTAATTTTATAACATTTATAGAGAATGGGTGGGCGCCAGGAGGGTCCTAGATCCCGTATGATCCATCTCCGGCTGCAGACAAACTAAAAGTCTTGTCTGTAGCGGGATTTGAAACAGGATTTCCGGCATGGCAACTCAGTGCTCTACCACTGAGCCACTCCACTCAATTCTCTATTGGGTAACATTAATTTCCTATCCAGTCTAATGAATAAGGAAAAGTATAGAATAATAAAAAAACAAAACATTCCAGGTGAAATAAGAGGAAATTATTTAATAAGCGGTTAAATAATTACCCAGGATTACTTAATCTGACCTCTAATTTTTTACCAATTTCGCTTTTAATTCTAGCAAGCAGGTGTTCTTTTAGAGAATTTTTGGCGGTTGAACTCGAAAGAAGAATTGCTTCCTAAATATCAAAAATAATCAAAATTGATCTGAGGATTTTCGAAATTGACTATTAAGAAAAATGTCTTGGGTTTTATACACGATTTTCTTACTAGTAATAAAATAATGCAAATTTACTTGCACATAGAATATAATAGAAAAGTTAACATTATTCTGGGGCTAGATCCCGTTAAAATAACAAACGTTAACATAAACAGAAACAGAAAATATAAATGGCCAGAAGAGTACGTAATACAAATCATGAAGTGTTCATAAATGCCAAAGAAGTAAATAAAAACCATATTTAGTAAAAAAATACTAAGCAGCTATAGAGGATAAATAAATAACTACATAAGAGCGAATAAAGACATAAGTTACGGAGTAATTACTTCTTTACATAATGTACATCTTCTTTAAAAGAAAAACTACTAAAAAACAAAATCTATTATTTTATACTAATCCATTTAAGCGAATTACCCAGCCTGGTTATAGAGCATGTGTTTGGGAAGTGAGATATTAGACAATCAAGGGTTTAAATGAGGCTAGGGAAGAAGTATGCCGGATATTAGGAGGGATTGAGCTCCAGATGGTGGAGGAACGGGCGAGAAAGCCCTTTCGGTTCTATGGGAACGGGTGTACAGATCGGAAATTGTTTTCTTGTGATGGACTAGGGATTTCAGCTAAAGGACACTGTTGATATAGGACGCCTGTTGATAGTTGATGGATTGTAATAAGAATGAACCGAGGTAATGTCCAAGAATGCTAGAGAAGACCCAAATTACTCTACACTAAACACTAAAACATCGCAAATTTACGTAATTGAGAGAGAAAACATTCAATTTTTCTATTAGCATACTAAACAATTCATATTTTTGATCCGGGAACAGGGTAGCTCAGTGGTGAACGCGGAACAGCCCTCCCGTAGGTCTCGGGTTCTTATCCGGCTATTACAGATAATTTATTTAATTAATTAACACCCGGAGATGGAACATGTGGGATATGGAGATCATCCTGGGGCCCAACCAGCCTTTATAATTTGGGGAAAACCTTGGAGTTTAGGGGATAAATCATCTCTCTACACAACTATTGTCAATGAATCAGTATTATCTCAACCATTTAAGACCCTTCATTGGCATTATCCGCTTATGAATAATAATGATTAGCCTTCCAAATAAGTTTAAATTATATTATTTATGCCTGCCTAGAGGATTGTCATGGACCGTTTTGCCGTTATACCGCAAGTGCTATCTACGAGCCTGGAGAACAGAAGTGGATATTAAGAAAACTGACGAAGCGTGGAGAGGCAGCCTTCAGAGGCACCAATGGCCTACTGCCCCTACACCTGCTACGTGCTGTACTGTAACTTTGTCCGCGTCTGGTGGGAATCGAACACGGAACCGATCGTACCGATATACTGACTTACTTGCAAACTTAAGTGCTTACTAAAAGTCGGCTTGGACTTCCAATTGGCTCGGAACCCAACTGGGAAGCCAAAGGCAGACATCCAAAGCGAACGTTCATACAATGGGAAACTTATCGTTTATGGATTTTATTGTAAAATTTTAATGCTGGTTTGATCTATAATTTCAGAAGTACCCCAAAACTATGCAACGCTGCAAATATTTGGGAGGTATATATATATATATATTGGGTAAATGGAATTCGCCAAGCATAGCAATGTATTTAACAGAATTTTTAATTATTTTAACGCGAGCTTAATTTTTTTTTCGAAATGAGTATTTCCAGATTCATTTTAATTATTTATTGGATTGGAAACATAGAATTTCAACTGAGCAAATTGAAAAACGAAGGAAAATTCAAGTGTTTACGAGGTTAGAAACGACACGATATAGCTTTACTGGAAACCAGGATATAAAAAGAGGCCATTTTAAGTCGAAAATATTAGATTTCTGCTCAAGTGAGAATGAACACTTTAATCACGATCGCAATTGTCCTTATTACCATATAAAAAAACCTGCACCACTATAACCTATGTAGGGTCTTGTGTTCACCACGTTTTAGAGAGTGTATTGTTTCTAGGGCAATAGTTGTGCAGGAGGGTTGTTTTTTCTCGATCACACCCAAATGCCAGGTGTTCACCAACTAAGTGTACCCACTTGTTAGAGGCAGGATGAACCCAGGAAGGTCTCCTGGTCTTACAGTGTCCACCCCTGGCTGTTAACAGAATAAATAAACTATCAGCCACAGCTGGATTTGAACCCGGGACCTTCGGGCAAGGCAACTCAGCGCTCTACCATTGTGCTATCCCGGCTCCTAACATATAAATAATTTTATAGTTAAACAAACATTAATGTATTGAACAGATTTATAATATATAACGACCATAAATAACTTGAGACAGATCTTATTTTGGCGCTAAAACAATGAAACACAAACAAAGATAATTTAAGAATTTGAAGTGGGGTAAGAAATTCTAGACTGTTCTAATAAGGAAAAATTGAGGTTCTGCTACGTCAACACTATACTGTCCTCATATACACGTCCGACATATACAATACGGGAATTCTCACATGTTTTTTTTTCGACGTACAAAATTCCTGTTCGTATCGCAATATCACACCGTGACGTGTACGAACACGAGGGGAACTAACACCGCCATATTTACGAGAAGAGAAGGAAGGGAGTATTCCAAAAACAAGGAAAAAAGTTTTACGAGGAGTACAAACAAAAAGACGCTGAAGAAGAGAAGGTTCTTGCAGATTATGTCGCAGCGAGGCAGATATCGGCTTGAGATAGGTAGCGGTAACTACCGTTACTTGGATGTGGGTTACCGGCAAGTCCAGCGAGTCCTCTTTATCGTGGCGTCAGTCAGGAAGTTGGCGTACCCGTCCTAGGGCGTCCTTCAGGATATACCGGGGTACGAAAGTATATCCACTCTTCCGAAAAGGAATGGAACGGGATAAGCATATGCATTGTTTCATAATATCCGACAATTTATGAAGTGTTCCTAATCATCTTTAAAATTAAATTAGTTTCTAAAAAGAATTGTGATTAAAAGTAACATGTTCGCTGTTTAGAATTCACCAAATCTTAAGTAATATTTTTTATTTTAATTGGACGAGGATGTAAAGTCTGGTTTACAATACTAGAAAACATCTGAACTTCCAACCGTCGAAAACTTGAATTATGTTATTGAAACTGAACATACAGAAATTTTTTTTAAAAAACCTGTACCACTACAAACCGTGAAGATTCTTGAATTTTGGTTACCCACTTTATAGAGGGTGGGTTAGCTCCAGGAGGGTCCTAGATCCCACAGGACCCGTCTCCGGCCGCTAACAGATTAAACAAAAAGTCTCCCAGCGAGTGAGAATTGAACCGCAGAATCTTCGGCATGACAACTAAGCGCTGTAAAACTGAGCCACTCGGCTCCGTACACAACAATAGCATAACCTAAATCTTTTAATGGATTTTTTTTTATTAGTATGAGCCCTTGTAGCCATTTTTTATTTTTTTTTTCAGGGAAGTTATTAATGTTATTAATTTCTTTTCAATATTTTTTTTACATATGTATTAATTACTCTTCTATTGTCTTACATGCCGGATGCTTAACTCATTACAATGCAAACAAACGATAATGGATTGATTTTTTTATCACTGTATAGAAAGAAATAAAAAACTCATATAATAAATAAAAGTTCATTTAACCACAATGAAGAGAGAAAAATTACATGGGGTGTCAAGTAATGACCTCATAATATAGAAGGCCAACTGAACAAAGGAATGAAACAAAATGGATCAAATAGATATGGCCGCATTAAATATATAAATACGATGACAAATTGTCCCATTACTGAAGGGATGAAAAGCACGCCCAATATGCCACCATCTTAATAAATATATTTAATCTTATATCATTTGAATGCCATAATTGATTAATTGAACATTTCACTGATAATTAAGAAAATATTTTAGAAAAATTATATTTATAAATCATTGGCGCTATTATCGGACAAATAATAAAAATTTCAGTCTAAAGATTTTTTAAGTATTAAGGAATATTAATAATTTTAAAAATGATGATATATAAAACTCACCAACGTTTCGCCAATATCACTAATAAATTAATTTACCTGAAACAGATACAATAAAACATAATTAGTCTTAATTAGTAGATAAAAAAATATGACTGCCTATAAAATTTTTAAAATACTTCCATGTTAAGTAATTAAATACTGAAGATAATATTAAGAATTATCAATAGAATTATTAAGAAAGATTTAAGGAATCGTTGATAAGAAATAAATAAGCTAACAATGAATTTAGACTAAATAATTAAATTCAAGAGTTAATTCTTACACAATTAGTGAAATCACTGCAGTTGGCGATAAATTGCAATATAAAACGAAAAAACAAAAAGCAATTTTACAATACAAAAACACATTTTATTAATAATTGTACGGATGACTGCAACGTATTTAGGTATATTGTATATTATTGGTAGATAGAGTCTAGTTTAAAGCACAATAAATTTTAATATCTTGACAAATAATGAATAATACCAATGTTTGGAAAAAAATCAAGCATAATAAAAATATATTAATTGAAATTTACAACTGTGTTAAGTAATATAAAACGTAGCTATTACGAATGATATATAATGGCAATCAAAATGCAAGTAGAGAAACTACCCATTGGTAGTACTAAAATAACAGATTTAAGTTAAATAACAAAAATTTAAATAATTTTATTAGTTCTTATCAATTTTTGTACGATGTTATGATTTGAAATAAATCCGAGCTAATTTATCGATTTATACAAGTTCCAATAGCCTTATTAAAATATTGTATTATATTGTATTTCGGAATTTTTATTTGCTAGTTTATTTTATTAATTATATAAAAAATAATAATAATTAGTTTTGACGCAGTTGACACTAATATAACATCTATCGGAAACGGCGAGAGATAAGGAAAGCCAGGGTTTGACCACACCTTGATGACGTCAGAGCTCCTTCAGGCGTTGTACCACTTGCAACCGGACAAGATAAAAATCCCGACTTTCCCAAAACCTGTTGCCCTCATCTCGATTATTATCAACAACACATAAATACGAATCGATACAGATATCGATTATGATTCGACAGTAATCCAATGACATAAGCAGCAATATCTGATTAAAAAAAAGGTGGAAATGGTTTTCAGATTGATTTCCATTTTTGGCTTGGTTTGTTTCATATACCATTATTTTTTAAATGAAATTTTATGAGTTTTATTTAAGCTAAAATGATTTTTAAGATAGGATGAGTTTTATTCAAGTTAATGTTTTTTTTATTAATTTGAAAAAAAAACCTGTATCACTACAGCCCATGATGGGTCTGGTGTTCAATACAGCGGACAACTGTACAGTTTCTTGCACAACTGTTGTGCAGGGAGATGTTTTGTATTATATCACCCTCTATCCTTATTAGGGATAGTAATAGAGTCAGGAGTAATCGCCACATAATAGAGGCTGGGTGAGTCACATGAGGGTCTGCAGATCCTACGAGGCCCATCCGTGGCTATGAACAGATTAAATAATTTAACTGCCACTGCTGGGTTTGAATTGGGAACTTTAGCACAGATACTCATACTGAACTACCTTTCTCCCTTGAAATAAGTTTTATTAATGTAATAAGCTTTATTATTTATTTTTCTATTCTATTCTAATATTTATTTTATCCAGATATTACTAGAATAGTGATCTAGTTCCTGATACTCCTTAGGCTCGGGACCACCATTTTATAATATTTCCGAAGGACGGTATAAGTAATATGCGATCCTTCGGTGACCCTCTCTAGGTTAAATTCGAAAAACACAATCTAAAATCTAAGATATAATAAAAAAAAAATCATTACAACAGCCTAAAGAAATTAATAAATGGCAATATACAAGAGCCATTAAGAAACGAAAGTAAATACCTACAGGTCTCATGAAATGTCTACATTGCCCTAAACAGTATACATAAATTGTTATTACGTGAAGGCTGTAGTTGTTCAAACCTATTACATACATTAAAGACTTTTTAAAGCTTAAGTGGTTTTAAATTACAGTAAATAACAAAAAATAAATGTCGCATTTGACCTTTACTGTTAGCTTCGTAAATAACTGAATGCACCTATCTTGAAAAGTTGATATTTTTACGTGAAAGTATAGCAGTGACTTTAAGAAAGTTTTAAAACTTTCTTTAATAGTTTATAGTTCCAATTTATATTGTCAAAAAGTGAAAGGAAGTCTATTTTACACTTAGTATGAACAAGTTTTAATAATTGTAATAATAACTGTTTATTTAAAATAAACAGAACGATAAAATATTATATAAATTATAATTATCAATTTGATTGATATATTTTTAATATTATTAAAGAAGTATGTCCTGGTGTAATTAAATGATGTCTAACGAAAATAACATAAACATAAACAAAAAAACAAATTATTCCCAAAAATAAATTGAATATTTTTTACTTTTTCTTCTAATTCGTTCTATTAACATAATAATGGATTCAAATCAAGCAAATAAATGTAAATTAATCGCCTGATTCGAAAGTAAGTAAATAAATGTTTTAATAGCCATTTAGAAAAAAAAAATATTCTTTACAACCTACCATTAGATGGATCTAGGTGTTTAGCGCCTTCTTCATACCAACCAGCCAAAATGTTTGATTAGACTTTTATATACACTTAGGATATAATGCAACCTACACAATAAAGTTGTTCTTGCAAGATTCTAATGTAAAATTCTAAGGGTTAAAGATACATTTAAGTTTGCTCTGAATATCTAATGAAATAAAAATTTCAACTAACATTTCAAGGTATAGATAATATATGTTTGTTGAAACGTCCATTTCTGGATGAAATGATTACTGAAGTATCCACATTATCATTTCTATAACAAAGCTCATGTTAGCTTGTATATTTGGAAAATATTGGAAAAACGAATAAACAGTTAAAAATTGTTGTGACACGACTCGAAGCAACAAATTGCGGAATAATTACTAACGGATCTTTAAGTCTTGCGATCTTCAGGAGCAACGTAGACGTTCAAGAGGATATTAACCTTACTCCAGTGTTATCCTACTAACGAAAATCTCTATCACTGGAGCAACGAAAGAAGATGTAACTACGACTTCATTACAACACCCTGATCAAAAGAAAGTCGAAGGCCCCACGCTGCTGAGCGTAGAAGACGGAAGTAGAAGGCTCGTTGCTAGGGCACCGCCTCATTAGCAAAGGCAATGTCCTCCTAATGAAGTTGGCACTGCCTTCAATATTCAGGAAGCAATCTGTGTACCAAGGGTATGGCCACTCCTTTGGCACAGGCAGCACTGTAAGGTAGTACTACCTATAAATATGCAAAACCTTTCTTCAACATATGAGATAAGACATGTAAATTTAAAAAAGGAAATCGATCTGTTATATTTTAAAAAAATTCAGGTTATTGTAAACTGCTCCTGGGCTCATTCAGGTCCTTCAAAATTGGGTACCCTTGAGAAGAGCGTAATCATGGTCAAATCACTTCCTTACGTAACCATTGGCAAATAAATTCTGAATTCTAAAAAATTAATTTTTTAATTATGTTCTATCCAGACAACTGTGACCAAGAATAAATATAGTTTATAAAGGCTCTTGCAATAATCATCAAATATTTTTATTGCTGATATGATAACATTATTATGGCAATGAAGTGAGTAAACATTATCAATTTCGTTTATGTAATAACAATTAATAAAAGCAAAAAAATAAAGATTTGTTTTATAATTTCACTGTTTTAAAGGTAAATAATAAAAAGTAATAACATTCGAGCTTTCTATTTTCGTCCGCTGCACCACTGGGGGAACACATCCCTACCTAAAATCCGCCATGCTTCTTCCCTATCCTCACTCAAACATTTTCCAACATCTCAACTCCCAAGCAGATACTCTCTAGTCAGTTATAATTCATTGATGCGCGGTCATAAGGGCTTAAGTCAAAATAAGTCCATAATACAAAATCAGGAATGATCAGACAAGAAATAAATGTATGCTTCAAATAGAATTACTACTATATTGTTTGTAAGGAAGAAAATAGTTGGGGGTGCAGTCAAATAAAACACTAAATAAGTGGATACTTATTTAATTAAGTGCCGACGTTTCGACCCACTTTGTGGGTCATCTTCAGGGCTATAGAACGCTGCAGTGCGAGTAGACGCGGTCTATATTGTTTGTAAATTACTACTACTATATTGTTTTATAAAAATAAAATTAAATAATTAGATTTTAAATAATGTTTTGAACTTTTCTGTTGCTCTCCTGAAAAATTCAAAATTTTGAGTTTTGATCCCTTAATCCCTTAGTTATTAATAAGGGACCTGCTACCAGAAATTTTTTTTATTCTAATATTAACTAAAAGACTATTAGACGAGGGTTAGCGATAAAACTAAATTTACACTTTAAACAAATAGCCTGTAATTATTTCACGAATTCGTTTTTTGGAAAAATTGGTCGAAGCCAATCATTTTTGACTGTATAATAATGAAATTAAATATATCTTTTTAAACTTATACGGTCTTATTAAAAAAATTCAGATAATTTCAAGTAATAAATAAACATTAAAGATAATACAGCGACCACAATTAAGAGCCTCGATTTGAGTACGATTATGTTTTACGTTGCTCCTTAGCTGGCAGCTGTGGCAGTAAAAATATTCCTTAACGATTGCACAACATATTGTTCAATGAGCATAATATTATTATTAAGGATCTGCAACATGAGAGAGTTACTTCACCGCTCTTTCGAAGTACATTGTTTGACATCCAGTTTCCAGATATTTTCGTGAGACCATCGCTTCTTCCACAACATATGGAAAGTTCTTGTAACATTCACACGTTGTGAATATTACCAGACTTACAGCTGTGTAAACAAGAACAAAATTTCTTAAAAAGATACGTCAAAATTATTGGTATCAGTTCCGCAAGTTTTTGCTTCGAGTCAAGTCACGACAAGTTTTAACTTAATTCGCTTTTCTTTTTAATAATATTCTCGAAAAATAAACACATTTCCCATAATTACACTATTTTATACATACTAAAATTCAAGATTTTTTTTTCGAGAATATTAAAAAGGAAACGATTTAAGTGTTAAAACTTAAGTTACCTACAGTATGTACTTAACATTTTAGCAGAGGCAGCGGATAATAATGCATTAAATGATGTTACACGAAATTTGAATAAATCTGAAATAAATTTAAAAAACCGTTTTATTAGTTACTGAAATATTGAAAATAATTCATAATAATATCCATTATTATTAGAAAAAGTGAAAACCACCACCGATTTTAAAATAATAAAACTCAAATTTTAAATTTTGAGAACCTTCAAGGCGTCTGAAAAAAAGATGGCCTCGTAACCTAAGTTGAATTTGTTATCTGAGTACTACCAGTGGATAGTTTCTCTACTCTATCTCAAGACATTACGTATCATTCATTATTTTTACTTGTATTATTACAATATATATGTAAATTTCAATAAATACATTTTTTTTTAAGTTTTGAGAATGTAATCAATAAAGTTTAACTTAAATGTTTTTCACATTTGTTACAGATATAGTCTAAATAAAATCTATTAATAAAAATATAAAATAATTTGATTATAAAATATAAATTTATTGGAAGAAAAACCGTAGTCAATTGTAACAAATGCCGAATCATTTTGTTTCTCTCTCTCTCTCTCTTTCTTAAGTCACCTTTTTAGCATATTTACAGCATTACCGGGAAAATGAAGTAAGATGGCGAATATAAACATTAGGAATCCGAAAATAAAATGTTGAGAGGAGAGGTCGAAATTTATGCGAATATCTTTCAAAGTAGTGGAAAATACAAAAAATATTCTCAATTGGCATGTCGTCATATAGACAAAGCATCTTCTTCGATCAGGAATTTCAATAGACCATAATAGTGCGTTTAATACACGATTGCAGTGTTTTTAACACTAAATAATAAGGCAAACGTTATCCACTTATCTATGACGCAATATCACCATTATTTCTTCCCAGTCATGTTTATTCCTGATTTCCTCCATCTTCTGTATACTGGTTTTAAAAGGTTAATGCTTTCAAGATAAAAAAAAAAAATGAAAAATCAGTGACTCATTCCATCAAGCGCCTCCTACTTTCTTCGCACCATGCATACGCTAACTCTTTGTTCATCGATTTCTAAGCTTGAATAAATAAGAAATAAAGGGACTTTTACAATAAATTGCTGTATTTTCTCGTCGTATAAAGTTTCCGTCCTTTGAAAGAGACGTAAAAGAGGCCCTGTTATTAACTAACTCTTAAGGATGAGAGCGAAGAATTTCTCCGTCATTGTTAGCGGTACTCAGGCCTATTCAGTTCTCCAGTAATACGTTTTCGATTATCATTCGTGTCTTTGAGCCTTTTGTATTCAGTGAGTAATGGCAGAAATGACAGTAGGAGAAATGGCATATTTAACCATAGAGTGAAGCTAATAAAGTTATTGGGTATCTGTTCCGCAGGTTGTCCCTTCGAATCGAGTCAAGTTTTAACTGTTCATTCCTTTCATTTTTAATATTTTCCAAAAATACAAGTTATCATGAGCTTTACAGTGGAAAAGAGAATGTAATTACGGGTACTGAGTAGATTTAGGTAATCATTTCATCAAGAAATAAAAGTTTCAACTAAAATTTCGAAGCATAGATGATATATGTTTGTTTAAACGTTCACTTGTGGATGGAATTATTACCGAAGTATCCACATTTCCCACAATTACATTATATTTTCCATACTAAAGCTCATAATAACTTGTTTTTTTGGAAAACATTAAAAGGGAAACGAATGAAAAGTTAAAACTTGTTAAGGACTTGAAGCGACAACCTGCGGAATAATTACCGCACATTGCTGCGCAATAATTATTGAGGGCCTTCCAATCCTCAAAAGCCTATGTAAAGTGAGCACCCTTAATTGGGAGAAAATCTTGTGGTTGAGTGTGATCTTGGCCAAATCATCTCCCTCTTCAACCATTGTCTCAATAACTGTACTGTCTCTAACATGTTCTGAATCCAGGGCCCTTCATGGATTTTAGCGGTAGTTTTAAACTAAGACCCATATATTTTTGTTTGTAATAGTAAGCAGAGTGTTTCGTTTTCCAACAATGGTTTGAAATTCCTAGGATAAATTAGCTTTCTGAGAAGATTCAAATCATGATGTTGATCCTTCATACTTGTGATACTAGCGATACAGGCAAAATAAAATAAATATAAAATTTTAAAAATGTGAACAAAAAAGTAAGGAGACTGGAGAACGAGTGTTAAGAAAGAAAAAAAGCAGTTGTAAGTCAAGGGATTCACAAGTGACGTGAGTTTGTCCGCCAGTAGTTATTGATGAATTAAAAAAAACAATTAAAAGCACTACATTTACACTACATTAAACCGGTTAATATAATCGGTATTGGCCGGATGTCCTTGCTATGAGTAGTAGCTAGTGACTAACTGTACAAGCAATCTGATTGGCTCTCCTCCCCTCACCGCACCCAATCGAACGCAAGTCACACAAAGGCGGATGGTGATTGACGGAACTAGTCGGAGTCAATAACCAACGAGGCGCTCAAGATCTGGGTCAGAAAGAGGATATCCTATAATCCTACATGCCCGTTCCAGGTTTCTACCAACCTCGATCGGTCTTTACATCCTATCCGTGTTTATCTGCAGGTATGATGGCTTATGATAAAAACATTTATAGAATATAAATATGATGGCATGTAAATACACAAAAAAACTGTACCACTACAACCCGTAAAGAAAGTTGGATTCAGTACATTGTTGGGAGAAGTAGTACTTCTATGCCAAAGATTAGGCCGAGGTCACACTCAACCGCCCAGTTTTTCCTCGATTAAGGGGCTGCAGATCCTACAGGGTCACTCTAAGGCTCTCAACAGGTTAAATAATTTATCTACCACAACCGGGTTGAATCCGGGTCTTTTTGGAAGGCAACTCAGCGCCCTACCCGCTAAGCTACCCACCTGTAAATTTACATTTAACAAATTTACGGAGGAAGAATAGTTAAAGAGATTGAACAAAAGTAAACTATATATTTTTATTTGAAAAGAAAATATTTAAAAATTAGTAACAAATAAAATAAAATAAATTATAATAATTATAATGACGTAAGTCAACTAGATCCAAATTAAAATAATGCTCAAAGAACATTCTTCCCCTCGTATACTTCGCAAAAATGCGAGAACGCGGGGACTTAGGATCAGTGAAAAGAAAAGATGTGACCACTACCGAGAAGCGTGCTTGATTAGGGCCCAGGATAGCTCAAATGGTAGAGTCCCAGACTAGCGATCTGGAAGACCCGGGTTCGAGTCCCGGTCCTGGACATATATTTTCTTTACAAATAAAAATATTTAAATATTAGTAACAAATAAAATAAAATAAATTATAGTAAACTATATATGATTGATAAAGGAATTATAATAAAAAGGTGTTAATTGCAAAAACACTAAATAGTGTCTATTGATTAGTCTTTTCAATAAAGTTTTTTGCTAAATGAGCTGACTTCAATTTTTTATATTGCTTTTTCATATATCATGTTTATAATTACTGAATAAATAAATATTTTTGTGATAATTAATTTAGCAAAAATTTAAACATACTAAAACTGGTCGAGTCTTGAAGCTGAGGTAAGTAGTGGAAGAGCGAAAGTTTAAGTCTCAGATGCCTAGCGAAACGTTGGCAAACAATTTGACGACACGGTCAAAACCAGAAGGAATACTTCATCAATGTATTATAAAATATTATTATTTATTTATAATATTGGGTATTATTTATAATATTGGGTTTCCTAAGAAATGCCCGTTTTTTTATTTCTAAAATTCAAACTTGAATCGAAGGACTCCTATTGCTTACTATGTTTATGTATACATATAGTAATGAGTTATTAATAATACTCTCTTTTTGATGATTCAATTTCAAAACAAAGTATGCACCCAAAAACATTATTAGTTTCTGTGTGGTGGTCAATGGCAGGAATAATTCTTAATTTCTACCCTACAAAAAAAAACTTGCATTATTTAATAGAAAGGGATCTACACTCTCACAAGACACTGGGAGACCTCATGTTTCGTGACAGACAGTTAAGAAACTGAACGAGTTGGGTTACGAAGTCCTCCCAACTTATTCACTAGGCTTATCTACTACAGATTTCCTTAGGTTCAGAAATTTAGACAACTTCCTTAGGGGTAAAGGTTTGAAGATGATACTAAAAAATCAAAGCATTTAAATCCTGAGTGGTAAAATGCTTAGAAAATGAGTCTAAATATTTGTAATACAAATGTTTCGATTTCATAAAGTTGTTTTATCGAATAACAGCTCCTTGGAAAAGGAACATTACGACCAAATATTATAAAAGGTCCATTAAAAATACAGGACTGTTTCCACCAAATAGTCCAATAATGATCAAACTGCCTTACAACTAAAGAATCAAGCGAAGCTGAAAATGGAAGAAAACTGCGGTTCCAGAACAATCTGCCGTGGCGCAGGATCCCAGGCTAACTGTAAACTTTGTTCCGCTGCAACTCTCAACACTTCGCTGCTTCAAGTCCTTGCAATTAATCTCCAGTTGAAGGGTGAATTGTTTCATCCAATGGGCCGTAGCAAGTACTCGTTAAGGACAAAGGACAATAAAAAAAATACTGTAAAGCGAATTACAGTACACTAGATACCAAGGCTACAAAGACAATAGATTAATAGGTTAAAAAAACAATTGTGCACTATTAATTGAAACTATAAAAAAGAAACGAATTAATTACCGATTGGCTTCATATGTAAGGTCAGCCAGAGCAAGAAGAATGAAACTGATGCCTCAAAGGATTTTTTTAAATAAAATTCACTTCCTCTTAAAATCAGGCGTGCCACTTCCTCATCCCCATTTACGGCTAACAGATAACAAAATATATAAAGCGATACTATTCCAGTCATTTTAAACAAATATGCAACGATTAAAATATGTACTAAACTAAATTGCATTGAAGCACTGCATACTAAACGATCTTTGTAATGATTTAAAAAAAATGTATTTATTTTATTTTATTGTATTTACTGAAATTTACAACTGTATACTGAACACATCAAGTAAATATAATGAAAGATAAATTATGTCCCGAGATAAAGGCAAGTAAAGAAACTAACCAGTGGTAGTAATCAAATAAGTAGTTCAATTTAGAAGGTCACGAGGCCATTGAATGAGAAGCCTTGGAGGATTGTCAGGAATTGAAGAGGTTGCGAGGTTTGAAACTAGTGGGTTTGAGTGGAAATGAAGTTTGTCATGAAAAGATTGATATCGGATTCGGGCCAAATCAGCAACAAACGGTACATTAAGGTCATTATGTATTACTTACGAACAAAGTAAAGGAGCATTGAGGATTTTACGAAGGATTTTGGTTGGTAAGGATTAATGAGGAATTCGATGGCTTAGTGGAGCCCCAAAGCTCTATTCCGTAAGTCCAGATGGGTCTAATGATTGTCATGTATATGAGTCTTTTGTAATTAATTGGGAGCTTAGAGCGTCTGTCTAGTAAATTTTGAAGTAGCCTGAAACGGCGAGCTGTTTCTTGTCGTTTCAGTCTAGTATGAGGATTCCATGTTAGGCTACACATACATTGGATCCGGTGTGATACGATGAGACGTCGCTAGCAAACCAAATGACTGAAATATATCGAGAGTTATAACTCTTGGTTCTTTAAATTTATAAAATTAAGTTTATTTTTAATACATAATGTATAGTAAAATATGTATAATGTATACACCCCAGCATCGTATGTGATAGAAGCACGTCGCACCGAATCGGATCCAATGTAGGTGTAGCCTAAAGCGTTTGTCAGTCCTAAGTACCGGACCTGTTCTACAGGAATCAGTGGGATGTTATTAAACGATACAGGAGGTCGTTGGTTTACGGCGGATAAAAAAAATGTATTTATTAAAATTTAAATAATAATACAATTAAATATAATTAATGAGATGGCATGATAAGAATGATATGAGATAAAAGCAAGTAGAGAAACTACCTTCTCGTAGTCATGAGGCCATCTTTTTTTCAGATGCCTCTGAGGATGACCGGGAAATGAAGAAGTAACTAGTTTTGAAACTAGTAGTCTTGAGTGGGAATGAAGTTTGTCTTGAAAGGATTGATATCGGGTTTCGGCTAAATCTGCAACAAATGGGACATCCAGCTCGTTATGGATGACTTTATTCGTGAAAAAGTAGGGAACGTTGAGGATTTTGGATTATAAGGATTGGATACGAGAGGAATCCGATTGTTTAGCGAAGCCGTAAAGCACTACTCCGTAAGTCCAAATAGGTATCACAATAGTCATGTATATGAGTCTTTTGTATTACACAATATACAAGCATACAGTAGTCATGTAACACTGTTTTTTAAATAACCGACGAAATGCATTATGAATATAATTGAACAAAATTAGTATAGAAGACAGAAGAAAAGTTTTATTAAAATACGTATAGAATATAGTCCACATCGGCCCTTCTGACCCCCTAAGAGCCGTAATCCTTGGATCTAGATAGATTTGACAGTGTCCTTGAACCCGACAGTAAGTAGGTGGTATAACGACAGTGTAGGTGGGACTGGCTAGGAAGGCTAAGCTATACTTATATATATTAAATCATAACCATCTCTTAATACGGATTAAAAAAAATACTTAAGCCCAACTAAACGGATATTTTTAGAGATGAATACCGAAGTTAAGAACGATTATTTTATCAAAAATATATATATTAGATGTTATCAATGAAAATTAGGTATAAATACGAACAATACTGATTGTTTTCCCAGGCTGAGCCATAATCCCGTAAGGTTCACGGAAGAGTAGGTCAAATATAAGAGAGATGAAAGAAACCCAGCAACGGTACTTTTGTTAACTGGTCGACCGGAAAAAGGCTTAAGTAATAACTAGGCGTCTTATTCTACCTCACGCAGTTCTATTACCTTCAGTAAGAAAGTGAACCAAGACGTATATGGGAGTAAACGATTTTTAATAATTTTTGCAGGATCCGCTAACCCTTTTGTTGTTAACCATAATAATTGTTGTATCTAAACAAACATTTCAGTATCATTAAGTTGAGATAAGCCGTTTTATATAAATTAAATTAAAACTGACTTCTTCATGAATATTTTTTCTGATATTTCGTATTCGATTTCAGAAAATTCCTAGACCCTTTATTAAAAATACCGTAAATTATAACATTTAACATAGTACCCAAGAAATATTTTGACAAAATATTAATTGCAGAATTCAAAAGTAAAAGAACCGATAAATTATATGCGTGTAAAGTGGCTTCACAAAATTATGATAAGTAAATAAAATAGGCAATGAGTCATAGAAAATCACAAAATATGCTAGCCATTATTAAATTTTTTGTACCATCAAGTAACCCTATGGTTTACCATTTTTTAGTTCCAGGATAATCATTTAAGGTTTGTTATGATCCTGGAAGAGATTTCCATATAAAATTAAAACCACAAGTTTTATATGTTAAAAAAATCGGGCATCACGAATACAAATACATAGTTCAATTCCACAATGAAAGCTCCCTACTATGTTCTTGAAATTACTGTTTTTGTAATGATAAGATACAGTAATAGTAACAGTTGTTGAAAGCCAGTCACCACCAATCATGTGATGATTCTATGTTATGTTTAACTAACAGACGAATTGAATCATGAATATATTAAGACAAGTGGAGAGTAGTGGACAAAAGAAAAATAGTAATAAAGTAGGTATAGTATATAACCTTGTGCGCCTACTAACCCCGAACAGCCATAATTCATGGATCAAGACCGATTTGTCAGTGTCCTTGAATTTATTTTGTATGCAAGTGTAAATGCATTGATAGCGAACAGTAATAGTAACAGCTGTTGATAGTCAGTCATAATAAATAATTACGCACTAGGCAAGAGAAGGTATATTATTCAGCCATTTTGGTTAATTAAAAAAGTGGATTCAGCTTCTTTTAGACTATCTATGGCCATGTCAGATGTAACCATATCTCTAATCATCCTGTCAGTTTTTATATTGTAGGTTTTGCTTGTTCATTTAACGTCACTTTATGCTGCTATGGCTAATCGGGGGTATAATGTATAATGTAGCATATTGGGAGTTCTAAATTTTGCCTAATCAGATAGGGTAGGGATTTTTAACGAGTACCTGACATCGTATATGCTCGGGACGCCCGTTTAACATCCCATCCGAAGGACGGCGTAACTAAGGATTTTTTACTCCCTTTAAAAAAAACCTAGGGCCACATACCGGGCTACGAACCCGCGATCTTGGGCTTAGTAGTTTGTTACGCTAACCACTAGACAACAGGTCGCCCATTATATCGTAGGTTGGTCCACTGTAGGCAGGCCTGTATAAGTTGATATACGTAGTAGTGTCAGTCATAAGGCAAGGTATTTTTTAATTTTGATTAGAAAGTTTGTGTATGTTTTTAGTTTCCGTCTCAGTTTCAGATTTGAAAATTAAAAAAAAAAATTAAGTAGTTTGTGTCTTTTATTCCATATAAAGCTGTTATAACATTCCTTTTCAAAAAAAATTTTTCGTAATAACTCCAAACTTTCCAATCAAATCCGCCCATTGTATCCCATGGTCATGTAACAGTAATTGTAAAATTGCAATACACGTTGTTCTTTTTTTCTTCTTCTTGTTTCTTGGATTCCGCCTCGGAAGGAATGATAAAAGACCACGTCAGATATGCGACGCGAATGGATGAAACTCTCAGATCCTGATTGTTGGAAAGCTGGATAGTGTAAATATGTGATAACTCGCAGAGAAAGCAGCAGGGAATAAGGGGTGTGGAATGTAACCTTGGTAGTTATACAACACAGCTTTCATCCTAGGAGTCTGCTAACTCGGCGCGTGATCAGTAGGAGTGTCTTTCATACGTAGGAAAATAATTATTAAGATGTTGGTAACACTGTTCGATAAAATGGAGAATTCGATTTTTATAATATCGATAGCAATAAGCTGCTCTCGGTAGCGTTAAATCATTGAACGTACCAGCAAGTCTGTAAAAACTTCAACCCAAGTTTGCTTATATAATGTTTTGCTCGTATAATATATTAGTAGGACCACATTTGCGTCAAACGCACAGATATAATTAAAAAACATTTAATTAAATATTAAAAGACATAATTAAATCTTATATCACTGGTAGTCCAATAAACAGCAAATCATCAAGTAATTGAAGCAAGTTTATTTTATTTCGCAATCGTCTATTCCGATCACAGCACATATCTTTGATCACGAATGTGTTTATGAATTTATCAATACAACCAATTAATGCAAGTTTCTTGTATAACAGTAATAGGAATGATGTAACAGTTTTAAATTAAAACAAATGGCTCAATTTTTGCACTTTTGGTCAATTATCAAAAACTGGCAGACACTCCTAGGGCTTATCCAGCATCTAGAAGTGGTTATCCTTAATGGTTGAATAACCTGGCGATTGAGCGTGATAAATCACCTCCCTGCACAACTGTTATTCTAGAAACAGTATAACCTTTACCACTTGCTGAACCCGAGATCCTTCATGTGTTATAGTGGTGCAGGTTTTTTTAATTATTTTGTTTATTCTTTATTACTATGTTATTATTGTAATATTTTTCATAGAATAATAAAGAAGCATTGAGGAAACTTTCTGATTACGAATATGTCTAAGATAAACTTAATATCGATATTAGTAGAACAATTACGATTCTCATAATACATTTTCAGGTATTTTACAAGATTCAAACAATTTTCTACGGTAAAAACTAAGCATGAATGCATCATTTTAATAGAAATTAAGTTGAAAATTGTTGAATATTGTAAATATTTTAATGTTGAAGAGAAATGATTAGCCTTGGTCGGGATTCGATACAGGTCGCCCGCATCTCTGGTGCACAGAGTGTCAGTGGTTAGTGCACCGCATTAAAGATGCGGGCGACCCGGGTTCGACGCGGCCAAGACAAATCTTTTCTCTTCAAAATAAAAATATTTAAAAAACTATGTTTTGTAGTTTTTCAAGGTTCTCAGATAACCCCTTAGTTATCTATAATTATATTTTAAAGAATGCAACATAGTAAAATATATCGCTCCTTCAAAAGAACAATGTCAACTCAAATACCTAATTTTTGAATAAAGGTATTTATTTGACAGTTCGATGAGAGTTAAAAAAAAAATGTTATTGGGAAAAAAAAAATATTACTATTTTAATGGTGGTATTGAAATTCTTTTATTAACCATTAGAACATTTTTTAAAACTTTTTTTTTGAAATTTTTTTGATTTAATCATATGGCACTATTCCCATAAAAATTCAAATTCAAACATGATGCAACTCAAAATATGACTTTATTAAAAAAAAACATTTTGGAAAGTGAATATCAGCTACTAAAAACAACCCAAAAACTCCGATTTTTATGATTTTGTTGTTTTGAAGGAGCGATATGTTAATAAACAAAGCCAAAACAGACTGTTGCCAAAATGTGCCCGATAATGATACCTCATTATTATCGAACTGAGACAATATGTTCCCATAAAACTTTCTCACGACTGTTACGGTTTTAGTGTGAGCTAATTACGTAATGGAAAGTAGGTCCGATCTCGTAGGAAAGACAATGGATACCAGGTCTGTTTAATTAGACGCACGGTTCTATTACAGCCAGTCTCTATAATGCGAAGGTTACTTCCGAGGACGGGACATTAGCACTGGGCGACTTTAATTGGAGTAAGCTTACCTCGGGGATCAGAGTTGGATGGTATGAGATTGGCGGGACATACCTGGAAAAAAATGGTATATAAGTAAATGCTGATCAACGATAAAATAAACATTGAAAACTACTCTTATTTTAGACTATAAATACATATATTGTTATACAGTCCGGTGAATAAGTGGTTAAGTCGAATTTTGTCCAGACTGAGTAAACGGATTGGGATAGTGTCATTGTCGTAGTTATTGGCTTAAAACGGATTTGTAAAATAACTTTTATTACACTATTAATTATTCACTACGATAATAACACCATTCCGCTTTACAAAGAACAAAACCCATTTTAGAGGAAATCTGATTTAACTACTTATTCGTACGAAAAATATTATAGCATAAACAAATTTAACTTATAAAGAAGTGTGAATGTATCTGTTCTGTATTTTAAGTACAGAACTTGCAAAAGGCCTGGGATTCCGAATATATTTTTTTTAAATAGCTTTTTCATTCAGTTAGATGAAAACAACTTCTTTTCCGGGATAAATTATTTAATCTGTTAAAAGCTGCGGATGGACACTGTGGGATATACAGACCCTGTAAAGAGGGTACCCTTATTAGAGAAAATAATTGGCGTTTGTGCGTGATATCAAATAAGACTTGATTAAAAATCCTTAATTGGTTGTAGTGGTATAGTTTTTTTTTCCTGTATGGTTTTAAACGTAATTCATGCATGAACATAATTCATATTTATACTAAAACTTATTATGTAAAGTAACTTTAGTACAAATGAATTATTAGCACATAATAAACTTAATTACTTAATTATAAAGTTGTTATTATAACGAATAAATTAACTAATAATTCTTGGATTTAATTAATAATTATTTTACACCTAGTATTTTAAGGATGTAATAGATACTAAATTGTTAATGAATTAGTATCTAATTGTTAATATAATTAATATAAATTTATTGAATTATGTGTGTTTTTAAACTCCCTAAACCAATTAGTTTATAAATAAAGTAGAGAATAGACGGGAAACATTCTAGGAATCAGTTGGTAGGAACCGTTGATACTCCCACGAATCTAGGTCCAGAATATATTACGCCAGTATGCAAAACAATGCATGGGCTCTTTCGGGTGGTCCGTTGCATTTATCGCATCCTTAAGAAATATAAACATATTTTTCTTCACGCCATATAATATGGTGAATTACCCGAGATGGTAGTACTTTTTACGTATTCTTCAATAACATGTTTCACGATTTCTTGTAGTATCATGTAAAACATAAGTATATATTAAATTCTATATAGGACAAAGGTTTTTTTCATTAAGAACAATTTCTGAAAACCTAATTCTTCCCTTATTATTGTATTAAATATTATTATTATGTGTCTGGTATATCGTATTATTCATTTTTATATTACAGATTACAATGTTAGTACAACTTTGTGGAAACACCTTACGGAATTAGCCTATGGCAGTCAGCTATATTTTTTTTTTCCATGAAAATATATGACTCAGAATGTCTCACAATTTTAACTTTAGACTCCATAGCAGCCACAAGAAATATGAGAACTCGAGTTGTGAAATAAAATGAAGTGGTGTTGGAGAAAAAGCCAACATGTTTTATAGTTTTAATTTACATATGAATCTATTCGGATCTGAATCTTACAGTATCGATTGCTGTAACTCAGTTTGACGAGTCTGTTAAACGGGACAAAATAAAATATACCTCAAGGTAATTGTTCAAATATATCATGATATGAAGTCAAGGATGTTAATATATATTCAGAGGAAATATATTTATTTATACAATGTATCTATAACTATTAAATATAATTCAGGGGAACAATATGTAGCCAAATATATTTTCATATATTTTAAGTGAATAATTCTTATTTAAAATTTAAGCTGCATAAACCAATATTTGTATGAAAATTCCGAGGCTGTGTGGCCATATAATGGAATATAAATAGGTAATATAATAATAATAAACAAATAAAAGGCTTAATGAACCCGAAGGCTCGATGCCGATACCACCAATCTATGTTTACAAACACGCGTCCACAGAGCACCACCCAAAACAGCTAGATCATTCCTAACGCAATCCTCCCACCTACGCCTCGGTCTACCCCTCAGACGCTTCCCAGTCAGTACAGAACCTATTAACATCTTGGGAATTCGTTCGTTACTAAGCCCAGCAACTTTACATGCCCATCTTAATCTTCGCGACGCTATCACCTGAATAATATTTACCAGATGCATGCTTCGCAATTCCGCGTTATGTAATCTTCTATATTCCCCGGTGGTCTCATCCTTTTTTGGACCGAATATTCTACGTAACACCTAATAATTTTCGAATACCTGAAGACGTTGTTCATCCTTCAGCGTTAGTGGTCAAGTTTCACATCCATAGAGAAGAGATGGGTTTTATGAATTCTGATTTTTAGATTTCGGGACAAAAGACGCGAGCTTAGTAATTTCGAGACCGAATAATAACATTTCCCGCCTTTAGTCGCGCATTTATTTCCTCTTGAATTTCGTTTTTTTCCAGTTACCATTTACCCTAAGTACTTAAACATCTCCACATGTTCGAACTTACTTCCTCCTACATCAATTCATTAAAGTTTGTATATTTAGCTTAATAGTTTCTTCGTCTTTACCCAACAGTACCAAATCGTCCTCAAACCCAAGCACGTATATTTTACTATTCATATTCCAATTCAAACCTCTTTCGTTGTGAATCACCTTTTTAATAACGTACTCGAGTGTTAAATTGAATAGTACAGGAGATAGCGAATCACCTTGTTTTAAACCTGAACGAACCTCAAACTTCTCCGAAAAATTGTTACCAATTCTAACCTCGTCGAAAGTTCCGCTCATACACATCCTTACCAGATTTACTAATTTCTTTGGTATACCCTGTTCAATCAATACGTTATACATAATCTGACGGTCGATGGAATCATAAGCTGTTTTAATATCGATATAAAGCTGATGAACGACACCGTTGTATTCTAATTTTTTCTCTAGTATTTGGCGCAAGGAAAATATCTGATCGGTAGTTGAACGGTTTCGTCTAAAACCGCATTGATAATCCCCGTTAATTTCCTCGGCGTATTCCGCAATTCTACTAGTTAGGATTAATGAGAATATTTTATAGCAAGTCGGTAAATATAATAATAATACATAAATTAAAATAAATTACCGCCATTCTGTATTCTTTTATAAAGAAGAAACAACTAAGTAGGCAATTATTATTTTATAAAAGAAAATCTGAAAATAAAAAGACCCCTAAATGTCTCATAAATAAAAAAATAAAAAAAGGTAATCTAGCCTTCTTTTAACAAAAAAAAATAGAGAAAAGTTGGAAATAAAAAGACAAAATGGAGCACGTCTCACATTCACATCAAGACACCAACTAAGCACTCAAGCAGAACTATCCCAATGCACGTACAGAAGCAAAAGGTAACAAGACAACTGCTGGTAATGTTAAATAAAAACATGTCTTATTATTTTAAAAAATTAGAGAAAATGCACATACTGTACACCCGTAAAAAGTATAATATATAATAATTTATAAAAAGAACGGAAATATAAAAAATACGAACAAAGAAAAAGAAAAATTCCAAAAAAGCCATACACCCGCTAATTTATTTTTTAAGAAGATTTGCCACGTTTCTTTTTTATTATTTTTTAGTTAATTATTATTTCCAGATGTTTTCACACAGCCTTTCCCATGTTTAGCCCTGCAGCCTTTCTTTATGCTTCAAGGCATTGTGTTGGTGAGATGCGTCTTCAGTTCAGGGTTTTATTGGTTTGTGAGTTTGGAATGTACAGTAGCTTTTTTTTGTTTTGACGAAAATAGATTTTATTGTTTTCTGTTATGTTCGAGACTTCTTGTTTGGAATTTATAAGGTAAGGATTATTACTAGTATAAGTATATATCATTTTCACTTTGGCTTTTTTATATTAACAAATAGACAATACCAGTTATTTTCTTGATGCAGGAGGTTGAAAAGGATAACACCAAGCCGATGGCACATCATGTATCATTGTGTAAAACATATTACATTTAAAATCATTACGATTTAAGATATGTATTTATTGCGTATTTATTTATAATATGTATAAGTAAAAATGTATCTTTTTCTTAATTTAGACAAGAGGTTATTTATCTCAAGTGAAGTAAAACCAACTAGTATCACGCCTCTAAGTATAGATTTCATGCTATTACGACTGTTTTTTTTGTACTACAGTGTAAAAGGATTTCGTAATTAATTAGACACTAATCTGATCTGAAACGTTACAGTAACAGTCAACTGATCAGATAAGTCACCATCCCTGACAGTCCTCACCAGTTTATTTTTTTAGCTTTGTGGTATTCCGTATAATAACATGTCATCAATACAATATTTGCTCAATTGCCAGGAAGAAAGATTTATTAAGGTTCGTCGCTCCTTAACTAAAGAAATAAAATTTGTCATGAATGTACTAGTATTGGGTTCGGGCCAAATCAGCAACAAATGTGATATTAAGGTCATAAGGACAAAAGTAAGGAGCATTGAGGATTTTGGGTTGAAGGATTGGATACGAGAAGAATTCGATGGCTTAGTGGAGGCCCAAGATTCTACTCCGTAAGTCTAGATAGGTCTTATAATAGAATTGAATAGAATAGAAAAGTAACTTTATTATGGGACTAAGTCCCTTTTGAATAACAGATATGAACACGAAAAGAAACATAATATTTATCTGGCAAGAAAGCTAAATGTTACAAATCATAAAGCGTGTAAAAAGTGACAGAAAACAATTTAAAAAGAAATATTTAAACAAAAATAATAGTAAGTAAATAAACAGTACAGATCTTGACAAGATATTAAGCAATTAAAGAAAATAGATAAATCCGTAGCTTTTGTTAAATGCATGAGCTAGCATGCAATAACTTCTTTACATGATGTACAGCTTCTCAAAAAGCAAAATTAAAAGAACTAAATAACACAATGAATTATTCTATACATTACATTCTAGGCAAATGACTAACCTGATTAGACAGCATCTTTTTGGGAAGCTAGGAGATGTTGGAAAAGCAGGGATTTAAATGATGATAATGAGGGACTATGACGGATATTAGGAGGGATTGAGTTCCACATTGTGGTGAAGTGGGCGAGGAAGGAATGCTTTAGTTCAGTGTGAACGTATATAGAGATCGGAAAGGCGGGATCTTGTTTTATGGTGTTGAACTGAGAATTTGAATTGGAGGAGACTGTAGATATATGAAAGGTGTTGAGAGTAAATTGATTGGTATAAGAATGACCAGAGGAAATACTGTCTTCGGAAGGGAGTGAAGAGCCACTTTAGTCGTATATGTGAGTCTATCGTAATTAATTGGGAGCTTAGAGCATTTGTCTAGTTGGCGTCGCAGTTGTCTGAATCGGTGCATAACTTATTTAAATGAGTTTCCAACAACGCCTTTTGCACAAACAGTAAACAACTTCTATACAGGTACTAGAGAACAATCGGTGAACGGACTAGCAGTGTTTCGGACCCCCGAGTGACAGCCATGAAGCGCCCCATCCTGGAGAGAGAGGTGTGGGAAGCCTTCCATTGTCCATTGTGTAGAGGATGATCGCCAATGTCGCAACTCTTTTCCCAACCCTTTCCTTTATCTCAATAACCTCACGCAACTCCGGAACCAAGGGTCCAATCCCTCATAATCGGCGAATACATCTCTCCATGCTTTCTGAGTCATTGCAAGATTCATTGTAAAAGTAAGGTTATAAAATGAGGGAAAAACAGAAGGTAAGAGAAAATATGATAATTTATACGCAATAAGTAAACAAATAAAAACATTAAAGCAGAAATCTTGTATATGAGGCGTTCAGGATCAAAAGCGGATGAAAACTTCAAAACCCGATGCTAACAACATTCCAAAAACATTTAACAAAACAAAAAATAAATTAAAAATTTTCCAATCTTAAATTAGTAATAGTTATACGTAACATTCATAATTTATAATTTATATAACTTAATGAAAATTGCCTTATTATGAACATTCGTTATATATCCAACAATTTGCCTGTACTCAACGTTTTATCGATACATAAATCATCGCATTTTCATAAATTCAACCCACATACACAAGTTTGCATAACCCCGCACATTCTTAGCAAACGCAGATAGGAAAATAGACAAAGGAAAAAATTCATTCATTAAGCATTCCAATATTTTAACAAAAAATCTCTAAATCTAAAAAAAAAGACTAAATAAATTTAGGATTGACAAATCAATTATTCAAGTATAGAACAGCCATACCTCAACATTCTGGAGCTCATCTTGAATAAATCATTTTATGGAATGCGAAAGTATTATGAATGTATGCAACTATATAGAAATATATATTCATATTTTTCAATATGGAAGGATTCAGGATATAAACTGAATAGCATAGAAAGATAAATATTTAAAAAATATAGATATTAATACCATATACAAACTAGAGCATTGGCAAAAGATAAAATTTTATTTTTTATATCCATTTTTTTTATCGAATGAGCATATTGTTGAATATTTAAATAATCTTAAACGGTTCATTTCGAAATTGTTACAAACAATAATAAGCTGAAAGATAATAGATTCTAAAAGCGATAACCTTTAGCTCTCACTCCAATAACTGTACAATGAATCCATGAAATCAAACAACTAAGATCTATTATTTTAGCTTTCACACTTTCTCAGAATAGATTAGAAATTATAAACAAATCATCTATCGATTCTTTAATCTTTCATCGCTGGCAGATTGTCTTAAAACGGGTCTACTTGATCACAATATTTTTTTAAAAATTTATTCTGAGTCACTTAGATATTATTTTTAGAATAATATTACAGGCAAGAAAAAATAAGGAGTTTTATAGTAAAAAAGACACTAGCCCACCCTTTAAAAAAATAATTGATTAATAAAAATTTTAAGAAAGGAGCAGCACAGTGTAGAGCGCCGCGCTGCTGTGATGAATGTCTCGGGTTCGGATCTAGCTATCACGAAGAAGTTATTTAATCTGCTAACAGCCACGGATTGACCCATAAGGATCTGCAGGCACTACTAGAGATCATCCAGCCTTTATAAAGCTTTTAGCCTTAATCGGAAAACAATTTGGTGTTTGAGCGTGTTGTATGCAAAATCACTTCCCTGCACAACTGTTGGCTATGAAACAGTACGGTTTCTACCATATACTTAACCCACGAAACTTCATGAGTTGTAATGGTATTTTCTTTTTAGTATAATGACGATAAAACTCTGAGTTTCCTCTTACTCCTCAATAAAAGGCCAGTTATATCTCTGGTGATTAGGCTATGGATGCTCTGATAACTTTACCTTCAATAGCGTGATCGTGCCTTCGACATCGTGATGCGAATCCTACACAGAAAGCTAATTTATCCTAGGAATCTCAAGCCATTCCTGGAAACTAAACAGACTGCTTACGAATCCAAACCACTTTAAATAGATGCATCTTAGTTGAAAAAAAAAAGGTCTTGAATTCAGTGCATATTTAAGACTGCTGTTTTTAAAATAACTGTTGTGCTGGTAGATAACTTTTCCATGATTGCAGTTAACCGCCAAGTTTCCCGTCAGTGAAGGGTACCCACTTATATAGTTTCTCTTTAGGCTGGGTGATAAAATGTACCCAAGATTGCGGGTTCGCTGCCCAGCACGTGGCCCTAAGACTTTTTGAAGGGAGAAAAAATCTTGGTAATGCCCTCCTTCAAAAGTAACGTAAAATAGCGGTCCCTAGCCTATGCTTAATCAGGTACTCGTTAAGTGTAAAACCTATTTATACCTGGATAGGCACAATGTAGGACTCCCACTGAAGCATAGTCTGATTACCCATAGCAGCATAAAGTAACGTTAAATGAATAATCATAAACAGACTAATGCGGAGTAATTTTAATTGATGACAGGAGTACTACTTAACTAACGTAAATTAACAAAAAAAATAAGGTATATTTTGTATATATTTATATTTTATAAGTGTAAATAAATTCATAAAGTGTAAACAAATATAATAAAGTAAAAAAAAAAGTACCATACTCAGACAAGGCTAAGAGAGAGGCAACCCAGCAAAAAAAGTTAATGCGAGGAATTGATTGATCTCACAAAAAATCATTCTTTACAAACTGATGATTACTTTCTCACCGAATGGTTAAGAAGTAACTAATTAGCACTAAAGTAAGATGTTATGAGTGAAGAATTGAGAAGAAAAACACACAGTGAAAGTGCTTTGGAAGAAAAAATGAAGTGAAAAAGGTTTTTTTAAATGAAAAAAAATGATTCTATGAGATTTCATCGTTGATTTGCGTAGTTGGTTTTGACTTTTTTACCGCCTCTATTTAAGATAAAACAATGTCCGCGTGATGTAGTTGAAAAGTTGGTTATTCAAGTTTAGTTTCATTTAAATGCCGCTTTATGCTTTCTTTGCATTATACTCGTACAATGTCTAAAAAATACCTAACATACTATATGAATATATGGCGTCACTAAAAGCAATTATACTAAAAATTGACTACCATACACACGGACATATATATCTTCTTAAGGTGCCATCTTCTGTCGATGGTTAGTGATCATCTGGCCCAAGTATTTTAGCCTTCTGATTTTTATTTTCATGTTTAATTCTTTTACCTTTTTAAGCCTTCGCAAAAATTTTCGTAACTCTATCATGTACGTAAGATATTGTCAATATCTTTCATTACAACAATATGTCAAAAGCTTCTATCATTCTCATAATAACTTTATTTATGAACATATTCTTAGATTTGAATTCATAATAAAATTATTTGATTTAATGTTATGAAAATGGAGAAGTAGATATTATATGGTGTTGGTTTTTTGTCTTGGGTGAAATATAACATCCGACAACGTTTTAAAATAAACATTGAACTGTTTCAAACGCAAATAACCATGACACAGATCCGAAATTTATCAATCCAATCCATTATTCATCCGGTGCCTTCAAAACCTAATGAAACAAGTGTAGGCAGCAAAGGATGTATCTCAATCGTAAACAATGTCGCACACATATTGATCAACCAATCCGCATTCCGAACCCACTGTCTTTGTGTGCAAAAACCTTTACACGCATACACAATCTAACTTATGTAAACATAGTTAAATTTAAAAAAAATCTGGCACCATGACTTCAGTCTTGGTTTCAATGAATGGTAGAGGTAGTACTGTTTACAGGACAACCTCTTTGGAGAGTCTGTAGATTCCAAAGACTCTATCCGTGGCTGCTAACAGATAAAGTACTTTATCTGCAACGACAAGATTTGAACCCAGAACGTTCTGCATAGCAACTTAGCACTCTACGCAGTGAGCTACCCCGATCCAAATTGCAGATAACGATAAGCACTAATCCATTTTTTAATCACAGAAAATAATCTCCATATTTCCAAAACAAAGCCTTAAGGGTCTCAAATACTAGTAAGTAACTAACCAGAAAACACTTCAACAATAAAGACATCACGGAGCAGAATGAATAACTCCACACATTAAGATCTTTTCAAGATCAACCGTGTTTCGCTGGAAATTCACTCCTCAACACAGCTCTTCAATGCATATATCGTCAAAACAAATGCAGAGTATCAATTGTTTAAAAAAATCCGTTTTCGTTTTAAATCCTTAACGATTGCTTGAGTGAATTCTGTTCCTTTCCTAATTCCTGAAGTAGTAGCAAGCTTTTTTGGCCACCCTGCATTTGACGTGTAATAATACAAATTCTGTGCTATCAATTTTCATATTATTTGATCTCTATTAAAGAATTTCATCCCTATGTATATAACGACAGGTTATTATTATAGTCGATTTGCCAACAAACTCGATTCAGTTCTACCTTATACACTTAACTGTATATATATATTTTTAGTTTTACCCTTATTAAGAGTATCCAATTAATAGAGGTTGGGTAAGCCCCAGTAGAGTCTACAAATCCTATAGGATCATAGGATCTTGTCCCGGCTGTTAACAGATTAAATACTTTATCCCCACAACCTGATTTGAATACGGGTTCTTCGACACGGCATGGCAACTAGGCGCTCCACCACTGATCCACTCCGCTCCCCTTAACTATATATAAATATTCTTAATCTATCTCTTGCTGATTCGACGTTGATGGAGTTGGAATCCTTAAGTGGGAAAGGCAAAAAAAAAAAAAAAAGACAGACACTTCGGGCGACCTTCAGATGTTCCTCCACTCTCTTGGATCGGCACCATCAGCTCCTTCGAGGTCGGGTTGGGATTTTCACTCACGACTCGAGCCTCAGCTAGTTTCTCTTCAATAATAAGCCAGGAGGAAGGGACTGGTAGCAGAGTCCGCGTTTCGATTCGTCCTACCGTACGTTGAATACGTTGCATTGTCCGTTGCACCGCGGTACGTCATCATATTATGCAACATAACTGTAGCTGAAGAAAAGAACTGAAGGTCTTACAAGAATTGGTAGGGAAGCAAGACCCAGTATAATATGGTTACATAGATCCTTCGTAATCAAGAAGTCAGTGAATTATTGGTTTGTATTATATTACTTTAATAATTAAATAAAACTTTAGTCTATTTAATTATGCTCATCAAAAGTCTAGCTTAATTCCCACATACAACTGTGAGCTAATGGCGAACAAAAATTATTCTCATGTATTTCACAAATAACGTTTTTATTTATTCATTTAACGCCACGTTATCCTGCTATAACTAATCTAGTTGAACTAATAGCTGAAATTTAAAAAAAACAGGTAAACCAGGTATAATAAAACATCGGTTGGGTAATTTTCCAAGTGTCTCACGATATGAAGTCAAGAATATATTCAGAGGAAAAACATGTAACCGAAAATATTTTAAATTTATATATATTTTTAAGAAAATAATAATATGTTAATTACTATTATTAAAATAGTTCCGCAAGTTGTCGCTTTAAGTTGAGTCAAGTTTTAACTGTTTATTCGTGTCATTTTTAATATTTTCCAAAAATACAAGTTATCATGAGCTTTACAATGAAAAAGAGAATATAATTGCGGCTAATGATTACCGAAGTATACGCTTTTCTCATAATTACATTCTCTTTTCCATGCTGAAGCTCATGATAATTTGTATTTTTGGAAAGTATTATAAGGGGAACAGATGAAAAGTGAGAAGTTGCGACTTAATTCGAAGCGACCGATAACAGATACCGAAAAGATAATGTAAATATGGGTAATGAATAGATTTTGGTAATAAATTCATCAAGAAATAAAATTATCTACTATCATTTCAAAGTATAGATGATTTATGTATTTTTGGAAAATATTAAAAAAGGAACGAATGAAAAGTTAAAAACATGTGACTGAATTCGAAGCAACAGTCTGGGGAATAATAACCGGAATGGTTGTTTGTTTATTCATTTATCGTAATCTTATGCAGCTAAGGCTAATCGGGCGATGCTAAAGCCGGGAATCCTAAATGTTGCCTACTGTTACCTGGCACTGCAAAGGCGCATTGCATTAAATTAAAACAATTTACATCATGAAATAACAAGCTGGTATTATAATATTGTAATTATTACTCCCTGCATATCTTTTTCATATATACTCTAGAGAAATAGATCATCTTGTTTCTATGTGTAGAAATAACTACGTCTGAAAGGTTACCTAAGTAAAGAAAGGAACGAAATTATAAAGAAGTGACAAAAAAAAAGGAAATACCAAGAGTAAAGTGTAAATATGAAGGAAGAAATTGTCAAAATACTCAACCAATAAAGACTATAAATAGTAACATTTACAGAATATTTTATAAAACGTATACCAAAAGTGTAATATACTCCCTGCTTTTATTGTTTTATTTTAGTTTAATTACCGTTCAGTTGTTTACAATAAAAATATTAACAAAAACTACACGTATTTAAAAAGGTAAAACCTCAAATTTCGAATGAAAGTCATATTTTTTTTATATATACATCTTGACTTTCTTCAAGGAAATTATTTTTAAAGCTGGAAATATTGAATTCTCGACCTATTTTTTAAACAAATTGCTAGTTTAAAAAATATAACTGAACGATAGATAAAGCCGAGTTGTTTTTAATAGCATAATCGACAAACCAGTTAGGTAACTTTCTCTTGGGACCGATTTTAAATTTTCAGCCAGTCTCTAATGTTCATATACCATTAAAACCATTTAATATAAGAGAAAAATTTACAAATATTTATGAATAAATATTGATTTTGAATATAATATATAGTGTATTTGTATATTTGTTTTAAAAAACTCTTTCGAAACAAATAAATAATAAGTTTCATTAACAAAACTTTATTGGTTTTTTTTAATTTTTAATTATAAAGAAACATTAATTTACTACATTAATATGTGCAAATAAATAAAATGATGCGATAATATGATTGATATAATTGTTGATATTGAGAAAAACTTCTTCATCGTTAAGAGCATATGTGATTTATTTTTATTATTTCTGTATTCAAAGATAGCTGTGTTTAATGTGTTTAAAACAATTAACTATAATTACTAAAGGGGGCGAACTGTGGTCTAGTGGTTAGCGTAACACCAAGCCCAAGATCGCGGGTTCGTAGCCCGCCAGGTGGCCCTAGGATTTTTTAAAGGGAGTAAAAACTCCTTAGTTACGTCGTCCTTCGGAACGGACGTTAAACAGGGGTCCCGAGCCTGTACGATGTCAGGTACTCGTTAAAAATCCCTATCCTAATTAAATCTGGATAAGCAAAATTTAGAGCTCCCACTGTAGCATCAACCGATTAGCCATAGCAGCATAAAGTTACCATAATGAGCAAAAAACAACAACTAAAAAACTACATGATTTAGCAAATATTTACTATAAAATAAAAATACTAATTGAATATTGATAGATCATAATGTGATTATAAAACTTTAACATTTAGAGTAGTAGCATCAAGTAGAGTTGACTTGAAAAACCTGAACGACTACAACACATGAAGGGTTGTACTCGTACAGGGTTGTAATTGGGTTCTGTACATGGTTAAGACTACACTGTTTCAAGGTAAACGCTTGGGGGAGGGGGTGACTTGTCCAAGATCACGCTCAACAGCCAGGTATTCCCTCCAATTAAGGGTACCGACTTTATAGAGACCAGATGAACCCCAGGAGGGTCCAACACTGTTAACTTTGAACCCGGACCCTTCGGCCTAACAACTCAAGAGGTCTACCCATGCACACTAGAGTAGAGCTAGCATAAATAATAATTAAAAATAATCATTTTTTCTTATCATGCAATAATAATTAAACACTAAATGGTAATATAATGAAGAAAACGATTACTTAAATGTAAATAAAAGAGAAAAACATAACGGAGAATACAGAACTGTATTATGTGAACTCGCGAGGTTTGCAGTGAATACCAATCGTATCACTATCAAGACACGATGCAAATCATGTGAAAATAAACGACAACGTATTATCAAACTAATCATAATTGGCATAATGTTCTCTTACAACGCAATGAATTAATCATGAAAATTCTAATTAAAGTAAGGTTGCATATAACTGCGGGTAAACAAACCATAATTATTTTGTGTAAAAGGCAAAATAATCCATAAAGATATTACTTTTTTAAAATAATTACCACACATTTAATAGGTAGCGCTGAGTTGCCATGGCGAAGGTCCTGGGTTCAAATCCCGCTCGCTGGAAGACTTTTATTCAATCTTTTAGCAGCCGGAGATGGAAACTATGGGATCTAGGAACCTCGTGGGGCTCCTCTAGCCTCTATAAAGTTGAGCGTGATCTAGGACAAAACCCTCCCGGCACAACCGTTGTCCAAGAAACAGTTCAGTCTCTACTATGTACTTAACCCAAGACCCTTCATATGTTGTAATGATACATGTTTTTTTTATTTAACAGTACTACCTGTTAGGCATAGGAGATTTAATAATAGGTATTATTAGGTATAATAGTAGATAATAAGTATTATTAGGTATTATTATTATTAATAGATATTATTAAATATTACTATTAGGTATTGTAGCAATAAAAAATAAATAAAATAAGAAAATTAATTTGTATAATAGAGCCGTGACTATGAGCTTCTTATTTATGTATATTATATTGTTACATATGCTTTTCACTAACTCATTTATTTTTTACTATAAAACTTTAGTAATGAATTTTAAAACTATATACCCCGTTCTAAAAAGAAAAATTATTACTAAGAAGAGCTTCTAAGTGAGGTCTCGCTCATAACCACATATGATTATGAATTAATGTTAACAAAAAAATAAAAATAAAAATAAAAAATATAAGAAAACAAATATATTTCATAAATAACCTTTTATGTTATTATGGATAATCGGGCGATGCAACAATGGGAGTCCTAAATTTTGTCTAACAAAGGTGCAATTAGGATAGGGATATTTAACGAGTTCCTCTGTACAGGCTCAAGATGACTTACGTCCCTTCCGAAGGACAGCATACTCTAAGATTTTTTACTCCTTTTAAAAAATTAAAAAATTCTAAAGCCACATGTCTTTAGACAACTGTGCCAGTTGTGAAACCTAACTGGGGAAAAAAAACTAACCACAGATGACCCCTTAAATAACTTTGTACGTTAATAAAAAATAATAAAAAAACTCAAGCAATTACGGTAAAGTAAATAAACAATATGGAACGGACTTTATGGTTAGATGGTATTATCGAAGCGAACGAGAGCGAACCGTTATATAAGAATCTTCACGGTCCACTTCTTTGTGCGTACTTATCGCGTTAAGGACAAAAAAATGGATTTAGTTGGAAATATGGACGATCAGTGTGAACATTTACAAAAATTAATCAGAAAAGTTTTGAAGGAATTACTATTTTTACTATTACTACCACAAAAGACATGAACATGATACGAGTATCTTCATTCAATGTATATTAATGCAACACGTGTTGTGCTATGTCATTCAGGCAGAAGTAGATTCATGTTAAACGGGTCCTCATAACAATGAGATCGTTTTGGGAGGCCCTAGACCAGAGCAGTGTACTGTTATCAACTTGACACAACAGAAAAAAGTGTGTGTATATATATATACATTATGTATATAAATATAAATTATGTATATAAATTATTTATATATATATATATATATATATATATATATATATATATATATACATATACATAATGTATATATAACACATATATATGTCTATATCTATATCTTAAAAAAAAATATATATATATATACATATACATAATGTATATATAACACATATATATGTCTATATCTATATCTTAAAAAAAAAAAAAATATATATATATATATATATATATATATATATATATATATATATATATATATAATACTTTATATAATATATATAAAGTAATTTTTAAAAATTGTAGAAACGTGGACCTTTTATTATGTAATTAGATTATGTGATTATATAAATTAAATAATATTTGATCATTTTAATGTTGTAGTAATAATATTTTTAAGCCTATAATGACCTAAATGAATGATGTTTTTCAATATACACTTGTGTGTGTGATTATGTATGTATATCTATGAGTGTGTGGAATTTAAACCACGTACATATATATTAATATCATCTTTAGATGTTAGGAAAAAAAAAAGAAAGACAAAAAAGGATTAAATGTAAATCTCTGATAGTATTGTTTAATTTTTCTTCATTATTTTTTGTTTTTTTTCATGGCATAAATTTGATATATATGTAACCAAAAAATGATACAATTATATAATTATTGTTAACTTATTTCAATTTTTTTATTTCTCTTCTTCTAATCTGTTTTTAAAATATTGTTATTGCAGGTAATTCGCATTTTTTTTTATCATTATCCTTTTATTTATTTTTTATTCTTTCTTACTTACTAAATTACTTGTAATAATTATTTAAATGTAATTATTTTACACTCTATATCATAATAGCTTACAACGCCTGTATTGTTATTCTAAAGGGACTTGTCCCAGAATAAATAAAGACATAATTATTATTAATTATTCAATACTCCCTTATGTTCGGTGAAATAAATAAACCATGAAATTGAGCAGGTGTAGGATAGATATAGGGGAGTAGAGCTCAGTGTGTAGAATCGCTGAGATGAGGATCCATCAGTTCAAATCCGGCTGGTGCAGATAAATTATTTAATCTTTAAAGAGCAACAGTTGGACGCTTCCTTGGGTTCACTCAGCCTCTATAAAGTTGGTACTCTTAACTGAGGGAAACCTAGCAGTGGAGCGCGATTCAATACAAGCCAATTTCAAGCCCAACCATTATCCTAGAAACAGTATAGTCTCTACCATGTAATAAACCCTTCTTGGCTTATTGTAGTACAGGTTACAGAGGCTGGGTGACCCACAGAATAGTCTCTCGAACGAACATGTAATTATTTTCCACCTTCAACCTTTGTAATTATTGTATGTAATTATTTTCAACGACAACCTTCCTGATGCTGACTAAAAAATACAATATATATCTTCTACGTCCATTTAAAAAGCATAAATATGTCCATAATATGTTGTGTTATTTATCACCTAATTAGAAACCGTAAGGATTAAGCGTCAGGAATACCACAGCGCTTACGCTTTCGGGCTGTGAGAAATTATTATCGACTATCGACTCCGAGATGAAGTGTGGTTCTTTTCGAGAGAAACCGGCTTGTGGTTCGTCCCAGATTCGAGGGTCGGAGGAACCTTTCTAATCCTTTTCGATAGTTTCACTTGTTGTCTCAAGAGTCAGTCATTATACCAACTGCCACTATCGGTATTTATATATTTTATTAATTTTAAGGTTCATAAAAATGATGGCCATGGTCTGAGAGAGGAACATATATTCAAGACAGAAGGAGATTAAAAAAACTAAAAAAATCTTAGCTGGTTGAAGGAAATCTCATTCTGAGGAAACCCTTTATAATAATAAAAGTAAATACACTTTACAAGTGTTGAGTAAATATCGGAAAGTTAGTACAAATAAATAATATAATCCGTTAAGGAGACTCCAATTACCAATTTTTTTTTGTATTTTTTATGGCATTTCGACATAAACTCTTAGAAGCTCTTTTTTAATTGTGGCCAAATATATGATTTAAAAAAAAAATATATATATATATGTATATATATATTTTTTTTAAATCATATATTAAGAGTTTCATATACTTAAGGGGAGGGAATCATGTTATTTTTGTATTGATTTAGTAACTAAGTCAGGCATTGGCTTGAAATGGACTTGTTTTTTATAACCCCATTTCAAGGCAAAAACTACGAGAATTTCGCTTATCTCAGTACATTTAACTCTCTATCAGGACAAAATTCGACACAAACACTTATTCACAGGGGCTACTGGTACTAAATATAGATATTACTGTTAATAAAAATGTCGCATATACAAATTCTTTTCAGCTGTCTGGAAGAAAGTTCTATTTGGAATGTAGATATTTCTTACATCCTTTTGTAACGTATATGGAGGGATGATAAAGTCAGTATTGAATAATATCATTTGACTAATATAAATGGTGAAGAATATGATCCGGGTTGAGGTCAGAAAAAATTCTATTTAATAATGAGAATTATTTATTTTAAAGCGAACGTTTCGAGCCACATTGCAGGTCTTATAATGGGTCAAGGATTGACAGTTTACTGCCTAGGGTCGAAACTTAGGATTTAAAATAAATTATTCCCCTCATTAAAAAAAAAATGTTCTAACATCCATCCGGGCCATTTTCTTCCAAAAATCAGTACATACAGAGAAATCCAACAGGGAAATGAGAGGAATCCAGAATTTGCTGAATTCAGATAAGATTTTCCTCTTATATTTCTCATCATCATTATGAAGTCCAGGGCTTCTCATATCTCCTACATTAAATATTTCAATTATTTCAGCTCTTTAGGACCGTTTCGAACGTTGACATCTGGCGTATCGTCCTCTAACCAAGACTTTACAAAAACAGGGAGAAAGAAACACAAAGATATTTCCAGGACGGGAACAGAACTAGAAAGACTTTTTGCAGATACTGGACTAACGGAAGGCGGTGATGGGTACGCTGGCCCCTTCGAAGAGCATTCCTTCCGAGCATTCCTGTTAACCTTTGAACCGAATCTTGGCCGATGATTTGTGGTCGAGCTTGGACCAGGTGTTCCAATAGCTCACTGGGCTACTTTCCGAATGGGATTTAAATATCGAACTTTCACATACATTCCCTTTCTAAATAGGTCGCAAAAAAGTCACGCGACCATCGAAAATCATCTAGATTTTTAACTGGTTCAAAGTCAAGGGGAAAAAATATATATTGCTTAAACGTGACGAAGCTAAAGGACGTAAAGGGAAATCCAGAACAAATAAAGGAGGAAGTGAGGAGAATGGGGATAGGAAAACTGCCAGGATAGAGAAGGATTGCGGAATATGACAAGAGGCATAAAAGTCCTTGAGGTGGAAAGAAAGAGGCTGGAGAATATGAAGTGACTGATTAGCAGAGGAAGAATATGGGGGAGAGGGAGAAAGAGATATTGGCGGAAAAGAAGAAAGGAATGAAAGGAGCATAGAAATGACATGCACTCGGTCCTAACATAATAAAGAATATATATACATACAATAGTTATGAATAGTTTTGATAAACCCTAGAAGGAAAAAGGAAAAAATATCTTCCCAATACTTTTACGTATAAAATTGTAAAAGTTTTTCTTTTAAATAAATATAAATTAAAAAATTATTATAACTTCTAAAATTATATTTAATATAAAAATAATTATTACTTTAATTAATAATGAAATTTCATTTAATATTACCTGGTGTTCTTTACCCTCCATGGTATAGGATATACCTATGCTATAGGTTTTTCATTTAATTTAAAGATTAATAATAGATTTATTAGAGATAAAAAATCAATTAAAATCTTGTAACAAGTTGTTTACTAAATGGTACCAAGTTTTGAATTTTACCAAACCCAAGAACCATGAGATATAAAAAATGAAAATATTATTAAGTATTAAGAATTTTATATATATGTATGTACACACACACACACACACACACACACACACACACTCACAGACACGAAGAAGGCCTTGGGAAACGCTCGGACATACCCTAAAGAAGGGTGTTACGAAAGATGAAGTAAAAGCTGTTTCTTTTTTTTTTTTAATAATTTTTAAAAAACGTTAAAATATATTTAATTTGTTTTGTACCAACATCCCACACAGATGAATGTAATTTAATGTAAACAAATAAATAAATAAATTGACTTCTGAAAATTTATTATTTTTTTGCCTATTACACTATTGCTTTAAATAGTGAACTTTTAAAAATCATATAGTTCGATTGTAACATTTTTATAATAAAGATTGAAACAAACTAATTTGTTTAACCTATCTCAAACAGCAGACGGAAAGCTTAGGGCACAGACAGACCTGATTTGAAACAGTGTATTATTGGGTAATGTGGTCAGTATTATGCTCTAACCAGTTTCTTCTGTAATATCAAAGGTTCTCCTTTCTTAAAGTTCATTCATTTAGTGGACCCGACAAGAGTCTATAAGCCTCTGGTCCATACTCTTAGGTTAGTTCCCTGATTCAGGAATATAGAAATTAAAATTTTACAAAACACTTAAAGAAATAAACAATACTTTGCGAAGAGCAGGTGTTAAATATGAGCATATTAAATGGCCATGTTATCGACCACCATAACTGTTACATAAACCCAGTGCACTTTTAAAGTTAACCGTGTCCCGTTTTAAACTGGTTTCTTGGGATGTAGGGTAGGCCACCGCACCAAGGTCGTATATCTCCAGGCGCAGATGTCATCAGCTTCTTGCAAGAGGACGACCGCCTGTTTCATCACGAGATGGTTATGGAAATATGTGACGGGGAGTATAAGCTCCATGACTCATCAGATCATCCTTGATGGTAACGTCTTAAAGTAGAGGCTCATAATCGACATAGCGCTTAACTTACAAGTAGACATTTAACTTTCAACTTAACTAGCTCGCAACGTTTAACCAGTTCATCAACGTAAAAGGATGTATCCTTATGTATAATTATAAGTAGAAAATACTTATAGATGCCCGATTGATTGGAATGGGCATTGCTAGATCTGTTGAAATCCCTTGAGAGAAAATATCCTCGTTCTGTTCAACAGAACTAATAACATAGTAACCGAATGATTTTACATGAAATGGACAGCAAACCTAACAATCACAGTGATTTTGATTTCTAAACAGGTTGACGAACACATAAGAACATACTAAAACGCTTTCATGGAAAATTACACTGACACCCAAACCCAATGATAAAACAAATGGCGAAGACTCTACTGGCTCAAGACACAAGGAGGAGACTAAAAAGATCGTGGGTGAGCTTCAGACCAAATTGAATCAAGCAACAGAAGAGGTGTAGCTGGGTTCTGTTCTTCCTCATGACAATCATGTCATTACTAACAACCAATATGCTGATTATCAACTACATATTTATATTAGAACCAGGAAGAAAATAAAAATTTGAGATCAAATCTAACATATTTTTTAATTCAAAGTATTTACCATCATTTTCGATACACTTCTGCTAACGGCTTGCTAATCCGTTTTCTATCCCAGATTTGAAAAACGCTGAGTCACGTGGTGAAAGGAATTCAGAAAATGCATTTTTAATGTCTAAATCATTGGTAAACAATTTTCCTCGCAAAAAGTTGTGGGAAGACTTCATAGCCCAACTCTTTTAATTTATTCACTGTCTGTATTGAAACATGAGGTCGGGCGTTATCATGAAGGAGCTCGTGTGGGATCCAGGAATCGAGCTTTTTTGCCTTTCCGATCAATTTTAAATGCCTGGAAACCGTTGACGACTTGTGCCTAGCTCTGAAGCATATTCTCTGACTGTTTTATGAGGGTCTTCTTCCACAGCATTCTTAAGATCTTCGTCATCTATTGATGTTTGAAACCGCCCATGGGGCAGATTTTCTAATGTTGTATCTCCTGAGAAAAATTTTGTATACCAACGACGGATGGTTCATTCATTAGCACTTCCTTCATCAAACGCATGATTAATATTCCTTGCTGCCTGGGCAATGGAATGACCGAGTTTGTACTCATAAAAAAGAAATCGTTCGGAAATCGCGCGTTTCCATGGCCACGGTTAAAATTATACTAAAATCTGTATGCCTACTTAGGGAAAAAAACAACACAGTTTGCAAAGAGAGGATTAACAAGTGCTTATTATAGATAGTAAATATTTAGCTAGGGAGCAACAGGCAACGCTTAAATCCTCTATAAAGATTAAGCTTTAAAAAATCGGACATTTCATGTGTGAGCACCCAATACTTTACAGATGTAGATACAAGAAGAAAGAGAATACTAAAAAAAATTGAAAACATTAAAAAAGTAATATTATGACTAAAACAACTAAAACGTGAAATAGGAACCCATTACCAAAAATCATTGAAAGAATGAGGCATTCTTAGATAATTTTTTTTTTTTTTTTTTTTAATTTATTTATTGATATTTACAACTGTATAAAAAAAAATACATCTAGTAAATGGGCTAAGCGATACAAAATGACATGTGAAAATGACATGTAGAGAAACTACCCACTGGTAGTACTCAAATCACAAGTTCAACTAAGAAGTCACGGGGCCATCTTCTTTTCAGACCCCTCGGAGGATTATCGGGAATTGAAGTGGAAGCTAGGTTTAAAGCCAGAGGGTTTGAGTGGAAATGAAGTTTGTTATGAAAGGATAGATAGCGGTTTCGGGCCAAATCAGCAACAAATGGGACATTAAGGTCGTTATGGATGATTTTATTCTTAACAAAATAAGGAGCATTAAGGATTTTACGAAGGATTTTGGATTGTAGGGATTGGATACGAGAGGAATTCGATGGCTTAGTGGAGCCCCAAAGCTCTACTCCGTAGGTCCAAATAGGTCGTATGATGGTCATGTAGATGAGTCTTTTGTAATAAATTGGGAGCTTAGAGCGTTTGTCTAGTAAGTGTTGAAGTAGCCTGAAACGTCGAGCGGTTTCTTGTCTTTTCAGTCTCGTATGAGGATTCCAGGTTAATCGTTTGTCAAGATGCAACCCTAAGTATCGGATCTGTTCTACAGGCACCAGTGGGATATTATTAAAGGATACTGAAGGGCAGGAAGTCATTGGTTTACGACGTTAGATAAATTAAAAAAAAAAAAAAAAAAACATTTTTGAGCGAAAAATGCATCAGATGAAAATGTTAGTTTTTTGGTCCCTCTCGAACTCTTTTAATAAAAAAAAAATAAAAAAATGTCAAAAACAAAATTAAAAGACACACTTTCATTCCTAAAATATATTAATATAGCAAATGACCTTTAAAATTTACTAAACAATTCAACTAATGTACGAAAAAAAAAAGATAAATCTGGAATATACTAAAAATCTGATAAATGTTAACACTTATCATAAATATATTTAATAGCTAGATCATATTAGTTTTTTCATAAATTATATAAATTAATTTACCTCAAAAATTATGACAAACCGGAGACTTATTGAAGCATAATTATTTTCCAGTCAACATACCTGCAAAAAAAGGAAAGTATATTAAATTATGGAACAAATAATAATAATAAGTTGCAATATCAACTCAAGAATACATTAATAAATATATAATTTTTTTTTATATAAAGAAATTAGCCTTTATATAAAGGAAATGCTTAAATAAGAAAAATTAAATTGGATTGAATTTTATTGGAGAAACGGATGAACTTTACATTTTCTTTATCATTATTGCTTATCTTTTTTATTTTTATTTTGTTTACCTTTTTTAAAATCCACCCTCTCTTATCAGAGTACCTGAATATGTGCAATGATTAGACTCAATCAATTCCATTACCTGACTTAATAAAGCACGTCTAACGGTGGTTTTGTTGCCGAAATGGCCGGCTTAACCAATTTCTATTTTAATTTTCCAACATCCATTGCCTTGCGGTTAATAAATCTTGCGAAATGAACAGGAAGTTTTTTGTTATATAACTGTCTGCTTTTTCGTGGTAGGATTTCATTGTAGATATTTAAATAAGCTCCGATGTGATTTATTTGCATCATTATATAATATATGTCTTAACATATTGTTAATAAACGCAGTCAGTACACATACTAAAGCATGACGTTGTATAATATGTTACAAAGAATGCATTAAACTAATACATAATTTCCTAACATTTGTAAAGTATTTTTTGAGTGGAGAGTGAGATTGCTTGTCATAAAAGAGTTGTAAGAATATGAGGTATTTACTTCAAAAGCAGTACGATAAATTGTTTTTAACAATATGTGGGCTACTGTGAAACAAATATTGGCTTAAGAAAATGTATTTATATAAACTGGATAAGTAAATTTTTTTTTCTTCAACGAAATTCGCTCCTTTAGCAATTCTTAACAACCAAAAGATGATTGAAGTTGTTCAAAATAAGCCTAATTTGACAGGTGAGATCGAAAACATGGAAAGAAATTAAAGAAAATGCGTAATTCCTAAGGAAATAAAAGAGATATGGCGAAAGGATAGATAGAAACCATGTGTGGTTTGAAGCTGAAAACAAAAAAAACCTGTACCACTACAAGCCATAAAGGGTCTGGGGTTCAGTACATGGTAGAGACTTTACTATTTCATGAACAACAGTTCTGCAAGGAGGTGACTTGTCCTAGGCCACGCTCAACCGCCAGATTCCCCCCCCCCTTATTTTGGGAACCCTATTTTTATGATATTTTATAGAGGCTGGGTGGTCCCCAGGAGGGTCCTAGATCCTATATGATCCATCTCCCGCTGCAAACAGACTTAATAAAAGTCATGGCATGCAGCGGGTTTTGAACCAGGATTTCCGGCATGGCAACTCAGTGTTCTACCACTGAGCCACTCCGCTCCCTCCGTGGTTTGAACAGTAAATGTAAACATTTTTTGAACAGGAGTACCCGTCTAAGAATGAAGTATGCACTGTATGTGTATGCATGAAGATGCAAAGTAAATAAAGAATTAGAAAATATTGAATCTACTCTGCAACTCTGCTAATTATTGTAACACGAAAACCTTGTAGTTGTAGCTGTTAGAAGAACAACCTATTATAAGATTGCGAGTTCGCAGCCCGGCAGGTGGCCTTAGGATCTTTTAAAGTGAGTAAAAATGTTATTGTATTAGTGTTCTTTCTCCTAATTATAATTGGATAGGCAAAATCTATGACTCCCGCTTTGGTCAAAGATAACGCGAACTAAACGTCCGATTAGTCGTAGCAGCATAAAGCGACCTTAAATGAATGAACAAAGCGAAATGTACAGGAAGATCTTAAAAAAGTATTAAAAGAGTTATGAAAATAATTCTTTCCGGCGAAAAGAAGTTGTGAATATCGAGTATTTCCCAGAAACGTAACGGAACAATAAAAATGTGTAGGTAGATGATCTGAAAAACCGATACTTAAGTCACATTGACGTAGTAAAAAAGATATAAAAAACAATAGTTTGAAGGTTTTATTATTATATCTACAATCCATATTAATTTATTTTTTTTAATTTTAGATTATACACTGGATAAATCATCATCGTATGTTTTTCTATGCCATGTTTTTATCATATCTTAATTTTATCCTCGTTTCTGAAAGAGATATGAGCCAGTTAAGTAATTGCTTAAACGGATCACTAGTAAATTATAATTGTTTAGTATTTTTTTCTAGTAACTTCATCATATTTTATGGGGTTTTTTCACTGTTGTTTATTTGTTTATTCTCTATTCGCTTAGTGTATTTTGTCACAACATGTACTTTTTTCGATTCTGTTATTTTTTGTTGGTTGTTTTGTAAGTACCTCATGATTTAGTGGTTCAGTGTTGGAGCGCTGAGTTGCCATGCTGAAGGTCCCGGGTTCATAACCCCCTTCTAGCAGATTTTTATTTAACCTGTGAGCAGCCGGAGATGGATCCTATAGGGTCTAGGATCCTCCAAGGGCTCACCCAGCCTCTATAAAGTAGGTATCCAAAGGAATGAGAAAATCTGAAGTGTGAGCGTGATATAGGACTTATAACCTCCTTGCACAACCGTTTTCCTAGAAACAGTACAGTCTCTATCGCCTACAGAAGACCCTTAGGGGGGTAAATTAGCTCGTAATGGGCTAATTGTATGTTATGTTTCTTTTTCTATTCATGTTTTTATTCTAAACTGATCTAGTCTCAGAATAAAGTTACTTTTCTATTCTATTTTATTTATTTATTTTTTGTATTGTGGCCTTTCACAAGAAAATTTGGAAATATATTTCAAGGAGAGTTTATTGAGTTAGCTAAGACCATGAAATTACGAAAATTACCTAAACGGATATTGGCCTTTCACTGAAGACAGGCCGGAGCTCTCCGAAGCCCATCCTATCCCGGTTTGGTTAGAAATTTTTGAAAGCTGGTCGTTGCCTAGCAGAGATGTGGTCCTTGCCACCACTCCCGCTGACGTAGGTTAGAAACTAAGCTGTAAAACTTATACGGTAAATACGGCGGCTTTCTCTCCCAACCTGCCTACCCTGTCTGTCCTACCTACTGCCATACTCAGGAACCAGGTGGTCTCCACCACCCTGCACGGTTCCTCAGCACACAGGTTCTTAGGGATATGAAAAGAGTTAACCGTATCTTTTAGGATTCTCGACATTTTCTTCAATCCATTTTTTTTACTTATTATCTTATTTTTATACACGAATATTAAAAGACTTGTTTGACCTTACGGAGTAGAGCTTTGGGGGACCATTATAACATCGAATTTCTATCGCATCCAAGATTATTCCTGGACGGGATTCGAACCCGGGTCGTCTGCGGTTCTCGCAATTTTTGCGATGTATACACGGGGAAGAATGTTCATTGAACAGTACTTTAATTAGGATCTGGTTGACTTACGTCATTATATTATTTATAATTTATTTTTATTAATTGTTATTTTGATGGTGATTATTTTTAAATATTTTTGTTTTGAAGAGAAAAGATTTGTCCTGGCCGGGATTCAAACCCGAAAATATTTTACGATAGTTATCATAATGCAAGGTCTATCCCTAGTAACGTATCAGCAGTATCATTCTCCGATACATTTTGCGGTTTAAAAGCAGAATTTTTTAAAAAGTTATCGTACAGATTTCAACTTAGCCAAACACTTTTTTTAAAAATCGATAATGTTTTTAAAAAATGTTTGTTAAATATAATTTTAAAACTCCCTGTATATCATTAAAGTAGTCATAAAATATGAATAATAAAAATAATCAGGTGAATAAAGAAACTATGACATATGCGAATCGCCAAGTATACCTTCTAGGACTTCAAATAATAATGTATTTACACAAAAAATATAAAAATATTTTGTCCTTACATTATGTTTCATTTATTAGTGTATTTGCTACATTATGTTGCAAGATGCTGATGTATAAGATCCATTACCCTCATAAACTATAAAATGTATAAAACAGTATGTAATAATTGAAGATAATACTTGTTATCATATACTATCTACGTATCTATCTATAAATCTATCTATGTGTTAGGATAACTCCTTCCTTTCAGATATAAGTACTACTTGAGCGGCCCGTCACAGTGAGAGCTTAGCGAGAATAGAGTTAAGGAGATAGCGTGAAGCCGATCATTAACATATGGAACCAGTGCAACCGTCAAGTAAGCATCTTCGAAACAACCACAATTACCTACACTAATAGCACACATGTTAAGAAGTGTGTTCTCTTCAGCAAACACACTGTTTCCATATTACGAAATTACTATTACTATGAAGTAATATATGTCTATAACATTGAAAAAAGTTCTTAGTGACCAAGTATTATTTTAAAGTTGTAAAAAGGACGGACCGTAACGGAGTTACCACCCTTCCTACTACCAGAAATATTCAGAACTATTTATCTCCAAATTCGATATATTCTACTTATACAATATAGCATCTCTTATCAAAACTCCTTATACCTCAAAACTCTTTGAATAACTTAATGATGTTAAAGGACTTGATGATTAACTTTAAGGATGTTAAAAATATGAAAGTATTAAAAAAAACGAATCCAAGTCGGTTTTATCTGTTAGTCCCGATTGTGCTGCACCCTATGATAAACTAAGCGAAAAAACTCCGGGCCAAAATAGGTGGTGCACTGCTCACTCATGGGCATATGATATTGTCATTTCCACGAGTAAATGTGCTACACAAATATAAATACCGGTACTATCCAAATTAAAATTTCTCTCTATTATAAAAAAAATATTTAACCCATCCCCATATAATATTTTATTATATATGTATGGGGAAATAATAAATAAGGTGGTAAAAAATTGAGTTAAATTGATGAAGAACGAATAAAATTTGTAAAATAGGTCAGAATCATATAATTTATTCAAACGATACTCGTTTAGTGATAAATTTTAATTAGGCAAGCAAAGATAGATTTTGGGGTGATGTGCTTATTGATAGATTATTGAAAAAATATTATTGAATTATCTCTACAATTATTATTTGTTGCTATAAATGGGTAAAAGTATTACATATCTTTATCAGGAACCAGAGAGTTGCCACCATGTTACACAACAAACCACATCTTAAACTCCTGTCTGCAGGATCTTGTTCTAACCTTCTATAAATATTCTATTCTGTTATAAATTAATCTAATCATTGATTAATGGTTAGACGTTTGTTTTTTCTAACCTGAAATAAATAAATATCAGTTCTTATACTGTCACCAATAAAGCAAGCGGTGACCTGCAAAATATTCAGGGCATACAGACAGGCTAAAGAAATTCCTAAGGGTGAAAGTTTTTTTTTTTATTCCTAATCATGTTTTATGGAGCTAAGTATGTAATTACAACAAAATTACTAAATAGCTGAAATTACAAAAGCCAATAAACACCTTTTTTAGCTTTTAGTAGGAGTTGTACTAACTTAGTAAAACATACGCTTTCGAATTTTTCCACAGCAAACATATTTTTTTATCAATGAAATACTAATTTAAGTGTTAAATTTTATTAAACTAATACAAGCCGTCTTAGGTACTGATTTCTAGGTACCGAATTCGCGAAAGGTGGTGGCAGTTAATTTTTTTTGTTATACTAACATCCGTGGATAGACTGTGGAGGATTTGGAGGATTTATTGGAACTCTCATTAACTATGAGCAATTTTTTGTAAAAATCTTTACTAGTATATAAACCTAGATATTTCGTTTATTTAAATCATTATTTCTGCAAAATGTTAGCAATTTATCGAGAAACTGATTATGGTTAATAGGATAGAAAAGGAACGCAAATTGTCTGCTTAGGGAAAAATCATCAAACTCGGATATTTTACCAAATTACCAAGTTAACTTTAAAATAACCCATTTTTCACTGAGCTCCTTTGAAGGATTATACATGAAGAAACTTTTATACACAATAAAAAATAACTATATATAAACCATAAAAAATATACATCAATAAATCAATAAATAATCATAAGTGATAATTTATAAAAGGTAATATTTTTTTTGCATGGGTGTGTTTTTCATTATTAACGACCTCCCCCCACACCACCTCGATCAACTTCTCTTCAAATCAAACATTTTAATAACTAATAGAATAAAAATCTCTATATTTTTATATTTTAGATGCATATATACTATCGATATCCCCTATTCACGGGTTGGATTCACCTATAATCAAGTGAGAGTAGACGGCGCCTAGAATTCAACTCACTCTCACCTAAGATTACAGCCTCAACTATTGGAACTATCCCATCTCTATGAACTGGGTTTGACGACCATGTACTATTTTGGAAACACTTATATGAAAATTTCGCGTTATTGTGAATATCCAAATTGTATAAATGATTAATAAAGATGTTTGTATGAGCATTAGGAGAGAAAAAAAAACTTCTACAGCCAAAGCTTATAATCCTTGTCATCTACGAGAAGTATTAGCTACAGTTCGATATTTATCGATTGTTTTATAATATTGACTAGAAGCTATCGATACTATCGAAAGCACTATTCAAGAGTAAACAAAAAAGGGGGAAACGGGTTTTTGTTAATTGTTCCTGAGCCAACCTGTGGTTCAGTGTTTCATGCTCCAACGTTCTATACCCAAGTTTGCGGATTCGCAACCCGAAACTAGGTCCTAGGATTTTTAAAAGGGAGTAAGCAAATTAATTATTTCGCAGGTTTCCGTTTCGAGTTGTGTAACAAGTTTTAACTTTTCGATCGTTTAATTTTTAATATTTTCATAAAATACATGTTATCGTGAGCTTTAGTATAGAAAAGAGAATGTAATTATGAGTAATCAGTAGATTTCGGTAATAATTTCATCACGAAATTAAAAAAACTAAATCTCATGATAACTTGAATCGGTCATTTGAGAAACACCTCATATCCAAAAAAGTAAACTTTCGGGAAATCAAAAAAACTCAGCTGGTCTATAATTTAACCTAAGATATTTTTTTTGAATTTGTTTACGTTTCTACAGGGGTTTGGTAAGCTAATTCCACCAAACTAAAATTTTATTTTGATATTTAAAAAAATTATAAAGGTTGTTGGAGATGTGTTGTTTCTCAAATGACTGACTAAACGATACGTTATCAGGTATGAAATAAAAGGTAAAACAATTCAAATTATTAATAAAAATAAGTATTTTATTTTTCAAATAATTTTTAAACATTTTCCAAACATGCGTATTGGATTTGTCTAGCCTTCGCCAACAATTTAATATGTCTAACTTAATTTTGGCCAAAATGGGACATGAGGTGTTTCTCAAATGATTGATTCACTTGTATTTTTAGAAATTATTTCAAGGGAAACGAATGAAAAGTTAAAACTTGTTGTGACTCAACTGAAAGCGACAACCTGCGGAATTATTACAAAAAGACGTAACTAAAATTTAAAATAAACACGACTGTAGGTAGACTATTCCGATATCGATGAAGCAATAGGTTTCTTAAAAAGTAATAAAATCTAACGGGCAGGGAATCCCGGACACGTTCTATTAAAAAATAAAACCAGTTGACCTAAAAGAGGTGTTACCAAATTTCACTCTCAGTATTCAAGGTCTTTTCTTATCCACCCACGTGTAATATGTTTCATAAAAATATGAACAGACTGTACTTAGAAATTAATTGTATTTTTTTATTACGGATAATTAAACCCTGTTGCAAATAGATCAGGTTACAATTAAATAACTGTGTTTCAGATTACAAATCAGTAATTGTGCACATTGCCTGGTCTTCGTTACGTCTCAGTTAAGCCAATTACAATAACTATTATTATTATTTACAAAGCTGTTTTCTTTACAGTATCCTCCATTATTCGTTCTGGTTTTAAAGAAATCCATCATCCATCTTCATTCGCTAGGCTAAATCCTTAATCTCATTTCAACACCATTTTATCTATCCGTTCGATTAACAATCTTCTACATGCATATACAAAATAAATATGTGAGTATATATATATATATATGTTTGTGTTTATGTATGAATCTTTTCCAAATATTTATAATTTTACTATAAATAGTATTCGTCTCTAGTTTATAAAATATTTATAAAAACTCAGTTAGATAAACGATTATTAAATTCTGTATTATTCTTGCCTCAGAATAAAGCATAATATTCCGTTAATTTCCAAAAAAATTACGCAATTACGTCCACTAGTATTATAGATATCGAAAAACTCTACCACTACTATTGTACCTTGTACTGTCTTCGGTTCAGTACAAGGTAGAGACTGTACTGTTTCTAAGCTAAAGGCAGGTGATTCGGGTCAAATCATGCTCAGCTTTAATTACTAAGAAAAAATAAATCTTTTTCAATAATTATAAAATATTTAAACTTTAATAAATATAAAATATTTTAATGAATTTGCACATTTATAATTGTATCATCTCAAGCACAGTTATTAATTAATTTTTACAAAAAAATAAACCTGTACCACTATAACCCGTGAACGGGATGGGGTTCGGTTCATGGTAGAGACTATACTGTTTCATGGACAACGGTTCTGCAAGGAGGTAATATGTCCTAGGTCACACTTAACCGCCAGATTTTCCCCCCTATTTTACGTACCCAGTTTTTATATTATCTAGTGAGTGGGTGATCCCCAGGAGGGTCATAGATCCTATATGATCCATCTATACAGACCAAATTAAATCTTCCCCGCAGCGGGACTTGAACCAGGATTTCCGGCATGACAACTAAGTGCTCTACCACTGAGCAACTCCGCTCCCATTAATTTTTACAACTGCGAAATATTTTATGCTGTAATTTTACAAATATTTAGTTGATAATCAACTTAATGATTTATTCATAACAGAGAAAATACAAATATTTGTATGTCTTATTAGTAAATAAATAATTCTTAATTTACACTCAACCCCAGGTTTTCCCTTCAATTTAGGATACTCTATACATAAAGGCTGGGTGAGCACGAGGGAGGGTCCGTAATCCAACAGATCCGTCCATCCATGGCTGCTAACAGATTAAATAATGTATCTACTACAGCTGGATATGAACCCGGTACCTTCATCACATCAACTCAGTGCTCTACACCCAGAGCTACCCCGTTCTCCTTCATTGATATAACAAAGTACAAAGCGCTGGCCACCTAGTGATCCTCCGCCGTACCAATTAAGATGCACATATCTTAACATTCCACGTAGCCCACAAGGGGGCCGAAAACCTTTCACTTTACTTCCAAATACATTTTTGTAATTATGGTTGGGAGGAAGAGTTAATTATATAAATTACAGACGGTCGGATACAAAGATGAATGTTGCCTGCTATAGTAGGCCACTGGGTCGCCAGTGATACCAACCTCTTAATGCAGAACTAGTTGTCTTTTTTTTTTCTTCCCTTTTGCACATCCGGCTCTACCTTAAACAGAATGTTGATTTACTGTATTTGTTATTGTTATACAGTATCGGACTACTCTTACGGCCAATAATGCGGTCAGTTATTGCTTGATTTGTTGTGATAGGTGAGCGCTGGGGAAGATTCCGGGTTGAAATCCGGTTGTTACAGATAAATTATTTTAAATATGATATAGCAGCTATAGATGGACCATGTAGGCTCTGCAGAACCTCCTGGGGCTCACTCAGCTTCTACAAAGTGAGTACCTTAAATCGTCAGAAAAACCTGGTGGTCGAGAGTGATTTTAAGTAAATTGTTCATAGGAACAGTACGATCTTTGCTAATAACTGAACTCTAAACTCTTCACGGGTTATTAGTGGTATAAGCTATGTTTTCTTTTTTTATTATCACTACAAATACCACCAGCAAAGCCTATGGCAGAAGTAACAAGTGCTTGGGAACCACTTATAATTTGAAACCTGTACCACTATAACCCATGAAGGCTCCTGGGTTCAGTACGTGGTAGAGATAGTACTGTTTGTCAAGTAAAACGTTTCTGCAGGGAGGTGATTTATCCTAGATCGCGCACAACCATCTCTACAACGTGAATATCCGGAATCGGGAGAGAAAACCTAGTGGTTGAGGGTGATCATAGATAAATCAAATTCCGTCACAAACATAGGCTTGAGTACAGTCTCTAGCATGTACTGAACACAAGAACCTTCATGAATTGTAGTGGTACAGCACAACTAGCATTAAACAGTACAGAACTTTTTTCCTTGGTTATTTATCTTTTATTTTATTTTACATATACTAAACATGTTCAAATCACATGGCTTGACAATTCTAGTAGCTATAACATTACGCAAAGCATTACTAAATGCTACTTGCTCAGAGATAAAAGGTCCGTACCTGAACTATCTTAACTGCCCATCGCAATGGAACAACGGATCCGTATTACTAAGCAATATAGATATACAGTTTGTTCGGTAATTTTTTATTTGTTTATTACCTTGTTGTGTTAAACAGAGTGAAAAAATCAGGTTATCCATTAACAGTAAATAACCAAAAAGGACACCAACTGTTATAAAAATCGTGAAATAATGACAAAACGGAAAGTTTAGCAGAATTGTTTTATTGGCTTTCGGTGAATATTGCAATGCTTTTTTTTTTATTATTGAATAAAAATATATTGACCCAGTTACTAGTCTTTTAGCATAATAAAAGACAAGATTTCAAAGAAACTGAAATTTGGTGGAAAATTTTGATCCATATGACTATTAGTCCAAGAACCATGGTCCGTTTTTGCACTTGATTACTATCAAGCTGAATCTTCGTGAATAGCTTCGTTTCGATAAGAGGCCCAACACTTTCCTGTGCGAAAATTCTCGATTGTGTTCGATGATGAAGTCATCAAAAATGATTACTAACCAACTTATTTGTTTTTTTACTTCTTCTTTTTTGATTTCGTTATCGATACATAATGGAAGGAGGGGACTCTTTGATCAAACCATACATTTTGTAGGACAAATATTTTTAAAAATAATTTAGATAATTATATTGAGATTTAACAAAAAAAAAACCCAGTTAGTAATAAATTTTTAAGAATCATCAAATCGACATATTTTATCCTTGGTATCTCTGTTAGCTACCACAATCGAGAATTTTCGCACTTTTTTGGGCGTCTCATCAAAACGAAGCTATTAACGAAGATTCAGCTTGACAATAATCAAGTGCAAAAATGGAACATGGATCCTGGACTATATATCACGGTTATAAGAGGTTAAAATATATAAATTATAATACTAATGGGCATAGTTTTATAGATATAGTCCGATATGTCACTGTGTTCCCAAACAAAGACGTATTGATCCAATGAAGTGAAAATCAAACAAACGAGTAGGTAGATATTGCCACAACAGTTGGGAGGCGAGTCCTTATATAATTTCAGAGAGAAAGGTTACTCGTTGAAAAATAAAACAATAAACTCCTGTTTTGTAACAATAAAATTGAGAAAAAAAAATAGGCGAGTGACTACAATATTATTTATACCAATGGTCACAAATTCAAAAGCAACGCAAATTATATAAATTATTTTATATAAAAAATTAAATTATATAGCATAACGATAAAACAAAAACTGAATCATTCTGATCAAAATTCTTCTTTTTTTTTATTTAATTCATTGAATGAAATTTACAACTGTATTTTAAAAATATAACAAGCAAATAGAATGGAATATAGGTAATGACCTGAAATAAAGAAATTTATCAACTAGTAGTACTCAAATAATAAGTTAAACTTAGAAGGTCGCGAGACCATCTTCTACTCAGACGCCTAGGAGGAATATCGGAAATATCAAAAAACTTTAAAATACATTCGTCTTTGATGTTAAAATTGAAGAAAAAAAAATATTAATTTTATTAATACTTGAAAATATAATTAATGATAATATGTATTTGGATGTATACGTATATTAAATAGTTTATAAGGTTGAAAAAAATCCTCTAATATAAAATCACTTATTTTCATAATAGGGAGCGGAGTGGCTCAGTGGTAGAGCACAGAGTTGCCATGGCGAACCCTGGTTCAAATCCCGCTGCCGGCAAGACTTTTATTTATTCATATGGGATCTAGGACCCTCCTGGGGCTCACCCATACTCTATAAAGTGGGTGCCCAAAATAAGGGGGGAAATCCGGCGGTTGAGCGTGACCTAGGAAAAATCACCTCCCTCCACATCCGTTGTCCATGAAACAGTACAGTCTCTACCATGTACTGAACCCCAGGTCCGTTCAATGGCGGTAGTAGAACGGGTTTTATTTGTTTGTTTTTTTGAATTTTTATTATGGTTAGAACAAAATAAATAATACCGAACATGACAGAAATAACAAAGAAATACCACAATAGATGCAGTTCTCTCTTGTTTTTTTTTATGCAGGCTTCTAATCTGTCCTTTTTTTTCTAGAACTCCAATTTTCGTCTGCCAGGAAGACTCAATGCCAAACAGAAGAAACGCTAAGCGGTTTCTTGCAGGTTTATTCTAATCGACCAAGAACAAGTGAAATGAGGAAGTCACTCCAATGCCTCGCGTTCCCGGATCGTTAATGTTCCTTGTCCGTACCGAACGTCCAACCTTATAACTGTTCATTTAATTGTATATTTCCTTATGATAAAGGTTTGTGGGAAAATATTTAAATTATATCTATGTCACGAAGATTAAGATGGGCGTGTAAAATTGCTAGAATGGACGAACGAATTCCTATGATGTTAATAAGCGGGAAGTGTTTGAGGGGTAGACCGAGTCGTAGGTGGGAGGATTGCATTAAGAGTGATCTGGCGGATTTGAGTTTGGGTAGTGGAAAGAAGTGTGTAAGCAGAGATTGCGTGTATCGGCATCGAGCCTTCGGGTTCACTTAGCCTTATTATTAATTTATATATCGTACCAAAACTACTTGAACCAGCTTCAAAGGAGTTTATTCAATTAACGCCACTTTATGCTGCTATTGCTAATCTGACGATGGTACAATGGGAGTCCTAAATTTTGCATATCCAGGTGTAATTAGGATAGGAATCTTCAAGGTATCTCTTTCGCAGGTTGTCTTTTCGAGTTGCGTTAAGACAACTAACTGTATAATCGTTTCATTTTTTGTTTTATTATCGTGAGCTTTTGAATGGAAAATAGTTCGTAATCATGGGTAATGAATAAATATTGGTGATCTTTTTATTGAGGAATAAATGTTTAAATTAAACTTTCGAAATATAGATGATATATGTTTACAGATTCCCCTAATTACATTCTCTGTTCTCATGATATTACATGAGATTCTCTGGAAGCTCATGATAACGTGTATTTTTGGAAAATATTAAAAGAGAAACGAATGAAAAGTTAAAACTTGTGACTCAACACAAAGCGACAACCTGCCGAATATATTCCTTTTTACCTTATTCCGTTTAACTTGACTCTAGGGCCTACTTCCGTGTTGTGAATCCACAAACTTGGGTATATAACGTTGTAATGCTAAACACTAAACCCCCCTGTTTCACTACGTTCTTACTAATTAAGTCGAGGAATGGCGTAGGCCGGACGAACCTCAATCAAGAATCGGCAAGAAAGTTATCATAAGAGAAAGTACCATTAATTTGGGGATAGCAGCTTGAAAATTTGCATTCGCGGAATTTGTGGGTCACTGGGAAACGCAAAATTCCGATTTCCTTATAGAGATTCCACGCTCCAACTTGTTGAAAAATGGTTTCGATCCTTTTGCTTTTTCTTCCTACATTGGGCAACGTAACGAAAAACAGTTATACGCCCAGAAATCGGCATAAATAAAACATAAGTGAATAAACGAAGTGACGGTGACTGAACAACATTACAATGCTGTTGGTAAAGCCGTGCCGAGGATCACGTTTTTCCGATCGTTCTTTAACGAGAAGAAATATCTCACGGAGTTCAGTATGCCAAGAACATTGTTAACATGAAGCATTGATCTGCTTATCTGCCGTGAAGTGGGTTTTATGATTGTTTATTACTAATAAGTTTAATGGGGTTAATAAAAACTGATATGTATCTACGAAGGGTCTAGTGCCTTCTTTCACGAATCCAAATGTATATATATAACTTAGATAACCTTCCTGTATAACTACAAGCTATGAAGGCTCTTGTGTTCAGCACGTGGTAGAGACTGCACTGCTACTAGGACAATGGTTGTCCAGGGAGTTTATTTCTCAACTACCAGGTTTTCCGCTATCAATGGTGTTCACTGGCTGAGCCCCGGGAAGGTCTGTATATCTTAAATGTTCCATCCAGGGCTGTTAACGGAATAAATCACTAACCTGAATAGCCGGATTTGAACATTGGATCACACACTGAGCTTCCACGCTCCCTTATAAATAAATAAAAGTGGAAAAACATTTTCTGCAACAACCGGATTAGAATCACAGCTCGGGAATCCATGGACCCATTGAGCTGAACCAGACCTAATAGCTCATTTACAGTATAAAGAATATTCTTAAATATTAAAAAAGAAAAATTAAGTGATCGTTCGGGATACAACGACGTTTAACTGGACATTGTGTATCCTGTGTTGACATTGTATACATAAAAAAAAGTAAACAAGATAAATTTCTTTACATCTGTAACGTTTTCGCGTGCAACACACACACACAAAGAAACAAACACATATATAATTTATATGAAAGAAAAACAATTCATTATTTCATTGCCAATAGCAAGTATATAATACGAAACTACAGTTGCCGTTCATTTTATATTTTATTCTAAACCAAATAATTGATCACAAAATAAATATATTGTTGTATTGTATATTACAATTATTTATAAATGAAATCCTGCAAGATGAGGAATAATATATTAAATGTACCCAGAAGAAATAATGAGGAAGCTATTAACTGCTTGACCGGTTAATACATATGTATGTACATATATATGAAATTATGTGGAATACAAATGAATGATATATTTTGATTGTCTCATACACGCAATGTATATATTCAGTCCCCACTTTACGAAGCCTCCATAAAGAAAGTCATTATACAAGCTCTGACAGGATCTGAACCTATTTGAAAAACAAATGATGCGTGTTCGGGAGACCGTTTATAAGAAAACGAAAGGGTCTAATTACAGTCTTGTCCTAGGGCGGTGAGTAACAAAGGGCGGGAGGTGGAATGTACCAGGGGTTCGACTCCGGATGTGGCTCCCGGCAAGTCGCTTTCTCCCATCGTCCGGAGGCTATGGGTCGTCCTCCATGGTTGGGTAATCCTTCGGATCAGGGTTCAAAGTTATCAAGCTATTGAGGAGGAATCTTAATGGAAGGTATTCTCTCCTAACAAGATAAGGAATGGAAACATTAGTATAGGTGAAAAAGGGGAGAATCGTGCAACCTCAAACAATAATAAATTAGTGAATAAAGAAACGAATAAATCCAGGATCGATAGACATCCGAAACCTTATATTTTGCACAATAAACACCGCATCAACCGATGTTTAGTGGACGAATTGAATAATGAGTCATCGCGCATGAAATAGAACCGGATTGGGTATAAAATATAAATGGTGTACGAATAACGGTAAACTTACAAATGAGAAATAACAGTATCTCTTGAGAACAAGTTTCATGAAGATGGTGATAAATGGACTGTATAGCGGTAAATCAAGATAATATAAATGAACGAAAGGTATTATATTTATTCACAACGAATTTCATTGCATTTTCCTCAACATTTAACTAGGAACGGTAATTATTCCGCAGGTTGTCGCTTTGAGTTGAGTCACAAGTTTTAACTGTTTTATTTTTTAAATTCTCCGAAAATACAAGTTACCATGAGCTTTACTATAAAAAGAGAATGTAATGATGGGAAATGTGTATACTTCGGAAATCATTTCATCTAGAACATATATAATCTGTACTTAGAAACTTTATTTGAAACGTTTAACGTTAACATTTCTATTTATAAACACTCAAGAACAAGAAATTTGAACTATTTTTTATTCATAGATATTTTTGTTAATAAAAATAAAGTAACTAAATGAATAGAATCTTTAAAAAAATGGTAATATGTTGGGTATAAGAATGATAAATATTATAGATATAGAAGACGATATTCATTTCATATTCCAAAATAGATTTTTATGTTTCCCAGACGTCAAGAATGTCTTTAGTTGACGCTGCAATATAGATTATTAAATTGTTTAATTGTTTAATTCGGTTTTTGATTATGTTATGTTTAAAAAGGTTCTTTCCCTTCTCTCCTCAATGTTAGCTATAAAAAAATTACATCGGTATTACTATAAAATTAAATAATAAAATTGCATCGAAAACTGTATTTACCATAGAATTTACCTTGCAAGGCAAATGTCGTTTTATATATTTGAATTCAATAAAAAAAAATCCTTACACGTTTAAGTCTATATTCTTTGTGTGTCAGTAGGTTAAGAAAAAATGGTTTGATATCTGGTTTGAATTCTATCATATCCACCGCATTATTTCGTATTATAATTCTACATAGACCATTCAGAAGAAATAAGTTAAATTCATAAAAAAAATAAAACCAAATCAATAAAGTTTTTAGGGTAATTGATATTACATACTTACGAGTATGTTTCTTGCTAAAATTGACTTTACTCAATGTTTTGAGAACAGGAATATTATAGTGTTACAAAATCGTGAAATGTATGGTCGTAAAATCAATAAGCTGTGAAAACTTTTTATGACAAGCGATTGAATTTAATGTCACCAACCCAACAATAGCTCTTTGTGGTAACAGTCGTTACAGCCCCCCTTTTTTACGGCATTAATCATTAAGAAAAACAATAATTACATCTGGTAACGGGTTTTAACACACCGTTATTAAATACATGGTAGAAATAATGCTAGAATTGAATATGGTTAAAAAAAATTATATAATATAAGATGGCATTGATATTTATAATAAAATGCCAAAAATAATACAACTATGAGAAAATGTAATATATTATATTATACTAATAAAAAAGACGAAATCAAATATAGATAAATATAAAGATTTATTACAAAGGTTAAAGCACCTAATGAAGAAGAGAAGTTAACCAAAATACAAAATAGACACAGCCGGCCAATATTTAAAATATAAGTTTTTTCCAAGAACAATAATCTAGAAAAACAAAATACAAGAAAAATTAACAACTAAACAATTACTCATCTACACACGGTTTTTATTCTTTTTTTCTACTTTTTACTACGGATTCTTAAACAATAATGAAGTTGAGATTAGACTAAAAGGTTTACGATTTTATCTTAGGATATATCTTGGGAGAGCCACAGGAGGATCTGCTGATCCCACAATCTATAGCTTCTGTATCTGCCACAGCCGGATTTGAACACGGGACCTTCAGCTTAGTAATTCAGAGGTCTAAAATACATTCGAATCACCAAAAATCCACAGATTTCGCAATACGCAATTTTTACAGGTATCTTCTAACATTTTAATCTCCACTAAGAATATTGATAAAACTTAGGTGACAAATAGTTTTTTTTTTAAATAAATGTTAATTTATTAATAATTTAATTTAATTTAAAATACATTGCCACTTTGGCATGACCGACAACGCTTATTTTAGTTAAAATGGCATACACATTCCTAATTATGGCATATACAGAAGCTTTAAAGTTTGTGTAAGTGAGTAGACTATGTTGGTCCTTGCTCCAGAATTATCAGTAAATATAGAGAACTATATCTTTAAAAAAAATATAAAGAGATAAATTAAACTAAATTAAATAATTGTAAAGTTGACTAAAAGAAACCTGTACCACTGCAATCCATGACGGGTGTTGGGTTCAGTACATGGTAGAGAATACTATTTCTATGACAACGGCTGTCCGAGATCACGATTAGCCAGTTTTTTGCCCCAATTAAGGGTATTAAGGCTGGGTGAGCCCTAGGAGGGTCTTCAGATCTACTATAAGGTCTACAGAACTATTGTTGGTTACAAGGTAGAATATATCGCATTTCTTTTAAATTGGTTTATTGTAAATTAATTATTAATTTAAAATTATCATTAGCGATCTTTGTACGAACTGAACTGGAACCAGGATATGGACCCCAAATCGGGTGGTTAAGTGTCGACAGAGTCTGAGGTTTGGATGCGTGATGTATTGTATAAACTTCTTTCCTCCTTTGCATGTTGCGGTTTGGATCATTGAGAAATAATTCTGTCAAAGTTCCTAGATTTCGTCGGTTATTTAATCCTTTTTAATACATCGGAACCGCCAATATGGTGGCCTGTAACTCCGTTGGATAACCGTTGAAGTATAAGGACACATTCAGAAAACAACCGGTCTTTGAATGAACAGGAAAAACGAAACCAAAATGAGCCCGGAGTATATATATGTAAACGATATTGAACAGTTAACTGTATTGACAATCAAGAAGAAGCACTATTGCGTTCAAGACTCCTCGAAGAAGGTCATAACATCTTAATGGCATGAATTCAATAGTAAAAATAAACAAAAAGCTAGCAAAATTAAATAAAAACTAAAAAGAAAAAAAAAGTTTTAAAATTGAGCAACAAAACGGGAATTGAATGTTAGTTAAAATAATAACAAATAAAATAAATAGCTATATAAGATTATAAAATGTATATTACAATAATTAAGTAATAAACAATAAGGATTAAATCGTAGTTATAAAAATCAACCAGGGATTTTGAGAGAGGATAAAAAAATGTATACGTAATTTGTACCATTGTTTAGGATTTCCTCATATTTCCTCTTCAGACAAGACCAAAAATCCGATGGAATTTAATAAAAATAATGATATTGAATCGGGATGAATTTCGCTATCCTAAACATTTTTAGAAAAAGCGAGTTACCTCAATATTCCCCAGTAGTCTTCAACTAATATAGACATATCATATCTTAGAAGTTGTTTTTTAAATGTGCAATGTGAAAAAAAAATAAGAAATTTTTGGAGTTTACTCCTTAAGAAACGATTTTCATATTTATCCCGCGGTATGAAAATTTTATGAGGAGTAAAATCGAACTCTAGCTAAATGTGGTCCGTTACGTTCCTGTCTCGGTAGTATTGTATTATTTGTTTTACACAATAGATAGAAATTAAAAGTTAAATTCCGGGACTAATCGGGAAGAGATACGTGTGGTATCTATGGTAACAGTATTCAATTGCTTTATTCTCCAAGTGTTGAAATGCGATAATTTTTTTAAACCTCAAATCAAGGTTAGCTTTGTTTAGATAATAAACAATTTCTGGCAGATTACTCGGGACGACTAGATATGGTACAACTATTGATGCAATGTTTTCACGATTCATAACCCATGTAACTTCTGACATACATGTAGTGTATTTCAGTTTCCACAAACCTATTGTCACAATATTTAATAATGGTGATACTATTCACGGACTAAATAATGTTCAAAATCATGTTAAATGTCAAATGTCAATGGTAGAACAAACGAATCTTCCCAAGAATGATTTATATAAAAATAGTAACAATTATTATTACGTGAAATAGTTGATGATATATATTTCATTGGGATGATGTAAATATTATGAATAAATATTTATATATGGTTTGATTATTTTTTAAGATGCTTTCATTTAGCCTCTTTTTACATAATCTACACAATACTAGTTCTTAAGGAGTAAACTCCAGCTGACACACACATTTTTTTTAATACTGCTTACATTAAAGAATATAACACAATAATACTGTACAATGCTATGTTTCTACTTTCATGTCAACGAATAGTCAAAAAATTGTATCTGAAAATACCCCATTCATAATGAAAGGAAAATATTATATTGTAATGATAACTGAGGAAACATTAAAAATGTTTTGTTAGCTATGTTAATAGCTATCCCAACTCGAGTTTATGGTTTTATGCAAAAGTAAATTACTAAGTAGTAAAAATTAGTAGTAATCCTCTCTATCTCCTTGGACACATTCAGCCTCTAATAATATATGTAGTATATTTTACAATACTCGTATAGCCGGTAATAATAAGTCAAAGATTAGCAAAAAAGTGACAGGTGATAGAATTAAGTTGGAAGGCTGATATTTTGCTAAAACTGGTTATCACCAACAAAAAGATCAAGGCAAACGGATTTTTGTCAACGACCCATTTATTTTTTTATTTTAAATACTTACTACCAAATTCATAAAAAAATTAATAAAATAAAACAATCAACAAAGGTTGGATGGTGGAAGGACCAATCCTTGTTGCAGTGACAATTTCACTAGGACTCATTGGACCAAGACAAGCGGTCACAGTTGCAGGGCGATCTGACCAAGAACGGTTATTCAGAGCAGATCCTGGTCAGGGCACACTACTATAGTTCCCAGGTAACACTACCTTACTGTGCCGGCTAAGGGTTACACCTTACGGGTGAGTTACATGTAACACAATTCGGTGTGGCGACATATTTAGGAGTGGTCCGATATTTAAATACATATGCATTTTAAAAGGTAAAGTTTATGGTTGGCTCAGTGTTTGAATTAACCCAGGATGAAATAGGAAGATTTGATTCAGTTGTCATGGTTAGTTTAGTAAGGAGGCTGAGTAACATTGATAAGTTTGAACATGGTGACAGTATTCTTCTGGGGTAGTAGTGATATGAGTTTAATGATGCAGTTATAGTAAATTATGCTCAGTTATAATAAATATTTAAAGTACAGAATCTTCGTGATAAATAATTCAAAACGTATGCTCTACAAACTGTTTCTAAAAAAAAAAGATTTTTTTTTTTTATTTCATAAAGATTAACTTTCTTCACGGATACTAATTGGGTCTTCTTGTGGGTGTTCCTCAAGGTGTTGAGAAAATCAGGGTGGATGAGACCACTTGTGTTTTCTATTATATTTGAGTAGGCGCTAACGACCATAAGATCTGAACGGTCGATGAGGCAGTCACGCATTGGCCTGGATCAGCTCAGTAAAACTTGCTCGCGGCCAATAGCTACAGCTTTCTAGTCCGTGTGCTTCGTAACCTGGAGGAGTCAGTCTCCTTTTCCCTCGCAGAGTAAGCCACAACGTATCCTCGCTCATTAGTCAGTTCTTCATCCGGGGAGCGCTAAGTGATCGGGATAACCTGTCGAATCGAGACTAAACTTTCGGAGCGGAGATCCCGGGGATCAAAGACGCCGACGATCGCGATATGTGGGACGGAACTGAAAAAAAGCGGCACTAAATCATGCGGTAATGACTCGGCCAGCTCGGACGTAGAACCGGACGCCATGACCCACATCTTGTTAGGAAAATGGGAAGAATGCCTCTGAATCCTAGCCTCTTTCTTATTTTCCTGAGGACTCGTGATGCCATAAACCACCTTCCGAGGGGCGAGGGAAGGGAGTAATTGGCGAAGGCTTTCTCGTTCCAGCATCATCCTCCAGTATTTCGGGGACTGTTATTCCAACAAGCAATCAAAATAAGAAATCAGAATCACACAACTGTTATTATATTATTTTTTAAATTTTCTAATACCTTCGCAGTGCATAGATGTTTCTAAAAAAAATTACATACTGAACTCAACAATTTGATGAATAGGCCCTACCTAAAGTGGGTACCCTTGGAAAGGGAAAACCTGGCGGTTGAGCGTGATCTCGATACAAATCACCTTCCTGTACAACTATTGTCCTAGAAGCGGCTTCTACAATGTACTAAACTCAAAGACCCTTCAAGTTCATCTTACGGGGGTGCGGGTTCATTTTATATTTTATTTATATATTTAATATATAATATAACGTTTAATAATAAACGTTGGGAATTTCGTTCTTATCCTTCAATGAAATACTTTTTTAAAAAGCACACAATAAATAGAATATACTGAAATTTTCATTTATTCTAATCAGAAAGTATCCAAACATGATCTTAAAATAAATACATAATTCGAACTATTTTATAATTACTATAAATTATAATAATAATATTGTATTACTATAATATTTTTTTTCGGTTTATTTTTCTCTCAGATTCCTCTGGAACCGCATCCACATCCCGGAATTCAAAACTTGAGGGAATGTAAAAAATATTGATTTAAAAATTTTCTGACAATTCTGCAGGTATCCAGCAGAACTGCCTTTTGAACGAATACCAATTTTTCGAAAATGAGATCACAGGCATAAAAAAATAATAAATTGATCTTAATTTGGAAATATATATAGTAACTATCTGTATATTATCGTTTTTTCGTGTTGCTCGCATCTATACATGTTCGCTAGAAGCTATATGAAAACCAGAAACAGGTGCACACTTCCACAAAGGATGTAGCCACGTGCCTAGGTTTCAAGGCACTTATGATAGAAATGTACCACGCGTACGCCTCAGGACTCGGAAGATTCCTCAAGAGGAAGGACAGCAGAGAAGTGAGAGTGTTCCTTTGTAGATTGAATGGTTCATGCAAATATCCTCCAACACTTCAGCGGACTCGCTTTCTCCCTTCTAGTATTCTTTTCGAAACGACTCTTATTTTCAACCATCCGTCATATCGTCCATTACGCACTTCGGCTGATAGCATTCATTGCCCCCGAAGTGGAGATATGGTTCAAGAACCACCAAAGATACCGGGCGCTAAGGGGGAGGGTTTATATAAAGCAGTAATTACGGAGTACAGTCCGGATTTCGTGTACTTGAAGAAGAAAAACTACAAAAACACCAAAACTTAAAAAAATGTCCTCCAAATAATAAAATTCCAGCATTTACTATTTCACACGAAAAAAAAATCCAAATGGTCACCAATAGTGTAATGGCAAGCTTAAAAATCGTCTATGCCTATGGCTAAGGGTTCGAAGTCCAGCAGATGGCTTTAAGATTTTTTAAAAGATAGTGAAAAATCCTTAGTTACTCTGCCCCTTGAGAAGGCCGTAAAATGGGCGCTCGACCCTTCAAGACATTAGGTACCCGTTAAAATTCCCTATCCTAATTAAACCTGGATAGGCAAAATTTAGGACTCCCACTGTAGCATCATTTGTTTAGCCATAGCAACAAAAAGTTATTAATGTGGAAGGTTGCTTTTTATCAAATACAATACATAGTTTATTCATTCGATTTTTAACCGAAAACTGTGCTTATGAATAATTATCAAGTATTGTATACTGTTTTAAAATACAACAGGATAGAATGGGATCATAGATATTTGAACAAAAAACAGCGGAAATATTTTTTTTTTTATGAAACTTTTTGCCGACAATTTTCAATAAGTAAGTCTTTTCAAGAAATGCTTTCGATAATTAACAAAGGGAAAAAATCTCTAGCCAAGTATAAATGAGATATCCTTATACGAAAGGCAAATACCGGAACATTTCGTTTATCAGATTATTTTTAGATATTCATAAAAAAAAAAATATCTGTGCTTTCTAAGGAAAACTGGAAAAAATTGAAGATCGAAAATAATGAAAGGCTTTGCGAACTTCAGCCCAACAGATAACCGTTCCGATCCAAATCAGTAAAATAACCTTAGCGCAATCTTCCCACTTACGCCTCGTTTGTTCCCACTTATCCCTGGGAATTTCACCAGTAAGCTCAGAGCTTATTAATCTTTTAGGAGTTTGTTCACTATTCAACAACTTCAGCCCATTATTCACGATTCTGACAGATTATTTTTAAAAGAACTAAAATATACGAAAAAACATTAAAAAGATGTGGAAAGGAACGAATTACTATTTATCTGAGTTTCAGGAAATGAAACCATCGTTTTTTTATAGTTGAAAACAAACTGAAGAGCAACTAATCTCAAGAACAAGCTAGCATACAATTTATTTTTATTTTATACCCTATAATTACATGAGCCTTCACTTCTGTAATAAGACTTTTCATTTCTAACCACTAATAAGAACAAAGTAGCCTGGACTATACGACCTTGCGACTACAAACCGAGCGAAATTATTGCGGGATCTCTGTAGCTCAATGTAACTTTCTTTTTTTTTAAATCCGGGTCGACAAGGTTCTTGGGATGACATTGAGAAGTATAATTGAGAGGCCCTAATAGCCAGGCTGTGTCCGATTTATCCTCCCGCTGACGTCTTGGAGGAGTCTTAGAAGATGAAGAGTTGATACGAGTGTCTTCTGAATGGACTCACACTTCATCCTGTCATAGATACTTTGATATGGAGTTTCAGGCTTGCCACTTGTTGCTATGCTCCAGTTATCACCTATTATTTTATTCAAAAATAAGAACGCTTTCTTTTTACATTTCTTCCAAATGATTCTGCCATCTTAGGTCTAAACGTAATATAAGCTGAAGGGCGAATAAATTACTTGAACAGCACGAATTTCGAGCAAATCAATAAAATTACAAGAATAATTTTAATCAATTAGCCAGGATTAAAAGATTTTAACAAATATCCTTAGTATTAATAAAAGAAAGTCGACAATAGATAAAAAGAATAACACACTATAAATACGATTTAAAAGGTTAACAAACGAATTGTGCTAAACCGTTATATGTGTAACAGACTGTCTCCATAAAAAAAACTTGATCCATAAGTCAGGGACATCGGCAAGGCAAGCGAGTCTTGGTACTGGTTTTCTCTCAACAATTTTGTCACAATTTTAATGATATTTTACAACCTTGCAGCATTGTGTTAAATAAAATTTTTAAATAAATAAATCATATATAATAATATATTAAAATTGCAATATCCGACAATATATAAATCCTAAAAAATAATAATGCCATTAAACCAGGTTAAGAAACCCAAATAGGTTTATAATTTATTTTTTTAACTCACATGGAACTTTCAAATATCTCTATTGAAAAATAACGTATAAGAGTTATGGCATTCTTATTTTGGCGATAGTAACCCTTATAGACGTATAGTCTGTAGTAATATAATATTTTCTGAAGTAAATGCCTATAATTACGTTCTAAAAGGAAAAGAGACCATTTTACTAATAGCTAGGAGAATGCATAAAAATCAGAGATATGGTGAAATTTTGAAAGATGGTATTTCAAATCTCCTTTCCACTTTTAATTAACCATTTCCAGATAAAAATATCTAATCGTTTCAATATAAATTATTTATATTGTTTTTTTAGATTCGTAATGTTCACGTAATATTACTTATGTAATACGAGTTTCTTGGAGAATGTCCCTTCTATTGCCTTATGACACTTTCTAGACGAGTTTGGCAAATATCATAGGTGATACAAAAAAACAACACCGTTAATAAAAAATAGTTTCAAAATTCAAGGAAGTCGAAAATAACCAACTTTGTGTATATCAAAAATATCCTAGCTTAATTATGTTAGTCAGATGTAAACTATTCCAGAAAATATATTATTATGGAATTTGTAGTATTTTGATCACAATCATAAACTTCTTGAACAAGCTAAAAGTGTAATAAAATATGCTATTAAATAAAATATAACAATTCAGTCCAATCTGAAACTCATTCTTACTCAGATGTAGAACATTCAAAACGTTTGTTTTGAACTTTTCAAAGTAACTTAAGTAAGAACAGTTACCATAACTAAAATTACAATTTTAATTAAATTAAAATTATATTAAATAAAACTAATCAATTTTAAACGATATTTTTCCTCTTACATAGAAATTTAAGAAAATTTCTTGCATATCATTTGCAAATGGGAAACCCATATACATATCAAAGCCTCAAAAAACAGAAATTTCATATTTTGGTTGTAAAGTATATGAAACATTAAATATCAGATTAGTAACCTAATTATGAAATGTTTAGCAATTAAGAATAAGAAGTGATTATGTCATGAAATGGGAATAAAATTTGAGTAAATCTTTCCATTGTTTCTGCCACCTTTGTGTTCTTAATTAGGAATTAAAAATTTTAAAAAAATAGTTAAATTTTGTTGAGTTTTAATCTCTGGATGTTCTGTATTAACTAGGGAAAGTCCATCATAGCTGTTGAAATCCAAGTAGAAAGTAATATTGGGGCCTAAATGAGAGTTGCTTAGCTTCACGAACCTATCTCCACTGATTTGCATGAAACGCACCGTGAGGTTTCAGAATGGATCGAGTAGTCATCACGCAGAAGTGTTCAATCACTATTTATCTGATTTTTCATGGGGAAAAATGTAATTAACTATTTATTTGAACCGTTCTTGTTTAACGGCATTTACAATATTTCCGAACTGGAATCAGGAATGATCTATATACCGTTGATATATATATATATGTGTGTGTGTCAACTTGGTAGGACACATAGGCTAGGCCATAGGCGAAGGTTGGCCTACGAAGGTGAACTGGACTCCTCGTTCATCTTACTCAAGTGGGACGGTAGTTAAAAACTTGTATAAATTACATTTTTTAAATTATCGGCTACATGGGATAATTACACACTACGCCCCGTTTCTATTAATTAATTTGCTTGAAATTTAGTTTGATTTAAAATTCAAATTTTGGCAATGAAAGCCCCTCTATTTTTTTTTTTATACTTCAGAGGAGAGTTAAACATCACCCACATCGATATGTTGTAAACAGGGATTTAAAGCTCCTAATACTTAGAAGCTTACGTAACTCTGCCTTATGGCAGTAATATTGATAAAAATGATTATCATTACAATTAAGTATAATTCAAAAAATATTCTTAAAAACTCAATTAATTAGGAAAAAATAAAGATTCTTCCAAATACAAAAAAAAAAAAGGGTATATAAGACGGTATTTTGTCTTGTTGTCATATATGCTGAGGTAGCGTGAACCTTATCCATGCAGCAAGAGAAATTATTGAATTCTGGGAAGAGAAGCATCCTTAGAAAAGCATAAGGCCCAAAAAAAGAAGGAATTCTTTTCCCCATCAAAAAGAATCAAGGACATAAGGACCTATATGGAGAACCTGATATAGTGTCTTGCATAAAAAATGGAATATTAACACGGATGGGGCACGTAAAAAGAAGGGGTCAAAAAGCCTCCCAAAGCTGATCATGTAAGGACGTCCAGAGAGGAAGATACTGGACAATATGGAAGCAGACCTCAGGTTCTCTTAGCTTGGGGTAAGAACATGGAGAAGAGTCGCAGGAGTTCGGTCAGGAAAATTAGAAATAAGAAGAATGTCTAAGTAATTATAAAAATAGTTAAAGGATGTACATTGAATAAATAAATAACGAAAATTACCTATTAAAATAAAGTACAGACAGCTTACGTCAGATTAGAAGCTTTCACCTCGGGAAAGCATATAATTATATTTATACAAATGTTTTATTTATGAAACTAAACTTTTCCAGTAGAAATAAAATAAAATATTTATTACTTCCAGTATTTTACATTGTATTTCCTGAACCATTTACTAAAACAGCAATGCCTTATAAGCGTTCAAGGAAAACTGGAAGGTGAATTCCATGCTACAACGCCTATCCGAATAGCATTGGTATTATTCATTTAATTATATTTTCCGTATCCGCAAAAAGTATATGATAAATAATCTAAAAATTATAGTATTCTTTGGATAGATAATTAGTATTATTAATTAGCTAATAAATATAAATAAAATACATTAGAGCCTTCCACCTTCTCATACTCCTCTTAAAATGTACATCGTACAGTACAAGAGATACCTCTCCATCCTATCTTCAATTCTAATTAGAAACCTTCAAACCCAAAGGTGCTAAGAAAAAAATAAAATAAAAAATAAAAAAAAGATAGATAATTAATTATGAACAATGATATTTAATAATTAACAAGAGTACTACCACTGAGTAGTTTCTCTACTTGTCTTTATCATTCCTGCTATTTACTTGTCATATTTTTATAATACAATTGTAAATTTCAATGACCAAATTAATTTTTTTTAAATGAATAACGGGGCCTAATGGCTTACCAACCAACCAATTGTTTGATTGTTATATTGTGTATTTTTAGTTCCTTTCTCAAAACGCGTTCTTGTAATTCTTCTTCAGTCAAATTCAATTTTACAGATGTTAATCCACAATTTTGTAAACGATTTTAAACTAAACATATTACTATTTCGAGTAGTTTTGAAACTGTACCCTTCTGCTTTTTAAGCATTTTTTTTTTTTTTATGCCTTTTGCTTATTTCATACCAATACTTTCGTATATACTTATAACCTTGTCTGACGACAGTATTCCTTTTCTAGATCGGGACTTAGTAATACAATGACCGCACAACACTAAAGTCTTATAAATTGATTACACGGGGGGAATCATGTACATTTGTGCATATATATACGTCCCTACCCTATTTTCACAGAATTGATACAGAATATGAAACCTGGGTACGCCCTTTGAATTAGAAACCTATTTTTGAAAACTGCGACCAAAAAAACCACTACGGATTGAAACGTAAATATCGAATAATAACCGCAAATATAACACAGATAAAATCTAGGTGACCTTTGATTTTTCCAAGTCGTAGCTTCACACCGCATATTGTGACACTTTCCTCTTTAACAGCCTTTCAAAACGCCATATTACTCGATAACACTGTTTAAAACTAAAAATATAGTAATATATAAGAGAATTGATTAATTCATAATTTAATTAAATATGAATATATATTAAGTTATAAATATATCTGATTCACTCTCCTATCTTTGAAGGAAAAGAAAGCAAACATAAAAAGAAAATCATGCTCAATATATTCCAACTTACAGTATATAAAATGGTAAATCATATTATCCTGTATAAGCCATATTCAAGAAACATAGTGTTGGTATAAAACATATAAAAAAATAGTGAACAAAATTAATGCTTAATTTGAAAACTGTGATATTACAGCAACGAAAATGATATAGTAATGGAACACTTTTACAATGAGTATTAGTGAAATAAATTAAAATAGTGATGAATTAACTGAAATTTTGGATTTAATAGAAAAAAAAGATAGTGGCAATTACCTCAAGAAGTATCTAAAAAAATTTAATAAAATTGACATAAAGAAAAATATATTTAAAAAAATATTTTGATAATTAGTGTTTATTAAAAAATATATATATTCTCTCTACATCTTGAATACAAGTAAATAAATATTTTCAAGTTTCAAAATCAGTGTGCATCGTAAAACATATTTTATCTACTTTATTATAAGTTGTTCTTGTGACTTATAAATGACTAAATGAATTTAATATCAATTATCAATCGCAAAGAAACCTAGAGAAATTTATTTAAGGTATTTCGATAGAATTGATCTGACTTCATTTTTAACGTATAAAAATCAGAACAATTGGTAACAGGAACGAACTGTGGTAGTTAACATAACAACCTACTAAGCCCAAGATTGTGCGTTCGTAGCTCGGCTGGTGGCCCTATTTATGCCGTCCTTCGGAAGGGACGTTAAATGGGGGTCCCGAGCCTGTATGATGTCAGGTACTCGTTAAAAATCCCAATCCTAATTAAACCTGGAGAGGCAAAATTTAGAGCTCCCAATGAAGGATTGTTCGATTAGCCATTGCAGCATAAAAGTGACGTTAAATAACCAAACAAATGATGATAGAAATATTTATCATTCCAGAAAGGTATTACATAACTTTTAAAATCATAATCTCAATTTCGAGGATTATTATGCTATAAAAAATTAATTGCAGGCTCTAAGAATAATAAAACTAAAATAAAATCAACGAATTAATGTTCTTTTTTTCACTCTCCTAACTGCAATCCAGACAACCTTGGAAGAAGGTTATAAACAAAAGAAGGGCACCTTGGGGGGAGGGATATTGCGAAATCATAAAATTTAAATTAAATGAGATCGTCACAGAGATAAATCTTCCAGTTATTACGTATACTCATCGAAATAAATATCGTATAATTCATAAAATTTCACATCGCTAACATATTATTAGTTCTGTCAATATTTGATTAACAGTTAACTAGATATAACCAGTAACGGACTGGTCTCCGAACAGGAAGGAGACGGAATTGCAGTAATCCTTGTGACTCGGGCGTGGTTAGGTTAGGTGTGGTTTTATCAACCAGTTGCTAAACCAGGTTATGAGCGAAGAAATACTACAGTTCAACCGAATTTTTATTTTCTTAGGTCATATAAATATATATATATATATATATATATATATATATATATATATATATATATATATATATATATATATGTCATATAAACCTCCTGGGGCTCAAGAAGAACTTATTAAAGGTACCCAAAATAATGGGGAAACTGGCTGTTGAGCTTGATCTAGAACAAATCACCTCCCTGCACAACCTGTTCAAGAAGTTATAAAGTCACTATCACGTACTGAGCCCAAGACTCATGAGCTGTAGCCGTACAAATTTCTTTTTTTCATATGAATCATATAAATAGAACGTTATAATGTTCAAAAACCACAAACGCCTATTTCAGGTTACTATAATTTGCTTGAGGTTGTTTGTTCATTTAACGTCACTTTATCCAACTACGGGCGACGCTCCAGAGGCATTCCTAAATTTTGCCTATCCAGCTATAATTAGTAAAGGGATCTTTAACGAGTACCTAAACAAGTAAAGTCTCGGAACTCTTTTTTACGTCCGTCGCGAAGGACGGCATAACCTAGGATTTTGTACTCCCTTATAAAAAACTCCTAGAGCAAACTGCCGGGCTCATCCGCGACCTTGGGGATAGAAGGTTATTAGGCTAACCACTATACTACAGGTAAATAAACCTTTGTAAGTTACTTGTAATTAACTACTTGTTGAACTATCATATATAAATTGGATTAAATAAAGAATAGTAAAGTTTGAAAGTCGGAATAACAAATAATTAATTCTGACATTTTAGAAAATTATATTCAAATCGGTTACGAGAGATTTCTCTTGAACCATGTTCGATTCTCACCCCGTTGACACACTTGTAACACTCTCGCCCATACTATCCCCATCCAACACTTAAATCATTAATTGGGACTAAAATGCTCTAGCATGGAGATGTGAACGTGAAAGTGTTTACTTTTACAAGGCTGCGGAGGAGAAAAAATACTATATTAAAATGAAATTTCTGTTCAATGGAGTGCGTTTGTTAATGGATTAGAAAATATAAAACTCGAATAAGCTCCCTATATAGCCTATGTACCCCAAAAGACAGATTCATATTGCGAAAAATCGTTTTGATTCATGCTTATTATTTTATTTTTAGTTAAGATATCTAGTCAACTTTGTTAAATGCTAAGAGGTAACGCCAAAAATATATACCAATACAACCCATAAGGGCATTGGTATCAGTACATTGGCTGAGATCACGCTCAATCCCAAGGATTCCCCTTCAATCACCCACTATATAGAGGGTTGGTGATCCCCAATATGAGTATATGTGGTACCTTATGAAGACCAGAGGTAGTTCTATAGGGATAGTTAGAAGGGAGACGTTCGCGAGATAAACAGAAAAATTCAGATTTATCGTCCGTTAGATGCTGTGGTGACAGTACGGTACACCAAACCTAAACTAGAAAATGTTCCATAATCAAACAGAACACCTAATTGTAATTAATCTCTAGTATAAGTAATCTATGTATATTATTTAGCAAATATAATGATTGAATTGACCATTAACTCAAAGGCAAACCTATCTCTGACTACGAGAATTTTAGCAATAACTCTTATTTTATATCATAAGAACTAAAGATGTTCACAAATAATCATGACCGAATATCCTTCTGCGACGAGATCCAAATCTGAATACGGAGGAAAGGTTTGGATCATGAACAGGTATCCATCAACATCTGCTACAAGTTGTATAACACCGCGTGGTACTTCTCTGACAATCCTCTACCGGCAGAACAGGAAGGAGTTAACTCTGATAACACCTGTTCCTCGGGTAGCAACACCTGGAGACAAATATGTAACCAACTTTCTTATTGGGTTGGCTATACTAAACTCTCAATAGGCCGTATGTGATTAAGGTAATAACAAATGAACAAACCTCTCTAATAGATGGGAAAAATCTATTCGTCGATGAGACGACGAACTAAAGTATCAAATATGAACGCACAGTAACCATTTGCTTCATGATCTTTATTATTCAAACTTGAACGGTACTTCAAGTCCCATCAAATCAACTTTACCCATCCTCCTAAACCTGTAGAGCAAACCCGATGCTTAGGATTACATTTTGACTAACGTTTACCTTGGATTCCTCATACGAAAAGACTAGAAACTTCTCGCCGTATCAGGCTACTTATAAGAAAAAACGCTCTAAGCTCCCAAGCAGTTACAACAGATTCATACATGACTACTATAAGATCTATTTGGACGTATGGAGTAGAGTTTTGGGGCCCCACTAAGCCATCGATTCCTAAAGTATACAATCCAAAATCCTTCCTAAAATTCTAAATGCTTCTTCCTTTGTTACGAAAAAAGTCATCCATAATGATCTAAATGTCTCATTTATTGCTGATTTGGCTCGAATCCGATACCAGTGCTTTCATGACAAACTTTATTCCCATTCAGACCCACTAGTTTCAAACCTAGCTACTTCTTCAATTCCCGATAATCCTCCGAGGCGTATGAAAAGAAGATGGCCTCGTGCCCTTCTACTACCACTGGGCTTTTTATTCATGTCATTATGCATTATCCATTATATTTACTTGATGTATAGTAATAATACAGTTATAAATTTCAATAGATTTTTTTTTTTAAAACCTTACTTCATAACAAATACTCGAGTTTTATGTTTTGACTCATAAATCCCTATCATAAAATCGAACTGACGGTAATCAGTTTCAAAATAATCGAATTTGAATTTTAAAAAATAATAATATTTTCCGAATCTTGATAAACATTGTTTACAAACTTTCGCTTATATTGTAGGCTCTTCAACAACAACAGTCATCTTCTTTTACGGAAGAAACCAAAGTTCATCTTTTCTGTTGAGACGAGTCGTAAATAGCGCGTAGGTAACAAAAGTCGATTGACGGCTTTTGCAAATATTGGGTCAGGCCTTTGAGGAGACAACAAAAGGAGACCATGATCGCAGATCTAGGAGGCCATGTCCCGATTCATGAGGCTGTGGAACCTTTCAGTTCGCCGCTTTCTTGTTGTGCGGTCGAGCCCGCAGAGACAATTGAGTGGGAGCCAGAGGCCATTATTGATGGATCAGGTCCTATTTATCCGAAGCAATTTATTCATAACACGGCGATTGGGGGCCAACAACGACCATTCTCATCCTCCATTAAATAATGATAGGCAGTAAAGCAACCGGATCCTCCGACTACCATCCGGACGTTCTCACACCTCACTTTCACCATTAGCATAGCGGATACGATTAGTTTATTGCATTTTATGATTCGCAATATAATAATGAAACATATGTTTAGGAAATTCTTTATCTTCCGTGCTATTTCCATTAGGAATTATTTACCTAGCCCCTCCACCACCTTACTCGTTAGTTCAACCTACAATACATACAAGAAATTTTGTAATATTCTGATCATAGGTTTATGGTTAGAAATATGAAAAAATAAAATTTATTAATTCCTCAATTCAAGAAAACGTAATTGAGGTTTATTTTAGGGGAAAGCAAAAATAGAAAAAACATAATGGTTCATTAATATTAACAAGTATAAATAGATATATTTGTTTATTTATTTAACATCAATCGAAGCTACGATGGCTAATAGTACGATGTTATAGTGGAAATCCTAAAGTTTGCCGCACAGGCACGGGACCTCCATTATGCCCCATCCGAAGGACGGCATAATCAAGGATTTTTTACTCCCTTTAAAAATCCTAAGGCCACCTGCCGGGCTTCTGGGTATAACTGGTATTTATGGTACAGCATTACCACAGGCAACCCCCAATATGAGGTTTTATCTGGTTTACTAATACAATTATGAAGCTTGAAAAATAATTATAGGGTTTCGAAAATAAGGCATGGCAGACACCGTTTTTTTATATCAGTAATATTCCAAATGTTATTAATTATTATAAAAAATATTATACTAAGATCCCGATACAACCAATCCTTGCTTACAAACTTCCGTCCACTGACCACTACCCAAACCCAAATCCGCAACATCACTCTTAAGCAAATATTATAACGTAAAATATATTATATTTTTAAAAAAAATCAAAAAAGCATTACTTAAAATATAATGCTAAACATACCGTTTACTGACAGGACGATCGAAGTGAAGATTCATGCATACTAAAAGAATTCATACCTGCAAACAGATTTAAAAGTATATGAGTTTTAAATAGTTAATTATATATTAATTATTATAAACAGTATAATATTTAAATAGTAAGCTTGTTTTTTTAGCTAAACTATAAACACATACAGGGTACAGCAGTAAAAATAAAAGAAAACGTGATATTCAACAAGTATTCTATCAAGTTTCTAACTATTTTCCAAGAAATACATTTGGAAAAGGAAAACTATTTTTGAAAATTTCTTACAGAGAAATGTCATGAAGGTTACGCAATTATTTATTAATATTTTTTATTTTTATAATTTGGCATAAATTAAATAATCGAAATAAACTGAATAGTTCACAAATATAGAATTTTAATTCATCGGAAAAGGTATTTTAAGTTTTGTTACAATCGTATATTAAAAAATAATAATAATATTTTGATAGAAAAATTCTCATTGGTATTTTACAATTAAATGCAGATCATAAAAATAAATTGATTGCCTCTGCTATCTTAAAAAAAGTTTTCAAAATAACCTTCACACGCTTATTAATATTAATATCACACACAATGATTAATATTGACCTACCTAACATATTTAATATTGATATTAAAGTATTTATTACTAATAAATTTGTAATCAACGAATTAATTCAGCAGTTAAAGCATGTCACATTTTTATTCTAAACATAAACCAGATAATTACTATATTTTATTTTAATTTATAACAGAATAATTCGAATAATTTTCAAAAATATTTAAAAGATCCGATGTATTAATGTATTTTGGCCTCAATTAAAAAAATGAGAATTGGGGCATGACAACCAGTTCGGTATCGAGGTCGGTGAGATTTTGGGGATAATAATAATATATATATTTTTTTAGCATTAAATAGTCCTAAATCTGATTAAAATTTTTTATACTGGCGAAAATATTGTCCATTAACTGTACAATGGACATTAGTACAATGATTCCGAGAAAATTTATATTAAAATTTATTATTTTTCTTACTTAATCTTGATAAACAGCAATATGACCTTCAATTGAACCCTGTATTAAAAGTGAAATAAACTGCTATTGTATGAGAATTAATTATTATAAATTATAAATATTTAATTTATTGACGTTAATCCTGTAGAAAAATAATAAAAGAAGGTTTTCATACACAATAAGAGAGAATATACGATAATACGTATTAAATATAAAAATAATGGGTAATAGTTAATTAAATTGAACGAATAATTTTAAAAATATACTATAACTAATACCAGTTTTTCATTGCAGATAATATAATGTACTGATTTATTTATTTGTCAATGGTTTACTATTCAATTTATCAATCTTACATCTTAGAATTTCACAATGCCGTCAAGCTTCGTAGGCTTGATAACCTTTCTTTAAATGTTATTATGCTGCCCAGAAATACGCGGGATTTTCTCAGCGAAAAAATTTATTTTTTTTAAACCGTTTGTTCTTTAATATTACTAACAATACAAAATCAAAGAAAAAAATTAAGTTTTGTTATTTTCAGATAGTCACCAGCCAAGAAATTGTCTTGGCTCCCTAACAATGCTGACGATATTTGTGTTGGTATATAAGTCCCACAACAGAGAATTTTCCTTTTTTTTTTTTTTTTTTGCACAATACTGCAACAATGTTTCAAGGACAAAGGTTGTGCAGGGAGGTGGTTTGTCTGAGATACCACTCAATCACCAGTTTTTTCCTTAATTAAGAGTTCCCATTTTATAGAGGCAGGGTTAGCCCCAGGAGGGTCTATCGATGCCAGAGTATCCATCTGTGGCTGTTAAGAGATTAAATAATATATCTGGCACAACCGGATTGGTTCTAGGTTCAACATAGCGACCCAATATTACGACTCAGATGATGGTTCTGTTATTTCCAAGTGTTGATAGGTAATGAAGAACTGGATGACGGAGGAGATAAGGTAAGGTTGGTTAGGTACAGAAGGTATAGAGACTGAATGAGCCTCAGGAGGGTCTGTGGATACCTAAGTATCCAACCGTGGCTATCAACAGATTAAATAATTTATCTACCACAAACGGATTTGCTTTAGGTTCACCATAACAGCTCAGCACTCTACAAACTGAGCTACATCGCTCCTATGCCATCCAAAAATGTATTAAAAAAAAGAAAAGTTTTTTTTTCAGCTCTAAGTTGACAAAGACGAGCGAAATCTAATCTTAAATCTCTTAGTTCCATTCTTCGTGACATCACTTTTCGCGGAAAATAGCAAGAGAATGATGACAGGAAGAAGGAGCTGGCTGTGGGAAGACTTCCATCCACGTCCCACATTGAAGTCTCCGTACCGCTAGCTCCGTTTCCACTACAATTTACCTCCATTCCTTCCCACATCTTAAGCGCTTCAGTTTCTGACGTTGCATGTCTCGTGAAGATTAGCAAGTTAGTAATTAATTTACGTCCTCCGCCCATAATAGGCTCCGAATACTGTCGATGTCCAATTGTAAGTACGACAGTTGGCCGAGCTTAAGATTATAAGCCATAAAAATAACTAATGGATTAAATTAATTTACATCTTTACGTATCCTTCTGGGAGAGGGGTAGCTTATTGTGTAGAATGCTGAGTTGCATTGCCGAATGTACTTCTATGGTATGTACTTTCATAAAAAAAAGTACAGTCTCTACTGTTCATGGGTTGTAGCGGTGAAGTGTTTTTTTTTTTCTAAATCCAAAGTAGTCTTCGATGAAACTTAGTTCAATAACTTTTTAAGTTTAAAAATATTAACAATTGGCAATTGCAAAGTTTTACTGATAACAAATATCGCATGCCTCATTTTGTTTTTGAAAAATGAAATGTTGAAATAGATGTAAAAAACAACCATAAATATACACCGTGTGAGTTGTGTAGACACTCTGGGGCTCACCCATCCTCTTTAAATCTGGCATTTGAGCATTATCTCTTCCAAGTCACCTCCCTGAGCAACCTTTCGCTTAGAAAAAGAACAATCTCTACTATGTTCATAACCCAAAACACTGCAGAATTGTAGTTGGAAAGATTTCAAATTTTAACTAAATCGTCCTATAGTACATAGAGATAGATATTGACTTTCTATTACAGAAACATTCTTTTTAAGATAGTGATTTTATAAGAATTTATAAACACCGAAAATGCTTAAAATGCTTTAAAATACATATAATATGAATTTACCGAACAAAATATCCTCCGAGCCATTACTCAACACGCGAACAGGGAAATGTTGCATGCCCGTGTGAAAACAATGGTCGGGACTAATTGCAATTAAATCAGATTGTTATAAAGCCTTACACGGGGCGGTGAACATCATTCTCATAGCGACGTAACGCGAAACAGTGATGTACCTACTGCTTTCCTTCCTCTGGGACCAATTATTGATAACCAAGATTTCCGCGAAGGACAAGATACCACGGCTACATAACAAACCACCAAAACATAATGAGTGTTAGAGCTTGTATACTATACCTTTCAGTAAGCACAGCTCCCATGGGAACCCTGCTGAAAGAAAATCTAGAAAGATAACCAGACTAGCCTATCTGTTTGATTTCCTTCAAACATATCGCCGTTACAAGTTAAATTATAGATTATGAAAAAACACTACTTTTAAGGAGATGAAAAAATTGTAGCTATGTTTATTAAAAATCAATGCGTACCTTCTAACATATTTTACCTATGGGCATTATTCATGCGATGATGATGAGACACTACAGTGTCTACAACAACGGTTGTGCACTAAGGGGATTTGTTCGTGAACACGCTAGTCATTCAAGGAGCTTACTTCTTAAAGGCTGGGAGTATCCCGGTACGGTCTCCAGATCCTACAGAATCTGCCACAGCAAGATACAAACCCCGGATTTTTGGCGTAGCAACTCAGCGGTCTACACACTGGAAACCCCCCCCCCCACCCCGAAGTTGCCTTTTGAAATATTAATTTCTTATATTAATGTTTTTTTTTGTTTAAAAAAAATATATTTATTGAAATTTACAACTATATACAGAATGCATCAAGTAAATATTATGAATGAATACATTGACATGAAAAGACAAGTAGAGAAACTACCCAGTGGTAGTACTCAAATAAAAAGTTCAGCTTAGAAGGTCACGAGGCCATCTTCTTTTCAGACGCCTCGAAGGATTATCAGGAATTGAAGAGGTTGCGAGGTTTGAAACTAGTGGGTTTGGGTGAAAATGTAGTTTGTCATGAAAAGATTGATATCGGATTCGGGCCAAAACAGCAGCAAATGGGACATTAAGGTCATTATGGATTACTTTGTTCGTAACAAAGTAAGGAGCATTGAGGATTTTCCGAAGAATTTTGGATTGTAAAGATTGGATGCGAGAGGAATTCGATGGCTTAGTGGAGCCCCAAAGCTCTATTCCGTAAGTCCAGATGGGTCTAATGATTGTCATGTATATGAGCCTCTTGTAATTAATTGGGAGCTTAGAGCGTTTGTCTAGTAAATGTTGAAGTAGCCTGAAACGGCGAGATATTAATGTTAATAATTTTTTTTTAAATCACCCTTTATATCTGACTATAAAAGAGGAACCTGTTCTATTACGTAATGAGCCCAAAGCCTTACTCACTAACCTATCTCAGAAAGGTTGGTTTTAAATTAAATGCATATTATGGTTGGTTGTACTTAAATTAACGTGAAAAAACTGTTGGTCATCAACGTCTTGTTTCATCTTTGTATCTACTAGATCATATGTATTTTTACTACAAAAAAAAATTTAATAATAGATTTTGGGATATTTAAAATTCTGGATTGGTTCTTGTAAAACGTTTTCCCACTAGAAATTTTGTATGTTGAAGTTGAATGATTTGTATTGTATTAAGTTGTATGCCCCACCCTGTTTTAAGAAGTAGTCATTGTAGGTGGGATGTTTTTGTTTATAGCCATTCATGATCTTTTTTAAATGATTAATAATATTATGATGAAGAGAAAATTAAGACTTGGAAAGCGGAGCTCCTAAGATAGAGACACTTCTTGTATATTAGTAACTGCCAGGATGGCATTTCACCTGGATCCACGCCCACCTACTCACTAATCAGCCTGTCACAGGTGCATTTCTCCGGCTGATTCATGTCATGAGAAAGTGCTACTCTTCTAAGCGGATCAGAACGAGTTCCCCTACACCCCCGGGCCAGAGACCGAATTATTTGGGTCGCTGGGAGTAATAGCAGGAAGCGGCAGTCGGGTGTAAAGACGGGCACGGGCAGGCAACAAAACGAATCGCCTCAAATTGGACAATAAAACTCAATTAAAATCAATTCGAGATCGTTTTTCACTTTCCCTTGAAACGTTGAGCTCCCAACAGTCTGTTTGATTTGACCCTTCACATTTCGAAGGAAAGATTGTTTAGTATTAGGACTTTATGAAATAAAAACATTTACCCGCATTTTAAATACGTTTTCCTCAACGTGGTAACGAATTTTTAATAACGATACAGAATTGAAAAATTCAGGCTTTTGTGGTGAAAGAATCCGAAAATGCATTTCACAAATTTTACTCCTATGGAAGTTGCCCAGAATTCATAACATAGAACCCTAATTCCACTTTGAATTTTAGAAATAATAAAAAGGGCATTTTATATGAAAAAAACAAATTAATACCTGTTCCACTACAGCCCATAAAGGTCCTGAGTTCAGTACGTGATAGTGACTCTATTGTTTCTAGGACGATTATGCAGGCAGGTGATTTGACCTAGACCAGGCTCAACCGCCAGATGTTTTCCCCCAATTGAGGGTACCCTTTTTATAGAGGCTGTGTGAACACCAGTAGGATCTCAAGATCCCACAGGGATCCATCCCCGGCTGTTAATAGATTAAATAAATTGCCCCCCCCCCACAGCCGGATTTGAACTCAACACAAGTGCTCCTATTTAAAATGAAACGACCCAATGTTACAACTCCAGAGTGGTTCTGTTATCTTACAGAGGTGATAGGTAATGAAGAACTGGATGGTAGAGGAGATAAGGTGCGGTCGGTTAGGTACGCACACAAGGGAGACCGATTATCACAGGTTGGACTTTTTATCTGGCCTGTATTCACCGTAAGTGCTGCTGTTGAACTGCGTTCACTAGACCGAATCCTCCCTGCTCCCGATACACGCGGACTAAGAATTTCTCACTGGAAGGGATTGTACATGCACTTCAATTAATTAATTTCAACATAACCTTTTAAAAATTAAAACAAGCAATTAAGGATTATCGATAATATATAAAACAATAAATCCTCAACCAATTTTGAACACAATTACGTAAAACTTCAATAAAGGAACATAATTTTATTAATCCTACCATTGACTCGTTTCATATGCAATGTCTGTGTTTATTATTTCTATAAATGAAGATGGACTTCTGTGTATAGTAAAGTTTATGTTAACAGATAGTGATGAACTGTTATTAATCCTGTCGTTTTTGATAGTATTTACTTTAATTGCAATTGAACGAACATTCTTTGGTATGGCATGTAATATGTTTATGGAAACGCAAGTTTCTAGTATTTTTTTTTATGAGTTAAAACTTGGACACTCTGCAGCAAAAGGTATGTTCTAACGAAGGGTATTAACTTGATCTAACGCGATAAAGATCTCAGTGAAGGAACTAAATGAGCTGGGTTACGAAGTCCTCACAAACCCTTCTTGTTCGCCAGACATATCACCAACTGATTTCCATCTGTTCAGACATTTGGAGAACTTCCTTTAGGGTGCTACTACTCATGAAGTGTCTTGGGTTCAATACATGGCAGTTACTGTACTGATCTAAGATAAGGGTTGTGCAGGAGGTGATTTGTCCGATATCATGCTCAAATGCCAGGTTTTTACCACACTTAAGGGCATAAGGTCAAAATTAAAATAAAAAAATTTCTAACACACTGTTATTATATAAATGACACTTTATTTCGATCATAATTACAATAATTAAACAAAAACCGAGAAATAAACTGAAAACGTCTTCGTGGTTCGTAAAAGCTACGGTAGAAGTTTAGAAAGGGCAGAGTCACGTCCTGAGAATACATTGGGGCCGCTGAAGAGGTCTTGGTGAAAGGAGATGTTCCTCTATGTCCTTACTCAACCGCTCTCCAGGGCTAATATTCTCCAGGAGGAATATTACTATTGTTATGGATTAGAAATTAATTTAGAACCGCAATAAATGAGCTATAGTAATCAGTAAAATCGGTTTTATAATTCAATAATTTTAAAATTGTCTTGAAGAGATCTGCTGTCTACTGTCTTGACAAAAAAAGTTAGCGTTCCAGAAAAATAACAGATATCTAAAAATCTATAAACATGCATTGAATATATCCGAGCGTTTTCTTCATAATAATGTATTTTATATAATTTCCGTAAAAATATTCATGTAAAATCCACTGTATGAAGTTTATTTTTTGATCATTGTAATATCTAGGTTTAAGATCACAAGATTTTTATAAAATCTCACGTTATTTTAAATTTGAAACCTGGAAAATTTAATTAGTCCCTGACACATACTGAATCCAAGACCCTGCATGGATTGTGTTGATACAGGCTATTAGTATAGAGTTTATTTGTCACAATAGAAATTTAAAAAGCTACGGTCAAATATATTTCTTTCCAGATAAACGTCACATAAGAAGTATAAATATTAAACGCATTAAAAAAAATGATTTAATAATTATACTGATTAATCGAACATGACTTTATTTTCAACTATGAATCAGAAAGTAACTATTTTAACGCAGTTTAGAGGCAATGAAAAATATATGTAAATATTTTTAATGATATACTTTATATTGTTTTGTTATTTAATTCTATGAGCTCAAAAATTGTTGGTAGTTGTCATTATATTTGCAGAACTAGTTATATATTTATTTTTTAAATTATTTTATTGAATTGTACAACTGTAATATATAGATCTAGTAGAATGGCTAAATGAATAAATAAACATATAAAAGGACATGTAGAGGCACTAGCCACTGGCAGCACTCTAATTTCTATATTAGAAGGTCCCGAGGCCATCTTCTCTTCAGACGCCTAGGAGGATTGAATTGTATCCGGGATAGAATTGGATACAAGGATGGAAACTAGTGGGTTTGGATGGGCCTGGAGTTTATGGAATGATAGGTATCTGGAATGGGCTAAATCGGTTAATATATGGAACGTAAAGGTCATTATGGATGGTTTTATTTGTGACAAAATAAGGAGCGTTTAGGATTTTGGATTGCAAGGATTGAATACGAGAGGAATGCGATGGTTTGGCGGAGCATTTATTTTTAAAATACATTATTTTATTATTAAGTCAATCATTTTATTTTTTACTTTAAAACATCTTATTTTGAGCTTTTTATTTTAATTCCATTAATATATAAACTACAGAAAGTTGAACTGAAAATACACGTATCACTTCCACAAGCTGATTTATTGTTATCTATTTATTGATATCTACACTATTTATTGATAGTGTATAATAACTCCTATACATATTCAGTATTGTTTAGTCTTTTTAAACTGTTGGTGTGAGACGTGCTTTCTTCACCCTCTTCTACTCTCCCTCTCTCTCTCTCTCTCTCTCTCTCTCTCTCTCTCTCTCTCTCACTCTCTCTCTCTCGCTCTCTCTCTCTCTCTCTCTCTCTCTCTCTCTCTCTCTCTCTCTCATTCTTTCTTTCTTCCATTGATAATAAACCAGTTATCATAGTGCTAATTCATTATAGCTGATAATATTACTACTATAATACGATTAGTATTCATACTCTTTCATGGAGATCGAGGGCCAGAATAATTCAAACCACGAACGTTTCATTACGGCATATCGATAAAGACTTGCCAAGTCAGAGAGGCAGTAACGTTTCAGTGGTCTCAATGGCATGACGATTAGTTTCTTTCTCATAATGAACTTAACGGGATATTGTGGAGAATCACTAGACTGTTCAGATCGGAGAGTAACTTTAAGTCTAAACTATTCCACTGAAGAGTGGAGAAATCGTCGAATGAAAAAAATACTCAAATCATCGAATCAAAGAAACATCAAAATTACAGGGAAATGTTTACAATTATAAAATAAATCACAGAAATATTTGAAAATGATTTATTATTCTTATTTACGGAATTAAGGTTTCGCCTTATTTTGCATATTCCTTGTTTCGCCATATTTCGCGATTGATTATCAATTTATTATCAAAGTGATATTTATTAATGTTAAAAACAATAAAATTTGGTCATTAAATCAAGTTTTAATTCTTTAATAAAAGGTTAATTGTCATATTGGTATTTCTTAATATTTGTTAATGTTTCACTATGCAAAAAAAATAATAGAAAATTTGGTCTCTTGACCAAGTTACGAATTAATAATAATACTTATTAATATTGATTACTCTTTAAGACAAATGCAATATTTGTTATTAAATAAAATTACAACTCTTTGATAAAACCTTCTTTATCATATTGGTATTTATTAATGTTTAAAAAAAAGGTAAATTTATTTATTACATACAGTTTTAATTCTTTGTTTGTACCATAAACCATTTGTTTGTATTTTTGACATTAAACCTAATCATCCCAGCCACAATGAAATTACCAGTTATCTTCCATAAAACCATAATCTGTGATGATAATTATTACACAGGAATCCATAAACAGTACTAAATAGTTGTTTCTATAATTATGCACGATATAACTTTCAGAATTTGAAAACTTTTTTTTTCCAAATCTACTTAACAAACTGGTCATTAACGTCTCCTAGAGCGAACCCGAAATCGGAAACTGGGGCAAAACTTGTATCATAATTGATGGCGGACCTTTCGAATTATAATTCCAGCCTTTCTTGAAGCGATTAGCGAGCTCCACTCTCCTAAACCTGTTGAATCTGGCTTGTCCCGAAGGTAGTCGTTATGTCCACCAGGATCTTATAATAATGGAATTATAGCAAATTGAAAGTTTTATTCGAGAGAGGAAGAGAAATGGGTTGGGTACATGTGGTGTTAGGAGCGAAGGAACGTAGTGAAAGGTGGGCAGGCAACAGCCTCAACCAACTGGTTTGTCCCACTATGCAAATTTTATTTTTGCACTGCTCTGCCTTTTTTTTTTTTCAAAGGAAATCTAGCCCCCTCAAGGTCTCGTAATCAAGGTTCTTGAGGAACATATGATTCGACTCCATAGTCTCCTTTTTGCACAAGGAACCTTAGATACTTGTGGAGGAAAATTATGGCAACAACTGCTGGTTAATTTTTTTTTTAATTGTTTTACAACTCCAAGTTCCCAATTAATTGCAAAAGACTCATATACATGACTATCATAAAACTTGGACTTACGGAATAGAGCTTTGGGGCTCCGCTAACCCATCGAATTCCCAATCCAATCCTTACAATCCAAAATCCTTAATGCTTCTTACTTTGTTACGAATAAAGTCATCCATAATGACCTCAATGTCCCATTTGTCCCATTGCTGATTTGACCCGAACCCGATATTAGTCCTTTCATGACAAATATTATTCCCACTCTAACCCACTAGCTTCTATAGCTACCAGATCTATCTCGATAATTCTCCGAGACGTCTGAAACGAAGATGACGTGATCATTTGAGTTGAATTTTATATCTGAGTACTATCACTGAGTAGTTTCTCTACTTGTCTATATACATGCCACTAAGTATAATTTCTACCATCTACTTGCTGTATTATTATAATACAGTTGTAAATTTCAATGAATAAATTAATAAAAAAATATATATTACTGTAACAACAATGATGGTTCCGTTGTATTTTGTGCAAGTTTAAAATGCTGGTCAATTAGTGGGCCACATTAAATGTTTGCAATAAGATATACGCAAATATATGTTGTAGATATGCATGCTTTTGTAAATTAATAATATTTATATGTTATCGTTACTTCCGATTTCTGTTAAATTGCTTAAGTTTATTTATTTATCGTTGCATGTCTTAATTTATATAGATAGTGAACTTAATAAATGTAACTAACTAGTTATAAAATATTTGATAATTTGTTTAAATATTGTTTTGAAGCATGCCTTTATCAGAAAAATATTTTTATGCAAAATTTAATTAAATAATGTAAAGTTGTTGTTTATGTATATATATCATTCATATATAAGCCACGAGGATACATACTGATCTGAAATGTGAGAAATAAAACCTTCCCCGTCGTATCAACATATATACATATCGCTATTATATTTATATCGCTCCTACTAAAATAAATTATAGGAAAAAATTGGCTTATTTAGTTTACATCTGATGCCCAGAATAAAGCGAAGGAGTTTTTAGGATTCTCATTGTTGATCATTTTTTAATATTGTTGAATAACGTTCGTATATCCTGAAAGAGACAAGATTGGTTAGTTACCGAACATGGTAATTGGTATATGTAACATAATTGGTGACCATACGTAATTAGTTTCGGTTTCGTAATCTCCTATAACTCACTTGTTATAAAGAGCTATACATAGAATATAGGATATATATTTTTTATCCAACTAAAAACAAAACTATTAATACGTGATTGCTGTACAGTTTTTAGAAGAGCAGGCCTGTAGGCCGTTAAGAGATTAAATAATGTATCTACCACAACCGGATTTGAACTCCGAACTTTCAGCAAAGCGATTTAGTTCTCTACCCACTGAAGTACCTCCCCAGATTATCTGATTAAAAAATACCATTTTGTATACCAATTTTAATTTTTTAAACAAAAAATGACAAACGAATTTTAGCTATATGCCCTATTGAACTTAGGTAGTGTTCTACAAATGGAAGCAAGCAACGGTTTTTATGTATCCAAAACAAATAGAGAAAATTTACTGTAATACTATATAATTCCTAAAGGGTAAATATTTACAATAAATAACTGACATTTTATTCGGGGCCACCTGCGGTATAACAGAATAACTCCCTTCTTTGCCCAAGATCGCGGAATTACGAACCCTGCAGGTGGCCTCAGATATTTTTAAAGGCAGTAAGAAATATTTGGTAATTCCGTCCTTAGAAGGAGACGTAATACGGCTGTCAAGATTGTGAAGTGTTAGGTACTCATTAAAGATCCCCCCTATCTTAATCATTCCTGGATAGGCAAACTTTAGAACTCAACAATGTAGCATTGTCCAATTAAACATAATAGTATAAATTAATTGAATCAATAAACTAATTCTATTCAAATAGATGAAAGGGTATGATCTAATGACAACTCGTTCAATATCGCATACATACAAACATTTAATCTATAATAGTATTCAACGGATATTTGTGTATTAGGATTTGTTTTTGCCTTTTAACTTTACCAATACAAAAACAGAATTATTGATTTTACAGCAGAAGGGCAAACTAAGGCGAGTTAATATGTTAAAACGAGCATACAAAGATTAGCTCGGTTTAGAGATAAACCAAGAGGTAATTGGGAGTATTACGACGCAGGTCTTGATATTGATATTGATATTGATACTGATTTCTAAAGCCTTATTAATATTAGTATTTTTTTATCATTTACGACGATACATTAATAAATCACCTTCCTTGTCGCTGTATTTTTTTCAAATACTTTCATAAAGTGATCAATGAATAGATATTTTTTTAAAGTAATTTTGTATAGATATATTATTTCATATTTTCAAAAGGTTTTAAAATATTCATGCAAAAGTTAAATAGTTTAAATTATATTTTTCTTAATTTTATTGCGAAGTTTTCCCATTAAAATTCAGTAAATCTATTTTTAATATCATCCAATCAGCTAATACATCAAATAATGAATTTATTGAAACAGAGGATGTATTTACCTTGATTAAACTAAATGTGATATAATTTGCACAAAATATGTTAACGTTAGTAAATAGTGATTTTATACACTATGTTGATCAATGAATCCATATATAGCATGTACTATGATTATTTTTGGAACATTAAGTCATTACTTCTGAATTACTAATTGATGGTCTTATTAATGTTAATAGAAATGTGAAAATAAAGTCCCAACTCAATGAAAATATTAATTTTGACAATTAAAGGGAATGGCAATTTAATACATAAATATTTAAAATACAAAAACTAAATCTATATATAAGCTACTTTTCTTTGAAAAAATAAACATAAATATAAATTTTACTTTATTTTTTTATGAATATTCAGTTTTAAGATAATAATTTTATAGGATTTCATAGATTTTATTTACTGATACTTTTTTAATTACTTCATAAAAACGTTTCTTATTAAAATTTTCCATTAATATAGAGTAAAATAATAGAGAAATCAGTTTGCGAGAATACTTGAACACTTTCGAAGGGAATATAGTCCCAGATTTGCGACACAACCAATCGTTGCAGTGCGGGTTTGAGGAACACCCAAGGAGTTTCCATGTGTGGTTTTCCACGTCTTCCTACTCAGGTTGGCGAACCAATAATAAAAAATATAGTACAAGAATTTGTTATCAGCGAAAAGTAAAATTTATTTAATCATTACAATATTAAATTTTAAGGAAGAGAGCTACAAAAATTACTAATATCCATATGAGTACACGTCACATATATTTCCTGAACCCAAAGGACAATTGTTTATAAAATAATTAATTTTTCACCCACAAATACTAAGAATTATGTATTTTTTTAGCCATATTATATGAATAAATACTATATTTTTATCTATATAATACGAATGATATGTTCGTCCTCTACATCACGGTTTTAGAACTTAAAAAAATATTTCATAATTTCACGAACAGCTGACAGAATTTAAACAGTATTTTTGCAATACCGAAATTCTCGCCTCTTTGAAAAAAATTAGGTCAACTTAATTAGGGCAATTCTAACATGAAATTACGTCAAGATACCACCTAATCTGGTTGTCTTAAAGAAATCATTTTTTATTTTATTTTAAATTTAAATACAATTTATTTTAAACTGTTATAGCAATACAACAAGTAAATATAGATCCATTGAGATATTTATTATAAGAGCGGTAAGTGAATATGTTTTTACTACGGAAAAGGTTTTATTTCTCTCATCTCAGTAGTATGTAGTCAAGATACCAACTAATCTGGTTGTTTTGAAGAAACCATTTTTTTCTTTTAATTTATTTATTTAAATTTACAACTATTGTAGCAATACAACAAGTAAATATAATGCATGATACATAATGGCCTGAGATAAAGGCAGGTAGAGAAACTTAGTGGTAGTACTCCAATCAGAAATTCAACTTAAAAGATCGCGAGACCATCTTCTTTTCAGACGCCTCGGAGGATTATTTTATTTTAAAATTTAAAAAATAAACCAAATGTCTACGTTTAAGTACTAAACACTAAATCTAAACAACACGTGAAAAAATTAGAGGTCTGAAAAGAAGCTGGATGAGAGATCCATTGAATTGTGAAATATTGACCGTTTCACTAATTGTTGGGTAATGCCTCTTACTAAATGATTGAGTGCCATAGGTGTTAACTGAGTGAGAGGCATGGTTTGTAAAAAATTAGTAAAAATTGTTTTGTATTATAGTTTATGGATATAATCGATTAATTGTTTTTGTGATTAATAAAAATAAAGGATTAATTAAAAATATATAATAGTTATTTCCTCCTTTTTATTTTTTCTTTATATATATTTTAATTTTATTTTATTGATATTTTCTATTTAATTCTAATTTTATCTTAAATGTACGTACTAGTTTATTAAAAGTTGTATTTAATCCCCTAACTCAATTGTTTATCCCGCCCACCGGTATAATAAAAAATATTACTAATAAAAAACGAATACAAATATTCGTATACAAATATATATATATATGACAAATTGAATTTACATCTCAAACTTAAAACGAGCAACCAACCAAGAAAAGACCTTCTAGAGATCGACATCACTTAAACAGTTACTGGGGATCCTATATGCAAAACTTCATGTATATTTTTAGCATCTCCTTTTTATAATTGGGAAAATACATGAATACATAATAAAATACATGATACATAACCGACTGACCTGTATTTGCAGATGCGGCGAATATGAATAAGAAGAGCCAAGCCGCCCTGGGCTGGAGCATCGTATTTCCCTAATTATCACTAAACTAATCACAATATGTTATGTCACTAGCTGTGGAAGAAGTCCGCTAGGTGGTGCACATCCTGGCCTAAGTCCTGACAACGGAATGGCGCCTCTCACTCGGGCCAGCTAGGTCCTCTGGTAGGGGCACAAGAAGTGGGGGACTTCCGCCACCCCTCTCTCTTCAGCCCCTGGCTTCTACTATCCAGGCTTCTACTACTCTAAGTCTTCTGGAGGGGTTGAAGAACTTAATTGTAGAAATGATGAACTTATGATGAAAAAAACCCTGAACGGTACAATCCATGAAGGTTCTTGGTAAATGGTAGAGACTATACTGTTTCAAAGCCAATAGTTGTGCAGGTTGGTGATTCGATGGAGATCACACTCAACTGCCAGATTAATAGAGTCTGATTTAGCCAGAGTAGGATCTACATATTCCACAGGGTGCATGCGTGGTTGCTAACAGGTTAAAGAATTTCTCTGTCACAGCCGGATTTGAATCTGGGACCTTGAGTACATCAACTCTGGACTCAACCCACTCTGCACTGAGATGAAAGTCAATTTCCGAACTAGTCCAATTCACGGCCAATAATTTCATTTTCAAGGTTAAGATGCCATGAAAAACAAAACAAAAAAACTACACGACTAAAAAAAGGAATCCGTGGACCAAATGACAAAGATTATCCAGTTTCTAAGCCAATGATTGTCCAGAGGAGTGGTTGGAGTGATATCGCACTCACCACCAGAGTTTATCCCCCAGAAAGGTACCAAATTTATAGAGGCAGGGTGACCCCAAGGAGGGTCTGAATGTCGCTGGGCCTCCACCCACTTATAGGTGTTAAAAGATTAAATAATTTATCTGTCTCAGAAGGATTTGAAGCAGCACATTTAGCACCCCAACTCAAAGCACTACCCACTGTGCTAACCCATTCAATATGAAGAAATCCTTTTCCCGAATTAGCTTTCAATACCCTTCAAAGGTAAAGATGCAAGTCGAAAAAAAAATTTAAGACTAAAAGAAGCCATGAAGCAAATGTCAGATATTATACTGTTTCTAACCCAGTGAATGTGCAGGGAGGTGGTTTGAAGGATATCACACTCAACCGTCAGGTTTACTCCAGAAAGGGTAGCCACTTCACAGAGGATGGGTGAGCGTCAGGAGGTCGTAGGATGTCCATCGGTAGATGTTAACAGAATAAAAAATGAATCTACCACGGCAGGATTTAAACCCGGCACCTTTAGCATGAAAACTCAGCTGTACAAATAGTAAGCTGAATTATATATTTTTCTTCTATATGCATGTGTGCCCTTTGTGCGGCTTTTGTTTTTAATTTTGATAATGATAAGGTTCATTTTCAAATGTTATATTTAATGCATCACATTCACATCAAAAGCTACATATTACAAGAAGTTAATAAATAATGAAACTTTTATGGGCAAAGCTGTGAGTTTTTTGTTGGTATTGGACTAAATTTCTGTAGACTAGAAGAAAAATTCTATAATAGGGGCGACCTGTGGTCTAGTGGTTAGCATAACAAATTACTAAGCCTAATACCGCGGGTTCCTAACCCGGCAGGTGACCCTAGAATTTTTTTAAGGAAGTAAAAAATCCTTGGTTATGCCGTTCTTCGGAAGGGACGTTAAAAGGGGGTCCCGAGCCTGACCTCTTTAAAAATCCCTATCCTAATAAAACCAGGATAGGCAAAATTTCGTCCAATTATCCATAACAGCATACAGTGTCGTTACATGAACAAACAAACAACAAGGGGCAATAATTGCAACGAATGATAGCTGTTAACAGATTAAATAATTTAAGTAATACAACCGGATTCGAACCTGAGACCTTCAGCACATAGACTCTAGACTGTACACTGAACCACCCCATCAAAATATTAATAGACATTAGAGGAAATAAAAGTTCTATTTCTAAACAAACAATAACGTATCGAAAGTATGAAGACTGAAATACAACTGAAGAACATCTTTATTGGTGTTTTCGGGAAAAACTTTTTAACACATGATAAGAATGATTTTTTTTTTAAATCGGGTTGTGCTATTGACCATGAAAACCTTTGGTCGCGCGATGTGGTCATCTAGCTGAAATATATATCACTCACAGAACAGACAGATTACCCAATCTCACATTGCTTCGAACCATGTTTTTCCATGGTGCAGCGGCAAACAGTCTGTTGCTCCATAACCAGTCTCTTTGTGGAGAATTCAGCAGGAAGGAATTCATATTCCTCAACTCTATCCCGCTCGGAACCAAACGAAGAGCGGATATCTGACTATCTTGAAAACCAAAAGGCAATACCCAACAGAGTATACGAAGCAGAGTCACCAATTCTACGCCCGGTCAAGGGTGAGGCGTTGCTAGATTTTGTAAATACGAATGTAAAAATGTCCCGTAATGTCTGATAAAAGTTAGAATCAATTTTTTTTTTTAAAAAGGTGGGTTTAATAAGGTGATAATTTGGACGTTAAATTGTATCGTAGGTTTACATGGTACCAACTACTTTTGAAGTTCGCTAATAACAAAGATGAAACTTGAAAAACAATCTATACATTTTTTTTTTAATTTTAGTTTTTATTCATAACTCCAAAATTTGCTAGCTAAAGACCGTACAATTATGCATTAAACAATATTAATTAGGCAAAAAATTGTTCATTTATGGTCTGTGACAATTTTTATGACGTTTTTAAATTTTATATCAATAATTCCGAAATGCTTCTAATTAACTTAAGCATTACTATTAATTGAAGAATTAAATACATTAATTTTGGCGTCGAATCGGCAAAAAGATTGCATACATTTATGCATAAATTCAATCTATATTAAAATTATAAGAATATTTTAACCACGAAATTTTTTTTGTATGAAATCAAATCAGGCTTATTAAAAAAAAAAATATTTAAGCCAAACTAAAAATAATTAGTAATTATTCATCTATTGTAGATAAAATACATCTTTAACAACATAAAGCTTATGATGTTTCTTTAGTAGACTAAGATTTAATTTTTCCAAAATGAAGTTAAATGCAATTCCAAACCTTCATAGCGTAACCTATCCTTTGTTAAGAATAGATATATAGATATTGATAAGACTAGGGCTCTGAAAAATAAATGGATTCCTTATCTAATCTGAAAATTTTACAACTGAAGTACACATATAAAGGAAAAACTAATCATAATATTTTTCTTTTTTAAACATTTAAGAGAGTTTTCCTAATACAGCAAGTTGCTAGGTTGAACTATTTATGCATTACTTTATAAGATGAAGATTATGGATTTGAATCCTGTGTGTAGATAATTTTGAGTGAGGAAAAGCGAGTTTATAAATATTTTTTATAAATAGGAAAAACAAGTTTTATAAATAAACTAAAACCGTAGAAAACGTAATCTGTTTGTCCCCTGAGAGTCCAACGACGAGAAAGTTGATTTCATCACAAGTCATTAGGCACCATTGGACATTTACAGTTCCACTAAAGAGACGTAATGTCCTCAGCCACAATTCTTACCCTCCTCTCAACGTCCTTGTTCCAAATCCTCTTGGGATAAGAAAGTAAATCTAAAAATTATGGCGGTACATCGCTTAGGGGTGAAAACGTTGCGATGCTTTACACAAGTGAAAGCTCAATTAAGATCAAGCGACCTTTTAAACTAGTATGGTCATCGGTGATAATGGTAAATAACTTTTGAAATATTTATGTAAATTTCATTGACTGTATCAAACCCCAGACTAACTTTTAAAATATTTTTCAAACAAATAACTGTTTAAATTTCAATAGTAATTAATTACTCTTCCTAATCATAATTGTACAAGAGCAGTATAAAAAAAACAATAAATTGTATATAATAATTTCTTGATAATTTATAAAGTACCAAACTGTAATAATATATTTTTTCCGAGAAAAATTGCAACTAAGATGGATGCTAAGAAAAATATTAGCAACAAGTAAGATGTGTACTCCATCATAATCTACTGCTTACCTATTAATGGAATACGGAACATTATTTACAAGAATATAAACTATTTTGACAGAGTGAAGAAAATAATTTACCATGAATAACCCGTTTACTGAGAAGAGAAGACCTCGAGTGCCTAGAAGAAAGAGTTGTCGCCCAGAATATAAATGGGAGACTTTAACGAATGTATAGACTAGAAATCGTGAACTGATCCTGAGAGTTGCTTTACTTTCTTACAACTATTCAGAACAGCAATACATATAATGTTGCAGTACAAGTTCTAATTTGTCCTAAACCTAAAAGGGCTACTATAATATGGTAATGATACATAAATATATCTACATATATTATTTATGTATTAGTTTTTAATAATAATAAAATCTTTATTTATCCTAGAACAAGTCCCTTTATAATAACAATACAGGTATTAATATATAATATATTAAGCTATTATGTCTTAGGGTATAATGTAATTACATTTAATTAATTAATACAATTGTATTAACAAATGAGAAAGAATTAAAAGAATTAATGAAAAAAATTGTGAATTAACTCCAACGACAATACTAAAAGAATAAAAGACAACAACAAGCACAAGAATTAAAAATAACATTTGAATTACACAGAGAGAAACAATTGATAGTTACATATGTATGCAAATTATAATATTAAAAAAAAGAAGCAAATAATGAAAGAAAAATACAAACAATATCAACTAAGATAACACGTTTTTAAAAATATCTAACTTGATAGTGAACCGTCAATTATATAAATAAAATGCACTAATATATAAATAAAAACACCTCATTCATTCATCAATTAGAAAATTTTAATCTGAAAACTGAATATATTATTTCCGATTTTTTTGGGAATTGTAAGGATATTAGGTGATTGAATGTACGGGATTTGAAGGTTGAAAGATTATTGGAACGGCAAATGGAAGTTCTAAAGGGATGATGATCGGATAAGGAAAGCTCTGTTAAAAGCTGCTGTTCGGTGGGATAGTGTATATAGATCTGAGAGCCGAGAACGTGTGGTTTTACGTATTTTCCTTTCAATTTTTTTATTGTATTTATATTACTTGTGATTTTTTTTAGTCTAAAAATGTAGTAAAAAATTTAGACTATTGACCATGGAGGATAGTTGATCCCCAAGAAAATAAAAAGTTTTTAAATTATTACTATACATTTTTATTAGATTTTGACTTGTTATATTAGGATATTGATGTTTTTTAAAATATTGAAAATGACATTTAATTGTCGAAACGTCATTGTTTGAAAGAATAAATGAATTGACTGGAAGCTGTTTTTTTTTCAAAGATAATAAATAGTGGTTGAAAAACTGTTCCCAAAGATGTTGCAAAGTAATACTATACACCCAAAGTAACCATATTACAAGTATGTACAATATTATAGATGTTTATGGTAGTATGTGTGTACGTGTAAATGTATTTATACACCTGCAGCATTGGCGAATATATCGTTAAGTGGATTTTGTCCAAAATGAAGTCATTTTACAGAGGGAAGCGGATTCATATCATTCTCGTAGAGTATAAGTACCTAAGTCAGGCCTTTAGGTGAAATAGAGTTATTGCTTTTATTATACCTGCATTTCAAGCCAAAGGCGAAATTAAAATTGCCAAATGCAAAATTAAAATTAACTCATTTTGGACGAAATTCGACTTAAACAAATATTCACTGCAGATATATGTCAATGACTAGGCTACAGTTCTTGAAGCATAAGACTCTTCAAGTGCAGTTCAACAATGTTTTCAAGCTATATCCGTACCTTTTCATCAAAACATATCGTTCATTAACACCGATGTTCGTCCGATCTACCATCGATAATTATGGAAAAATATCAACCAATCAAGTACCTATTCAACATTCATGATTTTTCCTATAACTGCTTAAAGACACTTATCTTCTACGTCAAAGTTCTCAGCAAGACTCGACACTAAAAGCGGTGATGAAGCGAAACTAATAATGACATAGGATGAGGAAGGGGTAGAACAGAAATCTCTCGTAATAACGGCAACATCTTCTCTTAAAAGGTGTTGACAACACGTCCCTGAGGACCGCTAGGCCAATCATAATCCTCTTCAGTTCATTTGTGAATCCAGTACCTCCAGGTCTTCCTCACCGGCGTCTTTGTCTTCGATGATTTTCTTATAACTGTCAATACTTCACTAACTTAATAGTAAAATATCGTTTAATGTTTTTTTTATTTAACGTCGTTTTCTGCTACTACGGCTAATCGGGCGGTAATACAATGGGATTCCTAAATTTTGGCATAAAAAATTAGGGTGGGGATCTTTCACGAGTACTTGAGGACAAAGTACAGACTGCTATTTTACGCCCCCTCCGAAGAACGGAATAACCAAGGATTTTATACTCCCTTTAAAAAACTTAAGACCACCTTTGGGCTGTTAACCCACGACGTTGGAAATTATAATAACTATGACCCCTACATAGAAAATATCGTGTAACACTGTCTGAGGGAATTCGATTCTATATTTTGTCTCATTTTATTTTATTTCATGTATGACTTTTATTTAGTCTGTTTGCAGCGGGAGGTGGATCATATAGGATCTAGGACTCCTGGGAGCCCCAGTCCAGCCTCTATAAAATAGGTTACCCAAAATAAGGGGGAAAAAATCTGGCGGTTGTGCGTGACCTAGGACAAGACACCTCCTTGCAGAACCGTTGTCCACGAAACAGTACATTCTCTACCATGTACTGAACCCCAGACCCTTCATGGGTTGTAGTGGTACAGATTTATTTAATTATAAATAATATAATGACGTAAGTCAACAAGATCCTAATTAAAGTAATGTTCAATGAACATTCTTCCCCTTGTATACATCGCAGAATTGCGAGAACACGGGGATATAGCATCGGTGAAGAGAATGGATTTGTCTGGCCGTGTTACGAGCCAGGTTAGCTCAGTTGGTTAGAGCACCACGCTAGTGAAGTGGGCGACCCGGGTTCGAATCCCGGCCTGGACAAATCTTTTACTTTGTTGTAAACGCACATTTACCTTGCCACATAGCTTATAATGACTAAGTTCAAGTGGCAATTTACTAATAAGTAATTACCTAGTCCAACTAGGAAAAGTCAGTTTAGTTTAACCAATGAGCAATAACGATCCTTGTCTCTGTCTAATAACATATTATTTAACAATAATTTTAGAGTTATTAAACAGCTTTTTTCATATAGCTTACACGCATCCATTGTTAGGAGTTGCCATAAAAATTACATAAATACAAGATGTCATAGCCCCGTGTGACCCTACATCGTTGTCTTCTAAACGGTTGGTCTCACAGCTTTAAAACATTAACCCCAATGATGTTTGTGCGATGTATAAATCACCCCACATTTCCATACACCTACTCTAAATCCCACAGTTTTCCACTATTTTTATTTAAGTATTTTTAAGAATTTAAGAATCGAAATAGAAATTCGTTGCTTCTACTTGAAACTTCTATCGATGCCTATTTCATTAATATTCATAATCTCTGAAACCCAGAAAATAGACCCATGAAACTTTAATACAATATAGTGAAGATTAATAAGCTATAAAATCTTGGTACTACAACGATATAGTGAGCATGGCTTCCTTAATACCTTAACTTGATACTATAAACAAAAATAAATCAATTGAAATAGTTAGTAGGAGGTGGCCCGCTTTATTAATTTGCACCAAGGCGACCCTGAAGATCCGTGAAGTAAACGTGCTTGAGAACCAACTTTTTATTCTGGGAGAATCCATTAATAACAGTATATAATAAGTTTAGGAATGGTACAGAACGTCGTGTAGAGTGCTGAGTTGCGAGGTTGCAGGTTTAAAGCAGATAAATTATTTAATCTGTTAACAGTCATGAAGGGAAACTGTGAGATCTGATGAACCTCCTAGGGCTAATCTAGCCTCTATAAAGTGGGTACCCTAACTTGGGGTAATAACCTGGCGGTTGAACATTATCCAATATAACTACTGTCCTAAAAACAGTGCAGTCATTACCATGTACTGGGCCCAATACCCTTCATGGGTTGTAGGAATGATACTTTAAAGTAAAATTGAACACTGTTTCTGATTTGAGAAGTGTTGATCTAAGTTTTCAACTTTCAAACAAAACAAAATTCATGATGCAAGTCGAAATAGACATAACAACAAACACTACAGAGAAAACAAGATATGGCAGATCGAATTTACAGGTAAATATACGATGAAGCAATTCCCAATAACGTAAGCTGACCTAGAGTTCGGGCATTGTTTTCATATGATTACTATTGGTTTCGTACTGGCTTGGAATAAAAAACACATTTTCAGGCGATCGTTACGTAAACATGACCTACAACATGTAACTCCATGAAAAAGTATCTGCAAGAATAGCACTGGAATCAATGGTTAAAAGTGTTATGTTAGAATTATAGTTCAAATTTTATGAGGACCCGCGATCATAATTGCGGAGTACCCCTGTCCATCTAGAGACCGAACAACCCCCATTGTTCCAATTGTTCAAATCATTAGAACTTCCATAGGTTTTTGCAACTATTCCATGTGGAATCAAAAGCGTATAGCTCCGATATTTTAAAATTTACTTTTTAACTTTTTTGCTAGTTTAGTCAAGTATTTTCGTCAAGAATGATCATTTTAGTTTTAGTCACCTAGTAATACCTGGTAGTTTTGGTGGTTTTAGACCGGTTCTGAACCTGGAGGAAAAACCTGCCAGTAAAGCAAGATGTAGGATAAAACACCACCCAGCACAGCCGCTGTCCTGGAAACAGTACAGTCTCTACAACGGACTGAGCCCAAGTTCCTTGATAAGTTGTGGTACAGATTTTTTTTCGAACTGAATTTTTTCACATTTTTTAATTTTAAAGGCACTTTTTTATGGTATACTAATTGTGCCTATTTATAACCTTTCCTGAGTACAATATTTCTTTTTTGGACGAGGGTTTGTAATACACTAACCGCTCAACACTGCAGTCTAATAAATGTATTACACGTCGGAGACTTTTTATTCTTATTTATTTTAAATGAAGGAGGGAATCATCAAAATTTTGTACATTTTTTTAATAATATTTTTCTCTACCCCAGTACTGCATAGTTCCACTTTTTTGCCACTTGAATATAGATGGCTCAACCTGAGTGACAAATATAAGAATATATTACACAATCAGCCGAAACCGTGATATGTAGCACATTTTGACCGAGTTTCAAAAACACAAACTCCTTAGGTAACGCGAGGCTCTCATTTTGATTGGTTAACTAAGACAATACTGAGAAGTCGGTTAAATGATACAATGGCTACTCTATTTCAAAAATAATTAGGAGCGAAATGGCAACACTGAGACGAGGCATTACTGCTATTTCACTAGAATTGCGAGAAAGAAAATTTAAAAAACAGGAATTAAAAATGTAATAAGCGATATAATGTTACATGAATAAATTATCATTTACAATATGGTACAATGCAAATTTCTATTTATAAATAAAATATTAATAGGATGCAATAGGAAAAATCCCCCAAAACAAACCCTTAAGCCCCTAAAATACTGGGTAAAAAACAGCCAGTCAACGTTTTGCCAATTCAGGCATCGTCAGGACACCTGAATGAAATGACATGAAAGAAGACTACAAGCACATCTCACACCATCAGTCCAACAGATTTATCAACAGACAACATCCTTGCTCTATTCAAATTCCGCAAACAATAATGGCAATGGAAGATAATACCTAGGAGGGTTTTGAAATCATTTTTTAATATCCTCATTTTTCTTTGTGTTTTTATTACTAATAAACCGAAAATTTTATTTTATTTATTAAATCATGATGTAACTGAAATAATTGATTTAACTTTTCAGACTCTAAGCTCTCAATTAAATACAAAAGACTCATATACACGACAATCATTAGGCCTAAAGGAATAGAGCTTTGGGGCTCCACTAAACCATCGAATTCCTTTCGTATTTAATCATTACAATCCAAAATCCTTTATAGAATCCTGAATGCTCCTTAGTTTGTAAAGAACAAAGTAATCCATAATGATCTTAATGTCCCATTAGCTGCTGATTTGGCACGAATCCGATATCAATCTTTTCATGACAAACTTCATTCCCAATCAAACCCAATAGTTTCAAACCTAGCTACATCTCCAATTCCCGATAATCCTCCGAGGAGTCTGAACAGAAGATGTCCTCGTGATCTTCTAAGTTGAACTATTTATTTGAGTACTACCACTGGGTAGTTTCTCTACTTGTCTTTTCATGCTATTGTAAACATTCATTATATTTACTTACTTCAATAGGAATTCAAAATTAAGCAGAGATAATAAGTTTTTATTACATAAAGCCTGCTTACGATCAATTATAACATGCATGCCCAATATTTAGTTATATGTCTAAAACAAATTATGAGAAATTACAAATACATATTTCAAAACAAATGCCTAAGAATTGCTGAAAACTATGCATATTACACTAGAGTTAAAATTATGCACAAAGAATTATATGTACCGTATATTAATGAATTTATCAATAAATTATGTAAACAAAATTTTAGTAAGTGTAAAAACAATAAAAACCCATAAAAAATATGGGGAACTACACAAAAAATAGTACAAAGCGGTACTTACATAAAAGAACAAAGCATTTATTATTGTAGGATACCAAATTATCTTATATTATTGTCATTGTTCATGTAGATGTATATAAGTTACTAAGAATGTATCTATACAATTTTTGTTTATAATTTTTTATTATAATTTTTTTTTTCCAGCTGCTGAAAGTTTTTTTGTATATTTTTTTTTTAATTTCATTGTATATGTGATTATTTATAGATACATTTAAATTTGTCTATTAAGTTTTTGAGTTTGAGACTGGTCTGTTTGGAACAGCATATTACTTTTGAGAATTGTTACAAATTATATTAGAAATAAATAAATTAAAAAAAAAAAATTATATTTACTTGGTGTATTCTGTTATACAGTGGTCAAATTTATTAAATAACTAAAAAAAAATTCAGACGATATACCTTTTCAGTCCCGTCGAATAAGTCGTTTTTTCTCTAAACTGAGTTTCTTATACCTAGCTAAACGGAATCGTGATATTTTCCTATTTATTTTAAAACACCATTTCAAGTAAAAAACCAAGAGAATGACGCGAGTCTCGATTGTTAACTCAATATGGATAATATTTGACTTATATAAGCATACTTGACTTACTCGTACTCGATAAATAAAATAAATGTCTGGATATAAATAAGTAGTGACTACACGGAAAGAATATATGTTATGCGACCTACTTCCCAAGACTAAGCCTTTTCTCTCATACTGTTCTGCCTATTAACTCCTTGTAGGAAAATGCTAATTTACACAAATTTATGTTCGCTAATTGACAATAGTTCCAGATCCATGCTGACACACTTCGCACCATCCACAACATATTATTGCCATCTGAGGTTGAAATTTCTCAAAACGAGCTGGTATTTTATTTATCAGTTTCCTTAAATGACATACAGGGAAAAAATGCTTGACATAGATAAACCGACCATAGAAGTGAATGATAAAAGTATACAGGTGAATAATACATGCAGAGTACTAATATAAATATTTCATTATTCCGGGAAATGATCATTTAGGTTAAAAACATTAATCGGGGATATTTCGAGACTAAGTTTTATTAGGTATTTAGTCCATGTATATTTCAATTACGTCATGAATAATTATGTATAAATATTAAGAAAATCTGAAACTAATGAATGAATATAATATAATAAATAAATTAATGATACAACAGTCCACCATAATACATTCTAATTAGTCATCCTAAGCAACTAAAAAAAAAAAAAACCGCTATGAAGGGTCTTAGGTTCAGCACATGATAGAAACTGCAAAGTTATGCAAGGAAGTGACGCCCGAAAATACGCTTGCTGCGGATATTGAATATATGAGTTCTTGAATATATACATTGAAATTTACAACTTTACTGAACAGTACAACAACTAAATATTATAATTGATATATGATGGCGAGTATGTAAAGGCACTTCTTTTCAGACGATTCGGAGGATTATCAGGAGTTGAAGAGGAAGCAAGATTTGAAACCAGTAGGTTTTAATGTGAATAAAGTTTACCATGAAATGATTGAAATCGGTTTTGGGCACAATCAGCAAAAAATAGAAAATTAAGCCCTTTCTGGATGATTTTATTCATAACAAAGTAAGGAGAGGATTTTACGAAGGATTTTGGATTGTAAGGTTTGAATACGAGAGGAATTCGATGGCTAAGTAGAACCCCAAAGCTCTGCTCCGATCGAAATATTTAAAATAAAAAATACACATCAATATCATAAAAATTTAAACTAATATACAATGGTGTGACTATCTGCTTGAGATTGGGTAAATGATCCATAAAAATTCAGATAAATACCTATTTATCAATAACCACAAATCATCATCAGAAAATTGCGGATGAAAGCTGGATACTGATTATTGAATAATCAAAATTTTCTCTTCGAAAGAGAGAGAGTGTCCATCTTTCACTATTTTCACAGTTGTTTACACTCAATGATACTCCAAGTAAGAGTTTTGAGAAACCGTGTAGTTATAGTCAATCATGGGGCCTTTGCGATTTCTTAGGAGGCAGGGTTGTCAGTACTGTGTTCCAAACTTCTTATTTATCCATTGAGTGATTTAAGTAACTTTATTTAAGAATTCAGTGGACCTAAGAAACACAAGCCAACCAAGATTCCTTCAGATGATAACTTTCCTTAAAGAAATTGGAGTCCTATATCGGAATTTTACTTTCTAAGTGATTCATTAGCACCTACCTATATACATTGAACCATGGATATAAATGACATTTTTTGATATAAGTGACAGTTTTTCGTCACAATATATCGTCGATACATATGCTAAAAAACACCTTTTTCGTTCCATCTACAACGTTTGATTTAGGATTTATAATTGATATAAAATTCATATACAGTCATCTATAAGGGTGAAAACATATATGAGGAAAGGTTAAATACGTTTGATGACACCTACTGATTTTGAACAAACCTTGAAACAGTTTTTAACTCGCCTGAAAAGTGGTGTTTTTCACTTTCGATACTTTGCATTTGTATCGACAATATAACCAATAGATCATACATCCCTTTAGATTCTTCCGTGAATTCACAGTAACTCACAATCATATTAAGATAGAGAAACATGTTGCGAAAACCTTGCATTTTTCCGAATTGAACCTCTTCAGTAAAATTCTTGTTGACCAAGTAATTATTAGCAATCATTCAGCCATAAACAGGTAAAAATAAAATTAATATGTTGTTACTATTTGTAGCTAAAAATGTATTTATATTTGTAATTTATTTTTATTTATTGCTCTTTTGATGGTGATTATTTTTAAATGTTTTTATTTTTATTTTGAAGAGAAAAGAATTGTCCTGGCCGGGATTCAAACCCGGGTCGTCTGCATCTCTAGTGCAGTTTTCTAAACCACTGAGCTACCAGGGGTCGTACCATCGACCCTAAAGAAAATACAAATCTTTTCTCTTCAAAATGAAAAGTATTTCTATTTGTCTTGAATGATAATGGTTGACCTTGATATATGTGGAAGAAATTGGTCCGGGTATAGGTCAATAAATGTCTCTAAGATGTGGAGAAATGTTGATAAACGTTGGCTACTTAAAAAACATTTCTTCAAATCTTAGAGAAATTTATTGACCTCTACCCGGACCATTTTCTTCCGTATTTCTATTTGATTTGAAAACAAGAGCACATTGATACTCTTTAACTTGCTTGCTCTATATGATTTATGAAGTATTTTCTACATGATTCCTTCTGTATGATTAAGTATTGCTTTTGTATGATTAAGTACTTTATTGAAGTACTTTCGAGTGGTTCGATGTTCAATAATATCAATGTATAGGTTTGTGTTTAGTTAACAAACCGTATTACTTAATAACATTATTTTCCGAATCGAACTTTCTCAGTAATATTCTAGTGGCAGAAGTAATTAATAGCAAATTACTCACCAATAAGAAGTGATAAAAATATAATGCGATATGTCGTAAATCCCTAAGCAGGCAAAAAAAAAATTAATAAAACCAAAAGTTGTAACTTTTTCAAATAAAAAAAAAAGCTAAAAGGGTATTCTTATTAGACTCTTTCGAGTTTAGTCAAAAGGAGATCGAAACTCTTTAACTTACATGCTATGTTTAATATTGTACATGTATTTAAGTTCATTCGCATGGATCAAGATACAAAACATCAATTTCGTTCATCAAATTTCAAAATTAGGGAAAAGAATCGAGTATGAGGTACATGTTGGAATGAGGGGACTCTTTGATCAAACCATGTATTTTGTAGGACAAACATTTTTTCAAATAATTTAGATAATTATCTTAAGATTTAACAAAAAATAACCCAGTTAGTAATAAATTTTTGAGAATCACGAAATACATACTTTATCGTTGCTACCTCTGGTAGCTACTACAATCGAGAATTTTCGCAAAGGAAATTGTTGGGCGTCTCATCGAAACGAAGCTATTCACGAAGATTCAGCTTGATAGTAATCAAGTGCAAAAATGGACCAGAGGTCCTGGACTATTAACTGACAACCAATAACTAAAAATTAATAAAATCCACTAACTACAAACTAACTCAGGTTTTAACTGAACATGGATATACCAAATCATACTTGCACAGATTTCACATAACCAACGACAATACCTGCTCAATAGACAGAGAACAGTCATTTCAACACATAATATATGACTGCCAAATGTATGAAGGACAAAGGTTGTAATTATCTCCACAATATTGAGAGGGAAAGTTTGCCCAGAATCTGAACATGATCTATACAATAAGTTTCGACCCAAATTCACTAAATTTATTTACAGTATCGATTTCGAAAAGTTGATATATATTTAAGAATAATCATACAATGTGAAACATAATTATTATATAACTATTGTAATTTTAATTTTGTTAATTTGTAACAGTATATAAGTAATAATGTCTTTTTTATATTTGTTAGATTTATCACAATTGTTTTTAATTCTTATTGTAAAAATTAATTTAAAAAGGCATGTAGTATACTCAAGCATGGGAATGTGCCAACAAATAAACGGTCCTTTCAAAGGGTTACTTTGAAAGGAAAAAAAAAATGAATATCATTGTACGTTTTTGTGTGTAAGCTAGAGTACCGGTGAATAAGTAGTTAAGACCAATTTTAAATCGTGTCATTCGCGCAGTTTTTGGCTTGAAATGGAATTGTAATGTAACCAATAATTCGTTTTCAAGTCTGTGCCTGGCTTAACCCCTTATTGACTACGAAAACGACACGATTCCGATTCCATAAGTACGAGATACTCATTTGGAAGACCTAAAAAAAAAGCCTGTACCACTACAACCCATTAAGAGTCTTGGGTTCAATGCGATGTAGGGACAATATTTTTTCTTGGGCAACAGTTATGCAGGGAACAAGAAACTCATTTTCGAGAAAATTCGACTTAATCACTTATTCACCTGGGCTGTAGAATTAACAAACTTACTTACATAAGTACAGTGGTATCGGCATCGAGCCTTCTGGTTCTCTAAGCCTTATTATTATCACCTTAAGCGGTTATAACATTTCTTCCTTCGAAGATAATATAAAATACTTAAGTAACTCAGAAACTTAATTACTGAGCTGTCGTTATAACCCGTACATACCAACTATCACATCAGCCATTTCAATAACATAAAGATTACATTCTAACTCTGATGATGGGTGCTGAAGATTATAGAAGGTTCTAGATGTTGGCAGTATAGCCACGATGATGAAATACCTATCACATAGTGCAACAGATGATCTTGGAGAACATAAAGTGAGCAAATCATCCTCTTGCGAGACCATATCTGTCAGTGGATCATCCACGCATGTCTGCTTCAACTAATTGCTCTCTTGCAAAACTGTTGAATACATCTTCCACCGTTCTAGTTTAATATTGTAAATTAAATTCTTGACAACTATTCGTCCGTGTTATTAGAAACTCTGGAATATAGATCATTAACTTCCATTACCAAGGGGTTTTGAGAAGGGCGAGAAAAGATAAAAAACACTACCAAGCAACTATGACAATGAAAAGCCGTTTACACGGTGGTAGTTACAGCTACTGAATCAGCCATCGCAGTAAATGCCACAGTTACTACTTCCACACCGTGAATCGTGTGACAGTTACTATCAAACCAGATATCAATCATGATAGTAACTGACAGTTTGACGTGATAGTTGAGAGTACATTTCACTTGTAATTCCCACATGCCTATGCATATTACAAAGTAAAGTCATACCGTATTTATCTACGAACGCAGATTTACCAACTTATCAATAGTATACTTTGATTATTATTTAAATATTGGAGAAAATCATAACTTCATTTTTGTGGTGATGTGCAAAATGAGATGCAGTTTGATTTTATTATTAGACAATTTACCAATTACATTTAAAAGTACCTACTATTAGTAATTGGCGAAGATAGTTATGTGTTAGAAACAAAGCTAATGTTTATCCGAGAACTATACGATTATCTACAGTCAATTACATTGATAATTATGTATAATTAATTTCAATAGTACTAATTAGCTTTTTCAGTTGCAGTTATTTTACGAGTAATTGGCTGAATTATATATTATTGTTCTTTTAGCAACTTTAATTTTGATTGTATTATTTATTGATTTATGCAACGCTCTTCCAATTGGCCAATGGAGCGGAGCGGCTAAGTGGTAAAGCGCTCAGTTGCCGTGCCGAAGGCTCAAATCCAGCTGCTATTAGACTTATAATTAATCTGTTAGTTGAGATGGAAGCTATGGGATCTATGACCCTCCTGGGGTTGACCTAATCTCTATAACGTGAGAAATCACCTCCTGGCAAAACTGTTGCCCAAGAAAAAGTATAGTCTCTACACCGTATTGAACCCAAAACTCTCTATACTATTGGTTGTAGAGTTACTAGTTTTTCTTTTTTTAAGGCTTCCAAATGAGAATATCTTGTACTTAGGGAAGAGAAATCGTTTAATTTTCGTAGTGAATAGGGGGATAAGTCCGGCCTTGGCTTGAAATGGAGTTATTGCTTCTATTATAATTCCATTTCAAACCAAAAATTATGATAATGACACGATTTCACTTCTCCTAGTACAATTAAGTCACTTTGGAAAAAAATCGACTTAACCACTCATTCGCCAAGGCTGCAGATATGCATCACATTCATAACAAAATAAATAAATTATAAAGTTAATAAATAATAAAATTTGTATGGGAAATGCCTTGATTTTTTATTGATATTGGACTTAAAGATTGGAGAATAGAAAAAAGGTGCTGTAATTGCGTCGTACAAGGGCGCGAACTACAATCTTAATATCACTAAGTAAAATTCAACAGAACTTTGGTTATTTTTTATATTTGGAATAAATGTTAAGGAGGTAATACACGATCATGAACTATACGCCATCACGAAGGTCCTTCATCATCACGATCACGATGTTCCTCTGTTCGATGAAACTCTAACACAACCTGCTCAAGAAAAATATTATTACCGCTTATCGACATGGTTCATCGCAGCATAGTATAGGGAAGCATTGTTCATTTAGATAACCATATACACCACTAAGAAAGAGGAATATCCAATGTGTATACAAGTTTTCGTACCGTGTCTCACAATTTTTTACATCATTGAATTTCTAAATAGTTCACTTTTATAAACTATTTAGAGGGGGGGTTATTCATTTATAGAGGTCATTATTAATATAAATTTTTCTTTACCAAGACATAATTTTCAATATTCTTCTAATTTGGTGGTACATAAACAGTGTTTTGACATGAGATGCGTAAACTGAAACTTCACTGACTTTTTCATACTAAAACTCAAGATTATTATTATTTTCGAATATTAAAAAGGAAACGAATCAAAAGTTAAAACTTGTGACTTGACCACCCTGTTATGGCTTTATTCGAAGCGACAACCTATGGAACTGATACCGAAAATTGGCTTGAAAGTATACCTCTATAAAACAAAGTGACGGCTAATTTGAGAATGGTTAACATTATCAGTAATGGGTTTTCAAGATGAGTAATTTCAAATGGCATAATTTCCTGTCATATGAGAAGGCTATTATGTACTATTATATGGGTGATTCTGTTCTAAATGTTACTTTTTTTACTAATAGTTTTTAAATCTGTTAAACTATTTTATTTTATTGTAAAAATGAAAGCTCGCGAGGATTTCGCTAGTACTTCAAAATATCGAGAAGGGTAGTGATACCAATTATTTTCTAACCATTCCAAATTTTAAAATTACAATAGGTGTAAGATCGTGACGTAGAAATGACGTAACATTACGCCACATGAAGGGACTTTACCTATTCCTAACAACAAGGTGGCAACTTGCGGAACAAGTAGGTACCCTTGCAAGTATTTCACTATCTTAAAATCTTTGGAGTCGTTCTCCTTCAACAGGAAATGGAAGAATGAGAACTCCGGAATCAAGAATAAGGATCTTTGCCCTGCTGCCCTTGGGTCAAAAACCTACTTGAAGGATGCCAAGAAATGGCGATCCGATGGGTGTCCTGGCTCGACTCCAGCGCCAGTTCCCAGGACCGGCGGCCCAGATGACTTGCCTCCTTCGGTCACAGTCACGACCATCCAGTCACTTGTCTATTCTATCACGAACTATCGCAACACAATCCTTCCCAGTTTGTCTCCTCCAGGGGTAGATGACATTTGAGGATCGTATTAGTAAGGATTGAAGAATCCCATTTCGACAAAAAAAAAAAAATCTATCGAAGGAATGCTCTTATAATGGTCAATGACTTCCCTTGGTGAAACACTGTCACTTACTTTCAAGAGCGTATTGTTAAAAAAACAGAGTTCATTGATTAAGGAATCAACTCGGTTTTATAATTTTCATCTATAATGCCTAATCTCTTAAACTGATAAATGTTTAATCCTTAATTGATTTGTAAATTAACTTCGGTTTTAGTTTCTAAATCATTATGTATTATTTCTTCATTTTCTTTATGAATCTGTACCCTACTTTAAAGCCTGTATCACTACAACCCGAGAAGGGTCTGGGGTTCAGTACATGGTAGAGACTGAACTGTTTCTTGTACAACAGATGTGCAGGAAGGTGATCGAACTGTCCTAGATGATGTTCAACTGCCTGATTTCCCCCCTTATTTTGAGTACCCACTTTGTAGAGGCTGGGTGAGCCCCAGGAGGGTCATAGATCCCATGGGATCCATCTCCAGCTGCTAAAAGATTAAATAAAACTCTTATCAGCAGTGGGATTTGAACCCATGCATGACCTTCGGCATGGCAACTCAGCACTTTACCACGGAGGCACTCGCTCTCCCACATATATATATATATATAAATATATATATATGTATGTATGTATGTACGTATGTAATACATATTTATATATGTATATTTATATAATATTTATTATGTAAAACATCATTTAAAAATATGTAAAGCCTCGGGTTCTCATAATGGTTAAGAATAAAAATTACCTATTTTATGTTTTAAATGACTACTTTATTTCATCTAAGGCCATATTTCATATATATATTATATACACAAAACAACAAAATTATATGCAAAAAAATCTGCATATCGACTCACCCAAAATATTCGGATAAAAATCTGCACACAAAGCACTCAAAACCAAGACATTACAATTTAGTCATAACCCCAAAAGGCTATATGGATCAGAGATACTAATTTTGAACAAAAAGAAGGATAAACAAAGCATTATGAAAAAATTTACTATGCAAAATTGGTAGAAGAACAGTACCAGCTCAGAAGCCATCAAGAAATCAAACAGTAATCTGATATTTACAGTGATATTAGGAAACACAGATTAACGTATATGGGCACATAAAAAGGATGAGTTCAGGGAGACATACTAAACAAATAGTCGAATCTTATGAAAAAAGGAATCAATCCAAAACAGACACAATGAAATAGATTGGTGAAACAAAAAAAAAATCTGAAACTAGTCAGAATTACACCAGAGTATATCCACAACAATGTAATCTGCAGATCCAAAAATCATAACCGGCAAATTGGTAAATATGAGAAATCAAAGAAGACTGGAACAACATGGTCTCAAGAGACAAATAACACCCACAACAAAAGAATGAAAGAAGTATCGGCACAAAGAAAGACAAATGCATCTATCTAAGTATATAAGGTATGTATAAGACATTATGTATTTTATTTAAGACACATTTATCAGCCCATTTATACATTTGTATAAATTATACCATATATATATTTCTACATGAGAAAACCATTCAGAGATTTTGAAAAATACCCAGTTATGAAATGGGAGTAAGTTAAAATATTCGACTTAAAGAGGAATTACCTGTTATAACAGTTGTTGATTAATAAAATGCTATATTACAGCTGTAAATCCCTCATTCTTAAATATTTTTTTATGGTGTCATTCCCTGAAATGTAATGGAAATCCATCAGGTTAACTATTCATGTATTTATTGATTAAAACAATAAAGAACCTTATGAACATCTGCAGGTGACATTTTATTCAAGATTAAATTAAAATTACTAAGAATTTTTTTAAGAATATTTAAGCAAATATTAGCTCTGTAAAAATGGTTACTTTTTTAATAGTATTAACTATAAATTTATTAAACTATATGAGCTAACATTTGAGATTATTCTTCAGTTTTCCAATATTATTTTATTACATATTTACTCCTAATATTGTTTTATAAGTAATGCCAAAATATAAAATTGAAAGCTAGATTTCTTTTGAGGGAGTTTGCTCATGATTTTAATAATTATTTTATTTATGATATTAATAATCATTTTAAGTTCTAAAAATTAAATATATTGTCAAAATCCTTTACTTCAATAGTTTCATTCATTTTTATGTTAAATAAAAAACCAAATCTTGATATTTTTAACAAAAAAAAAATCAAACAAAAAAGAAATAATGCTTATAATTATCAAATATATCTTTGGGCTCCGAACATGTTCGAATTTTTGCTGAGGTTGAGTTCTAGTTAATAAAGAGAGGATAAATAATTATCTGTGAGGGTAATTATAGAGTTATAATTATAAGAGTGGGTAAATATAAGTATAAGATTAACCTAAAATAAGAAGAAAAGTTATAAACAATATTATTATCGTGTTTTTTACATCTTGAAACGTTTTGATTCACTCAATGGAAAAAACGCTGCACCAGATCATAGGTATGCCAAGGTAGGGAAGAGAAGGGTTGTAATGTAGGAGGAGAGATATACAAATTTAGATTTAAAAAATTGCATTAATAAAATTGGAAAATATATCAGTCTACCATGGTATTAGAGATTTACAAATGAATATCTAATCACATTTTTAGTAATTAAAATACCTAATTAATGATACCATTAAGCAGAGACAATTGTACTCCTAGTCCTTGAACATTTTTAAAAATGTTATAAATGATCCATGAAGTAGTTAACCAAAATATTTATATAAATATTAACAGAAATAAAGTAAAGTAAAACTGGTTGGTGTTCATCTAGACATCACTCACCAGACTCGCTGGTAGTTCACTGTGAGGAAAATTTTGTATGGGAAGAGCCCAAGTATTCAGGATATAACACAAATCCACCAACAGAATTACAATAAACGTATATATTATAATGATTAGATAGTTTTAATAGACGTTTTACTGGAATGAATTGCTCAGGGGGTGCAGTCAATGATAACACAAAATAAGCAAAACTTATTTTAATGTGCAAACCTTTTGGCCTAAATTGTAGGCCATCTTCAGGGCTAGGAAAGAAGTTCTTTTAAAGAGAGCCAACATACATTTACTTTAGGGAGCAGACTGACTCAGAGGTAGAGCACTGAGTTGCCATGCCGAAGATCCTGGGTTCAAATCTCGCTCGCTGGCAGACTTTCATTTAATCTGTCAGCAGCCGGAGATGGATCCTATGGGCCCTCCTAAGGCTCACATTTCAATATAATTTTCTTAGGCATTTTATTTTAAGATAAAACAAATTACAATACTACTCATGATTTAAACCTAACAACACATTTAGGGCGAAAGAGCATCAACTAAGGTCTCTCAGAATTCACCCAGATATATTCAAGTATGAAAATATTGTAATGACTTAAAATAACATCCTATTGGTATAATAATTTTTATTATTAATATTAATTATATATATATATATATATATATATATATATATATATATATATATATATATATATATATATATATATCGGTTTCTACTTATCTTGACTGTTATGAAAATATTATGGTTTGGTTCTTGAGTTTCAGTCAGTTATTTCAACTTTAAATAAAGTTGAAATAACTGACTAAAATATGTATATATTTTAAGATATTCAAGGATGTTTAAAGGTTTGATTTATCCTGTAACTACAATTTTTATTTATGATACTAATAATAATTATGAATAATAAAATAACTGTGAACTTCCAAATATTTGTTATCATTTCCAGTCCCGTAAGTACATATTTTCAGATTAAACAGAGCAAAATAATGTAAACTGAAGCGATTACAGTGTTTAGTCAGTTCTTTACTTTTAAATTTGAAACAAAAATCAGGATAAAAAAATTTATAAATAAAAAATTAATGAATTATAAAAAAAGAGCACAGACTCAATTATAATATGAAAGCAACTTTTCTCACCTTAAGAAAAAAAAACAATAAATGTTTTATAACTCCAAAGGAGTTAAATAAATTTAAAAAGATGAAATTACAAACATCAACAACAATACAAACATCATTTGGACATGAAACATGGGTCAACTACTGTAGCTAACATACGATACCAAGCAAGTAGAATTTTCTCTGAGAAGGGCCTTTTCACTAATCTTTCCAAATAAGTTATTTTTTAAGACAGAATATCCAAAAAATAAAAATGTGATAATTATTCCCACAAGATCAAAAAAGAAACAGGACTCGCAGACACACTCAGGCGAATAAGACTGAGCTAGTGGGAATGGGCGGGCATCTTCTTCGGAAGGAAACAGATAGTAAAAAATTGTCACTTAATGGACTCCTTATGACCAAAAAAGAAGAAAAGGGCGCCCAAAGAAAAGATGCTGTTGAACATGAGAAAATGGCAGGACCACTCGGGAGGATAGCTGCACGGGACAATGCAATATATATTGAATCATGTATAATAAAAATATGGACCATACTGACAGTTCATTCCATATGTAGAAATACACTTTAACATTAATTATACCTCATTAATAGCAGAATAAATTAGTTGAAACTTTGGTGAACAAAAAGGTGTAAAAATATGTTATTAATCTAAATTATTAAATGATTAAAGATCTGTTAACAGTTTGATTTTTACAGTATTAAAATTTATAATTCTTACATAATTTGCCTTATTCAAAATACGAGCCTCAAAAAAAAGCTGCAGTGTCGAGAGTAAAGGTCTTGTATCCAAACTGCCACAGAGTTCATTATCAGGAATCTAAAAAATTAAATCAATAAGAATTGGTTTTCTCATTTAAATAAATGGATCAAATTGAAGAAGTCATTAAAACTGTATCTGAACTGTTTAGTTCATAAATTATGTACTGTTGTAATGGCTAATTAATTTACAATTAACAATTAAAAACTTCATTATATTATCAGTTGTTCAAGTTATTGAAACAAATTGCTGAAGAAAAAAGAAGAGAATGCCAACTTTATACGAAGTGTTCAGGAACTGAATTTAAGGAAGCATTGTGGAAAGCGAAAACAAACTGTTTCCAGTAGAATTTATATCTTAAATGAACTAACAAAGAACTGGTCAGTTAAAGCAGGAATTTTCATAGAATATTTCAGATAAAACAAACAGAGGAAAAAAAATAAAAATAAATTTGACCATTTGCATATTTCTTTAAATAGTATTAATATCTATAACATAAATTCTTCTTTTTATAGAAAATCGAAAATGTAGTAATTATTATCAACGAGCAAAAATTAAAAAATTGTTTAAGAGAAAACCAAAGATAAGCAAAAACATCTCTTTTGTTTATAGGTTGTAGCAGATAAATTATTTATCGTTTTGTCAGCAGTGGGTAGACCCTATGGAATCTAGAAGATTCTCCTGAACCTCATCCAGTCTAAAAATGGGTAACCTTAATTCAATAAAAAAACAGGTGGTTAAAGCATGTTCACAGCCAAATTACCACCATCAACAATTGTTGGCTGAAAAACAGAACATTCCATAACAACTACTTTACCTAAGGTCTATCATAGGTTGTAGTGATACAGGTTTTTATTTATTTTTCTATATTTTTTTTATTATACCATATGTTAAGTATTAGTTTAGCAGGTTGTCGCTTCGAGTTAAGTTACAACAAGTTTTAACTGTTCATTGATTTCCTTTTTAATATTTTCCAAAAATACAAGTTATCATAAGCTTTAGTATGGAAAAGAGAGTGTAATTATTGGAAATATGTACACTTCTGTAACCGTTTCATCTAGAAATGAAGGTTTCAAAAAACATATATCATCTATATCCTATGTCAAACATATATCATCATTTCGACATGTAAGTTAAAACTTCTATTTCTTGATGAAATGATTACAGAAATCTACTCATTACCCATAATTACATTCTATTTTCTTTACTAAAGCTCATGATAACTTATATTTTTTTTAAATGACAGTAAAGACAGTTAAAACTTGTTCTGTTCCAACTCGAAGTGAAAACCTGTAGAATAATTATCAATACCTTTGTTATAACAGATTAAATCATGCATAACAGATCATTTGAAATTTCTTGTAAATAACATGAACATTAACATGACTTGATGATGTATATCACATCATTACAGCCAAATTAATCGATAATTTGGAATAAAAGTGATCAATTGTATTTTTACAGAGATGCATAAAATAATTAATTCAATCTTAGAGCTAATATTTAATAAGTTAGTGGAAGTTCGTATGCATAATTTTGTTTTATTGGAATATCTCGGTTTCATTTTTTCCTATTGCAGAATATAATCTTATATATTAGACTACATGGAGTAATACATGGAATACAAATATATTTGAATGTTCACATTGACTATTAGATTAATTATAAGTTTTAAGTTGAGCGGGATCACAGAGAAATCATTCCCTGCACAGGCGTTGTCTTACAACAGTACAGTCTCTATCATGTACTGACCCAAGACCCTTCAGGAGTAGCCATGGTACAGGTTTTTATTATATTAGTTTTAGTTCTTTCTAAAATTTTCAAAGATAAACTCAAATCAGAACATTTAGAGTTTTATAAGAATTTATAGTCTTAATGAAAAAGTAATGGCTACCAAATAATTCCTTGATATATGCTACTTTAAAAGATATAGACTGTATTAATAGCTTCATATTTACCATACCTAATTATACCTAATCAAATAACTATGTACCGATTCAAATTTATTATAGGAACATACCTTAAGATAAGTATTAATAATTTTAGGTCTAACACTAACAACTAATTAGAGAAACCTGAGAATTTTGGCTCACCTAACTTCCGCCAAAACTGTCGGTGGTATTTTGGAGAAGGTCCGGTAGATGGCATTAGTGAAAAATTATAATATTTTCGATTTATAAACTCATTCATAATCATACGATTTGTTTATGTAAATACACGAGTAAAAATTATATTAAATCATTGGAGATATAAGATTGTAAATATTCGGTCCATAATCACTTAATGGCTTTAATGTTTATCAGCAAGCGTTCACTTAATGAAACTCAAACGCTTAATGGCGGTGAGTCTTCAAGTGAGGTTGCCCAGTCAGTTATCAAGTGTGGCCCAGTGTTGATGTTTACAATTGTAGTACCTGAATTATTATAAATTAGTCGTCAAATTTAATTACCATAAGTGTTAAACTCGTTATTTCACCTTATTTATATGAAGTTTTCGCTATTATCGTTTGTGCCTTTGATTTTCGAGATGCGGTATATGTCATTTTAAATTACATTTGCTGATGTTATTTTATAAAGACATTCAATTCTTTCAAAATTAACGCTCTTAATCATTTATTTTCGATGGAGTCCACAGTAGAAATAATATAGCCTAAAAAGTGTTTGTCCAGGAGTGTTGATATGGGTTGACATTTATTCTAAAATGAATTCGAGATCGCATTTACATTCTTTTGTAAACAATTCTTTAGCGATTCGAGAAGAAATTCGAAGATTTGAAAGTGTTCATCCTTCTATTTATGCAATTTATGATTTGATTGAGCTGATTCCTGACAACTTGATTTCACAGCAAATAAGGGATCATGTTGTTTGCATTGAAGGTATGTTCCTGCCTATATTTTTACAATATATTATTATTATTATATTGCCCCTAAAACCCAGATAGGCACCCTCAAGAAAATACAATAATTTCAATGGTGCAAACATTAGCAAATTGTAACCTATTGCGATACCTGATTACACTTTGTAGAAATTCATAATTGGAGTACCCTATAAAGTTTATGGAAATGTTGTATATATTAGAAGAAAATTTAAATTAATGAAGTAGTACAAATTAGCACAGAAAACATAAAAAAAAATTGTTAGCAGATATTTTTTGATATATCTGATGACACTTGGAGTATCTGGGTTTTTAATGTAGATAATAAAAGCTCATTAATTTTATTAATGTATTCTCAATGTTAATCTAAACTTTTATTCTTATGTAATTTTGTATAACATTTTATTTCAATTTTGTTCAAGGAAAACAAATAATTTGTAATGAACCTACGCATTTCATTTCCAAGCGAATATACTTATTTGCAAAATTTATTTTATGTGTCCCTTATATTTTATTAATGGATTAAAGAGGTTATATGATTTAAATTCTCCTGTCCAAATCTGTATTATATATTTTAATTTTTAATAATGTATCACATTCTGTTATTCGTCTTAAAAAAAAGGAATGCTGTGGATAAAATTATTGAATTTTATTTTTGTTGTATTAACATTGCTGATTTTTATAATCAGTGAGCTCTTTATCAGAGTGAATACTGATTTTATTTCCCCCTTATACTTTCTTTTTTTTAAATTTTAATATATATATATTTTTATGTATTATCATATCATTGTGGAACATTGTTTTTTACTTATTTCTGTACTATAAAATCTATTCATAAGTTCATTTGCAGTATCATTATAGCTAATATTGAAGTTCTCTTCTGAAATCAAATCACAGTCCTTAGCATTGCTTCTCATTATTTTTTTTGGTTTCTCTTCCCTAGTAAGGCTTCCTTATATCTTGTATTACACGGTTATTTCTGTACTTCATTCTTTACATGTATTGTATTAATGTAACACAATGATTTTAAGCTCAATAATGCATTCTGTTTAAAAAAAACCATATTAATGTGTTGTAAAAAATAATTGTTGCGGTATCTGTGCATTCTTTACAACTGTTAATTGTTTAATAGTTTTTCAAGCGTAAGAACATTTAATAATATCATATCAAAATATGTGTGTAGCGTTAAGCACTAGTGATAAATATCAAGATTATTTGAGCTTCTGGTATAGGTAGGTCACTATGTCTGCCGACTGTATACCTCTGAATTTGAAGATCATTTGTTTTTTATGTTTATTACAATTTTAAATTAATGCTGGGAATAGGTTGTTACTTTAATATTTTGCTTTAGATGCTGCCTTATTAATTTTTTTTATAATTTAATTTAAATTTGTGTTTACCCATTTTTAGGTATTCCATTTTCTATCAGTTGAATCAGTTGTAGAAGATGCTATCTGGGTTTAACATTCCATAAAATTCGAATTATAACCATTAACTATTAAAATGTCTTAAATTATAAGAAACTATTTTATCTACCATGAATCGAAGTATACAGAAGGTAAACAGGACTTTTTAATTAATACAGTTTTAATGACATTAACCTTGAGAACAATAATAAGTTGAATATTTGTATTGAATAACCTCGACAATAACGTGGACTTGACAATCTTACATTTTATTTTTAATATTCTCGTTTTTATATTTTAATTATCGATTGATCAAAAGTTTATTAAATCGTGTAATAATTTCTACAAATCTCAGAATCCCTGTGAAGATAAAATCAATGTAGTTTATTTTTTTTTAATGATTACATAGTCAAAATTGTGTTTTTGTTAAATAACTTTTAGGATTTTAAAGATGTTAGAGGAGGAAATAGCATTTAGGATTTTAAAATAGCATCTTGCAAATGTCGATCGTCATTGGCTTTTCCTGAAATTATCCATCACCCTTCAGTTCACTGCTGTCAGGATGGCATTGATTTCTTGCCTGATTTCTTCCTATAAATCATCAAGGGAACGAGTTCGATGTTTTGTATGTCAGACATCCCAAGATGAAGAGATATAAAAAAAAACAATTAAAAAAAATGTAAAGTTAATCTGACGACCAAACCACCTTAAGTCACCTCTCTTAAGAATTTCCCTCAAAACTCGAAGCGAACGTCGTAGAGATACGTGATCCGCGAAACCATTCTTTACGTCAATTCCATCCAACTCAAGATAGCCAAATCCAACTCCAAGATTAAGGATAATCTTTAATATGTGGGCGTAAGGGTAAGACAAAAATTACGTGGAAGAAGAGAGATTGCCAAAAAAGTCTGTAACCACCAAGGAGGGGTTCATCCTATAAGAGAATCTTAGCCCCAAGAGTATAGGAAGATAAAGAAGAATGGTGGACGATAGGGAAGCTAGTCTGTTAAAATTTTCGAGTCTGATAGCTGAATGTGTAGAGCGCTGAGTTGCCGGGCTTTAAGTACCAACTCAAATCTAGCTGAAGGAGATAAACTATTTAATCTGTTAACAGCCACGCATCGGCCCTGTGGTGTCTAAAGATCCTCCTGGGGCTCACTCAGCCTCTGTAAAGTGGTTACTCTTAATTGGGGGAAAACCTGGCGGTTGAATATGATACAGGCCAAATCACCTGTACAACCATTGTCTTAGAAGCGTAACACTATCTACTATGTACTGAATAAACCCACGACTCTTCATGGGTTGTATTGGTGACTGGTTTTTGTTGGATACATTATAGGTTATTTAAATATTTGATTGGCGAAAGGTTGACTATTAAGTTATAAATTAGTGTTCGAGAAACTTCTTGCTTTATCGTATGAATCTTCTTGTTTCTTCAATCAATATTTTGCATTTATATAAAACAGAAAGAAAAAACCGTTCCACTACAACCCGTGAAGGGTCTTTCGATCAGAATATGTTAGAGACTAATGTTCCTAGGACAACAGTTGTGTACGGAAGTGTTTTGTCCGAGATAACCACCTCCACTCACCGCAATTCACTTTATGTTATTAATCCTTACTGTGCCGATTTTCTGTAGAGCTTTCGTCAGAATTTATGGTCTTGATTTTGATCAACTTTAACTTAGTTTAAGTTGAAAGTTTGTGACGTATTGCTTTGGCTTTAGGGGCTTACAGTGGTGGCCGGATATTACATGTTAAACTACCCAAGACCTCACTAATCGTCGCCATTAATTTTTCAGTTGACTAAGCATTATCCTATTTACTGCCGGTGTTCCCAAGACTACTTTTGTTTATGTCCATTCATTAAATATATTAATAAAATTACATATTTTGTATCACCATCATATCACTTACATTATTCTATTGATCGTCTTTGCGACTGTTTTGGTTTAATCATGTCTTCCGTACAGTTAATATTAAATAATTTATATTTATTAAAGCTAAATTATTATATATTATAGTTATTATAAAAATTATACTTCCAATTCAATTTTCGAAATTAACAGATACAATTTTTAAATTATATGGTACTAATATACTTGAATACCTGTTCCATAAACCAACGAAGTGGTTCAGTACACACGAACTGAACTGTTTCTATGGCAGCGGTTATGCTGGGAGGTGATTTGGCCAAAATCATAATCAACCGCCAGGTTTTTCTTCCAATTAAGGGTTCCTACTTTATTGAGGCTGGGTGAGCCCCGGAATGGTCTACAGAGCCCTCATGGTCGTCTCCCGGCTGTTAGCATAATAAATAATTTATCTGCAGCATCCGGTCTCGAACTCGAAACTTGAGATAAGGAACTCGGCACGTTACCTGCTGAGCTTCTCTGCCTCCTATTAATATTATAATTTAAATATTAAAATCAATGTAATATAATTTAAATTAATACGCGTATTTTTTAAAAGTTATTATCGTTAAAACGACTCGTTGAGTCAAAAAATCTAATAATGAATCATTAAATAAAAATCGAAATTTTACTGTGATAGTTTTCAGATATTGAAAATTTAGTATTTCGTCTTAATAAATAAAAAATTTCTGAGTCTATTGTTTGTAAATTAAATAGTTTTACCGCTTAGCTCTTTAATAAGAACAATAACTTGTGTTATACTTTTAATAATTCCTATGTTTTTAACATTATTATAATTTATCCAATACAAAAAAAAGTGGTTGTAATCACTTAAGAATTGAACCACGAAATTTTTCTTTAAAAAAATTATCTTCTGAAATTGGGCATTAGAATTTTGAAAAAAAAAATAGTTACCCTAAGAACAATTTAATTAGCAGATTTTTTTTTGGCAGGGGATATAGTATCTAATTATCATAATTCCTCTTATGATAATAATATTAAAACACTTAGCGAATCCGAAGCCTTGATGCCGACGCCACAGTTTTAGATAGATTATCGTCCTAATATAAATCCTTCCAATCCTTAGGAATGTACATAAGTATAAAATTTATTACCTTCAAAAAACTAATAAATTATGAATGTGGCATAAGATTCATTTTTTCGCTATCAGCTGATTTTTTTTTCCTCCGTATCTCGACCTCTTACGCTCTCTGTCCATCAATCATTTAGATCTTGATAGTGTCGAGTTTAACGATTTCCCAGGAAGTCAAGGATGGAAACGCGAACTCACAATGCTTCGGGAACGTGAGTAACTTGATTCTAAACGGAATTTTCTCTTTTCCGTAGAACTTTTCTTTAAGAAAAGTTATCAATCTATCAACAAGTTAGAAATGTTCCTAAAAAAAGAGCTAAAAGTTTTTAAAATGCTTAAAAATAATCTTTCTTACTTGGACTACATATTTCATAAGAAAAATGAAATCAAGTCAAATGCTTTTATACTTTGCAGGAATCTACTTTGCAACTGCATCCCAAGTTTAAAAAAAAAGTTTTTTAGTTATTTGGCAATTAACTTTTAGTTTAAGCTCTTTCTGGAGCGGAGTAGCTCTGTGGTAGAGCACCGAGTTGCCAAGCCGAAAATCCTGGTTCTAATCCCGCTCCAGGCAAGTCTTTTTTTTAGTCTGTTAGCTGCCGGAGATGGATCATATAGGATCTAGGACCCTCCTGGGGCTCACCCAGCTTTATAAAATATTATAAAAATAGGGTACCCATAATAAGGGGAAAAAACCTGGCGGTTGAGCGTGACCTAGGGCAAGTCACCTCCTTGCAGAACCGTTGTCCATGAAACAGTACAGTCTCAACCATTTACTGAACCCCCAGACTCGTTCACGGGTCGTAGTGGTAAAGGTTTAAAACAAAAATAGTTAAAGTGCACGTTAAATTAATAAAATAAAACTTAAAAGAAGGGATGAATTTAAGATTGGAAATTACTAAATTGAAAGTTTGAAACAACGTTTGATTTTCGAAATATTTGATGTAAATCTATATTAATAAGTAAGTCGATTAAAAAAAATAAATTAAAAATCAATTCCGGGGGCTCACCCAGCCTCTATAAAGTGGGTATGCAAAATAAGGGGGGCGGTCTGGCGGTTGTGGAATATCTAGGACCGATTACTTCCCTGTACAGCTGTTGTCCTTGAAACAGAACATACTGAAAACCATGTACTGAACCCCAGACCCGATTTCGGGTTGTAGTGGTACAGGTTTTTAAACCTCTTTCTAAACGGAATGTATTCGATAATACATTCAATAGTGTATCTCTTTCTATTTTTATTAATATGGATCTACTTGTACACATACAATCCTAAAAATGAACTTAAAGTTCTCTTACTTAATAACGAATCGTTAATTAATAAATCCATATTATTATAAGTCCTCTTAAAATAACGTGTCTTACTTACCAAGACCATATAACATTTAATAAGGAAAATGGTTTTAAGAAAGCTAGTTAATGGTATCCATAGCAAAATGATTCGTGAGCAAAAAAAAATCTGCTGTTTTTAGTTATTTGGCAATTAACACTTTATTTTACCTCTATCTAAACGGAAGAACGTGGATAATACATTCAGTATTTCTTTCTATTTTTATTAATTTTCATCTACTTATATGCACACCTATAAGTGTATATATCAATCCTATAAATGTGTGTTGTGTTGTCCTATTAAGGACCTTAACAATAAATACTTATGTACCCAAGAGCACAGGATTTGGACTATGTCATCTCTGAATTCTGTCTATTGTCGAACTGTGGTCCACATTGCATCAGAGGCATTCTTTTATCTAAGCTTTTGCACAAACAACGGTTGTGCAGGGAAGGTGATCTGTTCGATAACACTCTCAACCGCCTGTAATTTCCCCAAATAAGCGTATCCACTTTAGAGAGGATGGATGACCCGCACAGGGCCGATTTGAGTCTGTTGACAGACTAAATAAATTACCTGCTTTAACTGGATTTGAATTAGGAAACCTTAGCACAGCTACTCAGCTGCAGAAGTAATAAGAAAAATTATATTTTTTGCAATGGTAATATTTTTTATTTATTTATTGCTTTGTTGCTCTTTCTCATTGGTCACACTATGGTAGATATGAATAAGTTGTATATAAAATGGACTTATTATTTACCGCTTTTGTTTTTAATTTCATGATTAATTTTTAATAAATTATACAAGGTTTAAGGATCAAAAAAGGATCGCATTTCACTCGTTTAGTCACGCAATTTTATGCTCCCGAAACTTCTAAAACCATAAATAAGGCGGAAAATTGTCGTGTTAGACCAAATTGCTCGACTAAACTAGCGAAAAAGTCTATTTTCGGAATTTCCTAATTATCCGCATTTGATCCTGAACGCCCCAGATTAAAATAATGCATAATTAGGTTATTTGAAAAACCTTGAATAGTTAACGAATTTATTTTTTTAATTCTCTTTTGTTTCGAAATATGAGATGTTCTTAACCACTTGTTTGTCCGATATAGGATATGCTGGTAGTATTAGTAATGACAATAAAACAATTTTTTTAATAATAACCCATGAAGTATTGGGCTCAGTTCATGATAATAGATGTTCCTAAGCTAACGGTTGTGCAGGGAAATGATTTGGCCTATTATTTACTTATGAAAAATATCAATTAAAGGAATAGGACCACAGCGGTTACCTGTGGTCTAGTAGTTAGCATAACAACCTACTATGCCCAAAATCGCGTGTTCGTAGCACGGCAGGAGGCTCTAGGATTTTTTAAAAGGGACTAAAAAATCCTTGGTAATGCCGTCCTTCAGGAGGCGTTAAACGGGGTTCACGGGCCTACGGTGTCAGGTATTCGTTAAAGATCCCTATCCTAATTAAACTTTAGCTAGGCAAAATTTAGGATTCCCACTGTAGCATCGTCCAATTGGCCATAGCAGCGTAAGTTGACGTTAAATGAACAATTTTTTTATTTATTTATTGATATTTACAACTGTATTACTATAATACATGAAGTAAATAGGCTAAGCGATACATAATGACATGTGAAAATGACAAATAGAGAAACTACCCACTGGTAGTACTCAAACCATAAGTTCAACTAAGAAGGTCACGGGAGCATCTTCTTTTCAAACGCCTTGGAGGATTATCGGGAATTGAAGAGGAAGCTAGGTTTGAGTGGAAATGAAGTTTGTTATGAAAGGATAGATAGTGGGTTCGGGCCAAATCAGTTACAAATGGGACATTAAGGTCATTATGGATGACTTTATTCTTAACAATATAAGGAGCATCGAGGATTTTACGAAGGATTTTGGATTGTAGGGATTGGATACGAGAGGAATTCGATGGCTGAGTGGAGCCCCAAAGCTCTACTCCGTAAGTCCAAATAGGTCGTATGATGGTCATGTAGATGAGTCTTTTGTAATTAATTGGGAGCTTAGAGCGTTAAAGTAGTAAGTGTTGAAGTAGCCTGAAACGTCGAGTGGTTTCTTGTCTTTTCAGTCTCGTATGAGGATTCCAGGTTAATCGTTTGTCAAGATGCAACCCTAAGTATCGGATCTGTTCTACAGGCATAAGTGGGATATTATTAAAGGATACTGAAGGGTAGGAAGTCATTGGTTTACGACGTAAGGTCAAATTGATTTGATGCGATTTTTGAGAATTTCTTTTAATTCTCCAGTTTTGACACCATTCTTCAAGATCAGTGATGTGGGATTGGAGGCTTTGGGATACAATAACTGGTTTGGTGTTGACTGATAATACACATATATCATCAGCATATGTGGTAAGGATAGTATTAGGATGAATTGGGATGTCAGCTGTATAAACTGTACACAGGATTGGGCCAAGGAGGATAAATGAACAAACAACAAGAAATATGAAGATTCATAAAATAAAGCCAGGAGTTTTCAAATATTAATTTTTAACTTAGTATAGTCAACCTTTTTCTAATGAATTATTAAAATAACTTATTCCAATAAAACTTGTGTCGTGGGTTCATTCAGTTAATGATATAGCTTTTTCCGGGACTACGCTCAACCGTTTGTTTTTCTCCAATTAAGGGTGTTTACTTTATAGAGGATGGGTGAGCCTTAGGAGAGTCTGCAGATTCTACAGGGTCGATCTAAAGCTGTGGAAAGATCAAATTATTTATCTGTAACAGTAGCATGCGGATCCTGGACCTACAGCTCAGCAACTCCAGAAACCAGGGAGCTCCCTTTTTAGTGTATTATTAATAATAAGTTTTTAAAAAGCTTATTATACAATATGATACCAAAAGGCGTCCCTTCTTCTATATTACTGAAATTCTGATGGCATCAGAGCAGATTGTATAGACTACCTACACAGACAAAAGATTGCCTACAATGTGAGAAGCTCATTGGTGCGTTCACAATGCTCTGTCCCCGGAGGCAAGCCCAACACCCACTTGCTTTTCATCCTAAACAAACATCACGAAATGAAATGCCTTGCGGTGTATTCGTTGGTCGTCTCTTGTATCCGTATATCATCTACGTTATTTTTCCCATAATGAACACAGCTCTTACATATTTACAGCTCTCTCTACGAGCGAGATTTTTTTCTGTTTAATTCTTTGTGCAACTTAGAACAACTTAGTATTGGTGCCTCTTGTGGTGGCAGACAAAAAAAAATTAAATATCTCAATACTTTAAATAATAAATTGTCTCTGCAATAGCCATTAATTTTTTAGGCGTCTTATGAAAATATGTGTGAAAATAGAAACATTACACTGATTATCAATGTTATAACAAAATTATTTATGTATTGAATATAGTATGAACTAATATTTGGTATAAAGAAATAAAAAATGAAAGAAACTGAACCTTTTACGACTCATGAAGAGTTATAGGTTTAGCACGTGCTAAAAATTGTACTGTTTCTAGGACTACAGTTGTGATAGAACTAGTATATGATTTTCCTAGATATTACTCAACCGCCATGTTTTTCTCCCAATTAAGTGTACACACTTTATAGAGGTCGGATGAGCCCCAGAAGGGTCTTAAGATCTCATTGGGTCCATCTTAAAAGACCTGATGACAATTACTCAAAATAATTTTTTTTATTAATATAGAGTAAATGAAGTCTTTAATATATTTGCTCATCTCTTGGTTATAAAATAAAGAAAAATTGCAAAAAAACAAAAAACTTTTGGTGTCCATATAGTTAAAAATTAAATGTAAATCGCGAAGAAATTCAGAAAAAACAGAGAATTCAACTATTTCGCAGCTCGCGAAATTGACATTTTTTAAATTAAAACTAATCTACCTTTATTTCATTTATTGTTAAAACAAAAGATATCCTTTAAACTTTTGTTTCAATTTTTAGAAAACCTGTGTGCCCATTACTTTTTTTTTTCTGCCACTTTCTCTTCATATAAATATTTTTTTATACTTTCACTTAACGATGGGAACTTTTAATTGTATTTTCATCGTGTAAGGGAATTTCACGAGTTTCCATTTTGTAGGATTTTACTGTCGTTATTAATTTTTATCTTTCAGTCAAAATTTTCTTATATAAGACTAAAAAAAAAATAATTGGCAAGTGGTTCCTGTTGAGCTGTTTATGGTTTTAGGTGTAATTTTAAATTTTATTTATGCAATACCAAATTATTGTAATTAGTAAATGCAATTAATTAACGCGGAAAAAATTATTTCCACAAATACTGTCAGTGATACGCTTCATCAATCGATCGATGAATCCTTAAAAATTAAATATTGACTAATTATAATTTTTATAGCAATTACTTAACAGAGATAGGATCATTTTAATTGATTATCACAATTAAAATTACAGTTATTGTTTTTTGAAAACTTATAATTGATTTTTTTGCTCCTTTTGACTCTTTTCTTAGTATAAGTATTTCCAATTTTGCACAATCAATTGAAAATTTAATCTAATAATCGTCTAATTACTTTTTGCGGAAATCATTAAATTTTAATTTGATTTTGTTACTCATGAATTGCTCTTGAAAACCAATCTAATCAATGATCGTTCATTAAAAACATTGGTTTTTTACTTATATGTGAATAAATATTTTTCATGCGGTTGATAAGCATTTGGTACTTTCCTGATATATTGAACAATAGGGTGTTTGATAATATAAAATCAAAATTCGTCAAATCCAGTTTTAAAAATTTGAAATTGAATGAATTAAATTTCAAGAATGCTATAAAAGTTTTAAGTAACTTGATGCCGTCGATTACTTTTTAGAATATACGATTCTCTTGAGAAATTTCGTAATTTGGAATTATCGGATATTAATTCTAAAGATCTCGTACTTAAATTCATATGTATTAATATTTAATCTACCTAATTATTGTACAAGTATTAACTTTTAATAAAATTTGAATTAGAAACAATTATTATACAATTTTTTTACCTTTACATTTCCATTCACACCTGTCAAATAAAAACAATAGGCGATCAGCAGATTGACTGACAGTAAAGTTAAACAAAATGTCTAGATAGGGATGAAGAACAGTACCCAACGGTAACCTCTCCCGTGGCTTGATTGTATTTCTTATGATAGCAGATCCCTCATCCATGTTCTTTTTAGCCTTCTCTTTGTATCCTCAGTGATTCGTGGCCCACACCCGGGTGATCATCCATAAATCTGATTGTTATTATATTTGAATCATTTGTACACATTTATTGAAATAATTATTGTATTTTTCATAATTATATTGATCTGTGTAACTCCTGTTTGGAAAAGTGGATACTTGTTTATTAATTTAACATCATTTTATGCTGCTATGGCTAATTTGAATACATACTACTATGGGAAGTCCTAAATGCTGTCTATCAAGGTATAATCAAGATAGGAATCTTTAACGAGCACCTGACGTACAGGTTCAGGACCATCGTTTTAAGTCTTTTCCGAAGGACGGCATAACCTAGGGTTTTCCACTTTTTAAAAAACTCCCTTTTAAAAAATCCTAGGACCACTTGCCGGGCTGCGAACTCGCTATTTTGGGCATAGTTTGTTTGTTTGTTTGTTCATTTAACGTCACTTTATGCTGCTATGGCTAATCGGACGATGCTACAGTGGGAGCTCTAAATTTTGCCTATCCAGGTTTTATTAGGATAGGGATTTTTAACGAGTACCTGACATCGTACAGGCTCGGGACCCCCGTTTAACGTCCCTTCCGAAGGACGGCGTAACTAAGGATTTTTTACTCCCTTTAAAAAATCCTAGGGCCACCTGCCGGGCTACGAACCCGCGATCTTGGGTTTAGTAGTTTTTGGGCATAGTTGGTTGTCATGCAAACCATTTCTCCGCAAGTTACCCCTAGTGGATACTTACTAATGGATATCCACTATTGTAGTTAAATGGGGTTGCCCCGGCTTCTACCGGAAAATACACCTACCCAGACATAACAAAAATTAATTTGTTATATTCTTTACTTTTCTTACGATAATCGCATTTCCAAGTAACGCTGCTTTCTGCATTTGTTCTAGAATATTATAATTTAGGTCCAACTGTTTAATGCTGTTCACCGTCATTTCCGGAATCTGTCCATTTGTGGATATGGCCAACGGAAAAACATTTGCATCATGAAGCTTATTTAATTCCTTCAATTCCTCTCCCAGGTCCTGATATTTTCTATTTTTTTCGGCGACCACTTTGTGGAGGTTATCATCTCCTGCTACTCCTATTTCAACTATGTTCACACATTTTTCTTCTCTAAGGATTAGCAAAATATCAGAATTGAGTGTTCAGTTGTGATGGCCTGGCCCTAATAATGTTTTACGTGCCGTTTATCAATTATTGGTTGTGGGTTGTACTTATAATATAATTTTTATATTATTATTTTTTTTGGAATATTTATTTACCCTATAATTAATTTTTAAATTCGTATCAACATTGTTAATATTTTTTTACATATACCAATGTGCAATATATGCTATTTATATATGACTCCATTATGAGCAATTGGTTTGAGAGTGTTGCAACAGAGGATGACCAAGCCATAGGTAGGCTGCTCCGTTCCTTACCGGGACAGCTGATGAATCACAGCAGTCCTCTAGGGGATTGTAGGGCCAAGGACGAAACCCAAGCAGGCTACCTGTTCTCTTAACTGGGGCATTTTCTTTCAACTCCTTAGCTGGGTATTATTTTTTGTTTCTAGTTTTCTTCAAAATTTAGGTTTTATAACAGTAAATAAGTGCATTGTTTTAGATCATTGCCTAAAATTACAAAGGCGTTCGGTTTCTGTCGTAAAAATTTTGACGAAGAATTGTATTGCACCTTTTGGTATTTATTCCGCAAGTTGCAAGCTTGGGGGTAGGGGTAGTTAAGGTCCCATCAAGTGACGCCACAACACGTCATATCTACGTCACGTTCTCATACGTTTTGTTATCTATAAAATTGAAATGATTAGAAAAAAATTGGGCAGGTTATAGCTTCGAGTTGAGTTTTTACTTTTCATTCATTTTAATTTTAGTATAATTCCAAAAATATAGGTTATCATGAGGTTCTTTAGAATGGAAAAGATGATGTAATTATGGGAAATGTGTATACTTTGGTAATCATTTCATCTAGAAATAAACGTTTCAACAAACATTTATCATCTATAAATATTTTTATTTGAAAAGAAAAGATATGTCCAGGATGGAACTCGAACGAGCCTGATGTAGCCAGGATAGCTCAATTAGTAGAGTTCCAGACTAGCAATCTGGACGACCCGGGTTTGAGTCCCGGTCCTGGACATATACTTTCTTTTCAAATAAAAATATTTAAAAATTAATAATATCAATAACTAATATAATAAAATAAATTATAATAATTATAATGACGTATGTCAACAAGATCCAAATTAAATAAATGTTCAAAGAACATCGCAAACTTGCGAGAACGCGGGGACATCGGATCAGTGAAAAGAAAGGACATGGCCATGACCGGGGAACGAGCCTGATGTAGCCAGGATAGCTCAATTGGTAGAGTTCCAGACTAGCGATATGACCGACCCGGGTTCGAGACCCGGTCCTGGACATATCTTTTCTTTTCAAATAAAAATATTTAAAAATTAATAAAATCAATAAATAATATAATAAAATAAATTATTTATCATCTATACTTCGAAATGCTAGTTGAATCTTCTATTTCTTGGTGAAATGTTTACCGAAATCTACTGATTACCCATTATTACATCCTCTTTTCTATACTAAAGCTCACCATAACTTGAATTAGTAGAAAATATTAATAATGAAACTAATGGATTATAATTAATATTATAATTAAAACTTGTAACTCAACTCGAAGCGACAACCTGTGGAATAGATACCTAGGTAACTCAAAATAATTGATTTCAACGTGTATACTTTCGTATTCTATGAGAAGGCTAATATATTCTTCATTAACTATAAAGAAACTCGATACCTAAATAAGCACGAATTGGCTTGGTTAAATTCCCTAGATTATTGGGTTTTTTACATATATTGTTTTATTTATTGGAAAGAAATGGAGGAGACACCGACGATACAGATAAGATCGTGGCCTAGAAATGACTTAATGTGACGCACTTGACGGGTGTTTAACTACCCCTTCCACTACGCTTGCAATCTGAGGAACCGGTACCTACCTTTTATAGTAAGTTGCCATAGTTATGTGCCCTGTGTCTTTTAGATATGTTTTTAAAGAAAATGTACGAATTTGCGATGATCTGATTTGAATCCAGTATTTTCCCATGGATTCTTTGGTTGTGTGGTCTGCGTGGAAATGAACGTTGGTTCATTAACTCGTGGGGTCCGATCATCCAAAGAAAGGCCGGAGATGGGAGGGGTGGTTCAATCAATCCAGGGGAACTACGGATGAGCCAAAAAGAGGTTAACAAATCTGGGAAACAATGAGATTGGAAAATACCGGACGCGTAGCCTTTCTACTCGTTGAGGGTAGCTGGCCCTATTGTAAGCTATTGTGAGCTATGCAGAAACAGAGGTTGTGGTTCACTGAATTCCGTAACCACGGTTTTAGGACTAGCGAATTGACGGATTATGCATCATTTTTAGCTCGAATTAACTACTTTTAAGAATGAAATGAACTAAAATGTTCTTTTTATTTGGTTCTTAACTGTCGCTACTTGGACCCTAATCTAAAAAATAATGAAAGAGTCCGTGCCATAATACTTCGTGACTAAGCTCAAGTACTCCTTACTGTTGTAAAAATTATGATTTTTGTCTATATTTTCATAGTAACGAATTTAGGTATTTCATTTTTCCGCTGTCCTATGAAACCCTGTTTTCCAAAAGTATTTTTTTTAAATCCATAGTTAAGCCGTCCTTCGGAAGGGGCGTAAAATATGGTGGTCACGGTGTCAGGTTCTGGTTAAAGATTCCTATCATAATTTTACCTGGATTGACAAAATTTAGGATTCCCACTATAACATCGTCCAATTAGTCACAGCAGCATTAAATCAATAATCAACAATAAATAACTCAATAATTTTAATCTTCCATACAATTTATATTACGTTTCTAATATAATATAATATAATATAGTCGTTACAATTATTGCAGGCTTTTATGTAAAAAAATATATATATTAAGGCTAGCGAACCCGAAAGCTCGATGCCGACACCACCAATCTCTGCTTACAAACTTCTGTCCACGGACCAATACCCAAACCCGTCACTCTTAACCCAATGGTCCCACCTACGTCCCCGCGGCACGCTTCCCAGTCGGCACAGGGCTTATTAACTTTTTAGGAATTCGTTTGTTACTAAGACCAGAAACTTTACAAGCCAATCTTAATCTTCGTAACGCTATACTTGAATAGTATTTATTAATGTGTTCCGCAATTGTGCAATCTCCTAAATTCTCCAGTGGTCTCATATTTTTTTGGACCGAATATTTTATGGAACACCTTGTTTTCGAATGCGTTAACACCTTGTTCATCCTTCAACGTTAGCGTACATCCGTAAAGAAGATTTGGAAGGATGATGGTTTTATAAATTCTGATTTTTAGATTTTGATAAAAGAAAGTTTTTTGTTGTTTTTTAAAAGTTTATATGGCTGAAATGGTAGCATCGCAATGATTGACATGTGATTGTAAAACGGCTTGACTTGAATGAGTTCTGGAAAAGTCAGTAAGGACTGTCCAGACTGGTAATCGTTTGATGTGTAAACCGAAGCGTAAGTGGGAGGATTACTTTAAGGATAGGGGCCCTGTTTATAAAAATATATATTTCTAAAGGAATGTATGTACACAGACACAAAAACACCCGAAAAAAATTATTTTGAAGAGTTAGGAAGAGAGGTTGGTGATAGGGAGCAGGGAAAGCCGGTCAGTTCCGGTCTCGGGGAAAGGGATCAATCGATTCCATTAACCAGCTTCCTCAGTAGCTCATAGTATTTATTTATTTTTTATTCAGAAATACAAAAATTATTAAACAATTATCTTATATCAATTTAAGCTTAGTTTCAAAGCTGTGTGTAGATCAACTCATTCGTGTTCCCTTTCTATGGGCTTCCAGTCATATGAAAGAATTTCAGTTTGTAAGTTGTTTTTTTATTCCTTCTTGACCGGACCATAGCTAGAAATGTTGGCAATAGATAAACAATAATAAATCTCTTCTTTAATTTTATACAACTAGAATCTTCTTACAACTCCTTTTCAAACTTAGGTTATGACTGATCGGGATGAACCGGAAGGACGTCGCCATTGGGGGATTCGGGAGAAGCGGGTAGACCCCCCCCCCAAAAAAAAAACTTGGAAACCTTAAAAGTTATAAAATTTAACATTTGAAGGCTTACTTCAAACGGTAAACTTCTTTAGAAAGAGCACAAATATTTTTAATTCTTCACTCAGTTTTTTTATCTCATATTTTGAATGTTTTTTTTTCTTTGAAAAAGATAAAATATTTTTACTGACAATTGAATGTTTAGGATCAATATTTATAACAGTTATATTATGTTAAAAGCCAGGTGCAGACGCTCATGGTGCACTCTCATACTTGAGGTTGAGCGTGACCTCGGACAAATCACTTCTCTGCACAAACGTTGTTCCAGAAATAGTACAATCTATACCATGTACTATACTATACTATACTGAAACCAATGCATGTTTGGTCAGGTTTTTTATCGGATTTTACGATTCGTAACAAATTGTTATTTAACCTTTGAAAACTAGTTTATGTTCTATTTTACTTAATCGGCATCTTTATATTTGTCTAATTATTTGAATTTTATAACAATCAGGTTTTATTACCATCTATGGTTTCGGTTTTTAAGAATATATCTGTCGAAACAAACATTATAGAACTTATGAGTTCATTTCCCGGACACATGATTGATTATGGTGCTGTTATTTTCCTTGACGATTCTCCAATTTTGCTTTTTTTTCCCCGAAGCCGCGTCTATATTGTCTTGCAATATGACTTCTGTTTCTTCCTCATCAAAACATCCTTTGTAGGAGTATGTTGAATTACCATTAGAAAAAAAAACAGGTAGCTCATTGCGTAAATTGCTCATTTGCTATGCTGAGAGTTCTGGGTTCAAATCCCGCTGAGTTCTTTAATCTGTTATCAGGACTAACCTAACCTCTACAAAGTGGATACCCTTAAAATGAAGGAAAACCCTGTTGTTTGAGCGTGATCTCGGATAAATCACCTTCCTGCACAACCGTTTTACTAGTAACAGTACAGTCTTTGTCATGTAACAAACCTAAGACCCTTTATGGGTTGTTGGGATACAGGAAAAAAATGTAAATCCAACTATCTGGCGAAGTATATTTGGGATTTAATGATGTATTCCTTTGATTCTGCTATAATAAACCTTATCTTTACTTCATTTCCACCATTTAGGATCCCTTCCAAACTGGAGGACGAAGCCAAGATTAAAGAGAAGATAGAATTATTGGACGGTCCCACTTGGGCCTTGTTGACTGCAATCAGCCTCATTTGGCCCCCCTGAGCCTTCTCCTAAATCATTTTCCCATCTCTTGCCCAATTTTCAATTTCCACTTCATCTGCTGTCATTATCAGGTTTATTAAGAAGGCCTTACTGTTGTATCACGGATAGTGTAATGAGCAACAAATGAAAGGAGAGTTGTAGTAACGTGGGATTCAATATGTTTGATACTCATATCATATTCTTATTAAAAACAAAGTTTTAAGCAATCTTTTAATCAAACAAAGTTTAATAATATTTGTTTAAACTTTTATATATGCGTTTAAATGATTTATAATTCCACTCCCATTATTATGACTCTTACGCCCTGACGATCACCTTCAATTTGGGTCAGTTATAGTTTCTTAAAAAAAAACAAAAAAAAATGTAATCCATTGCTTTTACTCTACAACAGTATTGCAGGGAGGTGATTTGTCCGAAAACGCTCCACCTCCAGGTTTCTCCACAATTAAGGTTACCCAATTTATGGAAGCTGGGTGAGCCCCATGAGGGTCTGCAGATCCCACAGAGTACATTCCCGGTTGTTAAAAGTTGTAATAATTTTCTGCCACAGCCGGATTTGAACCTGGAACCTTCGGCACGGCAACTCAGCGCTCTACCCTGCGTCATAAATAGTTTATTACTTTTTTAAGATTAATCGTTTACCTCCACCTGTACTAATTTCCCCTCCATGATATTTTTACTATCAGCTAATAATTATTCAAGACTAGGCGGTCAGATACTGTCAGTAATACTGATCGTGTAATGGTAATATTGATGTACTGAAGTGGGGTATTGAGGAGTGATGGTTCACTCCATCAATCCTCAGTCCAACCCAGCGTAGGGGAAGGGATACTGACAGTATTACTGATCGTGTAGGCCCGTTTTTTTCATAACAGTATTTTTTAGCTGTTGAGTGCGCCGCATCACCGATTTCCGATGTAATATTGAAAACACAACCATCTTTTTCAAAAGTTTTAAATGATTTATGTTATGTTTTTTTCTTATAACAACAGGGTGGAACTTAATTTTATATGTAAAATTGTCTATTGTTGATGCAAATATTTATATATATTTTTTTTTAAATATTTTTTCAATGTCAAAATGAGAACTTCACAGGTTTCTATTACAATCCGGCTGATGGCTGCTAGAGAAATTAGCGTTGAAAACTTTGTCCTCAAAATTTCGGCCTGTTGCTAAATAGGTTAGGGTAACTTCCAACCGCTGTCTTGAGCATATACTTTCCCTCATATTTGCATCTTATTTTTTAATTTGAGGAGAACCATATTTAATAAATTTTTGAATAAGTTTTCATTCATCCGAAAATAATTATAATAATCTGATTGTTCCTTTACTGGAATCTCGTTGATTAAGTTTAATTGGGTGAACTTATCCCTGTACAATAGCCAATCCTTCACCCACAAGCGTCTTTTCCCCTTTTTTTGTCCAATGCCATGGCGATCACAATTGCTAAACACGCTACATCCATTAAAAAATTAGGTATAAATCCGCGTGAGAAAAAGATAACTGTTCTTCACCGTTAACGGTGAACTGAGTTAAATACTGACAGTAATATAGTCCGTGTATGCTGTAGAAACTTCAGTAATACAGACAGTAATATTGTGTACAAATACTGAAGGGTGACTCTTCAGTACTTTCGTCATTCCAGTACTGTCAGTAATATTGACAGTGTATAGGCCCCTATATTGTTCTAATTCTATAATTGTTCAAATCCCTCTCTTTGTAGTATAACAGGAAACATTTTTCTTTTTACAGCTCTAAACTGAATATTTTTTTTACTGTAATTTTTATGGTGCACATTTTTTGTTTTTTCAGGCACTTTATTGTTTTTTATGGCATGCCTATCGGTTATTAGTACAATATTCTTTGATTAAATCGGAGATCGCCCGACACATCAGTATTATAAATTTATTATACCTCGGGACATTTTTTAAAAATTTAATAAAGGGGTTAACAATTTATAATTTTACTAATCTCTAGCTGAAATTAATTAATTAAGTTCAGATTAATACTGAACTATGTTTTTATGGTAAATAATTTGTCTATTTATGCGTGATGACTCTAGTATGTGACGTCGATGTGTTTGTTCTTGCAAGCAACTTCGATTACTCACTTGATACTTGATTAATTTTGATATTGTTTTCGATAAAAAAAAGCCAAGTTAACACCCTATCTTCGTTTTTTATTTATAAATAAAATTGTACAAAATATGATAAAATAAATTTCAAAAATGGTGGTTCTGCATCTATAGGTTAGTGAACTGAAATACCGTTCGATTTGATGACCATGTTTGACTCTTCATAATATATAAGTTAATATTTAATAAGTTATCTCAAATTTTAGTCAATGAATTTAATTTGTATAATAATTCGCCTATAAGAGATTAGGTATGCATACCGCTATTGTTACATCTCCAATCTCCTTTAAAAAAAATATTCCCGATTATAAATTATCAATAATTACATTTCTTGCTCTATATTATCGTATACATAATTATGCACGTATGTATAAACAGTTTAACAATTTTGCTTTCAGTAATTCTAGAATAATCGGTTACTTCACTAACCTTTTATTTCGTTAGTAATGTAGTTATTAATGGTTATGAAACGATCATGAAATACAGACTGTTATATGTTATAATATAATGTAATTATCAATTTTATTGCTATCGTTAAATGTTACTTAAACAATTTCCTCGTAGTGGCGCCAGTCTGCCCGTGTAGTTGGGGCTGGCTCTCAGAATTTCTCCCCATCCCAGCGAGTTTATTTACTTCTTTCAGCACTTGGCAGTCATTCAATATATATAATAATAATCAAAATAAGAGCTATTTTTATTTATTAAATTGTTTATAATGAAAAAATGTTATTTAACAATGAAGTTATATAATAATGATGTTTAACAAGCATTATTACATACATTTTTTTATAATTTATTAATTAGTTGTTTTAATTTTAAATATTTTTATTTTGAAGAGAAAAGATATGTCCCCGGCTGGGATTCGAATCGGATTTGTCCCCGGCTGGTATCAGCTCCGGTAGAGTCCTGTCATGGTAAGACAGAGGACCCGGGTTCGAATCCCGGCCGGGGACATATCTTTTATCGTCAAAATAAAAATATTACTATATACAGTTTATTTTTCGTACAAAATTTCAGGTTATGGTTCATAATGACACTTCCGTCTTAATTTAAAAATAACAATTAAAAAAAATTTTCAAAAAATTACAATGTTGTTAAATTTTAAATATATCTTCCTTTTTTATTATATCAGTTAATTAAAACTAATTTTTAAAAATTTCCATAAAAGTATTGAAGTTTAATTCAAATTTCATTAATATTTTAATTTCTAATTAAAGCGAATATTCCACCCAGCACAAAATAACCGATGTGTGTAAATAATAAGTTTTTTTTTTATATATAATATATTTTTTTAAATTTTGTATTGATCAATATTATAAATTAAGTAAAATTAACCCATTATGTACATAATAAGCTTCTTTTTAATGTGAAAATAATTTTAAAAAAGCATTTAACTAAACACATTAATTAATTTCTTTAATTTTTTACGATTAATATTTTAAATTAAATAAGAATGCTATCAAATTCCCCTTATCACCACAAATTTATATACGTCAAAACCATTCACTTACAACAATTCGAAACGATTGTGCTCTATCCTTCCTAACAATGCATACACCTGTTGAGACTCAGATAAAAAAAAAAAATCTCTTCTGCTTTGAGTTATAAAAAAAAAAAAACTGGTTCCTCACTCCAGATAAGCGAAGCTACAACCACATTGTATTGTTGTTCAAATGACTATGAACTATAAAAAAATATATATATTTTTAAATTAATGTATAGTCTAATAAATAATATATATTTAACAATAATAATAAATAAATAATATTAATGTAAAAAAAAATTGGAAAATATATTTGTATATAGTTGAATGGCACTTATACTGTCGAGGACAAGAGAAGGTCCGAAAATTTTTAAATCAGTATTATCTTTTACATTTCCTTGAATTTTTTATTCTGGTATTTGGATTTGGTTTCAGAGGAATCTGGAAACAATGGAAAATATAAATACTAAATATAAAATAAATAAACATTATGATTTTATGAACACGTCAAAAGGATGAATTCAGGCAGATGTAATCAACAAATAATCGAATATTGTGAAAAAAAAGGAGTCAATCCAAATGATACAATGAAATGGATTGGCGAAATAAAGAAAATATCTGAAACAGGCTGGAAATACACCGGGGGATATCCAAAAACAGATAATCTAAAGATTCAAAATTCATAAGTGACAAGTTGACTAAGAAGAGAAATCAAAGACTGGAATAACATGGTCTCAAGAGAGAAAGGAAGCTCACAGCAAAAGAAAAATAGAAGTTTGGGCACGAAGAAAGGCAAATGGACGCCTTAATAATAGTAGATATAAAATTATAAATAGTAAATGGGGCGGAGTATCTCAGTGGTAGAGCGCAGAGTTGCCGTGCCGAAGGTCCTTGGTTCAAATCCGGCTGCTGGCAGATTTCATTTAATCTGTTAAAAGGCTTAAACGAATCCTTTGGTATCTGGGAGCCTCTTGGGGCTCGGCCAGCCTCTATAAATTGGGTATCCAAAACAGGGAGGGGGGAGGGATCTGGCCGATGAGTGTGATCTTGGATCTTCTTGGACAATCACCTTTGCACAACTTCCTTACCAGACCATTCATGTGATGTAGAGGACCAGGTTTTTTTAATGTATATAAATAATTAATTTAACTACGATTATTTTTAAATTTCTTATATTTTTTCTAAAGCGAATTAATTGTTTTATATAAATAATTTTAAATTTTCTATCGAGGAAAAAAAATAGTTTCCATGTTTAATGCCGTTTCGTGAAAATAATGCGTTTACTGTTTACAATGTATTTATCCTTTCGTATTTAAATTATCTAGTTGGCATACTAACCCTTAGGGCTCCTAGACGGCCCTTGTAAGGTAGAGAACATATAGTAGCACTCCCTATCCCTTTAACCCTATATTTTACGCGTTATCGCTTCCGCTGTAGAACTTCCGTCTCACCGACCTCCCCGCACTCTGTGGTAAACATGTACGGTCCATTTCTTCCTCTCCTACTAAGAAAATACTTCAAGTATAAGGAATAGTTTAATAAATAATAGCCATAGATCTGTTAAAATAATAGATATCCGTATAAGCATCGTGGAAAGAAATTAGCCAGATAGTTATGCTTCTGTTTCGCCAATCCAAATTTTGTCTGCCTTATATGCGACTCAAAAGAACGTGTGAAGATGTGCGTGTGATTGGTGTAAAGAACTAAATTACTCGTACGAATATACTACGTAATATCTTATTTTCGAATACTGTAAGTATATATAAAAACAGAGGGAACAATATTGCACAAAATTTACGAAGCCCCGTATAATTTTATTTTCCTATGCAAATTAGTATATTTAATGTGAATTCACATTCACTATAAACATCCATGAACTTTTATAATTTTTTTAGATATTTGTACGATAGTTTTTAATATTCGACCCCCCTTACAATATCCTCCACTCTATATCCTCCTCTAATTTTTCAGGTTCACATAGCTTTAGTTGTTGACTCATCATTCCGTATTTTCCGATAGTGCAGAATAGGTAGAAATCTTGGGAGTTCATTATTTTTCAATAGCGTAAGTGAAATCTTTGAATATATATAATAATTGATTTATTAAAGATATGTATATAGTATTAATAATAATAATATGGCTTAGTGAACTCGAAGGATCGATATCGATGCCACCTAAATTTCATAAATTTCCGTCTATGGACTAAAACTCAAACCCAAATCCGTTCGATCACTCTTAACGCTATCCTCCCACATACATTTCGGTCGTTTACTAGTCGGGTCAACACTATCTTTTTATCTAATTATCTTACTGAGGAGTTTGACTCTTCGCCTCACTGTCGTGGTGATGGCCTACATCTTAGCCCGAAACGTAGGGACAATAAATTATTTTATGCGATTATTTACTGGACCCTCTGACCATTTCACATCACTCTTAGAATTATCCAGTCAACTATTTTCCACTTATCTGATTAGGAATTATACCAGCATCTGATTAGGAATTAGTTCGTTAAAAAACCCGTAATGAGCTTTACAAACTCATCTTAATCTTCGCGATGCCATCATTTAAATTATATTAATCAGTCGCATGCTCTGCAATACCACGTTGTATCTCAATCTCCTAAATTATCCGGTGGTCTCATCCTTTTTCGGACTGAATATTCAATGGAATACCTTATTTTCAAATACGGTAAGGAGTTATCATCCTTCATCGTTAACTGCAATGATACATAGGTACCATACGCATTTTACATAGGCACGGTGAGCCCCAGGAAGGTGTGCAGATCCCACAAGGTCCACTCGTGGTTGTTAACGGACATAAGTCTGATTTGTCAGCCGGATATGAACCCCGTACCTTCAACATTGCAATCGGCGCTCTGCATACTGCGCTACTCGTCTTCCCTAGCTATATATATATATATATATATATATATATATATATATATATATATATATATATATATATATGTATATGTATATAATAAAACTGAATTGTCGTGAATACATTGTTTATTTGATCCTCTTGACGTCAGAATCCTACAACTCGATAAGGGATTCTATACCCGTCGCTATCGCAGGGTTTTTGAGCCCCCGCGCGGTAGAGGTTTTTATTGTTTTGTTTTGCCGGCACTCCTTATCGACTCAGAGACCGGACTAGACAAAGGGGTCCTCATAGAGCGCTGGGGCAGACAGAGCAGACGGGAGTGCCCGAAATAGCAGTGATTGGACCAGCAGAGGTATTTGGGTTGGTCGGATCCTTAGATAACCTGGCCCACTGGCCGTTATCACTCCTCCGTTCCTTTGATGAACTATTTTAGGAACCGTTCCATATATAGAGCTCTGTCTTAGGTTTACGTTTTTTCCGTACCCATACATTTCTGTACCTCTAATAATTTTTCTTGCATATAGAAAAATGAAATATTTATAACGGTTTTATATTTTAATATCATGTTGTTAATGTACCTGAAGTTGTTATGTATTTTTATTCATTTATTATTTTTCTCTTAGCTTATTTCTTTTTATTGTATAATTCTATGCTCTTTTTTTAATTATTATTATTTATTCTCTACCAGAACATACATTTTAGTTAACATTTATTTTTATGGTATTATGTAAATATTCTACTATTCTGATAATGTAGCCATTAGCCCCGATATATCTTCATTTCTGACCTGGTCCCAGAAAAAAATTATTTTTCTATCCTATTCTATTCTATTCTAAGTTTTAAGTATTATGATAACTTAACCTGTACCACTACAACCCTTAGAGGGTCTTCGGTTCAGTACCTGGTAGAGACTATACTGTATTTTGTTTTGTTGTTATACTGTGCATGTATAATTATCATTTATTTCCTTTTTTTTTTAATTTTCCAAAAGCCATAAATCCTTCTTAATAAAGCAATAAACTATCGATAGTGTCATTAACTTTATTTGTACAAAGTTAAGAATTGAATTTTTGACATGAATGAAATAAATTCCTAAAGACCAGTTTATCGATTAAGGAATCGATTCAGTGCTATTTTCATCTCTTAATGTTAATATGTTTAATCCTTAATTGTTTATAAATTAACTCTGGTTTTATTTTCTAAACCGTTATTTATTATTACTTCATTTCCTTTATGTATCTGTACACTGCTTTTTACAGGTGATTTGTCCTTGATCACGCTCAACGACCAGAATTGTTCACCTTATTGTGGGTACTCACTTTATAGAGGCTGGGTGAGCCTCAGGAGGGTCTTAGATTCCATAGAATCCATCTCTGGCCGCTAACAGATTAAATAAAAGTTTGCCAGAGAGCGAGGCAAGGACCCAGAATCTTCGGTATACCAACTCAGTCCTCTACCGCTGAGCCACTCCGTTCCCACATTTATTAATGATGATATTCTATTTTCTAAAAATTTTATTATGATGTACTAGGAAAAAAGAAAAAATTAAGATTTAATGGTCTAGAATAAAAGAAAATAACTAACCTGTCTATCTTTCGTTAATTCAGGTTTTAATTATTTTATATTTTTAAACCTTTTGACAAGTTATTTTTATTTACATATGGCAACGTGAATAACAACAGCTCTCGACTATGTTATTCTCATTTTTATTCATAGAATTCTCTTGGGAATTATAATTCTGTTGTATTTAGATGTATCTCCAATGTTTCTAACAAGTGGAAACCTAAGATTTACCGTTTCTTCACAAAATTAAAATATCTCGTAGTTCTAGTTACTTCAACTCTTTCTAGGCAAGCGCTCTAAGCACCCAATTAATTGCAAAAGACTAATATACATGACAAACTTAACGCCTAGTTGGACTTATGGAATAGAGCTTTGGGGCTCCACTAAGCCATCGAATTCCTCTCCCATACAATCCTTTCAATCCAAAATCCTTTCTGAAATCCTCAATGATCATTACTTTGTTACAAATAAATTCATCCATAATGACCTTAATGTCCCATTTGTTGCAGATTTGGCCCGAGCCCAATATCAAACCTTTCATGGCAAGCTTTATTTCCATTCAAACCCACTAGTTTCAAACCTAGCAACCTCTTCAGTTCCTGATAATCCTCCGAGGCTTTTGAAAAAATGATGGCCTCGTGACTTTTAAGGTGATTTAGTCATAAGAGGGCTACCGGTTTCTCTACTTGCCTTAATCTCATGCCAATATAAATGATTATTATACAGTTGTAAATTTTAATAAATAAACAAAAAAAAAGTATATTAAAAAGTGATGAATTCGTGTGTATTAGTTTAATATCCACGACTCTTAGTTGCTCTCTTTGCAACTGGTAATGAAACACCATTTTATGTTTTTAAAATTTTTTTATTTAAATAAATATCTCAAGTACAGAGGTTCTACAAGTACTGTGGTATACTAGACTATTTTTGCACGCTAGGATGTTTACGAACAAAAAAAAAAAATTAATTTCTGGAAATAGTTATTTTGTATCTTATTCCACTTTTGGTTCATCCTAGGAACAGGAAGTTCAAGTTTAACCATTGTCAGTATAAGACAGGTTTTATTACTATACACCTCAAGTATAAAATCATAATAAGTGGTACTCTTTTTGTACCTGTATGTTTCGATACGTAAAATGAAGAATACCAAAACCAAGAAGATGGAATGAATATGGAGTAATACGAAGTTAGCTGGAAAGCGGCAGCACAAAATGGCTCGTTGAGGAGGCCAGGACCCACCCAGGGTTGTAGCGCCACGTAGATAGAATACGAAGTTTCAATCAAAACCGGAGTTAGTTTCCAGTTAATACAATTTTGAAGAAAGGGTAGTAAGTTCTGTTGTAATTGTTCATTACGATACTGCTGTACAATCCCGTTCCTTCAAATTACGCAATTTCTAAGTAATTGCGATTGTAATTGAACTTTCGTTTTGCCAGAGACAGAGAGTATTTTTACTGGAAGAGTTACCCTTCAAGAGAAATATATGCTCATTGCTACATGTTTGGGCGCCATTTACTTATTTTTTTTTTATCTGTTTTCTTTTCGGGCTCTTTCTTGCACAAGAGTTGTTTTGATGTCGTTAGAAGTAATGTTCCAAATTTCAGTTCCCTAATGAACGAGTTGTTGAGTCATGAAGGAAGTAGTACTCGAGAATCGCCTACGCTGGCAGACACTCCAGCCCACTCGCTGGCCAAAGATCCATATAGTGAGTTACAACATATCGCGCTTGTTTTCAAATTATTGTTGTTAATGAATTATTAATTATTGAGATTCTTGGTTACCTTATTTTTTTTTTGTTTCATCCAATGTAAGATCAAAATAGTAGGTGTTTCATAGATATTTCTTCTGCTAGTGTAATTATTATTAATTCCTTCTTTTTTTTACCCAATTGGTTTCAATTTTCTAAAATCAATAAATCCTGCTCAAATCATTTTATTGTTAGATTAATCTTAGGATATTTCATGTTGCTTTGATGTTACTAAGTTACGAATTTAATTTACTAAGTGAAATAATTTCCCAAAGAGGAGATTATAGCTTTTTAAATCGGCTCGTTGATATAATTTACTCTGTTGTTTCTGGTCTCTTAAACAAATATATTTAATGCCTAAATGTTTTATGAATTTACTTTGATTGTGTTTTCTAAATCTTTGTGTATTAGTTCTGCATTTTTTTTATGAATCTTCTAATATTTAAAAGCCTGTACCTCTCCAGCCTAGGAAGGGTCTTGGTTTCAGTACATGGTATTGACTGTATTGTTTCTAGGACAACGGTTGTGAAGGGAAGTGAGTTGTCAGAGATCACGCTCAACCGTTAAGTCCCCCCAATTAGGGTACCCACTTTAAAGATCCTGGCTGAGCCCCAGTAAACCTCCAGATCCCATAGGGTCCATTCGTGGCTGGTAACAAATAAAGGAATTTATTTGCCAGCATAACAACTTAGCGCTCTACGCAATGAGCTACCACGCTCCTTCTACTATTGATTTTTTTCATTTTTTTTAAATTTTAAATGGCTCTATGTATTTTAATAGGATGTAGTAATGAATAGTTCTTAAAAAATTATAGTATTTAGAAATGACTTGAACAAGGTTTAATAATTATTTATCTCAGATTTGTTTATAGTGTATTTTGTTGTTTGTTTATTTATTTAATGGCACTTTATAGCTAATCGGACGTTGCTACTGGAAGTTTGCCTACCCTGGTAAATTTAGGATAGGGGTATTTAATGAGTATCTGAAACGGTACCGAAACCGCAATTTTACGTCCCTTCCGAAGGATGGCGTTACCGAGGACTTTTGTACTCCTTTTAAAAATCCTAAGGCCACCTTCCGAGCTCCAAACCCGCGATCTTGGACATGGTAGGTTATTTTGAAAAACGTTTAAAATTCCTATAAATTCATAAAATTGCCGATAAGTTATTTCTTAATGCAATAATAAAAAATAATGAATGCTATAACTTAAAAAAAAAATTATTTATATTGTTTAATAGTCAGTCTACTCTAATATCTACCATAATCATCTTTTCGTTTCTCTTGTTACCTTTTTCACTTTAAACCAGGTTTTTCACCTATACAAGAAGTTCATTGAACCGTGGAACTCGAGAAGAATTTTAAATGTTCTCTTTATTTTGTTAAGAAACTCCTCTTTACAGTCGAGTTTAAATCATTTCCTTCAATACTGTATCATTTTTTAACATTTACACGATTTCATTATGTTTTTATAAGTGTTATCAAATAGTAGTTTCATAGAACATTTGCGCAAAATTTTGGTCGTAACTTGAAGCAAACTGGCAAGTTAAAGGAGGAACTCACGTTCGTCCAATTACCTTCAGAAACCCGCAGATTCCTAGTTACCTTCTTAGCATTCCTTCAGTTTATCTAGTCCCCTACGGTGTACATGGACGTCTCCTCAGTTTCTGAAGAGATGGAGTGACTTTCCCACGCTTACTGTAATTCTTAGGCCGAGTTATCCTATCCTCAGTCCGTCTGCGACCTCTTTGTCCAAATCCTTGTCCATTTCCACTGTTCTCGGCCTTTGAATTCATTTACATGCAGTGTCTCGCCGAATAATAGCACTCAACATATCATACAATCCTGTGCCTTACGGAATTCTACTCTTTCTTCCATCGTTCCTTTACACTTCCCACCTTTGAATCTCGTTCATTCAGTTCCATCCTGTTTATCAAGTAACAAATGAAAAATTATAAGTAAGTGCTGACAGATTATATATTTCTTTTTAGTATGACTACTGTATAGGAGCGGGCTAGCTCTGCGTGTAGAGTGGTGAGTTGTCATGCTGAAGGGTACGAGTTTAAATCCAGCCGGGGAGATAAATAATATAATCTGTTAGACCCTCCTGGGACTTACCTAGCCTGTATAAAGTGGGTACCCTAAATTGTGGAAAACCCTGGCGGTTGAGTATGATCTCGGATAAATCACCTCCCTGCACAACCGTAACCCTGGAAACAGTACCATTCAGTTTTTTTTTATTGTTTTATATTTATTTGTTTACTGATTATTTATAAGCCTATTGCCATAGAAAGATTAAACACTTTAAGTCATCCTCAGACATTACAAAATAAATTTGAAGTAAAGATATTTCAATTAAAATATGTCTTATATTTTGTTGTAGTCAATAAATCCTGTTTAAGAATTCTTCATAAAATTTGGGATCCATCTATTTAAACATCTAACCACATCTAAACTTAATGTGGCTGAAACGTTGCTTCTTTTAATCATTTTTAATTTTAAGCTAAATTTAACAGCATTTTTAACAAATTATTACAATATTTTTTAATTTTGTTTTTATTTCATTTTTACCGGAACTCTACTCTAAAGCTCTATTGCCTTCATTTCACTGCCTGTAACTGTTTTTTTCTCTCTTTATATTTTTATCTACACCTGTCAAATACAAAACAGTGCCAATCAGCAGATGGTCTGACACTGAAAACATGATACAATGACTTGAAAGGCATGAAGAAGAACAGTACCCAGCGGTACCTCTCCCTTGGCTTGATTCAGTTTCCTATGATAACAAATCCCTCATCCACGTTCTTTTTAATCTCCTCCTAGTGTTGTCAGGCATGAGAGTAGAGGCCATTCGTTCTATTAACGGGTTTGGATGTCCGTGTAGTTTTTCTTGAAAGCGTTTGTAGTATGTCCTATAACTTAAGCCAATTTTTAAGCATAGCTTCTAATCGTAATTGTTAAGATAAAGGGTCTTGTCCTGGATATAATGGGGTGTATACAAAAAAATGAATGTTTTATCAAATTCCAGAGTTCAAAAGGCTGTAAATATTTTAATGCTATTTATTATTTACCAACACATAATGATCCCTTTAGAGCATTCTCTAAGCTCGTTTACTAACACTGGACTTCTTCAAAAAAAACCTCAGTTTAGTTATTTATTTCAAAGAAGAAACATGACAGTGTCCTACGAAATTCTCGTAATTTTAAGACATTACTGGAAAAAAAAAATTCACAGCCGCTGAAGCAACTCGTAACATTATTAAATATGAAAGGGAAGGTGTCCATGACCAGCGCACTGCGCTGCGTTTGTTTGAAAAATTTAGCTGTGGAGATACGACATTGGAAAGGAAGAAGGGCTCCGGACGACCATTAATCGATATAGATGAGGTTCTGAAGGAAGCTGTTGAGTCAAATCCGTCCACAAGTACTCGCGAACTTGCCAGGGAATGTGGTGTGTCGAAAGATACTTTTAGTTGCCATCTGCTCTCAATGGGGAAGGTGAAACGGTAATTTGTATACACCCCATTAATAAAGAGTTAATGGTTTAAAAAAGAGTTTTGATATTTATTTGATAAAGTTAGTTTTTAATAATTAAAGAAAACATGTTAGGAATTGCTTCGGTTTTGATTTAACCGATCCGTGTATTGGACGCAATGAAATTTATTTTCCTGAAATACCATTATGGGACGATAAAAATTACAATAGATAACTTAATTTCCTCTTTATAATTTATTCGTATAACATATTTACCGTAAATTATTTTGATTACCGGTAGTTAGTTATTGAATCGTTTTATCGCATTAAGAATCTAATCGCACCTCGTTGCTGTTAGTCATCAACTATGTTTATTTATATCTCTACCTTGGCCTTCATTTGTGTTTTGAAATCCCACAAACTTATAAGTATACCAAATTTATGTATGATTGTCGCAAGTTAAATTATTGACTTGATAAAAATTCCGAAATAGGAACCCAGCGATTAAAATATGGACCCACTGTTAAATTTTTTACTATATCTCCATATCATCACTTATATATTTTCATAAACATATCAAACATTTATATATTTAATGCTATTAATTGTAAGTATTAACAAAATTTAAAAACATTTTTTCAAATGGAATTTTTTTGTTTCTTAAAAAACTTATTTCATTTGTTGCAGAAAGATGCTAATGGGCTTTTGTTTATATAAAATTTTAAAAGAATTTCCCGGATGAAGTTAAAACAATAATTCTTTAAATAGCAATAAACTATTAATTAAAAGGGGCGTTTCAACCCTATAAAAATATTTAAAGTGAAATATTTGGAATATAAAAAAAAAAAAAATGGATGGTATCTAATATGAAACTATTGGAATAAGCCAGATACAAAAGCAGAAAACTGTTTATTTTATTTTATTTTATTATTATTACAGTACATGTTTGGAATTTTTGGAGGGAATTTATGTTTTTTTAGTTAAGCTGATTATTAAAAAAAAATATTTACTTTAACTTTGTTTATGGCTATAATAACCTAGTTATTTGTTTAGTTTCAATTTAAATATATAGCCACAAATTAACTTTTTTGTTTGGCCATATTAAATAATTAAAGTAAATTTTTGACTTAATTTTAATTTTCAGTTCTACTGTTAACGATTTTTAGTAGGGCTATGATGGTTTTTATTGGGGTATTAATTGACTTATTTTAAGTGATATTTCACGCTTATTGTGCATTTTATAATGTTTTCATCTTAGCTGAAATAAAATATCGATTTATTTAATATCTTTGAAGTTGATTATAATGGCTGGAGAAGGTTCTAACACAATTTTACACCCGACCAGTTGTGTTCTCAAGCGTATCATCACTGCCTTGAGACTTAACTGACCATATACCTGTCGGTTTAGATTCAAGAGTATAGAAATTCCTTCTGTAATAGTTGGGGAGTGTATTAATCGTTTATTAAATTAATAATTGTTTTGCTTGTTACATATGTGTATTTTTTCAGCCATGCAATTAAAATTGTTTATTCTCTTCTAACATTTTTTCAGAATGAATAAACTCTTCGTCTGTCAACAGAAATGTGATGTTTTATGATTCAGTCCTTATTAAATTAATAGCCCAATCATTATTTGTTTTTATTATTATTATTTTTATTATGTTTATTATTTGATGTGAATGAATTATTAATAACTAGCGACCCACCCCCCCTCGACAATTGCACAGGTAGTAAGACATATTATGCCCTCATTTTTTGTCTGTCTAATGTATTTTATTATATAGATTTTATAAACATATAAGCAAAACAAAATGTTTCTTTATATACAAATTTATTTTCTTGCGCGTTAAGTTTTTGCGATAACCCATTAGATACTCATTTAAATTATATGGTATAAAATATTCTAATAATGCGCATGAAATGCTTAAGGTAACTAAAGTATATAAGTTAATAAGAATTAATACTGTACTCATCTAAATAGCTTTCCAAATACAGCATTGGGCGTTATCAATTTTTTAGAAGATAAAATGGGTATAGTAAGCTTTCCTTAAATTTTAGATATATGCTATCACTGACTTTTTTGTAGATCTATAAAAGAGGAATATTCCACTATGCATTGTTTCGTTACATGACAAAGGCATTAGGAGCGTTATAGATTAAACCTCTCGGGCGGCTATTCTTTTTCCATCAATTCCAACAATTATCGCTATATTCCAACCCATTTACACAAAACCTCGACAAATTATATACCTAAACCTTCCTGGTGAATCACCTTATCAATTGGTGAAAACCACAAGAAAATCAGTGCAGTAGTATTTAAGTTCACTGCGAACAGACACGGCATAGGACTTTGTTTTATAATATGTATAGATTATTTAAAAATTAACATTTTAGTAAAATGGAGGAACGAAAAAGTTTAAATTAAGATAATTAATGAAGAATCGTTAAAAATTAGATTTTTTATTTGCTGAACATCTGTTCCCCTGAGGTAAAGGACACCATCTCAACAAAAAAGGGAATATTTTAGGTAAATTGCCATAAATAAATGCTACCAATTACTTATCAGTGCCGTTAACAATGTGAACGGTTTTCTTTAAGCTGTTTTATTAAGTAACGAAGAAGGAAATTTAAATATTTTAAAGTTATGGAAAATTGTCTCCTGTACAAATACAAACATTTTACATGGCGTCCTCCGTATACAGCTACTTATATATATTATGTTATTTTTACACATTACTTTATCTGTTAACATACCTACATATGCTCTAAAATAATGGAAACCCTCCTAGGGCTCACCCAACCTCTATAAAGTAGGTACCTTTAGTGAAGGAAACATTTTGTCCAAAAACCTCAGGTTTTGGCTCTCTTACTCCTCCACAACTTTCGGCCTAGAAACTGTACGGTCATTACCGTGTATTGAACCCTAGACCATTCATGGGTGGTACAGATTTTTCTTTTTGTTAGTGTACGATTCATAATTTTAGTACCAACGACATTATTCAAAGAATTGAAGCAAAATTCTTCTATTTTGATTTTAGTTTTGTTGTTGACCCTAGTATGCTTATTAACGCGGGTTTGTAGCCCGGAAGGTACCTTAGGATTTGTTAAGTAAAAAATGCTGTCCTTCAGAGACGAAATGGCAGTCCTGAGCGGTGTCGGACACCCTTAGTAGGGAGAAACCCTGGGGTGATCGAGGACAAATCACCTCCCTCCACAACTACTGTCTTAGAAACAGTACAGTCCCTTCCACGTCCTGAACCCAAGGCTCTCTTGGGTTGTTGTTGTTGTTGTTATCATGCTAATTGACTGAATGTAGTCATGTATGACAGTTGTCTAAGACGCTTTGAAGCATTAAGAGCCTGCCGCTATCATTATATCATTTAGTGGATCAGGTTAAATTCCTAAAGCCATTGAGGTGGTTATTCCGGAGTTTTAATTGGATGACTTTGGCAGAGGCAACTTCTCCATCGTCACCTGATTATTCGGTCCTCCTTTGAGATTAACGCTTAGTTAAACATGCCTCTCCTCATCCTCTTTGATCAATTAAACGAACCCATGAGTAGATAGTTATACGAACTTCTGATAAAAAGGAAGCCTCGGCGGTATGCTATCAATGAGATAGTCCCTCGGTCCAGACCTGCCTACGATGCACTTCCTCTTTGATTAAAGATGCAGTTGTTTTCATTGACCCATTTATGGACTCTTCTTGGTCTTAAACAAATCGAACTTTTTTTTGTTTTGTTTCTTCTTCATAAATATTGTTCCCCGAACATCTAATAAATTGTCTTAAATTTTTTTTTAATGATAATCTTTAATTATAAAATTCTTCTGTTCTTCTGCTTGTCACTAAAATACTCCTAAACGGTTGGAGCTATTTTGATGAAATTTTCTGTGTATGGTCAAGTGGTTTTGAGAATGGTTTAGATTCACAATTTAGTCCGATGTATAATGTTTTTTAATTAATTTATCGTTCGCTTACGCTTGTTGGGTCCTTGTATAAAAAATTCTTCTGTCCGTATGTGTGTACATGTATTTTCGTTTCCCTATTCTTTCTTTTAAGTAGTTTCGAACTTTCACACGGATCCTGAGCGGAAGCCATTCAAACAAGACAGGGAAGGTCGATTCCTGGAGCCGTTCAGGTAAACGACGGACGGATGTAAAAACACCGACAACAACTGGATGCTCTTAGGTTAGGAATCCAATCAAGCTACCAACCCCATCGGTGGTAAGGCCTTGTCTGCACGTTTTAATTCAATGGAATTGGCAGGATGGCTTGCCATTAGGTTTAATTTGTAGTCCCTTCGTCATCTGTTGTTACCATACCATCGGGGGACATTTACCATTGGCTTTTACAATTATATTGTTTTTGGTATCCCTCCTAGTGCTCTGCCCTCTCTGCTTTTTACCAGTTTTTTCTTTGATCGACTAAGTTTTCAACAATAAAGTTATCTCGGAACGTCAGGTCTAGCATACAGCTAATATACATAATATATTATATAAATAAAACTTCACAATTATCAATAAAAAAGATAAAGATGAAAATATTGTAAAATTAACTGTCAATATCATCCTAATTTATAAAATCCATGAAATAGAAAGAAAAATAATGTTAAAAGGAAATTATTAATACAAAAAAATGAATGGTTAATATAAATATAAATAAAGACTATATGGCTAACAGGGATACTGTATTAATAAAGTAATATTAGACCTGAAAATCTGTACAACTAAAACCCATGAAGAGGATTAGCACTGTAGATGTTATGAATTGTTTCCAAGCAGGTGATTTTGCCGTCTTTAACCAAGCATAAAGACAAGGTTTGGCCATAACTAAGGTTGTCCGTTTTATAGAGGCTGGGTGAACCCAGAGGGTTATCTGATCCTACAGATCCTACATCCTAACAGCAGTTTACCTGTACGGTACTCGGAACTTAGTGTTCAGTTTGAGCTAATTTGAGCTAATCAGTACCCTCATCTTAAATATTACTACATCAAACTCTTGATTCAGTTATAAAACATTCATATTGGTATGAAAATTTATTATTATATATAACATCCGAGTGGCTGTGACTACCTTAGGTTAACGTTTAGAACTCCTTAATTTAAATATCAACTATGTAAGTTTTATAGAAGAAGTTTTTTTTTTGCTATTTTGTTTAAAAGTATCTCTTTTTTCTCTCTAGTACTATTTCAACTTTCACACTTACAAGGCTTCTTTAAAATACTTGGGCAGCCATGTCCCTTTTAACAAAATGTCTATATTCTGGTACTACCTACATATGTTAGTTCAGGAATACTATACTAATATGAAAATAATAACTAGAAGAATAAGTATACTTTAAATAGAATCAGGTATCGTAATATGTAAATTACAAAGTACAACAAAAACATTTTTTTATTAATTGTTATAATTTTTAAATATCTTTTCTCTTCAAAATAAAATATTTAAAAATCTATCTTGTTTAATTATTTTTATCATAGTATAATATGATTAAAATTAACAATGATTCTGTTTAAAGTGATAAATATTTAATTAATAATAAACCTGTACCACTACAAACCATGAAGGGTCTTTGGTTCAGTACATGGCTGACATACTGTTAGATGATAGAGACTACTGTTTCTAGGAATATGATAGTGCAGAGATTTGTCCGAGATCGCTCTCAACAACCAGGTTCCCCTCAAATAAGGGTACCCACTTCATGGTGGTTGGTTGATCACCGGGAGGATCTGTTCATATCACAGGGCCCAACTGTGACGGTAAAGAGATTAAATAATTTACCTACCAAAATTTATATGAACCTGAAATCTTCAGCAGAGGAACTAAAATACTGCGCTACTCCGCTCCCTCAGTCTTGAATTAATGACTTTAAATTGGATCATGGACTTTACAATTGGTCGAATCAAACATTGAACAATGAGATAAACTTGATCAACAAATTAACAATGGGTTGTGTAATTTCATAAGTTCTTGTAGATACAAGAACTTATGAAATATAGTTATATTTTAACTAACATGCAGGTTGGTAGAATTCGAAAAGCAACATCGTGGTCTCTTATTTCAGACCTGATGACTCCTTTTGAAAGGTGGTTGTGGCTATTGTGGCTAGATAATGATACAGGAGCGAGTGTCATTAGTAACATTAACAAGCTTTCTTAATCAAAAGATGGCCCGCCATGTTACACTCTTGACGATTATAGACGAACATAAAAAGAATTCATGGCTTTCTGCATCTGACCTAAGAACGATCATTATTTTGTGTTAGAAGATCATCAATGAGATTTGAATAAAAAATATAAAACTTCCCGGAAGGAGTGGAGTGGCTCAGTGGTAGAGCTCTGAGTTGCAATGCCGAAGGTCCTGGGTTCAAATCCCGCTCGCTGGGAGACTTTTATTTAATCTGTTAACGACCGGAGATGGATACGATGGAATCTAGGACCCTCCCTCACCCAACCTCTATAAACCGGGTACCCAAAATAAGGGATGGAAATCTGGCGTTGGAACGTGATCTTGAACAAATCATCTCTCTGCACAACCGTTGTTTAGAAGTAGTGGTGTCTCTATCATGTACTGCACACATGGTCCTTCATGAGTTGGTTTAGGTTAAAAAATTTCATTATTATTGCATATATATTGGAAATATAATGCAATTTTTCTATTTCATGAAAGTAAAACAAACTGCTTGATATTTTTGTTGAATAAAAGCTACGTTTCCTTATTGCATAATAAAATTAAGTGAGTAATAAAAAATTCGATAAACTTTTTAGATAACTTTGAATTTTACAAGGTCGTTCATCTAACTGAGAATTGAAATACTCGAAACTCAAGTAGGAATAAATCTCCTTAAATTATTTATTATATCTTCCTCGATATCTTTCCATATAAGGCTTCTCTTGTGTTCTTTCCTACCTGGATTTTTCCTTTATCTTTACGTATTATGTTTTTTGAAAAATAAATCTTATAAAGAATAAGTGCACTTATATATTTTGCTTCTTTATCGACAACTTATTTATCTCTTGCTTAGGTCATAAATACGGAACTGGCCATTTATCTTCTTTATGCTATTAATAACGAAAACTGACAGGATTATTTGTTTTATTTTTACTGCTCCATTTAGTGTTTGCAAGAATATTAATGACGCTCATGGCGATAAAATAGTAATAATAATTTTTATTTCAGAATAATACGTGTCCATTGATTTTTAAGGCTCTGAATTTTTATTTATAATAGTTTATTATTGTCTAGTAATAACGATATTATCTTTCAAAAAAATTAAATTGCATTTATTTTTTTTCAGGTAAAGAAGCACATTTATTAAGGTTTCAGTGAGTTTTGTTAAACTTTCAGTAGTGATAACATATTTTAAATATTTCTAAACTTCAAAGAACTAAGTGTGCCCATCTTATAGTGGCTTAGTGAGTCCCAGGTCTCCAGATCCCAATATATCCATCTTTGGCTGTAATAAGATTAAATTCTTTTACATCTAATTTTATTTTATTTTTACCAACTGCTTAAGAGGAAATGCCCCTGGTGGTGTTGTCATTGGCGACGAATTTGTAAAAAAAACAACCAATGATCTTAAATTTATTAATTTATAATAATATAATATTTATAATTTAGTGAAAATTTATTAAATACTGAAATAACAAAGGTTTTATTGAAATCGAGCGAAAATATGGTTCCAATAAAAACAAGCATTGTTTAACCCTTTAACTGCTGCGAGTGAAGAGCTTTACGTCTATCACAGCGCTAAGTGTGCCGGCTATCCGTCTGTCGGCCTCTGGTTCATACTTTTTACCTGCATTCTATCCTTCATTACGGGCCTTTAATACTATCTGTTGACGTATTTCATTGTTTCCATCCTCCTTTTTGATTTGGGCTATGGACCAACACAGGCGGAGTTAAAACTTTTTTTTTTTCTAATACGAAGGGTATTGGGTTCAGCACGTGGTTGGGACAGTGCAGTTTCGAGGATAACGGATGTGATTTGTTCTAGATCACACTCGACTGCCAGATTTTTCCCCAATTAAGGATTTACCCTCTTTATAGAGACTGTGTGAGCCCCAAGAGGGTCTGCCGATCTCACAGGATTCATCTGGGTTGACAGATAAAATAGTTTATCTGCCACAGCATTATTCGAACTCGAGAACTTCAGCACACATCTCAGGTCATAGCACACTGACCATGAAAAATTATATCCACATATGTATTTATACTTTTTAATAGTGTAATTATCGGATAAACAGTTAGAGAATTGGATCCTTGAAATATTTTCTCCTCTTGATAACAAATGTTCATTTTATTTCTGGAATGGAAGAATAACATCGTTCGACTCATTGTTCGCACAGCTGCTGCTTTTGATAAATGATTCAAACCGGCAATATGGCCCTTTTCCTCCCTCCTCAGACTAAATTGCTCTCGTTTGAGGCCTTCTATGATCGTCATTAAATTTATAACAATGTCTATAATAGAAGATTAATCATCATCAAGATTATTGTCAACATCCTGAACCTTTCAGAACATGTTCTTTTAGGTAAGTCCAAACGCAGATGCATCTCACGATGCCAATAAGCCACGAGAATTCGCAAAAGCTTAACGAATTGTAAAGAAATCGAATCCAACCTTCCAAATCTTTCAAATTCTTCTCTTTTTTTATTCATTTAACATCACTTTATGCTGATATGACTAATAGTATCCTACTACAGTGGAAGTCCTAAATTTTGCCTATCCATGTATAATTACGATAGGAATCTTTAACCTTTAATCTTTAAGTAACTTCTATTTTACGTCCCTTCCTAAGGACGACATAACTAAGGTTTTTTTTTACTCATTTAAAAAAATCCTAAGGCCACCTGCCGGTCTGCGAACCCGAGATCTTGGGCATAGAAGGTTGTTATGCTAATCACTACACAACAGGTCATCCTGATTTTGTTGGTTTTTATTTATATCTAAAACTATGCCGTTTATATTAAAAAAAAAAAAAGTGTATTTGCTAAGTTGGACCTTCAGAATCAGTTCTTCAAAATAAGTATTGACTTACTTTTCTCCTTGGTATTTTGTAGTTATCGAGCTTTAGTCCATTTATGTCCCGACAAAACATCCCACCCAAATAGGGATTCAATCGCAGAATAGAATTAGTCAAGATTTGCATAAATATTTATTCCGACTTTCTTAAATAGTCACAATAAATTACTTACCAGCGTTTTAAATTGTATAAATTGAAGTAAACTGTCATAAGCAGTTATATTTTTTTAATGACCTGATTTAATCGAACTTCTCAATAAAGCTGACTCTAAAAGCTAGGTTTTATTCATTTGTTTGTTTGCACGATCAATAATTTTTTTTTATTTGATTGAGTTTTTTTATTGTGTACATAAACTATGTACTACGATATAGTACTTCTATGTAAAATACGCTTTGTGTGCTGTTTCTAAGCCACTACCTCAAAAAATAATTTTTTTATTCAAGAAAAACCTAAATATTTGTTATATTTTCGTATATAAGTGTTATATTTAATTCCATTCTGATAGAATTTGAATGGAATTAAATATAACATAAAAATTCTTATGGAATGGAATTGATTTTTCATTTTTTTTTTTTTTAATCGACTTACTTTTTACTATAGATTTACATAAAATATTTTGAAAATCGTTCTTTCAAATTTTCAGCTTAGTAATTTCCAATCTTAAATTCATCCCTTCTTTTAAGTTTTATTTTATTAATTTAACGTGCACTTTAACTATTAAAGTACCTATTTTCTGTTAAGCCCAAAAATTGTTTCTTACACGAAAAATATTTGCTCCAGTTTATCAAACTGCATAACTGTTTTTATAAGTAATTATATTTATCAAAATATGGACTTTTAATTTTTTTTTAATTTTATAATTTTTTTCTTCCATACTGGACTCATTTCCTTTATAATTTATATTGGGAAAGAGAAAAAAAACATTTTCCAGTCGGTTAAATGTTCTTGGATTTTCTTTATTTTCTTGGCTATGGAGAATAAATGATCCCCTAGAAATTTTATTTAAATAAAAATTAAAATGAATTTAATTTTGAGATATTTTGGACTTGTAACCATAATAAAGTTATGTAAAAGATTCGTTACCGATGCAGAAAACAAAAAATGTGATAAGATTGAAAATGACATATTGTCGAAACGTCTCAAGAGAAAAATAAAGATCAAAGACAATTTAACCGACTGGAAAATGGTTTAAAAAAAAATTAAATCATAGATATAGTATTATGTAGTATGTCACACTTATCGTTGTAGGGCGTTGACCAAATGATATGTATTCAATGTTTCCTGTTCCTTTCTTGTTATATATATTTTTAATCACTAGTGTATTTTTATTGCTAATATTAGCACAATGCAAATTTATTTAACATTAGTATACTTTATCTCTTACATACGTATTTATTTTCCGAATTATCAGTTTTTCTTCCTTTTATTTTTCATATACTATTTTTTCTTTTTTAATGCGTAAAAATATACAATCATTTTTTTATATTTAATAGAAAATGGTGTCCGATATGAATTTGAATATAGTTTTATATCTGAATTTATGAAGAAATTGAATTATATCCTTTAATAATTATTTATATAGTTAATTAAATTAACCTTCCCTTTTAAATTAATTAAGTGTTTCCTAAATAGACAGTTTTTTCCAAAATACTTGAAAATTCCTTAATTCTCCCAAAATACATTACTGACTTTTTAAAAAAAATCTATTTATTGAAATTTACCTCTATATTATATATCTATATTATATAAATAGAATGGATGATACATAGTGTCATAAGACAAAGGCAAGTAGAGAAACTATCCATTGATAGTACTCAAATAACAAATGCTACTTAGAAGATCACGGAACCATCTTCTTTTCATACGGCTCGCAGGATTATTGGGAATTAAAGATGTAGCTAGGTGTGAAACTAGTGGGAATAAAGTTTGTCATTTAAGGATTGACGTCGGGTTCGGGGCAAATCAAGGAACGAATGGGACATTAAGGTCATTATAGATTATCTACTATATTTGTAACAAAAGTAGAAGCATTGAGGATTTTACGAAGGATTTGCATTGTAAGGATTGGAAACGAGAGGAGTTCGATGGGTTAGTGGAGCCCCAGAGCTCTACTCCGTAAATCCAAATAGGTCTTAAAACATTCATGTATATGAGTCTTTGTAATTAATTGGGAGCTTAGAGCGTTTGTCTAGTAAGTATTGAAGTAGCCTGAAACGGCGAGAAGTTGCTTCTAAGCTATGGCTTGTAAGCCAGCAATCAACTATAATACAAAGTTAAAATCAGTGCTCCACAGTTAAAAGACACCATGTCCGCAAAATAGGTAATATTTTAGTTAAATTTTCATATACTATGATAAATACTTCCTCCTATTATTTATCGATGCCAATAACAATGTGAAGAAACAAACTTAAATATTTAAAAAAACTTATCGCTTCTACACATGAAGGATCTTGGGTTCATTACATGGTAGAGAGTATGGTCTAGTGGTTAGCATAAAAAACTACTAGGGCCAAGATCGCGGGTTCGTACCCCTTCAGATCTTCGGAAGGGACGTTAAATGAGGGTCTCGAGCCTATACGGTGTCAGGTACTCGTTAAAAATCCTATCCTAATTAAAGATAGATAGGCGAAATTTAGGACTCCCACTGTATCATCGTCCGATTAGACATAGCAGCATAAAGTGACGTCAAATGAATAAACAACAATAACAGCTGTGCAGGGAGGTAATTTGCCTTATACCACGCTAAACCGGCATATTTCCCCCTAATTAAGGGTACCAACACACGCTCCGTATATAGTTATTAGTAGTACAAAGTTATGGGAAATTGGCTCTTCTGAACAAATACAAAAATGTGACATGGTGTCCTTTAGCTCTGGGGTACAGAAGTAATGATTGCATTATTATTACTATGCACCTGGTTTATGTAAAGTCGAAGCCTTAAGCTTTGCCCTATTAAGCACGAAGCCCAAAGACCCGAGAGGGAAGTGGAGCTGGCAAGGTAGAGTGGGGATCGTTTTAGAAAGTGGCTGATTCATGCTTTTTTATGATTTGGCATAAACCGTGGCTCAGGTTACCGTTTCTAAACAAATATTTTGTTTTACTCTCCTTTTTCTACTTTGAATATTCAATTTTAATATTTATTAGTTTGTTAATCGATTATCAATGTGTACGCTGTACAATGTTTGAAAGTTACATTTCGGTATTTAACCGGTTTAGTAGAGACCGGATGTATGGTTATATTTTGTATTTTTTATATCAATCTATATTATGTTAGAATTAAGACGCACATGATATACACTTATCTCGTTAAAAATTAAATTAACTTACTATGTATTCTGACAATGAAGAGTTGTTTTTGTTGGAAGAGTTGTCTAAGACTTCAAATGTCTTGGAGTAAAGTTGCTGCCTTAATTTGCTGAGTCTGTCAATTTATAATTTGTCTCATTTTGAGTTTTTCTTCATTTTATTGGGAGCGGAGTGGCTCAGTGGTTGAGCACTGAGTTGCCATGCCGGAAATCCTGGTTCAAATCCCGCTGCGAGCAGTTACTTTTATTTAGTCTGTTTGCAGCCTGAGATGGATCATATAGGATTTAGGACCCTCCTGGGGCTCACCCAGCCTCTATAAAATATTATAAAAATAGGGTACCCATAATAAGGGGGAAAAACCTGGCGGTTGAGCGTGACCTAGGACAAGTTACCTCCTTGCAGAACCGTTGTCCATGACACAGTACAGTCTCAACCATGTACTGGACCCCCAGACCTGTGAACGAGTCGTAGTGGTACAGGTTCATTTTATTAATTTATTGTTTATATAATTGTAACCAAGTTTGTTTTTATTTTTATAATGTTAAAGTTTCATAAAGTTATGCCCACACCTCTGTAGTCCCATGAAACTTATATAGAACGTTTACAATTCGTTTGTGTATTGAGAATTGTAAGATGTCACAGAAAATGAGATTTTATTAAAATAAATATAAAAAGTAATAAGTATCATTCCAGTCTCATCACTCACATAAAATGGACATAGTACAGTAAAAAAGATCCCTTATAATTATTTTTCCCTGTTTAACAACCTTCAATTCATGGGCTAAAAAAACAAAAACAAAAAAAAAAGCTGAATAAAATGCTTTGAGGTACTCAATTTTTTTCCTCTTGGCCATATAAATATTTCTACAGCCCCGGTGTATAAGTGATTGTAGATTTTTCTCCAAATGAGAGAAAAATAATCGTTTTTTTTCCGTAATAAGGGGCTAAGTCATGCATTGTCTTGAATAGGAGTTATTGTTCATTTACAACTCCATTTCAAGACAAAAACTTCGAGAATGGTACAATTCTTGTTCCCCTGTACAATTAGTTCAAACCCCCCTGCTAGGAAGACTGTAATTTAATCTGTTAGCAGCTGGAGATGGATCCTATGGGATCTAGGACCCTCCATTGTACATTTTACAGTAAAAGAGACTCCATGAAATCATTTTTAACAACCCTCAAAATCCACAGGGCTAACAAAAAATATATGCTGAATCAAATCTTTTGTGGTTTTCCCAACTATTTGTTCTTTGGCATATAAATATTTCTACAGCTGGGATGAATAAGTGGTTAAGTCGAATTTTCTCGAAAATGAGTTTTATTCAACTCAAGGAAATGTAGTCGTGTTTTGTTTTTTTCGTAATGAATAAGGGGCTAAGTCAGGTATTGTCCTGAAATGAAGTTATTGCTTTTATTATATAATTATTCAAGCCAAAAACTTCGAGAATGGTCCGATTAAGTCATTACCCAAAATAGGGTTAAAATCTAGCGGTTGAAAGTGATCTAGGATAGATCACTTCCCTGCACAACTGTTGTCCAAGAAACATTGAGCATCATACAAGGGTCATAGTGGTTCAGTTTTTTTAATGGTAGGTACAATTAACTCTCTCTGTACAAAATTCAACTTAAATGCTTATCCAGATTTAATCGTGTATGTTAGTCAATATGTGACTATATTGATGGATCTTCGTGGTTTTTTTTTTTAATTTTGACTATTATAATACTTGTTTATCATCCTTATATTTCTTTAATATATATATATATATATATATATATATATATATATATATATATATATATATATATATATATATATATAAGGCTCTCCATATAACACTATCCTTTATAAGCTTGAAACATTTCAATATATAAGGAACGAATCGACAATTCATTACTCGATACACACCTGCCCCCTTATCGAAACTTCTGTACCCAATCCAGTTGAGAGGATGACACTCATTGACCCGTCTATTGTTACTATTTACCGAACTTGCCTTTGAACATCGTAACTTGGAATTATTTTCTTGGACGAGAACGGCCCCTTCTCTCTCTACATTACTAATGAGTAGATGCCTCAGCGTAGCCTCTTTGGCCTTCCTTAATTCATGACTAGCTTTCTAACGACCACTACTCTAGTATTAACTAACAGTTGTCTGGAGGAGAGTCCTTAGTTGTATAGATGTTTGTAATATGTTATAACTAGGACTGAGAATCTCTTAACTATCTAATTTAAATTTAAAGTTAAGCGTTTATTAAAATAATTTTTAATAATATTAGTTGACCATATGTATATGAGAATGAAAATGGTGGAGGTCAAAGAAATAATTCCCGAAATAGTGATTAACAATTAGAATTATTATAGATTCTATAATATTACAATGTATGTTTATAATATTATAAATTATTAGAAAGCTATATTTCGACACACATTGCAGGTCTTCCAGGCTGGATACACAAGATTATTTTTTTAAATTTAAATAATTGGAATAAAAAAAATTAAAAATAATTATTATCGAATTATTTCTTTGACCTCCTCCCACAGCATTTTCTTCCCTAAAAATAATTATAGTAATTATAATGCTGCCAATCATTATTTACAAGGTGATAAAATCATGTAAAACATTAATAAATAAACAAAATGCCGATCCAGGTTTCATAAAAAGAGCATAAAGATATAAATCATATAAATGCCAAACAGAGACAGTTCATTATTCCACTTCAATAGTTTTGAAAGAAATAATGATCAGTCGGCTGCGATGATATTAATAATATAATGAAATAAATAGTCCTGATGAATTCAATATATTTTTAATTTATTATCATCAGTTTTTGAGTGCTGAACTTGAATGAAAGTTACAGACCCGAGGCCCGAACTAGATACCTATAGCTCAGTAAATAAATAGAAATAAATCATCCAACAAACAACATTTCGTCATTGCTGACAGTAAGAAACAGATAAGATCATATAAATAAACACGATAGATAACAAGCATCACGCAAATTAAAAAAAAAAAAAAATGTACTATGAAATTTTCGTAGATCTGTCCGAAAAAAATAGCCGTAGATCTCGAAAAATAAAAATTTTAAAAATAATTTTAGTCCATTGAACGGAGGTGCTGCTGAAATTTGGTTATATGAGATCTTCCATTTTTGCTTAGATTACTTGAATTTTCAATAGCCGGAAATACTAACTACCACCATTGATAGGAACTAAAATACTCTCTCTTTCTTATTGGCATGTTTAATCTCATAACCTTTATACGAAAAATCTGAAAACTTATTTGTTTTTAATTACAATCTTTTCCATGTCAACGCCTTAGTTATCTGCTTCGATTTTAGAATTGGAGTATTCCTTTGTTAGGGAGATCCTGATTAAGCCGCAGAATTTTTTTAAATAATTGGATTTGATCCTCAAAGAATATATTTATTTTTTCCTCCTCATGTTTATTTAAATAAACGCCTGGTTGATCTGAGCTCTCGATAAGCCGCACAATAACTCGAGCTCCTCAAGCGAGTACACAAGAGATAAGTCACGTCGCCCCTAAAGCCCTGCTTGAATGAAGTATTTCCTTTTGAAATGCTTAAGACTTCCGGCTCCTCCTCGCCTCGAGAGTCTTTGGCTTAGGAGCTGCGTCGCGATGTCGCCTCCTTCCATAAGAATATAGAAAATATTTTTATCTCTCGGAATGAAAGTGCCATCTCGGGCTCGGCTTCTTGTACGATATGAATATTTATATCCATGTTTTTCTTTCTGTGTACAACTCAAGAGTACCCGGCTAATAATTGATGAGATATCTTTGCGTAGGTTGAGATGGGCTTGTAAAGTTCTTGGGCTCAGTAGCAAACGGATTTCTTAATAAGTTAATAAGCGCTGTGCATTGTGGCGACTAAATTTCTAGGGCACTTGGTCAGGATGGATCCAACAAGGTTGAATAAGCAAATGTCCAATAAGATATAAAACTTGAAAAGCGAGAGTAGTTATGCTAAGCAGATGATGGAAGAACTTAAGAGACAATGAGATTTAGCCGAATATAGACTATTAGAGTACTTGTGGAAGAGAGAGCAAAGCATGGGCATGGGGGGATGGACACATGAGAGAAGGAGGCATGAAATGAAGGATTATTGGAGGAGTAGAAATGAGCCTAAAACATGATTTTGCAAGATAACTGCTAAACTAAGCACTGCTTTCGATGTGATTATTTTAATTTTGTGATACGATTTTGTTAACGTTCCTGCTGAAATAGTGGGAAGGGAGAGCATCTTCAACATTATCAACACACGAAGGAATTAATTTAATAATGTACTATAGGGGACATTCCTAAACTCTCGGGGATGTCATAGCCTACTGTGACACATGCAATGAATGACGACAGGCTGAATTTTCTTTCTATTAAAATGTCAAATATTGTATTCCAGTTCACCTCAATTGTTTTATAATTTTATCTTACAGAATGAGTACTACGCTGCATTCCCAGTGACAGTTGGTGTTAGACAGGGCGACGCATTACCCTGCCTCCACTTTAATCTGGTGCTGGAGAAAGCCGTCAGGGCATCAGAAATTCAGGGCTCAAGCACTATTTTCAACAGGAGTGTGCAGCTGTTGGGGTATGCGGACGATTTGGACATTATCGGAAGGTCCAAAAATGCAATTGAGGAAGCCTTTGTACGTCTGGAAGCAGAAGCAAGATTAGGATTGCTGGTCAATGAAGATAAGACCTAGTACATGGTTACACAGCAAGCTGCAGTTCCTCGAGGGAGCGTGAAATTTGGGGAATATTCCTTCGAGAAGGTCAGCGAATTCACATATCTCGGTTCGGTTGTAGATACCAGCAACGACGTCTCATCCGAGATTAGGAAGATAATAACAGATTCTACTTTGGTCTAAGGCCCCAGCCTAGAAGCAACCTCATCACAAGGTCAACCAAAAAGCTGTTGTATAAAACTCTTATACGCCCAATATTGTGTTATGGGTCTGAAGCATGGGGGATAACAAGAAGCGATATGCAGGCGATCCTCATGTTTGAGAGACGTGTCCTCCGGTGTATCTATGGGGGAGTGCAGGGGGGCGGAGTCTGGGAGACGGAGAACAAATAGAGAAGTGGCTCGCCTTTACAAGGATGTGGACGCCGTGACCTTCTTTAGACTGGCTAGGGTCTGCTGAGCCGGCCATGTTATAAGAATGGAGGACTCTGGCATCTCCAAGAAGGTCCTGGGAGAGGTACTACATGGGGCGGCGGGGAAGACCGAAGCTGAGGTGGTTGGACGGAGAATTACACGACGCCAGAGAGCTCCTTGGATCTCGAAACTGGAAAGCGGCCGGACTTGGCCAACTGGCGGAAACTGATCGAAGAGGCCTCGACTCGCTGTACGGGTTGTTGAGCAGAGGAAGAAGAAGAAGAATCTTATCTTAGTAACTCAGTTCTTGTTACAGAATGAATAGCACATTAGTTTCAATGACAATATCTGAAATTGTTGAACTGCCCGAATCCTGGGGTCTACTGACTAGAAATGGCAAGCAGTCAACGTCATACCACTACACGGGTTTCTTTGACTTACATGTTAAAGAAATCAAAGTAGTTTCTTTAAAAAAAAAGCAGACTGTTGTAAAGGGACTTGGGTCCAGGGTTCGCGAAGAAACTGGACTATTTCGGAGACAACAGTTGTGCAGGTAGTTTATTTTGCCGAGATCACACTCAACCCCCATGTTTACCCCCAATTTAGAACCCCCATGACGGTCTACAGTCCCCTTAAGGTCCATATATGTTAAGTCGGTTAACTGATTAATTGTATATATCCAATTTTACTTTATTTTGTTAATTTTGTATTTCATAAAAATAGAAAATAAATCCCTAGGCTACATGCCTAAATTATTTACGGGTCGCTGTTGCCGAAAAATAAATTAGTAATAAAATTATTGAAATAATCTTTTTTCGAAAAATGTTGAAAACAAAGGATCAATGAAACTTTATTTAATTTGATTTTCTCTTTTGAAGCACATGACAATTTCTTTAAATATTTAAACACTACAAAAATTAATAAAACTGTCTTCAAACGTTTAAAAAAAAAATTAATAACTTATTAAGAATTCGATAAATAAATCTAGAAGAAATATAACCTCGACTAGTGTAATAAAATAAAATTTATGATTCGCCATTGGCCATAAAATTTTATAATATGTATCATATCGTGTACTTAGGAGGTTAAACGTGAGCTAACACGCGATCGTGATCCTTGTAAATTGTATTCTGAATATCTCCCTGCTCACGTCCTAATCTCAATTGTGTTTCCGATTATTTAAGGAATTGTTAAAGAACAAGTTGGTGATTCTTTAAACGTACTTTCTACATTATGAATCTTCTTCTTCTCTTCGATGAAGCCTACTAAGGTCCACGTGCAAATTTCTGTTCTTCCCATCCAGTTGTTTTCTCTTTGAAATTCTTATCATCATTTCACTGTGCTGCTTCTTTCAGTCCTCGGACCACTTCGTCCCAAGTTTCTATTTACTCTTCCTTTGTATTCCTCCATTCTCAAGGTCTTTCTAAATATTTCTCTGTCCAGCGTTTCGTCTTCGGTTATATTATTTCTTACTACACCTTTCTTTCCTTCCTGTATCTACTGAATACGTCCTGGGGCTCATAATATAATAAATTATACTTGGATTTATTATTTTTTTTCTTATTGTTTAAACATCAGGAACATTGCATATCCACTTACTCCTCACACCCGAATAGGTTTTGAATTAATTCATACCGACAGCGAGAAAGGAAGAATAGATAAAAGTTCTCTTAAGATGTTCATGCAAATAGTAATGTCTTAAGAAAACCCTCTAATGATCAGTTTCATGAAAATCGAACAATTTCATCGAATGAATGCTCCTCTACTGAGCCGGCTAAATGCACCTATCAAGGAAAAGTGGGTTGCGTTAGTGAATAGCAATTGTGTAATTTTCCTTCCCTGTTGTGCAATGCCTCACGTTTCGATGGTCAATATGCTGCACTTTAATATGACGTAGTACTGGATCGTTTTCGTTATATTTTACGTAATTATTCCGCAGGTTGTTGCTTCGGGTTGATTTTTAAACAAAGTTTAAACTTTTTATTCGGTTCATTTTTAATATTTTCCAAAAATACAACTTATCGTGAGCTTTAGTATGGCTAAGAGAATGTAATTATGCGTTATGAGTAGATTTCGATAATCGTTTCTTCTAGAAACGAACGTTTCAACAAACATATAGTTATATATATCATCTAAATGCTAGTTGCAACTTTTATTTCTTGATTAACGAATGAGCAGTTAAAACTTGTAACTCAACTCATAGCGACAACCTGCGGAACTGACACCGAATAATATAATACATACGCGATAGAGTTGCTTCAATTCTTCAAAAAGCTGTTGGTATTTTATCTCCCCTTCAACGATTCTATGTTTCACTATTGGTAATTCCTATTTCAATAATTATAGTTGTATTTTCGTTTTACCAGAATATCCGGTTGATTGTATGACAATATGTGATATGTGATTGTAGCCTGTTCCGATTAAATAGTTGTTTTATCTGACAGAATTCGCCTAGGCATATAAAGGTATTATTATTATTATTATTAATAAGTAGTGATAATTAATGAGTAATGAGTAGATTTCGGTAATTATTTCATCAAGAAATAAAAGTTTCAACCATCATTTTCAAGTATGGATGATATATGTTTGTTGGAACGTTCATTTCTAGATGAAATGATTACCGAAGTATACACATTTCTTATAATTACATTCTCTTTTCCAAACTAAAGCTCATGATAACTTTTATTTTTGGATAATATTAAAAAGGGCACGAATGACAAGTTAAAACTTCTTGTGACTCAACCCGAAAAACTGTCTGCGGAATAATTACTATACATTCATTCATTCCGGTCAAATCTTATTTTTATTGACGAAGCTTTTGGGTCAATAGAAGAAATTAGAATTTTTCTATCATGCCCGTAATCCTTCTGGGATCTAGAAACTCCCTGAAGCAGAAGTTTTAAGCTATATCAAATTTAAATTATATAAATTTACATTTTAAAATGTATTTATTGATATGTATTTTTCTTGATTGTCAATTAACAAAGGTTTTAATTATTTATTTATTTACTTTATTAATTGTTAATTAATAAAGGTTTTACTTTCAGTTCTTTAGATTTTAGTCTATTCGTTACACTTTCCTTTGGGGACATTTCGAGACTAAGTTGTTCTCATTATCATGCCCTGACAGTGATGCCAGCAATACACATTTCCGCACTTAATAATCTTTAACAATATTTACATAATGGTAATGTTGAAAAGGTATTTTGGTTGATTGGTATGGTAGTAACATTCCGTCATCAATTCCTAAGTGCCATTCATGTATTAACATCGTACCATTATATTTAGACTAATGTGTAACATAATTCAATAAAACCCTATTTTTTCACTGTTAGGGCATGATTATGAGAACAACGTAGTCTCGAAACGTCGCCAAAAGAAAGTATAATGAATAGACTTAATCTCAAGAACTAAAAGCATAACTTTATTCATATATTATATCATCAACATATTTCTGAGATGGCTTAGACAATAATGAATATAATAGATTGCAGCTGCCGGAACCAGATTGTATCTAACTGTACCTTTTTTTTTATCAGTTCTCATCTTTCTTCTTTGTCATATACTTCGTACAATCGAGTTATAGTTCTTTTTTAAATCTATTCAGTTCTAAATGGTTTATATGCTTATTAATGAAGAGTACGATACAGCAAATCAAAATATTTAAATATATATATATATATATATATATATATATATATAATACGAGTATTATTTGTAGTAATTGTGAAAATAAATTAATATTTACTCGGTGCAGAGCTTAGTGGCGTACCTGAATATAATACAGTGTGAGATAATATTTTAACGTATTGTTATTTATTTCCATAGCAGTATATAATTAAATATTGTTAATTATTGATCCTAAATGAATACATTTAATTAATATATTAGGTAATATTCTTCTGCAAACAAAAATAAAACTCAGCGTTATTAGTTTAAAAAAAAATTAAGGTTTGAAATCGAGTCAATGAATGTTTATCTTGTATAAAGGCCCTTCCTATGCATCAATTTTGCTCACAAATTTATGACGAAGTGATTTTCACTACAATACTCAATATACCTGTGAATGCATTTAACTTTACATACATCTAAACAACAAACTAGCATCAATAAACCTAGGATAAAACATTTGCTATTTTAACTTGATATGAACTATGAAATATTGTTAAATCTGTTTTATTTTTATTTAATAATAAACGATTTAACATTCCGATTAGGTTTTCTACTGATTATTAATCTTAGATACAACATTCAACGCATTTTAATGTATTTTCTGTGTTCTGATGCTAGACCGGCCAAATTCAAATTTTAAATAAAAAGCGGTATGGTATAGTTACGGGATCTGCCACCAGATGGCAGGAGCTATCACGATAGTCAGTTCTTCAGTTGGTAAAAAAAAATTAAATCAAAACCGTTTTATTTTTTTATATGATTCTATACCTTGAAATATATAATCAAGGAAATAAATATAATACATATTAAAAACAATCTAATATCAGTACCAAATATTAATGTCCGGATAAAATATTTGTAGTTTTATACCTGGTATACAATGCATTGTACTTCAATTTCATTTATTTTAATTTAACATTACTCTTTGTAAAACATTGTCATTAGGTCATCAATGTATTAATAACATTATTTATAATAATTAAAACATTTAAATGTTTTTTTGTGAAAAAAACGGGAAATGTTTGAAATAAAAAGCGGTATATTCTACTTACGGAATCAGCCGCTAGATGGTAGAAGTTACCCTACTAGTGAACTCATAAGTTGGTAAAATTAAGTTTAAATGTAAGATTTTTTGTTCTAGACGTGTTTCTATGTATATTTCTTTTCATATCAGTTTGTATATTATAGTTGTGTGTAGTCGACAATAATATCAGTTTGTATTTTGTAGTGAACTTCACTTTTATCAATGATTAGTTCCTATGTGAGTACTTCTTGTTACTTTCACTTTATTTTTTCTTGTTGTTCAAACTATTTTATATAATTTTGCCTTTTTTCTACCATATGTATGTTTTATGATATCGAATAAGTATGGTATGGAAAACATTTTTATAATTAATTCAATTCTGATAAATAAAATTATTAATTTCCTTCTGATTATACGCTATAGCTTATTATATTACAGCCCCTTCTGTGTAAGGGCCATTTTGAATTTCAGTTGCAATGACTATTACGTTTCGTTAATTATAGTGACTGTAGTAATATGACCAGTATATACTGTCGATACAAATGCTAAGTGTCGAAAGTGAAAAACTTTCACTTTCACTACTAATCTCTTTTCAGGAAATTAAAAAACTGGTTCATGGTTTATTCAAAATCAGGCCGTATTGTCAATCCTATTTTATCTATGTCCTTATACATAGTTTTTTTCACATCCAATACTATGAATTTGTGTTGATGATATAAGCTTAATGTGGATGAGATTGAAATAAAATAATTCTATACATAATCAAAAATCTTCATTGCCGGATTCTTTCCAAAGTTTATATCATACTATGTTATTAATATTTTAATGGAAATAAAATAATAACTATTAATTCTGTTTTGTTAGGTGTCACATCACATTTTTTAAAACTAAACTTGTTTGTTCGTAAATTTATCTCTTTTTTATTTTTATTTCCTCCTATGCTATCTCAGTTGACTTCTATTGCTTAGATCATATCTTTCTATTATTTTATCAGGAATGCGTTTTATAAATAACGCTCTTCATTTTTACTACTCTAAAAAAATTAAATTTAAATAATAAGTTTGATTTAATATGTTATGAACCTATATGTGTACAATGTAGCATCATACATAATTTATATAATATGTAGCTGTGATTTTACATTAATTAAACCTACATCTCGAGTTGACCCACAGTGGTGTGTTAAGGGCTTCAAGTGCCCAGAACATCCACTTTCATAGGCCCTTTTCAATGGATTTGTGCCCTTTGCTCGAATTAAAAATAAGAATTAATATTATTTTTTTAATCTCTGGTAGCAAATTTATAATTAAGTAGTATTTAATTATATATTTTATGTTATAAGTATATTGTTTTAAATTATATGATTCAAAATGAATACTATTACAACTCAGAGTAGCTTTCATAATATATTTATTCATTATGAAATCATTTAAAACTGGAAAATGTTATTCATTAATAAAAAACTACCCACTACCATGGTACCGTAGGAATAACATAGCCTCCCTCCCAACTTGTCATTTCATTTAACACTACTAAATAGTTTGTCTATTATTTATTTTAAAACTTATAGTTATATCTTGTAAATTTAAAATAATGTTTGTTCTGTCTCTGGATGTTTCTTTAGTTCAATATCTATTTTCATATTTAAAAAAAAAAAATAGTAATGATTTACAAACAAGGTTTGATCAGCATAAGAAAATTAATATAAGATAAATGAAAATACTTGGCTTTTTATCTCACATTATCTATATTTATTCACAGTTATTTATTAGAAAATTATTTTTTATGTATATTGAAATGTCATGTAAAATGCCATCTAAATGGTGTTTTGACATGTTTTCATGTCGTTATATCTTTTTTCATGTTATATCATTGTTTCATGACCATTTTTAATCACTATTTTTTTTCTATTTCTTCAGAACTTTTTGTGTATGTATATATTTTTTTTCTTTTAAGTGAAACAAACAATTATCATTTATTCCAAATTTAAAGTGGTTTATTATAATTTTTTGGGGAGGATGGGGTGACTGTGTGAAGACTGCTCAGTTACTATACTAAAGGTCCGGGTTTGGATGCTGCTGTGAAAGATAAATTGTTTAATCTGTTAACAGCTACTGGTGAAACCTGTGAGACATGAACCCTCCTGGGGCTCACCAAGCCTATATAAAGTAGGTACCCTTGATTTGGGTAAAATATGATGATTTAGCATGACCTCGTAAGAATCACCACTCTGAACAACCATTGTCCTAGAAACAGTAGTCTAGAGACCATTCATTGGTTTTAGTAGAATTGTTTTTTTTCTTGTTTTTATCAATTTTTAAAATTAAAATTTAGGGAGGGGGGATTTATGGCTTTTTCACTTCAAACATTCTGTTATATCAATCTTGAATTATAATTTTTATTATTTCTAGAGAATTAAATTATCTTGGTGATTGCATATTTTTACGTTTTTCATTATTTAATTTTTACATATTACAATATTATATTTTAAATATTGCTACTTTATTTATGGTTGCATATATCACTTAAGGATAATAGATACCTATGTTTACTAGTCTTTAATAGTCTACTGCCCCAGTTCTAGTGAAGATATCCAAAGCATGCCCTTAGCCGTTAGATCCTGGAACTGTTCCAAGTTATGATAAAGTGGTCTCTTGGGTTGGCTATCTATGTTTCTTGGCTGTACTCTTGTTTAGATATACTTTACTGACCTTCCTTTGTATGTTTGTTATTCCTCGGGAATATGTATTGATGAAATCCTGATGCTGCTCGAAAACAAGTTTGCCTCTGTATCCAGTGAGATCCTATTCATATTTTTTTGTTGTACTAGCCAAATGCAATCCTTATAGCATCACAATGCATGAGATGTAACATCATTAAGGTAAACAAATAAATGAACAAAAGGATGAGTACAGTTTTGGTTTGAACTTAATTATTTTGTTTACTGTTTATGTACTTTAATGTGATATTTATCATTTAAATTATTATCAATTTAGGTTTTTTTTGGTTATTAATAGTAAGTAAACAATTATTTAATATATATATACTGCTAAATAGAGCATCTTTAGTTATTGATCAAGCTTTTTCAAGATTAAATAAAACGATCATGAATTAAATTAAGATGAAGCTACATCTTAATTATGAGCTGTATGCAATATAATATTAAACATTATAATTACATTTTTTTATAGATCTCATTGCGATTTATATGGACCAGTAAATCAATTATTTTGCAGCTAACCAAGGAATATAGTCTTCAAAGTTTAAATTTTCTGAATTTATTAATTAAATGTAGTTCAAATTAGAATTCATAATCTATTTGTAGAAATGTTATGGGTAAAAAAAATAATTGTGGGCAATTATATTTTCCCAAAATTTTTAGAAAAAACGTACAGCAGATTGAATTAATTAATTTATTTTTTGAATTATTTAAACAAAGTTTCATTTATTTTGATTAGTTAAATAAGTTTAATTTATTGGAATTTGTTAAACAATTATCCAAAATTAAAGATTTGTCATTATTAATGGCTATTTTCTTTTCATTTACTTTTATTAATTTTTTATTTCGTGGGAGAGGTAGCACTCAATAATAAATTGACTAAATAAATGGACTAAATATCTCAAGACAGGCGGTGGCAGATAAATTTATTTATTCCGTTATCAGCAGCCACTCGAAGCTGTGGAATCTGGATACCCTCCTGTGGCTCACCCAGCTTCTATAGTTATGGGTGCCCTTCATTAGTTGGGCCAATAAGAACCCAAGCTCGCAGTTGGCCAAATCCTTTAGCATAGAAAGGAAACAGAAAGGGTGTAGTGTTACATTTTTTTTTAAATTTTGTTTGCTTTATTTAAAAGTTGATTTCATATAAAAATATTAATTGGAACATTGAATTAATATAATCTACATTTCATTATTTTTTGTTATTTCCGAAAAAGGTTTAAAAATTTAAATTAAGTTATAAGGTCGCAATCCAAAGTTTTTTTACATATTTTTTCATGAATCTATTTAATAATTCTCCAGAAAAAAAAAATTTATGTTTTGATTTTTATATTTATTCTCGTATTGATGAGGTAAAGATGGTTAAAAAACACTGAATATTAATTAATCCATATTTACCTATAGAAGATTAATCTTAATTGTAATATAAGTTGTTATTTAATTAATAGAGTGTGAAAAGCAATATTACATGAAGAGGTTTGTTAATTAATTTGATAGATATAGCAAACATCTCAATTGTGTGGAGGTAACATAGGCTGTGGTCCTGTTAAGCATCAGTGTCTTTGATGTTTGATTATTTCCACGCTCTTGAACTTGTGGTATACGTAACATTCTCCTCAACTCCTGTATCTCTTCCTTTGTAAATCAGACCTTGAAATATCTTATAAAATATAACATCAAATGTTGGCGATACGCAAAACCATTATGATCCAACACATGGGTTAGAGATAAATAAAGGTCAATTAATTATTGGTAATCTGTCCCTCACCTGGAACTGTATTACAGCATAAAAGATCTTTTTGAAATAGATATAAATTCTATCTACTTACAAGTAATCAAATCCAAAAAGAAAAATTGATCTAGATTATATATTACTATACTATTATAATAATAATATATAATTATATTAATATATTACTCTGCCTGTAGGCTTAGTAGAAAAATGGCTTACATCATTATATAAGCATTGTCAAGACTTACACGATTTAAATAAAAATAGGATTTAATAATCCTTGGTTAATGTTTTCTTAAAACTACTTAGCTATCTTACCATATAAAAGGGATTTTGTGAGCTTTATGCATCTGTATATTAAAGTTTTTATCTTTCATAGACGCATTGATTTAGTGTTTAAACATAACATTAGACAACTACGTTACCCAATCATGTGGCTTCCTGCCAAATTTTGATTTTATCTTGGCCGTTTTGGATGAAATCATAAAGTGTATGTTGTTATTATTATTTTCTTATTTATGATTCTTTATTAATATCTATATCTCTAATAATTTAAATTTTGGCAAATCATTTTGATAGGGTAGACTTTTCTAATTATTGAATACATATCTTTTAATTTTCTATTTCAGAACCCATTAACCTTGTTTCTCCTTTTTACCTTGATACTCTTCATTGAATTAGGATTCCTACTTTTTATATTCGACTTTGAACCAATCCAATCAATGAAATATTATTATAAATAGCATCTTTTCCTGTGCACTGTTAGCCCACCATATGACATTGTGTGTGTGCACAGTCATTCTGTCAAAAATCTTTTACCTTTAAATTGAATATCCACTAACACTTATGCATGTAAGCTATTATTATTGAAATGTTTTTTTTTTTAATCTAAGATAAAAATTAGAAGCATGTAAAATTTTGGTTCAAAAGTGACAAACTTACATACCTCAGTTCTGACAAAGAAATGATAATAGAAATATACATATCGATATAAAAAAAAAAATATCCCAACATTTCACTGTTACTATGTCCCTATAATGATCATCCCAAATTACAATATATATATTTATATAAATGGTTTGGAGTTAGTACTTTTCAGATTTTAAGAGCAGGGTTGTATGAATGAATAACTGAATAAGTTAAAATGATATTCATCAAAGTATTAAAATGGAGAATCAATATTCAGGTCAAATAAGTAAATATTTAATGAATCCAAATGTTAATTATCATGTATAATGTAAATGCACGTGCAAGCCTTGTAAAATATTGATCGTTTTGATCATACATGTTTAAAGCTTCACTTTGCATTTTTTTTTTTTTTTTCGGGATAGTTATCATTATTTTCTATCAGTTTTGTTTTCTTTAGATATTTACAATGAAAAAACATTTCATATAATCCACAAATGAATGCTTATCTATCTAGCCACATATTTAATATCTCAATTATTTATTCATCATCATTATTATTTTGTTTTGTGACTGTTTTTTTCATCTTTTTTAACCCATATAGCAGCATATTTTATCAACTTGTTCTTCTACATTTTTCAGTGGCTACTAAAAAAAATTTAATTCCTTAACTATTACCTTCGAAGGATTTCTCTCGAAATACATCTTATCCCTGATTTTTAATTATTAAAACTTCCTATAATGATTGAACGTGTGTGCTCATGTTTTTGAAGCTAGAAGTGAGTGTGGGATTTTTCTGTTCATATTTTTTCTACAATTAATTAATGTATTGGATTTTATGATGTTCTTCACTGTTTATATTTTAGATATGTTCAAATATCCAATTTTTCTAAAGTTCTTTTTTAGAACTTTAAACTTTTTTTTATAATCATGATTTTTTTGTTTAAATAATTATTATGTTATTACAGTATAAGAGTTATACTGACACATTTTAATTTTTTGACTTAGTGTTACTTTTTATTTGTTCCTCATATATTCATATAATTCATTCATTCATATAATGATTTCTAATTAAAGCCAAATATGTGTGTTTTGCAATTCAGTTTAACTTGAAACCATTAATTTGGTCCTTGAATTTCAATCATCAATTGTATTTTAGGTAATGGAGCTAAATTGTAGATTAATGTTAGCTTTTCTCATTAACATTGAACCATTAATTTTTCTTCTTCTTTGAATTTGTAATGACCCCTTATAGAATTTGAGATAGATTAGTTATATTTTTATATTTATTGCATTAGGCTCCAAATACATTTGGTACTATTAATAAAGTATTTATTTCTGCCATTACTTTATAATGGTGTACTCTCCCTTTTTTATTTATTTTAGTAGCAGATACCATAATGAAGTAACAGACTAATTCAATATTTGTACAGTATTGGGCCAAAATGTTAAGGGAATTTATTGTTATAGTATTATACATAATTTTTATTACATAAGTGTTGTTAACAATATTTTAACTTACCTCATCCATTAAAATGATTTTACTTTACAAATCCTTTTTTCTCTTCTTGAGACTTGCATTGGTTCTAAAAATTATTTTTAATAATTTCTTACAGTTTATCACTCATATAATTTGAAACTGAATTAAACATTTAATAGAATTATTTTTGTAGTTTGTAGTAAGTCTACTTTAATGAATTTGTTCTGGTGAATTTTTTGCTTATATTACATTCTGAATCTGATAAATATTGATTATCTTTCCATTCTTATTCTAATACATTTCAAATTTATTTTTTTGTTAATTGTTTATTTATAAAACATCAATAATTATTATTTGTAGTAGCTGTATTCTGGTGAATTCTTTTGGTAATAATTCAGTAGATGGTTCATGTCAGAAATCAACAGAGTGCGTTTGGTCCTAGTAGTTCACTGTTCTCCCGATAGATGGCACAAGATGCTGTTTTGTTTTCCTGTTAAGCATTTTGCTATTATTTTATTTTTATTTATTTTATATATATGTATCTAGTATATAATATATAATCAATATTTATTTCTTTAATGTTAATAAATAAGTTTCAGTTTCAGTTCTTGATATTCAGTCTGTTTATTAAACCTATTTTTGGCGACGTTTCGGAACTATATTGTTCACATAATCATCACCTAGCAGTGGAAAAATAAGATTTTAATGAATTATTTTAAATAACACACTAGTCTAAATATAAAATCGCCTATAGTACGATGTTAAAACATAAATGGTACTTACACATTGTCGAAATGATATTACCACCTCAATCAACTAAAATACCCGTTCAATACTTTCATGCATCATGTAAATAATGTTCGAGAGTAGAGATATAGTGTAGAGTAATGTCTAATAATTCACTAAGAGTTGTGTCACAACAAGCTTTAACTTTTCATTCGTTTCATTTTTAATATTCTCCAAAAATACAAGTTATCGTGAGCTTAAATACGGAAAAGAGAATGTAATTATGGGCAATGAGTAGATTTCGGTAATCGTTTCATCTAGAAACGAACGTTTCAACAAACATATATCATCTACGTTTCGAAATGCTAGTTGCAATTTTTATTTCTTGATTAACGAATAAACAGTTAAAACTTGTAACTCAACCCATAGCGACAACCTGCGGAACTGACACCGAATAATATAATATATAGGCGATAGAGTTGCTTCAATTTTTGAAAAAGCTGTTGGTATTTTATCTCCCCTTCAACCACTCTATGTTTTCACTAATGGTAATTCCTATTTCAATAACTAAAGTCGTATTTTCATTTAACCAGAATATCCGGTCGATTGTATGACAATAAGTGATATGTGATTGTAGCCTGATCCGAATAAATAGTTGTTTTTTCTGACAGAATTCACTTAGGCTTATAAAGGTAATATTATTGTTTTACAATAGTTTAAAAATGCCTTATTACACGAGTTCTCGCCCGTTTTAACGCCTGAGCTACAATATATTTTAGAGTTGATAAGTTTAGAAAACTTATTTTTAAAATGTATTTATTGAAATTTACAACTGTATTATTAAAATGCAACAAGCAAATACAATGAAGGATACATAATGATAACGGGTAGAAAAACTACCCAGTGGTGATACTCTAATGGCGAATTTTAACTAAAAAGGTCACCAGGCCATCTACGTACTTTTTAGAAGCCGCGGAGGATTATCGAGAAGTGAAGGAATAACTAGGTCTGAAAATAGTGGGTTGGAGTCGGAATATAGTTTGTCATGAAAGGACTGGTGTCGTGTTCCCGCCAAATCAGCAACAAATGGATATTCAGGTCATTATGGATGACATTGTTCGTGACAATGTAAGGAGCATTATGGATTATACGACGGATTTAGGTACGGGAGGAATTTGATGGCTTCGTGGATCTCCAAAGCTCTATTCAGTAAGTCCAAACAGGTGTTATGATAGTCATGTATATCAGTCTTTTATAATTGATCGGGAGCTTAGAGTTTGTATACTAAGTGTTGAAGTAGTCTGAAACGGCTTAGTTATTAAAAAGTACTAGAAAAATCTTAGTAATTTTACCGAATTTTTTTTTCAAGCTGGAGTATTTTCTCCTTATAAATCCTTTTTTTTTACTTGATTAGCGAAAGTAGCCCTCTTTTAAAATTAAATCCTGGTCCACTTTGGCCGGAACGGTTTGGGGTTTGTTTATTGCGGCCGACTCATTATTTGGTGGGTTGTTGGTGGAAAAAAAGAGGGTAACGAGGCAAGTGTTTACTGGCTGTCCCGCCAGGGTGCACTTGCCGAGCGGTTTTATGGTCCCTATCAGATTTATTATGGCTTAGCAGTTAGTGGCCTCCCTAAGGGCTACTTTATGGCTACCGGGTACCGAGTAATCGTACCCTTAGTTATTAATTTTTATTAGTGATTGCAGCACAATAACCGATTTTATTTATTATTTGATATGTGTAAACACATTTTGGAGGGATTTTATTAGCTATAAATTCATCTCTAATATGGATTGAATCTTAGTATAAATAAAAACTATTTCTAGTTACCCAAATCCTACTTGCCGACCATCAAATTTTCGTTGTCGAAATGCCTTCGTTTGATTACCCAATTTACCTTCTACATTACTAAAAATCATTACCCAATAACCTGGACATACCAATCGTGGCTGGCCCATTTAAGAAAATCTACAAAAAATTGCATGATTTGCGTGTAGCATCGGTACAAATGTTATGGAATGTGAAGAACACATTTTTTCAGGAAAGTGAAAAACTGTTTCCAGGTTTATTTAAAATCAGTTTGTATCGTCAGACGTTTTTATTAATGTCATATATTGTTTTCGTTCCTTATAGATGACTCTTTTTTGAATTTTCTATCAATTATCCATATTCAAGCAAACGACCCATAGATGGGAAACGAAAATTTTGTTTTTTTCACATTCGATACTTTTCATTTGTATTAATAATTTGTACACACATTACCACATGATCCTGCGAGCAGGCTGACTCGTCTCTGGTGCAGGGATCTACTACAGCGAGATGAAACACGCTAGGAGTGACTTCAATGGGAGGTTTTCTATCAAAGTTTTCGTGTGTATCCCAAAGGAAATGTTTACAAAAGAAGATAACATAAAGACTATAGGTTGAACGTCATTTGTGTAATATTCTTAAATAAATATTTTATTATATCATTTTATTTTTTAAATATAGTTACCGCATATCGTCTATACAAATGCGTAGTATCTAATGTGAAAATACGTTTCCTCGAGGGTTGATAATTGATATGAAATTCATATAGTCATCTATAAGGCATAAATATAAGTATAAAGACATAGGTAAAATATGTTTGACGATACTCAATGATTTCGAATGAACCTTGTGACAGTTTTTTCGCTCTCCTGAAAAGTTGTGTTTTTCACTTTCGATATTTTATTATTTTCTATATTACTCAACTATTTTATCGAATGTATTTCATATATTCAATTTACAGGGTTAAGTAGCCAAACTGAAAATTTGAACTAAGGACTCCAAAACAAGAAAAAAATTCCTTTGGGGGTGTGTCCACAAACGCTTTGTTTAGGAGATATTCACACCTAAAGATTTCCATTGTTGTGAATTATTTAGGAATAATAACAATTATTTTATTTGTTCCATTTACGTAAGTTTTATTTATTTACTGTGTCTAAATAATTCATGACAATGAAAATATTTAGGTGTGAATATCTACTAAACAAAGCGTTTGCGGGCATTCCTCGGTAGGAATTTTTTCTTGTTTTGAGGTCCTTAGTTAATTTTTTTAGTTCTGTCTAAGACCGGATATTTTTGTTTAAATTTATGATATTTTGTTATATATCTAGTTAGTATAAGCTATCTGATGGATAGATATTTAATTATGATAATTGATATAAAATTCATTTAGTCATCTATAAGGCATAAATACAAGTATAAAGACATAGGTCGATATTTAATTAATATAATTCGATATAATTATAATTACGATATAATTCTAATATATAATAATATATTAATATAATTAAATATTTAATTATGTTTGAAAACTGAACAACGAGGTTCGTCGAAATAGTTTCTTTGCAAGATCCCTTATTAAAAGTTGTTGAATTTAATGAAACACCGATCCTGATGAAGGTTAAATAATAAACCTTTTGTACACTATGTGAAACTGCCGGGCCCTTAAAATCCCTAACGAGGGCCTTAAGAATTTAATGGCGAGCTCTTAGTTAACATAATGATTTACTTTGACCTTTAAAGTTTATTTTATTTTATATGTAGTAAAATTATTTTCTATTTAATATCATAAATATTATTAATGTTTCGAATCTATAGGCCTATTTGTTGTAATATTTGAGTTATTAAGACAATCATCAAAACTTTTGTGTAACATTTAAAATAAAAATATTTAGTTTGACGAAATTAAATTTTCAAATGTATTTAAGTATACATTGGAACATCAGACAAGTACCTCAGTGTGTAGAGCGCTGATTTCTTGTCCTGAATTGTCTCGAATTAAAATTCGGCTGTCGAAGATAAATTATATAGTCTTTTAATGAGGATAGATGGAGGATGTGATAACGTTATATCTACTTAGGGCTCACCCAGCATCTGTAAAATCGAGTAAAAATGTTTACATGGGATAAAACCTGTTGTGGGACAAGTTCTATTATGATATATATTTTGTTACTAATTTAGAATATCGATGTATATGTAAAATAGGTTTTTGAAAAAAGTTCACGCGCCTATAATACAAAATTTAGATTTTTTTTTTTTAACAATTTTGTACAACTTAGTTGTTTTTTGTATCTAAAAGGTCGCGCCACACAAATCGTTCCATCTAGTCTCCTTCCCTAAGCTCCCTCGCTGCCATGCTCTCCTCCACATCCTGCAACCATCTTTTTTGGGGTCGTCCTCCTTTCCTCCTTTCCACAGAGCAATTCGAAGATTATTTTTGCCCATCGGTCCTCTGCCATTCTTTTTTAAGTGGTCATACCATTTCAATCTTCATGTTTCTATTGCGAAGAGGAGCGTTCTTTCCTGATCAACCAATTGCCTAATTGTTCTATTAGGGACGTGCTGAATTCTGGAAATAGCACAACAGCCTCTCCAGAAGTCCACGTCCACGGCCAACACCTTCGTTTCTTCCTTTTTCGTAATCGTCCACGTTTCGGATCCGTAGAGGATAACATATTCAACCAACGAATGGAACATTATTTTTGTTTTGAGGCTAATCTTTCTGCTCCACAGGACTGAGATAAGACACCCAATCATTTTTCTGCCTTTTTCAATTTTATCTTTTATATCTTTATTGGAGCTGTTAGCCATCTGTCTAGATATTTGCATTCATGGGTTTTTCCAATTTCCCTATTTTCGAGGGATAAGGTTGTATTCTCATGTATTACCACGTACTCTGTTTTTTTTCTGTTCAATTCCAGACTCTAAGCAGCATATTGCTCCTGAAGTTTTCGTAGCATGAAGTTTTCTGGCATCTTCATCATCAATTGTGACTTATCACCTGGTTCATTATTGTCATTTTAGATTTCAGTTCTGTATTATACATAAAAATCCCCATTATAATTCCCCCTCAAAAAATTGTCTGTCTGTTGTTGATAACATTGTCTTCGAGGAATGGTATACTAGAATATGATGTGTTGTTAGTGTACAGTTTCTATGTGACTATTCGTAGAACCCCTTCAAAGTATGGCGGTGTAGAGCATCGATGGGGAGCGTTTAAATATTGTCGATAATCGATGGTTCTTTTCGCTATATCTGAAATAAAATTGTATGTTATCTTATTTATTATATATTTCTAATCGCGCTAACTTTGTATTATATTATTATTGTTATATACATAAAATAAATTGATATTTTCTTTCAAAATTTAAAGATGTATTCAAATGAATATTATCATCCCACCGATAGTCACCGCAGATTTTAACTTTTATGTAAAAACTTTCGATACTACGAGTAATTACTAGCTTAGGAGTTACTATTGTTTCCTATCCACGATTACATATCTCTACGAGTCCATACTATTTGTGAAAGTGATCGATAAACGTCATTATTGTTTCACAATTTTGTTATTTTCCGAAATACTGGACGAAAAGTATTGCCAGAATTCTTTGTGTCGGTTCAATAATGCTGTATTGAAATCATAAAGAAAGGTGTTGATGTTGGGTATTGGGTGTATGTTACTGACACCTGTCAGGCAGGCAATTTATTGCTTGCTTGTATTACTTAGGGCTCGGAGATATTTTATTATTTTGTTTGTTTTATTTTTGCAATGGTTTCTAGGCGTTACTTTCTATATAATCGATTCTATTTATTCCGAAAGAGAGCTCTGAAAATTAAATGTTTCTGTTTCCGGGGTCTTTTAATAAAAAATATCTGCAGCCTCGAAGTGCGAGTAAGTCAAATTTTGTTAAGCGTGAATTAGTTGCATTTAAGAGAAACACAAAGCTGTCGTTCTAGTAGTGCGTAGGTTGTTGATTCATTTCATCAGGCATTTCTAAACCTTTTTTTCTTATCCCTTTTGGGTTTGATGGTTGCTATGCTGTTATGCTAGGCAGGTTTGAAGGGTTCTCATCTACTGTACTTAGTACATTTTAATAGGTAAATAGTATTGGAAAAGGTTCTTAATTTTCTGTTTTTTTTTATTTATTTATTCATTATCTGGTGGTGGGGCTGGCTGCAAATGGAGTTGTTGTTTATATAAAACATTTTAGTTTTAGCTAGTAGCCAAAAACTACGAGAACGACAGGATTACGCTTCTCTCAATGTAATTAACCTTAAAATGGACAATAGTCGACCTAACTTATTCCACCGGGGCTGCAGATGCATTACTTTTTCACAATTTGCTTCTTTTTTTTTTTTAATCTTACGCTTTAATGCTATGAACGTAGTTTCCTTTGTTGCTTTATCAACCATACACACTCCACTTCTCCCTCCAAGCTGCTCGCATTCAGTTCCCGCGTACTCCTTCAGCGAGATACAACGCCGTGTTGTATTCGTGTTTCTCCTTCCTGGAGAGAAGGGCGGTTACCCTCGACAGGTGGTGCTACCGATTGGAAGATCAGCGAGCCAGAATCCCCCGGAGGAGCCTGAAGATCGAAGACACCTGGACCAGATGCCTCCTCACAATGGCTTTCCGCACCTTGGCGGCGTCGCCTTTGCTACAACACCTGCTCCCTCCCACTATCTTCCCGAGATGTCCTCGGCAGCTTTAAACAGCCTTTTAAATGATGGATCTGATTCTTATTAAGATTGAAATAATGGTGGTCTGTGTATTTCAGACATTTAAAAGTTTATCATATCTATAGTTTCCTGTTTCATATAAAATGTCCATTTTTATTATTTTCTAAAATTAAAAATGGAATTAGTGGACATCTTTTATTTACTATGCTTTACGTTGATCCCCACTTTTTTGATAATATTTACCAATCGCTATAATTGAACAAATATTTTCGTGTAATTTTTTATGAGTTTAAACTTAGACACTTGGCAACTAAGCTGCAAGAAACATAAGCACCGATGTCGGGGAAGGATAAATATCTACTAAAGACCAGGACACAAAAATATTGGTTTATGTTTGATGGTTAGTGGCAGGAATAATTAATTTGTCCTTTCTATCTAGAGGTGAAACCATCACATCCACAACATACTGGCAGAATATTAAAAAAATAAAATCTGTGAATTTGTTAATCGGAAGGGACCTATGCTCTTACACGAGATAATACCTCATGTTTCACAAAATACAGCGAAGCAACTAAACGAGCGGGGTTCCTTATTCGCCCGATTTATCCCCAAAAGATTTCTATTCGTTCAGAAATTAGGAATGGTAGTTTTAAAAACAAATTATCCTCAAGTAATAAACGCGCAGAATTTATTTCATCACTAAACCCTGATTTGTTCAGTTCTGGGATTGAAAATTTTCCATCACGTTGAGAAAAATGTATAAAAATGAGAATAAATATTTTGAATAAACATTTATTCCCGTTCCTTGTTTTTAACACCCGACATTACTCTTTGAACGGATCTGGAGTTATAAATATCGGGGAGATATAGTCCCATTGTATTGCCCGGACTCAGTGTTTACGACCAGGAGATGTTCATTCATTGAATAAGTCAGTGCGTTGCCCATTTTCAGGTCTCTAGGTGCTTTATTACGGGCTTGATTCAGTAGTTTAAAGTTCACAGCATTGTGATAGAATCTAGGATTTTTTAAATGTTACTACTAAACGCTTTTAGGTCACTAGACATCTTAATTATTCTTTTGTTAAACTGGATCTTAACTTATATTAAATTTTATTTTTGATAACATTTACTTTTTTGGAGTTTATAAAAAAGTAACTTCCACTAGTACAACCCTTTGAGGGTCTTGAGCAGAAGCTGTACACTTTCTTAGACAACTGTTGTTTACGAAAAAATAAAATAAAACCATATTAATTAGCGATATTTAAAGGTTAAAAAATATTTGTAGGGTTGGTTTTTTTCGAAGGGCAATCTTCTTTAACTGCCTTTTTACAAAACATGTAATAAGGTTTATGCATTGTTTTAAATGATTGTAAATCTGCATTTAAATGCTGAGATTTTTTGAAATTTTCTCTTAAGGACACCTTTTAAAACTATACGAGCCTCCTTAGATGTTTAGTAAAAATAAATAAATATATGTTTTTATAAACATATAGATATATAAAAAAATCTGTACTGCTACAAGATCTTGGGCTCAGTACACGGTAGAAACTGTACACTCCAAGACACTAATTGTGCAGGGAGGTGGTTTATAAGTTAGTACACTCAAAAGCCAAGTTCCCCCCGGCTAAAGGCATTTAATTGCACTGATTGATTGAGGCTAGGTGAGCCCAAGGAGAGTCTACAGATCTCAAGGGTCTACCAATGACTGTTGATAGGTTAAGTAGTTTATGTCATAGCCGAATTCGGACCTGAGGTCTTCAGCCCTTAGTGAATCGATTTATATAAGGAATATGCATTTGTTTTTGAAGAAACAAAATTTAGGCAAAAAAGTTGGGATGAATTTTTGCCTTGCAAATTGTAATCCCAAATAAATTATTTCTACTTCCAGAGGCGCACACACCAAGGCCTTAAATATGCGAATTTTCTACACCATTACAGTTTTTATTCTGATATGATGAACTTTATTTTCTCAGTCCTATATCGCTGATAAACACGATTTGACGCGCGATTTATAATTATATTTAGGGAAGTATTTTCGCAAAGGAAAAGGAAGTAGTGGGATAAAGGATGTCTGTTCCTCATAAGAGATAACTTAATCGTTTATTCATAGATATTGTTATCATTGGGACCGCGGGGCCGTGATTATACTCAAAACTGATGTCACAGTCGAGAAAAGAAATTTTGAAATTAAAATTTTTTAGCACAAATAGTCATGCAAGTTATATTTTTGCAAAATATAGGAAGCGAGGCTAGGTTGATGCGGCGAAAGTCCCAGGTTCAAGGTAGATAAACCATTTGATCTATTGACGGCGATATCTCTGTGAGATCTCCACACTTTCCTGGGATCAAGCCTCTATGAAGTGGGTACCCTTAATTGGGGGAAAACCTGGTGATTAAAAGTGATCTTAGACCTCTCTGCACAACTGTTGTCCAAGAAACTGTTTAGACTCTACCATGTACCTAAAGAGGCGTTTGCTTCCAAATCCGGTCACATCCATTTTCAAAAATTTAATTTTAAAAAATAATCAATTTAACATATGTTTTTTATTATTTTTCATTATTTTGCTAACCATTCATTTCAAACAATAATTTCTGAGAATTTTTTATTATCTCTTTTTTTAAATAAAAAAAATATTTATTTTTTTGAATGTAAAAAAAATATGTTGGATGTGTGGTTAGTTTATAGTTGATATAAAATGAATAAATAAATAAAATAGACCTTTTTTTTAAACAAATCACTTTAATCAAAATAATTAAACAACATATACACATAGTTTTGATTTTTCATACACCAAAAATGTTCATTTGATGTAATAGATGTGACCACTTTTGATAGGGAATGGAATCTTTTGGTGTTGATTTTTAAAGGATCTAGACGGTTTTCAAACAAACACATATAATAATTATGAAATGCCATTTCTGGCATTAAGAACTTATAAATAAAAAGTTTTTGAAAAATAATGGATGTACCTGAATTTTAAACCAAACGCAACGCCTAAAATAACATAATAAGGTCCACTCGTTATTAATATTAGCATTTACAATAATATTAATAATAATTTATTTGTAAAAATGTTTTATTACTTTATAGCTAGACTGAATATACAATACACTATATCACATGTTGAAATACAATCGGGTGCACTCTCCAGAGACCCATGACATGAGAGTATATGTCGATCAAGTCTTTGATCTATATTTGCTTCCAGTGTCAAAACATTATTGGCTTTAATTCCCTACGTCAGAGCTAAACCAATCACTCTGTATTGTTTGAAGGGTTGTAGCCAATATTTATATTATATGTGTTGCATATTCAATTACTATTATTGTATATTTACGATATATTCGCAAAAAGGGACTAGAACATTGACCATACTATTATAAACTCAAAATCAACATAATTAGCTTACGACAATTTATTTCGTACGTAGGCAATTGTCATGGTTAATATTATTCAAAAAACAAAGTAAATAATTGAATTATACAAAAATTAACTCAACTAAAAATTAAATTTATTCTTCCCGTAATGTCTTTATACTAGAGAATCATGTATTTTCGGTAATTGTAGATAGCCTCTCCTCTTCTATACCGCTGCGAACCATACTCGATTTAAGGGTACCAACTTTAAAAGGCTGAGTGAACTCGTGACTGGGAGTGTCGGCACATCCCACAGGGCAGCGTAAAAATCATTTTATACTTGAGTGAAAAGCGTTCCTTCTTAACGCTTAAATTCATCTAAACAACATTTGCAATTAAAATAAATTAACTTGAACAGTTAATTTGAATACTTTTAGTAATATTAATACCTGTATATACAGGGCTCAACCTGATTAATTATTTTTTATGTTATAACAAAAAAATAAAAGGTGGAGGGAGGTGATTTGTCCTAGATCACGCTAACCGCCAGACCCCCCTTATTTTGGGTGCCCTATTTAAAGAGGCTGAGTGAGCCCCAGGAGGGCCCTAGATCCTATATGACCCATCTCCGGCTGATAACAGACTAAATAAAAGTCTTGACTGCAGTGGGATTTGAACCAGGCTTTTTGGCATGGCAACTCAGTGATCTACCACTGACCCACTCCGCTTTCTGGTATTCATGTTATAATATATCTAAGAATATCAGACTACATGACAAGATACTGCTTGTCGTTTTTGGCTACTTTACTCTTACTCGCTCACTAGACTAACGCAAACGCTCTAAACTTCCAATTAATTACGAAAGACTCGCATACATGACTATTATAAGACCTACTTGAAATTATGGAGCAGAGATTAAAAGCTTCTAAGCCATCGAATTCTTCCTATCCAATCCTTAAAATCCAAAATCCTTCTGTCTTTGTTACGAATGAAGTCATGCGTAATTAGAGTTACCAGATCAAGAAATGAAAATCCCGGACAAAATTCCGCTTTTTGAAAAAAATTCCGGACATTCTTTTAAGTATAATGTTTATGTCGTTTTGTGAGAAAACGAAGCTAATTCTAGTAGTTTCTCGTGAGAGTATGTAGTATGTGTATACTTAACTTTTAATATTAACAATTGACCATAGAGGATAACTAATCTTCAAGAAAACATATGTACACACATATATATAAAAATTTTCGACATTAAAAATGCATTTTATGAGATTTGTGACTTATAACTTTTTAAAGTTATATATGATTGTTAATTAATGCAGAAGAATTTTTTTAGAAAGATTGAAAATGACATAAATTTGTCGAAACGTCTAATAATTTTAATAAATTAAGAATATATACAGACTGGATAATGGTTTTTAACCATTTTTTAATGAAAATTGAAGATTTATAGTCCAGTATTTTACATCGTTTTTTTTTTTTAAATATGTCCTGTGAAATGTTCTATAAAACTATTATGAACTACTCGGAAGTGTTAAAAAGTATTTCTCGGAGCACAAAATATAAGTACGATGATCTTAATAATAATGTATAATTTATAATAATGTAAAATTGATTTTTAACAAATCCGAACGGCTTAGAATTCCCCCCGCATTCCGGGCGTATGGCAACCCTATGCGTAATGAACTTTATGTCCTATTTGTTGCTGATTTGGCGCGAACCCGATATCAATCTTTTCATGACAAACTCTATTCCCACTAGCTTCAAACCAAAGAACCACTTCAAACTTCAATTCCTGATAATTCTCATTTTGATACTTCTTTCTAGTAAAATCCGAGTAAAATTCTTCAATTCGCGATAACCCTCCGAGGCGTCTGAATGATGGCCTCGCGAACTTATTTGAGTACAACAAGTAGGCAGTTTCTGTACTTGCCTTTATCTCATGCAATTCTATTCACTTGTATTATTATAATATTGATATATTGATTTTAATAGACTCCTTGCTTATCGCTTTACAATGTTATGAATCTGATCCGAGTGAAAGAATACCCCCCTCTATTCTTCGCCTCCTCTAGATTTAACCGTAAAAATTTGTCTATCCTCCCTAGTTCTATTTGAAATTTTCTTTCCGGTTGTTATACCCTCTCCTAGATCCAAAAATGGAGGGAGGGGTGACCACGTGGACATGGCCCTCCTAGGAGGGGTGCTTCCCCAACGCCTAGAGCCTCACCCTCCTGTTTTCCTTGCTCCCTCCATACCTGGCCCTTTTCCTCCTAAAAGAGGGCGAGTCAGTTAAAGGGCGATTAACGGACGTCCTTGGGTAACCGGCTCTAGTTCTAGCTCTAGCTGGAGTCATGAGTCTAGCAACTTTGTAATCCTGTTATTGCCGTCATAACTTATGCCCGATCTCTCACCCCTTCTTTTTTTTCTGGTGGCAAATTGCCTGTGGTCAGTTGTAGTACGTGCTAAAGCAGGGGCGCATCAGAACTCATATAAAATATATATCCCCATCTTAAATTTAGACTCACCGTAGACATTTTAAGGAGTAAAAAAATTGAAACGTTATGAGTTTTATCTCACTGTTTTATGTCCTACCACACTTCAAATTTATTTATGGAAATTTGCAACTGCATTATAATAATACAACAAGTAATTATAATGACAGGAATGATACACAATGACATGAGTAAAGGCAAGTAGGGAAACTATCCAGTTGTTGCACTCAAATAAAAATGTCAACTTATAAGGTCAGGAGGCCATCTTGTTTTCTGATGCCGCGGAGGATTTTTGAGGGGACAGGGAGGAGTGGGTTTGAGTGGGAATATTTTTCCATGAAAAGACTGGTATCGGTTTCGGCCCAAATCGGCAACAAATGGGAGATCGTTATATATGACTTTATTCGTAACAAAGTAAGGAGAATTGAGGATTCTACGAAGGATTTTGGATTGTAATAATTGGATACGAGAGAAATGGATGGCTTAGCCCAAAGCTCTACTCCATAAGTCCATATATTATATCGTCGTCCCTGGGTCATTAGTGAAATATCTTCAATATTTTAATTTGTTATTTGGAGCTAACTCGTAATTTATTTTTATTTATTAATTGAATTAAAATTGCGTTCTACTCTAAGACATTAGAGTTCATATTTCATTTTTTGTTATTTATTAAAAGGAAATTTAGTTAATCAACTTGAACCAATCAAATGGAATCAAAACATGTTAATTCAAACTGTTTACTATTATTTTCTATCTATTTTTTCCAACGTGTTTTCAGTTCCAAATTTTCAATTCCAAAAATGAAAAATTCAGGCTTATTTGATGAAATAAAGTATGAAAATGCGTTATTACCTTGAGAATAATTTTACAACAATTTACCTTTAAGGAATTTTTCCAAATTTCTAAATAGATGAAAACCTGTTGGGGATAAGTCTGGCGTAAAAGGTGCGTGTGGGAGGACCTTGTAATCCATCACGATTAGTTTCTTAATAGTCTGTCGTTTTTGTGTAGGATTATAGATCCTTCCGATTAACCAATTCAGACTGTAATTTTTGTCCCTATATCCCTACTATGTGGATGTTATTGTTTCATGTCTGGATATAAAGGATAAACGAACCAGCTGAAAATTTCTCCAACCAACGGGAAATGGCCCGTTCGTTACAACACCCCTCGAACGCGGTGGTAACGTTTCTCGCAGCATGGGCTGCCGGGCGTCCAAGTTTAAACTCCTAAGTTACACGAAAATCGCAAGTTTCCATTGTAATATTTGATAGAATACTAAACAATGTGTGTTTAACATTAAATAAAATAGCATTGTTAGGATGTGGTAGTATACAAGATGGAGTGACATGGGGTAGGGTGTAAGTTCCCTTTTGTTAACTCTTGGAACCAGCCGTTTCCCAGACGAGGTTACACCGCCTCAGGCTGATTGACGGACAGATTTAAATTTCAATGGCCATTCAACCGCGAGTGAACCGGCGGCTCGCCTTCGTCATCAGCTGTCTATGATTCAGTTCAATAAAGTCTAGATCAATAATCCATTAGTCGAAAAGATAAGATCATCCAGTCCTCTTTCGACTATTAGTGAACTTGAGAGTAAATATTTAAATTTGATACGACGGAGATGGATCATATAGGATCTAGGACCCTTCTGGGGCTCACCTAGCTAAATTTGGTACCCCAAATAAGGTAGAAAAATCTGGTGGTTGAGCGTGATATAGTACAAATCACCTCCCTGTACATCCTTTGTCCATGAAACAGTACAGTCTCTACCATGTATTGAACCTCATACCCGTTCACGTATTGTAGTGGTACAGGTTTATAAGGTTGATAACCCCCGACTTTCTTATAGGATCCATTTGGAATGACATAAAGACACTCCATTTACTGATGAATTTGCTCATTCCGTGTTCCATCTCATACAACTTTTGTACCCATGAAATCGTTTATAATGGCCAATCTACGAGTATATATGTGCAATGTTTTGTATTATATATACTAGGGGAGTACCCTATATCCGCCTATTTATAGTACTGCACCCAGGTATCCCCCAATTTTAAAACTGTTCATTTAATATTATCTTGACGTATTTGAGTAGAGGTATATTATTCTAGAAATTGAAGTTCAGCTATGACTTATTTTGTACCACCCTAGTGAACATAGTATGTGTACCCACAAGTGGTATTGATATTACAAATTCAACTTAAATGATCACGTCATCTTTATTTCAGACGTCTCGGAGGATTATCGGAAATTTATCAGGTAGCTATGGGAATTAGTGGGTTTTAGTGGGAATACTGTTTGTCATGGAAGGGCTGATATAGGGTTTGGGCAAAATAAGCAGTAAATTGGACATCAATGTCATTCTGGATGAGTTTATTCGTAGCAGAGTAAGGATTGAGGATTATGCGATGAGTGATTATTATGAGGATTATTTGAGGAGGAGTTATTATTGAGGATTATGGATTGTAAGGATTGGATATGAGAGGAATTCGATGGCTTAGTGGTGCTCCAAAGCACTAACTCCGCAAGTCTAAATACGCCTTATAATGGTCATGTATATGAGTCTTTTGTAATTATTTGGGGGCTTGGAGCGTTTGTCTGGTAAGTGTTGAAGTTGCCTGAAACAGTCTGTAAATTTTAATTTCGGATGAATTTAAGCATAATATTCATTTTAAATATATTTTATTACTTGGCCGACAATGGTCGGTTGTTGTAGCCCGAAGGTGTTGAGAATGACACCGAGTCGGAAGGCAAGTTAGGACCTACAGGGTAGGGTGTCATTGTAGCTAACCACCAGAGCGAATAACCCTTCGTTTCCTAGTCCGTCCGGCAAACATTTCTCCTGGCCCCTTCTAAGGATACCACTTCGACACGGAGATTAACCAGATTATAGTTCATTACAATATGACTTTATCGGAGGGATCTAGTAAAGGAATGTTAGGTCAAGTACTCCCATCCAAGACCCATATCTACTGATGTAAAATATATTTTTAAAAATTAGTTGACTGGATAATTCTAATAGCAGTGTAAAGTGGCCAAAGGTGATGCTGTTGGTGATTACAAAAAATGAGAATGCCTTTTTTTACTATGTCAGCGTTTCGGTCTAAGATATACCCCATCTGGCAGAAAGGTGAGTCCAACTGCAACGCAAGATAGACTCAGTTGCAGTTGTAGTCTTCATCCTCTGCGAAGATGGCCAAAATCTTAGGCCGAAACGTTAGAAAGATAAATTAAGTGAGTAACTGTAAAATTTTTATTTTTTGTAATCATTGGCTGACACTTCTCTAAAAAAAAAAATTAGTATATATCGTTGTAAACTGATATCTTCTTATAGACCGTTTATTCTATTCGTTATTTCCAAATGGCGTTACTTCTTATTCTCCAAAAAACAAACCTGTACCACTAGATTGAGTATAGAATGTATGGTACATGGTAGATAATGTGATGTTTCTAGGAAAATGATTGTGGAAGGAAGCGATTTTTCCGATATCAGGTTTTAGCCTGAAGTAAGGATACCCACCCACTTTATAAAGAATGAGTGAGCCCCACAAGGGTATCCTGATCCAACAGGTTAATCCGTGACTGTTAGCAGATTAAATAAATTATCTTCTACAGCTGGATTTGTATCTGGAACATTTGGCACAGAAACTCAGCGTTCTACGCACTAGCATAATAATATCACGATTATAATTTTTTATATATATATATATTTATATATATACAAGAGTACGTTTCGGTGTTTTGCCACATTTCCTTCCCGTTATAGTAAATAACGTCTTCAGATTATTCTTATTTTAATTTTTTTTACTATTGCGGATTTTATTTTACTTAAATTCTGATGATGGGTCCAAACAAAGAAACGTTGATTATTGATTAAGTTTTTAAAAAATCATAAGGAAAAATTATTATTTTCACGTTCTAACATAGACTGAAAACTATTATTTACTTTAACAGACGACTTGAGTGATGCAAATTCGAATCGTATTCCCTCTGGGGGTTAGATCATGCTTTATTGTCCGCCCCTTTCTAATTTACATATTGATGGAGCGTTATTAACATTCAACCTGTTAGGGAAAATTTATGCCGGCTCATATCTCTATTAATATGCTATATATATATATATATATATATATATATATATATATATATATATATATGTATATATATATATATATATATATATATATATATACACACACACACACATACATATACACACATATATATAATATTATATTACCATTAAGCTATCGAATTTGGGAGCGGAATGGCTCAGTGTTATTGCGCTGAGTTGCCATGCGGAAGGTCCTGAGTTCTTCTGGTACCTTTTTTTTTTATCGATAAATTTAATAGTAAGACATAATAATATCGTAATAGAAAAAATAACAATTATTTCTGTATATTTAATTCGTGTCAGGTTACAGTTATTTATTTGACAAGTGAGGAAAGTGGCACTTTATTACACCCGAGGGAATTTTATTTAATCGTTTTAATTTGTTAATTAAACGAGGGTCTTATAAGTACTTTTCTCACGTGTTAAATATTACATTTTTCCTGGAACTATTTAAAAATTAAGAAATTAAAGGTGAAACTTTAGATTTGTTAAAACTACACTAGCTCTACCGGGTAATGCTAATGCTAGATCTCCAAATTTCTGATATGTGAAGGTTCTAATACATTTAAGGTTATACTAAATACTTCTTGTCTTGAATTAAATATAAAATAGTTCTAAAATTATTTATTTTAACATGTTAGGAATATAAAATGAATAATATTATAATACCGCCATTTAACATTTAAAATAACAGAGTCCTGATTGTCAAATTCGATCTAGCTGGCTGTTACTTTTCCGCACTAGTGAGGGAAAGTGGTTTTCCCGCACTAGTGGGGGAAAGTGGGACTTTCCACATCAGTTTTAGTTGAGTAATAGATAGCATTACTCAATTGTTGCAGGAAAAATATATCTCCGGCGTTTCGAGCTTGTTTTTCATTTCGAGCAATGAAATAACTGCTTCCAAATAATGCTCTTTGTAATGAATAAATCTCAAAGTAAACGAGATTTTTCTTTTACAAACGTTTCAAAATGGAGGGGGAGAGTATTAAATATTGCCCGGTTCCTTTACCAACACTGGTTTTTTTCCCCAGTGGAGCGATATTCCATTTTCTCTGTTTGTATTTAATTAATTTAATTTGTTATTAATATAAAGACTGCTTTTTATATTAAGATTCACAAAACGCTTATAAATACTTATTCAAAACAGGGATGTCTAAGTATGTGAGTAATTCAAGATAAAACGTAATGACATAGAATGTTATTTGTAATGTTGGGATTATAAATTAAATTTATTTTTACCATATTATTATGTATAGTAAATGTAATATTCATTTCCGGTATACCTGAGTAGCGAAGACGGTCAGTAAATTAAATTAAATAATAATTATTTATGTTCTAAATTCCTTCCATAATTATACCTGGATAGGCATAATTTAGGATTCCCACTGTAGCTTCGTCCGATTAGTCTTAATAGGATAAAGTTACGTTAAATGAATAAACAAAATTTTGCTTATTTGGAATGATTTTTTTTTCACTTCATGAAATTTAATTTATTGATATCTTTCGTTGTTGAATTTAGCCCGGTTGTATCATGTTATTGTTATGTGTAACTTCCTAATCGTTAATTTATAACATTACCTTCTTCTATTTTTTTTTTTAATAAGAATTTATTTAAGAAGAATACTGATAGGGTTTCGAAATGAGAAAAGGTAGTGTCAAACTTACAATATATCTACAGTCCCGGTGAATATTTAAGTCGAATTTTCTCCGAAATGATTTTCATGTACTTTAGGAAGCAGACTTGTGTTATTTTCGCAGTAAATAAGGGGCTAAGTCAGGAATTGGCTTGAAATGGAGTTATTGCTTATATTTCCATTTCATTTCAAGCCAAAAAATTCGAGAATGGCACGTTCCGCTTCCCTCAATACAGTTAATTCACCCCGACCAAAATTCGACCACTTATTCGCCGGGGCTGCAAATGTTTCTTAAAGTTAACATTTTTATTAGAAACTTGCTTATTTACGTTCTTTTCTCTCGGGTTGCGGATTGTAAAGAAATTCGTCCTGAATCCTAGGACCTACAGAAGAAGTAGCAGTTCAGTTTTTTTTTTTTTTTTTGTTATTATAGTTGTGAATTTTGAGCAAAACTTTTCCAATTTGACCTATAACTGTTCGCTTTTACTCTGATAATTATAGAATAGCAATATAGGACCGTGTGACTATGGGTGAACTCTAAATCCTCCTGGAGGATGAGAACTATTGTGTTCCTCATCTGTCCTAATTGATCACCCACCTGAAAGAACTGAGACCCCCCACTTCAGATCCTTTTGTTCATCGAATCGAACCCTCCTCTCTAGTTGGAATGTTGCCTATGTCTAATGGGAGAAAGCTATAATTATTTTCTGTTATCTTTGATAAATTCTTACTAATTCGTTGTATACGAGTAAACAAATGATCAGTATTAATGTGAAATGAAAGGTGTATATATATATATATATATATATATATATATATATATATATATATATATATATATATATATATATATATATTAGTGATGTGCCGGATCTTTAACGACGTATATCCGCGGATACGGATCCGGATACAGATATTTTGTGTCGAGATCCGCGGATACGGATCTCAACTTTTATACTCAATCGATGTCCGTGCGCGTGACTTTGATAGTTGTCGCCACTTGACTTTGTGTGATAGACATGACAGTTGGTTAGAAGCATGTTTCGAGTTTTCGACTGGCACTAGGCGTCATAGATAACGTTTTCTGTTCATCTTTGTTATTCTAAAGGGACTTAGTCCCAGAATAAAGTTACTTTTCTAATATATTATATATCTATATTTTATTCTACTATGGATATTATTATTTGCATATTGCATAATATTGAGGAAAGATGCTTTTTATTATCCATCCATAATAAATTTTAAGTATATTTTATGGCTGTTTCTTTTGACTGATGATGTAGCATTTTGCACATTATTTATGACACAGCAGAGTTCTGATGTTTTTGTCATTTGTTTCCGGGTGGATGTTTTCGAGTGAAAAGTAAAATGGAGAATTTTGCCAAACGTATTATTATGTAATAGATGATGACATAATTTTTCTCGAATTACTTTATTTCCAGTTAGCTTATTTTGTATTTATTTTTTTGTTATGAATGAACGTGGCTTTAAGCTATCAATAATTTCTTTGTAATTATTCCGTAGGTTGTCGCTTCGAGTTGAGTCACAACAAGTTTTAACTTTTCATTCGGTCCCCTTTTAACATTTTCCAAAAATACAAGTTATCATGAGCTTCAGTATGGAAAAAATTATGTAATTATGGGATATGTAATTATAATTACATCGTTTTCTATACTAAAGCTCACGATAACTCGTATTTTTGGAAAATATTAAAAATGAATCGAATAAACAGTTAATACTTGTAACTCAACTCGAAGCTAAACCCTGCGGAACAGATACGATTCCTTTATATAAGCTATTGTAATATCTTATATTTATATTAATATTTTTTATGTAAATAAAATCTTAAGCAGTAATCTCTTTTCGCCACAGTTGCTAGGACACGTTCCTACATACTCTCATCATCACATTAGAAATTCATGAATAACTGATGAAGGTTACTTTGGCATTTTCGGCTCTGTAATTTATCCAGGGTGTGCCATTATTACTGAGAACCTTTGAAGTATTCCATCATGCAACGGGTTAATGCAGATTTAATGTGACTAAGTATTTTTTGAGGCGCTGAATTGCGAAAGTAAAAATATTTTTCACTGCCAGGTTCACAGGTATCAATTTTGAACTCAATTGGTGTATATATACGCAATGCCATTATAAAACATTTATATCCAATCTAATAAAATATATTAATTGAGCATTTAAGGTTTTCTTACGTAATTATGGTTAATTCACTACTGCTTAATAATATAAATACCTAGGATTATAGGACGTAAACACTACTTCTCGTATTCAATATCCTCAAACAAAATAGTGTCTGTTATAATGACTTTTCAATACACCTTATTTTACAACTAATCGCCTTATTATTAATGATTTTAATATTTATTATGTAAGGAACTTATCAAAGTTATTTACCCATTTACAATTTTTTCTATGGATTCAAAACTAGTTTTCTAGACCTGGCAGTTGAACATGGTCTACGACAGTCACCTCTCTCCACAACCGTTGTCCTAAAAACATCACAGCCTCTAATAGTAAATTTTAACCCAAGACCCTTCATGGTTTGTAGTGGGACAATAAAGCTTATCTAAGTACACTTAAAAGGGCTTTGTATTTCATTTGGTTCTCGGTCAAAGTAAAATCAAACTTCCTATGCGTATATCATTATAGTATTTCCCAAGAGGAGTGGCCAGATATATATTTACAATTGTATAATATTAGTTAAACGAATAAATATATCAAGGTTATTGATTATAATAATATACTATATTTATTGTTGTTAATTATTATGATAATGCCTTCTCGGTATATATGAACGAATACGTATGAAACGTTTATAATTAATATTTTGTTTATTCATTTAAAGTAGCTATATGCTACTATGGCTAATCGGACGATGCTATAGTGGGTGTCCTAAATTTTACCTATCCGGGTATAATTAGGAAATATTGGGGGCCTTTAACCAGGACTCGACGCCGAACAGGCTCGGGACCATCATTTTACGTCACCTCCGAAGGACGTTGTAACTAAGGATTTTTACTCCCTTAATCCTAAGGCTACTTGCTTGGCTGCGAACCCGCGATTTTGGGTATAGAAGGTTGATATGCTAACCACTTTACTACAGGCGACCCCATATGAGATGTCTATGTACGATGGTTGCTGTCTCCACTAGAACAGTCAACTCAATAGCATTCTGTCTTTCAGCAAATGATGTATGATTATCCTTTATCATTTATTTATTATTTGGCTGTGTTGTTCATATTTTTTTTATTAAAATGGGATAGGGAACCACTCAACTAAAAGAAATCATACATCCATTAACTGAGCTATGATTGCACAATACAAAATAATAGACTATTCAATTTCACTTCAATTTATATGTTAGTACGATTAATGTAATTATAATATTATAATGCTGGTTCTAGCCACGCCTCTGGTTGCGTAGCAAACGACCACACGTCAACTTGGCCTATTATAACTCACGCAGAGAGATTGCTCATACGCAATAAGCCGGTATAATTATAGCTCTCTCCCCCCTGAGACGAAGTACAATACAACAAACAAACTCGACAATAAGCTATGGTTTTCCTGTTCTTCTGTACGGCTCAATAACTTGTTGGTACAGCCTCAGCGTGCCTACGACTCGGCGTGAGGCCTGGCATTGTTCTTCCGGTGACGGCTCCAAGGGGTTGAGGCGTTCCATATCATATTTTATTTTTATTAAGGAGTTGATTTTAGGGTGCGGGATAGCTGAATGAGTAGAGCTCTGAGTTCCTGTGCTGAAGTTCCCTGGTCGAAATGAAACTGTAGGAGATGTAATATTTAATCTCTTTACAGCCAAGGGTGGAGCTTGTAAGATCTGTAAGCGTGATCTCGGAGAAATCACCTCCCTGCACTTGTCACAGAAACAGTACAGTCTATACCATCAACTAAACACAAACATTTTTATGGGTTGTTGTGGTACGGTTTATTTTTTTAATGCAGGTTTAAATAGGAACACTTATAATTGCAATTATTTTTAGTTTAAATAATGACTTCTAATTGATATAAATGATATATAATAATTAATTTATTCCATTGTATTTTTCTTTTATTTATTTAAAACTAAATAATAAATTGGAGTGCTACCGATGGGTAATTTCTCCACAAGTGTTTTTCAAGTCATACTGTACATATTAGCACATTTACTTGTTATAATAGCATTATAGTTGTAAATATCAATAAATTAAATAAATAAATAAAATAAATAGTTAAAAAATTTAATAAATTGGACACTGTCCAACGGGATTAATATTCTGACTATATACGGTTTATGTATCCACTAATTTATTTATTATTGCCTGCTAGCTCTTGCATTTATTTTATTCATTAACTGTTGTTATTAATATATGTATATATATATTGGTTTCTACTTATCTTGACTGTTATAGAAATATTATGTTTTGGTTCATGAGTTTCAGTCAGTTTATTTCAACTTCTTTAGGCGACGTTTCGAGACTAGGTTAGTCTCATATTCATGCCCTGACAGTGAAAAAATGAGCTTATAGTAAAAACATTAAATAGCACGTTAAAATAAATATAAAATGACACATGTAAGTTGTAATGGATAGGGTGTACTTACAAGTTCCAAAGAATTGATCAATTTATCATCAATCAGTTACTTCGCAATATATCATAGAATGTTTATATTGCAATAGATATGATCAACGAATAAGTAATCTATTTTTAGGAGCAGCAGTTTTATTTAATTGTTGAATCATATTAGACTATTTATTATTATATCACCAAGAATTAATTAAATTAGCATAACACGAGCTTAGACCTTAAACATCCGATTTTTTGTTTACAGCCTAAAGAAGTTGAAATAAACTGACTGAAATTCAAGAAGTTAAGTTTCTTTTCTATTCCATATAAAAAAAATCAATTTTCCTTTTAAGTAGTTAGCTTGTAAATGGGAAGATAAAATAAATGTATGGGTTTCAATTAATCGTAAACTATTGTTATTTTTTTTTATAATTTGAAGTAAATATTTGTTTGCTATGTGCTCTTAAATAATTTCGGGCTCTTACAATAACTGATAACTTATTGTAAAACGTACTCATTTTCCGACAATGGGGTTATTTTCATGAACCTGGGTACATATTGCTTTATCATTTGATCTAAACAAATAATTACATGACACAGTTTTGAGGGTAAATATTTGGGACAAGCCTAGGAGAACAGGCTACAGTGTGGGACAGGATATAGTATCAAGGTCTCCACTAATTGGGCCCCATGGTATCTGGTATCTTCCCTATCACGTTTTTGTTGCCCTCTTCAAGTTCTTAGGATGTAACGAATGGCACTATAAAACCCTATCAGCTGTGTTCTCTCATCCGGGCTAGGCACCCTATCAACTTTAACTTGACTTAGAGAACCGTTGAGCAATTAGAAAAGTCGCTTTCACAAAATTCTTTGAAAATTGTTTGTTTAATATACAAACCAATCAATTCAATTTCATCATTCTATAAAAACTTTTCGAGTCATTTTTGTTCTACGATATATAGAATTGAAACACTATCTTTCATTCTGACGGCAAATAGTTTTTCGATGTCTTTCTTTACCTAGTTCATAGTACTTAAACCATACCTTTTTTTCTATACCAATTAGTCATAATTATGTTCTTGATCTTCTCACTTTATATATTTCTCTGTTCAATCTCTACACACAATTGATTTATATAGTGTTATATAACAAAACAGACATAAAGTAATAATTTTTTGCATATAAAAATATAATACTTTTATGTAAAATATATATTAATTTTCTTTCGGAATAATTTCTTGCTACAGGGGCAGATCGTGGTCAGCACCACGTTTCCGCTGCTCATTTTTTTAATTAACCAGTTCTTAATAAAGCGATATCTAGTCACTGAGCAGAATGACTTGGAGCTGGTTCTATATTGGTTTGAAAGTAATCGTAACATCTGGTAGAAGAAGCTATGTTGTGCTTAATTAGATAGGCCTTTGTGAGTTGCTATGAAACCTTATGTAAGGTTACGATTTGTTTATCCTAGTAATTACATAGTTAGGGGATGGACCTAGCGGGATCTGGAGAGCCTCCTAGGGCTCACCAGCCTTTATAATGTGTATACTCTTGATTGGGGGAAAAGCCTGGTGGCTGAGCGTGATCTCGGACGATTCGCCTTCCTGAACAACCGTTGTTATCGAAACTATATTGGTGTATCTATTCAGTATCTATTAGGTACTGACCCAACACCTTTCATGGTTTTAATGTCTCGATATAAAATTCTATACTACGAGTTGATAAGGGAAATCGTACTCATTTTTATATTGTGATATTTTTTTAAAAATAATTAAATATTTTCAACCATTTATACTCTAAAATTTTTAATTAATATTATAAAATTTATTTTTCATTTAACTAATGGTACCTTTTTTTTGTTACAGGTGTGTCAACATTTTTAATGTCTCAATTAAGCATCTATTTTATTTTTATCACGTTTTAAAGGTAATTATTTATATATTTTTTAATATCATATTTTTAAATACTATTTCGGCTACATGTTCAGCTAAGCTTTAATCATTTAGGACTCGTTATGAAGGTCTCCCAAAAATTTTACTTTATTAATACTTAATTTTTAATTACCAAAAGGAAAACACAGTTTTACTTAAAACGTTTTTAAATGCATTACAATAGTGACGCGATTGGGGTATAAGGTATAAGTATATCCCATGGATTCAGTACGTTGTAATAAGAGTCGTACTGTTACCAGGCCGAGATGATTTGGCCACGCTCAACCTCCAGGTTTTTCACTAATTAAGAGAACTCAGTTTATAACGGCTGGATGAGATCTTCAGATCCCAAACGATCGATTCACGGCTGATAACAGAACAAATAATTTATCTGCCACAGCTGGTCTGTCTGACTAACTTGCCCATACACCCAGACGCCATGTTATAATTTATAATCTTTAATTATATTATTTGGTTCACTTTCACTCAGTAACCTCATTACAAATACTGCAGAAGACCTGCAATCAAAACGTTGGTTTCCAAATAAACAGTTGAACCCTATTCAAGAAATTATTTCTCTGACCTTCTTATGGACTATTTTCTTTCTTATATTTATAAAAAAATAAATAAAAAAGTTTGTTCCTCTACAAATCATAGAGGTTCTTGTGTTCAGTTGGTGGTAGAGACTGTACTGTTTCTTGGACAACGGTTTTACCGGGAGGTGATTAGTCCTAGATCAAGCTCAACTGCCAGATTTCCGTCCTTATTTTGGTTGCTAACTTTATAGATGCTGGGTGAGCCCCTGGGATCTGTCTCCAGCCCCACGGAAACTTAGCTCTTTACCACTGAGCCACTCAGCTCCCCTATGTATTTATAATCATTTGACATTAAATAATTATTAATGAATTTTTTACTTGATGGATGCAATTTGATTAACTATATTTTACCTTAATCAGATGGTTTAATAACTGCAAGCTATTACGTTCCTGTCCCCGGACTATATTGTACTGACTACATGTTTGCAAACTGGACCAACTCGTCGACGCAAAGTAGCTGATCTTTGACAATGTCGTGGAGGACAATGCGATGTACTCTTCGTATCCGTATCGACCGAGATCCCGACCAGTGATTGACTCGTCAGATAGCGGGTTCAACGACCACACAGCCTAACAAGTGCCCGTTGGTTGATGGACTCCCGAGGTACGGCCGAAAGGTGGGCGTGCTCTGGCCCCCCAACAGCCCCATTGTCCCCTTCCGCCTATTCACTTCCTTATTCTCCTTGCATCACCCCTCGGCATCAGTTACCGCTCCAGCCTCTGTACCTTCCGGCGAACAGCTACAACGTTCACCTCTCTTGGCAGTAAACTAACCGCTTGTTGACTAGATTCAGTGCTATTGTAGCCGGTATATCTGAGGGTTGTTCCATTATTATGATATACCTACTCAAACAGGAATATTCAATTTTTTTAAAGTATGAATGTAAGGATAATTTTATCCTGGGAAAACTTCCTTAGTAGTAAAGACATTGTTCGGTTATGTAGAAAAAAAATGTAGCTCTAGAACTCATTAAGAATCGTGGTTTCATATACGTGGTATAGAGTGTACTGCTTCTAGAGCAACGGTTGAGCAGGCAGGTTATTTGTCCTAGATCTAGCTCAACAGCCTGGTTTTTCCTTTTTTTTTCTTCTATTAAACCCTTATCCGGTTATATAGGCTAGGTTATAGGGTCTGCAGATACCACAGTGTACATTCTCATCCTTTAACAGATTAAATAACTTTGCAGCTGTATTTGAACTTCATTCAGCACAGCAACTCAGCGCACAACCACTGAACCACGCCGCTCCTGGAGTTCATGTGCATTTGTTAGGATAAATATTCACATAATACTGCTTAGCAATCATCTCTTTGTAGCAATAAATATATTAAAAGTGTTAGTGGATATGGATGGATAGTTCCAAACACGAATCCTGGAGTCTCAAAATCTATTAGCGGGCGGAGATGAATCCTATGGGATCCAAGACCATACTGGGGCTCACCCAGCTAAAAGTGGATACCCAACTAAGGGAGGATAATCTGGCTGGAAAATTCACCTCCCTGCACCATTGTTGTCTTAGAAACGGTACAGTCTATACCACGTACTGAATCCAACACGTTCATGGGATTTAGTGGTACAGGTATTTTTATATAAAATTTCGCAATGGGTTGTACGACGGTGATACACTTTTGCTCTAGATTTTAACTGTTAAGAAATTTCAAAATGTTTTGTTAATAAAATTCCACATCTTACAAGAAGATTGAGACACTTAGCGGTTTTCTGTCAAACTATTTATGAATTTACGGCTTATAAGTTCTTATGTTTGATTGATCACATCTCACGACAGTTTATAAGATATGAATAGAATGTTGAACGAGTTATCCGTGTGCATTTAAAGAACTTTTTCATGCGTCTTGTGATTTCTTCTCATGAAATTTCTCCTTCTTCATTTTAACTTTTCGATTAAAACTATTTATGAAGCTACTCACGTTCGCAGAACTCTCCCCCCGAAAGATACATCCAAGGACGCCCTAGAGTTAGCCAAAGTCCTGAAGACCTAGTCCCTCCGTCACTAGATTTCCTTCTTGCCTTCTGATCTATACTATTCGTATTCATAAGTTTATAAACATTGTATCTAGAAATACTTAGAGCCTGATAAACAGTACAAAAAAACCTATTTTAAAATATAATATTTTTCAATATTTTTATTTTAAAAGACATATCTTTTCATATCCAGGACCGGGACTCGAACCCGGGTCGTCCAGATCGCTAGTCTGGAACTCTGCCAATTGAGCTATCCTGGATTAATCAGGCTCGCTCCCCGGTCATGGTCACATCCTTTCTTTTCACTGATTCCATGTCCCCGCGTTCTAGCAATTTGCGATGTATACGAGGGGAAGAATGTTCTTTGAACATTTATTTAATTTGGATCTTGTTAACTTACGTCATTATGTATTATTATAATTTATTTAATTTAATTAGTTATTGCTTTTATTAATTTTTATAATATTTTTCGTAACTAGGTATATGTGGACGGTTTGTTTGTTTAATTTTTTTTTTAAATTTAATTTATTGATATTTACAACTATAATATGATTATAACAAGTAAATCTGCTGATATGTACATTATGACATGAAAAACACTTGTGGAGAAACTACCCATCGGCAGCACTCCAATAAAGTTCTATAGTAGATGGTCTCGAGGCCATCTTCTTTTCAGACGCCTCGGAGGGTTATCAGGAATAGTATGGGAAGCAAGTTGAGAGACTAGAGGATTCGAGTGTGTATGGAGCTTGTCGTGGAAGGATAGGTATCTAGTTTGGGCCAAATCAGTAACATATGGGATATTAAGATCATGATGGATGAGTTTGTTTAATTTAAGGTCACTATATGATATAATTGGGATAAGGATCTTTAACGAGTACCCGCACTGAACTGGCCTGGGAGAGCCATTTTTCACCCCCTGCAAAGGACAGCATGATCAAGGATTTTTTACTTTACAAAATCGTAAGACCACCTCCAGGGTTGCGAACCTGCGATCTTGGGTATAGTAGGTTGTTATGGTAACTACTTCACCAAAAATGACCCTATTATTTTTCTCTTATTATTTGCTTTATTTTTTCTTTTACTTGCTATTATAATTTGCATACATTTGTAACTATCAATTGTTTCTCTCTCTATAATTATTGTTATCTTACTTCTTGTACTTGTGTTTTTTTATTCGTTAATTCGTCATTCGTCTGTAACATAATAGCTTATGTATTAATACCTGTATTGTTATTCTAACGGGACTTGTCTCAGAATAAAGACATTATTATTATAGAACGCCTAGAAAACTTTAAGCACGTGAAACGTGGTTGTTAGCATAGAAGGTTGAACAATGTCTAAAGGTGTTCGAAAATAAGTTATTGCGTAGAATTTTCGGTACGAAAAAGATGAGACTAAAGGAGAATTTAGGAGATTGCATTACGCGGAATGCACCCAGTTATCTTCCTTATAGGAAATAGTTTTCTTTAAATATTGCTTTAGGAGGTAATTCATAATTTTTCCACTAATGTATTAACATTTGTTTAATGTCTCTGTTGACCTTTCCCTTTTTCAATAAATTTTTTTTTATTTCTTCCTCATTTATTAATTAAATTGTATTTAATTAATTAAATGTATTATATTTTATTCTAAGACATTTTAGGTTATAATTTTATAATTTATTAGTTAGTTGTTTTAATTTTAAATATTTTTTTTTTATAATTGTTATTATAAGAAAAAACTACTTTTTAAACAAATAGAATTTTTTATTTACATGTTTATGGCAATTCGAACACTAAATCGAAACCACTAAACCTTATAATAGTAAATTAAACCCACATTTCTAATTAACCTCTCCTCTCATAGATCATCTATATTCCAATTGACACTCAGGCAACTCTATAATCAACTCGTCGAGATTACGATTAAATAGAGTTAATTAATGTTGTGAATCAGGCAATGGGGCGTTTGAACGAGAAGTTGACACGCCATACTAGAACTGATCACAAGCTCTTATCACTCGTGTAATTTCCCTCTTAAATATTTTTATAGTTTATGTTTTATTAATATTTTATAACATGATTTGCATGTCTCATCTATGAAATTAAACTTTAAATCATTTAAATATTAGCTCAGGAGTGCGGGAAGTTCGTAGAGCGTTGAGTTGCTATGCTGAAGGTTCCCGGTTCAATTCCGCCTGTGGCTGATAAATTATTTATTCTGTTAAGAGCCATGGTAACTGTGGTATCTTACCCTTAATTAGTGTAAAAAGCCCGCGTTTGACCCTCTCAGACAAATCACTTCCCTTCACAACCGTTGTCATAGACACAGTACAGACTCTTCCATGTACTGAACCCAAGACCCTTCATGAGTTGTTTAACCTTGAGAATTCATGAAGTAATAAGTAAAATTTAATATATTTTTTAATGTAAATTTCTGAAATGTGAAATTATGGCATATAGATCGAATGCTGATTATGAAAAGAACATGGTTTTTGTCAAATGCTAACATTCTCAATATTGAAGTAAAAACCACAATTAAACTTATTTAAATGTTCGGTTCTTCCTTGATTTACAATACCTGAAACATTTTCTATTCAAATTTACTAAATGCTTATTTAAAACCTCTATTACTCTATTTTCTTTTCATGATCATCAGGTTGGAATAACCGCTCAAGTTCAACCACTTTGTTACATACAATAACATTAACATTTAATTTATAGTTATAATTTCCTTAAAAGACGACTGGAGTATTGTAAAAGATCATCTTAAAAAGATTAAATAATCACTAATTTATTTGGATTCTTAATTTTCTACCAAAGTAATCTGTCATGTTCAAACTTAATATACCACAACCCACCTCATTCGGTACCAAAAGTTCAGCTAATTTAAATAAGGTTTAATAATAAGATATTGATTAAGACTTGTTACTTTAAGGTTGTTTCAAAAATGTTATAACTTTTAATTGGGTTTTCAAAAATTGATTGAATTGCCACTTCAATCCCATGCATGGCGTCTCACTCATGCTTTGTCGTGTGAGGTCCGTCAGGCGACCCACTGTTAGTCATCTAGGCATTTAGTTAATCACTCCCCCAAAAGCTGTTAGCATCATATTTTTAGAATTACCTTCCAGCGGATCTCGGGACGAAATGTGCCACTCGTGCAAGATTATTGGCAGATAACCAAATGCTAGGAATGGCTGAGCGAAGCTGCTTCGCGGTTTGTTAGACATATGTTCAACACTTGGCTTATAAAACCCACCGAGTTCTTCCGGTTTCCTTTTCATTTTTATTTTTGTCTCTTGAGGAGTAAACATGGACTTTTTTTGAGTTCTAAAAGAATTTTCTGTTCTTAAAGAAATTATCAGGAGAAAACTCGCTAACTTATATTTTCAACGGAGAAAGGAAAAATAATGAACAGAAATTATTCTGTAAAATTTGGAGTCCCTCCTTAGGCTCATGCAGCCGCAGAGTGATTAACCTTAATTGGATACCTGGCGGTTAAGCTTGGTTATGACCAAATGCTATTGTACAACCGTTGCCTTTGAAAAAACACAGTCCGAAGTTGCGACAATAAAGCTAAGATTTTATTTAAATTTCAGGCTATTTTGTTCAACGTTAATGTATTTACAAATTACATACCCTCAGTCCTAGGCTCACTTGTATTTCTAGTCTGTAGTGATTTTTAAAAAATGAGATGATCTATATCATTATTGGGTAAGATTTTTAATTTAAGTAAGTACGCTGACATTAAACTGCCAAAGAATTTCGCAATTAGTTCAGCATTCGAAAAAATATTTTATAATCCTCAAAAATAAATACTAAATAAGTAGGTGACTGGATTAATGTTTCCACTTGTTAAAATTAAATTAATATGTTTAGTTACTTAAGCTAGAGCAACTAATTAATAACTGGAGTGGAAAATAGTTAACTGGATAATTCTAATAATGGATTGAATTAGTAGTTACTTAGGACAACTCTAAGTTTTCTGCAGGAACCGTTCTTAACTTTGGGCACACAGTTAAAATTACTATTTACTAGATTATTATCCTTCTTAATGATCTTTAAGAGTACGAAATGGTTTTGTTCCTCAATAAAGACTAAATTGGGTTTTTTAGAAGACCGCCACCAGTTACTTTTAGTATCAGATACTTTTATTGATAACTGTTATAACCTAATAGAAATAAAAATGTAAAGATAGATAAAATCATCTAGTTTACTTATAGTACATATGATTTACTCAGTCATTAAAATGAATTTCTTAGAATTGGCGAAAATAGTTAAAAATCAAGAATAAAGCATACAATATGCTCAAGATAAGGGTATTATACTTCCATTTATACCGATTGTTGGAAAGCATACAATAATATTCAATCCATTGAAGGTATGAACCTGAGACATTTTAGTGTCTATCATTCCAAAAATTTTGTGGATATAAAAACCGGAGCTCAGGCTCAAATCGAATATCTGTGGTCATCTCTCAAGAGAAGGAACAAGAGAGAATGCGGTACCCACCGGACGATGATAGATTCGTACCTGTGTGAATATATTTGGAGAAGGAGGTACAAAAACAGATTTATTTCTGCAGATCCTGAAAAATATATGGGATTTTTGTCCTCCAAATTGAAAATGTATATCTATATTTGTCTTGGTTATTTGTTGTTTTAAATTATAAATAAATACAAACATATGTTATTTTATTTCTATTTGGTTATAGCAGTTATCAATAAAAGTAACTGATACTAAAATTAACTGTTGGGGTTCTTCTAGAAAAGACCCACTAAATGTTAAACTATGGCTAACGTCCGGAAGTTTGACTGAGAAGTTGGTATTCTTTCAGTCGTGACATATTACAGTTGTGACTGGATTGAGAAATATGTGCAACGATTGCTGGTGGTTTCGGAATCGAATCATTAGGCTCGCTTAGCTTTCTTTAGTATCATTTCCCATCTGAAATCTCTTGAGATGTCAACATCTGTCCATTGATCTCGAAGAGTCATAAGCTATGTTCTTTTTTTTCCTTTTTATTACCCGATGACTCCAGTGCCACATTGTTCCTCGACTATTAAAGTCCAAAATCCCTCCCCTCAGGAGAACCAGGGTATCGGAAGTAGCAGATGCGGCACGATCGCTGCGTCAGTGCCTCGGATAATTACGGTATCCCTCGAGGGGATGGGCGTAGCACACTTGTGACTCAGATATCTCCATGTCATCTCCCGTTTACGTCTTGGAGGGGCTTACTCTCTGATTGGCCTTTTATAAACTTCAGCGCTAGCTATGTAGAGGGTCCATCTCAGCAAACCGAATTGATATTATGAATTATAAATTCTAATTGGTAGCGAGGTGGCTCAGTTGTAGAGCACTGAGTTGCCGTGCCGAAGGTCAACGGTTCAAATCCGCCTGTATGAGATAATTTAATTAATCTGTTAACAACCGGGGATGGGTTCCTTGGGATCCGAAGACGCTTCTGGGACTCATCCAGTATCTATAAAATGGCTGGAATTGGGGGAAAACCTGACGGTTGGCTGTGATCTCGGACAAACTACCTTCCTGCACAACCGTTGTCCAGAAAACAGTATAGTCTCTATCATGTACTAGTACTGAGCCCAAGACCATTAATTCTGAGTATAGTGGTGCAGGTTTCAAGTAAAATATAAATATTCCTGAAGTTATTAGTGTCCAAATCATATCAGTTGTAATATATAAAAAAAATTTTCAACAATTTTTAATATTTTAAATTTTAGATACACATTAAATATTAAAAATTTCACCCATGCTTAATATTTTTCAGTTAAAATTGGTAAAAGTTAAGCGGTGATAAGATATTGTGTTGTTTAATAAAGGATAACAGATCTTCGATTTAGTTGCATTTTAGATTAACTTGTTTTTACTTACTTATGAATGTAGTTCGTTACGGAATCCTTGCATTTAAGAAGGAAAATTTTCAGAACGGAGAAAGTAATAATTGGGGAGTATTCGGGGTAGAATAATAAAATCAGTTGGGATGTTATGGTAAATTTTTTACCATTTTTTACTTTAAGAGGAGTGAAATTATTGAGAATTTGGAGTTTGTAGTATTGAAGTCGCGGCGAAGGATATTCTTAGGATCGTAATATGGGTTATTGATTATTGCTCTCAAAGCTTTGAATTGAATATGTATAATGTTTAAATATTATCCAATCTCCATTTTCACGTTTTATCTTCTAGTCCCTTATAACTGTTGTGGCCATCTTCTTTTAGTAACATGGCCATTGTTTACTTGAGCACAAGTCTACTCCCGCAAGCAGCTTCTGTTGAATAGATCCCTGTATTTACTTTCTTGTTTCATCATTGCTTATTCTCCATCTGGAATTCCTTCCCTCCTTTGCAAAAGCGATCTGATTAACTTGCAGTCCGCAATGCTCTGGAATCCTGATGGAGTACAACCTTTCTATTAGTCATCAGCAGTTTCTCAATGATCGTCTGACAGCGCAGTGAGTCAACCTAGGTCCCGCAGCCATATGCAGAACGAATCTCCCAGAATCGCTGCTTGGGCATCATCCATTATACCATTAATATTTATTTTTCTCACAGATTTCTCTGGTGCCAAATTCACATCCCGGAATTCAAACTTTAAGGGATGTGTAAATGTTTTACTGATTTAAGAATTTTCTAACAATTTTGCAAGTGCCCAACAGAACTGCCTTTTGCGCCAATTTTAATTTTTCTAAAGGCCAATATCTTCTGTCCATGGAGGCCAAGGTCTTCTGTACCCTCCCTTGTGCTTTTCAGTACGAGATTATTATTATTATAGGATTTCCGTTTCTGCAAGTTTCTTTAGTGCCAACAAAATTGTATTTTCGAACTTAATAGTTCATTTTCCTACAGGATCTTGAAGTTTATTGTGAAAGTGGAGCTAATGATTTCGCATTTTGGTTGGAGTTTTATGTGATACAATTATAAGGAATTAGTAGTCATGGATTTTCGGATTGAAAAAACTGTAATTTTGTATTTTTTTTTTTTTTTGCCGAAGAGTAATGAATAGTACGTATATGGGTTTAGGCAAATACAATTTTTTTTTTTTTATTTATAAAGATTTAAAATGAATGGAGTTCTAATATTCAGTCTCTTATATCTCCGTTTATTATGAAGCGTTAAATTTAAAATTCTCTAAAACGGAGACTTGGGTCTCCGTATAATTTTTTTAATATTGTATTATGAAGAGAAAATAATTGTCCAGGGCTGGGATTCGAACCGAGACGCGGAGACGTGCGTGACCCGGGTTTGAATCCCGGGCCTGGACAAATCTTTTCTCTTCAAAATGTAATATTAAAAAAATTATACGGTGACGTGGGTGGCCCGGGTTCGAATCCTGGCCCTGGCCAAATATTTTCGCTTCAAAATTATAACAAAAAAATATAAAAATTAAAAAAAATAAAATACAATACAATAAATTATAAATTAAAATATTTTATTTTATTTCGTTTTTATTACGTATGAATACTATGATTTTTTAATTAGGCATGCTATGCATTCGAAATTATCACGTTGTTATTTTATTGATTTAACGTCGCTTTTTGCTTCTATTGCCAATCAAACGATGCTAGTGGAAGTCCGAAATTTTGAATTAATTTATTAGGAATTTTATATCCCTTCCGAAGAACGACATGAACAAGTGTTTTTTTTACTCTCTTTAAAAAATCTTAGGCTACGAACCCGCGATCTTGGGCCTAGTAGGTTGTTAGAACAACCACTACAAAATAAGAATTTTATCGGCACATTCCGGACGTCTGTCCATTATTTACCTTTAAATTAAATATTTACATTATAATTATATATATATATATATATATATATATATATATATATATATATATATATTTAAATTGGCAAAATATTGAATGTTTCTTCCTGTTACAAAATTTGAAAAAAATATATAAGGCGTAGTTGCTTGTTACATTTTTTTCGTACACAAATCGTTTAACCTTTATTATTATCTTAAAAGATAAATACAAATCTGATTTTTCCTATTACAAAACGTAAATATTATCTTGTTGTCGAACGTATCGCCTAAATCTGGATCGGTATTGTTTGAATGGTATGGTGAATGTTTACCGTGAGATAATATAACGTGATTTCAGATCGCTAGTGCGTTATATAATGACTGGCATTAAGTCTTTGTTTTATATGGATTCCTTTTCTATTTCAGGGTTATTGTGTAACCTGTCCTGATTCCTTTTTTTTTTTTAAACTCCCATTATCAATACTATATACGGCCTACTTTTGTTTCCCAGGTTATTTCTGGCATGTTAAGCCTCTGATAAAAATATATTTCTCTCTCTGAATTTAATTGGTATAATAATTCAGTTTATTCCGTTACAAGTCGGCTTTCCCATTTTTATCAAATAATTAAAAACTTAATTGGAGTTTATTTTGGTACATACTTAAAAAAAAAAATCTAAATTAAATACTATTGCCACAGTTTATTTGAAGTTAACCAGTAAGCATATTGATTAAGAAACAGAGCATACACTCAAATTTAATAAAAATAATACTCCACGAAAGAAATAATTAAAACGCAATATAAAAGAAATGATTCTTAGAAAAATATAAGAATCTCCATGTAAACAAAAAAATCGGAATTAAAAGATCTAAATTCATGTTATTCTAATTTAATAAACTCATGTTAGCATAAAAATAGCAATTAATAAACACCATTAAATCAATAATAATGATAATATTATAAACAATCATAGATCCATATACCTGTTGATACTAATTCAAACCCTCCCAAAGCAATAACCCTTTCGCCAAAAAAAAAAAAAAAAAAAAATGGATTTAAAAATCTAATTGTTAATTGTATAGAATCATACAGTTTTTATTTTAGTCTACAGTTTCGTCACGGCATTATAAAATGTTTATTTAAAATCAAAAAGAAAATATAACTAATAAAATCTTATGATTTTCTTCCGTATTCGTTGACGCTTTCTGAACTATATAATTAAATTTAACAAACTAACTAGTGTAAATTATTTTTTAAAAATCAATAAAATAAAATAAATGTTATTGCTGATTAAACATTGGCATAAATAAAATGAATAATAAATAACCGTTTAGTTGGTAGCAATGCATGTTGTGATGGATAATAACCAAAGATATAAATATTTATTAGCTTCAGTCGGTGATTTAGGCGATTTATTTAATTAATCTTTAAAGGTATGTTTATTTCGTTTATTTTATGTGATTCAATTGTTTGATACTTTTAATTCTAATGGCATTGCAAATCTTTTCAGATCAATAAAATGACTCAATAATTATTAAAGCTAACTTTCAGCCATGTTCATACCCGTCTTCCAAGAAGGTCGTCTTTTCTACTTAAAACGCTTTTATTATATTGTTTAATATATATATACACAAGCCCTAGCTTACTCCATAAAGCTTCGTAATAAAAAATTGTAATTAGTATGTATATGTATTAAATATTCGTATTTTTTTTTGTCTGTAAACTTATTGTGTTACTAATCGGTTAAAACCACTGAATGAAAGATGTAGATATAGTAAATGAATGTTTTAATACAAGAGGAAGAAACAATGCCTTTATTTTATTTTTATAATTGAAATTATATCTACTATTGTATCTGGTTTGAGGGAGCGGAGAGGCTCAGTGGTAGAGCACTGAGTTGCCAACCCGGAAATCCTGGTTCAAATCCCGCTGCAGGCCATGACTTATTTAGTCTGTTTGCAGCGGGGGATGGATTATATAGGATCTAGGACCGTCCTGGGGCCCACCCAGCCTCTATAAAATATTATAAAAATAGGGTTCCCAAAATAAGGGGGGAAAATCTGGCGGTTGAGCGTGACCTAGCACAAGTCACCTCCTTGTAGAACCGTTGTCTATGAAAAAGTACAGTCTCTACCATGTACTGAACTCCAGACCCTTCATGGGTTGTAGTGGTACAGGTTTTTCTTTTCTTATATTCTTTTCTTATATTTTCTTTTCTTTAGATTAAAAATAAAATATAAACCATACTTTCTTTGAGTAGAACATCATTACAATTACAATGTGTCAATAAATGAATATAAAAAGTAAATTAAAATAATTTGCGAGTTAGCTCCGATAACAAATATAAATTAAATAACAGTTAAATAAGATAATTTTTTTATATTATTTTAGTCTTTATAATTACTTCATTTTAAAATGTTTATATCTTGTCTATCCAGCCTTCTTCTTTTCTTTCTCTCTCAGACATCTGGACCATTTTCTTCTCTCTCTAAATATAATGTCAATCAACATTCTTCAAGAAAATAGTGATATCATGTTTACTTCAAAATTCGGAAGTGTTAAAATGTTCATTTGCCCATTAATGGTCAATTTAAGATCCAGCTTATTTGCCTAAGAGATCTGTTATCCTCCCAATGACAGGCCTTAAAGAGAAGTCACGGATGAATGTGTCTGTGATATGACAGATTGAAATGAATGGCATGATTAGCCGTGTCGTGCGTAATAATATCCTTCGGTGACGTTGGTCCATTGAGCTGTTCCGAGGCGGGGAGGGGATCGCTTGGGAGGGGGCAAAGGGAGGGAACGTTGGAGGAGTCAGTGCCATGTGACATGCCGGCCATGAAGTGGTTCACCCCGGACAAGAGCAAGCCCCAGGAGTCCCTCCTAAGGACGTTGAAGAGGAGGTCTCTTCGGATGAAGAGGACTGCAAAGCCCATTGTCTTACCAGAGAAGAGGAAATCAGGTAAGGAGTAGTGTCATCAGTATCTGCGATGTAGTAAGAACGCGTAGGGAATCGGATCTTTCTTACGGCCGAAGGATGAAGAACAAGCAATGGATTAATGTATTATCAGAGAAACTGAAGAAGGTTTAATTTTTTTAGTCGAGTGATACTAAGTGATGCGTATTCGTTTTTCATTCCGGTCTCCAAAGTTCTCTTATCGTGAGGTTACAAGTGAAATACACTAAGTCAAAAGCATTAATGTGAGATATTTTAACTGATGAAACCATAAGATTTGGTATCAGCTCCTCAGGTTGTCGCTGCACCGTGTCTCCCGAATGACGCGGACATAAGAAAGATTCAACTTATATATGTGAGGATGTAGTGTTCTTTTAAAGAAAAAGCTTTCTGACCTGTTGGGATTGTTTGATAAGCTTTTTTTTTTAACAAAAATTTAATTTAAAATGGATTATGCAATTAGATTTTTGGATAACTCATATTTTACAAGTTAGTGTATTGTGCTTCTGGACGATTTCCAGGATATCAGTTATAGCTTTTCATTCGTTTAATATTCTCCATACATACAAATAATCGTGAGCTTTAGTATGGGAAAAAAAGAGTGTAATTTTGAGAAATGTTTATATTTCCGCAATTTATCGCTGAGTTACAAGTTTAATGATAAAATAAAAATATCCAAGAGTTTTAGTATGAAAAAAGAAGTAATGTGAGAAATGTGTGGATATCAGTTCCGAAGGTTGTTGCTGCTAATCATTCACAAGTTTTAACTTTTAATTCGTTTACTTTTTTTAATATTCTTAAAAATGAAAAAAAAATCATGAGTTGCAGTATGGTCAAAAGAGTGTGATAATGGGAAAAGTGTATACTTCGGTAATCATTCAATCAAGATATAAACGTTTCAACAAACATTCGATGTATAGATGTTGATATATTTCCAAAACAGTATGTGTAAGTCGGTTATTATATCTATACACAGTCAGTAATAGTCTTCATATTCAGTCAGTAATAAAATTATTATGATTTACGTGAATATTAAAAAGGAAGCGCATAAAAATTTAAAAGTTGTGACTTAACTCGAAGCAACAACCTATGGAACTTATACCCTCAAAATTATGTTTTCAACTTATTGTATTTCACATGTAATCCCACTGTATAAAGGTAGGAACCAAGTTATCTATTAATTTAGCAACTTTTAACTACAATTCAGCTCCTAAAAGTTGTAGCGGTAGACCAATTTGTTTATTTTTGCTTACTATATGTTTTATATTAGAGATGAACATGACATACATACTTTATAATTGAGAAAATACGGATATAATTTTTAAAACAATTTTCTGGATATTTGTCGGTATTTAAAAAAAAAAAATGAAATATTAACGTGATTGTAAACAAAATTGAATATTATCCGGTTTGCTCGTGTATTCTGATAGATATTATGGAACTTTTTTGTTTAAAGTTTCTCTATGGCATTTGTTTGACATTTGCCGTTTCGTCCTTGAACATGTAGTTGCATGAATACCGTGTCATACACGACTTCTTGTTGATACAACTGCGTTTGTTTATATCGAAAATGACCTCCCGTTGCCACTTGTATTTATTTTTAGTTTTAAATTTTTATTTTTTTAATGAACCTATAAATACACTCACGGTTGAACGTTATCACTAAATTTAATTTTTTTAATTTTGTACTTCAATTTTCAAAACAATATTTTGACTTGTTTTGCGCTTTATAAATTATCCGGTATAATATTTGATAATTTAATTTCTGTTTGAAGATATAGTTGTATTCGTTATTGCTATCATTAGATTTAAAGTTCTTTGACCTGAGCCGTTTTCCACTAAACGTGTATTTGATACGCTTCAGTTGTATAAATAATCATTTTGTTGACTATCGTAATTTAAAATGTTGTGTTAGTTGATATTACTTTATTTATAATTACCGGTCAATGTATCTTAATTTTTTTAAATAAGTATATTGTTTTGAATTTACATTAGTTTGCTAACTTTGGACAATAATAAAAGGTCAATATATTGTGACAAATGTTTTAATTTAATATATTAATAGATTTCTTATCGTATCAAGACATTCTTAAGTGTAATAAAATAAACATTGATTCATTTATATCACACATATTGTTTTTTTCTACTTATCTTTCGCTTATTATGATTAAAAAATAATTTTACTTTTCTTTATTTTATAATTTATTAGAGTTTAATGGTTTTTATTAGATAGTATCCTTCTATTCATACCTTTTTATTATTATTACGTATAATTTGTTATTTATTATGTTGAGATAATTATTCTTTTTTTTAATTCTTTCATAGTTCAGATATATATATAATATTTCAAGTAATAACGAGAAATGATCGATTAAAGAAAATTTAAAAAAAATAATTTGAAATTCGCCATTTAATCTCTGTTAAAATATTTCAATCATAAATAGGTGATATTGTAGATACTTTATTATATAGATAATGGCTGTTATTAATCATATACTGATATAATGCAATTGGAGGCAGTGATAAGTCGATTTTATCGAAAACGTTACCGTACATATACCTATTTTCGTACATTTTAGAACCCACAAAGACACAGGAAATTCCTTAAAAATTAATATTATAAATAAAATAAAAGTAATAGATACGTAAAAAATACCAGCATTGTAAATAACATAAAAAAAATATTTGTGAGTTAAAATACTACATAACTATATAAAAATTAAAATGGAACAAGTTGCAGCACACATAAGTATATAAACACTCATAAAAATTAATGTAATAAATTAAGTAACAGTAATTGATTAAAATATAATAAAAGTAAATAAGGTTTGTTGTCATGTAATACATTATTTAAATGTTTACATGCTGTGTAACAATAAAAAAAAAGATAAATACTTCAGAGCTTCGAGATCAGTTATTGGTATATATCTTTCTTTTTAAGCGTATATATTATATAATTTTTCCATAATTGCTAATGTCAGATTAATTAGATATATTAGGAGATATAGGGGAAGAAACGTCTAAATCTTGGCTAATTTTATATTATTGAAAGGTTTAACAAGTAATAAAATAGTAATTATTTATTTATCTGGAAGTTACAAAGTGGAAACTCATCAAAGCGGTGACCTGTTGCTCGCTACTTTAGTATCCGGCGCCGCCATTGAAGTGGAATTAATCGATTCGTGATACCTATTTTCTTTTTTTTTTATTCTCTTTATTAAATGGTTTTATCCCTTTTGCCACAGCTGGCGTTTCAAATTTCCAGGATCCGGGCTTTTCCGTTCTCTCTTGTTGGCTTCGAAGAGCAGGTGTACTTCGCCGTACTTCCTGGCACTTACTTCGTCCCTAACTGACTTATTACGGAACTTAATACAGCCATTACGGTTCATATTAATTAATTCCCCGTGTTATTAATTATAATTTATTATAATGCTTATAGTCTTCATATTTTGTCTTTTTACATCAGACACTTTTAAAACTCTAAAAAACCAAACTTTTATCGTTCATACCCATCATCCAAATGTAAAATTAATAATTAATCTAATAATAATAATAATGTTCTAATGTTTTTTGTTAAAAAAAAACAACAGCAGATAGTTATAAGCAAAGTTTTGTCGAATCCCTTTTTATCTAATCGTATTAATTTGTTGGTTTTCATTTCTTTTGTTTAAGTTTTTTTTCATAGTTGTCACATTTCAACGATAAGATAATTGCTATTGATTGTTTTCACTACTAAGCTGAAGTGGCTTAAATGTGAATACATTTTTTTACAGTGTATTTATTTTTATCATTAAGGCATTGCAGTATATTATGCCAGACAAATATTTTTGCCATATATTATTTTTTAAATATCGCTCATCTTGCTATTTGTAAAATCTCCTCTTCTTTTAATTAGTAAACATGATATTTGTTTGTTTACTGTTTCTTAAATATTCGCCTAACAAAACTTTAAATATAAAATATGCTACTTTAGAATTATATAAAGGTTTTATTTATTGATATTATGAATATACTGTTGCTTATTATTTTCTGTTAAATAAATTTTATGATACAATACAAAATATTTGATAATAAGAAGATTTTGGACAAGCATTCTGACGCTAACTTATTTCTACCTTATTGCTCAATGTAATGTTCTGCGATAGTAACAAAATTACAAACTATTTTGTACAGAAAATATTTGTAATCTCTGTTAGTGATAACAAGATTTTCTTTATTGTGTGTTTTATTTTTTTAGCACTTTTATCAAATTACTCTTTCAAATAATTATATTTCAAAAACATTATTATTATTAATTACAAATATAAATAACTATGTAAATTAAAACGTACCTCAGTTCCTCTGATACTATATTTAATTGTTTTTTTAAATAAATAAAAAAAAACTGTTCACATTTCTGTATTTCAAATATGCGTGGATCAACTCTAATTTTTTATTTATTTTAGAATCGGTAAGATTATAATTTTTTATTTGTTTCAATTATAATACATTAATTAGACTTTGGGTGGTAGCTCTAAAAAAAATTTAGAATGTTAGTATAAAACATATTTAGGTGCTTCTGCTTCGATATATTTTTACTCATTTTTTTTATTAATCTGCTTAATTGGTTTATGAGCTATTATAAAAAATTTCAGAGAAAATTTTTAAGACAGCTAAGTGTGAGTTATCGTTTTAAACTGTGCCGAAAGTTGGACAGGAGAGATATAGTATGGTGTCAGTCTAGGGTGTTAGTTATCTCACTGCTCTGAAAGGTCCCTATTCATAACTTGGCAGATACCGTCTCTGCAAATGTTTCTCTCCCAGGTACCGCGACAAAAGGAGGAACCAAGAGGATTTGCAAGTCTATGCGAATATTCTCCGGAAAGAATATAATAGATCTTAAAGCAGGTTTTAGAAACGGTTTAAAATAATTCGCAAAGCCTTGCAGCTGCTCTTAGCTCCAAATGACGCGGACTTATGAAAGATTCAACGTTCTTAGCGCTTCGCTAATTTTTCTTCTTTAAATATGCGAGGACGTGGAGTTATTAAAAAGAAAAAGCTTTCTGACCCATTTCTTGAGTACCATAGAAAATGGATTTTACGATCTAACGGATTGTTTAAGAAGTTTAACCAGAACGGCGATTTTTTGTCATTTATTACAAGTACGTAAATTTACTATCAAATGATATTTTTTTTTTAATTTACAACTAAATTAAATAATATCTAAGTATTATCAATGATAAAGGCAATGACATTAAGACTATTCACTGGTAGTACTAAAATAACAGATTTAAGTTAGAAGATCACATGGCCATCTTTATTCTGACGCCTCGGAGGATTATTGGGAACCGAAAAAGAAGCTAAAATAAATTATTTAATTTTAGTTTACTAGAACTAAGAAATGGGGAGCGAAGTGGTTGAGCGCTGAGTTGCCATGCCGAAGGTGCTCAGTTCAAATCCCGCAGCTGGCAAGACTTTTATTTAATCTTTTAGCAGTCGGAGATAGATCGTATGGGATCTAGACCCTCCTGGGGCTCACCGAGACTCTATAAAGTGGGTATCTAAACTAAGGAGGAAAATCTGGTGGTTGAGCGTGATCTAAGGACAAATCACCTCCCGGCTCAACCGTTGTCCCAGAAACAGAACTGTCTCTACCATGTACCGAACCTCATACCCTTCACGGGATGTATTGGTACAGTTAGTAACGTTATTATCCTGGTAGAATCACTAGAAATTTGTGAATTATACCATATTGCAAAAATGTTTGTCAATATTTTATAAATATTCTTACAATCAAAGTCATATTGAATGAATGGTAGAGAAATAATGAAGTCAAATAGTTTTTTATTTATTTTATTTCATTTGATTTATTTAATGATATGATCTATTGCAAAATATATGTATTATCTTTATTTTAAAGTAACTTTATTCGTTTAGTAATTAAACGTCACACAATGCTGCTAAGGCTAATCGAACGATGTTGGGGAATCCTATATATTGCCTGTCTAGGAATAATTAGGATACAGATCTTTTGGACTTCCATTTTACGTCCCCTCCGAAGGATGGCATATCTAAAGATTTTTTACTCTGTTAAAAAAATTCTGAGGCCACTTGCCTAGGAAATAATCCGCTATCTTTGGGATGATAAGAATTACTGAAATTAACTGGCGGTATAGAGCAAATTAAATCCAAAACATTTTTACTGTTTTTAAATAAATTTTTCAGGGATTACATTGTGATGAAAATCAAGAGCAGAGATTATTATTTCTGTATTTAGAGATCATAATAAAAGCGTTTTGGTTAAAACATATGATGGTTGAAGCCTGGAATCCGTTGTAGGGTTAGCAAATCTGCATTTGAATCTACAGCATTAGCAACAATAGAGTCATTTCGCATTCGTTGCACATTGTTGCAATTTAAAAAAAATTTAAATATCTAGTAAACTGGGTTAGCGGTTATTGTTCTCTTGACTTGCATAGTCGTTAATTCTATTGTTACTCCTGGATTGTTTTCTATTTCCCCTTTAAATATAGTTTTTCTATTATATTTGCTCTACTTTTTAATCAAATAATACATTCCATTTCTTAAAATTGTAAACAAACGCAAATGTAGAAAAGTTGTCATCGTTATAATCAAACATTTGTTTGATGACTTAATTAAGAAACAGGTTTAGTTGTCACAAATACGTTATCTTTGATAACACTATTTGCCAACATCTCTAATTTTAAATCTTTATCTAATTATGACATCAATTATTTATGACTGGTAAACACGAAATTCTACCTAGGAATTTAATGCATTATTTTACATATACCACTTCCACCCATGAAGAGCCTTGGGTTCAGTACATGACAGAGACTGTAATGTTTCTAGGACAACAGTTTTGCAGAGGGGTAATTTGTCTAAGATCAATCTCAACATCCAGGGTTTTCCCCAATTAAGTGTACCCTCTTATAAATACTGGGTGAGTCCAAGGAGGGTATGTCCTGAAACCAGGACCCCCTTTTTTATTTCATTAGAAATTCAAATATTGATTATAAAATTGAATCATTATTTTTAAACATTTTATTTGTATAAAAATGCAGTTAGAGATCTAGCGAAGCAATGATCTAAAGAATTCTTGGCTTGAGAAACGCTGGTATGACTTTTTTTATTGGGAAAGTTGAAAGTGTTGAGTTGTCAACTAACTGATTGACAGTCTCGATCCTTTAGTTTCAGAAATCAATATTTATTTATTATTTATACTTCTATGTAGTGAATCTTAGCCAATAGTATTCTAGAAAAAATGAAGAAATAAATGGTCATATCCAATTTCACTCCAGAAAAAATTCAGATCTATATTGATTTGTTTTTAATGTATTTTATCATGTTTGTCAATTGCATTAGAATTAAATCCAGAAATTATATTTTAAGATATTATAAAAGTACACTATTAGTTATACTGGGGAACTAATTATAGTTTGAAGTTTAATATTAAATGATGATTATGGTATTTCTATTATCTAAATATTACAAATAATCAAGGAAACGTAAAAAAACATAATATTGTTTTAATTAATAGTAATATTTTTTTCACTCAAGTTTATTATATTTACTGATAATAATTTTGTTTAGACCAATAATAATTCTTTTTTCGCTACTAAAACCATGTAATCTTTCTACTTATTCTTCAATAATAGTGGAGATTATTATTAGATTTGATATTTATTTATTATTGTCTCTAACCAATGCATAGGAACATTGAAACACTATTATTTAATTTGTTTTCTATATATCGTCGATACGAAGGCAAAGTATCGAAAGTGAAAAACACCACTTTTCAGGAGAGTAAAATAACTGTTCAATTAACCCTCCTAATACCGGGTGGGGTCGCTAACGACCCCAAGCTCAAATTTTTGACTCTCCTTGTGTCAAAAACAAAGTTATACTCACGATGGTCTAGGACATTTAACCTTAGACTATATGTAACACGAAGAGTAGAGCTCTAACGAATTTCATGCTCAAAATAAATCACTGTGGATTAATTGTTTTCCAAAAAACGAGGATGCGGTCCCGGAACGACCCCACCTGGTAGTTATTGTTAGCCTTATTTCAGATCGCCGAAGTCACAGACTGTGCCTTTTCAGGCCCTTAATATAATTTCCTAGATGAATATTTGCATTTACAGTGTCAGTTTGCCTGTAGGGGTTCCAATTACCGCCAATAATATGTATTATTATAGTAAATATTTTCTGGAAGTTGTTTCGTTGGAATTCTCTTTCTTTCTCTTATGCATCCTTTGTTCAGAAGCTATGAATTCTTTGATGTGTGTCAGTTCCTCGATATTTCTCAGATGAATTAGGTACCTACTAAATGAAAGAGAGAAAGGGTGGGTGGGGGGCTAGATTTTTCAGAACTTTACCTGCAGAACGTTCTCGAAAATGATATTGAGAAAAAGGCTGACATCATTGCCCATTAAAATGACACGAAATGAGGAATGGACAATCTTGACAGAATGATAAGTGATTACGAGTATACCTGACAGGGGCAACCAAAAAGTGGCCTTTCGCACTTTTTATGAATCTGATAGATATTGTTGCAGTAAATGCATTCGTCTTTGGATTGATCTACATATGGAGTGGAAAAAGGCTTATCAACAACGATTTTTTTTACTTGAACTCAGAAAAAAATTCGCTGCACCCATGATTCAGACAAGTTTACGTGAAAAGAGGGCAAGGTATTACTTATGCTCAAGAAAAAATGACACTAAAGTAAACCTTGTTTGTAATGTTTGCAATAAATATATTTGTAAAGAGCACAGAACCACAGCATATTCGTGCATTCATTGTCTGTAGGTAATTTAGGTTCTCTTGGAACATGTTTGTTGTTCACTAAAACGAGTTATTTTCAAAATAAATAAAATTATACATTTTGATAGTTCAAAAATGATTGCTATTACTTTTCTACAGTCCCATTCTATCAGCATTATAAGCAATGACTCTTAGATGGATGATATCATCGTAGCTGATAGCAGAAAAAGATGGGGTCCTCCAGCGATACCACCTGGTATTACGTGTTACTTTTTTAACCCGGTATTAGGGGGGATAATAGTTTAACTATGTCAATATACATTGTTTTTGTGCCTTATAGATGGCTATAGAAATTTTATATCAATTATCAACCCTAAACCTATCTTTATAGACTGAAAACGAAAAATGTGATTTTTTCACCTTCCATATTTTTCATTCGTATCGACAATATATAAATATGAAATATTCCTACTATGTATTTTAAAAATCATTTCTATTCTATATTATTTAAATGTGTTATATAATAGTTTTTTTTTATACGAATATATAACCTTCTAATTAAATTTGGTTTATACATGCTTCATATTTCTCGTTTTTTCCGCTACTGCAGTGCAGTATATCCGCAGCGTATATTTAATTTTGATGGATTTACTTCTATGACTCTTCTGTATTTGCAGGAGCGATGAGTTAATAAATATATATTAAAAAATGTATATAATAATATATTTATTTAGAGTTTATCCAGGTATATTGTTTATTTGCTTGTAATAATATATTATTGATTGCGTCATACGATATAAAAATGTATAAAGTGTGTGACTAAGTTTCCTGAATTCTCGCACTTTGAATGATTAGTCATTCTCCAGCGGGTTACCAAACCCTTCTCTGTTGTGAGGAGCATTCACGACTTATCACTTGTTTATGTTTTCTCCCTTTTACGCTTTGGTTCAAAAGTTTCTCGTTTTTTTTCCGTTAAACAACCTGTCGTAAGACAAAAGGTAACCTGGTAGAACTTGTTTTCTGTCCCAAGGGGAACGATTCTGTATTCTGTATTACATTATTTTTCTAACTGCTTTTCAAGTTTATAAACGAAAAGGCCAATTATGGTTCGTAACATTAATGAATAATAAATATATTTATAAAATATATTTTTTCATTTATCATGTTTGAACTTGCTATAGGGGAATAATGTCATTAGTTAAAATAAAAAATGTAAAACTTTTAAACATTATGAACATTATGTTTATTTTGCTTGTTCTTTATTGTTATTCTAAAGGGACTTGGTCCCAGAATAAAGTTTGTTTTCTATTCTATTCTATTCTAGCTCTATTGTAAAATAATGGTATCAGATTATTAATAATAATATCAGATTTTTTTGAGTTGTGACATTGTTCTCTTTAATGATCCTACAAAATCAAACCCAGGTTTACTAAGTAGTATGATGCATTTCCCTGCTAGAACGTTGACATGACATTCAGGAAGGTGGAACTAGAATACCAACTAAGGATATTAAAGCTTATAATATATTCCAGCTGGCGTGTAGGGCCTTCAACTCCTACGCTAATAGACCAACAGCTGTCATTGAATAATTAATTGAACATTCTGAGATCATTTATCAATGCATGCTCCGGTTGGCATGTACCTGTAATTACATTGGACCAAGTGCTACCAAGCGCCATGGTACTGAGCAACAGGCGGTAATGTTCAGGTTGCCCGGTGTATATATCTATATATATTTTTTCTATACTGTTTATAATATCAGTTTCTCAGGTTCTTGAGATGGAGTAAATAAATTTTTTACTATGCTTAGAAATTGTATCTGTCTTTTGTCCATGACCTAACAATCTAAAAACGGGCTTTAAATGAAATAGTTGGTGGTATGTTTTCCCAACGTGTTTTGAAATTTTCAATCTATGAAAAATACACGTTTTTGTGATGAAATAAGGCATGAAAATAAGTTTTTGACTTGAGGATAATTTCAAAAAAATTTACCCTTAAAATAGCTGTCCAAATTTTTGAGCAGATGGAAATTTATTGGAGGTAAGCCTTTGGAATAAAGTTAAGTATGGGAGGACTTCGTAATCCAGCTTGTTAGTTCCTTCATTGTCTGACATTGCCGTGTCGCTACTGAATAACCAATGAAGGTTGTTTTTTTGATAGATTTTTGTTGCATTACGTCAATATCCCTGCAGTAAGATGTGGATATGATGGTTTCACCTCTTGGTAGAACCTCTCAAACCAGTGGTGAATGGTCTGTTCGTTACAACACCCTTCCCCGAACGCGGTGGTCACAGGACTCATGTGTTTCCATGGTCTTATTTGATGGCATACTAAACAATGTTCGTTCAATTGTAGTTGTGATAGTAAATATTATCAATAAAGAGAGGATTAATAATAGCTCATTACAATATGTTATCTTAAACATAATGAACTACAGAAGTCCAAGAATTCTATTTTGAATTTTAGGAATAATAATGTCTGATATTTCATGTGAAATGGCCTAATAAATTAAATCACACACTAGCCTAAATATAAAATTAACACTTGTATGATTAGGGGACAATGGTAATACATAAGTTGTACTTATGAATTGTTGAAGAAATGTTTTTCACAACACTTTGTACACATGTGGGAGCGGAGTGGCTGCAATTAGAACACTGAGTTCCAATGCCGAAAATCCTGGTTCAATTATCGTTGATGGCAAGACTTTTATTTTGTCTGTTAGCAGCCGGAGATGGGTCATATGGGACCTAAGACCCTCCTGGGGCTCACCCAGCCTCTATATAGTGGGTACCCAAAACAAGGGGGGGGGTCTGACGGTTGAGCGTGATCTAGGACAATCACCTCTTTGCACAGCCGTAGTCCATAAACAGTACAGTCTCTACCATGTGCTGAACCCCAGACCTGCTCCCGGGTTGTAGTGTTACAGTTTTTTGTGATACGCTTATACCGCGATATGATGTATCCTTCGAATAATGATAGGGTGAGAGTTGAAATCAGTATATATATTTTTAAGTGTTTTCAGATGGTGTGAATTAAGATCACTTTCTTTTTTCTTGGTGTATGCACTAAGTTGATCAGGCCTAATATTTATATATCTATATATATATTTTATATAGTAAGAATTATTATTGTTATACGAGTAGCTGGATCGTAGATCTGATCAGTGAATACGTCCGAACGTTTCACTGGTACTTACCGCATGGACACTGAGGTCAGGGTGTGTTTGAGAAATACGATAGTAAACACAGCTGAATTGGGTAAGGGATTGTTCGTGAGTGAATCAAGTTTACTTCGTGTTGTACGCGGATACAGTCGAGCGGTGTGCAAAGATTAACATGTTCATGTACTCATTATTTTCCGTTATACGTGCATATTATGTTACGTACTCGTATTTCTGTAAAAGTTTACTTTGTTTCCAAAACCTATAGTTGGCAACTCTGTTCTAAGTTTTATTTGATATTCCTTGAAGAAGACTCATTTTGCATACCACTAATCCTTGCTTACAAACTTCCGTCCAAGGACCATTACCCAAACCAGCCCAGATCACACTAAAAGCTATCCTCTCACCAAGCCTCGGTCCACCCCCCAGAGGTTTACCAGTCAATACAGCACTTATTAACATCTTAGGAGCTCGTTACTAATCCCACTAACTTTTAAGCCATCTTAATCTTCGCGACGCTACCACTTGAATAATATTAACCTAGTGCAGATTCCGCTATTCCGCGTTGTGTAATCTCCTAAATTTTGCAGTGGTCTCATCCTTTTTTGAACCGAATATCCTACGCAACGCCTTATTTTCGAATACCTTAAGACGTATCTTGTGCGGCCAAGTTTCACATCCGTAAAAAAGAGTTCGAAGGATGATGGTACTTCTTATTTTTATATTTCGGGACAAAAGACGCGGGATTAGTAATGTCGGGACCGAATAATTATATGCATTTCCTGCCTTTGATTACGCATTTATTTCCTCTATTGTTTATAATATATTTTTCTTTTGTTCGGAATATGTTTCGTTTACCATTATGATGAAGCTTCTGGTTGATACGCGTTTGATTGCTATCAAGTTGTTAAAAGTAACAATTATTGCATCCGGCTCAGCTCCCGTCAATTAGGGCTGATTGGTAATTAATCCGAAAGTGTCGACGGTGAAACCGCTGGAGCTGTAAAACTACCGATGATTACCTACCGTCATAAACTGTCATCAAACTCAGCCATAAAACAGGACTTGCTACACGACTAACGGAACTACGAGAACGATCGGGCCACTTTCTAACTTTACTGTCATCTCGATCGCCATCATCAGCTCCGCTTCCAATTCCTAAAGCTATAACTAAAGGTAATATACTCACGACCATATTCGGGACAGTTCTCACTTTTTCTCGAAGAAAGTTTACGTGAGGGTTTTGGGCCGACGAAAGAGTCATCACACGTCGCTTTCTCCAGGTGGGTAATAAAAAAAACCTTTAAAAAAACGGAACGACTCAAGGAGGTAATCGTTCGCGAGTGATTGACAGATTTAGTCGAAGAACGTCATAGTTAGTATCGTAGAACGGGATGGGTGTTAGCGATAGGAAGCTTAAAAATTTTATTTTATGATTACACTTCTTAATAGGAATAAAAAAAAAGTGCTTCAATTTCTGTTTTCAGTTCCCATCTTTCTGGATTCTAGCTGATCTGTTATCCTGACTGAGCAATATTATTATCTTTAAAAAATCAATCCTATTCAAAACCGCGCATAATGAAAATGCAGTGCCTAGCATATTGTGATGAAAGTTAGAATTAAAAAATAACCCTTCAGTATTTATGATTTAAATATGTGTATGTCGTAGAGCGCTGAATTGCTGTGACGAAGTTATTGGGTTCAATCTCGACTGTAACAGATTTTATTTAATATGTTACCAGCCTCGGATGGACTTTCTGGTATATGCAGACCTTTCTGGGGCTCACACATCCTTTATGAATTGGGTACCTTTAATTGGGGAGGGGGGCTGGCGTTTGATCGTGATGTAGGACAAATCACCACACTACACAACTATTGCCCTAGAAACAGTACAGTCTTTACCACGTACTGAACCCAAGACCCCTCTTGGGTTGTATTGGTGCAGGGTTTTTTTTTATGTATTCATCTATGTTTATGGTGTTTTCTAATGTTTTTAATGCCTTTGGATAAAGAAATAAAGACTTATTGTGTAACTCTGAAAAAACCAAAAGATTACAAAACTTATTTACAAGTCTCAAATAATTACAACAATTTCCAGAAAACAATCACCTGAAAAATCAGCATTTAAAGCCTTTACTTCGTGTTTCTTCATATCTTTCACGAGATTAGTTGTAATTTACTCAAGACACAATATTATTTAAACAATTTATAACCGTCCATTAAAACTGTAGCCTCTCATATCTTTTATTTATATCAGCTGTCATATCAAGTAGGCTGCGTCACTATTGCGACAAATACAAAATTAAGAAAAGCGTTAGTATATTAGTGACGCTGTTTTCTTTACTCTTATATGTGCAAGTTAGAAACTGAATTCGTTAACAAATTATATTTTTACTCTAGACGGCAAGAATTATAGTTTTATTGGGGATTTATGAGCAATGATAAATTATTACTAATTATTTAGTTATACCCAGTATTGCGGAATAGCTAATTGTTTTATACCTACTTCCTGGAGTCCCGTAAGAAACGGTACAGCCCTCAGGAACTAGAACAGACCTGTTTTCTTTCGTTGTTTCATGAGGAATTTGCTGCCTCAATGAAGAAATCGTTCGGTTTTTGCGGTAATTACTTCTACTATTGAACTGTATCATATTCTCGTTTCTTATTATTATTATTTTTTTCCGGTTGGCTCTACAGACCTTGTAGATCTTTCGCCGCCTTTACCAGCCTTCTCCACCTCTGTCTATCCTGGGCTGCTGATTTCCAGTCTGCTACATGCAGCTCCGCAACACCTTTGTTGACCCCGTCCATCCATCTGGTCTTTGGCCTCCCACGTGGTCTCTTGCAACTATTGTGGCATTCATAGTTGTGTAGAGGCGTCCTGACGGATCACTTCGAGCTTGTACTGTTATTATTTATATATATATATAAAGGATATGACTATGCATTATTCAATTGTTGAAGAACATAGGCAATATTTTCATATTTTTTTATTCTATAATGTGTATTTTTCATAATCGTGTAGATCCACTAGTTATTTCGATTAAAGTTACAATTTTTTTATTTCTTTTTTTTTTTTTTACAATTTTAAGATAAATGTCATATCCTTGCGTTTTTATAGTGTTAAAAAAAAATCCTGTACAGCTATACACCATGAAGTGTCCTGGGTTATGTACATGGCAGAATGTTTCTAGGACAGGGTTTTTGCAGGTGATTTGTCCTAGATTACGCTCAACCACTAAGTTTTTGCTCCAAATAAATGCACCCCTCACCAACTTTATAGAGACTGATTGTATACTTGCCCATTTTCTAGCGGCTGGGTGAGCCCCGGTAGTGTTGTTAGATCCGACAGGGTCCATCCATGGCTGTTAAAAGATTTATTTTTTCCCCCCATTCTAAGCTGTCTCGCTTCCTACTTATAATATTAATATTTAAAAATTAATAAAATCAATAACTAATAAAATAAAATAAATTATAATTTTATTATTTAAAAATTAATAAAATTAGTGACTCAGTTTTACTGTACTAATATATAATCCCTCTAAAAGGACTAGTTTGTTTTATATAGTAATGTATTTAATTAAATAAAAGTAAGGCTAAACCAAACTCATACTAAACATTTCTCCACTAGCATCGGTAAATCTGAATCAAATCCACATCTTTCCCCACAGCAGTTATGTAGCACCCGAGGAAATTCCTGTGGTTACTTCTCGATAGCGCTACCTGAATTCAAAACCAGGTGAAGAAGAAGTGAAGACCCGGAAGCATATTTACAAAAGGTCTCGGGAACACTGCCTGTCTTTGGGGACTATTCTAGGTCAGAGTGAAGGAACTAGAGATATAATATTTGGTATCTGTTCCGCAGGTTGCCGCTTCGAGTTGAGTTACAACAAGTTTTAACTGTTTATTCGTTTCATTTTTAATATTTTCCAACAATAGAACTTATCGTGAGCTTTAGTATGGAAAAGATATTGTATTTTAGAGTAGATTTTTGTAATCATTTCATCAAGAAATAAAAGTTTGAACTAACATTACGAAGTATAGATGATATATGTTTGATGAAAAGTTCATTTCTAGATGAAATTACTACCAAAGTATACACATGTCTCATAATTACATCCTCTTTTCCATACTAAAGCTCATGGATAACTTGTAGTTTTGAAAAATATTAAAAGGGGAACGAATGAAAAGTGATAATTTGTGGCTCAACTCGAAGAGACAACCTGCGGAATAATTGCCTATTTTTTCCATCACTTTTATAACTTTATATCATGTTTGCTTATTTTAATGCGCATAATCAATACTGTTGTAGGTTTTACCTACAAGTCTTGGTTGCTGTCTTGGGCAAACATCTTCAACTTTCATAATTACTATGTTCTTGTTGATATTAATCACACTTAATATAATTTAAATGTTTGCAAGATACAAATTTTCCGAGTAAATCGTGACAGCTTAAATATACGCTGGAGGGGTTCGAGACCCTCCTCGCAGCAAATTAACGCGGCTCGGTGATAGATATTCCTAATATCATTATCCTTCTGTTGCCTCCAGGGGTCTTCCACTTCCGTCTTCAGGTCTTCATTTCGATGTGCCAGCAACCGTGAAAATAATATTTTCCTGTCGGAATTCGTTTGTGATTCGGTCGGATCCTGTTACATTTATACCTTAAATTATATAACGTAATGTATTGGTTTTATATATTTTTATATTATATTTCAACGCTTGTTTCGTAATATTATAATTATTAGAATTCCACAATTATATAGCAACACCCAGGCTACCCATTTTCCTTTCATTCTTATGTAATATGTAACGCTAAACACGTACATATAGATTCTTCGTTGTAAATATTAAAAAATAGTCTATTATTGTTAACATGAGTATACGAGTTTACTTAAGGCTTCTTAAAGAATGTATGTTCTTAGTCTGATCTGGCATTAATGGAGAAAGTGTTATATCTCCTGACTCAGTAGTCGGATAAGCTCTCCAAGAAACTTAAATATAAAGTAAAATTACTCCGTTCTAAGCCTATCAAGTCTTAAGTAACAAAGCATCGAAGCTCATGTTTGTCTTATGTTTGTCTTACGTTCTTGAGCGTTAAGTTAGTGGCCGAGAGTTGCAGAAAACCTTCAAATATAAAATTTAATTAAACATAAAGGATATAAATTACAGTTTGTTTTAAAATATGTGTGAATATTGTAAGTAAGAAGTCTGTCTGCTTTCCAGAGAACATAAAATATTACGTATCTTATTTATTTTATTTTATTACTATTAATACATTTTAATTATTATTAATAAATTTTATTACTATTAATAAATTGTATTACTATCATTTTGTGTGTTGTTCTCCGTGTGCATTGATGCCTGCATAAGTTCGTGTTTATAATTCAATAGAACTGCATTTTTTTATTTAAACCTGGTATATTATATAATCATATAAAATTCTTTGAGTATTGTTAACAAGTTGCACATCCGCTCGGACGAGTATATTTATTATGCTTTAGCAGAATTGTAATTATTTTTATTATTGTAATTTTCTTGCTTACTGGTATATAATTAAACACCTTGACATATAAACACTACTGAGTTCTACGCTTCTAAAAAGTCAACGGATATAACTTAAATACAAGACGGTATGGACATTTTAAACAAAAACATAAAAGACACACGAATGAAATATTTTATAATTAACTGTAGAACGTTCACATTTCTGACGTTTCCGAAGTCCACAATAGTACATTAAGTGTATGACGTCTCCCAGACGTATGTCAAGGGGTTATGTTGTACTGGGAACAACCATGTTTTTATGCGACCTCTCCCTCGAACCTGAACGACTAACAAATAAAATAATAATAACTTACCCAACTGGTCAGACTTAATTTTAAATATAATTAACAAAAAAAAAATTGCTCCTTCTAATGGAAAACCATTTAGCTACTCTCTCTCTCGTTTTAATAGTGAGAAGAAATAGTGAAAGGATAGCAACACTTGCAGTTGTTGGATGGATGACGGCAATGCTTTCGGTTCCTGATTTATTTGGCAGGTAAAGATCTGAAAGAGAAAGTCAAAACTTGTAACGTTTAAGCAAGTTCGTGCCGCTCGTAAAACGTTATTTCTTCTGGTACTAGTCTCGGTATACGAAGAAAGTGGTAACTGAGATTAATTTAAAATTAACGCATACAATGTTTCTTTTCAATTTTTAAACTCGATTTTAGGCCACTTAAAAAAAGTGAATTAAATTGAAACTTTTACTCAGTTAGCAAGAACTGATGACAAATATAATGATTGCTAACTGATCTGCAGGTCGCTTCGAGTTGAGTTTCTAGTTTTAAATGTTCATTCGTTTCATTTTTAATATTTTCCAAAAATACAAGATTATTAGCATTAGTATGTAAAAGAGAATGTGATTAGGGTAATCATTTCATCAAGAAATAAAATCTCAACTTCCAGAACTGTAGATGATATTTATTTGTTTGTTGAAACTTTCATTTCTACGTGAAATGATTACCGAAGTGTACTCATTTCCTCTAATTACATTCTCTTTTCTATACTAAAACTCACGATAACTCGTATTTTTGGAAAATATAAAAAAAAACCAATAAACAATTAAAACTTTGTAACTCAACTCGAGGCGACAACCTGCGGAACAGATACTAATGAATTTATCGTTCATTACTTTATTCTTATTTTACACCTATTAAAAATTATAATTTACTTTTTAGGTTTGTTTCCTATTAAGGTTTTTTTTAACTATTGTTTTTTCCTCAATTATTTTAGATTAAATTCAATTTTCGAAGTAACAGTTACGTAAGGAACTAGTTACATTATTAAGCGGAAAACAAACCGTTGCTCACGTTTTCTACTAACGGTTTTTTACGATTTTTCTTAATTTCGGTTTTGATTTCCTCAATCTCTTTTTCTTGACGTGTAGTGTGTACAGGAAATGACAGATTCGTTGAAAAGCTACCGCGTAGCGTACCTCCGAGTCAGTTGAAAGTAACAACGGTTAATTAAGTATTCAAAAGATAGTTGGAACGAACGGAGCGTAACGCCGTTTTGCCAGCCATCCGAAAAGGTAACTGCTACTTTGTGAACGTTTTCAGAAATAAAAACGTATTATTTCGCGTTTTGTTGTGCATTATCTTTTACTCAATTATAACAATTAAACGTAAACAATTATATTTTTTTAACTGAAAATAATTCAGTTATGTAGTATGAGCGGAAGAACATTTTAATGTTATCATTGTAAATTTAAAAAAAAGTACTATTCGAATTATAGGATCGAGAAAATAATATACTTTAATTACTTTAAGAGGGAGCGAGACAGCTGAGTGGTAGAGCACTGGGTAGATATTGCAAAGGTCCAGGGTTCAAATCCAGCTGTAGCAGATAAATTATTTAATCTTTTAACATCCAAGGATTGACCCTATAAAGTCTGTAATTCCTACTAGGAAACCAGGGGTAACCTTAATTGTGGGGGGATATGACGGTTAAGCTTGATATCGGACAAATCACGTCCCTGCACAACCGTTATCTTAGAAACAGTAAAGTCTATAGGGTGTACTAAACACAAACATTTTATGGGTCGCACTGGTTAATTTTTTTTTAACCTTAGAAATCTTTTAACTTCGCGGATCGCTGATTTTACTTAACTAAAATTATATCCAAACATTTTTACTGACCGTGTAAATTTTTTTTTCTTATCCTCCATATTTATTTACTTAATTTAACAATGTATAAGAACTGAGCCTAACGCAATACAAGTTTAGAATCTTCCTTCACCATAAGGTATGCAAAATTTTTATTTCACATATGTGGTATTATTATAATATATCAATTTATTATAAAAATGGAAATAAATGCAATGATGGGAAACAGGTTTGATTTTTTTTTTTTAAAGAACAAAATACTTCTAAACTACAGTTTAGGCAGGCAGGAAGTCTCTATCCTGATGACTAAAAAATATAAAGATATTTATTAGAAACATACAATTTTTTACAAGTAATTAAAATATAAATAATATCCATAGTACTCTACTTATATTTGAACTTATATTAAAATTCAATATAACTATTTATATTGAAATTAAATTTGATATATATGCAGTGCTGTGCGAATTAATGTGAACACGTGATGATAATACAATTTTTTGTTGTTCGCAGTTGGCAACACGTTTATTTGACAAAATGGCGGCTATTTTGTGTTCGTGTTTTGTCAATCAGTAAGTTACGTGACACAACAAAGCTACAGATGCTTTAAATTTTATTTATTTATTTTTATTATAAATTTTTTTGTTATTTTTTAGAACTACAGTTTTTTGCAGACGTAAACTTAACTGCTGTTTTTGTTTCTTATTTTTGAAGATGGATATTTCTCTGAAAAAAACGCGCAAGATTCTTACTTTGAGTGGACACACATCAATGACTCAAAGACATATAGTCAAGGAGTGTGGAGTGAGTTTGGGAGATCTTAATAAAATTTTGAAGCAAAAAATGGAAACTGGGACGATTGAGGTGAACAGAAAAGAGAAATGTGGAAGGAAAAGAAAGACATCAAGAGATGAAGCTTTTCTCATGAGGCAAACTAAATTAAACCCTAGAAAACCCAGCCAAGAACTTCAGCAAGACTTGGCGAGTGCTGGGGTTGTTGTTCATGACTCCACCGTACGAAAATGTCTTATTGAAGGTGGGAGAAAAACAATTAGACCTCAAAAAAACAGGTATTGATGGCTGATATGATGAAAAAGCGATACGATTGGGCGAAAAAATATGTAGGACTGTTGAATACTGGAGAAAAGTGCTATTCTCAGATGATAGCCATTTTTTGGTACAAGTACAGCGATCTCGTTTCGTTAGAAAAAGTGACAACGAAAAACTTACAGCACAACATTTCAATCAAACTGTCAAAGATCCATTAAAGAAGATGGTCTGGGGCTGCTTTTCTTTTAAAGGTACTGGATCCCTTGTATCCATCGAAGGCATGATGAACTCAAAAAAATGCAAAGATTTGCTAGAACAAAAATTGGAAGCCGAGCTAAGAAAAGTTGATGCAAACGGTCAAGCAGTTTTCCAACAAGATTCAGCCCCATGTCATGTGTCCAAGGTGATGATGAAATATTTCAAAGAAAAAAATTTCATGCCTTAAATAGCCAGGTAACACTCCGGATCTCAATCCAATTGAAAATCTGTGGGCTATAGTTAAAGCAAGACTTAAAAAAATTGATTGCGCAACAAAACAAAGCTGATTGAGGCAATAATTCAGACATGGTTTAGAGACACGCAAATATCAGAAATTTGTAAAAAACTTGTTGATTCTACGCCAAATCGTGTACAAGAAGTTATAAAAGTCAAGGGAGCACACATCTCGTACTGAATTGTTTCTGTGTATTTTTTCCTCAATAAAGAATATTTCTTATTTTTTTCTAATTTATCACTTGTGTTCACATTAATTCGCACAGTACTTACTGTATATTTCAGTCTTTCTAGTTAAAGTGATATTTGTGCTGTTTTCCCATTTAAAAAAAAAATATTTCTCAGTAAAATCTGAGCTATGAATGTGGAAATTCATAGCTCCCTAAAAAAATGAAATGAATGAACAGAACCTATCCTATTATATAGATATTTATTATGATATAATATGTTTTATAATATATACTACTAAACTTAAACTATTAAACTATTAATTATGCAAGTTTAAGCATCATTTACCATTCTTATTAATCATATGTTTCCCTTATATTTTTTAATTGTAAGAAAAACTCTGGTATTTTCCTTATAATAGTCACGTACCTTCTGACGTATTGGTTGCTTTCACATAGTCTTTTTTTCCCTCTTCGTCACATAGAACTAGGAAAATACCGGGGAAAAAAAGAAACATTTCTATCCCGGATTGACATTAAGCTGGTGGGATACCTGGGCTAGTTTGCGCAGATAATGGACGCAGCACCTGGTATTCTTTCACTCCCAGCTGCTTCGTGATATTTGGACCAGACTTACCAACGGACTACAGTCGGTTTTACTTGAATAGATGAAATAGATTCTTTAAACTATTCGATTCTTAGTTCAGGCCCTTTATCTGGTTTAGATATATTTTGAAAATGTGCTTACTTGATGCTGATATCAACATTGATAGCTCAAATTTTACTTAGACACATTTTTCAAACATGGAAAAACGTCTCCTCATTTTTTTCTTCTTCTTAACTTTAGAGCAACGCCTATCTATAATAAATAGTAAATATCTTAGTTTTCTCCATTTTTTTTCTCCCGAGGTATTGTTAAAAACCATCATCTCTTTTATATTTTTAATACTACTTAAGTTGGCGATTATTAAAAAATTTAATTTAAAAAACATGAATTAAAAGAAATTTAAGGCACACCGTAACAAAATTAAAGAAGAATTATTACAATGACCCAAAATTTTTATTACAATGATTTTTTCCCCCTAAGTATAGAAAAAAAAAATAGAACTCACCCTTTTAATGAATAAATTATCTACATTTTTTATAATAATGATTTTTTCCCCAAGTATAGCAAAATAAAATTAAAAAAACACTCTTTTACAGGATAAATTACCTACAATTTTTATTGTAATGATTTTTCCTCATGTCGAGCAAAAAATATATATTTATTATTAAAAATCACTTTTTAAAAGAATAAATTAATCCAAAATCTTATTATAATGTATTTCCCGACCATATAAAAAAACAAATTAAAAAATAATTCTTTTAAAGAATAAAATACTTAGATTTTTTATGGTAATGTTTTGTCTCAAGTAAAGAAAACAAAAAAAAAATTAATAAAAACCCACTTCTAATGAGTAAATTAATTAATTTTTGTACTTTTTATTTATAGTTGTCAAAAATATTTGAAGTAAAAATTCGTAGTCATCTTCTACTTTATTAAATGTAACACAATATTTTTTTCCCCCATTTTGGCTCTCTGACTAAACTGACTGTCGTAAAATATTAAAGTATTATGTATTTAGAGTCCTATGAACAAAATAAAAACTCGATATTCGAATTCATCAACTTCATTTACGTGATATTCCTTTTTCTATTAAGTCTTAAAATTTGAGTAGTACCACTGGGTATTTTCTCTACTTACCTCTACCCATGTCGTTATGTATCATTTACTTTTTGTAATGTTATAATATAGTTGTAAATTTCTATTAATTAACTTTTATAAAAATTCTTTAAAAAGGATTTATTTCTGAAGGAATGGAGTATCTCTTAATTTAAACTTGAGGAAAGTATGAGGAAATCCCCTTTCTCTTCATGTCCACGTACAAAATTAAATGTTAGACTTTCTCCCTCAATAATTTCATTTGTCGTCAGTTCTCTTAAATGTTCGTCGTACTTATTGCTACTTTTTTAAAGTGATTTTTATATCATACTGAAAATAGCAGGAGATTTTTGTTGTTTCCTATTTAAATAAGAATTAATATAAACCATGACATGTGTTAACGAAACACTAAGAACACGTGAAAGTGTCATGAAAGAAAATCCGATAACTGTATTCAATAGAAATATGACATATCCATTCGTTATGCTGTCACTCCATTTCTCCAGTCAATGGTTATTGATGTGTTTATAAGCGATGGTACTTTTATTGCATTAAGGGCATTTTGTATTTTCACTTCGATACTAAGTAAGGAAAATAATGTTATAATTTTATACATTTTTTAAGTAAAATTTTCAATTGGTACTATTGAATTTTTTTTTCCCTATACCACAATCCGTGAATGGGTCTAGAGACTGTACTGTTGCTTCATGGACAACGGTTGTGCTGGAAGGTGATTTGTCCTAGATCACGCTTAACCGCCAGGTTTTCCCTCTTATTTTGGGTACCCACTTTCTAGAGGTTGGGTGAGCCCTTGAATATATCTTCACTATTCTAAAAAAAAATAACAAACGGATTTTCAGTTTTTGCATTATGTGGGTGTATCTTATTTTTATTTTATTTTTCTTAAAAAAATTGTCTGTAGACTATGGTGTCAAAATGTATCTAACCATTTTGACGAGACTAGCCTAAGCTTTAAATAAGAATATGCATTTATAAATATCGACTGTTTGTAATATACATTTTTTAGGCTATTGTAATTCAGTCATTGTTTGTTCTACAATATTTTGACGATTTTTTTAGACATTGCAAAATCGCTCATAGTTTGAAAGTTTTTTTTGTTTTGTTTTTTTTACCAACAAAAGAAAGAAAAATAGGGTAATTCACCTAAGTCATTGTTATACATAAGTATTTTTAACGTTTTATACAATAATGTAACCAGAGTTAACTGTTGTATTGTCGTAGACTATAACTAGGTTACTATTCGAGTTCGATCACCCTATTGTTGGTCTTAGATAGCATTGAATTCAGTTGTAGTCCCATACCTCACAAATTCTTGGTTCCCACCCAGCACTGCTATAGATGCCAATCTTTTTTTTTCCTATAAGGTCACATCATCAGATTAGTTTAAGGCAGTTAAAAAGACTTACTATTTTAACGGTAGGTAAAAATTATATTTAAATTATTTTAAAAATTGGAAAAAGAAAACCGAAATATGAGTAATATTTATATTATGTAAACAGAACTATTCCTGTACCACTACAGCCTATGATGGGTTGCAGGGGTTCAGTACGTGCTAGATACTGTATAGTTTCTAAGACAGCGGTTGTGCAGGGAGGTGGTTTTTCCCCCAATTAAGGGCAAACACATTACGAAGGCTAGTTTTCAGATCACGCTAGATCCATCCCCAGATCTTAAGACATTAAATTAATTATCATTATCATATATAATTAATTAATTATCTATTGTGTGATATGGTAATTATCATTTCAGAATTCCATTTTCCATTTATAGTTGATTTATTCCATTAAAAAAAATATGTTTTTTAATATATTTAACTAGCTTAATATCAAGATAGAGATGGTTCGTTTGGTGGGCAAAAACAAGCTACAATAATACATAACTTTGCAAAAAAATATTGTATACCAAGAAGGTTATTTTGTTGCAAGTAATTACATAAAATATTTAACTAACCATACTCTTCTGTAATGTCTTTTAAAAGTAAAGTTTGAAACTAAAAACTGGTTAGCATTAATTAATTATAAAATGAGCTATGTCACAAACATATTATAAAATGATTTCCATGTAACCATTGGTTTTTGTTAACCATGTAGCTCAAAAATACTAACCATATAATGTCATGGATACAGAAATGTAACTATAAAAGTCACAAACTATTTTTTTAACATATTTATCTAAAGTTTTATATCCAACTTTTTCTTACTCGGTTATTTTAGAAAGGAAAATTTCAAGTTTAACAAAATAAAAACATATTTACATTTGTCTCGTTTCAAACGCCTAAACAAAAACATATTTCAAAATATTACGCAACAAAACATCGGCTTATAAAAATAAAATTAAAAACATATTTAACATAGAAGGCGTCGCACGCCTACTAACCGATTATGACTGAAATTTAAATAACTACAGCTGAACATTTTTGGTAAGGTTGGGCGAGTTACAAAATTATAAAAAAATAATTGGGATAATTATAGTTCATTTAATTGCAATAATGAATTATTAAGGCTTTATATAAACAATTGGCATACAACTCTCTTGAATATTTTTATTTTAAAAATGGAGGCAGGATCTCACGATGATGAAACATTTTGGCTAAATCATGAGGAAAAAAACACATACGTATATATTAAACATATTTATAAATTCAAATATATTCATATATATATTTAAACATAGCAAATCAAAACCTCAAATATGACGTAGGATAATGTGTTAGGACATGTGTCTCAAAAATAAAAAAACCTGTACCGTTATAACGCCCAAGAATTGGTGTTTAATGTATTTTTTATTTGGACGTCGTTAATACAATTAAAAATATCCATAAAAATCTTGGCATCCAATTTATTTCTGATTTGGTTTATTTTATTAATTGGTAATGCAGAAAATAAAAACCTGTGCAGCTATAAACCACGAAGGGTATTGGTTCCAGTGAATGGCAGAGGCTTTACTGTTTCTGAGTCTACGGTTGTGCTGGAAGGTTATTCAGCTGATACTCAACCGCCATGTTTTTGTCCCATTACAGAGGCTGGGTGAGCCCCTTGTGGTTGTAGATCTCATAGGGTTTAGCCCTGTTAACAGATTAAATAATTTATCATTATGCATTTTAACACTGAATTTTTACCGGAGCAACTCAGAGCTCTACCCACCGCTTCTTTTGTAAATATTTACCTACTCTAAAATTAAATATATAGAAATACACCAAAATACCTGTTTTTTGGGTTATATTCTAACATGCGTTATATTTTAATGAGTTTTATTTATTTTAAAGCCCTTAAGAAGATCTGCAATGTGGTTCGAAACGTTGGTTTCTAATAAATAGTTTATCACAGTTTAAGGAATTAATTCTTTGACTTCCGCCCGGACCATTTTCTTCCCCATTTTTTTAATTCCTTCACAATTCCTAATACCATAACTTAATAATTGTTTTTTTCCAAATTAAAAAAAAAATAGCTATATTTCTTTTTCAACCATGTGTTTTCAGTTTCATAAATTTTCTTATGTACCGTTTTACCTTTGAACGACGATGGTTTTCTATTCTACCCCTCAGGAACTATGCTTATTCCGTAGCTGGTTACGGTAGTTACGACTGCGATAACATAGATTTGGTTATGGTTAGAGACCTTATTATGGTTAACAATGCCTGATAGATATATGTGCTAGTGCCCTCCATTCCCGACCCCCCTTACTAGGTTTGATCTACGACCCCACTATTTTATTTATCGCTAGTTACACTGTCACGATTCTTTCTTTCTAATGTTCTAACGTACGGCAATCCGTCTTCTCTCCTATTCATCCGACACTTCTGCCCTATTATCTTTTGGCTATTCTTCATTTTAATTTTTTCTTAAGTAGTTTTTTTTTCTTTACTCCTAGATATTAGGTGGGGTTGGTTTGGATTAGCATTGAGGTGAGAGGGGATGTATGGTTTGAGTTGACAGCTGGGTTGTTAGTAGCACTGGAAGGAAGATCGATGGAGGGAAGGCCGTCTACTTGTTGCTGGGGCTGTGTAGCATGTCAAAATTATATATAAATATGGAGGGGAATCGATCCAAAATATTAAGAAATACTTGGAATTGGCCAAAATTACTAATGAAGACATGAACACAAGAACAATTTTAAACTTAAAGTTGAAAAATAGAAGGTTAAACCAGAGACAAAACCGCCGAGAACTGGAACAAAATGGAGCGACGAAAGAAAAGATGAATTCTCGTAAAGAATGAAAACCTGGTGGGAAAATAAGAAGAACAAGAAGCCCAAAGCGTGAACAATCTTTAATTAGCTTATTCCACTTGGGAGCTTTACGTCTAATAATGACACACACACATATATTATTTATTTTTAGGATGCAGTCAGAAAAATCCCCAAAAAGTAGAGCTTTAAGTCTCTAAAATAGGGAAAAACACCAACCAGGCTTCATAAGGAAACACGCCAAAAGAAAATCATTTCAAAAAAGACCAAGTGCAGCCCATCTCACTCTAACAGTCTAAACAGACTCATCATGTAAAAACAGCAACCTTCCTCCAAGACGTTCCACAAACAAATGTCTCATTGATGTGATTTTCTTTCAGTGTGTGTACTTAAGATGCCCGAATATTACAAATCAATTCTGTTTTTTAACCTAGGCCAATCGTTAGATATACACTCAATAGGCTGTATAATAACAGGATACAACATTTCGCCTTTCCGAATTTTACACTCGTTCCGACAGAACCAAAACATTCCAGCGTTGTTCCTTTCTCGCCCGTTCCATCACACTTTGGAACACACTTCCACCTGATATCCACCATACTTATTCACACTCAAACCTATGCTTTTCCTACATTTCTTCAAATTTCATACAGATGCTCTCAACTCAGTTATAATTGTTAGCTCATATTCATCTCAAGCCTCTACGAAGATACAAACGTTAGAATTGTGAACTTGAGCCTAATGGTCTTGCTACCAGGAATAGATAGTCACCATAACAAATTAAGCTATATAAGCTTTTTTATTATTCAGCTAATTATTCCTTTTTTTTTTTTAAATAATTTTTGACATTATTGACTATTTACAAGTATACTAACTGGTGTACGGTCCTTACAGACACCTACCATTGACGATGCAGACACATAGCCCTACACGTGTGCTGTTGGCCCAGCAGATGGTAGGCCCTACTCCCACATAGATCGTCCCACGAGTGGGAGGACTTGTCTCTGCAGTTCCTCGGCTCTGTTTGATGTGAACCTGTTCTCATCCACTTGAGTAGTTGAGTAGATAATACCATCCCATTCCCTCTGTTATTCTTTACTAGCAACAGTCTGAACTGTTCTGGAAGTAATTGCATATATGTGCGTGTAGCGGAGTGGCTCAGTGGTAGAGCGGTAAGTTGCCGTGTCGACAATTATCCTGCTGCTGGCAGATTTTATTTAATCTGTTAGAAGCCGGAGACGGATCCGTTGGGACTCACCCAGCCTCTACTGAGTGGGTGCTAAAAATATTGGAAAAAATCTGGCGGTTGAGCGTGATCTAGGACAAATCACCTTCCTGCACAACCGTTGTTCAATAAACAGCATAGTCTCTACTACATATTATACCCCAGACCCTTCTTTGGCTGTAGTGGTACAGGTTTTATATATATATCAGTATTGTATAATACCTTTATTGTACATATTTATAAATGCTTGGATTTGGTCTTGCCATTTATGATTAAAACATTTTTAAAAGCATTTCGACCAACTTTGTAAAATCTGTTCATATCACTGGACCTCCCGCTATTGTATAATTTGTATATTGTATATTTTTCTATCTTTTCCGAATACAAAAAAAAATTAATTAAAATCTCTCTTCAAAATTAATTCCAGTTCTCACGACCCATTTTTATTATTTCACCTTATTTATAAAATAAAATATTACACAATGATCTTGATCACTAAAAACTTGTTTATATAATAAAAAGATAAAAATCATAATATTGATTGAACATAGTTATTCTGTTCTGATGCTTATCGTTTGACACCCTCTTATACAACTAGACAGTTTTCCGCTTAATGTCATAACCCTTAGTCTTCTGCAGATATGTTTTAATTATCGAATAATTACTGATTTATTAGTGCTATTTTCAAATCATGCAGTAACTAAGTGAATCATACATTACTACTAATAGTAATAATATTTTACATTATTTATAATATATGTAATAATATAAGAAGCGGGGTTGCTCAGTGTGTAGAGTGCTGTGTTGTTATTCTTAAGTTCTCGAATATATATCCAGCTTTGGCAGATATATTATTCTGTTAATAGCCATGGATGGACCTTGTGGGATCTACAGACCCTCCTGGTGCCTTTCCAGTCTCTTTGAAGTGGGTACCCTTAATTAGGGGAAAATCCTGGCGGTTAACGTGATAAAATCAATCAAACCACATCCTTGCACAACCGATGTACTTGCAACAGTACAGTCTCTACCACTTACTGAACTTAAGACACTTCATGGTGTTGTAGTGGTACAGTCTTTTTTTTTATGTTTTACTTCTTCTACAACTAATTTTGCTATTACTATTGCTACTAACAATAATATAATAACAATTTATGTTTCAATAACATATTATTTAAGATTCGCTTTCATATCCTTGGTATACTTTTTTTTTTGGTGGTGGACGACACACCACCTGTGTAATCCTCCTTTTCCCGGACGCATCTGCTTTCATTATCGCTAATTTATTCAAATATCGAGAGTAACATGTGTTTCTTATTATTATTCCTTTTGTGCCTTAATAAGGGTTATTAAACGAAATGGTGGACTATCAATGTTTTATGGTTCCTAAGCGAGTGAGGGCATTAACATAGGATTAATAGAAACTAGACCTTGAATGTTCAATGATCTTTCGTTGAGCAGTTTGAAAAAATGTCCGGTCATCGTCTGTAATTGTTTATGCTAATATTAATTATTTAATTCATTAGTTATTAACGAAATTCTTGAATTACTTAATTAAAGTGACTCTACAGAATTAATAAACAGGTTCCGAATACAATAAAATAGAGCCAAAACTCAAAAAGAAACACTAACATTTGTTAGAATGCAAATGGAAAACCCGCAATGCATAGCCTTATGTTTCAAATTTTTTTTGAGTAAAACAAACATTATCAACAAACAAACAAAAAAGAGTTGGATAAATCTCTCTAACCTGAGACAGCACCTGCACACCAGTGGAGTTGTAGGTTGAACGTCTTGGTGTGGAGATGCTGTCTCAGGTTATGAGCCTGTTTGGGCTGTTGATTGTGGGATGTATTGCCTTTCCTTCATAGAGATGTGATTTATCCAAATCTTTTTGTGTCTTGATAATGGCTGAATAGGCGATACGTCGACTGGTAAGTGTTTGTTTTACTCCAAAATTTTGAAACAGAAGGCTTTGCATTGTGGTTTTTCTATTTGCTAATAACTCCCTTTCAAATTATTATTTAATTAATTGATAATAATTGTATTCTTTTGTGGTGTTTTTTAATGTTTGTGATATACATAAATCAATAACGAATTAGAAGATTTTATGGAATATCCATCGAAAAAATACCAGTTTCATAAAAAATAAATGTTTCACGCTTTACGGACTGGGTTTCGGATATGGTTCAATTATCAGTTAAGATTTCTATATCAAAATTAGCAATCATCCCACCTACGTCACGGTCTACCCCCAGATGATACATGTCGATACAGAGCTTATTGACTTTTTAGAAATTCGATCGCTTCGCAGACCTTCCTTCGTTTCCATACCATAAACAATCTTAATGAGGAGAAGCTTATTTGTAATAACAAATTGAGTAATGTAATAATTACAACAGTTAACTTTAAAAGACGTTAAATTATCAGTTATTATTCTGTAGCGTTATCGCAGTGGGTATTTTCTCGCCTAATGAGGTAGAAGGTTGTAGGATTTAGTATTTGCTACAAGGTAGCATCTGTAGTTAATGGGTACAGAGTTCCCTTAAAAACTAATTTTAATATTATGTGAGTTGTATAATTAAAAATATATTGTACAGATATTCTGAGGATGCAATCCTACTTCTGTGGAAAACGGTTTTTGTGTGGAGAACAAAAAAAGTTGAGTATATTAAAAATATTTGGAACGGGGAAGCCTCAGTGTTGTAGGTTGAGGGTTCGAAATTTACTAATATTTTTTTTCTAATAATCGCCGTGAATTCTGCAGGATCTGTAGATCTTCGTGGGGCTCACCCAGCCTCCTAAATTAGGTTCCCTGAATTGGAGATATGCCTAGTGTTAAGAGTGTTCCAAGCCAAATCACTCTGCATAACCGTTGATTTATCATCATCATCATCATCCACCCTCCCTACCGCCTAAGCAGTGTGAGGAGACCCTTTGTGAAGCTTTAACCAGCTATCCCAACTCATTTCTTCCATTCCAATGCATATTTCTTAGCAAATACTTCATTCACTCCGTCTTCCCACTTCAGTCTTGATCTTCCTATCACCACCTTGCTCTCTGTTCTTGCGTTATATGCACATTTTGCTGTGCGGCTTCATACTTAACAGATGTCCAAACCATCTGAGCCTATTCTTCTGTTTCTACATCGGTTGGTGTAATGTAGAGATGTGTTCTTATTCTCTCTCCTAAGAAACCACATTTCGGCAGGCTGAAGGATTGATTTATTACTGTTGATTCTGACAGAGTATGGTTTCAATATGTATTTAAATCAAGACCCGTCGTCAAAACACCATTATTTTTTTCCAACGATTTATTTATCTTTGTTTTATCTGCAAACTTCATAAATGACCAGATACCGTATTGTTTGATATATTTACGATGTATTTTATGTATTCTTGACGATGCGATACCATTGAATTATCTATTCTTGTAAATCGTTCTCAACTTTGAAATAGTTTTACCTGATCCAGCAGACGACTTACCCAATAGGGGACAACTATTCCTTCCAGCAGACCGATAAAGACAGTGGTAGGGGGGATATGACGAGGCGGAGGAAGCGAGGTTCTGCGGTTTCCGGTCTCATCACTTCCGCCACCTACGGTTCTTGCCTGCTCCTTTCTCTCAAAGGATGTCACCGACTGGCACCGATAATAGTTTACGTCAATGAGTATCATATAATATACTACGACGTTCTAAGTTGTATTTCGCCTACATCATTATAATTAGCTTTAAACCGTTAAATGCTATGATGTCATTGGATTACACAATCAATGATCTAAATCAGGGTTAGTCAATCCAATGCCTTGACAATTTTTCCGGTCCGTAAGATCCATCGCAATTATACGATATATATTTATTGTATAATTGCCAACGTTATGGAATCCATTGTGTTAAAAACAATACATTATTTGTGCATCCTTGGGTTTATGGTTTAGATCCGGATGTGGCACATAAAATATTTAATGTGTAGATAGCCGCAGATGGACCCTGCGGGATCTGTAGACCCTCTCGGGGCTCACTCACCACCTATAATAATTCTTAATTGAATACCCATAAACATTTAAAGTTATTATCCAAAGTATCCACTACCTATTATTTTTACATGTATACATAAATAAGAACGTTACTCGACATGGTAATCATAATGGTGAAAAATAGCCTGTACCACCACAACCGGTGAAGAATCTTGGATTCAGAACATGGTCGACTCTACTTTTACTGACTCTAGGACAACGGACTTCCAGGGAGGTGATTTGTCCGAAACCAAGACCAACCGCCACGTTTTTCCTAATTAAGGGTACACATTTTATTAAGGCAGAGGGTTCTCCAGTTAACAGAAAAAATAATTGATCTGCCACAGCCGGATTTGAACCCGGACATAGGGCACAGCAACTCAGCTCTCTACACACTAAGGTACCCCCGGTCCTAATACTTCCTCATGTACAGTAGTGTAATATTATTTTGACATCATAGTGAGTACCCTCCAAATGTTGCTGATATCGATTACAATTATTTTTGGTTTCATTTTTCTACATCTATTACTGTCGCTTTGTGTTCGAACTGAACAGTATAGTCAACATATTCTATGTATGGATAATATTATAATGTACGGTACAATGTATTGATGTATGTAATCTATATTTCAGGCATAAGAATGCTCATCATATATGCATTTAAATTTTGAACTTTAGGTAAATAAATAATATACTTATAATAATTCTGGTACAGTCAGTGCGTATTTTCTGAACTGGCCGATTCATGAATTTCATATCAGTTAGGGAAGTCGAATTCCATTTACGTAACTTCTTTATCAGTATATAAGATAAGTTCTCTGAAGTTATGAGGTCTTGGAAATTCATCCTGAATTTTTCCTGTATTAATATGTTATGTACATAAAGCATTACGTAGATAGAAAGCCAATAATTTTACAAAATCGCCTGATGATACATAATACAATATATTGCATCGCAGTTCACCTTATCACTTTTCTTTAACAAAAAAAAAATATTTTTTGTTAATTGTTTTAATTTTAAATATTTTTATTTTGAACAGAAAAGATTTGCCTCAGCCGGGATTCGAACCCGGGTCTTCCGTGACAGCACTCTACCAATTGAGCTACCGGAGTCGCTTCCTAGTCGGGAAAAATCTCTTATCTGATCCCATGTCCCCGTGTTCTCGCAACTTTTGCAATGTATACACGAGAACGAATGTTCTTTAAACATTACTTTAATTTTAGGATCTTGTTGACTTACGTCATATTACTATTTATAATCTTTTGTTAATTGTTTTAATTTGAAGAGAAAAGATTTGCCACGGCCGAAAAAAAAATATATATATTTCTTATGTTGCTTATACCTATTACAATGAATCTTCACTTACTTGGCTGCTTGTCAGTTCTTTTCACAGTTAACTATAAGAAGCATTGACTAAAACATTGACGTAATATTGCTTCTTAAGTAAAATATGATCTTACATTCTTTTAACTTTTAATAATGCTGCACGACTACGTTTTACTTGCTGCAGAATTCAAAGAGCAAGTTTTTCTTTGACTTCTGCTGCAAGTAATTCCAAAGGGTAGATATGTCACATCAACAGTAGTAAAAAGATCGAGTAAATATTTATTTATTTCTGCGAAATATGCTATTTTTATGTACTGCTGCATTGTAAAGTGAAGTTTCCTCTTTCCTAAGCAATGACTATACCTATAATTACTATAATATCTGACTCAATTAATCACTATTTAATGTTCAAATATTAGAGTCGTTTTTAAAGATTTTAGCTATCTTACTTCTGCACCATCCGGAAGTTTTTAGTTTTAAAATTCAGCTTTGCACAAACGATACATGTATTAGACTGATCAGTTGGTTATTTTACCATAATATTTAAGGTTGTGTTTGTTTTGGGAACATAAACTGATAAATATTCTTTCTGGAGTGTGCCTAATTTCGTTCTTCTTCTTTTTTTTTCAGATTCTTTTGTCAACAGTCAAGAATGGACGGTAGCCCGATCCGTGCCGGATTTACGGCTTGGGATCGTCGGCTCGGTGAGTTCCGGGAAATCGGCACTCGTCCACAGGTACCTGACCGGCTCCTACATGCAGGAGGAGTCTCCCGAAGGAGGGAGGTTCAAGAAAGAAGTCCTAATGGACGGACACTCCCACCTCCTCCTCATCCGGGACGAAGGAGGCCCTCCAGAGCTCCAGGTCAGTCTCTTCAGCTTCCTAACAGTTTTCAGGGATTTCATTTATATTGTATCTCGACGAAGACAAAGAATCTTACTGTTATTAAGAGGCTCTTCATGCACTGGGACAACATGGACATCTTTATGTCTTCTGGGCCAAAAGAGATAGGAAGACCATTTACGGCTCGATACGTAGCATTTATGAATTTATCATAACCTTTCTTGGGAGAATATTTTTTAATATGACCTTAACATAGGTCTATATTTGGTTTGATTATTATTATTTGATACATCCACCTATGGTCTGTCTACCAATGCGCAAGAACCGTTTAATTGTCTTCCTCAAGGTGATCTTTCTTTGCCGTTTAGCTTCCTGCCAGAGATCTTTTAGCCTTAGACTTCTCTCGATCGTTATTCTGGTGAAAGTGTTGGTATTTCTCTGGGGAATCCTTCACACCTGCAATTCAACTTCTGAATCCGGGGAGTTAAAAAAAAAAGAAGAAGTTTATTTCAAGACTTTAGGTCAATATTTAGATTTATTTTTATCATTTTGTACAGTAATCTGTGGACTCCAAACACACAACAAGCGTTCAGCTTTCCTTCCTCAAGCTGTTCTTTCCTTTCCGTTCAGTTTCTTGCCTGATATCTTCCAGGCTCCGAGTCCATCTCGATCGTTCTTCTGCAGAAAGCGTTGGTATCTCTTCTGTATCGTGTCTTCTCCTACGCTTCGCTCCAACTTAAGCCTTTTGCACTTTCCATTTCTCTTGAAGGTTGGGCATTTCGTTAACCTCTTGGTCCCCAACTGTGTAAATATGGCCATTAAACATAAACCTCCTCCATTTTTAAATTAAAATATATATCCTGAATTTCCGATATTTGTTTATTTTAAAAATATATAATACAAAAACAATACCCCGCATCTATGACGGAGTGTTCAAGTATGTTAATCCGACTACTCCACGAAGACAGAATATGTAAGCAGCCAAGACAGGAAGGAACGCTACAGACTGTCAAGACATGACTTGGGAATAAAACGCAATTTTTATTCCGGTACTTTTAATTCAATTAAATGTAAATTAATGTTTCATTTTTTTGGTTTTTGGTCCTTTTGTGGAAATTATAATATTGTTATTATGCATATATATTTTGGAAATTTTCTTTTTATATTCGTTAGAAGTCGATGATGCCTAATCATAATTGCTGATATACTAATAAATAAATTAAACATAATAATTACCATAAAATTACCTTACCAGGACGAATAATTAAAACTTCGTGTGTCCAAAATTATTCATTAACATCAAACATCGTAATATTTTTATAGCCCAAATGTGTAGTGTAGTATTCGTTTCCATACTTTTTTTTACACTAAATTCTAACAAATTAACTAATTGTGGTATTACACTAATATTGTAAAATATCTTTTTTACTAATATTATTTTGTTGTCTATTTAACCGTATTAGTAACCAATCTTAAATAATGTAATTTCAGTTTCGTACATCTATTTTGAGGTAGATTTACTACTTACATTTTTACATCTATACTTAATTTGTGGTTTCCACTAAATACTCAGATACTTAATCTTTTAGGATCGAAATACTTTACTAGAATAATTAGTTAAGTCCGAACAGATCGGAATACTTTTTTTACTAGAAGGTAAAAAAAATGAAAATTATTACACTATACCTAGAATTATTTTTAAAAAAATCGAGTTTACAAACAGCTGACAAATGTGATTACTTGAGGAGAAGGTAAATTACAATTTAAAAAACGTACCACTACTACCTAGGTTAGTTCATTACATAGTAGAGACTGTTATATTTTTAGTATAACAGCTGTACAGATGTCACAGATCACGCTCGAAGACCAGGTTTCCTTAAATTGAGGATATTCTCTTGAAGCTGGGGTGACCCCAACCAGGGTCTACAGATCCCAAAGACTCCAACCATGACTGTTAACAAATTAAATATTTCATTTACAAAAGACGGATTCGAACCCAGGACTTTTAGGAAAGCAACACACCACTAACGCATTGTATATTCTTTTATTATGTAAGAACTTAAAGTAGTCTCTAAATTTTTGTTTGTTTGAATCTGTGATTTGGCTTTTTGTTTTTATTGCGAGTCATGATATTGGGCGATTTATTGATTAAAAAATACCGAACTAACAAGCCGTACTGCAAGAGGAAGAAAAACCTAACAAGAGAAAGCTAAATTAGTTCTGTTGAGGAGAAACGAGAAAAGTTCTCACGACTATTCAATTGTCACGGACGGTTGTGGTGAAAACTGTAGAAATAAAATTAAGTGCTACTATCCGATCTTTATACGCGTTAGTGATGCCATTTAAATCCGATACGTAAAAATAATCGATAGAAAGCAGTTCACCAATGTACAATAGATCTCTCAATAAATTTAATGGTTTAAAGCTATAACTAAGTAAGGTAAAAAATCTGTTTACTTACACGAATCTTTAATAATATTAGTTGGTCTTTTATATATATGTGTATATGGGGAAGAAAATGTTTCGAGAGTAGGTCATATTAATAATTCCTTTAATAGTAATAAAATAAAGTAACCACTAGAAGTAATGAATAGTTCATCGCTATTTAGTGAATTATTTTTTTTGCCTCAATTCAAACCAATATCTTCCCTACATATGAATATTGATGAACTAGAATTGGTTGATTTTCCTGAGGATAAATATTCAAATAATAAAAATACACACAGATCCTTGCCTAATGATAGTGCAGAATCCAGGAACTAAAATTAAATAAATAAACTATTTACAAGGAGGAATTAGATTTTCACTTTTTATTATTATTGAAGAGATAATAATTTAAATTTTCACAATTCGTTATTTAAATAATATTTTTCAATATATAATAAATACTTTATTTTTTATCATATTATTTAATTCAATATACAATGGGATATAACCTACTGTAAATTATAAATATAGTTCAAATTCGGCTTTGGCTGATTAATTATTTAATTCAGGACGCTATAGGATTTAAAGCAGACCTTCCATGGACTCACCTAGCCTCTATCAAGAGCTTCCCTTAATCGGGGAGATTAATGACAAATTGCCTTCCTTCACAGCTGTTGCCCTAGAAACAGCCTATACCATCTACTCCTCAACCCAAGACCCATCAAAGGTTGTAGTGGTACAGGTATTCTTGTAAATTATAAATATTCCCGAAATTTAAAAATTGATCAAAATCAGTTAAGTAAATAATTCAGAATAAAAGAGTAGGTTTTTTAACAACATTAAACTATTTAAATTTTTGAGAAATTTTAAAAACCCCACAAGCTTAATTGACTTGAAAATGTGTCACCCCTGCTTAATATTCTCGGTTAGAAATCTGTTACATATTCGGTATCATGGCGAAAATATTGTGTTGTAAAATAAAGAGATTCTGCATATACATGTCAAAAAAGATTTAGTTTCGTAAAGCAATTGAACTGAGTTTAAGATTGTTTCAACCATTACTCATGCTATTGAAGAGTAGCATTAGTAAAAATTACAGTTCTATTGCACAAAGTTGCGTTGATTCTAAAAATTAATATGTAATTCACTTTTTATCTTATCCGACCGTGTTATCATTTTAAATTTTAAATCACTGATAAAACACAAATGTTTACTCGTCATCAAAACCTCATCCTACATTTAATCATTTCCTTTCCTTATTCGTTCAAATATTTTCATAATTACTTATTCATTAATTTTTATCTATTTTTTCCATTATTTTTCTCTTCCTCAAAAATAATCTTCACAAAATCATTTAAGTGGTATGACATATGATAATTGAAAAAATAAAAAATGTAATTTAATCAGAATAAACGCCGCAAAATCGATCCATGTAAAAAAACGCTAAGCTTCGTGTCCAGCAGTCGAAATTGACAACGACGAAGTACCTTCCAAAAATTATGTACGTTATCTCGGACTATACTTGGACAAAAGATTTACATGGAACGTACATACAAAATTAAAAAGACAAGAACTGACTAGACGGTACAAACAACTATCACATCTTTTGGACTACAGATTATTACTTGACTTACGGAAGAAACTACTTACCTATAATAGTTTACTAAAACCTATTTGGACATATGGAGCAAAACTTTGGGGTTCAGCAAAAAAAAGTCCACTTACACAAGGTAGAAACAACACAGTCCAAAATTCTCAGAAAAATTGTTAATGCACCATGGTATATTTCGAATCACACCATACACAACGACATGAACATTCCCACTATAAAATCCTATATTCATAACAAATACATGACATTTCACTCATCGACACAATATTAACCAAACCCACTCGTTCTTCCGCTTTCCTACTCCCTGTTATCTGGACTTGATAAGAAAATATTAAAAAGACATTGGCCATGAGACCTACTCACCTATTGATATTTTTATTTCAAAACTCGATGATCTTGTAGAAAAGCAAAGGGAAAAAGCACTTGAATCAAATTTGCTGGATGTGCAATTACGCAGGTGCAAATGAAAATTAAATAATAATAATAATTCATTATTATTGAACAACAGGCAGTTCTCCTAGACACAGCCAGGATCGTCAGAAAATTTCTGAATGTTTAGAGATGAAAAATAAAAAAATAATAACTGCAGATGGTCGGACTTGTCCCCCATCTCTGTTTTGAATCCGCAAATTCGAGAAAAATAATAGACCATAATAATAATAATTTTTGTAATTAAAAATTAAGAAAAATCTTAAAATCTTCTTGTGCACAATTGGGATATTAATCTTTAAAAAACTACGGTGTTATTTTTAAATTATATGAAATACCACTCACGTATTTTATTAATTGTGGGCTGTAAGATCACGTACTCTCGGTATTGTTATATTGTCTCTAAAAATAATGAATTTGTTAGAACGTTCTTTTTATTATTTTTTTTTTTTCAGTTCAATTTCTTATCAGTTTTCGCAATATCACATTTATAAATCAGAAATGGAGCATTTAAATTAGATATATAAAAGAATTCTAAGTATTTATAGTTGCAGATGTCAAATAAAATATAAAGGGAATGATATGTGTACATAAAAGAGTATAAAAGTTGATCTGTATAGAATATTTTTTTTATTAATACTTCTTCATGCTTGTAGAAATATAGTTCCCAACAACCATATAATAACTATGACGGCGAAATTACTAAAAAAAAAAATAATAATTATTTTCCCCTTTGAAGTGTTTTTTTTTTTCCTCATGGTAATATAGAATCTTCTATGAAATGGGAAATTCTTTCATTACGTAAAGAATTTCTTTTTAATACCAAGTTCTGAAAGGTTTATTTTATATAGATAAAATACATATTACATTTTAGACACTGGCATACGATACGTTTTTATTTCTTTAATAAAGACGAGTTTATTTAATCAATTGTTTACAATGAATATAGTTGACTATAGATTGGTTTTTATTGTTGTTTCGTGTGGGAGCGGAGTAGTTCAGTGTGTCGAGCCCTGAGTTTTTGTGCTAAAAGTTCCGTGTCAAAATCAGGCTATGGCAAATTATTTAATGAGTTTACAGCAGTATGTTATAGGATGTACCGACGCTCCCAGGCCTCGCCCTGTATCTGTAAAATGGGTACCATAGGTTTGGGTAAAAGTCTGGTGGTTCATTGTAATCTCAGATTCAGATCCGGAAGAGGCAGAACATCTTGGGGCTCACCCAGCCTCTATAAAATGGGTACCTTTAATTGAGGGTAAACCTTTCACTAGGAATGGATTTATTGGATAAATGGGATAGCGCTAATAGAATCCTGGATGTTGGAGGAAGGTTCGGACCACATGAGTGAGCCAGGATGTGGAGTATGGGAGCCTTGCTACGTGTCTACCGCTACGTGCCAGGCTGTATCATCTCCGTCATATAAAATCCAACTTAACATTCACGCGCGTTTGCCATTAACGTTTAAATAATACTATTTTAGTTTGTAGGCCATTGAGTAGTTGAGGCAGGAGTGTTTGATCCACTAGAGTTGAATCGTATATCTAATAAGAACTATCTTGAGTTAATATGGTCATGCCAAAGTATGCGTATCCTCGGAAGGGACGTAAAACGGGGGTCCCTAGCCTATACGATGTCAGGCACTCGTTATTAATCCCCATCCTGATTAAACCTGAATAGGCAAAATTTAGGGCTCCCAATGTAGGATCGTCCGATTAGCCATAGCAGCAATAAACTGGCGTTAAATACACAAACAATGTATGCATATAAATCTGGTGACTTCGTCGTATTTCGTTTGTTTGTTCATTTAACGTTACTTTATGCTGCTATTACCAATCGGACGGTTCTACAGTAGGAACCCTAAATTTTACCTATCCAGGTACAAGTAAGATCGAGTGCCAGACACCGCATTGGGGTGGGGACTCCATTTTATGTGTCCTCCGAAGGACTGAACAGCTATGGATTTTTATTCCGTTTAAAAAATCCTCTGGCTATTTGCCGGACTGCTGCGAACCTTGGGCATTTTAGGTTTCTATGCTATCAACTACACCACAAGAAACACTTAACAACTACTATACCTAACTCTGCTTATTGTAGGTTATCTAATATATTTTTGAGGCTCCTTAAATGTCTTTTATTTTTTTTTTAGTTTATTAAAGTAATATGTTTAACACGCACTGCTTGAAGTTTCATGGTGGTCGAAGATATTTTTAATGTGGCTTTTTGTTGTGGGTCATGTCCATTAATAATACAATAGTATAATTAATGTATTACGTGATTAACGATATTTCAATGGCTTATAATATAGTAATTGATTATCGTGGCCCTAATGGAATAACTGAGCTTCAGGTGCTGTCCGACAGGTTGCAGCACTTCATAGAGAATCTTTTCCTCTAATATTACTGTTTTTTATTTTTATTATTTTTTTTTAAACGAATTTCTTTAATATTTTTTCAAATAGTGATTTGACGATGTTTGATCGAATGTGAAAATAGAACTTTTAATTGAAGTTTTTATTTAATTATAATTAATTTTTATCAAGTCGTTATTTTTATTTTTTATTTTATCTGTAACTTATAAATAAATCTATTATTTATTTAATCATTAAAAGATTTCTCCAAAAGTCCTGCATAAAATGATCCACACGTAACTTTTGTCGTTTAATTTTTTTTGTCTAAAAGTATACATATTGATATAAACAAGTACCTAATGCAAAAGGAATACATCTGGTGGTAGATTGTTGTATTCTTTTTAATTTCAGAAAAGTATTTTAAGGAAACTTTCCAGCTACTTTTTAATTAAATATTATTATTAGAAATCTTTAAGATTTTGCAGGAAAATATAAAAAAGTATCTATATTTTCTTCTAAATAATTGTTTTGCCACGGTCTTGGAATTTTATTTTATAAATTGTAATTAATTCATTTTATAAATAACGAAATTGTCTGAGAACCAATAGCAACGATACCTTCTCTTTTGGATTATTGGTTTCAATAAATATTATTTGATTCTTTATATAATGTTATAATCGTCATATTTATAATGATTATCATAATTTTTATAATATGGGGTAAACCATCATAAATCATAATTTTTATAATATGGGAAAAATCATCAAAACTTCATACTAGTAAGTTGAATTTTATCTTAATGTTGATTATTGTTTTTTGTATTTTATTATATTACATACACATATTATGAATTTTGATATTATTGTAATTATCCTGATACAGGAGTGTATTCAAGAAACTAATCCTAACCCTCAAAGCCTTCAACTCATATTGCATCATGTATTTTTTTCCTTTATTGGATTATAGGGATTTTAGTTCTTGTTCGATATTGAAGGCGTCGTAAATCTGACAGGACATTGATTTTGCTCTTCGCCTCGTGAATACATTACCCGATAAATTTTACTCTCTGGCATTTTTTAAGGATGAAATATTTTTAACAAATATAGTTTTTATTTATCAATATTAGATTAAGTTTAATTTAAACTAGGTAAATGGACAGGTTCGTTACATGGAATCTTTATATAATAAGGGATTACAATATTCCAGGATTTATTTATTTTTACCCATGAATAAATAAATTATGATAAAGAAATAAAATAAATTAATAAAAATAAAATAGTTTGTTGTAATTTAATATCTATAGTTTACCTTTAGAACGTTGAACCTGAAGTAAGAAAATAATTATATTTTTGTATCAACTTAAAACATTTATTACTTCATAGACGATTACATTGTTGATATAAGAATGAAACCAGGCTATGATATAAATACCTAAATAAATTTGAAATAAATATTCACATATTTACTGATTTTTAGTGCAAAATATTTTATGATTGTACTTAATTTTTTAAATTATGTTTTTATCAATTAAACAGTTGATTTAATAAAATTATTTATATTTTTTAAATATTTTAATTATGAAGAGAAAAGGTTTGTCCAGGACCGGGATTCGAACCCGGGTCGTCTGCAATATTTAAAAATTATAATAATTATATTTTAAAAAAATTATATTTTGATTTGATTCTATATTTTAATTATGATCAAATATTATGTTTATACATGGATAAATTCTTATTTATAACTAAATTCTTAAATAAGCTGGTCATTGAGTTGTTTACGAACCATTCTGTGGGTTGCTCCATTTACACGAACGCTATACATTTTCTCTTCTAAAAAGAGGTTCTTTTCTGTAAGGGGCCTATCTTATCTTTGGGAAAAAAAAGATTACCTGTTTAATTAACTTAATAGATAGATATATATCTTATGAAAGAAAAAATAATTAAATTGAGGTATTGAAAATTACTGTATCCAATTTTTTTTTTTTATGCGTAACTTACTGTATGGCCAACCATTAAATTTTTTAACAGTATTATTATTATTGTTTTATTTTTTAGGTTGCTTAAATTTTCCTCAGATTAAAGAACTTGGATATTTGGTTTCTTTTTTATAACCTAAAATAATTCATCCCATGTTGGAAATAGTCACCAGAAAATATTAATTATTTATAATATAACCTTAAAATAATTGAAGAATTGTATATTATTTTCATCACCCTACTTGGCCTGAAAATTCTCTGTCTGCCTTGAATATCAGGTCGAATAATATTATATAAACGTACTAGCTGTTTAAATGCAAAATATTAAAAAAATATAAAAACTGGAAGTATTAGTAAACAAAAAAAAAAAATAGTGGAGGTTAAAGAATTAATTCCTTAAATAGTCATAAACTATTTATTATAAACCGACGTTGCAAGTCATCAGAGCTGGTTAGACAAGATTAAAAAAAAATTAAAAATAAAACAATTGATATTTAGTAAAATTTATTGCGTCTTATATTTATATTATTTAATATTTAAATAAAAGTATTATTTTAAATTTTGGACTCAAAAAATATCAAAGAGTTAATGAAAATAATATTAATATTAATTAAAATGAACAAACAATATGTTATTAAAATTAATCTTTTGGCTTACTTTTGCTTATATAATGCTTATGGATAATAATGTAATATAATACTTTTGATTATATACTCTCTTTTTTTAAATTATTATTATTTAAATTGTCTCCGCTATTGTTATTTTCTTTTTATTATTTTACGATTCTAATTATTTAATTTTTAAATATTTTTATATCCTGTCTATCCAGCCCGGAAGACCTGCAATGTGGGTCGAAACGTCCGGTTATAATAAATCTTAAACCATGGTTCTGACTTAATCATTTTTCACGAACCCCTGACATGCCACACACCCAAGCTAATGATGTTGGCCCCTGATGATATTACCATAGCTGCATTGAGTGGGAACACAATACAGCTTGCTCAGGAAAGGTACTGAGTCTAATTAGGTCGTTCGTTACTGGTCTTGTAAAGCAGTTGGAGAAAAAATCGACCTTTATATTCCAGGGTTTGGAGGGTTCTTTCTGTCCCGTTAATTATGTGATCCGACCTGTGGTTCCCACCAGGATTAGGGGATGTCCACTCCTTACCTTCACGGTAAATACAGTATTACATTATAACTATGTACTTTATTTAGTAAAAAACGTGTACCACTGTGGCCCATGAAGTGTCTTGGCTTCAGTACATGGTAGAATCTGTACTGTTTCTATGACAACGGTTTAGCAGGGAAGTAATATGTTCGAGATCACACTCAAGCGCTTGGTTTTTCCTACAATTAAACCTGCTATATAGAAGCTGGATGAGCCCCTAGAGGCTCTCCAGATCCACCGCGACTCAGCGCTCAACGCACTGAGTTTCCTCGCTCTGTATGTATAGTAATACATAATACATAATATATTCCATAATCCCTTAAAGTATTAAAAATATTCGTAAATTTCTAAATACTTGTAACTTAAATAGCAGCAATCCCGTTAATACGTTTCACTGATTTTTTTCTTCATGACTGAGTAAGACAAAATCACATAAATGCAGGTATGATATCACACATTGCATATCAATAATATAGAGAATTAAACATGCATAGAATATCACTCAATGATCAAAGAGGCGTTCAGGATCAAAGGTGGATAACTCCAAAATTTCAAGTATTTACTTGTTCACATTTCTCTCTCGTTTATTGAAGCAATTTTATCTAAAAGGACATTAAACAAGCCCTTTTCACCTTGGCCGATCTTGGTCTATTGATTTCTGCATACAGCTACACTGTGCTTTTTTTAATCTTTTTATTCACATGGGCTTTGGCTAACTATTCTGTAGAGGCGGTCTACATGCTCAACCTATCTCAACTTCCTTGCGTTCCTATCATGAGATATCGGCTGACTAGTTTCCATTCGATCCATATCGCTCCGGTTATATCTTAAGGATGCTATTTACTCATTCCATACACAAAACTCCCAATTCTAATTTCCAGAGTGCCGGAGTCATACATCAGAAATTTGAATGCTCGTACATTTAATATTGTTAATTTGAATTTTCTATAAACCGCTTCTTCGCTCACAACTAAATACCTACAGCTCTTGCAGAGTTTAATAAAAATCTCTGATAGGATACGAATAAGATAGCTTCGTAAGTCTATTATGGAGTTGGATGTGTCTTATCCATCAAACACACCGTCTCTTATCTATCAGTTTGGCTCTTATCCAAGTTTACTTATGGATATTATTGTGTTGTAAAATCGTACCTAATCGTACTTAAACCCTTGGCTGCTATCATACTTATAAATCTCCTCCATTGTAATTTCTTGTATCGTGGAGCCTCTGATACTAGACCTAAATCGGTGGTTTTTGATCTATCTTGGTATTGAAGTCTCTCTATACTATGAAAATTAATTTTAAGTTAAATTTTTGAGCGTTGTCCAATTATCGTAGTGGTCTTTCTTAATTCATCTTTTATTTCCTTTGGTAAATATACGGTAGTAATCGTAGTACTAAAATATCGACTTCTGCGATTAATATTGCACCTGTCCTTTTATTATTCTTTACCTTAGATAAAGTTTATAACCAATTTCCTTTCAGCAATCACGTTTTTTAAAATTTATTTAACGCTATTTCCATTGGGGTCACCCGTAGTGTAGTGTTTAGCATAACAACCTGATATGCCTGAGATCGTGGGTTCTCAGGCTTGCATGTGAGCTTAAAATATTTTAAACGAAATTTTAAAAAACTTAGTTGTGCCGTTCTTCGGATTGGACGTAAAATGGAGATCCTGAACCAATACGATGTTAGGTACTCGTTAAAGATCCTTATCACATCCCACTGTAGTATCTTCGGATTAGCCGTAACATCATAAAGTGACGCTAAACAAAAAAAAACAATATGAATTTCGTTGTTATTGGATATCACTATGCATTTTAACGAATTGAAAATCATCAGCATGCAATATATATAAATACACACACACTCACACACATATATAGTATTATTATTGTAAATTAAATGATCCTAATGGTTCAAAGGTAGTTGGTTTTCCTTAATTCTGTTAATGGCAGTTCATCCTGGAAAATTTGAATATTACGCGAACCCAATATACTGGAGGCTTTTAAGCCTTTCAAATCCCTCTCATGTTGGGTAAAATGAAGATTTTCCTCAAACCCAATTAACCGCCGACCTTTATGTAGTTGTGTTTGTTACACATAACATAAGTTATTACAACATTACGTAACGGGAATTCTATTAATTACCTTATATACTGGCTTTGGCGGTATTTGCTTTTCGGAATTTTCCTGGAATCCTTCTTCGAATTATCTTTGGGACTTAGCAGATCTGATTAAAACAGCTTTGATAGTTTACTTGAATATTAGGATTACGTTTTGAATAGGGAAAAAGAAATTGTGAGACTTCAGGCAGAGCGCTGGTCGATAAAGTTGTAGCAGAAAGCACACATATGGCTTCGTACATCCGATCGAAGACTGCTGCGAATATAAGAACTTCAATTCAATTCGATTCAAATTATTAAAGAATCGGTTTCAAATTTTACAGATAGTTGTAGCTATGTTTGACAAACTTCCGAATTCAACGTCTTTAATTTACTTACAACTGCACAATACATAATACTAGTTTTTATTAATTTTGGGACTACAGCCCCCAAAGAATAATACACAATTGACAAAAAGTGGCTAAATGGAGTTTAAAAAAATAAATATTAAAACATCTTATGAAGAAGAAATACTCCACAAGATGGTTATCAAACTAGTTTGTAAATTTTTACGAAAATACTAGTTTGTGTAAAAATTAAATAATGTTGACTATTATTTAATATTATTAAATAATATTTATTCCATCAATGATTTAAACAATTAGTAGTATTACAGTAATGTAGCTCCTTGAAATAAAGTGGCAGTCTTTAGTTTGATAAATGAGCTGGAATATAATAATGCACATTTTTTCTTATATTAGTCGAATTTTGCATAACGTGAAATGTAAGAGACGATGTCTAAATTAAAAACATGACATAACTCTAATACTATTAATTGTTAAAATTATTTATGTTAAATGATTGACTATGATGTATATTATGGAGTAGATGTGGTCACTAAAATTAAATAGAGTATTATTAACTCCCTGAACAACCGTTGTCTTAGAAGTACTGCCGCAACCATGTACTGAACCCAAGACTCTTCATGTGTTGTTTATTATTATTTATATGAGAGAGGGGTAGCTCATTGATCGCTGAGTTGCTGCACCGATGGTTCCGGGTTCAAATTCGGCTGTGGCGGATAATTTATTTAATCTGTTAACAGTCGGGGATAGACTCTGTAGGGTCTGGAAACATTCCTAGGGCTCATAAAATAAAATGGGTACCCTCAATTTTGGGGGGAAACTGGCGGTTGAGCGTGATCTAGGACAAATCACTTCCCTGCCGATCGTCGTCCTAGAAAAAGTGCTGTCTTTACCACTTACGTGAAGCCTGGAGCCTTCATGTCTGAGTGGTACAGGTGTTTTAAAATTATTTATCAGGTTGTTTTTCGGACTCATATTAGTTATGTTCGTTTAGATTTTTATGTATATTATTCTAATTCCCTGACTAGCAGTTTAGTTAGTGTTGGATCATTCTCGAACATAACTTACTGACTGTACAATCGTTTCTAAATTGCGTTATTTTGGTAGTTGTGGGTTCGCAAATTTATAAGACGCCTTCGCTGATCATGGCCACGGTTCTTATAACTTTGTTTACATCTCTAATGATACCAATCCGAATTCCAGCTTACTCGCTGGAACCATATAACCCTGGATAGAACTGGAAGCTGTTAAGGAGACGGGGATTTGGAGGAGACTTTATGATAGGGAGGGTGGCGCCCCCTTATTACGTTTGAATCCAGAGCGGAAAGTATTTTTCTGGGGTTCCCGAACCCGGGTTTAATCTGGACCCCATCTACTCAGTCATGTCCTGTCCGGATTTATCTTGCATTATTGCGGTTTGAATAACACTACATCCTAGTCTATTCCACTGCATTTTGTGTTTGTACATGTTAAATGCAAGATAGAACACAGACCTATGGCGTAGTAGTAGTGTTAGCATAACAACCGACTATACCCAAGATCGCTAGGAGGCTTTCGGATTTTTTTAAAAGTTCTTGGTTATGCCGTTCTTCGGAAAGGACGTAAATTTGGATTCCCGAGTTTGTGCACTGCCAGGCACTGTTTAAAGATCCCTATCTAAATTGCACCTGGATGTGCAAAATTTAGGACTCCCGCTGTAGTATCGTCTGGGTAGCCATAGCAACATATAGTGGTTTTAATGAACAAATAAACAATATAGAATAGAAAAGTAACTTTATTCTGGGACTAAGCCTGTTTCGTTGTTACGAACAAATAACGAACAGGAAAAACATAATGAACATATAGCCAGAAGGCTATATAATACAAATCAAGGTTTTTACAAAAAGGCTAAAAATGTAAATAAAGAAAAAAAGTATATTAGGTGGCAAAATACTAAAAAATTATAGAAAATAAATAAAGGCGAATAAAAACATAAAATGTACATTTCTGTAAAATTCGCAATTTTCGTTACATAGTAAAACTAAGCATGCTTCAAGTTGAATAAGCTGTTTTATTTGTATGACTTGTATAAAATTTAAAAAAATTGTTCGCTTCGATTTTTCTTCGACGCCCCGAGGAGGAGGTCTCATGTGTCCCGCCGTTACGTTGAGATGAAATGCCTCTTCTCTTCTATCCATAGACTCTATTTCCTTGGTTCTTACTTATATCAAACTATCAACTCACAACATCCATCTTATATCTATAGTCTCCTACAATTCAAATCCTCTATCCAATCCCAGGGCACAAGATCTCGCCCTTCCGATATTTATATCCGTTCCCATAGAACCAATACTTTTGAGCGTTCCTTTCCCGCCCTTTCTATCTCTCTTTGGAACTCACTCCCTCTCGATATCCGTCATGCGTCTTATTTCCTCATTTAAATCCAAACTTTTCCTACATCTTCTAAATTCCCAAACAGATGCTCTATAATCAATAAATAATTTATAGATATATACAACTTGATCGGTTGATGAATTACTGTAAATATTCCTCACTCATATGATATCATTTTTTATATTATTAGATGTTAATATTTATTCACTAATTTTTCCATTAGCCTATTCCTTTTTATTGTAAATTTGTGGGTTTTTTAATTTAATTTTTTACTTTTATGTTAGTTATTTACTTCGAAGATATTATGTAAATATTGTTTTATTCTGATGGCTCCGTTTCAAATCCATCCGTGGTAGATAAATAATTTAAACTGTTATTAGACACCGATGGACCCTGTGCAATCAACCTATCCCAGGGCTCCCAAAATCTCTACAAAGTGGATACCCTAAATTGGAGGCAAATCTGCCCGTTGAGCGTGATTTCGGACAAATCACCTGCAAACGTCCTAAAACAGTACAGTCCATATCGTTATCGCGGATGCTTACCTTTTGAATTTCAACTCCAGAACTTAAAATTCAATAATTATGAGCTTGTCTTCCTTCTGTTTTTTGTTTTTTTTAATTTAACGGCAATAACAAATAAAGAATTTCAGAATAGGGTACTCACTCTTGTGATTTATTTCAATCAAACTGTTATAAAACAAATACTATACTCAAAGGAAATACTGTCAAGTCTATTTGACTACTATGGACTATATTAGTTACGCAGCACTTACTAATTACTACATCTACCAATAACTAGCATATAAATATAAATAATTTGTTTATAATTAGGCTTTGGATAAGTAAAAGATCTTTATAAAGTTCGCTCAATCCTTGGGTATATTTAATTTTATTTATGTACTAAAAAGATTTTGTATGTCAAATAAAAAATCTTTTCATCTACTCTATTTAAACAGTGGGTTTCAATAACTTCGTTATATTGAAGGCACCCTTCAGTTTACTGGCCCCACGTTGAAGAAAATACATGAAAGCAGTTTTTTTTTATGACAAGGAAAATGCTTTTGACAAGTTGAAAACTCAATTATTTAAAAGTATTTTTATATTTCTGATCAAATATTTAAAATTAATTTATCTTTTTATATATGTTGAAAAATTGTGTATTTCCGTTGTTTTGATGACATCTTCTCTTCTAGATATTGATCTTTTAATTTTTAATTTTAATTCAGAGAAAATACAGCGTCCATAAACCTCATATTTCAATTTTTATAACGCCACTCCTTAAATGTTTTAAAGTCATATTAACTTGTTTAAGTTGTTTTAAGATGTCATTTTTAATAATAGAAGATTGAATTAAAAATAATTACAGTCGATTTCTACGAACTGTCATTGTAACAATTAACAAGTAATCATTGTAAGTAATAACTTAAGCATGCATATGAATGATTGAGATAATTCAGATTAGTTATCTCAATTTTAATACTTACAGCTTATTCTTAGAGAATATATATCTGAACTGACAAATAAAAAAACCTGTACCACTACAACCCGCAAACGGGTCTGGGCTCCGGTACATGGTAGAGACTGTACTGTTTCTTGACAACGGTTGTGCAGGGAGGTGATTTGTCCTATATCATGCTCAAACGCCAGATTTCCCTCCCCTATTTTCAGTGCCTACTTTACAGAGGCTGGGTGAACCCCCAAGAGGGTCCTAGATCACAAGAACTGAGAATTATATAAGTAATTTTTTTTTCATTAAGCGTAGTTACCACCATTCACTGTTTTTTAACTGCATTAATAGTCGAAATCTTAATAAAATAAATAAAGCCATGTAATATATGTATTATATTTATTTATATATTAATTTAATAAATCTTTCATAGCATCTTTCGCTGTCTGACCGCAATATTGAAATCATTATTATATAACGTAAACGGGTCTCGAAATGCTTCGGAAGGTTTTGCTACATTTCGGTTTTTTCGAGGCCAAGAAATCAGTTCCGGATGTTGTCGCTACGAGTCAAGTCACAACACGTTTATCTTTTCATTTGTTTCATTTTTAAGACTTTCGAATATAAAAATAATTTTATAACTGATTGTATATAGTAACTATTACTATATATAGATTAAATAACCTTTTTTTTTTTTTTCACCCTTCCTGCCATTGCTGGCATACGGGGTCTATAGATTAAATAACCGAGTTACCATACAGTTTAGGTTATATCATCGAAATGTTTGTTGAAACGTTCATTTATTGATTGAATAATTATCAAAATATTTCCCATAATTACACTCTTTTTTCATAGTAAAATTCAAGATTATTTTTATTTTCTTGAATATTAAAAATTTAACGAATGAAAATATATAACTTGTTGTTACTTAACTAGAAGCGACAACCTCAGAACTGATACCCAAAATGTTAATCGAATAATGCCATATAATATGTTATATTTTTTTAATTTTTACTGACTTTAAAAGTTATGAATCTTTCATTGTGTCTCTCGCTGTCTGACCGGAGTGTTGGTATATACTAAATTATAGTCTTTGTGGATCTCGAAATGCTCGGTTTTGCTATATTTTCAAAGATTTTTGGGGGGGGGGTCAGAAATCGATTAACATTATCAATAGTTCCATGATTATTTGGATAAAGTAACCAAAATAAGTTTGAAATAAATCTTAATGAAATTGACTAAAACGCATAAATAAAACCAAAGAATAGTTCTTTTACGATTCATTCTATGTATTTCGTTGCATGCGCCAGGGTCAAGGTCTTATACCTCCAGTATCCGATTCTATGTACTTATTATTGAATGGATTTGGAGTTAAGGACTTGTATTGAAGTACGGACTTAAATACCTATGTATTGATTATATAAACTACTATATTTATGTACAAAAACTATGTAAATACATAGACGAAAGATATCGAATCGGCCAGGGTGGCTAGTGTTGCGATGCAGAGCGCCTGCCCGAATTCGCTTCCCAGTCAACAGTCGACTCTCCGCCTTCGTCCGGGTAGGCAGCTCTCTCTGTACGATCGGTGAGCTTGTCAATATTACATTTATTTAATAATATTGCATATATTTATCTATACATATTCACCCAAACACAGATATATAACTTGCTATAAATTTTAAAACCCTTCATTACCTTATCAGAAATTCAGAAATATTTTTATTTTCGTTACTAGTTAATTACTTTAATTTTTAATAATCTAATATTTTAATTATTTTTAATAATTGAATATGATGCATTTTACTCCACATACCTTTCCTTTAAAAGAACGTCATGACTGAAAATGCGAGTTAAAAAAATTTGAATTTTGGCATCGGTAAAGCAAAGCATTCCATATATTATTGAAATTCTTTTATAAACCATAAGAAAATTTTTAAAAGCTTGAAACTTTTTTTATTTTAACTTATGCCATTATTCTAAAAAACTTTTTACAAGTTTAAACGCAATACAACTAAAAATAGCATGTTAGAAATGGAATATCATATATGTTAGATATGAAAATCAACCAATACAATTGCTACTGAAGGCTTGACTCAAAAACGCCAAATTTTGAGTTATATCGTTTGAAGTTATGTCTTTTGAAGGAGCGATATATCGCGAGCTCTCAATTAAAAACCTTTTATTACCCTGTCGTAAACTTAAAAATATTTTTATTTTCTTTACCAGTTGATCACTAATTTTTTTATATATGCCGTACATTATACACATGTGCATAATATATTTATTTTTTTATTTTTAACAGCATTATATTAAATAATTTTAGATTTCTTATAAATTTCTGTATTTTTTAAATTTTAATTTGTTGTTATGACTCTTTGTTTAAATTATTTTATATCCTCATGAAGTTTATTTTGATTACCGTATTTGATTGTTTTTATCGTATAAATCGATAGCATCATAAATAAAAATTTTAGATGTTATCTATAACTACGTAGGTAAACATTATTTTTCAAATATTAAAATTAAAATAAGTGTTTCACAGTTTAATATTTTCATATTTTTCTACATGAATATTTGGAAATGTATATTTATTTTATTTTAATTTTCGAAAATAACTTGAGCTGACAGAATACTGGATACCTTTCTTCAGTTGCTAGGCCGAATGCATTTCAGGGTCTTTTCAATGCACTGGAACCGAATAACTCGTATTCAATAAAACATTAAAATAAATAAAGAAATAATTTGGGCTTATTGGCTTTTAATAATAACCTACTATCATTTTTTAATAAAATTTTAATCTGATTTTTTTTTTGTAATCGAAAAATATTCAATTATTTATTTTGTTAATATTATGATGATAATATGAATATATATAATATCAATTTGTTCATTTTTTTATAGTAGTAATATATAATTTTTATAAGTATTCGTATAAGCCATGGAATTTGTTTATTAAAAACTTTTTTTCCAAAAACGAGAGGAACGATTTGGTATTTATTATTTAATTAATAGCTCAAAATAATCTGTAATATCTCCAAATTGATCACTTTTACATTGGGTAGTAAGATAAGACAATAACAATAAATAATTTTGTGAATTGCCTTGGCAACATGATTGATATTAAATAATTTATTATTAATGTTAAAATATAAGCATGTGTGTAATTATACATACACTTACGCACATATATATTATAAACACGTACACACATTTATTATTTCTAAAAACCATATGACATATTGATTGAAGCGAAAACTAAAACTAATTAGTGAATATAATTATTTAATTGATCGCATTTCTATATTGTTTATAGAACACTAATTATTGACTAAATATTTTTATAACTATTATCAACAGAGATTATAAATCATATTGTTTATTTTTTGTTAAATAAAATTTATTCATAATAAATGGGTTAATTTTAAATTCGATACATGTCCTGATTTATTAATTGTACTGTTTTCTGTCTCACTGTAACGAGAGAAAAGTTTTCTTGTTTCCAACTATAAATTTTTTATATTACATACATTTTTTATATTATTAATTTATTTATTTTTATCCAAGAAAAAATAAAGATTTTATATTTTTTTTTAATTGAAATTTTGAATATTTATTTTTTATTATTTTCAATTATGAACCTTCGTAAAACATAAATAAAAAAAAAATATATATATATATATATATGTTCTCACTGATTTGAATTTAATGTTTTACATTGTAAAATGCCCCAAAAAACATAAATATATTTTATTTTTGTTTTTAATAATAATAATATTGTTCTTAATTCAAACCTTTTTTCTTTTTCCTTTTTTTTTTTGTATATATTTACGAAATTATGGCTGATTATATTCCAATAAATAAGTGATTTAGTAAAAAAATTAATTAATTCAACCAACCAGATTTATGTATTTTTTAATATATTACTTTGACTATGTAAAATATTTCTTTAAATATATATTAATTATTTTTTAAATTGTATTTTTTTTATTGATGTAATAAATAAATCCTTCAAGATGTGCTGTTAGGTAATTAATACCTGCGATCTCCCACGGGTCAGTTTTGATATTTGATCAATACCAAAGACCTACATTACGCTTTGGAGTCCTCTCAGCATCTAATTGTTTGTTTATATTTTCGATTTAATAATTATGGACATCATACGCTAATGTTTATTACAAAATATTAAACTAAAGTTAATTTCAGTAAATTGAAGGCATCATACAATCTTGAAAGAATGTTTTTGTTTTTTTTTATTTCGGGATTCTTATTTGACATTCTGAGAAAATTAAAATGCAGCATTAAATAAAGAAATTAATGTTTTAATCGATTATTTTTGTAATCTCTCTATTATACAAAAAATGTTTAGTGATGCAATATTTCATCGCCGTTGGATGGAGAAACTACGCATTTTTTTGTTTAGTCTTTTATGTGCACGATCAGTTAAATTATAAATATTTTAAAAAAAACGGTGAATCCAAAAGCCACTAATCCTGAAATCTCTAAGCGGTTTCGCAAAATAAAAAATTTAAATGAAAAAAAATGTAATACATGGATATAAAACATAAAACAAGGCCCATCTCATTCCAATATTTCAATTTCAGAACTATTATTTTAATAAAGAAATTGCAATGATACAGTATTATGACATCTTCCTGTATAAACTTTAAATTATATTTTTTACTTATAAAACAAACCCAAGAGATGCGAGAAAAGGAACAGCCTGGACCGAGGAATGAACGATTCTTTTAATTACATTAGGGTACCTCTACTAAAATGAACGGTTATTTTTTGGAAATTTAATATTATTGATAATATAAAGATCTATTTATTGCAAATAGTTGCTTGCATTGTTTTAAATCTTCCTTTGAAACATTTTAATGATTAATGTTTATTTTTCTCGTCAGTCTCAGTTCAGTGTTTAGCCTTAAAATAAACGGAAAATACTTGGTATTATATTTATGAAAATTTGGAGTCAACCGGATTTCAATAGACTTTCGTACAATATCGAGAATGCGGAGTGGCTCAGTGGTTGAGCACTGAGTTACCATCCCGAAAATCCTGGTTCAAATCCCGCTGCTGGCAAGACTTTTCTTTAGTCTGTTTGCAGCCAGTGATGGATGATATGGGATCTAGGACCCTCCTGGGGCTCATACACCCTCTTTAAAGTAGGTACCCAAAATAAGGAGGAAAAATCTGGCGGTTGAGCGTGACCTAAGACTAATCACCTCCTTGTATAACTGTTGTCCAGGAAATAGTACAGTCCCTACCATGTACTGAGCCCCAGACCCGTTCACGGGTTGTAGAGGTACGTGTTTTGGTACAATATATCAATCAAAGACGTTCTGACAAAACCGGTTTTCTCGAGAGAACGAAACATGAAATAACTTAATATCTAAAGAAGATTAGAAAACTTTTAATAAAATATTATATCCTTTACCGCAGAATAGTTAATGATGTCGACTAAAGTTTAATAATCTCCAAGTCGTTTTTCTTTCCATCGTATGAAGTTATTTATTTACTCCCTGCGTTTATAATTCAATTTATTTATCCATTGAAGTATTGCAGTTGTTGGTCCGAGGGAAGCGGCTTTCATTGCTGGATGTCAAGTACGTCTGTTAAAAAAGTTTTTAATTCCCATTTAAGTAGTTTTTATTCATCTTGAAGTTTATTTTATTTGTATCATTACATTTTAAAAACATTTCTACCTCCAATTTATTTTTCCAGAACTTTTAATAAACTAATAATTGTACTGGAGCGAGACAGAGCATTTCCAGCGTGTAGGGCACCAACTTGCTGTCCGTAAGGTGCTGAGTTCAAATCCGGCTGTGGCCATATAGGTATATTGTATAACTGTTAACAGTCACAGATGGACCCTCTGCGATCAGGAGACCTTTCTAGGGCTCTCCCAGCGTCCAAATTGAATATCCTTAATTATGGGGAAACAAGGCGTTCAGATGGTAATAAGGCCATTCAATTCAAATAGCAGATTAAAGTTATAATGGAGTAAAGCTTTGGGGCTCCACTAAGCCATTGAATCCCTCTCGTATCCAATCCTTCGTTGAATACTCAATGCTCCTTACTTTGTTACGAATAAAGTCATCCATATTGGCCTTAATGTCCCACTATTTGTTGATTCGGCCCGAACCCAATATCAATCCTGTTATGAGTAAACCCACTAGTTTCAAACCTAGCTTCCTCTTTAATATCCGATATTCCTCCGAGGCGTCTGAAAAGAAGATGGCCTCATGACCTTCTAAGTTGCATTTGAGTACTACCACTGGGTAGTTTCTGTATTTTTTCTCGTACCATTATGTATCATTTATTCTATTTACTTGTATTAGTATAATACAATCGTAAATTTCAATAAATACATTTTTCAAAAATAGTTATTAGGTCACATGAGGGCTCTTCTTTTCAGATGCCTCAGAGGGCTATCAGGGATTAAAGTGGAAGCTAGGTCCTGTATTCTTCAATACATTTTTTTTATATACATATGTAATAACATGTCATTTCAAGTTACAATTATGATCACCTGTTGTTTAGTGATTAGCATAACAACCTACTATGCCCAATATCGTAGATTCGTAGCCTGGCAGGTGACCTTAGGATTTTTTAAAGGAAGTAAAAAATCCTTGGTTATACCGTCCTTCGGAAGGGACGTAAAATGGGGTCCCGAGCATGAACGATGTCCAGTATTCGTTATATATCCATATCCTCATTAAACCTGGATAAGCAAAATTTCAGATTCCCACTGTTGCGTCGTCGGATTAGCCATAGCAGCATAAAGGGACGTTAAATGAATAAACAACAAGTTACAATTGACTTTAATGTTCATAATTAGAATGCTTTTGACGTTTCTTTGGTATACGTATTAGGCATAGATTACCAGATCTTCTTGTTTGTTTTTTTTTCTTGCGTTTCCATTTCTATATCTTCTGTTGTTCTCCATTTTCTATTCCCGTTCCTCCAAATCGCCCGTCCGCTAAAGTTGTTCCGGCTATTCCGCTAATCGTCGCCAGAGAGGGAGCGCCCCAGACAGTAATTCTCGGACCCGTAGCGTGCAGACGGGGCGCCGTCGGCCTATCGACTGTTTTTCTATATTTGATGCGTGTGGCGCCGTTGAGGGGGACGTACCGCCAACAAGTTGATCAAGCCCTTATACTTACTTCCCTCCCCCCCCGATAATAAAACTAAATTATCCGTATATTTTTCCTTTCCGTGCGGTACTAAACTTTGTTTGCTAGTCTGCTCAAGAATTAGCTGGATATTCTCGGCATCATGATGAAAATCCATATTTTTTTCTTTAAGGTTTTTTTACTGAATCTGGTTGTTTGAATCTTTTACCTAAATTTTCTACTTTCCACTTTCAAACTAACTTATCTTAAGCCGATTATTTTCATTAAAAACGCCCGATCAAATATTTGCAACTTCAGACCCTCCTGTGGCTCACTCATACCCTAAAAAGATTTTTTTTACTAAATAAGCGGGTTTCCCTAACCTAAATTTTCTACGTCCTATTTTCAAATTGACTTATCCAAGGCATATTGTTTTCATAAACCACTTACTGCAAAATCTTCCTCCAATTCTTTATGATTAATCATCCATGACCTATCTAGTGTTCTTCTTACAATACAATCATATAGTTAGAGGAAAAATAAAATTTTAACTTCCATATTAAAACACGAATGTTGATTAACATAAAAATATATTTAAAACACTAAATAAGTGGATACTTATTTTAATTAAGTGCCGACGCACAGTGGAACGAGCGTTAGGAGCGTCTGGACATTCATTAATATCTCCACTTCCGGTTCTCCTAGAATAAGGCTATTGCTACGGTTTTAAAGCTTTTTGAGTGGACTATTTAATTATATGATAAACAGGATCAAACCTTTTAGCGGGAACATGTTAAAATTCTCGATTTTATATTTCGATGTTAGATTATTTAGTATCAAACATTGTACATTTTATTGTACCAACATACTACGAGAATAGGTACAATACACTATTCTATGGAAAGACAGATACATAGGTATTAAATAAAATTACACAAAGGAAAAAGTAACAAACCAAATAATTTAATTATTAAACAAAATTAATAAAATAATTGATAATTACTTTTGTTAGTTAATATACTAGGTATAATTGATACATCAAAATTATAATAAATGTAAGTGCCTATATAAAATTGTTTCATTTAAATACCGAAATAAAAATTAAATAAATCAAAAATTAAAAACTTGACGATTTGTTGTAGGACTATTGCACCTATGTGCACCATTACACATATGTCGTTCAAATACCACATGCAAACTGAGTTTCATTGTTAATACTATTATGTTAGATGAGGGTTGTTCGGATAAATGAATGTAAACAAAAACTGGTAAAAAAAAGAAAACTTGCGAAAAGTAGACGCCAATATCAACAGAAATTATTTTAAATTAATTCTCAAGGCCCATAAAATAAAATGAAAAAATCATTTTCTCGGAAAATAGCACCTAGTAGCAAAATCCGACTACTGGAAAAAAAACTTCAAACATTCTAGTTATTTACTGCGAAGGTAGTTTTTTGGGCGATTTTGAGCGATTTTCGCAATTGATTATTTAATTTTATCACCCAATTTTCACCGAAAAATCCCAGACGTTTGAAATAATCCCAAGTTTTATTTGCCTAAAATATCTTATTATGGATGTGTGTTTTTCCAGTAGGTGCACGATTAATTTAATGCATTACCTCAAACAGTGGATTGCTTTAAAAATATGAGTTTTTAGAAAAATTTATATTTCAATTCAGAATTTTTTATATAAGATTTGATTTCACAATAAATTTATCTATGGATTTTGTTGAGAAGAAGTATAAAGTATAATTTAAAATCAAAATAGAGAACAAATTTAGTTTTTAGAGAATTGGTCCAATGTCCAACAAATGCGTTGGTTCGTTCCACTGTGCGACGTTTCGACCCACTTTGTGGGTCATCTTCAGGGCTATATGAGCCTTATAAAAATATATTTATTTACGATTTTTTGTGGTGTAATATTGGATTTATTTTAGATTAAATTAAGGGGGCGGGATGACTCAGTGAGTTGAGTACTGAGTCGCTAAGCGGAAGGTCCAAGGCTAAAATCTGGTTGTAGTAGATAAATTAATTAATCTCCTTACACCTTCAGATGTATTCTGAAGATTTCCAGACCTTCCTGGAGCTCATCCATCTTTTATGAAGTGGCCACTCTTAATTGGGAGAACGACCGTTGGACAGGATTTTGACCAAGTCGCATCTCTGCACTACCTTTGACATAGAAACATTACAGTCCCTACCAAGTACTGAACCCCTGAACCCAAGACCCTACGTGGGTTGTTGTGGAACAGGTTTTTTTTCTTTATGTACATTATGGGATTAAGGCTAACGACTTCCTATCCTACAAATGTATTTATTTACTATTGTATTTAAATTTGCTTTTATTATATAATAAAATTGGTTTGCAACTGAGTGACCACTGCTTCTGGATTCAAGTTCGTACTTCACAAAAAATGTATTCTTCTGGGGTCAGCTATGGAATATATAGGAGTTCCTGGTGCACAATCATCCAATATTTTTTAAAATGTAGGAAAAATTGTGTAATATTTTATTTATTTAGTTTTGTCTTCACTTTATTTGTTACTGGATTCAAATCGGTCCGGTAGGTTTCATAATTATAATACATAAAAAGTATATACTTTAAGGATATTCATATTCCCATCTAGGATGCTGAATTCCTTCTGCTATGGGGGTTATGACGTACTGTATTTCACAATAAAAATCATTTGAACATGTTCTAAATGCAACATCGAACGGTTTTCTTGCTATTTGATTTAGTTTATTTCTCTTTTCTTAAAAAAAAAATAATCTACTCTGTACATGTAGTTCTGAGCTCGCCATGCTAGTACTTTAGCTTTGATTATCCCTTCTGTTAATTTTTAGATTAAAAAAGCGGATTTTGTTTTTTTATTGCATCCATTCTATCGTATTAAAATGAAACTTTGGAATCAAATTAAAGTGGAACTGCGTAGTTCTGAAAACTTCATCGCAAAGTCTATTTGCTTTTGCTTATAAACTTTTAGATTAGTATATAATCTAATCGGTAAGTTGAAAGTTATACGTGAAGCACATAGGGACTTCGCTTCCAGAATTTAAGCGCGTTAAGCTGCTTATTTGACTTCGCCAGTCAAATCCCCATCACTTGTTATCGTCCCGTCTAAGCTTGCAGACAGATCTCGGTCGATTATCGGAACGATCGAAGGGAATTGGCTTTGATTACGAATGTCAGATGTTCTGCCTTGCTGCAATCATCGCTAATAAATAGTTTATGTAACAATTAAGTCTACAATAGGATATCAATTTGGACGAGCAGTGTTATATTTAATGACATATTTCAATAGAGGTTATGCGGCGTCTTATAATTGATGTCTACACGTTATAGCTTTCGTTTGCAACCAAAATTAGACAACGTAATTATTCTTACTACTGCAAACCAGTTTTTAGAAATAATAAATAGTATAAAAATTAAATATATTCGAGTAGCTGCTATAGAAAAATATTCGATCTAGATAATTAAAATTAAGCTAATGAATTATTAACTGTGGCTGTCCAATACATGGGACATGCACGAATCAAGCATTATGAACAGCCATAACAATGTGATTTTTGATTATTAAAAAAAAAGAAGTAAAAACCCTTTACCACTGCAATCCATGAATAGTTTTGGATTCATTGCACAACAGTTTGGGTCAAGACTGTACTGTTTCTAAGACAACGGTTGTGCTGGAAGCTGACTTGTTCGAGGTTACGCTCAACCATCAGGTTTTCCCCTGATTCATGGTACTCACTTTAAAGAGGACCCGTGGAGGGTCTGCATATCCTACAATCTGTCCTTAGCAGATTAAATACTTTATTTGCCACAGCCGGATTTGAAACAGGAACCTTCACCATACCAAAGCATTCAACACACTAAGCTACCCCGTTTCTTAAATTATTATACATATTATAAATTATTATATTATTACAATTAGTATTAATGTAAGATTCACTTCGTTGCACAGTCAATAATTAATCAGGAATAATTCTCTAATTATGAAACAATTATACATGAGAAGTATACGGGCTATGACGTCAATGGGCGTTAAAGGACGTCAAACAATAAGCTTCGGTACAGAATAACTATATTCGATCAATATTGCTTATAATTGTATCTCTCTATTATGCAAAAAATATTTGTGTTATCAAGATAAATAATATTATTATTTTTTAAATAATATGGAATAATTAATAAATTATAGAGGTTGAGAGAGCATCAAGAGAGTCCGTACATGGAGGTTAATAGATTAACCCTTAACTTGGCAGAATTTTTTTTTTTAATATCTATATAATATTCTTACCCTTATGACCCAAGGATATCTAGAAAAAAACTAAATTTCTGAAATATCTCCACAGATACATTACCAAGAAAAGGGTTAAATAATTTATTTTTCAAATCCGGATATGAACCTAGAATCCTTAGCGTAGTAACTGAGCATTCTACTTCTCCAATTTTTGTTTAATATTTCAACAATTTACTACTGATTACTACTAATGAAAAACCTTAATAATAATTAATTATTAATAAAGTAATTAAATAATTACTACTGGTTTTATAATTTTATTTTAAGCAGAAATTTAATAAAGAATAAGAGACGAGATGTTTTAATCAGTTAGGTTGCCATTTTTACTGCAAAATATTTGTATGTTATTTACTGTTTATTGCGATTAACATGGATTAGTATTAAAAAAAATCACTATCGTGTTCGTAGAAATGAATGGATTGTAATGAAACTTTTGTATAAATTTTAATAAAACTTATTTTGTTAGTTGGAATGTTTATATTCAATGTAGACCATATGTAAAGGCAAGTTCGTAGTACTTGTTTAAAACTCATATGCAGCTGAATCTGTTAGTTGATTCTACCTCAAGTGTGCTTATACGTGAACCGTAAACGCTTAATTAACGAGTATAGCTTTGACCTTTGAGGTGAGATGCTTTGTGTCGTGTGTAGGGCACAAGAAGGATTGTACGCCACTAATAGAACAAAGCCTTCGTGTACAAACAGCTGGTACCACTCCACTGGCGAGAATCACAGGAGTCCCTTCAAGCATGGTTGGTCATTCTGCTTTGACTTGATCTTGTGAAGCAGTCAAGTTACGCTTTAATTAAAACAATATTTTAAATAATTTGTACTTATTATAAACAATTTAACCCTACTTAATCTGCTAACGACCATAGATGGGACCTGCAGACCCTTATGGGACTCACCCATCCTCTATGAAGAATTTTTACTGAATCAGTGGGTTTCTTTAACTTACATTTCATACCTTTTATTTTCCAATCAATCTATAAAAGGCCTATTCCTTTCGTGAATCTAAATAAATATTGATTTTGCTTTACTTCAGAAGGAACGTAAGATGGGAGTGACGAGCCTAGGCGGTATAAGGTACTCTTTAAAGATTCCTATACTAATAATATTTGGGTAGGAAAAAAATTATGACTCTCACTGTAGCATTGTCCGACTACCTATAACAGTATATAGTGACTTTAAATGGAATGGCCTATTTTTTTGTTCGCATTAACGACGTCCCACTAAATTTCCTCTATGTTTTAATGATAAGTCTTAAGTGGCCTATCTTACAATGCAATCGTACAGTTGGAGGAAAATAACAGTATATTTAAACTCGGGCGTTGATAAACATAAAAAACAACATTGATAAACTTTTTTTCGTGGCATAAATCTACAGGTCCGGTGTAGAATTAACCACTTATTCACCGGGGCTGTAGAAATATTGGCTTGAATTAATATACATTAAGAGAGCGGGATAGCTGTGTAGAGCGCTTAGTTACTATTCGAAAGGTCCTGGGTTAAAATCCGGCAGTGGCACATACATTTTTTAATGTATTTGGTGCTCACACAATCTTTATGAAGTGGGTACCCTAATTTAGGGAATTTGAGTTTTATCTCTATCAAATCATTTCTATGATTTGATAGAGAAAGAAATGATGCACGAGCATTGGTATAGAAATACTACAATATCTACCAAGTACTGACCCTGGACTATTAATGTATTGTGGTTCAGTTTTTTTTGACAGCTGACATTCCGATCCATCCTAACACCTTCATCTCCACGTATGCTGATGACACGTGTGTGTTATCAGTTAATAACGACCCATATATTGCATCCCAATCCCTTCAATCACATTTATCAATCCTCGAAGAATGGTGTCAGAATTGGAGAATTAAAATCAATTCCAACAAGTCCCGTCAAATTACCTTTCCCCGAAAACCCATGACTTCCTGTCCTACTGTATCCTTTAATAGTACTCCACTTATCTCTGTTGAACAGATTCGCTACCTAGGACTCAACTTACTTGGAACCCTCACACAAGACTGAAAAGACAAGAAACAGCCTAGACGCTTCCGACTACTTCAACACATACTAGACAAACGCTCAAAGCTTCTGATCAATTACAAAAGACTTATTTATCTGACTGTTGTAAGACCTATATGGACTTACGGAATTGAACTTTGGGGCTCCACCAAACCATCGAATTCCTCTCGTATTCAACCCTTGCAATCCAAAATCCTTCGCAAATCCTAAACGCTCATTATTTTGTCACTAACAAAACCCTCCATAATGACCGTAACGTTCCATATGTTTCCGATTTAGCCCAGTCCAGATACCTATCGTCCCTTAATAAACTCCAGGCCCATCCAAACCCACTAGTTTCCATCCTTGCATCCAATTCCATCCCGGACAATCCTCCTAAGCGTCTGAAGAAAAGATGGCCTCGGGACCTTCTATTATAGAAATATTATTAGAGTGCTGCCAGTGGGTAGTGCCTCTACATGTCCCGTCATGTATTTATTTATTCTTATAGCCCTTGTACTAGATGTATATATTACAGTTGTACAATTCAATAAAATAATTTTCTTTTTTAAATTTTTTTTTTTTATGTTTTTTCTAAACTCTTTTAAATGCGACCCTGATATACAGATCAAATATAGAATAGTACGAAACCGCTATTTTCAGTATTAATCTTAAATGATTTAAAGAAAAATAGAGATTTAACAGTTATCCACCTATTCCATTTGAAAACTACAATTTTAAATCTGATAATCCATGAAACATTTTTCACCAGCTCAGAGTTTTTCTTGAATCATCATCTCTTCTACTTCTTCCTCTTTGGCATAACATTACTGAAAATGACTCCTTTAGCTTATATACCCCGCTATGTAAAGATGTTGGTACATAACTATTCCGTACATCCCACACTATCATCCTCAGCACGTACTCCGAATGCAAGCACGTTCTACATAGGGTTTTATCTTTCATACCGGAGGAATGCCCTAGTTACATTTCCTTATGTCTGTAAAGATCTAATCTGTTCAGTGCTCGTATTTCTTCTGTCCGAGAGGTGTTATCTGACTAAAATTAAATAAAGAGCTACATTACGAAAGCAGTTGGTTATTCTTATGTTATAATATTAGCGTTTAAATAAGCATGTACCACGTGAAGGGTCGTGGGTTTAGTACATGGTAGAGACTTAAGTTTATGGTTTTGCCGGTGATTTGAGATCAAACATAATCGCTAGTGGTGACAGAATGAACTGATGCAATAGCCCGTACGACTCCCAGGCTTCACAGGTTTGCCTACCCGAATCCTGAATCCTGTCAATTTTTATTTTAATTTTTATTAATTAATATACTTCTTTGTTAACATTTTATGTTTTTTATTGGTTATCATACCTTAGTAACCTGTTGGTTTTAGTGATATTAGGTTTACCCTTCAAGAAAAAATTATAATGTAAAATTAATCGTATTATAGTATACGATTTTTCCCCAAAACAATTTCGTTTCTGAAACTTTTATGATGAATACCTAACACCTATTAAGATTTGGTAAATTTACTAGTAAATGTTTCTTTTTTAATTTTGGGTTTTCTTTATTAATATTTTAAATCTCTGATGATTACTGCTACATTTGAGAATGACTTATTTGTCATATCCGTTTGTTTATTATTTAAGTATTATTTAATCACCTCCCTACACAACCGTTTTCTAAAAAAGATCTATAATGTAGCGAACTCAAGATCCTTCATGGATACAGATGTTTTAAAAAAATTAAAATTAAAATTAATTTTAATGAAATTAATATCCAAATCATTAATATTTATGAAAATTATTAAAGTAGACTGTTTCCGTATGTTTCATGCAATTGTATATTAAGTTAAATAAAATCTGTTTAATTGTCAATACTATTAACAATATAGTATTATTGCTACTAAACTCCACTCACTTGGAAAACCATGAGTTTAAACGAATACTATCGAACTGACTAGAGATGCTGCAGGGAAACAGCAATGCCCCAGTTTTGCAGGCTGGGTCATGACTCAATTGTAGTCTCCATTTAATTTTACTCTTTATAATTTTCATTATTATTTAAATTGTATAAAATAAATTCTATAATATATATATCCTCATCGTTTGTTTATATTTTTAATGACATTTTTCCCTATCCGATTCCTTCAACTATGTGTTTTTTCAGTTATTTTGCTTGTGAAAATATATTCCTGTATACTGTAACAAAAAAGGGGTGATTCAATAATATTATTAAAATTTTTTAAATAAATATCTCGTTTAACCTTCTAAAACTATGTATTATATATGTAATAAAAGTGACAAAATTCGGGATTATCCAACTTTTATTATTAATAAATCTTTGTTTATTTTGGTTTAGAATTCCCTAAATGAATTGTATGTTGAATATATTATTTACATTTATCTTTCCCTTTTTTTTTTCTTTAACTTTCCTTCTATTATTAAAGTTGTAATTTTTTTTCATTTTGAAAAGTGTGTACACATCTCTGCAAGTTGATACTATAATTGAAATACTACAAATAAATTTAAATTAAAAAACTCTAAAAGCGCATTCTCATATTACCCATAATTTATCGTATGCTTTTAATTTTTAAGAAGAAGTCTATAAAAGCGTATTATATAAAATTATACAAAAATTATAGATCAATTTTTTTTAAATAGTTACAAGTAATTGAGTATTTTATGTGCTAACTAAAGTAGATTTTTTTCTTTGTGATTTCGATTTAATTAAGACTCGTAGATCGGGTTCTCTATCTCACTTTCATGTTTTTAACGTTTTCTTACTAAAAGCGGAAATATTCCTAAATAAACAAAGAACATCTATAATGTTATGTTGTTTAATAAACAAAAATTATGTTTCATATAAATTTAACGCCAAAGAAATTAAAATAAAACGGAACTATAAATACAGCCTCATATTAATACTGATCTGTAATAGTACACCTCACTCCAACAGTCTGAAAAATACTATTGTTCATTTTTTTTCTATGCTTCCTGAATATTTTTTGGATTTAGTAGTACAAGGATATTACTACTAAATAGCATTAGCATTTTATGTTAAAACTCTTGTATTTCTCTTCATATATACAACGGATGTTAGGTATTTAGGTATTCCAAAATCATTTAAGTAATTTCAACATAGAAAGTCAGAGACCACAGAACCGCCAAAATTATAAGACACATAAATGCTAAATTGTTCAATTCCTGCGGGCAATTGCTAAGTGGTCTATTAAGGTCTTCAGTATCCTCTCCATTAGGAAGAAACTGAATTTTCCAAATGTTAAACCACATTTCTGGTTAACCTATCTTTCCTGAATTATAACTAATTTTGCATGTAATGGTTACATATGTTTAACCATGTCGGTTTCCTACCGTGTTCAATAGTTAGTTTTCTTTTTATTTACTCGTGAGTCTTTCAGACCAAGATAAGGAATATATTGCGACGATTTATTGCTAGGAGGGTTCAATATCAGCAAACAATAAATCGGCGCGACCTGGACGATAAAAATTTGGGAGGTACACAATATTCATCTCTTCAGTTACAAAATCAGTGAGGAAGACATTATAGTTGTTTATTGGTTCAGACGTTGGGTGAAAAGAAAAAGAAAATACTGTGTACACCAAGAAAAAGAAGATAGTTCATTTTCTGTATGGGACAATGAAATACATCCAGACGCACTCATGAGCGTTCACTAGATTAATGAAAGTAATCGAATTATCTTCTCTTCTTCACGTCATATTCTCGGCTCGAAATATCGAACGATACAAATCGCTGAGGAGACCGGCAAGTAGTACTTGGAGAGATATGTCACTTGGGATATGATGGGCCATCGCGAGAGTAGGAACTCTTTACACTAATAAAACTCCTTACACAAATTTTATTTTATTTTTTTTCAGACTCCTCAACATATTTGAACGAACGAAACAAGTAAAATTTTAACATTAGTTTTAACGCACAATTCTATACTTATTCCTTTAAATTTAAAATGCAATATTTTTTCGCCTCATTTGAACATAAGAAAAATAATTGCATTAGTCAAACAATTGATTTAGAAAAAAAAATGCTTCTGCAATTAATATTACCTCCCTTCACAACCGTCCAGGAATCAGTACTGTCACGTACTGATCCCAAGACTCTTCATGAGTGTTAGTGGTACAGATTTTATTTACATATGTGTAAATATATACATAAAAAATAATTAATTGAATTAACTGTTTGTTTATGCGTCGCTTTATGCTGCTATGGCTAATCTGACAAAGCTACTGTGGGAGTCCTAGATTTTGGCTCTTCACGTTTACTTAGGATATGGATCTTTAACGAGTACCTGACATCGTACTGGCTCAGGACTCCCGTTTAACGACCCTTACGAAAGACGGCATAACAAAGGATTTCTTACTCTCTTTAAAAAAATCCTATGGTCACCTACCGGGCTACGAACCCGCGATCTAGGCCTTAGTAGGTTGTTATACTAACCACAAGACCACAGATCGCCCCCTTTAATTAATTGAATAAATAAGTAATATCATTCTAATTTTGAGTAACCCTATTTCGATATTTCTCTCTCGATATTCCTTTCCAACTTGCGTAACACGTTCAAGTTATCTTCTGTTAGAAACATAACGACTCGCATATTTCCCTGTACGGCACTGAGAACCATTGTTTCGTGATGTTGCAAATTTGGAAAGTGGGTTGTAAACGAGGGATTTTCCCATCAATAATTCATTGCCTACGGCGGTGGGAAACTCGTGTTCGTGTTCACAAGCAGAATTGTGTTTAGTAATCACCTCTGATGAACAAACTATGCCAATGACTGGCTAAATCGCTGGGTACACTGCGATCGCAACAGCCAATGAGTTGTTGAATTATTATAATCAGCGAATATTTGCAACCCATATGTACCTATGTAAAATAGTTTACAAATAGGTAAGCTATGTATTAGTATTAAGGTAACCTACACTAATAGTGAAGTACAAGCTTTCTGTAACAATTTTTTTTTTTTCTTGTCGATTTTCAGGTCATTATATTCCAAGAGTCTAAAGAAGAATCATTAAGTCAGTTTATTCTGTGTTTTTTTCTCATTGTAGTTTTGTAGAATATAGAATTACATATACAAATGGATGATTTTTTTTTATTAAACATTTTCTAATTCTATAATTAAACTTTTTTATATTTGTAATACATATTACTGCTATATGTTATTGTAAAAATGAGTCTGAGAAGATTTCGCTACATCAAAATATCGAGAATCAAATTACAAATTTTCCGTGCCACGGTAGACATAAAATAAATTTTGTTGACATTCTACAGAAAAATTATTACATTTATTTATGAATTAAGCATTAAGATTTATAGATTAATTAGTTTGGATCAATTGTTCCGGCGAAAAAAAAATAATGAATTCATTGGTAAATTCTTGAAATAGGCATGACAAGGTACTTACATGTTATTAATGGACGACCAGAATGTTAGTATATATATATATATATATATATATTTACCACTTTAATATTAATGCTTAATAATATTCTATTATACTCGTAGTGTTAATATTGATATGGTATTAGTTCTTTCTTTCTCCCTCCCCCTTAAACGTTATACAACCTATGACGTCATATTTTATATTTTCAAGATATTCCGATATAGATACATACGAATATATAATGACGTTATAGCCTGATATAGGGAGCCGAGAATACAGAAATAGACTAAGTGATTGAGGAAGCTAAAGTTTTTACGACATTTTCGTTATCGAGACTCATAGCTCCCTGCGGACTCTTGATTCTTGGCAAAGTCCCTCAAAGGGCAGAGCTAAAGGGCAGAGTGCTCCGACATTATATATAATAAAGTTCACTTCTCGTCCTTTCTCTCTTCCTCTACTGTCACTAAGGGCTACATAGAGCATTCGCTATATTGCAATATAATTAATTATATCATAACTAGGAAATAAATATAGCATTTATATTCAAAAATAAAGTCATTCTAAAGTTCTTCTTTTTAAAAAAATAAAAAACTACGGGTCTGGGGGTAAAGTATATGGTAGAGACTGTTTCTTGGACAAAGGGAGGTAATTTGTCCTATTTCACGCTCAACCACCAGGGTTTCCCGTTATTTTGGGTACCCACTTCCCTTAGGATCCATCTCCAGCCGATAACAGTCTAAATGAAAGTCTGCCAGCGAGCGGGATTTGAACCTAAGACTTTCGGCACTCCGCTCCCTTCATACACGCTCTTCATATATTTATATATTATTATCAATCAACAATATTATATGTGCGGATATTTTTTCTTATGGTTCTTTTACAGGATTTATCCAAAATAATTTTATACGAAATAATCGCACACATTATTTCAATCGTAATTTACGAATATGTTTCTTTTATTATTTAGAGAATTTGATTGCCTTCAAAATAAACATAAATGCTTGTATATAAAACGAAAATTAATTAATTTAAAAAAAAATTTAACGACTTCCTATGTGTACTAAAGAAAGAAATATGAAAGCATCTATCATGGATTTTATATTATATACCTTTTTTGCTAATTCTGAACTAGCTGAGATATATTATTCTATTTGTGATAGATTTAATAATTTTTCAACGAAGTACCTGTCATGTTCTAGTTCAAATTGTAGTCTAAAGTTCTAATCATTAGGAAAAATACTTTTTATATAGGTTATAGGTTTTTTACAACTCACCTGACGAATTAGTTCTAACTCTTTATTATTGCATAAGCCGGGAAAACCATTAAAAATTTCAGCTTTAAAAGATTTTTTTTTAATATACATTTAAATTGTTTTTATTTCATGCTACCATCACAAAATACGAAATAATTAATTTAACCGATTATTTTTACGAATTTAATCGAAAAGTTCCTTTATTCCTTCGTTTATATTTCGGCTCCTTGACGAGAAACGGATCGAAGCGTTAATTAATTTTAAATTCGGCCACGTGCCGAGAGGAGCTTTAGTCTTAACGTTTGTTGAAGAACCTCACAAAAAAAAAAAAAAAAAGAAATAGTACAACACCTTTTCAATGGGGAAGTTTATGAAAATTGAATCATAAATTATTTATAAATGTTTTTAATTCTTTGTTAAATTAATGAGGATTGAGATTTTTATAAATTTGATTTTTGTATAAATTTAATCACTAATTTTAGCGTAGAGAAAGTTGGCAACAACAAAAAATGTAGGATTCCCACTGTAGCGTCGTGCGATTAACAATAGTTGTACAAAGTGATGTTAAACAATAAACAAACAAACAAAATCGTTTACATAAGAAAATTCAATTTAAATAAATTGTTTTTTAAAGTTATGATTTAACACTTTTCTATCTTAATAAATAATAAATTGGTTTAAAGTCATACTCAGCTATGACCAATTTTCATATTAACACTTTTTTTTCTTGTTAAAAAATAATTTACACGCAGAAAGAAGCTTTTACTAATAATCTTTCGACTTATTAAGTTGACATAAGTATAATATATTTTTTAAGTTAATATTTAAAGTTATAGGCAATAATTCTCGATGTGTCTTAGAGAATGAAGGATCCGGCTGTGGCAGATAAATTATTTAACAGCCACAGAGGGGCCTTCCTAGGGCTCACCCAGCCTCTATCCAATAGATTGGGGGGAAACCTGGCGGTTGTGCGTGATCTCGTACATAACATCTATCTGCGTAACTATTGCCCATGAAAGAGTCTCTTTTACAGTCCCTTCATGGGTGGTGGTACATTTTTTTTTATTTCCTTGTATGACCTAAGATTTATGAAACTCGATGTCTGACTATGTATTTGCTGTTGAATAATAAATAAAAAAAATTACACCTATTTAATTATTTATATTGGCAAAATAATGCGGTTGGAATCAGGTGAGCTGGCATTAAAACTGGGAAGAAAACAGCTGAGCGGTCGATAAACGTGTAACTGCAGCGTATGCAGTTCAATTTTTCCTTTCCATCTCATTCAGTTTATTAATTTCGTTGTATTAACTCCATTAAAAGTATATATTATTTTTTTAATATTATTTCTACCAAGCAAATTTTATATATTTATATATGCATTATTTTTTTAATGATAAATTTTTTTATTTCAGTTTACTGCTTGGGTAGATGCTGTGATATTCGTATTTTCTCTTGAAAACGAAGCAAGTTTCAACGCAATCTACACATACTACACTCAAATGGCGCATTATAGGAACAGTGCTGAGATTCCCCTCATACTAGTCGGCACCCAAGGTATGTTTATATCATTTTATATATTTTTATATTTAGGTGAGGCAATAGTATGACAAGCAAAAAGAAACCTATACGTATTTACATACCTATACAATTTTATAATTATAGATCATCATTACGATTTTGCTCTGTGCTACTAAATTTAAGGTTTTGGGATAGTGTAACTTAAGAAGATAATAATTTATTTTTTATCTGGCGTGGATCGACCTTGTGTGTTCGAGATGCCCTCCCTGGACTCATTCAGCCTCTTTAATGTCGGTCCTCTTAAATCATTGGGAAGGGAAGGAAATTTGTCATTGCTCATGTTATCGCCCTAATCACAACCATACTTGACCTTGGTACAGTACATTCATTGTTAAGTACTTGGGGTGGTAGCGTTTTTTATTATTTTTAAAGATATTAATGATGTTTATATATGAAGATATATTTAAATAAAAATAAGATTGCAAACAAAAGTTATTGGCAATTAATTTACTTGTTTTCTAATTGTTTCATTTTAATTAATATAATCTTCTAATGCAGGATTAGCCAACTATTACTTTTATCAATAATTGTATTACAAATAACATACTTGTAACTATTAAGCCTTGATGACCTGCAATGTTGTATTATTATTATTTAAGAATTTATTTATAATAATTTGTGAATTATTTGAAATTGTTTTTTTTTCTTTGTTGATCCCGGAGCTATTTTCTTTTATACGTTTCTTTATCTATATGTTAAATTATTTTGTTGATATGAATAAAAGCAAAATATTGCTAATCAGTTGAAATTGATTTGCAAAAAAAAATGTTATTTTCATGCATGAATATTTTTTCAATTAATTAATTATCGTTCAAAAGCCAGAAGTATAAAATTAAAATGTATTTATTTTTATATTGCATTTAACCATCAGACACGCATTTAATTAATCGTATGTTTACAAATCAAAATCTTAATTTACTAAAGTTAGAATAGATTTGAAAATGGCGGAATACCGTGTTGATAATTTGTGATTGGCTGTTGCCTCATTGAAGGGAACCAATAGCGTTGAGTTTCGATTTGTTAGGGTTCCAGGCTAGACTAATTTCGCTTCCTGGCGTGTCCTGAGAGCCAATACAATGCTAATCCATCCTCGCTCTGTCATCCACAACAGGTATCTCAAGTGCTTTTATCTGCAATCTTACATCTTGCGTCATCACATAATCGACTTATGAGAGGCTTAATATAAATTCATTAATTTACTAAGATTCTATAACTATCGACTTTAATGCGAAATATGAAACGAATATTCGGATATGCTTGACATATCGGATGTACCATACAGCTGTACAAACTATCCGCCAATCAAAGTTCAGGCACCATTTTAAAAAAATATTCAATATTTTCGTCCACAGTTTTCACTTTATTTTTAACGTTGTGTGCTTCACTTTGCAGATAATCTTAAATTCTGTAGATGTAGGAAAATTAATTATAAAAATTCGGAAATAGATAACTAAATTCAAACCTTATTCAAAGCTGCTCAGTTAAAAATAAATATTTTGTCTCTTCTTAACCTGGCTGTCCCACCTTTAATTATTCATTGTAAATAAAATAACTTCTTACAATTAACTTATTACAATCTTACGAATTCTTACAATAACATTATCTTAATAGAATAAGGGGGAGTTGATGTGTTGAAGGTTCTGAGCTCATAAATTATTTTATCTGTGAATAGCCACAGATAGAACCTAAGGGATCTGCAGACCCTCATGAGGCTTTTATGAGTGGAATTTATATATTCTGATGTGTAAACCCTGAAAGGGGAGAAACCTGGTGGTTAAGTGTGATCTAGGACAAATCACCTCCTTGCACAACCGTTGTCCTAGAAAGAAATCTCTACCATGTAAGAACAGAAGATCCTTCATGGGTTGTTAGTGGTTAAGATTATATCATTTATTATTTATAGTAAACTATGTTAATGAAAATTATGGCATCAAGTTTGTTGTTACAATATTAGCTCATAAAATTTTAGTATTGTTCTGAAACTCTGTCATAAATGGTACTTCAAAAGAATTATTTTAATTTGAACGAGATATATTTGAATCTTTGCTCTGTTAGAATGGAATAGGTTTGACTTTTTAATTACAGTCAACTACAGTTTTTTATATTCTAGACTATACATCTGCTGCAGCGGTTATGTTTTGAAGTTGAATTTTATCAAGAGGGAGTTAACTGTATTGGGAGAAAGCAGAATCGTGTCAATCTCGTAGTTTTTTGCTTGAAATGGAGTTGTAATAAAATCAATTATTCCATTTCAAGCCAATGCCTGTAATGAAAATGATCCCGCTTCCCTAATTACAAGAAATTATTTTGGGAAAATCGACTTAACAGCTTATTCACCGGGGGCTGTACGTATAATTGTCGTGGAAGAAAAATATTGAAAATATAATGCAGACAATTATTTGAAATATTTATTTTTAAACTTTAAGGATTACAAACGGTTAAATTGTTTCAATATTAAAATTGTTAGACCAGCTGTATCTCTTAAATTTATTATCATTAACGGGTAATATGTTTGAAAAAACCTGACTGACATTGCGTCAAGTAAAGCAGCCGTTGGTTGTTTCAACTTGACCTAATTTTTCGTTTTTCCTCGCTTCTTGTTCGTTCTTCTGGAACAATTGTCAGGGACTTTTGTTTTGATGGATTAGGCACGTCATACCAGACATTTTCCTCCTGTAAGGTATTCCAGAAAAATCTAACTTTAATAACTAATGTTGAAATGACAAATAATCGTGCGATTTGGCCTCTGTGTGTGACTTGAAATCAATATTGCCTTTGTTGAACTCGAAGGATTTCAAAACTATTTAATTTATTTGTATTCGTTATATTTTTTAACCTTTGTATGAAATATATAGTACCTATAGGAAAGTATTGGGACTATAAAACGTTTCGGATCCAACTGTTACAGGGTAATAAACGTTTAATAATGGTTCATTACACGGTAGAGACTGTACTGTTTCGAAGACAACGGTTGTGCAAGAAGGTGATTTGTCTGAGATCACGCTCAAATCCTAAGTTTTTCCTCCAATTAAGGTACCTACTTTATATAGGCTGGGTGAACCCCAGGAGGGTCTGCAGATCCAACGGGGCTCATCTATGGCTATTTACTCGTTAAAGGTCTCCTTATTATGCCTGGATAGGCAAAATTTAAGACTCTCACCGTTTTCCCCCCCTTTTTCGTCTACCAACTTTTCCTTTCGGTGTTTTTAACTTAATATTTGTAAAGTGGGTGGATCTCTTTAAAAATTATCAAACTGACAGAATTGGAACTTCCCTCTTCCAATACAGCCTACTATTCACCATGTTAATCCATTGTTAGCATTTGAAAGGCTTCCTTGGAACAAAAATGTTTGCAGGTCAATGCTCTCCCCGATTCAAAAGCTGTTACAAATCAACGTGTTTTCAAAGATACACACAAAATGCAATAAAACCTTGTTTGCATGTACATTATCAACAACATGTTAACTTCAATAACACAAACAAAATATTGTTTGAAATACTGTATAATATATTCAAGACTCGATAACGTTTGTACAATTCAATAGAAATAATGGTATCAGTTCTGCAAGTTGTCGCTTTCGATTTAAGCTACAAGTTTTAACTTTTCATTGGGTTTCTTTTTAATATTCTCGAAAATAAAAATAATCGTGGGTTATAGTAAATAAAGAGTGTAATTGTGGGGAATAATTACTAAAATATAGACATTTTCCATAAATAAACTCTCATTTTCATACTAAAACTCATGATGGTTTTCGTTTTCGAGAACATTTAAAAAGAAACGAATGAAAAGTTAAAGCTTGTTGCGACAACTTGAAAGCGACAACCTGCGGAACTGATACCGTATTCTCCGTCGATTCCTTTAATTTAAAATAAAGGAATTCCACTTATATGGATAACTAACAAGTCTTTTTTATTTATTCATAAAACCGTCGTGAATTTTTTGTTGTTGGTATTTTATAATAATTTGAGTAACGAACAGCGATTTCTAATGCCATCTTGATCAAGTCAAATCAGGATTAACTCAGTTAATTCTCAATTTAATGTTTTCAATTCGAGTAATATAAATCTAATTTTATTATTTAATATGGTGGTATGTTTAAATAAGGTGAGAAAATAAAAATATCTACTAAAATATTTGATTTATTGTGAATAGCACATTACAAAAGCGTTAGATCGATATTTTTCCGATTTATTATCTTTGATTATCGATTTAGAATTAGATTTTCAGTTCGAATCCGTCATAAAATATAATTTATGACACTGAGATTTTCATTTTCAAGTGCGCTAAAAAAACTTAAAGTGTTTAACATGACTTAAAAGAAAATCAAGTTCAGTTCAGTCTCTCACCAATTATCACCCGTAAATTAGAAAATATCGCTGATTTTAAGACGGTGTCTATGAAATCATAAATACCCTGTATATGTTATAGCTAACATTTATCTATTTTATATATCTTATAAATATTATTATATTATATATTTAAAATATTTTATTCAGAAGAAGGTTATGTACGAGAGGTTATAATGTTACCTTCACTTACTAGCCATTTCCGAAACTTGTACAGATCTTTAATAGCTATTTTCATTTTATTTGCTTATGTAAAGAAGAATTATAAATTCTGTTCATGTAATCCGTTATTTCAGTAGATTAAAAAGTATTAAACCAAACTACAAGTCCATAAAATGTATCAGAAATGATTAATAAAATACAGATACTGTAGTAATCAGAATATTACATGTTTCTTTACATAAACAATATTATATGAACAATCACTATTTAAAATCTACACTGGTTTACTTAATGGCTAATAGATGTAGGTAACAGTATTCTCATTCATAAACTTCTTTAAATGAAATATTTTAAATATAAATTTAACGCCCTGTAAATGTTATAACAAAGATGGAGCTAAATATAAATTTGTACGTTGGAAGAATTTTTGGTAAGAATAATGGAAAAGATAAATATGAGTTCAAATTCCCTCATTTTGCTTTGAAAGCTTTCTCTTTGAACAAAGAGAATGAATTATATTTTTATTTTTTCCTTCTTAGAAATATAACTTGTTCTTCGTTCTTCTAGACTATATGCAACGTTTGTATCCATAATACAGAAAATCCAATTTTCTCATGAAACCTTTCACATATTGAAATATTTTCTCTCGTGTGCATTCCTGTTTCTTGCAGACGTTTTTCAAAGTTATGTAATTCATTTCATAGAGGTTTTGTGAGAAGACTTTATTATGGGTGTCAGTTACTTTTTTGTTGGGATTCTCTTCGGATCATATTGAAGTATTCCTTTACTCTTTACTTCATAAGTTTTTTAGGTCTGTTCATGCACGCAAATACTTTAAGAATTAGTGTGTTATAAAATATTTTATGTTGCCATTTTTTATGGTTTCATTTTCTCTTTAAAAATGGATTTATAATCTACAGATACATTTACAGTTAAATTATATGTAAGCCTACCATTATTTCATGTTATATAATATTTTTATTGGATTTGTCTTTATTTGTATATTTTAATTATTTGTTGGTACAGTTCTATATCTTCTCTCTTATATCATTGTTATAGAATTATGTTTTCATTCATTTTATTCAGTAGTTGACATATATGTAATACATCTTTTACATTATATAAGTCAAGTATTTCAATAAGACTTTTATCAAATACATTGTTTAAATATTATGACTCTTTTTAATTGGGTGATATCATGAATTACTTTTTATATTGTGTGATACAGATTTTAATATGCTGAAGATGTGTTATAATGGCTTTTAAATGTTCTTATTTTATCTTTTGGTAATGATATATTTTTTTATTATATTATAGATGCTATCAGCGAGAGCAATCCACGGGTGATCGATGATGCCAGAGCCAGGAAGTTGGCAAATGATCTCAAGAGGTGCTCTTATTATGAAACCTGTGCAACTTACGGCCTAAATGTAGAACGTGTCTTTCAGGATGGTATGTAAAACAATTTATTATTAAATGTTATGGTATATATAATTTATTTATTATCAACATATTAACAGTAGCTAGCATCTTTTGTTATTTTACTATGTTTTATTATCTTCTAGATTTCTTTCCATTCTTATTATTTCACATCAATTATTCCTTATGTCTTTTGCTCTTTTTATTTCTTACCTGTCAGAAAGCCTGTCATTCCTATCATTTCTGTTTGTAGAAACTGTTTTATTTTCTTTGTTACTGTATTGTTTATGTAATTATTCTGTTTTCTTTTCAAACTAGATACTTTGATTATAGACTTTAATTGAATAATTTTTTTCAGCTTGTCAGAAAATAGTCCAGCAGAGGTTGTCGCAGTCGGCTACCTGCCTCGCTACTAATTCCCGACCAAGCACCCCGATCACTGGTATGCCTCCTCCCCCTCAGATTCTGCTTCCCGCATCTCCGACTCACCATCATTCGCCTGTTCATAAGGTATTTTTTTGTTTATGTTAAGATATTTTTGTTAGGTATTTCAACTGTTAAATTTAGTATTTTTTCAATTCAGTTTTTTTTTTTTATTCCTCTTGATAATCACACTCTGTTTAATTACTGTACCAACAATTAGTAGAAAAATTAAGATTAAAATCATAGTTTGATTAAATAACTACTAGAACTTGAAAATAATGATAATAATAAAAAATAATAATAATAACAAACTAGTTAATAATTTTTCAATTATGGAAACCTTTTTTTTTTTACTACTATTTTTAAATAATAACGTTTCTTCGATTTTAATTCTGTTTTAAATTCTATAATTGCATTGTTTATTCAATATTTTATTTGAGTGTTTTATATAATTGAGTTCTATAGATTATTTTACTTTACGTGTTAAATATTGCTTGAGCTCCCAAGTTGCAAAAAGGAACCCAAATTCTTTTCATAAAAGATAATTTATATATGAAAATCAATTTTCATTGGAAAAGTAGAATACATATTTAATCTTATTTCTTTTATAACTTTTTTCCTTTGTGTAGTGTCTTCTATTGTTTCCATATACTGGTAGCATTGCATGTGCGTAAATAAATGTTTAGTTTGCATATTATTTTATTTATTAGTTAAATTATATAATATATAATAAAAGCATTTCTTAGCTGGTAACGGAATGTATTGATTAAATATCCAAATAATCATATTCATTCAGACGGGAAATGCCCTGTTAATTTTATTTATTCCCTATGTAGCGCTATGTTTTTATTTTATTTACTTTTTTTAAACTATACGCATGTACTTAACACATGTGAAGCTGTAATAATCCTGAATACACATTATATAAAGTTAAGCAACTATAATGCTATCGTAAAAAAAAATTTATTTTCAACTCATATCTTCTTTTTATAACCATACATTCATTCATGATGCTTAAAAAATTATTTTTCTTTAATTTAGTTGTTTACCAATTGTAATTTTCACTTGTATAAGCTCAATTTAACTATTTTTTGTAATATTTTCTAGTTGGTATATTCATAAATTAAACAAATAAAAACTGAATGGCTCATTCAATGTTTTAAAGTTTCTATTGTTGGAAAAATATGGAGCGGAGTGGCTCAGTGGTAGAGCACTGAGTTGCCATGCCGGAAATCCTGGTTTAAATCCCGTTGCAGGCCATGACTTTTATTTAGTCTGTTTGCAGCGGGAGATGGATCATATAGGATATAGGACCCTCCTGGGGCCCACCCAGCCTCTATTAAATATTATAAAAATAGGGTACCCAAAATAACGGGGGGAAATCTGGCAGTTGAGCGTGACCTAGGACAAGTCACCTCTTTGTAGAACCGTTGTCCATGATACAGTACAGTCTCTACCATGTACTGAACCCCAGACCCTTCATGCGTTGTAGTGGTACAGGTTTTTTTTTGTTTTGTTTTTGGAATTATGCCGTAATAAATATCAGAATAAATAATCAATAATTATTAAAAAAATATCATATGATAAATTATAATTGAAGCCTGGTCGATTGATCCTGAGCTCTCTTGGACTACACCATGGTATTAAACCATTTTTAATATGAAAATAATTAAAGTTGACTTCCTATAATCATTTGTAATGTTACAAATCAAAGACTTGTCAAATAATTTAATAAATAATCATTCTGTGGTTTTACCACAGAGGAAAGATTTTTTTAAATATATTTAGTTGATTATAAATACAAAAATAAATTATCTAATTTCCTGCAATAAAAAACTAGTTAGTTAGGAATATTTTAATTCATAAACTGAAATATTGCATTATTTTATAGATCCTCAGATAAAATAATTTGTAAGATACATTTAATAAAAATGCATTAGAACGTTTAGGTTTTAAATATGATAAAATTGTGTTATTTCTTATCTCCATCATGAAAGTTTGCTGTAGATTTGTTGGTATATAAAAAAGAAGATAAAATCCATCCATAAAAAGTGATCCATGATGTTCCCCCACAAGTTGCCGTAAGGGGGTTGAAAGCTCTTCTAGTCACCCCTTTATTGTCAAGAAGAGGGGGTTAGTACTGTAGGGTGCCGTGAAGGCCTGTGAAGATGTTTCGTGTTGTGATATAAACCAGGATGGATTTCGGTGTCACCATAGCCATCGCTGCCAAGCTCATTAGGAGGAACAGTCTGTCGAGAAAGGTTGTCTATTAATTAGAAGGAAAAGTCTGTTTAGAATGATAGTTTATTAATTAAGAATAATTAATACTTTGTCATGAAAAAGTTTGACAAGTTGATAATAAATATAGTTTGCAATTAAAATCTTTTTTATTACCTTAAGAAACTTCTTTTTTCTTAAAGAAAAAATTTAGTACCAATACTGAACCAAATACTGATTTTTATATTTCTATATTTAAGTATTGAGAAAAAAACTGGAAAGCTCCTAATACTAAAGGCAGAAAAGATATTTCTATCCGCTTTCATATTTTTCCATAATTTAAATAATTTGATCTTAAAAAATTTACATTGTGTTAATGCCTTTTTTATTTTGCTTCAGAGTATTGAGTAATTAATATTTTTTAAATATATAATTGTATTTTAAATATTTTTAATTAATGATTATTTTACTGTTTTAAATTGGTTACTTGATATTTATGAGGATAACAGTTGCTTGATTTGTTCTAATTAAGGAGTGTTTGTTTATATAAATATATAAAGTTTATTACTGGGTGCAAACTTTTATTTTCATATACATTATAGAATAAAATCTATTGCCATACAACATATCGAGCTATACAACTATTGCTACAATTTACATTTATTATGTTTTTATACCTAAGTATTTTTGTCAGTTGTATTACTTAATAACGATGCGTGGATGATATGGAACTATTCATGTATAGTAATGAAGTTTAATTCTGGATTAATTACTTTTTTAAATTATCTTTTTATTTATTAATGAGTGTAATTGTATTTCTTTATTTTTGATAGTTTACATTTAAATTGAATAAAAGAATAATTTTCTTTTTATTTCCTCTGTATATTATGTATTAACTTCTAGGTACATTTTGAGTTTGATTAATTTACCAAGATTAGTAGTACATTTATTGAACCCTCATTTAGATTAACATTCTTCAAAGAATAGAAAAAATAATTTGATAACTTAAAATATTAAAATAATTAATAAATTTATTAAGCAATGTATAAAAATAATAAATGTATACAAAACCATGATGGGGTAACCTGTGATATGGTGTTGAGCATAGCACCTACTATGCACAACATCATGCGGACCACAGCCCAACAGGTGGCTTAGGATTTTTTAAAGGGAGTAAAAAATCCTTGGTCATGCCATCCTACGGAAGGGGCGTATAATCGGGGTCTTGAGACTGTGTGTAATAAGTTACACATTAAAGATCCCAACCTAATTATACATGGATAGCCAAAATGTAGGACTCCCATTGTAACATTGTCTGGTTAGCAATAGCAGCATTAAGAGATTTTCAGTAAATAAACAATTAACAGCAAAACTATGATAAAATGTTTTGTAACAATGTATATATGTTTCATCATTTATACTGGATCTTTAGCTGAATAAATTTTTCTCCTTATATTCATTAAAAATTACAATTATGCTTTTATTACTAGCATACTTGTTACTGATTATTAATATATTATAAAGGTTATATAATAGCTTCTATTTAAATATTTCAGGAAGGAGGTTTGACGAGGCAGCTTGGCCCAGTGCTCTCGAGCAGCTCCCACGCCCTCCACAAGGAGAGCCTCATGGAGAACAACAACGTAGCTAAGATACCAACCTTAGACAACCTCACTCTGAATCCTCCAGTTCCAACGAAGGATCTCCCCACCCCTTCTTCTACACCTACTGCAACAAGGTAAATGATTTTATTTGTTAAATATTACAATTGATGTTTTACATATTTTATTTTATTTTATTTTTTTATGAACTCTTATATTTTTATTTTGAAGAGAAAAGATATTTTACATAGATTTAATAATATAAATAAAAACATATTTACTTAATAATGTTATTTAAATAAATGTAGAGTTTAAAAAACTAAAAAGCAGGAAACAAAACTAAAATGTAGAAAATAAGAATGGAGTGATGAATCATAAAAGTCATTTTTTTTTTTAAACCTCGAGGTGCTTTTTAAGAAATTTTCACAATGACATTAATTTAACAAATATCATTCAATAAAATATTTACAATTAACAACCCATGCTTTTTTTACAGTAAAATAAAAAATTGTATTCATCACTCCATTCTTATTTTAAGCTTAATTGATAACCATTTTTTACTTTTTTGTTTTGCTTCCTATTAAAACGTGATTTTTAGTTTTTAAACTATTAGTTATTTTCTACTTTTTATTTCAGCTAGCTTTAAACGTGTGTTCTTTAGTTGTTTTGTTTTTTGAAAAATATATGAAACTCCCCGGTTGATCCTGCCAGTAGTCCATATGCTTGTCTCAAAGTTTAATCCATGTATGCCTTGGTACACGCCTTAGTATAGGCACAGGACACTACCGTGTCTTCGGTCATGAAAAATATCTAATCCTGAAGAACCTGGTCAGGATAATGAGACTAACTTATTAAATTATTTTATTATATTAGTTATTGATTTTATTCATTTCTTTTCAAATAAAAATATTTAATTATTAAATTATTGTATTGTCGTCAATCCTTAAGTATTTTCCTAAGATTCTGTTAAGTGCATATGTATATGCAGGCAAAGCTAATAAAATCGTGTTAAAAAGGTGAACATGTTTTGAAAAATGAAAATGCTTGGAGTCTTCAGTAATTTAATAATTACTGAATTCTCATAATTATTAATATAATCAAAAATGTTTCTTAGCTGAATACTTCATATATTAGTTAATGTATTCTTATTTTTCATGGGTCTGCTTTGATGTTAATACCAATTTTTTGTTATGTATAGAAAAAACCGCCGAAGATCCAACTTGTTCACTCCTTCCAAGAAGAGTGAAGACAAGTCTCGAAATGGCGGTGAAGTAGGGAGTGGGAGGGCGATCCCAGTGAAACAGGGAGTTCTTTACAAGAGGAGTAGCAAAACTCTCAACAAAGAATGGAAGAAAAAGTATGTAACCTTATGTGATGACGGAAGGCTCACTTACCATCCTAGTCTACATGTAAGTTACAATTTCTTAGTAATAAATTCTATTTCATATAGTTAGGCTTTAAAATTACAAATTGTCTGTCAATTTATTTAAATATAGAATATTCAAAAAACATGATTTTGTGAAAAGACTAGAGTACTTGGTGTGATTACGAAACATTGAAAAAATAAAAATATGCCTAAATGAATTTCTTTAGTAAAAACATCTCACACAAAGTACTCAAGCCTTTTCATCAGTGTTTTCTCAAAATCACGTTTTTGACTTAGTGTATTTCACTTTCTATATTTTATTTAGAGTTTAAAAATATGAAGTATGTGTTGTGATTATCGTATAATGGCTTATGTACTTTATTATAATATTTTTAAATTAACAGGACTACATGGAAGATGTTCATGGAAAAGAAATTCCATTGCAATACGTCACTGTTAAAGTACCTGGGCAAAAACCTCGTGGCTCGAGGACAATCAGCCAAGCGAATGGTGGCCATGACGCTCTTTCGGTCATCACCAGTAAGTGTTAGTGACCTGATTTTTTAGATTTTTTTTTTGTTCAGTTGTTAAGAAAATCAGTTTCCCTTCTGCAGGTTGTCGCTTCGTGTAAAGTGACAACTTTTAACTTTTCATTGGTTTCCTTATTAATACTCTCAAAAAAGAAAATAATAATTTTTTTGTATATATGACTGTATATAGCAAATATTAGCGACTGTATGTAGATTAAAGAACCGACTTAAACATACTGTTTAGGATGAATCATATCTTTTTTTCATACTAAAACTTATGATTAATTTTTTTTTTTCAAGAGTATTAAAAAGGAAACAAATGAAAAGTTAAAACTTGCTGTGACAACTCGAAGTGACAACCTGGGGAACTGATACCAGAAAATCTCTGAGGAAACCAGAAATAATCAATTTTTTTTCTGTTTAGATTTCCATCATAAGGAAAAGAGATCTTCTGACAAAGTGCTTCTAACTGCTTATGAGATCCTCAAAGAACCTGGTCGAATACCAAAGTATGACTTTTTTTTTATGAATTAAAAAACTGTAATATAGAATAATTTTGACATATTAAATAACTAGAAAGTTATTTTAGTTTAAATAAATTAGTTAAATTTACAAAATCAGATCTTATCCACTTATTATATGCAGGCTTAGTAAAAGGTGATGGTTAGTAAAAATGATGATTAAATAAACACTTTTAAATATTAGGATGCCCCTTTTTTTCTTTAACCCAAGAAAGATAACCTACGTCCAATCGACGTAAACGAATTTGGGACTTTTCTAGGGTAACTAGAAAAGTTTGGGACTTGTTATCTCAAGTATTTTTAAATAAATATTTAAATGAACCAAATGTTTTTCATTTATCTTCAACACAATTATGTATATAAAATAAATAATCATATTTTTTAAACATATTATATACAATGTCAGAAATATTTGCACTAAAACATACACAGGTCGAAACGGTGTATGTTTATCTTTAGTGTACAGTGAAATATGGTTATATTATGGTTTCTAGGATTTTTACTGAAATCAATGTCATAAACAGATAAGTTTAAAAACATAGCTGGCTCTAGTTTGTACATAATGTGGCACAGAAAAAAATTGGGAAACCTTAATTGAAGTTTTTAAGTACATGAAATCCTTATATTACAAATTAACTGATAGCCTGATTTCCAAGGGGATTTATACAGCCCAGATATCTCAAGAAACTATAATAGTAAAATTAAATTTAAAAAAAAATTTTAATATTTGTATTGAAAAAAAAAGGTGTTAAATTTCAGTATACCCCAGTCATTCTGATATCAGAATGATACCCCCAGTTAACATAAATCATATTGTTACGGGCTACTGGGTGTAAAATGGACTAAACTATTACTTAATTCAATAATCTAATATTTATTAACAAATTAAAAAGAATGCAATGAGATTATTTAAAACAGCTAAATTATTAAACTAATATCAATTTACAATAACAATATTCTACTAAATGTTATCTAATTTCTAAAATAATATACAAACAATATAAGATTTTGGTAATACTAAATAACTAAACTATTTATATATAAATTTGCACAAAGACAATAATATTACACTATAGTTTACAATTACAAATTAACACTTACAGTTCGCTAACTAAAGTCCACCGACCGTAAGACTCTCCAAATATGACAAACTGCCACACAGTTTATTACACTTATTACACGGCCACTAATTGTCACTGTTGCTCACTAAGCACTTATTACAGACTGATACTAATACTAACTCACACACACTGCCACTAATTAACGGCTGCTTATTACTTCACTGCTTATTACTGACTGCCGCGGCCGAAAACGCTGTCCTTTTTATATAGGCAAGGTAGGTCGTGGTGGGGCATTACTCGGAACACGGACGAGGACCACCTAGACCGATCTAGAAGGTTCTACGCCATTCTATAATCCCTTCCGCTTAATCCCATTGTTTGCCTAATCCGCTCTAGGCAGATCAGAAGCCGGTCCTACTTTCCGCTCTGACCGTAACACTGCCCCGTCCTTAAAAGTGCTCTGCCCCAGAGCATAGTCCGGAGAAATCGGGCGGTCATGAGCTTCCCTCGATGGAGACGCATTTCCTTTCCAGGGGTTGAACGTGCACACCAATATGGCGACTCCAGAGTGGGCGAATATCTGTTCAAGCATGTTCCTGACAACCTTCCACTCCAGGCCGTCATATCCACAGCCCAACTTAGGGATCGCGAGCTTGGTGACACGCAGTCTCAGAAGCTTACTCCGCAGGTCGTCGAGGCTTCGCCGCAGTGCGTCATATGTGGGCTTCTGATCAGTAGCACACTTGGTAACTAAGTAGAACAGGTGTCGTCCTTCGTGCGTATGGTGGAGTGCTTTCCCGATGCGAGGTCCTTGGCGTTCCAGTTCCTCAGTTCCAGCAAACTTCTTCCTGAAGACCGTTGCAATCCCTCGGGAAGTCCTTAGATCTTCGGCTACACAATGGGCCAGAGAATAGTCCGCGGGTAACGAGAAGATATCTCTGTATACTGCCTGAGTTACTCTACGGAAACCTTGTACCTTAGGTTGTGCAACTGATACCTTACTGGTCTCCACGTTGTTGAGGTTCCTGACTTGCTGGTCTTCTGTCGGGCCATGGTCTCCTTTGTAAGGGGCCAGTCTGTTAAAATGGACTACCCTGGGTTTTCCTTTTGGCTGCTTCCTGATTCTATAGATGACGTCGTTTATCCTATTGATGATCTCAAACGGGCCATCCCAGGAGTTCTGAAGTTTAGGTGAGTAGCCTCGCCTCCTTCGAGGGTCATGTAGCCAGACCAAATCTCCAGGTTGGAAGCCACCTTTCTCTGCCCTGACGTCGTAACGCTCCTTCATTCTGTCACTGGCTCCCTGGATGTTTGCACGAACCTTCTCGTGGATATTATCCATCCGCTTCCGTAGATTCGTGACGTATTCCTCTCCGTTAACTTCCTCATTAGGCTTGAACCCGAATTTTAGATCACAAGGCAAACGAAGTTCTCGGCCGAACACCACATTTGCGGGGGTCTGCCCCGTTGCTTCATGGACTGAACTGCGGTAGGCTAACAGGAACAAGTGAAGATACTGGTCCCAGTCTCGCTGATGCTCGGAGACCACTTTAGACAAATATCGACCCATTGTCCTGTTCATGCGCTCCACCATGCCATCCGATTGAGGGTGCAGAGGTGTTGTCCTGGTCTTCCGTATCCCCAGTGCTTCGCACATTCCGGAGAAGACTGCAGACTCAAAGTTTCTTCCCTGGTCAGCGTGGAGTTCCATGGGTACTCCAAACCGGCTGACGAGCTGTTTCACAAGTACGTCTGCAACCGTGACTGCCTCTTGATTCGGAAGGGCATAAGCTTCCACCCACTTAGAAAAATAGTCCATGGCCACGAGAATATATCGGTTACCTTCATCCGTGACAGGGAAAGGGCCAGCGATGTCGATCGCTATCCTCTCGAACGGTGCTCCCACGTTGTACTTCTTCATAGGGGCCCTCTTTCTTCTTGTTGGTCCGTTAGAAGCCGCACAAGTCGCACAACGCCTGCACCAGTCCAACACATCGTCCTTAAGGTTTGCCCAGTAAAAGCGTTCACGAACTTTTTCCAATGTTCGGTGAACTCCAAGATGGCCGCCAGTTACACCGTCATGTAGTTCCCTAAGCACTTCGGGCACTTTATTCCTTGGAACGATGAGCTGTAGCCTACGCTGATCTCCTTCCGTGTTCTCCAATGCCCGTTTCAGCAGCCCGTTGTCCACTAAAATGGAGTTCCATTGGGCCCAGTACGTTTTTACATTCTTCGACATTGGAGCAACATCTTGCCAGGTCGGTCTACCTCGCCCCGATATTTTCCATTCCTTTATTTGTTTCAAGTCCGGGTCCTCGTCCTGTTCCTTTGACACCTCTGCATCTTGCCAACTGTCGATGACAACTGTAGTCCTCAACACCGCTGCCTGCTTCTCTTCTTGTCGAGAACAATGGTTGCAGCCTTCATCACAAGGTCTTCTTGACAAAGCATCCGCATTCCTGTGGCTCGTTCCAGAACGATGAGCAGATTCAAAGTCGTACTCTTGAAGGCGCTCGATCCACCTCGCCACTTGTCCCTCCGGTGACTTGAATCGCAGCAGCCACATTAGAGCCGCGTGGTCCGTTCTCAGCAGGAACCTTCTTCCGTATAGATATTTATGGAAGTGCTCTATGGATTTTACTACTGCCAGAAGCTCTTTCCTTGTGACACAGTAGTTGCGTTCCGGAGCTGAGAGTGCTTTGCTGAAATATCCAATCACCCTTTCTTCTCCGTCTTGAAGCTGAGAGAGGACACTTCCAATGGCGATGTTGCTGGCATCTGTGTCAAGTATGAACTTGCCCTCGGGACGTGGATAGCTCAGAATAGGAGCACTACTCAATTTGCTCTTCAGCTCCTCGAAGGATGCCTGGCACTCGTGATCCCAATGAAAAGTCCTTTTCTCCTCGGTTAGCCTGGTAAGAGGTTTTGCGATGTTAGCAAATCCTTTCACGTACCTCCGGTAATAGGTGCAGAGCCCGAGAAAACTTCTCACCTGGTGCTTATCTCGAGGTACTGGCCAGTTGGTGATCGCTGCTATCTTCTCTGGGTCAACAGCAACTCCGTTATCTGACACAATATGCCCCAGGTAGTTGACTTGCCTTCGGAAGAGATTACACTTCTTCGGGTTCAACTTTAGGTTCGCTGCACGCAGTCGTTCGAAGACCTTCTCCAGATTCTTCAGATGGTGAGCGAAGGACTTTCCCAGCACAATAATGTCGTCTAGGTACACCAGGCATACCTCCCAAGAGAGACCTCTTAACACGTTTTCCATCAGCCTCTCGAATGTGGCAGGAGCATTGCAAAGCCCGAATGGCATTACTGTAAACTGCCAGAGCCCAGTGCCAATTGAAAACGCCGTCTTCTCTTTATCCTCAGGTGCCAATCCAACCTGCCAATATCCACTGCGGAGATCCAAAGTAGAGAAAAGTTTACACCCCTCTAGGGTGTCCAGCGTATCGTCAATCCTGGGAAGCGGATAACTGTCCTTCTTGGTGACGTTGTTCAGAAGGCGGTAGTCTACGCAGAACCTTGTTGTGCCGTCTTTCTTCTTCACCAGTACAACAGGAGACATCCAAGGACTACTCGAAGGCTCAATGACACCATCCGCCGCCATCTCCTTAATAATCTTCTCGGCGTCCTCCCGTTTGGCTAACGGTAACCTCCGCGGGACCTGTCGGATGGGCTTGGCATCCCCGGTGTCAATTCTGTGCTGGACGATATCCGTTCTACCACGTGGTCCTGGGCCGATCTCGAATACGTCATGCCATCGGGTAATCATGTTTTTCACCTCCTCGCTCTGTTCAGGCGAAAGGTCGCGACATGATTCGTCCACAAATCCTTTTAGTTCCTCTGGGAGCCCTAGAAGCTCGGTGGCATGACGTTTCAGCTGACGAACCACTGAGGTAGCGGTGGTACACTCCCCGACTTGTGTTCCTTTCTTCAGCGTTACCGGGAAGCTGTTCAGATTCATTAGCCTAATTGGAGTGGTACGTCCAACCTTGATGAGAGACCTAGCGACCAGTACGCCGCGTCCGATCTCCTGTTCTTCGTGCGTTCCGGGTTCCAGTAGTACACATTGACCCTCTGGTAGATGTCCTTCGACCGTCCCATGCGTCACGATTTGGCTCTGTGCAGGTAAAGTGGTGTCTTCTAGTAAGAGCACTCGTGCGTAGAGATCCTTTCCCTGCCGAAGGATGACTTCCTCGTCTCCCATCGTCAGCACACCTTTTGACATGTCCAGCTTGATCCCGTATGCGATCATGAAGTCCATGCCCAATATGACATCTTCATCGATTTCTGCCACGAGAGCGCGGTGCTTCAGATGTTGACCCCCGATGATGAAGGTGGCAACTGTCTCCCCGTAGACCTTGGCTGGCTGTCCCGTGGCAGTCCGTAATGCCCAAGTTGTTGGTAAGATCTTCTCAGCTGGAAGTGTTTTCGAGTTCAAGATTGTCATGGTTGCGCCGGTATCTATTAGCAGACTTCGCAGCTGCCCGTTCACCATCCCGTCAACGTAGAAACTGTTCGTTCTGCTTCCTATTGACGCAACTCTGATGGTCTTCCTGGGGCCTTTGACGTTACGGGTTGACAGTTGCCCCTTCCCATCAACCCTACTTAGTTTTCCTGTGGCTTTTCTTGCTTCTTCCATGGACACTTGCTTCTAGGGTGTCCAAGTTGGCCGCAGCTCCAACAGCGAATCTCCTTCTTACGGGTCCTGAGAGCCTCCAAAACTTTCGTCACTATGTCCTCGACGCTGGGGTACGCATTTGGCTCCGCTTCTGCTGCTCGTACTCGCGCATGGCCCCGTACAGACTGCCTAACAGCCTCGAACTCCATGGCCTGGGATAATGCGTCTCCCAAAGTTTTCGGCCTGGCGAGCTTCACTGCTTGCTGTGTCTCTGGATCCCGAAGTCCATCCAGGAATTTGTCGACAGCCAAGCTTTCGTAGACATCGTCGGTGACCGATGGATAGGCGTTCCTCACCAGCCGGGCAATATCCGCTTCAAATTCTTGCAAAGTCTCGTTGGTCTTTTGGACCCTACTTCTCAGCTGTGAGCGATACAGCTGGTCCATGTGGCGGTGGCCGAAACGCATCTCCAGCCTTCTAATCAGCTTCCCGTAGTTAGACCGCTCCGAAATGGGCATTCCCTGCAGCACTCTCAAGGCGTCTCCACGCAAGGCCAGGCACAACGCTGAAGCTTGGGTCTCCTGTGACCACCCGTGGATCGAAGCCGCTGTTTCGAAGAGAGTCATGTAGTCCTCCCACGGCGTCTTTCCGTCGAATACTGGAATGGTGTTGTGAGCTGGTGGCGTCCCATTATTGGCGGGCAGAATGGTTTTATGAAGACTGACCTCGGGGGAACGGTCGGTGTCGTTCGTCGGTGGGTTGCTCATACGTCCCTCTAGAGCCTCTACTCTTTGCCTAAATTTGCTTTCAATTGAATTCAATTTTTCTCCTAACCTAGATTCTACATCAGCTACTTTATTATCTACATTTTCCATTAACTTAGTTTCTAATGTGCCTAATTTAGACTCTAGCCTATTTTCTACATTGCCTAGTTCATTTTTAACACTGCTTAATTCATTACCTAGTTCATTTTTAACACTGCTTAATTCATTACCTAGCTTATTTTCTACATTGCTTAACTCATTCTTAACAGTACCTAATTCATTTTTAAAAGTTGCAGACAACTTGCTTAAATCAGTTTCAAACAGAACGTCATCTGGATTTTCCCCTAACTCTACAAAAAATTGACGCAAGCGATGTTGCAGTACACTTTTATTTCCGGAAGAATCCAGATCACGTTCTTCTAACTCCCGTTTTAAATCCGCAACTTTTAAATCCATCAATTTAAGACTTTGAGAAGCCATTTTTCAAACAGTAGCCCAATTATTACAAAATAATAACAATTACGCAAAATATCCCACTTCTGACACCAATTTGTTACGGGCTACTGGGTGTAAAATGGACTAAACTATTACTTAATTCAATAATCTAATATTTATTAACAAATTAAAAAGAATACAATGAGATTATTTAAAACAGCTAAATTATTAAACTAATATCAATTTACAATAACAATATTCTACTAAATGTTATCTAATTTCTAAAATAATATACAAACAATATAAGATTTTGGTAATACTAAATAACTAAACTATTTATATATAAATTTGCACAAAGACAATAATATTACACTATAGTTTACAATTACAAATTAACACTTACAGTTCGCTAACTAAAGTCCACCGACCGTAAGACTCTCCAAATATGACAAACTGCCACACAGTTTATTACACTTATTACACGGCCACTAATTGTCACTGTTGCTCACTAAGCACTTATTACAGACTGATACTAATACTAACTCACACACACTGCCACTAATTAACGGCTGCTTATTACTTCACTGCTTATTACTGACTGCCGCGGCCGAAAACGCTGTCCTTTTTATATAGGCAAGGTAGGTCGTGGTGGGGCATTACTCGGAACACGGACGAGGACCACCTAGACCGATCTAGAAGGTTCTACGCCATTCTATAATCCCTTCCGCTTAATCCCATTGTTTGCCTAATCCGCTCTAGGCAGATCAGAAGCCGGTCCTACTTTCCGCTCTGACCGTAACAATATTATTTTGTTGAAACAATTTAAATAAATGTATCTTCATAGTTGTATCCGAGTTGATTATTGTTGATTGATTATTTCTAGGTTTAAGAAATGGACTAGTAGAAGTCTGTAAGTAGTAGTTAAGTTTACACGAGTTCTATTATATCCAGATATTGTTTGTCTTGAACATTCAAAAGATTTACAAAAAAATCTGAATGTTGTTAATTTCCTTGTTACCTTGGCTTACTATTAAATAATAATTTTCTCTTATGCACTGGAGTTAAAGAATTTGTTTTAAAGTTTTATATTAACCAGTGTGTTTTGGAGTTGGTACAGGAATTTATTTATGCATATTCCTGGTTAGTAAATATTTCTCCAACTTTGTGTTGTTTTTTTTTATTAATCAGTGTAAATTTGTTAAAAGAAAGTAATTTCTGATGTTTATGAAAGATAATATTTTTTCTCAATGAGACTTTTATTTAGTCTGATACCACAAAAAAAAGTTCCATAATTGTTATTGTTTAGTTATTATTGTTTTAGAATCTTTCCCCAAAATCCAATTTTTTGGTCGATTTAATTCATAATTAAGGTGTGACACTTATGGAGCGGAATCAAATCTATAGTGTTTAATACTGCAAATATGTATTATGAATATATTGTTTAAAATGATTCATATTTATAAATTTAAATAAAATAATAAAAATGTTCTTAGAAAAGTAGTATGTTTAAGTGCCTTGAAATATATAAAATGTTGGTTGATTTAGTTTCTTAAGTATATAGAAAATTATCAAATATTGTATATTGATATTTATAAAACATATCAAGTTCAATGTTTAAAAATATTTTGTAAGAACTAATAATACTTACAAAAAAGTATTTTATGATTCCTTTTAGTTTGTTTCGAAACACTTCATTATCTGTATCTGTGTAAATTCTATTACTTGTTGCTGTAGTTTGATAATAACTCTGTCATAAAAACAGATTTAAGTATTTAATATAATATCCTGGATTTATTTGTTGGTAATAATTTCAATTTGAATACATAAAATAATTTTTGTGGAAGAATATGGTCCGGGTAGAGGTCAATCAATTTCTCTTAGATGTGGAGAAATTGATTGACTGCACCTCCTGACCAATTCTATCCTTCATTGGAATCTTCCAGTCTACTATTTTGATCTCTAATTTTGTTTATTGATGATTGCCATGAAGTTTCCTGCATGTTCATTGATGAAATATTTTCTTTATCATTATTATTTTTATTTAGTGGTTTGTATTCATGTAATTGACTAATAATTATGTGATGAAATAAAATTTTAAAATATTATATGGTTTTTTTTGTAGTAATGACGATTCTCTAATAATTCCTACGAATCCCCTTCTCGCCAACGGAACAGATTTGAAGGTTGAGACACCTAATGTTAAAAAGAGACATAGGCGGATAAAAAGTAGTAGTGTAAAGAATCATGATTATGATGGTAAGTCTTTATTTTGTTGATCTATAATATTATTAAAAATACAAGCTATCCTGATAAATTATTGCATAAACATTATTGTTTTAGATACGGACGGTTACGAGTTCCTAATAGTCTCACTGGACAACAAGCAATGGCACTTCGAGGCTGGTAGTAGTGAAGAGAGGGATGAATGGGTTACAGCAATAGAAAATCAAATTCTTCAAACACTTCAGGTAAACTTAATATCTCTTATTTCATCAATTTTTAAGTTATTCAGTTAATTTAAATAAATTTAGATGAAGTACCTTGAAGTCAACAAAAATTGATTTAATTTTTTACATATTGACCAATAATTATGGAGTTTTATGTTTTCAAATCACATTCTAGTCAAAAGTGATAATAATAGATTGTATCTTAAATGTGAGAAAAATGAAATAAGATGTCCCAAAATAATGATAATTAACCCAATTGTAATAAATCTTTCAAACTGTTTTTTTTGTTTTTTTTTTTATACAAGTCATTTTAGACCTCATTCTCTGCATTCTGCAAGACAGAGATTTTGATATACAGTAGAATCCCGATAATTCGTATGGTCGAGGGACTGAAGATTTGGTACGAATTATCGGGAATACCAATTAATTATCAGGAGTACAAAATAAAAACTAAAAAAAAACGTATTAATGCAAATTTTTGAATCTATCGAACCATCCATCACTTGCACGAAAATCTTCAATTCCCATTTTTCTGTGAAAAGGGCTTTTTCCCTTTAAATATTACCTCAAACTGGTACATTTGAATTCCCAGCTTGTACGAACCACTTTTTCAAGTTCTCTACAAGTCTGGGAAGTGATTTTGTCCTTGTTCTTCAAAATTGATGTGATCGTGGAACCAGGGACGATGAAATGCTTGGATAAGCCAATTAGCTAACAGCAACTGGTCACGGCGTTTATGATTCGTTGTTTCTCTTCAATGGAGAGGCTAACGTATTTTGGAGGCATGATTACGTGTCCTAACGGTAACAAAAACGAGACTGAATAGTAAATAAAAGTGTGATTGTAAGAAAACCTTAATAAAATTCCTAGAACTCCCCCTCTCTACTCCCCTCATTTCCTTTGAGTGAAAACAGTACGAATTACTTATGAGATTTCTTAGAAAACTTGTCTCTCTTACTCGCTCTGCCGTAAAAAATAATTGGATCTACTGTGCCTCTAAACAGTACAAACATACTTGTGTATAAAAACAATACAAATTAAATGATTTCCTAGAAATGATTTATTCTCATTCTGATCCCTGGCATATCTGCTTCACTGTTCTCTCCCTCCCTTTCGAAAACAGTACTAAGTAATGAGATTTTAAAGCTGGAAATATGAATTATATGACGTTATAAGTGACCTCGAGCATAAAATAATACGAATTACCGAGGGGTCTGAAATGCATCGATTTTATACCATTTATCGGGATTTTCTCTCGGGACCAGCAAATTTGTACGAATTAGCCGGAAATACGAATAATCGGGATACGAAATATCGGGATTCCACTGTATTATACTAAAATTTGTAAAAAAACAAACAAGTTTACCAATTCCATTGCCCTGCTGAAAAGGAGTTATGACGAAATATCAATTTTTTTTTTGTTGTATTTTTTCGATATTTGCCTTTACTTCTAAACTGGCCTATTTATTGGGGACTTAAAACTAGGAGAGAAATTAAAATTAAGTGTTCAATGATATTTTTACTGAAATTTGAAATTGTCATCATAATTATAAAGCCTCATATCTCAAAATTCAAAACCTTTGGATGCAAAGTTATGCTTTCAGCCTAATCATTACTTCTTGTATTTTGAAATCCTTATTTGGCTTTCTTTCATGATTATACCACCTATTTAAGGAATTATTAAATTGAATCAGTCATTTGAGAAACACCTCATGTCTATTTTTGGCCAAAATTGAGTTAGACATATTAAATTGTTGGTGAAGGCTAGACAAATCCAATAAGGGTGTTTGGAAAATGTGTATACACTATTTGAAGTATAAAATACTGATTTTTATTAATGTTTTACCTTTTATTTCATACCTGGTAACGTATCGTTTAGTCAGTCTTTTGAGAAACAACACATCTCCAACAACATTTATCATTTTTTTAAATATCAAAATATAAATAATAAAATTTTACTTCGGTAGAATTAGCTTACCAAACCCCTGTAGAAACATAAAAAATAAAAAAGATATATGATGTTAAATTATGGACCAGCTGAGTTTTTTTTTTGATTTCCCGAAAGTTTACTTTTATGGATATGAGATGTTTCTCAAATGACCGATTCAATTAATCTTTACAATTAAAATGGAGATACAATGTTTTATAATAATGTTGGTATAATGTTAAATGTTAATTTTATTTTGATAACTCATAACTATCTTCTCTTCAATGGAGGGTTCCGCCTGTACACCTCAAAGTCTTAAGATTTTTATTTTCTATAACACCAAAAAATGAGTATATTATATATTTATATATATATATATATATATCAATGTTTGTGTATATTTTATTTAACTTACTATTAAAAATTTAGTCTCATATAATATAATTTAATACAATAATCACCATCTAAAGACAATATATAAAAATAAATTATAAATATAAAATTGACGTAAGTCAATAAGGTCCTAATTAAAGTAATGTTCAATGAACATTCTTCCCCGTGTATACATTGCAAAAATTGCGAGAACACCGGGATATTGGATTGGTGTAGAGAATAAATATAGTCTCATTTTTCTGTATTATATTTTCCCCTTAAAATCAACAATAGTAATTTTTTTTTTTTTTGTATAGAGTGTTGAAAGCAGTAAGGGGAAGCTACGCTTAAATTCTACAGTAGAAGCAGCCTCTATTCAGTCCATCCGCAATAGGGTGCCTGGTAATGGAGTCTGTGCTGATTGTGATGATCCAAGTGAGTATTAATATTATTTTATATATACATTAATATATATCTGCAACCTCTGTGAATAAGTGGTTCAGTCGAATTTTGTCATGAGGAAGTTAATATCATTCTCCTAGTTTTTGGCTTGTAATGGAGTTGTAATATAAGCAATAACTCCAATTCACGCTAATGCCAGACTTAGCCCCTTGTTCACTGGGAAAATAGAATGATTTCACTTCCCCAAGTACAAGAAACTCATTTTAGAGATAACTTGACTTAACCACTTATTCATAAGGGCAGTAAATATATCAGTATTATTTTTATCTTATGATGTATATTATATGGGTAATTGTAATTAACTGTGAAGCTCCTTGTCTTAACTAATAATTATATGAATATTATTGCTCGTATTGATATTATCTGATCTATCTTCATATTGTTAATCTTGTAGGCGTGGGATAGTGCTACACATAAAAAATAAATTTATTTCATAAAGAAAAATAATAACATGATAGGGATTTAAATAGTTTAGTAAGCTATGAACTGTTGTGTTAAATTCACTCTACTCAGTTATTTATTGATATTTTATTTTTATATGTAATGTTTTTTTTATAGTATATTTTTGTTTATAATCTTTTGTATTTATAGATTTTTTCTAAATTTTACTGACTCCAATCTATATATTATATAATGATATATACAATGATCAATTAAAGTTATTGACTGTTATTTTATTATTAAAAGTTAATTTAACCATTATTCAATTTTTTTTTAGATCCTGACTGGGCCAGCCTCAACCTCGGGATGCTGCTGTGCATCGAGTGCTCTGGGATTCATCGCAATCTCGGGTCTCACATTTCCAAAGTCCGATCTTTAACACTGGACGAATGGCCGTAAGTATTATATTTACAAACATAGCAATAAATATGTATTATACATGAAAGCAAGGAAATTTTATTTTATAATAGTATTAGGGATTGACTCCATGATTAATTTTATTGTGATTTTTGGAATCTCTGTGAACATCTCCATGTTGTAATCTCTGAGGAGTTTTTGAGAATTAGAATTGAAATGCTTCTCTACAACACTGCTTCATTGCTCAGCAACTTTCAAATGTGCCGGACACACTATTATAATCTATGTCTGGTTATTCATTTGAAATTGTCAAATAGGGCAATAGATAAATGTTAAATGTTAGCGAGTAGATAGTTGACTGGATGATCTGAGTAAGGAATGAAATAGTTGGGGGTGCAGTCAAAATTAAACACTAAATAAGTGGGTACTTATTTTATTTTGTGGCAACGTTTCGACCCACTTTGTGGGTCATCTTCAGGGCTAAGAAAGAAAACAGTTAAAACTATAAAAATACATTAAAGTACCAAGAATATGATAATATAAAAATATATGTTGAGTAATAGAAAATTAGAACAAAAAAGTGAGGGATATATATGAATAAAAATATTACAGAGTAAATGTACAGAAAGGTGGTGATGTAAAAATTACAAAGATAAAAGAAGGATGTAAACAGAAAGTTTACAAAAAAAAAAAAGTATAAACATCAGAGGTGAGATGTAAAATTAGGGAAAAGCTAGTAGAATATAGATAAAATATAAAATGTATGATAATAGTCTCCTAGAGAGTTTACATAAGTAAAATGAAAGAAAATGTAACAAAAATGCTGTCAAAGAGTAAATACTGGAAAAAGAAAAGTAGAAAGTAAAGATAGAAATCTAGAGTATAACAGGTAGAAAAGTAAAATGAACATAGAAAGTAGAAAATATAAGTAAGGGAAGTTTTAAAATGTATACAAATAGAATAGTAAGTGTTAAAAAAATAAGTGTTTTTGCTTTCTGAACCTTCAATTATACTATTAGAAGTATAAATGATTTGGAAGATTAAAAAACATTACAAATTACTGTGGGAATCAAAATTCATTTTTTTTTAAGAGTTGAAAGTATTTTTTTCTTGGGTCTAAGGAAATTATATGAATTGTCATGATGTACAAATATCAGAATAAGGAATGAGGCGTTGACATGGGAAAGGTAATAAGTCATGAAAAGGCAATTTACAGGAGAAGCAAAAAATGACTGTACATCCCCCATTTTTCTCTATCGTTTAAAATTACATTTTTCCCTACCATGTACTGAACCTAATACCATAAGTTGTAGTGATACAGGGTTTTAAAAATACATTTTACCTTAAAAAAAAATTAATTATGTTAAGTGATGTATAAATATATATCATTGATTCTAATCATCCTAGTAATTGAGGAAAAGGTAATTTTACAGGAGAAGCAAAAACCTGTTTTGACAACTAAAATTGAAAGTTATAATATGAAAATAGTAACTACCACCGTTGATATAAATTAAACCACTCCCAGGTTTGACTTACTTTTTGATTACTACCTTTTCCATGAAAAAAATAAAAAATATGTATTTTTTTATTTTTATTTAAAACCTTTTCCATGTCAAAGCATAAAATATTGAGACTCCAATGTACTTTTCAATGGATATAAATTTTTTTTATATGATTATTATGGAGTGTTAATTTTTTTTTCTTATATAGTTAAATTATTATTATTGTTTAATTAAATTTAAATTAAATTATTGTTATTTTTATTTCTTGTACTCTGTCTTTTATTTTATTTTTTTTATTCTTTAAATGTTATCACTGGAGGTAATTCGCAATTTTTTTCATTAATTATTTCTCATTTGTTAATTTAATTTTATTAATTAATTAAATTTAATCACATTATACTCTCTAAGACATAAAACTATCCTGTACAGAAACCTAAAGATTTCTAAAGAATAAATAAAGGCTTTATTATTATTATTAAATTGTCTTTTTACTTTTATCTATAAAATTAATGTTCTCTTATGTTTGTTATTTATGAGCGGGTGAATTAACTTTAATATTTAATGTTAGAGAAATAAATTTAATATAATCTTAATGTTAAAAAATAAGTTAACCTTATGTTTTGTATTATTATTGTCTGCACCCCCTGACCAATTCTATCCTTCCTTTAATATTTAATGTATGTTTCAGAGCTGGACACCTGAGCGTGATGCTTTCAGTGGGTAATCGGCTGGCCAACTCCATCTGGGAATGCGATACCAAGGGAAGGAGGAAGCCAGGGCCTGGTTCCCCGAGGGAAGAGAAGGAGAAGTGGGCGTTCTCCAAGTACATGGCCAAGGAGTTCTTAGCCACTCTCGACCCTACTCTTCATCTGCCTCATCACCTCATCGAGTCAGTTTCAAGGTGAGTGATTCTTCATTACTTTTATAACAACAATAATCTAATTTTAAACATTAGTCTATGTTTACCCGCTTTAATTTTCCTGATTCTACTTATAAATCTGCAATCCTGTGTTGGAATAAGTGGTTGGATTCTTGGAGATCTGGGACAATCCTGGGGCTCACCCAGCCTCTATAAAGAGGGTATCAGAAATAGGGGAGCATACCTGGCGGTCCCCCCCCCCCCCAATAGGAGTGGCATTGGTATATTCCAAAATCTGGCGGTTGAGTATGGTCTATGACAAATAACCTCTCTGCTCAAGTGTTGTCCAAGAAACAGTCCTTACCATGTTAAAACACAAGATCCATCCTTGATTGGTTGTTTGTGGTTAAGATTATATTATTTATAATAAAACATGGTAGTGAAAGTTATTTTTCAAGTTTGTTGTTACAGTACCAGTTTATCAAATTTTAGTATTGTTCTGATAGTCAGCCATAAATGGTACTTCAAAAATGTTATCTAAATTTCAGAGATATATTGGAATAGTTTTGACTTTTTTCTTGCAGTTTACTGCGTTTTTTTTCTAGAGAGAGTTCATAGAGAGTTAATTGAATTGAAGGAAGCTGAATCATTTCAAACCAATAACCGACTTAGCCCCTTATACTCTATGAAAATATCAGTCTCACTGTGTACTTATTTAAGTACTAGAAAATGATTTTAGAGAAAATTTGACTTAACTTATTCACCAAGGCTCCAGATATAAAACATAAAATAAAATATATTCTACATTTATATAGATATATACGGTTGTAAAAATATGATTTGCTTTCTATAGAATATGAAGAGTTCATGGAAGAAAGAGGAAGCAATGCACCTGCAATGCATTTCATTAAAAAATCAAGTTTTAAGCTCTTACTTTCATCAGTCCTTGGGTAATTTTTCAATAGTGTCCAATAAACTAACCGAATAACGTGACTTCATCTTTCTCCTATGGACTCTTCATAAAGTTGTTAATACTGTAAACTTGTATGACATATGTTAACGTTATTTACTTTAAATTTTTTTCATCTTTCAGGAAAGACATTAAAGGAGTACTGGAAGCTTTGATCCACGGAGGTACCGACATCGTAAATGCAACGGTTTCCTCGAAAGATAGAAGAACGGCACTCCACATAGCTTGTGCCACTGGGAATTTACCAGTCGCTCAAATTCTCCTTTGGGTAAGTTTCAATTTTTTGTTATTTTCTTTTTAATTCATTTTATAATTTATTTCCCCCATAATTAAATAAATAGTTTGTTTAGTAAATAATGAAGTTAAAAATTTGTTTCCTTGACTACCCACAGAATAAATCCCGATCTTCCCAAGACTTTTTAATAATAATGGCCCAATCTACTAGCCCTAGTAGACAGACTACATTATGTAATATTTTAAATTCCTTAATAAAAATAAAATAATTTGTGCTCAGTACATAGTGCATAGAGACTGTACTGTTTTTCGGACAAAAATTGGCCAGGAAGGTCCTAGGTCACACAACAAGTATTTCCTCCAATTAAAGATACCGATTGTATTCAATGGGTGAGCCCCAGGTCAGGTCTGCAGGTTCCATAGGGTCCATTCATGACTGTTAGTAGATTATTAGATTAATAAACATTACGGGATAAATTATGGGAAAACAAGCTCATTGAAAGAAATTCAAGTCTTTAATATTAATTTTAGTTATTCTTGCATTATTAGTATTTTAATCTTTCATAGCCAAACCGGTTTAATCCTGAGAGATTCATCTGTTAAATGTGTGAATGCTTATTTCTGTTTCTTGCGAAGAGAATAATAAATTTAATACACTTGATTTGTTTAGGTTTCGCAACTACTACTTAGATAAATTTGTGGGATCTGCATACCCTCCTGGGGCTCACCCAGTCTATAAAATTGGGCTCCTTTAATTTGGAGAAAAACCTGGGGCTTGTACATGATCCAAATCACCTCCCTGCACAACCTCGTTGCCTATAAATGGTACTGTTGCTACCCTGTTCTAAATATTAGACCTTCGTGGGTTGTAGTGGTACAGTTTTCTTATTTATTAAATACATTTTTGGATTAATTATATATAGTAAAGTTGATATCTTTTCATTCAAAGATTAGAAGATTGATAAAACAGGTAATATGAGGATAAGTGAATTACTCTTAGCTACCTGATTTTACAAAACCGAAGTTGAAATATTTAGAATTATGTTATGTTATATTAATTATAAATATTAATGAAATATGTTCTGTTACAGCACAACGCCGACCCTGAAAGGTTGGATAGCGAAGGGCACACTTGCTTATCGCTGGCTCGAAGCGCTGCTCGTGTTCATGGTGAAGGTGCTTCAAGCCTCGTCGACCTGTTGGTATCCATCACTACCACGACTGTCATCTAGTCCTCCCATGTATAAATTGTTACCCCGAATCCCTGTATTATTTTATTTATTTGTATTATTATTGTAGATTTGTAAATTACCATTAAATGTAAAAAATATATATATAAATATATTTATAAATATGTATGAAATTAATAACCATACATTGAAATAGTCACTAGGATTCAATAGTTCTCTTGTTGTCTTCAGCTTATAAAATTCACATTATTTATTCATGTTTGTGAAATAAGAGTATTTTATATGTTTTAATTAATGCCATCCAATTATGGCTTGATGCTGTAGTTGAAAAATCATTTTACTATTTGGATAATAAGTTAGCATTATGATTAGAGCATACCAATTGTTGTGCATGCTAAATTGATGTGAATAATTATCGTTACTGCTATTAACGGTTGAGATTTAAATTTTGTTTTCAATTAAATGTTAATGAATTTTATTAAATATTGGTTTTTACCGATCTTCTAAAGGATCCTGTATGATAACAATGTCTGATTTGGACTGTAAAATTGAATCTTTCATAATATTTCTTGTAATTATATTGAAATGAATTTTATTAGTCACAATCGAAAGTAATTGATTTTTTCCTGCAGTTTTTTAAAAACTAAAAACAAAAAAAAAATAGCAATGTATGAATTATATGAAGATATATATAATGCTCAATGTGCAAGCCAGTGTTCAAACAAGTCACAGGGTTAATGTTAGCTTAAATTATTGCTCCTTTTAAAGCCAAGAACTATTTCACCCTTTTTCGCTTTTGGAGCAAAGAGTATTTTATTTAAAATGTCAATTAATCAGCGGAATCGTTGGTGGTTGTTATTGACTGAAAAAATGGTAATGATGTTCTTCATCACCTTTTGTTTTTTTCAACGGCCTTTGACGGTATTTTTGGAGTACTTAAAAAAAAAAAAAAAAATTTCAGCTGTATTGTTTCTGTATTGTCAGCTAGAAGCCAAGCTGTTTAAAAAAAGAAAAAAGTGATATGTATAAAAATTGACTTTAAATTTCATAAAACTATTTAAAGACTGTTTTTCAACTAACCATAAAAGATTTTATTATTTTGTATGTATATTATGTTAATGTTGTTATTATTTATGTATATTTATGTACAAATGTTTAAAAAATTGAATTTATTCTTTAGTTGTTTTTTTTCAGCTTGAGGACACCAATTTTTTTTTTTTTGGTGCATCCTTCATGCACGGTTTGTATAAATTTATTAACGGTTTAATGTTTATATATTGTTATTTATTTCATCCTTGTTATGTTTTATGTTTGTTAAATTGTTTAGTTACCCAAGTGATTTACATATTAGTGTATACCATTTTAAAATATTTTTTTTAAAAGAGTCTTATAAATTTGTATATATATGTAAGCGTGTACTCAGTGTTGGGCTTTATTAAAACTAATGTTTTGAATAATTATTCAAATATAAAAAAAGGCATTTGTTATTATAAAAAATGTTTTTATTCATATCTCATGAATAAAATAGTTATTCGCCTTATTTTAAAGTTTCTTAAGAGTTTTTACCTAATAGAATTTTTCTTTTTTTTAAATCTTAATAGTGATTCAGTTCGGTCCGTCATAATTACTTATTATTATTATTTGTTTACTGAATAAAAAAGTACTCAATTTTTTTAAAATTCATTATTGTAAAATAAAAATTATACAATTAAAGATTAAGAATTTTTCCAAAGAACATGTTGTTTTTTTTATTTAGAATTATGCTAGTAAAAGGTTTTTTAAACGATGTTATATTTTTTAAAAAATTATTTCAAGAACATTGAACTCGATCATATTTGATTGAAAAAAGTTTGATAAGTTTTTGTCAAAAACACCGTGTTTGATATTTAACGTTTATGAACTCACCATCACAGTGATACATTTTAAAATGCCTATTGTAGTTTAAAAGAACCTTTCACTGTACACAATTCATTTAATTCCAACAATATTTACATTTGGAACTATAGATTTATTGTTGAATTAATTTGATTATATTATTATTAAGTGTGTATTTTTAAAACTTAGCCCAACACTGCTTTGAGTGCATGCTTTGGTCGATTGAATTTAAGAACTTAGATTAATTAGTATCAATTGGACATGGTTTTGAAAAAATTAAATAGATTGCACTCTCTAATGAATTTTAGCTGCAAAGTTTATGTGCTAGTAGTATGAATATGTAAATATTGATATAAATATATATTATATATATATTGTTCAGTTTGATGTTTATAGATATTATATAATGTTATATTGTACACAAACAAATGTACAAGCGGTATATATGTCAAGAAAACTTTTTTTTTAAATTAATTTTTTGTTTATCATAAAAACAATCCTGTAGGGTTTTGATTATTATCTAATTACAGATTGGAATAAATAGAAACTGTATTATATATTTTGAGATTAAAGTATTATAATTATAATAATTATTCAGAGATTTAATTAATACTCGAGCAGTACATGTGCCAATAGTGCTTTTGCATTACATGGTTTATGTCTGTATTTAATTTGTATTAGCCAAAGATGTAAATAAGTAATATTTATATCGATTAAGTGTCAGTTTGAAATCTCAGAATGAATTTGAATTATAATGTTTAATTATTAGTTTAAATAAGCATTATAATTTATAAAATAATTTATTGCAAGTTAACATTATGATTAGTATCAACCTATCCATAGACAAAATTACCTGATTATTCAACTGTATCACCATTATGCTCGATAAAATAAAAAACATAAGTGCAACTTGTTATTTGTGTTGGTCATTTAATTACACCTTTTATCCCTTCCTAATTAAGTACACATAATCAGGGTAGTGGACATTAGGGATGGCTAAGGTTGTATCAATCTGATACTGAAAAGTAGTAGATACAAGTATCAGATACGGTCGAAATATACCGGCTACAGGTAATCTGATACTTGACTCGCGGAGTGGGAGGTGCTATCAAGGTCACCCCACCTCTCTCTTGATACTTGTATCAACTGACTGGTCAGTATCAACTACCGGCGAAAGACGAATTTCGCCGCATCTCCCCTTAGTATTAACAAGTAAAAATAATAGTGAACAAGTTTTCACTTATTATCAATATAATCTGTAATTAGTCACTTATCATGTATGTAGAAACGAAAATAAACAGTAAATGAAATTAGTTAAACAGTAAAGGGTGGTTGAAATAACATTTTCCGAGATCGCCTCCTGATATATTGTTTTTTTCACAAGCAACTTTCGCAAAAAAAACCGCGACCTATGTCCGACCTAATATGGGTTCATTAATGGATATATCTATACCATAAAGTAAAGGCAATAAACATAAATGTTTGAAATCGGGTGCAAAAAAAAATTGTTCAACGAAATTGATTAATTTTTTCTCCACTTTTTTACTTTCAACAGTAACAAATTTTACATCATTTTAAAGAAGAAAATTAGTTTCACATAATTAAAAAACAGCACCGGAATATGACGAGTATTATAACAGCTACAGCGTTTTAAAGAGTATAGCGTGTGGTCTAAATACACTCAAGTATCATAACAACAGAATAATCTTTATTTCATTGTTATTCGCTTAACAATTAAGAGTAAAAGTTCTCAGAAATATTGTCCCCTAAATGTTAGTTTTTATTTAAAATTTTTGTAACAAATAATCCTTTAGATTAAAAAGTATGTAAAATTTCAATGTAAAAATATTTGGACTGTATATGATTAAAATATTGGAAAGAATGTGAACAAACTAGATAAGTAATTTATATAAGAGAGAAATGTGAGCTTAGTTTAAAATTCTTTTGAAACAAGGGATTACCCATGAGAATAGAATTGAAGATGTGAGAATAAACATTTTTAATCATTAAAAATAAACTAAATTTAATATTATGATTAAAAAAATACTATCAAATGTTTCCAATTTTATAATAATTTAATGTTTTGATTTATACTCATGTACCATATTTCATAACAGTATTGTTTAAAATTTGATTTGTACTTAATTCAATGCTAAAATAAAGAACAAACAAAATACTACTTGTAAACCAGAGAAAATAAAATTTTATTTATTTGAGTGCATTTTTTTTTTTTTACAAAAAATATCCCATTTTTCATCATAAGAAAAGAAAATATCTTGTTTCCTTTGAAAATGTGTATTACCGTTAGTTTTATTTAATAAAGAAAATATATTATGTAAATAAGCATATATTATCTAAAAGTATACAATTTCGTATTAAATTAAACAAATAAAAGAAAATCTGGTCAAATCGATTCAATTTATAATTTATTATAAGAGGAATTCGTTTTTAAAAGTGTCAGCGTAGAAATAAGTAATCTGTGTTAAAAGTTTTAAAAATATCCGCAAGAGGCCAGCACTATCCAGGCGAGCAATATTGAGAATTCGAAGTAGTTCGGGCACCCGCCGATAGGTAGCAGCACCACACGGACAAGCCCGGTGTTAAAAGCGAGTTTAAAATCTGTGTTTGGTATCAGGAGAGTAGGAGGTAGCAGGAGCTCACTAGAAAGGATCGATCTAAAAATAACTTTAGTTCCGGAGTCTTCCGCTAGATAGTAGCACCACCGCTCGACCCTGGCGCTCGGATAGTTGAGCTCCTGTTGGTTCCTACTCTCCTAATACAAACATAAGTTTTTGAACTCCCTTTCAGAATCGGCCGGGCCGGGAGGTGCTGCTACCTATCGGCGGATGCCCCAACTACTACGGTTTCTCCACAAGGCTTGCCTGGATAGTGCTGTTCTCTTGCGGATTGTACAAGAACTATTTGCTCAATTTTTCATGAAATATTTACGATTGCAGTTTTATCCATTTTATATTATTTAAATGACTAGAATGAATCAAATCAGACCCTATGATTACTTTTTCTTTCTTTATAAATTCATCAATAGAATCATTGAATAATTCTTAAGAAATATGAAATGATAAACTTGTTGCTGTAATTTTGTTGAAATATAGAAGAAAATTAAACAAATTCGTTATTTATATAAATTTAATGTTTTTTTCCTCGTTTTTGACTTAAAGTCGTTTCGGATGACTCAGGATCTCTTTGTTAATAATAATTAAACTTATTTTAAAATAAATTCAAGTTGTTTAATAAAACCTGGACTATAGAGTAACTTTAGAATGGACGTTTGAATTACTAAATTTATACTGATGTATTCGATAGAATTAATAAATTTATTCATTGTTTAAAATTCTACTTTTTAATTTATATTAAGCTTATAACGTATTGATATTGAAATAGATAAAGGTGATAAATGATGTTTTAGAAAAAAACTAGATTATTGCAAAGGATAAAGGTTTAATGATTTAGTTCTTTAATGAAAAATTGATTAATGTAAGTAATTATTATACTAATTATTGTAATTAGATGTCATATAAATTACCAATATTAATTATTATACTAATTAAGATAATTACTTAGTATACTAATTAATTACAATGGTAATTAATAACATTGATCAATGTGATAATTATTCCCATAACTTTCTATACTAATTAGTGTTATTAATTTTACATGTGTAATATGACCCATTTTCAATTACATGAAAATTGGTACATAAGTAAGTTAGTAAAGGTAAATGCAGATAAACCTCTCCTTTATAGTGTATGTAGGTCATTTGAGTTTAGTTTTAATATACTCGAATGTTACTAAAAAGTTTCATTTCTTGATTCTTTCGTCAACAAAAGCTCTATAATTCCTGAAAAATCTAGTAACCATATACTAGATACAAAATGAATTTAAAAAAAGTATTTTAGATACAAGATGAAAGTACGTATTTTGTATCTTGTATCTGTATTTCAGATACTTGTATCTCAATAAGCCACATCTCTGATGGTTGGTTATAACAGGCAATAGTTAGCATTATGTTTAATCTCCTGATTTTTTTTGCAGCCCATTTAAACACTTTATAAAGTTATTATATATTCTAAAGAAATAATAGAGCATTTCTGTAGCTGATTGAGCAGAAACTATAGTTCTACCTTCATCCGTACAACAATTAGAATTACAATTACAATTAGATGATTTCCAAAATGAACTGTCTCGATGTATTATGTCATATTATGTATTATCCCAAGGCTATTGCTCAATTATGAAAGTGGTAGCTAAATTAATCAGTTAAGTCCTACAACATCAAAGCAATGTATTAAGCGAGAGCTTATCTGTTGATTTCACTCTCTGCTTTCACAATGCTGTAATAGTCTAGGCATATTAAAACAATAGTCTATTTATATATTTTAGTATTTCTAACTTTTTAATTAATAAATTCTTTACTTCATAATTAAAATAAAACTGAAAGCTCCTGCTCTTTTATTGTATTTATCCAGAAATAACCAACCTTTAATAATAGTACCATCTGCACAAGTCTTCAGCTGCAATTCTTCGTAACACACCAGTTTCTGCTTTATGTGTTTTAAACTTACCTTCTAACTAGTGACAATTTTAAGTATTACCATCAATAGGGCGAGGATAGCCAAAACTAGGGTTTTTCTGATGCTATGCTCGTTCCGTTTGTTTTTAACGACTACCAATTCTCTATGGAGTACTATGCCACAGTATCTTTTCAGTTATTTTTTTTACATTTCATTCTTTTAGAATGTGTGAGCAAGTCAGAGAACAATTTATTTTCAGCCCTAGTGAATAAGTATTACTTCAAAGTCTCTTCTAAAAGAGTTTCTTGTGTTTAGGGAAGAGGAATCGTATTATTTTTGTAGTGAATAAGGGGCTGAGTCATGCATTGGCTTGAAAAGGAGTTATTGCTAATATTATAACTCAATTTCAAGCCAATAACAAGGAGAAAAACACAATTCTGATTCTCTCAATACAATTAACTCACTCTGAACAAATGTAGTCAACCATTTATTCACCGACGCTTAAGATAAATCCTCGACCATAGTCAACATACTACTCTTGGTGATAATGATCATATCATGTTTCATGCTTGCTCGCACCTTTAAAAAATAGGTTATGTTTAGCCAGAAAGCATAAATAGTGAATCATTAACTTAAAAACTGCATACAATATTTATAACTAATGAAATGTAATTAAGAGAAACCTTCAAAGCATAAGTATACATAAACTTGTGTTAGTAGATAAAAAGAAAATATTAATAATCAAAATTCGGAGTAATAAAATTATTCTTTAAGTACTTAAACCAAAAAGTATATGAATCTAAATAGAAAATATAGTTTTTTAAATTTGTTGTCATTAAATCTAAGTCATAGTTTTCTCTGTCTTAGGCATAGTGGCAAAAAAAAAACCTCTACCACTACAACCCATGAAGACTCATGGGATCAGTACTTCATAGAGAGTGTGCTGTTTCTAGAACAACGGTTGTGGAGGGAGGTGATTTGTCTAAGACCATCTGCCAAGATTTCCTCTAATATAGGACGCCCACTTCATAGAGGCTGGGTGATCCACGGCTGTTAACAGATCGAATAAGTTACCAGGCAGAGCCAGAAAGCCTCAGGATAACAACCCAGCATTGAACACACTCAGCTACCCGCTCCCTCATCTTTGGTGCAGTTAGCACTCACGAATTCTTTACATTTTCACGACAGCCATTATCCAAATGCGCTGGGCAAGAATGGCCTAAGCCATTCGACAAATGAATCAAACTTTATCTAAGGAAGAAAATAGTTGGGGGTGCAGTCAATTAAAACACTAAATAAGTGGATACTTATTTAGTGTTTTAATTGACTGCACCCCCAACTATTTTCTTCCTTACATCATCCAGTCAACAATCCCTCGCTTCTCAAACTTTATCTAATTATTTATTTCATATAAGAATTTACAAAACCTCTGAATGAATTTTGTGAATCCTTCTCATAATTATGGACATAAATTGTGGCACATCTATAAGTTTAACTGTTAAATACTATATTTAAAAATAATTGGTTAATTGTTAAATATATGCTCGGACCAAAATTTGTTTGATGCTTCAAGTTAAGTATTACATATGGCTAATTGGTTGAAAACAAAATAAGTAACATTATACTCATTAACTAAATAGTCTTAAATACCAAACTTTAATATAATTCGATTATATTTAACATTATTTTTGGTATCAGTTCCAAAGGTTGTCGCTTCGAGTTAAGTCACAACTTTAACTTTTCATTTTTAATATTCTCGAAAATAAAAATAATCATGAGTTTTAGTACGGAAAAAAAAGTATAATTATGGGAAATGTGTATACTTGGTAATCGTTTCATCATGAAATAAACATTTCAAAGTATAGATGAATTATATAAGCTAAAAAGTATGCGTAAGTCGGTTTTTTATTTCGTATACAGTCAGTAATATAATTATTTATATTTTCTAGAATATTATTAAAAAAGAAAAGAATAAACTTGTTATGACTTAGCTCGAAGCAACAACCTGCGGAACTGACACCTTGGTTTTTTTACCAAAGTCTGTTTAGATGTTCTACAAGAACACCACTTCGGGTTCACCAGATTTTAACAATATCTTACATTATATTTATATCAATACATAAGTTCTTACATATTAACTTTGTGATGTATGGTATTAATTTTAGATGAACCGACAAGTAAAGTACCATTCTGGATTATTACTAGTAGATAAATTTTAATATATTCTTCTTATTAACTTAATACTCTTAAATACCAAATTTAGACCACTTCATCAAAAACATAACTCCCAGTTTTAAACAATATTTTACAATATATTTATACTAACTCATGATTCTTTATAAACAAAATTAGAGAAGTTTTTGCATTAATTTTATATGAAAACTATTCACATATTCACAGTTTCTTAACTTATTAGTGTTCTCATCCTAGGTTAATGGTATTCAATCAATCATTTACAAATAAGTCCAATTCATTTTGTGCTCCAGATACTAATTCTTTAAACGCATTTGCTACTTGAAAAAAAGCAAATGATTGTAAGTTTATTTCTAAGACCATAAAAGGAAAAAATATATTGACGACATATGTTTAAATATATTTTTATTTAAGACATACGTTGTTCTATAAAATGAAAAGAACAGTCATGTCTTTCCAAAACAAATATTAAATTATACATAAATTAAGTTTTCAGGTTCAATGGATAAAAAATAAAAATGAAACAAAGCAAAAAAAAGGTAATAGCAAATATTAGAACAGCAAACAGTAATTTCAACAGGCATTTCTAAGGAAACCAAAGGATTTTTATTTTTATTAATTGTACAAGAAATTACTGAACAATAGTTGTAGATTTATAAAACAGAATTTTAAGTTTTGTATTATGGTTTTTACATAAAATGATCAGGACACAAGCTTTCAAAGTACTTTAAATATTTTTTTTCATTGTAAAAATCTAAATCTTCACTATTATCAAAAAATAAATATGACAAAACACTTTATGAAGCGTTTGGTGTTTTCAGTTTTTACTACAGCAACATGGAAAGATGGATATTCCAGTTTAGAATCTGATATTTACATTAAATTAAAATAATAAAATCAAATGCACAGAAGTTTTTCGCATTAATTCATTTTTGAAACAGCTGATTATTTTATTAATGCATTATCATAGTCGGAAGGTTACATAAGAACATGTAGTCCATAACAATTATGTATTTATTTATAAAAAAAGGTAGAAATAAAATATAATTTCCACTGTTAATAACAGGAATTTAGAGATACAAAACTCTGTGAAAACATTAGTAAATTATAAATACAAGCGTTAATATATGAAACATAAATGTGTTGTTCAATGGTGCTCGACATTTCTCACGTTTTAGCGGTTGTGCTTTGGGCCGCCCTCTGCGTAGCCAGTTGAGCCTGAATCTTCATCTCCATCACGTCCATTATAGCTGGAAAAAAAAAATTATCAATATAAAAATTTAGGATATGAAATAATTGCACACTTTGTCAAAAAAATAATTAAACATTAATATCTCTCATACCCCTTTGCCTAAATTCCTTTGAAACTTTATCCATCAATGAAATGCCCTCATCCAAAGTTATGGACAAGAAATTCAACAAAATACAAATAAATGTCTCCTGACCAATGCATTAGTGCTTGATAAGTGACCAATTACTGAAACACGTTCTAGAGGTTCTTCAGTAAAATTCAATCTTTTTTACGACCCACTTTTATTTTATCCCACCTTATATATTCATAGGGAGCGGAGTGGCTCCGTGCTAGACCACTGAGTGCCATGGCGGGAATCCCGCTGCAAGCAAGACTTTTATTTAGTCTGTTTGCGGCTGGAGATAGATCATATAGGATCTAGGACCCTCCGCGGCTCACCCAGCCCCTATAAAATGTTATAAAAATAGGGTACCTAAAATAAGGGGGGAAAATCTGGCGGTTGAGCGTGATCTAGGATACCTGGGGGAAATTATATGTAGCAATGGGTCGGAAAAGCAAAGCAAAAAAGAGAAAATAACTAAATTGGAAAGACTAAGCTTGCGACAAGCAATTTATATTATAAAAGGAGCCTGTCAACAAACGTGAAGATAAGACAATACAATACGGTCGTCAAACCAATGATACTGTACGGAATGGAAACCGCTTCCCTCTTCAGCCTAAGGAAAATGTTAGGGATAGAAAGAAGAATTTACGGCCCAAAGAAGACACAGGAAGACTATAGGTACAAACCTAATAAGGAAATATACAAATAAGTGAACGATTTGGAAACGGACATAGGAATAAGAAGATTAAGGTTCTACAAACATATGGTGAGGATGCACCCAAAGAGTTTAAATAGAGAAATCTTTTATAAAATGAGAGAATACAAGAGTGCTGGGGATACATCAAACAGATGAAGGAAGAAACTGAGAGACTGAAAATAAAAGACCAAGACTACGGGAAGAAACTAAAAGAAATTAAGGTCCTCATGGGAAAGAGAGATGCGAGAAAAGGAATAGCGTGGACTAAGGAAAGAAGGAAAGAACAATCAGAGAGAATGAGGAAAAGGTGGGAAGAAAGAAGGAAGGAGAGAAGGGGTATGAAAAGAAGTGAAAATATTATTCGCGTGGTCTCTATGGCCTTTTCTTAAAAAAAAAAGAAAAAAAAAGAGCCAAATGAAATCTATGAAGATAATAAAACGATGTAAAATTAGATGAGAAATGATTGTATTAGAATACATTATGAATGCCATGTTATTGGTGAAAGAAAAAATTAATTAGAAATTGTTTATCATTAAAACGAATATGTAGTTAAGAGAGAACTTTATGTTTCTATTATTTCTTTTGAATAATTAAATATTTTTAATTTTATATATTTAATTTATGCTTAAACATATCAGGAATAAAATATATGTTTACAAATAACAATAACTAATTATTCATATAACTTATTAGGTGGTCCTAGAATTTTTTAAAAGGGAGTAAAAAATCGTTGGTTATGCCATCCTTCAGAAGGGATGTAAAAAGGTATATCAAGCCTGTACAGTATCAGGTACTCGTTTTAAGATCCCTATGCTAATTAAACCTGGATAGGCAAAATTTATGGCTCCCACTGTAGCATCGTCCGATTAGCCATAGCAGCATAAAGTGACGTTAAATGAACAAAGAACAACTTATTACACTTTAAAAAGATTACCAAAGTAAAGACAAAGGGATTAAATGGATGCTAATATTTTCCTTTAAAAAAAGAATGCCTAAATAGCTTCTCTATGTTATTCTATACTAATACCTACATGGCACTGTTTTATAAACATCCTACACACATTAGAAGCTTTTTTTTAATATATAACAGAAAAAAGGAAATTTACAGATGTCAATGTATCACATAAGTTTCTCAAAAGTGTGTTACATAAAGGTTAATATATATAAAAAAGCGTGTTTGTAGAACATATTTTTTTCTTCAAAAATTAAATTATAAAGTATAGTCAATCGTAGAGATATACATTGAAGAAAATAGTGCGGAGATGCGATCACTGAGAAAACACGGAATATATATATATATATATATATATATATATATATATATATATATATATATATATATATATATTTTATATATATTTTATATATATTTAATAATAGAAAAAAATTAATGAAACAGAATAAAATATTTTTGCCTGTTTTCGTAATGACCACACCAACATAACTTCAATATATTTCTTATTTTATTTATATTATTTTCATATAAATTTATATAACATATATACAGTTAAATGATAACAACCAAGTGTTTTACCATCATTTCAATTTGTACCACACTGATGACATATGTGTACGGGGGAGGGAGAATTCAAGAAAAATGAATGAAAATAATTTTATTTTCCCACTGCAATGAAACGTAGTAAGGTCCATAAGTTTCCGGACTGTCCTGCTTCCCCTCCTTCAAACGGGGATGGACCAGAAGGTCCATGTCTGCTCACTCCATACCCATCACACGCACTTCCTCAGCCCTGTCAGTCAGTGTCCAGGCTTGAAGGAAACACCCCATTTTTACAATGTTCAAACTCGAGTACCGTGCGGTTATTAAATATTATTAATTCTTTTCTAAAGAGGGTCTTACTCCTGCACAAATTAAAGAGTGCTTGGATTGTGAATAAGGGCAGTCCTCCCCCTCGTATTCCACAGTGAAAGAATGGGCAAAATCATTTCAGTTAGGGAGAGAACGTCTAGAAGATGACCCGTGTCCCGTTCGCCCATTGGAAGCTGTCACTTCTGAAACAATCCAAGTTGTGGAATCTGCAATTGCTGTCTGACCAACGACTGAAAACCAAGGAAATAGCGGCGAGGTTAGGGCTTTCAAAAACAAGTGTTTTGAGGATCATCAAAGAATATGAACAGGGTTAAGGGCAAGATGGGCTCCAAAAATTGTTTCAGCTGCTCAAAAACAGGAACGAGTTCACTGCTGCAATGAATTTAGGCGATTTAACACCAACGAAGAGCTCCAAGCAGCAGTGGAACAACATTTTTTTAACAAAGAAAATTATTTTTTTCATGGTATAGAAATGTTGCCAAAGCGTTGTATTAAGTGTGTTGAAAACAGCAAGACCAGTTTTTTCTTTCACCTTTCCTTCTATCCCAGACCGGAAACTTTTGGACCTTGCTATGTAACTATGAGATACAAGTTGTGACGCACATGAAGCACAAACAGCATAAATAATAAATTATTTCTGTACTATGAAGTTCTAAGTGTTATTTCCAGAGTAGATATTTCAGAACTTATTCTTTCAATTTTATAAATAATTTCATAAAGTGGGAAAATACATTTTTTATTGAGACCATGTACAAAAATCAACAACCCAAAGACCATATAATTCAATCCTTTCTCTTATAATTCTTCATTAAATAATGTGGTTACATTATGTTATACCATATTTTCTAACACCATTTCTATACTAATATTTTATCAAAAGATTTTTCTATATCATTAATATTCTTATTATTTATCTACATATTACACCATCCCTCTGTATTTCAAATACCATTTATTAGATTAATTTGTATTACTCTCTTTATTACATATTTTATAGTACTCTATGACTATTCCGTCTGTTTTTATATTCATCTAAATCAGTTATCGCTCATATCCCATGATGTATCATATGTATTTTTTTTTTACTGTGTATCATATATAATCTGTCTGTATCTTGTATATGTATTGTATAATTATACTCCTGAAGAAGACCTGCGCAATGTTAAAAAACATTGGATTTCAAACAAATAGTTCTCCTTATTTAAGAGGATTTTTTCTGAGCCCCACCTGGATCATTTTCTACCTCGTATTTTTAACTACATGTACACAAAATGTAATGGGGGGATATTGCAATGTTGGAAAATTTTTAATTTTCAACTGGATTACACATTTTATGATCTCCTAAGTTAATAAATCTAAATAATTAAATAATCAAGTATCGCAAAATGTAGCATAAGATAAATTTTGATTACATTGAACGAACAGATCCAGTGGTGAATAAGACAGAAAATCAGAATGGTTAAAAAAATTCTTAAGCTTTGAAAAGGTTTGTTAAATTTTGAATTAAAAAAAAATAATGTTGAGATAGTTGGTAATTATTCCGCAGATAGGCGCTTCGAGTCGCAAGTTTTAACTTTTCATTCGTTTCGCTTTCCAAATTTTCCAAAAATACAATTTATCATGAGCTTTAGTATGGAAAACAGAATGTAATTACGTAATTACATAATTAGAAATTGTCTAATTTCTTCCTCAGACATATACAAGGTCAACTAATATTATCTAATATTAATTATTCTGTATTTAGTCGGTGTATGTTAAAAATGTTTAACATTAATCTTCATTCATTTTATGAATGAAATTTGAATTATGATAAATGTATTCCTGTTTGTAAAATTATTACCAATCTCGATACATTAACGACTAAAAGCATATGTTTCAAGGATAATTCCAAATATTTCATCAGCGTGAAAATGAAAATTCAACTAATTCAAAGCTGCTGTGATACCTTAATAATAAATGTTCTCCATTTCTCAATGTTAATTTAACTCATTTAAATTGTTTGCTAAGTACCACACACACATAGATATCATTGTGTTGCACAGAGGAGACAATGGCAACATCATGAGGCAGGTACCTGATAATTTACAGAATATTCTTTTTAATCCACAGATGAAATTTCATATTCTTGTTAATTCACAGGAACAACTACAATCTTTAATCATTCTGACTTTAATAATATTTCCTGAGTCTAACTATTGCGAATAATATAAAATGATAAAAAATATGCAACACTGAATACAATATACAACATAAAGATTGACTACAATTTTTAATAAGCTCTTTATTCTTACTATAAATTTTTAATGATTTCAGTTCTGGAATCATGCTCTGAAGAATTTTCATATCAATTGAAAATCATTTAAAAATTCTGAAAATGTTAAAACAGTTCACCGCCGACCTAAAAAGTAACGTTATTTTCTAAAAGAAAAAAAAAACATACCTTCTCTAATTTTACTCTTCTCTAGTCCGATGTTCTGAATCTTTTCCATTTGCTCAGTGACAAAAGCTACTTTCCGCTTGAAGTAGTCTCTGCCACTTTCAATGTTCTAAACAGAAAAATAAACAAAATTATAATCTACACACAGATTTCCTTCCTTCTAAAACTAATGGTTTAAAAATTGAAACAAACCATGTTCAAATAGTATCCAGTTCCAACATCGACCAAGACTTTTTCTGAATCCGCAATAGTACCAGGTACAAACATCTAAATCATTGTTAAGGTAAAATAAGGTTGCAGGTGTTAACATTTATGGAAACCAATCATTATCAAGTTAAACTTTACAGAAATCTAAGCTTGGATCAAAAGTAAATAGTCATAAATAAAGTAACTAAAAGGATACAGATCCAGTAAGTGGGACCATAATGCTGGAACCGAAGGTATCTGTTTTTATTTTATCTAAGCTTTCCCTGGAATCGCTGTATTTCGACTGGGCCATTTTTAATGTTTGAAGAGAATCTTGATAGACACTTAGCTCCTAAAAAGAGAAATCAGAAATATAACTTGAAATGTTCTTGAAGTATGTAATTATGAAAGAATACTTTTATCTTTTTCACTATATTTCCCATACCTGGTCTAATTGTTTCTTAAGTTGTGTCAATTGTTGCAGACCCAACTTGTTCAACTCTATTTGTTGCATTTCTGGTTTATCTTTTGAAGACATTGTGAAAAATTTGAAGAGCCGTGTAATTCGACACTACCTGCTATAACCTTTCCAACCTGCTACCGGCCGAAATCGATGGTCTTATTCCAAATCGTCGAAAATGCACCAGGAATTTGTAATAATATAACATTAGTTTCAAAATAGTTCTAAAATAGAAACAGAGATATTCATATGTTTTTTTATATTATACTCAACAAATTCTATAAATATTAAAGTACGAAATAAAGTTGATTTCTAAGATGAAAATAAAAGTCTTACAAAAAATTTGAGAACTGTAGTTCGGAAGAGGAGGGGGGGGGGAGAGTTGAATAGTTTAGTGATGGGCTTAACTGCTACTTTTCAGTAACAGCTCTAACCGTTACTGTGATTTTTCTTACCTGTGATTTCTTAACTGCTACTATCTGTGATTCTTGATTCTCTCGAAATGCTACCAACAGTGATCCCGTCGGCGCACTTAATTCCACATCTTGAATATAACGATCACAGAATACGCATTATAAGGATAATAATTACTTTGACACTTGTATAATTCACTTTAATCCTATCAATATACATACAGATGGAATTATTATCAATATCCTACACATAACGTAAATTTTCCTCTTATAGTTTAACCCATTCAAGACCAGCGCCGGCTCTAGCCCATGCGCGCTCGTGTGCAATCGTGACCTAGGCGCCCCCTAGTAGGCACGCGATCAAAATTAAACACTTACAGTTACACAAGGTGTTGCAAAAAACGGCAAATCCACTAAGGAGATTAATGTGAAATCGCGAAAAAAAATCTGTTGTTCCATAGAAAAAGTCATTGAGACCAAATGAATGGAACAGCTGAGATTTTTTCGCGATTTTAGAATTGGTATTGATGAGTATATGCATTCCGCCAAAATATAATATTCACACTAACTTAAAATAACCCTATATTTGAGGAAAGTAGGGCTTACAGAAATAAGAAAGCACAAGTTTATTTTACAATATTTATTAATATATATACAAATTAAAAGACGCTCTTAGTCAAATTACAAATACATATTTACAAGATTACTTTTCGTGCTTTAGCAGCTGCAAAATCATTAACGATGTCACTCACTTCAATTTTGATTTTATGTTCAATATTTATTAATGATAAATTTGTCAATCTACTTTGAGACATTGTGGATCTGAGATAGTTTTTATTTAACTTTAGTTTCGAAAATGATCTTTCGCTGTGAGCAACAGTGACTGGCAATGTGAGGTAAATCCTAAGTGCTGTGGGCAGATTTGGAAACACTGAAATTAATTTATTATTAAACAAATAATTTAAAATATCCAATGGTGTGGTAGAATCATTAATGAACATCGGTAATAATTCGATTTCATTAAAGAGCTCTCACTTTTCTACATCTGAAGAACCAGCATGACACAGTTTATTTTCTAAATTAGAACAATATGTTCTTTTTGTATCAATCTCTAAATCCCTACAGTTATTTAATTTTTGAAGGAATGAAAAAAGTATATTATTTTGATTCAAAATTTCGAACCGTTCGTCGAACTTATTGATAGCGGTATCAAATAGGTAGTAATAAAAATTTACTTTGAAATGTCTTTCTGCATCTGTTATCGGCTCATCTTCTGCCTCATAGTCAAAAAACCTTCTACAGGCGCGAGGGCGAGCTGGTGCGGGAAATTCGGCAATTGCGTCGACTACTTTGGCTATGGTTTTCGCGTTATTGAGGAACTCCTGAAAAGCGGATTCACTACGGAATTCAGACAAACTTCTTTTTGCAAGATCAATCATTTTTACCACTTCTCACAAAACGACATCAAATAATTTGTTTTTAAATTATAAAGTAATTGGAGCTATATAGCACTAGAACTTCTTCCGTTACAGATGAGAAAAGCCTTTTTTGGAAAGTATATAATACAAATAAATAAAATATAACTATAATTAAGTCAAAATATCGGGTGAAGAGGAAATAATTTTCCCAATGCGCAGTCAACCTTCTGCTCATAAAGTAGCATACGTGTATTGGAGAAAACAATGTAAGGATCTTTATCAAACATTGGATGTTTAAGGAAGATCTCTCATCCAACACCTTTCCTTCTCGTAGCCATTCCTTCTCCCTTATATCTCATATAAAAATATATTGGTATTTGTAACTATAATAATAATGAGTCTGACTTTTGTAGTTATTGGGAAAACATCTGGAGCTGTCCGAAAAATTATAACAATAATGCTTTTTGGCTCAGGAATTTGCATGCAGAAACACGGTGTGTTCCTATGATGGATGTAGTACAAATTAATGGTGATGGTGTACAGGAATCTATTAAGTTTGGACACTACTGGAAAGCACCCGGGCCAGATAAAATTCAAAATTATTGGCTCAAACACTTTAAAAGTACTCATGTACCATTAGCCTCTTATTACCAGAAACTAATTTGCAATTCGATTATACCTCCAAAGGACTTCTGTTTAGGGAAGACATATTTGATTCCCAAAGGAAAAAACAAATCTCCGGAACCGAAGAACTTTCGGCCAATAACATGTCTTAATGGTGTTTACAAAATATTATCGTCTATAATCAGTAATAAACTAATGGGACATGTACAGAAGAACAACCTTATGACACAGGAGCAGATCGGATGTAAGCGAAACTCTAAGGGGTGTAAAGAGCTTCTAGTGATTGATTCATTCATAGCTTCACAAGTATCAAAAAAGTTGCGTAATATATCGCTTTCATGGATTGACTATCAGAAAGCATTCGATTCGGTCCCCCATGACTGGCTGATTGAAGTTCTCAAGATTTATAAAGTCGACCAAAAAGTGACAGAACTGTTGCAACGACTTATAAAGCTGTGGGAAATGTCATTGGTTCATCCAACTAAAAGAAACACTCTCGTCACAGAGAAAATTCCAATAAAAAGAGGAATATTTCAAGGTGATTCGCTAAGTCCTTTATGGTTCTGCCTTGCGATTAATCCTCTGAGCTCCATTTTGAATCAATCTGGAAAAGGTTATTCCTTGAATCAGGAAACAATGATCTCCCATTCTTTCTATATGGACGACTTAGCTTTTTGCAAAGAATGAGAGGGACATGAGAACTCTTCTTGAATTAGTAAGTTCATTCACAGAAGATATTGGGATGAAGCTAGGAACTGAAAAATGTGCAACCCTTAATATACACAGAGGAAAATACAAGGATTCAGCTAACATTGAACTCTCCAATAGTGACATCATTAAGCAACTTTAGGTTACAAGCTCCTACAAGTATCTTGGTTTTAGAGTATAATGTGATTACATTTAATTAATCAATGCGATAATATAACAATGATTATAGAGAGGGAAACAATAGATAATTACAAATGTATGCAAATTACAATATCAAGTTGAAAAAACAAAGCAAATATACAAACAATATCAACTAAGATAACTTGATATTAAAAATATCTAACTGGATGAGTGAAGCATTTGCTATATGACATATAGCAACACACGAGAGCTTATTTAATTGTTTGAATTATTTTTATATCGGTAATTTTTTTTTTTACCTGTTCTACTACAACCCATGAAGGGTCTGGGGTTTACTACATGGTAGAGACAGTACTGTACTGTTTCTTGGATAACGGTTGTGCAAGGAAGGTGATTTGCCGAAAGCTACGTTAGATCCTCCCTAATTTTATTGGGTTATTGGGAAGACACCAGAGGACGACAAATATGGTTGAGGGGCAGGGAAAAATGCAGATTCTGGGGTAGAACAACTCGAAGCATAAATGAACTTGGAGGAAGTAAAAGAAGAAGAAAATACTTACAATGGGATAGGCAGGATTCCAAACCACCCCATGAGGTTCTGCCTGTGGTTTCGTTACCCATTTTTTAAAGTGGATGGTTCGCTTCACTGAACCCAGTAGCAGGAATGGCTTCCTGCTAATGTGATGAGTGCAGCCATATCAAACCACTAAAGCCTTCAGTCTTGGACAAACTTTGTATGAGTCTATGAAAAAAACAACATGTTTTACTATCACAAATACAACATTATCACTTTCATCTTAAGATAAAGAAGTACCGGTAAGAGAAAATAATCAAAACTTAGTATGAATTTTCTTTATTTCCAACTGGTCTCGCGCCCCCCTGACTTGTCATTACCCCCCCCCCCCTGGATCGGAACCACTGCTCTAAAATAATGTATTATATTAAACTCCTTCGAGTAAGGTTACTGTCTGTTATTGATGAGTCACAATCTAATTCAAGGGGATTACTTTTGGAAGAGTTTATCGTAACTAATGGGTTACTAATAATGAAACATGAAGTCAAATATTCCTACATTTGAAGAGCATCGAGGGCAGAGTAATATTGACTTAACTCTTTCTAATTTACAAGCTACATGACGAATAAAAAACTGGGCGACCATTTCAAACGAGACTAATCTTACGGACCACAACTGTATTCTATTTGAAATTAAATGTAATAGGTCTATTGAAAATACAATTAGAGCAATAAAATACTTTAGGTCAAATACTGATTGGAATAAATTTGAGACTAACTTATTAAAACAACTTGAAAAGGAATTTATACCGCGTACTGAAAACAAATACACAGTTGAAGATGAACAAAACTATATCATTGAATCACTCCATTTTATGAGCACAAATTTAATTTCCAGAATGATGCCTAAATTATTTCTAAAGCTTCAAATATGACGTTTAAAAAATCAAGTAATAACCCCCGTATAAAACAATATAAGGCTGTTCCATTGTGGAATGATGAACTGCCAGCACTACTTAAAAGAACGAACAAGCTGAGGCAGCAATATCAGAAAATTAAGAAAGCCCAATGAAATTAAAAAACAAAAAAATCTCCGGGTTACAATGGGATTACTCCTATCATTTTTCAAAAAGTCTTTGATTTTGGTATTGGTACGAACTCCTATTCAGAAGAAACGAATTTCCAGACAACTGCAAAATTTGGCTACAATTTCTAGAATATTAACCATTACTAATTTTTTTATTTCAAATCAATCTACCTTCCTGTTAATTTAATATGACAGAATCTTACGAAATTGTCAGAATAAATTAAATGAACGTTTTAGTTGTTTCATTTCTTCTTTAATTCATAATTTTTGTAAATAATAAAACAATTTTTGTAAATACCTTATTGGCTCTTAGCCAATAAGGTAAAGAAAATAATAAGTCAACACTTTATCAATCATTAATAAATGAAGGGAAATATAATTTGGTTTCCCTGTCTAAACATTTAACCTAATTTTCAATATTGGCGAGAAATGATTTTATTTATTTATTTTGAGTAAAAAACACAGAATAAATATTTACCTACGCATGTACTAGGATTACGGTAGAGTGCTCAGTTACTATGCTGAAGGTCCTAAAGTCTTCTATAATGGAAGTTATTTTATAAAAAAAGAAAAATTATCTTTTCATTTGATAAAAATTCTTGGTAATGGCTATTTTGAGAAGATCATTAGAGTTGTTATGTTTCTTTAGAGGAAGATACAATGATTTGCAATAAAGCAGTGATAATGGTGAAAGGAAATAAACCAAAAAATATTTTTGTTCAACCCCCCGAATACAAAGCAAGCTATTTCCATCTCTCCTGATGCTCTCATCTTCAAAATCAAAACAGTTTAAGTTAAAATCTAAATCCCGAGAAGCTCTATATCTATATAAATAAAAAGGAATCGCCAAATGTGTTGCTAAGCGCAAAACTCGAGAACGGTTCGACCAATTCGGCTAAAAGAAGGTTCTTATGGAGAGAAAAAAAAACGTAAAAATTACGAGGGAAATAATAAAAACAACACTTTTCTTTTCTCATACAAGCCACTCTGCTCCCAACTGTATATCTATATAAATAAAAATGAATTGCCTAATGTATTGCTAAGTGCCAAACTCGAGAACGGCTCGGCCAATTCGGCTAACATTTTTTCCTTATTTTTTAAGGGCAAAGAAGGTTCTTATAGAGAGAAATAAATTCAAATTTTCACGAGGGAAATAATAAAACCAATAATTTTCTTGATTTCTTAAAAAAAATAACAGTTGATGATGCCATAATAAATTATTGAATATTGGTGTAAATTTAATTTACTGAACCCACCTCGTAAATAAATGTTTTCAGATCCCCCTTTATTTTATGAAATTACAATTACATTAGAGTTTCGTAAAAACTATAGCTTCTATAAAAAGAAAAGCCTTCTGTTTTTTACATTGACAAATTTTAAGGGGTTATAAAGCCTCAAAATAACCTTTTTAAACCCTTCTGGCATAAAAACGTTTGCGAGGGGTAAATTAACATCTTATATCTATGTTGCCAAGCAGAACAATGTAAATGAATCAGAAAAAATATCTTAAACAAACTTTATTATATTTATTAAAATTCATTTTTTTAAATATTACGCACATAAATATTATACTGTTTATCCACTTAAAGATGCCCTGTTTTAAAATTTCTTTAATTCAAAAAGTTTATTTTTTTATAGACTATGTAGAAAGAAATTCTGTGATAAATACCAAAACATTTATATTTTATTGAAATCACTTTTTTCAGTAATTACAGTTGTTGACTGTTATATAGAATATAAATTCTGATTCTGGAGTTCCAGTCTGACTAGAACTAGAGAATCAGAATCGCCGTAAGTACTTCCTAGCTTCCTTTCTTTACTAAGCTATCCAATCCCACTGACCATCTCCGATCTCCTTCAATTCAAAACCACGGTCCACTCCCGTAACACCAGTTCTCGGCTTTCAGACCTATACACAGCTGCTCACCTGATCAACTGCTTTTGAAAGAGCTTTCCTTATCCGATCATCGTCCCTTTGGAACTCCATGCCTTCCTCCATTCGTCGTTCCAATAATCTTATATACTTTAAATCTCGTATATTCAATCACTTTAAATCCTTACAATTCCAAAAAAATCGGAAATAACATACTCAGTTTTCAGATTAAAATTTTCCAACTGATAAATGAATGATGTGTTTTTATTTATATTATATATAAGTGCGTTTTAATTATATCATTGACACTTCACTCATCCAGTTAGATATTTTTAATATCAAGTTATCTTAGTTGATATTGTTTGTATATTTGCTTCATTATTTGCTTTGTTTTTTCAACTTGATATTGTAATTTGCATACATATGTAATTATCTATTGTTTCTCTCTCTATAATTATTGTTATATTATCGCATTGATTAATTAAATGTAATCACATTATACTCTAAAACCAAGATACTTGTAGGACCTTGTAACCTAAAGTTGCTTAATGATGTCACTATTGGAGAGTTCAATGTTAGCTGAATCCTTGTATTTTCCTCTGTGTATATAAGGGTTGCACATTTTTCAGTTCCTAGCTTCATCCCAATATCTTCTGTGAATGAACTTACTAATTCAAGAAGAGTTCTCATTCTTTGCAAAAAGCTTTAAGTCGTCCATATAGAAAGAATGGGAGATCATTGTTTCCTGATTCAAGGAATAACCTTTTCCAGATTGATTCAAAATGGAGCTCAGAGGATTAATCGCAAGGCAGAACCATAAAGGACTTAGCGAATCACCTTGAAATATTCCTGATCTTGAAATTTGCCTGTAAGTATGAACTGTAATGGATTCTCCTAAGTACAAAAAAAAGTCTTTAAAGCCTTAAATCCGCCCCCTACTCAGTAGTACCTACTAATACTACCATTATTTTTTGTATAGGTAATTTACAAGTAAATATTTATATTTTACAATAAACAAGCTGTAAATAAATATCTGACTTTCACTTATATTTAAACATTCAAATATAAATTAAATTTATTACTGAGCAGTTAATTTTCTACAATAATATTGAGTCAAATTATGGCAGCAGCTTATCAGAGTTTATTACTATAGAGAAAGGTTTCCAAGGGTGCAATCCCTGTTACCCTTTAGGTACCCTAACAACAGTAATCACTCTTTTCACCCGAATCACAGTAGTCACAATCACGCTTTAATTCCGTCCGCCGACGACCAGTTCCCATATGCCAAGAACAGTTTAGAACTGCTACTGTTGTCACGATAACAATCACGCTTCAATTCCGTTCGGTTCTATCGCCAATCACTGTGAAGAACAGTTTGGAGCTGTTACTGATGAATTTGTAATCACAGTTAGACCTGTGACTTTTGAGCAATAGTGAAAAAGTTCGTCGAAACAGTTCACACAGTTCGTGATTTCTGGCCCATCACTAGAATAGTTTAATCATTATGAGAAAGAAATAAAGATTTTCTTTTTCAATAACACTGCAGGATTTTTTTTAATCTAGTGATATAGATAATGGACATAAAATTTAAAAATGGAGCTGATAAACCGAAGAGTTAATTTTTAAAACGAATACCATCTCCTGCTTAAAAACTCACTAGGTATCACAATCTCTAGGAACACCACAAGGATCTGCTTTATCGCCTATTCTTTGGAACATTTAGTTAATACAATTTTCGACGTTGACTTACCAACTGCCTACAAATTAATCATTTATGCCGACGATATATTACTTTTAATCAGAGGAAAATGTTTTCAAAATTTACAACAGATAGCAAATTAACATTAATCAAAATACATGATTGGAAAAAAACATGCAAGTTAGAACTCAACATAAAAAAAAAATCAAATTCAGTATTTTTAGTAGGAAAAGGTATTTACCAGATTTAGACATCGTCATTGGCAATGATAAATTGGAGAATACTCAAACATTGACCTTTCTTGGTGTTGTGTTCGGTAGAAAAATAAGTTGGTTAAACCACATAGAAAGGTATATATACGTCAGGAGTATGCAAACAGTTAGCTCTTTGACTATTGCCTCAAGGACAACCTGGGGCCTTGGGACCGAATGTTTGAAGAAAATTTACAAGGGAGGGTTGATTTCCGAAATGCTTTACGGGGTGCCGATTTGGCATAAAGCAATTGAGAAAAAATGCTTTTTTCAGAAACTCCAAAGACTACAAAGAATCATTGGGATCAGGATTGTCAAGGGGTATAAACTATCTCAAATGATGCAGCTTGTGCCTTAGCAGGAATTGTACCCATCGATTTTAAAATTAACGAAATCGTACAACTTTCATCGATTAAACTGCATAACGAAAACTTTAGAGAAATCGACAATAGCATGATAGAACGAGGATGTGAACCTTTAGATTGGTCACACCCATCAACTTTTGGCAAACTTTACACGCACTTGACAGGAGATAAGGGAACGGACACAGAAATCACCAACATTTACACAGACGGAAGTAAAGAAGGCAATAATGCAGGCTGTGCTTGGCTACTTTGGGGCACGAATGTGAAGATGCGAAGTGCCCAGTAAAAACTAGGCTCTACGTGTTCCAACAACCAAGCAAAGAAGTAAAAGCGACAGAATTCCTTCTTGACCTTCTAACAAACATACATTCAGATAACATGATCTTGATACAATCAGTTCGCAACACAGACATACATGACGAGCTTACAGAAAATATCAGCATCAACTTATGCACACTCGGGTTCTAAATTTCTCTGTAAAAAGAATATGGGTAAAGGGTTTCCATCCTTTCAAAAAACACCAATTTCGTTCATAAAATTCAAAATTAGGGAGGAATCGATTATGAGGTGGAATGAACGGTGGACTGTTTCAAATAAATCTCCTTGTTTGTATAGGTTTATTCCAAAACTGACAACCAATGACTACAAATTAACAAAATCCACTAGCTACAAACTAACTCAGGTTTTATCTGAACATGGACATACTAAATCATACTTATACAGATTTCACATAATCAATGACAAAACTTGCTCAATAGACAAAGAAGAACATACATTTAAACACATATTATATGACTGCTAAATGTATGAAGCACAAAGGTCGAAATTAATAATTTCCGTACTATCAAAAGGGAAAGTTTGGCCAGTATCTGAACAGGATCTATACAATACGTTTCGACCCAAATTCACTACATTTATTTACAGTATTGATTTCGAAAAGTTTACATCTAATTTAGAATAATCATACAATGTAAAACAGATAATCATTATATAAATAATGTAATCTTAATTTTGTTAATTTGTAACAGTAAATAGGTAACAATGTCTTATGTATATAAGTTACAATTATCACAATCGTTGTTAATCCTTCTTGTAAAAATGAATTTCAAAGGCACATAGTATACTCAAGCATAGGAATGTCCCAATAAATAAACGGTTCTTTCAAAGGGTTACTTGGAAAGGAAAAAATGAAAAAAAAAAAGCCGAAGGGTAAAACAAATTTTTTTTTTTAATTAAGAGTTTATATGAGTAGATAATGCATAATAATTATTTTTCATAATTACGGGGTGTACAGTGTAGCCAACATATAAGTATGATACAAATTTAAACGTTTTAGTATATATGGAAATATTTTATATTAATGCATATCTAATTTTTAAAAATATTTGTGTTACGTTATTTAATTGTCACTTATTCCCCTTTGCTTTTCATCTTCCAAATATTTGTAAAGAGCAAAATTGTCGAAATTATTTACGTTGGAGTGTTCGTGGATTACCGTGAATTATTATATTGTTTACTATATGAATGGTTTTATAAACTCATTGCTGAGAAAAAAAAATATTGAACCGTATAGAAGAGATCGCAATCGCCAAAGAGATGACCTTATTTAGCGATTCTCTTTGCCTCCCACGCTGAATGGCACCACAGGCAAATGTGTAGTTGAAATATTAAATGGAACTCGAAGCCTTCATACGATCGCCCCTCTCATTCCAATTTTGTCGCTGGGCGTGAACAGTCAATAAAGAGAATGGTGTTTTTAACTAAAAACTGTATAAAGTTATCTGGTATTTTCATCCACTAATTATTATGTTATACCCGTTTATTTTATAATTCGACATAATTATGGGAAATAGCCACATTAATAATTTAAACATTACTGACAAACATTTTTTAAAAACAATATTCGTTAATTTTATAAAAGAAAAATACCTTAACCATAATAGTGTAGAAATATCGACACGTTATTTATTAAATTAACGTCACTTTCTGCAACAATGACTAATTGGACGATACTACTACAGCGGGAATCCTAAATTTGCCTAACCAGATATATTTAGCATAGAACTGCCATTTTACGTCTTTTCTGAACAGCCTAGGGCCATCCGCCGGGCTGTGAACCCGCAACCGTGGGTATAGATCCCATGCCATTCTCCAAGCGAATATTAGTCCAAGGTATTGTACTTTGTCTGTCTGTGGGATGGGTGAGTTATTAAGTTAAATGGGAAGGCACGTTTTACGTCTAAGAGTAAAAGTAATTTATTGTGACCATTCGTGGTTCAGTTTAATCGTCCACAGTTGGCACCACCCATTCAAGTTTTGTAAGTTATGTTGTAAGTTTCGTGAGACCTGTGTCGCGTCTTGATGTTAGGTGATTATCGCAGTGTCGTTAGCTTATGTTGCTCCCAGTAAGGTGAGGACTTTGATGAGTGCCATGTGTGTATATTATATTCAATAGCGGTGCAAGTATTGATCCTTGAGGCACACCTGCTGGGATCGGTCTTATTGGAGGTAGTTCTGAGCCCTGCCGGACTGAGAAAATCTGTCTGCAAGGAATGAGAGAACAAATATATAATAAGTGTGTGGTAGTATAATTCTGAAGCTTTAAGAGAAACCTCTGGTGCCAGACCTTGTCAAATGCTTGGACGACATCTATCTAGAAACACTCCAGTTGCTTATAACTTCTGCTCTAGTGCTGCCGACGTGAAGTCAGTTATTATGTGTAATTGTTGAGTGGTCGAGTGAGATTTTCGAAAACCGAATTGATGGTAAGAAATTATATTTTAGTCTGTGGGTAACGCTAGAGCTTCCCGAAGCATTTGCTGGAGGTTCTCAGCATTTATTAAGCCATATCCCGGGGCTTTTATTTTTGTTAATTCTCTTTTTAGTTTTGATGCTGTGGGAGTGATTGAAAGATGTGGCAATTATCGTTGTAATGGTTCGTGATTTTTTTTCGTAGAAGAGATTTCGTTTTCTGTGTTTGTGAAGTCAGTGTGTGGCATGATTACTGAAGAAAGATGGTCGGCGAAGAGCTAGGATTATTCCTCATCCGACACAGCCCAAGAGCGGACTTTTTTTCTAAGGGGTGAAACATCTCATGGAATTTTAAGAGTTTCTTGGTATGCTTCCATAAACTTCCATCGTCTGTCGAGAGGGATTGTCTATAATTGTCGTATTTTGACTTGTTAATTTGTCGTTTAAGTTCGTTATTTAGTTGGTTAAATGTCTGCCTTCCTGATGGTTGTCTGTTAGTATGTACTAACCCGTATGCCAGAAATCGCAGGAAGGGTGTAAAAAAAAAAAAAAAAAAAAAAAAAAAAAAAAAAAAAAAAAAAAAAAAAAAAAAAAAGGTTGACTGTTAGTTGGCCACATTTGACGAGCTCTTCTGGCCCTGACCAGATCTCTAATATACTGCAGGTAGCTTGGTAAATTATCTGTTTTCTTATACTTGGGATTTAATGCTGACCACGATAGGTCTTGTATACTTGCAGTAAACTTTTCCAAGTGGGATGAGGAAGTCCTCCACTACTTCTTCATTCTTAATTAAGAAGGGTTGATTGGAATTTTGAAAAAAAAAACACTGTAAATTTGTTTAAACTTGTACGTTCATCTTATCGACTTCTATTTTCCAACTTCTATAAAATATATTATTTACTTAATATACAAAATATATCACACACATTCACTACATGATGAAGATAAGACGTCCAAGGTGCTGTTAGTAGCCTTTGGGATAAATTTAAAGTAACCACTCACTTGTTACTAATCGCTTACACTTTGGGTTATTTTCCTCATAATAATGGAACGTTTATTGTAAACCTAAATAAAAGCAAGGCAGATTTAATGTTGTATAAATAAACGAAACAACGAATTTATAAATAATTCTAAGAGATTCGGAAAAGAAGATTGTGAGTGAATTGTATATTTATTTATTTTATTCAATTGGGGATTTTATTTTTAGGAATAACTTATGCTTTTTTTGTTTTAGAACAGAAACGATCAATTTTGAATAATTACGAATAATTTTGAGTCACGTAGAATTTTAAAAGTAAGATATTTTTTACAGCCTTCTTAAAAATTTAAAATCTTTGTTGTATGAATATTTTTTAAGTATTTCTCTCACGTTTATCTATTCCCAAACTGTTTTTGTAACATTTAATTGCTAATTATTTGTTTGCAACATTAACAATAAAAAGTACAAATAAGAAATAAAGAAAGAAAAGAAGAAACCAACTTTATTTGCAATTTTACATATACAAGCAGCATAAGTGTGAATACATGTTCCGGACTACCTTTAAATGTTTAAAGAACAGTGATTTTAATTAATTACAGTTACCTTTTATAAATAAGTTTTACAATAGCAGGAAAAATGTAGAAAAAAACAGCTTAAAAAAAAATAAATAAAATACAATTGATAATAATAAAGTAAATAAATATAATAATAATAATTAAATAGAAAATAAATGAACAATTAAAAATAACTATAAAATAAATACAGATAACTAGATTACAATACCTGCAAATAGTGATTTATTAAGAAAGAAGTATATGTTTTGTTCTTTTGCGCGTGTACCGTCGTAGAGAATATTTATCATAGTTACCGATTTCTCGGATTAATGGGTTTTCGGAAGCTGGAGTTTTTTCCAAGTATGCTTTTGTTTGGGCTGAAACATATTGTTTAATAGTGGGAAGTTCAAGATCTCTAAGCATAGTCGATATTTTCGTGTAGCGGGGATAATTATTGATAATCCTCATGCATAGGTTTTGTACCCTTTCGAACTTTCTATAATTTGTGGCGCAGGTTGAACTCCAGACAGGTGAGGCAGAGGTTATCAATGAGCGGATTACTGTTTTGTAAAGGATTAGTTTGTTTTTGGGGCTTAGCCTGGATTTTTTATTAAAATAGGGAAACATTTTGTAGATGGTTTTTTTCCCTTTTTCGGTTTTCCTGTTGATGTGCTCTGTGAATGTTAAGGACTTATCTAGAATTAAACCTAGGTATGTTACGGATTTAGACCAGGGGGTGTGTTCGGAATTTAAGATGATGTGCTGGTCTTTTGAAAGATTTTTGTAATCGGTTTAATAAGAAATAAAAAGTTTTATTGTTTTACGTGAAATTCAGAGCAAACAATAGGAATAGTAAACAATACAAAAAATAATTGTAATTATAGGTATCAACCGATTTAATATATTCACCTAGGTTTGGGTGCAGTGATTTTTTATACCATTTTAAATTATCTTTCAAGATAATTTATATTAATTAGAATAATTTAAAAATCAAGACCAAGACCATCTATGAAATTCGATTATGTAATATTCTTCTTTTCGTCGTAAGCTAGTAGAACGAGTAATTATTCCGCAGGTTGTCTCTTCGAGTTGGGTCACAACAAGTTTCAACTTTTCCTTCGTTCCTCTTTTAATATTTTCCAAAAATAAAAGTTATCAATAGCTTTAGTATGGCAAAGAGAATGTAATTATGAGAAATATGTATATGTCGGTAATCATTTCATCTCGAAATGAACGTTTCAACAAACATACATCATCTATATAATTGATTTTATTTTAGTTGTTACTAATTTTTAAATATTTTTCTTTTCTAATACAAATACATCATCTATACTTCGAAACGCTAGTTGAAACTTTTATTTCTTGAAGAAATGATTACCGAAATTTGCTCATAGTTCAAAATTACCTACACTTTTCCATACTAAAGCTTACGATAAAATGTATGTTTGGAAAAAATTGAGAATGAAACGAATAAACAGTCAGAACTTGTAACCCAAATCGAAGCAACAAACTATTGAACAGATACCCAGACTTCCGTTCTTGGACACGACCCAAACCCATATCTGCCAGGTTAACTCTTAACGCAATCCACCCATTTACGCTTCGGCCCACCACTCAGAAGTTTCCCAGTCGGCACAGCGCTCATTAACATTAAAGGAATTCTTAGGTTACTAAGCCAACGTCAACATTCGTAAAGCATTAGTTTTTGTAAAAATAAACCAAATTAAGTTTTATAAACATCGTACTTTGCTAAGTCCCTAACCTGTTTACAAAGGGCACTTCCTGGATACATATATGGATAAGAGGGTTTGGGAAAGTTGGAAAAAGTCCCAAAACTTAGCAAAGTGGACAGCTGCTTTTCTTCTAGGAAGGACACATTTCACTTACGGACAATGCTTTCTTGTATTTTAGCAATATAAAAAATTCTAAAAGACTTTAATAATAAATCAATGTTATTAGGTAAACTAATCAATGGAGAATTCAGAAGACAGCAATTACACTTCATATATTAAATACTTCGGTGTCGTACTAAACATTGTTAAGAGATTCGGTAATTATTCCGCAGGTTGTCGCTTCGAGTTGAGTCACAACAAGTTTTAACTTATCATTCGTACCATCATTCCTTATAATATTTTCCAAAAATACAAGTTATTAAGAGCTTTAGTAAGGAAAAGAGAATGTAATTATGTGAATTGTCTATAGTCCGGTAATCATTTCATCTAGAAACAAACGTTTCAACAAACATATATTTTCTATTTCGAAACATACATTAAATTTCGAAGGTTCCATTTCTTGATGAAATTAAAAAAAACAAAAAAAAAACTCCAATATATCAGCATTAATAGGGTGTATAAAAAAAATGACCGTTTTATCAAATTCCTGAGTTCAAAAGTCTGTCAATATTTGAATTGCTATTTATTATTAACGTTGGTTAATAATAAACAATAAATAAATAAACACTGGACTTCTTCAAAAAGAGCCTCAGTTTAGTTATTTATTTCAAAGAAGAAACATGACAGTGTCCTACGAAATTCTCGTAATTTTAAGATATTACTGGAAAAAAAAGTTTAGAGCCGCTGAAGCAACTCGTGAAATTATTAAATATGAAGCGGAAGGTGTCCTTGACCAGCGCACTGCGCGGCGTTGGTTTGAAAAATTTAACAGTGTAGATACGATGTTGGAAAGGAAGAAGGGCTCCGGGCGACCATTAATCGATATAGATGAGGTTCTGAAGGAAGCTGTTGAGTCAAATCCGTCCACAAGCACTCCCGAACTTGCCAGGGAGTGTAGTGTGTCGAAAGATACTGTCGCCATTATTTACAGACTTTTGAACTCTAGAATTTGATAAAACGGTCATTTTTTTTTTATAAACCCTATTAGTTATATACTCGCACAACAGTTTTATAAATGACACTATAATCATTATTATATTTTGATTATTATTACTTCAACACTTACTAGACAAACTCTTTAAGCTACCAATTAGTCACAAAAGTCTCATATACATGACTACTTACATAAATCACTCACATCTATTATAAGGCTCAACTTATAGCGAATATAAAAAATAGAGAAGAAAAAAGGGGGGTTAATTGCATATTGGCGACTTATCCCTTTAATATTGTAAATCCAACGATTATTCCTCTGGGCTTTAAAAGATAAATTACCCTTCCAGACTGGTCTCAAATCGTCATAGCTTTGGCAAAAGTCCAACCCCTATACCATCGCCACCGCAATATTTTTATTACAGCAGTTATTGACAACCAAGACCCATCTAATGCTACATAATAGTATTCATAGACGTAAAACTATGCATGAAATGAAGCAATAACAAGATACAAATAGTTTTAAATTTAAAATATTGATTGAACTTCTTGGAGTAACTTCCAAGAGGTTGCTGTCTTTGATTGATGAGTCTGATTGGACTGTTGATGTGACATGTGCCGAATTTTATTTTCAAATATGCAGTAGTGTGTACTGATAATGCCTGTATTGGCGAAAAGTTGAATGAAAAGTATTTTCCAGTATTTTAATGACTTTAGGTTTTATTTTTCTTGTTGAATTCGAATAATTTAATGAGGCTCATTTTTTCCCCATTTTATTGAAAAAATATTTTAATCTCCCTAGATATTTTTCTCTGTTGCTATTTCTAAGAGTATAATGATATCAAAGATGTACTACCACACCATAATATTCATTTTTAGAACTATATTTGGGGATTCCAACAACTTGTCTGCTTTGTGAATTCGATATTTACAATAAGTAATCGTTAATAAGTATTTTTACAAATTTAAACCCTCAAAGAAACTTCTTAAGGAAAAGATGCAATAGAAAGAAGCCCTCCAAGAACCGGCATTATCAATTCAATCTAAACAAGGAAAATAAAATAAAACTTCGAATACTCAAGCAATTAGATGAATCCAAAAAAAATCAGAAAAGTTTAATTAAACAATTATAAGGTACATTAAGACTTATGCTATTGTAACTTGTTTTTGTTAGGCCTTCATCAGGTTTATATAAGATAAAGAAATAATTGAAAAGGTAAAAATAAATTGATATAGAAGAGCAAAAGCTCAAAAGAGAAATAAATTACTTGTTAAGACCGGGATGGAAAAATTCCAAACAAAATACTTGTCTCAGAAAAAAATAATAAAAAAATGGCTTTCGATATTTTATCAATTCAGGAATCTTCAGGATAGAACGAGAATAATACCTAAGGAAAAAAAATAGAGCAAGCCCAACCTCAAAATGCAGCAAGGCAGTGACCAGAGGGAACATCCTACCACCTCCAAGACTCAAGTGCTAATACTGAATCGTAAGGAAGGTTACAGGACAACATCAGGGGAGAGGTTAAATGAAAACAGCTGATACAGAAATTAATTACAAGAAAGTAGAAAATAAAAACAGTACATATCCAAACAGTACAAAGGAAATAACCATAAAACAATTCACAAAAACAGAAGACACGTAACCATATAAACAAAAAGTAAAAGTGTAAAAGAGAGAAAATAAATTATCAAGAATCCAATGGACGTACGGCTACTTTTGGAAGAGCAAAAGGTCAACAGGGACGTACAAAATATCGACAGGTATGTTAGTTTCATGGTTTTATTTTAGAAGCTTAAGGCTAATGGGAGTTTTCCATCTATGCCTAATGAGAAAATAAATGAAATAACAAGAGGATTATGAACAAATAAAATAGCATGTATGACGGTTAGTTCACATGCGTGCAAAAATCACATAGGTGTGTTTATGAGAATGCAAATGAATGTTCAGACTACCCAGTGAGAGTCGACAGTATTTGGGGATTACGTCACCTAAAATAGAACTTTAGACAAGTTTTATTTTTTCGGTATATTTTGAGCGGAAATAGATAGTATATATTGTTATTATGAACCCCATAATAAATCTGTAAAAATAAATCAATCAATCAATATTCTACATCAAAGCATAAGCTGTGTACCCTAAAATATTTGATTTTTTTCCTGGGTTCAAGTCCGGTAGTGGCAGATTTAATTTGGGATCTGAGACCCTCCTTGGGCTCACCCAACCTCTATATAGTTGTACCAAAAATTGGAGGGAAAACCTAGACTTCAAGCGTGATCTTGGACAAATCGCCACCTTGCATTTTCCTTGTTCAATGAACAGTGCAGTCTCTACCGAGAATCTTCATGAGGTGTAGTGATACAGGTGTACGTTAAAATATAAATATTGATCATAACTCTTTGCAATATTTATACAAAAACGAAGTTGAAAGAATGGACTGAACCTCGAGGACCATAAGTAAAAATTATTTATAACAATCAAGAAAAAAAAAATAGAAACCGAACAATAGAAATATATATATATATATATATATATATATATATATATATATATATATATATATATAAAATAGTGGGTATTTGATATTAGCTGATTGGTGGAAAGGTGGGAAGTAAGACGTGGGCGGGAGGCGGTCGATATAGCTTAGGCAGATCGCAGCAGCTTTTTGCCCGTGTAACTGCCCCAGTACTTTTTTTCCCATTGGGAATAACTGTCCAGTTCTCTTGTATTTTATTATTTTCATAAAAAAATATTCAAATTTATCAAGTGTATAAATTAGTAATATAAGTTAAAAGTCAAAATCAATAGCACCAAACAGAAATAATGGGTTAAGAAGCCATGGCGTACAACAAAATGGTTCTTCGAATATTATTGAAATACATATATATATATATATATATATATATATATATTTTTTTTTTTTTTAAGAGAAAAAATTATGTCTTGGTCGGGATTCGAACCCGTGCGGTGCTCTAACCACTGAACTACCGAGGCTCACATCCAAGCCAGAAAAATCCATTCTCTTCACTGTTCCTATATATATTTATACAAAAGTATATATATTTAAATAATCAAAAAGAACCATAAATAAAAAATAAATTATAAATATTAAATTGATGTAAGACAACGAGCTCCCGATTAAAGTAATGTTCAATGAACATTCTACCCCGTGTATACCTCGCAAAAATTGCGAGAACACTGGGATATAGGATGGGTATGTCTGGCTTGTATGCGAGCCTCGGTAGCTCGGTGGTTAGAGTACCAAGCTAGAGACGCGGGCGACCCGGGTACGAATCCCGGCCAAGACATAATCTTTTCTCTTAAGTATATATATATATATATATATATATATATATATTTAAATAATCAAAAAGAACCATAAATAATATATATATATATATATATATATATATATATATATATATATATATATATATATATATATATATAATTCTAACTTCTATTACATTCGAGTATTGATATATCCTCGAATTTTTTTTTATGATAATGCTAACTATAATCCATTCTGCAGATACTCCTAGGGATCACCCAGCATCTACAATCAGATACACTTCATTGAATGAAAACCTGCTGGTAGAGTGTGATCATGGCCCAATGATCTCCCTGCATGCTTAATACCGTAGTGTCTTCTATTTACTGAACCCATGGCCATTTGGTTGTAATGGTACAGCCCCGCCCCAAAAGTAACTGAAAATGGAGGGTTTCAAATAAAACTTAAAGGAATCGGTTTAAGTTGATGATGCCAGAATTATATATAAGGTTAGTTATTCTAAACTCAAATTGATCTTGTTCAAAACACTTTATCTTCTAAAGGTTGGTAATCTTTATTGCTAAGACTAAAATTTATGGATTCATAAAAGAATTGCCCGTTAAAAGTAGGATTACTTTACCCATGAAGGGTCTTTGGCTCAGTGCGTGATAGGGAATGTAGTGTTTCTGCGCCAACTGCTGTGCAGGGAGGTGATTTGTTCCGCCATGTTTTCCCCCTATTAAGGGAACTCACTTTATAGAGCCTAGGTCAGGCGCAGGACGGATTTATAAAAGAATAACATAGGATATATAAATTGAAGTAATGCAAGTTCTCATATCTATTTATCTTTATTCCTAAAGTATTAGTTTTGGTTGAAGTTTAGCGAATAATTTGTTCCAATTATCAAGTGACTCCAAACATATTTGAAAATAAAGTTTTCGGTGTCGCACAATCAATTTTATAATATAATTTTTGTATCTTTTCTTTTAGTATTATACTCAATGTTGAACTTCATTCTTCCAATTTGCTTTTTAAAGAAGAGAGAGCGAAAAACTTACCCAAAAGCCTTTAATGTAAGGAAACATAATTTTAAGCCAACTTTCCTAAACTCCCCAGACAGGTACTTACACGCTTAACTTAGGCAAAGTATACGAAGTTATAAACTTAATTCGATCAGAGAAAATTTCATTTTCTATTAAATAAAGGTGGCTAGGAGGAATTGATGACTGAATTCCGTTGATGAAATTCAGAAGCTACGGTAGGAAATTGTGTGGGGGAGAAAGGTGGGGCTCCCAACCCCCTAAAAGTCTAATTAGCTGCCAGTCAAGTTTTTAAAGTTAAGAATGCAACGCCACTCTTTGTCTTTATTGCTATAATAAATCAGTTTTTTTTAATAAGCTTTATTGTTCTGGGGACTTCCTTTTCCAATCAGGTCTAGGTGAAGTTTCTAGATCTAAATAGATGTAGAGTGCTGAGTTGCAGTGTTAAAGATTCCGTGCACTGTGCAGTGTTAAGGGTTCAAATCCGGCTTTGACAGATAAATTATTTAATCTGATAACAGCCACGGATGGACCCTGTGGGGTCTAAAGACTTTTCTAGTGCTCTCCCAGGCTCTATAAAGTGAGGGGATTAACCTGCCGGTCCCAGTTTCAAATCCGGCTGTGGCAGATACAGACTCTCCTGGGGCTCAATCAACTATTACTAAGTGGGTAATATTATTTGGGAGAAAACATGGCAGTTGACAGTGTTCCCGAACAAGGCGCATCACTGCATAACAGATGTCCTAGAATCTGTACAGTATCTACCATGTACTGATACCAAAACTGAGGGTTGCAGTGGTACAGTTTTTTTTAAATTAAAAAATAAACTATAATGGAATTCGGTGATTAAATAAATGATAAAAAAGGAAAAATATCTTCACATTTGAAAATAGACCCAAAACATATAGAGAGTAGGTAATAAAAACCTAAAAGGTAATAAAAACAGTGACCTAGAACATGTCACCTCCTTGCAGAACTGTTGTCCATGAAACAGTAACAGTTTCTACCATTTACTGAAAGGCTGAACAAACTGGAATTGAACGCAATGAAAACCCAGGCCATTGTTCTAGGTTCCAACTTCCTCCTTACAACTATCCCTACCCTCCCAACATTAATCCTAAACGACCACCCTATCAGTTTCAACTCCTCCGTTAAAAACCTAGGGCTTACCATTGACCAAAACCTTTCCTGGAAGCCCTATGTCACCCAAATATCCCGACGATCAATTAGTTTCCTGAAATTATTCCATCGATCTCGGCATCTCCTTACACAATCTACTCGTAAGCTTCTCTTATCATATCTCATCTTCCCCCATTTTGACTACTGTAGTGTGGTATACAATGCTTGAGGGCCGGTTAAAGCGAATAATGAACTGCGCTCTAAGAATTGTTCTTGGTACTCCGAGGCCGGATGTCACATCACTATGATGAGTTAAAATGGCTCTTCCCTCCCATTCATAGACAATATTTCCTTAGTGTTTTTCTATACCAATCCATTAACTCTCAACACCCTTCATATATCTATAGTCTCCTCCAATTCAAATCCTCTGTCCAGCACCACAAAACAAGATCCCGCCTTTCCGATCTCTACATTCCATCCCACAGAACTAAGGCATTCGAGCGTTCCTTCCTCGCCCGCTCCACCACTGTGTGGAACTCAATCCCTCCTTTCATCCGCCATTCTTCTTCATTGACTTCATTTAAATCACTGCTTTTCCTTCATCTCTTGACATCCCAAAAAGACGCTCTCCAGGCTGGTCAATCTTCCACTTGAATAAATTAGTATTGAATACTCGATCTTGTTACCTACGTGTTTTGTTTATTATTCCAACAACAAACAAGATATAGACTTTGTAAATACTTTATCGCATGCTATGCCATTCACTTATTTTATTTGCAATTTCGTTGTTAACTGTTGTATTAATGTTATTTTGTTAATATAAATACCTTTATTTATTTGCGACAATTAGTTAAAATCCTGTCAAGTTTCATACTGTTTATTTATTCATATATATATTTTTTTTTCCTCTCTATTTCTGATTTTATTATGTTTTGTCAATCTTGATTACTTCATGATTTGTATTATTATGTAGCCTTCTGGCCAGATGAATGTTATGTTTATTTTATTTGTACATTATTGTTATTCTAAAGGGACTTGGTCCCAGCATAAAGTTTGTTTTCTATTCTATTCTATTCTACTGAACCCCAGAACCGTTCACGGGTTGTAGTGGTACAGTTTATTTTTATGTAATAAAAATATAGTAAAGTAGTATATAATTTAAAAAGTAGAAGGTAGGAAAAAATATAGATGTATAACTAGCTGACCCTGAAAGAAATAATGAATGAATGATAAAATGAATATAATAGATTTTTGATTTCACATTTTATTCATCTTATATCAAACTATAGTATATAATAATTAATAATTAACTTAGGGGTATGAAAAAAAGTTTACATCCTATTCTCAGACCTACTGAATATACACAATAAATTTCATAAGAATCGGTCGGGTTGTTTCGGAGGAGTTTTGTTACAAACACTGTGACACGACAATTTTATATGTTAGATAGAGCTAAATTTCCGGTTAACAATTAGTATATCGGAACTTGACTGACGATCAGTCTGACCTACAGAGCTGCATTTGGGCTCAAATTGTAGCAAATTTAATCTTCTTTAAAAAAGGTTATTTATGTTTTCCCCCCTAAAACGCGGAGATATAGGCAAAAAACTAAAAGAACTCCGAAAATTTTGAAGTTTTTCGGCCACCACAAGTATTCCCAAGTCGGTTATTTTGGTTGCAAATTTGGATTTGCACTACTCAGACATATCAGAAATGCAGCAGGTTAGAAAAAAATATAATTCTGAAAAAAAAAATATCGCGGTCATTAATCGAAATAATACATAGCCTATTAAGTTGGACAATGTTACATATCTGTGCGAAATTTCATTAAAATCGGTCCAGTAGTTTCGGAGATAAGCCCGAACAAACGTCGTGACAGGAGATTTTTATATATATAGATATGGCGGTGGAAAGCTAAAGATATAAAGATATTAAAAGTAAAAGAAAGTATCTTAGTTTTGAGATGGTTGAAAATGATAGAAAATTATGAAATATAGGTAATTGTTGTAGTGATTATTTCTATTGCTAAATTATAACGCGAATGGTATCAGTTACGCAGGTTGTCGGAACAAGTTTTAACTTTAATTAATTAAATTTAATCCAAAATTAAACTAGTGGACTAAGATACATAAAAAATAAATAAAAACAAGTATTTATCAAGTATTTGAATAAGAACGTCCCAAAAAGACAATTTTTTTTTAAACCCCTCTCCCCCCTCCCTCACTCTCTGTTTTTTTTAAAGTGGCCTATTTTAAAATTCCATCTGGTCCTAATATTAAAACTTTAAGCTGACCTGGATCTTCATTGAAGCTATTCATCGTTGAATAGCCTCAGAGCCTGCTCTGATAACGAAGACAGTGTCTCAAGCACGCTAGTAAATAATCATAAAATATTTTAATGATGTCATATCTTGTAATCTTCAATAATACGTAGCATTTTACAATAAATGTTCGGAAACAAAATCTTCAAATTTGGCTAAAGCATAAAACATTATACATTAATTTATAATTCTTATTCCAATTATTAGTATTGCCGTACAACATAATCGGATATATATCATCTTTGGTCGTCCTTTGAAAATGAAAAAAAGTAATTGGTAATCGGATGGGTTCATGACCTAAGGAAATTTTTTTTATAATATTGGTTCATAACCCAGGAAATTATGACATTCCTTATATATATATATATATATATATATATATATATATATATATATATATATATATATATATATATATATATATATATTTAAAATAGGAGGGAGGGTCAAGGAAGTTTACATTGTGCTGTAAGGAATATTATATCTTAACTTATATTATATATAATATGTATTATTATATCTTATATATATATGTATTATATCTTAACGTATATATATATATATATATATATATATGAGTTATATAATATATATAATAATAAATAAATATATATATATATATATATATATATATATATATATATATATATATATATATATTATTCTGTATCATATCAACTTTGTAAACTTTAGGGGGTCACCTGTGGGTTAGGGATTAACATAACAACCATCAATGCCCAAGATCGCGGGTTCGCAGCTCGGTAGGTGGCTTTAGGATTTTTTAAAGGGAGTAAAAACCCATGATTATGCCGTCCTTCGAAAGGGACGTAAGATGGAGTTCACGAGTCTGTACGAAGTATGGTACTCGTTAAAGAACCCTATCCTTGTTATACCTGGATAGGCAAAATTTATACCTCTCACTGTAGCACCATACGATTAGCCATAGCAGCATAAAGTTCTGTTGAATGAAAAAACAAAATGGTACGGTAAATATTGGCTCAGAAATTAAGGTTTCCCATTTTTTTAAATTTGGTGTTCGCAGTTCCCTCAAATTACCACAGATTGAAATTTATGTGGCGCTCTCTAATAAAGGGGTTTTAGCGAAACAGAAGAGACTGGCGGGCAATAAGGCAGTCAGCTCTAATACTGCGATTAGAGATCGCTGTATATTAACATGATATTAATATTTGGAGATGATTTTGGGATAGGAATGAGGAACTGTTGTGCAGAATATAGCGGAAGCCAATAACCACAGACAAAATTAAACAGCTGACTGTGGCCGCAAAGCTGGCTGTTGCTTTTGGCATTTGATAAAGCATCTCTCCTCTCTCTAGGGAATAACCGAGCTCACTTTATCAACAAAGCCGGCCCTTCATTCCCTGTTAACTTCTCCTGTTTCGCCATCATACCGGAGAGTGAGTTCGCATTCCTCTAGCAGGGCACACAGAAATAAACGAAAACTGTAATTGTTGCATTCAATACACTATACACCCCCAAAATATGTTATATATTGAATAATAAATAAATCTAACCATTGTTTCATAAAACAAAATGGTCCGAATGGAGGTTAAAAAAAATCTTAAATAATCAGAACTGTTTATTGGAATGCCAACGTTTCGAACGACATTGCAGGTCTTCTTCAGGGCTGGTAGGATAGAGTCTAGTGTCAACGCCAGATCCTACTAGCCCTGAAGAAGACCTGCGATGTTGATCGAAACGTTTGCTTTCCAATAAACAGTTCCTCCCTATACAAGAGATTTTTTTTTTTACTTTACTTCCACCCGGAGCATTTTCTTCATCATATATATAAGGTCAACTAATATTATTCAACTAACTTTTGTTTTATTTAACGCCACTTTACGCTGCAATGGCTAATCGGACGATGCTACAGTGTGAGCCCTAAATTTTGCCTATCCAGGTATAATTAGGATAGGAATCATTAACGAGTACCTGACATCGTACAGGCTAGATATACCTTTTTACATCACTTCTGAAGGACGGCATAACCAAGAATTTTTTACTCCCTTTTAAAAATTCCTAGGCCCACCTACCAAGATGCGAACAAGCTATCTTGGACATAGAAGGTTGATATGCTAACCACTATACATGTCACGACGAGAACAAGTACAAGAAACTCATTTTGGACAACATTCGTTTTAATCACTTATTCCCCTGGGCTTCGATACATAGTAACATATATTGTAGCTAAACATTATTATTATATATTATATACATTATTATTTGATATTTTTATAGCTATAATATATTGGTAACTTCTCTTCAATATATATTTATTTTTATAAAATTTGCCTTGAAAATTCTTAATGAGAAATAGATTAACTGTCGTACCACTATTTATTTTCCCTACAGGGCTGCGAACCCCTGGGCATAGAAGGTTGATGTGCTAATCGCGATATCACATGCAACCCCGCATTGTCAATATAATAATAATAAGGTAATCAATATAATGATAATGATAAGCCTTGGCGAACCCGGAGGTTCGATGCCGATACTTCCCCTTTGTGCTTCTTACCTTCCGTCCACAAACTACTACCCATACACAAATCCTTTTGACCTCTCTTAAAGTAATCCTCTCACATAGAACCAGGCTTGCCAGTCTCTCTTTATACAGGTTATCCACCATAGGGGTCCCGCATTTTTCGTCCCTTCCAAAGGACGGCATAACCAAGACTTTTTTACTCCCTTTTAAAAAATCCGAGGCTCTCCTGCCGGGCTGCGAACCCACGCGTATAATAAGTTGTTATGCTAATCGCTAGACCAAAGGAGTCCCTAAACTTAACTTTTTATATATCTACAGCCCTGGTGAATAAGTGGTCGACTTGAATTTTTCCAAAATGTGCGTCATGTACTCGTGGAAGCGAAATCGTGTTATTTTAATAAGGGGCTAAGTCAGGCATTGTCTTGAATAGGAGTCATATTACAACTCCATTTCAAGGCAAAAAGTACGAGAATGACACGATTCCGCTTACTTCACAGTTAGCTCCCTCTGAACAAAATTCGACTTAACTGCTTATTCACCGGAGCAGTAGATATAAGGTGCTATACTTTTTTCTATTTTTGAACCGGGATTACTTTTTAAAAACAAATATTATAGTAGAATTAGTTTCAGCAAACCAAAAACACTCTATTTTCAATGCTTATTGATGGTATAAGAATTACGGGGAGGCCCTGTCACAGGTGGCTCGACGATGTGAAGGGTGAGCAGAAGGCGATGGGTGTAAGCTGCCTTCCACAATTTGCCCCTATCCGTTGGAAGTTAGAAGAGGCCATGGTTCTCTAAGGACTGTAGAGCCCAGTAATGAATGAATAAAATGACATTACTAACTGAAAGTGGCAGGCCAAGATATGAAGAGATGGAGAAAGCTGGTTCGGGCGCCAAAGATCTACAAGATCTGTAGAAAAACCATTTACATCAACCATATCGGTTCTATTATGGGTGCCTATTTATAAGATTAATATGTTGATTATATTTTCTATTTCAAGATAGCATATATAATTCCTAACTTTAATTACTGAAAAGTATAGGCAAGCGCAATCTTAATTTGATTCTTAAATTTGAAAATAATGAAACATAATAAACCTGCATTGGTAATCAATGGCCACGTTTTCCCCAAAGCTTGTACAAAGATGAGCTAGAGGGAATGAGCTTCATCAAGATAATGAGACAAACTTCCGAGTCATAGCATCAACATGTCCACGTTTGCCAAACCGTAACGACGTTTTTTGCAAACCCGACAAGCAAACCGGTCACAAGCAGCACAATGAGATAATTATAAATCGGAAAATACTCCGAGATAAGTCGGGCTACGAGGTTTGGATACGAAACGAGCTTCTGATTCTTAATTAAGATTAGGGGGAAACTATTTTAATTCCGGTAAAGTAGGAGGAGATTCCTGGATCGGTATAACGTTTGAAAAAAATCTACTTGTGATTCGGATCTTATCCAACTTATTCCAAATAATTCGGATCTTATCTGATCTGTAATAGTTGGATGAGTCTAGTGGATTACTGTTTTATCATCTGTTCATAAAGGGGTCGGCTCATGGTTGAATTTTTTTAAAACTTGAAATTATAATAGCAATGAAGAAAATTAAAATAAAACACCCAAAGAAGCTCAAACATTTCTCCCAGATTTTCCCCACAATTAAGTATAGAGCCTGGATGAGCCCCAGGAGGCTTATAGATTCAATCAAACTCCAAACCCTAATTCTATAAAGTGAATATCCTTAATCGAGGGAAAAACCTGGTTGGCTAAGTTGAATATCTCCACACTGCACATCTGTGACTCACAGTCTCTGTGAGGTACCTGTCCCTTCATGTGTGTGTGTGTGAAGTATCACCTAAGCAAATACTTTAAAAAATCTAAAAATAGACCCAAGAAAAAGTTAAAATTATTTTAGACCTTGGTGATTATTTTGCAGGTAGTCGCTCCGAGTTAAGTCACAACATGTTTTAACTCCTCCGAAAACTCTCCCTCTGCAATTCAACATATTCCAGAGCCTTTCCTGCTTCGCCAGATGAAATGAATTCGTATTTTTTGTCTACCTCAACTAACACATCAAAATCATCACCCTCCGTCTTCTCACCAACTCCATCTTTCAACCCCGACAATTTTTTTTTCTCTGACATTTCACCTACCGACATTATTTCCTCCGTTCTCAAATCCTCCTCCAGTTCTACTGGCTTTGATGAGATTCCCGTCAAACTACTCAAACTATGCCTCATCGATATCCTACCTGTCCTTCTTTTCATTTATAATTTCTCACTACAAAACGCAATATTCCCAACTTCTTGGAAAAAAGCCCTAGTCCATCCTATAAATAAAACCTCTACCCCTTTTTCTCCCAAAGACTACCGGCCAATCTCCATACTTTCCAACCTTTCCAAACCTTTCGAAAGAATAGTCCAGTCGCAAATATCAAATTTTCTCAAACAGTCCAAACTCCTGGATCCGCTGCAATCTGGTTTTCGTCCTGGTTTTTCCACTCAATCTGCCCTTACCAAAATCACTACGGACATACATAAAGCCATGGACAACAAACAACTAACCGTGCTAATCCTATTAGATTTTTCCAAAGCTTTTGATTCCTTGGACCATTCTATCCTTTTTTCCAAACTAAAGTCATTGTTCTTTTCCAACAGCTCTACACTATGGTTCCAGTCCTTCCTCTCTGGCAGGTCCCAAGCGGTTTCTATGCCCAACCAACCCCTTTCCTTTTTCCTAGCCCTATCCTCAGGCGTGGCACAGGGCTCAAGCATCTCTCCTATCCTTTTTAACTGTTACATCAACGATCTTCCTAAATCCGTTCACCACTGTTCCTACCATCTATATGCTGACGACTTCCAAATCTATTTATCCTTTCCTCCTTCTGAGCTATCATTCGCGTTCGCCAGTATTCAGCAAGACCTCGATAGGATCAGTGCCTGGGCAAAGCTGAACAAATTGGAATTGAACGCAATGAACAAGATCCCGCCTCTCCGATCTCTACATTCCATCCCATAGAACTAAGGCATTCGACCGTTCCTTCCTCGCCCGTTCCACCACTGTGTGGAACTCAATCCCTCCTTTCATCCGCCATTCATCTTCACTGGCCTCATTTAAATCCCTGCTTTTCCATCATCTCTTGGCATCCCAAAAAAATGCTCTCCAGGCAGGCCAATCTTCCGCTTGAATTAATGTGTGTCGAATACTCGATCTCGTTACCTACGTGTTTGTTTATTGTTCCAACAACAAAGAAGATACAAACTTTGTAAATACTTTATCGCATGCTATGCAATTTATTTGCTTTATTTAGCAATTCTGTTATTAACTATTATATTAATGTTATTTATTATTATTTTGTTAATATCAAACCTTTATATAAGTATATGTTTTATTTTTCTAGAAAATTAGTTAAATTCCTGTAAAGTCTATTACTTTTTAATCAGTTATTTATTTTATTTTATTTTTTTTCTTTCTCTATTTCTATTATGTTTTGTCACTCATGATTACTTCATGATTTGTATCATTATGTGCCTCCTAGCCAGATGAATATTATGTTTATTTTACTTGTTCTTTATTGTTATTCTAAAGGGACTTGGTCCCAGAATAAAGTTTGTTTTCTATTCTATTCTATTCTATTATTCATTCATTTCCCTTTTTATTTTTTCCAAAAACACAAGTTATCACGAGCTTTAGTATGGAAAAGAGAATATAATTATGGAAAATGTGTATACTTCGGTAATCATTTAATCTGGAAATGAACGTTTCAACAAACATATATCATCTATACTTCGGAATGTTAGTTGAAACTTTTATTTCTTGATGAAATGATTACCCAAATATACTCTGAACCCATAATTACATTATTTTTTCCAACCTAAAGCTTACGATAACTTGTATTTTTTGAAAATTTAAAAAAATGGAATAAATGAAATATTCCAGGATCCATGGTCCATTTTTGCACTTGATTACTACCAAGCTGAATCTTCGTGAATAGCTTCGTTTCGATGAGACGCCCAACAATTTCCTTTGCGAAAATTCTCGATTGTGGTAGCAAGGATAAAATATTTCGATTTGATGATTCTCAAAAATTTATTACTAATTACTAACTGGGTTTTTTTTTGTTAAATCTCAAGATAATTATCTAAATTATTTGAAAAAATATTTGTCCTACAAAATGTATGGTTTGATCAAAGAGTCCCCTCCTTCCAACATGTATCGATAACGAGGCCATCAAAAATGATTCCTAACCAGCTTATTTTTTGTTTTTTTCATTTATTTGGAAGGAGGGGACTCTTTGTTCAAACCATACATTTTGTAGGACAAATATTTTTCAAATAATTTAGATAATTTTCTTGAGATTTAACCAGTTAGTAATAAATTTTTGAGAATCATCAAATCGACATATTGTATCCTTGCTATCTCTGTTAGCTACCACAATCGAGAATTTTCGCACAGGAAATTGTCGGGCGTCTCATCGAAACGAAGCTATTCACGAAGATTCAGCTTGATACTAATCAAGTGCAAAAATGGACCATGGATCCTGGACTAAAAGGTTAAAACTTTTTGGTTAAAACTCAACTCGAAGCGATAACCTGCATAACGAGAAATTACCTATGTACCTACTTAACCGTAAATTCGCTCGTAAATATCAAACCGATTTACAGAAGTTTTGTGTTAATAGAGGGATTATCTACAATTTGAAACAATTTTTAAGTTTGAGTCCTTGCGTTGAACGAGTCAACGGTGATTTGGTTGATCGGAGCCCTGACTGTCGCCCTAGAGGACGTCTGATAACCGAAGAATGTCTTATTAAGATTTTTTAATAAAACATATCTCCAATAAATTACTCAATATTTTATTATAGATAATTGGAATTAAACAGAGTTAATTATTAAATAAATAAATATAAAATTTCAATAAATAAATTTAAAAAAAAACATACGCTGCAACGGACTAACCGGAGTTTTGTGTTAATAGAGGGATTATCTACAATTTGAAACAATTTTTAAGTTTAAGTCCTTACGTTGAACGAGTCAACGGTTGATTCGGTTGATCGGAGCCCTGACTGTCGCCCTAGAGGACGGCTGATAACCGATTACAAGGCAAGTCTCCTCAACCGCGAATCCGATCACGGATCAATGAGCAGCAATTAATTGAAATGAGCGGCTATCTATGGCAGTATAATTATCCCAGATGTTGTCCTGAAAGAGATGACCACAAATGATAATGTGGACATGTCAATAAAACCAAAGGTATTTTAATAAAACATAACTCCAAGAAATTACTCAATAATTTATTATAGATAATTGGAATTAAACAGAGTTTATTTGTAGCTGTTTTAAGGTAGCGACGTAGTTCAATATGTAGATCGCTGATGTCCTATGCTGGAGTTCTCGGGTTCGAACCAAACTCAAACAGATATATTATTTAATATTTTATAAGCCAAAGATGGACCCTGCGGGATCTCCAGACTCTCTTGGGGCTCACTCAGCGTCTTTAAAGTACTTTTAATTCCGGGGAAACCTGGCGATTGGGCGTGAACTAAATCACTTCTCTGCACAACTGTTGGCTTAGAAACAGTACAGAGTCAACTATGTACCAGGCCCAAGACCTAGAGGTTGTAGTGGTACAGGTTCTTAAAAATAAATGATAGACATCCGTAACTGTGTATATATTGAAATATTCAATTCCTTATATAGTGGATAATGGAACATTATTTTCTATATAGTTTTTCGTTGACTATACAGTGCAGTAACCGTTGACTTGGAAACAGTGCAGCCGTTTAACCTTAGACATCTAGTAATAGGAAGTGAGTAATATTATGGAATAAATAATTTTTTTGAACATTACTTACAGACTATATCATTCGCAACAAGATTCTTTTTTACTTATCATGCCATCCACTATCCAAATTTTTGCTATATATGATATATCATTTTTTTTAAAACGGGTTTGTAATCAATATTTTAAAATTCTAAGGGATATTTCATTTTTTTTTCTTTTTCATCAGTACCAAGGTTCCAATAATTAAAAATTATAAACGAAGCCCCGTATCGAACGATTAATAATTTTCTGACTTGAAAACTTCTTTTTTTTTTAATAAAAAATAATCAACTTCAATGGCACCGTAGGCTAAAAAGTGATGGGATGAAAAGGAATCGGCTGGGGGAGAGGAAAATAAACGATATTGCAAAAAAAAAAAGTGAAAGACATAAAAAAAGAGAAATATAAAAAGACAGCTTAAAAGAGACGGTTGCTAATGAATCTCAGTGATTGTGCAAAGAATCGCTAGATAGCTGAGGTCACGTGATTGCTTTTAACCACAGGAATCCTTTACTATCTTCCTCAGCCCTTTTCCTATATTCGTATCTTTATTCTCAGTTGTATTTTTAAAAACTTAATCCCATTCGTTAATTTTTATTAATTTGGATGATAGGAAGTACGGAGAATAACAGATTCGTAACACTATAACCCACGATGAGTCATGGTACATGGTAGAGATTGAAGTGTATCTAAAACAACGGTTGAGCAGGTAAGCGATTTTTTTTGAGACCTCAACAGTCACGTTTCCCCCGACTTAAGAGCAACCCCATTCTAGTGGCTGAGCAAGCCCTAGGAGGGTCTACAGAACTCACAACATCTCCGGTTGTTAACAGATTAAATAATTTATATATTTAATCCGGTCACAGCCGGATTTGCACCTGGAACCTACATCACAGCAACTCAGTGCTGCCCGATACTTGAAAAACTGGGATTATTGAGTTCCAATGTTATCAAAACATGCTGATAAAATCTAGATTAAAAGAGTGGGTTTGATAACACGGTGTAGTAGTAAAAATTATATATTATTATATTTTATTTTAATATAATTTATTGATATTTACAACTATAATAATATTACAACAAGTAAATCTGCTAATATGAACAATATGACATGGAAAACACTTGTGGAGAAACTACCCATTGGTAGCACTCCAAATATATTTTTAAATATAGTTTTCATCAAATATGCCAAATCAGGGTTTATAAAAATCATCAACTCCTATATCATGTTTATCAACTCTTCAACATATTTATCTTTTCGGAAAAAAATCGACTATCCTGAGAACATATTGTCTTTTTCTTCATTATTTAATTCATTGATATCCTATGGGCTCAGGAAAACACAGGAAGGTTACATGCGAAGATCTACAGAGATATCAAAGACCTGGAAACCGAGATAAGAATCAGAAGGCTGATGTTCTATGGGCACATGAAAAGGATGGAGGAGGAAACATAGGCCAAAAAGATCTTTAGCAAAAATGTTAGCTACAAAAGCGTGGGAGGATACACACGAATAAGAAGCAAACAATAGAACAATTAAAGAACCTTAAAATTTCAGATACCGACTGCCTAGATAGAGAGAACCAGGAAAACACAGAAAATTCTCACCATTATTGGAAGAGAAAAAAGGGCGGGTACAAAGTGGCCCGAAGAAAGAAAAGAAATGCAGTCGAAAATCATGAAGCTGAGATGAGAAGAAAGAAAATCAAGACTCCCGAAGAAGCCTAACCAATGATATTCGCGTGGTCCTTAGTATCCGCTACGTGATAACAAATATAAATAAATAATATATATATCTATAATATAATAGAAATAACTTATTAACTTAATAATAAATGTCAGTACTTTAATTCTACCAGTAACAACTCATTAAATTTATTCTACATAATAATACTATACAAATAGAGAATTTATATCAATATAAAATAATTATATAATTTATTTTGTTTTATTTGTTACTAATTTTTAAATATTTTTATTTGGAAAGAAAAGATATGTCCAGGACTAGGACTCGAACCCGGGTCTTCCAGATTAGGATCACTGAAAGGAAAAGATATGACCACGACCGAGAAGCGTGCTTGATTAGTGCCCAGGATAGCTCAAATGGTAGAGTCCCAGACTAGCGATCTGGAAGACCCGGGTTCGAGTCCCGGTCCTGGACATATCTTTTCTTTTCAAATAAAAATAAAATAATGATAGATTGAATTGGTCTGGGGGTGCAGTCAATGATAACACAAAATAAGCAGAACTTAATTTTTATTGTGCCAACATTTCGGCCTACGGTGTAGGCCATCTTTTGGGCAAATAGCGGGTGCCTCGGCTGTGGTGACTTGTCAAACTAACACTTGCCAACTGACGAGTGTTAGTTTGACAAGTCACCACTCGTTTGACAAGTCACCATAGCCTAGGCACCCGCTATTTGCCCAAAAGATGGCCTACACTGTAGGCCTAAATGTTGGCACAATAATAAATAAGTTTTGTTTATTTTGTGTTACTATTGACTGCACCCCCAGACCAATTCAACCCATCATTAGAATTATCCAGTCGACTATTTTCCACTCAAACAAATATAAAATAGATATATCACTTACTATATAAAAAAATAAATAATAAATTGTCAATAAAATTTGACGATACTTCGGAGTTTTCTCGATGTCGGAAAAGTTACTTTAAAATTCCATTATTTTACGATCAAAGGTTATCGATTGAGCTCGACAGAAGGGAGGAGAGAGTAATCCTATTTTCAGTTTATTTTTGTCTTCAGCGGGTTTCGAACTTGATGCGATCACCGCAATATTTCACAATCATTTTCTTACAGCTACATTCAAACCGTATTTCAACGGTTCAGATTTTAACAGCTTGGACATAAAATAAGCATTTAAATTGTGCAGTGCTCAATTTTCTATATTTTATCCTTTTTATATTTAAATATTCAGCAATGTATTAACTTTCAGCTGGGAAGTCACTTAATTTAAAAAGAAGTCCAACATTTGGAATTGAACGGTGGGTCTGATAGAAAAAGGATATTCGTCACAAGAAAAATAATATATGTACTTATGATAAACATAGGAGGTTATGTACAACACGCTTTCATTTTTTTGAAGCTATACAACAGTTACCAAAGAAATGGCTGGAGGGAATAGTTATATCTTAGCTGGTTAAATTACTAATGGACTAGCTCAGTGGCCCATTATTCTACCCTAGGACGAAGAAATTTACAATGTTGAAAACCAACGAAATGTTACATGTACCAGTTTAATGTACCATTTGAAGACCCTAGGGGGAAAAGTAATTACAATACAATACCTTAATCATAGACTCACAAAAAAAATACAGACCTCACTTTTTCTTATCAGCTTGACTTTTGATGCCTTACAGCATTTTATTGCCTAATTATACATTTTATTTTTTCAAATTTGGAAATTGTATATCATTCTAATAAAGGTTATCTATAGACAAATCTAAAGCTACATTTTGATTTTTCTACTTGGGTGGTTTGAAGAGTATTGAAAGATTTAGAGGTTGATTTTCCTGAACATTTAAGAAAAAGTGAGTTACCTCGTTTTTCCCTATGGTCTCAATTATATATATATTTATATATAATTTAACTATCCCCAGTTAAGAGTAACCACTTTTTAGAAGCTGGGTGAGGGTCTTCAGATCCCACAACTTGTCTGGTAGTAAACAATTAAATAATTTATCTATAGCAGCTGGACTAGAATCAAGAATGTTCAACACCGCAACTCAGAGTTCTACACAATGAGCTGCGCCCCAACCCTATGATTACATAGTAAAGACACTCTTCTCCTGTACCACTACATCCAATGGAGGGTCTTAGATACTGCCTATGGTAGACTTTACTGTTAATAAGCAACGGTTGTACAGGGAGATGATTAGGACGAGTTCATGTACAGCATTTTGCATTATTTTCTATTTGCATTATTATTATTAGGGTTTTATTATTACATACATCTTTATAATAAAAATGAATCGCCATTTCCTTGCTAACCGCAAAACTCGAGAACGGCTCGACCAATTCGGCTAATTTTTTTTTCATATTTTTTTTACGGCGCAAAGAAGGTTCTTATCGAGAGAAAACCCGTGAGTGATATCTTCGGTGGCCGAAAAACCTTGAAATTTTCGGATTTATTTCGGGTTTTGGCCTGTATCTCCTAATCGTTGCGTTTTTGAAAAAAACAAAACATGGGTAATCATTTTTAAATTAGATCAAATTTGTTACAATTTGAGCCCAACTGCAGCTCTGTAGGCCTAATAGATTCCGAGTTCGGTCCCTATCATATAATAAATAACTGGAATCTTATCAATCCTGTATCTATATAATAAAAATGAATCGACATTTCCTTGCTAACCGCAAAACTCGAGAACGGCCAATTTGGCTAATTTTTTTTCATTTTTTTTTTTAAGGCGCAAAGAAGGTTTTTATGGAGAGAAAACCCGTAAAAATTACGAGAGTAATAATAAAAACAACAATTTTCTTTTCCCAAACAAACCACTCTATTCCCAGCTGTCAAACATTTGACGTCAATCATAGCAAAACAAAGGGGCCAGTCCCTATCATATAATAAAATAATATTAGTTTTTGTGTAAAAATAAAACTTTTCTGTTTAATTTTCTGATACAAGGCCAAATATATCATAAAGCAAGTTCCCTGTTGCCGCTGACAGATGGCGACTATAAATTTCCGCAAATGGAATAAATGGGCAATACACCAGAAGAAATTGATCAGCGTTGTGCAAATAACAGTTTAGTGAGGAGTTATATTGTAGAACAATTACAAACTTTGTTTCATCAACAAAATCAATTGATTTCATTGTTTAAAACTGCGCTGGGTCTTATGCCGTCTGGTAATCATAAAATAGCAATGAGAGCTGATAAAACTCCTGTAGGAATACATGCGTTTCAATGCAACAACAATCGATAAAGTTGGCATTCAAATGATTGAAGAAAATTTGAAAGGCCTTCGTTTTAGGGTATTAGGGCAGAACAACGTCTGCCGGGACAGCTAGTTACCAAATAAACGCTGGGTGAGCCCAAAGGGGGGCTGTTGCCCAGGAGATCGATATGAATGCTAACAGATTAAACAATTTATCTATTTCAGCCGGATTTGAATTAGGATACTTCAGCGCTATAAATACTGAACTAACCTGTTCCAATATCTTTTTATAGTAAAATATATTTATATTTATTGCAAAATCACACAGAAAGGTTAGATTTTACGCTATATATTTATTTGTAGGAAATATATAAAATATTTTTTTTAATTTCATGAAACGAAGGACAATATCATTTAATCTGTCCCTTACTACAAAGATGAGCGGAAGTGGAGGACCTCCATCAGCTTTGAAGTTGGACTGATAGGCGATAAAAAGGTTCTGGATGATGAAGGGAAAAGAGATGAAGGGAAGGAAAGAAAGCTAAACGCTACCTGTTGGGTGGTGCCCTACTTTCTCCAGTTGTTGCTGGATTCTCCATGGAGCTCCAGCAGGTTTTGTATCAACTCCTAAGGGAATATATTCATACTGGATATCTTTGGAAACATCTTTGCCGAACATGAAGCTCAACAAACATATTACTTGAGGTATATTTCAACTTTAAAATATCTAATGTAATTTCTCATTAAAGTAATTGAAATTATAAAGGAAAACCAAAAAAAAAAAAAAAATAATAGCAAACATTTATTTAAATGGATTTAACATCTGAATAATTAATAAACTATCATAATAATATCTTTATTATTTAAAGAGGGGACCTGTGATCTAGTGGTTAGGGTAACAACCTATTATGCCAAAGATTGCGGATTCGTAGTCCGGTAGGGGGCCCTAATATTTTTAAAAAAAGGGTAAAAAACCTTTTGATATGCCGTCCTTCGGAACGTTAAACGGGGGCCTGTGCGATGTCAGGTACTCGTTAAAAATCTCTCCTAATTAAACCTGGATAGGCGAAATTTAGAGCTCCCACGGTAGCATCGTCCGATCATCCATATCACCATAAAGTGACTTTAAATAAACAAACAAACATCTATTATTTGAGAAAAGTACTGAATGATGTAATATTTTATAGGCTTAGCCAAGAAAACGATTTCGTTTTTTGATATTATTTACTATTATAACAATTGAAAGAACATTGTTTAGTTTGCCATCAAATAAAACCATGGAAACACGCGATTTTCGGGTAATTTACGTCTATGAGTTTAAACTTGAAGACGCGGCAGCCAAACGGACCATTCGCCGTTGGTTTGAAAAAATCAGCTGGTGACACAGATTAATTCATAAATAATTTATTTTTCCTTTCTACCCAAAGGTGAAACTATCACATCCGCATCCTACTGCAGGGATATTTACATAAAGTAACAAAAACTTATAAAAAAAACCGGCATCGCTTAATCTGAAGGGACCTAACTCAACCATGACAAGGTAAGACCTCATGTTTCACAACAGACAATGATGAAGCTAAACGACCACCCCCACCTCATTTCATCTCCCCCATCTCCAACTGATTTCCACCTGATCAGAAATTTGGACAACTTCATAAGGGTAAAATAAAAAAAAAAATGATTTTTAAGTCATCTATAGGTTATGGACCCCCAAAAAAGCATTTTCAGATTTTATTTCATCACAAAACCCTGAATTTTTTTGTTCTGGGATTGAAATTTTGATAAAATATTGGGAAAAATGTAAAGAAAATGAGGATAAATATTTGGAAAAAAATGTTTTTATTTCATAAAGTTATTCTAACAAATAAAGTTTCCATTGGAAACGGACATTTTATATAAAACGACTTTTTAAATTATATTTCAAATATTATATTAAAAACATTTCTAGAACAAAATAATAAATAAATTTTATTTCGACTGATTCTGATTTATTTCGATTACGTCTGAAAACTAACATTTAAAAAAAAAAAAAATCTTGTTTAGTAAGTCTGTAGTATATGGATGGCAAAAGTATAAATCGGCTTTTAATTTACTACCGTTTCATTTGAAATAATAAATATTTCATTTATGTTTCTGGTTTTATATAGGCAGAAGAGTATGATCTTATTTCTCTCCTAATCAGAAATTATGAATGCTGACGTTTTATTCTTACACATACACAGTTTACTAAGAAAGTAGAAAATCAAAATTGATTTGCACGAAAGCAAACACGAAAAAATAATTAAGCTGTAACTAATTTAAAATTCTATTGTTCGTGTGAAACTCAATTTAGGTTAGAGAAGATTTACTGGGAAGATAGTCATAGCTCACATGGCAATGGAGTTGCAATTGTTTCGAGCAAGTCCAACAGGTGTTTTCTCACTAGCTAAATCTCACCGTCCTTCTGACCAAATTAGTTTTACATTACTTTTTTTATGGTTCGTAATAAAAAATCGACATTGTTAATTATTTAAAATTATAAAAAACAAATGGTTAATAGATAAAACACAGATTGTGAGATAATTAAGTCAAAAATTAATTTGTACATGAAGATTGGCTTTAAGTACAATTTAAGAGGTCATGTATATTAAAGTTCTTATTGCTTTGAAATATAAATTTATTGACTTTGTTGATAAATATATATAGAGCATATAAATATAAGGCAGTTATCTTACTGGTTGATCGTGCAGTATTATCAGAACAGTACCATTTTAAGAATAAGGCTTAGCGAACCCGAAGGCTCGATGCCGATAACACCAATCTCTGCTTATACACTTCCGTCCACGGACCACTACAAAAACCCAAATCCACCAGATCACTCTTAACGGAATCCTCCCACCTACTCCTCGGTCTACCACTCAAATATTTATCAGTCGGCACAGCGCTTATTAACTTTTTAGGAATTCGTTCGCTACCGAGTCCAACACCTTTACAAGCTCATCTTAATGTTCGTGACGCAACCGCTACAATAATAATAACCGAATGCGTGCTCCGCAATTCCGCGTTGTGTAATTTCCGAAATTCTACAGTCGTCTCATCCTTTTGTGGTCCGCATATTCTAAGCAACACCTTGATTTCAAATAGACGTTCATCTTTTAGAGTTAGCGGCCACGTTTCACATCCGTAAAGAAGTGTTGGAAGGATAATAGTTTTATATATTCTGATTTTTAGATTTCGGGACAAAAGACTTGGGCTCAGTAATGTCGAGGCCGAATAATAAGTATTTTTGGCCTTTTTTTCATCTTGAAATTCCTTTATTTTAGTTACCATAAACTCTAAGTGCTTAAACTTCACGTCCAAACTTATTTCCCCCGACAACGATATCACCAAAATATCCCCCTTTTTTGCAAATAACCATATAAATGGCCCTTTTTGAATTTACTTCTAGCCCTATTTCCTTACCTGCATTCATCAATGTTTCCGTGTTTATCTTGATTATTATTAGTTGATTTTAAATATATATGTGGAAGAAAATGATCCGGGTGGAAGTCAGAAAGAATTCTCTTGTAGCTCTTCTATAATTTTATTTCAATGATGCCTGTAGATTATGATGAGGTATGAATTATTTCTATTTTTCATTAGTTAATAATTTTGTTTACTATGATTTCGTCTTTGTTTCATTGATATTGTATTGTAACCCTCCGTAACGTCGCTCTCTGAGATTCATGTAATTCTTCTACACTTTATTTTTTAAATATTGGGATTATTGCATGAATAGGTAAGAACTACTAGTTTTAAGATTAACAAAGGAGCGGAGAGGCTCAGTGGTAGAGCACTGAGTTGCCATGCCGCTAATCCTGGCTCAAATCCCGCTGCAGGGCATGACTTTTATTTAGTCTGTTAGCAGCGGGAGGTGGATCATATGGGATCTAGGACCCTCCAGGGGCCCGCCCAGCCTCTGTAAAATATTATAAAAATAGGGTACCCAAAATAAGGGGGAAAAATCTGGTGGTTGAGCGTGACCGAGGACAAGTCACCTCCTTGCAGAACCGTTGTCCATGAAACAGTACAGTCTCTACCATGTACTGAACCCCAGACCCGTTTACGGTGGTACAGGTTTTTTTTTTTCTTTTGTTTTTAAATAATACTTCCGCGTTATTCTATAATTCAATTACCTCTTGTAACTCTTCGGTAGTCTATCTTTAAATACTGCTGTTATGTTATTCAATATTCTCAAGTATTTCTAATATTTATTTTATCTAATGTACCCTTTACAAATATTTTATCAAAAGACAATTCTATCTATAACATTAATATTCCTAAATATTTCTCTATAAATATTACATTCTATAATTATTCCGTATGTTTCTATATTTATCCATTATTGTTATCACTCATATCTGATTGGTTTAGTTCATGTAATTTATATAATACCTTTCTCCCACATAATGGTATCTATATTTTATTCTTTAAAATGTATCATATTTAGTTTGTCTGTATCTTGTGTATCTAGCCCTGAAGAACACCAGCAATGTGGGTCGAAACGTTGACTTTCAAATAAACAGTTCTGCTCTATTTAAGAGAACTATTTCTGGTTTCCAAGTTTGGTTTTATAGTTTTTCCATCTTATAACTACTTTAGTAGAAGTTTTTATATTATTTGTTAGTCAGTAATAATTTCGTTATGCCAATGTTAATGTTGGACAATTTCGTAATGTTGGAATTTACGGAAGAATTAAATTATTTTAATATGTTATTGACTTTGTTGTTGAGCACACTAAAGATTCGACACCTGGATAATTTACAGTAAAATCGTAGCTGGCGGATTTTTTTCCGCCCAAAATTCTACTTTTATTTATAAAATTCAAGCCCAATTAATTATATTCTCAAATATAGTAATAAAATTATAGTGGAGAATTAGGTCCAATAAATAGCTGAGGGACCTACATGAAGAACCTGATAAAATAAAAGTCATCCAGCCCAAAAGACTACGATGGTTGGGGCATGTGGACAGGATAGACCCAACAAGAAATCCAAGAAGGATGATGTATGAGATCTTGAGGGTTCAAGATTAAGAGGGGGGCCCCGTCTCAGGTGCCTCGACGATGTGGAGGGTGACCTGAAGGCGATCGGAATAAACCGCTGGAGGCACCTTGAGGCGGATAGAGGCGAATGGCGCAAGAAATTACCAGAGGCCAAGGTTCTTCAAGGACTGTAGAGCCCATTACTAAATAAACAAAATAAAATTATTACTCGATATTTTATTAAATAATAATAAAACATGGGGACCTGTGGCCATACAACTAAATCCAGGGTTGCAGATTCGTAGCCCAGCAGGTGAGCTTTTTAAAGAGAGTAAAAAATCCTTGATTATGCCGAAATTCGAAAGGAACGTAAAACGGGAGTCACGAGCCTGCACGGTGTCAGGTACTCGTTTAAAATCCCTATCCTAATTAAACCTGGACAGGCAAAATTTAGGACTTCCACTGTAGCATTTTCAGATTAGCCATAGCAGCATAAAGTGACGTTAAATAAGCAAACAACCAAATGATAAATAAAAAACAAACATATAGTGTATATGAATAACTTAAAAAAATATATACTAATGAATTTTATTTTATTTTAATACTTAATTTAACTTTTGAAACTATAAACGTACTTTTGAAAATATATTACAAGTGATTTAAATTTCTAATAGAATGCGACTCTACAGAGCATAAGTTCATTCCGGACTATTGGCATGCTATATAATCAAAACATGAAATGATCCATAGAAGACAGGAAATGGAAACAGTCAGATATGAAACTTGAAGGAGCATTTCCATAAGAACAAGTAATAAATGGAAAGTTGCCAAGGTAGAGAAGGAAATCGGCGCGAAATTAGAATTTTCAAATTCAAATAAACAGAGAATTGCGCAGATTGTGGATGCTATCAAGTCCTCTTTCGCCTCGGGAAATTCAAGCACTGCTGCTGTGATTTAAATAAATTATCTCACCTCCTTTCGGAAAACTAAACTCACTCTACAGGTAAGATGGAAGAACATCAAGAAAACGGACAGGACCAATGGTACCATTCTGACCAATTTAAATATAAAATACAAGGCAATAAGTTAAACGTTAATAAGCGCTGAGCCGACTGGTAATCGTCAGAGGCGAAGACCGAAGCTTGGTACTGCGTGACGGAAATTCGTAACCAGAGATTGGTGGTTAATAATTATTAAATATGTGCAACTCTTGATTATACAATAACACTAAAAATTACAATTCACTGTAATCTTGTCATCGAAAATGTATCATCGATCCAGACTTCGATTTACTACTGATTTCAATTATAGTGTAACCAATTATAAACAGCAATTAAATAGATTTAATTAATCATATTTAACGCTGTATTAATATTACTTTTTTGTAAGAGTAAAAAAGTCGTAATACAATAAAAAAAAAAAGGTTTATAGCCGGATATGCAAATACAATGACATAAATAACTTGATAAGGTTAAAAAATAGAAAAATAATTATTGTTAAACTTTACATAATAGTTACTACTTAAGAGAGAAAAAAAAAGATTAAGAGAAAGAGAAAAAATTACCTAATATATTAAAATAAACATATACATCTGCATAAATATAATAAATTAAATAGAGTATATGACTTTCCTAGCAATTGAGTTTGTGCAAAAGTTGAAAAAAATAAAACATTATTATGTAATACAATAAAATAATTAATAATAACAATTATTCCTGAGTATTTTATTAATTAACAACACAGAGCTATTTAAAAAATAACATAAATAATAATAAAAATAAATTACCAATTTGAAGGGGAAAGATCTGGGATTATTAGAAAGTGTTGTGGCAAAATTTTTTGTTTGACCTTTAAGCACTTTAATCCACTAATAAAATTTATATATTAAGCTTATAATTTTGTATTTTATTTATTTATTTTATTTAATCTACTCCTCTTCTACCGCCAACGATGTGAGGATCTCTCCTGTAGAGCCTAACCCATGAATGTCTCTCCTGTACCAATCTTCTTCTCCTTCCCCATTCCAAACCTCTTCTGTCAAAGGCCTCATGGATTGCGCCTTCCCAAGTCTTCCTTGGTCTTCCCTTCGGTCTCGTACCTTCCACCTTCGTCTCATATACGGCCTTTGCCACACTGTTTTCCGCCATTCTGGAAACGTGGCCGAACCATCTCAGCTGATTGTCCTCAATGATATCCCCAGCTGGCCGAAGTCCCACATTGGACCGTATTGTTATACTTCGCGCTCGGTCTCTTCTGTTCTTCCCTTCCATTGTTCTTTTATTTGTATTTTATTATAAATTTTTATGTTGAAAATAAAAATGGTAAAGATTACAGTTCACAAAAGTGCTCAATCATTAAATGGTAATTATATAATAAATAAATCCCAACATTATGGTAGTTTATTTGACACTATTTTTTATTATAGGCAGGCGTACACTTACAGATTAATTGTAACACCATTAATTGATGTTATGACAAGGTGCCTAGGTGTTATAACCACAATATACTATGGTGGTAACGTTAAAACTACCAACATATATATTAAGAAATATCCCATAAATTTCTTCTGGGTTTAATCGTCCTTATTAAGGGTCATGCTGTATTTGTTGTTGTGTGGGTGTGTGCGTGAGAGAGAGAGAGAGAGAGAGAGAGAGAGAGAGAGAGAGAGAGAGAGTGAGAAAGATTTGTAGCACCTGAGGGGAAGGTGCTGATAAGAGAAGCAATAGGTCATAGAGACGGTCCTAAGCCAACAGAAGTGACCAATAGGAGCCCTCGTTATTTATGTTCTGTCCAATGGGAGGGCTTCTTACACAGTGATCTATCCTTGCTTTACAACCACCTAAACTCTTAGTAAAATATATTTATTATATCAACGCTGAATCAATTAATGCCGCTTACCTATAACTAATTAAAAATAGTGAACTGCCGTTAATAGCATAAGAGCTTTGGAAAGAAGATGGAATTTGAAGATTTATTCGTTTCGACCTACATATCAGGTATTCATCAGTGCTTAATGTATTTATATTTTTAAAAAATATCTAATTTTTAGTGATTAATTCCATGTATTATTTAGTTGTTCCGTAGTGCTAAGATATTTAATAATTGAATCTTGGAACAAGTAAGTATGATATTTAGTAAAAGATGTTTAGAGAAGGAACGCTTTGTTTTTTACATTATTCATTATTCATATCTACACATTATCTCTGAGAGGAGCTTATAGGCACGTATTAATTAAAACTATATTTTATTAATTATTAATAAGCCTAATCTGTTAACAGTCACTGATGGACTCTGTGTGATCAACAGACCCTCGTGCGGCTCACCCAGCCTCTAAAATTTGGGCACCCTCAACTGGATCGGGGTAGCTCAGTGGCAGACCGCTGAGTTGTCGTCCCAAGCGCGCAGGGTTCAAATCCGACAGTAGCAGTTAATTTATACATGTTAACAGCTGGGAATAGACCGTGTGGTATGTGAAGATCTTCCTGGGGCTCACCCAGCTTCAACCAATCAGGTACCCTCAATTTGGAGAAAACCTAGCAGTTGAGCGGGATCTCGGACAAATAACTTTAGACAACTGTTGTCTCAGTCTCTACCATGTATTGAACCCAAGAATTTTGATTTTTTTTTTTACGCCTAGGCACCCAAATTGTGGATGCCTGTTGCTCCTATAATTGTGTTTAACCTGTGGAAGTGGCACTGAGCCGGGATTCCATTAGACTCCTTATCTCCCAGTCAATATTGGAGTTGTTATCGCTTTACGCCAAACACCTCTTAATTCACCGCCAATATATTCATAAGGCTAAGGGCTGAACCAACAATAGCCTTGTATTCCAAACAATGCAGCTCTATTATGTATTAGAGTTTTATGGAAAAAAAATATGAATGAAGGTTAAAATATTATAAATAAAACAGTAACAATAAAAATATTTTTTTTAAATTATACAAAAGCCATATTGTATGTGCGATCTTCTTTTGAAAACCTCCCCTATGGGATTCACATGGAAGCGTGTATGGAGAAACCATAAATATAAATCAATAAATAAACAAACTAAAACAATAAATATAAATTTATTACAGGCATGTTAAGTTTTTTTGGATGATTTTCTAGAGAAAACGGCTGAAGTGATTTTAGTTTTTTTTTAATGGTCTGTTGTTTAAATAGTCCAGGATCCATGGTCCATTTTTGCACTTGATTAGTATCAAGGTGATTCTTCGTGAATAGCTTCGTTTCGATGAGACGCCCAACCATTTCCTGTGCGAAAATTCTCGATTTTGGTAGCTAAAAGAGGTAGCAAGGATAAAATATAAAATAAAGTATTTGATGATTCTCAAAAATATATTACTAAATGGTTTTTTTTGTTAAATCTCAAGATATTTATCTAAATTATTTGAAAAATTGTTTGTCTTACAAAATGTATGGTTTGATCAAAGAGTCCCCTCCTTCCAAATAAATGAAAAAAACAAAAAATCAGCTGGTTAGTAATCATTTTTTATGACCTCGTTATCGATACAAGTTGGAAGGAGGGGACTCTTTGATCAAAACATGGCAAAAATATTTTTTCAAATAATTTAGATAATTATCTTGAGATTTAACAAAAAAAAACCCAGTTAGTAATAAATTTTCGAGAATCATCAAATCGACATATTTTATCCTTGCTGCCTCTTTTAGCTACCAAAATTGAGAATTTTCGCACAGGAAATTGTTGGGCGTCTCATCGAAACGAAGCTATGCACGAAGATTCAGCTTGATACTAATCAAGTGAAAAATTGACCATGGATCCTGGACTCAAATGTTTTTAGACAATAATCCATCATCAAACCAAATGACGGAAAATCAAGACATTTTTTTGCTTTTCTAAAAAATAACGAATTCCACAGTGAAGATAAATAAAATAAACCTGTACCACTAAGACCCATAATGACCTTGGGTTATGTACATGGTAGGGAATGTATTGTTTCCAAGGCAGCGGTTGTGCTGTGAGGTGATTTGGACGAGATAACTCTCAACCTTTTACAGCAGGATTTGAACATGAGACTTTTAACACAGGGACACTGTGCTTAACACACCTATCTATTCCTCTTCATGTGAACACATTAATTTATTTTAAATTTAGCACTAGTCACAGGTTACAACAGAATGATCAACAGGACGTACCACAACAGAAATACTATTCGAACTTTCAAACCAAAATTTCGGTAGATTGGAGGTTTGTTTATTTGTTTAACGTCACTTTATGCTGCTATGGCTAATCTGAAGATGCTACAGTGGGAGTCCTAAATTTTGCCTAAACTGGAGAGGGATCTTTAAGGGGTACCTGGGACTGTTAAGGTGCGGGACCCTTATTTTGAGTCGTTTCCAAAGAATGGCGTAATTAGGGATATTTTACTTCCATTTAAAAAATACTAAGGCATAATCAATTCCCTGCACAACCGTTGTCCAAGAAACAGTACAGTCTTGAAGACACTTCATGTAGCTGTACAGGTTTTAAGGCCACCTGCCGAGCTGCGAATCCGCGATCTTGGGTATATTAGGCTGTTTTGCTAAGCACAGCACCATAGGTCTCATTTACAATTCTGAGAATCACCCATAGAATAACAAAATATTTTTTAATCTATTTTGTTTTAAATATTTTCTTTTTCAACAAATACCAAAGCTACCATCGCCGAGGAGGAACGTAATTACACTTTAAGTGAGAGGAGGACTTTACTTTAAGTGAGATAAACATTCAAGTAGTTCTAAAGTGCACCTGAAACAAACTAAACGATAAGTAAAGGCAAATAAGGGATTCTTTGAAACTGTCTCAGAAAGTAGAACGCCTATTTTAGTTTGGCGTTCAAAAAGTACAAATACATTTGCCTAAGTTTGTTACAGACTCTCACGAAAGAGTTCGTTGCGATAGTACTTTCTTAGCGTCTGTGAAGAGGAAAACTGTTAAATATCATATATCCTAACGAACCGATGAACTAAAAGTAAATTATAAAGAAAAATCTATTATATAAAATCTAACTTAAAAATATGATAAATGCATGTGTGCGAATTTTCATCCCTGTATGTGCATTGATACTAAATAAAAAAAAATTACTATCATACAAATTATTAACAACTTCCTCTTTGCTTTTATTTGCACTCGCAATTAAGACAAATATGACTCCCCGTTTTATAAAAACAATAATTACATTTGGATAATTTTTTTTGCGACAACTTGATCCAGTTAGGGCTTGAATAAAAAGAAAATAATGTTACATATTTATTTCAGTACATGGTCCCCACCATATACTGTTTTGATGACAACGGTCTAGCAGAAGGTGATTTATCCGAGACCACACTCAACCGACTGGATCCCCCCCCCCATGAAGGGTGCCCACTTTAGAGAGGATGGGTGAACCCCTGAAGGGTCTGCAGGTCCTGTAGGGTCCTTTCGTAGCTGTTGAGTGGTTAAAATAATTTATCTGTTACATCTGGATTAGAACCCAAGACATACAGCTACTACGCTCTTTAGAAAAACAAATTATGACAAAAGTATTTTAAAATTGAACCAATAATGGTTAATTAAAAATGTTACAACATATGGCGACTAAGATGAGTTAACCACCATATTATTTAATTAAATAATTTAGTGTTTGATAAAATTTTAATATTTTTGTTTTATTAAAAAGTAGCCTTCCTAAATCCTAGCTAAAATAGTTTTTCGCCGTATTTTGCCAAGAATTACCTTATTACAAAATAATATAAGAAATTGCCATGTATACAAAAAATTGTGTATACATATATATACTTACATGCACAAGAATGTTCATATCTTAATTTAGAAAGACCAAAGCAATAGAACATTTCTAATATTAAGTAATAACATTACAATATAGATGGATTAGTTTTATATAGATATAATAAAAGAATGTTAATCATTATAACTCCAATTTTACATTTTTTAAGAGATATAGTTGGTAATATACACAAACGATTAATTAAAATTAAAAAATGATGGAATTTGCTATAATGCATTTATAATTAACAATTAAAATAGAATCTATTTTAACTTAATTATTTTTTATAAAATATATAGTGATATTATAAATGTTTAAAATTGAAATATATTCGAGCACTGTAGGAGCATTGCGTTTCCTATACCCGTAAATACGGGAAAATACATTATAAGAGGAAATGTTTTTCTGAGGGTGTTTCTTGGAGACCCTTGCTATATAAAACCGACCGGCTAAGAGTTTTTCTTTTATATTCATTCTCAACTTAAGGCGGTTTTCTTTTTTCTAAACTCCGCAAATATATTTATATACGACTAAAGTTTATATAAAGATCATATTTGTAGGGAAAACATTGCTATGTCGACTTAGCAATAAAAGAAATAAAAAACAAGGACCTTGGTTTTATTACAGTTTCTTTATTAACGATCATACAAAGTCAACAGCATCTGGGCTCAACCGCCAAGTTAATTCTTATTTTATTGGTATTACTCCCTGTAGAGATGTTCTGGGACGATCATTACCAGACGATTTTAGCAGACCTAATTCTGTAATTATTAATTTTTCGAATTTTATGACCATAAGGTAATATTGATAATAATATAAGATATGCCTAACAAGTATAAATTATAATTTGTTAGTTAGTTGTTTTAATTTTAAATATTTTTATTTTGAAGAGAAAAGATATGCCCCGGCCGGGATTCGACCCGGGTCCTCTGTCTTACCGTGACAGGACTCTACCAACTAAGCTACCGGAGTTGATACCAGCCGGGGATAAATCTTTTCTCTTATCTGATCCCATTTCCTCTTAGTTGTTATAGTTAAAATTAGATAGTTAGATAGTTAAAACAACCAAATAATAAATTATAAAAAAATATAAATAGTAATATGGCGTATGTCAACAAGTTCCTAAAACTATAGAAATGTTCAAAGAACATTCGTTCTCTTGTATGCATCGCAAATGTTGTGAGAACAGGGAACATGGGATCAGATAAGAGAAAAGATTTGTCCCCGGCTGGTATCAACTCCGGTAGCTTACTTGGTAGAGTCCTGCCACGGTAAGATAGAGGACCCGGGTTCGAATCCCGGCCGGGGGCATATCTTTTCTCTTCAAAATATAAATTATAATTAGTTGTAATGAAATGTGTAGTTAAAATTTTAAATTTTAGTCTTATTTATATTCATAATTTTTTTTTTTTTATATTCAGATTATTATTAAAAATAGAGTGACATGGTTTGATTAAAAAAAAAAATGGTGAAATATGCTACTAGTGATTCATATTTTTTTCACAAGTTTCTATCTGTATAATTAGTTTATATCTGATAAATAGTCAAGCTACAAGAACGCAATATATGAAAGGAATTATTCGTAGTTTTAAAATTGTTTATAACTATTTTTAAAAAAACAATTTTAAATGTATATTATTTAAATAAGATAGCAGAGCGGAGGAGCTCCGTGTGTAGAGCGCAGATTCGCTGTGGTGAAGGTCCCGTCTTTAAATCCTTTGGCAGATCTATTATTTACTCTGTAATAGCCAAAAATGGGGCCTGTGGGATCTGCTGCCCTTTTGAAGCTCACAAAGCCTCTGTAAAGAATGCACCCTTAATGGGAGAAATCGACTCCCTTCACAACCGTTGACTTACCATGTATTCAACCTAAGACCCTTCACTGATAGTAGTGGTAGAGTTTAATAAAAAAACAAAACATTATTTCCTAAACACCCATAAATAAAACGCTCTGCAGTTTTCTGATTCTTTTTCTTAATATTATGTTGCCTTGTACTGCAAGGCATACCGTGAATTATGTTAGAGCTGATTTTAATTTACAGTAAATATTATAGCGTTGGGACTCATAATGAAATATGAAGTATGAATATTAATTATATTAATTAATTAAAACTATAGCAACACATTTCCTCTGAACGAGTGAAGGGAAAGGTTTAATTATTTTATTAATTGTTAACAATATTCTTGTAATTCGTTTTATGCAAATTTTTTTTTACAATTCATTTTTAATAAGAATCGATTAGGATGATACAAAGAAAATACTGTAGTAAGTGAAGGGATAAATTAATGATAACTTAATAATAATAAACTGATAATTAGTAATAATAATCATTTATAATAATGATAAATTAATAAACCTTTGACAATAATTTAGACGAAACGAAATGAAGAGTTAGATACAACCTTGTCCTTACAAGTTCTTACAAGATGTAAGTTCTTCTATACATTCAATGCATTTTACTAATCATTAACCGCAAAGCGAGAAAGACGAAAATAAATAATCTTGACACATATTAAATAAATATAATTATAAATATATTTAAACAATTGGAAGTTTATATTTTACAAAACGTTTTCCCCATCCTTTTAACACTACTTTTTAATCTCTTTCTGTTTTTTAGATCCGTATCTCGGAATGGTTTCGATTTGCTTCAAGAATATTTAAGTTTTGACGCCCACACTTCGTACTATAAGAGAGGGGATAAGGGTGTGGTCGTTCCGGAAATTTTCTTAAAATATATATTTTTTAATTTTGTTTAATATTTGTATATACATAAGAGTGTTTTTGTAAATATATTTGTTATTGCTTCAGTATTTTTAATTATCACTAAAATTTCAGAAGACTAGGTGGAAATTTTATGAAAATTATTTTATTTTTTTTAAAAAAGGTGAACCGAGCTAAATTTTGTTATGCATACTAATAATTATATATAATTGGCAATGTTTTTCTTTTCATAAATCGTGTTTTAATAATTAGTAGTGAAAAAAATCAAAATGTGAGCTAATTATATATTCTTATAAAGGTGATATTTTAATTTAAAAAAAAAGAATAATTTTAATTGTTCAATTATCGGTGATCAGTAAATTATACATACGCATACGCATACGCATGTGATGGTGTTGAAATTTTTGATTTTTTATAAATAAGAAAATGCCAGGAAACTAAGTGAAAATTGTATGAATACTAATTCAAAAATCATAAGTGATTAATTTTATAATTTTATAATTAATTTTTCCAGTAATATATAAATAAAAAATAAAAAAAGAGCTAAAGATTTTTATAAGTGTAAGATACTGTAGCTAAAAACAATAAATATTCCAGATAACAATATTTTGTAGTTTCGTTAAAAAAATTAACTCCTTCTTGGAAGGTTTTAAGTAATACTATTAACTGAATATATTTTAACCATACCTAAAATTTAAACAAATAAATAAAAATAAAATTAAAATTCTTTAGGTTAGGAGTTATACACCATACCTTTCAGGCTCACAGATCACTTCAAGCGTAGGATTCGATCAGCTCCATTGTAAAAAATTGTTACTACTATGAATATACATTTCTGAATTTAAACATTTCATTTGTCAGTTGAACAATTCCGTTCGTGCGATAATAAATTTAAAAAGAACGGAACCATAAAAAATTTGAAAAATAAATGTGCATATGAACGTTAAATTATGCCTCTTGTTCAATTTTGTTTCTCTATATTAATTTAATATCTTGATATAAAAGTAAATAATTATATTGAAACTCAGCCTAGGTGAAAAATGTTTTAAAATACAAAATTTTAAAGTTATACGACAATATAGAGAAGTTATGTAACGTGTTTTTCAATGCTTTGAAAGAAAATTCACGTTTAAAGGAACTTGGTACTTAATAATCCGAATTTGGTTTGAAAGAGTATTTTTAACCATTTTAAAATTTTAAACTTGTATGAAATATTTATACATTAAATTTATTGAGTTATATTAGCGTCTGATGTTTAGGGTAGAGAAATTATGGAGTTCTCAACTGACCTCTGCAGTACAGAAACGCCTGACCTTTGACATATAAATCTGTCCAGTCTTTCATATAAAGACTACAGGTTTTATATTTAAGATAAAATATATTTATCCAATATAAGAATACGGTTTTTATATTTTAGATAAAATATGAATATCGGCCAGATTTCATAAAATTCGTAAAGAGCGTAGATTTTAATAAGTTGACAAAGAATTGAGTAGCTTTTGTGTTTAAATGTTTGAATATTACTTAGTAGGGTTTAATAGCAGACAAAATTAATTAAAACAAATAAATTAGGATTTGATTAACTTGTGTACAAAATTCTTGTCAGTTTATTGATTTAACAGAAGGAGTCTTAAATTTTGCCTATCCAGGTATAATTAGGAAAGGTATCTTTAACTATCTGAAACCTCACAGGCTCGCTACAGCCTTTTAACGTCCCCTCCCAAGGACGGTATTAATTAGAGTTTTTTTACTCCTAAGTTTCTAAGGCCACCTAAAAGGGTGCAAACCCTCAGTCTTGGGCATAAATGGTTGTTATGCTACTACACCGAAACTGACCCTACGAAATCCATGTTTACAAAACTAATGTAACAAGTAACTAAATATTGTGTAATTTTTTATAGTCATATAATATGGAGTAATTTATAATATTTTGTATACTTGACTATTATACGTTATGTTTTTAGGTTGCAAATATTTAATAAAAAGGAACATAATATCCTTTTTAATGCCTTAGTTCAGAAATGTGTTAAGCGCAAATTTTTCAAAAATGGGTTTTGTTATGTAAATGATTTTGCAAAGTTGTGATCAGGAAGTCATAGATCATTTGCTGATATCAAATTAATAGAGAAGATATATAGTGTGCTTAAACTTGAACTGTATTTCTTGTGTTAAATTATTATCAAAGTGGACTCATGTAAAATCTTGTTTTCGGCATTTGACACATATGTGAACTAAGGCATCGATGTATGGAATGTGCAGATAAAAAAAACTGCCCTTTTGTGTTTTTGAGTCACTTTAGAGGGAAAAAAATATTCGATACAGATTTTGGAGTTGAAACAAAAATATTATCGAACAAATTTTCTTATTACTCAATGCATAAAAATGTTTGCATTAGAATGTCTTGTATCTGTTCCGCAAGTTGTCGCCTCGAATTGAGTTACAAGTTTTAACTGTTTATTCGTTTCACTTTTAGCATTTTCAAAAAGTACAAGTTAGCGTGAACTTTAGTATGGAAAAGAGAATGTAATTATGGGTAATGGGTAACGTTTTATCAAATAAAAGTTCCAAAATTTGGAAGTATAGATGATATATTTTGTTGAAACGTTCTTTTCTAGATGAAATGATTAGCGAAGTGCACACTTTTCCCATAATATCTTAAATAATGCCTTTATGTGATGTTATTTCCTCAGTTTTTATATTTACCTTAAGTTCCTCCTTTTTTATTAAATTTTTTTTATCACCTATATATTGATGTCTAGGTATATTTTTATTCTTTACTATGTAAAATCTTAATTTGTATGTATCTTGTACATTTAGCCCTGAAGAAGACCTGCAATGTGGGTCGAAACGTTGGCTTTAAAATAAATAGTTCTTATTAAAGAGAATTTTTTCTGACCTTCACCCGGACAATTCTCTTCTACATATATTTAAAATAATAAGAAATTAAAAATATTATAACGATTATTCAATATTAACATTGTTCAATACAGGTATTTAATTTTTTTCGTGGAAACTTTTCAAATAAACATTTTTTATTTGAACTAAGTTAAACTGAGTAACCGTTTTATTTTATTACATTAGGACTGCCTTGAAAGTACATAAGAAAATGAGCAAACTGTTCTGTAAGGAATGGACTTGCATGAAACTTAAAAACTCAACTTAAATGCAAGCCAAGGAGATTGTAACAGCTCGGAAGGGGAGAATTAAATGAATGTTGTTTGTTCGAGAACTTTCCAACTTCAATAGTTATTTTAAAGACGTAGATTCGATTCTTAAGCTCGAAAAGTTGAGCATTAAAAAGTTTAAGACTCTACTTAGAGTTAAATTAATCGCCGAGAAGGGAAAATATTCAGGAGAAATTCGAGTGAATTAATTATTCAATATTTTATAACATAACGTAAAAATGAAAATGTAATAAAGTAGTTATTTGTAATTTAAAAAAAACTTGCACCACCACAACCCATGAAGGGTCATAGTTCCTGGTGGAGACTGTACTGTTTCCAGGACAACGGTTGTGTGGGTAGATGATTTTTCTGAGATCATGCTTAACCACCGGGTTATTCTCCTTATTGAGCCTCTTTGAAGAGGCTGGATGGGCCCCAGGAGAGTGTGAAGATCCCACGGTGTTCATCCGTACCAGTTAACAGATTAAATAATTTATCTGTAACAGCCGGATTATAACCCGTTATATTCGACAGGCAACAGGACTCTATCCATTGAGCTGTCCTGCTGCATAAAATATATATATATATACACTATATAAATAATATCAATAAATAAGTTATATTATTATGGCTGATTTTTAGTCGACAATATGCTCATTTTATAATAATAACAAATAACAAATAACAGTTATTATTTATATTTATTCAAGTTTTTCCACAGTGTTCAACTAAAAGAATTCGTTTTCCACCTTAACATAATGTATAGAACTGTATTATATTTATTAATAAAAAATATGTTATTAAATCGAATAAGAAAATATTTAAATTGCGTAAGAAAATATTTAAAAGCTAATTCTAAAGATTTTGCTTAAAAGGCGGGTTTAACATTTTGTCTGGGGGAAAAAATAAAATCCTTTCTTAAAGAAAAAAGAGAGTAGAGTAAAATAGATTTATTATTGATGTTAATATATCACTGTAAAAAAAAAAAATGTAGACTTATTTTTGTTTGTTGAAGTTTGTAATGCATGCAAATTATTTTTTATAGGGTTTTATAATTATATTAATGCTTATACAAATATTTAATAAGTCTATTTAGGATCAGACAGAATTTAAATAACACACACTATCCTCGGAATGTATTAATATATTATTAGTGGTGTAAAATAATATTTTATTTATTACTGACTTAATTAATGTCTTAAAAAAATAAATCTCCCCTAAGTCATTATTAAACTAATATTTATATTAGTATTAATATAAAATTAATATGATAACAAGTGAAAAAATGTTTTGATCTATCCCATATATTTTATCTACTTATGGTACATTTATCAATTTTTATATCTGTGATTATTTTGAGTTGTCCAAGATTTTCAAATATGTACAAAATTTTCGAATGCTTACTTATTTATTAAGACGTTATAGTAATCTAATTTCGAGCTTAAAATATGCTGTTTTTTTTATGCTAGGATTGTTTATTTAGTCCTTTGATTGTTTTTAAGTAATTATTTTTAATTGGTACTTAAAAAACGCAAGTAAAACGCATATAGCTATTACGTCACGTTCTTTTTTATTTAAATGTAAAGCTAATATTTGGAATAATTGATCCTGACCTCGTAAAATTTAATTTATTTTTAATTAAGGTATAAATAGCATTGGCCAAGATAGAGATGTTGAAAAGAATTATTTAAAATAGCAAAGGTTTACTAATGCACACTGGTTTAGCCAACTAGTTTATATTTGGTTGAGAATTGTTTGTTTCTTTAGCACTCCTCTTCTGTATTTCAAAGGAATCGTATTCTCTTCCTCTTTTCTAAATTGTAAGAATTCCCTATTTACCTTATAGTAAAAGAACATAATATATACGAATCAGTACCTTAGTTGGAAAAAACTAAGTTATAGTAGAGCGTCGGTTATCCGAACGTCAACTATCCGAATGTTCAATTATACGAACTGATTTCCTCACCAAATATATACAAGGAGGGATCTTCATTTTCATCCTAGAAAATAAATTTGGAGAGTATTTTCTTCATTATTTTTAATAAATCCTGAAATTATTACTTATATGCCATGAACATAGTGTCAGGATTGAAAGAACCTAAAATAACATCATCACAGTCATTGCGTCAAAACCTTGATAATGTGCGTAAATATTTTTAGTGGTATTATTTTTTTTTAACTACATACATGAATTTTTAAATACTACGCAATAAAAAAAAAAATTTAACGTACAAAAAGATGATAGTTTTTAGGCATTCTTGGTTTTTAAGAGAATTTCGATTATTCCGACTTTAATTTTAGGAACCATAACCGACAACATAATCGAAGTTCTACTGTATTAAAAAAATACATATATGTTCACGAATTTCGTAATATGAAGTACGAAAACTAATTTTCTCAATATATTTTAATCATTTATTTAGTTTTGATTTAGCTGCCCTTCAGGCTATTGCACACAAATAGTATAAAAACGCTCTTAACTCCCAATTAATTACAAAAGATTCAAATACATGACTATTATAAGACCTATTTGGACTTACGGAGTAGAGCTTTGGGGCTCCACTAAGCAATCAAATCCTTCTCGTATCCACCAATCCTTACAATAAAAAAAATCCTTCCTAAAATCCTCAATGCTCCTTACTTTGTTACGAAAAAAGTAATCCATAATGACGTTAATGTCCCATTTGTTGCCGATTAGGCACGAACCTGATCCCACCCTTTTCATAAAAAACTTCATTCCTTCTAAAACCAAACGTAGCTACTTCTCCAATTCCTGATAATCCTCCGAGGCGTCTGAAAAGTAGATGGCCTCGTGACGCTCTGTTGAAACTGTTATTTGAGTACTACAGTGGGTAGTTTCTCTACTTGTCTTAACCTATGCCTCTCTATGCATCATTGCTGCGATTTACTTGTATTGTTATAATACAGTTGTATATTAATTTTTTTTTTAAGTTTCGCTTTAACTTATTTATATATCAAATAAATAATAAAGCGAAATTTTGTAATGTGAAACATTTCCAAAACGGAGCTTTCAAATTTTAATATCTTCATATTCCAGAAAAATATTAAAAATTTGTATGATACAATACAAAACAAAAAATTATACAACAATAACCACTTTAATAAAGCTCGCCTCAGATATTATTGGCAATATATTAATTATACTAGTAAAATAGATATTATCAACAACATTAGCAATATATTCATAAGATGACGACATGAATTCCACAACCAAAAATATTACATATAACAGAAAAGTTTTCTCCAACACATCAAATGAACTAGAAAGATTAATGGCGTTCACTTGTTCCAGCTCAACTTGGGGACGAAGTTTTAAGCGGTTCTATCTTCAATTATATCCTTTCAATAAATTAAAAAAATATAAGATTCCCTAGCCTATACTCATTGTTTTCCATTAGTAAAAACTTAAAAAATCATTCTATTATATATAAAAAAAATTAAGTGATGTAATATGTTATTTCAATACAGAGGATGCAGGGAAATAAGAATAAGATACATTATTTTTTATCAATAAAACCCAAAATAAAATAAAAATCCAGCTGTGATAGGAAACCTATCTAATCTGCTAACAGGCAAAGATGGAGCCTCTGGTATCTACAGACCCTCCTAGTGTCTTAAGTTGTAAGTTGATCCTTTAATTGGAGGAAAAACCTGAGGAGGAAAACGAGTGTAATCTTGGACACATCACCTCCCTGGACAACTGTTGTCCAAGAACAATAGAGTCTCTACAATTACTGAACCCAAGGCATTGCTTGTAGTGGTACAGGTTTTTAGTTTTTTTTGCGGTAAAAGTGGTAGCTAGCTGTTAAATATACATATTTTTTTTGGATCATGTTAATATACCTCCTCGTGCCCGAAACGTCGGGATAAACAGAACAGTATAGCCTAACTGCTAGATTGGTCGAAATGCCAACTTTTTATATATGCATATATATAAAAATAACTTATATTAAATAAAATAACTACTTTAAAATCTTAAACACATGAAAATCAAATTTTGAAGATTAATGAGTTTTTTACATGTCGGTTGGATCATTTTCGCTTGAGGCGTCAGAAAAAATAATAGTTATATTATTTATTATATATTTGAAGTGAATAAACAATAATTTCTAAGATGGTGAGAGAAAATTCGTGAGGGAAAATTTCCCTGTTTGGAGGGAGCCCTGACAGGGCTACAAGTGGTCGGCCCAGTTCCCTCCAGTACTTCTCCAGGATAGGATCTGTCTTTCTCCAGGTATCTCTACATAATACTATGTATATATTCCGCGCTATGGTTACTATAATATTGGAATATACATAATAATAGTATAGATAAAACTAAATGCAAGATCTGAAACTGTTTGAATATAAACTTCAAATCTATCACCATAATTTTAAGATTTTTTTTTTTATAAAATAAAAATCAGCTAAACAAAAAAAACACAACAAAACATTGAGTTTTCGAATGAAAATATTATTTTAAAACCAATGAAAAATAGATTTATTTTTCTAAAAATATATCAGTAAAATTTATTCTATAGTACCCATTCAAAAATATATTAAATTTAGGTTTAATGTTTTTAAAAATAATTCCTAAAAATACAACGCATAATATTTTTTTTAAATAAGCATATTACCAAAAAAATTAAAATTGTATAAATTCAGATGTTGAACATTTGGATAGAAAAAGTTTGAAATTTTGAAGCAGTTTTTATTTTTTTTTAGATGTGTTATCATAATTGATTATGTAAGAGGAAAGAAGTAATTTAAAATTATTATTTATATTATATAATATGGAAAATATATCTTTTTTTAGATAAAAATATACATAAAACGATTATTGTATTTTTTATTATATTGGTTATTATTATGAGATGTGTTATATATCGAAATTTAATTAAAACTATTTTAGTATTTTATTTTATTCCGTCGTAACTATCAAATTAAATAATAATCTATCGGATATGTACATTTTGTTAATAAATTTAAATATCATTAGTTTTATACTAATTTTTTTTATTTTATTTTATTTTAGTAATAAATACAATTACAAATCTCTGCCATATTTTCCAGGTTCCATTATATATATATTTTAAATATTCTCAAATAAATTTACGTTTAATTTCCATTTGTTGAGTCGCAATTAACATGGAGTTATAACTATAATTTATGTCCCCCAAGTTGTCTTGAGGGAGTATTAAATTACAGCGTAAATTTACGAGACTGCAATAAAGCCTGATTCGGAGGGCGGGCGGGGAGAGAGGTTTGCAGTTTCGGATCAATGAAGTGAGATGTTACATTGACTGTTGTCCTCTCTCTTGTATCCCTGAACATGTTTTCATGCATAACTGGGAAAAATACATATAAATAAAATAAATGGAATTTATTATTATAATTGGTTTAATATAGATTATACAATGAAAAATTAATTTACAAGTTAACTGACCGACAATTATCATGCTCGTTCTTCATCAAATATATATATTTTTTAAATCTAACTGTAGTATTTACTTCGGTTGAATTAAAGATAAAAATAAAAAGATAAGAATAATATGAAAAAAATAATAAAGAAACTACATGTCTAACAATTACAAAATAAAAATAATTTTTTTTTGTAGTAGTCAAGTTTTAAAATCGACAAAACCCATTAATTTTTATTTTTACTAACGCATTAATGAATGAAGATATTTTTTTTTTTATAACTAATAAAAGTGACTCTCTAATAAAATTTTGGAAACAGAAAAAAATAAAACGTTCATAAAAACTAATATAATAAATGCTAACGCGTGCATTATAAATAATCCATTTTAAGATGTTTCTATTTTCTAGATACTTAAAAAAATATAAAACACTTAAAATCGCGACAGCTATGTTATATATTATTTTTACCATTAGCTTAATAACATAGCTACGAAAATGTTTAATGGAATTTATAGAAGAACTATAATTTAAATATATAATTTTTGATTTAAAATAATTTTTTTTTAATTCTAAAATTTATTTTTGACGGAATGCAAGTCGACTCATATGTAGAAATTTTCGATACAATTAATGATTAAGATGTAACATTGACTGTTGTCTCTTATCTTGTATACCTTAACATAAAACATATACATAATATGTTTTAATTATGTAAGGAATGCAAAGGAAATCGAACACAATGAAAAGTAACCAAAGTTGATTCATCGTACCCTCAAAATTGGTTATTGAAAAAAAAAAAGTTTTAATACGCGACTGTAAAACATACAGACACATAACATGGCTGAAATTTATTATTTTTATAGGCTTTATTTATATAGCTTATAAAAAAAATCCTTAATTTACGTGTTGATCGCCAGTAAGACGATAATCATGCTTGATCTGATATATAATATTGTTTAATTTTAAAATTGGCAAAACCCATTCGTTTTTATTTTTATTAATCCATTAACGACAAAACGTATATTTAATTTTTTTTTATGATTAAAAAATAATGATTCTTTAATAAGATTTTGAAAAGTGAAAAAAATCAAGATCATGGAAACTAGTGATGTGCCAGATCTTTAACGAAGTATATCCGCGGATACGGACCCGGATACGGATATTTCGTGTCAAGATCCGCGGATACGGATCCGTATCCGCATATTAACTTTTTTACTCAATCTTAAATTTTTAAATCAGTAAATTTTAAATTTACTGAAAACCACTTAGGTACGTGTTAGTAACACTATAAACAGCAAATTTTGTTCTGGACAAACATCGAAAACGAAAAAAAAAATTGCGTTTTTCTAGATTATTAAAAAAACAAACAAACAAATCGCAATTGTTATATAATATTTTTTAAATAACATCGAGCATGTTAAGTGAGAAATAGTGCACCATATATTATTATATACGAATGGTGAAAATATATTATTTAATATAAAATTTTAAATAAATTCTAAATGTATTTTTGACGGATTATCAGTCGACTCATATACTATCCTACTATCCGAAATTTAGTTTAAAGTGAATCGAATGTCTAGGAATTCTGAGAATCGAAATAGGTTTCAGATAGAGTTATTCTAAATTGACCTAAAATCTAGTTATTTATAGAATTTAAACTATGAGGGCTACGATAGATTTATCGAGGACTCCCGAAGTAACCTGACACAGGCTAAAATGGATATATGTGTAAATTTATATATAAATTTTTTTTTTCCTTCAACTGTTCGTAAGTTTTACAGGTTCTTGTGTTTCAGTTAATAATACATACAACCCTGAACCATGTTTTAATTAATATTTAGCTAGATTAATGCTATTTAAAAAATATTTTTTATAAAAGCTGGTAAGGTATAACAACGGAATTGGTGAGAAAATAATATTTATATATTGCCGAATAATGAATTTAAACAACATCAACTACAGACAATATCCCACCACCATATGGAAGGGTTACGAGACATCTGATTGGCAAGGTTAAACAAAAACAACTGATTTTAATAAAAATAAAACAATTAAATAATAGTTTAAAATGAGTAAATGAGTTAATAGACGCTTTAATAGAAAACAATACTAAATTAGAAAATAATTTTAATAATATTATATATATAAATAAAGAATATATTTACACTACAATTAAATATAGAAAATAATTTAAAAAATATAAAACAATAGTAAATTTGAAAATAATTTTGAGTAAGTTTAAAATAAAATAAGATATAAAGAGATGAAAAAAAATTAATTTTATCGTAAAAAAAGTGTGGGATGATTTTTAAGATATTTTTATAATGACTCTACTTTAACCAATATCAGTCAATAAAATATTCACAACAATTAATATCAAGCACCCCACGCTTTTTTACCCTGAATATATATTTTTCGTTCATCATTCGATTCTCATTTTTAAGTTAACGAAAATTATTTTCTCCTATTAAAACGTGTTTTTTCAGTTTTTTAAACTAGTATTAATAATTTTTTACTCTTTAATTCCGCTATCTACGAAAGCGTGTTTTTTTTTGCAAAATATACGAATCACCCGAGTCGATTCTGCCAGTAGCCATATCCCTATCTCAAAAATTAAGCCATGTATGCCTTAGTACACGCCTCAGTACTTGGAAAAATACACTACAGTGTCTTCGGATAAGAAAAATTGCTAATCCTGAAATTTTTGGTCAGGATAATGAGAAATACTTGACAAAATTGCCTTTTTCTTTTGGAATTTTCCCACTGATGTTTTAATAAATATTTAGTGTATATTTTGAAATTTTTTTCTTCTATATTAGTATTAAATAAATAAAACCCTTTGCCAACTATAAACCACACTCCTAAATTCCTTTTGTAATGATTTATCCATCCAAGACGAATAAAAAAATAGTAAACAATATGACATTCCAATTTATTGGACGTTACGAGCCAAATTTATTGACATTTTATATATTGACGTGAGTTAATACTTGAATAGTTTTAAAAACATAACCGTTCCAAAAACACACACGTGTATTCAATCTCTCTCTCCATTGCGTGTCCCATTACTCATTGGGCGAAAGCATTTCATATTTCTTGCTGCTCTCAGTTCCCATCTACTTCTGATATGACACATTTCTTTCCTTCGAGGAGTTCAAATATCGTTCTTTCAAGCACATGTTTACCGTAGATAAATTATTTAAATAATTAAGAAACGTAAAATTAACGTAATTAAATTAATTCAAACGAATAATAAAGAATGGGTTATCCAATAAAATAATCGAGATTATCGATAAATAACAAATATACTAATTAGGACGAAATCTTGAGAAGTTGATGATTTTTTTAATGATATATATATATCTTTGTGTATTGTGCATTTTATTCCCGTCTGTTTAAAATGTACCGAACCTTAAATACTAGAAAAACCTCATATTGCTGAGTTGTTTCACATTAAAATTCGGGTTTTATTATTTAAAAATTTCGAAATGGAATTAGTTGACTTACGGTGTTTACTATGATTTCAGATTTTAACATTACATGTTTTAATAATATTTTAACCTTTTTTTTAAATAATATTTACTATCACTATAATTGAACATTGTTTAGTTTGCCATCAAATGTGACTATGGAAACACACGATTTTCGTTTTTCGTTTCGGTTTCTTAAAATGATTTGCTGCAAGAAACATTACCACTGTTTAGGCGTTGAACAGACCATTCGCCATTGGTTTGAGAAATCTTCAGCTGGCGACAGATTGATTCAATTCGTTTTTCTACCCAGAGGTGAAACCAATACGTCCAGAGATATTGACATAATGCAACAAAAAAAAACAACAACCTGCATTGGTTGGCCGGCAGGGACCTATACTCTTACACGACAACGCCAGACCTAATGTTTCACGACAGAGGAGCTGGGCTACGATGTCCTATCCCTTCCACCTTATTCGCTAGACTTATCTCCAACATATTTCAAACTGTTTAGGAATTTGGACTTCTTTCTTAAGGGAAAATTAAAAAAAAATTATTCTCAAGTCAAAAACGCATTTTCAGACTTTATTTCATGACAAAACCCTGAATATATCAGTTCTGGGATTGAACAAATTAAAGCACGTCGGAAAAAATGTATAAAAAAATGGATAAACGTAAATATTGTAAATAAAAATGTTTAGGTGTCATAAAATTGTTTTACTAAATAACCTTTCCTCTGAAAATAGGCACTTTATATTATATTAAACTACCCAATATAAAGGAGAGAAAAAATATATTTTTGTAAAAACGCTGTCTAATAAAGGTAACATAAAAAAAATGTTAAGCTCGTCGTTGAGATAGATATCGCAAGCGGAACGGATTTTTCCCTCCAAGAAGCTCCTTCCTTATCACAAGAAAAGATACTGATAAGACATGCTTCCAGCGTGTAATTGCAGTTTATTCTGTATCGTCGAGCAAACACGATTGTTGTCAACTCAACTTAGTGAACTGAATTGCATTAAAATGTTGGTATTAGCTTGAATATATGCGTATACAACTAGTCTAGTCAAACACACCATGGATTAGCCAAGTAAAAATAAATTTTAAAAAACGAAAATAGAACTGATATAGTAGAAAACAAAGTTGAAAAGTGGATAGTAATGTCAGGTAAGGCAGCATAGAAGAAACCAGGAACAATATGGGTAGAAGAGAGAAAAGATGAAGGAAGTGTAGAAAAAAAAATGTCAGAATGCTTTGCGTGATTCATTAAGGTCCATTTGCAATAAATAAATAAATGATATACAATATATCTACAGCCCCGGTGAATAAGTGGTGAAGTCGGTTTTTGTCCAGAGAGAGTTAACTGCTTTCAGGTAACCGGAATCGTATCATTCTCGTAGTTTTTGGCTTGAAATGGAGTTGTAATATAAACAATATCTCCTTTTCAAGCCAATGCCTTACTTAGCCCCTTATTTACTACGAAAATAACTTTATCGTTATTTACTTCTTGTATTATTAAGTACAAGAAACTTATTTTGGAGAAAATTAGACTTAACCACTTATTCACCGTTGCTGTAGATTGATATTTTTCTGGATTGGATATAAAATACGTTTTTCAGGTTCGTGAGGCTCAGTCAATAATTATAAACTCGTTTTTGGTGACGTTTTGAGTATTCAGTGTTCTCATATTCATGCCCTAACAGTAAAAAAAAATAAAAAAAATAATGCCTTTTTGTGAATTACTGTAGGGTATGAGCATCAACATAAGTAACTAATAAGAATATTAAGTTAAAACTTATACATCGTAATTACAAAAATATTTAAAATACATTGTTCATACAAAAATTGATGACGAAATATGTTCCACTAGAGGACAATATAACTTTACTCTATTAACATGTTGCTAGCAACTACTGCTCGAGAATGTTATAATGTCTTTTTTAGTCATAATTTATGAGTGTTGACTTTATGTTATAACCTATAGATCTTAATGGCAGTAACTAATTATTGAATTTCACAAAATAATGTTTATAACTATTAGAACAATAAATATTGAATATTCGTATAACATTTACTTTATGTTGCTATGGCTAATTAAGTTATAAGTAAATTTTTCTCTAAAATGCATTGCTATATTATTAATTTAAAATGTTCATCATGCCATCGTGTGGTGGACGTTGTCTCATCTGCATTAGAGCGCGGAATGTACTGCACGGGAGCTTTTCTCGATGTAGAGCAGGCTTTTGATCGAGTCTGGCATCCAGGACTGCTGTACAAACTCCGTAAATTCTTACCTTCAACTTACTTCCTTATTATCAGTTCCTACCTCAGTAATAGAACCTTTAAAGTAAACCATAATTGTTCCTACTCTTCCCTCTTCACCCAGTCTGCCGGTGTTCCTCAAGGTAGTATCCTGGGGCCCATCCTATACTCGATATATACAGCTGACATCCCAACCCATCCAAGCACTGTCCTCACTACTTACGCTGATGACACATGTGTGTTATCAGTTAATAAGGATCCATTTGTTGCATCCCAATCTCTTCAATCCCATATCTCACACCTACAAGAATGGTGTCAAAATTGGAGGATTAAAATAAATCCTAACAAATCCCATCAAATTACCTTCACCCTTCGTCGTAAACCTACGAATTCCTGTCCTACTGTATCGTTTAATAATACACCACTGAACCCTGTCGAACAGATACGTTACCTAGGACTCCATCTGGATAAACGTCTCACTTGGAATCCTCATACAAGACTGAAAAGACAAGAAACTGCTCGACGTTTTCGCCTACTTCAACACTTACTGGACAAACGCTCTAAGCTACCAATTAATTACAAAAGACTTATTTACATGACAGTCATCAGACCTATTTGGGCATACGGAGTTGAGCTTTGGGGCTCTACTAAACCATCCAATTCATCTCGTATCCAATCCTTGCAATCCAAAATCCTTCGTAAAATCCTCAATGCTCCTTATTTTGTTAAGAATAAAGTCATCCATAACGACCTTAATGTCCCATTTGTTGCTGATTTAGCCCGAACCCGGTATATATCCTTTCATAACAAACTTGATTCCCACTCAAACCCTCTAGTTTCAAACCTAGCTTCCTCTTCGATCCCCGATAATCCTCCGAGGCGTCTGAAAAGAAGATGGCCTCGTGACCTTCTAAACTGAACTTTTTAATTTGAGTACTACCACTGGGTAGTCTCTACTTGTCTTCTCATGTCAATGTATTCACTCATTATATTTACTAGATGTATTTTGTATACAGTTGTAAATTTCAATAAATAAATAAAAAAAAATAAAAAATGTTCATCATCTATGGAATGCTTATGCCCCATGGTCAACTAAAAGTTTGAGGAATTCCTCAATAAAACATTGAAGAATTAATAATTTATGACTGGATATTAGTTTTTCTTACTTAATTATATTTAAAGGATTGAAGTCCAGTAAAATATAATGAATTGAAAAAAATTATCTTCAGAATGTAACAATAGTATTCGCACTTTCTTATCAAAATATCGGCATATTGAAGGTTTTTTTTTTCATTTAACGTCACTTTATGCTGCCAAGGCTAATCGGACGATGATACAATGGGAATACTAAATTTCGCCTATCCAGGTATAGTTGGGATAAGAATCTTTAACGAGTACCCGGCATTGCACAGGCTTGGGACCACTGTTTTATGGGGCAATTTTTAATTTAAAAATTGATATTTTCACATTTTTCGCTAGTTTAGCCAAGGTATTTTACGCTCTTGAAACTTCATATTCAGAACCGGACCAAAACCATGAGAAATTAGGGTCAAGAGATTGACAACATGGCTTTGCTAGCGAAAAATTTGAAAAAGTCAATTATTGAAAATTTGGAGTTATCCGCTTTTGATCCTCAACTCCTTAAATGTAAAATCTCTACCGCTATCTGTGGATAAAACATTTTATTCTTGGACTACGTTTTTATTTAACAACATATTGAAGTAACTAGAAAGAAAAGTATTGGTAAAAAATTAGATTATTTTTGCGATTTAAGACAGAATAGAAAAACGGAGAATCATCAAAAAATAAATTTTTAGCGTAAACAAATTGAATTTAAAATAAAAAAAAGAAGGAAGAAAGAAGCAAAAAAAAAGAGAGAGAAATAATAAAAAAATAATGAATTCAATTCAAAGCTAAACCATACTCGCGTACAAATAACAGTATACGTACAGTACAGTTAATCCAGTACGTTTCGAGGAATGAAAACAGATTTTGCAACACAGAGTTAGAAATAACATCACCCTTACTCGGGTCAGCTCTGCGCTATCAATAATTCAGAAGTTAACGTTATCACCGGAATGTGAAATGAAAGGCGGAATTTCCTAAAGCTGGAGCGATGCAGATCCGTATCATTTGTATATTATAAACCTTCTCAGTTGGGATAACTGAAGTCCCAAAGAGACTGGGCTATGAACTGAACACCCTGGAATCTTAAACTAAGATGGCGAGGGCTTGGAGTTAGCCAATGTGTTCATGATCCAAGGAATTGTGCTTATATTATTGGTTTATAAGGGGGCAGCTAGCTTAGTTTGTACAGTGCTGATTTGATGTGCTGAAAATCGTGGTTTCAAAGCCGGTTGAGGTAGACAAATAATTTGATATGTTAACAACCATATATGGACACTATGGTATCTGCAGATCCTCCTGAGCTCACCCAGCTTCTGTTAAGTGGGTACGCTTATTTAAAGATAAAGGATCTATCTTATATTAGACTTTGCTCGAAAAAAATATGTTCACGGTAATAGAATAACATGATGGATGAACACTAATTTTTTTAATTTATTTTCAGCAATTATGTTTAGCTTTAAGTTATTACATATCAAATAGATAACAAATCGAAATTTTGTATTCGTGAAACATTTCCAAAATGGAGTTTTCAAATTTCAATATCTTCATATTCCAGAAAAATATTACAAATATATTTGACACATAAATATAAAACAAAAATGTATACAACAATTAGGACTTAACTAAACCTATTATTGATATTATTAAAATGGATATTATCAGCGATATTAACAATATATTTATAAGATCACGACATGAATTCCACAACCAAAAACACTAGATATAACAGAAAAGTTTTCCCCAACACAGCAAATGAACTAGATTAATGGCGTTCACGTGTTCCAACTCAACTTGGGGACGAAGTTTTAATCGGTTCTATCTTCTATTAGATCCTTTCAATAAATTAGAAAAATATAAGATTCCCTAGCCTGTAATCATAGTTTTCCATTAATAAAAATCTTAAAATATCACTTTACTATATATATAAAAAAATTAAGCGATGTAATATGTTATTTCAATACAGAGGATGCATTGAAATAAGATTAAGACATGTGCCTTGTAGACTATCAATTATTTTTTAATCTATAAAACAAACCTAAAATAAAAAAAATAAAAATCCAGCTGTGGTAGAATATTTATTTAATCAGTAAGACACGAAGATAGCCTCTTGGGACTCACCTTCTATAATGTGACTACCCTTAATTAGGGGAATACAGGCGGTTGAGCGTGATCTCGGCCCAATCACCTCCTGCATAACTCTTGTCCTATAACTATAACAGTCTATACCATGTACTCAACTCAAGACCTTTCTTGGAATGTAATCTTAAAGGTAATACTTCACTTATGCGTTACCTACTAACAATGGCGACACCTTGCCTTACGTCGTAACAGAGAAATTATTATATCTGTGAACAGCCACAGATGGACACCGTGATAGTAATGGTATAACTGGAGACCCTACTCTGCTCCTCTAGCCTCTATTTAAAGTGGGTACCCATACTTGAGGGGAAAACGCGGCTTGTTAAGTTTGTTAAGTCTGAACCGAATTTTTAAGGGTTTATAAATAACCAAAATAACCCAGGAAATTGTTTCCTTATATTTCATTAAGACTTCTTAACCTCTCTTCCTCTTTAATATTGTTGATACAAGCGCAAAGCGTCGAATGTGAAAAAAACACATTTTACGTTTTAGACCTATAGCGATTACTTTAGGATCGATAGTTGATTTAAAAAATCATACAGATTTATATATAAGGCATCAAATAGCGTATAGTGACATAGGTAAAACCGGTTTGACGATATCCAATGATTTTGAACGAACCTTAAAATAGTTCCTTCACTCTGTAGAAAAGTTGTGTTTGTCACTTTCGGCACTACGCATTTGTTTTAAAATACTGCTAGATAGAATAACTTAGAAACTAATTGAGTTTAGCACAGAGTATGGTTAGATATTGAGAGGGAACAGTAGTCAGTATGATAGTTTATTGTCTATATTGTTAGTCTACAGACGACGGATAATATAGTTTTTTGGAGAACATCTTTTTATCAAGATAACTAAATCTCATTCCAATTAACAATATGTCCATTGTTCATGTATCACTTCAAGTTCCTGTTAATTGGTCCCTATTAATCATTCCATATTAAAGGGAGCTTCCTGGTTCACGGAATCCTGGGATAACTATATCGGCTAACGGGATCGCCGTTGCTAATGAATACGAGGACCATCAGCTACAGAGGTATAGCCATGTCATTATCCGTTCCAGACGAGGGAGCATTACAGTTGCTCGTCTGATTAGATCTCGAGTATTCTCACACCTGACTGCTTCCTAACTACCTGTCCTGTCTCGGAGAAGTTACCAACTATTGGCTATCGCTTAGAGCCTCGGAGTGGATGAGAGGGTGTCTCGAGTAGATCACAAGGCCAAGGAGTGGATTCGATTAGAATGAGATCGAGATCTGACGTTCCCAAGACAAGGCTAATAGAAACCGTAATCCCCTTGATTGGCATTTACGATCGTATAATTATTTCTAATAACCATTGCAGCTTATTATGTAGAGAGCTGATTGGCTGACTGAAGGCTGTTCAAATCCAGGTGTGATAGATAAATTATTTAATATGTTTACATCTAAATATAGACCCTGCGGGATCTAGAGAAACTCCTAGAACTCCCTCAGCCTCAATAAAGTGACTATCCTTAATAGATTTGTTTAAGGAGTAAAAACTGATGGTTGATGAGTAGTATCCTCAGCCAAATCACCTCCCGTCACAAACGTCAACTTAAAAATAATATATATAATTTATTTTTATTAATCGTTGATTTGATGGTGATTATTTTTAAATATTTTTGTTTTGAAGAGAAGATCCGCCCTGGCCGGGATTCGAACCCGGGTCGTCTGCATCTCCGGTCCAGTTCCGAGAAAAGGCCTAGTAATTGTAACTTTTGCATAGTTTATGTTTATAACTGTATAGTGACTGTTTGAATAGCGTGAACTCAATTTGAATTGGATTTAATTTAGTTAAATAGGTATTATATTTATTGCCTTGTTCAAAACGTTAGTAGTTTTATTAATAAAAACAATACCAAAACACGTTTAAGGGCATTCTATTGTTTAGGGAGCATTTCACACAATGGCTAAAATGCAATGATATACATAAACGTGTGCATGTGTATGTGTACATTTGCCTCGCAAAAACATTGGTCCGAATGTATAGGACAGGTTCATGCATATTAATCCGTACCCACTCTAATAATAAATAATATATATTCAATTTATTCGTATCGGTATTTATTTAATATTAAATACTAGTTAACGATGAATATATTATTTATTAAATTACTTTCAAATTTAGAATATTGCAATAAATAAAGAGAGGGAAAATATATGTAGATGAAGTGGTGTTAATTTACAATCATTCCAAAAAAGGTGGGAATAAGATCGTAGCACCCTATTGGTTTTTGTTGTAAGCATTAATAATTAAAAATGGTTACAATACACTCCACACTGAACAGTTGGCCATCGTAACCCTGGACACATTTCAAAAGAGTAAAGCTTTTATCCCAATTGCCTATTTGCCCCAATTAAGCCGATGTGTAATATAAATTAACTATTGAAAAAATAAAAGCAGTTAAAAAAAGTTTTAATTTACAACAAGATCAATATCATACTGAAGTTAGTCAACTTGTGAATATTTATAAATTTAAATATTAAAATTTTTTTTAAAAACGTTCCGATACAACCCAAGAAAGATCCTGGTTTTACAAAATCACGCTCAACTGGCAGATTCTTCTATTATGGTTGTTCAGTTCATTTAAACACATTCAGCACAGCAAATCATTGCTCTAAACACTGACCTACCCGTTCTAAAACTTTAGGAAATTGTTTGAAAAGGAACAATGTTAAAATTTTGAATACAAGAAAAACAACAGAGAATCTAGCCATCACGGATTTAAATGACTGCAGAAATATTAAATGAACGAGAAACCCTTCGAAGGCAGTGATTATCCTCGTAAATGTGGAACCGAGCAAGTAGAAAATAAAATATCTTCTACGCCAATGGTACAATGGGCAGACATAGATTTTAGGTAAGGCATAAAGTGTTCATTATACCACAATTATTAATAAATTGTGATATTGTTTAAGAGTAAACTAAAAGTTGAAAAAAATTAATTTGATAGAATCTTAGACAGCCGCATTGTCAGTTATCTATACATACTACATAACCTAGTCCTCGACCGCGTCTGTTGTAAACTCAATAACTAGTGCACGGATTTTCATGGGATTTTCACCAACAGATAGAGGGGTTCACCAGGTATATAATTTATCGAGGTTTTGTGTAAATGGGTTGGAATACAACGATAATTTCCGGAAATGTTGGAATGTTGAAACCCGCCTTTGAGGTTTCATCGTAGACGCTGCCTAATCCCATCTAACGTGCATGAAAATAAATTCGTATATAAAGAAATATTTTGTTTTGTTTTTATTTTTATAATTTTTATATAGTAAAAAGCATTAGACAAACAAATTATGTAGGCATATTATGCCTTTTTACCCGAGCAAAGCTGGGGTGGATCGCTAGACAATTATAAAATGAATTTATTTTTCATTTATTGATTACTAGCATAATAGTTAATATCCCCATTAATAGATTTTAAATTTATTTTACCAACACTAATAAAAAAATAAAAGTGGTTTATTAGGATTTTTTAAGGCGTCAGTTTTGTGATTCAAAATCATTTTATATTTTTTAACTGTCCATAAATGGCCGAGATATATGGGTACGAAACTTTCAATCTTATTCAAGTGAAACCTTTGATGGCCTTAAGATCTTTCAAAGGGAGCAAAAAAAAAATAATACTTAGTTATGCCGTCCTACTGTGGGGACGTAAATTAACGGCCCCGAGCGTGTCTGGTGTCAGAAACTCATTAAAAATCCTTGTCCTAATTAAAGCATAAAGTGACGTTAAATAAAAAAAAAATAAACAAGAAAACATTTAAAATGAAAGGACATTTCGATAAGAAAGGATAGAAGATATAAAAGCGAGAATATCTTCACGTTTTGATGATTTTTCGGGAATGTCACCTGTGACTGATAACAAATTAAAAAAAACAAAAACGAATATAAAATACAGAGAAAATCGCAGAGACGGATTTTATGATTCGGGAAAGGTATATTTTTATTTCCTTCAATTAAAATGTATGAAAAAAAACACCACATATATCGGTTAAAAGAAACATATATTCATTTAAACAGCATTAAGCGTCCCATTGGTATAATACTAATTAAAGGTTTAACTAATAATTATCAGTTATTACTTTATATAAAACAGGTTTATAAATATAACATCAATAAAGGCCTTTCAATAACATTAATTAAAAAAATAATTTTATTAATTGAATATTTCTAACACGTTGTTAATTTAGTTATAAAGTAATTAGTATTTAGTAACAATCTGAAATACAATGCAGAATTACCACGTTAAAGAGATTTTCTTCTCAGAAAATAATCTTTTGACAGTAAAATGAACGGGATGTCATAGAGATAAATTGATGTTGACAGAAGCCATCTCCAGAATACAATTTCTGGTATTTCTGCCTTGACTTAATTTGTAAGAAAACTTTTAAAGGTCTCACCTATTATTTGTGTAGTGGTGTGTAATTTTGTATTATACGTTGTATTTTTATACAAATAAAAAAAATGATAACTTTTACAGTACTGATAGAAAATAAATTTTACAGAAAACTTCCAGACAAAAACTTCAATTTTGGCTTATCATAATATTTAATTGTAGTAGGATTTTAGTAGATTTTTTTTGTTAACAATCAAACAACATAAAATAATCTGTTATTCACTTGAGAAGAGCTTACTTAGCTGTAAAATCTTTTCTTTTTTTAAAATTTATTTATTGATATTTACAACTGTATTACAATAATACATCAAGTAAATAGGCTATGTGATACATAATGACATGAGTTAATGACAAGTAGAGAAACTACCCACTGGTAGTACTCAAATCACTAGTTCAACTAAGGTCACATGGCCATCTTCTTTTCATAGGCCTTGGAGGATTATCGGGAATTGAAGAGGAAGCTAGGTTTGAAACTAGAGGGTTTGAGTGGGAATGAAGTTTTTTATGAAAGGATAGATACTGGGTTCGGGCCAAATCAGCAACAAATGGGACATTAAGGTCGTTATGGATGACTTTATTCTTAACAAAATAAGGAGCGTTGAGGATTTTACGAAGGATTTTGGATTGTAGGGATTGGGTACGAGAGGAATTCGATGGCTTAGAGGAGCCCCAAAGCTCTACTCCGTAAGTCCAAATAGGTCGTATGATGGTCATGTAGATGAGTCTTTTGTAGTTAATTGGGAGGTTAGAGCGTTTGTCTAGTAAGTGTTGAAGTAGCCTGAAACGTCGAGCGGTTTTTTGTCTTTTCAGTCTAGTATGAGGATTCCAGGTTAATCGTTTGTCGAGATGCAACCCTAAGTATCGGATCTGTTCTATAGGCATAAGTGGGATATTATTTAAGGATACTGAAGGGCAGGAAGTCATTGGTTTACGACGTAAGGTAAAAGTGATTTGATGGGATTTTTGAGAATTTATTTTAATTCTCCAGTTTTGACACCATTCTTCAAGATCAGTGATATGGGATTGGAGTCTTTGGGATACCAAACTGGATTGGTGTTGACTGATAATACACTTGTATCATCAGCAACGTGGTAAGGATAGTATTAGGATGAGTTGGGATGTCAGCTGTATAAACTATATAAAGGATCGGGCCAAGGATACTACCTTGAGGAAGTTGTAAAATCAAATACAATTTACAACATTGTCACTTAGAACAAGTACAAGAAATTTTTATCTTTGCATCGATTGTTTTAGGAGACACATATTTTCTATAGAATAAATTTCAGATTTAATTATTTGCAACATTTAATAAATTAGCTATTAAAACTTTATTAGTCAGACATAATACCTTCATAAAACTGTTATTAGAGAATTACTTCATGAATAAATTATAATAATATTATACGGTCAGAATGTTTTATTATGTTTATAATGTATCCATTTATAATTATAATGTTTTTATAGAGAATCAATGTTTTGCTTTTAATGAATTATTTAAAGCATTCCTAATTATATAAAAATATGGTTTTCTATTTACCACATTCAATATATTATTCCAATTGTTATTTTCTTCTAATTTAAGTTGAATAGAATTTAAAACAAACGATTGTGCAAGTAGGAGACATCCGAGATCACGCTCAACCGCCAGATTTCCCCCCTATTTAGGGTACCAACTTAATAGATGCGGGATGAGCCCCATGAGGATCCGTAGATCCCAAGGACCCAAAATTGGCTGCTAACAGATTAAATAATTTTTCTGCCAGCTGGATATCATCCCGGAATCCTCAGCAGACCAGCTCAGGGTTCTACAACTGATTCCTTTATTCTAAATTGTTTTTATTAGTTTCCCAAAACTGTTTTTCTTAAACCTAAAAGATATTGTAATGTGTTTTGAATGAAAAAGTTCTTCATGATTATGTAAAAAGATTTTTTTTTTTTTTTAAGAGAAACGATCATTGAGGTTTTTTTTTCAACATTAATAAATAGGCGAACTTCAAATAGCTCATTATAATTTTTTATTTATACAGGTTATATAAAACGTAACGATTTATAGGCCAGCAAAAAACATTAGCAGTGAAAATCCCAAAAATAGTAAATAAAGAGATAATTAGTACACAAAAGAAACCAAAGATTCAGGTTCACTGTAATAAAAAAACCTGAGGTCTGCTATAAAAGATACATAAATACCCACCATTAAATTTCAGTAATTTCTTTTCTCATTGGCCCTTTTTATTACTGCTAATGGAATTTTTATGGAAGTCTATAATTCGACTCTAACTATCCATCTAAATTTATTTTAATGCAATTACTTTTTAATTTTACTATATTTACTAAAATAACTACTAGTAATTCAATAAAAAAAACTATTATGACAATTTTACAGTGTTCTAAAGATATTGGTCTTCAACGCAAATATATTACAATATATATATATATTATATATATAATATATTAAATATATATATATATATATATATTACAGTTGGTAAATAGATAAAATATAAATGTGTGTATGTATGTATTTAAAAGAAATATATTCCATACGCTAGTTTTTTCTCTTATGTGGAGTATTGAAGTTTTTTTTATCAAAGTGCCAATTTTTTTTAGCAAAAAAAAAATTGAGTTTTACGAATCGTATGAAACTAACCATAATAGGAACATAAATCCACATATTTAGTTACATATAATTTCCTTTTAAGTATATATATATATACTCAAATAAATATATATACTTAAATTTTAGGGTCACCTGTATTAAAGCAGTTACCATGACAACCTACTATGACCAAGATCGCGGATTCGCAGTTCTCCAGAAGGCCCTAGTTTGTAAAAGGCAGTAAAAAATCCTTAGGGACTGGAGTGGCTCAGTGGTAGAGCGCAGAGTTACCTTGCCGAAGGTCACGGATTCTAATCCGGCTATAGCAGATTTTACTTAATTTGCTAACAGCTCGTTATGGATCTTTTGGGTACTCGGCCCCACAAAGCCACTATAGAGTTGGTACCCAAAATAGAGTGGAAAATCTAGGACAAATCGCCTCCCTGTATTGTTGTTCAAGAAACAGTACAATCTTTACTACGTACTGAACGAAAGAACCTTCAAAGATTGTAGTAGTAAGGTTTTTTTTTAATCCTTAGCGAAGCCGTCCTTCGGAGGGAGCGAAAAAACCCGGTCCCAGGCTTGTACAGTGTCAGTTACTCATTAAAAGTCCCCCAGCCTAATTATACATGGACAGGCTAAATTTAGGACTCCCATCGTTGGATTAATCTCCTCCCTGCACAACTGTTGTCCATGAACAGTACTGTCTCTGCCGTGCACTGAACCCCACTCTTCACGGGTTGTAGTGGTACAGTTTTTTTATTTTTTGGTTTAATGTTGGATCGACCGACATTACATAGCAGAGTAAAGTGATATAAACGAAAAAAAAATTAAAGGAGGAAAATTTTAAGTTTTATTTAATATTGAATACTAAATGGAACTATATTACGTATCGTACTATTTGTAATAATACAGGTAAGATAATGACGGCTTCGTGAACACTAAACCATGTGAGGAAACTTCCCAGGGTGGGGAATAACTTCGCCTTTGTTATTGGCTTCTTTAAAAGTCTGAAGACTGTTGGTTATGGTTCGACGAACTTAGCACTTTGCAGTCTAAGTTACAACAGCTCTACTCTTCAATAGGGGGACTTGATAATTAAGTAATCTACACCGCTAATCGAACTTAAACTTCTAATTAGAAATCCAATAGACGAATTAATGCTTATGTTGGTTTTACTGATTAAAAAATATATTAACATGCCTCTTTTTCGAGAGTAGATTTTTTTGGCTTTTATTGCTTTTTCTTGTCCATTTTTCTAATTAACACATGAACCTATATTAAACCTGTTTTTCCCTTGAGTTACAAAAATATATATATTTTTAAATAGGTGGAACCTTTTTTTTTTTTTAATAATTAACATAAATTTTCAATTAAGTATATAGCGATTATTAGTAAGCATGAAGTTATTGATGACTACTATATATCTGCCTCACCTGTGAATAAGTGGTTAAGTCAAATTTTGTCCATAATGAGCTTTTTGTTTTTTTAGGGAAGCGAAATCGTGTTATTTTCGTAGTGTATAGGAGGCTATGTCAGGCATAGGCTTCAGAAGGAGTTATATCTTATATTGTAACTGTAATTCAAGCCAAAGACTGGCAGAATGACACGATTCCGTTTCCGTCGGTACAATTAACTAATTATGGACAAAATTCGACTTAACCACTTATTCACCAGGGCTGTAGATGTAATTATACTGTTCGCTTCGATTTGTCTTCGACGCCCCGAGGAGGTCTCATGTGTCCCGCCGTTACGTTGAGTTAAAGTGGTTCTTCCCTTCTATCTGTAGACTCTATTTCCTTGGTTCTTACTTATATCAAACTATCAACTCACAACATCCATCTTATATCTATAGTCTCCTAGAATTCAAATCCTCTATCCATTCCCAGGGCAAAGATCTCGGCCTTCCGATCTTTATATCCGTTCCAACAGAACCAAAACTTTTGAGCGTTCCTTTGTCGCCCGTTCTATCTCTCCTAGGAACTAACTCCCACTCGATATCCGTCATGCGTCTTCTTTAACCTCATTTAAATCCAAACTTTTCCTATATCTTATAAATTTCAAACAGATGCTCTATAATCAATAAATAATTTATAGATATATATTCAACATGATCGATTGATGAACTACTGTAAATATTCCTCACTCATAATATCATTTTTTTAAAATTATTATATTCTATTATTTATTCACTTATTTTCCCATAAGCCTATTTCTTTTTATTGTAAATTTGTCTGTTTTTTAATTTTAATTTTGTATTAAATTTTCTGATTCTCTACCAAAACATACCTGTTAGTTATTTACTTTCAAGATATTATGTAAACACTGTTTTATTCTGATGTAGGCCTTTGGCTAGATATATATTTATTTAATTTTGTTTATCTCTGTTATTCTAAAAGGACCTGGTCCCAGAATAAAATTATTTTCCTATTCTATTCTATTCTATGTATGATAATATTCTAAATTTTAGTAGTATAGGTATTTAAAAACAAAATATAGTAATTTTAACTAAATCCTTGTTAAATGTAAATATATATATATATATATATATATATATATATATATATATATATATATTATAAAAATGGGGTACCCTGAATAAGGGGGGAAAATCTGGCGGTTGAGCGTGTCCTATGACAAATCACCTCCTTGCAGAACCGTTATCCGAACAGTATAGTCTCTACCATGTACTGAGCCCCAGACCCGTTTCGGGGTGTAGTGGTGCAGGTTTAAATATGTATATATATTCAACCTGACTGGCACTCTCAATAAAACGTATAATGAAACACGTATTACAAAGAAAACTTTTAATTACGTTCATAAACTGAAGAAAACAGTAAGATGGATAGAAGCAGTGAAGGAAGATGCCAAGAAAATAGGTATTACAAAAGAAATAATACTTGGATAGAACCGCTTCAGGCTACTGATAAAAAACGCAACCTATGAAGAAGACAAGCCTAAGCCTCGACCGAAGAGAGTGTGGATAGAAAATCAGAGACGAGCGGTTGGAGAGAGAAGGAACAAGTACTGGGAATAGAAGAAGAAAAAGATACGCCATAAGTCTTTAGTTATGTGCTTTCCTTAGATGGCTCAATTCACAAATATTATATATAAAGTATATATTACACACACACTATTGTGACTGAGATATTTAATGCTGTTTATATCCACTCAGATCAGATATTTTTACAAGGAAATTACCAAATATATTTTTCTTTTCTGTATGATATGTACTTATGGTTTTCAAAAAAATATTAATCATTTAGGACAATTAATAAAATATTAATTAAAAAAATAACACTAATAAACAGAATCCTAAAGATCCTATTTTCACCGGGGCTTCTGCTATACTCTTATTGCAGGTACCAATGTGAAACCTAGTAAGGTCTTTTAATGATGAATATTTCCTTTAATGAACTTTATGGAATTCACTAAAAGTAAATTAAAGTAGGGAGAATGGTTCCGTATTGATCTCAAAGCAACTAAATATAGAGCTATGGAGCGACCTTTCTATGTAGGCTTAACTTAAAAAGACAATATTAGTTTTCATTATACTTGATAGTGTCTACTAATATCATTACTAAGCAAAGAGTTTTAGAAATACCTAATTAATCTCAAAATCTATTACAATTGTCAATAATTATTTCAAAACCTCCTGAAGTGTTCTCAAGTGGATAAACCCAAGGAAACAACCTTGTTATCCAAGGAATAAACGATTCTGAAATCACTTTACTGAAATTTCCTCCGAGTACTTTGTTAGGCTTCGAACAATTTATGAAGAGCAGTTGATTAGATAATTAACAGCCAAGATTGTTGTGGAAGTGATAATCGATTTCTGGAGAAAATTAATTAGTGACTAGATAACCGATGAGTAATTTCGAGCTTCGAAGACCAGAGATCAAACGTTTGGGCAGTTTGAACAGAGAATTTTTTTTTATTGCTGAAAAAAATCCAGTGTGTGCTATACAGACCGGGTGAGCCCCCTGAGAGTCGTCACATCGCTCAGTGTCCATCCATGGTTGTTGATATGGTATATATTTTATCTGTAACAGCCTGATTTGAACCCGGGACCTTCGGCACGGCTATTGAGCGCTCTAAAATAAGGCTACGTCCCCCATTTAATAAATTAAAAAAAATAATAATATGAAAATTTAATAGAAAGTGAAAGAATGGAATAAAAATAAAATATACAAGGTGAAAATGAACAGACTTTACAGTTGATCTGTCACAACCGGGATTATTTGGCACAGTAACACTGCGCTCTACCACTGCGGTACTTCGTTCCTTGTAAAACATAAAAAAAGTGCCTAATTTATTTTCTAAAAGGAGCGTAGAAAATAATTTTAGCTAATCAGTATAAACAACAATTAAAAAAAAAATTTAGTGTAAAAATATCGTGAGAAAAAGGATAAAACACTAACAGAGGTTGAGAGCTGTCTGGCTTTTTTAAAAATTTAAATTAATTAAAAAATTTATATTAACAAGGATATTTTTATGTTACGTATAATTTGTACTTTTTTCGTTGAGAGTTTATTCAATGAAAGTCACTTTATGCTGCTACAACTAATCGGAAAATGCTACAGTGGGATCCCAACTTTTCCGTATCCAAGCACAATTACTACTGTAGAGATCTTTAACGAGTACCGACGACATAATTAAGGACTTTTACAACTTTTAAAATAATCGAAGAACATTTGACGGGCTGTGAAACACCACAGGCGACCCCGTAATTTTTTCGTTAGTAAGTGAGAATAATCTGTTAACGAAAACAAGAGCTTGATCTTAATTTACAAAGTATCCTTGTAAAATTTTACGGAATAAAACTATACAATAAACTAGAGAAGTAAGCATATGAGTAATCGAAATATATTAAAATCACAAATTTTTGAAATATCCATAATGAGATACATTCAATAACAACTGAAATTCTGAAATTATTTTTGTTCATATCCTAGGAAGCTGATCAGACAATTATCAACGATTTTTTTAATTTATTAATTTCAGATTTTTACAATAGTAAAATACAGAGAGAGTTTGGTTAGATACAAAAATAATAGTACGTAAAAAAACAGAATAGTAAACATACATAAAAATTAAGTAGATAATTATAATACTAAACATTGTAATGAAGATAAAATCTAAAGTATGGCCATGAGTCGACACTACATCAAAATATGGAAAATTCTAGAAATAAAACTTATATAATTCAAAAGTATTATTTTGTGGATAAACGAACATATATGTATCAATGGGTCAGAGCTATTCTAATACTTAGAGCTTTATATAGGAAGTTACAGAGATTAATAACATCATTGTTCCACTTAAGGTTCAGTACTGTATAATTATTGTGATCGTATGAACTAATATATTTATTTCTAGTTTCCGTATAAAATGGACAGTCGAAAAGGATGTGGTTTAGATCGTCACGTGATTCATTTAAGCAAAGAGGACGATTGTCTTCAGTATTAATTCTGTGGGTATTTTTATTGTGGTAAACAACTATTTATTTTCTGGGGAAAACTCTAATTTGACTGAGTCTTGTTCTCTCTACGGGTAAATCTGATGTCAGGTATGGCTGTACTGAATTTATACAGAATAATTTTTTGTACAAAACATTGTACTGAGAGCACAGAGCTCTATTTACATCGTGCTCGTATAACCTCTCTTTGTATTTGATAATGAATTATCAAAACACTAACTTCCGATTTTAATAGTTGGTAGTTACTGATTATGTAAATATAATAAATGATAAATATATATAATAAATACTCTCAATAAATAAAATATGTTTTAAACTTAAAAATCTTAAATAGCACCAGATAATGGTCTAACTGATGATCAGTGAGTGGAATTGAGCATATCAGCTGGATCGTGGAATGATGCCAAAATGGGTGATTAATTATTCCTAAACGAGAAGCACAGACGTCCAACTTCGCTACAATTTTCTATAGGAATTATCTGGCATCAGTATTTCGGGCATGTCATTTATTTAAGAAATAAAGCCTTTTAAAAATAATTTTCAACTAGAATGCAAATGAAAAAACAAAGATCAAAGATGAAAATCAAACATAAGTCTCCAAAATACAGGAAAATATCTAACGAGTCAAAGTTTCTTTAATTCTGGCATTTTTCTATCACCTCCATATCAGGACATACACACATTCACATCAATGGAGATCAAATGCAGCACGTCCCAAATCAACAGTCCAAACAGACTCAATCAATACGAGACGTTCAACCAAAAACTCGTGAGTTAGATAATGTGATTTATGGTTTGGTTTTTGGAGATTGTTATAAATTCATTATAAATTATAAGTTATAATTAAGGTAAAAACACCATATTCCAGAAAATTCAATCCAATCATTGTTTAAAACATTAGGGAACGGAGAGGCTCAGTGGTAGAGCGTTGAGTTGCCATACCAAAGGTTCATATCCCGCTGCTGGCAAGACTCTGTAAATTGGGTACCCAAAATAAGGGGAGAAAATTTGAAAGTAAAGCGTGATCTAGGACAAATCACCTCCTTTAACAACAGTTTTCCAAGAAACAGTAAAGTCTCTATCGTGTACTGAACCCCTGACCCTTCACTGGTACAGGTTTTATTTTCGAAATAACAAACATTTAAACATTTGATTAACAATTTGTTTAAAACGATTAAATAAACTGTTAATGCGACATTCACAAAAATGAATTAAAAATACGGTTATAATGGAATTCAAACTTTTCTTCCTCTTCAATTAAACTTGTTCTGGAAAACACGTATCTGCTCTTAACTGTACACAAAATGGCTACGCTCTACCAACTTAACCGAACAAATATCCACATATATCCCTTTAAAACACGGGCAACAATTATGACAAATTTTAAAACGGTACAATAACTGGATAAACTGATGTAAACATGTTTTTCATTATATTTTATAATTGCTAAACTAATCTAATACTTCCCTAAATAATATATTATTGCAAAATATTATATTATATACAGGGAGCGGGGTAGCTCAGTAATAGAGCGCTGAGTTGTTGTGGCTAAGGTCCTGGGTTCAAATCCCGCTGTTGCAGATAATTTATTTATTCCTTTAACACCCAGAAATAGACACTGTGGTATCTGCAGAACCTCTCGGGGCTCACCCAGCATCTACAATGTGGGTTACCTTAATTGGGGGAATAACCTGGTGGTTGAGCGTCATCTAAGACAAATCACATCCAAGCACAACCGCTGTATAAGAACAGTACAGTCTCTACCCCTTCATGGGTTGTAATGATACAGTTCTTTTTTATTATATTATATATTATAATTCTTAATTGTTTTTTCTTAATCAAAAGTTTAAAAAGCCTGATTGAGGTTGGATTAAAAACGTTTCTTATGTAAATTGTTCATTTTTTAACCAGTAAACTTGTATGCTAGATTTTATTTATCTAGTCATAGCTTCAATTTTTTATGATTAATTTTTCTTCAACTGTTGAATTTAAAATACATTTTCTTTTTGTTACGTAGGAAAAGTAGAAAATGAAGTTAAACTCATGGACTGCGATATTCCATAAAGTCCACTGTAGAGAGAGAGAGAGAGAGGGGGGGGGATAGCGGATCAATCCTTGACCCCTTGATACCGGATACTTAAGAAAACATTTACACAGCTCGATTTGTTCACTTAAATAATGGCTTTCCCTTGCTACATCTTTCTCCGCTAACTGATACGCCCTTCTCCACTTACTTTCGTTATGCTGTCTTCTTTCAATGGAATAAAAATATGAATTTTAAAGCCGTAAGTTTCTTGAGGATTTTCTTCAACTCAAAATATATAACTCCTATCATTATTTAACAGGAATGTAGGTTTATATGCCAAATCTACAGTTTCAAATAGTATTCTTTCCCAATTTCTAATAATATAGAATAGAAATATAGAAAAGCAATTTTATTCTGGTACTAGGTCACTTCAGAACAGTAAAAGAAACATAAAATACATCTGGGCAGAATGCTTCATAATACAAATCAAAACGTATTTACGAAAATACCAAAAAAGTAGATAAAAATAGTATATTTCGTAACAAAATACTAAGCAACAGAAGATAATAAATAAATAACTGAAAATAAAGACATACAATGTGAAGAAAAAATACTAAACAATTAATGCCATTATTTACTATTGATCCAGTAAAGCAAATAATTACATCTGCATAGAGAGGATCTTTTTGATAGGTCAGGAACTGTTAGTAAAGCAAGGATTTAAATAATATAACTGATCCAGTTATAGTATCCCGTACTCTTCAATCCCATATCACTGACTTTGAAGAATGGTGCCGTAATTGGAGGATTAAAATAAATTCCCACAAATCCCATCAAATCACTTTTACACTCCGTCGTAAACCAATGACTTCCTGTCCTCCTGTATGTTTAATAACATCCCACTGATTCATACTAGGCTGAAACGACAAGAAACAGTTCGCCGTTTCAGGCTACTTCAACATTTACTAGACAAACGCTCTAAACTCTCAATTAATTACAAAAGACTCGTATGACAGTCATTAGACCCATCTTGACTTACGGAATAGAGCATTGGGGCTCCACTAAACCATCGAATTCCTCTCGTATTCAATCCTTACAATCCAAAATCCTCAATGCTCCTTACTTTGTTACGAATAAGATAATCCATATTGACCTTAATGTCCCATTTGTTGCTGATCTGGCCCTAATCCGATGTCAATCTTTTCATGACAAACTTCAAACCCACTAGTTTCAAATTTAGCACCCTCTTCAGTTCCTCATAATCCTCCGAGGTGTCTGAAAAGAAGATGGCCTCGTGATCTACTAAGTTGAACTTGCAATTTGAGTACTACCATTGGGTAGTTTCTCTACTTGCCTTCATGTCGTGACATTATTCATCTTACATTTTATTTACTGGATGTATTATATTATACAGTTTTAAATTTCAATAAATAACTTGAAAAAAAAATGAGGGTAGTGAAGAGGCATGGCAGATGATAGGAGGGATTGAGTTCGAAACTGTGGGTGAGATAGGAATGCTCGAATGTTTTGGTCCTGGACTGAGGATTTGATTTGGAGATGACTGTAGATATATCAAGGGTGTTGAGAGTTGATGAATTGGTACAAGAAAATATTGTCTAATAATGAGAGGGAAGAATTATAATTAATATTAAAAGGTCACCTGTGGTCTAGTGGTTAGCGTAACAAACTTCTAAGCCCAAGATCGCGGGTTCGTAGCACGGCAGGTGGCCCGAAGATTTTTTAAGGGAATAAAAATCCTTAGTTACGCCGTCCTTCGGAAGGGACGTTAAACGGGGGTCCGAGCCTGTACGATGTCAGGTACTCGTTAATAATCCCTATCCTAATTAAACCTGGATAGGCAAAATTTAGACCTCCCACTGTAGCATCGCCCGATTAGCCATAGAGGCATAAAGTGACGTTAAATAAACAACTAACTAATTAATATTATTTGGATTGTTGAAATGTTGAACAACAATGTAATACAACACGAATATATCTTATTTATAGTCATATCATCAAGCAGTTGAACCTATTAATAATTTTCTAATTGTACTCTAGTCACATAAATTATTTAATTTTCTTACTAGTAAATTTTCAATGGCTCATTTTAAATTTATTTAACCAATAAAAAAATTAATAAAAACAGCATCAAATCAGGAAAACTTTATATGTACTGATTTTGTTCACATGATATTTTGAATGCCTTAGGTTTTTCGTTTATTTTATAGCGTTATATTATATTCAATTAACTAATAATAATATTCATTTTTTACTATAATAACGTAAACTATTTATATTTTTTACTAATAAATTTTCAAATATTTATTTTAAATTTATTTAAGCAATAAAAAAATTCAAACAGCTGTAAACGAGGGCAACTTTATTCTGATTTTGTTCACATGATATTTTAAATACCTTAGGTTTTTTTATTTATTTTATGGCAATATATTATATTCAATTTACTAATTATAATTTTCAAGTTTTATTGCAATAACGTAAATTATTTAAATTTCTTACGAGTACATTTTAAAATACAAACTTATATTAAATTTATTTAGTCAATAAAAACAACAGCATTAAATAAAAAAACTTTATACCGATTTTGTTCAGATAATATTTTGAATTCCTTTGGGATATTTTATTAATTTTATAGCTTTATATTCTATTCTATTTACTAATAATCGTTTTCAAGTTTTATTATAATAACGCAAATTATTTAATTTTCTTACAAGAACATTTTAAAATACTTATATTAAATTTATTTAGACAAATAAAAACTACAACAGCATTAAATGAGGTAATAGATATTTTGATTTTACACACATAATATTTTGAATGCCCTTAGGATATTATATTAGCTTTATAGCAATATTTTATATTTAATTTACTACTACCCATGCTAAAACAAGTATAACAAGGATATATACATATATTTTAGTACTTGCTGCTAGACCAGAGTGTTTCCTTAACCTAGTTCTTGTAGGGCCGTAGACTAGACAACGCTACAAGACTCTACATGACATTTATTTCCTGTCCCATTCCTTTCCTTCATTATCCCTGGGTTTTCATGGTCTCCCTCTCCATTTTTTTTCCATCCATTTTCCACAAGTACTCGACGGTTTGTAAGTACTTTTTCAGACTTTTCTTATTTGTGTTCATACTATTATCAGCTTCTCAACTTTCTTTTACATTATCATTTTTGACTTTGTCTATATTCCTTCAGCTCGCCAGCATTTCCAAAATCATGAGTTTCTTAAAAATACAATATCGCCCTTTATGATCCTGGTTTAAGCCGATCACATAATAATGCTCAATATGATACATTAATATAACTAAAACTAAATTATATATTAATACAGTATAATAATGAAAAAAATGTTTTTTCGTTTTTAGGAATAATAGAAATTTTAATAAATTATTGTAGATTAAAAAAGGAAAAAAAATCACAACTAGATTCAGCAAAATACGACATAACGCTCAATAATATACTATATACTATACAATATATTAATATGATATCACAACATAATTTACTACAACATTTAACATCACAAAAAATTTATTTCGTTTTTAGGAATGATAGAAACTTTAATAAAAAAAATACAATCTGAAAACTAATACAATTGTAATCTTGAATCCTTAATTGGTATGAAACATAGTAAAGCATATCATGGTAAAACACTATCATGAAATTATTCTTGATTTATAAAAATAATTAAAAAATACCAACAACTAGATTCAGCTTAATACGGCATAATGCTCAATTCTATATTATGCACCATACAATATACTAATATAATATTCTATTACTTAATATAATTTATTATTATACATAATATTATAAAAATTTCTAAAGATTGCAATTTTAAAGAAGAAAAAAAAGTCTGAAAAGTAATAAAATTATAATCTCAAATGTTTAATTTATTTATTACAAATTGTCAACTAATTAATTAATTATTACTGATAGAAAAATAATAAAAACCTCATGACACGTTTCCAAAATAGAGCAGAGAGGGGAATCAACTAAACTTTTTTTTTTTAAACTGGTTTTGCCTGAACAATAAATTAAATAAATATTACTTCAATCTTTTCTTCCCTGAAAATATCCTTTAACACTCCTTCTTGTAGCAAATATATTTTTTTTAATAATGCAAAATGCCTGCTAAGTAAGTTGTTTTACAAAGCAATACAAAATTGTTGAGCGGATTTGAAATTGTTTTTCTAAAGAAACGACCAAACTTTATCACAGAGTTTGGAAAATATCTCAAAAGCTCCCGGCCATTCCGCAACATTCCAAAATTCCGCAAAGAATGGAACACGGTACGATCGTGGGACAATACTATTTGATCAGTTGGAATGAAATAATCGTCCCAGAATAGAAACGGCATCATTAAAATCTGTATATAATATATTGATCTATTATAAGTTTACTTCTGTTTAGTTGATAAATAATTTTCTAAAATATATTCCTGATTCAGCATTTTTATTATCGAGGAACAAGACATCAGATTCTAAACATGGCGGATATTAGCAAGCAGCTGGGACCAACTAATACTGTGTTGAAAAAGCAAATATAGCAGCCTTTAATATTTTCGCTACGCCTCAGATAAGAAATTCAATTAAGAAAATTTAAGTAAATATTTATATTAAAAGCTTTACATAGAAATCTGTTTAATATTAACTAGGCCACAACTATTTCTAGGTTAGTTGGGACAAGCGATTTAAATATTTCGCCGTGGAAAATCGACTGACTATGTTGATCTTCAGATTCCTTGTACCAGGAGTAAGCTGTATATAATATTGTAGATTTCTTCTTTTTTTTTAAAGATTTCATTTATTGAAACTTTCAACTGTTTATAATAATATAACAAGTAAATAGAATAAATTAAGCGTGAAGGCATGAGATAAAAGAATGTAGAGAAACCACCCACAGACCCAAATAACAAACTCAACTCAGAAGGTCACGATCCATCTTCTTTTCAGACGCCTCGGAGGATTATCGGGAATCGAAGGGGAAGCAGGGTTTGAAACTTGTGGGTTCGGATTTTACTTTTACTTAATGGAGGCCCACATCTCGACTCCATAAGTCCATAAAGGTCTTATAATAGTCATGAACATGAGTCTTTGTAATTAATTGGAAGCTTAAAGCGTCTTAGACTATAAATTTAAATTAAATTACTGGTACCCTAGGATAACCCTAATAAGATAGAGCATTTTTTTGTTTGCTTAATACAAGAAAAAAAACGGACATTTAAAATATTTCTCTAGTTCCATAAAAAGAAGTAGGATACGCTAAACCTTAAAAATAAAATTTAAAAGATTCCAATTTGTAATTCCTTTTTCCAAGCTTTACACCTATTTTATTTGTTTCCGGTTTCGTTTCGGTTTTCACTTAAATTTTAAATTAAATTAAAAAAAGATGTAACACTTATTGTTAATTTAGTTTTTTTGTGATTGCTATTTAGTGTTCATTCAAACATAATATTTTTGATATATAACTAAATATAAAATACTACGATATTGTTAATTTTTACACCCGCGAAAATATTTCTCTCCTTTCTTATTTTTTAGTAGCACATCAATTTCTTACGTTGCTTATATTTAATCTTTTTTATAACTATTTTATTAATTTATTCATATATTCACCCTTCCTAACCTTACGGCAAGACGGGTTTTGACAACTTTAATATATTACACGATGCGTCCATGATAATATTAACTATAACCTTCTTTTATACTTCTCTATTTTTCTTAGTTTTCTTTGGAGCTTCCTAGATGTGTTTCTCTTCCTGGGACGTTTATTTTGGATAAAGGTGGAATAACAGCAGTGAAATAAATCTATTTCCATTTTTATTACTAAAAAAAGGAAATAGTCAATCATTAAGAATAATCTAAATCAGAGGACGATATTTTTAAAATTCAGACTTTTTAGCAAATGATACCTGATTATTTATCAGTATAAAACATACAAATATAAAAAAAACACAATTAAAATCGTTTGAGGATTTATTATAATATAGATATTAATGATTCTGGGTTAAAATCCGGCTATAGCTGATATATTATTTAATCTGTTAACAGCCTCGGATAGATCCGGTGAGATTTATAGACCCTCATGGGGCGCCCCCAGCGTTTATAAACTGAGGAAAAAATGGCGGTTGAGCGTGATCTTCGACTAATGTGCAGATTCCCTGTGCAGCTACTGTCCTGGAAACAGTACAGACTCTAACATGTACTGAACACAAGTATATATAAAAAATAAATATACATATATTTATATAAATCCTGTACCACTACAACCCGTGGGGTTCAGTACATGATAGAGACTGTACTGTTTCAAGGACAACGTATAGCATAGAGAGGAGATTTGTCCTAGCTCACGCTCAATTGCCAGATTTTCCCCTTTTATTTTGGGTACCCACTTTGTAGAGGCTGTGAGTTCCAGGAAGGTCCTAGATACCCTAGGAATCATCTCCAGCAGTAACAGATTAAATAAAAGTCTGCCAGCGAGCACGATTTGAACTCAGGCACGTACGTACGACAACTCCACTGAGTTACTCCACTCCAATTTATATCAAGGTAAAAATTTTAAAAATAGATCTCATTCACATACTTACTAGACAAATGTTTAAAAAAAATATTATAAACAAATGGAGCTCGTAGCCAGATATCATAGTTTATGATTACCATTGAGTGCATAATTTATTTTCTTCGTTGTTCCATACTATCCGTTAAAAAACAATAAAATTGAAGGAAAAATTATCAGCAAAAGCTTCATTTTATATTTTCTTGTTAATATTTAGTCGGCCAAATCTTTAAGACGAATAATGTAGACGAAATTAATTATTTCCGAACAATACTCAGGTAACGAAAATTCACCGGCGTAAGTTATTGAAGGTGGTAGCAAACCGACAAGAATATAATCCACAGAAGGAAAAAACTCTTTTGTTCTCGTTTCTCTTGGAAGTAATACAACTCCTTTCTCCTTTTTACTTAAGAAAAAAAATAAATAGAAAAAGAAATGGGAAAGAAATATTGCACTAGGTTCAGTCCCATTTTATGATTCCTTAAAGAGTTTTTAGAAACCATGTTTAAATGTGATCTATTTATTGTTTTATTTAACAATTTAATGTAATTTTTAATACGACGGTTTTAACAATAATCTTTAAGTAAACAATTGTGTTAAATCGATTAAGTATTTAACATTTATTTTCGTCACATATGGCCTGATACATTATTTTAAAAGTGGACAATCTAATATCAAGAGGATAAACAGGGATGTAAATAAATTAATTAACAGTTTTTTAAACGTTATTTACACTAAAGGAATGTTATTGGTAATAATTAATCTATTTAAGGAGCAGAATAGTTGCTATGTTGAGCCTACCGGGTTCAAATTAGCTAATAAATTATTTAATCTATTAATATTCAAGGATGGACCCGAGAGGGATCTACAGACCCTCCTCGGACTAACCCAGCTTTTGTAAAGTGGCTATCTTTTATTGCCTGGAAAACCTGGGAGTTGAGCGTGATCTAGGAAAAATCACCTCTATGCACCACCGTTGTCCAAGAAACAGTTAACTCTTTACCATACATTGAACCCAAGGTGCTTCATGGTTTATAGTGGTACGGCTTTATTATTTAAAAAAAATATATTTTTCCGATTTTAGAAATAATGCAACTTGGCTTAATTTATTAATATTCAAAATATCTTCTTTAAACATTTGAAATAAGTAACATTTTCTTTTTTCATAATAATGAAAATGGATAAATATAAATAGCAAAGAACTCAGTAACTTACTAAAAAAAAAAAGAAAAAAATATTATAGTGAAATACATACTATTAATCATTCAGAATTTATGTAGATTATATTAAATCGTAAACTGAAGTATTAGTTGCCCAAAAATAAAGAAATAATTGGAAAAATAAATCGATCATCATCTAAAACTTAACTGAAAAAATAGTTATGTAAGGCATTGCAAAACCAGGTTATATTTCATGAAGTTTATTTTTTGTAATATATTGTAATATACATTTTGGGATCGGATTGGCTCAGTGGTAGAGCACTGAGTTGCCATGCCGGAAATCCTGGTTCAAATCCCGCTGCAGGCAGTACTTTTATTTAGTCTGTCAGCAGCCTGAGATGGATCAAATGGGACCTACAACCCTCCTAGGACTCACCCAGCCTTTATAAAGGGGGGGAAATCTGGCGGTTGAGCGTGATCTAGGACAAAGCAACTCCCTGCACCACCGATGTCCTTGTAACAGTAAAGTCTCTAACATGTACTGAAACCTAGACCCGTTCACGGGTTGTAGTACAGTTTAAAAAATTAATAAATTTACGTATATATTCAATAACGTACAGTTACGAGAATAACAAGAATAAAATCACTGCCCAAAGGTGAAAGACGGCTGCCCCTTCATTTCATGACGACACCATTCCGCACGACATAACTATCTTGCTGAATGATGGATTAGTATCTGAAAATTTCGTTTAATCACGGGGCTAACTTTAGACTGCTAACAAGTTTTACTCTATTCTGATTTTTTCCTCTGTAATACAAGGAGAGTAATTATTTATAAGGAGAGTAGCTTATTATATATAATTTTTTCATACGAACCTAATAAAAATTATAAATAATAAGCTACTAAAATGTTAGAATTCAGTTGATGGTTGGTTGTTTTTAGCTTGAGGCTTAAAACATATAGGTCATCAACGCCTTATTGCAATTTGAAACATATATAAATATTTTATAATACCGGGGAGGGGATTAAATACAACTTATAAGAAACAAGCACAAAAATAAGAAAAAAAATAGAAAATATAATAAAAAAATATAAATAAATATGTATAAATGAAAATAAAATAAGATAAAAAGGAGGGGATAACTGTATTAGATAATGTTTGTATTCAGAGGTGATGTGAGACTCAGGCATATAAACTAAAGACCATCTTCTATAAATCAAGGGTTGCCAAACTTTTAATATATTTCAGGCCAGCGTGAGGCATTTTTACAAAATATATATATTCATTTTTTTTTTAAGATTTTACTTATATACTGGACTCAATCTTCTTGATTTAAATAATAGGATAGAGAAGAAAAAAACTCATTCCAGCCCATATTTGTCCATAGTCCAAAAACCATATTTGTTTTTTAAACCTTAGAAATAATTAAAAAACGCTTCGACATTTATTTGTCATTCTCAATTTCAGCAATATTCATTCCTCATACAACTTCATTAAAATCATAAATCCAAATCATTACTTAAGGTCAAAACATTCTTTCAGAGTCAAAAAATTAAAAAACTTATATAAAATCTTGGAAATTGTCTTTCTTCCATGATCATGAATACAATATTTTCAATCATATTAATGAAGTTGTATGAGGAATGAATATTGCTGAAATTGAGAATGAAAAATAAATGTCGAAACGTTTTTTAATTATTTGTAAGGTTTAAAAAACAAATATTGGCTGGGATATGGTTGTTTCTTCTCTATCCTAATATATATTTTATAATGAGATAAGTACTGTGAAAAGCACTGTTTAAAAAAAAACATTATTTTTTCATCGATATATTCAATAATTAACCATCTAAATTATAATATAAAATAAGATGAAGATATTATAACGAATACAACGTGCGTATAGTAATATTATTATGACCAAAGTTTACATTTAAGTAATAATAAACAAAATAATGAAAAATAATTATTTTTCAATTTTTAACTACGAAAAAATATCTTTAGTATATTTCAAGTAGGGGCATATATAATTTCATACGTGGCTTAGTTTGTCCAATGGTCAATCAAATCTAGATTGTTGAATGGCTTGGGCATATAAATGAATTGGACTTCGCAGTAAAGTTCATTGTTCTGTATGGAGCCTTTCTCGATGTGCATTATCCATGGGTGTGACAGTGGAAGAGAAGAATACGTTCACTGGAGTGCGAGATCGAGGGTGTCTACTGGGACTTGCACGGGTATATTTGAGAGAGTGGAGTAACAAAGTTTATCTACCTCGCAGCACTGATTAACTCTACAATGATGGAGTCATGTGCGGTGTCAGGTACTCGTTAAGGATCCCTATCCTCATTATATCTGGATAGGGAAAATCTAGAACTCCCACTCTAGGATCGTCGAATTAGCCAAAGCGGAATAAAGCAGAGTGAAATGAAACAAACCGCCAAACTAAACTGCGCAAAAATTAATAGGGATAATTTCCTTGTATTTACTTTGCCTAGAATTTTAATAGTAATTTAATTATAGCAAGCTACAATATTTATTAGAAATTATACTACATTGAATATTAATGTATTTATTAAATATATAATATTATAAATGCTAGGTAAAGTATATACTATAAAATTAGCAATATCTCTATATCTCTATTTGAGCTAATTTTATTAGAAAATCATAAATAATTTAGGTTTTTGATCCAATGTAGTCCGATAAGCGAATTAAAGAAATAAACAGACTCTACAATAATGTGTAATTTCTGACATTATTTAGAATGAAAGGAATATGAAAATAAATCGATTAAAGGTCATTGAACAGGTAGCGAAAGTGTCTCCTAGGGTCTGTACCTGAAGGAAAGGTAGGGCAGCAACAGTAGTAGGCAGAGCATGAGCCACTCAAGACGTAGGCAGTCACGTATAACAAAAGGGCTCTCTTTTTGTAAGTATGTATATAAGTTTGTAACTAAGATCAGAACATAATAAACGAAATATTATTTAATGAGATGAAAAAGGATCTTTATTCACTAAAAAAACTGCGAGACAGTCAACCACGTCAACGTTTGGAAAAGATAGGGATTTGTCTCTTATTCATTAATGATATGGTGTTAATTTGACACAGCGGTAACGATCATAGGGTGGCCTACCATATTATTATTATTTAAACATTATTCAGATCAAACTAGCTTAACTTTTGCTGAGATCATTGTTTGGGAAGTGGAACCAACATAGCAGACATTAAGCACAAAATAGTAGCGGAAAACAGGGGCTATCCAAACAGTTTATATCCGTTTCGCTTAATCATACACAAAACACAAACGAGACCATTCCCGGAATATGCATCGCAGATTTGGATTGCTTAACGAACTTGAACTTTTGCAGAAAAAGAAAAATCATCGAGATGGGTTTATCGTAGAAAGTGTACGAAAAAAAAATTGTAACGAACTGCTGCATCACTCCAGAAGAACAATACTACCCAAGTTTAGTTTAATGAATGGGGAACTCGATGAGAGAAGCTTTCCGGGGGAACCAACTGATCGGAGTGCTAAATTGTAGGAGATTATTGAAGAGATCGCGCCCATTAACGATTGTAGCGTAGTGGAAGATTCGTTAAATGAACAAACTCTAGGTAATATCACCCAACCACTTCTTTTTAAAAAATATTACTTATATAAAAAAGTTTCAAATTGATTTATTAAATAAATAACATTTTAGAATCACAAAAAACGTAATGCTAACAGAGAACTTAATGTAGAATGGACTGAGATTTAATGAAGACGGGGCAAAGTACTGATGATTAAGTCGCATTCTCAGCATTGAGTATGCTAACTATCGACTTTAATTAACGTAAAGACCAGAACAACGACCACCAGCGTCCGGGCTCAAATACCAAAGTCGCCTCATAGTGCCAACTTAACTAACATCCTGCAAAACTCAATTAACTAGGATTCCTTTTGGCCGGCAAAAATATGAGAAGAAAGGGGTTTATTATTATGTGTAAAAACAAAACAAAAAAAAACAAGTACCCATGAAGGGTATTGGGTTCAGTACATGGTAGAGAATGTACGGTTTATTGTATTATGGTTCCGGAGGGAGGTGATTTGTCTAAGATCACGGCTAACCGCCAGGTGTTTCCCATAATTAAGAGAACCCGTATTACAGAGGCTGGGGAAGCCTCAGAATGGTCTCCAGGTCCCAGAGGGTTCATCCGTGGCTGTTAACAGATTAAATAATTTACCTGCAACAGCCGGATTTGTATAAAAGATATTAAGCACATCAACTTAGCTCTCTAAACATTGACCTACCCCGCTACCTGAGAAAAAAAAACAACCTGTACCACTACAAGCCGTGAACGGGTCTTTGGTTCAGTACATGGTAGAGACTGTAGTGTTTCACGGTCAACTGTTCTGCAGGGAGGTGATTTGTCCTAGATCACGCTCAACCGCCAGATTTTTTCCACCTCATTTTGGTTATTCTATCTTTATAACATTTTATAGAGGCTGGGTGAGCCCCAGGTGGCTCCTATTGTAGATCCTATATGATCCGTGGTGCAAACAGACTACAAGTCTTACCAACTATGGAGGTGTAATGTATCAATTGATAATCGAATTAAAGGGAATATAAATAAAAATTACATAAATAATAAGGAAAACACGTAGTGCGAATAACAGGACTTACAATTATCACCCATCTTGACAAAAAGACTGTTTCTTTCAAGTTTGAAGATGGAGATTGAATTAATTATTTTTGTATTAAATAATAAATCTAATTAATTAGAAATGTTTATGAGCAATTACAAAAATTGAAGAAATTTTCATATCTCTGTATTACCTTTTATGGCTTTGTAAGTTATTATCCATTCTAAAATCTTTAGCTGTTCATATAGCTATATTGTGCAGTTCAGTTCAGTATGCAGAGCGCTGATTTTCCATCCTAAAGGTCCCTGGTTCAAATTCGGCTGCTACAATGAAATTATTTGATCTGCTAACAGCTATAGGATCTGCAGTTCTTTTTGGTGCTCACGCAGCCAATATAATGTGGGTACCTTTAATTTGGGGAAACCCTAGCGGTCGAGTTACCTCGGACAAATCATTTCCCTACACAACCGTTGTCTTAGAAAAATCACAGCTCTTTCTATGTAATGAACCTAAGGCCCTTCATGGGCCCTTTCAGAGCAGGTTTACTCTTATTTCCGGAAATAGGTTTTCAGTATAAGATAATTTTTTATTTGTTACGTTCTTATTATAAAGTCAGCAGGTACTTTAATTAAAAAGAAATTTCCAAAATTAAAAAATATAAACCTTTCAGACTATTGAAACAATTGGTAAGACTTAGCTGAGCCTATAGTCTATTTACCAATCTATATAATAAAAATGAATCGCCAAATGTCTTGCTAAGCGCAAAACTCGAGAACGGCTCGACCAATTCAGGTAATTTTTTATTTCATATTTTTGCTAAGACGCAAAGAAGGTTCTTACGGAGAGCAAAACCGTAAACGTCGATGGAAACCTTCGGTACCCGTTTACCGGAGTTATTTCAGTTTTAGGCCTGTATCTCCTAATTGGTGCGTTTTTGAAAAAAAACATAGGTAACCATTTTTAAAGTAGATCAAATTTGCTACAATTTGAGCCTAACTGCAGCTCTGTAGGTCTAATAGATTCCGAGTTCAGTCCCTATCATATAATGAATAACTGGAATCTTAGCTATCTACATCTATATAATAAAAATGAATCGCCAAATCTCTTGCTAAGCGCAAACAAAACTCGAGAACTCCTCGACCAATTCGATTAATTTATTTTCATATTTTTGCTAAGGCACAAAAAAGGTTCTTATGAAAAAATGTATCTATTATTTATTTATCTTATGCAAAACCGTAAAAATTTCGAGGGAAACCTTCGGAGGGCGAAAAACCTCGGAATTTTCGGAGTTATTTCAGTTTTTGGAATGTATCTCCTAATCGGTGCGTTTTGAGCAAAAAAACATTAATAATCATTTTTAAGGTAGATTAAATTTTCTACAATTTGAGCCCAACTGTAGCTCAGTAGATCTAATAGATTCTGAGTTATGTTTCAATCATATAATAAATAACTGGAATGTTATCTCTATCTAATATATAAAACGGCTGTGTCACAGTGATTGTAACAAAACTCCTCCGAAACGACTTGACTACACTAATACACAATCCATAAATTGCCTGAAAATTTCAACACTGTTGTTTAGAGAAAGAATGAATTATTAGGAGTGTCTTCCCGGGTGTACAAAATAATTACATTGACCATAATTGGCTCTGTAATTGTTCTATTTTGGCAGCGAAAAATGCTGATGACGAAACTAACTTTAAATATAACAGTTGTTACCAGGTGTTCCTATGTCCTTTAAATCAATCGATACTATTGTTGATGAAAACTAAGCCGTAAATTTTCCAACTGAATTTTGTGAACCACACAATCGGTGGTTGAAGGATTCTTCTGCGTAATTTGAATCCACCTAAATTATAGAATGGTGCATGCTTGGTCATCAAAAATATCACCGTGAAAGCTATTGAAGCAGCCATGCTGACTGGAATCTTTAAAGGAGATATCGTATTCGAATGATACCATCAGAACCCATAATACCGTTCAAAAGACTTCAATTTGATATACGTTCGGCTTTTGCTATGACCATCAACAAGTCTGAAGGTCAGAAAATGTCCATTTGCGGTTTGGACCTAGAACATCCAAGTTTCTCCCATGGACAATTATAAGTTGCATGCTCACGTGTTAGTAAACCATCTAATCTATTTGCATTAGCAAAGGACAGATTAACAAAAAATATTGTGCATCGATTAACGCTAAATTAAATTGAAATAAATAGTTATAATTTAAAAAATATTACTAGCCATAATTAAAAATCAACCATGATATACCTCATTCATTAAACTAATGTTTATATTTTATCACTTAAGAATTTTGTATATTATTTATTATGTACTATACTTAGATATAAGATGAATAAAATGTAAAATCAATAATCTATTTAATTCATTTTTTCCATTCATTCCTTGCTTCTTTAAAATTCAAATTTTAACGTGATCTTTTTTAAAACTATTACAACAGCTACAGAAACCCGAGGCCTTAAAAATCATGATTGAAAAATATCTAATTATGTACATCGGTTTTTTTTGTATACAATTCAGAACTTAAAATCTAATCTAGTTTTCCAAAGGAGGGGTTGTTAAAAATAAAATTGTGGGAGTATTCTTTGTTTCGGAGAAGGCAATTATGAGACCTGTTCCTTTGAATATTTATACCTCCCTTGCTCAAACAGACTCTTTACTTCTGTAAGCATTTCTTCCTTAAGTAAGGCGTATTTTGTACAGACTAGGTAAATTTATAATTAATAAATCATAAATTATTTCTTAAATAAGAAACGCCATTAATCCCAAGAAAACTACTTTTATTAATACAAAAATCCAAATAATAATACAATTAAAATAACCATAAGGAAAAATTCAGTCGTTAATATAAAAAAAAAATATTAAAAAAAATGAATAGAAATTTTCAACCAAAATGAAAATAAAAATAAATAAAGAGAATGTTCGACTTCATAGCAATTAAGGTCTAAATGCCCAAGTCGACAAAAATAAGAAAAACAAAAATAAAAGACTGCTTAGGTAAAAAAGAACATTCATTAAAAAAATATTAAAAGTTGACAATTGTTTTTATTTTTTTGAATTAATACAGTTCGTTTATCAACGTTGCTATGGTTATGTACTCTTATTATTGAATGGAACATAAATCTTAGTAAGACATTAAATAGGAATCGATTCTAAATATTTGAGATTTAAAAAAAAAATTATTAGTATATATAAAAGAAGTTATCATATTCATTATACAAAATTTGAGTATTGTATAAAAAGAGATTGTTTTAATGAAAATATTAGCTGCCGAAAAATACATAGGGAATCAATTTTACATTACTATAAACTGCAATAATATATAGATTAAATAGTATCTAAAATTGTTAATTGTATAAAAATGAGCAAATGGTATATTTATATTTTCAAGTACATGATTATTGTTATTATTAAGATTTCGAAAGTTAAAGTTTAAAATAAATCCTTTGTCAATTCTAAAGATTAAAAAACCTTGCATGTTTATGTATTTTAATAAATTATATATTTTTAAACTTCAGTAAAATAGAGTTTAAAAATATCGAAGGGGGTATCTCCTAGCGACCACCGACCTGTGAATATTGAAGCGGTCGAGTAACTCTGCTGCAATATTGCTTCGAAACTATAGTATCTTTTAATTTTATATCCTATAGGAAAAACTTGTATTTATTCTGTATGTATTCCGTATAAAAATACATATACTAATACATGATTAATTATTTATATAAATTAATTATAACTTTTTATAATAAATTAATACTTCTAAAGCGCCACCATATCTACATGGTAAATTCTATAATTAAATTTCTGAGCTTTTACAACAGTTTAACAAAACCTGTAGATATTGTTAGAGTAAATATGATGGAATCCAGACATTTTGCCATGGAACATGGAGTGGAGCAAGAAGATAGCTCAAGTGCTTTGCTGATTGTAAGTTTCATGGATGAAATACATAACACAGGCCTTAAAACTTTTTTACTTTAATAGTTGATCTTTATAGATTTTTATGTGCTGAATCTAAATCTGGTCTTAGTTTTTTTGTATCACCTATAGTTTTCCAGCAATATGCTTTGTATTATATTGTATAAACCCCTATACGGTATACGGGGGGAATTAATGAAACACTATGTTGGTTTGTATTTACAGTGGATACTTACAACAGTGATATAATGTGCTAATACAGGTTTCACTTGTCAACTGGAATAGGTCTATACTTTCTTTCTCTTTTTTCTTTGAAGCTTCTTGTGTAGGGTTTTCTACGATGAGTCGCTTGTTGAACTTCTCGGTGAAGGGACCAACAGTAGTCCCCCATCATGTTGGTGTTCCAGCAGCCCTGGTAGCGTTTTTCCATCACTTTAACTTCCTGGTGAAAACGGTCACCTTGTTCCTCACTAACATCTCCCGAATTGTCCGGGAAGTAATCAAGGTTCAAAAAGTGAACTTTCAGGCTCATCAAACATCCTTACTTTTTAAACTTCTGTAACATGTTAGCTAAATAGAAACATACTCCGGGTCTTTTTCATTTCCCAAGAACTTAATGGTCGGATGGCGGACGGAAGGTTAGGGTAGCTTATTACGTTCTTGTTTTTTGTTATGCCCAGTAATATCGACAATGCAAAAGTAGCAATCATCGGAATGATTTCTTGGCTCCCTCCATATCTTAGGAACAGCAACTTAAAAGGTTTTTCTCCTTTTTCGACCATTTCCTTAGAACTTCGCTTACGACACATACATAACATTATGCGGGGCCCACGATTTATCCTGATCACCAAGTTTGGTTCCAAAGTATCATAGATAAACCTTTTTGACAAAGTCTGTAATATTTCTTTGTTGTTTTTAATCAAAAACTCACCACAAATATAACAAAAACTGTCAGCAGAGTTTTACAACCGCGATTAGACATTGTACTGAGCACATGCACAGGAAACGTGAAAGTGAAATTAGGTTGACAGTAAACAAAAGATCAGCTGCTAACAGAAAAAAGCTCTAGATATAAAAATAGAATAACCACAGATGAAATGAGATATCTCAGTATAATTGCAGGAAAAACAAAAGACAACTGCATAAGAACAAAAGAACAAGAGGAGAATGAGACGTCGATCTATTTAGACAAAGACTTGAGAAAAGACCGCTTGAATGGTATGACCAAGTCTGAAGAATGGAAGCCAATAGAAAACCCACAAGCTTCTATGAAGCCCGACCAATAGATAACACAGCTAAAGGGAGACCTCGACAGTTTTATGAAGACCTCATTTCCATGCTAGGACGATCGCGAAAGAAAGCCATAGGAGAGATGAGGACACTCGAGAAAGAAAGGATACTGAACATCCACGCTGAGAGGCATAAGGAGAAGGGAAATAAAGAATAAGTATGTATACTCAAATAATAACTACATACTAACTAGAGATCTCTATATATTTAATTAAAAAATTTGCAGGCAGGGATATAAAAAAACAACAAGGTACAGACTACTTTAAAAAATAAATTTTGCAACAAAAGGGAAAATATTAGGGGGGGGCTTGAAATTCAATAAACAAATTAGAAAACTTTCTTTGGACTAAGTATACAATATATCACTTAACTGGGCACTTATTTCCTTCAACAGGTGGTACTTGAATAGTTTATCCGCTAAGGACTTTCAAAAAGTCTCCCCTACTTTTATTGCTTAAGTAAAACGAAGCTAATTTTCTATATTGTGATAGCAAAACTGTTTTTAATAAGCAGTTATGAAAATATATAAAACTTTCTTTTCATAATTACTTTTCACTCAAGCTTAATTTTTCACGAGATTTCAATTGTCATGGAAAGCACTTTTTTTTTATCTTAAGTTCCTCTATACAATGTAATACTTTTTTTACTTTAGGTGAACTCATTTCGAAAGAATTATTTTCCTTCAGTTACATCAAAACGAAAAATATTTTAAAAAATATCCGCCTGACATCCGTCAAATTGTTTCAAAAAGGAAAAGAGGCCAAAAACCTAAATAATTCGTCAGTATTTGCTTAAAAGTTGCTAGAACAGTTTATTTGTATTTCGTTTAACGTCACTTAATGCGCCTCTGGCTAAATGAATGATGCTAATTATGGAGTCCTAAACTTTGCCTATCCAGTTAATAATAGGACAGGGATCTTTAACGAGTACCTGAAACCACACACCTTGTTACGTAAGTAGCATACGTATGCAAAAAAACTTATATATGTCAAATATCTTCTATATCCTTGTCCAGGATATGGAAAAAAACATGCTTGGCAACATTCGTAGAAGGTAGTAAAAAAACTGGATGAGAGAGACCTCTTTTAATGATTTAAAACAACAATAAAGAACTGCCAATGGGCCACGTTCTTCCTGGTTGTCAGTAAACACTGACAGTACTAAAAAAAACATTAAATATGGTAAAAATTTGTTTTCTTTATAGCGAAATGTTTAAGACAAAATAAAAACGATTCACTTGTTTTGCGATGTCTCCCCACTGTCTTCTATCTAACGATGTTCTCATCAATCTTTGTTACTATGATAGCACAGATTCTCCCACGTCAAAAGCAGTTTCTTGTCTGCCGTCTCAGTAATGGAAGCAGAAATTGATGGGTAGTTGAAATATCTGATAGTATAAGAGCAGTATTTATATTTACCATCTACAAAGACTATTTTAAAAACACAAACTTAGATAATTTATTTTATTTAATATTATTCAATTCGCTTGACAGGTTGTTTGTTGTTGGTTATATATTTAACACAACTTTATGCTGGTACGGAGTCCTCAATTTTGTATATCCAGGTATAATTAGAATAGGGAACAGCGAGTACCTTGTAGCCGCAATCCGTTTTACTTCCCCTCCGAAGGACGGCATAACTATGCATTTTTTACTCCCGTTAAAAGATTCTTAGGCCAACCGCCGGATTCGAATGGCAAGTAATCTAAAATGAGAAACAAGTGAACAAAATATTTTCATTTTTTTACTTATAGATAATATATAGGTTGTAATAGAGAAGGAAAATTTTTCACAAAATTTTTTAATGATACTATGGTGGAAAAAAAAAATCTCGATCTTGGAGAAACGTCAAACGAATAATGACTCAAAAATTAGTCCAATTTGAGGGAAATCTATGCCCATTTACACCACAAACACTACAATATACTGCCTACATTTTTATATTATAACGTCGGAGAGCTGTTCTATATCTTTAGTCTAATGAAGCAATGTATTTCACCGTTAAATTTATTATCATCTAAATTCTTCAGTCTTCTTTTGATGATAAATGCTGCAATATTTTTCGCTAGGTGGCACGTTTATTTTATTTTAATTATCCTCAGAATTAAAATTTACGTGTCACAAAAAGCTCATCAAATTTAACCACATCTATTTCATGCACTCTGTTATAGCCACTCTTTTAGTGCGATCCAAAGTTATTGTTATAAAAATATAGTACATTTTTTTATATTTTCCGAATTTATTTTCTAAAAATATAGCAAGATACCAATACGTCTATAGCAGTTTTTTCGTTTAAGTTAAACCAAAGCTGTGAAAAGCAAATGACGGTTCATTTGGTCAGGAAGATTTATTTAAAAAAACAATTATTTTAATTAAATACAACAATTTTAGGCTATGAACTAAACCTGTATGTTTGACATCTAGGTCGAACTCCTGAAAACTATTCGAAAAAAAATATTGGGTCTACTCAATACTAGGATTTTAAAAATGAGTGTCCTGTGTTAAAGGAAAATTTCATCTTCGAGTACTTTTAAATATCTAGATTAAGTACAGGATGATGCATCACTAAACTTCAAAGTTTAGAAAAGATAGAAAGACGAACTTAAGGTAAATTTCAGGAGAAGGAATTGGCCGCAAGGTGGAACTTCACAACTAACAGTTGAGAACAAACTTGAGTTGTACAAACAACTTCTAAAACCGAGACCATTACACGAAAGAAGGGCAACTTGTAGGGCCGGCTCAGTTGCTTTAGAGCAAGGTGGTTTCGGTGGAGTCTCAGGCTACCTGGGAAGTTAAAGCTGTCTGAACATAATAAATTAAAAAAAAAAATATTATAAAAATAAACAAAAAAAATATTTCAATAAATCTTCAACTAACAGAAATTCGGATAACTAACATAGAGGGACATGTTCCGAAGGGGCTCAGTGGTACAGCAATGAGTTGCAATACCGAAGGTCAATGGGATCTAGGATCCTCCTGGGGCTCACCCAGCCACTAATAATAATGGGGAAAAATCTGGAGGTTGACCGTGATCTAGGACAAATCACCTACCTGCACACCCTGTGCAAAAAAAAAGTACAGTCTCTACCAGATACTGAAACTCAGACCCTTCACGAGTTGTAATGGTACATGTTTAACATAAAGGAATAAAATGATGCAAACGAAGATTTAGGTAGCGGAGAAGAGGCACCCTTATTATTATGGGGAACGTATCAAATCGGAATAATTACTTAATCTGTGCTTAATTAGAAGGTAATTAGCATCTCGGTAAACATTAATCAAATATAACCGATCACGTGACTGGAATAATTAATTTAATTTGGGTCGGTCGTTGAAATAATGAGAGTTAAACTAGGCATTAACAGAACTCCTACAAGAAACATTTCTAGCTTCTTGCCTCTTGAGTTGTCCCAAATAACCATATACTTATAGTTAAGACATCACCTATTTATTACTTGACTTGTATCAGTAAAAAAAATAATAGAAATATAATTAAAATAATAGACTGAATTTCAAGAACGAAATTCCTTAAGGCGACGTTTCGAGACTATATTGTAACCATAATAATGCCTTAACAGTGAAATGATAAAATTGTTAAGTATATAATGTTAATAAATAAATTACGAAATGATATTACTACATTGTTATATATTTATACTAGCATGTTATCACGGGTTCTTTAAAGGGAGTAAAAAATTCTTGGTTGTGCCGTCCTTCAAAAGGGACGTTAAACGGAGGTCCTGAGCCTGTAAGATGTACTCAAATAAAATCCCTATCCTAATTAAACCTCTATAGGCAAAATTTAGAGCACCCACTGTGGCATCCTCCGATTAGCCATGGCAGCATAAAAGTAACATTCAACAAACAAGTAACAGACTAGTCCAAATAATGAAACTGATACGTATATGATGCTAATAAATAAAAAAATTATGCAACATAAAAATCGATGACGAAATGATATCGCCTCATTTGTATATATTTAGACCACTGTGCCATCAAATATAAATTAGTAAAAGACTGTTTTTTAACTGTAAGCGCTTAAATATGAGAACAATACTCGAAACGTCACCAAAAGAAAATTTAACAAATAGACGGGATTTCAATAACTGAAAGTTTTTTAATTATTTATTTATTGATATTTATAACTGTATTACAATAATACAACAAGTAAATAGGCTAAGTGATACATAATGACATGAGATAATGGAAAGTAGAGAAACTACCCACTGGTAGTACTGATGAGGCCATCTTTTCAGAATTATCGGGAATTGAAGAGGAAGCTAGGTTTGAAACTAGTCTGTATATTTTTTTTTAAATTTATTTATTGATATTTACAACTGTATTACAATAATACATCAAGTAAATAGGCTATGTGATACATAATGACATGAGTTAATGGCAAGTAGAGAAACTACCCACTGGTAGTACTCAAATCACAAGTTCAACTAAGAAGGTCACGTGGCCAACATCTTTTCAGAATTATCGGTAATTGAAGAGGAAGCTAGGTTTGAAACTAGAGGGTTTGAGTGGGAATGAAGTTTGTTATGAAAGGATAGATACCGGGTTCGGGCCAAATCAACAACAAACCGGACATTAAGGCCATTATGAATGACTTTATTCTTAAAAAAATAAGGAGCATTGAGATGGATTGGATTCGAGAGGAATTCGATGGCTTAGTGGAGCTCCAAAGCTCTACTCCGTAAGTCCAAATAGGTTAATTGGGAACTTAGAGGGTTTGTCTAGTAAGTGTTGAAGTAGCCTGAAACGTCGAGCGGTTTCTTGTCATGTAAGAGGATACCAGGTTAATCGTTTGTCAAGGTGCAACCCTAAATATCGGATCTGTTCTACAGGCACCAGTGGGATATTATTAAAGGATACTGAAGTCATTGGTTTGAGAATTTATTTTAATTCTCCAGTTTTGACACCATTCTTCAAGATAAGTGATATGGGATTGGAATAAATGAAAGAAAACTCATTTTATTAAAAATCAATAAACGTCTAACTTTAAACCCGCATTGTAGGCCGAACGTGCTCAACAATTTAACGATTGAGAACACTATCAACATCCACAAGAGATATTAAAACAATAATCTCTGAATTTATTCTGGGACAAGCCCCTTTAGAATGATAATACAAGAATTGGGATATGGACAATTAAGTTTTAGAGTAAAATATAATTAAAATACAATTGTTATACTATCGATTGTAGATAGTATTGTATACAAAGCTCCATTGTAGAATAATTGAATATATTATCTACTGTTCGTACACATTTATTTATTTCATTATGTCAACATTCCTTCTTACAGTAGATAGTTTAGTAGACAATCAATTTCATTTTACTTAATTATTACGGAGTAGGGTAGCTCCGTGGTAGAGCGCTGAAATCCGGCTGCGGCAGATAATTTATTTGATCTGTTAACGAGCAGGGAATGGACGCTAAGGAATCTAGGGCCCTCCTGGGGCTCACCCGGTCTCTATAAAGTGGGTATCCAAAATAAGGAGAAAACCTGGCGCTTGAGCGTGGATTCGGACTAATCACCTCCATGGACAACCATTCTCCTGGAAACGGTTATCATTACCCAACCCAAGACCCTGCGTGGATTTTAGTAGAATAGAATAGAATAATAATTTTATTCTATGGGGGGTGAAAGAAAAAATATATTTTATTTTATTTCATTTTTTTATTAATTCTTATAATTTTTAAATATTTTATTTTGAAGAGAAAAGATTTGTCCAGGGGGGGGGGGGGGTTCGAACCCGGGAGGCCCACGTCTCCGTCGTGACAAATCTTTTCTCTTCAAAATAAAATATTTAAATAGAAAAATATATTTATTTATTGTATGCAATAGGAAAAATGCCCAAAACAATACCCAAAATATACATCCCTATATAAGTAGAGTTACAGTAGCACATTTTGTAGCAAAGATCTCTGATAACAATTGAATTGTGTAAATTATCCAAATAATGGCTCCACTCCAAAACGTATGTATTCTTAGACATTGTTAGGTATTCTATAACCGCACTCAGCTATTCAATGAACTAAGTGATAAGTATTTCGATTATAAATGTTCATTCATAGACTCTTTTAAAATGTCCTTTTTTCTTAGACTCCAAACTATGAACTTAAGAAACCTGAATATAGTTGAACAGACAGCTGTGAAAATTAAAGAAGGAACGTCTATAAAAATGTGAAAACGTAACATGAAAAAACAGCGTACTAAACATAAAAAAAAAAATCCGAATCGAGTCTTTTGTAAAGTCAATAAATAAAAAATTATTCCTATTGAGACATGGATTTTGGAAGCCGGGTGGCTCAGTAGTAGAAATCTGTGATGCTGGGCGAAAGGTCCCGGGTTCGAATCCGGTTGTACCAGATTGTTTGTTCATTTAACAGACAATCTGGTACAACCGGATTTGAACCCGCCCAGCATCACAGATTTCTACTACTGATCTGTTCTGGTTGTACCAGATATTTAATTAATCTGTTTGTTTATGGGGTTTATTCTGGAGTTTCTAAAGTGGATATACTTCTAGAGAGAAAAACCGGGCTGTTAAACGTGATCTCGGACAAATCACCACACTGCACAAACGTTGTCCTGGAAATAGTACAGAACTCAGGACCCTTAAAGATTTGTTTTTAAAAATCTTAATTGAAAATTTATTTTATTCCTTTAGTTCATCATTATAATGGTTATGTACCTCTAATTAAAAAAATATCAATAAAAAAAAATTAAAAGTATATTGAGAAAAGAAAGCCTGGTGAAATCCTATTTTAAATTGAAATTCAAATTATAAAGGTATTCACTCATGCATACTAAGCCAAATCGTTTTAATCGTGTTGTTTATTAAATTAAGAAGAAAATATACAGGCTCGAATAGAACCGTAAGGGTGGAAGTAAAGAGATTCATTTCGCATAAATATCACGAAACAAATATTAACTGAAGCAGATGGGGGTCGGAACCAGCAAGTTTTCTCCATCTTAGCACAAAAAACAGGAGCAGAGTGGCTTAGTCGTAGAGGGCTGAGTTGCAATGCTGAAGGTCCCGGGTTCGAATCCGGCTGTGGCAGATATTTTATTTAATCTGATAGCAGCCGAAGATGGGTCCTAAGGAATCCTCCTGGGGCTCACCCAGCCTCTACAAAGTGGGAACCCAAAATAAAAGGGAAAATATGGTGGTTGAGCGTGATCTAGGACAAATCACCTCCCTGCACAACCGTTGTCCAAGAAACAGTGTTGCAGTGGTACAGGTTTTTTTTACAGGTTAAAAAAAAAAAACAAGTGAGGAGTTGAAGATCAAACCTGGATGACAATGTTATGTTGAATTTTATTAACATATTGTGTTATATCAAACCTAAAATTGTATGTTAACTGGATAACTCTAATGGTGGATTGAATTGGTCAGGAGTGCAATCAAAAGATAACACAAAATAAGCAGAATTATTTTTTAATTGTGCCAACGTTTCGGCCAGGTTGAAAGTTGTTAGCTTGACGAGACACCGCAGCCTCGGCATCCACTATTTGGTTACCCTGAATACGGCTTACATCGTTGGCATTAATGGACTGTACCCCCTAACCAATTCAATCCATCACTAAAATTTTATGATTCTAAAACTGTTGTCTCCGCAATTGAGTATATTCATTATCATATTACTGTAAACAATCATAATTGCTTTTTACAGGAACCTGTTCAAAGAGGACAATTCGATCTGAATAAAATTGAATAAATCGAATTATTCCAGGAGGGTTTACACGTTGAAGCGTATGGAAATCCAATGAAAAATTAATACAATTCCGATTTAAGCTTCATGAATTGTTAATAACCGTAATCTGGTAATCTCCGCGCATGGTTCTCCATTACTGGGTATTCTCGGACTACGACTTCTTTTTTACCATGTTTGTGTCATTACTTATTCAAAACATCTTTTTTTTTTTATCATATTCCCGCCCTGTCAGAAATAATATTAGAGTTTCATCCCCTCATAAGGATTCACGGGCACGACCCTTATATGAATAGGGGAACTCAACGAGTGGAAAAGTTTAGGAGAATCATCTGCATGACATAACAGAAGCATTAAGAAGTTTTTAAATTCCCCTTAGTCGAAAACTCGATGGAATAATTAAAGAATAATATTCTGCATGAAATTATTCATACGTATGTATTGATATCATGAAAGCTAAAAACCCAAATTATTCTCTTATAAGCCAACTTATTATCTAGCAATAAATAAGTATTTACGTAAGGTACTTATGTATATGTATCCTCTCTTCCATGAACCACCTCAACTCATTAAGGGTCTTGAGTTCAGTATATGGTAGAGACGGTTGTGGAGGGAGGTCATTTGGTAGGTTTTCCAACCAATTTAGAAAACCAAAGTTATAAAAGCGGGTGTCCCAGGAGAGTCTCCAGATCCCACAGGATCCATAAGTGGCATTGAATAGAGTAAATAATTTATTTCATAGAATACTATTTGAACCCAGGAACACTTTGAGCACAGAAACTCAGCACTATTCATATATATTGCTGGCATCTTCTAACACTACCTATCTGTGAGCTCCTCATTACATCTTTCGTCTTTCCACACATTGACTATGGCTGTGGTCACATGGGAGTCTCTCGAACTGCTCACTAAGGTTTGTCTTCGAGGAAGTCTCGTGTGTGCAACCTCTTTAATGAGTTAAATTGCCACTTCCCCTCCATCCGTAGACTCTATTTCCTAGGTTATTTCTTATACCAACTCATCAACTCACTACATCCATTTTATATCTATAGTCTCTTACAATTAAAATACACTATCCAATCCCAGGGCACTAGATCTCGTCTTTCAGACCTTTATACCTGTTCCCACAGAACCAAAACATTCGAGGGTTCCACCACACTCTGGAAATCCGTCATGCATCTTCCTTATCCACATTAAAATCCAAGCATTACCTTCATCTCCTAAATTCCCAAACGGATACTCTCTAATCAGTTACAACGAATAACTCATATCCATCAGAAGTAATGGATGAATTACTGTATATTTTATTAACATATAACGATTATTTTTTATAATGCTAGCTGCTTTTGTTTGTTTATTATTTTTTTCTTGCAAATTAATTCTTTTTGTTTTCTTTGTCTTTTATTATCTTTACCAGAACATACATTTTAGTTTATATTTATCAAGTACTTACGTAAATATTGTATCATTCTTACAATTAAGATTTACATATGTATAAATATTATATATTATAAATGTATATATATATATATATATATATATATATATATATATATATATATATATATATATATATATATATATACACTAGCTGACCCGGCCACGCGTTGCTGTGGCTGTTATAATAGTTTTAAAAAATATTACGTTAAAATTTGATTTTAAAAGAAACAAATATTGAATTAAAAAATGAACTAAATAGATTTTGGATTTTACATTTTATTCATCTTATATATATACTATATCTAGGTATAGTTTATAATAAATAAAAAATATTCAAAATTCTTAAGTGATAAAATATAAACATTAGTTTAATGAATGATGTATATAATGGTCTATTTTTACTATGGATATTTATATTGTTTTAAATTATAATAATATCGCTAAAATCGGTCCGGTAATTTCGGAGATTAGCCCGGACCAACATCGTGACAGGAGATTTTTATATATATAGATAGATAAGATTCCGGTTATTTGTTATACGATAGGGACTCAACTAAGAATCTATTAGACCAACAGAGCTGTTGTAGGGCTCAAATTGTAGCAAATTTAATCTACTTTAAAAATGGTTACGTCGGTTTTTTTTTCAAAAAAGCACCGATTAGGAGATATATGCCAAAAACTGAAATAACTCCTAAAATTACGCGGTTTTTCAGCCACCAAAAATTTTACAAATACGTTTTTTCGGATCCAAATCCGGATTTACCTGCACTTAGCAGTATAATGGAAAAAAAATGAAGCCGGTTAAAACAAAAAATAATTTTGCAAAAAATATCACGGTCATTAATCGAAATAAAACATAGCCAGTATTTTAAGTTTGACAATGTTACTTATCTGTGCGAAATTTCATTAAAATCGGTCCAGTAGTTTCGGAGATCAGCCCATTGTGTACAGACATTGTGACAGGAGATATTTATTTATATAGATATATATATATATACATATTATAAAACAAAGTCCTTCGCGGCGTCTTTCTTTCTGTTCACGATAAACTCAAAAACTACTGCACGGACTTTCATACGGTTTTCACTAGAAGGAGTCTCTTAAGAGTTATGGCAAAAAATTAATGCGCGAGAAAATAAATTCGTATATAAAGAAACCATTTATTTCGTTTTTATGTTTATAATATTTACATAATAAAATACATTAAAATTTTTCATGCAATGTAGATATTATATATGCGATCCTGCTGCGGACAAACATGTAGGCATAATATGCTCTACTACCCTATGCTAAGTTGGGGCGCTGTAAATATATATATATATATATATATATATATATGTGTGTGTGTGTGTGTGTGTGTATGTGTGTATACACACATTTGTCAATAATTTAATTAATGCAATGTAGAGAAGGCGACGCTATTATGACTCTCAAATACAGGCAAATATTGAAGCTCTCTAAAACCTCTTCAATTTAGTAGTTTGGCCCACCCACACCCACCAGTTGATTGTTCCGACAAAATTGGTTCCCTTTGAAAGCAAACAACGCAAATGGATAACAATACCAGTATATATTTATTCGGGTCACGAAAAAGGCTAGAAGAGGTAAAAATTTTGTCACACACAGCAATTTCACCCCTTTAATACATTTTATGTATTCAACATTTTTTTTCTCGTTGAATTAGATAAATAATAAACCATTGAATGTTACAAAGATACAATCATAACATTGGGTTTTATTCATCCTTTATTTATACAAATGGGAGCGGAGTGGCTCAGTGGTAGAGCACTGAGTAGCCATGCCGGAAATCCTGGTTCAAATCCCGCTGCGGGCAAGACTATTGTTTACTCTGTTTGAAGCCGGAGATGGATCATATAGGTTCTAGGACTTTTATATTCAACTTATACTCAATTTTATTTATATTCAACTATTTCAGTTTTAAATATTTTTCTATTTTCTCTATCCAGTCCTGAAGAAGACTTTTTTAGGAATTAATTTTTTTTTCTCTCCCTAAAATAATGTTAATTCTCAATAAACAAGTTATTTAATTAATTATTGTTTCCTATTTTTTGGAAAAAGTAAAAAGCAAATTAAAAAAAAGAGCTCTCAAAATACAATCTTTATCGAACTGTCCTTCAACCAGTCATGTATGGAAGTGGGTCTTGGACGCTGATACGCAACGATGAAAGGCTGTTAAACATGTGGGAAAGAAAAATCCTCAGAAAGATCGGAAGAAGACAAACGAGGAGCTTAGAAATCTAGTGTTGCCACGATTAAGAGTGCCAGGATAAGATGGCTGGGGTACGTACAAAGCATGGAAAGAAGTAGACTACCAAAAATATATTCTTCATGACGATGGAGGGACACCCTGGGGGACGGAGGAGCAGAGGGAGACCTAGACTTCGGTGGCTGCAGGACGCGGAGGAGGATCTTCGGACTTTGGGTGTCAGCAGATTGAGAAGGGCAGCCGGAGGCAGGTCGGAATGGAGGAGGATCACTGAGGAGGCTAAGGTCCCTCCAAGGAACGTAGCGTCGTTAGATAGATAGAAAGATTATTTGGAAAAACTAATTTTGAGGTAGAAGACCACAGAAAAGTCCGAATTAGGGGCGAATAAATCCTTATCTGGTAAAGAAGAGGTGTAAATTTTATATTATTTTAGTTTTAATTATTAATATTCAACTATATCAATTTTAAATATGTATTTTTGGATAATTATGTATCTTTGTATAAATATGTAATTTTTATCTTGTTTATCCAGGCCTGAAGAAGACCGGCGATGTCGGTTGAAACATCGGTCTCCTAATAAATAGTTTATCCCTATTTAAGAATTAATTTGTTGACCTCCATCCGTACCATTTTCTTACATATAAATATGAAATAATATTTAACATCTAATAATAGAAAAAACTAAACCGAAATGACTGTATTAAAAAAAAGACCAGTTTCATGTTCGTATAAGGAGAAATGAGGACGAACATGCCTCAAATATTTCTTTGCTAAAGCTAGATAATTTTTTTTTCAGTTATTCTTTGCAATTTATTCTAAGACACTAAATCTAACTATTTCATTCATATATTTATAGAATCGGAAGTAAATTATAATAGTTTACAGAATATGAATATTCCCAATTCGATAAGGAAGGTATTGAAATAAATGGTGGTCCTTATTATTCGGGAAAACTAATTTTGAGGTAGCCAACAACAGAAAAATCCCCATTAGGCTCGAATAAATCCTTATCTGGAATTGTAGAGGTGCAAATTGGAGTGAGGCTAATAAAATCCCAGAGCCGACTGGTGCCAGAAAGAGTTAATCTATCTCCATTTGTCTCTAAACCTCTTTGTTATTTACTCCACACCCCCAGCCCAGTCGACCTCAGCCAGGTAGTCTGAGCACTGCTCTGGAAATTTATGTTCTTCTCTGTCTGTATTATATATATAATTAATCTCTAAGGGATTAAGCAAATCCTTTAAAGGTGTAAAGGAAGAATAATGTTCGATGGAGACAAAAGCAAGGGAAAATATCTCCAGAATTCATAATTAGAGTATATATCCGAGAAGAGTCTTGGATTTAGAACATTTTAGAGACTGTAATTTTTCTAGTTTATTGGTCATGCAGAGAGGTGATTCGTCTGAGATCATGCTCAATAGCCAACCAGGTATGTCCCCAAATGAGGGTCTACAGATACCACAGTTACAACCAAGGGTTGTTATCTGATTTGCCACACCCAGATTCGAACCCGAAAATTCAATACATCAACTCAGGTCTCTACACACTACACTAACCCGCCCCCTTTAATTATGTAGATAAGCAATAGAGATGCTACCAAAACGAAAATACAAAACTATCTTGAATTCCTAAAGGACAAAATGTTCAAATTTACTTTTCTATCATATTTAATAATGGGTCTTTATTTAAAATTAGTAAATCAAATTATTGTAAATTAAAGCACAGCGCTGAGTTTCCATGCCGGAACATGAACCAGGATTTCCGGCATGGAAACTCAGCAGGCAAGACTTTTATTCAGTCTGTTTGCAGCCGGAGATGGATCATAGAGGCTCTAGGACCCTCCTGGGGCTCACCCAACCTCTATAAATAAGGGGTGGAAATCTGGCAGTTGAGCGTATCCTAGGGCGTCACCTACTTGCAGAACCGTTGTCCATGAAACTGTACAGTCTCTACCATGTGCTGAACCCCAGACTCGTTCACGGGTTGTAGTGGTATAGGTAAAACATAAAGCACACCAAGTTAGAGCTCTACACACCGATCCCCTATAAAACAAAACAAAGGGTGATAGATTATAAAATTTCTAGGAAAAATATCGTACCAACTTCGGACTGGTATATATTTTTAATAAACACTAAAATCAGTTGAAATGATTAGTAAAAACTATAGTTATTAAAAATAACATGAGCGCATAAACGATGGATAAAAAATATTAAGACATAATACCTAAACATTGATTGATCAAACAAAACAAAAAAAAAAACTTATGGTGGTTAAGGATGGTTTCAGGCTTTTTTTCGCATTTTCAAATGAATTACTGAAGTAAAGAAGCTAAGAGTCCAACCTTATTTAATTTATTTTTTAAAACATTTAATAAAATCTGAAATATTCCGGTGGTGTTCTAGAGAACCGTCTGTTGAGGAGCTCTTAGTATGTATTGGGCCAAACCAAACCATCTGTGCCAGACACCGTCGACTTGGCAATCAGACCAGTTGTCGATATTATAATTCGCATCACCTCCACGCGTTCCGAACGGCGCGATTCCTTCAGTTCAATTACCTACAGTTTCCTTACATTTTCGCAGTTTATCCAACGTGTACTGTCTATTGTATTATCATTAGGCACCGTAAAATTTGTAAACAATGATATCGATTTTTTTTTTAGGCAATCAGATAGTTATGCCACACTGAGGAGAAAATAAGAATATATATAAATATTAATATTATTATAACAATATCAATTAACATTAGATTATTATAATTAATAATCAAGAAGAATGGTTATAGATTTTTTTTTTAAATCCGTACCCACTACAAATCACGAAGAGTCTTTGTTTCAGTACATTGTAGTGATCGTACTGGTTCTTGGAGAACGGTTTTACAGGGAGTTGATTTGTACTAGATCACGCTGGAACCTCAGGCTTTTATCCCTACTTTGGGTACCTAATTAATGACGCTGCTTTTGATCTCCAGATACCAAAGAATCTATCCCAGGTTATTAACAGATTAAATAATATCTGCCGCAGCGGGATTTGAACCCGGGACCTTTAGCAGGCCAATTCAGTGCTCTACCACTAGCCACTCCACTAAATATTTAAATTTACATTATCTTGTGATCCTCCACTATATATATAGGTATATATATATATATATATATATATATATATATATATATATATATATATATAATATAAATATATAAAATAATGTAATATAAATAATAAAAATATATGACTCAATATAAATTATATTCATTCTTATGACCAACATCAAAAGGCAATAATTTATATTAGCCAATATCACATTGTTTTAGTTCAAAAGATTCATTTTTACATATTGTTATATTTGTATTTATTGATTATTTCAGTTTTGAATATTTTCTCCTTTATCCACCCCAAAAGAAGATCTGCAATTTGGGTCATTACGCCGGTTTTTATTAAAATTGTTATCACTTTACAAGGACTTAATTTTTTGACCTCCACGCGGACTATTTTCTTTCCTCTAATATAAATAATTAGATTATTAATATAATTTATTTAGATTCTGATAAAACAAAACGGAATCATTTTTAAGGCAAAAAGTTTGCCTTCTAAATCCCTTTCTATCAAAAAGCGAACTCGACACTTTTATAATGGCGACATAGTGAAGTATAACTAAATATTTTATTTTGGGAATCATTAGTTGATCGTATAAATATCATGGAGGAGAAAATGGTTCGGGAGAAGGTCAAAAATAAATTATTAATACTGAGTAGCTATTTAATAAATAATAAATGGTTGCTCACTATTTAAGAATTTATTTTTGACCTCCACTCGGAACCATTTTCTCTTCCTATATATTGGATATATATTAAGTCTTTGATATGTAGTGGATATGGAATAGATATTAGATTTTGATAAATTGCATAATAGAAAATATGGATAATTTCTGATTATAAATTAAAAACAAATAAATGTTTATCTTGTACTTTTATCAACTTGATTTATCTTATTGTAGCTTTATGTTTTGCATTGAAAATTAAATTTTGAATAAATATTTATTCACATGACATCATTTCAAGAAAGATAAAAGCGATTATATAAAAAAATTAATAAAATTTCTTTCTAAAAATGGGTTTAAACATCAAATAATCCTTTCCAAACCAAGAAGAACCAGTTGCGCCTGACACAATTGTGAAAAAAATGATTACATCGTTCATCAAAACCTAAAGGTCTTGCGAAATGGTGTACTCGCGCAATGAAGGAGCAGCTGTTTGTAACCTTTCTGATTTTGTAAAATTAAGTATATTCTATCCCTTAATACAAGCAATATCATATATAAATTATTAATTATTCCACTTCCAGCCTATCAAAAGCTTCTTTCAAGAAAATCAGCGATCTTCCTACTAATACAAGGTCATCAGCATATGCAAGAATACTTAGACGACGGTTAAAGATGGTTGCCTCCATCAGTAATCCTGCCCTTTTAATGACACTTTGGATTACAATATTAAATAGTAGAGGTGCCAGCGAGTCTCCCTGCCTAAGTCCTGTACTAATCTTAAATAGTTACTAATATATAACTAAGTTATTATTAAAAGTTAACTTAGGTAATTTTAATTAAATGCCGGTATATATCACGCTTCGTCTGAATATGCTGTCTTTGAATTCAACTTGAAAAACTACTTGACTTTCAGTTTGTTAAATTAATTAAAAGAGGAAATTAAAATTTGCAATTTATTTTTTGTTATATTTCAATTTTTTAATTAAAAGAATATACTTGTGTATGCTGTTGGGGGTATTTCCTGTCCTTCAAACAGCGGACCAACACACATTTTACAAATAATACAACTTAAAATTTAACTGCACTACACTAGGTACTCAACGTTTTAGTAGAAATACTCCGGTACTAATCCACAAGTTGAAGTTCAGTTAAGTACTCATGTTTTAATAGGCTCACTAGAGGATCTAATAAAATATGATATGATAAAATATGATATGATATGGGTACCCACTTATGTACCCACTCATATTGCTTTGAGATATGAGTAATTTGCATTAAATAAAATAATAGACGTTTCAGGCTTCATCAACATTTACTAGACATTAATTACAAAAGACTCATATGCATGACAATCATTAGACCCATCAAGACATACGGAGTATAGCTTTGGGGCTCCATTAAACCATCGAATTCTACTCGTATTCAATCCTTACAATCCAAAATCCTTCGTAGAATCCTCAATGCTCCTTACTTTGTTACGAACAAAGAAATCCATAATGACCTTAATGTCCCATTTATTGCTGATCTGGCCCGGATCCGATATCAATCTTTTCATTACAAACTTCATTCCCACTCAAACCCACTGGTTTCAAACCTAGCAACCTCTTCAATTCCTGATAATCCTCCGAGGCGTCTGAAATGAAGATGGCCAAGTGATCTACCAAGTTGAACTTGCTATTTGAGTACTGCCACTGGGTAGTTTTTCTACTTGTCATTTCATGTCTTTGTATACATTCATTCTATTTACTGGATTTATTAATATAATACAGTTGTAAATTACATTGAATAAAAAAAATAATAAAATAATAATTTTTTTTATTTTATAGATTAAAAAAATAATTTTAGTATGTTAGAAAACTGTCATCATCTTATTTTACTGTATTTTCTCTATTGAAATAACAGTCCTAATAGAAATAATGGTATGAGATTTTATCTTATATGGATAAGTTTTATTTCGTTAATCGACGGATACAATTTGTTTCTATTTAGATTAAAAAACTGAGCTATTTTTTGTGTTACGGCTTAAAGAAGTCAGGATCTGTAGCTCTGTGGTATGATAATTTATTATTTTATTTTTTATATTTATTAATTTCGCCATCTATGGACCAAACAAACACTTCTTGTTCGTCTCTGATCATCTCTCTGTGAGTCTCTTTTGTCGAAGCTTTGGATTCTCTTCTTCTTAGGTTGCGTTCTCTATCTGTAGCCTGAAGCGGTTCTTGTCACGTATTATTAATTCTGTAACACCTATTTTGTGGCATCTTTCTTCACTGCTTCTATCCATCCTACTGTTTTATTCAGTATGTTCAAGTAATTAAAATCTTTTTTGTGATCCGTGTTTCTTCCATTCTTTTTAAATGCCCATACAGTTTTAGCCTTCTCTTCCTCATTGTATCTGTGATTTTTTATTTTATTTTTTATACAAGTCTTCATTTCTCCTTTTGAACCACATATTTTCATTGTTTTTCTCCGGCCCTAGAATTGTTCTTAGTTTAGAAATTTATATATAAGTTAAAAATTTAACTCATCCTGTACGACAAAAGACTAAACACAAAGTATTTCTTCGATCCGTTGCTAGGCAACGCCAATAAAATATTATATAATTAAAAACTTTATTTATATAATAGAGTGATACATCCTATATTTTTTAGCAATACCTTTGTCAATTTGAGTAATTATTTATGGTTATTTAGGTATTTTTTTTTTTACAAATGTCTTAATATATCATCGACTCTTCAGAAATAATCGTACCAACGAATTTTTCATTGCAGTACCCGTAAGATTCAATTATTGAGAGAATCACCTGTGGAACGTAGTCGAGAGTAGAGATACATCCTCTATGCAGGAGATCAGTCAACAGGTCCAAACACTTCGGCGATCTATCAACCTTCGTTGTTGTGTATTATTTTCTCAAAACAAACATTGGCCAACGGATCATCGAATCGAGGGATGAAGGCCCGATGAACAATCAATCATCAAAATAAAACATTAAGGATGACAAATAAAAAAAAATTCACAACAATCTATCAAATGCTTAAAAAATAGATAAGGGAAATGTGAGATTAATCACATTTATTAAAACGTTATACGAAACATAAGTAAATTGAAAAAAAAAGTTGGCTTTGTTTTTTTTTATTTTGTCAACTCCTGCGTAAAATTAATAACTTCGAGTCTGCTTCGGCGTCGGTTCGAATCGGAATCAAGCTCAATTTATCCTGGCCGAGTGTTATCAGAGCTTATTAAGTAAGCTACTTAAAGTATCTAAAATGTTCCAACTTCGATTTTTAAGGATACTTTAACCGTAGTAATATATTACGTATTTTACGAGAAGAATGACCTAAAGTTCCTCTAAGTGTTTAACATCACTTTATCCAACTCAGGCTAACTAGACGATGCTACAGTGTAAGCTCTAAATTTTGCTATCCATGTATAATTAGGATAAGTATCTTTATCGAGTATCTGACACCGTACAGGCTCGGGATCCCATTTTACGTGGCTTCCGAAGGCTGATATAACAAAGAATTTACTCCACTTTAAAAACTAGAGCCTCTTGACGGGCTGCAAACCCGCGAATATAAAGCTGCTTTGATAAACACAACACTACAGGAGACGCAAAATTACCTGATGGTTATATATTTAAATTGTAAAATAAAGAGATGTCAGATATAATACCGAATGCTTACTGTTTAAAACTCTTATATTGATAAATGAAAAAATAAATCATAATACTTACAAATAAAAAAAAACTATTAAACCAAAGAAGATACAATTAGTTTAAAACAAAATAAGCATGAGGTGAAAATACACATTAAAGTTTCGTTGAATGCAACAAATAAAATTTAATCACAAAATAAACTTATTATAAAACCAAATAAACATTGATTTTTAAATGAGTTCATACCTGAATTTTTAATTGACCAAATAAAATAAATAAATGTCTATAATACCCTGGGTCATTATTTATTTCTCATCATGCGACTTCAGGCGGGTTTCTCGCGACGAGTTCCCTGCTGCCTTCGGTTGACGATTAATTCGATGCCGATTCGTAAAATATTTGTAGATTCATACCCATTCGGGTCGCTATCGAATCCAACAATAGAATTAGCGACTTCGGCTAATAACAACAAATCAAATCCCCCTGGTGTTTACAGCTAGTTCACTGTTATAAAAAAAAACGAACAATTACATTGCGTAATTTACAAATATTTATTTTCTAATGAAATTAAAATTAAAACAAAATTATTAAACATAGGCATAGAAATTATTCGTAATCCCAAAATAAGCGCCCATAACGCCCAGAATGTATTTGAAAGGAGCAAGTTCTGATCCTTGACGTACGCCTACAAAGACTAGTCAAATTAAATATAAATATATGCATGAATAATAACATATCTTTCATAAGTAATAATACACTCTTTTATGTGAATACGTTTTTCAGTATTTTTTAAAACCACTGATATCTTCTGTCAACCATAAAAAATTAATATGGAAGCTAACCAATATTATTCCAAACCGATGTTTACAAGCAAACTTTCCAGACGCCCTTGTGAAGTTTTTGTTTATTCACAAGACGCAACCAAGTTTACATATTCCGAAGGTAGGCATCATGCATATTCATGGCAAAGGTTCTTACATGTAAGGGGCATGTTTTGCGACCACATAAAATTTACTTTATATTAATAAATCCGCTCATTCTATGTATGAGAATATTAAGTGATGCCGTTAAATTATGAACAGTAAACATTCTGCAGAATAAATTACGCTGTATCATAAATTATGTATCAAATCATGGTTGAACAGAATACATAACCGTAGTATTACAACTTATCCGTAGGCTAAAAACTCCTATTAAAATTAATTGATTGCATTACACACTCAGTACTTGCACCATAAACTTAATAAGCGTTTTACCTCAAATCAGGGAATCGATATTAATGTTCATCAAATTAGCAAAGAGGAACTTTTACCAACCATCTCCTCATCCACCGTTAAGATAAAAAGAACTGAGCAGACAGATAAACGACGGAGGGGTGGAGCGAAGCGTCGTTGGGAGGGGACATGTTTCTAAACGTTATTAGTGGTTTCCACCTTAAAACTTCGTTCGCTTTTTATTATCATTCGAGAGAAGTCTATAAATGATATCACTTCCTAACTTAAAACGCCTATCTAGCTTGCACTATCATCGTAACATTGGTTAGGCTAGAAACGTTGACAGAGATAGTGAACATCCTAAAACAAAAGAATGCTAGCAATTCCTTTCTGACACCTCTCCGATACTTTCGCACCTCATTCCCGATAGTGAAGAGACCCAATAAATTCCTTCTCTCTACACTCCTTGAGCGACAACAAAAGAAAACTCGACACCGCAGGGGAAGTTAAAAAAAATAATTCAACTTACATTATTCTGAAAAATCATTTCTTAAAAAAAATCTAATCTTTTAAAAATACAGCAACTGTCCTCAATGTATAGAGCGCTGAATTACGCTGAAGGTTTCCGGATCAAATCCGTCTGCGGGAGATCAATTATTTAAGTTGCTAATAGCCACGGATGGACCCTGTAAGATTTACAGACTATCTCAGGCCTCACCCAGCCTCTTTAAAATTGTAACCTTACATTGTGAGAAAATACTGGTTGAGCGTGATCTCGGACAAATCATCTCTCTCTACACAACCATCAATTTTGAAACCGTATATTCTCTACTATAAGGGAGCGGAGTCGCTCAGTGGTAGAGCACTGAGTTGCCATGCCGGAAATCCTGGTTCAAATCCCGCTGCAGGCCATGACTTTTATAGTCTGTTTGCAGCGGGGGATGGATCATATAGGATCTAGGACCCTCCTGAGGCCCACCCAGATTTAAAAAAAAAATATATATATATAGGGTACACAAAATAAGGGGAAAAATCTGGCGGTTGAACGTGACCTAGGACAAGTCACCTCCTTGCAGAACCGTTGTCTATGAAACAGTACAGTCTCTACCATGTACTGAACACCAGACCCTATGTACTATGTACCGAAGCCAAAATCCTTCAGGGTTGTACTGGTACTGATTTTTTCTTTCTCTTTTTATATCACCGACACCAGTGATACGTAACATGGAGGTTGTAAACTCCTTCAGATTGATATAATTTATTATTATTTTTGAGAATAATTGTCCAAGAAAACTTTTATTTACGTTTATATTTTTGTTTGCTTAATTCTTGTTATTTTTGTGGGATTTTTTTTTCTTGACAAGAACATACTTTTTTGTTTTATATTTATGTAAATGCCATTTAATTTTTACTATATAGCCTCTTCGCCAGATATAAAATAAATAATATACCAAATTCTTAACTGATAAAATATAAACATTAGATTAATGAATGAGGTATATCATGGTTGATTTTTAATTATGGCTAATATTTTTTTAAATTATTGCAATTTATTTCAATTTAATTAGGCGCTAATCGATTCATTTTTTGATCTGAATATTGCTAATACAAATAGATTAGATGGTTTACGAACACGTGAGCATGCAACATAGAATTGTCCAAGGGAGAAACTTGGATGTTCTGGTCCAAACCGCAGATGGACATTGTCTGGCCTTGAGACTTGTTGATGGCGATAGCAAAAGCCAAGCGTATATCAAATTGAAGTCTTTTGAACGGTATTATTGGTTCTGATGGAATATATTAGATAGATATAAGAGTCCGGTTAGTTATTATATGATTGGAACTCAGGATCTGTTAGACCTACAGAGCTGCATTTGGGCTCAAATTATGACACATATCACTTAGTTTCCGTCCGATTCTCAGACCTATTAAATATACTCAGAAAAATTTCATAAGAATCGGTCGAGTCGTTTCGGATGAGTTTTGTTACAAACACTGTTACACGACAATTTAATATATTAGATAGGGCTGAGATTCCGGTTAATTATTATATGATTGGAACTTAACTCAGGATCTGTTAGACAGACAGAGATGCATTTGGGCTCAATTTGTAGCAAATTTCATTTTCTTTACAAATAGTTATTTATTTTTCCCTAAAACTCACCGATTAGGAGATACAGGCCAAAAACTGAAATAACTTTGAAAATTTCGAAATTTTTCGGCCACCAAATGTATTCCCGTCCATTTTTTCGGTCGCAAATTTGGATTTACGCTACTCAGACATGCTCTTACAACATATCAAAAATCCAACATCATCAAGCGTCACTGCTACGATCGACGCATAATCAATAATAATGGCCGACACATATCACTTAGGGGTTTGGAAAATAGTTTACGTCCGATTCTCAGACCTACTGAATGTACTCACAAAATTTCATAAGAATCGTTCCAGTCGTTTCGGAGGAGTTATGTTACAAAGACTGTGACACAACAATTTTATATATTAGATATATGTATATATATATGTTATATATATATAATGTATAAATTACTTCAGAACGTATGTACATTAAGAAATAATTGCTTCATAGAGGAAAACATTTTTTTAAATAACAATCCCTTCATTCTAAATAACTTCCAATACATTGAGACCATTAAGAAAATGTATTCAACGGAGTTAGGGTTGTTCGTAGAATAGTTGGAGAATAAGGGAAGTAGAGAGGGAGATTCGATTAAAGGTTAACCAAGTGAGGGAAAGGGATGTCGTCCAGTCAACTGTTTTGTTTCCCTCCCAGTTTCTTCTGTGTGTGTGTATATTTGTGTCTGTGTGATGCCACCCACTCAGCTTATTTCCCTCCCTTTTTCCCTTTATCATCTTCGTGTTTTGCCGAGCACATTGCTCCTGCGCCCGGGGGTGTTTTTTGTACGTGATGTGTTTTTGCCCCAGATCTCTCAGGGGACACGACTTCTTACCGTAGATGTAAATAATTCATGTTTCTTTGAATGAGGATTTGAATGCCATAATGTTTGCCGAATGCTTCTTTAGGATTCCGTCTGTTCTTTTCCGTTTGTTTAAATTAATATTTTATTAGTCGCCATAAATACGGATTTCCTTTTTTAAAACATTGATAACACTGACCATAACTATATATTTTTCATTCAAAATAAATAATTCACAATTTCCATGCAAAAGGGTCTCATCTGATTGGATATAATCAACATCCAATCCTATTGAACTAACACATTTTATACCAACTATATAGACAAAGAAATTCCATTATTTTTATACTGCCTCTGAAATAATTATAATGAATAAGCATACATACACGCGTTCGCCCCATTTAATATAATTTATTTTGCAAAGTGGATTCATTGAAATATTAAGTTCTAAATTTCCAAACAAGATATCAATCCTGTTTAAATTTCATTACGACATTGAAGTATTACCAAATACGGTTTGTCAGCCTCCCCACAAGGGATGCCAGAATCAAGACTGGAAATTTTCACAACAGCACTTTAAGAATTCATGGTGGGCAATATATTGTTATTTAGTTTATCACTGAATGATCAGTTTTGTTGTGGAGCATGATTTAGCAAGACCTAATCATGTGACTAGGTGTAGAAGCAATTCCATAGGATAATTTTAATTTACTTGTTAATTCATATGGAATAAAACATCCTTGCGTAATTATAACTGAACCCCCGCTGTTTCATCGTCCTGGATAGGCTCGTGGTATTTAATTTATATTTATATAAGTGAAATTGCTTATAAAGTTATTAAAATCGAATTTAGTATAAAATTAAATTATTATAATAACAAAAAAATGCATACAATAAAGAACTATACTAGTAAAATATAAACATAAATCCATTTGCAACCGAAACAACAGAAAATAAATCTATAGATCAGTTGTAGCCTCAATTTTGTAAATGAGCTTTTATAAGTCCATTTTTTCATATTCGCGATATCTTAAGGTTTCCATTCGAATTATTTTAAAAATATGGGAAAACATGCAAATTTTTTTATCACTTAGCACTTACCAAAGTTTTAGTATGAAATAATAATCATCAAAATCAATTAAAATAATAAACAATTTTTTTAGATCCTAATGGACTCACTTTCAAATATAGCAGCTCATATACTGTATGAGGAATTTCCATCCAAATCTCAAATATCTATTTTTTAATAAACTGTATATTGTTAGCCTTACATTGAAGTTAAATAATAAAAAAATTTATATGGTTAGGGATCATTAAAAAACTATGACACAGTAAACGTTTCTGAATCCCCCTTTTTTCTCTAGAAAAGCGAAAGTGAATTACATAACAGAACAGCATCCCCTTCCTAAAAAATTCAAGAAACACTAACCCTTGATGGTAGGACGACACTTACCCCTTGTGTTTATAGGACACCGTTCCTTCTTCCTGCTGATAGGAGAAGTGTAACTTTTGGTCGATGTAAAAGATATCTTTGGACAAGACCCGCACTAGCGATCAACATACTGGAGATAAAGTAATCCGAGAAGTATCAAACCTCGAGATATCTCCAGCGAGGTAAGAGAGAAGTTTGTATAAGAAAGAGGGAGAGAGAGAGAGAGAGTGAGAGAGAGGAAGAGAGGTAGAGAGAGAGAGAGGGGAGAGGTTTGACAGGCTAGCCCTGGAGAGAGGTTAATGTTCAGAGGCTGGAATCAATGCTACCAACCCCACTCCAGGTTCCAGCTCCAGTCCCATCTCCCCTTCTATACTTCCTCTTCCCTAAACTCGTGATACATTGCCTCTATTTAATAATCTTTCTTCTTTAGCATCGTCTTCATTCTTTTCTTCTCTTCACAAGCTGTCTTTTATTATTAAGATGAAACATACCTTAGGATTTTTCAAAGGGATTAAAAAAATCCTTGGGTGTCACATCCTTCGGAAGGAACGTGAAATGGGGGTCCAAAACTTGTGCGGTATTGGGCGATCCTTAAGATTCCTAACCTAATTATACCTGGAAGGGTAAAATTTAGAACTCCCACTGTAGTATAGTTGGATTCGCCACAGTAGGATAAAGTGACGCTAATGAAGAAACGTTGAAATGTTGACTTAAAACAATAATAATTCTGTACTCATATTTTAACAGGAAAAAAAAAAGTATAAAACTTTAGTTAAATTTTTAGAACGATATCGGAACATTTCAGCTAAAACTTTAACTGTTGTGCAAATAAATGAACAGTTATATAATTTGTAAAATGGGGGTTGGTCCGCCGTTAGGCGGTCAGGTGGTATCCGTTGGTACATTCATGAAAGAATTACAAAAACTATAAATCTAGCAAGAATAATGTTATAATATAATATTCCAAATTTTATGAATTGAGCAAATTGATAATTGTCTGACTTCCGATTACCCCACGTGGAAATATCAGAATTTTAAAATAGACCTACCCTTAAAACATAAGAGCACATGATCAAATAACCTTCGATTTCACAAGAAGATACTGGAATATTCAGACTATGTAATAATATATACCGATGGATCCAAGAAAAAAATGCGTAGAATTCGCAATAATTATGAATGGGGCACCCAAAAAATATAAATTGCCTTCATATTCGACAATATACACTCCAGAACTTCAGGCGATTTCTACAGCTCTTTACTCACCAATTAGTCGTACACATCCAAAAATTTTAGTTTGTACAGATTCAATGTCGGCACTTCAAAGCATATCGAACTATAACAGAACCGGTCATACAATAAATTAAATCTGCAATTATTTAGAAATGTTAAAATATCTAAAACAACACGTAACTTTTCTCTGGACCCCTGGAATTCCTGAAAATGAAGCTGCAGATAAAGCTGCCAAAGAAGCTGCTATGATGAATAGCCCACCTCTTCAAATATGTGAGCCCAATGATGTAAAGGCATTTTTAAAGAACAGGCTCAGGAAAAATTGGGAATCCATATGGGCCGAAATCCAACTGACTAACAAACTTAGAAAGATCAAAAAGTACGAAGCAGTGGAGAAGTGCTGTAAGAAGGAATAGAAGAGAAGAAATGGTTGCGTCAAGGCTGAGGATCGGTCATTCCAACCTGACTCATGCATATTTAATTACCAAACAGGCCCAACCACATTGTGAATCATGTCAATCATCAATGACTATAAAGCACATAATGGAAGAATATACATTACTACAAAAAACCTTTGAAAAAACTAAAATACCCTGGTCCATAGAACTTGCTCTAGAAGATTCAAAAAATACAATAGATAAAATCATTAATCTTTTTAAAGAAGTAATGGGGTGTATAAAAAAAAATGACCGTTTCACCTTCATAGAGAGAAGATGGCGACTAACAGTATCTTTCTACACACCACACTCCCTGGCAAATTCGCGAATACTTATGGACGGATTTGACTCAACAACTTCCTTCGGAACCTCTTCAATGTCCACTGATGGTCGCCCGGAGCCCTTCTTCCTTCCCAACGTCTTATCTCCACTGCTAATTTTTTCAAACCAACGCCGCACAGTGCGCAGATCAAGGACACCTTCCCCTTCATATTTAATAATTTCACGAGTTGCTTCAGGGGCTGTGAACATTTTTTTCCAGTAATATCTTAAAATTACGAGAATTTCGTAGGACACTGTCATGTTTTTTCTTTGAAATCAATAACTGAGGTTTTTTTCTAAGAAGTCCAGTGTTAGTAAACAAGCTTAGAGAATGCTCTAAAGGGATTATTAAGTGTTGGTAAATAATAAATAGCATTAAAATATTTACAGACTTTTGACCTTTGGAATTTGATGAAACGGTCAATTTTTTTTATACAACCCATTAGAAAAGAACGTTTCAACAAAACATATCATCTATACTTCCAGTTGATTGTTCCAGTTAGTTGGAACTTTTATTTGATGAAACCTTACCTATTACCCATTATTCCATTCTCTTTTCCAAATTAAAGTTCACGCTAACTTGTACTTTTTGAAAATTCTAAAAATGAAACGAATAAACAGTTAAAACTTGTAACTCGATTCGAAGCGACAACCTGCGGAACAGATACAAGACATTTTCATGCAAACATTTTTATGAATTGAGTAATAAGAAATTTTTTTCAATAATATTTTTGCTTACATATGATGCCTACGAACCGAAAAAAGGTTTCACTTGCATCGTGGTTTCATAAACCTTTTCTTATATTAATTAAATTTTAAACATTAATTAAGGTTGAATTGTATAAAAAATTGTATAACCTTTACACAGGCCGTTAGATAACGCCAGTCTCGAGCATGTTGCTGGCGCGAACCAACAAGTTTACCCTATAATGTCACTAAACCCGGCTAAAGTTCAAATTTAATTTTGAAATTGTCCTGACCTTTTGTATCTCAACTATTTTTAAGTAATAGTGTACAAAAATATGAGTTAAATATTTCCTGAAAAAAATGGTAATGGAAAAAAATTCCTGCCGTTGCTGGGGGCAGTGTTTAAGTAGAGGCTGGAAGGGAGAGAACAAACTATTCAGGGCGGGAACAGAGTGGCTGAATAGTTAAGGCTCTAAGCCTTCCTGAGCCCGGCTTTAGCTGCAATGTGGTCTCCTCCCCGCTGCAATAAAGGTAGGTCTCTACTGTAAGCAGCCCTGTCGAGGGACCTTATTAAAGCCTTTGTGAGGCTCCCATTAACGTCTTGTCTAATTATCAAAATGTAAAGGATCTAATCCTCTGCAATCCTGTTATCTACTTACCTTAGCCTTAGCAACAAGTATCCCAGAATTACGTCACAGAGTATTACTGAACTTCATATTCAATAATACTAAACCCTGTAAATATAAGAAAAGGTAACTGTTCCGCAGTTTATCGCATTGAGTCGAGTTACAACAAGTTTTAACTGTTTATTCGATTCATTTTTAATATTTTCCGAAAATACTTCATGTTGGCACTTCTTGGAGAAAAGCGGAGGTGTAAGAATTGATTCCCCTTGATTCCCGCTGTAAATTAACAGTACTTCTGAGCCTTGCTCTAATCTGCCATAATCCGTGGATCTAGGCGGATTCGATATTGTCCTGTATGATTCATTCATATTATTAGCATATTCATATAGCATATGCCTCCTGGTAGGGCGCCGTACGGGGTAACATGGATTGCACCCTTGTACAACCTTCCCTATAGAACAAAGCTCTGATAGTGCCTTAATCTGGCTAAAATAATTTTCTTTTCGGAATTACCTGATAAGTTATATTTGAATTATATTTGAATTGTGAAATCAAATAAAATGAAGGGATGTCAGATATAATACCGAATGCTTAATTTTTAAAACTCTTATATTGATATTTTGAATGAAAATGGTTAACCTTGATGGAAAATGTGGAAGAAAATGGTCCGGGAAGAGGTCAATAAATTTCTCTGAATATCAAGAAATATTTTAAGGGTACTGAATAAATATTTCTTGATATTCAGAGAAATTTATTGACCTCTTCCCGGACCATTTTCTTCCACATCTTATAGTGATAATGAGAAAAAAAAATCAAATTACTTACAAATAAAAAAAACAATTAATTAAATCAAAATACAATATTGTTGTTTCCTAAAATGAATAATTAAAGAATAAACAAAATTTAAACCCTTTTGGTTTCCTAAAAATGTAATTAAATTGCAATTGGTACAATATAAAAAAAAAAAATAAGTAAATTAAATCAAAATAAGCATGACTAAATACATGAATGAAAAAATGCAATATCAGTTGAGTGCAATGAATAAATTTAATAAACAAATTATTTTAATATGAAACAAAATAAACACTAATTTTAAATGATCTCGTACGTGATTATTTAATTGCGCAATTAAAATACATAAATATACAGATACCCTGGGTAATGGTTTACAGATGTAATGGAGGATCCCGATGAATCTTCGATGCCGATTCGTCACACTACCTGTTGTGTAGATTTAGATGAGCTTGAGCGAAGTCATTATTAAAAAAACCCGCAATGGTGATGTAATAATTAAAAATGGACCATAATGGCCGTACTGACGAAACAATAAAGACTGACTGCTGTAAGGTAGATCATTACAGAACGAATGATCAAAAACGAACAACAGTGGTGTTGTTGAAAAGAGTCACTCGGGTCGCTATCGAAGCCAACTTTGGCTTATTAGCGACTTTGGCTAATTACAAAAAAATAAATACCTATAGCTGTTTCCGGTTAATCCACTATTATACACAAACATATAAACTATTACAGTGCGTATTTTTACAAATAATTTATTTTAATTGAAATTAAAATTAAAAAAATAAATAATTGAAAACAAAAATATCAAACATGAACATACAAATTATTTGATATTGTATATTGAATTTTCTTAGGTACCGCAGGTTGTCGCTTCGAGTCGATTCACACATTTTAACTTTTCCTTCATTTCATTTTTAATATTTTCCAAATATAAAAGTTATCCCGAGCTTTAGTATTGAAAAGATCATGCAATTATGGGAAATTTGTATACTTCGGTAATCATTTTATTTAGGAATGAGCATTTCAACAAACATATGTCATCTATAATTCGAAATGTAAGTTGAAACGATCATTTCTAGATAAAATATTTACCGAAGTATACAAATTTCCCATTATATTCTTACATTCTTATATTCTTCTTACATTATCTTTTCCATACTAAGCTCGTGATAACTTTTATTTTTTGGAAAATATTAAAAATGAAACGAACGAAAAGTTAAAATCTGTGACTCGACTCGAAGCGACAACCTGCGGAATAATTACCTCAGAAAATTCAATAAGGAGACCTACAGCAATACAGGACTTATATCATAATATGTTGATAATATGAATGAATCATACTGAACAATGTCGAATCCGGCCAAATCCACGGATTATGACAGATTAGAGCAGGAGAATCATAAAAAAGGGTAATCTTAATTTTTTCGCACATTAATTCAGGTCCTCTCTTCTCCAAGAAGTGTCAATAGTTTAATATCAGTGTTGTAAGTAAACTCGTTATATGAAGATACGTATCTTAACGAGAAAACTTGTCAGGGAGGAGGACAAAAATTGATTCCATAAATAGTAAAAAAAACTATCTATTAAAAACCGAAGTTTCGATTCACATCACAGGTCTTCTTCAGGGCTTGTAATATAGAAGAGAATATCATAAATCTGTTATTCTATTCTGGGACCAGGTCCCTTGAGAATAACAAGTGTTTACAGAGATAATAGAATATTCTAATGTTTTATTATATAATGTCAACTAATGCTATTAAAGAAAACATTAAATTAAGATAAACTTTAATAAATCCAATCCAAATAAAAAGCACGGAAAAACATAAAGACTGGCCTGTTCCAAAGGCAACATTAGTGTTAGGAGGTGATAGGTGATCACGTTCAAACGCCATGTTTTTACCCCAATTAAGGGTACCCATTTAAAAAGGATTGGATGAACACCAAGGGGGTCTGCTTACCCCCATTCCTTTACTCAAAGCATACCATCCAAGATCAACGGGTGGGTGTTTAATATTCACGAATACCCAATTGTCGCGATTAAGGTACAAATACAAATCAACTTATCAACGTATCAACTTGTTATCATTGTACAAGATGATATGCGTGTGTGTAAGCGTGGAAAGATAACAACTAGACGGTGGAAACTTCCTCCTGGAACTTGAGGAGATAGATGAGTTCTCACACGGTCTTATCAGAACCAGATCCTACAATGAACTAACTATGAAGTGACAAAGATAGGATGAAGATATCCCCATAACAGATTTAAAAAAATGGCTGGTTCATTAAAAAAATACATAAATAACGATTAGAATGGAATTGCCAAAAAGAAAAACAAACCTATAAACACTGGGATACGAAATTAACCAGTCAAGGATTCATCAATTCAGGCATCATCGATCATCGGGACATACACTAAAATAAAAAATAAATAAAATGAAGATCAAACACAGTACACCTCACATCTATAGTTTAAACAGACTCAACATTCGGCAAGGCAGATACATCACTCCAAGGCGTTATCCAAAAAACAAACCCTCAAGCCTCTAAAACCCTAGGATGAGAAACTGACGCTTCGATAGTAAAAATTCTTATAAATGACGATAAATCTCATAACAGCCCAAAAAGACTCATCAATCAACAAGGCAGAGATCTCACTCCAAGGTGTTCAACAAAATAGAAAGTCTAAGGTATGTGAAACACTGGGATAAAAAAAAAATGACCAGTCAATGGTTTTCCAAGTGTGAGACGAACCTTGTCTTGGTGAAACAGGATTTTCTTTTTCTGCAAATGTGGCGGTTTTTCCGCAAATACTGCCTTCAGCTTGTCAAGTAATGATGCGTAGTATGCTCCTGTAATGGTTTTTCCTTTTTGAAGATAATCAAATAAAATAACTCCATGAATATCCCAAAAAACAGTTGCCATCACTTTCCCAGCAAAGAAAACAGTTTTTGCTTTTTTTGGACCCGGATCCCCCTTTGCAGTCCATGTTTTAGACTGTATTTTTGATTTGAGCGTATAATGGTATATCCAAGTTTCATCTACAGTAATTAATCGGTGCCAAAACTCCGATTTATTGCGCCTAAACTGCGATAACAGAGCGTTGGAAATGTTCAAGCGGCACCCAGCGTGCGGACAGCTTTCTCATATCAAAATGTTTATGTAATGTATAACAAACACGTTTTTTACATGTTCATAACCTCTGCTATCTCTCTCACTTTAATTCGGCGATCGTCTAACACCATTTGGTGAACTTTGGCGATGTTCGGCAGAAACTTTTCAGACCACCCTCGTATAACTCCAACAGTCGAAACGGACTCACTAATCCCCAAGACAGAAACACCACTCCATGTCGTTCGACGAAAAAGTACATAAATCACATCATCGAAACAGATACGGACTATGAATTCAATCGAATGTGAAAAAAATCATTTTTTTTCATTTCCAGTCTATAGCGTTTGCTTTAAGATTAATAATTGATATAGAGCCATCTTTAAGGCACAAAAACAATACAAAATAACATGGGATTTTATTAAAACTTACTTATTGTATTAAACAATACAACATGTAAATATAATAAACTATACACAATAGGATGGATAAAGTCAAGTAGATAAACTACACAGTGGTAGTACTCAGATAACAAATTCAGCTTAAAACCACGAGGCCATCTTAATTTCAGAATCCTCGGAGGATTTTTGGGAATCGAAGAGGTAACTAGGTTTAAAACTAGCAGTATTGAGTGAGAATAAAGTTTGTCATGAAAGGATTGATATCGGGTACGGGCCAAATCAGCAATATTGAGGACATTACGGATGGCTTTATACATAACAAATTAAGGAGCATTGAGGATTTTACGAAGGATTCTTGGTGCAAGAGGAGTTCGACGGCTTAGTGGAGCCCCAAAGCTCTACTCCGTAAGTCCAAATAGGCCTTTCATTATTCGTGTATATGAATATTATGTGATTAGTAGGTAGCTTAGAGCGTCTGTTCAGCAAGGGTTGAAGTAACCTGAATTTTTGGGCAAATGGCATAGGATTGAAGCGTACTGATTTTGAATGTACTTTCGATATTTTGCACTTGTATCGACGATATGCAGATATACTAATCAAAGGAAAAAGTAATTATTCACATTTTAGTGGGACTGCTTAGCTCCACTAGGACGGAGCGATAAGTTGGAAACAGTTTGAAGTCCGTTAATTAAATTGAAGAGGAGTCGGCTCCATAATATTGAGGCTTCTCCGCCCACGGTGTTAACCCTTCCGGGCTAATTCACTTTGTAGGCTTTGCTTTCCTCTTGGATCAAGATTACGGATTCTGCAAGTACAATCATTGGTCATAGAACGCGGATTTAACTGAGATCTCGAGATTAATTTATTCAAATCTCGGCTTATCAAATTAAATTAATTTGATTAATTAATTATTCTCTTAATTATTCAAATTAAGAGAAATCTAAAACTAGTAATGTCAAACACTACCGATGGAATTTAATATACTAAAAAAAAAAATCACTGGTGAAACCTGAAACCTATTGGTTAATAAAAAATCTTATATTTTAAATTTTGTGAACAAATTAAAAAAAAAAAACTTGTTAGCTACAGAGAATCACTAAGGAATAAAACATCAGAGTTGAGTTAAAATATCTGTAAGTTTGCAAGGGCTTATTTTAAGTTTTGTAATTTACAACAAAACCTGGGTACTTGTGTATTAGATGCACCACCAGAAAATACCAATGTTGTACGCATGCACAAGCAGTTACATTTTCTAACAGTTACATTTCTAACAGTGACAGTTACTTTGTTTACAGATTCATTCTTCTTTGTTTCTTCTAGTGATCTAGAGTTGTTGTTTTATCCTAATTTTTGTTTATTGCTGATTTGTTGTTTGTTTGGTGGTTAGGGGTGGTTTTTATTTTAAATTGTTGATGATATATTCCATTATTTATTTCTATTATTATTATATTTATTTATATTATATATTTCATCATTTCTATAGTTGCTGTTGCATCCTGATTTTTCTTTGTTGCTGATTTGTTGTTTGCTTGGTGGTTAGGGATGGTTTTAATTTTAAATTGTTGATATATTCCATTATTCATTTCTATTATTATAATATTTATTTATATTATATATTTTATTATGTTGTTATATATGTAATACATTCAATTATATTATTATAATATTTATTTATTTCCATTATTATTATATTGCATGTTATGTTATGCAAATTCAAATCCCAATAAAAATATTTAAGAAGGTTATCCAAGGTAACTGTTAGAAATGTAACTGTTATAAAACGTAACTGGTTGCGCATTGGCCTTTTCTGGTGGTGCGTCTAATACACAAGTACCCAAAATCTGTTATATTATAGGAACAACAATATTCATTATATAATTTGTGTGTATGTCCCAGAGTAATGCCTTAAATTACGATAATTTCGTAGGCCACCCTCATGTTTCTTCTTTGAAACAAATAACAAAACTGAGGCTTTTTTTATGACGTCGAATGGGATTAAACAAGCTTAGAGAATGTTCTAAAGGGATTATTAAGTATTAAAATATTTATAGTCCATTGAAATCTTGAATTTGAAAAATGGTAATTGCGAATGAATGGGAAAGCTAAGTGTTGAAAGTTAAAAAATTAAAAAGTAAAGTGTAGTGACCATGTATTCATACACAGATAACGCAATAGTTTTATTCTCCCTAAAAAATAAATCCTCCCTTCCCTCACAAACCCAAGACTATTTTTTTATGATATATTAATGTATTAAGTCTAAATGTAATTATAAATCCTAAAGATATGACATAAACAGAGCGAACCTGAGTTTGCTGGAGGGAAGATAGGACAGCCATGTTGGCTAGTAGATAGATATCAGATGGGATTATAATTAATCCGCTATCCTGGGACTGCCGGGGTGATTAATACCAGCTCTCCTATCAACAGGTACCTATCCCGTAGCCTGTAGCCTCTGCAGTCCCCGGCCCTATCTGGCCCTACAACTTCCCTTCGATAAAAACAGGGCCAGCAACAAGTACCGTCGCCCTTTCAACGATCTCCTTTTCTCTCTACTTGGCTACTATTAAAAAAAAAAAATCCTCCGAAAATACGAAGCAAAAAATGCCTTAGTTGGGTGCCATTTATTTCCCTCAACATTAACATAATTATAGCAATAATAAAGAAAAAAATATATACTACATGATATATTGGGTCATATTATATGAAATAAATTATGTGAAATTTACTGATTCTAAAATTCGAAATGGAATTATTGGACTATTTTTGTTTACAGTTTTTATGTTTTCAGATTGTAATTATTAAGTTATTAATCGTCTCTTTTTTGATAATATTTGCTATCCATACTATTGCTATATGCATACAATTGAACGAACATTTTTTAGTATGCTATCAAATATAATCATGGAAGCAGGCGATTTTCGGGATTTTTTTTTTTATGAGTTTAAATGTGGACACTCGGTAGATCAGTCTGCATGAAACATTACCAGCGCGTTCGGGGAAGGGTGTTGGTAACGAAAGGACCATTCGCGATTGCTTTGGGAAATTTTCAGTTGGTGACACAGATTATTTTATAAATAAATAATTAATTCATAAATACATTCTCCTTTCTACCAAGATGTGAAACCGTCACTTCCACAGCGACGCAATGCAAAAAACAACCTACAGTGGTTAATCGGAAGGGAGTTATACTTTTAAACAACTCCAGTCCTCATTTTTCACGACAGTGAAGAAACCCGGATGGGTAACGAAGTTCTCCCTCACCCGAACTTTTTGTTGAAAACCGACATTTCTAACGACCAAACAATATTAATCTAACAAGAAAAAACAATGGACATACATATATATATATATATATTTAAATAATAAGAGTAACGATCTGAACAAGAAGTACTTCATCATACATTTGATTTGTGAATGCCTAGGAAATGTTCAACTTGACATTTTTTCTAATCATTAAATACATTTGGGGAAAAGAGTGGCTCAGTGATAGAGAACTGAGTTGTCATGCTGAAAGTTCAGGTTCAAATACCTCTGGAGGCAAAACTTTTATTTAGTCTGTTAGCAGCTGGAGATGAATCATATAGGATCTAGGACCCTCCTGGGGCTCACCCAGCCTCTAAAAGTGGGTACCCAAAATAAGGGGGAGAAATCTGAAGGTTGAGCGTGATCTAGGACAAATCACCTCCCTGCACAACCCTTGTCCATAAAACAGTACTGTCTCTACCATGTACTGAACCCCAGACCCTTCATAGGTTGTAATGGTACAGTTTTTTTTATTAAATATAATTAAAGTTAGATTATAATATTTTTTAATGTAATTTGGCTGCTATAAGTTTTTGGTTATTCTCTGAATCGTTTAATACAATTTGTGATAGAACTGAGTAGTTAACTTGCTAAAGAATATTCAATTTATAAAGTTGAGAGCGGGGTAGCTCAATGGCAGATAAATTATTTAATCTGTCGGGGGATGGAGCGTTTAGGATCTGAAGAACCCCTCCTGGTGCTTACCCAACATCAAAGTTGTTACCCTTATTAGGGGGGACTTGGCTGTTGAGCGTCATCTAGCTCCACAACCGTTATCCCATATATACTTTTTTCTTTTTAATATGTATATTTCATATATTTTCCAATATACGAATATAGTTTATACATAAATATTGAACATAGGGGAAAAATGCTTACATAAATGGGACTTGGGAGGCTAAGCTCAGTGAAGTAGAGACCTGTATTGTGATTTATCGAGGGACGGAAATCTCTGAGACGGTCCCATCTGCGAGGAATCCCTTTAATACAATATCGGGAAGTTTGGGCGACACCCGGAAAATTTATTCGTGTACTATTAAAACTAATATCAATTAAATTTGATGTTTCTATATCGACATTAATTCTGTAAAACACTGAGGAAAACGTAATCTGATAAAAATACATATATTTTTATTATGAAGAGAAAAGATTAGTCGAGGCCGGGATTCGACCCGGATGTCTCTAGCGTAGTGCTCTAACCAACTGAGCTAACCTGGATCGTAACACGGCCAGACAAACTAATTCTCTACCGATCCTTTATCCTCGTGTTCTCGCAATTTTGCGATGTATACAAGGGGAAGAGTGTTTATTGAACATTACTTTAATTAGGATCTTGTTGACTTACGTCATTATATTATTTATAATTTATTTTTTACTAATATATCCCCGTGTTATTGCAATTTTTGCGATGTATAGACGGGGAAGAATGTTCATTGAATTTTGTTTCAGGTTATTATTATTATTAAAATGTTTAACAGTATATTATGCATCAGCTCCTGTTTCCCCAAGCTAGGGTTTCTACTTAATGAATAGTAATTTTCTTTCATTTCATATAATTATCCATTTTTTTAAATGGAAAGAGATAAATTGTTTAAAAAAAATAAGATTCTAAAAACTTTTGAAGTAAACGATTTTAATCAATTTTCAGTTGGCAAGAAAAATTGGTTAATGAAAGTTTGCAATTGCTCCAAGAAAAATTGTTTAAATTGTAAAATCATATATAGTGGTTTCCGGTATGCCAGTTTAAACAGGAAGTTTAATGCGTTATATCTGGTATATCATGAGTGGATAGACCGCTATGATGATGCGCCAAATGTTTTTCGTTCAAGTACAGTATTGGCAGATAAATTATATAATTTGTTAACAGCTGGGGATGGATTCTATGGGATATGGAAACTGCTGGGGATCGCCTATATAAGGTAAGTACCAAAACCTGGAAGTTGAGCGTGATCATGGGCTAATCACCTCCCTTCATAGCCGTTGCCCAAGAACCAGTTCAGTATATATATATATATGTGTATATGTATATATATGAATGTATGTAAATTGTCTAGATATAAAATAGAAAATAAGGAAATTTAAATATAAAAAATATTTTATGCAAATACATGTTTACGTTCCCTGTGTGAAAAAAAAATCCTTACCACTACCAGGGGTTCCTCCTATAAGGTTCTTGGGTTCAGTGCAAGGTAGATACTGAACTGGTTCTTGGGCAACGGCTATGAAGGGAGGTGATTAGCCCATGATCACGCTCAACTTCCAGATTTTGGTACTTACCTTATATAGGCGATCCCCAGCAGTTTCCATATCCCATAGAATCCATCCCCAGCTGTTAACAAATTATATAATTTATCTGCCAATACTGTACTTGAACGAAAAACATTTGGCGCATTATCATAGCGGTCTATCCACTCATGATATACCAGATATAACGCATTAAACTTCCTGTTTAAACTGGCATATATATGGCATATATATATATATATATATATGTATACACTCAACAGCAAAAAAAACCGGACACTTCATATTTTTCGTATTAAAAGCTAATTTTCAGCAATGTGTTTGTTTTTGAGGGTATTCTAGTTATTACAGAGAATGTAGGGTCTAAGCCCATTGAACTAATCCCTTCAGGATTAGTAAACAATTAGATAAAACTCTGACTCCTCGGAGATACATCGAGGAAGTCCTCCGAGAGGCTGTGATCACATTTGCTCCATTTATTGGTGAGCAATGCAGGATAATGCTCGTCCACATACCGCCAGAATTGTTACCGAATACTTGGAGCAAGTGGGAATCACAGTTCTGAACTGGCCTGCACGATCTCCCGATATGAATCCCATAGAACATTTGTGGGATAATAAGGGAGGCGTGTTAGACGCCGTCATCCTCCTCCTAGTGACTTAAATCAGCTCTAAATTGCTCTTCGAGAAGAATGGGATGCTATGGCGGTGGAGTACGTCCAGAATTTAATTAGTTCGATGCCTGACAGGGTTAGAGCCCTTCGCCGTACCAGAGGGAGTAATACCCCCTATTAGAATTACATAAATTGTTAGAAAACCTAATAAAAATGAAGAATAACGTTTTCTAAAAAATGTGTTCATTTATCATTTTTTCTTTATTTTGTACATAATCAATAATAATTATTCACTTTTGGCAGATTTTGTTTAAATAACCTATAAATTAACAAATTCTTACCATAAATTAAAAAGATTAATACATATAAATATATATTTAACAGAATTATAAGACCAAATCTAAGTGTCCGTTTTTTTTTGCTGTTGAGTGTATATATATATATATATATATATATGCATGTATGTATATACTCGTAAAGACAGACACATTTATATGAACCTTTTGATATAGTATTGGTGGATCTTAGAATTAAAAGAATTGGAACTACAGGTTTTTGTTCCGTACAATTGATGAACATTTTCTTGATTTTTATTTGTAATTAGATTTTTTGATATTTATTTTTATTCCATTAAGGCTTGTATTATATACAATGTAGTAGAGAGAACTTTAAAAAAAAAAAGGTATCATCCTACGACGTCATCGCGGTGTTTAGATCTAGAAGCAAGTCTGAGAAGTAGGATCATGAACTAAATCTTCCAAGAGTACTCCAGTATTCGACGAGTATTTAGGTCACTATTGGGTTCGGAAACTTCAAAGGCAGCGAAGTCCTTTTTGCTTACAATGTCGCGCGTTACAGATAAGAGGATCAGAAACGCTTACAAATTAATGATATTTTTAATGTAAAATAATAATTTCAAAAAAATTAATAGTCAGATAGACCGAATTTCGATCGATCGTGGTGTTTTTATTCTCTACCATCTACAGAACACCAGAGCCGTTCACGAGTGTAGTGATACAGGTTTTTTTTTTGTGGTGTTTTTATAAGAACGAATTCCAATCTTAAAATCAGTTATGTTGAATTATGATTTAAACAATGAAAATCACGTGTTTTATATTGTGTCGATCACAAAAAGTGTTCTAGATTGAGCAGTTACCGCATAGTACTATTAATAAATAATAGAAAATTTTAAAAAATCATATCAAAATCATAAAGATAATTAAACAGTAATGACTTTGTTTCCTTGAAGACAGTCCGTATCCGAGGCTAGTTGAATTGCTTTGAATACTCCATACAGGTGATTGGCACAGAAATGGAGGCCTCTTGCCCAGGGACCATAGGTTGCCGGCTATACTCCCAACTTTGAGTCTTCCCAGGAGAGGTGATCCTGGGGTGTGTACTACCTTTGTCCTTAGTGTCAGTGTTTGTGAATAGTGTACTGTTCTGTTATGTGTTTTGCGCTGTGTACTAAACTCAGAAGACCGGGGGATCGTTAATCCCCACTAGTGGGGCGCATCCACTAGCCCTTGCGGGTATGGCATAATCGGCCATCGCTTAGTAGACAAGGAGACCAAAATGCATATATATAAGTCTGTTTACCTACCTATACTCACCTACGGCGGAGAAAGTTGAACAATACTGGACAGGCATTCTAGTCGCACGACGGCAGCAGAATTGAGGTTCCTTAGCAGATCTGTTTGGCGAACCCGAAGAGAACGCATCAGAGACGAAAGCATTAAAGAGCAACTAGAAATTACAGAACTTAAAACCACTCTTAACGAAGGACAGCAACTCCAGTGGTTTGGACATTTCTGCCGCATTAACGAGGATATGAATCCAATAAAGGTATTAGAGACTCGGCCCGCAGGAAGGAGACCGGGCGGACGCCCCAGAATTACATACCAAGAGTATATCCAGAGAATTGGAAGCAAAAGAGGCAGATCCCTCAATGAAATGAAGCGGCTAAGCAGAGACCGAGAAGAATGGTTACGGTGGTTTGAGGCTCCACGAGGCTAGCTAATGGCACAAGAGGAAGATAAAGAAGAAGAAGACTTAGTAGATGAAGGGAAATAATTAAAAACTACTTTAAACACGTAAATAAGGAAAACTAATAAATAATAAGTATGGTATGATTAGATGGGAATGATTTTTACCAATTTATTTTTATTTTCTATAAAATAATTTTATATAATTTTTTATTTTATATCATACTAGCAATCCACCCCAGCTTTGCTCGGGTAATAAGGCATATTATGCCTACATAATGTGTCTGTGTAATGTTGTTTTTTTTTATCACATACCGGCCACTAAGGACCACGTGAATATCGTTGCTTAGGCTTCTTTGGGAGTCTTGATTTTCTTTCTTCCCATCTCAGCTAATCTACTTTATTATATAGAAATTATAAAAATTAATACAAAACCAAATATTTCTTTATATACGAATTTATAATCTTGTACGTTAGATAATTGCAAGGGATTAGGCAAGCAACGTCTTCGGTGAAACCCATTGATATTCCAACCCATTTACACAAAACCTCGACAAATTATATACCTAAACCTTCCTGGTGAATTACTCTATCTATTGCTGAAACCTGCTAGAAAATCAGTGCAGTAGTTATTGAGTTTACCGCGAACAAACGCGGCCGAGGACTTTGTTTTATAATATGTATAGATAAGGGAATTACAATACTATTTTTATAATGTTACATTTTAATTGTAAATAATACAAGGTTCTTACTGTTATGGTTTCCAGAGATCAATAATGAATTCAAAAATAAACAAATGAAATAACATTCTACCATTTTAGAAACTCTAATAATTAAATAATATTTTAAAATTTGACTCCAATAACAGAATCACAAAATTACATTTTCACAAAAATATTTGTTTATTTTATTAAAACAATAAAAGTAGCTAGTAAAAATAATAAAGGACCGCTTGAAAAATATAGCATTCTCATAATACACCCGCATATTTCATATCAAGGTCGTATCTTTTATATTTTGTTTCACGGATGAAAAACATGGTATGCATGGCAAGCGCTCTACTGATGATAAACCTGTCACAGGCATCATAAAACACAGTTCCAATGCAAACAACTTTTATTAACAATAATAATTAGTTTAAAATATTTTTCAAACATTACTCGAAAGAATACCGTAAATTTCACTCTATTTCTCCGTTACCGAATGTTACCGAAGAAATTCTAGTTTTTTATTTTATTCAAAAGAACAGGAATATTAGAAAAATTCAATTATTAATTGTTTTATTGTCTTAGTAAATTAATATACAAATTACTATATTATAATAATAAGTTCTTTATTTTGATAATTATCTTCACATTGACACAGAAAATTTTTAATTTTTTTCATTAAAATTTTATTTCATTTAATTATAAATAAATATTATTAACTGTAAATATTGTAATTCAAATCATTTTTTACTTTTTACTAAAGCGGTAATTTACCATGCAAGTTTTAAGTAAACTAAAAAAACGGATCATGAAAATTTATTATTCCTACTTCTGATTAATTTCATATCCGCAGCTCTACAGAGATTCCTTCGAACATTTGTCTAAGAAAATATCTATTACAGCCCTGTATCTTAATATCTTTACTGAATGACTTTAATTTTAATATTCAATGATAATGAATTTATTCTGATATATTTAAATACCACAACTAAGGTTAATCTTTTAGAGAAAAATCCATATTGATACAAACAATTTTACTCTAATTTAAAGAATAAAAACGATATATGAAATCATTGGTCAAAACTTCTACTGAGATAATTGTTGCATGGCTCTTATATATATATATATATATACATACATATGAAAAAGCCATACAACATTTATCTCACTAGAAGTTTCTTATATATATATATATATATGAAAAAGCCATACAACATTTATCTCACTAGAAGTTTTGATCTATATATATATATATGTGTGTGTGTAAAAGCCATAAACCAAACGTCTTTTAAATGTCACTGATATGGTTACTATGGCAACAGCTGGGATTTAAAAATCGGGAAGGTTGCACTCAGTTACATTTCGTTGAATAGTTTAAGAATAATAATTTTGTAAACAGTGGGTGAAATAACACTTTTCATGTCGTTTTATAATGTTGGTAGATTTTTTTTTAAAATTATTTTATTGAATTGTACAACTGTAATATATACATCTAGTACAAGGGCTATATGACTAACTAGATACATGAAAGGACATGTAGAGGCACTACAAACTGGCAGCACTCTAATAACATTTCTATAATATAAGGTCCCGAGGCCATCTTCTCTTCAGATGCCTAGGAGGATTGTCCGGGATGGAATTGGATGCAAGGATGGAAACTAGTGGGTTTGGATGGGGCTGGAGTTTATTATGGAATGATAGATATCTGGAATGGGCTCAATCGGTAACATATGGAATGTTAAGGTCTTTATGGATGGTTTTATTTGTGACAAAATAAGGAGCGTTTAGGATTTTGAGAAGGATATTGGATTGCAAGGATTGAATAAGAGAGGAATTTGATGGTTTGGTGGAGCCCCTTAGTGGTTGGTAGATTTAAAGATTAAATTTGTGTGTTGAAATAAAAACAAAACTGAGTTCCTCTGTAAAAAAAGATAATTTATTTTTATTATAATAATATTTTTCTATATGTTTTAATTACTCAATCATATACGGTCTTACCAGTAAAAAAGAAACGACACCAAAAGTAATATTTAACACACTATTTACAAATTTATTATTCTTAAACCATTCAACAGAAATGTAACTGAGTGTAACCTTCCCGGTTTTTGAATCCCAGCTGTTATCATAATAACCATATCAGTAACATTTAAAAGAAGTTTGGTGTATGTATTTTACATATATATAGGTAGAATAGAATATACTTTATATAATAACTATCCATTGAGTTTTAATAAATCACTTTAATTGATAAGCACGCTCCTATTAGTGTATTCTACTTTACGATCTTCCGATCCATGTCATATTTAAAATATATTCATGAAAATTACGAGCCTTGAGAACTCAGCTGCTCAACGAGAGCTAAAAGGCCCGTCGAAGTAAAACTTGGCTAACGAAGAGCTTCCCCCCCCCCCTCCACCACAAAATGGCGGCAATATCAACTCGCATTAACGACCTGCTCGCCCATGTCGCCCGCTCTACGCCTACTTTAGCTAAATACTCCTTTAGTAGAGCAATTAACACAAAGAAATGCTTCGCTGAAAGCCCCCGAAGCATTTTCTGGCTAATTTAAAGTATTTCCACTTAAGGTTTCAACCCTCGGCCCATTCCTCATTGTGACTGTAATGGCGAGTTTTACTCCATTCGGAAGAAATGTCTGAAGTTCGAATATAATTCCAACCAGAAACATGAAGTTTAATATTTTACAGATAATAATATTCACGTGAACATTTAAGGCCGTTTTAATACTAAAGCGATATAAGGTAAAAGATATATCGTAAGGAATACGAGTATATTGCTACGATTTATTGCTAGAAAGATTCAATAATAGAACCCGATAAATCGGCGCGGTACTAATCGGTGAGGAGACCGACATGCGGTACTTCAAGACATATGCCATTTGCGATATTTTGAGTAATCACGTGAGTATAAACCTTTTTTTATCGTATTCCTTTGGATTTGAAGGATCACTCGGTGTCGAGTAACGTATAACTACACAGTATGAACACGGACTAAAAGAATTAACTGTAGTGAAGCAAGAGAAATGTAAACAAGTTAAATAAAACATACAATGCCCATGCAAAGAAAATTAACCAATCAATTGAGGGGAACTATCAAAATGTGATATAAGAACAACGTCTTTTAGTATAACAGAATAAGAACAATTCTATACTGTTTCAAGTATAGCTTCAGAAGAAACCTGTACCACTAGAACCCATGAAGGATCATGGGTTCAGTACATGGTAGAGACTATACTGTTTCTATGACAATGGAAGTGCAAAGAAGTAATTTGTAATAAATCAACAGGTTTATCTTCTTATTAATCGTATCCGTAATCCATATCTCACAGGATTCTTCCCCAGGTGTTGACAAACGAAATAGATTATCTACCAGAGCCGGATCTGAACCTGGGCATACACACTCAGCAGTCTCGAGCAGAACGATATCAGGTATTCGTTAAAGATCACTATCCTAAATATGCCTGGATAGGCAAAATTTAGGACTTCCACTGTAGCATCGCCCGATTAGCAATAGTACTAAAGTGACGTTAAATCAATAAACAACGGGTTAGCTAGGTTCATTAACATTAATAAGCGAGATCCATCTAGCATAGAGACTTTAACACATCTTAACTTCTTTCTCCGAGATTAGCATCGGAATAGTAATTCTGTACAAGATTCTATAAGGGATGAGGATAGCAATTAAAAGATCAAATCGACCTTATTCGACTCGAGCGATTCCCATTGCCATTTTAACTTCCGCCATTTTCTTGAAGATTTTCTCCATTTCCCATTTAAAATTCAACAACGGACGGTACAGATTTATATTATTGAGCTGGGCTTTAATATGAAAATATTAGAAGATTTATTCACTAGAAGGGAGGAAAGAATGGATAAACAAAAAATTACGTAAGATTGACCCCATCTTTCGAGCATCCGAAATGTTAAAATAATTATATATAGATTTGCGTTATAAAAAAGTAATACTTGCAAGGAGCATAGAAAACCTACCACAGTGGTCGTTGCTGTTGTAATTGTTGTTGTTGTAAATATATCCATCGCGCTTGGTAAGTTTTAAATTATTTATATTAAAATGAGGTAGACCGCTCGGAGCCAGGTGGTCATTAATAATTTGTTGCTATGAGCGGGGTTGTGCAGTTCAGAAGAATAATTTATTAATATTTTTTATTCCCTCATTATTGCTTTCTAAGATATCCACTAAAATTTTTATTATCGAAACGGATAATTTGCTGTTCTGAATCATTATTTCGAGGATTATTTGACCCAAGATAAACTTAACGTTGATAAATAAACATTATTATAAAATATTATTAAAACAATTAAAATTTAATTTAAATGTTGAATGTGAAAGAGAACTCCCACTCTTCAAGGGAAGCTAAATTGGAAACACGTCACAAGAGACTTCTCAATTCGACCTAAATCAACAAAGTTGCTCCTCACACGGGTATTGTTCGCCGGAGCACCTGAAATAGGGAAAATTCTAAACGAGTACCTTCTATAATTAAAGAAAAACAACAGAAAAAGGTATATATGGTAGATGAAGTTACATAAAATATTCAAAATGTATAAACACATCAATTTTATCTATATTTAAACAATAAACAATACTTAGTTAAAATTCGGGTATTTTTTTCATTTATTATTTTCAATTTCCATTCTATGAAACGGAAAAAAAAGTAATTAAAAAAATTCGTTTTCTCTGGGACTTCTCCGAAACTACTAAAGGGGATATTAAAATATTTGGCTTACACTTCAGATGTTTTGCAGCAGGATCTTCAGAATCATCGTAACAACTTTTTCCAAAAATAGAAATCGATGGATTACTTCCTACGTTCATATAACGGTGCTTATTAACCAATTTAATTTAAAATTCAATTCTTTGTTATATTTACAGGTGTAAATAGAGCATTTATTCCACAACACTCCTAAGGTATGCCTCGACGATATTTAGGTAGCCTTGGCAGATATACTGGGTTAAATATAATCTGTTGGAAGAATTATGTCAATAAGAATTATTATTTATTTTAATTATTTAATTACTACTTATTTTAATTATATGAGATAGTGAGAATAATTTTAAAAGGACCGCTAATATTTAGTGGCAATAAGACATCAAGAATTGTATGATTACAAAAAACATTCATATAAAGAAATTACATTATCCATTATCAAATTACATCAGTATTCTAATAAACGGTGTCAATTATCCCTTAAACCGCTGAGCTTTAAGGGTTAATTGACTATGGTGAATGGCGTCTTCCTAGCGCACATATGTGCCCAGGTCAAACCCGAGCGTGGAGGCAGAAGTAGGATCCAGACTGAGTACACAAGAGACTAGGAGCAGAGAGCTGTTGAGCAGGTATCGATCCCTCTTCGCTAATGGTCGTATCGCCAGTTTTATTAATTGTCTTAATGAAAGCCAATCAGTGTAGACCGCTCCGTCCCAACTCCGTCCACTTCCTAAGAGCAATCTGTATATATCACTTCCACTTAGTTCGTTACCTATTGTTGAGTACCTGAATCTTTTTGAAAATTTATAGTTAAGGAAATGGCTCAGTGGAAGAGCGCTGAGTGGCCGTGTCGAAGATCCTCGGTTCGAATCCGGCAGTGGAAAAATTTTTATTTAATTTGCTCGCAGCCGGGTTTGGATCCTTAGGGATCTGGAGACTAAGCCAGCCACTATACACAGGGTATTTCAGGGTTAAGTAGCCAAACTGAAAATTTTAACTAAGGATCTCAAAAAAAGAAACAAATTCTCTAGGAGGCCTGTCCGCAAATGCTTTGTTTCGAGGACAAACAAATTCCAGTTCACATTTAAAGATTTTCATTTGTATGAATTATTAAGGCATAATAAATAAATAACACTCAATACTTTACAAAATGATCTTTCTTTATAATTAAATTACCTTAATTATTTTAGTAGATGCATAATTTAATCTTGTGAAACAATAACAAGCCGTTCTGCCACTGCTGCTGTTGAAGAAAGGTGCCGAGCCTGTTTTAATCTTCAAGGAAATCACTTTGAACAAAATTTAATATGACATTAATGTTTACATTTAATGAATAAAGTAGTTGAAACAAAAAAAAAGTTTTATTTATTTAAATGGTAAATAATTATTTATAATAATAATAATAATTCATAACAATGAAAATCTTTAGGTGTAAATATCATATGGACAAACAGTTCAAATTTTCATGTTTGCTACTTAAACCTGAAACAACCTATATAGGTCAAATAGGGAGAAAACCTAGCGGTTGAACGTAATCTCGGGCAAATCGCCTCTCTGCACAACCGTTGGCCTAGAAACATTACCACGTACTGTGTCTCTACCAAGTACTGAACCCATGTAGTGGTACAGGTTTTTCATGTCTCAGTTAAAGTCAATACAAAACAAAATAATTCGGGATCTAGAAACAGAGCTTGCAGCTAAGATAAGATCAAGTTACAACAAAAAAAAACTTCAATTCTGAAAAATAAAGTTAAGCTCCTCTCGATAGAGTTTATTTCGAATCCTGATCCTGGGAACCCACTTAATAGAGGCTAGATGAACCTCAAGAAGTTCTGCAGATCCCACATGCTCAGTCTTGAGCTCTTAGTAGATTTAATAATTTATTTACCGCAGAATGATTCGGACCCGGTACCTTGAGCACAGTAACTCAGCGCTGTTCACACCTATGTACCCTACTTGCTTACTATAATATATAATATTTTACTATACCATTATATACCTACTCCATTGAATAAAAATTGTTGTACACTTTTATTGTAAAGTATTTAAACAAAAATTATCATTCATTAACTATTCCATTTAATAATATGTCACCTTAATATCAAATTGATTTTAATCATATATGTATTTTTATTTATTGTTATTTTGATGGTGATTATCTTTAAATATTTTTTATTTTGAAAAGAAAAGATTTGTCCTGGCCGGCATCTCCAGTGCAGTGCTCTAACCACTGAGCTACCAGGGGTCGTATCCAAGCCAGACAAATACATTCTCTGCAACCGATCCTATATAAAAATCTTTTCTCTTCAAAATATAAATTATTTACTCATTTTATACCATTTAAAACATCTTAATCCTATTCAAATACCTTTTAATTAGTATATCTATACTAATTACGTAAGATAAAACTGATAACAACAACCTATAACTGATAACAAAGAAACAAATATCAAACATAACAAACTATTGTTATCTCTGTAAAGAAATAGAAATATTTATTGAAAAAAGAATAGATTATAACTTGATTTACTGAAGAAGTAAAAAAAAAGGGCAATATTTCGCCAGATGACTTTCGGAAAAGGGTCTACATTCCAATTAACAGGAAAAGAGGTCTTCTAAATGGTTCCATTAATCTCAGTTTAATTCAAGATTTACTCGAAAAATTGTCAGGTGTGAACTTTATTGTTGCTGTGTATCGTACACATGTTCACGCTCCACAAATAATGAAAAAACGTTAAATTGATTTGTAATGGGGAGCGGTGTGTAGCTCAAGAGAGCCCTGAGTAAATCCTCAACGCCCCGAGCCCCAATTTGGCAATGGCAGGGAAACGATTTAATCTTTTAACAGCCATGGATAGATAATGTGGTATTTCAAGACCTTCCTTGGGTTCACCCATCCTCTATAATGTTGATATACTTTTAATGTCCTTCTTCTTTCGCAATACCCTTTTATGCCTCTCACCGTAGGGGAGCGTTTAGCCATTTGGAGGCTATTCGCATAGTTTCTTTGAATCAACTGTACTCTCTTACGAGCGATTAGCCCAGCAAGAAAGGCCCCGTAACCTCGGGACAACTGGTTGTTTGGTTGTACCCTCCAAACTTGGTTCTTCCCAGGGAAGGTGGCCCTGAGGTGTCTCCTGTACGTGACCTTATGTCAGAATAATTGTCGAGTGTACTGTTCTGTTGTGTGTAGCCGTGTACTGAACTCGGGAGTCCGGGGGTTCGTTAATCCCCAATAGCCTGGCATACAGACTAGCCCCTGCGGATACTTTTAATGTAAGAAATATAATTCGTCTTACAAACACTTAAAGTAAATATCTACAGCCCCGGTGAATAAGTTGTTAAGTGTAATGAGACAAAAAATTCTTCATCAAAATGAGACTTAAGTAAGCGGAATCGAGTTATTTTCGTAGTGAATTAGGGCTAAGTAAGGCATTGCCTTGAAAAGGAGTAATTGTTTATACATATTACAACTCCATTTCTAGCCCAATACTACGAGAATGATACGACTCCGGTTATCTGAAAACAGTTAACTCAGTGGACAAAATCCGACTTAACCACTGATTTACCGGGATTGTAGATGTATACTTCTCTACACAAAATAGCTCAATATCTTAAACAAAGATAAGATTTTTAATAATAAGGTTCTTTATGAAAAATAAAATTAAAGAAATATATAAAAAAGATATTCCACTTTCCTAGCAACTGATTGGGATTGTTTTATTGAAACACACTAAAATGAATAAAAAAAAAAAGATTTTAATAGAGAATCTGCTCAGCTTAATTATTTATTTAATCTATTAACCGCCAAGGATGAACCCAGTGGGACCGTTAGAACCACCTTGGGCTCTCTCAGCCTCTATTAAGTAGGTACCCTTAATTGGGACAACGGGACGTTGAAATTGTTGTAGGACAAATCAACTCCTTGAACAAACGTTGTCCTACCATGTAAAAGTACAGTCTCTACGCTAAATTGAGCCCAGACCTCTCATGGGTTGTAGTGGTACAATTTTCGTATGTTTTATTTAAAATATATAACAAAACGAATGTATTCAGCATCGAAAAACAGAGTATACAGCAAAGATATGATTAAAAAAGATATAACAAAACAGCTTTAATTTTTAAAATATAGCTAAGCTCTTCAGGATAGAGATTATTCCGCATTCCGACCTAAAGGTCGATCCAGATAAAAGCATTTACTGGTACACGAAGTACTAATTCGAAGCCCCGAGGAAAACTTAGCGAATGTGGTCTGCAACTTGGAACTTGATCCCACCCAGTTTACACATCCCTTCGGCTATTTTCTTCTCTTTCTCTAAATTCTTTAAATTGTTGCGGTCAACAATTCCTGTGGATGAGTAAGATGGTTCGCGTGGTAAACCCTACATAATGTATGGAATTAATTATATGCAATTAAAAAGATATGAAATAAAAAAATTGGATATTGAAAAAGCAAAGCATTCCTCTTGCAATGATGGAAATGAAATTTTTTTATTAACTATTATAGACCAGGATCCATGGTCCATTTTTGCACTTCATTAGTATCAAGCTGAATCTTCGCGAATAGCTTTGTTTCGATGAGACGCCCAACAATTTCCTGTGCGGAAATTCTCGATTGTGGTAGCTAACAAAGGTAGCAAGGTTAAAATGTGTCGATTTGATGATTCTCAAAACTTTATTACTAACTGGGTTTTTTTTGTTAAATCTCAAGATAATTATCTAAATTATTTGAAAAAATAATTGTCCTACAAAATGTATGGTTTGATTTAAGAGTCCCCTCCTTCCAACTTGTATCGATAACGAGGTCATCAAAAATGATTACTAACCAGCTGTTTTTTTTTTAATTCTTCTTTTTTGACTTCGTTATTGATACATATTGGAAGGAGGGGACTCTTTTTCAAACCATACATTTTGTAGGACAAATATTTTTCAAATAATTTAGATAATTATCTCGAGATATAACCAAAAAAAATTCAGTTAGTAATAAATTTTTGAGAATCATTAAATCGACATATTTTATCCTTGCTACCTCTTTTAGCTACCACAATCGAGAATTTTCGCACAGGAAATTGTTGGGCGTCTCATCGAAACGAAGCTATTCACGAAGATTCAGGTTGATACCAATCAAGTGAAAAAATGGACCATGTATCCTGGACTATTAGAATTTTTTTTTTTTTAACTTTTTGATTCCTATAAAACTTCAGATTCAAACATGGCTTTATTAAAAAAATATATCATGTCATATCATATCATGGAAACAGAATATCAGATATTTCCTTCCTTAATGTATTAAAAACTTACAACCAATGTTATTGCTACAGTAGGCTTAACACAAAAATACCAATTTTATATTTTTGAGTTATATTGTTGCTGTTTTGAAGGAACGATATATATTTCATGGCTTGTTAAAATTCAACCAGATGAGTTAAAAAAAAAATGGGTATTGGAAAAGCAAAATATTCCTTTTGAAGTAATGGTATTGAAATTCTTATATTAATATTTTAAGAGTTTGAAACTTTCTTTATTTAAACTTATGTAATTTTTCCCATAAAACTTAAGATTCAAACATGATACAACTCAAAGCATGGCTTAATTAGAAAAAAAAATCATATCATATGATATCGTGGAAATGGAATATCAGATATGTCGTTCCTGAATTGAAAAGTTTCAACCAATACAGTTAAAATACTTAGGCTTAGCCCAAATTTGCAAATTTTTGAATTATGTTCTAGTTCTTTTGAAAGGATATAACTATATATATATATATATATATATATATATGTAAAGAAAACACATGCTTTTCTTAAGTTTATATTTGCCGCCGCTGAGCATCTAACTACAGACACCAGATGTCAGGTCGGACAGCTGTGATAGCGAAGAAATTAAAGTAAAGGTTAACCACATTGAAGGATATAATCATTCGTTTAAAGATCGAAGTTTTTATTTTAGTTTAATTTTCAAAAAGAACCTGAAATACCGATTTAAGGACTTTTAATGTCGTTTCTGTTGTATTTTCAGGTAAGATGAATGTTTTGTAAAGTTGTTTAAAATTGTAAATACGAATTATAAATAAACTGTTGTATTTTCAGAACCGCATTTCAGTCTCTATTTCCACCAAGGGTGAAACCTCATTATAAAACGACATTATCTGTAACTAATTCAGGAGAGATGGAGAAATTGAGGTTTGATTTTGCTATAAAACCAACGGCAGATGGAAAATCAAATGTTATGTGCATTACGTCGATAGCTACGCCTGATGGACGGATTTTTGAAATACCACCCGATTTCCAACCTGCAAATCTACATCAAGAGATCACAAACACTCCAAACTATGCCAAGGTAAAAAAATCATTAACTAAAAGACACCAAACAAGAAAAATATGGATAACCTTAACGGGGAATTTATCAAAAATATACTTAGATAATGAAAATAATTTACAATTTAATGATATCTACCTAGAGGAAAATATCGAAAAATCAGATACTACAGAACATAAAACTAGTGGTCAAACGCTAGAAAAACTATTGGAGAAATTTCTTGATAAACAAACAAAATCTGAAACAAAAAATTTAGGTAAAATATCAAAAGATTTCATGATAGATAAATTTTCGGGTAGAAGCCAAAATGCAAACCAGTGGATTGGGGTTTTTAATACAGAATGTCAACGTTTCCAAATCGACGACGACAAAAAGAAGATTGAAATTTTAAAACATTTTCTGGAATACTCGGGTATGGAGTGGTACAGCTGCATGTTAATGAAACTTACAGTGGAATCTGAATGGGACACATGGGAAAAAAATTTTTGCGAGACTTTTGCAAACAAAGGGTGGTCACCCATTAGATATGCTCTCGCCTTTAAATATCAAGGGGGCTCATTGCTTGAATATGCCCTAAAAAAGGAAAAATTATTGCTTGAAGTAAGGAAATCAATTGATACTGGGACATGTATAGACCTTATAGCTTTCGGTTTACCTAATTATGTGGCTGATAAAATTGACAGAGAACCTTTAAAAGAAACGGAAGATCTGTACAAAGAAATAGGGAAATTAGAATATCTGGTTGAGAAGAATAAATATAGCAAAAAAAGTGTTATATATCCCGACTCAAAATTTAAAAAAATTGAAGAAAAAAAGGCATGCCGAATCTGTGTTGAGAAAAAAGGGAAACGATTTTACCATCCTGAGGAAAATTGTTGGTTTAAAGAGAAAAATCAAAAAGTAGCTCTGAAATCTGTGAATAACTCTGAATTGGAAATTGAACTGAATGAAAAGAATCCAAAAAACTAGAGGTGCCACCATTGATCAAAGTCAAATTACTATTAAATGATACTTTGAAAGTTTCTGGAATTTATGATTCTGGTTCGAATGTGTCATTAATTAATGCGAAATTACTGAAAATAAAGCCAAAAAAATATACAAGTAATGCAAAAATAGTAAACTTGAAGACTATCAATGGTGAGAAGAAAACAAAAGGTATGATAACACTAAAAATAAAAATTTACAATATAGAGAGAGTTATGGATATATTTGTAGTCGATAATGAAAACTTTAACTACGATTTTCTAATTGGTTTGGATTGTATCAAACATTTCAAATTGATACAAAATGAAGAATTAAAAATCATACAATATAACAACCCAGAAAGCAAGAAAATGGCCTCAAATGAAGAGGATATAAAAAACAATAACTACAAAAAAAATTGCAATTCGAATTTAACAGGTAATGATTACATTCCTGATAAACTAGGTGAACAAAATGAAGGTTTTGTTTTGGTAAATTCTGAAAAACAAGAAACTAGACACATGGACAAATGTGAAATCAATTTCAATGAACATATTAACACAGATGAATTTGAGATTATAGTAGACCATCTAGATTTAGACCAAAAAATAGAAATTGACAAGTTGATAGAAAAATATAAACCGGTCTTCGCCAAAGATAAATATGACGTTGGTACTGTAAAACATTATGAAGCTCATATTGACTTGATGGTGGACAAATACTGTTATAAACGTCCATACAGATGCACAGTGGAAGATAGAAGACAAATAGAAAACCAAATATCAAAACTATTAGAGAAGAATTTGATTGAGGAATCTTACAGCCCATTTGCTGCCCCAGTAACTCTGGCATATAAAAAAGAGGATGAACAAAAATCAAGGCTATGTATAGATTTCAGAGAATTAAACAAAATTGTCGTCCCTCAATCGCAACCTTTTCCGTTGATTGAGGATTTGATGGTAAAAACTGTGAACTGTAGATATTTTTCTACTTTTGACATAAATTCAGCATTTTGGTCAATTCCTTTGAAAATTCAAGATAGATATAAAACTGCATTTGTTACACAACAAGGTCACTTTCAATGGACGTGTCTCCCATTTGGATTAAAGACTGCTCCGGCTATTTTCCAAAGAATATTGAGCAACATCATAAGAAAATACAAACTTTCTGATTTTGCAGTAAATTTTATAGACGATATATTAATTTTTTCAAAAACTTTTGAAGAGCATATACTACATCTATCCAGATTGCTGGAGGCAATTCTAACAGAAGGTTTTAGACTAAAATTTTCGAAGTGTACTTTTGCAAATAAGTATGCCAAATATTTAGGTCATATAATAGAAAACAATTCAATCAGGCCTCTGAAAGATTATTTAACCGCTGTCAAAAACTTTCCAGTTCCAGAAACGAAAAAAAATATACGTCAATTCCTAGGAAAAGTGAATTTTCATCATAAATTTGTACCACACAGTGCAATTATCCTGGAGCCATTACACAATTTGTTACGGAAAGATGTGAAATTCTTATGGTCCACAGAATGTCAGGAATCATTTGATCAAATAAAGGCATTGCTATGTTCAGAACCAATTCTACATATCTTTGACCCTGAACTACCTATAAATATTTACACGGATGCTAGTATTAGAGGAGTGGGAGCAGTGCTGAAACAAGAAGATAAAAATGGGGACAGTAAGCCGGTTGCTTACTTTTCAAAAAAGTTAACTGAAGCACAAAAAAAGAAAAAAGCAATATACCTTGAGTGGTTGGCAATAAAGGAAGCTGTGAAATATTGGCAGCACTGGCTTATGGGAAACGAATTTATAGTCTACTCGGATCATAAACCATTAGAAAATTTGAACATCAAAGCTAGAACTGATGAAGAACTAGGGGATTTGATGTATTATTTATCTCAATATAATTTTAAAATCAAGTATAACCCGGGAAAATCGAACCAAGAAGCAGACTGTTTAAGCCGAAACCCGGTTTTAGAACCCTATGAAAATACTGAAGATTTTTTGAAAGTAGTCAATTTAATAAACTTAGAAGATATAAAAAATGACCAAAACACAAATCTAGACTTACAAACTAGAAAACTTATATTGGAAAATGAAATTTACTACAAAAAGAATAAAAGAAGCAAAAAAATCGTACTATCAGAACAACTTAGCAAAGCTCTAATAAAGGATGTCCACAATACTTACTGCCACATTGGGAGAACCCAGGTAACAAATAAAATAACACCATTCTACACATCAAAAAATATTATCAAAAACATTAAACAAATTTGTAATGAATGTGAAATTTGTTTAAAAAACAAATCAAGGAGAAAACCAAAATATGGTTTAATGTCATACTTAGGTCCATCAACACGCCCCTTTGAAATTATATCTATTGATACCATTGGAGGCTTTGGAGGATCACGATCAACAAAAAAATACTTACATCTCCTAGTTGATCATTTCACAAGATACGCTTATATTACAACATCAAAAACACAAAGCTCCAGCGATTTTATAACACTAATGAAAAAAGTCACACAAGATAACACTGTTAGTGTGGTGTTAACAGACCAATACCCTGGCTTAAATTCCAAAGAGTTTAAACAATTTTTGAAGAACGAGAATATAAGAATGGTTTTCACTGCTGTGGATGCGCCATTTTCAAACGGACTTAACGAAAGGCTAAATCAAACTTTAGTCAATAGGATAAGATGCAAAATAAATGAAAGTGATAAGAAAACAGCGTGGACTACTATGGCACGGAAATGCGTAGAAAAATATAACGAAACAGAACACACAGTCACTAAGTTTGCACCAAAATATCTTTTGGAAGGCGAAAATGTGAATATTCTACCACTCGAATTGATATCACGAAGTTCAAAAGAAGACCTGGAAAGAGATAGGAAACTTGCTCTTGAAAACACAATAAAATCACATAATTATAATAAAAGAATATTCGACCGACATAGGAAAGAATACATAATGGAAGTAGGCGACAGAGTCTTCGTGGAAAATGGAAACCGATTAAATAGGAGAAAATTGGAAGAATTGAGGATTGGACCTTATACTATTCTGAAGAAGATCTCCAATTCAATCTATGAAGTTGATACAGGACACAGGAAAGCAGAATCGAACCTCTACCATATTACGAAACTGTGTCCAGTGATTATTGATAAATGAACGGTTACGTACAGTGTCAATATTTTTTTTATTTTATTTTTTTTTTCAAAAGGGGGGGGAGATGTAAAGAAAACACATGCTTTTCTTAAGTTTATATTTGCCGCCGCTGAGCATCTAACTACAGACACCAGATGTCAGGTCGGACAGCTGTGATAGCGAAGAAATTAAAGTAAAGGTTAACCACATTGAAGGATATAATCATTCGTTTAAAGATCGAAGTTTTTATTTTAGTTTAATTTTCAAAAAGAACCTGAAATACCGATTTAAGGACTTTTAATGTCGTTTCTGTTGTATTTTCAGGTAAGATGAATGTTTTGTAAAGTTGTTTAAAATTGTAAATACGAATTATAAATAAACTGTTGTATTTTCAGAACCGCATTTCAGTCTCTATTTCTACCAAGGGTGAAACCTCATTATATATATATATATATATATATATATATATATATATATATATATATATATATATATATATATATATATATATATATATGTATATGTGTGTGTGTAGCAGAGCGGGAGTTTCCATTCCGAAAATCCTGATTCCATTTCCGCTGTTGGTAAGACTTTTATTTAGACTGATACCAGCCGGAGATGGATCCTAGGGGATCTAGGACACCACCTATAAAGTGGGTACCCAATATAAGGAGGGAAATCTGGCGGTTGAACGAGATCTAGGACACAATACCTCGCTGCACGACAGTATCTACCATGTAATGCACTGCATACCCTTCTGTGCTCCTAAATATCATATTTTCCACTAAGCCCATAGAATATAGCTGCATGCGGACGGTTATGTTAAATTATATCATTAGATCCTACGAATAAAAACTCGTGGTGGTTATTAATTATAATAAAAATGATAATCATGGCCTTTTTTTACATTCCTCTTCAAATACAATCACAAGGGCCATACCCGAACTGAATATTTCAGCAGACTAAAACAAAGGCTTTGATACAGTGAGGTGGGCATTTAGCATTGCTGGGAATGGGAAGCCCGCTCGTTTGGAGTAGAGTCGAGGCTACTCAACACGACAATGAACAATCTGGGTTGAACAAACACGAGAGACCAGGAGGGGATACGTAGCTTTTATAAATAATCAATTTAGAGTTAACATTTAAAGTTGGCCATTTGTAGAAACATTAATTGCCTGTATTTTTAACATGGCCTCTCGTAGCCCTCGCATCCAGGTCCCTTTCGAATAATTGATGCCCCGAACTACGCTACAATTCCCGTCTCACTTTTCTACTCGTTCCTCCGCCTACTAACACCTCGGCATATGTATATAGTTTACCCCTACATACTCTCTCCGCATCATGTACTAAATTATGTAAGCAATATTCCAGATTATTTTACAAATTATTAAACTTGGGTAGTTCACCTTATATGTGTGGGGAAGAAAATGGTCCGGGTGGAAGTGAAAGAATTAATTCTTTATTTTATTCAATTCCAAAATTATGATTAGAAATACAGAAAAAGAGAAAAAAAATCTCAAAACTCTTATTTTATTTTTTAATAAATTTTAAAACTAAAATGTAAAGTTACTATACATTAAAGGTCATTTTAACACCGATTTGGAAAATGAATTTATGAAAAAAATAATGAAGAACAATTATTGCTAAAAATATTTTTTTAATTTTTTTTTTATTTTTTTTTTTAATTTATTTACTTTACTGATTTACACCTTAGCAAAAATTCTGGTTTCATTCATTTATTCAATGACTAATACTTATAATCAGTAATACAGAAAAATCTGATTTAATGTTTAAAAATACTGGTAAATTACTATACACTCAATATCATAATTTGGTAAACTAATTTACAGAAACATTATGAAGAAAGAAAATTTGTTTACATCACTTCATATAATTATCCCGCTTTTCTGTGAGCCACACTTAAAAATAATTACTTTTTTAAATATTTATTTTATACCTAACGATTATATTCGTTAATGTTTTAAGTTTAACTGTGGCTTCAATATCCGATAACAAACAAGAAATGGACGATAGGGGCGACCTGTAGTCTAGCAGTTGGCATAACTAACGTACGAAGCCCAAGATCGCGGATTCGTAGCCCGGCAGGTGGCTCACAAACGTCACATCATATTATGCTGCTATTACAAATCGAACGATGCCACAGAGGGAGTCATAAATTTCGATTACGCAGTTATTATACGCAGTGTTCGATTTGTCTTCGACGCCCCTAAGAGGTCTCATGTGTCCCGCCGTTACGTTGAGTTAAAGTGGCTCTTCCCTTCTATCCGTAGACTCTATTTCTTTGGTTCTTACTTATATCAAACTATCAACTCACAACATCCATCTTATATCTATAGCCTCCTACAATTCAAATCCTCATTCCAATCCCAGGGCACAAGATCTCGCCCTTCTGATCTTTATATCCGTTCCAACAGAACCAAAACTTTTGGTTATTTATTATTTATTCACTTATTTTTCCATAAGCCTATTTCTTTTTATTGCAAATTGGTCTGTTTTTTTATTTTTATTTTGTATCACATTTTCTGATTCTCTACCAAAACATACCTGTTTAGTTATTTACTTTCAGTTTATGTAAATATTGTTTAATTCTGATGTAGGCCTTTGGCCAGATATATATTTATTTAATTTTGTTCATCTCTGTTATTCTATGGGACCTGGTCCCAGAATAAAATTATTTTTTCTATTCTATTTTATTATAATATTAGGATACGGATCTTTAACGTGTAATTTGATACTGCACAGGCTTGGGACTGCCATAATACGTACCCTCCGAATGATGGTATAGCTAAGGATTTTATACTCCCTTTAAAAAATCCTAATGCCACTTGCTGGGCTGCGAACCGGCGATCTTGAGCACAATAGGTTGTGCTAACCTTTACACCACAGGTCGCCCCTGAAAGTCGAATTTTAATGGATCTTACTCGAAGTAAAAGTTATCTCCTACAGTATGGATTCGAACAAGCACCAGTATGATGCATCGACACATTCCATCACCAACGCCCAAAGTATTTTTCGTCAAGACCTTAGGCGAAGTAAGGGAAAACAGATCGAAACACTCATTTCATCGGAATATTGTTTTCCCAGCCCACCCAGAAACTTATTAGGTCTCCGATTCAATACCAATTTTCCTAATGGAGTCACCGAATTTACCTTTGAGGTTTTATTACCATTATATACATGAAGAAGGAAAAAAGGCCAATCGCTAAATATTGTTTTTTCTGTTTAGAAAAGATATCCTGCAGGTTGAGAAAAACAGTCGTAAACAAGTCTTCTACATTTCTTTTTCTATCAGACCTTAAGGACTTACTGGTTCAATTATTTCCCTCAAAAATACTTTTAAATGAAATAGGAAAAGTGATTATTATATCTATATTTTTCGCATTAGTTGTTGACGCTGCCATGAAAAATCCAAGGCATCAATTAAATAATAATTTTAAACAATTACACAGATCAGAACTGATATAGATTGCTATATAAAAAAAACATGTACCACTACAACCCGTGAATGGGTCTGGGGTTCAGTGTATGGTAGAGACTGTACTGTTTCATGGACAGAGGTTCTGCAAGGAGGTGACTTGTCCTAGGTCACACTCAACCCCCAGATTTTCCCCCCTTATTTTGGGTACCCTATTTTTATAATATTTTATAGAGACTGAGGAGGTCCTAGATCCTATACGATCCGTCTCCGGCTACAAACGGACTAAATAAAAGTCTTGGCCCGGAGCGGGATTTAAACCAGAATTTCCGGCATGGCAACTCAGTTCTCTACCACTGAGCCACTCCGCTCCCTATAGATTGCTATTTAGTTATTTTATTCTGGACCATAACCTTCTTGAAATACCTATGGGTAGGCTCACTATTGATATCAGCATACCCATAGATGATTCAAGAACACAAGAAGATGATATTTACTTTTCGAACACTTATCAAATACAGAAATATTTTATTTTCGTTGAGTCTACAATAATCTAAAAAAAATTCTGTATTTATCATTACCAACACACTACTGATTTTTCTTAACGTGTATATCATAATTTTCGCAGAGGTTCTCTCATGGATAAGTGGTAGTCATCCAAAGTTCTCACCATTGCATAATGGTCCACCTTTAATTTAACTATTAAAAAAAAACAGTTGATATTACACCATTACAACGCATGAAGGATCATGGGATCAGGACATATTGTTACAAAGCCAGCGGTTATGTAGACCGCTGATAATCACAATATAATGCGAGAAATTTCCTCTAACTAACAGAGGCTGGGTTAGCCCCAGGAAGGGGACAGATCCCACAGGGTCCATCTGTGGTTGTTAACAAATGAAATAACTTACCTGTCACACCCGGATTTGAAAACAAGACCTTTAGCGCATCAGTTAAGCACTCTACCGCCCCACTCCCAAATATATATATAGATATATATAGATAGTATAACATGTAAATTATTACAATACCATAACATTTAGAAACAGATAATAATTGGAGATGTTTGTGTTAAATCATAACAAATAATAGAGGGCCATATCCTCCGAACTTAATCTGTCCTGTAGCGATTTGATTAATCCCCCCCCCCAAAACAATAAAGCGGACAGAAACTTGAAATGGGAGAGCTTTATTCGCAAAGTTTATAAGTACACCACTCAATTTTGGGGCTCTTCTTGGAAACTTTGAGTGAATAATTGGACTTGGAATGTCTTTGTCTCAATTGATTAAATCAATTCATCATCGGACCCATTGTAACAATGACGGTATGCAGACCAACTAAACATGATCAAGCAAGGTATATGTAATAAATAGGGAGCGTACTAATTAATACTAAACTTGTACCATTAAGCATTAATGATAACAACTTGACCATCTGGTCTCGATTTCAAGTAATTTAGCTATGAAATAATTGTACAGAGTAAGTTATTAATACACATCACGCATTCATCCGTCCCATTTGACATGATTTTTTTTTTAAAGTGGATTTATTGAAATAAAGTTTTGAATTCCTAAAGAACATGACAGTCCAGCTTAAACTGTATCACGTTAATCCATTCAGTAGAAACTGCCGGCTGTCCACCTCCCCGCAAGGGATGCCAAAATTAAGCCTGGAAATTTTTACAACTGCGCTTTAACAATTCATGGATAACAATGTCGACCATATTTTGTATTGAGTTTTGTTGTGGAACAAGATTTGGCTTTGAGAAACCTAATTATATGCCAGCAACTACCGATTACATCTTTTAAAAATGTATTTATAGAAATCTACAACTGTATTATAATAATCAATCAAGTAAATATCATGAATGGTACATTTAAGCAAATACTGAAACTAACTGGTAGTACTGAAAAAACAAATCCAACACAGAAGGCCACTTAAATTAAAAAATCATATCATCTTGTTTTCAGACGCCTCGGAGGATTATCGTTCATTGGAGAGGTTCGAAACTAGCTGGTTTGAGTGAGAATTAAGTTTGTCATGAAAGGGGATAAATATGGGGGTTCGGGCCATATCAGCAACAAATGGGGCATTAATGTCACTACGGATGACTTCATTTGTAACAAAGTAAAGAGTACTCAGGTTTTTATGAAGAATCTCGAATTGTAAGGATTGGATACAAGAGGAATTCGATGGCTTAGTGGAGGCCCAAAGTTCTACTACGTAAGTACAAATAGGTCATATAATAATATGTATGATTCTTTTGTAATTAATTAGGTGCTTACAACGCTTGTCAAGTGAGTGTTTAAGTAGCCTGAAACGGCGCCACTAAATTAAAAAATAAATAAATAAGCAGTCATGAGGACTGCCCACAGAAGTAAAAAATCAAGACTTTGGAACGGCTGTGTTCTTTTTATAATTTATAAATCAATTAAGGTATGAATTATTTTCATTTAAAATTCTTAAATTTAAATTATTAACTTTTTAAATATTTTTGTTTTGAAGAGAAAAGGATCATGTAGGATCTAGGACCCTCCTGGGGCTCACCCAGCCTCTGTAATAGTCATAAAAATAGGGTACCCAAAATAAAGGGGGGAAATCTGAGCGTGATCTAGGACGTCACTTCCTTGCAGAGGCGTTGTCCATGAAACAATACAGTCTCTACCATGTACTGAACCCCAGACCCGTTCACGGGTTATAGTTGTACAGGAAGGTTCCTTTAAATTAATATAATTCTTAATTTTAACGTAACTACAATTGATTAGTATAAAATACTAGTATAATATTTAATACGAATATGAAATAAACGGTAATACAGAAAACTATCTTTACATATTTGAAATTATAAATGAGAAAAATTTAGAAGCAATAAATATTACATCAATTGTTATTTAAAAGTAGATACTTTTGTTATAAATTAAAAAAAATATTAAATTAGATAAATTGAACCATCAATAATGTTTATGGCCTAGATGGCTCGTTGGAATCCCGGTAATCTTTTTTTACATGGAACAAAACAAATCATTTAAAAAATTCTTTCAAATGACTATGAGATTCATTTTGCACCCTGCTCGGATTAGAGTATGGTGTATTAGAATTAAGAGAAAAATATTTTTATTTTGAAGAGAAAAGATTTGCCCTGGCCGGGATTCGAACCCGGGTTGTCTGCGTCTCCGTTGCAGTGCTCTAAACCTCTGAGCTAGCAGGGGTCGTATCCAAGTCAGACAAATCCGTTCTCTTCATCATTCACGGGGAAGAATGTTTATTGAACAATACTTTTAATTAGATAATTAGATAGATTTTAATAAGATCCTAATTAAAATTATTGTGGTTTAGAGCACTGCAATGTAGACCAGGGCAAATCTTTTCTCTTCAAAACAAAAATATTTAAAAATAAAAACTATCAAAATAATAATTAATAAAAATAAATTAAAAATAATATGTTGACGTAAGTCAACAAGGTCGTAATTAAAAGTATCGTTCAATTAACATTCTTTCCCATGTATGCATCGCAAAAATTGCGATAACACGGAGATATAGAATCGGTGAAGAGAACGGATTTGTCTGACTTGGATACGACCCCAGGTAGCTCAATGGTTTGAGCACTGCAACGGAGACGCAGACAACCCGTGTTCGACTACCGGCCTGGGCAAATCTTTTCTCTTCAAAACAAAAATATTTAAAAACAATCACTATCAAAATAATTATTAATAAAAATAAATTAAATTATTAACATTCGCCTGGTTTCCACGGATACTGACAATAAGTGGATAATAATTATATACTTTTTCAACTTTTATTTATTAATCAAAACATACGATGGGCTGCTCAATCTCAATACAAAATATCAATAAATTAATTGAAATAATTAGTACACAGTTATTTTTTATATCATGTATCTGTATTTACCTAGATTTTATTTTCATTTTAGTATTATTACCATCGTTAAGTTCAATAATACCTACATCATCTTTACTTCAAATCATTTCATAAAACAAGATATTTAACTATTACAAACAAAATCTTTTAGGGGAAACGGAAAGTTCGACCAGTTATTGGTGTTTTAAATTATTATTTGTATCAATGAATTATTAGATAAACATAGTCATTCTTATATCAATGGAATTCTAACCATTAAAATAAAGCTGATTAAAAGAAATTGTATAACTCGCCAGTCTCAAGCATGTTGCTGACGCGAAGCCATAAGTTTACCCCCAACCAAAAGTTGGTAAACGCGGCTAAAAAAGTTTTACTTTAAACAAATTAGTGTAAGATTACACAATCCAAGACATAAGAATGATGATGTATTTTTGGAGGATCTGTATAATCTATAACTCTTGCGAAAATACACGCTCCAAGAGCTCGAAGATAGAGACGGTTGGAAATGATAAACGACAAGACGATAAAAGGCGTGTTAACTGAAGGAGAGAAAGTTGCTGGGAGAGGCTGGAGCAATTAACAGCTCCCCTCACAATAAGAACCCTTCCAGCAATATCCTGGAGAAGATGTTCCAGTGACTTAACTTAAGGAGGAAGAACCGGATAAATTCGGGAGTCTATCTGATAGCTCTGGGCCAAGAGTGTATTGTACAATTGTATTTGGACAAATAAGCTGTTTGTAGTCTGATATTTTTAAAGTTCAATAACACACAACATTTATTTATTAAGATACATTATGGAGCGTTAATCATTAGAACAAAGAATAGAATAATATGTTAATTTAGTATAGAATGTTCACACTTGCGTTTAGAGCATTGACCTTGAGCCGGACTGAAGGTCCCGGATTAGAAACTGAACGTGGCAGATAGATCAATTAATTTGATAACAAGCCTAAATCGATCTTGCGGGATCTTCGATTCTTCCAGGGACTCTCCCAAGCTCTATAAAAGATGCATCCTTAATGGGGCAAAAACTGGGTCTGTTTCGGAAAACACATGCAAATTGCTTATTCGGTAATTATGATTACTTAAGTGAAATAACTCCATGATATGTTTGAGAAATTTAACCTTTAGGCTAATTATAAATCCTAATACGACAAAAATGTATTCTGATTGCTGGAAGGGCAAATAAGGGATGAAGCAATGAACCAGAGGGTGAAATCAAACGAAGAAACAAAATAGAATGTGGAAGGAGTAGAAGCATGTTGGATTCATATTTATCGGAATTCATATGGAAAAAAAGTTACGAGAATTGTTTACTAAGATTTTAGAAAGCATTGCTGATTTTTATCCACAAATTTAATTGCAATTGTTTTGTTTTGAGGTTATTTATAAATATACACCTGTTCTGTTCTGAGTATTTTATTTAATAGCATGAATAACAGATATCTAAAAAATAATCTGCCTGCGTTTTCCGAAACAGCCCCCCAAAACTTAGTGGTTAAACGTAATTATCATCTTCTTGCGCAACCGTTGGCTTAGAAGTAGTAAAGTCTCTACCATTTACAGAACCAAGACTCTCGATGGGTTGTAGTTGTACAGGTTTTTTTTTATTAATAGCTGGTTTTTTATATGTCCACAATCTTCTGAGCAGCTTCTTAAAATGGCATCTGCAATCAAGCTATACCCAAACTGCTGTAAAACTACATACAAATTTTTACCACTACATCTCATGAAGGATCTTTGGTTCAGGACATGATAGACTGTACTGTTTCTAGGACAACGCTTGTGTAAGGAGTTGGTTTATCCGATAACACGCTCAATCACAAAGTTGTTTACCCCATCAAGGTTACCATCTTTATAGAGGCTGGGAGAGCCCCAGGAGGTTCTCCAGTTCCCAGAGGGTCCAACCATTACTGTTTACAAATTATTGATAATAATAGAATTGCAATTTAGAATCAGTAAATCTTTTTTTGTTACAGTTTAGTGATTTTTTTAATTAACACAGTTTGAATTATGTTACTAGAAGACTGCCTATGGGGAACCAGCTTTTAGCATTGGCAAATAAATAATTATCCGAGTAATTCATGCTGACAAATTAGCTCCATTCGTCAGAGCATAAACTTAGTCTTGCAGCAATAGCCTAGAGAGTAAGGCGGTGACATTTAGAGCTAATGGTTGTGGTGAGGTTCGTATTATATTATTCGCTTTATTCTACCGAATACGAAGGATAATTCCTCAGGGACTAAGTGAATTTCTCCATCAACGTCTATTCAATCTCAGAGTCTGCTAAGAAGTAATATCACACAGAAGTCATAACAAGTATGTATGTATGTAGAACTGAAAACTAGTACAATGGCCGAATAGCTCCGATATTTCCGAGTCTGGTAATATCAAACCGAAACTACCAATATTTGCTTTAATCCAAAAGATTCGCAGTGGCATAGCCAACTCAAATGGTGCACGAAATTATAAGATGGCCGCCCTATCCAACAATGTCACATTAACAACTAGCAGAGGTATGCAATACAGATAGTACTCTAGGGAGTAAAAAATGCTTAATTACGCCGTCCTTCAGAAGGGGCGTTAAACGGGGGTCCCAACCTGTACGATACCCAGGTACTCATTAAAAATCCCTATCTTAATTAAACCTGGATAGGCAAAATTTAGAGCTCCCAATGTAGCATTGTCCGATTAGCCATATCAGCATAAAAACCCCTTAAATGAACAAACAAACAAACAGATAGAACTCATTCAAGTATTCAGGGAAGAAATCACACAAATAATAGCCTACTATAACCAAGATCGAGAGTTCACAGCCCGGCAGGTGGTCTTAGGATTTTTTAAAGGGAACGGAAAATCCTAGATTAAGGCGTCCTTCGGTGGGGACTTAAAACTAAGGTCCCGAGGTTGTGTGGTGTGAGTTAATTGTTAGATATCCCTGTCCTAATTATAAATGGATAGACAAAAGAAGTTAGGACTCCCACTGTCCGATTATTCAGAGTAACATGAAGTGACCTTCAACAAATAAACAATAAAAGAAGTATCAGCTAATTGAATACTGAGTCAAGTTCTATAAATATTTCACTCGGAACCACAGATAAATGAAAAATATCGAACCTTGCAAGTACTCAGAATATAGTAATATGTGCTCAAAGTAAATAATGTAACGAATAAATAAATTAATTAATAAGTACTGAGTAGCAGATATTTAACTCCATCACACTAACAGAGTAAGGACCACTTCAGTTCAATATCGAACCACTTCTTAACTTCATGTACACCAGAACAAAAGTTTCAATATACCATAATTATTCAGATAAAAATAAATACAATAACATAATGTAAAGAAAATAATAATATTAAGTAATTTAATATATAAGGAGCGGAGTGGCTCAGTGGTAGAGCACTCAGTTGCCGTCCCGGAAGTTCTGTTTCAAATCCCGCCACAGGCAAGACTTTTATTTTGCAGCCGGAGATGAATCATACGGGATCTAGGACCCTCCTGAGGCTCACCCAGCCTCTATAAAATGATATCAAAATAGGGTACCTATTAAATAAGGGTAAACATCTGGCGGTTGAGCGTGATCTAGGACAAGTCGCCTCCTTGCAGAACTGTGGTCCATGAAATAGTATAGTCTCTACTATTAACTGAATCCCATTTACTGAATATCGTATATCGCCTTATTGCGAAAGCGGCTTAACGGAACAATAGTTCCTTCTCACTTCGGTCAAATGGTAAGTGACAGGTTGGGTCCCTGTCGAAAATTCTTATAATTATGAAAATATTTCACATATTTACTGAAGCGTTTTCGATAATAATCGGTACTATTCTTCCTAGAGATAATCACAAATAAAAAGCTAGAATCCGATAAGCACTAAAATCCCTCTGTATGAAGTTGTACTAAAAAATAACCAAAAATCGTGCGCATTAAACGCTGACATATGCAATAGTAATAATGATCCAAGCAAAGCTACCAAAATTATATTTGGGAATTAAATATGTCCCTTAATCTTCTGATTGAACATCAAACATTTCCAAGGTTGGGTAAACAACTACAAAAGAAAAAACAGTTTTTTATACATGAAAATTAGAAAACTATTACACAGACAGCTACAAAAAGTTGTTGTTTTTTTACACTAGGAAAATATATAAATCTTAACAGTGTGAAAAAACGTGTAAAAAATCGGCTAATTTAAATATTCCCGGAAATGTGCTTAAGAGATTGAAAAAATACTTATGTTAAATTATAGACATAATTATAGAAAATAAATAAATGAAGACAAAGATAAATGTAGTACACAGAATGGAGTCAGTGTGTAGAGAGCCAATTTAGTAAGCTATATGTATAGGATTCGAAACCCCCTGATATATTAATTATACTGTTTGTTTTTTTATTTAATATATATTCAACAACAGTTAGAATATATAACTCATTCTTTTTTGTTTCTGTTAGGTAACCCCTTATAAATGCCTCATCAGCCTCCATGCCCTAAACGTTTGAAGATTCAACATTTTTTAAACCATTTGAAGCTGGTTTTATGGTATGACGTTAACTACACCTATCTACGGTAGCGATCTAAGAAAAAAACTACGACATAACAAACGAGTTATATCTACTGCTATACTGAGACCCGTTTCAGAACTTTGGACAGTCACATACGAAAAAATATAATCCGAAATGCTTCTGTAAATTTCATAATTAGAAAAAAAAAATACTAAAATGAACACACACACTAATAACTCTTTTTCTGATCTTCCATCTCCCTGTTATCCGATCCATCTAAGGAGGTTAAAAAATAAAATCTAAGATATCTCCTGGAGAATAAAAAAAAAAAGAGAGGATGATAAAATAATAAAGAAGCAAATGGACGGGGGGAAACCCCGTTTAGTTAACCCATAAAAAAGCGAAACAGAGATAATTAAAACTCATAAAAAAGTATAAAAACATCATAAGCACAGGAATACCCTTTGCTTATGATGTTTTTATATACTTTATGGTTTTATATACAGGAATGTATATACACTCAGGTCGCATTCCAACTCTCCTTAAATCAAGCAAGCCAATTTTTTTATACCAGCGAAAAATCGGTGGGATATGATCTATTATGTAATGACAGCTATTCATCTTATATTAATATTAATCTTGTAGCTGAAGAAAAAAGGTATTTGACAGATTTAGCATCCATTCTTCACCAATCTGTGAGTACCAATCATGTATTTAGAATCGTGTTATTTAATTTATTCACTAAAAAAACTCATTTTTTCACTGTTAGGGCATAAATATGAGACCAACATAGCCTCGAAACGTCACCAAAAGAAGTTTAAATAACTGACTGAAACTCGAGAACCATAGTATATTATACATATATATGTATATATATGTGTATATATATTATATATATATATATATATATATATATATATATATATATATATATATATATATATATATATATATTCAAACGTGCCGGGACCAGGTTCATGCCTGCCCACTCCATACCCATCGCCCGCACTTCCTCAGTCCTGTCAGTCAGTGTCCAGCCTTGAAGGAAACTCCCCATTTTTACAATGTTTAAACTCGACTACCGTGCGGTTATTAAATTCTTTTGTAAAGAGGATCTTACTCCTGCGCAAATTAAAGAGCCCTTGGATTGTGTATCCGGGCAGTTCTCCCCCTCGTATTCCACAGTGAAAGAGTGGGCAAAATTATTTTAAGTTCGGGAGAGAACGTCTAAAAGATGTCCCGGTCGCCCATTGGAAGCTGTCACTTCTAAAACAATCTAACTTGTGGAGACTGCAATTGCTGTCTGACCGGCGACTGAAAACCAAGGAAATAGCAGATTGGTTCCAAAAATTCTTTCAGCTGCTCAAAAACAGGAAAGAGTTCACTGCTACAATGAATTTTGGCGATTTAACACCGACGAAGAGCTCCAAGGAGCAGTGGAAGAACATTTTTTTAACAAAGAAAATTATTTTTTTCATGGTATAGAAATGTTGGCAAAGCGTTGTGATAAGTGTGTTGAACTTAGAGGAGAATATATTGAAAAATAGTAAGACCAGTTTTTTCTTTCACCTTTCCTTCTATTCCAGGCCGGAAACTTTTTGACCTTACTACGCGTATATATATATATATATATATATATATATATATATATATATATATATATATATATATTATTATTATTATTATTATTATTATAAAACAACATAAAAGTTTTTAAACATCGAAATTGATATCAGGAAAAGGCGAATGAGATTCTTTGGTCACCTCAGGCGACTACCATAAAATCGATTGACGAAAAGAGTAATAGATTATGTAACTTCACTTAAGATTCCCCACCCTGGCTAGATGAAGTTCGAAAGGACCTCAGAAATGCAAACTTAAGACCAGCCAACATTTTAGAAAGACACCTTCAGACACAGAAGTAGACAAATGGGAAGTTGTACAGACCAGAGTGGTCGGAAGAGCGTAAACAACCGTTTTCGAAAAGAATGAAAACCTATTGGAAGAACAAGAGGAACCCAAAGAAAAATTGATCAAGTTACTAGCTGCTTAACGTCTTCCATTTCTGGAGAGAATTCGCCAATAGTAACAATACATTATTAACTGGCGCTTAATATAAATAACATTGAAGTGTTGTGCGGGAAGTTTATTACAAAGCCTCGATATAGAAACAAATATTGCCCTCAGGTATGGGGCATTATATCATTATATCACAATTATAGGCCAATAATCGTATTAAAAAGTATCTTTAAAAAATAAAATATACAGTAGAAATATCATTTAAAAAGTGTAAACATATTCAAAGCTGTACAAAATTTCATGGTAAAAGCTTTTGAATTGAATTTGGCTGAAAAAGATGGAGAAAGAAAGAAAACTAAAAAATATAACAATTTATATAAAAATAAGAACAATAACAAATATTAATAAAACAGTAGGATTCAAATGATTTGAACAATTATACGATTGGAACAATGGAGATTGATACACAGCTATGCGGATAAATTCTTTTTAAATTCCAAGAGTAATACAAAAAAAAACTCATCCATTTTAAGTTATTCATCTAGATAATTCCCTACCTGCACCGTTCCACCACAAAAAAATATTATTTTTTCATTAACCAAAACTCCTTAAACTGATTAGTTTATTAAATGAATTGATTGAAAAGATATCATCGTTAATGCCCGATGGGTGTGATGCTTGGATTTGAAATAGACTCCAATTTAAGTCCAGGGCTTGGCTTCCTCAACTTCAATTAAAAGTTGTCATTCCCCAGGGTTAGGCCAACTTTGATTCCGATCCCGTGAACTTTTATATTTACTATAATTTATTTATTTCTGTTTAAGTTATCTGGTAAATAAGAACTGATCAAAGAATATTTCGGGTTATTAAACTTATTTTTTATTTACTTTTTTAACTATATGATAACAAAAATACACGAAAGTCAAGCTTAAAGGCAAGTTATTTTACGAGCAGGAGGTTACTTACCTTTTCGTTCTGAAACTTAAAAATTAAAATTTACACAACTATAATCCTTGCTAGTGTGTCTATAAGGGTGTGAAATCTCCCCGATGACTTTGAATAGTGAACAAGGTCTTGATGTATTCGAAAATAAGGTATTTTTGTAGATATGTGCTTGTAAAGTTCTTGGGCTTAGTAAACAACAATTTCCTAATAATTAAAAAGCGTCGAAAGGTAAACGTCCGAGGAGTAGATCAAGGCGTAGGTGGGAGGATCGTTTGCGTTTAAATTTGGGTGGTAATTCGGTGATGGAAGGCTGTAACGAACGATTGGTGGTATAGCTATTGAATCTTCGGGTTCATTAAACATTTATCATGCTTATTAATTTTAAGCACAGGAAAAAATCAAAAATGTTAACATTTTGTCTGACCAGGAACAAAGTTAAAAGAATTTATTTAGACTATGTGATGAGTTATTTTATTTATTTTTTCTCTATATTCTTATTGAAATGAGAATAACAGAACAGGAAGAAAATGGTCCGGGTAGAAGTAAAAAAATTGCCCTTAAGTAGGGAGAACTGTTTATTGGAGAACTAACGTTTCGACCCACATTGCAGGTCTTCTTCAGGGCTAAATATGCAAAATACTGAAAATTAAAATTATATATGGTAAATATTAAAATTAAAATACATAAGCATCGAGGTATCTGAGAGAGTAATATTTACCATATGTAATTTTAATTGTCTGTATTTTGAATATTTAACTCTGAAGAAGACCTGGAATGTGGGTTGAAACGTTGGCTCTCCAGGAAACAGTTCTCCTTACTTAAGAGCCATTTTTGTTTTCTCTACCCGGACCATTTTCTGCATATATATATATAAGGTCAACTATTTTTATTCAAGAATAATAAGTAGGTTGTTAGGTGGTCCATTATCCTTAATGTTTTTTGAGAATTACATGTTTTCTAGTAACTTTATTTGTTACTTATTTACTGTTGTGGAATTGAGATATCCAGTTCCTTCAACTAAATTAACTGAACCCAAGAATTATAACTGAAGAATGGAAGAGAAATATTCAGGAGCACGACGTTAGGAGCAGACAAAAGGTAAATGGATATCGAACGAGGCTTAGACAAACTGCGGTGACGACTCAGGTTAGTCCCATTCCTCAACTGGTAGCGGTCGCTTTGTGGGGCGCCCACCGCACTGCCTTTGTTAGTGAGATCTCTCTACTTGTCAGAGCCTCTTTTAGCTAGAGCACGTCTCATTCCTCTACCAGCTTCGGGATATCAGGGGGTAGTAGAGACTGGAATAACGTTCGTAACGCCCCATCGAGAACGCGACGAAAATGAAACGTTTCGTCCCACCTGGAAAGCCTTCTTCAGAGATATAAAAATAAGTAAAGAGTATAGTATATATATTTTTTATACTGCACAACAGTATCTTCTCTTTGTCTCCAGCCGTTCCGATCCATCGCCTTCATCCTCCACGCGGTCAATCCAAATTCGTAGATAACCTGTTCTACATCTTTCATCTAGCTTGTTCTTAAATACTTCTTTGCCTTAAGAAATTTTCTTTCGTTATCTTCCTAGTCATATGTCCCTCTGGTAAAAAAGATAGAGAGGAATGACTAAACTAATAATACAAAACTAAATAAAGTCTACAAATATACATAGATACATACAAAATTTAAAAAACAAGAACTGACAAGACGCTACAAACTATCAGATCTCCTGGACTACAGATCTTGACTTAGGAAACAAACGACTAACCTATAACAGTATAATGAGACCTTTTGGGCATACGGGGCAGAACTTTGGGGTTCAGCAAAACACAACCACATACACCAGATACAAACAACACAGTTAAAAATTCTAAGAAAAATTGTTAACGCTCCTTTGTTTTCTTCGAATCACATCATACACAAGACATTAACATCCCCACCATAAAATGATATATTCACGACAAATACACAGCATTCCGCTCTCATTAACACAAAATCACCAAAATCCACTTGTTCTTTCTCTTTCTTACTCCCTGTTACATGGGCTTGATAGGAAAAGATTAAAAAGACAATGACTAAGATACTTCAACTACTCATTTTTCCAATTTCAAAACTTGTTGTTCCAGTAGCAAAGCAAAGAGGAAAAGCAACACTTGGATCAGATTTGTAAGATGCATTTCAATTTATTCTTTAATGTCCATTGCAGGTGGAAATAGCGTACAGTAAATAGCGTAAGATGGGAGTGCTATTATTTGTTTTGTTATTTTAATAAACTAAAACGAATTGGATAACTAATAAACGTTCCATGGGATTACTAGACAAAGAAAAGCCAATCAGTCGAGCGGTGAGACGGATTGATCCACAGAGTTAGAGAGATTGGAATTAGTTAAACAATGTCGGAAGGGGACCGTGAGAGAAGGATAACATTAAGTTGTCTTATCAGTCCTGAGCAGGGCACTTGGTAGCGGTGTGGGTTGTCGCGCAGGTCAGCTAACGCTCTACCAAATTTCCTTTCCCTTTAGTCAGCGTCCATTTGCATGCCTAAGTCCCTAGACCGTTTTAAGTACCGAAGCCTTTTCCAAACAGTACATAATAATTTTAATCCCTATCCTGCAGTTTGTAGTCATTAAGTTGTAAAGTATAATCTCCACTCAGTGTCATTAAGATGAAAAATACATTTTTAGTACGCTAAAGTATTACAGAACTGATATATTTTACCCAAGATTATTAATAATGAAAAGTAACATGGTTTCAGCCACTCGGCTTAAGATAGTTTTGATAATGTGGTCATTGCCTACGTGTAAACTCTGGTGTATTAACAATAATTATTTTTATTGTAGTGGAAATATTTTGTCTCTTACGTGTTAATAATAAAAAAAACAAAAAACAGTACCATTACAAGATTGTACCTGTATTGATAAAGACTGTTCTGTTTCTAAACGGTTGTTCAGCAATACCACCAGGTATTTCCCCGTTTAATGTTACCTACTTAAGCTGCGTAATCCCCAAAAGAGTCCTTCCAGGACATAAGCCAGTCAAAAATTTAAAAATTTCTATCTTAGTTAATTAAATTGGAACTTATAATATTCTATCTTATAACAATAAAAATAAATGTTTTATTTTCGATGTAATAACTGTAGCTCTTTTCAGATGCCCGTACAATTTAATATGTATAAGGGGCTTGGTAGGCTTTCATTTTAACAGGAGGACGTGGTACAAAAAGGTTTGGGAACGCCTGGAATATACGAACAAAATTTTTCTAAACCGCAAAGAATTTGGATGATTGGCAAAATAGAAGAAAATAAACGTTCTCAACTCGTTGAAGACATGGAACCTCCGAAGGTTGGTTGACCGAGGCGTCGGTGGGATGATTGCTTTAGTAGTGATCAAGCGGTTTAAGTTTGGGTGGCATACCGCAGCCGGAAGTAGTCATGGGTAGATACTGGATTTTCCTGAGTTTGAAAACAAGTGATACGGATACTTTTATGTATCCGATACTTTTACTTGATATTTTTGTAGTTGAATACAGTTATCCTGACTCGTACTCTTCTAATACGCTACACAGAAGCCTTTCTTGGGGCATCAGTTTTTGTTATCATTTTAAAACAAAAAAAGAGTTATTCGCCGAAATAGTAACCTGCACAAGGCATCAAATGATTAAAATCATGTTTTTTATTGGTTAATTATTTTTTGAAAGCTATGGAATTGAACAAAAAAAATAGTTGTTAACCCTACCTCAAACTTTTGCTATTCACGTTACAAGACACGTAGAATTTGGATTGTATTACAAAATGTGTCTGTCCGCCGCCGCACGCTGAACTCTTTAAAACGCTATGTTTGTTCCTCGTCATATTCCGGTGCTGTTTTTTAATTTTGTGAAACTAATTTTTTTCTTTAAAACAATGTAAAATTTGTTACTGTTGAAAGAAAAAAATTGCAGAAAAAAAATTATCAATTTCTTCGAAACAAATTTTTTTGCACCCGATTTCAATCATCTATATCGATTGCCTTTACCTTATAGTATGATAATGTAGAAAAAGGAATTTTCATTTCAAATTAGTAAATTAAGAAAAAATTTCACAGCCAATACTTTTCACCAATACTTTCCACCAATACCTTTCACCAATACTTTTCACAGCCAATTTTACAGCCCCGAATAATAATTTTAAAAAAAACTAAATGAAAAATAATTAAACGATTTGTTTATTCATTCTATTTTTTTTTTCAGTACGTTAGTCCCCGTTAGCTGAGAAATTTATTATTGCTATATTCCAACAACAAGCATTTCGTTAGGTTCACTTTTGTTTATCTTATTTTAAAGCTATTTTTTTACCAATTTATATTTGAAAAGTACGATGGGGTTGTCGAACATCCAACTCCCGTGGAAATTTTCTATCTTCTCTCTCATCCTCAAAGAGTTACTCAATCCTTGCCCCGAAAAATCCTACCTATTGGCCTACATCCCTCAAAAAACGACCCGACATCCTTGACATATTTGTTACATCCCAGATTTCCCCCGCACAAGCCAATATTGAATCCTTGGACGACCTTTCATCAGATCATAGCCCAGTCCTCCTTTTCTTGCACTCAAGTTTCGCTCCCAAGCCTTCCCCTCCCACATTGATTACAGGACGTGTCAACTAGGACGATTTTTGTTATGACTTGGAGGACAAACTGGACTTAAAAATTTCACTTAAGAAAAAACAAGACATTGAACAGCCATAGAAAAACTTCAATCAGAAGCAGTTTACATGTTAACATCACAAATCATACAATTAATAGCTATCAACAGACTGATTTGCCACAGCACATTCGAATCTTCTTAAGAGAAAAACGCAGAGCAAGATCGAAGTGGCATAGAACTCGATATCCAGCAGATAAAACTATCTATACAAAATTAACTAACAAACTAAAAGCAGAAATCAAGAAGTTCAAAATTCAAAATTTAATTACCTGGACTGAAAATCTTACAACAACCGACAAATCATTATGGATGACCACCAAAAAACTCTTAAAGTTCAAAGAATTTAATCATCCACTCCTTACTGAATCAAATAACTGGACAAGATCTGACGGAGAAAAATCACAGTTATTTGGTCAATACCTTTCCAAAATCTTTCATCCACATCCTGATATCATTAACCCAACTCACATTGAATATATAGAAGAAGCGTTAGATGTTCCCCTCCAAATGTCCCTCCCACCCAAAGCATTCCATCCTACAGAAATATCCAACATTATCCACAGATTACCTTCCCGTAAAGCTCCTGGGCACGACCTCTTCACACTTCATATCTTAAAACATCTTTCTAGAAAAGCCATTCTATTCCTTACCTATATATATAATGCTGTACTCCGCTCCACATATTTTCCTGACCTATGGAAATTATCCATTGTAAAAATGATACCCAAACCTAAAAAAAAAAACCACTCTTACCCTCCTATCTCTCTTCTACCCCATCGATTGACTCGTGTAGTCAAGTATCCAACTAATACTCGTAGTTGGTACATTTCGACCATATCTGATACTTGTATCAAATACTTTTCAGTATCAGTTACAAATTATCCGATAGATACAATCTTACCCATCCCTAGCCGGGTATGTATGTAAGCAGAAATTTGTTCAATCGTCACTAACACATCATTAAAGCCAATAACATCAAACCTAAACGAGTGCCAAATTAACATTGGGGTTACTTACTGGTTCCCCGTGAAAGGTCTTGTTTTAGTACGATAAGGTAAAGTAGAAACTGTACTGCTTATAAGCCAAGAGGTGATGCAAGAAAGTGATTAGACCGATATCACACTAAAACACCAAGTTCCAATTATGGAACTCTCCAATTATGAGTACCCGTTTTACAGAGTCTGGGTGAGTCAATCAGGGTCTGCAAGCCCCACAAGTTTGTTAACAGCCCAAATAACTTATCCGCCAAAACTGGATTTGAACCCTGGACTCCAAGCAGACCTACGCAAAGAGCTACTCCACTTTAAAGTTAATCGAAAGTATATAATAACAAAAAAACACTGATTTTTTTTAAAGTTGTGGATCTCTGTTATCCGCATAGACTGGGCAAAGACCCAATACTGCGGCATATGTTTCAGCATTTAAAGCTGGCAAGAGAGCAAACTGCTGTACATGGAATAAGCGAGATGGAAATAAATAATTCCTTCCGATATGCGATAAAAGCAGAGTGAGTGGGCGGCTCTACGATGTTGTTGAGGATATGATTGCTGCAAAAATAACGTCGTTTGGATATTGCAGTTCTCAATGAGTCCTGTCTCAGTATACTTCTGAAGATATAGCTTTAATAGTAATTTAATATTTTATTAAATTACTTTTTTTTTTAAAAGTACTGTCAGTCAGTAGTGTGTCACAACAGAAGGGTTCTCTGATGCTAAAGCCGAGGTTAATTGAGCTTTTATATTTAGTTTATTTATGTTACCTAAAACCTGTACCACTACTGGTGATTTGTCCTAGATCATGCTCAACCGCCAGATTCTCCCTCCTTATTTTGGGTACCACTTTATAGAGGCTGGGTGAGCCCCTACGCTGTTATTGGCTCCCTAAGCTCGCCCAGCCACTATAAAGTGAATAACATAACTTTGATTGGAGGATGGCTAGCAGTTCTGAGTTTTCTCGGCCAAATCACCTTCCTGCGTAACCATTAGCTGAGAAACAGTTTAGTCTCTCTCATGTACTAAATATTAGAGTTATCCTACAACTACTGCAATTTCATCCTAAGTTATAACACCTTATCACGGAGACACACACACTCTACTAGTATGTTGAGGTTGATAGTTTGAGCTGTCTAACCTTTGAGCATCATATCATATGGCTTCTATGCACCATAATAGGCCATATGTTGCTAAACACATAATCATAATTTTGCTGTCACATATTATTATTTTCACGCCCTTTTTAGCATATTAAACTTAGCAATTTAAAAATATTAATCTATTGAGACATAAATGGAAAAATTAAACAAAAACATCCTTAAGTCTCAAAATAAAAAAAAAAAACAAGAAAAAATTCTTCTCAACATTTTATAAGTATTTTAGACTTTTTCTGTTTTAAATTGCAAGATATTTTTAACTACAGAATATTTCAATTAACCCAACAATCCATTAATTCATATCCACAATTGAATAATATAAGGAAATTTTTTAAATATTTTTTTTAGTGGGAATTATTCATGTGAAAAAACAAGTGGTTTTTATTTCTTTTATATTTTGTTACGGGTGGTTCCTGTTTAGTTTCTTGTTTTTCTTTAATTTCAACCGACTTGATTTATACCTGACAAAATTTGAAAATCAACAACAGCGAGGACTCTTAAAAATATAAAGGAAAATTCAAAAAGTTATTATAATAAATAAAGAGCGGAGTGGGTCAGTGGTAGAGCGCTGAGTTACCGTGCTGAAGGTCCCTGTTTCAAATCCGGCTGTGGCAGAATTTATCTAATCATTAACAGTCGGGAACGGATACTTTGGGATCTGGGTCTCTCCTGAGGACCCAGCCTCTATAAAGGGGGTACCCAAAATAAGGGGAAAACCTGGCAATTGTCCTAGAAACAGTACAGTCCCAAACACGTACTGAACCCAAGACTCTTCATCAATTGTATTCGTACAGTTTTTTTTGTTTTTTTATTATAATGAATCTATATAATTTTAATCAATTTAAAAAGGGTAATAAATAAAAACTGATATAATTAAAAATTTAGGTAGCGAATAATGTTAAAAACAAAATAGAAATATAGCTATAAATAACATGTTACCGTAGATAATTATTTGGTGTTTAAAAGACAAACCACTCCCTAATATTGACATTTTCATTATTCATAAAATAATTTTCCTTAGGCTGTTCACAACGTCCATCAATCACTACGTGTCCTCACCCTCTATTTCTTCAATACACTTTATTAAAAAATAAAAAACCTGTACGACTAGAACCCGTGCACGGGTCTATGGTTCAGTACATGGTAGAGACTGTACTGTTTCATGGACAACGGTTCTGCAGGGAGGTCATTTGTCCTATATCACACTCAACCGCCGGATTTTCCCCCTTATTTTGGGTACCCAGTTTATAGAGGCTGGGTGAATCCCAGGAAGGTCCTAGATCCCATATGATCCATCTCCGACTCCAAATAGACTAAATAAAACCCTAGCCTGCAGTGGGATTTCCAATTCAATTCTAATGATATAGCTAAAAGTTTAAATGTATTTATGCAAAATCGCGTACATTTGGATTTAATCGTCTCAGTTCAAATTAAACCAAAAACATTTGAGAGGGGAAAGATTTAAATTTATAGAATTGATTAAACTTCACTAATACGATGACATAAAAACAGAATGTAATTTTAACTTATCGCAACTCCGATTCACTTTCAACGATTCTCCCACTTGGAAGTAATAGCATATTAATGACATCAAGATTGTAAGAGACTTATTTCTTTGACTTAAAATTTTATTATAATAATAAAGGAAACGGATTTGTTGTAAAACGATATTATTTTTAATTTATAAATACATACATAAGGTTTTGGTAATATACAGTTTCGGGGAAAAAATGGTTAAACTAAGAATTTTTTTTGGAGAATTTAAATAACTGGTTACATACATCCTCAGTTTTTAGTGAAAGATGAATTGTTTTTAAATTATTAAACGGTTGAAATATTAAATGTAATAAATCATAAACCAAAATGAATATAACTGTG